>CM077090.1:76483030-79448221 GCA_039513925.1 Platanthera zijinensis | reverse complement strand
GGCTGTAATTGTTTGGTAAGCCCCTCCCGCTTCCCTCGACAGCCCTCGAGGGCGGGGTTACATGCCGTCGGTCGAGGGTCGAGGGACCGCGAGGAGGTAATCCCGTCCCTGCCCGGGATCAAGCTGTACGAACTAGTCATGGCTCCATAGCTAGATTGGAATCCCCAGAATGTTATTGCAGGTACGTGCAGTAACCTCTCATGTTTTTAGTATTAAACTTATGTTTCTTACGACATACTAGCTATCTAGCAATATGTTTTGATTATTGGCACTTAGGCACCGTTATGATTGGCAGAAAGACGGCTTATGCGCTGTTCGATACAGGGCCTCACACTCTTTGTGTCCGAGGATTTCATTAACGACATGGGGGGTGTGCAATATTTTGCTTGAATAGCCCGACTAGTGCGCCTTCCAGACGGTTTGGATATGGTTGCATTCGCTAAGTGCAAGCTTGAGGTACTTATGAGGGAAGGGATTTCGATACGCCTACCACTGTCTTGAAAATACCAGAATTCGACATCATTCTCGGCATGGCATTGTTGGACTGGCACTTTACAAGGATCGACTGCCGGAGAAGCGGATCTATTTGAGACATGGAGACTCCGATGTCATCTTCCAAGGTATTAACTTTGTACCTCGTCTGACATTATCGTCCGTTCAAGTTATAAAGGCCTACTTGAAGGGGGATGAAGTTTTCATCATCTGGTTCGAGTTGAAGGAAGTAGGGTTGGACGTAAAAGACATACGGGTAGTGCTGGACTTCCCCGAGGTATTTCCTGAGAAGCTACCAGGATTACCCCCACATAGAGAGGTTGACTTCCAAATTAATCTGGTACCGGGTGCCAAGCTTGTATCAAGGCCCCTTACCGAATGGCCCCGAAAGAACTCGCGGAGTTTAGAGATCAACTACAAGAACTGCGTGAAGAAGAAGGACGGAACCCTGTGTCTGTGCATAGATTATCGAGAACTTAATGGCTGATGGTGCGAAAACACTTAACAGCTTCAGGGTATTGCTAGTTAAGAATACAAGAAGGGCACATCCAGAAAACAGCCTTTAGTTCGAGATATGGGTTGTACGAGTTCATCGTATGCCGTTTGGGCTCAAATGCCCCTTCGTCTTTCATGAGCCTGATGAACAAGGTATTTGAGACCTATTTGGACATCTTCGTCTTTGTTTTCATCGATGATATCTTAGTCTACTCAAGGACGGAGGAGGAGCATGGCGAGCACTGACTTTGGTGTTGAAGAAATTGAAGGTGCACGCCTTGTACGCCAAATTTAGCAAATGTGAATTCTGGCTTAAGGAGGTTGCCTTCTTGGGTCATGTGATCAGTGGGGCTTGGGCTAGCTGTGGATCTGGCCAAAGTGCGTGTATAAAGGAGTGGTCGCCTTTGAAGTCAGCGGCCGACGTACGGAGTTTTCTTGGACTTGTCGGGTACTACCGCAAGTTCGTAAAAGGATTCTCCAAGATTGCCCTCCCGCTTACTTCTTTGACAAAGAAATGAGTGTCATTTGAGTGGACACCCCAATATGAAGCTGCGTTCTAAAATTTAAGGATAGACTTACCTCCATCCCTATCTTTGTCCTTCTGTCTGGGAAGGAAGGATTTCAAGTTTACACGGACGCGTCATATCAAGGAATGGGTGCGGTATTGATGCAGCACGGGCACGTGATTGCTTATGCTTCAAGATAGTTGAAGAAGCATGAAATCAATTAACCAGTTCATGATTTGGAGCTAGGAACAGTGGTGTTCACCTTGAAGGTATGGAGGCATTATTTATACGGCGTCCACTGCGAGATCTTTTCAGATCACAAAAACTTGAAGTATGTTCATACTCAGAAGGAGCTGAACTTAAGACAACGGCGGGGGTTAGAATTTTTATGCGACTACGAGTTCACCTTGAACTACCACCCCAGAAAAGCAAACTCTGTAGCCGATGCGTTGAGTAGAAAAATACCAGGCTCGAGCCCAGAGTCTCGGTTGATTGTATGGAGTTGGCTCAGATGATTGAGGAGATGGATATTACTTTGATATTTAAGGCCCCTTTGGCAGAATATATGGGAGTACTTTGCCAGCATGAGCATAGTTTGTAAGATCCGGGACCAGATTCGTGTAGAGCAAGGAGTGGATGCGGCTCTGGCCCCAGCAATCAACTCAATCGAAGACGGGACTACCGACGAATACACCCTAAAAGATGGCCTCATTTATTTTCGCGGCCTGCTCTACATTCCCAAGGGCGTAAAATCGGGAGGATATCTTGAGATAGGCACATTGCTCTCAGTATTCAGTGCACCCGAGAATTGCAAAGATGTACGCCGGCTTACGGAAGACCATGTGTTGGCCGGCAATGAAGAAGGATGTCGATATTTTGTTACACATTGTGAAGCTTGTCAAAGGGTGAAGGCGGAGTGCAGGAGTCTCGGTGGCTTATTACGGTCATTGCCCATCCCCGAGTGGAAGTTCGAGGATATTTCCATGGACTTCATACAAGGGTTACCTCACTCACGTTCAGGGAATGATTTAGTGTGGGTGATCGTTGATCAACTGACGAAAGTAGACCGGTTTATCCCTATGAAGGAGGCTCACATGGATGTCTTGGTACGCCTCTTTGTGGAGCAGTTCGTACGATATCTTGGCATGCCTAAAATGATAGTTTCATACCGTGATGGTCGCTTTACCTCCAAGGAGTGGAGGGTGGTACATGCATATTTGGGCTCGCGCCTTACCTTTAGCACCGCATTCCTTCCTCAGACGGACGGGCAGTCTGAGCGGACCATCCAGACATTGGAGGAACTGTTGAGATTATGTGTGTTGGATAGGGGAGAGCCGTGGGAAAGGCTCTTACACCTTGTGGAATTGTCCTACAACAACATAGCCATCAAGCGGGCATCGGCATGGTGCCCCATGAATCCTTTATGTAAGAAGGTGTAGAACCCCTTTGTCTTGGGTACAAGATGAAGACCCGAATACTTTGGGAGTTGAGTATATAGATGACACAGATGCAATGGTTAGGCTGATACAGGATCGCATGTTAGAGGATCAAAGTCGGCAGGCGAAGTATTAATGCAAGGCACCGTCTAGTGGAGTTTCAAGGGGTGATAAAGTATTTCTGAAAATCTGGCCGATGCATAGAGTCTGTCAAGGGTGCGTGGTGTGAAGAGGCTCAGCCCAAGGTATGTAGGGCCCTATGTCATATTGGAAAGAATTGGTTCTTTGGCAATCGGTTGGAGTTACTGCCAGAGATAGAGAATCTCCATGACGTGTACCATGTGTCATCGCTTCGGAAGGCGCTATTGCAGCCCGATCAATACATCCCACAACTGATGGTGCGGTGACGTCTGATAGATTTGTGCGACTGGAGCCGGTGCGGATCATAGACAATGAGATAAGAACCTTGCGCCACAAAAGTGTTCCCTTGGTGAAGGTGCTATGGTCTAATCATGGGAAGGAGGAATTGACATGGGAGCCAATGGATTTGATGCAAAGACGCTATCCGGAGTTGTTTACTCCAGGTAATTTTATTTAAAAACATATTCTATTTTTTGTATGCTTAACTCCCCATAGCCTTAGCCTAATTTGGGGACGAAATCTTTTATTTTGTTTATAGGATTTGTAACGTCCCGATTCGCGTTAGGCCCCTTGTGCGTGTTTTTGGTGTCAGGAGAGCTGGTGTACGTAGGCTCAAGGGGGTGTAGGTGATCAGGTGCGCACTCGAGGGGAAAAAGGAAACAAGGCAGAAAACTTGTGTTGATCCTGACACAGGTAGGGACACGGGCGTGTCCCTACCGTGTTCAGTAGCGTTGAGTGACTATGGTGCTGGGTGATTTCAGAATGGCTTTGAGTGAATTGTCCCAGAAGGACACGGTGGGGACAGGGTGTGTCCCTACCCATGTTCCGTGGCTTTGAGTGCCACGACGTTGATATGTTTCTCGAGAAGGACACGGGTAGGGACACGGGCGTGTCCCTACCAGTGTTCAGTGGCGTTGAGTGGTGTGTCCCGAGAGGGACATGGGTAGGGTCACGGGTGTGTCCCTACCCGTGTTCATGGCTTTGAGTCTGTCTAGAGATGGACACGGGTCGAGACATGCCCGTGTCTCTACCCGTGTGCTTCAAGGCGAGCAAGACGGAAGTGTCCCGACCAGGACACTGGTATTAAACACGGCCATGACCATGGCCGTGTCACCTGGACACGGGTACCAAACATGGGCGTGTCAGTACCCATGTAGGAGCACGAAATGACGGTCGAATTGCTTCGCCAGAGCAGGACACGGGAAGGACAAGGTCGTGTCCTTACCCGTGTCACTTCTGTATAAAAAGTAAAGTGAAACACTAGCATCCTCATTCTCTTCCCAAGCCCTATTTTCTAGAGAGAAATTTCTAGAGCAAGAGGAACTTCTGGAGCAAGCTTTGGAGGAGGAGAAATGCCACCGCCATCAAGGAAAAAGCGATGCCAACGGGAAGGATGACAAGATCCACGGCCGGGAATGGTGTTACCGCTGGAAATGAGGTGAGCTTGCTACTCTCTCCCTTAGTGCTAGTTTTTTAGATATCTAGGTGAGATGTCGACTCAAGAGAGTCTAGACATGGGAGATGGAGATTTCTCTAGGAAGGGCCATGCAAGAGCTTTTGTTCTAATGACTAGACATCTTCATCCCCCCTCTTCTTCAAAGTGATGACGGGGGTGGATTCGTGGAGAGGAATGGCCTTGGGAGGGAGAATAAGGGTGGAGGAACTTCTGGTTGAGATTTGGGGAAATCACCTTGAGGAGGAAGATGAACCGATGTCGTTCATTCCGCTTCAAGATGCGTGCAGAATCTGTATTCTGCACGCAGAGACCTTCTTGGCTATTTTCAAGCAAGAAATGGTCCGATCTGGGCATTCGACTAAACACAAATGTTGCAGACCTTGAAATTACCTTTCAACCGAGTTGTTACTCGTGAAGCCTGCAGCCACAGGAATGTATGGTCGAAGTAAGAGTTGTAGGCTAAGCACACAGAATTGTATTCTGTACGCTGCAGGCTTTGGAGCCAATTTCAGGTGGGAGGTAGTCTGATCTGGGTTGCAGCTGAACATGAAAGTTGTATCTGATGGAAAGACCTTTTCATCGAAGGGTTACATGCACTCACCGGATTCCTGTAGCCACAGGAAATCTTCGGTTGAAGTTGCTGTCTAGATTATTGCTGCACCTAAATTTTTGGGTAGCGTATAACTTGGATTTAGATTCGGTGGAATTAATGTTGCAATCTAATTCGAGGTTTGGGTGAACTCTTTTATGATAACCACTGTAGCGTGATAAAGGTTAAGTCTATTAATTTGAATTCGAACAATGAGTTGCGAAGCAAGCTTGAATTGAATGAAACATTTGATATAAATTGGTAGATTATCATTTATGCACATTTTGTTATATGATGTTGAAATCATTCGGTATGACATATAGATGAATAAACTATGGCCTTGATGTATGATGAAGTGATTGAATGAAACTTAGTAGTCCAATGCTTAGAGTGTCGTCTCCCTACGGGTAGCATTGAGGAAGTTAATAAGTGCGGTGTTGGCCGTCACTAGTCGGGATGTGTCGAAGTGAGTAAAGTGGATGGTTGGGCGTGATCCTCGTGCTCTTTCCGAGGCTCCTTCCATACCACGGTGTTGAGGAATTACATGCGGTGTGAGTCGACACGCGGTGTCGTAATCCTGGGTTAAGGATAGTGTGGCAAGTCTACGGACTCGCCAATCGCCACACCGATGGGAGTTGATAGATAGACTTTGGGCGGTTAGGATTGTCCTCGGTGTTCATGTTTTGAGGCTCCTTCCGTGCCAAGTGAACGGTTGGGTTTGATCCTCTTACTCACATCTGAGGCTCCATCTGTGTCATGCATAGGCCAGTTCAGGGCCAGGATCTTGGTGCACATCTACCCAAGTGAACCTGCTGGGCCGTAGTACGCATGGGCTCCGCTGTTGTGTTCTTAGCGTTGAGGTGTACGAAGGCCTAAGTGAATTAGTGTGGATATCCACTTAGTAGTAGAAATGCCCGTTCTCTTGTCACCGTCTGGCCATGACGGTTGACGCCTGAGAGGTTAGCTACCTGCTCGAAAAGTGGGAACTACCAGTCTGTGTCATGATAGCAACTACATGTGCGTGATCATGGGTCTGTCATTGCACACATACATAACATTGAACCTCATTACATACACAAGACCCTCATCGTATAAGTTTGTATAGGCACTCCTATACGATGAGTTACTTACTGCTGAACGATCCTCAACATATATGCTTGTATGGGCATCCATATAAGTTGAGTTACATTTTGTTATTACTCTATATTCATATGCTGTGATAGTTGGTAGAAATGCTAGGATAACTTATTACTTGATTATACTCTGCTTCATATACGTAGTGATACCGTACCCATACCACTCGCTTGATTATACTCCTTCTTTATATAGATATATTGTACCATGTCCCTTTCTCTGCCCGGTGCCGAGGAGTCGCCGGGGGAGCAGATGTGAAGGCACTTAGTCTTATGACTAACGGTTGCTACGTCTTCCTTTTTATGAGGAAACCCTCCAGGTAGAGCAGCAGGTGATGGAGCCGGTCAGCCAGACCAAAATGACAGGGCCTGAAGGGACAGTGCCATCGTTACCGTCAGTTACCGATATGAGTATATGATAGTTTTGTTGTAGCCCTTTTGGGGCAACTTTATAGCTGTACTCTGATTTTGTAGAAGCATGTATAGCTTCTCTTTTATTGTACTTTTGGACTTATAGCTTGTGTGGATTTGACTTCTTCATATTATTTTTCGTTGGGTTGGCATATATATATATATATATATATATATATATATATATTGATATTGGTTGTATCCGGCAGAATAGGCGTCTTGTGGTACAGGCTAGCCCGAGTGTTAGTGTTACCCCAAGGCGGCTGTTCTAGGCATAAGACCCCTCTGGTGTCGTGTCTTGTGTTCCGGGAGGGGGTCTTACACATATAACATACATAATGTCAGGCCTACTAGTAGAGAAGTATAGAAGGGAGCCAAATATCCCTCTATACAAAGACTCATCAACAGGTTTCCCTGCCTCATCTTTGCCTACATGCATACTTGATCCCATTAGAGTTCTCATGGAGGAGGCATTCTCCATACCATATTTCTTAATTAACTCTCTTGTGAACTTAAACGAGGATATGGACAAGACATCATCAGTCTGTCTTATTTGGAGTCCCAAAAAGAATTTTAGCTCACCCATGCTGCTCATCTCAAACTTCCCTTGCATAAGTTTGGCAAACTTCCTGCAACGGTTGTTTTCAGTAGATCCAAAGATAATGTCATCGACACATATCTGGACTAGGATGACCTTGCCCTAAGATTCCCTTAAGAATAGGATCTTATTTATTTCCCCCCTTGAGATGTTCTTAATGAGGAAATTAGATAATATTTCATACCAAGCTCTAGGGGCTTGCTTCAACCAATATAGAGCTTTTTAAGCTTATAAACAAAATTAGGAAAGTGAGGATCCACAAAACCTGGTGGCTGATCCACAAATACTTCCTCTTTTAAGTCTCCATTTAGGAATGCTGACTTCACATTCATCTGAAAGACTTTGAATCCTTGATAGGCAGTAAAAGCAAGGAATAACCTTATTGCTTCAAGCCTTGCTACTGGGGCAAAGGTATGGTCAAAATCTATTCCTTCTTCTTTCCTATATCCTTTTGCCACCAATCTGGACTTATTTTTGACAATAATGTCATTCTCATCTAGCTTGTTCCTATAGATCCACTTTGTTCCTATGACATTATGTCCCTCTGGTCTTGGAACCAACTTCCAAACTCTACACCTTTTCAATTGGTTTAGCTCTTCCTGAAAAGCTCCAATCTAGTAAGAGTCTTTGATAGCCTCTTCAAGCTTTTTGGGCTCTTTTTGTGATAGTAAGCTTGAACATAGAGCTATTTTGATGCTCATGCTCCTTGTCTAGACACCATGTCTTGCATCACCAATAATTTGGTGTGCTGGATGGTCCCTCAGATGTCTCTCGCTAGAGGCATTCTTGCTTTAGCTTGCGGTTCTGCATTGTTTTCAGCTGGCTAAACTTCATTATCTTCAGCTGGCTGTACTGCATTATCTTCAGCTGATTGTTCTTCATCCTCAGCTTGTGAGTCTTGAGCTCCCCCTGGACAACATCCATCTTCTTCCTTATCTTGTCCTGCTAGATCTATTTCCATGATGGTAAGCTTGTCCATCACATCCTTTAAACCTGCAGAACTAGAAGAGGTGCTTGGCAGCTCACAATTAATTAGGTTTGACTCATCAAAGACAATATATACTGATTCTTCTACAACTTGAGTAGTCAAGTTATAGATCCTATATGTCCTACTATTGTTGTTATACCCAATAAATATCCCTTCTTGGGAATTGGCAGCAAACTAGTCACATAGGACTTACCATTGTTTATAATATAGCACTTGTTACCAAAACTCCTAAAGTAGGATAAGTTTGTTTTTTTGCCTTTCAGAATCTCATAGGGAGTCTTTTTGTGGATTTTGGTTAAGGAAGCCCTGTTAAGGACATGACATAAAGTGTTTACTACCTCAGCCCAGAAATATTCTGGGAGAAATGTGTCACTTAACAAGGTTCTACCAACCTCTATGAGAGTTCAATTTTCCTCTCAGCAATCCCATTTTGCTGGGGTGTTCTAGGATAGAAGAACTCTTGATGAATCCAAAGCCCCTCACAGAATCTTATAATGCATTCAGACTGAAACTCAGTACCATGGTCACTTCTGATTATGACCATAGTACTACTAAGTTAATTCTGAATTTGCCTAATAAATGTCTGGAAGACAACAGGGGTTTCAGATTTCTTCCTTAGAAAGAACACCTAGGCAAATTTTGAAAAGTCATCAATTGTTGGGCATTGCATCCACAATAACCAAGATTTGCATGAAGTCACCCTTGAACTAAGATGAATTAAGTTGTACTTGATATCTTGTTTAAGTTGTGTGTTTGCAGATCATCATTACTAAGTGTAGACCAATGTAAGTCTACAGTAGGTCATGAACACAGGACCATACAGTTTAATCCCCCACTGTATGATCCAAGGTGTTGACTTATGTGTAGCCTCTCCATTGGGATACACTTCATATTCAAACACTTGGACCATGGAATGAAGATTGGACTCTTTAAGAGAAGAAAAAGTTTTTTCTGAAAAGTTCAAAAAATTTCTAAGTCCACTTCTCGAGAAGTCCTTTCAGTTCTCAAGAAGTAGAGTTAGAAGTTCTCGAGAAATCGGAGTTTAGTTCTCGAGAAGATTAGTTGTTTCAGTTCAGAAAAATTTTCTAAGTATGACTCTCGAGAAGTATCTCTTAGTTCTCAAGAAGTCCTTTCAGTTCTCGAGAAGCTCAGCTCTTAGTTCTCGAGAAGTCCCAGAGTAGTTCTCGACATGTTCAGAAAGTTTCAAGAAATTTTTCTAAGTCCTATTTCTCGAGAAGTCCAGATTAGTTCTCGAGAATTCTTTTCAGTTCTCGAGAAGCTCAGCATCATAGTTCTCGAGAAGTAAGGTTATAGTTCTCGAGAGGTCCATATTGTTTTCGAGAAGTATTGATCCTGAAGTCTCGAAAACTAAGTTCAATTCCAGACAGTTTAGTTCTCGAGAAATTCAATCAGTTCTCGAGAGCTAATGCTACTTCTCGAGAACTGCAGACTAATTTTTTTTTCTGAAATTTGTTTAAGTCCCGATCGACCAGATTTTCTGAAATGACTTGACACGTGTCGTTATTAATGTCTTTTCTGACCGTTAGGAGTAATCCTATATAAGGTCTTTTCATTAATACCTAACCCTAACAATTATCTTTTGCAAGAAGCGGTTGTCCGTTCACTCGAAATCCTTCTTGTCAGCCGTCTCTAATTTCATATCTCTGAAGCCGCCACCGCTCACGATCAGATCGATTCTTCTATTGTCGATCAAGAAGACTTGCTGTTCAAGGATTCTCATCTTTTCCTTTATCGAGTTGGTCAAAGCTTTCTCGAATTAGATCTACTCATCTTCTTCAACATTTCTGAAAGAGCCGCAAAGTTCAAGAAGAAGATTCAGATATTTACTTTTCTAGATCTTAGAAAGTTATTCTGTTTGTAATTCAAAATTTCTTTACTATTATTGTAGGAGATTTTCTCCGAGTGTAGGAGCGTTGTTCTCCGAGTTTGTAGGAAGTTTTTATCTTCCGAGTGTAGATCCTTTTGGATCGAGTTTGTAGGAACTTGGTTCCGAGGCGTAGGATTGTTTTCAATCTGAGATAGTGGAGTAGCCGAGTCCAGTGATTTGCTAGATCGGTGAGGTAAAGTGGACATACCTAAGATTGGGGAACCACTATAAATCTTCTTGTCTTTCTGTGATTGCTTTATTACTTGTGCAAGTTCATTAAAGTTTTTATTCCGCAAATAGACGCATGATTCACTTATTCACCCCCCTCTAGGTGATTTAGGTTGACAACTTTACACTTTCAATTGGTATCAGAGGGAGGTTGGTCGTTAAAATTTTAACACCTTGATCAATTTCCTCTTGAAATTTATCACTTCGATATTCAAGCAATGGACAAGGTCAAAGATTTTGCCAAGCTTCCTTTGTGCACAAAGAATAACTTTCCCATGTGGAAAGAGAGAATCAAATTTTTCATGGAAGCTGTGGATCCCCGGATCTTCATGATTGTTCAAGAAGGCCCTACATTCCTATGACTATCTCCACTATAGATCCAACCAAGAAAGTTCCTAAGAAGTTGATGGATCTGGATAAGGACGAGATTGCACTTGTCTCATTGGATAAAAAAGCCAAAAATATTATTGCTAGTGCAGTCGATGACTCGATGCGGTAGAATCTGATTCACTGCCAATCAGCTAAGGATATGTGACAGTCTCTACTAACTTTGATGGAAGGTACTGAAGAAGTGATGGATGATAGAAGGTCCCTACTAAACATGAAATATGAATCATTCAGGCAAGGGTCAAAGGAGACCATTGCAGATACCTTTGAGAATTTCTTCAAGATAGTAAATGGCCTAAGAGTGTATGGCCGAGTCTTCACTAATGGGGAGCTGAATGATAAGTTTCTGAGGTCTCTCACAAAGGAATGGGACAACAAAGTTTGTGCCATCCGGGAGTTTGGCAGACTAGCTGAGACAGACCCACAAAATCTATTTGGCAAGATGATGTCCTATGAGCTGTAGATAAATTCTAGGAAGCTAAGAAGAGAAAAGTCGCTTCTCTTTAAAAGAGAAGTCAGTCGCATTAAAGGCTGACAGTTCAATGAAGGGCAAAGCTGCCTCACCACACCTGCTCTAGATGTAAGTGAAGAGGAAAGCTCTGAGCCAAGCACCTCTGGCTCAAAACTATCTGAAGGAGAGTTCTCATTGCTCTCTCGGTAGTTCAAGAAATTCTTGAACAAGAAGAAGCAGTGGAGAGGCTCGGATGCCTCATTCAGAAGATCACAACATGATGGTGATCTGAAGTTGATGTATGTAGCAAAAGAAAGGCTCAAGTAGAAGAGAGGAGAAGCCATGAGAGAAGAGAAGAGAAGAAGAGAAGAGAAGAGGAGGTATACCTCTAAACAGAACAAATAGATTTCTACTGACATTGTTTGCTACTGCTGTAACAAACCAGGTCACGTCATAGCTGACTGCCCCCACAAGAAGAAGGAGGGTGGCAGAAGAGAGGAAAAGAAGTCTAGTACCACAAGAAGAGGACAGAGATGAGCCTGTTGGCCAAGAAGGGCAAGACTCTTAGTGACTCCAACTCATCTAAGTTGAGTGAAGAAGAGGAAGCCTAGTTTGGGCTCATGGCTAAATCAGATGACGAACAAGAGCCCCAGTTTATTGGGGAAGTAAAATCTAACACTCCTCTCTCTGAATCTGAAAATTCTGAGCATGATCATGAGGATAGCTCTTCTGACGATGAGTCGAAACTTATGGCCCAGTACAAGGAGTTGATCATGACTTGCGACAAATGTCGCCGAGTCCTGAAAACAAAGGCTAAAGAGATTAAGTCTCTAAATCCATTGAGAGAAGCTTGAGAGAAGAAGTAGCGCTAAGACTGACTCTCTTCAAGAGAACTTCAATCTTGTTATTGAAGAATATAATCAAGCTCTTAAGCACCTCGACCTTAAAGAGGAAATCATCAAAGAGTTGAAAGAACAACTCGAGGCAGAGAAGAAACTTGTTGAAAGTTTCTCTAAGCCTAAGACAGTTCTTCCACTCTTTGCTGAATTCTCAGCTATGGCCCAAGGAGCTGGACTAGGCCATGTTGCCGTTCCTAGTAAATCATCTAGGAGAAACAAAGCTCAACGGAAGAATAAGGACGCTAAGAAGGCCTTGGCCAAAGAAAAGGGGAAAGCAACTCTAGATCATACTATATTTAAGAAAGTCATCTTTATAACAAATAAGTGTGATCTGGACTCGTCCTACGATCAATTGACCAGGCCTACCTATGTAGAGCCAAAGTCTCGGTACCAAGGATGGACTCGCCCTCGGAACTTTGAGAGTGTGAGAGTGTCTTTAAGGCACCTTATGAAGAAGTGACTCTTAAGGGCTATGGTCCTTATAATCATGGCCACAACTTCAAGAAAGCACCGAAAGTAAAGCCCGTTGTGGATAAGCCTCAAAAGGAGAAGAAATCATGTGACTGCCATCACCATGAAGCTTCTTCTTCCAAAAATGCCACCCCTACTAGACCATCACTTCAGAAGGTCAAGCAAGATTACACAAGGCAAAGATACAACAGGTTCGACTGTTGGTGCTGTGGAAAAATGTGACATTTTGCCATCGATTGTTGGTTCAATACAAGGAAGGTTGCTACTCCTCAAGTTGCCAATATGAGACTGACCACTCAGAATGCTAGTCTTCGTAGGGGGAGCATTCTAACCCGAGACCAAGGACCAAAACACATTTGGGTTCCTAATGCAAAATGATCATGAATGCAGGTATGTCCAAAGGCCACCAAAATGCCAATCTGGTACTTGGACAGTGGATGCTCTCGGCACATGACCGGGACAAGAAGCCTACTCTAGAATTTCACTTCAGTCTACAACGGACCAAAGGTCATCTTTGGAGGTTCAGACCGAGGGATAACCAAAGGCTACGGTATGATCACTAACGGTAGTGTATCCTTTTCGGATGTAGCTTATGTGGAGGGATTGGAACACAATCTCATAAGAATAAGTCAACTGTGTGACAAAGGATACATAGTTGAATTCCACGCTGACAAGTGCTAGATAAAGTCTGTTGATAATATGGAAACAAATTCTATCAGGCACTCGAAGAAGGAATATATTTTGCTTAAATTTCATTTGTATAGATTCTTCTATACCAGTGTGTCTTTTGGCAAAAGATAATGTGTCTCTTGGTGACCAATGGCACAAGAGGCTAGCACATATTAATTTTAAAACTATTAATAAATTATTCTTCCAGAACTTAGTACGTGATGCCCATAATGTCAAGCACGTCAAAGAGAGACCTTGTCATTCATGTGTAAAAGGCAAGCAAACAAGGGCTACCTTTAAAAGCATTATAGGCAAAAACTCTAATAGGTGTTTACACCTACTTCATATGGACTTGTTATGTCTACTGCAAATTAGAAGTTTAGGAGGTAAGGATTATACATTGGTTATTATTGATGACTACTCGCACTTTGCGTTTGTGTTCTTTCTAAAACACAAGTCAGATACCTTCGATATCTTTACAAATTTTGTTAGGCAGGTCCAGAATGAATACAATTGTTCCATAGTTAAAATCAGAAGTGACAATGGATCGGAGTTCAAGTCTGGGGCCATGACAGAATTTTGTGAAAGCCTAAGTATCTTTCATGAGTTTTCCTCTCCTCGCACTAAACAGTAAAATGGAGTAGCTGAGAGAAGGAATAGAACACTCATAGAGGCCTGCAGGACCATGTTGAGTGATTCTTCTGAAAGTGAGAGTAAGATCAACCCTTCACCCTAGAGGGGGGGGGGCGTGAATAGAGTGTATTAAAATAATTTTGCAACTAATAATAATTTGGCAGTGGAAGACTTATGATTAACTTAGTGTAGTGTGATTTAAAAAAGAGTTTCTAAATAAAGTAACACAAACACAAATTCACAACATACAGCAAAGAGAATAAAGAACAAACAGAGGACACAAGGATCTATAGTGGTTCCCAAAATCTAGGTACATCCACTCTTCTACCACCCTTGGTAGGAATCCACTGCAGGATGAGTTGATCAGGTGTCCTGGCACCAATGAGCTTTTGATGAGGTGCTCAAAAACCAAACCAGATTTTTGATCAGGTGTCTTGCCACCACTGAGTTTTGATCAGGTCTCAGGAATCAAAACAGAAACTTTTGAAGGGAGTTCAAAAACTCTTTTACAGTAAAGAAAAAGAAAAAGAAATGAGTTGTCTTCTCTGTCAACTATCAAAGAGAAGCACAATTGGATACTGTTGTCAAAGCTCCCCCTAAGATTAGTAAAGGATTAGGAAGAGAAGCTTTGCAAGGGTGATAGATCTTCAAAAGTGATGGCTCTAGCAAAGAATGATTAAGCAAGAACTGAATTATGTATGTCTGGAGAATGAAAAATGAGGACCAAAAATGAAAAACTTGATTGCTGATCACAAAAGCTTCTTCTATTTCTCTATCTATGTGTTGTTGTTGATCAGACCAATAATAATAATATATATTCTCTTCTTATCTGAAATCCAATGCTGCAATCGTCTTTGGGGCCATTTGAAAAGTCATAAAGGAAATCCCTTATCTACCAACTTTCTCTGGAAGGAATGAATTAAAGAGAATAAATATATTCCTTATTTCTTCCCTTGAAACTTGCTCCAGATGTGATAAAACGGCTACAAATCTTCATCATTAAATGCTCTGATTTGAAATCATTTGAAAGCCTTAGCAAAGTAATAGAATTCCCAGAAACGTTGACCTCAAACAGTTATCGTCGATCTGAGCTCAACTATCGTTTAACTGGGCTCAGAGATATTGAAAATGGTCTTGGAAAGAGATCGCTGAACGGAGTTCTGATATAGTCGACCTGAGCTCAGAGATCGTCGAACTGGATTTGACGACCTCATTGAGCTGAGTTCGACTATCATCGAGCTGGGTTCGACGACATGTAAATCCTTACTAGAATTCTTGTTTCTCATCAGAGCTTGCAGATCTTGAGGAAAACTTCAAACCTAAGTCCTAAACCTTGAAACTAATTGACCTTTACTCTATACAACTAGGTTACTGCAACATTCCTAACAGACATAGTGATCCTGACCCAAATAAGTAATAGGTTGTTCCAACAATCTCCCCCTATTTTGGTTAGGATTACTATTTACATGAATTGATGGAATTAAATACATCATAAAACAAAAACAAAAATACGTAAAAACATACAGAACCACAGATATATATATATATATATCTCAATATATGTGTAAGATGCTATAGTTCAGGAGAGATATGAGAAAGTTTCAGCTTACACTCAGATTAATGCTGATCATCAGTACTTTTCTTAAAAAGGATTTCTCTGTTGGGATTTTCTAAGTCTTTCTTTGACCTGAAGTCATCTGCATCACCAAGAGTCTTTTGGCTTTTGCTTCTAGGGACTACAGCTTCAGGATGCAACTGCATGTACTTGTCAGTATCAAAGAACTTCTTGGAACTATATCTTTCAAGCTCTTGTCTTCTCTGATCTAAAAGAGTTGTGATGTTAGAAGTGTCTAGGCCTCTTTCTCTTGCTTTCTTCAACTGATCTAAGCTAGCAAGTTCTTTCAGTCTAGCAGTTCTGGAGACTTGAATTTTTTTTGGATCCTCATATGGAATTGAAGGTTTATATTTTTTGATGGAATCAGTTGGAGGGGCTTTCTCATAATAACCTTCTTTCAGCTTGTAAGGATAAGGACCAATTGTAGTATCACTTGGAACTTGTCCTCTCTTATGATAAGGTTGATGTCTGGATTGACCTCTAGAATAAACTTGATAACCTCTTTGATTACCTCTATACTAACTACCTCTTTGATTTCCTCTAGACTGATTATCTCTTTGTTGATTTCCTCTAGATTGAGGGCTTCCATGAAAAGTTTGCTGGGATTGAATGGATCTTTGAGATGTAACATTTGAGGATTGAGGAGCTAAGTATCCATAGATCCTGCACTTGGAGAAGTATAAGGAGAAGGATAATAGTGAGAAGTTCTTTTATTATATTTCCTTTTCTTCCTCAAGGACTTCAACTGATTCTTAGAATACTGCATCCAGTGCTCAGAAATGGGGCAGTTATGCAGAATATAGTATGGGATATAATGATCAGAAGTATCCTTTGAAATTGGAACTCTTTTCATAGCTTTACTTCTTGCTTTCCTCTTCTTTGCAATGGTTACAGAGGAGTCATCAGAATCTGTTCTAAATTCATCATCAGAGCTTTGAGGATCATCATATAAGGCATCTATTTGCTTCAAAGCTCCTTTTGAGATGGAAACAGGAACAGTAGTAGAAGTAGAAGGTGCAATAGAGATAGCAGGAACATCAACTGAAGTAGTAGAGATAGCAGCAGTAGCAGGAATATCCATAGGAACACTGTCCATAGGATTAACATAACTGTCTTCAGTAATATTTAGCTCAAAAGAAATATTAAGAGGCATTGTAACTTCAGCAGAGGCTTCAAGCTCAAGAGCATTCTCAACAAAAATAACTGAATTTACATAAAATTGAAGAAGATTTGGATCACAACTGTTAAAGGGAACTATAGCCCTTGTTAAGTCTTCAGCTGGTAGAGGTGCTGGAAGATAACTGCTGTAAAATGAATCAAATAAGGATAACAAAATGGTGAGATCTACTGATGGGCTGATTGATAGAATTGATTTCAAGATAACCCAAACACCTAGAGAGGGGGGTGAATAGGTTCTTTTCTTTTATACTTAAGGCAGAATGATATTTCAGGTCTTAAATTAGAATCTAACTTATTCTATAGTAATCACAGCACAGAATTCACAATCACACATACATCACAGATTACACATAGATTTATAGTGGTTCCCCAAGGTCTGGGTACATCCACACTCCTACAACTCAGAGTGTAACCACACTCCTATAGCTCAGGCTAACAGCCCTACCTCAGCCTTGCCACAAGGCCTACAATTCATAGAAAAATTTCTCCTACACTCAGGCTCAAAAGCCCTCCCACTCAGAGATCTATATCTCCTACACTCAGCCTTTATAATATAGGCTTACAACTCAGATCTATGAAAAGATCCTACAAAATTTGATAAGTGTTTAGATGAACTCTTACCCTTGTTGAGAGAGAAGGGATAAGAGGTTTCTTGATCAGCTTCTTGATAAAACTGATGGCTGAAATCAACCTGTTCTTAGCTTTCTTCAAAGCTTTTTGAATCTGAACTCTGTAGGGTTGATCTCCTTTGAAGTTGACTGGCTGGCAGCTTCCTTCTTAGATTCCAGAATAGATATGAATCTTTCTTAGTAGATTAGTTCAAGATCTGCTTATTAAGAGACTTGTAAATGTCTCCTCCTTTACTTCAACAGTTGGAGATCTCTCTCTCTCTCTCCAGAACTTCAGAAGTTTCTTCAGAATTCTTGCTTGAATTCTCCTTAGATCTTCTCACGAAAATCTTCTTCTATGTGACGTGCACTTCCTTGATCAATGATTAATAATTCAATTGTTATTCCTGATATTGTAATTATTGTTGACAAAATCCATCTATTTATAGACTTCATTCATGGTAACCGGCTGATCCGGTTTCTAACCAACTTCTGACAGGTCTGACAGCTTCAACAAACTTGTTGGAATACACAACTGTCAAGTCTCCAGTCAGTTCTTGAACCTTTGTCTTTGTTAGCAAAGCATCGAGACTGATTATCATTATGTGTCGACACAAGTAGATTAAGTGTCGACACAAGCTTTGGTGATGTCGACATAGCTCCTTTGGTGTCGACACAGCTACTTGACACTACATCTGTAGAATGTGTCGACACAGCTTCTTTGTGTCGACATAGACACTCCTTCACTCCACAGCAATCATCATTGTTGAAACTCTGCTGAGTGTCGACACAAGTCATGTGTGTCGACATAGTTTATATAGTCTCAGAATTTGTGTGTCGACACTGCCTCTAGGTGTCGACACAGTTGATGTCGACTAATACTTCTGTGTGTCGACACTGCCTCCCGGTGTCGACACAGTTGATGTCAACTACTATTTCTGTGTGTCGACACTGCCTCCCGGTGTCGACACAGGTCATGTCAACTAAATTCTGTGTGTCGACACAGTTGCTTCAGGTGTCGACACAGCTTTTCCAAGTGTCGACACAGGCTTTCTTAAGTGTCGACACATGGACTTAGAAACTTTTTCAGCATTTTGGCTAATACTTAACCTGCACATATAAACTTAAAATAATATCAAATACACCTTGATGTATATCATTGAGCTATGTAAGGCTTCACCAAATCAGGTACACATTTTCAAATGTACCCAACAATCTCCCCCTATTTGGAGAAGTCATAACCCTTTAGTCAATGATATACACCACTTATAATAAACAAATATGATGATGTATATAAATGATAAATGATAGGGTAACTTATAAACAAAACATATAACCAAATCACATCACAGAATAAGAATGCAACTTGAATGAACATGAAACATTATTTTGTTTAAATTATCCAAAAGTTTCTTAACAACTGTTTACATAGATATCTTTTTAAAACTAATAATTACATTATTCATTCAAAATTTAGAAAATCTATCCTAAGGCTGATCAGGCTCCTTGATGACTATGCCTTTTCCTAGCTTAATCTGAGCTTGCATAGGAGGTTCTGCATCATCAATAGGCTTCTTTCCCCTCAATTCTGCCTTCTTTTGAGATTCAGCCTTAATCCTTTGCCTTTCAAAATAATGAAAAGGCTTAGGGAAATATTTGCTAGGCTCCTGAGCATTAGGAGGTAGCTTCCCAATCTTAGCCTTTCTTCTATGTTGCACAATGGCTTCTTGCCTTGCCTCATACTTCTTCCATTCCTGTTCATTATACCACTTGAACCTTTCATGAACTTGATCTTTCAAAGCTTTTCAGGCAGTCAAAATTATATTTCTTGAAGTGGGGCTCTACTGCTCAAAATCAGGCTTTAACTCAGCCTGTTCTCTGAATCTTTTCTTTGAAAGTTGAGCTTCCTGTTGAGCTTTCAAGGCAGCTTTTGGCATTTCAACTTTTTCTATTATAACATTATCAACTTCCTTTTGAGGAGTGTACATTGTCTGAACCTGTTGTTGAATCATATCAAAATCTGCTGGAGGGTAGATGATTTGAGCAACTTCAGGTTGACCACCTCCAACATAAGCAGGTTGCACAACAGATTCTGTAACATTGTCATCATCACAAAGGGGTGGATATACCAGAGTGGCTCTGATGCTATTGGATATCCATTTGGCATGATCTGAGCCTGCATTGACTAACACTCTCTCCCCCTTTATGACTTCTCTTTCAATGTGATCTCTTAAGTCATCCTTTTGAAATCTTATTTGGCCTTCAAGAAAATTTACACCATCTTTATAAAATGATTTTATCGTCAGAAGCTGATCAGAAATTGTTTTCTGAGAAGTAGTAATGGCTATCTTAAAGGAATCCAAGGCTTCCTGTAGCTTATGATCAAATTCCTCTTTCTCCTTAGCCCTTGCTTCAGTCATTGCAATAACTGTTTTCTTTACTTCAGTGACTATCTCATTGTGAGATTCAGTTAGATTGTTATTCATTCTAATCTGATTTTCAAGGACATAGCCTTGTTTGATAGCAATATCATCCGCTTGTTTCTTGACTTCTGCTTGTTGCTTTGCTAGAAATACCACAGCATTGCCCCCCTTGTGGAAGCAATCTGTCATCTCTTTCTTATGAAGATTGACTTCAAACCTTATGGATTTAATATCCTGAGCCAAATCAAATTGAAGTGACTTATTGCTTTAATCCACATACTTCTCTAGAGCCATTCTCTTCTCATCCAATTTAACTTGCAAAGCCACCATTAATGAGCTGTAATCAGTCTCTAGGGCAGGTTGTGAAGTAGTAGCTTGCAAAGCCTTCTTATAGCTCTGGATTCTTCTCTTGAAAACCATCAGCTTTCTTTTCTTGATACTTGCAATCTCCTCACCCTCTAAAGCAGATGTACTGGCAATATCTACTCTTTCCTTAGGACTAGGTGGCAGCTCCTTCTCAGTCCTATGCTGCTCTCCCTCAATGTCAGCCTGCTCCCACTTAATTCTTACTTGCTCCTCCTTATCTGCGTCTCCCTCAATGTCAGGAAACAATTCTTCCAGAGTGAACTCCTGTTGAGGGTGAACTGGTGATACAGCTGTCTCAGGAGCATCAGCAACTACAGATGTATCCTCCATGATCACATCTAGTGCTGGACTGTTGACATGAAGTGTCTTAAGGACTGTTTGTGAATCTATTTCCTCTGCCAAGTGAATTGGCTCTTCCCCTTATACCTGTGTTATAACTGTCTCCCCGTGCACTTGTGCTTTCACAGTCAGGTCCTGAGCTTGTACATTAACTAGCTCCCCCTGCACTTGTGCACTAACTGTTTCCTTTTGCACTTATGTAGTCTCAGTAAGGTCCTGTACAGGAGATTTATCAGTAGCCTCTTGTCTCTCTATTTCAGGTATGTCCTTTGATAGGACCCTATCCCATCTGGAAATAATACTGATGTCCATTCTTCTCATATGATTGATTTTAGAACCAGGAATCTGGTTCATTACTTCTGCAATTTCCCCAGCCAAGTATAGACTCATTATTCTAGCCAAATTAGGCTTCTTGATGCCTTCCTTAATCTTTTCAAATAGTACTATAGACCAATCTGTGTTGAGTTTAAAAATTATCCTTGTCATGAGGTTGAACATATAGGCAAAAATCCAATCATGTCCCCCTGACTTACACAGAATCACCTTTCCTACCACTTCTGAAAGGAATTTACCTTGTTGATTCATCCTTTTCCTGGTTATAGCTGTTCCAATCTTCATGGTGGGATCCAATCCACACCATTGTAGTGCCTCACTTATTTTTGATACTGGTACTTCTTCTTCATCCTTAGTTCTAGGAAGATGAAGAATTTTTCTCAAACTTTTCAAGGTCACTTTGACTCTTGCTCCATGAACTGTTGATTTAATCTTAATTCCTATTAAGTCTACTGTTGCTGCAGCAAAGAACTCAAAAACCTCCTTCTTCCAAATCTTGGATGGTTCGGATATCAAAAACTCCAAACCATTGTCAGTGATTAGGGTAATCACTTCTTTAATCTCTGAGTAAGCATCATCAAAGGCATGGCGAACCACCTCATATCCTTCGTTAATGTTATCTTCAACCTTTGGTACCATTAGGATGGTGAGAAAGCTTGGATTGAGAGAAGAGAGTTTGTCGAAAAAGGGTTTATTCTCGATAATCTAGAGAGCGTGTCGACAGAATATGTTCTTGACCTATTTATACCCTTCTAATCAAAGAAGGTCAAAAGGCGGGCAAAAACTGTCTAAATGTGTTGACACTGTTGAAATTTGTCGACACAGACTCCTAATGTCTCGACAATGACGTTGACTACTATGTGTCGACATCAATTGATGATATGTCGACACTAGACAAACATAGAAGTTCATCAGAAATTCTGTGTCGACTCTTATTGTAAGTGTCGACACAATTTCTGGATATGTCGACACCACTACTCTGGTTGTGGCAACACCACTTACCTAAGTGTCGACACCACTTCTCTGGATGTGTCGACACAGATTTACTAAGTGTCGACACCACTTCTCTGGATGTGTTGACATAGATTTACTTAGCCAAATTTGTTAGACTAATCTATAGTTAACATTCCTAATTCAATTTTAAATTTATTGAATTTAGTTTCATTTAAAGGCTTAGTAAATACATCTGCAATTTGACAATTTGTTTTGACAAATTCTAGTGAGATGTCCTCTTTCTCTACATGTTCTCTAAGAAAATGGTATCTTATTTCTATATGCTTAGTCCTACTATGTGAAATAGGATTATTAGCAATAGAAATAGCACTAGTAGAATCACAAAACAAAGGTGTTCTACTTACCTGAATACCATAGTCTTCTAGATGGTGCTGAATCCACAACAGCTGTGCACAACAACTTCCTGCTGCCACATATTCAGACTCAGCTGTGGAAATTGCCACACTAGTCTGTTTCTTACTACTCCAAGACACCAATCTTCCTCCTAGAAATTGACAGGTGCCTGTTGTGCTTTTTCTATCTTCTTTGCAACCTGTAAAGTCTGCATCTGAATAGCCTGTCAGTAGAAAATCTCCATTCCTAGGGTACCAAAGGCCTAGATTAGGTGTGCCCTTTAGATATCTCAAAATCCTTTTTAATGTAGTGTAATGTGATTCTTTAGGGCATGATTGGTACCTAGCACAGGCACATGTTGCATACATAATGTCTTATCTACTAGCAGTTAGATATAAAAGAGAGCCAATTATTCCTCTATACAAAGACTCATCTACAGGTTTACCTGCAACATCTTTGCATATAGGCATACCTATTCCCATAGGAGTTCTCATGGTGGAGGATGATTCCATACCATACTTCTTAATTAACTCTTTGGTGAACTTAGACTGGGATATGGATAAGCCATCATCAGTTTGTCTTACTTGAAGGCCCAAGAAGAACTTAAGTTCTCCCATGCTGCTCATCTCAAACTTCCCTTGCATAAGTTTATCAAACTTCTTGCAAAGGTTGCTTTCGGTAGACCCAAATATTATGTCATCTACATATATCTGGACTAAGATAATCTTACATTTGGACTCCCTTAGGAATAGAGTTTTGTCTATTTTCTCCCTTGAGAATTTCTTCTCAATAAGGAAAGTAGACAGGGTTTCATACCAAGCCCTTGGGGCTTGCTTTAACCCATATAAAGCTTTCCTAAGTCTATAAACATAATCAGGTTTGAGAGAATCAACAAAACCTGAGGGCGTCTCTACATATACTTCTTCTTTAAGATTTCCATTTAAGAATGCTGATTTTACATCCATTTGGAATACCTTGAAGCCTTGATATGCTGCATAGGCAAGGAACATCCTAATTGCATCCAGTCTTGCTACTGGGGCAAAGGTTCGATCAAAGTCAATACTCTCTTCCTGCCTGTATCCTTTTGCAACAACTCTTGCTTTGTTCTTCACAATGATCCCATTCTCATCCAATTTGTTCCTAAAGATCCACTTTGTTCCAATGATGTTGATGGTCTTTTGGTTTAGGAACTAAATCCCAGACCTTGCACCTTATAAACTGATTCAGCTCCTCTTGCATGGCATCAATCAAATGTGGGTCCAGCATAGCTTCTTCAAATCTCTTTGGCTCTAGTTGAGATAGGAAGCTTGAGCAAAGCATTGTGTTCAAGTTCCTGCTTCTGGTTTGCACTCCATGTCTTAGATCACATATTATCTGATTTGCTGGATGATCCTTTAAGTGTCTAACAGCTGGAGGTAGACTATCTTCAGGTTGAACCCCTCCAGTCTCTTCAATATGTTGCACCTCTTGGTGTTTATCTGTATCTAGAGAGTCATGTACTCCCCCTGGACAGTAGAAACCATTTTCCACTTCCTGCTCTTCAGTTGATTCTTCTGTAATGGTAAGCTTGTCCATTTTCACATTTATACCTATAGAACTGCATGAGCTACAAGGTAACTCATTGTTCATCAGTCTTGTTTCATCAAAGACAAAATATACAGACTCTTCTATAACTTGAGTAATCAAGTTGTAGACTCTATAAGCCTTACTGTTGTTATTGTACCCAACAAATATCTCATCTTGGGATTTGGCAGCAAACTTAGTTAGATAAGACTTGTCATTGTTAAGGATATATCACTTACAACCAAAGATCCTAAAATAGGATAAGTTTGGTTTTCTACCCTTCATGATCTCATAGGGAGTCTTTTTGTGGCTTTTGGTGATAGAAGCCCTATTGATCACATGATATGCAGTGTTTACTTCCTCAGCCCAGAAATATTCTGGGAGAGAAGTGTCACTCAAAAGAGTTCTACCAGCCTCAATCAGTGTTCTATTCTTCCTTTCAGCAATACCATTTTGCTGTGGTGTTCTAGGTGAGGAGAATTCTTGAAAAATCCAAAATTCTTTACACAGTCTTGTCATACTCTCAGATTGAAATTCAGTTCCATGGTCACTTCTGATTTTGACCACTGTACTGTCATGTTCATTCTGAATTTGCTTGACAAAACTATATAAAACACTTGGGGTTTCTGATTTTTTTTCTCAGAAAGAACACCCAGGAATATCTAGAATAGTCATCTACCACCACAAAAGTGTAGACCTTCCTACCTAGACTATGAACTGGAATAGGACCAAATAGATCCATATGTAAGAGGTATAGACACCTCACTGAATCCTTGTTTTCAAGGCTATGAAAGGAGGATTTTGTCTGCTTGCCTTTTTGACAAGATAAGCATATCACATCCTTTATACACTTAAATTTGGACCATTCCTTACTAACTCTTTGCTAAAGAGTTGGCCAATTATTTTGTAGTTAAGATGGGCCAATCTCTTGTGCCATTTGACACAATGAGAGGCTCTCTCATTAGCCACAAGACAAATAGGAGACACATTGTTCTCACACTCAAAATTAAGACAGTACACATTTCTTTTTCTATATCCTATCAAAATGATCTTTTGATCACTTGATCTTTTGATATGACATCCATTCTTAATAAATTAAATGTCATATCCTAAATCATTAAGCTGACTTATACTTATAAGGTTGTGTTTCAAACCCTTTACATAGGCCACTTGAGTGATAGTAATCTGGTTATTAGAAATGTTACCAAACCCTTTGATGATTCCCTTTTCAGAACCACCAAAGATTACTTTAGACCAATTTATGATAGGTAGTACTCCTTCAGCAATTCCTTTGTTCCATTCATGTGCCTGGAACATCCACTGTCCAAGTACCATATAGGGGCATAGTAACTTGGACTCACCTGCAATAAAGAATTACATCTCCTTAGAACCCAAGTAAGTCTTGGGTCCTAGGCTTAAGTTAGCTTCATACTTAACAAATCTACCTACAGCTCTTCTAATAGGTAGACTGTTGTTCTTCCTGACACTAGTGTTGTGCAAGCAATCTATGGCATAATGACTTGTCTTGCCACAACACCAGCATTCATACTTGTTGTATCTATTTTTCGATGCATTCTTGACAGTCTGGTTGACAACAAATCTTTTGTATTGTGCTGGTACTGCTGCAACTAATCCCACTGGTTTGTTACAAATAGGGGGTTTATGAAAATGGGCTGCCTTATTTATATAAACACCCTTGTCATTCAGAACTTCAGTCTTACTATGACCATTAGTATTCTCAAGGTCATACTTGTTAGAAGGCTCTTGTACCTTTCTAAAACTACAGGGACTTTAAAATTCAGTGGCTGGACTGAGGCTTTGCCCTTTCTCTTGAATTGGACAGCCCTGGTATTACCTTTAAAGCCTATTCCAGCCTTACCCTTTTGATCCACAAACTCATCTATTAAGGTTAAACTGATTTTTTCTTGGAATAACTAGCCACCAAATCTTTCTCCTTTTGAAGTCTGACTTCCAGACTTTTAATTAGATCATTTTTGTATGTGATTGTACCAATCTGAATAATAGTTATAGTTTTTAGTTTGGCAACCTCATTCATTTTTTGATCCAACTCTTTCTCTAAATCAGATGATGCCATCTTAAGATCTGCAATTTCCTAAGCCTGAGTTTTGGTCAGGCTTTTGCTTTTCTTTAGTGCCTGCAACAAGTCCCCATATTCATCTATCAGCTGATGAATATCTCCTTCAGACTCAGATCCATCCACCTCACTTGATGCAGATGTAGCTGACTCTATACCAGTACTACAATCTGGATTACTAGAAAAACATTGTACCTTACTAGGACAAGACTGATCCTGGCACTTGTCTTCTTCTTAAACAGCCATCATTCCCATGCACTGATGGTTTTCTTGTTCATAGATAGAGTTCAGTAATTGACTAAACTCATCTTCTTTATTTGCTGCATATAGACCAATATATGCCTCAGCTTCAGATTCAGATTCTGAAGATGACTGGTCTGTCAAGCTCTTCTCCTTCTTGGCAACAAAAGATTTCTCCTTCTTGCTCTTTTGTTGAGTCTTTCTTTTATCAGCAGACTCCTTTCTTTTGTTTGGACACTCAGCCACAACATGTCCAGGCCTATTATAGTATTAGCAAACTATCTTTGATGTTTTAGATTTACCAGGCTTAGACCTGCTTCTGTCCTTCCTTGATGACTTCCTCTTTTGATAATAGTCATCCACAGGCTGAGATGTGGAGGGCCTTGACTTCCACTGCTTCTTTTTCCGGAATCTCTGAAACTGCCTTGTGAAGGCAGCAAAGTCTTTATCTGAGTCACTATTGTCTGAACTTTGGTTGTCTGAATTATCTGAAGTAATTTCAGCAACAATCTCAGGAGGTGATGGAGACATCCTCCTATTCTTCCTAGTGGTCTCCACCTTGAAGGCTACAGACTTTTCTCCATGCTCCCCTTTTGCACTTTTCTCTTTCTCTTTCCTAGCCATCAGTTGCATCTCATATGGCAATAATTTTCCAAACAAAGTTGGAGGAGAGATATCTGCAAGTTTGGCCACTTCCCTAATGACACAAATCTTAGTGTCCAAATCCTTTGTCGAGGATCTTAGAAATTTATCATTCAGTTCATATGTACTGAAGATCCTTCCATAGGACATCACCTCATTTACTATTCTATAGAACTTCTTATAACACTCAGTTATACCATCTGACTTTCCTTGTCTGAAACTCTCATATTCTTGGTTCAGCATAGATTTTCTATCTTGTCTGACTTCTTCAGAACCCTCCATGTAGACTATCAAGGTGTCCCACATTTCCTTGGAGGTCTTGCAGTGAATCAAATTTTTAAAGGTTGAATCATCTATGGCACTTACTATGATATTCTGGGCCCTTTTATCCATAGTTGCCAAGATGATCTCTTCCTTAGTCATCTCAGAAAAATCTTTTGGAGTTCTTTGAATTGCATCTAGAACTGACACCTTACTTGGAACATAAGGACCTTCCATTACAGTAATGTAGATTCTTGTATCAAAAGCCTCCATGAAAATTCTGACCCTTTCTTTTCATATTCCAAAAATATCTTTCCCGCATATGGGTAATTTCATAGAACCTAGTTCCTTATGATTTTCTCCTGAACCCATTTTATTGATCTTGAATCTGCCTTGTGGATCTTACTCAGACTGTTAAGTCCTTCTTTGAGCAACCTCCCTCTGATACTACTTGATAGAATTTATTTCAAGATAACCCAAACACCTAGAGGGGGGGGGGGGGGGTTAATAGGTTCTTTTCTTTTATACTTAAGGAAGAATGATATTTCAATTCTTAAATTAGAATCAAACTTATTCTATAGCAATCACAGCACAGAATTCACAATCACACATACATCACAGATTATACACAGATTTATAGTGGTTCCCCAAGGTCTGGGTACATCCACTTTCCCCCTTCACCTTTCTAGCAGTGTACTAGATTTGGCCTAACTTCTTCCTTCTTCGATGATCCACAGATCTTATAGCTCAGAACCCTGAAAGGTTCGTATAACTAAGAACCCTATAAGGTTCCTACAACTCATAGTGTAACCACACTACTACAGCTCAGGCTAACAGCCCTACCTCAGCCTTGCCACAAGGCCTACAACTCAGAGAAAAATTTCTCCTGCACTCAGGCTCAAAAGACCTACCACTCAGAGATCTATATCTCCTACACTCAGCCTTTATAATATAGGCTTACAACTCAGATCTATGAAAACATCCTACAAAATTTGATAAGTGTTTAGATGGACTCTTACCCTTATTGAGAGAGAAGGTATAAGAGATTTCTTGATCAGCTTCTTGATAAAACTGATGGCTGAAATCAACCTGTTCTTAGCTTTCTTCAAAGCTTCTTGAATCTGAACTCAGTAGGGTTGATCTCCTTTGAAGTTGACTGGCTGGCAGCTTCCTTCTTAGATTCCAGAATAGATCTGAATATTTCTTAGCAGATTAGTTCAAGATCTGCTTCTTAAGAGACTTGTAAATGTCTCCTCCTTTACTTCAACAGTTGGAGATCTCTCTCTCTCTCCAGAACATCAGAAGTTTCTTCAGAATTCTGGCTTGAATTCTCCTTAGATCTTCTCATGAAAATCTTCTTTTGTGTGATGTGCACTTCCTTGATCAATGATTAATAATTCAATTATTATTCCTGTTGCTGTTATTGTTGTTGACAGAATCCATCTATTTATAGACTTCATCCATGGTAACCGGCTGATCCGGTTTCTAACCAACTTCTGACAGGTCTGACAACTTCAGCAAGCTTGTTGGAATACACAGTTGTCAAGTCTCCAGTCAGTTCTTGAACCTTTGTCTTTGTCAGCAAAGCGTCGAGACTTATTGTCATTATGTTTCGACACAAGTAGATTAAGTGTTGACAAAAGATTTTGTTATGTCGACATAGCTCCTCTGGTGTCGACACAGCTTCTTGACACAGCATCTGTAGAATGTATCGACACAGCTTCTTTGTTTCGACATAGACACTCCTTCACTCCACAACAATCATCATTGTTGAAACTCTGCTGAGTGTCGACACAAGTCCGGTGTGTCAACACAGTTGATATAGTCTCAGAATTTGTGTGTCGACACTGCCTCCAGGTGTCGACAAAGTTGATGTCGACTAATACTTCTGTGTGTCGACACTGCCTCTCGGTGTCGACACAGTTGATGTCGACTACTATTTCTGTGTGTCGACACTGCCTCCCGGTGTCGACATAGTTGATGTCGACTACTAAATTCTGTGTGTCGACACAGTTGCTTCAGGTGTCGACACAGCTTTTCCAAGTGTTGACACAGGCTTTCTTAAGTGTCGACACATGGACTTAGAAACTTTTTCAGCATTTTTGCAAATACTTAACCTGCACATATAAACTTAAAATAACATCAAATACACCTTGATGTATATCATTGAACTATGTGAGACTTCACCAAATCAGGTACATATTTTCCAATGTACCCAACACTGATGATATGTGCTGGAGGTGTAATTGGAGCTGGAGCTGTAACTGTACTTTTATCATCTGTCATTATATCATCTGAAATTACAATTAGAGGTGCATTTGGAATTGTCTCTGAAGGCTGAGCTTATTCATCTGGCATCTCCCCTTGCCTAGATTCAGTGAATACTGAACTTAGGCCCCCAGAAGAATGGATAGCCTGAAGGGAGAAGGAAGAAGAGATCCTTGCAAATAAATCATTCAATGTCTTAACTAAGGGAGCCAAGGTGGCATCCAATAAGAGAGTTAGCCTGGGTGCCAATAACTCATGTAGTTTATCTGGTAGAGGAATAAGATCTACTTGCTCAAGATTAATCTGAGTAGAGGTAGAGGGAGGAGCTGCAGAGATGGATGGAATAGATGCAGATGGAAGTTGAATGGATGGCTGAGAGACTGGAATGGAGGTAATGGATGGTGCTAGAATAGTGATTGTTGGAATGAATGTGGAGATAGGAAGGTGAAAGGATGGTTGAGAGATGGTATCAATGAGGAGTTGTTGAAGAGATGTTGAAGGGGATGGAAATTATTGTGTTGAAGAAGGAGAGCAAGCCATATAGGAGTCATCTAGCAGATTGAAGGATTGAATCTGAGGAGATGAGTGTATATCTATGGGGGGAAAGTAGTGCAATGGATGGAAATCCTTAGGTTGAGTAATTTGAGAAGGTGAAGATGTTGCAGGTGGTGTAGGCATGGATGAAGTCACTGGAGGTGGAAGAGTTGAAGGGGAAGAGGACGGAATTTCTTCTACTGGGGCAGTAGAGTGAGGGAGAGTGACTACAATAGTCCTTGTGACTGAAGTTGTCTTGGCTGGAGGAGTTCTGCTGGGCCTGACAATCTGTCTCTCCCATTTGCCAAAGAGAGCAGAAGAGAGTCTTTTGGAAGCATTAATATGCATTCCATTGGAAACCAAGAGCTATGGGCACCTATTTTGAAGGAATAGTCCCAATATTCTTCCAAAATTCACAAACGTTTTGTTGATCTTCTTCTTGAGAAAGTCAAAGAAGATTTCTCCCCAATTTAAATTCTTCTTGTCCACTAGGGCAGCCATCAGACAAAACTGATATCTAGAAATGCTATCATGTGCAGAGTGCTTTGCCAGAATTACCTTCCCTACTATATCAACTAAGAATCTATATTCAAGGGAAAGATTCTTTTTCAGAAGCTTATTAGGGTTCTCATTGTTGTGTCCCATTCTATCTAACATTTCATTGAATTCTACTCCAGACAGTTCAATGCTATCATCACCAGTACTTAATTCAAAAATTTCAGTAAGTACAGTTAGTGTTAGGGATACCTGATTCCCTGCAATGGTTCCAACAAGGGTATTCTGATCCAAACTATGAGCTGTGTATACCCATTCCTTTATTTCATCAGCAGCCAGCTTGATTCTTGTTGTCATGACTTTCACTAAGTGTTGCTCCTTGAATAGGTCCAGAATATATTTAAACATTTGATCTGTACCATTAAACGACTCCATATCAATATCAAACCCGGTGTCGAACCTCATGGCGGTGAGAACTGTGGTTGGGACAGACATTTTCCTACAAAAATAAAAGATCAAGTGTAGAGGAACTTGGAGGTAAAGAGATTCTTGTAGAAAATCTGAAAGCGCAAGAGAGAACGACGCCTCGAAAATGATTTTAAAATAGGGTTCGACGCAGAAAAGGAAAGATCGTTGAACTCAATTCGATGATCGACGGCGCTAGCGGAAAACGAAAAGACTCCAACATCGTCGATCTCCGTTCGACGATCTATACCCGGAGAAAGATAGTTGAACACTATCTGGAAACGACGAGCTCTGTTCGACGATCTTCAAGAAAATCGTCGACCGCAGCTCAGAGTACAGAGAAAACCTACAGACTCTTAGAAAAACAGATTTTTAGCCTAGTCTTTGTCATTTTTGGGGTTTTAAGATCTTGGGAATTAATTAAGACTTCCTCCATCTAATATTCCTAACTGATTACGGAAGAAATTGTGTTTCTTCTCATCCAAGTGTTTGGTGAGAATATCTCCCCTTTATAAGTCAGTTGGGATGAATTCCAGTTCAATTTTATTTTTCTCTAGATTATCCCTTAAGAAATGATACCTAATCTCTATGTGTTTGGTCCTACTATGGAGGACTGGATTTTGGGCTATGGAAATAGCACTTGTATTATCACAAAATATTTTGGACTTCTCTAAGTTGTAGCCATAGTCCAGGAGCTGATTTTGAATCCACAATATCTTTGAGCAACAACTACCTGCTGCCATGTATTCAGCTTCAGCAGTTGATGTTGACACAAATGTTTGTTTCTTGCAAAACCAGGAGACAAGTCTGTCACCAAGGAATTGACAAGTTCCACTGGTGCTTTTCCTGTCAATTCTACATCCAACATGATCAGCATCTAAAAATCCAGTTAAATCAAATCCTGAATCAGCTGGATACCAGAGACCTAGATTTGGACAACCTTTCACATACCTAAGAATTCTCTTGACTAATGTGAGGTGTGACTCTCTAGGGCTAACTTGGAATCTAGCACATATACATGTAGCAAACATTATATCTGGTCTACTAGCTATAAGATACAATAAGGAGCCAATCATTGCTCTATATATGGTATGATCAACAAGTTTCCCATGTTCATCAACATCTAATAAAGCATTAGTAGGCATGGGTGTTTTCATAGAAGATGCATCAGACATTCCAAATTTCTTAACCAATTCTTTTGCATATTTGGTTTGAGAGATAAAGATGTCATCCACATGTTGTTTGACTTGCAATCCTAGGAAGAAGGACAGCTCACCCATGCTACTCATTTCAAACTTGGAATGCATGATGTTGGAGAACCTTTTACACAAATTTGAATCAGTAGAGCCCAAGACAATATCATCTTTATAGATTTTCACTAGTAGGATGTTGGCCTTATGGGTTCTAATAAAAAGAGTTTGGTCTACTCTACCCATTTTAAAATCATTTTCCAAGAGAAAGCTAGTAAGGGTCTCATACCATGCTATAGGAGCTTGTTTGAGACCATGTAAAGCTTTGTGTAACTTATAAACAAAATCAGGGTGAGTTGAGGAGATAAAACCTAGAGGTTGTTTTATATAGACATCTTCCTTGATATCACCATTTAGGAAAGCACTTTTGACATCCATCTGATATACTTTGAATTTCTTGTGAGCTGCATATGCAAGAAAAATTCTTATGGCCTCTAACCTTGCAACTGGTGCAAAGGCTTGGTCATAATCTATGCCTTCTTCTTGAGAATATCCTTGAGCAACCAGCCTTTCCTTGTTTCTCACAATAATTAGACCATCCAGCTTATTTCTAAATACCTATTTAGTTTTAACAATTTGATGATTCTTTGGCCTTGGCACTAGCTCCCAAACTTTGTTTCTTTCAAATTGGTTTAATTCCGCTTGCATTGCAATTATCCAGTTTAGATCTTGTTCTGCATCTTGTATGGATTGAGGCTCAATTTGAGAAAGAAAGCAGGTGTGCATCAGATGTTGATTGATCTGATTCCTGGTTTGCACAACAGCTAAGATGTCACCAATCACTTTAGAGATTGGATGATATTTTGTTGTTACTAAATCAACAATGGGTGTTGATTGTTCACCAACCTGTGTTGTTGTTTCCTCTTATGGAACAATAACTGGCTCTTCATTTTGATTGTCACCATGATTTGCTAAGATCTGAATGTCATCTTAATTTTCACTACTTTCAGCTTCTTATTGGGTGGATGAAGGTGATGGATAATCTTCAATGATATTTAGTCTATCCAAATTTTCTGATAGAGAAAGTACCTACAAAGGATCTTTGGTAGAAGTGCTCTTCTCCTTGTAAAACATATTAGTTTCATCAAAAGATACATGCACTATTTTTTCAATTTTTAGAGATGATTTGTTATAAACCCTATAGGCCTTACTGATCATGGAGTATCCCAGAAACACTCCTTCATCAGCTTTGACTTCAAATTTTGCTATGTATTTCTTATCATTGTTATGAATATAGCAAATGCAACCAAAAATTCTAAAATAATCAACTTTAGGTTTCTTCCCTTTGAGTAATTCATAGGGAGTCTTGCCTTTTAGTTTATATATCAAACTCCTATTCAAAACATAATTTGAAGTGTTCACAACCTCTGCCCAAAATAATAGAGGAAGGTGAGCATCTGTCAATAATGTTGTGGCAGATTCAATAAGGGTTCTATTTTTCCTTTAAGCTACCCCATTCTGTTGAGGAGTTCTAGGGGCTGAGAAAGTGTGCCTTATTCCTCCTTTTTAACAGAACTCTTGCATAAGAAGAGAATAAAACTCAGTCCCATGATCACTTCTGATCAGGGCTATGTGAGTATTGAACTCAATCTTTATACATTTGAGAAACTCTGTCAAACATTTGAAGTTATCAGACTTTTTCCTCAGAAAGAACACCCATGTGAATCTTGAGAAGTCATCTACAACTACTAAAGTATAAGATTTCCCTCCTAGGCATTGTACAGTAATGGGTCCAAACAGATCCATATGTAACAAGTACAATATCCTAGGTGAATCACTCTTATTGAGTGACTTAAAGCTGTTTTTAGTTTGCTTACCTCATTAACAAGGCCTGTAGAGTCCTTCCTTTTTGTAGGGGCCAGAAGGTAGTCCTCTTACAAGGTTGTCCTTGGACAGCCTAGCAATGGTTCTAAGGTTAACATGTCCTAATCTCTTATGTCATAGTTCATTAGGTTTGCTAAGAGAAAATAAGCAGATATCTACCTTGGTTGAATGAAAATTTACTAGATAGATGTTACCTCTTCTGTTACTTGTCAACACAGTTGTGTTGTCTTCTAATTTGATGAAGCATGAAGATTTGTTGAATGTGACTTTGTATCCTTCATCACATAACTTGCTGATACTAATAAGGTTGTGCTTCAGTCCTTCCACATATGCTACCTTTTTGAATGTCACTGACCCAATTTTGACTGCACCATATCCTTTGCTCTGTCCATAGTTTGAATCTCCAAACATCACTTTGGGTCCATGCTTAGCCATGAAGGATACTAGGTTACCCTTGCTTCCAGTCATGTGCCTGGAGCACCCACTATCCAGATACCATTACTGGTCCATGGTTGGATAGGTCTTTCCCTACACAAATAACAATTCATTTGTTTTTGACCCAGTTTACCTTGGGTCTAGCTTGATAACCTTTGAATTCAGAAATGAAAGACATATCTGGTTGACTCTTATATCCTTCAGGATGATATCTCCTATGGGGGATTATCAATTTAGTATAAGGGTTGAACCTTTGAGATGTAGGATATCTAGAATTAATTTTTGATGTACCCCTTATGAACTGGTCAGATCTATGAGCTCCTTTCGATGATCGTCGACCTGAGTTCGATGATCTAGGGTCAGATCGTCGAGCTCCGTTCAGGGATCGATCTTGTCTGTATTCAGAGATCAGAGATCGTTTCCCTGAGTTTGACGATTTCTGTTGAACTTTATTCTCTTAGGGTAGATCAGAATTCTTCCTAGCTACCTCAATAACTCCTTTTCCTTTATCTGAGATAAACTTAATAGGATTTGTTGGCACAACAGGTTGGCTGGATGAAGCACCCAAGCCCAGTTTACTATTGAGTCAAGAGTTAACTGTGCTTGTAATGTTCATCATTTTGAAACTTCTCCCATTAAGGGATTCTTCAAACTTTTTGGCCTCAGATAGTTCACTTTTCAGTGAAGTTATCTGCTCCCTGCAACACCCTAACTCTTCTGAGAGTTTGAGATTATCTTAAGTTAAGGTGTTGTATTCAGATAACTGCTTTCTGAGAGAGATTATTTCTTTCTCAGACTTATGTAAATCCAAACACAATGCTTTAAATTCAGATTTGAAATCTTCAGAATTAAAATCAAAAGAATCAATAACCTGATCTTCTCCTTGTTCTTGTTCAGAATCAGATTCAGATCCATGATCTGAATCAGTGTTATTCGGTGATGCATTGATTGCCATCATATAGAATTCCCTGTCCTGAGCATCATCCACATCATCACTTGAACTTGATGATATTTCAGATTCCTATTCTGTTTCACTCCATGTTTCTACAATAAATCCCATCCCTTTATGTTTGTTTTTGCTGGAAGATGATTTGTCATTGTGATTCCTTCTGGAATCTTTATCTTTCCTCTTCTCTCTCTTGTCCTTCTTGTCCTTATTCCGACTCTCTGGACAATCAGGCAGTATGTGGCCTGGTTTCCTGCATCCAAAACAAATAATCTCCTTATTATTTTATTTATCATACCTTGGCTTTTCTTGTCCTCTGAATGATCTTTTTCTGAAATCCTTCCTGGACATTTTGTAGAATCTCTTGGTTAGGAGGCTCATCAACTCTTCATTGCCTGTGAATTTATTTTTAGACTATTCTTCTGTTACCTTAAATGTAATGGACATCTCCTTTCTGACTGCTGGAGAAGATGTTGTCTGATCTTCTTCTCAATTCTTAATGAGCTGCTCATAAGATTTGAACTTGCCTAAAAGTGCTTCTGTGGTGATTTCATTCAGACTTCTGCATCCTTGATGGGCCAGATCCTTGAATTCCAAGTGCTGGGGAAGCATATTAGGATTTTATCATTGATCTCTGTGATAGAGATCTCCTTATCAAAAGTCCTGAGTTCACTGACAATCAGACCTAATCTGTTGTACATGTATGCTACTGATTCATTCTCTGCCTTCTTGAAGTTCTCATATTGGGTAATGAGATGTGATCTCCTATCTTTTCTCTCATCTGCTGATCCTAACACAATCTCAGATAGTTTGTCCCAAATCTTTTTGGCTGATTCGCATTCAACTACTTTTTGGAAGATGTCATCAGACATTGTCTGAGCAAGTATGTTCATAGCTTATGCATCTACAACCTTCCATTTCTTTATCTAAGCATCAATTCCCGAAGGAGGTGGAACAGTATTTGTAGTGCTTGTGGCTGCAAGAGGCTTGGGGCAATCTGTCAAAATAGAATTGAAAATGTCTTTATCAATAGAGTTTATATATAATTTGATCCTTGCCTTCCAAAGTGCAAACATAGAAAGGTTGCACACTGGAGGTCTGGTGCTAGCATAATCTTTGTTCTGTACCATGAGTTTAGATTAAAATAAATATAACAAAAATAACCCTCTTTTAAGGATGGATCTTATCAGAGATCTTTTGGTTCAGGTGTTAGCCTGTATGGGCAACTAACCTGCCTCTAACACCAATTAAAAGTGAGAGTAAGATCAACACTTCACTCTAGAAGGGGGGGGGGGTGAATAGAGTGTATTAAAATAATTTTGCAACTAAGAATAATTTGGCAGTGGAAGACTTATGATTAACTTTGTGTAGTGTGATTTAAAAAGGAGTTTTTAAATAAAGTAACATAAACACAAATTCACAGCACATATCAAAGAGAATAAAGAACAACCAGAGGACACAAGGATCTATAGTGGTTCCCCAAAATCTGGGTACATCCACTCTTCTACCACCCTTGGTAGGAATCCACTGCAGGATGAGTTGATCAGGTGTCCTGGCACCAATGAGCTTTTGATAAGGTGCTCAAAAACCAAACCAGATTTTTGATCAAGTGTCTTGCCACCACTGAGTTTTGATGAGGTCTCAGGAACCAAAACAGAAACTTTTGAAGGGAGTTCAAAAACCCTTTTACAGTAAAGAAAAAGAAAAAGAAATGAGTTGTCTTCTCTGTCAACTATCAAAGAGAAGCACAAGTGGATGCTGTTGTCAAAGCTCCCCCTGAGATTAGTAAAGGATCAAGAAGAGAAGCTTTGCAAGGGTGATAGGTCTTCAAAAGAGATGGCTCCAGCAAAGAATGATTCAGCAAGAACTGAATTATGTGTGTCTGGAGAATGAAGAATGAGGACCAAAAATGAAAAACTTGATTGCTGATCACAAAAGCTTCTTCTATTTCTCTGTCTATGTGTTGTTGTTGATCAGACCAATAATAATAATATATATTCTCTTCTTGTCAGAAATCCAATGCTGCAATCGTCTTTGGGGCCGTTAGAAAAGTCATAAAGGAAATCCCTTATCTGTCAACTGTCTATGGAAGGAATGAATTAAAGAGAATAAATATATTCCTTATTTCTTCCCTTGAAACTTTCTCCAGATGTGAAAAAACGGCTATAAATCTTCATCATTAAATGCTTTGATTTGAAATCATTTGAAAGCCTTAAAATGTAATAGAACTCCCAGAAACGTCGACCTCAAACAGTTATCGTCGATCTGAGCTCAACTATCGTTGAACTGGGCTTAGAGATATTGAAAATGGTCTTGGACAGAGATCACTGAACAGAGTTCTGAGATTGTCGACCTTAGCTCAGAGATCGTCGAACTGGATTTGACGACCTCGTTAAGCTGAGTTCGACTATCGTCGAGCTGGGTTCGACGATATGTCAATCCTTACTAATATTCTGGCTTCTCATCAGAGCTTGGAGATCTTGATGAAAACTTCAAACCTAAGTCCTAAACCTTGAAACTAATTGGCCTTTACTTTATACAGCTAGGTCAATGCAACATTCATAATAGTCATAGTGATCCTGACCCAAATAAGTAATAGGGTGTTCCAACAGATTCACTACCAGAATACTTCTGGGCTGAAGTCGTCAACACTGCATGCCACGTGCAAAATCGAGCCCTCATAAATAAGAATCATGATAAGACACCTTATGAACTTCTAAAAGGCAGGAAACCGACTGTATCATATTTTAGGATTTTTGGCTGTAAATGCTTCGTACTTAACAATGGTAAGTATCATACTACCAAGTTTAGTGAGAAAAGTTCTGAAGGTATTTTTGTAGGATATAGTTGTCATAGTAAGGCATACAGGATTTTCAATAGAAAAAATCTGGTGGTAGAGGAATCAATACATATTGTATTTGATGAGACGAGCTTACTGCAAAGCAAATCGTCTAGTATGCTTGTTGAAGATGCAGGTACAAGGCTTAAAGAAATCAGTTTGGATGAACAGACCGAAAGTAAAGATGATAAGTTCATCAAGATCACCTCTCCGACCCCTAGTGGAGAAGTAGAAGATCAAGTTGAAAACGTTGTCAAAATTGATGAAGTCATTCCAATTGCTAAAGAAGTCCAAGATGCCAGAAATCTAGAGCTCGGACATCTGAAGGATCACCCAATGGACAAAATACTAGGAGATCCCCGGGATGGTGTCAGAACTCGTCGAGGTACAACTAACGAGGATCTCTATTTAAGTTTTCTCTTGCAAGTTGAACCAAAGAAGTTTGAGGAAGCAAACTCAGGCGCATTGTGGATCTTGGCCATGGAAGAAGAACTAAATCAGTTCAAGCGCTGTAAAGTGTGGACACTTGTTCCAAGACCCAAAGGTAAAAATGTCATCGGAACTAAGTGGGTCTATAGGAACAAGATGGACGAGGATGGGACAATCATAAATAACAAGGCCAGACTTGTCGCCAAAGGATATCGTAAAGAAGATGGGATCAACTTCAACGAGACATACGCTCCAGTGGCAAGGTTGGAGGCCATCAGACTGTTCCTGGCTTTTGCTGCACTAAAGGGCTTCATAGTCTACCAAATGGACGTAAAGTCAGCCTTCCTAAATGGTGACATAAAGGAAGAAATGTATGTGGAATAGCCCCCAGGTTTTATTGATCCTAACTATCCTGAGCATGTTTATTTATTATCAAAATCACTGTACGGTTTGAAATAAGCTCCTCGAGCTTGGTACGAAACGTTGTCTAGCTTTCTCCTCGAGAACAAGTTCATAAGGGGAAAGATAGACAAGACATTATTTCTTAGGGAAATTAAAGGCAAGATTTTGCTAGTGCAAATCTATGTCGACGACATTATTTTTGGCTCTACAAACGATAACCTCTGGAAAAAGTTCTCTAAAATTATGCAAGGGAAGTTTGAAATGAGCAGTATGGGAGAGCTGAAGTATTTCTTAGGACTTTAGGTGAAACAATCTGAAGATAGAATTTTCATCTCACAGACGAAGTTCACTAAGGAGTTTATTAAGAAATTCGGAATGGAGAGTACAACCTCTACGAGGACTCCAATGGCCTCAGCTATGTCTCTGGATAAGGATGAGAAAGGGAAACCTTTTAATGAAACCAAATACAGAAGCATAGTTGGATCCTTGCTCCACCTTACTGCTAATAGACCAGACATAATGTTCTCCACATGTGTCTGTGCTAGATTCCAAGTGAACTTAAGGAATCTCACTATGCTGCTGCAAAGCGGATTTTGAGATACCTTATAGGTACACCGAATCTAGGCTTATGGTACCCAAGAAGTAATGACAGCAAACTAATTAGTTTCTCAGATGCAGACTTTGCAGGTAGCAAAGATGACAGGAAAAGCACTTCCAGGACGTGTCAGTTCCTTGGAAGAAGGCTCATTTCATAAAGCAGCAAAAAGCAAAACTGTGTCGCAATCTCAACGGCCGAGTCAGAATACATTTCTGTTGGTAGTTATTGTGCACAGTTGCTTTGGCTAAAGAACCAGCTAGAGGATTACAATATGAAGATCAAAGACATTCAATTATTCTGCGACTCCTCCAGTGCAATCGCAAACAACCCAGTCTCATACAGCCGGAAAAAGCATAACGAGCTTAGATATCACTTCATCCGGGAGCACGTGGAGCAAAGGGATATAGACCTACAGTACATGCCAATAGATTGGCATGTTGCAGATATTTTCACGATGCCGCTGGACGAGACCAAGTTCAATTTCTTCAAAACTGAACTTGGGATGCTGAACAAAGAAGGATAAGTCACAGGAGATCAGTTCAAAGCTCAAGAAACGAAGATACTTCAAACAGGTCAGAAATTTCTCCAGAGGAAGGTAGTTCTCGAGAACTCTGTCCACTTCTCGAAAAGTAACATACACATTCTCGAAAACTCAGATTCCTTCTCGAGAACTTGACTTATCTCTCGAAAAGTTTCTTCAGTTCTCAAGAACTTTGAACTGTCTCTCTAAAAGTCTCTTACGTTCTCGAGAACTAGTATATTACTTATCAAGAAGTCCCCTGGAAGTTCTCGAGAACTATACCCGACTTCTCGAGAAATGCTCATTGCCTTTTCTACTTCTAATTAATTTCTTCTATTTCGAAAACCCATTGATTTAAGCCCTAATCCTAGATTAATTAGACACTTAAATTGATATTACTAGGATTATATATATAATACTTTAGAAATCCCAAATCAATCGCCATTTCGACATTATTCCTCTCGAAAACTCTTTGCCTTCCGACGACAGAAGCTTCATCGCAGCCACCTTCTTGTGCTCTATTCTTCGCCGCCGTCAGCTTCAATGGCTCAGAGTTCAAAGATAGGAGTCGGCAGTGAACTTGTTTTCGCAGGGATTGTAGACATCTCTCATGATTTCAAGAACCTGCTCCTTCTCCTGGAAACTGCCGGATTAATGTTCGTCCTGTCAGAACACTGCAAAATTTCTTTTCTAGATGTCGAAGAATTCTTCAGAAATGCAAAGGTAAGGAGGAATGGTAAGATTTTGAAAACTAAAGTAAGAGGGATCAAGATAATGTTGGACAAAACCAGAGTTTCTCAGCTTCTCAAGATGCCCGTTGTAGATGAAGAGGATGATCTAACCCATGAAGATTCAGGCAGAACTTACTCCTTCTATGGAGTTTATGTGGTTGTCATGTCTTTAAGGAGAAACCTATTCAATGATGTATACAAACTTCTTGTCGACATAATTGGAAAAATCTTATGGTGCAATACAGGGTCGATTAGTTTCATAATAAATGACCTCTTTGATGTTATGACAGCAGTAATCTGCAGGAAGAAATTTCAGTTTGGCATGATGGTATTTGAATTGATCAGGGACAGTACTCAAGCTCCTAAGTTTGCAAGGATAATCTCTTTATTGCTGAGTGAGATTGATCCAGTCACTTTCAAATCTTCTAAAGGTACTCAAATTCATCACTTGAAAAAGATCTCATTGGCCTCCATCCAAAGATGGGAACTCAAGCTGAAAAATCCAAAGCAGTTAGCTAAAGAAATTGTAGCTTCTGCCTCTGAGGTCAGGACCCCATCTCCCTCCTATCATCATGTTGCTGAACCATCTTGTGTAGTAACTTAGGGGGAGCCTACAACCTCTGTTCCTATTGTCATACCTCCTCCTCCCTCTCTAGCAAGATCAACAAGAAGATCTCCCATCAGAAGCCATGTCAGCTCTCCAGCAAAGTCCCCAGTTGCACTCTCTCCAGAAGATACCATTCTAGATGCTCAAGTCCTAGAAACCCTCCAGAACACTGCAGAAGCCATTGAGACAATGGTGGATGAACTCACCTCAGATGTTCCTCCCCTCTATAAGGAACCAGCTGAAGAACATCCAAAAGAACCTTCTCCAGCTCCCTCTCCTTCTCCGATCAGATTACCAGAATCTCTTACTGCTCAATCCCCTTCTGCCAAGCAAGATATCCCTGAGACTGTTCTTCTTTCTGATGAAGACAGAATCTCTCCTGAGCCTGCTGATCTTACCTTGAGGAAGTAAGATTTCTCCATCCCCACATTCATTGATAAGGATGATATTACTCTTGTTCAGACTACAAGAGCTGTAAGCTCAGTGATTCTTGAAGAGATACCTCTATGGAAAGCCCCTCCTCCTGCTACTATTACTGCTTCTGCCTCTGCCTCTACCTCTTCTAATGTTGTTGCTACTGCTACTACCCCTTCCAACTCAGAACTTCTTATCCAGATAGGCCAAATGCTCTCTGATCAAAGGAAACATTTTGACGATTCTCTAAAAGTGATGCAAGACAAGATGACTGCTTTGGAAACAGAAATGAGTCGAAGATTTGCTGAGATCCAACACAACACTTACTCTCTCAAGAGCTTATTTCAGATTGGTGGCAAAGCCATAGATCACACTATTACTAGTGTTGGTCAGGTTATGGAACAATCTCTGACTCTTGCTAATAATCAGATTGAATTAGAAAAGAATGCTCAAAAACTTGTGATGAAGGTTTGTGAGGAAGTTGGTACTTTCAAGGAAGAATCCATAGAAAAACTCCTTGTAGAATTCAGAAAGGGGGAGATCCTGGTGAAAGAACATGTAATCAAACTTGTGGATAAGTTTTCTGTAGATGCAAACACTCTCTGGGCTCAGAAAATTTCTGAAATCAATAAGAATGTTTTAGCTCAAATCCAGTCAGTGAAGTTCTATACTTATGACACCACAGTTTGGATGCACAACCAAATTTTCCCTGACTTTCAGGTTGATCCCAATATTATTCCTCATCATCTGAACCCCCTTGTAGAAGGAAAATACAGTCAAATGCCAGCCCAAATGCAACAACCTCAAATGCCCTGCTTCTCTCCTAGGCAAGAAGATGAGAATCCTCATCCAACCTCTTATGACCAGGTATGGGATGATGATATTCTTTAAAGCTTACCAGAAATTCATATCCCCAAGAAGAGGAAGTATGGAGAAGGTCCATCTGCTAGCAAGTCTGTTCCCCAGCCAGATGCAAAGAAAAGGAAAGCCTAGGAGTTTGCTGAAGTTTGGCGTCCCACTTCTAAAGCTTTAATTCTTGACACACTCAAATTGGTGTTGGACTACAATGAGAATAGGAATCTCCACTACAGCTCCTCTGAGTGGGATTTATATGAGAAGTCCATGACCAAAAGAAGACATTATGACAGAGAATATGGAAAGAATAATCTTAAAGCTCCTCCTAAGCCTCCAAGATACTATCCTAAACCCTTCAGCTATCAGAAGGGACAGCAAGAGAAATTTGACAGACAACATCAAAGCTAGAAATGAGAAGTATACTGTGGATATATGTGTTTTTGAGAATTTTGATGAAATGGTTGTTGATTAAGAAATCTAAAACATTACTTATATATAATTTCCATTTTTGCCTAATTGTGTTCAATTAATCTCTTACTGTCTTAGTTTAAATTTTCATTTCTAGTTCTTTCTTAATTGTTATAATTCACCTTAGTGTAGAGGGTTCTGACTTCTACAAATAGGGGGAGATTGTTGGGCATTACATCCACAATAACCCAGATTTGCATGAAGTCACCCTTGAACTAAGATGAATTAAGTTATATTTGATATCTTGTTTAAGTTGTGTGTTTGCAGATCATCATTACTAAGTGTAGACTAATGTTAGTCTACAGTGGGTCATGAACACAGGACAATACAGTGTAATCCCTCACTGTGTGATCCAAGGTGTTGACTCATGTGTAGCCTCTCTATTGGGATACACTTCATATTCAAACACTTGGACCATGAAATGAAGATTGGACTCTTGAAGAGAAGAAAAAGTTTTTTCTAAAAAGTTCAAAAAAAATTCTAAGTCCACTTCTCGAGAAGTCCTTTCAGTTCTCAAGAAGTAGAGTTAGAAGTTCTCGAGAAACAGGAGTTTAGTTCTCGATAAGATAAGCTGTTTCAGTTTAGAAAATTTTTCTAAGTATGACTCTCGAGAAGTATCTCTTAGTTCTCGAGAAGTCCTTTCAGTTCTCGAGAAGCTCGGCTCTTAGTTCTCGAGAAGTCCAAGAGTAGTTCTCGAGAAGTTCAGAAAGTTTCAAGAAATTTTTATAAGTCCTATTTCTCGAGAAGTCCAGATTAGTTCTCGAGAAGTCCTTTCAGTTCTCGAGAAGCTCAGCTTCATAGTTCTCGAGAAGTCAGGCTATAGTTCTCGAGAAGTCCATGTTATTTTCAAGAAGTATTGATCCTGAAGTCTCAAAAACTAAGTTCAATTCCAGACAGTTTAGTTCTCGAGAAATTCAATCAGTTCTCGAGAGCTAATGCTACTTCACGAGAACTGCAGACTAAATTTTTTTTCTGAAATTTGTTTAAGTCCCGATCGGCCAGATTTTCTGAAATGACTTGACACGTGTCGTCATTAATGTCTTTTCTGACCGTTAGGAGTAATCCTATATAAAGTCTTTTCATTAATACCTAACCCTAACAATTATCTTTTGCAAGAAGCGGCTGTCCGTTCACTCGAAATCCTTCTCGTCGGCTGTCTCTAATTTCAGATCTTTGAAGCCGCCGCCGCCGCTCACGATCAGATCGATTCTTCTATTGTCGATCAAGAAGACTTGATGTTCAAGGATTCTCGTCTTCTCCTTGATCAAGTTGGTCAAAGCTTTCTCAGATCAGATCTACTCATCTTCTTCAACATTTCTGAAAGAGCTGCAAAGTTTAAGAAGAAGATTTAGATATTCACTTTTCCAGATCTGAGAAAGTTATTCTGTTTCTAATTCAAAATTTCTTTACTATTATTATAGGAGATTTTCTCCGAGTGTAGGAGCGTTGTTCTCCGAGTTTTTAGAAAGTTTTTATCTTCTGAGTTAAGATCCTTTTGGATCGAGTTTATAGGAACTTGGTTTCGAGACGTAGGATTGTTTTCAATCCGAGATAGTGGAATAGCCAAGTCTAGTGATTTGCTAGATCGGTGAGGTAAAGTTGGCTTACCCAAGATTGGGGAACCACTATAAATCTTCTTGTCTTTCTGTGATTGCTTGATTACTTGTGCAAGTTCATAAACATTTTTATTCCGCAAATAGATGCACTTCACCTATTCACCCCCCTTTAGGTGATTTAGGTTGACAACTTTACACTTTCATCAACAACCACAAGAATGTAGACTTTCCTACCTAGACTATAAACTGGCATAGGACCAAATAGATCCATATGCAGGAGGTATAAACACCTCACCGAGTATTTGGTATCAAGGCTCTTGAAGGAGGTTCTGGTCTGCTTGTCCTTTTAACATGCTGAGCATATACCCTCATTGATGCACTTCACCTTAGGACCATTTATCTCTAACTCTTCACTAAAGAGTTTGCTTATGGTCTTGTAATTCAGATGAGCTAGCCTCTTGTGCCATTGGACATAATGTGAAGCTTTCTCATCTACTACTAGGAATATAGGAGAGTCCTTACTCTCACAAACAAAATTGAGACAATAGACATTTCCTCTCCTAGTTCTTGTCAAGATGACCCCTTGGTCACTTGACCTCCTAATTTGGCACTCATCCTTGAGAAAAGAAATGTCATAGCCAAGATCACATAGTTGGCTTATGCTTATCATGTTATGTTGCAAACCTTTCATATAAGCTACTTGTGTGATAATGATTGTGCCATTAGATATCTTACCAAACGCTTTGGTTACTCCTCTTTGTGAACCACCAAAGATGACTTTGGGTCCATTTTCAACTAGAGTGTACTCCTTCAGCATGCTCCTTGTTCCAGTCATGTGCCTGGAACATCCACTGTCCAAGTACAATATAGGGGTATGGCCACTTGGACTTACCTGCAATAAATAAATCATCTTTCCTTAGGACCCTAATTCTCATTGGGTCCTAGGTGCAGGTTAGACTTAAATTGAACTTGCCTACCTACAGCTCTTCTAACAGGTAAGCTGGCATTATCTCTCTGGACACTCTTATTATGCCAACAATTAATATCATAGTTGCCCACTTTGCCACAACACCAGCACTAATAATTGTTGTACCTTCTTTTAAGGGCTGGCTTTACAACATAGCAGTCAGTAGCTCTCATTCCAGCAAGTACAACAAACTTTTTCTTAAGTCTTCCATCCACAGCCTGATTTGGGATTTGTTTGGCAGCAGAGGTACTAGGGATATCTTGGACCCTATCAGCAGCTACCTTATTTTCAGAGTGTAAGCTCTTGATAGCTTGATATATACCCATGTCTGGTGTGCTGAAAGACTTTCCTTTAGTCTGATTGTGGACTGACAGACTTCGAGAATGGGCTGCAGCCTTATTTTTGAGTGTTGCGGATGGTACACCAAACAGAAATGGTCCAGGATGGGCCATTTAAATTTCTTCATGGGCTACCTTGTAGGCACTAGCACCCTTCCCATTCCTAACACCATACTCCCAGTGACCATAAATGCTCTCATGGTCATACCTATTAGATGGTAGCACCACTTTCCTAAAAGGAATTGGAGGCTTGGAGGCTAATGGCTGCACTAGAGCTTTGCCCTTCCTTTTGGAATAGGCAGCTCTAGTTCTCCCTTTGAATCCTAACCCCTTCTTACCCTTTTGGGAGGAGAAGGAATCAATCAAAGGCAATACTGAACATAGCTTTGAGAACTTAGCCACTAGCTCCTTCTCCTTTTGGAGTTTACCTTGAAGATTCCTAATGTGGTCATTTTTTATGGTGATTGTTCCCATCTGAATAACAGTGATGTTTTTCAGCTTACTGACTTCTTTTATCTTCAGGTTTAGCATGTTTGCTGAGTCTAAAACAACCAGCTTTAGAGAGGCAATCTCCTCAACCTATTTTTTTGCTAGGAGCCTGCTTCTCTTCAGTTCTTGCAGGAGTTCACAATAATCATCAATCAATTGATTGACATCTCCTTCAGATTCAGAACCATCTACATCTCTTGATGCAGATGCTTCTGATTCTGTACTAGTTGCATTATCTGAAACAGAAGGTATAGAATGTACCTTACTAGTGCCAGACTGCTCCTAGCCGAGTCAGCGTGTCGGCGTCGGTGTGAATGACAGTCCAATACCGAAGACCCACCACCTTTTATCTTATGCGCATGCAATAGTATTATATTCTCCCACTGAGCCAAAGCTCGCCGGACTATCCCGTCCATCATAATTATCTACCGAGCCATCGGCTCGCCTTGCTAATCTGCCCACCATTAAAACCACCGAGCCTACTACTCGTGAGACCCAACCTAACTCCCACAACACCGGGTAGTGTGAGTGTAAGTGTAATTCTAGTTATACTAGTTACTCTTATCATTGATTATTCTTATGATTTAGGTTAGCCCAGGACTTCCCCCGACATACCCAGTGAAGGGTTCTCAAAGGGCACTAGGAACTATGATGGTAGCTGAAACCTATCGTTCCCTTTTGCAAGGCACTTACTATTATTGGTTATTACCCAATTTCCGTTTCCCCCTTTTTATATTATACTAGATCTAACCCTAATGTATTTTGACTCTTTCTTTCTCCATAGGAATGACGATCCTTCGTCGATCCCGAGTACCACTTGCACTAGTCAACCCATCACTTCTCCCCATGATGATTCCTAACAATGAACTAATTTTCACTTCCCTGAAATCAGTATGATATTAAACCCCAGCTCCCTATGCTCAATTAGCATTCTATCACAATTTCTGCAGTTTTACTATATGCAGACCAACCTAAGCTATATGATGTATATGATAGGAGGTACTCCAAATTTTCATCCAAAAGCCTTAAGATATTTAATGGGGGTCTATCATGACATGTTTAGCCTAAATCCAGAAAATTATAATTTCCTTAATTAATTTGGCATTTATTTAATTTTTCCCAAAAGGTAGGTCATGGGTAATTTTGAACATGAAGTACTAGATTTAATTAAGTTATGGCCACCCAAAATTTCTGAACACTATAAGATGCCAAAATATTAGAGAACATCAAATTTCACTAAATTTCATAAATGAATTAACCTATAATTGATTAATTCAAGATAATACTAATAAATAGATGTAAAGAAGGAAGCATCCCCAAACTTAATCCAAAACTTATACAAAAATTTCCAGAGATTTAATATGATTACAAAACATTACTGACTAAATTTCATAACATTCTAAGTTATTTTAACCACTATTTTATCAAAATCTTCAATAGGGGCAACACAAAGGTTATAACTACAAGTATAAGCTACTGTCTTCCAAACATTCTACAAAAATTTCTAGAGACTCATAATGTTATAAAAACCTTCCTGCCAAAATTTCCTAAAAATTCCAAGGTCATATGACCCATTAATATTTTCCTAAAAGGGTAAAGGCCTAAACTAACCCTATTTTGTTTAAGTTGTGTTCCTAAGTCTAAATGTCACCAAATTCCTCCCTAGGGCATTTCACAACCCTAGAATCACATGGACTAAACTCCATGTCCATACAAGGACCTATCATCCAATGTCCTTCACAAACCACCAAAATTCAACCTTAGGGTTTGAACTAGGGTCCTAGGTCAAACCCACCCCAATCAATCTCAAATTCCATGAGAGGGTGTTTTTACTGACCATAGGGCTCTGGCAGAAGTCCCAACCCATTTTTGTGAGAATTAGCCCCTCCATGTCCCAAACACTCTTTTGCCCTATTTTACCCCTTAGGGGACCAAACTTTGGTCACACCAAAACCTATTCAAATTAAACCCAATTGGTCTGAGATTCTTATCAGAGTCAAATAATGACCATAAGAGTCATCCACAAAAATTTTGGGGACTTTTCAGGTCATTAGACCCAAATATTAAACCATTTATGGTTTATTAAATATTTACAAAAACTATAGGAAAATTATATCCAAAATTCCCATTTTTGGATATGTTATTGGTATAGATAAGAGTGACCCCCAGTCAAAATTTCAGGTCATTTGGATTGCTGGATTGATGCGGGAACTCAAATAAACTTCTGCTCAACCCTATGTATAGACCTCACCAAAATGAGTTCTGAGGTCTAACCTGAACTCCAAATTGACTCAAATCAATTTTAAAAAAACTAGACTAACAAATCTACAAATTTCATGTTTATAACTTTTTTGTAGGGGACCCTAGGTATTTTTAATATTTAATTTAAAATTAGCCCAGTAATGGGACAAAAATTAATAAAACAGTAATTAATAAATTCATATCCAGCACAGATCTTAAAGCAGATCCAACGCCTCCTGGTCATCTTCTTCCTCCAGCCAATAGCTGGGATTGTCCGAACCTATAACCTCTTTCCAAGCTTGTTGTCGACCACCTGGCCACCTCCCTGGCCGGCCACCACCGCCACCACCTTCGTTGAGGTGGGGGCTGTCGCTGGGCGGCGGCATGGCCGCTGGAGGGGTGGTTTCCGACGAACCTGAAAGATGAAAAATTCATGAAAATTACGAAAATTCTCTCTCCCAATCGGGCTCAATTAAGCCTGATTTCTCTCCTAAAAAATCTAAGGATTTAGCCCACGAAGAGAGGAGTGGAGGAGGACCTGTAACGGGCTTGCCGACAAGTGTTCTGGTGGTGCGCCATGGCCAGGGGTGGTGCCGTCTGGTATGCTGCAACCGCACAGTGGGAGGGCTCGATTCCTTCATAAAAAGTGTTGAAACTCCAACTCTCTGCCTGGTGAAGCTTTTAAAAAACTCAAATGGGGGAGGGGAAGGGCCTAAGCTTCAAAGCCATTAATGTCCATGAAAGGTTGAATTCGGCCATGACATATTCCTTAAATTCGACCACATAAAGACTAGGGAAAACCCTTGGTCTCCTCTAACTGATGAGGGGAGATTAATCCTCATCAATTGAGAGAGAGATGATGGGTCAAGGGCATTCAAACACCATGAATGGCCATTTTCTTTCTCTTCTCTCTCTCCTCCAACTTGAGAAAAGTCACATTTCTCTCTCCTAGTCCCCATTTCCAGAAAATGGGTGGCTAATTATGTAATTATCAGCCTCCTAAGCTGGTGGGCCACACAAATTGGGCTTAGCCCAAATGGCTTGGGCTTGAGCTAGCCATTTAGGCTAGTTTGACCTAAACCTAGGTCGAGGTGATTTAGGTCAATTTGAACTTTTGGGTTGACTCCAATTGGTCCTTTGTGACTCATTGGCCTCTCCTAAGGTCTAGGAAGACTTGGGTGGGGTTGGTTGGGAACATTAAAGGTCACTTGCCCCTTAGTTAGGGGACTTTGACCACTTTAGGGCTAGGGTGGACTTGGGTCAACTTAGCCTCTGGGGTTGACCCCAATGGGTCCTTGGTGACCCATGGACCTCACTTTAGTGTTAGGAAGTCATTTGTGGGGTCCACTTAGCTAGGGGAAGGTCAATTTACCCTAAGTAGGCTAGTTTGACCCATTTAGGGTTTGGGTGGACTTAGGTCGACTTGACCACTTTAATTGCCCCCAATGGGTCCTTAGTGACCCTATGGACCACCCAAGGGGTTAGGGGTGTTGTGGTGGGGTCATGAAGTCAAGTTGAAGCCCTAAGGTACAACCCTAAGTCTGGTGGTGAGGCTGTGCTATAGGCAGACCAAGGTGATTTTCACCTTGGCCCTTGCTCACATGGTTCTTTGAGCTTCTTATGGTTTTGTCATGACCTAATTATGACAAAACCACTCCTAGGGGTCTAGTTATTTGAGGGATGTTACAAATCTCAATATATAAAAATAAAATTTTGTCCCCGAAATTAAGGTTAGGCCTACGGGATTTCTACTAAAGTAAAAATATGTAACATCCCTAGGAGTTGAAGGTATGCCTGACTCGAAGAGATCCGGGTACTCTTGCCGCATCAAGTCCTATGGCTCCCAAGTGTGCTCCTCCTGCCCATGGTTTCTCCACAGGACCTTGACTGGCAGAACCTTCTTGCATCGCAAGACCTGCACTATCGTATCATCGATCCTGGTCGGCTCCATGCTGACTGATCGATCTGAGGCGATCGAGCTGTCTGTGTTGGAAATTAGCATCTCAGGGCGTATTAGATCCCTCTAAAGTGAAGAGAAGTGGAAGACATCATGTAGCCCCGCTAACTCTGGCAGTAGTTTCATTCTGTAAGCTAGGGGCCGATCCACTCCAGGATCCGGTAAGGCCCAATATATCTCAGACTGATCTTCTTCCGCCCGCAAACTCGTAAGACTCCATGCATCGGACGTATCTTCAAGAAAACCTAGTCTCCTACCTGGAACTCTACCTGATGATGTTGCGCATCGTAGTATTTGGCCTGCCTACTCTGGGCTTCCAACATCCTATCTCGGATCAATCTCACCTGAACATCTATGTCCTCTACGAACTCCGAGTCGAGTGCCTTCGAATCCTCATCCTGGATCCAAGATAGTGGGGTCCTGCACCTCCGTCCAAATAATGCCTCGTAAGGGGCCATGCCTATGCTGGACTTATGGCTATTGTGTTGGAACCGATGTTTCACATTCCTTGCGTTTTAGAATATCAAATACCCAGTTGTATTTGATCATGCTGTATATTGATAGAGAGTGCAGGTTCTCAGATGCAAGCAACAAAGAAGGCTCATATGGATGCTACTGTCGAGCGCTAGCACAAACGCGCCGCTCTAGCCAGTCGACGAACATTGAGAGAAGAAGTGTCGAGACTCGAGATACTGGGATACTGCCAAGCGCTAGCACTACCATATCGTGCTAGCTCTCGAGAATTTTTGAAGGAAGAACGTCGAGAGGGGATACTGCCAGGATTAGTACTACCGCAGTTGCTAAAGCAACGATTTATTTGGACCTAGCGCTCTAGATGGTTTCGGCGCTAGCTCTACCACGCCGCGCTAGCTCTCGAGGATTTTTTGAAGGCAGCGCGTCGAGAGGGGCTATCACCAGGCGTTAGTACTACAGCAGGTGCTAACTCGACGATTTATTTGGACCTAATGCTCTGGAAGATTTCAGCGATAGCACCTACTGCATGGCGCTAGCCTTGTCAAACAAATGTTGCCTTTTCAGGAACGTCGCATCCTATGTTACCGCGCAGAGGTAGACTCTACCGCGCGGCACTAGTTCAAATGAAAAGGCAAAAGATCGTTTCAAAAGATTATTTTACAGATTTGGAGGACAGTTAGCATAAGAAGCACGCGACACTACCACAGGCGCTAGTCTTATCGCAGACGGTAGCCTGTTTTCATGAAGACGTATAAAAGCCACTGCAATTCCTGGTGTCATGATCTCTCCAAGACGAATTTTGACGAAGGTTTTCAAAACTCCAGATTTCGGCAGCCTCCTTGTGCCCGTCTCCACGTGTCTTCGTCAAAGTTGAAGGAAGCCTTCTCCCTCCCGTTCGTGAACGAAGAACTCTGGCGATCCAGAATCTTCATCGACCACTGAGAACCGACTGGTTGCTAGCCAACGAAGATCTCAAGCACCGAACGTAGATCGCACACCAGAGAAGTCGTCAAGAGGGAGAACTTCATTTTCTTATCATCTTTACTTTTAATCTTTGTATTCTGTTTTCATTTACTATTAAGCTTTCAGAGAGGGAAATCGACCGGAGAGGGTCGTCAAAATCCGGGAAGGATTCTTCGGTAAATCGTCCCGGTATTTGGGACGTCTAGATCGGAGGATCTAGTAGGGCTCTAAGACCCTTCCTTGTGTGGAGTTGAAGAGTGGACTCTAAGACCCTTCCTTGTGTGGAGGTGAAGAGTGGGCTTGATCGCCTTTCTTGGAGGGAAAGGGTGAGAGCCAACCATTCATAGTTTGGTCGGTATATAAATCAAAAGAATCCTTATTCTCATCGTCTCTGATCTTTGACGCCATAAAGATCAAGTTTTGTTGTATACTCATCTCTTACTGTTGTTCATTATTAACTTAATGCAATGAAATTATTTTCTCTGTGATTTTCTGGTGCGTGAAATCTTTAATTTCTAAAAATGCTCACAAACATTATTCACCCCAACACCCCTCTAAGGTTGGCAACTAGATCCAACATATTGTTGTACGAGAACTCGATTAGAAGCAACAGTCTCTCCCAGGGCTCACCACGGTCCAAAATGCATAGGCGTAGAAGATCTTCCAGTGTCCGGCTGGTGCGTTCCGTCTACCCATCTATTTGAGGGTTGAATCTCGTGCTGAACGTCAACCGAGAACCCAGATAAGTCTGAACCGACCTACACTCCTCTGATGTAAACCGTCCATCCTAATCTAACACGATCATCCTGGGCACTCCATGATAATGAACAAACTGTTCGATGAACCTCCACACTAGAACACTGATCGGAGCATCCTACGTAATTGGAATAAATCTGGCCACTTTTATCAGTCTATCAACGATCACCCAAATCGAATCATTCCCCACATGAGATCGGGGTAGCCCATGTATAAAATCCATGGCTATGTCCTCAAACTTCCATTCCGGCACTAGAAGTGGCTGTAATAATCCGGTCGGGCTCTTGCACTCCTCCTTTATGAGCTAACAAGCCTCGCAATGGGTCACGAAGTATGTAATATCCTTCTTTTTGCCCGACCAATACATCGTCCTCCTCAGGTCTGCTGCCATCTTCGTGATCCTTGGGTGCACTGAATATCTGCTACCAAGTACCTCTGCCATAATATCCTCCCGAATTCGGCCTCCTGCCGGTATATAAACCCTGCCTCTAAATTATAGAAGTCCATCTCTTAGAGAGTAATCCCTGTCGTGCCTTCCTATAAGGCCCTAAATATCATCTCTGTCCTCGCATCCAACCTCTGCCCGTCCCTGATGTGATCTCGAATGTTGTCGATGGTAATCAACGATGATACGTATTCTGCATATAGCTCTGGATCATCCTCGGACACCAGAGTTATCTGCATCTCCTCCAACATCTTCACCAAATCAATAGCCATCAGCTGAGGCCCTGCTCCAGATGTAGTTACTCTCTGGCTCAGAGCGTCTGCTACCACGTTTGCCTTCCCGGGATGATAGTGCATGGTATACTAATAGTCCGATAAAAACTCTACCCAGTGTCTCTGTCTGATGTTTAGCTCCTTCTGCATGTCCACGTACATCAGGTTCTTGTGGTTTGAGAAAATATCGTAGTGGACCCCGTAAAGGTAGTACCGCCAGATTTTTAGGGCAAAGATAACCGCTCACATCTCCAAGTCATGCACCATGTAATTTTGTTCGTGTTTCTTTAACTGACGGGATGCGTAAGCTATCACGTGCACGTTCTGCATCAAAACGGCACCCATCCCCTGATATGATGCATCCGTATAGACGTGAAATCCTTCCCTCCCAGATGGAATAACAAGGATAAGGGCTGAGGTAAGCCGACCCTTCAGCTCCAAAAAAGTAGCCTCGCATCATGGCATCCAAACAAATGGAGTCTCCTTCTTTGTCAGAGATGTCAGTGGGAGAGCAATCCGAGAGAATCCCTCCACGAACTTTCGGTAATATCCTCCTCCTGAATGCGCTCCTCCTCAGTCCTCGAATAGATGAGGATGTCGTCAATAAACACGATGACAAAGATATCCAGATATGGCTCAAATACTCGGTTCATCAAACTCATGAATGCGGATGGTGCATTCGTGAGTCCGAAGGTCATCACAGTAAACTCATACAACCCGTATCAACTACTGAAACCTGTCTTCGGGATATCCTCCTCCTGAATGCGCAGCTGGTAGTAACCTGACTTCAGATCTAGCTTTGAGAACCAATGAGCTCCTTCCAATTGGTCAAACAGCTCACCAATCCTCGGCAGAGGATACGTGTTCTAGACCGTCAGCCTATTCAGAGCCCTATAGTCAATGCATAATCGGAGTGTCCCATCCTTCTTCTTGACGAACAATACTGGAGCTTGATGGTTAAAACGACGGCTCTTATTTGCGTGGATGAGATGATGAAAGTGGAGGTTTTTATTTATAAAAAAGAAGACCGTTTTGTTTTGTTAGAAACCGAGTTTTAACGAGAGCTAGGCAAGTGCACCTATCGCGTGTAGTACAGGATATTCCGGTGTGAATATCGGGGTCGTATTGTTCTCGGGGTCGGCTTAGCTATTTCTACACTTTCCCTGAAATACCTATTATTCTACCGATAATTTTTTTGTTTGGTTTTATAAAAAAGAAAAAGGCATAAAAATAAATATAATGCATAATAAGAAATGAAAGCAGAAAATAAAGTGCGGAAAGCCGATGACCAACTTAGCGCGACTATAAAAGAAGAGAATTGAACTAAAATAAACTTTTAATAAAAAGAGATCCTTATTTTCAAATTAATTAAGACGGAGACTTGGCCGTGGAGGTTCCTTAGATATGAGCTCACCTTAGTCTAGGGATATCGCTCACCTGAACGCTAAGGCTATTCGACCGAACGTTAGTCCGACGAAGGATTCCCCTTAACGCCCGCATTACGCTGAAAACCCCGCTATTGGGTGGGGAACCCAATCCAGTAGAGTCACGTGCCTCCTCTCTCGAGGCTTAGCGCGAAGCTCTCTGTACCCAAGGGCGATCGATCCATACGTGTGGCCTCTCGGCGTTGCGTATGGATAACGGAAATAGGGCCCGCACATCGATATGCGGTCCTACGCGTCGTTAACCCGGGGCAAACCTTAAGAAATTTAATTAAACTGAAAACAGGACCGTTAATTATTTAAAGCTACTTATCTGTCCCAATGCTCTTCGATATTGAGGGCTAAGGGCGGTTAGCCACTCATCGGAATGGGGACACTTACACTAGAAAGCGGAAAAGAAAGCAGTAAGAAAGCAGGAAATAAAGCAGTAAATGAAAGTTAAAAATAGCAAGTCCTACTAAAACGAGTAGGACTGAAGAAAGCAGTAAATGCGAATCCCGGCTAAAATGAGTGGGCGGGGGTAAATTAATCTCATACACGCACACACTCTACAGAAATTAAATTCACACACACGCACTCTACAGAAAAGTAACCACACACACACACAAAGCTTTCCTACTCAAGTGAGCAGGAAGAAAATGAAAGAAGTAAAAAGACAAGTCCCACTGAAACGAGTGGGCGGGAAATGAAAGCAGAGCGTCATTTAACTCTTAACGAGTAGGCAAAAATAAATGCATACGCACACACTCTATAGAAATTAAAATAAAGTTGTAAATTCTAACTCGTACACACACGCACACTTGCAAAAAAAATAAGAAAAACAAAATGACTGAAAAATTAAAACGACTGCATTTATACTGCTAGAATGCGGTAGAAATGCATAAAAAGTGAAAATAAAAATTAAACGGAGCGAAAAGTTTTGCAAATAAACGCAAAAGTGAAGTGCTCGAAAAATTAAAACAACTGCATTTCTACCGCTAGAATGCGGTAGAAATGCATAAAAAGAGAAAATAAAAATTAAAGGGACTAAAAAGTTTTGAAATTAAAGTTAAAAACAAAGTGAGCGAAAAATTATAACGACGATATTTTCATTCTTATGTTTTTATAAAACATCCAAAAAATGAGAATAAAACTAAAAAAAGAACGAAAAATTTTACAATCCTAAAAGCCTAGTTAAAGAAAAATAAAAACAACACATTTTTAGGTGATTTTATAAAGCTTTGAGAATGAAAATAGGATAAAAAAAGGAAAAGCTAAAGCTAAATATGTGCGGAATATGAAAATAAAATGGGCATTACAACGGCTAGAAAGTACGATAAAATCCTAAACTAAACTAAGTTATAAAGCTGAAAAATGAAGAATACAAAAAGAAAACACAAAAAAGGGAATGAAAAATTGCAAAGAGAAGGCTTCCAAACGAACTTTTCATGCTAAGCAAGAGAGAAAATAAACTATTTATATTAAAATCAAAAGTGATTACAACAAAGCTACAATGAAAAAGCTAATACAAACTAAGGGAGGGGGGAGAAAATTCTCTTACATAAGCTTTAGAAGTCATTTGGGCAGCATAACACCTTAGCAAAGTGGTCAAAAAAGGAGACAAAAATCTCAAACAGCAGTTGGCCTTTTATAGGCAAAATTTCGGGTTGGTCACGCCCGTGAATAGGGCGTGACAGGGGGGCGTGTCACTACTGTACATGTGCTGATCGGGTGATTTGACTAGAAAGTTGACTTCGGCTAAAAACGTGGCGGTCACGCCCCAGGTCACGGGCGTGATGATGGGCGTGACGCTGGGCGTGTCGGGGAGGTCGATCTGGGGATTTGACGGGAGCTTTGACTTCGGGGCAGGCCACGTGACGGTCACGGGCGTGACAAGCATGGTCACGGGCGTGACGGAGGGCGTGACTTGGACAGCTGGCAGCTCGATGTCGGCAGCGTTGACAGTTGACGAAGCGTTGAGTGCCGACATCGACACGGGCGTGACGAGCTTTGACACGGGCATGACATGAAGGCGTTGAGTCTTAAATAGTGGAATCATTGAGTGTCGACTCGATGATGGCGTTGAGTGCCTGACACGCCCGTGTCGGGCATGGTCACGGGCGTGACAGGTCAAATTTTGACTTTTTCTGAAAAATTCAGAAAACAAAAAAAATTAAGTTATTATAAAATTTACAAAAAAAGAAGCATTTTATTAAAGAAAATAAACTAAAAAAGACAAAAATAAATAAAAATGACTTAAATAAAATACAAAAATATAGGTATATTTACAACTCATCAAATACCCTCATACTTAAGCTTTTGCTATTCCAGAGCAAAAGTTGGAGATGAAACTATAAGGAATAAAATGAATCCAAAATTTAACTAACGCTTAATTAATTGTAAGAAGGATCGAAATGAATTTCTGGGGTTTCAGAATTAAATCTTAACTTATGAAAATGTTAAAATAGAGGAACTGTTTCAAAAAATACTTCTAAATGGAAAAAAGAAAGCGAAAGTTATTTTTGTTAGTTTAACAAAAATGGATTAGAATTATCGAAAAAACTTTAGCTAAAAAGAAATTAATAGGAAATAATTCAATTTAAAAATTATGCTCTTAAAAAGTTTTAAATTAATTCTAGAATCGTGAAAATTGAATAAGTGGATTGGCGGTTATGAAGAGGGCTTTGATTTTTGAGGCGAGGTAATTTTTTCTCGAACCTCCATAATAATTTTTTTTGAATAATTAGGAAAATGAAATCTTATTTTCCTAACATTAAAATTTTTCTTTTTTCTTTTTTATTCATAAATATAAATAAACCCAATGCATATGTATAGGAGTAATGAATTTTATCCTCTTACTCCTAACATATAATCTTTTTAAACAATTGGGTGCCTATGTTTACGGGACGAAATCTTATCCCCATTGACATAAGATCTTTTTAAGGGTGAGTGGGAAATCACACTGATTAAGGCATGAAAAAAAGGTGGAAGGGATGAATTTCTAAAAGAAAACTAGAGTTTAATAAAAAATTTCGAGAACAACCTTTTTAATTTCAACGTTCCTACATTTCTAAAAGCATAAGTAGAAATAATGTAAAATTCATAAATGTTATTTTCTAACATAAAAACATGCTTTTATTCAAAAAATTAGAAGTGATAGTGAGAAAAACAAGTTCCCTATAATAAGGAAAAGCCATAAAAAATTCTTTAAAATCTTAACCCCAGAAATTTAAGTCTATCGAGCTACAATTAATAAACGAATAGTAAATAAAGAATTAATTAAAATTCGCTTATAAGTAAACTCGAAACGATTATTTTGGAGAGCAAAGAGGTAAAGAAATGAGGGATTCGAATTATTTAATTCAAGATAAATTTTTTTTATTGATTTTTGGAGTTTTTCTAATTTTTTTTGATATTTTGGGGTTATTTTCATTTTTTTGGATTTTTATTTAAAGGTTATACAATTTTTTTGTTTTTTTGTGTTTTTTTTGTGAGTTATACTTTTTTTTTGATTTTTTGATTAACAGAATTATTTACAGGAAGAGAGAGTTTATTTTTACAAGATAGGAAAGAAAAGGGGAAAGAGACGAGAATATTTATAAAATATTTACAAAGTCAAAAATGAAAAAGGATCGCCCGCGAACAGACTCTTATTTGTGGTTGGTTCAATGAGTCGAACGTCGCGGAGCGATGTTTCAATTTTTCGGGGTTTTCAATTTTTTATAAAAAAAACATGAGAAAAAAAATTTTAGTTTTAAATTTTAGCAAGTTTTTTGGATTTTTGTTACGTGCAGGAAATAAAAGGACAGAAAATAGGAAACACCCTCATACTTAAGTCAAACATTGTCCCCAATATTCCACTAAGTATGAGGAATGATATATATAAAAACATATATGTACAAAAAGTAAAAACAGGGGTTTAGAAATTTTCCCGAAACCGCGTTCGGGAAAGCCCATTAAATTATTGACCCTGCAAAAATTAAAGTAAAAGCAAAAAAAAAACACACAGAAAAATGTAAAAGATAAGTTCGGCGAAAAATGTGCGGGTGATAGGGGGCGCGAGGGGTAAGTGAGTGTGACAGATGTGTGACGGATACGCGATCCCCTAGCGCTCACAATAGTGAAGCGCACCGAAACGACAAAATAAATATATAATTAATTTTTTTGTTTTATATATTTTTTTTCTTAGTTTTTTTCTTAGTTTTTTTTTTATTTATATATATTTTTTAATTTTTAAGTTTATGTTTCTTTTTTTTTGTTTTGATTTTTGGTGAAAATAAAAAAATGAAAAGAAGTTAAAGGAAAATAAAATAAAAAATATGAATATATATATATATATATATATATATATTGTTAATTTTTTTAATTTTTGATGAAAATAAAAAAAATAAAATAAAAAATTGTTTCATAAATTTTTTTTTATTGATTTTTTGGTTTTTTTATATATATATTTTTAAATTTTATAAGTTTTTTATGTTTTTTTTTTAAGTTTTTGATTGATTTTTTTTGTTTAGTCTTTTAGTTTTCTGATTTTTTTTTGAAGTTTTAAAGTTTTTAAATATTTTGATTTTTAGATTTTTTAAGTATTTATTATTTATATTAATATTGATATTATTATGTTTATTATAACTATAATTTTTTTGGTTAAATTTGGTTTTTTTTATAAGTAAAAATAAAGGGTAAAATTAATAGGTTTCAGGAATTCAAAATAGTAAAACGATAATTTCCCCGGCAACGGCGCCAAAAACTTGATGGTTAAAATGAAGGCTCTTATTTGCGTGGATGAGATGATGAAAGTGGAGGTTTTTATTTATAAAAAGAAGAGCGTTTTGTTTTGTTAGAAACCGAGTTTTAACGAGAGATAGGCAAGTGTACCTATCGCGTGTAGTACAGGATATTCCGGTGTGAATATCGGGGTCGTATTGTTCTCGGGGTCGGCTTAGCTATTTCTACTCTTTCCCTGAAATACCTATTATTCTACCGATAATTTTTTAGTTTGGTTTTATAAAAAAGAAAAAGGCATAAAAATAAATATAATGCATAATAATAAATGAAAGCAGAAAATAAAGTGCGGAAAGCCGATGACCAACTTAGCGCGACTATAAAAGAAGAGAATTGAATTAAAATAAACTTTTAATAAAAAGAGATCCTAATTTTCAAATTAATTAAGGCGGAGACTTGCCCGTGGAGGTTCCTTAGATATGAGCTCACCTTGGTCTAGGGATATCGTTCACCTGAATGCTAAGGCTATTCGACCGAACGTTAGTCCGACAAAGGATTCACCTTAACGCCCGCATTACGCTGAAAACCCCGCTATTGGGTGGGGAACCCAATCCGGTAGAGTCACGTGCATCCTCTCTCGAGGGTTAGCGCGAAGCTCTCTTTATCCGAGGGTGATTGATCCATACCTGCGGCCTCTCGGCGTTGCGTATGGATAACGGAAATAGGACCCGCACATCGATATGCGGTCCTACGCGTCGTTAACCCGGGGCAAACCTTAAGAAATTTAATTAAACTGAAAACAGGACCTTTAATTATTTAAAGCTACTTTATCTATCCCAATGCTCTACGATATTGAGGGCTAAGGGCGGTTAGCCACTCATCGGAATGGGGACACTTACACTAGAAAGCGGAAAAGAAAGCAGTAAGAAAGTAGGAAATAAAGCAGTAAATGAAAGCTGAAAATTACAAGTTCTACTAAAACGAGTAGGACTAAAGAAAGCAGTAAATACGAATCCCGGCTCAAATGAGTGGGCGGGGGTAAATTAATATCATACACACACACACTCTACAGATATTAAAATCACACACATGCACTCTACAGAAAAGTAACCACACACACAGAAAGCTTTCCTACTCAAGTGAATAGGAAGAAAATGAAAGCAATAAAAAGACAAGTCCCACTCAAACGAGTGGGCGGGAAATGAAAGCAGAGCGCCATTTAACTCTTAACGAGTAGGCAAAAATAAATGCATACGCACACACTTTACAGAAATTAAAATAAAGCTGTAAATTCTAACTCGTACACGCACGCACACTTGTAAAAAAAATAAGAAAAACAAAGTGACTGAAAAATTAGAACGACTGCATTTCTACCGCTAGAATGCGGTAGAAATGAATAAAAAGTGAAAATAAAAATTAAACGGAGCGAAAAGTTTTGCAAATAAACGCAAAAGTGAAGTGCTCGAAAAATTAAAACAACTGCATTTCTACCGCTAGAATGCGGTAGAAATGCATAAAAAGAAAAATTAAAAATTAAAGGGACTAAAAAGTTTTGAAATTAAAGTTAAAAACAAAGTTAGCGAAAAATTATAACGACAATATTTCCATTCTTATGTTTTTATAAAACCTCCAAAAACTGAGAATAAAACTAAAAAAAGAACGAAAAGTTTTACAATCCTAAGAGACTAGTTAAAGAAAAATAAAAACAGCACATTTTTAGGTGATTTTATAAAGCTTTGAGAATGAAAATAGGATAAAAAAAGGAAAAGCTAAAGCTAAACAGGTGCGGAATATGAAAATAAAATGGGCTTTACAACGTCTAGAAAGTGCGATAAAATCCTAAACTAAACTAAGTTATAAAGCTGAAAAATGAAGAATACAAAAAGAAAACACAAAAAAGGGAACGAAAAATTGAAAAGAGAAGGCTTCCAAACGAACTTTTCATGCTAAGCAAGAGAGAAAATAAATTATTTTTATTAAAATCAAAAGTAATTACAACAAAGCTACAATGAAAAAGCTAATACAAACTAAGGGAGGGGGGAGAAAATTCTCTTACATAAGCTTTAGAAGTCATTTGGGCAGCATAACACCTTAGCAAAGTGGTCAAAAAAGGAGACAAAAATCTCATATAGCAGCTGGCCTTTTATAGGCAAAATTTCGGGTTGGTCACACCCGTGACTAGGGCGTGACAGGGGGGCGTGTCACTACTGTACATGAGCTGATCGGGTGATTTGACTGGAAAGTTGACTTCGGCTGAAAACGTGGCGGTCACGCCCCAGGTCACGGGCGTGACGATGGGCATGACGCTGGGCGTGTCGGGGAGGTCGATCTAGGGATTTGACGGGAGCTTTGACTTCGGGGCGGGCCACGTGGCAGTCACAGGCGTGACAAGCATGGTCATGGGTGTGATGGAGGGCGTGACTTGGACAGCTGGCAGCTCGATGTCGGCAACGTTGACAGTTGACGAAGCGTTGAGTGCTGACATCGACACGGGCGTGACGAGCTTTGACACGGGCGTGACATGAAGGCGTTGAGTCTTGAACAGTGGATTCGTTGAGTGTCGACTCGATGATGGCGTTAAGTGCCTGACACGCCCGTGTCGGGCATGGTCACGAGCATGACAGGTCAAATTTTGACTTTGTCTGAAAAAATTCAAAAAACAAAAATAAATCAAGTTATTATAAAATTTACAAAAAAGAAGCATTTTATTAAAGAAAATAAACTAAAAAAGACAAAAATAAATAAAAATGACTTAAATAAAATACAAAAATATAGGTATATTTACAACTCATTAGAGCTCCCCAAGGTGAAGAGCTTGGACGTACAAATCCGGCTTCCACTAGCTCCTGCAGCTGGCTTCGAAACTCCATTAACTCCTTCGAGACCATCCGATAAGGAGCTCTAGATGCCGGCTTAGCCCCCGACATGAGCTGTATCCTTAAATCCTTCTCCCGATGCAGGGGTAGCCCAGGAAACTTCTCCGGGAATACGTTAGCAAAATCTCGTACCACCGGGATATTAGGAATAGAATCCTTGGCCTCGGCCATCTCAAACAGCACTTGGTAGACCTCGTCTCCCTGCAGATGAGCCTTGACGGCCTGTACGGACGATAGTAAGAGGTGGGAGGTAGATCTAATACCTTTGATGACAACGTAGGAGTCCCCGTGCCTCAAGGTGATCCTCCTCGACAGGAAATCGATTTTTGCATGGTTCTAAAGAAACCATTTCATGCCCAGGATCAGGTCGAAGTCTGGCATCCTTAAGATCATTGCTGGTGATTCGAATGCCTTTCCGCCGATTTCTGCCTCCATATTATAATGGGCAGAGGTTAATAGCTCTGATCTGTCAGGTAGACGCACCCTCATCATGAAGCCTATGAATTGTTCCACGCCTTTTAGTCCTTCCACAAAGGCTTCTGACACGAACGAGTGTGAAGCACCCGTATCGAATAGTGTATGAGCGGGCTTGCCACTGACGAAGATTATTCCTGAGGTGGTTATATGTCTTAGAGATCTAGTTATGGTTTTCTTTCCTATTTTTAACAATTCTATATCTATGAGTCTAGATTTTAGGAAAGAAAAGAACTTGAAATCACCGGTGCACCTAATATCACCTGCTCCGGGTTCTGGGGCTGAGCCAGGTCCAAGGCATACACTTTCCCACTATCCTGCATGTAGTCTCCAGCGTGAAATCCATGTCCTCGGCCGCATCCACGACCACCAAACTGCCGATCAAGTGGGGCATCCTGATGTGCTAGTAGGGGTGCTTCCCTCATGAGGTAGTTTCTCTTGAAGTGCCCCGGTTAGTTGCACCGGAAACTTACCTATGCCCATTCCCCTGTCCTTGGCATCTCCCGTATCTATAAAGGCTAAGGAGCCAATACCACCGGGTCCCTCTGTTCCTGCATGTCCTCCCGGCATGGTTGATCCCCATTCCTCTTTTTTCTGATGACATGACCTCTAGGCTGGTCCCTCCTACCACTAATCACTGCATCGTTAGTATGTCTCTTTCGGCCCCGGACATTAAGCTTATCCACCTCTCACTTCTTGGCCATCTCCAAGATCCTGGTTAGACTCCCATTAGAAACAAAGAGGAGTTCTTATCTCATGTAATCATATAGGCCTTTATAGAACCTATTGGCATAGCCCGCATCATCCAACTAATATGAGTCTGCATAGCGGGCAAGATGTGTGAACTTCCGATAGTACTCTAACACTATCCTGTTGCCCTGCCTCAACTGCAGGAACCTGCCTTCCAATTCATCCCTCGCTGACTGAGGTACAAAATGCTCAAATAGAGCTGCTCTGAACTCCTCCTAGGAGTTGTATGCGCAATCCACTCCAACAAAGGTGGTGTCTAGCCGTGACTTCCATAATCTCTTCCCATGTGACTCTAAGCAGGAAACTATAAAAGCAACCGCCTCCTACATCGGGCATCGAATTTCAACCAGCATCTCGTAGATGATGTCCAACCACTCCTCCGTACGGATTGCTGACTCCATCCCGAGGTAGGATGGAGGAGCAAGCCCCCGAAAGATACTCATCAAGTTGGACTCGAGATTTGGCTGTGGAGCAAGGGCCTGCTGAGTCCTAAAGGCCTCTAGAAAGGCCGTCAGTGTCTGCCCCTTCTCCGTCTGCTGGAACGGAGCCGGAGCCGATGGGGGTGGAATCTCATTTTGGGCCTTACGTGTACACTGTTGTGGTGTAGGGTTCGTCGTAGGCTACAAAGGAAAAATTCCAATTGTTAGATAATGTACAAGTTGAACTAATGAACAAAGTGGACTTCTACATGTGATTCCCTTATGGGCACACCATTACTTTCGCTGCTAGCTTTTCCCCAAACTAAGCTCGCGTGGGGTGGCCAAGGGTTTTTTGTGGACTTGATCGCTTTGGATCGATGTTTCCTCTAATACCAGTTTGTAAGACCCCATTTTGTTTTTAAACCACCAGGGTCTTATGCCCAGAATTACCATTTTGCGGTGATACCGACACTCGGAAAGGTCGCCACTACAAAATGCCGATCCTACCGGCCTTTATGATCACCAAAAAGAAAGAAGCTTATACACAGTTCAGATAAAACTAAGTCCACAATCACATATAATATGAAACCATGATAAGTCCACAAGATAATAAAAGTACTAAAGTAAAACAATACAAAGGAATATAAATGGGCTCAAGCCCGGTACATCAATACTCAATACAAAATCTCGCAGAAGCTAAGTAAATTAATCACTCACGGAGCTAGTAGTCGGAGCTCCTATGCTATACTAGCCCACCTCCATTAGCACTGTGCACCGCTGGTGTTGTATCCCCTACTGCTGCTCCCTGTCTCGTATCTGGAGTCCCTAAAATGTTGTGGTCATCGACCGTTAGTCAAAAAGACTAAGTCCTATCATCCCCCACCCCACCCCTATGGCTCCTAGGCACCGAGCGGGGAGAAGGAAAGGGAAGGTAATGAAGGTGGAGAGTATAAAGAAAGCAGGTGATGGCATAACTAGTCTATCATGTGTATAAAGCCACAACAAATATAAATAAGAACATAGTGTAAACAAGTAGATAAGCAATAAGTATATGAAAGGTAAACAAAGAAATATGTAACCTTAACTTATATGAATGCCTATAAGAACTTATAAGTGAATGGGTCTTTTGCGATGATCCCATCGTATAAAAAGTCTCATACCATTTTATATAATGGGGTATCAGGTTTATATGCAAGTATAAGTGTAGTGCTATGTTATGTCATAATTCATGCAAGTGCGACACACATACATGACTCTATGCGCACAAACCTTTAGTTCCCCCCTTTTGGGCAGCTAGCTTCACTCCCAGGAACCTCCGTAGTGGCAAACGGAGATAGTGGGTTGGCCCCCCACTCCTAAGCGGGTATCCACACTACCAGGCCTAGCCCTTACGTACGTCTCTAGAAGGACACAACCCATAGTCACCACGTACTAATGCTGGTCATATCCACCACACTTCCTTTGGCTAAGTGTAAACCACACCCAACGAGTCAGCGTATCAATGTTGGTGTGAACGAAAGTCCAATACCAAAGACCCACCACCTTTTATCTTATGCACATGCAATAGTATTATATTCTCCCACCGAGCCAAAACTCCCCGGACAATCCCGCCCGTCACAATTATCTACCGAGCCATTGGCTCGCCGGGCTTATCTGCCCACCACTAAACCAATGAGCCTACCGCTCGTGAGACCCAACCAAACTCCCACAACACCGGGGAGTGTGAGTGTAAGTGTAATCCTTGTTATACTAGTTACTCTTAACATTGATTATTCTTAATGTTTAGATTATCCCAGGACTGCCCCCGACATACCCGGTGAAGGGTTCTCAAAGGGCACTAGGAACTATGATGGTAGTTGAAGCCCATCGTTCCCTTTCGCAAGGCACTTAAAATTATTGGTTATTATCCAATTCCCATTTGCCCCTTTTAATATTATACTGGATCTAACCCTAATGTATTTTGACTCTTTCTTTCTCCACAGGAATGACGATCCTTCGTCGATCCCGAGCACCTCTTACACTAGTCAACCCATCACTTCTCCCCATGATGATTCCTAACAATGAACTCATTTTCACTTCCCTGAAATCAGTATGATATTAAACCCCAACTCCATATGCTCAATTCACATTCTATCACAATTTCTACAGTTTTAATATATGTAGACCAACCTAAGCTATATGATGTAAATGATAGGAGGTATTCCAAATTTTCATCCAAAAGGCTTAAAATATTTAATGGGGGTCTATCATGACATGTTTAGCCTAAATCCAGAAACTTATAATTTTCCTAATTAATTTAACATTTATTTAATTTTTCCCAAAAGTTAGGTCATGGGTAATTTTGAACATGAAATACTAGATTTACTAAATTTATGGCCACCCAAAATTTATGAACACTACAAGATGCAAAAATATCAGAGAACACCAAAATTCACTAAATTTCATAAATGAATTAACCTGTAATTATTAATTAAAGATAATACCAATAAATAGATGTAAAGAAGGAATTATCACCAAACTTAATCCAAAAATTATGAAAAAATTACCATAGATTTAATAAGATCACAAAATATTATTGACTAAGTTTCATAAAATTCTAAGTTATTTTAACCACTATTTTATCCAAATCATCAATAGAAAAAACAAAAAGGTTATAACTACAAGTATAAGCTACTGTCTTCCAAATATTCTACAATAATTTCTAGAGACTCATAATGTTATAAAAGCTTCCTGCAAAAATTTTCTACGGATCGAAGGTCATATGACCCATCAATAGTTTCCTAAAAGGGTAAAGGCCTAAACTAACCCTAATTGGTTTAAGTTGTGTGACTAAGTCTAAATGTCACCAAAGTCCTCCCTAGGGCATTTCAAACAATATCAAAAAGATATTATTCATTAACAAGAATAAATAAAGTATGATTAATTAATACTTAATATTAAACTAAATATTATAGTTAAAAAATACTCTTAAATATTACTTATCAGATACCACCATGCCCCCATACTTGAGCTTTTGTTATTCTAGAGCAAAAATATGAGAATTATTTATAAGAAATTTATATAATTTTCAATTAAACTAAAAAATTATTAAATCAAAAAAAGCTAAAAATAAAATTTAAGGAATCAAAGATTAAGCCCTAAATTATGAAATAAAAATGAGAAGAGTTTAATATTTAGCAAAGATTTCTCAAATAAATTAATTAGCATTAAAAATGTGTAACTTTCAAACAAAATTAGATTAGAATTTATAGCACCCTTAACCAAAAAGAGACTTAAAGGGAAAATTCAAACTACTACTTATGTTCTTTTAGTATTTTAATATAACTCTAAAAAGATTTATTGGCTAATAGGATTTGGGGAAACAAGGAATATGAAGAGATTTTTGATTAGAGGTAATGAATTTTATCCTCTCACTCCACACTTTTTTTTGATATTTGCATATGTTTACCAAAAAATGATGAATTTTATCCTCTCATTTTTCACGACATATGAACAAATTTTTTTTTTCTCTTCATATAAAAATAAAAATGCTTGGAAGTAAAGATTTTTATCCTCTTACTCCATCTTTTATTCTTGGAGTTGCATATATGTACCAATGAATGCTTGCTTCCCATGACATATGATCTAATAAAAAAGAAAAAAAATTGCATATGTTTACCAAGGAATAATGAATTTTATTCTCTTATCTCCATGACATATGATCTAATAAGAAAATTTTTAAAAAAGGCTAAACAACTTTTTAGATTAAGTTAAAAAACTTAGTGAGCAACTGTAGTAAATTAAATTTTCATAAGAATCTTAAAGCATAAAGTGAATATAATTAAAATTTAAAATTATTAAGCTAGGTGCAACAAAATTGAAACTAATTAGAATAGAAATGAGAATAGGTTAAATAAATTACTTTAAAAAAATTTAATTCATAAAATATTTCTTAAAATTAAATCACCTAAAAATTAAATCTAACTAAAAAGGATGAAATAAAAGATTAGAAAATTAAACATTATATAAATTCAAATAAATAAACTCAAAATAAATTTCTTAAAATCACAAAAAATTAAGTTGGGGTTTATTATATTTTTTCAGTTTTTTAAAACATAAATACTAAAAACATAAATTATAAGCCTAATTTTTTTGTTATTATTTCTTGGACTTCCTGAGGACTACCCAGTGACAGGTTCACAAGGTACTAGACTATTTTGTGGGATGAAAGCCCAACATGGCCCTTTTCAAGAAATTCAGTTTCAATTTTCTAATTTTGTTATATTTTTGTAAGAATTTTTTTTAAAAATTAAAAACAACAAAGTGAGATCTCACCCCCATACTTAAAAATAAACATTATCCCTAATGTTTATATACCAAATAGGAGGGGGAAAATAAAAAAATGCATAGAAAATGAAATTGCTAGAAATAAAAGATAAGCAAGGGGTGTCTTCCAAAATCGCTTTTCTTTTTATCGTTTTTAAGCTAGACGGTTATGGTTAGGAAATTGAAAAATAAAAATAAATGTGCACAGGTAACTCCCTTGATTCACGCTTGGGTGAATGTGCCGAAGTTTGTCGCTCAGCTACTCCTCCGCTTGATTTTTCTCCTCGTGATGATTGGCTTGAAAATATAAATCCAAATCACCTATATATACCTGAGGTGATTTGAAATTTTGTAGATGAGAGAAATGGATTTGGGACGACGTTTGATTGCAACTACTCACCTTCTACATCAAAATCATTAGTATAAGAAAAATAAAAAATAATCGTATCAAAAAAATTTTCGCAAGAAGGATGTTCTTGTGAAACTATAAGATGTTCTTATTATTTATTTTCTAAAATAAAATTTTTATCAAAAAATTCATGTAAATTAAAAATCACTGGATACAAAGGTTTTCTGAATTTAAATTCCGAAACATTATTAAGTTATGCATGAAAATTCATGAAGAGGAAGAGAAAAATCGAGAATAGTAGGAGAAGAAACATGTTTTTCTTCTAATTCCCTAGTATGCCCATACTATGAATACATTCTTGAAATAATAATTTTTCTTTCTTCTTCGAAATATGATACGAAGGGGGAACATGAAGAATCATGTTCTTCCATAGGAGAAATATTTTAAGACGGAGAAAAATCATTAGAACATGTATTTATAGTTTCTAAATTTTGGGAAGGAGAAAGAAATTGAATTTGCCAAAATTCCCCAAAATTAGAAGACTTAGCTTGAGGTGCGGAAAAAAAGAACAAAAATTTGGATCTAAAAGAAGTATTCTGATTACTCAGGAATCCTTCCAATTGATCCTACCAACAGGAAAAATTAACATCTGAGTTGAAAGAAAAATTATTTTAATCAGAGAAATTAGTTTCATTAAAGCTCGAGAAGTTATTTTCATGAAAATTTGAAAAATTAGTAAAATTTGAAAAACTATTTTCATGAGAATTTGAAAAAGAATTATCATTAAAGTGAGAATAATTATTTTCATAAGAAATTTTTTTAGAATAATAATAAAGGTAACAAGTCTCACTTCGATGAGAAGCACCACAATAATAACAAGAAATTTGGCACTTGTGTGTGGCTTCCAAAAGATGTACCTTAGTTTGAAACTCGACAACCTTAGCGACCAAATCAGATAGCATTTTTTTATGAAAGAAAATTAAAAACAACCTTTACTTAATAGAATTAAATTTAAAAAGAAAAAGTAAAAAGAGAATTGGGGGTAGAGAAAAAAAAGAATGATAAAATTAATAAAATTCGCTTTCAAAATATCAACAAAAATAACTCCCCGACAATGACGCAAAAAATTTGATGCGTAAAATTTGGGATTAATAATATCTCCAAATTCTACGAACTATTGGCAAGAACACCTATCGTTCATAGTATATGATATTTTAAAATAAAATATCAAGTGTCATATTTTTTCGAGATTGTTGACTACTTCTACTCACGCAAATTAATATTATTTTATCGAATATAAAAAGAAGTTTATTAAACTATAAAAAGAAAATGAAATATAATATAACATTTGATCTAGAATCCATTTTAATTAAAATAAACTTTTATAAAATATTTAAATGCAAGTTTCTAATTACTTACTTCGACCGTGGAGGTTCCTGGTATGAAGATTGCTATCAACCCGAAAAGGCAAGTGTACCTATCGAATTGGAGTACCAAAGTCGTATTTAAACTCGGGGCTGTCAAGTACTGCTACTCACGCTTCTATTATTATCCTACCGAAAGATTGTAAGGTTTTTGAGAATTTTTAAATTAAAACTAAAGATAATTTTTGAAACGAAAAATTATGATAAAAAGCTAGCATTCGATCAATGATTCACCATGAAATGAAATGAGAAGGATAAAAATATAGATTTAAATTTGCAAATTAAACTCGACCGTGACGGATCCGAAATTATAAGTAATCTCGCTAGAGCATTTAATCCCCTAACTTATAAATGTTTTGACCGAAATCTCTTTACAAGTCAAAATGGCCTAAAGTCGCATTACCGAAGTGACCCGCACTATTGGATTTGACTCCAAGCCGGAGGATTTACGTCATCCTATCTCTAGGGTTGCGCTCAACTCCTTCCTTCTTTGAGTGATCTTTCAAATCAACGAGTCTCTCGACTTCTATGAAATGAGATCAAATGCCTACTACAATATACCGGAAATACGGAATCGACACGATAAAAATCAAAGAAGGATCGAGAATAATTTAAACAAAAATAAAACTAAAAAGTAATGGAAAACCTCATCTCATTTCATCTATCCTCATGATCGAATACTAAAGGAAATTAGATATGCATGGTTGAGGAAGAAAACACAATAAGATGAAGAAAATTCATATTCATTGATTAATAAAACTTGAGTACACAATAATAAAAATAAGACAAGATTACACTAATAAAAAAACTATTACAATAATGAAAAAGAAATCCACTTAGCAATAAAGAAAGAAGAAAACTTGAATTAGCTATCTCACTTTCTCTCTCTCCATTGTCCAACCTTTCAAATGCATGAGACATGGGTTCCTTTTATAGATGAGGGGGATGGTTCTAGAATGAAGTTGAGATGAGGGGGCAATAGGGGGGTGGCCGGTAATGCATAGTTTGGAGAGGTGCATGAATGTCATAATGAGGGTGAGAGAAAATGGGAGGTTCAATGTATTTCATTTAGGGAAATAAAAATAGAAAATATGGAAAATAGAAGGGGGATGAATATGGAGTAAAGAGAGGAAGAAAATAATAAAGGGGGAGAGAGAGGGGTGGCCGGCCATCATGGAGGAAGATGCATAAATGGGAAGGTGCATGCATGTAAAGCAAAGGCCTCAAATGGGATTGATGAAGTGGGCTGCAGCAAGGTAGGCTCGGGTGGCACAATGGTGTGGGCTGGATACATGATAGGCTCGGGTTGGAACTTGAGGGGGCTTGGGCTGCTTCTATATGTGGGCTCGGGATGGACTATTGGGGTTGCATGGTGTGCTCGGGCTGCTCCAAGTGGGCTTGAACTAGAGGGCTCGGGCTGCTCCAAAGAGGGCTGCACCTACATGAAAATAAAAAAAAATATTAGTTATGTTATAAGATAAAAATAACTAAAACATTAATATCAAAGATAAAGTAGCAAAAACACAAAATAACAAACAACAAAAACATAAAATAACAAAACATAAAAACCTAAAATAATAAAAACAAAACAAACAAACAAACAAAACATAAAATGAAACTTAACAAACAAAAATAAAATATTAAAACATATTATCAAAAATAAAATATTAAACATAGTTTAACTAAAATATATAAAAATAATACTTAATCCTAGGAAAATTTAAACTAAACTAACCCAAAAACCGATGACTAAAACTAGTCATCAGTTCCCAAACTACAAAAGCGCCTCTCTTGAGAATACACTATTGACAAACCTTAGGTTGATCGATTAAGACCTCTCGGCCAGTCGAAACCTCTAAGCTTGCTTTAGGCTGTGAACCCCACTATTGGATTTGAATCCAATTCAGAAGATTTATGTCGTCGTCTCTCGAGGAGTGCATGAAACTCTTTTTATCTTTTAGTGATCTCCTCGTATCCACAACCTCTCGGTAAATCTTGGATATGGATTCAGGGTCGAAAAGATATTCATGTCATATGAATTCGACACAATTTAATTCAAAGATAAATTGAAGTAAATAAAGTAAAGTGCTTGATAATTTTAGGAATAGAGAATAAGTTTTTTTATTCCAAAGATGATCATGATCAAGTGCTAAATGGAATTTAGCTACTCATAATTGAAAAATACATTTTATCTCTATGAAATAAAAAGAGTACAATTGCATGAAAAGAAAAATCTAAACTACATTACAAATAAAATAAAATTACATAAAATAAAATTAACTCCAAAGATATCCTAAAAATGAGCCACCCAACCTTCTATTCAACCATAATGGTGGACTCCTCTCAACATTCCCCCTTGGACATTATTTATAGGAAAAAAAGAAAGGATGAAAGGCACATGAATGGTTGGAAGGCCAAAAGTAAGAGGAGGAAAATAAAGTGGAAATATTAATGAAATATATGAAAAGGCAACCAAATAAATGAGGGTGTTTCATAGGTTGTAAAGAGGAGATGAATCGTGGCCATAATTATTAAAATTATGGTGGAGTTGAAACATCAAATATTTATCAAATATTTAAGAGGTGATAAATGAAGGGAGGAGATAAATGAAGAAGAATGTGAAGGCGGCTAGTGTCATTTCTTGGAATGGAGAGAGAGGGGTGGCCAATTTTGATAAAATAAAGAGGAAGAGATGAGGTGGCAGGTTTAAATGGTGTTACATAAATATATAAATGAATTTAATAAATATTAATGAATTATAAGGGGGTTATGAAGAGGGTGGCATTTACGCATGGAAGGAATGAAGAGGGGAAGTAAAGAGTTATAGTAATAACAAAAATAAAGTGCTTGTATTTAAAGGTGGCGGTTTTGACTTATGATGATGAATACAAAATTATGTTATGAGTGATATATGATCGTGGTTGCATGAGGATGTGGTTTTTATAAAAGAAATATGGGGGTTTTAATATAATATGGGAGTAGTAAAATATTACATTATATGGGCTTGCTTGGTGTGCACAAGGATTTGGAGGCAGTAGCGGCGGCGACTTGCAAAGGTGACGACGATGACGTTGTGCTTGAGAATGATGTGAATGAAAATAGGTAAATGTCGTAGACTTGCATGGCGCCTGTTGGTACCCTAGTTTGGTTTTGAGTTCAGTCTTCTCTTTCAGTCTCTTGACCCAAGATTTATCTATGGTCAAAGGTTAGCTAATAGGTTAGATTCCCTTAGTTGTAGAATTGCTTATCCAGATGAGAAATTTGTTTAAGTCATTTTTGGTTCGACTATGGTCGAATGCTGCTCGACTATCGTCTATCGACTGTTCGACGATCGTCTATCAGTTGGTCGACGTTTGTCTGTCAGCAGATCGTCTATCTCTGAGTTAATTCAACTCTTGTTAGCTCGATGTTCTGTGGAATCTGCCTCGCCGATTGTCGAACCCCGCTCGACTTCTTTTGACCAGACAGATTTCTTGATAGTTCAACTATCTGCTTGGATAGTTCAACTATTTGATAGTTCGACTATCTATTTGATAGGTCGACTATCTGTTTTCTTTGATAGTTCGACTATCTGTTTGATAGGTTGACTATCTGTTTTCTTTGATAGTTCGACTATCTGTTTGATAGGTCGACTATCTGTTTTTCTTTGATAGTTCGACTATCTGTTTGATAGGTCGACTATCTGTTTTCTTTGATAGTTCGACTATCTGTTTGATAGGTCGACTATCTGTTTTGCTTGATAGTTCGACTATCTGTCTTGATAGGTCGACTATCTGATAGCTCGACTATCTGTTCTGATAGGTCGACTATCTGCTGTGGTAGTTCGACTATCTGCTTTGATAGTTCGACTATCTGTATCATTCGACTAGCTGTTTGATAGGTCGACGATCTCTGTGCTTCGGTCGACGATCTCCGAGGGTCGTTCGACGTTCTGCTATATGTCTTTAGTAATTTTGTCCTCTTCTATTCTATGTTTTATTTCATATTTATTTGACATATTATTTCAGTAAATTTATGCTATTATTTCCAGGCAATCTCTGCTCCATTCCTTATGCATGAGCCAATCTTTATCTGACAAAGTGTTTTGTCTTATTAGTTGAAATACATTTTCTGCTTTATCTGCCAGGCTTTCCTTTATAGCCGTTAGACTCAGAAAGTCTTCTCTGGCCGTAAAGAGTTCTTTCTGATGTGACTTTTTCTAGCCTCTTTTATCAGATTGGATATGCAGCTTCTTAGAAAGCTTTATCCCCTTATAGCATGTCTGTCTGCAGGATTTGTTTTTGCTTTATGCTGTTTGCAGCCCAGATTGCAGATTCTAGATGAAGACAAGATTCAAACTCAAATTAGAGCCATTGCAAAGGCTCATATATAAAGAGCTTCTTTTGAAAGAAGAAATATACAGATACAAGAAAATATACAAAAAAAAGTTCTACAGCTCTCAGAAATTCACATTCAACTGAGAAGATCAAATCTCTTCAGCATTCTTCTTCAATCCTGAGTTCATCCTGCTCACAGGAAGACATTCACTCAGTGCCTCAAGAAGAAGAAGAAGAAGAAGAAGAAGAAGAAAGAAAAGCCTGTGAAGAAGAATAATCATTCAACAATCAAGAGTCTTCTTCAAGCTTCTCCTTCAGAACCCCAAGAAAATTCTTTGTCTTAGTTCAGAAGAGTTCCTACACCCTGAAGCAAGACTCCTTCCTGGATATTCTCTAAGCCAGGGGAGCCTTGACTCTTTAGAGCTATCTAGCTCTGTGCAATCCACTAGCTTCTCTAATCTGTTTAATAATAGAGAAGAAACCTTAACTCTCTCAACCTCCTGTACAAAGGGTTATTACTCCCTTCAAAAGTGAACCCTTGGTGGCAGGGCACGTGATCAAAAACCTGTGTTGGATTTTGAGCTCCTGATCAAAAGCTCAAAGGGTCTACTTGATCTACCTGAAGCAGATCAGTTGGTGGTAGGGCACCTGAACAAAAACCTGTAGTGGATTCCTACCAGGGTGGTAGAAGAGTGGACGTACCTATTTAGAGGGAACCACTATAAAATTTCTTGTGTCGTCTGAGCTGCTTATTTAATTTATTGCACTATGGCTGTGAGTAAAAATAACTAGGATTGCTAGTTACTGTGATAGGATCACAAGCTTATCTGTAATTACAGTTAGCTCTCTCTTGTGCACTACACTTTGTGTTAGGCTCTAGGGTTATCAATATCTATAAACTTATTCCGCAAATTAACTCTAAGGGAGTTGAGTAGAGTGTCATAATTTTTGAATACTCTATTCACCCCCCTCTAGAGTTGTATCTATCCTCACTTTCAATTGGTATCAGGGGAGGTTGACTGACTGTACAGGCTAACACCTGAGTCACAAGATCCTGATAGATACCAAGCTTATAGATATTCACTTCATGGCCCAGTCCAAGGATTACTCTAGCACCAGACCTCCAGCATGCAACTTAGCTAAGTTTAGCATCTGGAAGGCAAGAATAAGATTATATATGAACTCTATTGATGAAGACATTTTCTCCTCTATTTTGACAGGACCTCCAGCACCTCCTGCTGCAACCACTGCTACAACATCTACAAATCTAAGTGCAGTGCCTCCTCCAGATTACAATGATGCCTACAAGAAGGCAAAGATAGCTGATGCCAAAGCTATGAACATTCTGGCTCAGACTATGTCTGATGAAATTTTCCAGAAAGTGGCTAATTGCACCTCTGCAAAAGCCATGTGGGACTCACTGAATCAGATTGTAGCTGGTTCAGCTGATGAAAGGAAGGACAGAAGGTCCAACCTTATATCCCAGTATGAAAACTTCAAGAAAACTGAAACTGAATCAGTTGAAGCCATGTACACCAGACTCAGCTCAATAATCAATGAGCTGAGAACTCTTGATAAGGAAATTACATTGACAGAGGTCAATGATAAGATATTGATGTGCTTCCCCAGCACATGGGATCTTAGGATCTGGCCTATAAGGGAGGCCAGAAGTACAACTGAAATCTCAACAGAAGCTCTCTTTGGCAAGCTCAAGTCTTTTGAGCAAGTGTTGAAGACCAGGGAAGCTGAGGCTGAAGCAAAGACTCCAACTCCAGCAAGAAAAGAGCAAACTCTTGCTCTTAAAGCTGCTGATGCTTCTGAAGGAAGCCAATCTAATGAGGAGCTGATGGCACTCTTTGCCAAAAGGTTTCTCAAGATGAGAAGAAAAGACTTCAGAAAGAAATCTTCAAGATATGAAGATAAACCAAGGTATGATAGATCTCCTGCTAAAGAAATCATTTGTTATGATTGCAGGAAACCTGGACACATTCTACCAGAGTGTCCAGAGAAAAAGAGCAAAGAAAAGAGAAAGGAAAAAGAACATCACAGGAATTACTCCATGTCCTCCTCCTACAAAAACAAGAAAAAGGAGAAGGGATTTGTTGCTCAAACTTGGAGTGATTCAGATGAGGAATCTTCCTCCTCAAGCTTCAGTAAGGATGAGGAAGAGAAGAAGGCAAAGGAAATCTGCCTTATGGCTATTGATGCCTGCAGCAATCACTCAGCTGTAGAGAGTTCTGATGATGATGAAGAAATGCCTACAGAAGTTCAGGTATTGTCTTCATATGACTTTTCTTCTTCTAAATTTAAAACTGAGTTTAAATCCCTTTGCTTAGATTTAATTAGTTCAGAAAAGGAGATTCAAGAACTTAGAAATAAGTTAGTAGAATCAGAATCTATTTCCATTGAAAATGCTAGGTTAGAAGCAGAACTCACTAAATCTAGTGAAGAAATAAAGTTTCTTAAAAATGAACTAGCAAAGTCCAAGAGATTGGAAGAATCATTAAATGGTAGAAGCCTTAAGCTGCTAGAAATCACCAGCATGACAAACACTAGGTCAGGCAATAATAAGCTAGGCTTAGGAGCTTCATCTTGTGAACCCCCAATTATTCTTAAATATCATCTTTCAACACCAGTGAATTTTATTTCAGCTGATGGGATAAAGAACACTGAGCAAGTAAGACAAGTTAATCAAGCCTTAAATAAAGCTAAGAGAGAGAAAAGAAAACAAAAGTTTAAGGAAATACAAAAAGCGTCGAACGCTGCTCGACGATCGCAGGCTCAGTGGTCGAACGAAGCTCGACGATCTGTGCATCCATCGTCGAACGCCGATCGACGTTTTCAATATGAATTTCAAAATTATAACCAGAACCTTAGAAACCTTAATATGAATAGAAACCCTAGGTTTGTGGACCCATTAACTGCATGGAGCATCCCACCTAGGAGATCTTACCCCTTAGGTTATAAACCCCAACCTGCTTATTCTTTCATTTCAAGTTTTCATTATGTAAAGAATAATGGACCCAAGGTTACATGGGTCCATAATGTCTAATTGTCTATTCTGCAGGTGAAGACCTATCCATATACTAAAGACAAGTGGTATTTGGATAGTGGTTGCTCCAAACATATGACAGGGAATAAAGAAAATCTGTCAAAGTTCAAGGCCAAGCTTGGACCAAAGGTGATCTTTGGGGATTCTAGCTATGGTCAAACTGAAGGATATGGTAGGATTACCATTGGAGCAGTAACTTTCAAGAGGGTTGCATAATCTTATCTCAGTAAGTCAGTTATGTGATGCAGGATATCAAGTATCGTTCACTAACACTCTTTGTAATATAACTTTAAATAGTAATGTTGTATTAGTAGGTATTAGACAAGGTAATATTTATTTAGTAGATTTTAATTCAACCCATTCTGAAATCTGCTTATTTAATGAAGTAACAAATAACAACACCTTATGGCATAAAAGGCTTAGCCATGTTAACCTCAAGAACATATCTAGGTTATCTAAATACAACCTTGTTAGAGGTTTACCTTCTTGCCCCTACAAGAAGGAGAGGCTATGCAAGGCTTGTCAATTAGGCAATCAAACCAAAATTCCTTTAAATCTGTAAATAAAAGTGATTCACCTAGAATCCTGTATCTATTACATTTGGACCTTTTTGGCCCAATAAATGTATAGAGTCTAGGAGGGAAGTATTACACTTTAGTAATTGTAGACGACTTCTCTAGGTTCACTTGGGTGTTCTTCTTGAGAACTAAGGCTGATAACTTCAAAGTTCTTACAGATTTTCTACTGTGTGTGCAGACTGAGTATTCTACTCATGTTGCCTTGATCAGAAGTGATCATGGTACTGAGTTTGATTCTCTTCTCATGCAAGAATTCTGTGAGAAAGAAGGTATCAAACATAGCTTCTCTGCTCCTAGAACTCCCCAACAAAATGGGGTAGTGGAAAGGAAGAATAGAACCCTGATTGAAGCTGCTGGTACATTATTGGCAGATGCTAACATGCCTTTTTCCTATTGGGCAGAAGCTGTTAGCACAGCTAACTATGTCTTGAACAGAAGTCTTATACACAAGCTTAAGAGTAAAACTCCTTATGAGTTGCTTAAAGGAAAGAAACCTAAAATTAATTATTTTAGAGTATTTGGTTGTGTAGTATACATTCATAATAATAATAAAGAATACCTTAGAAAGTTTGAAGCAAAAGCTTCAATGAGAATTTTTCTTGGATATTCCCAAGTAAGCAAAGCTTATAGGGTATTTAATAAATCAACTTCTAAAATTGAGGAATCTGTGCATGTGTCCTTTGATGAATCTCAGATGTTTTACAAGGACAAGGAAACTTCCCCTTCCTCAAGTTCATTGCAGGTACCAGAATCTAGTAAAGATGTCACTCAAGAGATTCTCCATCTATCAACTCTTCATATCACTGATTCAGACAGTGATAAAGACCTTGCAGAAGCAGTTGCTGTACCACCAATAGTAGATCCAATTCCTCCTGAGGAATTAATCCCAACTGTTGGTGAAGATCACATCCCACCTGCTGATATTATCACACTTAGAGATCATCCTACATCTCAAGTGATTGGAGACATATCAGCTGGTATACAAACAAGACATCAATTAAGATAGGATGTGATGCATGCTTATTTCCTTTCACAGGTTGAACCCCTCACCATTAAAGATGCTGAGCTAGATCCCCACTGGATCATTGTTATGCAAGAGGAACTCAATCAGTTTGAAAGATGTAAAGTATGGACTTTGGTTCCAAGACCTAAAGGTCAACTGATCATAGGCACCAAGTGGGTGTTTAGAAAAAAGTTGGATGCAAATGGAATTATTGTAAGGAACAAAGCTAGGCTTGTAGCTCAGGGCTACAGACAGGAGGAAGGTATAGATTATGACCAAACCTTTGCTCCTATTGCAAGGCTAGAGGCAATAAGGATCTTTCTAGCCTATGCAGCCTATATGAAGTTTAAGGTCTTTCAGATGGATGTCAAAAGTGCCTTTCTAAATGGTGAGCTAAAGGAAGAGGTATTTGTTGAACAACCACCTGGGTTTGTTTCTTCAAATCAGCCCTCACATGTTTTCAAGTTGCAAAAAGCTCTTTATGGACTTAAACAAGCACCCAGAGCCTGGTATGAGACTCTAGCTAGTTTCCTATTAGAGCATAACTTTGTTAGGGGAGTAGTTGATAGAACCCTTTTCGTCAAGCACCACAAGGACACAATCCTGTTAGTTCAAGTGTATGTGGATGATATTATTTTTGGTTCCACTGATCCCAAACTGTGCAAAAAGTTCTCTGACTTGATACATTCTAAGTTTGAGATGAGTAGTATGGGTGAGCTGTCTTACTTTCTTAGTCTCCAAGTAAAGCAAGATGCTGATGGCATCTTCATCTCCCAATCCAAATATGCCAAGGAATTGGTAAAGAAGTTTGGGATGGCTGATGCTTCAGTAATGCATACACCTATGGCTACTAATGTAGTTATAGATTCTGATGATCAGGGCAAGCCAGTTGATCAAAAGAATTATAGGGCCATTGTTGGTTCCCTATTGTATTTAACTGCAAGTAGGCCAGATATAATGTTTGCTACATGCCTATGTGCTAGATTCCAGGTCAACCCCAAGGAATCTCATTTGATTCTTCTCAAGAGAATTTTGAGATACTGATGTAGGCAACGGTGTTTGACGCTATGACGGCAAAGTGAATAATACGTACGCCTCTCTACTTCCACTATTACTTTCACACGATAATAAAATGCAGCACACTCACGAACAATATTATCAACTAACGCTAGCGTACGGTAGCCACGCCGAATAAAGATCAAACAAACGACTATAGGTCGTTGTTTTCTCAAGCTAAAAGGACCAATATTGGGTCCGACCGAGCGATGGTTGTACCAAAAGAGATGTACCGAAAGGTTCGGTTCAGAAATGGTAGATCTCCCCCAACAAAACGAAAACGAAGTTCGCCAAACCTCTCGGAAAATTAAACAACTAAAAGAACAACACAAGCAATCGGAAAGATAAGCCACGAACGGAAAAACGATTCCAAGGTAACGCAAAGGTATTCCACCAAAATGAAATTCTAAAAATTATATGAATCACACAAACAAAGTAGAGGATCTCGTTACCCAACCGAAATAGATGATTCCGGTTCACTTTCAAGGACCGTTCTTCCACGACTCCGCCGGAGTTGTGCCGACCAGAGAGAAACTTGTCTGCTTCCTTCGCTTCACGCCGGAGTGAGATGTCACAAAAATAACTCCTTGTCGTGGCCGATCTTCTTCCTCATAATAGAAAGGGGGGCTGATTTGGGGCTCTTGATGGAGGTCGGGTTTTGGATAAGGGAGAGGGTTGTCGGTTTTGTGATGGAAGAGGGAGGGGCTCGGCTTATGAAGGTGGAGGGCTGCTTGGTTTTGTGAAGGGGATGTAATGAGTGGTCGGACTTGGTGGAGGAGGAGGAGGTTGGCGGCTATGGTGGAGGGTGGCCGATTTTGAGGTATAAGGAGGAGGGAGATGTTGGGTTACTAGAAAGGAGGAGGGGAAGAGGGGTAGAAGGAGGAGGCCGAGAGGCCTAAAGGAGGGGAGGAGATGGTGTGGCCGGTGGCCAAGGAGATGGAGGAGAGAAGGGGGCGGCCAAGGAGAAGAGGAAGAGAGGGGAAGGAGAATTTCGGCCAAGGAGAGGGAGAAGAGGAATCTCAAGAGGTTTAGGGTTTTTTTAATCTTTCATTCACTAAAGCATAATGAAATAGTTCATGCCTATATATAGGCTTTACAACATGCATAGGCTATTTGCAGCCCACTTAAATAAAAAGAAAACAACAACATGATAAATTAAAATGCAACATGATAAAATAGAAAGCAAATAAAAGAACTAAATATTATTTGGTAGTCTTCATTTTCATTATGTGGGAAAACACCATCGCCGTCGCCATCATCATCTTCAACTGTAGGGGAACGCCGTCATTGTCGCCATCATCATCTTCAACTTTAACACATTGGGGGTCGCCGCCATCAATCCTCCCCCGCTCAAAAGAACTCATCACCGATGAGTTAGCATGGAGGTGCTGGCGCCGAAGGACATCATCCAAAAGAACCATCGCCGAGTCCGGGATCCAAGAGTCTCCGAGGACTGGACGATCACACCATCGTATCATGGAACGCTGAATACTGCCGCTTGGAGAGGAGAGCAAACCACCAAAGTTGAACCTGTCTAGCAAAAAGATTGTCCTGCGGAACTTGGGAAATGCATTAGGCAAAGAAAGAGGAAAAATTTCTGCATCAACAATCAACGTACCTCCGTTGGAGACCAATGGAGAGAACGATCCAAGAACAAGCCCACCCCCCAACCCAAATGAAAATATAGTGGAACCAAACGTAGAGTTAGATATTTCAAATGGTGGAAAAACACAAAGCGTGAAATTGGAAACATTTAAACTTGGGGAATTACCCCTTTCAGTGGTTAACTTCAATAGAAATGTTGTTTCTCCTAATTGATTAAAAATCCGAAAAGTTCTAACTCGCCGAATCGCCAACGTTTCTTTAGTGCCCGAAGGCATCCTTTTAGGGACGAGACGCACCAAGAGTAAACCGAAAACCTGATAGGGAGTCACTCTCTTATGTAAGTTAGCGGTAAGTTGATAAGAAGACATTTGTGTGAAAAGCGCTTCCTTAACGTGCTGATGTGAAATGAGAATGCGAGAGGCAACTAGTAGTGCATTTTGACTTAACATAGAAAGTGGTGATAACGGAACTATATAAGGTGGTACTAGCAGAATGAAATCATGCGCTAAGTAGGGTGATTTCTCAAAAGTGCGCCTAACTAACTTGCTACCGTGTGGTGTGAACCCATGCGCTATGTGACACACCATAATTATAGTGAATAAAGGAGTTAAGTCCAGGGGAATGGGATCCTTAAAATCAAAGATGATTTTCAAAGGCTTGAAGATCACAGTTCTAATTTTATGTTTAATATAATCACACGTGGCAAGAAGATACGTCAAAGTAAGCCACTCATCCCTAATGCTAGTTAAGTTGAACGCTCCCGGGAGTGACAACAGGCGCGAGCTACACAACTCACGAGGCCTAGTCGATGTCACTAATGAGTGGGAAAAAGGATCATCAAATGGCAGGGGATAAATGCGACATGACATGTCCCTAGGTGGATCCAGCATGAACGGAGAAACAAAATGACTCAAATCAGGCAAAATTAATTCATATCCGAAAGGATCCGCTGGTCGGGTCAACATTACGGGAGGGGTAGTCGATAAAACTAATACGGGGAGAGAGTTAAGATTGCATTTGAATTCATGCCACGGAGTTTGGATCAGGGGACGCTCATCCGGGTCTATCTCAATATCGTCCTCCAAAAATGTAACTCTCTCACTAGGAATTTCTCCCAACACATCAGTCTCAACATCAGTAGAAGTGAAAATTGCAGAAGTGGGCACTACAATATGTCTCGGACTAATAATAACTAGCTCGAGTCCAAACACTTCATCGCCTATATCACAAATGGGTAAACTCTCAGCATAAGGTAAATCTTCCGACTCAACCAGAATATCAACTGCCTCAGGGCCATCAGAAGACTCCATTGAAATCAAGGTAGACGACTCTGAAATATCATCGAAAGGGAAAGGGAGTGATTCCTCAGAGGAGAAATCATCATCCAGGTCACTCGGGTAACCCATCTCTTCCACATCAATACTATCGTCAGTAATTTCAGCCTCACCCTCAATGACGGGCACAGTCATAGGCACGACCTAAGACTCAACAGGAGAATCAACCACTAAATCAGGCAACTCAGGGGAAGACTCAAAATGTCCAGCGGGCGTATGCGGGGTAGGACGCTCAATAGAGCCACTACCAGATTTGTCAATAGAATCACATATAGTAATCGTCCGACATGTAACCATACTCCTAGGAATTTGGTGCTTCTCAATTTCCAAAGCCGTAATAAAGATGATGTCTAGATCGGTGTGGAAATAACGTAGTAACTTCCCCTGGATGTAGGGGTCTAACCCCCTACGAAACCTAGACAGGGTAACCTCGGGCATTTCCTTCACACCGCTCCTAACCGTCCTTTCCCTAAAGAGTTGCATATATTCTGAGACTGACTTATTCCCTTGTTTAAGGATAGCCAAATCATCAGTTATATGCCGCTTGGCCTGGGCATTTCGTCTATAGTCACCCCTAATGGTTGATGTGGAACCTACAGGTTTTATTCGGGAAACGGGGACATCATGGGTCATTTTCCCGTGGGGAAAACTGGGGATAGACTACTCGGATTTAGTGCACAAGCAAGGATAAAAAGAACCTGAACCACAATTTTATAATATATGGAATTGTTCCCACTAGAATAATATGATACCTAAAATATTTTTTTTTGTTTTCTTGCAGGAAAATAGTTGAAGATTATTAATAATTTTTTTTTTGATGTTTTTGCTGAAAAATAAGAAATTTAAGCCGCTATTGGCAGACCAAAAATAAATTTTTTTTTTTGTGATTTTTGACAACTAACGTGCAAACTGAAGTGCGGGTAACGTGCCACAAGATGGGGGAGGGGTGGCAATTAGGAAATTGACGTGAACCTCCCTCTGATACCAAATTGATGTAGGCTACGGTGTTTGACGCTATGGCGGCAAAGTGAATAATACGTATGCCTCTCTACTTCCACTATTACTTTCACACGATAATAAAATGCAGCACACTCACGAACAATATTATCAACTAACGCAAGCGTACGGTAGCCACGCTGAATAAAGATCAAACAAACGACTATAGGTTGTTGTTTTCTCAAGATAAAAGGACCAATATTGTGTCTGACAGAGCGATGGTTGTACCAAAAGAGATCTACCGAAAGGTTCGGTTCGGAAATGGTAGATCTCCCCCAACAAAACGAAAACGAGGTTCGCCAAACCTCTCGGAAAATTAAACAACTAAAAGAACAACACAAGCAATTGAAAAGATAAGCCACGAACGGAAAAACGATTCTAAGGTAACGCAAAGGTATTCCACCAAAATGAAATTCTAAAAATTATATGAATCACACAAACAAAGTAGAGGATCTCGTTACCCAACCGGAATAGATGATTCCGATTCACTTTCAAGGACCGTTCTTCCACGACTCCGCCGGAGTTGCGCCGACCGGAGAGAAACTTGTCCGCTTCCTTTGCTTCACGCCAGAGTGAGATGTCACAAAAATAACTTCTTGTCGTGGCCGATCTTCTTCCTCACAATAGAAAGGGGGGCTGATTTGGGGCTCTTGATGGAGGTCGGGTTTTGGATAAGGGAGAGGGTGGTCGGTTTTGTGATGGAAGAGGGAGGGGCTCGGCTTATGAAGGTGGAGGGCTGCTTGGTTTTGTGAAGGGGATGTAATGAGTGGTCGGACTTGGTGGAGGAGGAGGAGGTTGGCGGCTATGGTGGAGGGTGGCTGATTTTGAGGTATAAGGAGGAGGGAGATGTTGGGTTGCTAGAAAGGAGGAGGGGAAGAGGGGTAGAAGGAGGAGGCCGAGAGGCCTAAAGGAGGGGAGGAGATGGTGTGGCCGGCGGCCAAGGAGATGGAGGAGAGAAGGGGGCGGCCAAGGAGAAGAGGAAGAGAGGGGAAGGAGAATTTCGGCCAAGGAGAGGGAGAAGAGGAATTAATCTCAACAGGTTTAGGGTTTTTTTAATCTTTCATTCACTAAAGCATAATGAAATATTTCATGCCTATATATAGGCTTTACAACATGCATAGGCTATTTGCAGCCCACTTAAATAAAAAGAAAACAACAACATGATAAATTAAAATACAACATGATAAAATAGAAAGCAAATAAAAGAACTAAATATTATTTGGTAGTCTTCATTTTCATCATGTAGGAAAACGCCATCGCTGTCGCCATCATCATCTTCAACTATAGGGGAACGCCGTCGTCGTCGCTATCATCATCTTCAACTTTAACACATTGGGGGTCGCCGCCATCAGATACCTGAAGGGATGTCCAAATCTAGGACTATGGTACCCAGCTGAATCAGAATTTGGGTTGATTGGATACTCTGATTCTGATTATGCTGGTTGTAGAGTTGACAGGAAAAGTACCTCAGGAACTTGTCAGTTCTTGGGAGAGAGATTGGTCTCTTGGTTCTGTAAGAAGCAGGCTTCTGTCTCAACTTCAACTGCAAAGGCTGAATATATAGCAGCTGCTAGTTGTTGTTCACAGATCCTGTGGATTCAAAACCAGCTTTTGGATTATGGGTACACACACAAGAACACAAAAATCATGTGTGACAGTACCAGTGCTATCTCCATTGCACAAAATCCTGTGCACCACTCTAGAACCAAGCACATTGAGATTAGACACCATTTCCTGAGAGATTGTGTGGAAAAGAACAAGATCAGCCTTGAGTTCATATCCACTGACCTTCAGAGAGGTGATATCTTCACCAAGCCCTTAGATGAACAGAAGCATCTGTTCTTTTTGGTTCAACTAGGCATGATTAATTTAAAAGACTAAGTGTGACGTCTGCCATTGTTGAAACCTGTTTGAAGATCGTCGAACGATGTTCGAAGATAGTCGATCGGAGCAAGCCTATTATCGACCTATGGTTGATGATGGCTTATCTACTTGAAGATCGTCGACCGACATTCGAAGATCGTCGAACAGGTCGAGCCTATCGTCGATCTGCGATTGACGACAGCTTATTGTTTGTGAAGACAGAAATAGTCGAACGATTGATTGACTACTCTGCTTTAGGAACGATCGTCGAACGACCGTTCGACCATCGTCTCTAGTATCTTTAAAATAGATCGACGATTGCTGGTTTAATATAAAACCGATGGTCGACCTAGGTTAAGAGATCGTTCTTTTTATCGTCAACGGAGAGCGTCTTTTCGCATTCCGTCTTTCTGCTTGCTCCCTGTCTCGCAATTTCTGTCGTTTAGACCTTCGCCGTCTCTCTCGCCTTCTCCAAACCCTTCGATGGTGATTGCTCAAGCCCTCCTATTTGTAGTGAAGTTCGATGCTAGTTTCAGCGTGGACTTCGATTCTTTCAGCTGCTGTGAATCTGCGATAGTGGAAATCCTCAACCTCTGCAAAGATCAAGGATTGGAAAAGTTCATGTCCACAAGAATAAAGATAAACGTTCAAGAGATTAAAGAATGGGCATTCACTTCGTCCTCCAATGACGAATCTATGACCGAAACGATAGGCGGAGAAGAGGTAATTTTGACTCCCTCCGTTTTAACTGGAATTTTTGGATTATTGAAAGGAAAAGAGGATTATGAGCAAGATACCCCAGAATTTGGGAGAACATTGACTGAATTAGGACATGCCGACGGCATTCCTTCTAAGCTGCTAAAGGTGAACTTTCCGTTGAAGATAAAGTTCCTTGCTGAACTAGTCGGAAAAGTGCTTCTGGGAAAGCACTCTGCCCATGATAATATAACCAGGCAACAGTTTGCCCTGATGTGTGCCATCGTGAACAAGAAGCAGATTAACTGGGCAGGAGTTTTGTTTGATTTGATAAGGAAAAAGAATAGCAAGAAGGAAGTCACCCTGGGTAGGGTGCTTGGGATATTTCTAAAAGAGAAATATCCCCATTTGTTGGTTTCAGTTTCTACATCCATCAATGCCATCAAAAAGATGGACCCAACCCTGTTTGTCAAATGGAAAAGGAGCTTTCTAAAGCCCGCTCCAGCAGGGGTTGCTCCAGTTGCATCTGAGAGCACAAGGACTGCTTTAGTCACTCCCCTCCTTCAAGAAGCAGGCTCAGCCAATCTCTCCTTTCCAACCACTTCTTCTGCATTACCATCCACTGAAGTGCCACCATCTACTTTAGTTCCATCTACATCAGTTGAAGTTCCATCTTCTGCATCTCATCTTCTTGATTCTTCCATAATTCTCCATGCATCACCACCAATATCTCCACTCCCTTCTCATCTTGCTAGGATATCTCATCCTAGTTTTGATTTATTGGCTTCTGAGCTATCCACTCCTCCTCAATCACCAATTCTTCATTCAGATCATATTGATCTTCTTGCATCCACCCATCATTCTCCAGTTCACTCTCCATCTCATCAAGAATACACCACCCCTGCTGTTCATCCATCTACTGTGATTCCCCCACCTTCATTTGAAATCACCCCAGCCATCATCTCAAGCATATTGGAGTTAATTAATCCTTCAATCAAAATCATGATTGAAGAAGCAATTGCTCCCTTGTATCCTCCATCTCTTCCCTGACTACCTCCATTCAAGCCCTCTCCAAATCTGCTGAGCCCTCTTCATCTAGGGGCCTGGTTTCAGTTTCCACTGAAATCAGGCCGGGGGAGATGCTCTATGAAGATGCCTCTGAACTGCCCCTGGCCTCTCTTCCAGCAGATCCTCCAGCAGATACAGAAAAAGAGATAGAAGAAACAGTACCTCTACTGTCTGAAAAAGATATTTCTGATGCTATAATGAAAACTGAATTTGTTGTCAAAGTCTGCCTAGAAGAATTCTCCACTCCCCTAGTTGCCCTCTACCTAGAAGGAGTCATTACCTCCTTTCTAGATGAATTATGGGAGTTAGGACATTCTAAGGAAAATCCTGAAGGTAACTCGTTTACTCATTTTCTAGACTTGATAACTGACATGTTAGTATGGGAATACCTAGAAGGAATGATACAATTTCATTTAGCAAATTTGTGTTCATGATACTACAGATATAGTGGAAGAAGTGTTAGCTGTTCAAGAACTTGTTCATCAACCTGCTCTAGAAGTTCAACCTGATTCAGAACCACTTGTTCAAGATACTGAGGCTGCTCAACCAGCTCAGTTAGCTGTGCAAGAAGAACTGGTCTCCATGACAGTTACAGTTGAACAAAAGAATGTTTCAGAAATTCAAGTGGAAAAGTATACAGTCTGGGATGAAACCCCAGGACTGGATCTAGACACTCTTCTGGCACAGGATGCCTTGGAAGAAGAGTTAGAAAAAGCTGCTTTAAAAGAGAAAGAAAAAGCTGTGCAAGAAGCGTTTGATCCTTATGATCATCCTCCTTCATCAAACTCTGAGGATGAGGATGATTCTGATGACTCTGAAGAATCCAAGAGAAAGAAATCTGCCAAAAAGAAAAGAAAAGTTGTGGCTCCTCCTCCTCCAAACCCTGACAATGATATTCCTTATTATATCTTAAAAGGAATAGATCCCAAGTCCAAAGAGTTTCAGCATTGGATGGGATTCTCAAAGAATCAGCAAAAGTTAAGAAATAAATCCAAAAGGTATGACAGTCCTGCTCCAAAATGGACCCCTAGAGGTCCTCCTCCTCCACCTCCCAGTGCAGGAGCTTCTAGCAATTTGTCTGCAAACCCTTCTACTCCATCTGCTAGGTTTACTCCATCCCAATCTTCTCAAAGGAAAAGCAATCAAGGATATCAAGGCAGATCGCAATCTGGATACCAAAGGCATGATGCTGATGCAAGAGAACAAGTGAAGGAGGTAGTTTATCAGAAACCAACCTTTTCTCCTCCTCCTTCCAAAGAAACCAAGAGCATATCTTCTTCAAAGCCAGATCATGCAAAGAAAACTGTTTCAAAATGTAAAAGAGTTATTTTCTCTGAAAAATCGAGTAAGAAATTTGCTGAGTTTGCTCCTCCTTCTTCTCTAGTTATTCATGAAAATAAAGAGCCAGATGAAAGCCTGTTAGATCTTTCTATTAAATTTAAAGCTGTAAAACCTGTAGATCCAACTTGTGAAAATGTGTATGAAAGTCAAGAGCTTGATCCTGATTTCAGGATGGCTAGATTTCTTGAGCTAATTGGATCAGCCCAGATTAGAAAAGCCAAAGCTAAAGGTAAAGATACTACAGGATTAACGACAATGTCTAAATTCAGAAAGAAAGAGCTTGATAAATTCCAGGTTAGACCTGAGGTATTTGACCCTTCAAAATATATGGAAAAGCATCCTGAAGCAGTTATTCCAAGGACATCAGAATCTAGAATTATTGGAGAGCAAGATCTAAAGCTATTGAAGAAAGAAGCTTTAGACCCTTTCAGGAAAATTTCCTTTCTTCCTAGTTCATCTGTATCTAAACCTGATTCTGAAGCTTCATAAATTTCATTGATTGATAGTTATTTATTTGTCTGTTTGATTGATGCTCTCTGCTGCTTAGATATTTCCCTTCCTGTATTTTATTTATTTCTAGTAGTTTGTTTTGTGTGTTTTGTGGTTGAGAGACTTAACTCAAATAGGGGGAGATTGTTGGTACCCTAGTTTGGTTTTGAGTTCAGTCTTCTCTTTCAGTCTCTTGACCCAAGATTTATCTATGGTCAAAGGTTAGCTAATAGGTTTGATTCCCTTAGTTGTAGAATTGCTTATCCAGATGAGAAATTTGTTTAAGTCATTTTTGGTTCGACTATGGTTGAACGCCGCTCGACTATCGTCTATCGACTGTTTGACGATCGTCTATCAGTTGGTCGACATTTGTCTGTCAGCAGATCATCTATCTCTGAGTTAGTTCAACTCATGTTATCTCGACGTTCTGTGGAATCTGCCTCGCCGATCGTCGAACCCCGCTCGACTTATTTTGACCAGACAGATTTCATGATAGTTCAACTATCTGCTTGGATAGTTCAACTATCTGATAGTTCAACTATCTGTTTGATAGGTCGACTATCTGTTTTCTTTGATAGTTCGACTATCTGTTTGATAGGTCGACTATCTGTTTTCTTTGATAGTTCGACTATCTGTTTGATAGGTCGACTATCTATTTTTCTTTGATAGCTCGACAATCTGTTTGATAGGTCGACTATCTGTTTTCTTTGATAGTTCGACTATCTGTTTGATTGGTCGACTATCTGTTTTGCTTGATAGTTCGACTATCTGTCTTGATAGGTCGACTATCTGATAGCTCGATTATCTGTTCTGATAGGTCGACTATCTGTTGTGGTAGTTCGACTATCTGCTTTGATAGTTCGACTATCTGTATCGTTCAACTATCTATTTGATAGGTCGACGATCTCTGTGCTTCGGTCGACGATCTCCGAGGGTCGTTCGACGTTCTGCTGTATGTCTTTAGTAATTTTGTCCTCTTCTATTCTATAATTTATTTCATATTTATTTGACATATTATTTCAGTAAATTTATGTTATTATTTCTAGGGAATCTCTGCTCCATTCCTTATGCATGAGCCAATCTTTATCTGACAAAGTGTTTTGTCTTATTAGTTGAAATACATTTTCTGCTTTATCTGCCAGGCTGTCCTTTATAGCCGTTAGACTCAGAAAGTCTTCTCTGGCCGTAAAGAGTTCTTTCTGATGTGACTTTTTCTAGCCTCTTTTATCAGATTGGATATGTAGCTTCTTAGAAAGCTTTATCCCCTTATAGCATGTCTGTCTGCAGGATTTGTTTTTGCTTTATGCTATTTGCAGCACAGATTGCAGATTCCAGATGAAGACAAGATTCAAACTCAAATTAGAGCCGTTGCAAAGGCTCATATATAAAGAGATTCTTTTGAAAGAAGAAATATACAGATACAAGAAAATATACAAAAAAAGTTCTACAGCTCTCAGAAATTCACATTCAACTGAGAAGATCAAATCTCTTCAGCATTCTTCTTCAATCCTGAGTTCATCCTGCTCATAGGAAGACATTCACTCAGTGCCTCAAGAAGAAGAAGAAGAAGAAAGAAAAGCCTGTGAAGAAGAACAATCATTCAACAATCAAGAGTCTTCTTCAAGCTTCTCCTTCAGAACCCCAAGACAATTCTTTGTCTTAGTTCAGAAGAGTTCCTGCACCCTGAAGCAAGACTCCTTCCTGGATATTCTCTAAGCCAGGGGGAGCCTTGATTCTTTAGAGCTATCTAGCTATGTACAATCCACTAGCTTCTCTAATCTGTTTAATAATAGAGAAGAAACCTTAACTCTCTCAACCTCCTGTACAAAGGGTTATTACTCGGTGGCAGGGCACCTGATCAAAAACCTGTGTTGGATTTTGAGCTCCTGATCAAAAGCTCAAAGGGTCTACTTGATCTACCTGAAGCAGATCAGTTGGTGGCAGGGCACCTGAACAAAAACCTGTAGTGGATTCCTACCAGGGTGGTAGAAGAGTGGACGTACCTATTTAGAGGGAACCACTATAAAATTTCTTGTGTCGTCTGAGCTGCTTATTTAATTTATTGCACTATGGCTGTGAGTAGAAATAACTAGGATTGCTAGTTGCTGTGATAGGATCCCAAGCTTAACTGTAATTACAGTTAGCTCTCTCTTGTGCACTACACTTTGTGTTAGGCTCTAGGTTTATCAATATCTATAAACTCATTCCGCAAATTAACTCTAAGGGAGTTGAGTAGGGTGTCATAATTTTTGAATACTCTATTCACCCTCCCTCTAGAGTTGTATCTATCCTCACTTTCAGCGCCGACGATATTGAGAGTATGGGTAACATCAATGCTTATTAATATATTTGTCGTGAGTTTGCATGAAGAAGAGTTGAATTGGTGGTTGCGACATGAAACACTTGATCGGCATGAAGGAGTGCAGTGATATTTTGACTTGGTTTCATGAAGAATGCATGAATTGCTCGGCTAACGTGACGACTTCGGTAAATATTTGTTTTGCAAATGCAGGGATCGCGACTACATCAATAAAGCTACAAAAATAAATATAATTTAAATTAGTAAACAAAAATATAAAATAAATGATTTATAAATAAAAATATGTAATTTATTATTAATTTATTTTAATTATTAAACTAAAATAAATACTAAAATGGGTATAAATCCTACAAAAATAAATATTACTTAAATTATTAAACAAGTATCAAAACGATATTATTCTTTAACCAGAATAAATAAAATATGATTAACTAATATTTAATATTAAACTAAATATTATAGTAAAAATACTCATAAATATTACTTATCAGAGCTCGGGTGGAGTATCCAAGGGAGAAGCCGATATCCCTATAATGGCGGCTTTGGATAAAGCCAGCCTCAATTCATTCTGAGCATTCCATCAGCTTCAGAGAGCTCCAAGGAGTCGATCTAGTGTCTTGGATCAGAGATTTTGGTGTAGTGTCTTGCATCAGAGATTTTGGTGGAGAGACCAAACATTGGCAAGAAAGAGCAAGGTGGTGGTCGGCCATGGCAACTAGGAGGATTACCCGAGCTCAAGCCCTTATTCAAGTGTGTTTCCTCACTACTCCCTCTGTGCTTGCTATCTAAATTGATCAGGGGAGATTTTGAGATCAATTGAGCTTGAATCTATATGAGGATATGAAGAAATTTTGAGCTTTTCTCCTTGCTTAGGTTTGCCGGAAAACACCCCCTTCGTCGGCCAAGCTGCCACCAAGCGTTAGCCAGCACCTCGACGGATATGGTTATGGTGGCTAGTCGGGGAGGTGGCTAGATCGCTTGGAAAGGCCCTGGAAGGAGCTCCAGGTCGGGTTAATCTAGACCCTTGGCTGAAGAAAGAAAAAGAGCTAGGGCCACTTATCTTGATTCAAGATTCGTGCAGAATCAAAATGTTTATATCCTATAGTTTATTTTATTTTGTCAGATTTATTTAATGAAATTGAAATAGAAATTTAAATCCCTTAGATGTTAAATTAGGGGAAATGTCTAACATAATTATTGTAACTCTTCCTCTTAGCTTTTTAGATTGGGGTGGTAGATTTTCTAGGGTGCCATATAAAAGTCTTCAGTTTCAAGGATAGCTAAATCACCTAGAGGGGGGGGGGGTGAATAGGTTATTTATCTATTGTAACTTTCCTTTATATCCCTTCTTTAATTGATTGATGAGTTAGTGGATTTGCTTTCAAGAACCAAATAACCTGCAACAAAGAAACATACAGAAAAGCACACACAGAGTTTATAGTGGTTTCCTAGATCATGAATACGTCCACTTCCCCCCCCCCCTTTTCTAACTTATAGTTAGACAAGGCACTTCTCTAATCTTAGCTCCTAAGAGCTACAACACGATCCCGCAGGACCACTCGGTATCCTCCAAGACCTACAAGTCAAGCACAAGGCCCTATAACTTAGTGATCCAAAGATCACCTACCTCAGCCCAAATGCCCTATAACTCAGGCTAGGAAGATAGCCTTACCTCAGATTCAAAAGGGATCCTACCTCAGAGAGAATTACTCTCCTACCTCATGCACAAATGCCCTACCTTAGATCCAAAGGATCCTACAACTCAGGGACAAGTGCCCTACAACTTAGAGAGAGTGACTCTCCTACCTCAGGTTCAAAGCCCTATAACTCTGTGATAAACAGATCACCTACCTCAGATATAAACTTGATCCTACAACTCAGATTCAAACTTGAATACTATTATTCAGGCCAAAGCCCTACTCTCAGATTCTCAATAGAATCCTACCTCAAGCAAAGCTGCCCTATAACTCAGATACAAACTTGGATCCTTCCTTAGATAAAATTTAATCCTACCACTCAGATCCAAAAGGATCCAACAAGGTGGTAGTGGGTTTGGTTGTTTTGGCTCTAGAGAAATTACTCTGAGCCCGTCTATTTTTGTCCTGAGTTATCTTAGTCCAGACTTCTTCTATACAGTCCAGAAAGTGTCTTTAGGATAGCTTAGCTTGAACTGTGCAGCAACTACAGCTAGGGTTGACTCTGTACTTCTCCTTTGCAAATCTTGAACTGTGCAATAACTGTAGATAGGGTTGACCCTGTGCTGCTCCTTTGTAGATCTACTGTTCTTCTTCTTCCTGAACTGACCCACAAGTTTAGTTCTATCTTCTTCTCAGCTCTAGAGATATATCTTCAAGAAAAGGCTTGCTGGAACTATAAAGTGACTGTTGTTGGGGCTTTTTCCCTTAACAACTTCTTAAGCCAAGATAGACTTAGCTCTCTCTTTCTGACTACTGAATCCAGATGATTCAGCAACTTCATCTTTCTTAGAAAATTGATTTTTTTGATCTAGCTATTGTAGATGGTTTGATTCTTTAATGAATAGCTTCTTCAACAGCTAACTGTCTGTGAGTCACAGACTAACTTTGTTTTGCTCTTAGATTAGCACTTTGAACTGATTATCCAAGATATGCAATAATGGCTAGCAGGAAGATGATGTCCAGAAGTGTTTTCCAAAAGCTATCTTCTCTTCCACGATCTCCGCCTTTTATTATTACCCCATCAACGGCTCTTTTGACCCATGGGCCCCATTGAAATTGACAGTGTCGGATCAAGCGTATACCCAACTATTTTAAAAGCTCGGACCATTGGAAAGGGCGCTACTTAAATTTCTTAAATAAGTAGCAGAGCGCCATGGGTCAAGTGAAGGAACACTGGACCCAACAATCCCCCCCGACATCCAGCACAACCCGTTGGCTCAGAGGTGGGGTTACCACATGGCCCACATAGATTAGAGGTGGGGTTACCACATGTACATGGTTGCCTGACCCGCCGGACCCACACAGGTTGTAACATCCCATTTCCAGCTAGACCCCTAGGAGTGGTTTTGTCATGACTAAGTCATGACGAAACCCTAAGATGCCCAAGAAGACCAAGTGAGCTTAGACATGAAGGTGGAGATCACCATGGTCTGCAAATAGTAGAATTCTAAACACTAGTTTAGGATGAATATAGGGCTTCACCATGACTCTGTAACCCCACCACAATATCCCTAAACTATTGGAAGGTCCATTAGAGCCTTAAGGGTCCATTGAAATCAACCCAAAGTTGTCAAATATACCTAAGACCACCATAGGCCTAAATTGGGCAAGGTGCCCTAACTAAGGGCAATGTACCCCTAATAGACCCAACCAACCCTACCTAAGTCTTCCTAGACCTTAAGTGAGGTTAATGGGTCACCAAGGATCCATTTGGGAGAACCCAAGAGGCTAAGTTTACCCAAGTCAACTCTAGCCCCAAAGTGGTCAAAGTGCCCTTACTAAGGGTCAAGTGACCTCCAAGGTGCCAAGTCAACTCTACCCATCCCTACCTAGACCTTAGGGGAGGCCAATGGGCCACCAAGGACCCATTGGGGTCAAACCAAATGGTCAATTTGACCAAGGTCTACTCAATCCTTTAAATAGGTCAAATTAGCCTAAATGGGCTAACCCAAGCTCAAGCCATGGAGATCGAATTGGCCGACAGGATTGGCATTTTGTAGTGGCGACCTTCCTGGGTGTGAAGGTGTCACCGCAAAGCGGCGGTTCTAGGGTTAAGACCCTGGGGTTTGAAAATAAAAAAATGGGGTCTTACAAGTGGTATCAGAGGCAAACCTCGATCGGAAAAGTAGAAGTCCACTAACCCTGGGTCACCCCCGCACGAGATTAGTTTGAGGACAAACAAGCAGCGAAAGCAGTGGTGTGCCCATAAGGGAAATCACATGTAAAAGTCCACTTCTTCATTAATTGGAATTCTTCTTTGTATCCTGCGGTAAATCCTGCCCCCCTGCATGGAACACCTCTGGCTACGAAAATCTCATCTTAATTCTCTAGTCAATGCATTAGACTCAACCCACTAGGACTCATAACTAACCACGAAAACTTATAGTTTGCCCTAGTCAAAAATAGACCATGGGTATGAACTCGGTTAAGGTAAGGAGATACCCAAAGAGAATAAAGGAGGAGTTTAACACGAGAATGACAACCTAAGAAATAAACTCAGGTGACCCTACGGTCCATTACTCAAACTAGTAGGATTACTTTAAGGAGAATTGAGACCAATAATCCATTAGTAGAATGGTAGAAGACACATAGTCTCAACCCTCGTACCAGTAATAAGATTACCAGGAGACAACCACCGAGACAAACACCGAGGGTCGGACAGGAATTCAAGTTTAGAAGATACCCATTTGGGACGGGAATATTTTGACACCGATAAGGTTATCGTAAATGTGACTCATAGAGTTTAAAGTATTGAGTATATCAACAGGTTTCAGGTTGGAACCCCAAGTCTAAGATTGATGCCCTAGGGATTGTGCACCCAGCTAGGATAGATATAATGGGGTAATATCAAAGATACTTAGCCCAAGGTAGGTAGGGGCTTATCTTTTGTTTATTGGGGGCTAATCTTTTGTTTATTGGGGGGCTTATCTTTTGTTTATTGGGGACTTATTGTTTGTTTATTGGGCAAATTAGTATTGACTTGGGTTTCCTTAGACCTAATTTAGAGAATGTGGCGTAACAAATATAGTGAGGTTGAAGTCGATATAATTTGACGTTATTCGGGAGAAGATAAGATTTTGTAAAAACATGTTTGAAATGTTGACCTGTAGCATTACCAAGACAATGATATGGTAATAAGACGCAGTAATTACGAGGATTAACTATTATCACGTAAAATTAGATTAGGGGTAACAAGATTCAGGATATCTAAGAAGGTAAAAATTTAATCGCTATGTTGTATCATCAGAAGTATAGTGTATCTCAGAACATGTACCCCCAGAGTGAAGAAAGGTGTCATGGATTTGGTGATGCACGGTAAGGTCCGTCAGTTGATGTAGGCTATGTGAAAGAGTTTTTGGGGAACTATTACAGCCACTGCCCAAGTTGGAGTAGATGTTCGAGGGTATAATTAGAAATTTTCATACACAGGATTCCTCGTCCCCACTCCGGGAACAAGTATAAAGGGAACATCGAGGATAGACTAGCCGAAGTAGCTAATGTCACCCAGACCTGGAAGAAAACTCCCGTGGGTGTTTCATAAGATTTGTGAGTATTTGTTCGTTATCAGGGTAAGCTTAAGGTGATTATGTCGAATCAGGATGGATAGTGTACGTCCAAGGAGAAAAGGTCAGTCTAGGCTTTTCTGGACTCTCGACCGACATTAAACACAGCTCTCCACCCTCGTACGGAGGTACAGGATTCCACTGTCATGGATCTAGGATGAGGATCCAAAGGCACTCGACTCAGAATTTAAGAACCCAGACACCTGGGTATGACTAATTCAAGATAGGATGCTGGAGGCCAAGAGCAGACCAGCCAAATATTACGATGCGCGACATTTCCAAGTAGAGTCTCAAGATGGAGACCATGATTCCTGAATATACGTCTGGTGCATGGAGTCTTGCGGGTACGCGGGCAGAAGAAGCTCAGTCCATTGAATATGGGGTGTTATAGGATCCGGGAGCAGATCAACCCATTGGCTTACAAGCTGGAGCTACCGCCAGAGTTAGCGGGTTTGCACGATGTATTCCACGTCTCCTTTCTCAGGATGGCTCTACTACGGCCAAAACAGCAGGTTCTTGGCATAGATGGCTCGACAAATTTTGATCAATCGGTAACAAGATGAGCCGGTCAGGATAGATGACACAACGGTGAGGATCTTGCGGCGCAAGAAGGTCGCACTGGTCAAGGTCTTGTAGACAAACCATGGGCAGGAGGAGCATATCTGGGAGCCACCAAATCTAAGTAGTGGAGGTACCCGGATCTCTCCGGGTAAAGTGTACATTCAACTTCCTATGGTATGTTACAACAGTTACCCTCAGTAGAAACCCCGTAGGCCTAACTTGAATTTCGAGGACGAAATTTTTGTTTTGTTTATTGGGATTTGTAACATCCCATTTCCAGCTAGACCCCTATGAGTGGTTTTTTCATGACTAAGTCATGACGAAACCCTAAGAAGCCCAAGAACACCAAGTGAGCTTAGGCATGAAGGTGGAGATCACCATGGTCTGCAAATAGTAGAATTCTAAACACTAGTTTAGGATGACTATAGGGCTTCACCATGACTCCATGACCCCACCATAATATCCCTAAACAATTGTAAGGTCCATTAGAGCCTTAAGGGTCCATTGAAATCAACCCAAAGTGGTCAAATTGACCTTAGACCGGCATAAGCCTAAATTGGGCAAGGTGCCCTAACTAAGGGAAATGTACCCCTAATATGCCCAACCAACACTACCTAAGTCTTCCTAGACCTTAAGTGAGGTCAATTGGTCACCAAGGACCCATTGGGGAGAACCCAAGAGGCTATGTTGACCCAAGTCAACTCTAGCCCCAAAGTGGTCAAAGTGCCCTTACTAAGGGTCAAGTGACCTCCAAGGTGCCAAGTCAACCCTACAAAATACTACCTAGACCTTTGGGGAGGCCAATGGGCCACCAAGGACCAATTGAGGCCAACCCAAATGGTCAATTTGACCAAGGTCTACTCAATCCTTGAAATAGGTCAAATTAGCCCAAATGGGCTAACTCAAGCTCAAGCCCATTTCCCCCACTTGGGCTAACCCCATCCTAATTATTAATAATGATTTTATGGGCTGCCAATAGGCTAGAGAGATGATAAAATTCGTTCTTAGTAATTAGGAGAGAGAAAATGAGAGTTTCATGTATTTCTAGAGAGAGAAAGTGGCTTAGAGAGAGCCATTAATGGCTTTGGAAGACCAAGGGGCCTCCTTCCTTCATCCCAAAGGCTTGATTCATATCCCTTGCTGAATTACAACAAGTGCAAGGGGTTTTCTAGGATGTGCAAGGCTGGAAACAATGAACCCAAGCCATGGCCGAAATTCCCCTTTATGGCCATAAATGGCTTTGAAGCCATGACCCTCCCTCTCCCCCATTTGGCTCTTTTAAAAGCTTCCCTAGGCCAAGAGAATTCATTTCCACCATTCTACTGAAGAAAACAGGGGAGTTTGCTGTAGCATTATAGATCATCGGAAAGCTCCACCGTCGGCCATGACGCACCACCACCACACTCACCGACAAGCTCGGTTTAAGGTCCTCCTCTACTCCTCTCTACGTGGGTTAGATCTTTAGATCAAATAGGAAGGAAATCAGGCTCCATTGGACCTGATTGGAGAAGAAAAATTTCAGAAATTTTCATGGATTTTCATCCATATGGGATCGCCGGAAACCGCCACTCCGGCGGCCGTGCCGCCGCCCGGTGATAGCCCCCACCTCAACGAAGGTAGTGGCGGTGGTGGCCAGCCAGGGAGGTGGCCGGAGTGGTCGGAAAATTCCCTGGAAGGAGCTCCAGGTCGGGCTAATCCCTTCCCTTGGCTGGAGCTTAAAGATGACCGGCAGCCCTTGGATGCTACTTCAAGATTTGTGCAAGAATTAATTCTATTTATTGTTTTTTTCTGTGATTATAATTTAAGTGTATAGATATAATTTTTAAAAAAACTTAGGCCCCTCTATAGAAAAAGTAGTCAACATATAAAATGTAGCCCTTGAAGTCTAGTTTAATTTAAAATTAATTTCACTCGATTTGGATTCATGGTTAGACCACAGCACGCATTTTGGAGAGGTCTATCCATAGGGCTGTCCTGAGATTGATTTGGATGCCCACATCAATCCAGACATCTAAATGACTTAAAATTTGGGGTATGGGCTATTATTAGCCATTCCTAGGACATATCCAAAAATAAGAATTTTTGAAGAATATGTTTCTATAGTTTTTAGAAAAATTTAATAATCCATGTATAAATTAATTAGGTGTCTTAAACACCTCAAAATCCCCCCAAATTTGGGTGGGTGGTCTTAGAGAGCATATTAGGGCTCCGGTACAAACCGCATCTCATTTGGAGATGTTTTGGTGAGGTATTGATCCAACCCTAGGTTTACCCTTATAGGGTTATTTAGGTCAAAGTGCTCTTTTTTGTGTTTGTGTAATACCCCAGAAATCTCAAAAGCCAAAATTGGTATTCAGGTTTGCTAACATTACCTGAGACACGAGCATGTCTCAGGGCATGTCAGGTGTACACAGCCTGGGACATAGGCGTGTCCCAGGGTGTGTTCTTCTCTGTCGGCGTAGTCGACGATCGTTGAGTCGACGATCGTTGAGAGGTGACACGGCCTGGGACACGGGCGTGTCCCAGGGCGTGTCATACCCAAGTAATTACCAGAATGACCCGAGGAGGACACGACCTAGATGCCCAGCCGTATCTATCTTGACACGGCCATGTCAAATGTGACACGGGCGTGTGGCCAACCCGTGCAATTCTCGGGATGCGTTGGTTCAAGGTTTCAACCGTGAAGCTTCCGCTAGAATGCTCTGTGTTATGATGCGTTGGTTTTCATATTATTTAGTAGCGTCTCCGCCTGTTTGTGGCATATGGTGTGGGGCCCCGGCCGGACCCTCTATTATATTCTTCTTGACGGGTAGAGGTGTTACAATTTGGTATCAGCTTGTTGGTCGATCTCTTCCGAATTCGCGGATGAATTCTTTTGAGGGGTGGCGAGCACGTGTCAGTGCTGTCATTATAACACTTAACTTAAACTAACGAATGTCCACTTAGGAATGCATATAGTGCGGCACCAGCTGAGGTGCCCACACGTCCTCCATCCGCTGAAACGGTACGTTTCATCACGGAAACGGTACCTGCTGTGATGAATGCTCAGCAGGCTGGATAGGCACGTCCTGCAGTGGTGCCAATGCATGCTGGGGTACGGCAAGAATTGGCAGAAGCTGTAGTTGATCCGCGGGTAGCAGATCAACAATTGAAGCAATTCCTGAGCTTCAATCCTCCGCAATTTACTGGGGCTGGTTCACCTGCCCAAGCAGAGGATTGGCTTGCAAGGATCAAGAGGATCATTAGAGCGATCAAGGTTGAGGAGGGACAGAAGGTAATGTTTGCCACTTTCCTACTAGAAGGAGAGGCTCATTTATGGTGGGATGAGATTGAACTACATCACTTGGCGGTAGGCAACTTGCAGAGGTCTCGATGGATGAGTTTTCTTGGTTATTCTTGGCAAAACATCTACCAATTCAGCAAAGGATATCGATGGAAATGGAATTTCAACGGTTAACCCAAGGAGATCGTAGTGTGGATGAGTACCTACATGAGTTCACACGTTTGGTAAGATATGCGGGTACAATCTTCGCCGAAGAAGAGGGAAAGACTAGTAGGTTTTATGCAGCACTGCGAGATGAGCCGCGGTATTTGCTCTCGAGTTCTGTGAGTCAGGGATTTCAAGCCTTAGTCTGTACGACTCGGTCTTTGGAGATGGACATGAGAAGGGGGCAAACAATGGGGACCTTGGCTGTGATAAAGCCAGAGTTCAAGCCGCCGCGTCCGGAGAAGGCTGGGTACCGTAAGAGATGGGGAAAGAAGTCCAAGTCTACTTGACAAGCTCCTTCTGCGACTGTGACAGAGACATCTGGGTATGGATCTCGTGCTTGTTTTACGTGTGGGAAGTTGGGACACTTCGCACGTGATTGCCGAGCTGGTCCTCTAAAGGGTGACAAGAAGACGGGAGTATCTTATGTGGAGAAAGGGAAGATTGGGGTGGAGTCTTCTGCCTCGCACGCGCAACCCAGGGTCTTCAACCTTGGACAACAGGAGGCCATTAAGCAGGCCGATGTCGTCACAGGTGCGCACAGTTTTTAATGTTATTTTATACTGTGTGCTGTGCTTGTTTAATTGTGGTGTTATAGGTTTTGTCCTTATACGAGAGTATCCGGCGCGAGCACTATTTGATACAGGTGCTTCCCATTCGTTTCTGTCTGAAGATTTCGTCTTTCGTATCGAGGTACCTATCCAGACCACGACAGACAGTGTAAAGGTGTTGTTACCTAACGGATGTTTGATGTACGCAGATAAATCTTGCGGTCTTGAGGTCAAGATAGGGAGTCGAGAGTTCAAGGTGGAAACACTAGTATTGCCGATCAAGGAATTTGATATAATCTTTGGTATGGACTGGCTTTCAGAGCAGCGTGCCTGTATAGATTTCACTTCAAAAGAGGTCACACTCGGGCAGAATACCGAACAAGAGACCAAGTTCATTGGTATACAAGGGATGAGTGGGATGTTGTTATCTGCTCTCCAAGTCATTAAGGTAGTTCGGAAGGGTGCGGAGTTTTTATTCACACTTGTAGAGGCGGTGGCACCGAAGGCCAGTGTGAGTGAAGTGCCGATTGTGTCGGAGTATGCTGATGTGTTTCCAAAGGACCTTCCGAGGTTACCTCCCCAAAGGGAAATTGACTTCGTTATCAAGCTGGTGCCAGGTGCGAAGCCTGTAGCCCGTTCGCCATATCGGGTAGCACCAAAAGAGATGGTCGAACTAAAAGTTCAATTGCAAGAGCTTTTGGAGCAGGGATACATACGCCCAAGTATGTTACCTTGGAGCGCGCCTGTTTTTTTTGTGAAAAAGAAAGACGGTAGTTTGTGGCTATGTATTGATTATCGTGAACTGAATAAGCTGACGGAGAAAAACAAGTATCTGATTCCACGGATCAATGACTTATTTGATCAACTTGCGGGCTCAACCGTCTATTCCAAGTTGGATTTGAAATCCGGGTATTATCAATTGTGGATTCGGGAAAGTGACATTCCCAAGACAGCGTTTGGCACACGCTATGGTCATTATGAGTTCACAGTGATGTCGTTCGGCTTATGTAATGCGCCTTCGGTATTCATGGATCTCATGCATCGAACGTTCCGCGAATACTTGGATCTGTTTATGATCGTGTTCATTGATGATATCCTCGTGTACTCACAGTCGGAGGAAGATCATGCAAACCATTTACGGTTTGTATTGCACACCTTGTGGAGGAATACGATGTATGCCAAGTTCTCTAAGTGTGAGTTCTGGCTCTCGTCGGTGGCTTTTTTGGGCCATGTGGTAAGTGGAGAAGGCATAGCGATGGATCCGGCAAAGATAAGTGCCATTCATGATTGGCCAGTGATGTCTTCGGTGGCCGAAGTCAGGAGTTTTCTTGGACTGGCAAGCTACTATAGACGATTTGTGGAGAACTTCTCCCGGATTGCTTTGCCTTTGACTACGTTGACGAGAAAAGATCAGAAGTTCGTTTGGACGCCGGAGTGCGCGCGAGCTTTTGAGGAGCTAAAGAGTCGTTTGACCACAACGCCCGTTTTGACGTCGCCATGTGGTACAAACAGTTTTAAGATATATAGTGATGCGTTAGGGAGCGGCTTAGGCTGCGTTCTCCTGCAGTTCGGCAAGGTGATCGCATATGGCTTTCGTCAATTGAAAGTGCATGAAAGTAATTACCCCGTCCATGACTTGGAGTTGGCGGCGGTGATCTTTGCGTTAAAGTTGTGGCGGCACTATCTCTATGGCGTGAAGGTAGATATTTATACAGATCATAACAGACTAAAGTATCTACTCGATCAGAAGGAGTTGAATATGCGACAGAGGAGGGTGATGGAGTTCCTTGGGGACTACACCATCGATATTCACTATGTTCCCGAAAAGAGAAATGTGGTTGCGGATGCCTTGAGTCGTCAGACTCCGGTGCGGGCAAGTTGGTTGCGGATACATGATTAGCGTCTAATCCAGAAGTTGGAAGCGTTGGAGATATCTTGTGTTGAGAGGGATTCTTCGGCTGATGCACGCTTGAACTGGATGGAGGTTCAATATGATCTTGCGGACAGAGTTCGGCGGGCAACGAAGTTGGATGAAGGTCTCCAGTGCTATGCAAAGGAAGGGACTGGTGACCTATTCTCCTGGGATGACGGTTTATTATGGAAGGATGGCCGATTGTGTGTCTCTTGTGCGGGTAAATTGTGAGAAGAATTGTTATACGAAGCGCACTTTATAAAGTACTCAATTCACCCTAGGAGCACAAAAATGTACAAGGACATGAAGAAATTGTTCTGGTGGCCCGGTTTAAAGAAGGACATCGCCGAGTATGTGGCTAAGTGTCATACTTGTGCTTTGGTAAAGGCAGAATGTCAACGGCTGAGTGGTTTCCTGAAATCATTGTCGGTTCCGCAGTGGAAGTTTGAGGATATTTATATGGATTTCGTGCACGGATTGCCGAGATCTCGACGCGGAAATGACTCAATCTGGGTGATTGTAGAGCGGTTTACAAAGGTGGCTCACTTTCTACCGAACAAGCGGGACGATTATGTGGAAATGTTGGCAAAGCTCTATGTGGAGCATATTGTTCGATTGCACGGTGTTCCCCAGAGCATCGTAAGTGACCGAGATGGGCGATTTACTTCGAAAGATTGGAGGCTAATTCATCAGCTGTTGGGCATGAAGTTAGCATTCAGTACGGCCTTTCATCCGCAAACGGATGGCCAAACTAAACGAACCAACAGGACAATAGAGGATATGCTCCGTATGTGTGCCCTGGACTTCGGTAAGAAATGGGAAGATAATCTTGTTTTGGTAGAATTTTCCTATAATAATAGCTACCAAGAGAGCATCGGCATGGCACAGTTTGAAGCTTTGTATGGTCGCAAGTGTCGTACACCGCTAGCTTGGGCAGAAACTGACGAGTCCAAACTGTTGGGACAAAAGGAAGTCGAGGATGCTAACTCAATAATACACTCTATTCGAGAGAGGCTATTAATAGCCTAGGATCGGCAAGCAAAGTATTACAATGCTAAGCACCAGAATATGTAGCTCGCGGTGGGTGACTGAGTCTATTTAAAGATTAAACCCTTTAAAGGCGTATCTCGGATTCGGCGGTTGAAAAAGCTAAGTCCGCGATACCTTGGTCCGTTTGAACTGGTGGAGCGAGTTGGGGAAGCTGCCTATCGGCTAGCTCTTTCATCGGAATTGGGTGGACTTCATGATGTGTTCCACATCTCGGTACTATGAAAAGCAGTCAAAGACCCATCTCAAGTGATTGAGAATGATCGGGTGTTGGTTGAGTATGGGCTAACGACAAAGGTGAGGCCCATTCGGATCGAGGATCGAGCCGAGAAACAGTTGCGGAACAAAACGATTAGGATGGTCAAAGTCCGGTGGGACAATTGTGGCCGAGAAGAGCGAACATGGGAGCGAGAGCAGACCATACGAGCCGAGTTTCCCGAGTTATTTTCGTTACTTGTTGGCTCGTTTGTATATGTGATAGAAACATATATGTCTCATTAGCATATATTGTGTTATGTTTTTATCTCCCTACTGTCTTCAAATGTCGGGACGAAATTTTATTAAGGAGGGGATGATTGTAACACCCCAAAAATCTCAAAATCCAAAATTAGGATTCAGGTTGGCTGATATGGCCTGAGACACAGGCGTGTCTCAGGGCGTGTTAGGTGTAAACGGCCTGGGACACGGGCATGTCCCAGGGCGTGTTCTTCTCTGTCGGCGTAGTCGACGATCGTTGAGAGGTGACACAGCCTTGGACACGGGCGTGTCCCAGGGCATGTCATACCCAAGTAATTGCCAGAATGACCCGAGGAGGACACGGCCTAGATGCCCAGCCGTGTCTATCTTGACACGGCCGTGTCAAATGTGACACGGGCGTGTGGACAACCCGTGCACTTCTCGGGATGTTCTGAGAATGTGTCAGATGGGTGACACGCCCAGGAACACGGGCGTGTACATGCTGACACGGGCGTGTCGGGGCTTGACACGGGCATGTCAAGGCCCGCGTACTGGTCTGACTTGAGTCGGTTGTATTCCACTTAAGGGACATAGCCTGTGACATAGGCATGTCACAAGCCGTGTTCGGCCCAGGAAAAACAATTTCAGGGCTAATCTGAGCCTTCCATTTTCTTTGATTAGGATCCAATGGTCTAGGATCTTCACTGGGCTGATAAGGCCGGGATTTGATTTGAGAAAGCTCATTTGAGTTTCATCTTTCTCATTCTACAAAGAAGAGAGAGGGGATAGCAAGGTGAGGAAGAAGAAGGGGAATCCGGCTGCCGGTTGTGCTACGGTGGTCCAAATTGCAAGCCTAGTTCAGATTTGCAAAGGCAAGGCTGCTGCGAAGACTTTAATCCGTTTTCTTTCTCTCCATGGCTCCGAGGCGGATTCCAAGGGTAAAGATTTCCTTCTTGGACATGTGAAGTCCTTCTTTCCTGCATTTGCATAGGGAAAACCATTCCCCGCGAGTGTGCGGTGGGTTGTGGCATCCCTTGGGATAGATATGTGAAGTCCCCCTTGTTAGAGTCCGGAATTGGAGTACGGACCTAAGCATGTTGTGTGAAGCCTATCTGGACGTGTTGGTCTGGATTGGTGATGCTTTGTTTGCATTTCGGAGGAGCCTCCGAGTATTTGATTGTTTGTGTGCAATCTGTGTTGGATACCTGTCGCTTGGTGCAATAGGAAGTACTGGAGGAAGTCCAGGAAATTGTGAGAGTTTGGTTCAACTCTTGTGGCTGTGAGTTGCCACTTTGTGTGAGGTTGGTCCGTTGGGCTGCAACTGTATAAAAAGGGCTTCGTGCCGGGCGGGCAAGGTGAAGCTGTACCCGTGTCAGTCCAGTCTTGAGTCTGATGATTTTGAGCAACGAGAAAGGTGGATCTGTACCTGCGCTATGGTTATCTAACCTTGGGTGCTTAAGGCCCTGTTAGGATCACATAGCGAGAGTCGACGGCTTGCATGCCGATCAGACTAGAATGCTCATTGGTAGGATCCGATGTTTCCGGTACACCCGAATGTGCCCTGAGTGCACGGAGCGTCGGGCCGTCGTGTCGGCGTTTGTGATATGTATTGACTGTGTGGTCGTGTACGTCTTGCGTGGTTTGCTATACATACTGTTGGAAAAATGCTATGCAGGGATGGAATTCTGCTGCCCCGTGCCAGGGGCAGGGTCGTTATAATTGGTCAGCTGAATGCTGACCGTTGCAATGTTTGTCACCGCTTAGTGGATTGGTTCTTGCAGGTGCAGGAAGTGCTGGTCCGAGCAGGACATAGCGGGGTAAAGCCCAAGCTGCATTATTGCCCTCAAAGGCTTTGTTTTGGTTCTTCTTGTTCATGTGTGGCCGGCCTGCATGCCGATATCTATAAACCACACGTTTGTTAAGAGAAATTTGTAAGGCCTTAAGGCCAAATACTTTGGTTGTATACATTCCTATGTTTTTAGTGGACAGTTCTTATTTTGCTTGAGTTCAAGGTTTCAACCGTAAACCTTCTGCTAGAATGCTCTGTGTTAGGATGCATTGGTTTTGATATTATTTAGTAGCGTCTCCGTCTGTTTATGGCCTATGGTGTGGGGCCCCGGCCGGACCCTCTATTATATTCTTCTTGACGGGTATAGGTGTTACAGTTTGAGTGGTCAAATCCCCTTAACAGAGACTGATATTTTGGTCACTGATTTTATATGGCATGTAACACCCTCTAATGGGATTTGGGGTGGTTCGGGGTAAGGTAGCCCTAGAACCCTAGGGTAGGCTCCTTTTTTGGAGATTTTTAGGGTTTGAAGGTCATGGGGGTCAAATGACCTTGGAATGACTTGAGCCTTGGTGTAAGGGATCATATGGTGGCTGTGGTCCTCTGGTTGAAGTTTTATTGAATTTGGAAGCCTATAACCCCCTCAAATTCCTAATCCTAGTTTAGGGCACAATGACCAATAGTTGGGTTTAGGCAATCAAAACACCTCACAATAACTTGAAACTTGGGCAGGGTATTTCTATGATAAAAAGAGTGCTAAAATAAATTTTGTGGAATTTTTGGGCTATTAAAATCAGTACTTCCTTAATAACCTTATTTATGTCCTTAAGTTTATTTTGCTTGTTATGATATTTCTGTTCACTAAAAAGATTGGAAATTTAGTATTCAAAAGTTTTACATCATGTTAGTTCCCTCTGTATTTTTATTAAAAATTTTAGATGATAATTTTAAGTACTTGTTTCATACATTATGAATTGTGAATTTCTGATCAAAAATAAATATAGAGCCCAATATTGCTATGAAAATTATGAAACTTCATCAGTGAGTGTTTTATGTCATTATGTTAGCTATGGAATTTTATCATAATTTTTAGGCGAATAAAAATAGTACTTGTTTCACAAAGTTATAAATTAAGAAGATTACTTTTAATTAGATTCAAAGCCCCTCATATTTTAGAAAATTGTAAAACTTGGTTAGGGTTAGTTTTAGATCATTATATATTTTCTGAAATTTTGTCATAATTATTAGATAAATTTTTACAGTACTTGCTTCAATAACCAATGGCTATGGAATTATTGATTTAAAATGAAATTAGGGGCAACTGTTCACTGAAAAATTAGGAGAATACTTCTAGAGTGTTTTTAGGTCATGATGGACTTACTGGATTTTTATTATAATTTTAGAATAATATTGCTGGCCTTTGCTTCTTAAAAATGGTAATATTGACTTTATGTTCTAAATTGTGGATTTGGGGCCTAAACAATTCTGGAAATTCTTATACCTTGGATTTGTTGTAGAAATGTTACCTAGTATTTATCATAATTTTTTGGTGATTTGTTTCTGATTTAAAAGTGCATTTCATGTTCAAAGTAGGGCATTCAGAGTCTTAGGTTAATTAGATTAAATGCCCAAATAATTAGGAAAATTATAAAACTCTGGAGTTAGTCTAAATATGTCATGGTAGACTCCAAGAAATTATTATGAATCTGTTGGATGAGTAAATGGAGTACACCCTAGTGGGAGCACCATGTTGCTTAGCACGGTCCGCACATAGTACATAGAACTGAAATAGGCTAGCTCGGAGATCTTAAACACACTTATGGGAGTCACACTGAAATAAAAGAGAGGATTGGTCATGGGTAGAAATCAATAATATTAAGTGCCTTGCGAAAGGGAGCTTTGGGCTTCAGCCCATCGTAGTTCCTAGTGCCCTCGAGAACCCTTCACGGGGTATGCCTTGGGCAGTCCTGGTCTATTGTAAACCATAGGAATAATAAATGTTAAAGAGTAACTAGTATAATTAGGGATTCACTTTCACTCACCTTGATGTCTCGGGATGTTAGGTTGGTTCACACGGGCTATATGCCCTGGGGTTTTGGTGATGGGCAGGTTGGCCCGGTGAGCTTTGGCTCGGTTGTTTCCTGTGACGGACGGGATAGTCCGGGGAGCTTTGGCTCGGTGGATAATACATTAATATTGCATGTGCATAAGATATAAGGTGGTGGGTCTTCGGTATTGGAGAGTCTTCACACTGACACCAGTACATTCACTCGGCGGGGGTGGTTTTACACTTAGCCAAATAAAGTCCGGTGGGCCAGCCGGTAAGAGTACGCAGGAGCTCCGCTTAGTGCACCAGCATTGAGGCGTTCGATAAGTCTGACTGGTAGTGCTGATACCGGTTTAGAGGTGGGCGAGGACAAACCCACTGCTTTCGTTTGCCACTACGGAGGTATCCTGGGAGGTTAGGCTCCAGAAAGGGAGAAATAAAGGTCTGTGTGCACAGAGTCGGGTGGGTGAGTTGCACTTACATGATCAATCATAGCATATTTGCATGTCATAGCATCATCATTGCATCAACCCCTGACACCTATTGTATAAAGTGGTATGAGACGCTTTATACAATAGGCCCTGCAAAACTACCCCTTGGCTTATAAGTTCGCGTGAGTGTGCTTATAAGTTAAGGTTTATATTCTGTATATAAATATTGCTTGCTTATAAACCGACACCCCATCGTATAAATTGGTATGGGACTTTTTATATGATGGGAGTCTTGCAGAAGATTCTTTAGCTTATGTGTTTTCATATTAGTTAAGGTTACATATTTCATGTTTTGTCTTTCATACTTATATTACTGCTGCTTATTCTCATAGAACTACTAGATTAGTTCCGTCACCACTTGCTTACATTTGTTACTCTCCACCTTCATAGCTTCCCTTTCCTTCTCCCCGCTCGGTGCCTAGGATCCATGGAGGAGGGGTGGGGGATGATAGGACTTAGTCTTTTAGACTAACGGTTTTCGAACCACATCATTTAGGGGATCGAGCATTAGGAGCATTAGCACTGGAAGGACAAGGAGGTAGGACATGAGGAGCAGTTGCTGCGCACAACCACTTCTACACGGCGACGGGACAAGGATGGACTTCAGTTTGCTTCTGCTTAGATTTTGAGAGTTGCGAGAGTGTTTGTAGTAAGGACTTGATGTATCGGGTAGAAGTCCTTCTTTTGTACTCTGATTATTATTATTGTGGACTCTCCCTTCGTGTAGATTTATTTTATATATATGTGAACTTGGTGAACTTATTTTATATGTACTTATGCTACTGTTCTACGATCAATTTGGCCGGCAAAATCGGCGCTTTGTAGTGACGACCTTCCCGGGCGTGAAGGTGTCACCGCAAAGCGGCGATTTTGGGCCTAAGACCCCGATGGTTTTAAAAAAAAAAATTTGGTGTCTTACACAGGTAGAAGGGAAAAATCGAGATTTAATAGTTCCCCCCGGTCTTTAACCTGTGACCTCCTCTGATACCAAATGTAGGATCAAGCACATACCCAACTATTCTAAAAGCCCAGACCATTGGAAAGGGCGGTACTTAATTTCTTAAATAAGTAGCAGAGCGCAACGGATCAAGTGAAGGAACGCCAGACCCAACAGACAGCTACAACTTTGCTTTTTCATTCATTGTAGTACTGAAGGCACGCAGCTACATTTGTCGTGTACTGTAGCTTTCCCACAACAAATTTGAATTGTATTGACTTGTTGAATTTCCTGACATCACCATCTGTGGACTGAGCAAAAATCAAGCATCAGTAGTATAAGCATTGATTGCGTTAGCTTCACTCCACGGAAAAACATTTTTCTGTCACTAGGCGTTGAGTGAGCAACCTTCACACAATGCCAAAACACTTAGAAAAATTTCTCTGCCATTAGGCATTGAGTGAGCAACCTTCACTCAATGCCAAAACACTTAGAAAATACTTTCAGTCAATAAGAGTTGAGTGAGTAAGCTTCACTCAATGCCAAAACACTTAGAAAATTCTTTCCCCCTCTTGGCGTTGAGTGAGTAAGCTTCACTCAACTCCATACCACTAAGAAATGATTCTAGTCACTTGGCGTTGAGTGAGCAACCTTCACTCAATGCATTTGGACTTAGCCAATTTTCCTGCTTGGGAAGCAATGAGAGCATTGAATGTTTCTTCATCACTCAATTCCATATTACTTAGACCAATTTTGCCACTTGGCATTGAGTGAGTAAGCTTCACTCAACGCCAAACTAATTAATAGATATTCTTATGTTATCTGGCGTTGAGTGAGTAAGCTACCCTCAATGAATTTGTACTTATCCAAATTTCGGTGAAATCACAGTCTGTGACTGACTAAGGTTGAGTCAACGCTTTTTATGACATGGCATTGAGTGATTAAGCTTCACTCAACTCCTGTGGACTTATACAAATATTTACACAGATTTTCTGTGGCTTTGAATGACTGAGCTATACTCAACGATTTATATTGTATAGCATTGAGTGAGTAGACTTCACTCAACGCCTGTGGACTTAGCCACATTTCAGCCTGATTCTTCTTAGCCTTTGACTATCTTAGCATGTCCCACAACCTTTTACTGTATGTGATTGAGTGAGTAGACTTCACTCAACGCCTGTGTACATAGCATATTTCTGCCTGATTCTTATTAGGCTTTGACTATCCAAGCTATACTCAATGATTTTACTAACCTGGCATTGAGTTAGTAGACTACACTCAATGCCTGTGGACTTAGAAAGTTTTCTATCTTTCCACTAGCTTGCATAGTCCTCTCCTGTCTTTGCCACTTGAATCAACCTGTCCAATCAATGCATAGAAGATATCCTGCTTATATAGAACTTGTAAGACATGTTAGATTACAACATGTGTATACCATTATCTATAAGGACTTCTTCAAATCCAGGACATTGGTATCAATGGACCCAACACCATACGACTCTCAGAATCCTTATTTTATTAAAGGGTGTCCTAAAGATACCCTGGACTATATTTGGTGAATAACTCTACCATAGTTTGCTTGCATTGATCTAAGATTTTGGTCATGAAGGGTTGATAACTAGATGGACCTACCATCCAAAAATCAGAATTTCTCGATGATATTTTTCTATAGTTTTTGTAAAAATTTAAATAAGCAAGAATGAGTAATATATATGGGTAAATGAATCCAAATTAACCAAATCTTAGGGGGTGAGTCTATTAGGCCATAATGAGGCTCTTTTAAAAATTTAAGACCATTTGAACCTTTGCATGTTGTTGAATTCCACTTGCATGTTAATGTACTGTATGAACCTTGGTGTGCTAATAGCAAAAATGTGTATTTAGGTATTTTAGCCCAACTGGCATGATGTATGCCAGTGATATTTTCCACATGCATATATTATGGAGTTAAGATTTTAAGAATTAAAAAGCTTAGGTATTTAATTAAATATAATTATGTCACATTGTTGGGTATTATATTAACAATAACCTTGATTTGAGAAGTGTCCCATTAGCTAAGATGAATATAGATTGTATTTAATTACGTGTTTTAGTTATGTGCTTGCGGGACGTTATTGTCAAGTACAACTGAATTTTAGGTTATAGTGGGTCATGAAACACATGACTATACAATGTAATCCTTCATTGTGTAGGCCAATGTGTTGACCCACGTGTAATCTCTTTATTGCAGTGTACTTCTATTTTAAGTGCGTCAAAAGATTCATGGAATGAAATGTTATTGTATACAGGATAGATAGAATTTTTTCTAAGGAAAATTTGTCGAGTATCGTAGAGTAGAACCATCGAATTAGTTGAGTTTATCTGTTGACACTTGTCGAATTCGTCGGGTATACCTACTGATACTTGTAGAATTCGTAGAATTTTCTCAAAGGAAAATTTTTAGAGTATCGTAAAGTAGACTCGTCGAATTTTTTGAGTTTATCTGTTGATACTTGTCAAATTCATCTGGTATACCTATTGATACTCGTCGAATTTGTAGGAATTCACTCTGTGAATCTGCCAAGTAAAAAGCGTCGTGTGTGCTAGTCGATACTTGTCAAATTCCTCGAGTATGCTAGTCGACATTCGTCGAATTTGTTGAGCTATGTTCTCAGATAGATATTTCTGGAATAATCGAAGTTATTTTTGTCGAGATTCAAAGAAGTCTTGAAGGATGGTAAAAGCTTTACCACCTGAGGTGATAGATCTATTTAACACTGGAGGGGGGGTGAATAGAGTATTTTAAAAATTTAATTAGTTTTTATAGCGGAATTAAAAATAGTGATATACATATCTTAAGAAAGTGCAGAAAAGCTAACTACCACAATACACAGCACACGACAATAAGAAAACAGTAAGCAACCAGACCACATAAGAATTTTTTTAGTGGTTCCCCTAAACTTGGGTACATCCACTCTTCTACCACCCTTGTAGGAATCCACTACAGGTTTTTGATCAGGTTCCCTATCACCAATAGGTTTTTGCTCAGGTGCCCTGTCACCACAAGATCTATTTGAAGGTAAATCTCACAAACTTTTAGGATTTTGATCAAGTGCCCAAAAAACAAGCTAAGTCTTTTGATAAAGAGACTTAAGAACCAGGTGGTTAACTTTTAAAGGGAGTTAAAAAACTATGTACAGTGGGGTAAAAGATGTGATATTGTCTTCTCTTTCTCAAACAATTGAGAAGACTTTAGTGGATTGCTTGATGTTGTCAAAGCTCCCCCTGAGATGATGATTGTTCAGGAATTTGCTGAAAGCTTTGCAGGGTGTAGGTCTTCTTTGATGATCTCCAGAAGCTTTTAGACTGATTGTGTTTTGATGTCTCTTTAAAGCTTAGAGAAGATTTGCAGATGATGAAGACTGTATAAGTATGCAGACTGAATATCTTTCTCTGTCTGCCTGTGACCCTTAGTCGATTATACAACTTCTTGTCTTCAATATTTTTGAAAACTCTTTTATATTTCCTGCAGAAATTCTGTCTCTAAATTTGAATTCTACTCCTTGATTGACTGTTAAAATCTTGGAACTTGGACAAACCACTAGAAGGGCAATAAATTGATTCCTTAACTGTCTCAGTTATTAAGCCGAATATTTATTCTGTGAAATCCAGTAATTAATGCTGCTAATGAACGGCTATATTCATAAGAATATATGCATTTAATTACTCAGAGCAATATATGCAATAATATATTATATAAGCCTTGGTCAATTTGGAAATTAACTACAGAGAATAGAAATAATGAACTGACGGATTTTGTCGACCTGAGATCCAAGATCGTCGAACTCAATCCTCTCTTTCGTCGAGCTGAGCCCCAAGAACTTTGAACTGAGTTAATGCAGTCCATTCTGGGATTCAAGTTCGTTGAACTGAGATAGTTGTTCGTCAAAATCAACAACTGATAGGAGATCGGAGTTCGTCGAACTCAGTTAAACTTTTTCGATCTCGACTTCAGAGAAGAAACTTTGAAATCGTAAAACTGAGAACGATGATCATCGAACTCCATTCAGATTTCGTCGAACGACTTCTTCAACATAGAAAAATCTGTCTTGTTCTGAAATCTTCAGTCTTCTAAGTATTCTGAGGGATTGGTCCAATCAAAATGACTTGTTGACCTACCCTAAGATCTAATAAAGACCTATGACCCTACACTATACATTGTGGGTCAATCTATGCAATCCTAATAGTGAACCTAGCCCAAATCAGCCCTAAAACAGATGGGATTCCAACAATCTCCCCCTATTTGGTTGAGGTCACTTTGTACAATGTATTTAAAATAATAAAATACAATTACAAAGCATAACAACAAATATCTGGCAGAACATAAAAGTCTAGCAGATATAAATACATCAAGTGCTTTGTGACAAATTAACCAAAACAAATAGTTCAGAGGGAAAATAAGCTAATAAGAAAGCTATTTAGATTTCTTAGACTTGTCTTTCTCTGATGGGTGCCTCAAATGATTTCCCTGTTGGGATTTGCTGCTTCTCTTTTTGACATGGTCATATCAGCTGCTCCGATGATATTGCCTGAAGTTTCTCTTAGAACAACTGCCTCTGGATGTAAGCATAAATAAGTATCAACATTGAAAAAGTGTTTAGCTTTGTCATACCTTTTCAATTCTTCCCTTCGGTAAGAAGACATTGTAGTATATTGAGAAGCATCTTTTCCTTCTTCTTTAGCTTTATTTATCTGAGAAAGTTCAACCAGATCTTGAAATCTAGCCATTTTAGAAATGTTTTCATGTTCTAAATCAACAAATGGAACTACTGGAGAGTAAGGTCTTTCCTTATATTTAGATTTAGAAGAGTGCTACCTTCCACTACTACTGTAGCTGCTTCTGTAGTCACTCTTGGCTGATTTGAAATATTTCTGATAAGAAGAATGCCTTGAGTGCTGAGAAGATGTGGTTCTTAAGGCTAGATTGCCTGAAGCACCTGCAGCTGGTGGAGGAGGCGGAGGTGGATGCTTTCTGAATTTCTTAGTAGGAGCAGATCCAAACTTCTTCTTATTCTTTTGTGCTTTCATCTGATTCTTTGAGAGCTTCATGCAGTAGGGAGAAGTTAAACTTAGAGGAATATTATACAAGATATAATACGGAATGCCATTCTTGGGATTAGGTAGTTGCTCTGTTGTTGCCTCAGAAACTGCCTTCTTTTTCTGAAACTTTCTCTTCTTAGACTTGGTATCCTCTAAATCATCTAAAATATCTGATTCATCTTCACTGGATTCACTTACAGGATTGTCATACAAAGCATCAATCCTCTTCAGTTGATCTACGGACAAGATCTGTCTGAGAGATACACTCTGAATTGGAACTTCCTCTGAAACTTGAACTTCAGCTTCTGGGATTGGATAAACCTCTGCCTCTGTAATCATATCTTCCTCAAAAAGATGGTCCATATTTGGAAGAGGAGATTCTGCCCAACCAAAAGTTGGAGGAGAGAAAGCCTTTGGCTCATCCTCTAGTATTGAAGGGGAAACTAATGGTTTTGTAAAACTGTATCTAATGTGATCTATAATCTCTGAGTTGATAGGGCAGTATAACATACTATAGCCCTAGAAAATACATCTCAGGAATTGGAAGAGAATGATAAATAATATAAAAATCTCTTAACAAATTAGCTAAGTCCATAGAAGGGACTAGGAAAAAGAATGGTGTAGCCTGAGGCTCTACAATCTCAATATCAAACTCTGAAAAATCTGTCTCAAGAAAAGCTGACAACTCTGTATCTGTATTTACAAGCTCTAAAACTTTTGTATCCATATTTACAAATGCTATTGTTGCTTCACAAATTGCTACTAGTACTTTAGAGGGGATCTCATCATAGAACATATCCCCCTGCCTGGTATCAGGAATACCTGAGGCTAGGCCCCTGAATGAGGAGGGACTAGTAGAGGTAGCAAGTTGAGAAGAGAGAGCATTGATGGAAGTAATTAGAGGTGTAATGGCAGCCTCTATTAGAGTTTTGATGGTGGGAGTTAGTTGAGAAATGATGGTGGATGTGGGATCAGATGATGATGATGGAAAAGAGGTGGTTGTGTTATCACAAGAAGTGCATATGTTGAAGGTGGTAGATGGATTTGGAGGTATAGATGGTGGTAAGAAAGGTGTGGTGATGACTGGAGGGGTAATAGTTTGAGGGATGTCAATTGGAATGTCATCATGATATGGAGATGGTGGTGGAGTGTGGGTTGGAGATGGAGATGGTGTAGGTGTTGGGATGAGAGTGAAAGAAGGTGATATCTGGGTGGAAACAGATGTTGTGGATCGAATTTCAGGAGGAGAAGGTAGGCTAGTAGAGGGAGGAGGTACTGGAGCCTCTACATCAGGTTGGGGAGTGACTGTTTCAGTTCTTGTGTCCTCAGAGGTCCTTGAGGAAGAGGAGGCCCTGGAAGGCTTGATAATGGTCCTCTCCCATTTGCCAAAGAGGAATGATGTTAACCACTTTGAAGCATTAATAAAAATGGTATGGCAGACAAGCAGCTAAGGGCACTTTTCCTGGAGGAAAAGCTCTAGTACCCATCCAAAATTAACTTCTTTTTTATTATTCTTCTTTATCAAATCAAGCAACAAAATACTCCAGTTGACTGATTTTCTATTCACCAAGGCACTCATCACAAGAAAATGATGCCTTATGATATTGTCATGTGCAGTGTGCTTGTCCAACAATACTTTACCAACAATATCAGCAAGGAACTTATATTAAACAGATAAGTCCTTCTTCAATAGCTTGCTAGGGTTTCCAGCGGAGTGACCCATCGCAGCCAGCATATTGGAAAATTCACCACTGTTCATCTCTATATCATCTTCTCCATTAATAAAACAAAAAATTTCAGACAAAATTGCAGGAGTAAGAGTGAACTATTGTCCTGCAATGGTGCCGATAAGGGTTTGGGAATCAGGAGATGAGGACGAATAAACCCATTCCTTGATCTCGAGCACTAGAAGTTTTATTCATATTTCCATGAACTTCTGTAAATGCGGCTCCTCAAACAATTTCAGTATATCTTGGATGACTTAATTAGTGTGACTGAATGATTCCAAATCGATGTCAAATCCTGCATTAAATTTCATTGTGGAAAGAATGGCCGCCGGAATCGCCATGGAGGTTTTCCTGCAAAGAAAGAAAAAACGATCAAGTGTAAAGAGAACTGAAAGCACGGGATGATTTCGTAAAAAACCTAGCAATAAGGTTTTTAGAAGATGAAAATACGATCTCAATCTAACGAAAAGAAAAAAAAGATCTTTGATCTGAGTTCGACGAAATATTTTATTAATAAATGAGTTCGTCGATCACAGTCTGAAGAACAAGAATAAATCGTCGATCTCCGTTCGACATAGTACTCACTGAAGCAGGGATCGTCGATCTCCGTTCGACGAAATCTATTTCACTAAGAAGTGTTCGTCGATCTCCATTCGACGAACTCTTCACGAAGAGTTCATAGATCATCGATATCCGTTCGATGAACTGTGCCAAATCATCGACCATAAAAAAAAATTAAGTTAATTCTTCCCCATTTATTATACCTAGCTGATTTAAGAAGAACAGATGTTTCTTCTCATCAAATAGCTTGGTGAAGATGTCTGCTCCTTATAAATCAGTAGAGATAAAGACAAGATTAATTTTATTTTTGTCTACACAATCTCTAATGAAATGATATCTAATTTCTATATGCATTGTCCGACTATGATGCACTAGATTTTGTGCAATAGATATTGCACTAGTATTATGACAAAATTAGTTGAATTATTTAAGTTGAGACCATAATCCAACAATTGATTTTGTATCCACAAAATGTAACGCCCCGAAATTCAGAGTTGAAACGAGCGGTGTTTGTACCAAGTTCTGATCTTGGTAGGGTGAACACGGTCTATGATACGGGCGTGTCATATGGCTATGTCATGCTCGGGTCGTCCAGTGAAGGACATGGCCTGGGATACGGGTGTGTCCCAAGGCGTGTCAGTGCATACGGCATGGGACACGGGCGTGTTACATGATCGTGTACTTCTCTGGAAAATTCTGGGTTCTGTGTCGACTGGCGGACACGGACGTGTACTAGTTAAAACGGGCGTGTAAAATCCGACACGGGCGTGTCGTCACCCGTGTCAACCAAGCATCGTGACGGTTGGCGTGCAGTTATTGGTGACACTGGCCCTAATCATGGCCGTGTCGATGACCCGACACGGGCGTGTCAGGTTGAGACACGGGCGTGTCCCAAACCGTGTCCTTTTCTGTGCTCGATTTGTTTGGCTGGATAGAGGCACACGGCCTGGTACACGGCCATGTGCAAAGCCATGTTCGGCCCAGGATTAAATATTTCAGGCTAATCTGAGCCATTCGTTTTCCTTAAATAAGATCTGACGGCCCAGATGAGTTCCTTTTTGTGTTTAGTCCGGGATTAGAGGTTTAATTCCTCATTCCATCTTTAACTCCCTCTTTATAAGAAGTTAGAGAGAGAAGAGATCAAGGAAGAAGGAAGGAAGGAATCCGGCCGCCGGCGGAGCATCATAGCACCAATTTGAGAACCGAGACCGGATCCGTGGAGAGAATTCCTTTGCGAAGCTTTCTATCCGACTAGTTTTTCTTGGCGCCGAAGCAGACTTCAAGGGTAACAATTTTCAACTTCAGCACTTGAAGCTTTTCTTCCTTTGCGTGGGAAAACCTGCTCCTGCAAGTGTGCGGTGAGTGCGCGGTGTTCCTTGGGGTAGATATGTGATGTCCCCCTTGTTTAGAGTCCAGAATCAGAGTACGGGCATAGGCATTGTGTGTGAAGCCTACCCAGACGTGTTCGTCTGGATCGGTGATGTTGCATTGCATGAATAGCCGGAGAAGACTCCGTGCATTTTTTTTGGGTTTCTATGCGGTAGATTGCGGCAGGGATCCTTGGAGATTAACTCTAAGGCGCACCCGGAAAACTGGGCGAAAATGTAATTCTACTAACTTGGCGGCCGGGGAGTTAGCCTTGAACATAACTGGGTTATGTGTTGTTTGGAAATGATTTAGGATCTGGGTGAAGCTTGGCCCGCACGTACGTCTTAAAGTGACTAGGCGGCTTGAGCAACGGGCGGGTGGATACGGGCCTTGGCTATATAGTTCGATGCTAGAGTCCCTAAAGTGGAACTAGGCATTGGCATAGTCGAGAGTCTTGGACTACGGTCAAAAGGACTCAAAAATGCTCACATTTCTTGCCATCCTAAGGATGGTGGTGAAGCCACGGAATTGACCGGATTCACCGTGAATGTGCCCTGAGTGCACGAGGTGTTTGGCCGATCGAGCCTACACCTGTGATGAAAGTCTTTATATACACTTTATTATTTAGGTTGGATAACGATATGCAGGGAAGGAGCATCGCCGTCCCTATTAAGGGGGCGGGGTCGTTATAAGTTGGTCAGCTTTAGCTTACTGTTGCTCTGTTTGCCGCCATACGGTTAAATGTTTGCTTACAGGTGCTGCAGAACCAAGCGCCAAGTAGCGGGTTTAAGCTTAAGCTGCTGTGCTGGCCCTCAAAGGCCGAAGTGACTGCTATTTTTATTTTCTGTCATGTATGGCCGGCCTGCGAGCCGATGTTTATAAGACATTACCTTGTTAAGAGAAACTTTGTAAGGCCATAAGGCCATGTACTCTTTTGTGTATTCATTTCATTTCATTCCTATTTTGGTTAGTGGACATTCATGCCATGGTTGTGCAAATTTTGGGTTCTATTAACTGTTTAAAAGCTTCCGCTAGAATGCTCTGTATTAGGATGAGTAGTGAGTCTTTGGTATTATTCTGTAATCCCTTTGACTGTCTGTGGTATATGGCGTCAGGTTCCAGCTGGACCTTCGGTTATATGCCATACGACAGATGGGGGTGTTACAATTTGGTATCAGACTAGGGTGTCGGTCATTTGAAGTCAAATTCGTGGACGAATTCGTCAAAGGGGAGGTGAGCACATGTATGTGCGTCATCGTTATAACATAAAAGAACCCATGAATGTCCACTTTGGAATGATTAAAAAAAAATACACTTGTTTTGGGAACCTAAGTGTTTCAATGATTGCTTTTAGCAATTTGTGTGTCACCTAATCAAGGGTTTATGGTATTTTAGTTGTCTAGAAGCGGTGCGGGGCAATCGGAGCATCCGCAATCAGTGGAAGGTAGTGCACCAAGAGACGTGCCTACAATACCTCCTTCAGCAGAAACCATCAGATTGGTGGCTAAAGCAGTTTTTGCCATGATAAATGCCCAGCAAGTGCAGCACGCACCACCTATTAATGAGCAAGAACTGATTAGAGTGGCAGTGCTAGGAGTAGTAGAGCATGGGGCAGTTGATCCGGTAGCACCAAGAAGAGCTACGGAGAAACAGCTCAAGCACGTGATGAGCTTTAATCCTCCGGTATTTGATGGGTTGGGAACGCCAACTCAAGCTAAAGATTGGATCTCTACGATGAAGAGGGTCATGACCGCCACAGAAATGGCAGAGTGGCAGAAGACCACAATAGCGACCTTCCTATTGGCTGGTGAGGCAAGGATGTGGTGGGACGAGTTGGAGGTTTATCTCTTAGTGGGAAGACAACTTGCTGACGTACCGATGGAGGAATTCTCAAGGTTATTCCTGGCTAGATACTTACCTTCTGCCCAAAAGCTTGATATGGAGAATAAGTACCTTATTTTGGCATAGGGAGAGAGAAGCGTGGATGAGTATCTCCATGAGTTTACTCGGTTAGGTCGTTATGCTGGTGCTATGTTTACTGAAGAAGAGAAGAAGACCAACCGATTTTATGAGGGTCTACAGAGTAACCTACAACTACTCCTTGCTGGTCCTAAGGCTCAGGGCTTCTTAGCCTTGGTAAATGCAGCTCGGTCTTTGGAAAGGGTTGCAAGGAAAGTGCAAGAGAAGAAGGACCCAGTGGAGAAGAAGTCAGAGTTTAAAGGACAAATACAAAGTCAGGTTTCCGCAAATGGAACAAGAAGCAGAAGACTTCAAGCTCAACCCCTTTGTCTAGTACGATAGGGGAAAACCCTAGTGTAGTCTCACGAGCCTGTAACAACTGTGGAAAGGTGGTACATTTTGCAAGAGAATGTTGGAGCGGACGTGCAAAGTCTGAGAGGAGGCAAGGAGCGACTTATGAGGAAAAGGGGAAGGCGGCGGAGTCAACCGCATCCCATCATGCTCCAGCCCAGCCTAGAGTATACAACCTTGGTCTGTAAGAGGCCATCAAACAAGCTAACGTGGTGACAGGTATGAGTTAATTTTATTACAGTTTGGCTTTTGTTGTAACTGTTACCTTTGTACATGTAAGCTTATTTATGTTGGTGCTAGGCTTTGTATTGATTTTCGATCATCCGGAGAGAGCCCTGTTTGATACGGGAGCATCGCATTCCTTCTTGTCCGAAAGATTCGTATCGCTCATCGAAGTCCCTTATTCAATGTTAAAGGACAAGCTGGATGTGTTGTTGCCCAATTAGTGCTCAATGCGCGTGGATAAAGTCTGCGTGGTAAAGTTGCGGATTGGGGATCAGGAGTTCGATTTCCAAGCGTCAGTGCTACAGTTATTAGAGTTTGACGTAAATTTTGGAATAGACTGGCTTTCGGAGCAGCGAGCCTGCATTGACTGTTACCGAAAAGAGGTTAATTTGGGACAGAATACTGAGCGGGAGACTACGTTTGCAGGCATGAAAGGGTCGAGCAAGATTATGATGTCAGCTCTTCAGGTGATTAAGGTAGTTCGGTCTGGGGCAAAGCTATTTGTCATTTCAGTATAGGCTTCAACGCCTAATCCTAGTCTAGACAGTATTGCAGTGGTGTCCGAGTATCCTGATGTATTTCCAGACGATCTCCCGGGAGCCCCTCCTCAACGGGAGATTGATTTTTCTATTGAGCTGGTGCCGGGTGCCAAACCGATGTCACACTCTCCGTATCAGATAGCGCCTAAGTAGATGGCGGAATTTAAGGTACAGCTGCAAGAGTTGTTAGAGCAAGGGTATGTGCGTCCAAGTTCGTCGCCTTGGAGCGCACCGGTCCTTTTCGTTAAGAAAAAAGATGGGAGTTTGTGACTTTGTATTGATTATCGAGAGTTGAACAAACTTACGGTAAAGAATAAGTATCCGATCCCAAGGATAGACGATCTATTTGATGAGTTAGTTTGGTCAACAGTATATTCGAAGCTAGATCTGAAATCAAGATACTTCCAGTTAAGGATACATGAATGTGATATCCCGAAGATAGCGTTCAGCACGCGGTTTGGACATTACGAGTTTATGGTCATGCCGTTTGGGCTGACCAATGCACCATCCGTGTTTATGGATCTAATGAACATGATGTTTAGAGAGTACCTGGACCAATTCGTGATAGTGTTTATCGATGACATCTTGGTGTACTCGCGGTGTAAGGATGATCACTACAAGCATCTGCATATGGTGTTGGAGACGTTGAGGAAGAATCAGTTGTAAGCTAAGTTATCCAAGTGTGAGTTTTTGTTTTCCTCAATAGCATTCCTTAGGCATATTATTAGTGGTAAAGGGATTGCGGTGGATCCGGCGAAGATAGCGGCAATTCTGGAGTGGCCTGAGTTGACTATGGTGGTGGAAGTCCAAAGCTTTCTGGGGCTTGCCGGCTACTACAGGTGCTTCATGGAGAATTCCTCATGGATCGCGCTACCACTCACGACGTTGACAAGGAAGGATCAAAAGTTTCTATTGATGCTGGAGTGAGCGCAGGCTTTTGAAGAGCTGAAGAGGTGGTTGATCTCGGCACCTATCTTGTGTTCGCCGAGTGGGTCCAAAGGGTTTGAAATTTATAGTGATGCTTCGGGCAGTGGTATGGGCTATGTTCTGCTACAGCATGGGAGAGTAATAGCGTACGGATCGCGATAGTTGAAGGTCTATGAGAGAAATTATCCGGTCCATGACCTGAAATTTGCAGCAGTAATATTTGCTCTAAAGCTATGGAGGCACTACCTATACGGTGTAAAGGTCGACATTTATACCGATCATAAGAGCCTGAAGTATTTACTAGATTAGAAGGACATGAACATGAGGAAGCGAAGGTGGATGGAGTTCTTGGGGGACTACACTTTCAAGATACATTATGTTCCTGGGAAAGGAAATGCAGTGGTAGATGCTTTGAGTTGTAGGGCTCTAGCGCAGGCCAACTGGTTGGCGGTGCATGATGAGAGATTAGTCCGTGATTTGACAGCATTGGAGATCTCTTGCATTGACAAGCAGACTAGTGCTGAAGCAATATTGTGTTGGACGGAGGTGCAGTACGACCTAGCTGATAGGATTCGATGGGCTTTAGTTCAGGATAGCAGTATGAAGCAGGCATTGGATGAATCGTTGGATGGGTCAAATTCCCAGTTTGCAGTTGTAGATGGACTGCTAAGGATGGACAGTCGCCTATGCATTCCTAGTACAGATAGTCTTCGGGAGGAGTTGATGTACGAGGCTCATCACACCAAGTACTCAATCCACCCAGGGAGCACGAAGATGTATAGGGACATGAAGAAGTTGTTTTGGTGGCCAGGGATGAAGAAGGATGTAGCACTGTATGTGGCAAAGTGCCAAACATGTGCCTTAGTGAAGGCGAAGTGCTAGAAGCCCAGAGGTTTCTTAAAGTCTTTTCCTATCCTGGAATGGAAGTTCGACGACATATCCATGGATTTTGTGCACGGTTTGCCAAAGTCGCAGAAGGGAAATGACGCCATCTGGGTGGTCGTAGATAGAATGACAAAAGTGTCGCATTTCATTCCAAATAAAAAGGAAGATTCAGTGGAAAAGTTAGCGAAGCTCTATATGGATAATATTGTACGGTTGTATGGTGTGCCCAGTAGTATTGTTAGTGACCGAGATGGGCGCTTCACGTCCAATGACTGGAGGCTGGTACATAAGTTGTTGGGAACTAAGCTGAGTTTCAGCACAGCCTTTCATCCGCAAACGGATGGTCAGACCGAGAGGGTCAACAGGACGATGGAGGACATGCTCCGTATGTGCGTCCTAGATTTTTGAAAACACTGGGAGAATCACCTGTACATGGTAGAGTTTGCATATAATAACAGTTTTCAAGCAAGTATTGGAATGGCGCCTTTCGAGGCCCTATATGGGAGAAGGTGTCGCACACCATTGTCTTGGTTAGAGACAGGCGAGCCAAAGCTATACAAGCATCAGGCAGTAGAAGATGCCACCTAAATGGTACGTATGATTTAGGAACGATTAAAGATCGCACAGGACAGGCAGGCAAAATACTATGATGCCAAGAATAAGATAGTGGAGTTCAGCATTGGCGAACGGGTGTATTTGAAAATCAAGCCATTCAAGGGTGTCTCGTGGATTCGACGCCTGAAGAATCTGAGTCCGAGTTACCTTGGGCTGTTTGAGATCCTGGAGCGGATAGGAGAAGCAGCGTATCGGTTGAAGCTGTCAGTGGAGTTGAGTGGGCTACACGATGTGTTCCACGTATTAGTGTTGCGGAAGGTGGTACAAGAGCCTTTACAGGTGGTTATGGTCGATCAAGTGCCAATTGATGATGGGTTGGCGACAAAGGTCAAGCCGATTCACATTGAAGACTTTGAGGTCAAACGGCTCCGCAACAAGGAAATCCGAATTGTTAAAGTTCGTTGGGATAACTGTGGTCGGGAAGAGCTTTCTTGGGATCGAGAGCAATCTATGTTGGAAGAGTACCCCGAATTATTTTCCTCAGGTAACATTTAATTGATTTGTGTACCCTTTTCTTAATTTCGTGGACGAAATTCTTTAAGGGGGGAGATTTGTAACGCCCCGAAATTCAGAGTTGAAATGGGCAGTGTTTGTACCAAGTTAGATCTTGGCAGGGTGAACACGGCCTGTGACACGGGCGTGTCACACGGCCGTGTCATGCTCAGTTCGTCCAGTGAAGGACACGGCCTGGGACACGGGCGTGTCCCAGGGCGTGTCAGTTCACACGGCATGGGACACAGGTGTGTCACATGGCCGTGTACTTCTTTGGAAAATTGATGGTTCTGTGTCCACTAGCGGACACGGCCGTGTACTGGTTAACACATGCATGTCAAATTTTACATGGGCGTGTCGTCACCCGTGTCCACTAAGCATCGTGGCGGTTGGCGTACGGTTATTGGTGGTACGGCCCTAGTAACGGGCGTGTCGATGACCCGACACGGGCGTGTCAGGTTGGGACACGGGCGTGTCCCAACTCATATCCTTTTCTGTGCTCGATTTGTGTGGCTGGATCGAGGCACACGGCCTGGGACACGGCCATATGCAAAGCCGTGTTCGACCCAGGATTAAAGATTTCAGGCTAATCTGAGCCGTTCATTTTCCTTAAATAAGATCTAACGGCCTAGATGAATTCCTGCTTGTGTTTAGTCCGGGTTAGAGGTTTAATTCCTCATTCCATCTTTAACTCCCTCTTTCTAAGAATTTAGAGAGAGAAGAGATCAAGGAAGAAGGAAGGGAGGAATCCGGCCGCCGGCGGAGCATCGGAGCACCAATCTGAGAACCGAGACCGGATCCCTTGAGAGAATTCATTTGCAAAGCTTTCTATCCGACTAGTTTTTCATGGCGCCGAAGTGGACTTCAAGGGTAATGATTTCTAACTTGAGCACTTGAAGCTTTTCTTCTTTTGCATGGGAAAACCCGCTCCCGCGGGTGTGCAGTGAGTGCGCGGTGTTCATTGGGGTAGATATGTGAAGTCCCCCTTGTTTAGAGTCCATAATCGAAGTACGAGCATAGGCATTATGTGTGAAGCCTACCCGGACGTATTCGTCTGGATCTATGATGTTACATTGCATGAATAGCCGGAGAAGACTTTGTGCATTGTTTTCAAGTTTCTATGCGGTAGATTGCGGTAGGGATCCTTGGAGATTAACTCTAAGGCGCACCCGAAAAACCGGGCAGAAACGTAATTCTGCTAACTTGGCGGCCGGAGAGTCAGCCTTGAACATAACTGGGTTATGTGTTGTTTGGAAATGATTTAGGATCCGGGTGAAGCTTGGCTCGCGCGTACGTCTTAAAGTGACTAGGCAGCATGAGCAATAGGCGGGTGGATAAGGGCCTGGGCTATGTGGTTCGGTGCTAGATGCCCTAAAGTGGAACTGGCTGTTGGCATAGTCGGAAGTCTTGGACTACAGTCGGAAGGACTCAAAAATGCTCACATTGCTTGTCATCCTAAGGATGGTGGTGAAGCCACAGAATTGACCGGATTCACCGTGAATGTGCCCTGAGTGCACTGGGTGTTTGGCCGAGCGAACCTACACTTGTGATGAAAGTTTTTATATGCACTTTATTATTTAGCTAGGCTAACGATATGTAGTGAAGTAGCACCGCCATCCCTAGTAAGGGGGCGGGGTCGTTATAATTTGGTCAGCTTTAGCTGACCGTTGCTCTGTTAGCCGCCATGCAGTGAAATGTTTGCTTGCAGGTGCTGTGGAACCAAGCGCCAAGTAGCGGGTTGAAGCCTAAGCTGCTGTGCTGGCCCTCGAAGGCCGAAGGGAACTGCTATTTTTATTTTCTATCATGTATGGCCTACCTGCGAGCCGATGTTTGAAAGACATTATCTTGTTAAGAGAAACTTTGTAAGGCCATAAGGCAATGTACTCTTTTGTGTATTTGTTTCATTTTATTCCTGTTTTGGTTAGTGGACATTCATGCCATGGTTGTGTAAATTTTGGGTTCTATTAACTGTTTAAAAGCTTCCGTTAGAATGCTCCGTTTTAGGACAAGTAGTGAGTCTTTGGTATTATTCTATAACCCCTCCGACTGTCCATGGTATATTGCGTCGGGTTCCAGCTAGACCTTCTGTTATTTGACATAGGACGGATGGGGGTGTTACACAAAATCTGTGAGCAGAAGCTGCCTGCAGCTATGTATTCAGCTTCAGCAGTTGATAAAAACACAGAGGTTTGCTTCTTACAAAACCAGGACACAAGCTTATCACCAAGAAACTGGCAAGTTCCTGATGTGCTCTTCCTGTCCACTCCACATCCAGCATAGTTAGCATCAGAAAATACAGTTAAATAAAAATTCTGACTCTGATGGATTTAGAAGTCCTAGATTTGGACAATCCTTTATATATCTCAAAATCCTTTTTTATAAAATATAGTGAGATTCTTTACAGTTCACTTGGAACCTAGCACAAATACATATAGTAAACATTATGTCAGGCCTACTTGCTATGAGATATAATAGAGACCCAACAATAGCCCTATAAGTTTTCTGATCAACAGGCTTGCCATGTTCATCTGAATCAATCACAACATTAAAAGCCATAGGTGTTTTCATTGCCGAGGCATCACACATCCCAAACCTTTTAACAAGCTCCTTAACATACATGGATTGGGAGATGAAGATACCGTCAGGTGATTGCTTCACTTGGATACTAAGGAAGTATGAAAGTTCACCCGTACTACTCATCTCAAACTTTGAATGTATTAGATCAGAAAATCTTTTGCATAGTTTGGGATCAGTAGAGCAAAAAATAATATCATCCAAATATATTTGAACCAACAAATTTTATTTTTATGATGCCTAATAAAAAGAGTCCTATCTACTATGCCCCAAGAAAACTTATGCTCTATAAGAAAGCTAGTTAAGGTCTCATACCAAGCTCTTGGAGCTTTCTTTAAACTATAGAGAGCTTTATGCAATCTAAAGACATAAGAAGAATGAGTTGGAGAGATAAAAACTGGTGATTGCTCTACATACACTTCCTCTTTTAATTCTCCATTGAGGAAAGCACTCCTTACATTTATTTGGTAGTCTTTGAATCTTATATAGGTTGCATAGGCTAAAAAAATCCTTATAGCCTCAAGCCCTGCTACTGGAGCAAAGGTCTGATCATAATCTATTCCTTCCTCCTGTGAATAGCCTTGAGTTACTAGTCTTGCTTTGTTCCTTATAATATTTCCTTTAACATCTAGTTTGTTTCTGAAGACCCATTTGGTTCCAATGACTGGATAGTCTTTGGGTTTAGGAACAAAATCTCAAACTCTGCACCTCTCAAACTGATTGAGCTCCTCTTGCATTGCAATGATCCAGTGGGGATCTTGCTCTGCATCTTTGATGGAGTGGGGCTCAAGTTGAGAAATGAAACAAGCATGCATCACATCATTTTTGAGTTGTTGCCTTGTTTGCAAACCAATTGAAATGTATCCAATCACTTGAGATATAGGTTGATCTCTAAGTGTGACAAGATTAGTGGGAGGAGTTGGTTGAGCAACAACTTGTGAAATTAATTCCTCTTGTGTAATTATATTAGCTGTTGGAGGAAGTTCAGCCATTTCCAAACTTTCTTCTTCACTTTTTTCTTCAACTTGTGGAGAAGGATGTGATAGAACCCCTTTGGTGAGGTTTAGATCATCCAATTTCTCATACAAGTGAGGTACTTGCAAAATGTTATTGGTATAAACTTCTTTCTCCTTATAAAACATGTTAGCCTCATCAAATGTAACATGAATAGATTCCTAAATTTTTAAAGTGGATTTGTTAAACACCCTATAAGCTTTGCTGACTTGGGAATATCCTAGAAAAATTCCCTCTGTAGCTTTTGCTTCCAACATTCTAGTGTATTCCTTGTCATTATTGTGAATATAACACAGGCATCCAAATACTTTAAAATAGGTGATTTTAGGTTTCTTCCCTTTAAGTAACTCATAAGGAGTCTTATTCTTAAGCTTGTATATCAAACTTCTGTTCAGTAAATAGTTTGCTGTGCTCACAACCTTTGCCCAAAAAGATAAGGGCATGTAAGCAACTGCAAGTAATGTGCCTATAGATTTAATTAGGATTATATTTTTCCTTTCAGCAACCCTAATTTGTTGAGGAGTTTTAGGAGCTGAGAAGCAGTGCCTGATACCTTCCTTCTCACAGAACTCTTGCATAAGAAGAGACTCAAACTTAGTACAATGATCACTTTTGATCAATGCAACTGCAGTAGAGTACTCAATCTGTATGTTCTTGAGAAAATATGTAAGAACCTTGAGGTTATCTGACTTAGATCTCAGAAAGAAAACCCATGTGAATCTTGAGAAATCATCTACATTCACTAAAGTATAAGATTTCCCTCCTAGGCTTTGTACAGCAATAGGGCCAAAAAGGTCCATATGTAGTAGGTACAATATCCTACGTGAGTCACTTTTATTTACAGATTTAAATCTATTTTTAGTTTGTCACTTTTATTTATAGATTTAAATCTATTTTTAATCTTTTGTTGTGTAAAACTCTTTAAACTATTGTAGTATGCTTCCCTTCGAGTTATAGATCCTTGTTTATAGGATTGAGTTTGTAGGAGAGGTTATCCTCCGAGTGATAGGAGAGTTTTCTATGAGTTTGTAGGAGTTGAGGCTCCGAGTTGTAATATTGTTTTCAATCTGAGATAAAGTTGAAGTAGCGGAATCTATCCCTTTGTGGTAGATAAGTGAGGCAGGATAGTGGACGTACACAAATTAGGGAACCACTATAAAATCTCTGTGTTTTTGTATGCTTGATTGTTCTAATTTTTTATTCTGCTAAAATACGCAGAACTCACTTATTCACCCCCTCTAGGTGATTTAGGTTGAACACTGGACACTTTTAATTGGTATTAGAGGGGTGTTATTCGATATACGGTTAACACCTTGAACAAGATCTCTGTCTAGTTGTCAAGAGACACCGCTTAGCTGAAATGGACAGAAGCAAGTATATGCCTTAGACAAAGTTGTCAGTGTACACTAAGGAGAACTTCCCCATATGGAAGGTGAGAGTTAGATTCTACATGGAAGCTGTTGATCCCCATATATTTTAGATTGTTGAAGAAGGCCCTCATGATCCTACTCAACCATCTATTATGAATCCTAATGTTATGGTTCCAAAAAAGATGATGGATCTGAATAAAGATGTTATTGATTTAGTCTCCCTTGATAATAAGGCAAATAATATCATAGCCAATATAGAGGACAACTCGATGCTGCATAATCTATTTCATAGCAAATCTGCCAATTAGATGATGGACTGTCTTGTGGTTCTCATGGAAGGGACTGAGAAAGTTAAAGATGATCGTAGATCTCTGCTAAATCAAGAATAAATTCAAGCAAGGATGTATCGTTCGATCCTTGCTTGAATTTATTCTTGATTTAAAAATTCTTTAAGATCGTCAAAAACCTCAGAAACTATGGTCGTAAATTTACTGATGTTGAGCTCAATGACAAATTTCTAAGATCCCAGACAAAAGAATGGGACACCAAGGTAGTGGCCATTAGGGAATTTGGAAAGCTGCCTGAGATTGATCCCCAAAACCTTTTCGGGATGTTTTTTCCTATGAATTACAAATGAACACAATGAAGAAGGAGGAATAAAGCAGCAAGACTTCAAGCAAAGAGAAGTTGGTAGCTCTGAAGGCTGAAGGGTCAAGAAAATAAAAAGTTGTGTCACCAGTAAGGACACAAGCTTCTGATGCCGAAGAAGATTCTGAGCCAAGCACATCAGGCCATGAATTATCTGATGGAGAATTCTCATTAATCTCCAAGCAATTCAAAAGACTAATCAACAAGAGGAGGCAAATAAAAAATCAGTCCTCCTCCTTTGACCTCAAAGATCACATCCTGATGGTGATCGGTCCAAGAAAAGCTATGACAGAGATGACAGGTATAAGTATGAACTGAAAAAACACTCTTTTTCTGACATAGTATGTTATTATTGCAATAAGCCATGACATGTGATTGCGGAGTGTCCATATAAAAAGAAGGAAGGTTGCAAGAAAGAAGAGAAGAGATACTTCAAAGATAAGAGGAAGGAAGAGAAGAGCTTCGTTGTAAAGAAGTCAAAGACTCTTAACGACAATGACTCAAGTGATTCAAGCTCTAAAAATTAAGAAGCCTACTTCGGGCTCATGGCTCAATCAGATAAGGAAGTAGGCGACTCCCAATTCAACAAAAAGGTAAAAACTCACATGATGCTCTTTGAATCTGAAACTTTAACTAATGGTCATGAAGACTATTCTTCTGAGAAAGATGATTCTTACTTGATGGCTCAACTTCAAGAACTTTTGAGAGCCTTTTACAAATGTCACAAGGTAGTCAAAAAGTAATCAAAAGAGATTGCTTCTCTCAAGAAAGTTGAATCACATCTGAAGGAGGAAAATGTTGAATGAACTCCTCTCAGGGATAAAGTTCACTCCTTGAAAGAGGAATTAAAATGTTCTGCTAGACTATTAAGTCAGAAGGAAAAATACTTAGATGAGTTAGAAGAAAAGGTCTTGGTGGAAAGGAAACTTGTTGAAAGCTACTATAAGCCAAAGATCATTCTTCCTCTCATCCATGAATTCTATACTCCTAAGAAGGGTAGTGGTCTTGGTCACGTAGATGAGAAAGGTAAGGCTACTAAGAGAGCTGATACAAAAAGCAAAGGGAAGGCACCTCAAAGTAAACCCTTTTTAAAGAAGATAATCTTTCCCACAAGTAAATACAACTTTGAGACGTCTTAAGATCACTTTGCTAGGACAACTTATGTGGAGCCTAAAAAGCAATACCAAGGTTGGACCCATCCACAAGACTTTGGTTCTAGTGCCTTCAAGGCACTGTAAGAATAAATAACTCTTAAAGAGTATGGTCCCTATGTTCATGGACCAAATTTTAAGAAAGCACCCAAAGCAAAAATTGTTGTCCCCAAGGCAAAGGAGAAAAAGAAGCCGTGTGTATGCTGTACTCAAGAGTCTTCTTCTTCCAAGTCGGTATCCCTGTTAGACCTCTCATTCAACAAGAAAGAAGGAGAACCATAGATGGTGTAATAGGTTCTGCTGTTGGTGCTGTGGCAAAATTGGTCACTTTGTCGTGGATTGTTGGTATAATTTAATAAAATATGTGAGAGGACTTAGCGCTACCAACTGCACCAAAAGACCGGCCTGAAGGTCAAAGGCGCATACTAATCTTTATATCAAAGGTCCTCGGGCGGATCCACGGGGCAGCCAGTTAAGCCATTACCGCATAGCACCGCAGCGCGGGGGCGATTCTACTCCCTCTGATACCAATTGAGAGGACTTAGCGCTACCAACTGCACCAAAAGACCGGCCTGAAGGTCAAAGGCGCATACTAATCTTTATATCAAAGGTCCTCGGGCGGATCCACGGGGCAGCCAGTTAAGCCATTACCGCATAGCACCGCAGCGCGGGGGCAATTCCGGACCGCAGCCCCAACAATATGAAACTCCATTTGTTAATATTGTGAGACTGTGATACGCCAAGAATAGTATACGCAATTAACCGCAAGTGTATGTGTCATGTCAAGTAATAAATAGTGAGTAAGGATCGTTCCCTCAAGGAGATGGTGAATTCAGTGCTTGCAATTACTAGTTGTGCCTTTTCTTTAAATTTAAGGAAAATAAGATGATGCTTTCAGAATACTAGAAACTTAAAATAAACTTCTAATTACTAGAAAGAAAGTAGAGATCCGGGAGAGAAATACTTGGTTACAAGTTATCAAAAGATAACCTTGTATCATGATTTCCTTAGTCTAATGTGACAACCCAAGAAAATAGTTTTGTGATTATGAGTGGTGAAACATTTGGCAAAGATTTTAGAGAAGAAATCCGTACCTCTCGATATCAGAAGTCCCTAGTTCTCTGCTACTCCGTAGGTGAAACAAGAACCGCATAAAGATCGAAAACCAAAGTTGCTAGCACCAAGGGGAAATCTCTTTCTCCCTTCAGATGTTATGCCGACTCTACGATATACTTACGCAACTCCTCTCTCGATTTATGAAGCGTAGTAAAAAGATGAAGTCCTGGCTAAAGATTTTGAATTAAATATCATAGATTCATTACAAACAATCACCAAACATTCACAAAAAAGGATAATTAAGAAATTGTCATCACAAAAGACATAGTACTCTCACAATACATGGTTAAAACAAGTTAGTTCATCACGATGAAGAGAACACACCACCAAACAAGAAATATCTTACAGCACATGGTAGGAGAAATACAAAATAAAGCAGGAATTTGCTCTCCAAAGTGTGCAAAACCAGTCTGCCTCCAAGATCCGGTGTGCCCTAGTTCTTCTTCTTCTCCAAGACAAGTCTCTTCTTTTTCCCCCTTAGATCCACGAAAAATTCCCCCTCTTCTGGTTGTTTTCTCCCCTTAAAAACGTCCAAAGCCCTTTCCAAAAGATGCCTCCTTTCGTTTCTTAAAAGGGTGCAATTTGAAATTTAAATGCTGAAAAAAGTCTAGGATACGTTGCAACCTTTTTTTTGAGTGTTGCAACCTTTTTCCAAGATTTTGATATTTTGGCAGATTTCCATTCCCAAGCAAATTCCTCTTGCGCATCTAGTAAGAATATAATGAAAAGAGACCCAATTAGCCCTGAATTGAATACCTAGACTTGTACTTTCACTTTTATATCCTTTAGAAGTATTTGTGTCGAAATAACCGCGTAATACATCGGAAACAATGACCTAGATAACTTTTTTTAGAAGTTATCACACCCCCATACTTGAAGTCTTACTAGACCCTAGCAAGGTGAAATGTTTATTTTAATTAAGTGACTGATAATTATCACACTCCAAATTAAAATAATCCCTTACTTAACTAACATTAATCAAAGATACTCAAGAAGTCTTCTTTACTCAACTGATAGGCTTGTTGATCATTAAGGGTTCAAACATCAAAAATCCGTTAGCTTGATAAAAGATAAAGCACAATTAAGAATTTTAGTGTTGTGTGTGTGCCTTCTTCAAAATTATTTACTCCCCCTCACTTATTCCATTTAGCCTCTGCAATAATTTGCAAGGGTAAGAATAGGCTAAGTCTTTGAGCTAGCCTTGACAAGAATTAACAGCTTATATGAATGTAGGTTTAGCTTTGGCTTGGTTAGCAATACGAGGATAGACTTTGATAATGGAAAGGTAATTCCCTAGTTAATACTCTTAATCTTTCACCATATTACGAGGTTCAATTCTTAAGCATGTAAATATTGTGTCTATAGTTGGGATCATTCCAAGTGTGTATATGCATACCTAGGCCACATATCACTATGACATTTCACTTTTACTATTGTTTTTTTTATATAGTCACAGTTGGGATCATTCCAAATAGGCATATACATACTTAGGCCGCATATCACTACGACATTTCACTTTTAATATATATATATATATATATATATATATTTATTTATTTATTTTCATATATGCTGAATTGAAACACTCATAAATGGCTAGTGAATTAAAATAGAACTAGTTGAAATATAGGGAATTTGTTCATTTAGTAGTGTATAGAAAAATGATACAGAATCAGCACAAAGGTTCTCATGGATGATCAAAATGATTTAGCTATCAAAACATTATCTCAGTTCGCATTATTAACTAAGTTCTTGCTCACCCCCTTCTTATTTTTAGAAGTCAACATCTAAAGATTTCAGAAAAGTAAAAGAAAACTGAAGAAGATTGTGCATGAATTAAACGCTTAAGAGTTCTTTACCAAAAAAAATCTTACTAACTTCAAATATCTAAATCCGTACTCTTAGGATTTCTAGCCGTACCAATTAATTATCATTTAACATCAATAATAACTTATCAATTAATTATGGTCAGCATACGGATCATTAAAATCATGAGCGATCAAATTATCTATTACCACATTTGTAGGGACAATACTAGCCATCACCCCCACACTTAAAGTCTTGGTAGACCCTAGCAAGGTGACTACTCAACATTTTCAAAAATTAAAGAAAATAAAATTGAAACAGTAGTGCTTCCCTGGTATAAAAGCGGTTGCCCATATGTCTTTTAATCTTCATTAATGTGCTCCCCATGGATCTCAGTCAAGATTTCTTTTTCAATAGAACAACATTTGACCTCATTCAATTCCTGCAACTTTTATCCGTGATATAAATCATAACAACAATATATAAATAAGGCAATGCAGACAACATGATTAGCACATTATAGAATTTAACTAGCAGCATCCTCCCTATTCACTAGGATAACTAGCATGAAAGATAACAAATGTTCTAAATAATCCACACAAAATAATCCAAATAAAAAACAAAAGAATTTATATCATGAAGCATTCCACTCAAGGGGTAAACTAGTACTGCTACAAAAACAAAATGCTGGAGAAATCGTGCTACTTGTCTTCATCCTCGGGTTCCTCCATATCATGGTCATCATTGCCCTAATCTGCATCGCCCTGATCTACATCGCCCTAACCTGCATCGCCCTAACCTGCATAGCCCTGCTCTGCATCATCCTCTTCAAACTCAGTAGGGTTTAGGGAGCTTCTATCGACGGCCAGCAGCTCCCCTCTCTCATTGAACTACCATTGGTATAAAAAATGCTCTTCCTCCACCTGAAGCTTCGATTTCTTCACCAGACTATCTATTTTCCTTTCCATGATATCGAGTCTAGAATGGAAGTAACAATGCTGACATCTCAGATACACTTTAATAAACTCAATGCTATCCATAACCTCGGATAATGTTGCCCCTTCCCCAGATGGGACTGCAAATTTCTCCCATTTTCCCGCTGAAGAAGATGAAACCATACCCTTTATTCTCTTATACGGCGTTTTGAACCCACTATCAATCTCAGCCCCCACCTTGATGTTCACCTGCACTACCCGTTCAGTAATCTCCCGCCGCACCTATGTAATCAAGTCCACTGTGGCACATGCCACACCTGCCCGTCTACAAAGCTCAGTAATCAGTATAGGGAACCACAACAACCAGCTCTTGTCCTCCTAGATCTTCATCTTAAAATGGTTGCTAATGATTTCTCCTACATTAACTCTATTGCCCTTTAATATGCTATAGATTAGCACAGCATGATCTAAGGTAACATTGTTCAAGTGGCCTGTTGGCATAATGCCTGCGTTGATGAATAAGAGCCAGACCTTTGCTTATCTAGATAATGATGTCGACTTGAGTGCTTTCATGGACCCTTTTGACCATTCGGGCACAGGATAATTGCAGATTTCAGCTACCACCTCCTCGGCTCGACTTGGTGATTGAGACAATCTTGCTCCTCCTCAGTACCTAGGTCATAAAGTCCGTTGATGGCCCTAGCGGAGATGTCAATAAGCTTTCCACGCACAATCACCAATTCTCCCTCCATCTATTTTGCATTCGCATAGAACTAGTAAACCCAGTGGAGTAGGCCTCAGATCGTGGGTGACAAAGTGTTTCCCAATGGAGCTCGTGTATCTTGAGGGCATAGGTCAAACTCCAAGCATGTTTCTCAATTTTTAACCCTCTCTCATAAATAAGAGGTGTGGACTTGAGGTTTTCAAAGCGGTGCTCAGTGGCTTCACTCACGAATTTGTGGGATTTCCTTGCTAAAGATTTTCCTTTCTTTCTTGACGAAATTGTCTATAGTAGAGGAATTGTGTGGCTAGGTTTAGAACCTAAAAATCCTCACATCTCAGCATTGTTGAATAGGAGTAAGTTTTAGAAGTAAATGATCATTACCTAAGTCGTCGGGATGTTGTCGAAGGGGATATCCCAAGAGGGTGGCGCCTTTTCGTCGGTGGTTGAATGCGGAAGCCCCGACTATCATCTTATTCTTGGAGTTCGCTACACCTTCTGTCGGGTTCAAGAGCGGTGGTTCGAGCGCCGCCTGAAGGATGGGGCACTTCCCACCAGTGGTTAAACTCCGAATTGCCGGGCGTCGTCTTCCTCCCGGAGAATGCCGCACTTTCCGCCTAGTTCAAGAGCAGCGGCTAGGGGATCGCGTGATTAGGGCAAGACCTTTGGATATGAATCGTTGCGCAGTTAAAAGAGGGTTGCCCGGTTCAACTGGACCAGAGCCAAAGAACGGTGCAAAAAATGTTGCCCGAAACATGGAGGTTGCAATGATTTATTTTTTTGTACGTTGCAACCTCCACGCCTTTCCTTCTTTACTGCTCAACCCAAAAACTAAAGGTTGCAACTATTTATTTTTTTGTATGTTGCAACACTGGCGCCTATCCTGCTTTACTGCTCAAACAACAATCTAAAGGTTGTAACTATTTATTTTTTTGGACGTTGCAACACCTGACACTATACCTACAGAACTTTCTAGCCAGCGATTTCTCTCGTCCAACGTGACTTAACTAGCAAAGAACTAACTAAAACAGATCTAGCATGGGCTTAATATATATATATATTAACCGATGGGTTGCCTCCCATCTAGCACCTAATTTCTAGTCCCGGCAGGGCTTACTGTCTGGTAATTTATGTCAACGTAATGAACGACACCAGTCATTCGTCGTCTCCGCCTCGAAATGTCTTCAAACATTCACCGTTAACCTTAAATTCTGTCCCGTTTGTGGAATTACTAATCGTCACTGCTCCATAAGGATGCACCTCCTTGACTCTAAACGGGCCCGACCACCGTGATTTAAGCTTTTCGGGAAATAGGCGTAAATGGGAATTAAACAACAAGACCAACTTCCCCGGCTCAAAGTGTTTTTCTTTTAACCATCGATCATGCCACCTCTTTGTCCGCTCCTTATAGATTTTTTAATTCTCATATGCTTGCATTCTAATCTCTTCCAATTCATTTAGTTGTAGGAGCCTCTTCTTACTTGCGTCCCCAAAGTCATAATTGATCTTCTTTATTGCCCAAAATGCTCGGTGCTCAAGCTCTAGGGGTAGATGACACGATTTTTCGTAAACTAGTCTATATGAAGTTAATCCGATTAGTGTTTTAAATGTAGTCTGATATGCCCACAGGGCATCACTCGGCTTTTGAGACCAGTCTCTATGGTTAACACTCACCGTCTTCTCTAGAATTTTCTTGATTTCTCTGTTCGAAACCTCTGCTAGCCTGTTCGTTTGGGGGTGATAAGCTAATGCTACCTTATGAGTCACCCCGTATTTTCTTAGTAGTGAAGCAAATTGATTATTACAAAAATGGCTCCCTCCATCGCTAATTATTGCTCTCGGCCCCAAATTGATTGAATATGTAATTCCGTAAAAAGTTCAGGACAACCTTAACATCATTTTTAGATGTGGCGATGGCTTCTACCCACTTTGATACGTAATCAACAGCTAACAAAATATAAATGTTTCCATATGAGTTCACAAAGGGGCCCATAAAATCTATTCCCCACACATCAAATAACTCAACTTCTAGCATTATGTTCATGGGTATTGCATCATTTCTTTATATATTCCCAGTTCTTTGGCATCTATCACACTCTTTAACGAAAGAATTTGAGTCCCGAAATAAGTTAAGCAAATAGAATCCAGCCTCTAACACCTTCATGGCTGTCCTAGTTCCCATGAAGTGACCTCCATATGGTGAATTATGATATTTTTCTAGAATAGCTCTCATTTCACTCTCGGGTATGCAACATCTCAATACTCCATCGACTCCAATCTTAAACATATAAGGGTCGTCCCATAAATATGACCGTACCTAGTGTAGGAATCTTTTTCTTTGATGATATGTAAGCTCAGAAGGCATGATGTTGCTCACTAGGTAGTTTACAAAGTCAGCGTACCAAGGTGCTAAAATGTTAGAGATCGCTAAAAGAAACTCGTCGGGGAACCTCTCATCAACCTCCAAACATAACGACGAATGGGTAAACTCAATCCTAGATAAATAATCTGTCACGGGGTTCTATGATCCTTTCATATCCTTTATCTCAACATCGAACTCCTGCAAAAGGAGCACCCAACGGATCAACCGTGGTTTTGCATCTCATTTTACCATCAGATAGCGGATTGCAGCATGGTCGGTATACACTATAACCTTCGTGCATAAGAGATAATATCTAAATTTCTCGAATGCAAAAATGACTGCTAGTAGTTCCTTCTTGGTGGTAGTGTAATTGACTGGGGCGTCAATGAGGGTTTTACTTGCGTAAGCTATCGTGTGAAATATCTTTCCCCTCACTTGCTCCAGTACAACTCCCACCGCATAATCACTAACATCGCACATCAGAATAAAAGGCTCTTCCCAATCAGGCGTCACTATGATGGGTGTCGTGGTTAAAGGCTTTTTAAGTTCATCAAAAGTTGTTATACACTCATCACTAAACTGAAACTTCACGTCTTTTTCCAACAAACTACTCAACGGTTTTGCTATTTTCGCAAAGTCCTTGATAAATCTACGGTAGAAACCTGCGTGACCTAGGAAAATTCGTAGCATCTTAGCATTCTTCGGTGGTGGTAGTTGCTCGATCACATCTAACTTTTCCTTGTCCACCCTTAGTCCCTCTCTAGAAACATGGTGACCAAGAACTATCCCTTCACGCACCATGAAGTGACATTTCTCCCAGTTTAGGACAAGATTTGTCTCCACACAACCAGTAAGAACATTCTACAAACACTCTAAGCAATCATCAAACGATTTCCAAAAGATGGAAAAATCATCCATGAATATCTCAATACCCTGGTCGATGATATCAGAGAAAATGGCAATCATGCAATGCTGGAAAGTGGCCGGTGCGTTGCATAGACCAAAGGGTATTCTCCTAAACGCGAAGGTTCCGTAAGGACATGTGAATGTAGTCTTTTCTTGATCTACGGGATCTACGGTAATTTGGTTGTAGCAAGAGTACCCATCAAGAAAACAGAAAAAGTACTTCCCTTCCAACCTATTTAAAACCTGGTCAAGGAAAGGCAAGGGATAATAATCCTTCCTGGTGGCTTTATTCAACTTCCTGTAATCAATGCAGATTTGCCACCCTGTGACCGTTCTAGTGGAAACCGACTCACCTTTATCATTTCTTACGTCCGTCATTCCTCCCATCTTGGGTACACTTTGCACAGGAGAAACCCATGTACTATCCAAGATGGGGTATATGATTCCCGCGTCTAGCCATTTTATAATTTCCTTTTTGACCACCTCTTTCATAGGTGGACTTAGACGACGTTGATGCTCGATCGATCTGGTAAATGATTCTTCAAAAAGAATCTTGTGCATACATAATGAGGGGCTAATTACTTGGATGTCGTTTATGGTCCACCCTATGGCCCTTTTAAATTGCTTGAGTAAATCTATTAACTTTTGATGGTGATCAGATGATAAATGTGAGTTGATGATGAGCGGCAAGGTGTCATTATCTCCTAAGTATGCGTAAGTGAGATAGTCCGGGAGGGGTTTCAATGTCAATGATGGTGGGTCGATGATAGACGGTTTTACTGACAAAGATCTTTCGGGCATCTCTAATGGTTCTGGCTTACGGAACCAAACAGCCTACTTCTCAAATGCTTGCAAGCACTCTTGAATGTCTTCTTCTTCCTTAGATAGCTCACCCTAAGTCAACACACGAGTCAATAGGGAATCTTGTTCATCCAGCGATACACTGGGCTCATAATCACCTATAGATATATAGTTGACCACCTCCATATTGTCCTCTTCTCGATGGGGGAATTTTAATTCCTTAAGTACATTAAAGGTGACTTGCTCGTCATTCACTCTCATAGTATGTTGTCCTTTCTGAACATCTATCAGTGTCCTACCCGTGACTAGGAACGGTCGTCCTACAATAATGGGGACTTCCTTGTCCTCCTCCATATCTAAAACCACAAAGTCAGCCAGAAAAATGAACTTATCTACTTTCACCAACACATCCTCAACTATCCCTTTTGGGAATACCAGGGTCCTGTCGGCCAACTGCAAGGTTATGGAAGTCTTTGTTATTTCTCCCAAACCTAGCTTTCTATAAATCAAAAATGGCATTAAGTTTATACTCTCTCCTAAGTCACATAGCGCTTTACCCTTAAATTTATATCCTATAGAGCACGGAATAGTAAAGCTCCCCGGATCTTTCAACTTAGGGGGGAGTCTTTTTTGAAGAATAGTGTTACACTCTTGAGTGAGTTCTACCATCTCATTTGTTCCAATTTTTCTCTTTTTGGATAGGATATCTTTCATGAATTTAATGTAACTCGGTATTTGCTCTAAGGCTTTAGCGAAAGGGATGTTAATTTGCAATTTCTTAAATATCTCGATGAACTTTTGGAATTGTTGGTCGAGCTTACTCTTCTTTAACCGTTGAGGAAACGGTGGTGGTGGGTAGAATTTCGCATTATCTTTCCTCTCAACGTAGTTGGTGATCGGTTCTCTCTTCCTTTCTCCCAAAACTTCCTTCTCAGAAAATTCATCTAGTCTCACTTCTTCCTCGGGAATACAAGGGGATCCCTACACCAACTCTTTTTCTTCATCCCTCTTTCTCCCCAGTTCATGTGTCGGCTCACTCACTAATTCCTTACCACTTCGTAACTCGATTGCTTTACAGTGTTGGTTATCTCCCTTTGGATTTGGAGTGGTATTCGTTGAAAGTGTGCCCGGTGGCCTAAGACTCAAGGCGTTGGAAATTTGACCTAACTGGGATTCTATTATGCGTAGGGACCCATCTAGAGTAGAAATACGTGCATCTCTCTTTTGCATCGACTCCACAATCATCTCATCAGTCAGTTTCCTAGAAATACTAGGTTGATTAAAGGCATTGTTATGTTGTGGATGTGGGTTGTTCAGATTAAATCCAGGTGGATGGGTCGCTCCCGCATTATTATTCCAAGAGAAATTTGGATGATTTCTCCACTCGGGATGGTTGTGGTTTGCAAAACCTGGTGGTACTTGCCTTGGTTGGCCTCCTATATAGTTCACCTCCTCTGTCATTTGATTAAGTTGTTCAACCGTTAGGGGTGCATAAGGTGTAGAGGTTGACAACAAATCTAACCTCTTATTAATTAGATTAAACTGGGATGACATTTGTGAAGCTAACGATATAATCTGGTCCACTTGATGGACTCCAACCGCTTAAGTATTACCTTGTCTCTCATAAGCCTGATAATTATTAAAAGGAAGATCTTCTAATATTGTGTAGGCTTCATCGGGATATTTCTTCATTAAGGAACCGCCTGCGGCTCCATCAACTAAAATCATTGTTGTCGTTTGCAAACCATTGTAAAATATAGAGACTTGTTGGTGTTGGTGCAACCCGTAGTGTGGATATTTTCGTAATAACTCTTTAAAATGCTCCCACGCATCATAAAGAGTCTCCCCATGATTTTGCATGAAAGTCGTTATGTCTCTAATGAGTTTTGCAGTCTTTGAGGGTGGGAAATACTTGTTTAGAAATTTTTCTACCAGTTGATCCCAAATGGTAATAGAGTCATTGCGTAATGAGTCTAATAAGTCCTTCGCTCGTCCCTCCAACGAAAATGGAAATAGCCTCAACAAAATTGCATCTTCGGACGCTCCATTAAATTTGAACATATCACAGATTGCTAAGAATGTACATAAGTGAGAGTTCGCATCTTCATGACTGAGACCCCCAAATTTATTATGTTGCACTTGTTGCATAATTAGTGAGTCCATTTTAAAGTTTTTTGCCGCAATTGCGGGTCCCGCGATACTAAAGTGTAAACCTCCTCTTAAGGGTGTATTATAATCGCGACACGTCATTCGTGGCGCAGTGTCTTTACCATTATGGTCCACTTGTCCTTCATGATTATTCATGTTCTCGTGATCGTTATTATCCATCTCTTGATGAATAATATTCAGCGTTCTACAAAGTTTTCTGTTTTGCCTACACGTACGCTCTATTTCTGAATTGAAAGGCAAAAGTTCAGAAGTTCGAAGTCTGGACTTACACAAACAGAACTACAGATAGCAGTAACAACACAAACAATACAAGATAAAACAACAAAACAAGAACTTGAGCTCTAAATACTCGGGTTTAACTAATATTGCAAGAAATAAAACACTAAATACGTCACACCTCCCCGACAACAGTGCCAAAAACTTGATACGCCAAGAATGGTATACGCAATTAACCGCAAGTGTACGCGCTGTGTCAAGTAATAAATAGTAAGTAAGGATCGTTCCCTCGAGGAGATGGTGAATTCAGTGCTTGCAATTGCTAGTACATCGGAAAATAAGGTGATGCTTTCAGAATAGTAGAACCTTAAAATAAACTTCTAATTACTTGAAAGAAACTAGAGATCCGGGAGAGAAATACTTGGTTACAAGTTATCAAAAGATAACCTTGTATCATGATTTCCTAAGTCTAATGTGACAATCCATGAAAATAGTTTTGTGATGATTAGTGGTGAAACGTTTGGCAACGATTTTAGAGAAGAAATCCGTACCTTTCGATATCGGAAGTCCCTAGTTCTCTGCTACCCCGTAGGTGAAACAAGAACCGCATAAAGACCAAAAACCAATGTTACTAGCACCAAGGGGAAATCTCTTTCTCCCTTCAGATGCTATGATGACTCTACGATATACCTAAGCGATTCCCCTCTCGATTTATGAAGCGCAGTAAAAAGATGAAGTCCTGGCTAAAGATTTCGAATTAAAGATCATAGATTCATTACAAACAATCACCAATCATTCACAACAAAGGATAATTAAAAAATTGTCATCACAAAAGACAAAGTACTCTCACAATACAAGGTTAAAACAAGTTAGTTCATCACGATGGAGAGAACACACCACCAAACAAGAAAGATCTTGCATCATATGGTAGGAGAAATGCAAAATAAAGCTGGAATTCGCTCTCCAAAGTGTGCAAAACCAATCTTCCTCCAAGATCCGGCGTGCCCTAGTTCTTCTTCTTCTCCAAAACAAGTCCCTTCTTTTTCCCCCTTGGATCCACGAAAAATTCCCCCTCTTCTGGTTGTTTTCTCCCCTTAAAAAACATCCAAAGCCCTTTCCAAAAGATGCCTCCTTTCATTTTTGAAAAGGGCGCAATTTGAAATTTAAATGCTGAAAAACGTCCAGGAGACGTTGCAACCTTTTTTTGAGTATTGCAACCTTTTTCCAAGATTTTGATATTTTGGCAGATTTCCATTCCCAAGCAAATTCCTCTTGCGCATCTAGTAAGAATACAATGAAAAGAGACCAAATTAGCCCTTGAATTGAATATCTAGACTTTTTCTTTCACTTTTATATCCTTTAGACTTATTTGTGTCGAAATAGCTGCGTAATACATCGGAAACAATGGCCTAGATAACTTCTTTTTAGAAGTTATCAGACTTACCACTCGTAATGTTAAAGTTCCTAGTGGTGTTAAGCTCACAAGGAACAAAGGATCCAAATATATTTTGGTTCGTAAGGGTAAATGATTCATGAATGCAGGCATGTCCAAAGGCCAACAAAACTCCAATTTGGGAATTAGACAGTGGATACTCTAGGCACATGACCGGTACTAGTAGCCTATTATAAGAATAAACCCAGTCGAATGTGGTACAAAAATAATCTTTAGAGAGTCTTAGCGGGGAATCACTAAAGGTTACAGTATGATAACCAACAGTATAGTCTCCTTCACAGAAGTGGCTTGTGTTAAAGGATTACAACATAATCTCATAAGCATAAGTCAATTATGTGATAAAGGCTATATCGTTGAGTTCTACAAGAAAATTTGTATGATAAATTGTTTGCCAATTTGGAGACAGTCTTAACAGGCACACGGAGTAGAAATATTTTCTGCTTAAATTTTCTATGTTTAGATAATTTTACACCAGTGTATTTTTTGGTAAAATATAGTGCGTCTCTTTGTGACCAATGACACAAGAGATTAGCACATTAGATTTCAAAACTATTAGTATGTTATTTTCTCAAAAATTAGTGTGTGATTCCCCCAACATTAAGGCCTTAAAATGAGTCCATATCATGCATGCCAAATGGATAAGCAGAGAAGGGCTATCTTTAAGGGTTTTGCTCAAAAAGATTCTTCTAGAAGTTTATACTTACTTCCCATGAACTTATTCAGTCCTATGATAATTCATAGTTTAGGAGGTAAAGACTATACATTAGTCATTGTTTATGAATACTCTCGTTTTACTTGGGTGTTCTTTCTAAAACACAAGTTAGAAACTTTCGAGACTTTCACTAATTTTGTCAAGAAAATTCAGAACGAATTAAACAGCTCTGTGCTGAAAATCAGAAGTGATCACAGAACAGAATTTGAGTCTGGGTCAATGACAGAATATTGTGGAAGTCAAGGTATCTTTCATGAGTTTTCCTCTCCACGCAATCCACAATAAAATGGAGTTGAAGAAAGAAGGAAAAAACCCTCATTGAAGCATGTATAGCTATATTGAATGAGGCTTCACAACAAGATTACTTCTAGGACGAAGTAGTCAACACAGCTTGCCACGTGCAAAACAGATCATTAATCAACAAAATCTATCGTAAGACTCCCTATGAACTGTTGAAGGGAAAAAAAACGACAGCGTCCTACTTTAAGATCTTTGGTAATAAATTCTTTGTACTTAACATTGAGAAGTATTATCGTACGAAGTTTTGTGAAAAGTGTTTTGAAGGTATTCTCATAGGTTATAGTAGCCATAGTAAGGCATATAGGATTTTTAACAAGAAAATCATGGTTATAGAAGAGTCTATAAATATTGTACTTGATGAGACAAGCATTCTCCATAGTAGCTCATCTAGTGTTATTAGTATATATGCAAGTGCTAGGTTAAATGAATTAAGCTTGGAAGAAGCGATCAAGGAAGATGCTCTAAGCTCAGTCAAAGTCGTCAATTTAAGTATGGTGGAATAAGAACTACAATATGACAAACTCACTCAACCTGCAAGAGATGCAATAGTAGTGGCAGAACCTGCTGGTGGGATAGGAAGGAAACAAGTGTTCAGACACCTAAGAGATCACCAAATTACTTGATAATTGGAGAGCCAAGTGATGGAGTTAGAACTAGAAAAGGTACTACTAACGAAGTATTAAATCTTAGTTTCCTTTCTCAGGTTGAGCCAAAAAATTTTAAAGAAGCAAACAAGGTTACCTTTTAGATAATATTTATGCAAGAAGAGCTCAATCAATTTGGAAGATGCAAGGTCTGGGATTTGGTGCCAAGACCCAAAGGACAGAATATGATCAATACTAAATGGGTATTCAGAAACAAGCTAGACGAGAATGGAGTAATTATAAAGAATAAAGCCAGGCTTGTAGCTAAAGGTTTCAAACAAGAGGAAGGGATTGACTTAGACTATATCTTTGCTCCAATGGTGAGACTCAAAGCGATTAGGTTATTCCTTGTGTATGCTGCTCACAAAGGCTCCAAGGTCTATCAAATGGATGTGAAGTCAGCATTCCTCAACGGAGATCTAAAAGAGGAAATATACGTAGAACAACCCCCAAGTTTTGTCGACTCAACTTTCCTTGATCATGTATATTTCCTTAATAAGGCTCTGTATGATTTAAAGCAAGCTCTCCGAGCTTGGTATGTGGCAGTGTCTAGCTTTATTCTTGAGAATAAGTTTTCATGAGGAAAGATAGATAAGAAATTATTTTTTAGTGAAGTTAAAGGCAAGATTTTGCTAGTGCTAATCTATGTCGATGACATTATCTTTGGCTCTACGAAGGAAAACCTTTTCAAGATGTTTTCTAAACTTATGCAAGTGAAGTTTGAAATGAGAAGCATGAGAGAGCTGAAGTATTTCTTAGGATTTGAGGTGAAAAAATCTAATGATGGTATTTTCATCTCTCTGACGATGTTCACCAAAGATTTGCTTAAGAAATTCGGAATGGAGAATGCAACCTCGATGAGGACTCCAATGGGTTCCACTATGTCTCTAGACAAGGATGAGAAAGGGAAACCTTTTTATGAAACCAAGTATAGAGGAATAATTGGGTCCTTGCTCTATCTTACTGCCAATAGTCTCGACATAATGTTTTAACCATTTGTGTTCTCTAGATTTAAGGTGAACTCTAAGGAATCTCATTACGCCACTGCAAAGAGGATTATGAGATACCTTAAGGGTACACCAAATCTTGGCTTATGGTACCCAATAAGTAATGATGTCAATCTAAATGGATTTTTTGATGCTGATTTTTCAGGTAGTAGGGATGACAGGAAAAACATTTCCGGAACTTGTCAATTCCTCAAAAGAAGGCTTATCTCATGGAGCCGCAAGAAGAAAAATTGTGTGGCAATCTGAACTCCAGAGTTAGAGTATACCTATGCTGGGTGTAACACCCCGAAACTCAAAAGAGGGACGGGTGATGTTTTAAGCCCATTTTGGTTTTGGAGCAGGTGTCACGGGCGGGTCACGGGCGGGTCACGGGCGTGTCACGGGCGTGTCACGGGCGTAACACAGGCGTGACACGGGCGTGACACAGGCGTGTTCGGCCTCGGCTCGTGCGGTCGATGCTTTGGCGGTCGACGCTAGTCGAGTTGAAGAACACGGCCTAGGACACGGACGTGTCCCAGGCCATGTCACTCCAGGGATTCTGCAGCTGTGATACATGGGTCGTGACACGGGCACAAACACGGGCATGTCAAATGTGACACGAGCGTGTCTAATGCCGTGTCACAAGGCCGTGTACCTCTCTGACTGCGAAGTGTTGGTCGCTTGCACACGGGGGGCGTGACACGGGTCCCGACACGGGCGTGTCGCAGGTGACACGGGCGTGTCGGAGGTTGTGTCAGGGGCCGTGTGCTGGTTTTTCGATTCGATCGAGACGGCGAATGGGTAACACGGCCAGGCACACAGCCGTGTTGCAACCCGTGTTCGGCCCAGTTTTTGTAATTTTAGGCCGAATCGTGGCCGTCCGTTTCTTTGGGATGAGATCCAACGGCTGGGGGCTAGATCTGAGGGATTAAACTCGGGAATAGGGTTTGAAACCCTCACTTTTCTCCTATCTTTATCTCTCTTGATTCTAGAGAGAAGGGAGAGCAAGGAGGAGGAAGAAGGCCAATATCCGGCCACCGGCGAAGCTTCGGAGGTCCGTTTCGCGAGCGGAGTTCAGATCCGCGAAGGTGGGAGCGTTGCGGTGGTGTTCAACCGAGCAAATCTTCTTCATGGCTAGGAAGAGGGGACGAAAGGTAACGACACTTCTCCTCTCGGTTTTTAGGATTTAGGATGCATGAATAGCATCCCCTTCCTTTCATATTTTGAGCACCGAATCTCTCAAATGAGAGGGATTCGTGTAGCCTAGGTTCAAGAGGAACCTCCGTGTGGAGTATGTTCATCCCAGCATGCTTTGCATTAGAGATCCGCTCTGTTAGCGGATTAGGCATTGTGGGCGAAGCTGTGGTCGCGACCGTTAGTCCGACCCGGTGATGTTGCATAGCGAGATGTGAGGATTTGGTATAAATCCATAGCGGCGATACGCAGTTGTATGTATGCATTTTTCCCCTTTAATTGAGTGAGTACTCATAGTCGGAACCGGACGAGGTTAGCTCCGCTTTGTGCGGTAGATGGTTTCCTTGGAGCATGGGAAAGACACGGTGCGAGTGGCAATTGGGGTGGGGAAACCTTTGTTTATGCTGTGCTAAGGCGCGACTATGTCTCCGTGGTCGGCTGGCTTTTCCGTGACGCGCAACTCATGTGGGGAAAGTGTCCCGGCGAGACTAGCCCCTTGTGTGAGACTTACGAGAATGCCGAGCAGAGGGCAAGCCCGGGCAATGTAGCCATGAGCGGGTGGGGTCCAGCAAGGCTTCTTAGAATCGGTCAGTGTGAGGCGGAACCCTGACGAGCGAAGTCAGATCGTGCGGGCATGCCCTGGGGTTATGACCCTTGTGCGGGTGGGGCCTTTGCAAGGTTCCGTGTGACGGCGTGTGTGCCGTTAGGGACATGGTGGTTCTCTTGTGTTTGCGGCTTTAAGCCAATGGGGAAACGGAAGTACCCAGTGTTTGATGTTGCGCTAGATGCATACGAACTAGGGTGCCTTGGGTGAAACCCGGGCTGCATTCATGCTGCATAGTAGGCCCTTTCACTTTGTACAAAATACAGAGAACATGTATGCTGTATGAGACATCCAAGCCTGTTTTACCGCTTTATTATATATACTCTTTTGGTATACGAAGTGCTAACTTGCAGGTGGGGTTGTACCCCGGGGTCCGTTAGGGGCGGCCGGGAGGAGATGTGTTTGTTACACAGTAGAGGTCAGCCTTTGCTGACCCACGTTACTTCAAATCCTTACAGGGCAAGGATCGCATGTAGGAGATAGCGCGCCAGGCGAAAAGCCCTAAGCCTCATGATGTGTTGCCTGTGCTTGGTTTCTCTTTGTGTGTTTGCTACTTTTGTTATGTTTTTGTCCGGCTTGCATGCCGAGGTAGCCTAGGAGTGCTTGGCACATTTATATTTTTGTTTGGACTATTATTGTGTAAGGCCTTAAGGCCATTTGATACTCTATCGTTAGTGGATAACTTCTGTCGGTTTGTTCTATTTCCGCTGTGTATGTCTGGAGTTTTGAGTTTGGCTAGTTTCATATCATCTATTAATGCTAAAGCTCTGGTGTCCGTATATTGTGGGGCCCCGGCCGGACCCATATTATATGGTCTTTACAGGGGAGGTGTTATAATTTGGTATCAGAGGGAGGTTCGCGTTCCAATGAGAAGTTTTGCGGTCGAAAGTATAAGTCGAGTCGCGTATAAGAAGTTATCCACATAGGAGTATCGCGGGACCATGAGTGTCCTTATGTTCGAGTCTTGCAATTAGAGACTGATTTGCGTTTTCTTGCTTGTGTTTAGAGTGCAAGCAACGAGGCTGGGACCTCGAGGCCAAGAGAAAAGCTCTCGGCAAGTAGTGCGACTGCGCAAGGTCCGCTAGGGATGGGGGTCACACCGGCCGACTTCTGCCGCATGCTTGCAGAAGCGATGGTGGCGGCCCAAGCTGCAGCGACAGCACAGGTAGCAGCTCCCATTGCTCAGGTAGCAACTCCTGCTACCCCAGTCACGACAGCGACCGTGCAGGTTGAGGAGGCCAGGCGGGCAGAGACGCAGGCCGAGAGAGTGGTTGTCGGGCATGGGGACCAGCAAATGAAGTACTTTCTGAGTTTCCACCCTCCAACCTTCAAGGTAATCGGCACGCCCACAGATGCAGAGGATTGGTGGGCTAGGATTCAGGAGCTTCTGAGGGCGGCAGAGGCGCCAGATGAGAAAAAGGCAGAGTTCGCAGCCTTTATGTTGGAGGGAGATACCAAGTTATGGTGGGTGAGCCACAGTGGCCGGCAATTTCTAGGACGCACACCGTCCATCGAGGAATTTGGGAATGCCTTCCTGTAGAAGTACATTCCCGCCTCAACGAGGTTAGCCCTCCAGAGGCAGTTCCTACATCTGGTGCAGCGAGACAAGTCAGTGGATGAGTATGTTCAGGAATTTACTCGTTTGGGTCGTTATGTAGGGACGACCATGGCAGACGATGAAGAGAGGGACAATCTCTTCTATCATGGACTGAGGGAGAATCTAAGACAACCCCTCATATCGATGAAACATGCGGGTTTCAATGAACTGGTGGAGGCGGCCTGAATTTTGGAGAGTGACATGGAGCGATCCCAGCGTCGCAAGGGCTTCACACCCAAGCAGGAGGAGAAGAAGTCTGCTCAGTCCCATGGAAAGACAGAAGGGAGCCGATGGAAGAAGAAGCCTTCCACACATAAGTCGGGTGAGAAAAGCAATTGGACGTCCGGAGGGTCACGTTCTAAGGGCCCTGAGACGTGCTATAGTTGTGGCAAGCCAGGCCACATAGCAAGATTTTGTACCCAAGGGGGCACTGAGCAAGAGCCAAGGCAGGAGCAAACTGTGCGCTCCGGCCCCAGTGCCGCGGAGAAAGGGAAGATGGCAGAGTCGAGTGCTTCTCGGTTTCAACCAGTGCAGCCAAGGGCCTACAACCTTGGGCAACAAGAAGCAATCCGTCAACCCGATGTGGTGACAGGTACGAGAGTTCAACCTGCACCTTAGATTCCTGTCTTTCAAGCCTTTATGTTTGTTGCATGTGTGTAGGCTTTGTAATGGTATCTGGGTACCCCGTTAGGGTACTCTTTGATACGGGAGCGTCGCACTCCTTCCTTGCGGAAGGCTTTATCCAGAGGATCGGAGTGGAGTCTTTCTCGACGGACTCCGAGTTGAAAGTGCGCATGCCCAATGGGTCATTTATGACTACCAGGGCTAGAGGCCGGATTTGTTGGAGGCTCGAGGGAGTCGACTTCATATTGGTAGCGGCGATCTTGCCATTGTCCGAGTTCGACGTGATTTTGGGGATGGATTGGCTAGCGAAGCAGCGTGCCAGTATCGACTGTTTGTCCAAGGTGGTAACCCTGAGGGGCGTGGGGCAAGCGGAAGTCAAGTTTGAAGGCCTGCATGGAGTGGCCTATTCCCTAGTTTCGGCACTTCAGTTAGTGCGAGCTGTTAGCCAGGGAGGTGTAGCTCTAGTAGCGTTGTTGGAGGTTAGCCTTTCCAGGCTATCTCTTGAAGAAGTGCCCGTGGTGGCGGAGTTCGGAGATGTATTTCCTGAGGAGCTACCGGGAGCACGTCCTCGGCGGGAGATTGATTTCTCCATCGAGTTGGTGCCCGAGGCTAGACCGGTGTCGCGTCCACCCTTCAGGATGGCACCAAAGGAGTTGGCCGAGCTCAAGGTTCAGTTGCAGGAGCTTTTGGAGCAAGGGTATATCAGGCCCAGCTCTTCACCGTGGAGTGCGCCGGTGTTATTTGTAAAGAAGAAGGACGGTAGCATGCGTCTGTGCATAGACTACCGAGAGTTGAACAAATTGACGGTTAAGAACAAGTATTCGATTCCTCGGATAGACGACCTTTTTGACCAGTTGGTGGGGTCGGTGGTGTACTCCAAGTTGGACTTGAAGTCCGAATATTATCAGTTGCGGATTCGTGACGAAGACATACCCAAGACCGCGTTTGGTACGAGGTATGGTCATTTTGAGTTCTCGGTGATGCCGTTCGAACTGACGAACGCGCCGTCCGTGTTCATGGACTTGATGAACCGAGTGTTTCGCGAATATTTGGACTGGTTCGTAGTCGTCTTTATCGATGACATATTGGTGTATTCCAAGTCGGAAGCGGAGCACGAGTCGCACTTGCGGACAGTGTTGCAAGTATTGAGAGAGAACCAGCTTTATGTGAAGTTCTCCAAGTGCGAGTTCTGGTTGGAGGAAGTGGCATTTCTAGGCCATGTGATTAGTGGGGACGGGGTGGCAGTGGATCCAACGAAAGTAGAAGCCATCAGAGAGTGGCCAGTTTTGAGGACCGTGGCGGAAGTCCGAAGTTTTCTTGGACTAGCCGGGTACTACCGAAGGTTTATGGAAAACTTTTCGCGGATAGCTCTACCCCTCACTTCACTAACTCGCAAGGATCAGAAATTTGTATGGACTCAAGAGTGCAATGAGGCGTTTGAAACCCTGAAGGAAAGGCTAATGACGGCACCGATCCTAAGTCTACCAAAGGGGACCGAAGGATTCCAGATTTTCAGCGACGCATCCGGATGCGGTTTAGGATGCGTGTTGGTGCAGCATGGTAGTGTGATAGCCTTTGGGTCGAGGTAGCTGAAGCCCCACGAGAGAAATTACCCCGTCCATGATTTGGAGTTGGCGGCGGTAATTTTTGCTTTGAAGTTGTGGAGGCACTACGTTTATGGTGCAAAGGTGGAGATCTTTATGGACCACAAGAGTCTGAAGTATCTCCTAGATCAGAAGGACCTAAATATGCGGCAGCGCAGGTGGGTCGAGTTCCTTGGGGACTACAAGGTGGCGATCCAGTACACGCCAGGGAAATCCAATGTGGTGGAAGATGCCTTGAGTAGGAAATACTCGGGGCAAGGAAATTGGATTGAAGCTCACGATGAGCGGTTAAGGCGGGACTGGGAGTCCCTTGGTTTAGAATGTGTGGCAAGAGGCGAGTCTAGCGTGTCTCGACTAAATTGGATTGAGATGCAGAGTGACTTATGCGATCGTATTCGGGAAGCGCCCCGTCTAGATGCGGAGTTCCAACCTTTCGTGGAGGAAGCTCTAAAGGGCGAGGGTAGCGCCTGGGAGATGGTTGATGGGATTCTGAGGAAGGGCGAAAGGATTTGTGTACCGCAGTTCGGCAAGCTCCGCGAGGAGTTGATGTTTGAGGCCCACTTCATTAAGTACTCCATTCACCCGGGCAGTACAAAGATGTACTTGGATTTGAAGAAGTCCTATTGGTGTCCTGGGATGAAGCGGGACGTAGCTTTGTGTGTGAGTCGGTGCCAAACTTGTGCCTTGGTGAAGGCCGAGTGTCAGAAGCCGGGCGGGTTCTTGAATCCTCTTCCAATCCCCGAATGGAAATTTGATGACATCTCCATGGATTTTGTGCATGGGTTGCCTAGATCGTAGTAGGGTAATGATGCCATTTGGGTGATTGTGGACCGCTTGACCAAAGTGGCACATTTCATCCCAAACCGAAAGGAGGACGATGTGGAAAAGTTGGTGGAGTTGTATGTTCGCAATATTGTACGACTTCATGGGATTCTGAAGAGTATAGTCAGTGACCGGGATGGACGTTTCACGTCTAAGGATTGGCGGTTGGTGCAGAAGAGCTTGGGCACCAAGCTCATGTTCAGTACGGCCTTTCATCCTCAAACTGATGGGCAAACTGAGAGAACGAACCGTACTTTGGAGGATATGCTAAGGATGTGTACTCTCGACTTCGGCAAGAAGTGGGAGGATCACCTCTTCATGGTGGAGTTTGCTTATAACAATAGCTACCAAGCTAGTATCAAGATGGCGCCATATGAAGCTCTGTATGGGAGGCGGTGTCGAACACCGATGTCTTGGACAGAGGCGGGAGACACAAAGCTTTTGGGGAAAGAAGTGGTAGCCGATGCTAGTGAGCTAGTACGGACCATCCAAGAGCGCATGAAGGTAGCTCAAGATCGGCAGTAGAAGTATTTCAACGCTCGCCACAGGCACGTGGAATTCGCGGTGGGCGACTGGGTGTATCTTAAGATCAAGCCGTTCAAAGGCGTTTCACGAATTCGCCGACTCAAGAAGCTGAGTCCGAGATTTTTGGGACCATTCAAGGTCATCGATCGAGTGGGAGAGGCAGCGTACCGGTTGGCATTGTCCACAGAGCTAAGTGGATTGCATGACGTTTTTCACATCTCCGTCCTGAGGAAAGCATTGTTAGAAGCCAGCGTGGTGATTGAGCCGACGGCGGTGCTGCTAGAGGAAGACTTGAGGACGCGAGTTTATCCAATCGGGATAGAAGACTCAGAGGTTCGGCAATTGCGGAACAAGGAGGTCAGACTCGTGAAGGTCCGTTGGGACAACTGTGGTTGCGAGGAGCTCTCATGGGAGCGAGAGCATGCCATGCTGGAGGAGTACCCCGAGCTTTTCTCCTCAGGTACTGTTTAGTTTTGTTTACCTTCCATGTTTTAAATTTCGGGACGAAATTCTTTTAAGGGGGAGAGAGTTGTAACACCCCGAAACTCAAAAGAGGGACGGGTGATGTTTTAAGCCCAGTTTGGTTTTGGAGCAGGTGTCACGGGCGGGTCACGGGCGTGTCACAGGCGTGTCACGGGCGTGACACGGGCGTGACACGGGCGTGTCACGGGCGTGACACAGGCGTGTTCGGCCTCGGCTCGTGCGGTCGACGCTTTGGCGGTCGACGCTAGTCGAGTTGAAGAACACGGCCTAGGACACAGGCGTGTCCCAGGCCGTGTCACTCCAGGGATTCTACAGCTGTGATACACGGGCCGTGACACGGGCACAAACACGGGCGTGTCAAATGTGACACGGGTGTGTCTAATGCCGTGTCACAAGGCCGTGTACCTATCTGACTGCGAAGTGTTGGTCGCTTGCATACAGGGGGCGTGACACGAGTCCCGACACGGGCGTGTCGCAGGTGACACGGGCGTGTCGGAGGCCGTGTCAGGGGCCGTGTGCTGGTTTTTCGATTCGATCGAGACGGCGAATGGGTGATACGGCCAGGCACACGGCCATGTTGCAACCCGTGTTCGGCCCAGTTTTTGTAATTTTAGGCCGAATCGTGGCCGTCCGTTTCTTTGGGATGAGATCCAACGGCTGGGGGCTAGATCTGAGGGATTAAACTCGGGAATAGGGTTTGAAACCCTCACTTTTCTCCTATCTTTATCTCTCTTGATTCTAGAGAGAAGGGAGAGCAAGGAGGAGGAAGAAGGCCAAGATCCGGCCACCGGCGAAGCTTCGGAGGTCCGTTTCGCGAGCGGAGTTCAGATCCGTGAAGGTGGGAGCATTACGGTGGTGTTCAACCGAGCAAATCTTCTTCATGGCTAGGAAGAGGGGACGAAAGGTAACGACACTTCTCCTCTCGGTTTTTAGGATTTAGGATGCATGAATAGCATCCCCTTCCTTTCATATTTTGAGCACCGAATCTCTCAAATGAGAGGGATTCGTGTAGCCTAGTTTCAAGAGGAACCTCCGGGTGGAGTATGTTCATCCCGTCATGCTTTGCATTAGAGATCTGCTCCGTTAGCGGATTAGGCATTGTGGGCGAAGTCGTGGTCGCGACCGTTAGTCCGACCCGGTGATGTTGCATAGCGAGATGTGAGGATTTGGTAGAAATCTGTAGCGGCGATACGACGTTGTATGTATGCATTTTTCCCCTTTAATTGATTGAGTACTCGTAGTCGGAACCGGACGAGGTTAGCTCCGCTTTGTGCGGTAGATGGTTTCCTTGGAGCACGGGAAAGACACGGTGCGAGTGGCAATTGGGGTGGGGAAACCTTTGTTTGTGCTGTGCTAAGGCGCGACTATGTCTCTGTGGTCGGCTGGCTTTTCCGTGACGCGCAAGTCATGTGGGGAAAGTGTCCCGACGAGACTAGCCCCTTGTGTGAGACTGACGAGAATGCCGAGCGGAGGGCAAGCCCGGGCAATGTAGCCATGAGCGGGTGGGGTCCAGCAAGGCTTCTTAGAATCGGTCAGTGTGAGGCGGAACCCTGACGAGCGAAGTCAGATCGTGCGGGCAAGCCCTGGGGTTATGACCCTTGTGCGGGTGGGGCCTTTGCAAGGTTCCGTGTGATGGCGTGTGTGCCATTAGGGACATGGTGGTTCTCTTGTGTTTGCGGCTTTAAGCCAATGGGGAAACGGAAGTACCCAGTGTTTGATGTTGTGCTAGATGCATACGAACTAGGGTGCCTTGGGTGAAACCCGGGCTGCATTCATGCTGCATAGTAGGCCCTTTCACTTTGTACAAAACACAGAGAACATGTATGCTGTATGAGACATCCAAGCCTATTTTACCGCTTTATTATATATACTCTTTTGGTATACGAAGTGCTAACTTGCAGGTGGAGTGGTACCCCGGGGTCCGTTAGGGGCGGCCGGGAGGAGATGTGTTTGTTACACAGTAGAGGTCAGCCTTTGCTGACCCACGTTACTTCAAATCCTTACAGGGCAAGGATCGCATGCTAGCGCGCCAGGAGAAAAGCCCTAAGCCTCATGAAGTGTTGCCGTGCTTGGTTTCTCTTTGTGTGTTTGCTACTTTTGTTATGTTTTTGTCCGGCTTGCATGCTGAGGTTGCCTAGGAGTGCTTGGCACATTTATATTTTTGTTTGGACTATTATTGTGTAAGGCCTTAAGGCCATTTGATACTCTATCGTTAGTGGATAACTTCTGTCGGTTTGTTCTGTTTCCGCTGTGTATGTCTGGAGTTTTGAGTTTGGGTAGTACATATCATCTATTAATGCTAAAGTTGTGGTGTCCGTATGTTGTGGGGCCCCGGCCGGACCCATATTATATGGTCTTTACAGGGGAGGTGTTACACTGGGAGCTGTTGCGCTCAACTTTTATGGATCAAGAATCAACTTGAAGACTGCAACTTGAGATTTATGGAGATTCTTATATTTTACGACTCCTCTAGTGCGATTGCGATTACAAAAAATCCAGTCTCTCGCAGCCGAACAAAGAACATCAAAATTAGATATTATTTCATCTAGGAGCATGTGGAGAAAAGTAAAAATAACCTCAGTTATGTCCCAATGGATAAGCAAGTCACAAACATTTTTACGAAGCCACTGGATGAGGCCAAGTTCTCATTCTTCAAAATGCAACTGTGCATGCTCAACAAGGAATCATGAAGATGGCTAAGGAGTTAGAAATCTCTCAGTAAATTACATCTCAAAGAAGTCTAAATTTTCCAAGGTAAATTCGTCAAGAAGCAATTGTGGAAACTCACCGATCGTCAAAACCACATCTGTTTCCTCGACGAGATTCGATGATATTCAACGAATCTTACTTAGCTCCTGTGGGATTTCGACGAATTTTATACATGTCAATCTTTTTTATTTTGGATCCAAAGAGTCACCCAATTTAAGGTACACGCCTATTTATCTCTCCTAGAAACTTTAAGTATATATATGTAAGGTTTTTGGGGTAAACAAGTTCACATCGTTGAAATAGAACTACTGTATCCCGTCAATTCTTTGCTCGTCATTCCATATTCACAGATAGTAGCGTTGATCTTCTCCTCCAAACGAATCTCCACTAGATTTTTGCTCTTCTTTATGGCACCCCGTGGAATTGATAGCTTGCTTGTAGGGTGAGAGATCATTTGAACAGGGATCGCGTCAGCCATTGATGACTTCTGAAACATCATTCTCATATTGGAGATGGTCTAACTTACCTTCATTCTCGAGCACACATGCAAAGTGTTTGACAAGGATGTTCTGGAGTTCTTCCAAAATGCAAAGCTCCATCGTATGGACACTCTCATCAAGAGCAAGGTTCGACAAGTCAAAGTAAAAGTGAAGGCTTTCCTCCTCACGAGGTTCCTGAGGCTTCTAGAGTATGAAGAAACCAACCAATTAGAAGACGATATTTGGCAAGGGCTTTGTTGTTCTGTGGACTTCCAAGAGGAACAACATCCGTCAAACGAAAAAGGATGAACGATGAAGGCCAACTACTTTCGAACATTATTGGAAAAGTTCTTGTGTATAGTTGGTTCACATGATTACTTGTCCTCAAATGTGTTCAAGATTCTGGTCGCTATCATATGTCAAAAATGAATTGACGGGGGAATAATGTTGTTTTGTCGAATAAAGGATAGTCTCCGCGCACTGAACTTTGAAAAGTTGGTCTCCAGGAAGTGCTTGAGGAAGAGGAGGAGCTTGAGCCTGAGGATATGATTCCTCCTCCTTCTCCCCATGAAATTCCTGAGAGCTCGAGTGCAAGAATTGATGGGGAGTCTGTTGAAACTCAAGTGGCTAATGATGCTCAAGTTCCCTTGATTGTTCCTTCTTCTTCAGTGATAGATGTTCAAGATGCAGTAGTTCAGGATGTTAAGGTTCAAGTTCCTCAAGAGTTAGTTTGTATAGAGACAGTGGTACCAAATACAATTGTAGAGACAATTTATCTATACACAGTGATCGTTGATAACGTAAATGATACAAAACACATTGTATCTACTGATAATGTAAATGATTCTACTATTGATGCTTCTACAGAGAACATGATCGTAAGTATCCTAGAGTTTAATCTAGTTGTGTCTGTGGGGGGAGAAGATTCACTCTATTGTTTCTGTTAATAACCAGATCAATAGGTTTGCTTATATCCTACAGAGAAGTATTACAATGAATCCAGGTGGACTTCCAGTGGAGGAAGAAGAAATTGTTGAAATTTTTTATGAGGAAGGAAATGCAAAGGTGCATCCTCCTGTCTTAGAGGGGCAAGGTCCCGCAAGATTGGTTACATCTCATATTTCCCCAGTGGTAGAGTCGTCTAGTGATTTTGATGATAGTGCAGCTCTACCCTCTCCTCCAAGTACTCATGCTAAAGATCTTCCTAGTACGAGTTCTGAAAATTCATTACAAATATCTATAGAAGCTATGATGGCCAGACAATAAGCTCGTTTTGATCTATCTCTAAAGAAAGATAAGAATAAAGTTATGAAGAAAATAAAAGAGATTGAATGAGATATGAACAATGGCCTTATTGAGATCAAGATGCATTTTGATAAGCCAGAATCAAATTTGGACAGTTGGTTTTTGAAAGGTGGGCAATCCATTAATCTCAATATGGCTGGGTTTAAGAGAAATTTGGAGGTGCTCATAAATTTTGATGAGAATGCCAAGACAACGATCAATGCCCAAAATTTCAGGATGAATTACTTTAATAATCAAATGGTCTATTACAGTAATGTGATTGCTGATGAAGTAGTTAAATAAGTCAGAAAGGGGGAGGAAGAATTGAAAACAAAGGTTAATGCAATTGAAGCCTTCATAAAAGAACAGTTTAATGTAATCAACATCTACAGTTACGACAAGTTCAATTGGCTTCCTAGAGAATAGTTTTGTGATCACGGTTCTGCTGAGGTAAGGATACAAGAAACTATGATGCCTAATCCAGTACATGTTGATGTTCATCCTGCTCAAGATTATTCTCAATACTTGTCAAACACTCAAGATTTCTCTCAGTATGGAATAGATGTTGTTGCTACTGCTGGACTAGAGATTCAGGTGGTTGATGATGTGTCTCAACCATCTCCTAAGAGAAGAAAGTATGGATAAGGCACTTATGTGGTCAGGTCAGATCCTAATATAGAACTATGTGAAGTGTAGAGTCTGATCTCAAAAAGTATCATCTTGGACAACTTCAAATTAGTCGATGCAGGAAATGAAGACAAGTACGATCACTATAGCAAGGAGTAGTAGAAACATGAAGTTGCAAATGCCAAGAGAAGAATTTCATTCAGAAAATTCAGAAGGGATGATCCAAATGCCCCTCCTCCACCCCCGAAGTATTTCTCGAAGCTGAAGTCTTATTTTGACATACAGTTCCAAAAGAGCTAGGGGAAATAAGTTTAAAGTTCTTATTTTTCTTGACATTTGTGAACATTGTTTGCCCTGATTGAACATTTACACACATATATATTTTAATGTTTTGATTGAAATTATTCTTATTTCTCAATTGTTATGCTCTTTTCTTATTTTATTATCTTGTGTACAATTCACCTTAGTTTGTAGGGTTCAGACTTCTTCAAATATGGTGAGATTTTTGGGTATTGTATCCACAAAAACACTGATTTGAATAAGTGTCCCTTGAACTAAGATGAATTAAGATTGTATTTGATTGCGTGTTTTAGTTATGTGCTTGTAGGATGTTATTGCCAAGTACAACCCAATGTCATGTTACAGTGGGTCATGAAACATAGGACTATACAATGTAATCCCTCATTGTGTAGGCCAACGTTTTGACCCACGTGTAATCTCAATATTGGAGTGTACTTCTATTTCAAGTGCATTCGAATATTCAAGATAGGAAGTCTTGTTGTATACAAGATAGTCATAATTTTTTCTATGGAAAATTCATCGAGCATCGTAGAGTAGACTCGTCAAATTCATTGAGTTTATCTATTGATACTCGTCGAATTTGTCAGGTATACCTACTGATACTTGTCGAATTCGTAGAATTTTCTCAAAGGAAAATTCATCTAGTATCGTAGAGTAGACTCGTCGAATTCGTTGAGTTTATCTATTGATACTCGTCGAATTCGTCGGGTATACCTACTTATACTCGTCAAATTCGTAGGAATTCACTCTGCAAATTTTTCTTGCATCCTTGAGAATTGGCCAAGTAAAAAAGCATTGAGTGTGCTAGTCGATACTCATCAAATACATAGGGTGAATTTCGGTCAACCCTAATCATGCATTTACAATTTCCAATCGAGAAATTTCAAGAAAAGCTCCCATCAGCATACGAAACCGTTCTTCACGATTCTCTTGGACGACGACAACGTTCCGCACATTTTGTTCTTCTTCTAGTATGTTGACTAAATCTTTGATCTCTGAAGGTTCACATACTCCACAGATCTAATTGATCCTTTGTTCAGATCTAGAATTCAAAGATTTCAAGTTCTCTATTTCCTCAAGGCTTTCATGATCGAATTTTCAGAGGAAAAAAGATTGAAGACTTCAGATCTAAAGAAGATTATTTTTAATCTTTTGTTGCGTAAAACTATTATACTATTATTGGAGGTCTTGCCTCCGAGTTGTAAATCCTTATTTATAGGATTGAGTTTGTAGGAGAGGTTTTTCTTCGAGTGGTAGGAGAGTTGTCTCCGAATTTATAGGAGTTGAGGCTCCGAGTTGTAAGATTTTTTTCATTCTGAGATAAAGGTGAAGTAGATGAATCTAGTCCTTCATGGTTGATAGGCGAGGCAGGACAGTGGACGTACCCAAATCGGGGAACCACTATAAAATCTCTGTATTTTTGTGTGCTTGATTGTTCTAATTTTTATTCTGCTAAAAGTCATAGAACTCACCTATTCACCCTCTCTAGGTGATTTAGGTCGATTACTTGACACTTTCACACATAATTGTATTAATGAAATAAAGGTGGTTACATGATCTAGGAAAAATATTATTTTCTATCACATGTTTTTCTAGCCTACCTTACCTCTCTCGTGATTTAATTAGAATTTTTGGAAGTAATTTATCTTATAAAATACCAATAATATCATTTGTCACACTTAGGTAATTTTGCGATACTTGTGGTCAATAAAATTTTGAAAACTCATAATCCCTGACCAGACACTTTTTATGTTATTATAAACCCCTTGAAATTTTATTGGAATTTTAAGTGATTATTTTAGGTACTTTATTTGTAAAGTGATACTTTGGAATAATTATTCACCTGTTGAAATTATGGGTTAAGTAGTTATGAAAAATCATGATACTATATCCATCATCTTTTTATAGCAACATGAGCCTATGAAAATTTTCATAGAATTTTTGGATGACTAATTTAGGAAATCCCATTGAAAAGTGATACTTTGAATAATTATTCACCTGTGGAAATTTTGGATTATTTTTTATGAAAATTTTTGAAACTCTGCTTAACATAGTATTTTATCAATACATAACTCTGGTAAATTAATTGGAACTGTTTCACATTTATATTTGGTACTTTATGTGTAAAGTGATGTGTGTCACATATTTAGAGAATTTTTAATTATGGCCACATTATTTTGAAAATTTATGAATTTCTGATCATCCCTTATTTATGTCAAGAAAAACCTCTGGTGTTAATTTATATATTATTTGGCCAAGTTATTTGGTAGCTACACATTAAAGATCATAATTAGTTCATTTGAGTGATGATCTACATTTAGCAAAATTATTGATGTAATTTTTAGACGATCAAGATCACATGGAAACTGTCTAAAAATTGGAACATAATAGTAGAACATGACTTCTACAAGCCCCTAAAATATGTAGAATTTTTGAAGAACATTTGTCCTATAGTTTGTGCCTTAATTTAAATATATGTCACACCTTTAATTAAATGAAATGAATATCGATATTTCACCTTAGAAAATTACCATATTAAATTGGAATATTAAAAAGACCATTGCGCATCTTGGAATGAATCTTGGGGCATGTAGATTAGTAAGTTTAAGACTTGCACATTCATCAAGTATTGAGCCTTAAAGAGATAATAACATTCAAAACAACATGTGCTTAAGGGTAGACTATGAATATGACCATAGAGGTTATTCTTAACTGATTTTGTAGCATTTGGTGTGTCATTGACTTCTCATTGAAGTCCTAAGGTAAGTCACCAAAGGGTGCTGAGTTTTAGTGTCCATGGACACTAAGGGGGAGTAGCTAGACTTCGAGTCCAACGATAAGTTGCCTCTCCCCTACAAGAATCACAAACCATCTTAGGATAGTTTAAGAGTAACATAAAGAGAGGTTTAAGAGAAGGGTAGTCACCAATAAAAGTTAATATCCTGGAAAGGGGGATTTGGTCTTCAGCAAATCTTATTCCCTAATACCAAGCAAGTCCTTTACCTGGTAGACCTCGAGAAATCCAGAATTCATCCCAAATTTTTATGCTAAATTTAACAATAGATAAGATTTTTCGAAGTAGGTGAGTAAAGATAAAGTAAACCTCATCCTATATTGTTGGATGGAGTGGTTCATGGAATTATTAGACCTGCGAGATGGAGGCTTGATGTACAAGATGATAGAGATGTGACATGACTTGTTAGTCTTGTGAGCTAGAGGATCAAATGAGTGAGGTGATATATTGTATGTGCATATATAGTGGCTGTTTTTCGATACCGGTCCATTCATCACGCTAATGATAGTATGATAACTCTTGTGAGGTGTGAGAGTTTGAAGGGCTGATAGGTTGTATACACTATAGTCTGGAGGACAATCTCTGAAATCGTACACCCGACCAGAAAAGACTGGTGGATTCCAGCAATAGCACACAGAGACTCCAGAGAACCACTAGGACATGTACACAAAGCTTGGGTGTGTACATAGGGGTATGAGAGGTCTAGTCGAGGTAGTGTGCATACCAACATAGGAGTGGAGAGCCTGATACAGTGCCACTATGAGCCACGACAGTAGGCACAAAAGAGGTCAGCTACCTCTGAAAAATTAGGAACTAATGGTCTGTGCGCATAGAGTCATATGTGCGTGTTGCACTTGCATGAAGCATAACATAATCATTTCATTGTATATCAAAACATTCATTTCTGGCAGATCCTCATCATATAAATTAGTATGAACTCTTTTATATGATGAGTTATATTACCAGAAATATTAATTTATAAGTTTGTATGGGTGTTCATATAAGTTAAGGTATGTTTTTGTGATGATAACATAGTTTTTCTTAGTTTTTGTGCTGCACTTTACTTATTCATTACTGGCCCCTTTTACTATTACTTTTCTTATACACTTGTTAGTTAGGGCCACTATCACGTGCTCATTTTTTACTACCACATATACCTTTCCTTTAATCATCCCACCAGGTTCCTAGGAGTCATCGGGGTGGGTGGATGCCGAAGTGACTTAGTCTTCTGACTAACGGTTAGTGACCGTATAATTTTAGGAAATCGAGGAGCAAGTTAAGCAGCAGATGCACATTCAGGAGCCCCTATAGCTGATGCACTTATGATAAGTATACCAGTCGCACAAAACATATAAAATGGGTGAATTTTCACAAGTATTGATCTCACAAGGACACAGTAAGGTGGAGTAACTTTCGAGGAAGACTTGAGACTAAAATCCTTAGGTCGGGGTTATGAAGGGTTATTTGATTTGGATTGACAAAAATAAAATAAAACTGAATTAACAACTACTATACATGCCGCTATGGAATGCTTCACTTGGAGGAATGGAGACTATGCAGGCCGCTATGCATTACTTCGCAGGATGGATGGACGAGCAAGCAAACAGATGGAATGATTCGCACCAGCAAAATGAGGGTTGAAAGAATCTCTTCGCAATGCATGCCACTAGTAATTGCTAGTGTGGCAACACTCATGATGACAATATGGATGAGATGAGGTGGAGGCGCTCCTCACTTATATAAATAAAAAGATATTCACATAGACATAAACGATAACATTTAAACAAAGCTCGGCTTTACACAATCATCATCCAAACATCCCAAAAATCAATAAGAAATCTACAACAATCAATGAAGAGGGAAGAATATAACTGATGCACAAAGTGTCACAACCCACATTTTCTCCGCATTTAATCAATATATCAGAGTAAGAGAAAACACACGTCGTGATGCCACGCCACACACGGGATAACTGCAGATGCTCTGTGAAGAAACTACTCCTGACACTTATCATGAAATTCTCAGGTTTATCTTGTAGAAAAAATTTTTAGTTTTGTTTGACGGTTGTATCCCTCTACTCAGTGGATCAATTAGTACACAGATGAAAATATAAATATACGTTGCGAAAAATACTTTATTTACATCGATTAATATCCTACATGAGCATGAACATCCACATAGGACAACTCATGATATGCATACCTCTAGATTTAATATAGGTAGGAAAAGAGCTTTTACGTTCGGTAAAAATATAATGACATTTGATTTAAAAGATGCCATGAATATGAGATAAGCATAAGGATACTTTTATAGCTTGAAAATAACTAACATGCAATCCTAAGATAAAACCTTCCCAGAGAGAAAGTAAAACCAACAAATCAACTAGAAAATGACTTAGCAGCTAGCAAGTAACTCAACATTCAACAAAATATTGGCGTCAACAACCTGACACGAACCTACCAAAAAGCATGTATGCCTGAACTAAAAACAAAACAACAAAATTACCTCATAATGGTAAGGAAAGGACAATTGCAATAGATGTAGAACACCAGCAACTACCAACCCAAGCCGCTCGATCGGCTACTGCTCCGAGCCTGAGGCATTCAAAAGAAAAGAATACCTCAGCAAGAAAGTACAAGTGACAATCAAAGATTAATAATATCAATGATCAGAAGAGTTAAAAGGGTTACTAACCCATTCAAGAAAAATTGTTCAAACACAGCAAATAGGTCATAACATAATATGCAAGAAAGAATTCTCGAAGGTATAAGTGTGAGAAGTTGCAACAAGTACAAAATGAAGCCATGGTTCGATACGATCTGCAAGTGTAGGACTAATAATACATGTTTATATAATAATAAAGGAAGAGACTAAACAACTCAAAACATGTGAATCATTAACACATGGCAAAACGGTACTGAGTAAGTGGGACATTATCCAACACGAACCATCAATCCAAACATCACAAAAAGGAACTATGGTGGTGGCCACATTGTCCAACACAACCCAATAGTCCAAAACATCTCAAAAAGGCACTGTGGTGGTGGCCACATTGTCCAACACAACCCAATAGTCCCAACAAAATCACCAACCACCATTTGTAATGACTCACGTACCAGCATCATGTTGGTGGTCCATTATCCACTACCAACTTAGACACAAACATACATCCAGAACAACAATAAAACCCAAGTCTAACCTCAAGATTTCTCAACGACAAAGAGGAAGGAAAATCCCAAAAATTTACCCTATGGTCAATACTCGACGAATTTACCTTATTCGGCGAGAAAAATTCTAAGTACACAACCATTCGTCGAGTATACCCGACGAATCGACTTACCCTTACCTCGAAACTCGAGGAATCGGCACATAAACTTCTATGTCCATACGGAATTCGTCGATAATACTCGAAGAATCTCCTTTACCTTAAGGCGAAACTCGGCAAAAAAGACTTAACTCAATGAATTTACTTCACTCAATGCCTAGCTTAGTTCACTCAACGCACTCGATGCCAAAATAGATATACTCAAAGCACTCGACGCCAAACAGCTATACTCAAAGCTCTCGACGACAAGATAGCTATACTCAAAGCACTCAATGCCAAATAACTATACTCAAAGCACTCGACGCCAAACATATATACTCAAAGCTCTTGATGCCAAAACAGCTATACTCAAAGCACTCGATGCCAAAGTAGCTTCACTCAACAAACTCGATACCAAAGGCTTTACCCGATGAAAAATACTTAGCTTCTCATAAATACTTGATGCCAAAGGCCCAACTCTCAATGCACTCGACGCTAAAGGCCAAACACTCGACACACTCGATGCCAAAGGTAAAACACTCGATGCTCTTGACGCCTAAGGCTATTCACTCGACGACTTTGACTTTACTCATTAATACTCGACGTAAAGGAATTTACCTCCCAGAAATATTTGATAAATTTTAGTCAGACTCAATAATTTGTGATACACGACAAAAAGACTTAACCTTAAACTAGTACTTGATGAATTTAACATAGTTAATCCCTTCCCTACCCATCGTACTCGACCAAATGAACCCTACACTACTCCCATCTTCTAAGGAGGAAGGAAGAAAGAGGAAAGGAAAGTAAAATGAATGAGAACAAAGCAAGGGGAAGAAATCACCACTTGCCTCAAATCTTAAGAAATTTGGCCTCACGAGCGCTCCTCTCCAAGGATCGGCCGTAAGAACTCCTAGGCAACGTTTCCTAAAACTTTTCGGGGCAAACAAGAGTCAAGGTCAAACACCCTAAAACCAAAAATCCACGAAACGGGGAAAACCTACCGTACACGCATAGATCTCGGCGAGAGCTTTCCGAATCTACCCTCCGATGATGATTCCACACATCAGAACTCCTACAGGCGGAGAACGAAGACCTCGCAATGTCCATCGCCTACTTTCTCTCGCAAATTGGCCCGACGGCTTGGGAGAGAAGATAAATAGGGTTTTTCCAAAACATACAAGCTTATATATATATACCTATTATTATTATTAATTTAATTAGCTGCATGCCCAAATAACTAGAAAACCCAAATCACCTCGGATTTCCACAAAATTCGCACCAAGGATAAGTCCTGGTGTTACAAAACGAAAGAAGAAGTCGAAATTAAGATTCAATAAACCAAACTCGGCTCAAAATTCTCCGAAGTCAAGACCAACATCAACCTACTAAAATCATCCGAGTCAAAATCTCGGATTCTGATGAGCAAAATCACCCTCCAACAATGGCGTCTGCTAATTACGCATCAACATAATGCCCTAACATCATTATTACGTCACTACATGAATTTAAAATAATCATCGAAAAATCAGGGGCGTTATACGAAGACTAATCAAAGTTTTATGGTCGAAATCGAGGAATGTAAATCCTCATCCAAGCTCGGGCTTCGACTGCCTTCAAGGGTCTAGAAGAGCTATCACCTTCTTCTACGTTACCTGTCTTCGTCGTCAATAGTCTCCATTCACATTATCTACAAAAGAACTCTTCAATTACATCGACAAATCCTTCGATGCGGATCTTGGAAGCATGTTAATGATGGAGGAAGCTAAGAGGATGCCCCAACTATATATTTGCATGAAGAACGTGGCCAGATCTCCTCCCAATTGTGGGTGGCGATGAAGCGGAGGAAATGGTGATCTAGGTCTGTGCGGATCAAGGTTGAAGAAGGGATCTCCAATTAGGATGATATCCTATGACTTAAATAGTAGACGGTCATAATTTAAGAGGCGCATGACCAAACACAAGATTGTGTGTTTGATCGTGTGATAATAATAGCATAGGGGTACCAGCCTAGGAAGACAGGAAGCTCGTACCCTTTTGAACACATACGAGCAAACTGCTCGTGCGTAAATAAATCGCATGGAGCTGGACAGAACTCGATTTTTCAGGCAACAAGGGAAGATCGTGCACTTTGCTTCACACACGATTGAATCTAATCATGTATCAAGAAAATTGCATGATGGCTGCTCACCTAAATGAACATGTCCCCATCACATGACTGAAACAATTGTCCAATAAAAAAACACACGATCATGTAATGTCTACATGCAACAATTTGAGCACTAAGGGAACAACCCACCTATACACAAGCACCACCGCATGGAGCACACCTCCAGCACAAGCATAAATATAATAATATGAGCAAGAAAAAGGCATGGGGAGCTCCATGTGCTTACCCCCAACAATGATATGCACGATTGCACACCTTAATGGGCCAAAATGTGCACTTTATCTGAGAATCATGAACAAGTGAAATATAAGAAATAATGACCTGAAAGTGAAGTGCATATGCGGGAAAACTAGCCCAGATGTGCCTGAAAAACAATATGAAAATCGGACTCATCGGCAAGACTAGACTTAACCGTTTGCTCGGACCGAGTAAATCATCCCTCATGTGGACGAGAAAAATAAATAACTAGCATAGAAAATGCAACGGCGGAGTACCATGTGAAGTCGCATGCTCACCTCCATAAAAATACTATGGAAGAAATTTTTTATTATGCAAAATAGTTTATAATGTTTTAGGAGCGTATCTATATAGTATTACTACTCAAAAATAGAATCACGGTGAATTGTCCGGTTATGCGTATGGAGAAAGTAAAATGATTGTTGAGTTGAGCATTGTTAAAGATCGGTGCTCGGGATAACCTCTAAAGAAATCCATCAATGACAGTGACCATATGCTCTCCCTTCCACACTCTCTTTACGACATTGTTTTGGTTCAACGCGTGAAACAATAGAACTTTAGGTTTAATATGGGCTTAGGTTTTAGTGAGATATACAAAGATAAACACGAGGGCTCAACTCACCTAACCTAAATGAGCTAAAGCAAAAATAACTATCAACGCAACATACAAAAATGAGCTGCACCACACCCCGAGACATGGACTTGACAATATGGGTGTGTGCACCGCCTACTTTCAATAGAAAACATCAAACATAATTTCATTAAAAAATTTTCTCTTTTTACTCTTTTTTTCACATACTTTTCATTATCAATTTTTTTTCTTTTTCACATTTCCTTTTTTTTAGTTTTCATTTTTGCAATTTCAGCATAAATTTACTTTGGAGCATGTCCATATAACCACAAAAACATCACCACATCAACACCCCCCAAAGGAAAATCAAAATACAACTAAAACTCAAATTTGGTTACGTGACAAGGATTGGCTATTTGGCTTTGGCGAGATATTGGTGGGGCTGAATCAAAAGATGAGGTAGGCACAAAGGGGCTAGCAAGTTTAGAGCGATAGGAGTTGCACACAAGCTCAAAGGGGCCAAAATTAAGGCCTACATCACACTCACACGCTTGAACTAACTTATACCCATGCTTCGAGAATAGCTTGGGGCAAGTTCTTAGCCACCGAGAAAGACTATCCTTACTCCCGACTCGAGCAATACTAGGCTAACAACTGTTTAAAAACATCCCTATACTACCGTCGGATTCATACTCGATTCAAAATTTTTGAGTAGAAAAATAAATAATATTTACACTAATAAAAAAAGTATGAAATTATAAGCATAAAGAAAAACTATTCTATTCAAATTTCTATATGATACGTGAGCACTCGACTAGGAGCACTACAGGAGTCATCATTTTACTCCATCTTACTATCCTAAGCCAGCAAAGCTATTTTTCTTAATCACACAAAAGAGATGAAATAAACTTGAGACATGCTAACGGATAAGCACGCGCTCATGTGGGTACTGTGGTGTGTGAAGAATATGAACTAATGAGTATAAAATTAAAACAAAAGTATTTCTAGTATGCAAAGGAAATGTGCACATGCAATGGGTACAAATACAACAACTCTTCCCCATGCTCAATCTAAACAAACTCAGAAAATTATGAGAAATAAGATTAATTAAAGTAGCTAAGGAAGAGAGTACCCAATGCTCAGCATGTGAGCATACCAGAAGATGCATAAAAATTAATGAATCAAAGCATCCACCATCTAGCATATGCAATGAATACCTGGGGGTGAGCTTCAACCAAACAAAAAACAAATATACAACCTGAAAAGAAATTCAACTAAATTAGATTTTAAAAAAAAATTAATATAACTACTGGGGTTATTGTCCTCCCAACACGACTTTTTTTAGAACTTTAGGAGTTTTAGCTGATGGGCCTATGAAAAAAGTGCACAGGTAATTAGCCTAATATCTGTGTCTGTAGCAGGTATCAATACAGTGGTAGATCAGTTACCCCTCTACCTAAATAAAAATACCTACTTATCACAGATAGAAGGAAGAGAATGTAAGAAGAGTAGGGGGATCCTCACTCATCTCACCGAAAATATCATTATCTTACAAGGTGTCATCTTTAGGGAGACAGCAAGAGGAGAAGGCATTGACTGAGGATTCCACTATAGAGGAGGGATCAACCTCCTTGCATAAGAGGATACACTTATCATTAACTCGAACAAAATGCTCCAAGTCCTCCTGATATACCTGTGAAAACTTGTCATGCACAGGCTCAAACAAAGAAGGTGGCGTTGGGTATTATATCCACAATAACCCTGATTTGAAGAAGGGTCCAGTTAAGTTAAGATGAATTGTAATTGTATTTGATTTTGCATTTTTAGTTATGTACTTGCAGGTTTACATTGCTAAGGACACACCAATATTAGGTTATAGTGAGTCAGTAAAAACATGACTATACAATGTAATCCTTCATTGTGTAGGCCAAGGTATTGACTTATGTGTAATCTCCCTATTGGGGTGTACTTATATACAAAGTTCATAAGAAGGATCAAGGAAGAAGAAGAAGAACTTGAATTCAGGAAAACAAAATTTTTACCCAAGTAAAATTCATCGAGTATTGTAAGGGATATTCGTCAAATTTGTCGAGTATACTCATTGATACTCGTCAAATTCGTCCCATATACTTACTAACACTTATCAAATTCATCATATGTACTTGTGGGAGAATTTCTGATAAGTTGGAAAAACAGTTAAGTAAAATTCGTCGAGTATCATCAAGTATACTCTGTCGAATTCATGGAATGTATCTAACAATACTCGCAGAATTCGTTGAATATACATGACGATACACTCCGAATTCGTCGAATCATCTCGACGCTACTTCTCTGGATTTTCTTAAGGCAAGTTTGTCAAATATCACTGGGTTATGCGTCGATGGCATCAAGTGTGTCGAGTGCGTCGAGTTCATCGGTGGCATCAAGTGCATCTTGGTGTCGAGAGCATTGAGTCTGCTAGCCTATACTTGTCGAATTCATCGAGTATACTAGCTAAAACTCAATGAATTCGTCGAGTATGATTTCAGCCTTGGCATTGAGTGGCTAGCTAGCTTGAGCTTGATTTCTCTAAGTCAAATTCGTTGTATATCAATAACTATTCAGAGAGTATACTAACAATACTCAACTAATATGACTTGGTCATTTTTTTGACAATTTTACAAAATAAGGCTCGGGTTGCGGCGACCATGCACAGTAAATTTTGCAAGGTCCCAATTTGGAATTTCCTCTATAGTTGTTGCCTTGATGTTGCCTATAAATACTTAGGATGGATTTTTCATCAACCCTAATCAAGAAAATCGTTCAAAATTCAAACCGTACAAGTTTCCAAAAATAGTCCGGTCGGCACCGTACGTTTTGCGAACACCACTCTGCCGATGATTGTTGTGCTCGATTCGATCTTCTTCCAATACGAGTAGATCTTTGTGTTCTAAAGGCTTCTATTCTACAATATCTAGTAGATTCAAGATACAAGATTCAGGTCTTCAAGATTTCTAATTCCACCATGTTCTCTAAGTGATTCAAGTTTTACCTAAATGAAGAACGACGGATAGAAGACCTCAGATCTTGTCAAAGTTAATTTGTATAACTCTTGCATAATTTTCTTTTACATGTGTAGGAGATTTTTCTATGAGTTGTAAATCCGTTTGTGGATCGAGTAGTAGATCCATTTGTGGATCTAGTGGTTGATCCATTTATGGATTGATTTGTAGGAGAGGTTGTTCTCCGAGTACTAGGAGATTTGTCTCCAAGTTGTAGGAGTTGCGGCTCTGAGGTGTAAGATTTGTTGAAAACTGAGAAAGATGAAGTAGCCGAATCTAGCCCTTCGTTGTAGATAGGTGAGGTGGGACAGTGGACGTAACCAACACGGGGAACCACTATAGATCTCTGTGTTTTGTGCTTGCATAATTTTTAAGTAATTTTTATTCCTCAAAAAGACACATGCAACACCTATTCACCCCCCTCTAGGTGATTAGGAAGACACGATATACTTTTAATTGGTATTAGAGCGGCGTTTTGTTCGATATAAGATTACACCTTGAACAAGATCGCAGATCTAGCATCCAGAGATTCCGCTTAGTAGTCATGGACAGAAGAAAGGACATGTCTTCTATGAAGTTACCAATGTGCACCAAAGAGAACTTTCCCTTGTGGAAAGAACGAGTCAGGTTCTCAGGGAAGCAGCAGATCCGAGAATTTTTAAGATTGTGGAAGAAGGACCGTATATGCTTATACAAGCCTCAGCTTTGAACCCAGTTATCATGATCCCCAAGAAGATGATGGATCTAACTAAAGAGGAAATTTGCTCTAGTCTCCTTGGACAAAAAGGCAAAGAACATTATAGCAAGTGTAGTGGATGATTCGATGTTACAAAATTTATTCCACTACAAATCTACCATGAATATGTGGGGCTGCCTGGTTGTTCTCGTGGAAGGTACAAAAGAAGTTAGAGACGATCGAAGATTGTTGTTGAACCAAGAGTAGGAAGCATTCAAGTAAGGTGCAAATGATACTATGGCGGATAGCATCGAGAAGTTCTTCAAGATCATGAATGGGCACAGAAACTATGGTTGCACCTTCACTGATGTTGAGTTGAATGACTAATTCCTCAGATCCTTGACAAAGGACTGGGATACTAAAGTGGTAGCCCTTAGGGAGCTTGGGAAGCTTCCTGAGACAGACCCTCAGAACCTGTTTGGAAAGCTGCTCTCCTATGAGCTTCAAATGAACACCAGAAAGAAGGAGGAATAAAGCAGCAGGACTTCAAATAGAGAGAAGTCAGTTGCCCGGAAGGCTGAAGGTTCGAGGAAGTCTAAAGCCATGTCACCAGTAAGGAAACGTGCTCCAAACACCCCATAATTCTCTAAGCCAAGCGCATGAGGCTCCGAGCTATCTGTTGGAGAGTTCTCCCTCATCTCTTAGCAGTTCAAGAAACTTCTCAGTAAGAGGAGATAGATGAAGAATCAGTCATCCTCCACTGACTTTAGAAGATCACATCATGATGGTGATCCTCCAAGAAAAGCTACAACAAGGAGGACAAGTATAAATCTAAACATAGTAAATAGTTTTCCTTTGACGTTATTTTATACTATTGTAATAAGCCAGGACACATGGTTGCGGAGTGTCCCAATAAGAAGAAGGAAGGATCCAAGAGAGAGGAGAGGAGATCCTTCAAGGGTAAGAAGAAAGATGAAAAGAGCTTCGTCGCCAAGAAGTCCAATACTTTGAGCGATAGTGACTCGAGTGAGTCAAGTTCAGAGAATGAGGAAGCTTACTTCGGGATTATGGCTCGATCAGACGGGGAAGTTGGCGAATCTGTGTACCATAGGAAGGTAAACTCACACACTATCCTCTCTGAGTCGAAAACGTTAACAAATGCCCATGAGGACTACTTTTCGGGGGAAGATGAAGCTGACATGATGGCTCAACATGAGAATCTCTTGATAGTTTTTTTTACAAATGTCGAAAGTTAGTCAAAATGTAAGAAAAGGAGATTGCCTCCCTCAAGTTAGTGGAAACGGGTCTGGAGGAGGAACTTGCAAAATTACTTCCTCTCAGAGATGAATTCCACTCCTTGAAAGAGTAATTGAAGAGTACGGTTGAGACATTATGGCAGAAGGAGAAATATCTAGATGAGCTGGAAGAATAGCTCGCGGTGGAAAAGAAGCTATTTAAAAGCTACTCGAAGCTAAAGACCGTTCTTCCTCTCATCGATGAGTTCTCTGCCCCAAATAAAGGTAGTGGTCTTGGTTATGTTACTTGAAAAGGTAAGACTGCTAGGAAATTCAGCGCTAAATAAAAATGGAAGGCACCGCAAGGTCAAACTTCGTTTAAGAAGGTCATCTTATCGATGAATAAACTTAACCTTGAGACATCATAGAGTCACCATGCTAGGCCTACATACGTGGAACCAAATAGGTTCTACCAAGGGTGGACTCATCCTAGAGACTTTGGGGCAAGTGTATTCAAAGCACCTTATAAAGAAATTATTCTGAAAGACTATGGTCCTTTTGTTCATGAACAAAATTATAAGAAAACACCGAAAGCCAAGACGGTGTTACCTAAGGCAAAGGAGTTGGAGAAGACCTGTGTATGTTGCAATCAGGAGGCTTCCACCTCCTAGTATATTGCCCCTGCTAGACCTCATATTCAAAAGGTAAAGTTGGAATACAAGAGAAGGTACAATCGGTTTGCTTGTTGATGCTGCGGCAAAATTGGACATTTTTGCATAGATTGCTGGTTTAACCCTGCTAATTTTGTAACTACACGAGTTAACCATGCGAGACCGACCACTCGCAGAGTTAATGTTCCTAGTGGTGTTAAGCTGACCTGCAACGAAGGAACCAAATCCATTTGGGTTCCTAAGGTAAAATGATTTATGATTGCAGGTATGTTCAAAGGCCAACAAAAATCCAATCTGGTATTTGGACAGTGGATGCTCTCTGCATATGACCGAGATAAGAAGCCTACTACAAAAATTTACCCCAATCAATGAGGGACCAAAATTTATATTTGGAGGGTTAGACAGGGGAATCATGAAAGGCTATGGTTTGATTTCGAATGGCATAGTCTCTTTCACAGACATAGCTTATATTGAAGGATTACAACATAATCTGATAAGCATAAGTCAATTATATGACAAAGGCTATATCATTGAGTTTTATAAGGACAGGTGTCTAATAAAGTTGTTTGCAAATTTTGATATGATCTTAACAGGAACTTGGAGTTGAAATATATTTTGTTTAAATTTTCTATGTTTAGACAATTCTACACCAGTGTGTTTTTTGGCTAAAAGCAGTGCGTCTCTGTGTGACCAATGACATAAGAGATTAGCACATATTAATTTCAAAACCATAAATATGTTATTTTCTCACAACTTATTGCGTGATTCCCCCATCGTTAAGTGCCTTAAAGAGAGTCCATGTCACACATGCCAAATGGGTAAGCAGACAAGGGCTACCTTCAAGGGTGTTGCTGAAAAAGATTCTTCGAGAAGTTTATATTTACTTCACATGGACTTATTCGGTCTTATGCCAATTCACAGTTTAGGAGGTACGGTCTACACGTTAGTAATTTAAAGTCTTTTATTTCAAGGTAGCTAATAACTTTGAGGGGGGTGGTTAGGTTTTTGATCTTTTATAATTATCTTTAACTTAGTGTGTTGTGAGTTAGTAATTTTATGTTTTCAAGAAACACCACAATAACACACACATAATTAATAGTGATTCCCTAGATTATGGGTACATCCATTATCCCTCCCACCTTTCTAACTTCTTGTTAGACAAGGAACTTCTCTAAAAACTCATCTCCTTATAGCTTACAACACAAATCCCGCAGGATCTCTCAGTCTCCTCCAGGACATACAACTCAGGATAAGACTATACATGAATTCTATTGATGAAGATATCTTTTCTTCTATCTTGACAGGACCACCTGCTAGGCCTGCTGCTGCTTCCACTTCTGCTGATCTCAGTGCTGTGCCACCACCTGACTACAATGAAACTTACAAGAAGGCAAAAGCAGCTGATGCTAAGGCAATGAATATCCTAGCTCAGACAATGTCTGATGAGATATTCCAGAAGCTGGCTGAATGCACCTCAGCCAAAGCTATGTGGGATTCCCTCAACCACATAGTTGTTGGCTCAGCTGATGAGAGGAAGGACAGAAGAGAGTCTTAGCGGGGAATCACTAAAGGTTACAGTATGATAACCAACAGTATAGTCTCCTTCACAGAAGTGGCTTGTGTTAAAGGATTACAACATAATCTCATAAGCATAAGTCAATTATGTGATAAAGGCTATATCGTTGAGTTCTACAAGAAAATTTGTATGATAAATTGTTTGCCAATTTGGAGACAGTCTTAACAGGCACACGGAGTAGAAATATTTTCTGCTTAAATTTTCTATGTTTAGATAATTTTACACCAGTGTATTTTTTGGTAAAATATAGTGCGTCTCTTTGTGACCAATGACACAAGAGATTAGCACATTAGATTTCAAAACTATTAGTATGTTATTTTCTCAAAAATTAGTGTGTGATTCCCCCAACATTAAGGCCTTAAAATGAGTCCATATCATGCATGCCAAATGGATAAGCAGAGAAGGGCTATCTTTAAGGGTTTTGCTCAAAAAGATTCTTCTAGAAGTTTATACTTACTTCCCATGAACTTATTCAGTCCTATGATAATTCATAGTTTAGGAGGTAAAGACTATACATTAGTCATTGTTTATGAATACTCTCGTTTTACTTGGGTGTTCTTTCTAAAACACAAGTTAGAAACTTTCGAGACTTTCACTAATTTTGTCAAGAAAATTCAGAACGAATTAAACAGCTCTGTGCTGAAAATCAGAAGTGATCACAGAACAGAATTTGAGTCTGGGTCAATGACAGAATATTGTGGAAGTCAAGGTATCTTTCATGAGTTTTCCTCTCCACGCAATCCACAATAAAATGGAGTTGAAGAAAGAAGGAAAAAACCCTCATTGAAGCATGTATAGCTATATTGAATGAGGCTTCACAACAAGATTACTTCTAGGACGAAGTAGTCAACGCAGCTTGCCACGTGCAAAACAGATCATTAATCAACAAAATCTATCGTAAGACTCCCTATGAACTGTTGAAGGGAAAAAAAACGACAGCGTCCTACTTTAAGATCTTTGGTAATAAATTCTTTGTACTTAACATTGAGAAGTATTATCGTACGAAGTTTTGTGAAAAGTGTTTTGAAGGTATTCTCATAGGTTATAGTAGCCATAGTAAGGCATATAGGATTTTTAACAAGAAAATCATGGTTATAGAAGAGTCTATAAATATTGTACTTGATGAGACAAGCATTCTCCATAGTAGCTCATCTAGTGTTATTAGTATATATGCAAGTGCTAGGTTAAATGAATTAAGCTTGGAAGAAGCGATCAAGGAAGATGCTCTAAGCTCAGTCAAAGTCGTCAATTTAAGTATGGTGGAATAAGAACTACAATATGACAAACTCACTCAACCTGCAAGAGATGCAATAGTAGTGGCAGAACCTGCTGGTGGGATAGGAAGGAAACAAGTGTTCAGACACCTAAGAGATCACCAAATTACTTGATAATTGGAGAGCCAAGTGATGGAGTTAGAACTAGAAAAGGTACTACTAACGAAGTATTAAATCTTAGTTTCCTTTCTCAGGTTGAGCCAAAAAATTTTAAAGAAGCAAACAAGGTTACCTTTTAGATAATATTTATGCAAGAAGAGCTCAATCAATTTGGAAGATGCAAGGTCTGGGATTTGGTGCCAAGACCCAAAGGACAGAATATGATCAATACTAAATGGGTATTCAGAAACAAGCTAGACGAGAATGGAGTAATTATAAAGAATAAAGCCAGGCTTGTAGCTAAAGGTTTCAAACAAGAGGAAGGGATTGACTTAGACTATACCTTTGCTCCAATGGTGAGACTCAAAGCGATTAGGTTATTCCTTGTGTATGCTGCTCACAAAGGCTCCAAGGTCTATCAAATGGATGTGAAGTCAGCATTCCTCAACGGAGATCTAAAAGAGGAAATATACGTAGAACAACCCCCAAGTTTTGTCGACTCAACTTTCCTTGATCATGTATATTTCCTTAATAAGGCTCTGTATGATTTAAAGCAAGCTCTCCGAGCTTGGTATGTGGCAGTGTCTAGCTTTATTCTTGAGAATAAGTTTTCATGAGGAAAGATAGATAAGAAATTAATTTTTAGTGAAGTTAAAGGCAAGATTTTGCTAGTGCTAATCTATGTCGATGACATTATCTTTGGCTCTACGAAGGAAAACCTTTTCAAGATGTTTTCTAAACTTATGCAAGTGAAGTTTGAAATGAGAAGCATGAGAGAGCTGAAGTATTTCTTAGGATTTGAGGTGAAAAAATCTAATGATGGTATTTTCATCTCTCTGACGATGTTCACCAAAGATTTGCTTAAGAAATTCGGAATGGAGAATGCAACCTCGATGAGGACTCCAATGGGTTCAACTATGTCTCTAGACAAGGATGAGAAAGGGAAACCTTTTTATGAAACCAAGTATAGAGGAATAATTGGGTCCTTGCTCTATCTTACTGCCAATAGTCTCGACATAATGTTTTAACCATTTGTGTTCTCTAGATTTAAGGTGAACTCTAAGGAATCTCATTACGCCACTGCAAAGAGGATTATGAGATACCTTAAGGGTACACCAAATCTTGGCTTATGGTACCCAATAAGTAATGATGTCAATCTAAATGGATTTTTTGATGCTGATTTTTCAGGTAGTAGGGATGACAGGAAAAACATTTCCGGAACTTGTCAATTCCTCAAAAGAAGGCTTATCTCATGGAGCCGCAAGAAGAAAAATTGTGTGGCAATCTGAACTCCAGAGTTAGAGTATACCTATGCTGGGTGTAACACCCCGAAACTCAAAAGAGGGACGGGTGATGTTTTAAGCCCATTTTGGTTTTGGAGCAGGTGTCACGGGCGGGTCACGGGCGGGTCACGGGCGTGTCACGGGCGTGTCACGGGCGTAACACAGGCGTGACACGGGCGTGACACAGGCGTGTTCGGCCTCGGCTCGTGCGGTCGACGCTTTGGCGGTCGACGCTAGTCGAGTTGAAGAACACGGCCTAGGACACGGACGTGTCCCAGGCCATGTCACTCCAGGGATTCTACAGCTGTGATACATGGGTCGTGACACGGGCACAAACACGGGCATGTCAAATGTGACACGAGCGTGTCTAATGCCGTGTCACAAGGCCGTGTACCTCTCTGACTGCGAAGTGTTGGTCGCTTGCACACGGGGGGCGTGACACGGGTCCCGACACGGGCGTGTCGCAGGTGACACGGGCGTGTCGGAGGCTGTGTCAGGGGCCGTGTGCTGGTTTTTCGATTCGATCGAGACGGCGAATGGGTAACACGGCTAGGCACACAGCCGTGTTGCAACCCGTGTTCGGCCCAGTTTTTGTAATTTTAGGCCGAATCGTGGCCGTCCGTTTCTTTGGGATGAGATCCAACGGCTGGGGGCTAGATCTGAGGGATTAAACTCGGGAATAGGGTTTGAAACCCTCACTTTTCTCCTATCTTTATCTCTCTTGATTCTAGAGAGAAGGGAGAGCAAGGAGGAGGAAGAAGGCCAATATCCGGCCACCGGCGAAGCTTCGGAGGTCCGTTTCGCGAGCGGAGTTCAGATCCGCGAAGGTGGGAGCGTTTCGGTGGTGTTCAACCGAGCAAATCTTCTTCATGGCTAGGAAGAGGGGACGAAAGGTAACGACACTTCTCCTCTCGGTTTTTAGGATTTAGGATGCATGAATAGCATCCCCTTCCTTTCATATTTTGAGCACCGAATCTCTCAAATGAGAGGGATTCGTGTAGCCTAGGTTCAAGAGGAACCTCCGTGTGGAGTATGTTCATCCCAGCATGCTTTGCATTAGAGATCCGCTCTGTTAGCGGATTAGGCATTGTGGGCGAAGCTGTGGTCGCGACCGTTAGTCCGACCCGGTGATGTTGCATAGCGAGATGTGAGGATTTGGTATAAATCCATAGCGGCGATACGCAGTTGTATGTATGCGTTTTTCCCCTTTAATTGAGTGAGTACTCATAGTCGGAACCGGACGAGGTTAGCTCCGCTTTGTGCGGTAGATGGTTTCCTTGGAGCACGGGAAAGACACGGTGCGAGTGGCAATTGGGGTGGGGAAACCTTTGTTTATGCTGTGCTAAGGCGCGACTATGTCTCCGTGGTCGGCTGGCTTTTCCGTGACGCGCAACTCATGTGGGGAAAGTGTCCCGGCGAGACTAGCCCCTTGTGTGAGACTTACGAGAATGCCGAGCAGAGGGCAAGCCCGGGCAATGTAGCCATGAGCGGGTGGGGTCCAGCAAGGCTTCTTAGAATCGGTCAGTGTGAGGCGGAACCCTGACGAGCGAAGTCAGATCGTGCGGGCATGCCCTGGGGTTATGACCCTTGTGCGGGTGGGGCCTTTGCAAGGTTCCGTGTGACGGCGTGTGTGCCGTTAGGGACATGGTGGTTCTCTTGTGTTTGCGGCTTTAAGCCAATGGGGAAACGGAAGTACCCAGTGTTTGATGTTGCGCTAGATGCATACGAACTAGGGTGCCTTGGGTGAAACCCGGGCTGCATTCATGCTGCATAGTAGGCCCTTTCACTTTGTACAAAATACAGAGAACATGTATGCTGTATGAGACATCCAAGCCTGTTTTACCGCTTTATTATATATACTCTTTTGGTATACGAAGTGCTAACTTGCAGGTGGGGTTGTACCCCGGGGTCCGTTAGGGGCGGCCGGGAGGAGATGTGTTTGTTACACAGTAGAGGTCAGCCTTTGCTGACCCACGTTACTTCAAATCCTTACAGGGCAAGGATCGCATGCTAGCGCGCCAGGCGAAAAGCCCTAAGCCTCATGAAGTGTTGCCGTGCTTGGTTTCTCTTTGTGTGTTTGCTACTTTTGTTATGTTTTTGTCCGGCTTGCATGCTGAGGTTGCCTAGGAGTGCTTGGCACATTTATATTTTTGTTTGGACTATTATTGTGTAAGGCCTTAAGGCCATTTGATACTCTATCGTTAGTGGATAACTTCTGTCGGTTTGTTCTGTTTCCGCTGTGTATGTCTGGAGTTTTGAGTTTGGGTAGTACATATCATCTATTAATGCTAAAGTTGTGGTGTCCGTATGTTGTGGGGCCCCGGCCGGACCCATATTATATGGTCTTTACAGGGGAGGTGTTACACTGGGAGCTGTTGCGCTCAACTTTTATGGATCAAGAATCAACTTGAAGACTGCAACTTGAGATTTATGGAGATTCTTATATTTTACGACTCCTCTAGTGCGATTGCGATTGCAAAAAACCCAGTCTCTCGCAGCCGAACAAAGAACATCAAAATTAGATATTATTTCATCTAGGAGCATGTGGAGAAAAGTAAAAATAACCTCAGTTATGTCCCAATGGATAAGCAAGTCACAAACATTTTTACGAAGCCACTGGATGAGGCCAAGTTCTCATTCTTCAAAATGCAACTGTGCATGCTCAACAAGGAATCATGAAGATGGCTAAGGAGTTAGAAATCTCTCAGTAAATTACATCTCAAAGAAGTCTAAATTTTCCAAGGTAAATTCGTCAAGAAGCAATTGTGGAAACTCACCGATCGTCAAAACCACATCTGTTTCCTCGACGAGATTCGATGATATTCAACGAATCTTACTTAGCTCCTGTGGGATTTCGACGAATTTTATACATGTCAATCTTTTTTATTTTGGATCCAAAGAGTCACCCAATTTAAGGTACACGCCTATTTATCTCTCCTAGAAACTTTAAGTATATATATGTAAGGTTTTTGGGGTAAACAAGTTCACATCGTCGAAATAGAACTACTGTATCCCGTCAATTCTTTGCTCGTCATTCCATATTCACAGATAGTAGCGTTGATCTTCTCCTCCAAACGAATCTCCACTAGATTTTTGCTCTTCTTTATGGCACCCCGTGGAATTGATAGCTTGCTTGTAGGGTGAGAGATCATTTGAACAGGGATCGCGTCAGCCATTGATGACTTCTGAAACATCATTCTCATATTGGAGATGGTCTAACTTACCTTCATTCTCGAGCACACATGCAAAGTGTTTGACAAGGATGTTCTGGAGTTCTTCCAAAATGCAAAGCTCCATCGTATGGACACTCTCATCAAGAGCAAGGTTCGACAAGTCAAAGTAAAAGTGAAGGCTTTTCTCCTCACGAGGTTCCTGAGGCTTCTAGAGTATGAAGAAACCAACCAATTAGAAGACGATATTTGGCAAGGGCTTTGTTGTTCTGTGGACTTCCAAGAGGAACAACATCCGTCAAACGAAAAAGGATGAACGATGAAGGCCAACTACTTTCGAACATTATTGGAAAAGTTCTTGTGTATAGTTGGTTCACATGATTACTTGTCCTCAAATGTGTTTAAGATTCTGTTCGCTATCATATGTCAAAAATGAATTGACGGGTGAATAATGTTGTTTTGTCGAATAAAGGATAGTCTCCGCGCACTGAACTTTGAAAAGTTGGTCTCCAGGAAGTGCTTGAGGAAGAGGAGGAGCTTGAGCCTGAGGATATGATTCCTCCTCCTTCTCCCCATGAAATTCCTGAGAGCTCGAGTGCAAGAATTGATGGGGAGTCTGTTGAAACTCAAGTGGCTAATGATGCTCAAGTTCCCTTGATTGTTCCTTCTTCTTCAGTGATAGATGTTCAAGATGCAGTAGTTCAGGATGTTAAGGTTCAAGTTCCTCAAGAGTTAGTTTGTATAGAGACAGTGGTACCAAATACAATTGTAGAGACAATTTATCTATACACAGTGATCGTTGATAATGTAAATGATACAAAACACATTGTATCTACTGATAATGTAAATGATTCTACTATTGATGCTTCTACAGAGAACATGATCGTAAGTATCCTAGAGTTTAATCTAGTTGTGTCTGTGGGGGGAGAAGATTCACTCTGTTGTTTCTGTTAATAACCAGATCAATAGGTTTGCTTATATCCTACAGAGAAGTATTACAATGAATCCAGGTGGACTTCCAGTGGAGGAAGAAGAAATTGTTGAAATTTTTTATGAGGAAGGAAATGCAAAGGTGCATCCTCCTGTCTTAGAGGGGCAAGGTCCCGCAAGATTGGTTACATCTCATATTTCCCCAGTGGTAGAGTCGTCTAGTGATTTTGATGATAGTGCAGCTCTACCCTCTCCTCCAAGTACTCATGCTAAAGATCTTCCTAGTACGAGTTCTGAAAATTCATTACAAATATCTATAGAAGCTATGATGGCCAGACAATAAGCTCGTTTTGATCTATCTCTAAAGAAAGATAAGAATAAAGTTATGAAGAAAATAAAAGAGATTGAATGAGATATGAACAATGGCCTTATTGAGATCAAGATGCATTTTGATAAGCCAGAATCAAATTTGGACAGTTGGTTTTTGAAAGGTGGGCAATCCATTAATCTCAATATGGCTGGGTTTAAGAGAAATTTGGAGGTGCTCATAAATTTTGATGAGAATGCCAAGACAACGATCAATGCCCAAAATTTCAGGATGAATTACTTTAATAATCAAATGGTCTATTACAGTAATGTGATTGCTGATGAAGTAGTTAAATAAGTCAGAAAGGGGGAGGAAGAATTGAAAACAAAGGTTAATGCAATTGAAGCCTTCATAAAAGAACAGTTTAAGGTAATCAACATCTACAGTTACGACAAGTTCAATTGGCTTCCTAGAGAATAGTTTTGTGATCACGGTTCTGCTGAGGTAAGGATACAAGAAACTATGATGCCTAATCCAGTACATGTTGATGTTCATCCTGCTCAAGATTATTCTCAATACTTGTCAAACACTCAAGATTTCTCTCAGTATGGAATAGATGTTGTTGCTACTGCTGGACTAGAGATTCAGGTGGTTGATGATGTGTCTCAACCATCTCCTAAGAGAAGAAAGTATGGATAAGGCACTTATGTGGTCAGGTCAGATCCTAATATAGAACTATGTGAAGTGTAGAGTCTGATCTCAAAAAGTATCATCTTGGACAACTTCAAATTAGTCGATGCAGGAAATGAAGACAAGTACGATCACTATAGCAAGGAGTAGTAGAAACATGAAGTTGCAAATGCCAAGAGAAGAATTTCATTCAGAAAATTCAGAAGGGATGATCCAAATGCCCCTCCTCCACCCCCGAAGTATTTCTCGAAGCTGAAGTCTTATTTTGACATACAGTTCCAAAAGAGCTAGGGGAAATAAGTTTAAAGTTCTTATTTTTCTTGACATTTGTGAACATTGTTTGCCCTGATTGAACATTTACACACATATATATTTTAATGTTTTGATTGAAATTATTCTTATTTCTCAATTGTTATGCTCTTTTCTTATTTTATTATCTTGTGTACAATTCACCTTAGTTTGTAGGGTTCAGACTTCTTCAAATATGGTGAGATTTTTGGGTATTGTATCCACAAAAACACTGATTTGAATAAGTGTCCCTTGAACTAAGATGAATTAAGATTGTATTTGATTGCGTGTTTTAGTTATGTGCTTGTAGGATGTTATTGCCAAGTACAACCCAATGTCATGTTACAGTGGGTCATGAAACATAGGACTATACAATGTAATCCCTCATTGTGTAGGCCAACGTTTTGACCCACGTGTAATCTCAATATTGGAGTGTACTTCTATTTCAAGTGCATTCGAATATTCAAGATAGGAAGTCTTGTTGTATACAAGATAGTCATAATTTTTTCTATGGAAAATTCATCGAGCATCGTAGAGTAGACTCGTCAAATTCATTGAGTTTATCTATTGATACTCGTCGAATTCGTCAGGTATACCTACTGATACTTGTCGAATTCGTAGAATTTTCTCAAAGGAAAATTCATCTAGTATCGTAGAGTAGACTCGTCGAATTCGTTGAGTTTATCTATTGATACTCGTCGAATTCGTCGGGTATACCTACTTATACTCGTCAAATTCGTAGGAATTCACTCTGCAAATTTTTCTTGCATCCTTGAGAATTGGCCAAGTAAAAAAGCATTGAGTGTGCTAGTCGATACTCATCAAATACATAGGGTGAATTTCGGTCAACCCTAATCATGCATTTACAATTTCCAATCGAGAAATTTCAAGAAAAGCTCCCATCAGCATACGAAACCGTTCTTCACGATTCTCTTGGACGACGACAACGTTCCACACATTTTGTTCTTCTTCTAGTATGTTGACTAAATCTTTGATCTCTGAAGGTTCACATACTCCACAGATCTAATTGATCCTTTGTTCAGATCTAGAATTCAAAGATTTCAAGTTCTCTATTTCCTCAAGGCTTTCATGATCGAATTTTCAGAGGAAAAAAGATTGAAGACTTCAGATCTAAAGAAGATTATTTTTAATCTTTTGTTGCGTAAAACTATTATACTATTATTGGAGGTCTTGCCTCCGAGTTGTAAATCCTTATTTATAGGATTGAGTTTGTAGGAGAGGTTTTTCTTCGAGTGGTAGGAGAGTTGTCTCCGAATTTATAGGAGTTGAGGCTCCGAGTTGTAAGATTTTTTTCATTCTGAGATAAAGGTGAAGTAGATGAATCTAGTCCTTCATGGTTGATAGGCGAGGCAGGACAGTGGACGTACCCAAATCGGGGAACCACTATAAAATCTCTGTATTTTTGTGTGCTTGATTGTTCTAATTTTTATTCTGCTAAAAGTCATAGAACTCACCTATTCACCCTCTCTAGGTGATTTAGGTCGATTACTTGACACTTTCACACATAATTGTATTAATGAAATAAAGGTGGTTACATGATCTAGGAAAAATATTATTTTCTATCACATGTTTTTCTAGCCTACCTTACCTCTCTCGTGATTTAATTAGAATTTTTGGAAGTAATTTATCTTATAAAATACCAATAATATCATTTGTCACACTTAGGTAATTTTGCGATACTTGTGGTCAATAAAATTTTGAAAACTCATAATCCCTGACCAGACACTTTTTATGTTATTATAAACCCCTTGAAATTTTATTGGAATTTTAAGTGATTATTTTAGGTACTTTATTTGTAAAGTGATACTTTGGAATAATTATTCACCTGTTGAAATTATGGGTTAAGTAGTTATGAAAAATCATGATACTATATCCATCATCTTTTTATAGCAACATGAGCCTATGAAAATTTTCATAGAATTTTTGGATGACTAATTTAGGAAATCCCATTGAAAAGTGATACTTTGAATAATTATTCACCTGTGGAAATTTTTGATTATTTTTTATGAAAATTTTTGAAACTCTGCTTAACATAGTATTTTATCAATACATAACTCTGGTAAATTAATTGGAACTGTTTCACATTTATATTTGGTACTTTATGTGTAAAGTGATGTGTGTCACATATTTAGAGAATTTTTAATTATGGCCACATTATTTTGAAAATTTATGAATTTCTGATCATCCCTTATTTATGTCAAGAAAAACCTCTGGTGTTAATTTATATATTATTTGGCCAAGTTATTTGGTAGCTACACATTAAAGATCATAATTAGTTCATTTGAGTGATGATCTACATTTAGCAAAATTATTGATGTAATTTTTAGACGATCAAGATCACATGGAAACTGTCTAAAAATTGGAACATAATAGTAGAACATGACTTCTACAAGCCCCTAAAATTTGTAGAATTTTTGAAGAACATTTGTCCTATAGTTTGTGCCTTAATTTAAATATATGTCACACCTTTAATTAAATGAAATGAATATCGATATTTCACCTTAGAAAATTACCATATTAAATTGGAATATTAAAAAGACCATTGCGCATCTTGGAATGAATCTTGGGGCATGTAGATTAGTAAGTTTAAGACTTGCACATTCATCAAGTATTGAGCCTTAAAGAGATAATAACATTCAAAACAACATGTGCTTAAGGGTAGACTATGAATATGACCATAGAGGTTATTCTTAACTGATTTTGTAGCATTTGGTGTGTCATTGACTTCTCATTGAAGTCCTAAGGTAAGTCACCAAAGGGTGCTGAGTTTTAGTGTCCATGGACACTAAGGGGGAGTAGCTAGACTTCGAGTCCAACGATAAGTTGCCTCTCCCCTACAAGAATCACAAACCATCTTAGGATAGTTTAAGAGTAACATAAAGAGAGGTTTAAGAGAAGGGTAGTCACCAATAAAAGTTAATATCCTAGAAAGGGGGATTTGGTCTTCAGCAAATCTTATTCCCTAATACCAAGCAAGTCCTTCACCTGGTAGACCTCGAGAAATCCAGAATTCATCCCAAATTTTTATGCTAAATTTAACAATAGATAAGATTTTTCGAAGTAGGTGAGTAAAGATAAAGTAAACCTCATCCTATATTGTTGGATGGAGTGGTTCATGGAATTATTAGACCTGCGAGATGGAGGCTTGATGTACAAGATGATAGAGATGTGACATGACTTGTTAGTCTTGTGAGCTAGAGGATCAAATGAGTGAGGTGATATATTGTATGTGCATATATAGTGGCTGTTTTTCGATACCGGTCCATTCATCACGCTAATGATAGTATGATAACTCTTGTGAGGTGTGAGAGTTTGAAGGGCTGATAGGTTGTATACACTATGGTCTGGAGGACAATCTCTGAAATCGTACACCCGACCAGAAAAGACTGGTGGATTCCAGCAATAGCACACAGAGACTCCAGAGAACCACTAGGACATGTACACAAAGCTTGGGTGTGTACATAGGGGTATGAGAGGTCTAGTCGAGGTAGTGTGCATACCAACATAGGAGTGGAGAGCCTGATACAGTGCCACTATGAGCCACGACAGTAGGCACAAAAGAGGTCAGCTACCTCTGAAAAATTAGGAACTAATGGTCTGTGCGCATAGAGTCATATGTGCGTGTTGCACTTGCATGAAGCATAACATAATCATTTCATTGTATATCAAAACATTCATTTCTGGCAGATCCTCATCATATAAATTAGTATGAACTCTTTTATATGATGAGTTATATTACCAGAAATATTAATTTATAAGTTTGTATGGGTGTTCATATAAGTTAAGGTATGTTTTTGTGATGATAACATAGTTTTTCTTAGTTTTTGTGCTGCACTTTACTTATTCATTACTGGCCCCTTTTACTATTACTTTTCTTATACACTTGCTAGTTAGGGCCACTATCACGTGCTCATTTTTTACTACCACATATACCTTTCCTTTAATCATCCCACCAGGTTCCTAGGAGTCATCGGGGTGGGTGGATGCCGAAGTGACTTAGTCTTCTGACTAACGGTTAGTGACCGTATAATTTTAGGAAATCGAGGAGCAAGTTAAGCAGCAGATGCACATTCAGGAGCCCCTATAGCTGATGCACTTATGATAAGTATACCAGTCGCACAAAACATATAAAATGGGTGAATTTTCACAAGTATTGATCTCACAAGGACACAGTAAGGTGGAGTAACTTTCGAGGAAGACTTGAGACTAAAATCCTTAGGTCGGGGTTATGAAGGGTTATTTGATTTGGATTGACAAAAATAAAATAAAACTGAATTAACAACTACTATACATGCCGCTATGGAATGCTTCACTTGGAGGAATGGAGACTATGCAGGCCGCTATGCATTACTTCGCAGGATGGATGGACGAGCAAGCAAACAGATGGAATGATTCGCACCAGCAAAATGAGGGTTGAAAGAATCTCTTCGCAATGCATGCCACTAGTAATTGCTAGTGTGGCAACACTCATGATGACAATATGGATGAGATGAGGTGGAGGCGCTCCTCACTTATATAAATAAAAAGATATTCACATAGACATAAACGATAACATTTAAACAAAGCTCGGCTTTACACAATCATCATCCAAACATCCCAAAAATCAATAAGAAATCTACAACAATCAATGAAGAGGGAAGAATATAACTGATGCACAAAGTGTCACAACCCACATTTTCTCCGCATTTAATCAATATATCAGAGTAAGAGAAAACACACGTCGTGATGCCACGCCACACACGGGATAACTGCAGATGCTCTGTGAAGAAACTACTCCTGACACTTATCATGAAATTCTCAGGTTTATCTTGTAGAAAAAATTTTTAGTTTTGTTTGACGGTTGTATCCCTCTACTCAGTGGATCAATTAGTACACAGATGAAAATATAAATATACGTTGCGAAAAATACTTTATTTACATCGATTAATATCCTACATGAGCATGAACATCCACATAGGACAACTCATGATATGCATACCTCTAGATTTAATATAGGTAGGAAAAGAGCTTTTACGTTCGGTAAAAATATAATGACATTTGATTTAAAAGATGCCATGAATATGAGATAAGCATAAGGATACTTTTATAGCTTGAAAATAACTAACATGCAATCCTAAGATAAAACCTTCCCAGAGAGAAAGTAAAACCAACAAATCAACTAGAAAATGACTTAGCAGCTAGCAAGTAACTCAACATTCAACAAAATATTGGCGTCAACAACCTGACACGAACCTACCAAAAAGCATGTATGCCTGAACTAAAAACAAAACAACAAAATTACCTCATAATGGTAAGGAAAGGACAATTGCAATAGATGTAGAACACCAGCAACTACCAACCCAAGCCGCTCGATCGGCTACTGCTCCGAGCCTGAGGCATTCAAAAGAAAAGAATACCTCAGCAAGAAAGTACAAGTGACAATCAAAGATTAATAATATCAATGATCAGAAGAGTTAAAAGGGTTACTAACCCATTCAAGAAAAATTGTTCAAACACAGCAAATAGGTCATAACATAATATGCAAGAAAGAATTCTCGAAGGTATAAGTGTGAGAAGTTGCAACAAGTACAAAATGAAGCCATGGTTCGATACGATCTGCAAGTGTAGGACTAATAATACATGTTTATATAATAATAAAGGAAGAGACTAAACAACTCAAAACATGTGAATCATTAACACATGGCAAAACGGTACTGAGTAAGTGGGACATTATCCAACACGAACCATCAATCCAAACATCACAAAAAGGAACTATGGTGGTGGCCACATTGTCCAACACAACCCAATAGTCCAAAACATCTCAAAAAGGCACTGTGGTGGTGGCCACATTGTCCAACACAACCCAATAGTCCCAACAAAATCACCAACCACCATTTGTAATGACTCACGTACCAGCATCATGTTGGTGGTCCATTATCCACTACCAACTTAGACACAAACATACATCCAGAACAACAATAAAACCCAAGTCTAACCTCAAGATTTCTCAACGACAAAGAGGAAGGAAAATCCCAAAAATTTACCCTATGGTCAATACTCGACGAATTTACCTTATTCGGCGAGAAAAATTCTAAGTACACAACCATTCGTCGAGTATACCCGACGAATCGACTTACCCTTACCTCGAAACTCGAGGAATCGGCACATAAACTTCTAAGTCCATACGGAATTCGTCGATAATACTCGAAGAATCTCCTTTACCTTAAGGCGAAACTCGGCAAAAAAGACTTAACTCAATGAATTTACTTCACTCAATGCCTAGCTTAGTTCACTCAACGCACTCGATGCCAAAATAGATATACTCAAAGCACTCGACGCCAAACAGCTATACTCAAAGCTCTCGACGACAAGATAGCTATACTCAAAGCACTCAATGCCAAATAACTATACTCAAAGCACTCGACGCCAAACATATATACTCAAAGCTCTTGATGCCAAAACAGCTATACTCAAAGCACTCGATGCCAAAGTAGCTTCACTCAACAAACTCGATACCAAAGGCTTTACCCGATGAAAAATACTTAGCTTCTCATAAATACTTGAACTCAATGCCAAAGGCCCAACTCTCAATGCACTCGACGCTAAAGGCCAAACACTCGACACACTCGATGCCAAAGGTAAAACACTCGATGCTCTTGACGCCTAAGGCTATTCACTCGACGACTTTGACTTTACTCATTAATACTCGACGTAAAGGAATTTACCTCCCAGAAATATTTGATAAATTTTAGTCAGACTCAATAATTTGTGATACACGACAAAAAGACTCAACCTTAAACTAGTACTTGATGAATTTAACATAGTTAATCCCTTCCCTACCCATCGTACTCGACCAAATGAACCCTACACTACTCCCATCTTCTAAGGAGGAAGGAAGAAAGAGGAAAGGAAAGTAAAATGAATGAGAACAAAGCAAGGGGAAGAAATCACCACTTGCCTCAAATCTTAAGAAATTTGGCCTCACGAGCGCTCCTCTCCAAGGATCGGCCGTAAGAACTCCTAGGCAACGTTTCCTAAAACTTTTCGGGGCAAACAAGAGTCAAGGTCAAACACCCTAAAACCAAAAATCCACGAAACGGGGAAAACCTACCGTACACGCATAGATCTCGGCGAGAGCTTTCCGAATCTACCCTCCGATGATGATTCCACACATCAGAACTCCTACAGGCGGAGAACGAAGACCTCGCAATGTCCATCGCCTACTTTCTCTCGCAAATTGGCCCGACGGCTTGGGAGAGAAGATAAATAGGGTTTTTCCAAAACATACAAGCTTATATATATATACCTATTATTATTATTAATTTAATTAGCTGCATGCCCAAATAACTAGAAAACCCAAATCACCTCGGATTTCCACAAAATTCGCACCAAGGATAAGTCCTGGTGTTACAAAACGAAAGAAGAAGTCGAAATTAAGATTCAATAAACCAAACTCGGCTCAAAATTCTCCGAAGTCAAGACCAACATCAACCTACTAAAATCATCCGAGTCAAAATCTCGGATTCTGATGAGCAAAATCACCCTCCAACAATGGCGTCTGCTAATTACGCATCAACATAATGCCCTAACATCATTATTGCGTCACTACATGAATTTAAAATAATCATCGAAAAATCAGGGGCGTTATACGAAGACTAATCAAAGTTTTATGGTCGAAATCGAGGAATGTAAATCCTCATCCAAGCTCGGGCTTCGACTGCCTTCAAGGGTCTAGAAGAGCTATCACCTTCTTCTACGTTACCTGTCTTCGTCGTCAATAGTCTCCATTCACATTATCTACAAAAGAACTCTTCAATTACATCGACAAATCCTTCGATGCGGATCTTGGAAGCATGTTAATGATGGAGGAAGCTAAGAGGATGCCCCAACTATATATTTGCATGAAGAACGTGGCCAGATCTCCTCCCAATTGTGGGTGGCGATGAAGCGGAGGAAATGGTGATCTAGGTCTGTGCGGATCAAGGTTGAAGAAGGGATCTCCAATTAGGATGATATCCTATGACTTAAATAGTAGACGGTCATAATTTAAGAGGCGCATGACCAAACACAAGATTGTGTGTTTGATCGTGTGATAATAATAGCATAGGGGTACCAGCCTAGGAAGACAGGAAGCTCGTACCCTTTTGAACACATACGAGCAAACTGCTCGTGCGTAAATAAATCGCATGGAGCTGGACAGAACTCGATTTTTCAGGCAACAAGGGAAGATCGTGCACTTTGCTTCACACACGATTGAATCTAATCATGTATCAAGAAAATTGCATGATGGCTGCTCACCAAAAATGAACATGTCCCCATCCACATGACTGAAACAATTGTCCAATAAAAAAACACACGATCATGCGTAATGTCTACATGCAACAATTTGAGCACTAAGGGAACAACCCACCTATACACAAGCACCATACCGCATGGAGCACACCTCCAGCACAAGCATAAATATAATAATATGAGCAAGAAAAAGGCATGGGGAGCTCCATGTTGCTTACCCCCAACAATGATATGCACGATTGCACACCTTAATGGGCCAAAATGTGCACTTTATCTGAGAATCATGAACAAGTGAAATATAAGAAATAATGACCTGAAAGTGAAGTGCATATGCGGGAAAACTAGCCCAGATGTGCCTGAAAAACAATATGAAAATCGGACTCATCAACAGGCAAGACTAGACTTAACCGTTTGCTCGGACCGAGTAAATCATCCCTCATGTGGACGAGAAAAATAAATAACTAGCATAGAAAATGCAACGGCGGAGTACCATGTGAAGTCGCATGCTCACCTCCATAAAAATACTATGGAAGAAATTTTTTATTATGCAAAATAGTTTATAATTTTTTAGGAGCGTATTCTATATAGTATTACTACTCAAAAATAGAATCACGGTGAATTGTCCGGTTATGCGTATGGAGAAAGTAAAATGATTGTTGAGTTGAGCATTGTTAAAGATCGGTGCTCGGGATAACCTCTAAAGAAATCCATCAATGACAGTGACCATAATGCTCTCCCTTCCACACTCTCTTTACGACATTGTTTTGGTTCAACGCGTGAAACAATAGAACTTTAGGTTTAATATGGGCTTAGGTTTTAGTGAGATATACAAAGATAAACACGAGGGCTCAACTCACCTAACCTAAATGAGCTAAAGCAAAAATAACTATCAACGCAACACTACAAAAATTGAGGCTGCACCACACCCCGAGACATGGACTTGACAATATGGGTGTGTGCACCGCCTACTTTCAATAGAAAACATCAAACATAATTTCATTAAAAAATTTTCTCTTTTTACTCTTTTTTTCACATACTTTTCATTATCAATTTTTTTTCTTTTTCACATTTCCTTTTTTTTAGTTTTTCATTTTTGCAATTTCAGCATAAATTTACTTTGGAGCATGTCCATATAACCACAAAAACATCACCACATCAACACCCCCCAAAGGAAAATCAAAATACAACTAAAACTCAAATTTGGTTACGTGACAAGGATTGGCTATTTGGCTTTGGCGAGATATTGGTGGGGCTAAATCAAAAGATGAGGTAGGCACAAAGGGGCTAGCAAGTTTAGAGCGATAGGAGTTGCACACAAGCTCAAAGGGGCCAAAATTAAGGCCTACATCACACTCACACGCTTGAACTAACTTATACCCATGCTTCGAGAATAGCTTGGGGCAAGTTCTTAGCCACCGAGAAAGACTATCCTTACTCCCGACTCGAGCAATACTAGGCTAACAACCTGTTTAAAAACATCCCTATACTACCGTCGAATTCATACTCGATTCAACATTTTTGAGTAGAAAAATAAATAATATTTACACTAATAAAAAAAGTATGAAATTATAAGCATAAAGAAAAACTATTCTATTCAAATTTCTATATGATACGTGAGCACTTCGACTAGGAGCACTACAGGAGTCATCATTTTACTCCATCTTACTATCCTAAGCCAGCAAAGCTATTTTTCTTAATCACACAAAAGAGATGAAATAAACTTGAGACATGCTAACGGATAAGCACGCGCTCATGTGGGTACTGTGGTGTGCGAAGAATATGAACAAATGAGTATAAAACTAAAACAAAAGTATTTCTAGTATGCAAATGAAATGTGCACATGCAATGGGTACAAATACAACAACTCTTTCCCCATGCTCAATCTAAACAAACTCAGAAAATTATGAGAAATAAAGATTAATTAAAGTAGCTAAGGAAGAGAGTACCCAATGCTCAAGCATTGTGAGCATACCAGAAGATGCATAAAAATTAATGAATCAAAGCATCCACCATCTAGCATATGCAATGAATACCTGGGGGTGAGCTTCAACCAAACCAAAAACAAATATACAACCTGAAAAGAAATTCAACTAAATTAGATTTTAAAAAAAAAATTAATATAACTACTGGGGTTATTGTCCTCCCAACATGACTTTTTTTAGAACTTTAGGAGTTTTAGCTGATGGGCCTATGAAAAAAGTGCACAGGTAATTAGCCTAATATCTGTGACTGTAGTAGGTATCAATACAGTGGTAGATTCAGTTACCCCTCTACCTAAATAAAAATACCTACTTATCACAGATAGAAGGAAGAGAATGTAAGAAGAGTAGGGGGAATCCTCACTCATCTCACCGAAAATATCATTGTCTTACAAGGTGTCATCTTTAGGGAGACAGCAAGAGGAGAAGGCATTGACTTGAGGATTCCACTATAGAGGAGGGATCAACCTCCTTGCATAAGAGGATACACTTATCATTAACTCGAACAAAATGCTCCAAGTCCTCCTGATATACCTGTGAAAACTTGTCATGCACAGGCTCAAACAAAGAAGGTGGCGTTGGGTATTATATCCACAATAACCCTGATTATGAAGAAGGGTCCAGTTAAGTTAAGATGAATTGTAATTGTATTTGATTTTGCGTTTTTAGTTATGTACTTGCAGGTTTACATTGCTAAGGACACACCAAATATTAGGTTATAGTGAGTCAGTAAAAACATGACTATACAATGTAATCCTTCATTGTGTAGGCCAAGGTATTGACTTAATGTGTAATCTCCCTATTTGGGGTGTACTTATATACAAAGTTCATAAGAAGGATCAAGGAAGAAGAAGAAGAACTTGAATTCAGGAAAACAAAATTTTTACCCAAGTAAAATTCATCGAGTATTGTAAGGGATATTCGTCAAATTTGTCGAGTATACTCATTGATACTCGTCAAATTCGTCCCATATACTTACTAACACTTATCAAATTCATCATATGTTACTTGTGGGAGAATTTCTGATAAGTTGGAAAAACAGTTAAGTAAAATTCGTCGAGTATCATCAAGTATACTCTGTCGAATTCATGGAATGTATCTAACAATACTCGCAGAATTCGTTGAATATACATGACGATACACTCCGAATTCGTCGAATCATCTCGATGCTACTTCTCTGGATTTTCTTAAGGAAAGTTTGTCAAATATCACTGGGTTATGCGTCTATGGCGTCAAGTGTGTCGAGTGCGTCGAGTGCATCGGTAGCATCGAGTGCATCTTGGTGTCGAGATCCATTGAGTCTGCTAGCCTATACTTGTCGAATTCATCGAGTATACTAGCTAAAACTCAATGAATTCGTCGAGTATGATTTCAGCCTTGGCATTGAGTGGCTAGCTAGCTTGAGCTTGATTTCTCTAAGTCAAATTCGTTGTATATCAATAACTATTCAGAGTGTATACTAACGATACTCAACTAATATGACTTGGTCATTTTTCTGACAATTTTACAAAATCAGGCTCGGGTTGCGGCGACCATGCACAGTAAATTTTGCAAGGTCCCAATTTGGAATTTCCTCTATAGTTGTTGCCTTGATGTTGCCTATAAATACTTAGGATGGATTTTTCATCAAACCCTAATCAAGAGCAAATCGTTCAAAATTCAAACCGTACAAGTTTCCAAAAACAGTCCCGGTCGGCACCGTACGTTTTGCGAACACCACTCTGCCAACGATTGTTGTGCTCGATTCGATCTTCTTCCAATACGAGTAGATCTTGGTGTTCTAAAGGCTTCTATTCTACAAGATCTAGTCGATTCAAGATACAAGATTCAGGTCTTCAAGATTTCTGATTCCACCATGTTCTCTAAGTGATTCAAGTTTTACCTAAACGAAGAACGACGGATAGAAGACCTCAGATCTTATCAAAGTTAATTTGTATAACTCTTGCATAATTTTCTTTTACATTGTGTAGGAGATTTTTCTATGAGTTATAGATCCGTTTGTGGATCGAGTGGTAGATCCATTTGTGGATCTAGTGGTTGATCTATTTATGGATCGATTTGTAGGAGAGGTTGTTCTCCGAGTACTAGGAGATTTGTCTCCAAGTTGTAGGAGTTACGGCTCTGAGGTGTAAGATTTGTTGAAAACTGAGAAAGATGAAGTAGCCGAATCTAGCCCTTCGTGGTAGATAGGTGAGGTGGGATAGTGGACGTAACCAACACGGGGAACCACTATAGATCTCTGTGTTCTGTGCTTGCATAATTTTTAAGTGATTTTTATTCGTCAAAAAGACACATGACAACACTTATTCACCCCCCTCTAGGTGATTAGGAAGACACTATATACTTTTCAATTGGTATTAGAGCGGCGTTTTGTTCGATATAAGGTTATACCTTGAACAAGATCGCAGATCTAGAATCCAGAGATTCCGCTTAGTAGTCATGGACAGAAGAAAGGACATGTCTTCTATGAAGTTACCAAGTGTGCACCAAAGAGAACTTTCCCTTATGGAAAGAACGAGCCAGGTTCTTCAGGGAAGCAAGCAGATCCGAGAATTTTTAAGATTGTGGAAGAAGGACCGTATATGCTTATACAAGCCTCAGCTTTGAACCCAGCTATCATGATCCCCAAGAAGATGATGGATCTAACTAAAGAGGAAATTTGCCTCTAGTCTCCTTGGACAAAAAGGCAAAGAACATTATAGCAAGTGTAGTGGATGATTCGATGTTACAAAATTTATTCCACTACAAATCTACCATGAAGATGTGGGACTGCCTGGTTGTTCTCATGGAAGGTACAGAAGAAGTTAGAGACGATCGAAGATCGTTGTTGAACCAAGAGTAGGAAGCATTCAAGTAAGGTGCAAATGATACTATTGGCGGATAGCATCGAGAAGTTCTTCAAGATCATGAATGGGCTCAGAAATTATGGTTGCACCTTCACTGATGGTTGAGTTGAATGACTAATTCCTCAGATCCTTGAACAAAGGACTGGGATACTAAAGTGGTAGCCATTAGGGAGCTTGGGAAGCTTCCTAAGACATTGACCCTCAGAACCTGTTTGGAAAGCTGCTCTCCTACGAGCTTCAAATGAACACAAGAAAGAAGGAGGAGCAAAGTAGTAGGACTTCAAATAGAGAGAAGTCAGTTGCCCGGAAGGCTGAAGGTTCGAGGAAGTCTAAAAGCCATATCACCTGTAAGGAAACGTGCTCCAAACACCCCATAATTCTCTAAGCCAAGCGCATGAGGCTCCGAGCTATCTGTTGGAGAGTTCTCCCTCATCTCTTAGCAGTTCAAGAAACTGCTCAGTAAGAGGAGATAGATGAAGAATCAGTCATCCTCCACTGACTTTAGAATATCACATCATGATGGTGATCCTCCAAGAAAAGCTACAACAAGGAGGATAAGTATAAATCTAAACCATAGTAAATAGTTTTCCTTTGATGTTATTTTCTACTATTATAATAAGCCAGGACACATGATTGCAGAGTGTCCCAATAAGAAGAAGGAAGGATCCAAGAGAGAGGAGAAGGAGATCCTTCAAGGGTAAGAGGAATGATGAAAAGAAGCTTCGTCGACAAGAAGTCCAAGACTTTGAGCGATAGTGACTCGAGTGAGTCAAGTTCAGAGAATGAGGAAGCTTACTTCGGGATTATGGCTCGATAAGACGGGTAAGTTGGCGAATCTGTGTACCATAGGAAGGTAAACTCACACACTATCCTCTCTGAGTTGAAAACGTTAACAAATGCCCATGAGGACTACTCTTTCGGGGGAAGATGAAGCTGACATGATGGCTCAGCATGAGTATCTCTTGATAGTTTTTGATAAATGCCGAAAGTTAGTCAAAATGTAAGCAAAGGAGATTGCCTCCCTCAAGTCAGTGGAAACGGGTCTGGAGGAGGAACTTGCAAAATTACTTCCTATCAGAGATGAATTCCACTCCTTGAAAGAGTAATTGAAGAGTACGGTTGAGACATTAAGGCAGAAGGAGAGATATCTAGATGAGCTGGAAGAATAGCTCGCGGTGGAAAAGAAGCTAGTTAAAAGCTACTCGAAGCTAAAGACCGTTCTTCCTCTCATCGATGAGTTCTCTGCCCCAAAGAAAGGTAGTGGTCTTGGTTATGTTACTTGAAAAGGTAAGACTGCTAGGAAATTCAGCGCCAAATAAAAATGGAAGGCACCGCAAGGTCAAACTTCGTTTAAGAAGGTCATCTTATCGACGAATAAACTTAACCTTGAGACATCATAGAGTCACCATGCTAGGCCTACATACGTGGAACCAAATAGGTTCTACCAAGGGTGGACTTGTCCTAGAGACTTTGGGGCCAGTGTATTCAAAGCACCTTATAAAGAAATTATTCTGAAAGACTATGGTCCTTATGTTCATGAACAAAATTATAAGAAAACACCGAAAGCCAAGACGGTGTTACCTAAGGCAAAGGAGTTGGAGAAGACCTGTGTATGTTGCAATCAGGAGGCTTCCACCTCCTTGTATATTTCCCCTGCTAGACCTCATATTCAAAAGATAAAGTTGGAATACAAGAGAAGGTACAACCGATTTGCTTGTTGATGCTGCGACAAAATTGGTCATTTTGGCATAGATTGCTGGTTTAACCCTGCTAATTTTGTAACTCCACGAGTTAACCATGCAAGACCGACCACTCGCAGAGTTAATATTCCTAGTGGTGTTAAGCTGACCAACAACGAAGGAACCAAATCCATTTGGGTTCCTAAGGTAAAATGATTTATGATTGCAGGTATGTTCAAAGGCCAACAAAAATCCAATCTAGTATTTGGACAGTGGATGCTCTCTGCATATGATCGGGACAAGAAGCCTACTACAAAAATTTACCCCAGTCAAAGAGGGACCAAAAGTTATATTTGGAGGGTTAGACAGGGGAATCATGAAAGGCTATGGTTTGATTTTGAATGGCATAGTCTCTTTCACAGACGTAGCTTATATTGAAGGATTACAACATAATCTGATAAGCATAAGTCAATAATATGACAAAGGCTATATCATTGAGTTCTATAAGGACAAGTGTCTAATAAAGTTGTTTGCAAATTTTGATACGATCTTAACAGGAACTTGGAGTTGAAATATATTTTGTTTAAATTTTCTATGTTTAGACAATTCTACACCAGTGTGTTTTTTGGCTAAAAGCAGTGCGTCTCTGTGTGACCAATGACATAAGAGATTAGCACATATTAATTTCAAAACCATAAATATGTTTTTTTCTCACAAATTATTGCGTGATGCCCCCATCATTAAGTGCCTTAAAGAGAGTCCATGTCACACATGCCAAATGGGTAAGCAGACAAGGGCTACCTTCAAGTGTGTTGCTGAAAAAGATTCTTCGAGAAGTTTATATTTACTTCACATGGACTTATTCGATCCTATGCCAATTCACAGTTTAGGAGTTACGGTCTACACGTTAGTAATTGAAAGTCTTTTATTTCAAGGTAGCTAATAACTTTGAGGGGGGTGGTGGTTAGGTTTTTGATCTTTTATAATTATCTTTAACTTAGTGTGTTGTGAGTTAGTAATTTTATGTTTTCAAGACACTCTACAAAAACACACACATAATTAATAGTGATTCCCTAGATTATGGGTACATCCATTATCCCTCCCACCTTTCTAACTTCTAGTTAAACAAGGAACTTCTCCAAAAACTCATCTCCTTAGAGCTTACAACACAAATCCCGCAGGATCTCTCAGTCTCCTCCAAGACATACAACTCAGGCACAAAGCCCTAAATTGGAGTAAATATGATCCTATAACTCAGTGATCAACTGATTACCTAGCTTAGACTTGAACCCAAGTACTACAGCTTAGGCGAAGGAGGTTAGCCCTACCTCAGAGATAATTACTCTCCTACAGCTCAGGCACAAGGCCCTACCTCATATCCAAATCTAGATCCTACCTCAGACCCAAAGATCCTACACTCAGAGAGAATGATATTCCTATCTCAAGCAAACTGCCCTACCTCGGGCACAAAGGCCCTACAACTCAGATCCACACAGGATCCTACCTCAGACCCAAGGGTCCTATAACTCAGATACAAAACTGGATCCTACCTCAGGAAAATCTGCCCTACTTCAGGCACACATGCCCTACAACTCAGATCCAAAAGGATCCTACACTCAGATCCAAGAATGGATCCTACATGAAATAAATGGGTTTAGTTGGTGTTGATTTGACACCAGAGAAATTTCTCTATGTCTACTTCCTAAGCTAAGTTATCTCTGCCCTAACTTCTTTTCAGTAGTAAGAGAATGATCTTCAAGGAGCTATAGCTTGTGCTGAAAGTAACTCAGAAACTTGTTTTTGAACTTACTGAAGAAGACTGAAGATTTGACAGTTCTTATGTTCTTCAATTATCTAACTTAGACCGGCAAAAACCTGAAAGCTCTACATCTTCTTCTTTATAAGAACCTTATCTGAACTAACTGTAGCAGAAGAAATTACTACAGCTAACTTGGAAGAACTTTTAAGTGAGCTTATTTAACTTCAGACTTCAAGCTCGAAAACAATGACGAGTAAGAAAAAGTTCAGCCGCAGCTTTTCGAAATGAATAAACCCTAAAGGTTAAAGTTCCTTCAGTCCATCTAGCCCCTTTTATCTTTCGCCGAATAATGGCTCCAAGAAGAAGTGGGGTCCACCTGTGGTTTTTAGCTGTACCTTGCTTTAATGGAAGAAGACGTACAGTAGGCCTCCGGTGATATTTGTCGTGTTCTGTAGCTTTCCAGCAACTAATTTAAACTCTGTTGACTTTGTTGACTTTGGTTGACGTCAGCATTTGTGGACTTAGCCAAATTCTCAAATTCAACTCCATGCATTGAGTGAATTGCCTTCACTCAACGAATTTGGACTTAGTCAAATTCTCTATACCATCAGACATAGAGTGCGTTGAGTGAATCTTCATCACTCAACGCCCCTTAACTTAGCTGTAACTTTCTTTATCTGCTAGGCATTGAGAGCGTTGAGTGAACTGGCTTCTCTCAACGTCTCTGGACTTAGACAGATTTTTCTGTCCATCTTTCCTTAAGCTTTGACATCACACGATGTTTCCTTCTTTAGCGTTGAGTGAGCTATATTCACTCGATGCTTCTGGACATAGCCAGATTTCATGACAGAATCTTCAACTATTTGAGCTTCAACGCTGCTTGGTATATGGCATTGAGTGAACTGTATTTAATCAACGCCTGTGGACTTAGTCGATTTTTCAACTTGTCAATATTGAAACTTTGACAAACTTATCTATACTCGACGCCTTTGGATATATGGCCTTGAGTGAATTGCCTTCTCTCTATGCCTATGGAGTTGGTTGTAGAATTACTTTGTAGACTGCTGGGCTTTGACTGTCCACACCTTACTCAGTGCTTTTTAGCATCTGACATTGAGTGCACTGGTTTTACTCAACACCTGTGGACTTAGGCGATTTTTAGCCTTTCCAACATCCTTCCATGGCATCTGGTGTTGAGTGAACTGGTTTCACTCAACGCCTGTGGACTTAGACAGATTTCTATCTCTCCACTTCTCCACCTTGTGACCTCCTATTAAAATCACTTGGAATATCTGTCTAATCAATGTGACAGGGTCTAATCTACATGCATGAACTTAAACATACATCATATACAAGTATATGTATACCAATCACTTTTTTGACTTCTACAAATCTGGTACAATGTGGGCAATGGACCCAATAATCTCCCCTATTTGAAGAAGTTAAAACCCTCAAACAAAATTCTTAGCCAATGATATACACTAACATTTGCAGCAATAAAACAATAAATTAGAAAACTTATAATAAGAGAACAATAGTATCAAGTTATATGTTACCACACTTTCCTTTCCTACAAGGTGATCATCATCACTTCCTGCTCCCCCTATTTTGCTGCAGTCTAGCCTTGATCATTTCCTTCTCCTCACCCCTTTTGACTTCTGTAAATAGTCAGGGAGGTGCTGGCCTCTTATTATCTACTCCCCCTATTTGAGTTCAGATATTCAATTATTGTAGTAGCTTGCTCCTTCTCTACATGAGGCTTAATCTATCCCTGCAAGTGCTTGACTTGCTCCCCCTCAATTGAAACATCTTCTATCATCCATCCTGGTAGACACTTTTAATCTATTCCAGTCTGGATAGTACTTGAACCACTTGAAAAACTTGATACCAAAGAAGGTATAACACTTGAAAAATCTTCATACCACTGAAGGTCTTTTTCACCTGCAAGAAGTAGTACAACCTTCAATAGAAAACAATATAAGGAGCAGCTATAGCTATACCAGTTTCAACATACCCAAATCAAACTTTAAGGTGTTGAACTTTGCTTCATCGAGTGGCTTAGTGAAGATGTCAGCCACTTGCATGTTTGTAGGGACAAACTCAAGACTGATGTCTTCACATTCTATATGCTCTCTAATGAAATGATATCTAATCTCAATGTGCTTAGTCCTGCTATGAGAGACAGGATTCCTAGTAATTGAGATTGCACTAGCAGAATCACTATACAAAGGAGTTCTACTTATCTGGAGGTTAGAGTCCTTGAGCTGATATTGGAACAACAATAACTGTGCATAACAGCTACCTGCTGAGATGTATTCTGACTCAGTTGTTGAGATTGCAGCACTAGTCTGCTTCTTGCTGCTCCAAGAAACTAGTCTTCCTCCCAAAAACCTATTGGTGCTTGAAGAGCTCTTCCTGTCCTCTTTGTAGCCTACAAAATCTGAATCTGAATAGCCTGTTTGTTAAAAATCTCTATTTCTAGGGTACCATGGGCCAAGATCTGGTGTGCCCTTAAGATACCCTAAAATTCTCTTAGCAGCAGAGTAGTGAGATTCTTTAGGGCTAGCTTGATACCTAGCACAAAAACATGTAGCTAACCTGATGTCTGACCTACTTGCATTAAGATATAGAAGGGAGCCAATTATCCCTCTATACAAAGTTTCATCAACAGGTTTCCCTGCCTCACCTTTTCTTATAGGCATACCTGACACCATGGGAGTTTACATGGTGGAGGCATTCTCTATACAAAAATTTTTGATCAACTCCCTAGTGAACCTAGACTGGGATATGGACATGCAATCTATAAGACCACCCCTAACCAAGGAGGTAACCCGATCTTATGCCCAGAATTTCCGCCTTATGGTGACACTTAGCCTACAAAGGCTAGTCAACACCGCAAGATGCTGATCCTACCGGCTAGTACGATCATTCAACCTATCGGCCAATCGAGAAGAGAAGCAATATAAGCAATTATATATCAAGTCCACATCACAATATCATCATAATACAGGTAAAATGAGTGATCCAAAAGTCCACAATGAGTACAGAATGAAAGTGAAAAGGGCCTATACCCTGTACATAGTTATCAAATCTCTCTCACACAAAAAAATATATGCAGAAGCTAATTTATCATCATTACACGCGTCATCACCTGACTCCAGGCTGTAGTAGTAATTATAGTAGGTGGTACCAGCTCCTCAAGTCCTCCCACCTTGTCCTGTTGGTGCTCCAGCTCCTCAAGCTCCTAAAATGATATGGTCACAACCGACCATTAGTCATAAAGACTAAGACATTTTGTCCTCGCCTCACCCCCGCGACTACTAGGTACCGAGAGGGAGGACGAAGTGGAGAACAACAAGAGGTATAAAAAGGAAAGCAGGTGACAGTGGATCTATTCTATCATGGCTATAAAATAATAATTGTATCTTTACACTAGAAGTTCTATAAGGGACAAGTAGAGTATGTAAAAGCTATACTGAAAAGAAGTGTGGTAAGCAAAGTAAACTACTGAGCAAAAAAGTAAACTAGCTACTACTACACTAACTCACAGAAGTACCTTAACTTATATGAATGCTCATACAAACTTATAAGTTAAGGTTTCACAAATGTAACTTATCATATAAAAGAGCTCATACTAATTTATATGATAAGGATCTATGGTGCGTTTGTCCTAAGTATGTATGCATGGCATGCGAGTTATGAATCATACAAATGCACCTTACCCACATGACTTTATGCGCACAGACCTTTAGTTCCCACTTTTTGGAGTTAGCTGAACTCTTAGGTACTACCGTTATGGCTATGGCAGTAATGGAGCGAGCATCTCCACTACTAGGAGGGTATACACACTACCAGGCCTAGACCTTCCATACACCTCTAAAGAACACACCAGAGTCACCATGTACTAAACTGCTGGTTAAACAACCAGACTTTTAGGTCGGGTGTGCATTTTCGGGGATTATCCTCTAGACCACAGTATAAACAACCTACTGGTTCCTCAAACCCTCACACCTCACATGAGTCACAGTTCTATCATTGGTGTGATGATAGACCCAATATCGCATGACCCTATGCTAATACGTTCTATGCACATGAAATTTATTTCCAACCCGAGCCTCAAGATCGCAGGACAAAACCCATCCTATATCCAAACATATGAGCCTCAAGCTCGCAAGACAAAACCCATCCTATATCCAAACATCTGATCCTCCAGCTCGTAGGATAAAGCCCGTCCTATATCCTCCAAACCTATACGGGTGAGATTATTACATCTTTCCTTTAACCTATTAAACTAGTCTTGTCTAATTCTTATTAGGCATAGCAACTTATGGTTAGTCTTTAGACTGCCCAGGGCATACCCGGTGAGGTGTTCTCGGGGGCTCTAGTAACTACGATGGACTGAAGCCCAAAGATCCCTTTTTGAAGGACAGTTATTTTTATTAGTATTTACCCATTATTAATACCCAGCTCTCTATGTTGCTCTTGAGTGAACCTAATGACTTAAGGTATTATTGGGAGAACGACGGTCTTCCGCCAGTATCCATTCTATTTACTTTCCTAGGGCTTTGCACTCTAACACTCGTTACTACATGACACCAACCAGGGTTCCAACTTCCCAATACGCTTCTCAATCCAACCTACTATCATATCCCTTGTGGGTCCTAGTGTTATGTGTTACTTTATCTAAGCACAATCCATGACCTAATTCCAGCGCAAATGAAATGACTTCTAATTCCTTAGGCCAAATGCCCCTAATTATTTATCATGGGTTTGTTATGTATGTAATATTGATCATTCAGAATTTCATCATCTTTCTAATTATTTTGGATCATAACTTAAATTAATTAATAAAGTGACCTAGATCACTTTGAACATGAACTACTCTATCTAGTGGTCCATTATGTCTAAATAAATTATCTGAGGTTTATCTAGGTTAAAAATTTCTTTTCATAAAAAATCATGATTTTCCTATTTGAATTTTCCATATTTTTTCTTATTTATTATTAAATCCATAAATAATCCATTTTCCAAATGAATTACTTAAAATATATAACCAAAAATTCCTAGAAAATTACTGGTGATCAAAATTGATATAAAAATACTCAGGACAGAAATTCATAATCCTAGTTAGTGATTTGACTTAACCTAATTTCATATACACATTATTAATAAAATGCCGCTACTAGGGTTTTCAGCATCTATGATCATCCAAATATTCTCAATTAATTATATTAGGTTTTAATCACATAAATAGGATGCTATAAATTTTCCAATAATTATTCAATAGTTGTTTTCCTTACTTTTAAATTAATTTCCAAAAAGAGTAAAATTGTAAATCGATATAAATTTTCACATAATTATTCAACAGTAGTTTCACTTACTTTTAAATTAATTTCCAAAAGGGTAAAATTGTAAATCGACTATATACACAAGATAGAAAAACTCAACTAGACTTATAACTTTTTCTAGAGATATAAAATGTCATATTATGGCATATATCAAAATTTTAGAATTTTACAAGGTCAGTAAACCTATATCTCATTTTTATTTCTAAAAGATCTTATGCTCCATTAATTTAAAATAATGGGATTTTTGTTCCCAAAAATCCCACTCCTTCCATGGGAGGTGTAGTTCATCCCTTTATGTCTCTATCCAAAATCCCATGGACATTCATTGGGCCAAATGGGATAACTTCCCATTTTACTCTTGGCACCACATATTTACAAATCTACCTCTACCTTGCATGTTGTATTTCCCGTGCATACAAAGGTCCAAATGGCATGAAACTTTTATCATGGTCATATCATGACTCAATGGCCATGCCACCCAAATTTTGAGGCATTTAGAAGAGGGAATCTTCCTATATTCCATTTATTTAATAAATGATATTTTTATAAAACTATAGATAAAAACATCACGAAAATTCTGATTTTGGACTAGACCTAAGTATAGCATAAACACATACATGTCCAAAATTTCATGACATGTGGACTTAGAGTTTGGCTTGGGCTCTCATTTAAACATTTTACCTAGACTAGGACCAGTCATAGTAGAATGATCCTACATGGAGCTATATTGCTCCAAATTTCAAGTTTAAGGTGTCAAATTAAAGGTAAGACCTAGATCTACCTTTTTTATGTAGGGCTCCATTTCTGAACATGCTTTTAAGAGTCCAAAATAATCTATACAATGTGACTGTATAAATTGGGACAGAAAATAGACTTTTTATTATTTCATAAAAATTCAAGGGCATCAATTCATCTTCTCCAATGAGCCTACGGTCCAGATTTCCCCCAACATGGACAAGCTAGATCTTGCATTTCTTGGCCTTCTAGCCGCCTACGTCTCCGGCGATTATTGCCACCACCTCTATTGAGGTTGCGGCTAGTATTTCCCAACGATGTGGCCGCCGTAGGTTGCTCCTCCGGCGAACCCGAGCAAGAAAAAATGCTCGGAATGCTACCTCTCACATGGCATCAGGCTCACTTGAGCCCAATATCTCTCCTAAAAGAGCTAGACAACTAGCACAGAGGGAGGGGAGGAGAAACAAATACTTAGATGAGCTTTATAGCGGGTTTGTTGGAGGTGCGCTATGCCCGTCCCTAGCTCCGACCAATCCTCTACTCAGGCTGTCACTTTCTGCTCCTAAAGGTTTAATGAAGGTGATGGTGGGGTGGAATGGAGATGAGGCAGGCTGTTTTAAAGGCTTTGACTTAAGAGGAGTGGCTGAGCATAGCCGGTCGTCATTGAGCTTGAATCACCCCGCATGCCGCCATGTGTCAGCCATGTAATGGACCACCAATTATTGCCATAAATATGTTTTCTTGAAATGAGGAATAGATTTGCTGTAAAGATAGATCCCAAATATCCCATCACATTTTTATCTTGAACCCGGTTCAGCCGGTATAAAAATGAACCGACCAACTCAGTTGTTTAGACTGAAGAATTCTCCAAGCCCAAAAGCGTTGAGTGGTATCGACACCACTCAATGCCGTGTTGAGTGGTGTTGACACCACTCAACACCGCCAGCAATCTTATGTTAAGGCATTGAGTGGTGTTGACATCACTAAATGCCGCCAGCAATTCTTATCCAAGGCATTGAGTGGTGTCGACACCACTCAATGCTGTGTTAAGTGGTGTTGACACCACTCAATGCCGCCAGCAATCTTAAGACATGGCATTGAGTGGTGTCGATACCACTCAAAGCCACCGGCAATTCTAATCCAAGGCATTGAGTGGTGTCGACACCACTCAACGTCGCATTGAGTGGTGTCGACACCACTCAACACCGCTAGTAATCTTAAGTCAAGGCATTGAGTGGCCTTGAGACCACTCAAAGCCAAAGTCATCCTGCATTGTCTAAGTAAAACGACGTCGAGTGCATTAAGACCACTCAACGCCGTGTTGAGTGGCATCGAGTTCACTTAAAACTTCGGCAAATGGTGTCGAGATCACTCGACGCCTAATGTTTCTTGAGTATATCTATACTAAATTCATCGAGATCACTCGACACCTTTTCAAATAGCGTTGAGATCACTCAACGCTTATAGTTTTTTGAGTATTTTCCAAGTTAAATTCGTCGAGTGGCATCGTGTTCACTCGACTCACTTGATGCTTTTCGAGCTTGAGTTAGTTCTCCTGACTCAAAATGCGTGCAAGGGGTCTAGCATGAAATAAGATGTTACACCATCATCAGTCTGTATTACTTAGAGACCTAAGAAAACTTGAGCTCACCTATACTGCTCATCTTAAACTTCCCTTGTATAAGTTTGGCAAACTTACAGCAAAGGTTATCATCAGTAGATCCAAAGATTATGTCATCTATTAGATCTGGACTAGGATGATCTTGCCCTTAGATTCACTTAGGAATAGGGTCTTTTCTATCTTCCACCTTGAGAATTTTTTCTCAATGAGGAAGCTATACAATGTCTCATACCATGTTCTTGCGGCTTGCATCAACCCATTTAGAGCTTTCTTAAGTCTATAAACAAATTCAGGTGAGTTAGAATCAACTAAACCTTGAGGTTGTTCAACATAGACTTTTTCCTTTAAGTCACCATTTAGGAAGGCTGAATTCACATCCATCTGGTAGACTTTAAATCCTTTGAATACAGTATATGCAAGGAAGAGTCTAATGGCTTCCAATGCAACAGAGGCAAAGGTTTGATTAAAGTCAATCCTTTCTTCTTATCTGTACCCCTTAGCTACTAGCCTAGCCTTGTTCTTGATTATAATCCAATTTTCATCAAGTTTATTTTTGTAAATCCACTTGACTCCAATGACATTATGTCCATATGGTCTGGGAACCAGCTTCTAGAGCTTACACCTCGTAAACTGGTTTATTAAGGCTCTTGCTTCTTATCACCACTCCTTGGTTTGCATCACCAATAATCGTGTGTCTTGGATGATCTCTTAGATGTCCGACAGCTAGAGGCAATCTTCTTTCAGCATTTGCTTCAATAACAGCTTCTTGCTGATCTTCATCCACTTCAAGTATGACTTACAGTTCTTCTGGAATATCCACTCTATCTTGGATTACTAGAGCATCTTCCTTGATGGTTAGCTTGTCCATCATCATCTCTGTACCTGTAGTACTAGACGAGGAGCTTGGCAGCTCATTGTTAATCATGGTAGACTCATCAAAGACTACATATACAGACTCTTCTACAACATAGCTTTTCAAGTTGTAGATCTTATAGGCTTTACTATGATTGATGTTCCCAATAAAAATCCCATCAAAGGACTTGGCAACAAACTTAGACACATAGGACTTACCATTATAAAGCACATAGCAGTTGCTACCAAAGATCCTGAGATAGTCATGGTTTGGTTTTCTTCACTTCAAGATCTCATAGGGAGTCTTCTTGTGGATTTTGTTGATAGAGGCTTTGTTAAGGACATGACATGTAGTATTCACTACCTCAACCTAGAAATAATTTGGGAGAGATGCGTCACTCAATAAGGTCCTTCCAGCCTCTATGAGAGTTCTTTTTTCCTCTTAACAATCCCACTTTTTAGGGTATTCTTGGAGAAGGAGATTCTTGATGAATCCCTTGATCTTCACAGAACTTTGCCATGTTATTACACTGAAATTCAGTCCTATGGTAACTTTTGATTTTGACCAAAGTACTATCAAATTCATTTTGAATTTACTTGACAAATGTCTTAAAGACATCAAGGGTTTATTTCTTTTTCTTAAGAAATAACACCAAAGAAAACCTAGAATAGTCATCAACTACCACAATGGAGTTGACTTTCCTACCTAGACTATGAACTAGCATAGGACCATACAAGTCTTTATGCAAGAGGTATAAGCACCTCACAGAGTCTTTGGTCCCAATGTCGTGGAAAGAAGATTTGGTGTGCTTGCCCTTTTGGCAAGCTGAGCAAATGCCTTCCTTGGTACATTTCATCTTAGGACCATTCCTAACTAGCTCTTCACTAAAGAGTTTATCAATGTTCTTATATTTCAAGTGAGCTAGTCTCTTGTGCCATTGCACATAATATAAGACTTTCTCATTTGCCACTAGACAAATAGGAGAGTATATATCTAGACACAAAAAGTTTAAGCAATAAACATTTCCACTCCTATTGCCTATCAAGATGACCTCTTGGTCACTTGACCTCTTAATTTGGCACTCATCCTTGTGGAACACAATGACATAGCCAAGATCAGAGAGTTGGCTTATGCTTATAATGTTATGTTACAACCCTTTAACTTAATCCACTTTTTAGATGGTGACTATGCCATTGGTAATCTTACCATAGCCTCTTGTCACTCCTCTATCTGAACTACCAAAGATAACTTTAGGTCCATTTTTCACTAGAGTGTACTCCTTTAAGTTGCTCCTTGTTCAAGTCATGTGCATGGAATAACCACTATCCAAGTACCATATGGGGGTATGGACACTTGGACTAATTTGCATCACATATTTTACCTTACCTTAAGACCCCAATAATTATTGGGTCCTAGGTTTAGATTAGCTTGAAAATGAACATGCCTTCCTGTAGATTTTCTGACAAGAAAACTAATATTAGCTCTTGGAACAGTAGGATTGTGCCAGCAATCTAAGGCAAAATGCCCCACCTTACCACAATACGAACACTCATGAATATTATACCTTCTCTTTTGAGCAGGTCCAGTAGTTGGGTTATCTGCTGACTGTACAGAAGGAAGAGGTGCAGCAGCCTTCTTCAAGTTCCTTTCAGCAAGGATCTAACTAAAGGTGAGTCTTTCTGCAAGCTTTCTTGGCTTGCTCTGAATGCTATTAAAAACAGTCTTCTTTACAGATGACATGCTGTTTATAGCATCAGAGATTGCTAGATCTGGCTTGCGAATATACTTGCCCTTGGTCTAGGTCTTTGCCGGATGGCCTTAAAATTTAACCACCAGCACTTTCTTGAGTGAAGGGGCTGGTGCACCAAACACAATTGGTCCATCATGGGACATTTGAATTTCCTCATGGGGAGCATTAAAGGCACTCACTCCCCTACTATACATTCCACCATAGCTGTGAACCTCTTTGTTCATAATAGTGGATCTGCCATTTATCCAGTGACCATAGATGCTTTCTTGGTCATATATATTTGAAGGAAACATCACCTTCTTAAAAGGGATGGGAGGCTTGGAAGCTAGAGACTGGATTGGATATTTCCCTTTCCCTTTGGAAGGGGAAACTCTAGTGTTTCCCTTAAGCCCCAACCCCTTCCTACCCTTTTAAGAGGAGAAGGAGTCTATTAAGGGCAACACAATGTTGGGCTTAGAGAAACTAGCCACAATTCTATTCTCCCTCTTGAGCTTCTCTTCAAGATCTCTAATGAGACTATTCTTGTACTTGATGGTACTTATCTCGATGAGATTCATGACCTTAAGTTGGTTAACTTCCCTGACCTTCTGATCTAACAAAGATGGTATCTCAGCCACCTGGGAAGCAGCAAGTTGAAGAAAGGTTATATCCTCAACCTGCTTCTTTGTCAACTTCTTGCACTTCTTAAAGGCATCCAGAAGTTCACCATACCTATCAATCAATTGATTGACAACTCTTTCAGATTCAGAATCATCTTCACCACTGGATTAAGAAGCTTCTGTACAAGGACTAGTCTCATACCCAGACTTAGAAGAAGAACTAGGTAGTGGAATTACCTTTTCTGGACCAGGCTGACCCTGGATTGATTCTTCATCAGACATTGCCATCAGCCCATGGAAGTTGTAGGAATCTTCTTCATATTCGTCCTCCTCTGAGTCACTATCTGAATGTGATAGAGGGGACCTAATACCTATCTTGACAGTAGGATAATCTTTAGTTTCTTTAACAGTAACTAGCCCTATTTAGGTTTCTTCATCTTCAGACTCTGAGGAAGATGAGTCTGTCCAGCTCTTCTCCTTCTTTGCAATGAAGGACTTCTCCTACTTGTCCTTGCCCTGGCTTGCTGTAAAAATAGCAGACAACTTTAGACAAAATATATTAACTAGTTTTAGAATCATAGGTTTCTCCCTGGGAGTGATTCTGCCTGTGATGAGATGAGGAGGAGGGTCTGCTCCTCCACTATTTCTTCTTCATCAGCTTATGAAATTGCCTAGAGAAGGAAGCATAGTCTTCATCAGACATGCTACAATCCGATGAGCTTGACCATATGTTGTCTTAATTAGCAGGCCTTCTTGGAGGAGAGGGAATCCTCTCCTTAATCCTCTTTGAGCTCTCAGCCTTGAAGGCCACAACCTTCTCCTTGATCAGGGATCTACTGCTTGTCTCCTCCTCTTTCCTAACAGTTAACTGCATTTCATAAGACAGAAGCTTTCCAAATAGTGTACGGGGAGGAGTATCATTTATCTTGGCCACCTCCCTGATGGCACATATCTTAGTGTCCCAGTCTCTAGTGAGAATCCTCAGGAACTTGTCATTAAGCTCATAATGACTGAAGACCCTCCCATAGGTCTTCAGCTCATTCACTATTCTGAAGAATTTTTCATAGCAAACAACTATGCTCTCTCCCTTGGCCTACCTGAAAGCCTTATACTTCTGGTTGAGCATGGAATTCCTATCATCTCTGAACTCTTCAGTTCCCTCCATATATATGATAAGAGTGTCCCACATTTCCTTGGAAGTCTGGAAGTGAACCAGATTCTAAAATGTTGAATCATCTATGGCACTAACAATTATGTTTTGTGCCCTCTTGTCTAGTGCAGTCAACATGACCTCATCCTTGGTCATTTGTGAATATGTATTAGGTGTTTAGACATTGGCATCCAGAACTGAGACCTTTATAGGGATGAAAGGTTCCTCTTTGACAGTCATAAAGATCCTTAGGTTAGAGGCTTCAATAAACAACCTGACCCTCTCTTTCCAGATTCCAAAACTCCCCTTCCTGTAGATGGAATGTTTCATGGAACCTAGCTCATTATGGTTCTCTCCTGAACCCATAAGTGTACTTATTTTAGCAACCCTTTGAGATCTGCTCTAACTGTTAGGTCCTTCTTAAGCAAGCTCCCTCTGATACTACTTGAAAGTCTTTAATTTCAAGGTAGCTAATAACCTAGGGGGTGAATAGATTTTTGGTCTTTTATAATTATCTTTAACTAGTGTGTTGTGAGTTAGTAGTTTTCTGCTTTCAAGACACACCACAAAGAATACACATAGAATTTATAGTGGTTCCCCAGATTATGGGTACGTCCACTGTCCCTCCCACCTTTCTAAGTTCTTGTTAGACAAGGCACTTCTCCAAAACTCAGCTCCTTGGAGCTTACAACACAGATCTCGAAGGATCTCTCAGTATCCTCCAAGACTTACAACTCAGGCACAAAGCACTACCTCTAAACAAACTTGCTCCTACAACTTAGTGATCAACTGATCAACTACCTAATACTTGAACCCAAGTCCTACATCTCAGGCTAAGGAGCTTAGCCCTACCTCAGAGAGAATGACTCTCCAACAGCTCAGGCATAAGGCCCTACCTTAGATCCAAATCTGGATCTTAACTAAGACCCAAAGGTCCTACACTCAAAGAGAATGACTCTCCTACCTCAGGCAAACTACGCTACCTCAGGCACAAAGGACCTACAACTCATATCCACACAGGATACTACCTAAGACCCAAGGGTCATACAACTCAAATCCAAAACTGGATACTACCTCAGGAAAATCTGCCCTAACTCAGGCACAAAGGCCCTACAACTTAGATAGAAAAAGATCCTACAGTTAGATCTAAGAATCGATCTTACAAAAAATAAATGGGTTTGGTTGGTGTTGATTTGACACTAGAGAAATTTTTGTGTGTCTGTATCCTGAGCTGAGTTATCTCAACCCTAATTTCTTCTCAACAGTAAGAGAATGATCTTCAAAGTGCTGCAGCTTGTGTTGGAAGTAACTTAAAAACTTGTTTTTGAACTTGCTGAAGAAGACTGAAGATTTAACAGTTCTTGTGTTCTTCAATCAGCTAACCTGGACTTGCAGAAACCTGAAAGCTCTGCTTATTCTTCTTTATCAGAACCTTATCTGAACTTGTTGTAGCACAAGAAATAGCTAGAACTAACTTGGAAGAACTTTTAGATCAGCTAATTTAACTTCAGACTTCAAGCACATCAATAATGGAGAGGAAAAAGAAGATCAGCCGCAACTTTTCGAAATGAATAAACCCTAAATTTTAAAGTTCCTTCAGTCCATCTTGTCCAAATTATCTTCCGCCGATTAAAGGCTCTAAGAAGCAGTGGAGACAACCTGTGGTTGTTAGTTGCACCATGCTTTAATGGAAGAAGACGTACAGTAGGCCTCCGACGCTATTTGTCGTGTACTGTAGGTTTCTCGCAATAAATTTGAACTATGCTGACTTTTGTTGATGTCAGCATTTGTGTACTTAGCCAAATTCTCAGATTCAACTCCATGCATTGAGTGCATTGAGTGAATGGTCTTCACTCAACGAATCTAAACATGGTCAAATTCTCTGAACCATCGCCCGTTGAGTGTGTTGAGTGAATCTTTATCACTCAACGCCCCTGGACTTAGCTGCAACCTTCTTTATCTTCTAGGTATTGAGAGCATTGAGTGAACTAGCTTATCTCAATGCCTCTAAACTTAGAAAAAAAATTCATGTCCATCTTTCCTTGAGCTTTGACTTCACACGACGCTTCCTTCTCTGTCATTGAGTGAGCTATATTCACTCGATGCTTCTAGACTTAGCTAGATTTCTTAACAAAATCTTCAACTGCTTGAGCTTGACTCAACACTGCTTGGTATATGGCATTGAGTGAACTGGCTTCACTCACTGCCTGTGGACTTAGTAAATTTTTCAGCTTGCCAATACTGAGGCTTTGCCAGACTCAGCTATCCTTGATGCCTTTGGATATATAGCATTGAGTGAACTGTCTTCACTCAACGCATGTGTACTTTGCCATAGAATTGCTTTGCAGATAGTTGGGCTTTGACTGTCCACACCTTACTTAGCGCTTTTTTGGCATCTGGCTTTGAGTGAACTTGCTTTACTCAATGCTTGTGGACTTAGGGGCGATTTTCTGCCTTTCCAGCATCATTCCATGACATTTGGCATTAGGTGAACTGGCTTCACTCAACGTCTGTGGACTTAGAAAGATTTCTGTCTCTCCACTTCTCCACCTTGTGACCACCTGTCACAACCACTTTGAATACATGTCCAATCAATGTGACAGGGTCCAACTTGCATGCATGAACATAAAAATACATCAAATACAACTATGTGTATACTGTTGACTTGTTTGACTTTTGTAAATCTGGGACTTTATGGCCAATGGACCCAACAGTAATTGTTGATGACTACTCTCAATTTACTTGGGTGTTCTTTCTAAAACACATGTAAGACCCTATCGACACATTCACTAATTTTGTTCGGCAAATTCAGAATGACTTGAACTGATCAGTGGTCAAAATCAAAAGTTATCATGGAACAGAATTTGAGTCTAGTGCCATGATAGAATTCTGTGGAAGACAAGGTGTCTTTCATGAGTTTTTCTCCCCGCATACTCCATAGCAAAATGGAGTTGCTGAGAGAAAGAATTGAACCCTCATTGAAGCATGTACAACTATGTTGAATGACGCTACACTTCCGGAGTACTTCTGGACTGAAGTTGTCAAAACAGCTTGCCACATTAAAAATAGAGCACTAATCAACAAAAGTTATCGTATGATCCCCTATGAACTATTAAAGGGCGGATAACTGACTGTGTCCTATTTTAGAATCTTTGGAAGTAAATGCTTCATACTTAATAATGGGAAGTATTACCACACTAAGTTTAGTGACAAATGTTTTGAAGGTATTTTTTTAGTTTATAGTAGCCATAGTAAGGCATATTGGTTTTCTAACAAGAAAACCCTGGTGTTAGTAGAGTCTTTTAATATTGTATTTTATGAGACAAGCATGCTCCAAAGCAGCACATCTAGTGTTATTTGTGTAGATGCAGGTACCAGGTTCAAGGAACTAAGCTTAGATGAAGCAATCAAGGAAGAGGTTCCAAGATCAGTCAAGTTCATTGATCCAGGTATGGTGGATGAAGAACAACAAGATGAAGCAACCCCAGAGAATTCTCTAGATATTACAGAACCTGCTGGTGGAAGAGGAAGAAATCTAGTGTTCAGACACCTAAGAGATCACCCTGCTAATCAAATCATTGGAGATCCAGGCATCAGAGTAAGAACCAGAAGAGGTACAACCACTACAAGAAAAATGAGTATTAGCTTCACGTTTTTTTACCAGGGTTCAAAAATCATGGCTAATACACTAGTATTAGCCATGATCGCAAAACCGTAGCTAATATTTAGGTTTTAGCCATGATTATAAAAAAGCATGGCTAATACCATTGTATTAGCCGCGAAAAGCAAAAAAGCGTGGCTAATATTTAGTATTAGCTAACATCTAAGCAATCATAACCATTCATGTATTTCCCCCCATCAACCATGCTCCCCTATTTCTATCGCCAAAAAAATGTTAAAACCCGCCGCATATCCCGTGCCCTAATCTTCCCCTTCTTCCTCGACATTCCGACTCGTTGTTCCATCTCGCTTGGGATTTTCCTCCAACGCGGTGGAGTTTTTTGCAAGCCACTCCCGATCCTGATCCCCCCACGACGGCGTACAACCCTTCACAGTTGCCTCACATATCTCGTCAGCAGCATTCACGTTCTCTCTCGGCGACGGCCTCCACGATCTCTCTCGGCGCCGAGTCCATGATATCTTTCGCATCTCGGCAGGTATAATAGCGGCACAACTTCATCCTCCTTCGATCTTCTTCTCGTTTGCCATATATTTGTATCTTCTCTCCTTTGATGTTATTTGTTTTTCAGAAAAATTATTGAAAATCAGTGAGTGCTCGTCCACAATCTCTTTATGTTAGGTTATCTTTTACTGAAAATTGTTCGGTTAGGTAATCTTTTACTTCATCTTCTCTGCAACTCAAGTTTGATAATCTTCTTTCCTTTTTGTTTAACTTAAGTTGTTCTAAAATCATGGATTACCTAAGGTAATTAGTTTAAAAGAAGAAGGTTTGCTATTTTTTTCCTTTACCGGCTATCTTAATCTGTAGTTGAATTACCCAAGGCTTAATGTTTTACCGGCTACTCATAATTCTTTGTTAACTGTGCTAGGATTTACATAGTAAAATTATTCTGTAAGTTTGTTAGGATTCCAAGGTGCTAAAATGTCCTTACCTTTTTCATTCTGTCTCAAGTTTGCAAGATTTCAAAAGGTTATGGGAATATAATTGAATTGGTAGAACACAGTGGGGTGTACACCCCCACCCCCGCCCCCCGGCAAAAAATGGGTGTTTGATCTACAGTCCACTTAATTACATGATATCATCTGATATGCTATGTTACTTGGTTCCTAATAAAGGAAAAATAATGTAAATGGACTACGGTTGTTTGGACAGATGAAAAGGGTAAAAGATTCCCCGATAATGAAAGCCATTGGAAATAATATAGAAAAATAACCTAGAGAAAATATGAAAACAAATTGCAAAAATAGATGAAAACAAATCGCAAAACTAGATGGAAAAATTTAATATTTAAAACTACATGTTGCACTTGATAGCAATAATTTGAGAGAAATTTGTAAAGCCCACCCAAAATAGTTGGGATTATCTTGATAATGTTGATGATGATGATAACTCCATTGGAACATAAAGCCCTTTTGAAATAATATTAAATTTTAATTAGTGTGCAAGTTGTGTACATGAGCAAAAAATTGGAGTTGTGAAGATGAGAATGCTTAGGTGGATGTTGGTTCTTGCTTGTTGTTCATAAATTTGTAGACTGACTGCTACTAATTTATCATATTTGATCTTTGTACATGAGTTGTGTGGTTACGATTAAGACATGTTTTTCATAATCATTTTCATTGATTTTACTTGTCAAACATTATTTAAACTCAAAATAATATATTTTCATTGTCCGACCTCTATTTGTATAACCCTAAATTTTTATTTTATTTATGTAGATTTCTTTGGCATTAAATATGGATAAAAGTTGGATTGATTTGCAAAATAGAGCTTCATCTGAATACATCCATCGTGTTGATAAGTTTTTTGATTATGCATATCAAAATAAAACATATAGTCTTGATACTCGGATCTATTGCCCTTGCAAAAAATGTTGTAATACTTATTTGATGGAGAGGGTCATTGCTCGTGAACATATAATTATAAATTGGTTTTTATCCAAGTACAAGATATGGACCCTTCACGGGGAATCACATTCTTCTATATCTTGTAGTGGGGATGAACAACATTCTGATTTTAGAGATGATATGAAGCAATTGGAATTCCACCTATTGGTGCTAGTTTTTATGAGAATCCATCATCAAGCAGTCCAAGAATAGATGGTCCTAGCGAAGAAGATGCCAAATTTATAAAACTTGTTAAAGACGAAGAGTGTCCATTGTACCCTAATTGTGTCAAGTATACATCATTGTCTTTCATAGTTAGATTACTGCAAGGTAAAGTTATGCATGGATGGATAGATATCTCGTTCACATGGCTATTAGAGTGCCTTATTGATGCTTTTCCGAACATAAAAATACCTAAATCTTTTTATGAATCTCAAAAGATTACAAAAGATTTGGGATTTTCTTACGAGACTTGGGATGCATGCCTCAATAATTGCATGATTTTTAAAGGAAATGATATTACACTTAAAAATTGTGAGATTTGCGGTGAGTCACGATACAAACAACTAAATGACAAAGGAAATAACATGCAAAATACAACTTCAAAATATCCAGCAAAACAAGAAAGATATTTTCCTTTAACACCGAGATTGAAAAGGTTATTCATGTCATAAAAAAAGCAAGTTATATGCGATGACATGCAGAGGAACGTTCTAATGATTATACTATGAGGCACCCAGCTGACTCTCCAACTTGGAAAAAGTTTGATAAAGATTATCCTAAATTTGCTGCAGAGTATCGCAATATTAGACTTGGTTTGGCCTCTAATGGGTTTAATCCATATAGAACTATGTCCATTACTCATAACACGTGGCTATTTGTTTTAATTCCTTATAATATGCCGCCATGGATGTGCATGACACAATCTTTTCTCTTTCTTACTGTACTAATTGATGGACCGAAGGGACCTACTAATAAAATTGATGTTTACCATCAACCATTGATTGAAGAGTTAAAATAATTATGGAATGATGGTGTGGCTACATATGATGCATCAAAAAATCAAATGTTCACTTTATGCGTCGCATTGTTTTGGACAATTAATGACTACCCGACATATGCAAACTTATCAGGATGGAGTACAAAAGGCTAGTATGCTTGTGCAAATTGTAATTTGCAAACTAAATCACAATGGCTTAGAAATTGTAGAAAATTTTACTATTTGGGGCATCGTTGATGGTTACTCAGTGGACATAGGTTTCAAAGAGATAAGGCAGCTTTTAATGGATGTCATGAATTTGAAGCTAAACCTCTAATATTAAAGGAAAGTACTATCACAACACAACTGAATGATGTACTTACTGAATACAAAAAGGATGATCTTAAAAAGAGGAAGAGAGAAGATAATTGTAGGGTTAAGAATGTTGGTCAAAAACATGGTGGCAGAAAAAAAGCATCATCTTTGAATTGCCATATTGGGAGTATTTTCAAACACATCATTTCATTGATGTAATGCACCAAGAGAAGAATATGGTTGAAAATTTGCTTTATATAATATTGGGTGTTATAGGAAAAACAAAACATGGCTTAAAAGTAAGATGAGATTTAAAAGAAATGGGTATTCAAACAAAATTACACCTACCACAACTTGCATCCGGTAAGGCCTCTTATCTCCAGCCTGTTTTTCAAAGAACAAACTTCATCATGATGTTTTCCTACAAGTGTTAAAAAATATCAAAGTGCCGGATGGTTATGCATCTAATATTTCTCGATGTGTACATTTGAAAGAGAGAAATATTTGGAGTCTTAAAAGTCATGATATGCACATTCTTATGCAACAATTCCTTCTAATAGCCATAAGGAAAGTATTGCCACCAGATGTTGTGAAAGTTTTTATCGAGTTATCTAATTTCTATAGATAATTGTGCTCAAAGGCTATTAAGTATGCGGACTTGAAGATTGTGCAAGAATGCATAGTTCTAACACTATGTCATCTTGAAAAGATATTTCCACCTTTTTGATATTATGGAGCATCTAACAATACATTTAGCTGAAGAGGCCTCTGTTGGTGGTCCAGTGCAATTTCGATGGATGTATCCTATTGAAAGGTAATGAACATTTCATATATTTGAGTTTATATATTTATTTATATAATATTGTTTGTATTTACTTTTTATATATATTGAAATTAGGTATCTACATACCTTGAAGAGATATGTTCATAATCGTGCTCATCCGAAAGGTTCTATTGTGAAAGGATATCTAATGGAGGAATACATGAACTTTTGTGAATGATATCTTGTTGGCATTGAAACAAAATATAATTGACAAAATAGAAATTATGATGGAGAACATGACATTGGTCGTCCATTTAAAAAGGGGAAAAAGATACAACTTGATATGGTTTCTTGGATACAAATGCATCGTCATGTTCTTTTCAACATAGATGCAATCACACCTTTTCTAACGTGAGTTATCATATTTTTTCCCATCAATTTAATTTGGTGTTTCTTTTTTATAATATCAAAATGTGTTCTTATATAGGAAACACATCGAAGAACTCAAAAATACAATCCCTCGCATGACCGAACAACAAATTGATAAAGCTCATAATGAATCATTTCATTTATGGTTTAAACATTATGTAAGTTCTTCAATATAGTAATGAAGATCAACTTTTTAATGAATCATTTCATTAATTTCATCTAGGGTTTGACTATCTCTATAGGCTAGATCAATTGATAACAATCTATCCATAGAAGTTATGCATCTCTGTGAAGGTCCAGATAATTGGGCATGGAGATATGATGGATATTTTATCAATGGATTTCGTTATCGCACAAAGTACAAAGATCAAAAAAGAACTACCCAAAATAGTGGTGTCCTGCTCAAAGCAAGTACAACTAGTTATCCTAGCTCCAAAGATAAGAACCCACGTGTAGGAGGTGTCACTTACTATGGAAGGTTAAGAGACATTTTTGAGATTCACTATGGTAATGATTTTAAATTCATCCTATTTAAGTGTGATTGGGTTGACCCTCAAGTTAGAAAAAAACTTGATGAATTTAGTTTCACTCTTGTGAACTTCAATCATTTGTTGTATAGATAAAATAAAATGATAGATGAGCCTTTTATATTAGCTACTCAAGCAGATCAGGTTTGTTACGTCAAAGATCCTCTAGATCCAGATTGGGAAGTCGTTATGAAGTTGATAGCTCAGGATTCGTTTGATGTTGAACCTCAATGTTGGGTACATTGGAAAATGTGTACCTGATTTGAAGAAGCCCAACTTAGCTCAATGATATACATCAAGGTGTATTTGATGTTGTTTTTAGTTGACATGTGCAGGTGAAGAATTAATAAAGTATGCAGAAAAATTCTAAGTCCAAGTGTCGACACAGAGAAGGATGTGTCGACACATAGAAGAAATAAGTCGACACAACACTGGGAATTTGTGTCGACACAGAAGAAAAGCGTCGACCTCAGCATTGGGAAAATGTGTCGACATAGAAGAATATAGTCGACCTCAAGTTTGTCGACACCAGCAGGATGTGTCGACACAGAAGAATATAGTCGACCTCAAGTTTGTCTACACCAGCAGAATGTGTCGACACATTGTGATTGAGTCGACACATTATAGCAGGGTTAAAAGAAGACTGTGTCGACACCTAAAGGCTAAGTCGACACTTACTAAGTTATGATTCTACAACAACTGTGTCGACACACAGGACTTGCGTCGACACACTGAAGAGTCAAGACCAAGTTATTTTCAGAAGAAGCTGTGTCGACTCAAAGGCAACTTAGTCGACATCACTGAAGACTGTGTCGACACCAAAGTCAATTGTGTCAACACAGATAGACAGATGGTCTCGACACTTTCTGACAGACTGTCTCGACAACTTGTGGTTCAAGACTAAGGCACAGGACTTGTTTGAAGACTTGACAGCTGTGGGTTGCCACCGGTTAACTGAAGCTGTCAGACTTGTCAGAAAACGGTTAGAAACCGGATCAGCCGGTTACCATGAAGAAAGTCTATAAATAGACAGATTCAGAAGGAGAAAGCAACTTTTAAAAAAAAAACCATTGTTGAGAATCAAAAAGTTGAGAAGGATTACAATCCAATTCATTTCAAGAAAGTGCTAGGCACTTAAGAAGATCTTCTCCGGAAGATCTAAGAAGACTATCTAAGGATAGATCAAAAAAGAGTTCTAATCAGAATTCAGAAGAATCATTCAAAGTACTGGATAGAGAGAGATCAAGCCAGAATTTGAAGAAGAAGAAAGAAACCACCAGTGGATTCTCAAGAAGCTGTTTGGAAATCAACTCAGCTAAGTTCATATTCAAGAAGCTTTGAAGAAAGCTCAGATACAGTTGATTTCATCAGCTGATCAAGAATTGTCTTGGCCTTTTCTCTCTCAATTTAGGCAAGACAGTTAAATAATCTTTTTTATATTTCTGTAGGATCTATTTACACAGATCTGAGTTGTAAGCCTGTGTTATAAAGGCTGAGTGTAGGAGAAGGGTCTTCTCTGAGTTGTAGGCCTTGGGGCAAGGCTGAGGTAGGGCTGTTGTGCCTGAGTTGTAGGAACCAGTTGGGTTTTGAGTTATAGGATCTGTTGATCTGAGATTAGTGGAAGTTTGGCCGAATCTAGCATACTGCTACATAGGTGAAGGGGGAAAGTGGATGTACCCAGACCTTGGGGAACCACTATAAAACATTGTGCAATCTGTGATGTTTTATTTTCTGTGATTGCTGTGATTATTGTGTTAGCCATTAAATTGAATTCTGCCTAGAAGTTTTTATAAATAAGCAGAACCTATTCACCCCCCTCTAGGTGTTTAGGCTGTCTTGAAAGATAAACTATCAAGTGGTATCAGAGGGAGGTTCCTTAAAAAAAAAGGACTTAACAGTCTGAGGTAGATCTGAAAGGCAGATTCAAGATTCAAGAAGATGGGTTCTGGAGAGAATCATAAGGAGCTAGGGTCTATGAAATTACCCATATGCAGGAAGGAAATCTTTGGGATCTGGAAAGAAAGAGTCAGATTGTTTATGGAGGCATCTGACCCAAGAATTTATATCACAGTTCAGGAAGGGCCCTTTATCCCAAAGAAGATTTCAGTTGTGGATGCAAATATCCAAATACCAAAGACTTATTCAAAAATGACCAAGGATGAAATCATCTTGGCAACCATGGACAAAAGGGCACAGAACATCATTGTTAGTGCCATAGATGATTCAACATTTCAGAATCTGATTCACTGCAAGACCTCCAAGGAGATGTGGGACACATTGATTGTCTATATGGAGGGATCTGAAGAAGTATGGCTGGACAGGAAGTCTATGCTAAATCAGGAGTATGAAAGCTTTAGACAAGGAAAATCTGATAGCATAACTGAGTGCTATAAGAAATTCTATAGAATTGTGAATGAGCTAATATCCTATGGAAGAGTCTTCAGTACCTATGAACTGAATGACAAATTCTTAAGATCCTTATCAAAGGATTGGGATACAAAGATCTGTGCCATAAGAGAAGTGGCTAAATTGGCAGAGATATCTCCTCTAACGCTGTTTGGAAAGTTGCTATCCTATGAAATGCAACTTATGGTGAGGAAGGAGGAGGAAAGAAACTCAAGAGGAGAGCATAGAGAAAAGACTGTGGCATTGAATGCTGAAGCCACTAGAAAGAATAGGAGGATATCACCATCTCCTCCTAAGGAAGTTACAGAAGATAGTTCTGAAAGTTCAAACAAGGATTCTGAAAGCTGTGATTCAGATGCAGATTTTGCTGCATTCACAAGACAATTCCAGAGGTTCTTGAAGAAGAAGCAGTGGAAGTCTAGGCCTTCCCCATCACAGCAAGTTGATGACTATTACAAGAAGAAAAGGTCATCAAGGAAAGAGAAGAGCAGATCAAAGCCCAGCAAAGCCACTACTTCAAAGATTGTCTGTTATTGTTGCAATAGGCCTGGACATGTAGTGGCTGATTGTCCTGACAAGAGAAAGGAATCTTCAGAAAAGAAGAAGACTTATCAGAAAGGCAAGAAGGAGAAATCCTTTGTAGCAAAGAAAGATAAGAGTCTATCAGACCAGTCAACTTCAGAGTCAGAATCTGAAGCTGAAGCATATATTGGACTATATGCTCCATCTGAAGAAGAGGAGTTTCTGCAGTTGCTAGACTCCATCAATGAACAAAAGGATCAGCAGTGTATGGGGCTGATGGCAGGATCAGAAGAGGACATATGCCAGAATCAGTCTGATCATAACAAGGTACAATGTCCTTCTATTACATTTGTTTGTTGTACAAGTGAAGAATCAGCTACATCTGTATCAACAGATGTAGATGCATCTGAATCTGAAGGAGATGTCTATCAATTGATAGACAAGTATGGGGACCTGTTGCAGGCCCTTAAGAAAAGCAAGAACCTGGTTAAATCTCAGGCTCAAGAAATTGCTGAACTAAGGTTTGCTACAACTGAGTTAGAAAAAGTCATTGATCAAAAATTAAATGAAATTGCCAAGCTGAAGAATATAACTATTATTCAGATGGGCACAATTAATTATACTAATGATCAAGTGAAGAGTCTGGAGGCCAGACTTAGAATTGAAAGGGATTTATTGGCTAGTTACTCTAAGCCAAAATCTGTCTTACCCTTGATAGATGAATTTGTCACTCAAAAGGGTAAGGCTGATTTAGGATTTAAAGGTAACTCCAGGGCTGGCAGATTCAAGAGGAAAGACAAAGCTCCTGTTCAGCCACTAAACCTTTCAGTCCCCATAAAGTTTAGTAAGGTGAAAGTGCCTTCTAACAAATATGATCATGAAGATATTCAAGGTCATATTAAGACTAATGTTCTGAAGAACAAGGGTGTAAATGCAAGCAGGCCTACCTATGGTCATAAACCCAATGGTTTTAAGAAATCAGTAGGTGAAGTTGCAACAGCACCAGCAATGAACAGAAATTCTTCTGACAAGGATGTATCTAGATCTAGATACAATAAGTTTGAATGTTGGTGCTGTGGCAAGAGAAGCCATTTTGCATTAGACTGCTGGTATAACACAAGTGTTATAAAGAATAAGAGTCTACCTGTTAGAAGAGGTTATGATAGCTTTATTAATGCTAACCTGAACCAAGGACCCAAGACTTACTTGGGTTCTAAGGGTAAGTAATTCTGTATTGCAGGTGAATCCAAGTAACCATGCCCCTATATGGTACTTGGATAGTGGTTGTTCCAGGCACATGACTGGAACAAAGGGGCTGCTGAAGGAGTATTCATCTGTCAAAGATGGACCTAAAGTGATCTTTGGTGGATCTGAAAAAGGAGTCATCAAAGGGTTTGGTAACATTTCTTCTAACCTAATTACTATCACTCAAGTGGCTTATGTAAAGGTTTGAAACATAATCTAATAAGCATAAGCCAGCTAAGTGATTTAGGATATGACATTTCATTTGTTAAAGATGGATGTCATATCAAGAGGTCAAGTGATCAAAAGATCATATTGACTGGGTATAGGAAGAGAAATGTATATTGTCTTAATTTTGAATGTGAGAATAAGGCTTCTCCCATCTGTCTTGTAGCTGATGACAATGCTTCTCATTGTGTTAAGTGGCACAAGAGATTGGCTCATCTAAACTACAAGACAATTGGACAACTCTTTAGCAAAGAGCTAGTGAGGAATGGACCTCAAATTAAGTGTATAAAGGAAGGGATATGCTCAGCTTGTCAAAAGGGAAAGCAGACAAAATCCTCCTTTCAAAGCCTTGAAAACAAGGATTCTGTGAGGTGCTTATACCTCTTGCATATGGATCTTTTTGGTCCTATGCCAGTTCATAGTCTAGGTAGGAAGGTCTACACTTTTGTGGTTATAGATGACTATTCTATATTTACATGGGTGTTCTTTCTGAGACAAAAATCTGAAACCCCAAGTGTATTACTTAATTTTGTAAAGCAAATTCAGAATGAACTGAATAGTACAGTGGTCAAAATCAGAAGTGACCATGGTACTGAGTTTCAATCTAAAAGCATAACAAACTTGTGTAAAGACTTTGGGATTTTCCAAGAGTTCTCCTCACCTAGAACACCTCAGCAAAATGGAATTGCTGAAAGAAAGAATAGAACATTAATTGAAGCTGGTAGAACTCTATTGAGTGACACCTCTCTCCCAGAATATTTTTGGGCTGAGGCAGTTAACACTGCTTGTCATGTCATCAATAGGGCTTCTATCACCAAAAGCCACAGAAAGACTCCCTATGAGATTGTGAAAGGCAGAAAACCAAATCTATCCTATTTTAGGATCTTTGGTTGCAAGTGCTATATACTTAACAATGGCAAGTCATATTTGACTAAGTTTGCTGCCAAATCCTAGGATGGGATATTTGTTGGGTACAGCACAAATAGTAAGGCCTATAGAGTCTTCAACTTAACTACTCAAGTTGTTGAAGAATCTGTGCATGTTGTATTTGATTAAACAAGATTAATCAATTGTGAGTTGTCTTGTAGATCAAATGACTCAACAGGTATAAGCAAGAGGATGGACAAGCTCTCCATTGCTGAAGCTTCAAAGGAAGATGGAGCATTGGAAAATGAAGGCTGCTGTCCAGGGGGAGTACAAGAGATAATGGAAGCTGATGAAAACCAAGAGGTTCAGTAGAATGAAGAAGCTGGAGATGCTCAACCTGAAGGGAATCTTCCTCCAGCTATAAGATATCTAAGAGATCATCCTGCTGATCAGATAATTGGTGATCCAAGACAAGGAGTGCAAACTAGAAGCAGAAATCAAAGCACAGTTTTGCATTCAAGTTTCTTGTCTCAAATGGAACCTAAGAAGTTTGAAGAAGCTATCCAAGACCAGCACTGGGTTGATGCTATGCAAGAGGAGCTGAATCAATTCAGAAGGTGCAAAGTCTGGGAGCTTGTTCCTAAACCAAGAGGCCACAACATAATTGGCACTAAGTGGATCTATAGGAACAAGCTAGATGAAAGTGGGATAATAGTGAAGAATAAAGCAAGGTTAGTTGCAAAAGGATACAGGCAGGAAGAAGGGATCGACTTTGATCAAACCTTTGCTCCAGTAGTAAGGCTGGAGGCAATCAGAATGTTCCTTGCCTATGCAGCCTACCAAGACTTCAAAGTATACCAGATGGATGTGAAGTCAGCATTTCTGAATGGTGATCTTAAAGAAGAAGTATATGTAGAGCAGCCATCAGGTTTTGTAGATCCTCTTAAACCTGATTATGTGTATAAGCTTAGGAAAGCTTTGTATGGGTTAAAACAAGCTCCAAGGGCTTGGTATGAAACCCTGTCTACCTTCCTCATTGAGAATAAATTCTCAAGAGGAAAGATAGACAAAACTCTATTCCTTAGGGAATCCAAAGGTAAGATCATCTTAGTTCAGATCTATGTTGATGACATAATCTTTGGATCTACTGAAAACAACCTTTGTAAAAAGTTTGCCAAACTTATGCAAGGGAAGTTTGAGATGAGCAGTATGGGAGAACTTAAGTTCTTCTTGGGACTCCAAGTAAGACAGACTGATGATGGATTGTCCATATCCCAGTCTAAGTTCACCAAAGAATTACTTAAGAAATATGGTATGGAGTCATCCTCCACCATGAGAACTCCTATGGGAACAAGTATGCCTATATGCAAAGATGAGGCAGGTAAACCTGTTGATGAGTCATTGTATAGAGGAATAGTTGGGTCCCTACTATATCTTACTGCTAGTAGACCAGACATTATGTATGCAACATGTGTCTGTGCTAGGTACCAAGCCTGCCCTAAAGAATCTCATTATACTGGAGTCAAAAGGATTCTGAGATATCTAAAGGGCACTCCTAATCTAGGCATTTGGTACCCTAGGAATAGAGATTTTCTACTAACAGGCTATTCAGATGCAGATTTTGCAGGATGTAGAGAGGACAGGAAAAGTACTACAGGTACTTGTCAATTCCTGGGAGGAAGACTAATATCATGGAGTAGTAAGAAGCAGACCAGTGTGGCAATTTCCACAGCTGAGTCAGAGTATGTTGCTGCTGGAAGCTGCTGTGCACAGCTATTGTGGATACAGCATCAGCTTAAGGATTATGGTATTCAGGTAAGTAGAACACCCCTTTTATGTGATTCTAAGAGTGCTATTTCTATTGCTAATAATCCAGTTTCTCATAGTAGAACTAAGCATATAGAAATCAAATATCATTTTCTTAGAGAACATGTAGAAAAAGGAGACATCTCATTGGAATTTGTAAAAACAGATTATCAAATAGCAGATGTATTTACTAAGCCTTTAGATGAAACCAAATTCAATAAATTCAAAATTGAATTAGGTATGTTAACCATTGATTAATGTATTAACAAAATCATTAACAATGCAATTGAAGTGGTATGTAAGTAAGTTAAAGTAATAACAACATAATTAAGTGTTAAAAAAAAAGGGACACATTGAAGTAACACTTAAAAGTGGTGTTGAACCAACAGAAATTGGCTAAGTAAGAATGTGTCAACACATTCAGTAATAATGTGTCGACTCAGAGAAATAATGTCGACAAGTCAGAAATATTGTGTCGACACAGAGAATATGTGTCGACACTTAAGAGTTATATTGTCGACTTAACCAGAAATGTAATGTCGACTCAACCAGGATAATGGTGTCGACACTTGTAGAATATGTGTCGACACTTATCCTTAGAGTCGACACAGAATTTCTGTCTATCTACTATGTATCCAAGGTGTCGACATAACCACAAATTGGTGTCGACACATAGTAGGCTGAAGTAATGTCGAGACAATAGAAGTTTGTGTCGACACATTCCGTCTGTGTCGACACATTTAGTCTGTTTTTGGCGCCTTTTGAACTTCTTTCAACAGAAGGTATAAATAGGTCAAAAACTCTATCTGTCGACACGCTTCCAAGGTTTTCGAGACTAAAACCCTGTGTCGACAGTCTATCTTTCTCTCTTCTCTCAAGCTTTCTTGACGAATCGATGGCGCCAAGGATTGAAGACAACGTCAATGAAGGGTATGAGTTGGTGCGCCAGGCCTTTGCAGATGCGCCGCCAGATGTTCAAGGGGTTATCACCCTCCTCTCTGAGTCAGGGTTAGAATTTCTAATCTCAGAACCGACTAAAATCTGGAAGAAGGAGGTGCACGAGTTCTGTATATCTGCATCAGTCCACTCAAATGGCCTCAAGATTAAGTCCAATGTTCAAGGGACTAAGGTGAAGATTACTCCAAAAAGTTTAAGAAAGATCTTTCAATTACAAGTAGTTGAGAATGAAGAGGAAGTTCCTAGTTCTAAGACAAGGGAAGCCCTTCAATGGTGTGGACTGGACTCGAGCATGAAGATTGGAGCTGCATTCAACAAGAAGGGTATGAGTCAGCAAGGGAAGTTCTTGTCTGAAATTGTTGGGAAAGTGATCCTCTGCAAGACAGGTGGACATGATAGGATTTCTGCCTATATGTTCAGCCTTATGACCAGGATTGTTTTTACAATTCCTACTGATTGGTCAGGAGTACTCTTTGACAAGATCAAAGAAGGAATCAAGAAGCCCAACATGGCTAGAATCATGAGCTTATATCTCACTGGAGTGATTCATGAAGTGATGCAGCAACTGCCAGGGACTAAGATTAATCATATGAGAAGGATGGATATGAGACTGTTCTCTAGGTGGGATAGGGTGCTGTCCAAGGATGTGCCTGAAGAGAGCAGGCCAGACACCCCTGTGAAATCCCCTTCTCAAACTCAAGAAACTGAACAACAACAAGAAGACCCACTCAGGATACAGGTTGAAGAACAGCCTGACTCAACTATAGTCCAGCAAGTGTCAACACCTGCACAGATGCAGGGAGAGCCAGTTCACTCTCCTGCTCAAAATGTATCTACTCCTGATAAGGTACTAGTGTAGGGGGAGCTAATGTATTTTACTATAAAAGACATTACTCATATTCTTATTACTGCACAGGTTCAGGTGGAGCTAGTGTCCACTCCTACTCTAGATACTACAATTACTGAACGAGTACAGGAAAAGCTGTTGTCAGTACAAGTGCAAGAGGAAGCACAGTTAGACTTATCTCAAGATTTAACTGCTGCAGAAGTTACAGCTCAACTGGAATTTACTCTGGAGGAGTTATTCCCTAATGCTGATAATACTACTGATAAAGTAGGAGGAGGACAAGAAATTGAGAAGTCCATAGGTATGGAAATTGATCAGGAAGCTGAAGTTGAGCCATAGGTTGAGGGGGAGCCAGTGGATGTTGAGATTGAGCAACAGGTCACTGGGACAGAAACACTTCATCCTCCTCAAGAAAGAGTTCACCTAGATACTTCGTCTGATACTGAAACTGAAGAAGCCAGGAAGGCCAAGAAAAGAAAACTTGTTGTATTTAAGAGAAGAAGCAAGAATTATAAGCAAGCTTTACAGACAACACCTCAACAAGTATCTCCTGCCTTTGATCAGAATAAGTTTATGGTAGATCTACAGGTGAAATTGGATGAACACAGAATGGCTCTGGAAAAGTATGTTGATGAAAATAGCAAGTCACTTCAGTTTGACTTAGCTCAGGATATAAAGTCCATCCAGTTTCAAGTCAACATGCATAAGAAAGAAATGACAGATTGCTTCCATAAGGGTGGTAATGCTGTGGTATATCTGGCAAAACAACAACAGACTATCATCCCTAAAGTGGATGACATTGCTTTAAAGCAAAGCTATGTCTTGGAAAATCAGTTAAGAATGAATGATAATTTAACTGAATCTCATCATAAGATAATAGAGGAATTGCAAAAGATTGTTCCAAGCCTGCCTGCAGATAAAACAAAAGAAATGGAAGAATTTGATAAGAACTTTCAAGCTGCTATTGCTTCTGTTAAGACTGCAATCACTACCTCTCAAAAAGAAATATCTGAGAAGCTTCAAAAGTTAAAACCATTTTTTAAAGAGGGTGTCAATTATCTGGATGGCCAAATCAAATTTCAAAAGGAAGATCTCAGAGATCATGTTTCTAGAGAAGCCATAAAGGGGGAGAGGATGCTAGTTCATGCAGGCTCAGAGCACTCCAAATGGGTGACCAATAGTATTCGAGCCACATTAGGATATCCCCCATTGTGTGATGATGCTATGGTGGCTGAGTTAGGAATACAAACAAGTCTACTTGAAGGCAATCAACCTGAGGTTGCCCAAGTCATTTACCCCCCTCCAGATTTTGATTTGATTGATCAACAGGTTCAAGGGATGTATAGTCCTCCAAAGGAGGTTACTAATATTGTTATTGGGAAGGTTGATAAGCCTGAGGCTACTTTGAAAGACCAGCAAGATGCTCTTCTATCTAAGAAAAGGTTTAGAGAGCAGGCTGAACTTAAGCCAAACTTTGAGCAGTGGAGTCCTACTTCTAGAAATATAATACTCACTGCATGGAAGGCTGTCAAAGACCAAGTGCAGGAAAGAGGCAAGTGGTATAATGAGAGGGAATGGCAGAAGTATGAAGCCAGGCAAGAGGCCATTGTACAGTTTAGAAGAAAAGCCAAGCTGGGTAGGCTGCCTACAGATGCTCAGGAGCCAAGCAAATATTTTCCAAAGCCCTTTCATTATTTTGAAAGGCAAAGGCTCAAGGAAGAAGCAAAGAAGAAGGTTGATCTAAAAGGCAAGAAGCCAGCTGAAGATTCTGAAGCTCCTGTAAAGGCTCAAGTTCTATCTGGCAAAGGGATTGTCATTAAAGAGCCTGATCAGTCTTAGTTTTTTAGTTCTTTCAAAGTATTTTGTAATGTTTTGATTAAATCATTAAATGTAATTCTCTGTATTCAAACATTATCAGGTTATAAACAAAATGTTGTTTGACATCATATAATGTTCATTCTGTGATGGATTGTTTTTATGTTTTGTTTATATTAAGTATTCCTGTTATGTCATTTATCATCAGTTTATACTTTGTATAAATGGTGTATATCATTGGCTATAGGGTTATGACTTCTCCAAATAGGGGGAGATTGTTGGGTACATTGGAAAATGTGTACCTGATTTGAAGAAGCCCAACTTAGCTCAATGATATACATCAAGGTGTATTTGATGTTGTTTTTAGTTGACATGTGCAGGTGAAGAATTAATAAAGTATGCAGAAAAATTCTAAGTCCAAGTGTCGACACAGAGAAGGATGTGTCGACACATAGAAGAAATAAGTCGACACAACACTGGGAATTTGTGTCGACACAGAAGAAAAGCGTCGACCTCAGCATTGGGAAAATGTGTCGACACAGAAGAATATAGTCGACCTCAAGTTTGTCGACACCAGCAGGATGTGTCGACACAGAAGAATATAGTCGACCTCAAGTTTGTCTACACCAGCAGAATGTGTCGACACATTGTGATTGAGTCAACACATTATAGCAGGGTTAAAAGAAGACTGTGTCGACACCTGAAGGCTAAGTCGACACTTACTAAGTTATGATTCTACAACAACTGTGTCGACACACAGGACTTGCGTCGACACACTGAAGAGTCAAGACCAAGTTATTTTCAGAAGAAGCTGTGTCGACTCAAAGGCAACTTAGTCGACATCACTGAAGACTGTGTCGACACCAAAGTCAATTGTGTCGACACAGATAGACAGATGGTCTCGACACTTTCTGACAGACTGTCTCGACAACTTGTGGTTCAAGACTAAGGCACGGGACTTGTTTGAAGACTTGACAGCTGTGGGTTGCCACCGGTTAACTGAAGCTGTCAGACTTGTCAGAAAACGGTTAGAAACCGGATCAGCCGGTTACCATGAAGAAAGTCTATAAATAGACAGATTCAGAAGGAGAAAGCAACTTTTAAAAAAAACCATTGTTGAGAATCAAAAAGTTGAGAAGGATTACAATCCAATTCATTTCAAGAAAGTGCTAGGCACTTAAGAAGATCTTCTCCGGAAGATCTAAGAAGACTATCTAAGGATAGATCAAAGAAGAGTTCTAATCAGAATTCAGAAGAATCATTCAAAGTGCTGGATAGAGAGAGATCAAGCCAGAATTTGAAGAAGAAGAAAGAAACCACCAGTGGATTCTCAAGAAGCTGTTTGGAAATCAACTCAGCTAAGTTCATATTCAAGAAGCTTTGAAGAAAGCTCAGATACAGTTGATTTCATCAGCTGATCAAGAATTGTCTTGGCCTTTTCTCTCTCAATTTAGGCAAGGCAGTTAAATAATCTTTTCTATATTTCTGTAGGATCTGTTTACACAGATCTGAGTTGTAAGCCTGTGTTATAAAGGCTGAGTGTAGGAGAAGGGTCTTCTCTGAGTTGTAGGCCTTGGGGCAAGGCTGAGGTAGGGCTGTTGTGCCTGAGTTGTAGGAACCAGTTGGGTTCTGAGTTGTAGGATCTGTTGATCTGAGATTAGTGGAAGTTTGGCCGAATCTAGCTTACTGCTAGATAGGTGAAGGGGGAAAGTGGATGTACCCAGACCTTGGGGAACCACTATAAAACATTGTGCAATCTGTGATGTTTTATTTTCTGTGATTGCTGTGATTATTGTGTTAGCCATTAAATTGAATTCTGCCTAGAAGTTTTTATAAATAAGCAGAACCTATTCACCCCCCCCCCCCCCTCTAGGTGTTTAGGCTGTCTTGAAAGATAAACTATCACTCAAGTTGAACCACTCAATCAACAACATTTTGATGAAAAAATATGTATACGTGATGATGATACTAATTGGGTTAGGAAAGGAGTTGATGGTGATGTTGTTGATGATATTATTTTAGATGTTGATGACGAAATAACTAATAAAGAGTAATATTATATGTTATTATAATTTTTAGCTTGCCAAATTGCTATATTTTGTCATTTTAAATTAATATAGTTTGATTTATAATATAGTTGTGATGTATGTGTTTTGAAATAGTATAGTTTGTTCTATGATCTTCTTGCAGGCATGGGGAAGAAAAATACTCGAGGACAAACTATGATTGAAAAGATGCAACTCTCTCAATCCGTGGCCGCACATTCAATCTCCCAACCTAATATAAATCCTTCACCAATATCCCAACCCATCACCACTCTACATTATGTTTCCCAAGCTACTGCACATGCTACACCAATCTCCCAACCCATTGACACATTACATTCACTTGACAATGCAGCTATTTGGAATCATAATTTTTTTTCTTGTGCACTATAACAACATATATAAGTTATTGACATTTTTAATGCAGATCTTTCAAATAATCGTGAAAGTATTAATAAAAAGAGAGGTCGAGGCCCTGCACAAGGCATCCCAACGTGGGGGGCAGCTGAGCAATTTCATGGTTATTTTGATAGAATAATATAGTATGTTTTATAATCTTCTTATAGCTAGGTGAGCGGTTTCAAAGCATTAATATTGTATGTTATCATAATTTTTAGCTTGACATTTGATGGATTAATATTAGTCTGTTGATTTTGATAGAATAATATTAGTATGTTTAAAAGAATAATATAGTATGTTTTAAATTACATTTGATGGATTAATATAGTTTGTTCTATGATCTTCATGAAGACATGGGGAAGAAAAATACTCGAGGACAAACTCTACAGACCGTGAATCTATCAAGCTCTACAAGTGTATCTAAAGAAGAGAATCCTGACTCACTGAGTCCTATCCCCCCAGAGCACGACCAGGCCATACATCAGGATCATCCGTTAGGACCTAGCCTGGCAAATCACACTATAAATATCATTCAAGGTATAGTAGATGAACTAAAGACCTCCTTTGAACGATCTCACAACAAGGTACTTAAACGAATTAAGCAATCAGAGGATCTGATGCTAAAGAATGTTGTGGAGATAAATCACAAGCTGGATATGATGGAACAAAGATTTGACGCTAAGTATGCTGAGGTCGGCACTGCCGTCAATCTTCTGATGTAAGGGCTACAAAAAAATATAGCTGATCTGGCAGTGGTAAATCAAAATGCACATGTTGTGGCCAACAACATCAAATTGTTCGATGCCAACATGGTCACACTCAACACAAATTAGAAAACCCTACTGGATGATTTTACTCGGAATGTAAAGCATATAGATGAGTCACTGCATTCTTATGCAAACTCAATTGCTCAAGAAGCCAAAAAGGGGGAGGAGGAATATACAGCTAAGATGGCAGGGTTAGAGCAAATCATTGTCGAAAACTTCAAGAAATCAAACAAGTATGTTTTTGACAGTTGTCATTGGCAAGTTCAGCAAGCATCAGGTATACATATTTCGGTTGCTCCTACTGATGAGGTTACTACTACTGCTGATGAGGTTGCGAGTGCTGAGGAGTTTCCTTTGAGTGAAGCTGATACTAGAAAGGCTGCCAAAGCCACTGCCAAAGCTTCTCACAGTGCAATTGTTTGATCAAGAGGCCATTGCGTAAGGGAAAAGAAAGCTTCAAGAGGGAACTTCTAAAGAAACTCCAGCAGAGAAGAAATTAAGAAGGAAGGAAAGTGAAATTAAGAATGAACGATGGAGTCCTGTGTCTAGAAACATCATACTAGATACATTCATGCTACAATAGCGGGGAGAGCTTAATATAAATGAAGTATATAGTCAGTATGAGTGGGAAAAGCACAAAGAATATGAGGCTAAAAGAAACATTTTCTTCAGGACAAACATAGTGGAGAACAAAGCTCCTCCCCCCCCCCCCCCCCCCCCCCCCGTATTACCCGAAGCCGAAGGAATTCTTTGAAAGACAAAGCAAGAAGTACCTGGCTGAACAACTAAGAGATGCTGAGGCAAAGGAGGGAAAGACTTGAAATCTAAACTTTTTATTTTTTAATATGAATGTGCGTCTATTCATGTAATGATAAACACTTTGGATATATATATATATATATGATCACATGCTGATTCAATTGTTGTTCTGAATGCGTGAAATTTTATTATTCTGATTTCTTGTCTCGCATATTTTTGTATATATATCTTTTCGGTTGGTGTAATTCATCTTAGCTAGTAGGATTTTGGCTTCTTCAAATAGGGGGAGATTGTTGGGTATTGTATCCACAATTACCTGGATTTGAAGAAGACTCCAGTCAAGCTAAGATGGATTCACAATGTATTTGACGATCTTCTATCAAGTTGTGCTTGCAGCTATTCCATGCTAAGTACACACCAGTGTCAGGGTGCAGTGGGTCAAAATACACGGGTCTGCACAACGTAATCCCTCGTTGAGCAGATCAGTATGTTGACTCACGTGTGCTCTCTCTATTGGAGTGTACTTACTTTCAAGTACAAGATTAAGGCAGATCATGAGCAGAAGAAGGAGCAAAGATGGTTCAAAGACCAAGTCATCAAAGGAAGGAAGAGAAAATTGTTCTAAGTCAAAATCGACGGGAATCTCTAAGTGATTCTCGCCGACTTCGACGAGAATCGTTAGTGATTCCCGCCGATTCGGCGAGAATTAGCCTGCATTCCCGCCAACCTCTTCCGGATGACTATTTTCCTACAGGAATTTTGCCAAGGCAGAATCGACGGGAATCACCAAGTGATTCTCGCCGACTTCGACGGGAATCATTGTGATTCCCGCTGATTCGACGAGAATCAGTTTGCATTCCCGCCGATTCCCACCGGCTGACAAGGTTTCCAACTGGAATTCGGCCAAGGCAGAATCAACCGGAATCGTGAGTGATTCACGCCGACTTTGACGGGAACCACCAACGATTCTCACCGATTTTGCCTTAGGCAATTTTTCTCATTCGCTGGACCAAACCGCCTGGCCGTGCGCTGTTTCGGCCGGGGCTAGGGTTTCTCCTTGTGGGTCCCACAACGGTCATTAGGGTTAGCTCGGGTATATATACATGCATATTTTTGAACTTCTACAGGAACTCATTCACGCAAAATCAAAAAGCCAACGTCGTGCCTTAGCAGATCGCGGAAAATCGCTGATCACTGACGTCGCTCGCAAGCTCGCCACCGCTGCTAATCTCAGAGCTTCTTTGATCTTCCGACGACAGTACCGAGGCTAGCAGTGCATCTCACGCATCTCTCTTGAGATCTCTTGTCTCTCGATTCGTTGAACGACGTTAGTTCTTCATTCGGAACCGATTGAGACGACTAATCCGACTGAGATCGTTCGTAGACCTTGCTTGCTTCGTCAAGAAGTTTGGATCTACAAAATATCGCCGCCGCAATCACTTGCTGCCACCGATCTTGACAAGATCCTCTCCAAGAGAGAACTCCGGTTGTGGACTCTTCGTATCTTTCAAGAAAGCTTCAACGAACGAAGAAGGACATCGGAATCCCAAAAAGCCTTGTTTGTATTTTCTTATACATTCAATTTTTGATTTGTTGTAAAGGAATTTTTATTCCTAGTTGTAAGGGTTGGGTTCAACCCGTGGTGGTGGAGTTGTGACTCCTTTGGTTGGAAGGGTTCCTTTCGTAGTGTGAGGATTGGATTTCAATCCGTTTGGAGAAGTGACCGAGTCGTCCCTTGGTGGGAGATAGGTCGAAGGGGGAAAGTGGACGTACCAAAATCGGGGAACCACTATAACTTCTTTTGTGTTTTCCGTGCTATATTTGTTAATTTGTGCAGGTAAATTTTATTCCGTAAAAGACTGCACGACACCTATTCCCCCCCCCCCATAGGTGGATTTAGTCGACACTAGATACTTTCAAGTAGTATCAGAGGGAGGTTACTCATCAATAAGGTTAACTCCTTGAGTAAGATCCTGCATCTAGTGTCAAGAAGAAAACAAGACTCAAGCAGGGAGTTATACACTGATTTCTCACCTCTGAGACTCCCTACCTGCACAAAAGAGTATTATCCCATCTGGAAAATGAGAGTTCAATTTCATCTGGAATCCATTGACCCTCGTGCTCTGTTCATCGTGGAAGAGGGTCCCTTCATTCCCATGAAGGCTTCTGGTTCTGGAAAAGATCTCCAAATCCCCAAGAGTCCCGCAGAGATGTCCGAAACTGAGCTCTCACTATTTAACTTGGACAAGCTGGTTCGATAGATCATTTCTAATATTTTTTCTGGATCATCTCTCACGAGATTGGATAAGTGTAAGACTGCAAAGTCCATGTGGCAAACTATCTCTGACCTCATAGAGGGAACGAAGACTGCCGGAACTGAATGTCAGCAAGATGATGAAGCATATGTGGGGGTCCTAGTCTCTGAAGATGAAAGTCAAGACCAACCTCTCAATATCAGGGCTCCCGTATCTCTATCTGAGACTGAAGAAGAGATTGAGGAATGCAGTTGTGATGAAGCTGAAACATCTGTCTCTATAGACCATAACGCTAAACCTGATAAGCACAATCAGGATCAGGTATCTTCCTCATCTTGCTCCTTTCCTCTTGAATCTCCTGAAGATAGGAGAAGTTAAGAGGTTTGTCCATCAAGTGATGCAAGGGAGATTGACAGCTTCAATCAAAGGATTGAAACTCTTGATTTCCTTCATAGATCCCTTCAGAAGAGCAACTCACTTGTTGAGTAACAAGCTAAGGAAATTTCTCAACTGAGTACCATGATGGACCTCCAATTAGAATCCATCAAGGTTAGGGACTCAAAGATCTCGAATCTAGAGCTTCGTCTAGAGACCGAGAAGAGGATAGTATCTAATTTTTCCAAGATAGATGCTATTAAGAGAAAGGGAGAAAACGAGTGGATCTCACGAATTATAAAATCGTGGAGAAATGGGGAAACTGTTTACAGACCCCCCACACCGAGTAGGAGGGGCTCTCATCATTCCTTCAGGTATGACTATAAGAACAATTATAGTCAGTGCAATAATGATCGACCCTCATGGTGAAAATACCCATAGTGCAAGTGTTGTTATGGCTACCCATGAGAAAATACACATGGCTAATCATGGACCTTTTGTATTCACGGCCTCAGCCCTAACACTTCATGAAATTGCAGGAACCAGCTCTCACAGTACCTCTCACCACCCTATGACACAGGGGAAGGGGGTTTGCAAACATGTAGCAAGCATCTATGGGGCACCCGAATGTGTGCTGGCTGAAAAGAAAGCACCACCTCCCAGGCCTTATGACACTCACCAAATGTTCTCCATCCGCCCTCCATCGAGTCTCGGTGGAAATGGTAAATCTGAGAGCAGAACCTGCTCTGCCCCTGTCATACCTAAGATTGTGACTAACTCCGTCAGTAGATCTGGTCAGAAAAGGAGATACAATATTCATAAGTGTTGGTGTTGTGGCAGAGTGGGTCACTTTGCCATAGATTGTTGGCACAATCCTTCTGTGCCAAGGGCAAGGGTATGTCCACATCCTTTGGCTAGAGATAGCCTTCCTGACAGAAATCTTGTAGGAAGGCATCCTGTATTTTATGCTGACAAGAACCTAGGACCCAATACATATTGGGTTCCTAAGGTACGGTAATTCATTTTTGCCGGATAGTCTAGGTACCCATGAACATGATGGGACCTAGACAAGAGATGTTCCAGGCTTGCTATGGAACAAGTATATGAGACTAGAGATAATGCTAACTACAGTGTCCTACTTGAACTTGATACCCGTTGTACTTCAAATAGTGGATCTGAATGATCAACCTAATGATCTCAGGTACGCGCATTCAGTTTCAAAAATTGAATCGATTTACATAGATGTATATATATATCCAAACACATATATAGATTCCCTTTCAAGATATAAATATATATATATACACACACCTGATGGAAGGACACAAAAGCTAATATCTGTATGATCCATATTGTGGAAACTGATAAACTGTCAAAATTTTGATATGGTGAGAAAGGGGGTGTCAAATGGTCCTATGACTCTCAAGGGACTTGTATCAATTGTTGAAACTACAATATTACATTTTGAATCCAACAAGGATAAGTCGGGGTTTATTTCTACTGTTAGCCTTCCTTGAACTCAACTTAGCTATCATAACATGAAAACTTGATATTCTTTGTTTAGAGGAAAAATGAAATCTAGGTGAAATAAACAGGATTCCCGTCGATTAGAATAATCGGGCGGAAATATCGGAAATCTCCTCAACCAACGGCAAATAACAGAAATAAATAGCAGAAACTGCTCGATTCCATCTCCCGACCATTCGTATTCCCGTCGACTTTACGGAAACAGCTTCCCTCTGGAACCTCGGAATCGAGACTGCCTCCCGTCGCTCACCATCCGTTGTGCTCGTCGACTCCCGCAACTGTCGTCGTCAACTCCCGTGGCTCCCGTCGATTGTTGCCCGCTGTCCTCTCCCCGTCGGCTCTGTGTTCCCATCTTCGGCATCTGCTCGACGCAAGCCTCTTATTGGACTAGGGCTTCTCTCCGCTCACCGCCTGCCTAGAGTTTTCTACCTTCCCCCTCTGAGTAAAAGGTAACGACCGTTCTTCCTTGAATCATTAGCTCGTTTGTAACTTGTCTATTTCCTACTAGTTTAGTTCCTACAAACTATAGATTTAGATAGAGTTAAGTTCCTTGAGTGTAACTTGTTTAGGTTTATAATGACTCCTCGAACAACGGTCGGGCTCCTCACTGGAAGTGAGTTGATTAGGACAGGCTTTGCCCATGCTTCTTATGAATTCAGGAACATCATCTTAATGCTAGAGAAAGTCGGGCTCTCCTTTATTCTCGAGCACCCGTGCAAGGTCCTAGACAAGGAAGTTCTTGAGTTCTACGCAACCGCCAAGCTACGTCACGAGGACACCCTAATAAAGAGTAAGATAGCTGGACTAAGGATCAAGATGACTGCTGCAAAACTATCACATCATCTCCAGCTCACCAGCTCTGTACAAGAGGACTACCTAGATGAAAATGATTGTGCGAGGACACTACTGTTCTGTGGATTTGCTCGAGGGACCAAGGCCATCAAACGCAAGGACGTGAACGAAGAAGGAAAGCTCCTCTCAAATATCATATGGAAGGTTTTGATCTACAAACCTGGCTCCCATGATCATATTTCAGGGGACATGTTTAAGATCCTGATGGCTATAGTGTGCAGAAAGAAATTCAACTGGGGGCCATGTTATTTGAGAAGATAAAAGATACCCTACGTACTCCTAACTTCAGGAGAATCATCAGTCTATACCTGAATCAGATGGACGGAGACAGATTTGATATGACTAAGGGAGTTCCCCTTCGCTACCTAAATAAGATGGACTCCAGCATCTTTGACAAGTGGGAATGAAGAATTTCACAAGGGGGTGCGTCTGGAACACATGTTGATGAAGAAGAGAGAGCACCGGAGTTCAGAAATCCCTTGGATGAGCCCAGTGAAGTTCCTGATCTACTGCATGCAGGAACTGAGGGGGAGTCTTTACCCAGTCTTTCTGCTGACATCAGGATGGAGGACACAGTCTCAGATCAAGTAGATGTTGTCACTTATATTTCCCTCATCGCGAAGGATGCAGTGGATACCCTCGCTACTGATCAAACTGACAAGGAGGAAGTAGAGGAGGATATGGAGAATGTTGTTGCTGATGATGATGATGATGTGGAGAATGCCGCCGCTGATGACCTTAATAATGAGCAAGCTGGAAATGAAATGGACATGAGGGAGATTGATATTGACCTCCCCTCTGAGGAACAGGTTCCGTTAAAAGTTACTAATGTATCTGGCGCAACAATTAAGGGGGAGACCTCCCGGCAGGGGATGATGAGTATATATGGAAAAACGATAGAGGCTGTCCTAATTCCCCCTCAAGAGACCGTGAATCTATCAAGCTCTACAAGTGTATCTGAAGAAGAGAATCCTGACTCACTGAGTCCTATCCCCCCAGAGCACGACCAGGCCATACATCAGGATCATCCGTTAGGACCTATCCTGGCAAATCACAATATAAATATCATTCAAGGTATAGTGGATGAACTGAAGACCTCCTTTGAACAATCTCACAACAAGGTACTTAAACGAATTAAGATATCAAAGGATCTGTTGCTAAAGAATGTTGTGGAGATAAATCACAAGCTGGATATGATGGAACAAAGATTTGACGCTAAGTATGCTGAGGCCGGCACTACCGTCAATCTTCTGATGCAAGGGCTATAGAAAAATACAGCTGATCGGGCAGTGGTAAATCAAAATTCACATGTTATGGCCAACAACATCAAATTATTCGATGCCAACATGGTCACACTCAACACAAATCAGAAAACCCTGCTGGACGATTTTACTCGGAATGTAAAGCATATAGATGAGTCACTGCATTCTTATGCAAACTCAATTGCTCAAGAAGCCAAAAAGGGGGAGGAGGAATATATAGCTAAGATGGCAGGGTTAGAGAAAATCATGGTCGAAAACTTCAAGCAATCAAACAAGTATGTTTTTGACAGTTGTCATTGGCTAGTTCAGCAAGCATCAAGTATACATATTCTGGTTGCTCCTACTGATGAGGTTACTACTGCTGTTGATGAGGTTGCGAGTGCTGAGGAGTTTCCTTTGAGTGAAGCTGATGCCAGAAAGGCTGCCAAAGCTTCTCACAGTGCAATGTTTGATCAAGAGGCCATTGCGAAAGGGAAAAGAAAGCTTCAAGAGGGAACTTCTAAAGAAACTCCAGCGGAGAAGAAATTAAGAAGGAAGGAAAGTGAAATTAAGAATGAACGATGGATTCCTGTATCTAGGAACATCATTCTGGATACATTCATGCTACAACAGCGGGGAGAGCTTAATAGAAATGAAGTATATAGTCAGTATGAGTGGGAAAAGCACAAAGAATATGAGGCTAAAAGAAACATTTTCTTCAGGACAAACACAGTGGAGAACAAAGCTCCTCCCCCCCCCCCCCCCCGGTATTACCCGAAGCCGAAGGAATTCTTTGAAAGGCAAAGCAAGAAGTACCTGGCTGAACAACTAAGAGATGCTGAGGCAAAGGAGGGATAGACATGGAATCTAAACTTTTTATTTTTCAATATGCATGTGCGTCTATTCTTGTAATGATAAACACTTTGGATATATATATATATATATGATCACATGCTGATTCAATTGTTGTTCTTAATGCGTGAAATGTTATTATTCTGATTTCTTGTCTCGCATATTTTTTTATATATATCTTTTTGGTTGGTGTAATTCATTTTAGCTAGTAGGATTTTGGCTTCTTCAAATAGGGGGAGATTGTTGGGTATTGTATCCACAATTACCTGGATTTGAAGAAGACTCCAGTCAAGCTAAGATGGATTCACAATGTATTTGACGATATTCTATCAAATTGTTCTTGCAGCTATTCCATGCTAAGTACACACCAATGTCAGGGTGCAGTGGATCAATATACATGGGTCTGCGCAACGTAATCCCTCGTTGAGCAGATCAGTGTGTTGACTCACGTGTGCTCTCTCTATTGGAGTGTACTTACTTTAAAGTATAGGATTAAGGCAGATCATGAGAAGAAGAAGGAGCAAAGATGGGTCAAAGGCCAAGTCATCAAAGGAAGGAAGAGATAATTCTTCTAAGTCAAAATCGACGGGAATCACTAAGTGATTCTCGCCGACTTCGACGAGAATCGTTAGTGATTCCCGCAAATTCGGCGAGAATTAGTCTGCATTCCCTCCAACCTCTTCCGGATGACTGTTTTCCTACAGGAATTCTGCCAAGGAAGAATCGACGGGAATTACCAAGTGATTCTCGCCGACTTCGACGGGAATCGTTGTGATTCCCGCCGATTCGACGAGAATCAGTTTGCATTCCCGCTGATTCCCACCGGCTGACAAGGTTTCCAACTGGAATTCAGCCAAGGCAGAATTTACGGGAATCATGAGTGATTCCCGCCGACTTCGACGGGAATCACCAACGATTCTCGCCGATTTTGCCTTAGGCAATTTTTCTCGTTCGCTGGACCAAACCGCCTGGCCGTGCGTTGTTTCGGGCCGTGTAATGCCCCCGATTTTTCTACGATTATTTAATTCTCATTTGGCGTTACGTCGACGTGTTTTCTTGGATTGTTCCATCTGTGGAGTGTGGTATTAACTCCTTAGAACTGGGTGGCCTATTTTATAGCCTATTGGCAACATCTCCCTAGCAAGCCGAGTCGTTTTGGGTGACCCGGTGTGGCCTCTCGGGGGATGCTTGTGTTTTGACTTCGGGTGGGTATAACTCGAGTTATGTTCGTCGAAAGTTAATTTCGACTTCGCCGTTGCATTCGTAGCATGGGTATTTAGCTACGGTGTGAATTTCGTCGAATTTCGAGGTAGTTTGGTTTTCGCATCGTTTTGGGTGTGCTAATAATAAAAGCAAATTAAAAAGTTTCTTAGCTTAAGTGAACCGGCCGTTTAGGCAGCGATTAGGGCCGAATAGGCATGTCTTTTTATTTTAAAGCCTCAATCAGTAGATGGCGGGTCCACTCTTCTTCTTCTTCCCTTTCCCGAAACTGTCTCCTGTTCCTGTTCGCGGAAAACAGAGGAAAAGCGCCGGATCTGCTACCCCTTCGGACGGCGATTCCGGGAGCATTTGTGGACAGATTTTGATTCCGAGAGTGGATCTGGATTGCTCTCTCTTAGACCTTCGTTTCTACGGTAAGAGATTTGAGTTTCGTAGGGTTTTTAGGAAATTTGGAATCTGGTTTTGGCCTTTTCCGCCTTTAAAGTTCAGGATTTTTGCTGTTAGGGTGTTGTTGCTGCTGCTGCCGTGTGCAGTTAAGGGAAAGCCGACCAAGCTTCGTCGAAAATCGAGGCAAGTGGTTCTTGAACTTGCTGTTTTGATTTTTCCCCCTCTTAACTACCCGGTTAGCCCTAGGATAGAAGCCAAGCTTTTCTCTTTTTGTTTGCTTAAACTATGTTCTTCAGTTTCCCTTTATGAGCCCCCCTCCTTGTGCTGTTTGCTCAACCCGCTAGTAGTTTTCACCATTTAGACTCCAAATTTTTGTTCTGGTTGGGTGCTTTTGCTGGTGGATCCGAGAGAGAGAGTGAGGGAGGTTTCTGTGGTAGTGCCTTGGTTAGAACCAGTCTTGTTAGGCTCTCGGGATTTGGTGTTGAGTGTGGTGCACACACTCAAAGCCAAAAGCCGCCCGAGTTTGGCGTTGAGTGTGGTGCACACACTCAATGCCATAATTTGGTCCGTCCTTTTGTGGCTAAGTAGTGAGGCGATTGAGTGAAAAAATTTGTCTAAGTCAAAATTGACGGGAATCACTAAGTGATTCTCGCCGATTTCGACGAGTATCGTCAGTGATTCCCGCCGATTCGGCGAGAATCAATCTGGATTCCCGCCGATTCGGCGAGAATCAATCTGGATTCCCGCCGATTCGGCGAGAATCAATCTGGATTCCCGCCGATTCGCCGAGAATCAATCTGGATTCCCGCCGATTCGCCGAGAATCAATCTGGATTCCCGCCGATTCGCCGAGAATCAGTCGGCATTCCCGCCGACCTCTTACTGTTAGTGTTGGTTTAGGGTTTTCCTGCGGTTTAGTACTAAGGCGTTGAGTGAGTGTACCTCACTCAACGCCATAGCTATTTTGGCATTGAGTGAGGTTAGCTCACTCAACGCCACTGCCTCTTTTGCTGAAGGCGTTGAGGGAGTGGACCTCACTCAGCGCTATAGCTATTTTGGCGTATAGTGAGGTTAGCTCACTCAATGCCAGAGCTATTCTTGCGGAGGGCATTGAGTGAGTGAACCTCACTCAACGCCATGGTTGTTTCTGGCGCTGAGTGAGGCTAACTCACTCAACGCCAAGGTCTGGTTAGGCGTTGAGTGAGTGGGGCTCATTCAACACCATGCTGTGTTGAGTCATCTCAACAATTTTCCCTTACCTTGATATTCTTCCCCGAGTGAATTTCTTGATTTTCTGAGGTTCCTTATCGGCTATGTTTTCTTTCCCAAAGGCCGAATCGTGGGTCGTGGTTAGTAGTGGTGGTTTGAAGCTCTTAATTGGGGAGGTGTTGTGTAATTTATCAAAGGCCACCCTTTTTCTTTTATCTTGCTCCAGGTACGGGCTGGGCAAGGGGGTGGGAGGTCCCTAGTGCTTTCACATGTAGACCCCTGAGCTTGGTTTCTTGGAAATAGTGGTTGGGGGACTGAGTTTGCCTCAAACCCGGATCCGCGATGTTTTTGCTACTGCCATCTCTCACAGCTTAGGATGTTAGACGTTTCTTCCTTGGTAGATTGCAGCATTTGGGCTCATGGTAGCCTTGTTGACCCTACAGCTTTTGGGCAGAGTTACTGTTGTGTCCTCGCACTTAGTGCACTTCTTTTTTGCCTTTCCTTGGTCAGTTGTGACTGTTACTTCTTTATTTTCCTCTTTTACTTATCTTCTGATTGACACTTTCGAGCAGTTTTCTAGTTTTCTTGCTGAGGTATTCTTTCATCTTTGAATGCCTCAAGTTCTGGATAGTAGCCGCTCTGACGGCTAGTGGTGTTGTGCTATTGCTGGTGGTCTCTGGTGCTATAGAGATCAGTTCCTTGTTTTTGTGAGGTACTTTTGGTGTTATTTTTCTTACAGACATACATACTTGTTAGTGGGTTCGTGTCAGTTTGTTGGCGCCCACTGGTAGTTTTTACCTTGATATTAGATATGTTACTTTTTTGCTGCTACCTTTCTGGAGTTAGTCTACTTGCTCTGAGGATGATTCTTGCTAGGTTGCTAGTTACTTTTAAACCTAAAAACACTATTATAAGTATTACTCAAGATCAGCATGTTTTATAAAACTCAAACAATATTTTCCAAGTAACGTAAAAAGATCATTTTCCTATATATATAGTATAAATTAAATGTAGGGTCTTGCATAGTATAAGTTGTCCTTTGGGGACACTTATGCACTCTTTTAGGATGTAAAACCTGAATAAAGTGTTTTTCCGCAGCGTATAAGTATAGTTTTAAAATTGTGGACTAGGTGATCCACCGAGCCGAGGGATACAGTCTCTAAAAATATAACTGATTTTCTAATCATTTAACTTATGAATTTTCATAAGGTATAGTTGGTTGTGGTTTGCCTGAGCGTCAGCAGTTATCCCCTGCTCGACGTGGCATCATGACGCGTGTTTTCTCCTACTCTGATAATTCGTTTTCCTCAGAGAAAAATGTGGGTTGTGATAGTTTGTATCAGAGGGAGGTTGCTTGACAGGCTAGTTGGGCAACCTTCCCTTTTGATTGCATTAGTAGTTCTGCATCATGTAATTTACACACCAATATGTCATCGGCACGTCTTGGCAAAAGCACAAACACTACACTCATAACATAACATGAAGTATACGGGGCATATTATGTAGTATGGGATGCATAATATGTGTTCGTATATGGATCCACCATAGGGGCAACATGTGAGGGTTATGTAGTATGGGATGCATAACCACACCACATGGCTGCGACTAGCTCGTTTTCTTTTCGTTGCATGAGGATGTTATGTAGTATGGGATGCATAACATTTTCATGTGTACGCCGCCCATAACATGCATTAGGGCCTTTTTAGAATGCATAGCACAAACATGCATAGCATAACATTGCATAAGCACAACGTGCCAAGCTAAAGACTGGCAGGATGACATATATACACACATAAGTTTTCGAGTCAAAAATAATATAAAGTCATGCATTCCCGATCTAGGCACAAGAGTTAGTATGGTTGTGGTTAACCATCCTAGGTTAAGGCATAACATAAATTTTTGTAAAAAATAAACTCTCAGAGCAAGTTTAGCACCTTTAAGTTCATATTTATGTATGTATTGTCTATACTTGTAGTTAGTTGCAGCTGTCGTACTAGAATCTGACTATTATTGCTATGATTGTAGGATGGCGAGACGCTCTTTGACTAGATCGAACCCCATGTCTGAGGGTGAGTCATCTGGAGCGCAGAATGATGCGGTGATCGAGAGTTTGCGGCAGAGTAGCGATTCCTTGAGCAGGCAGTTGGTGGAGGTGTGAGCCCAGATCCAGTCTCTATTGATAGTTGTGGCAGGACAGACTCAGGGAGTGCAAGGCCCTACAGGAGGGTTTGCTGTTCCTCCTCCTCCTGCACCCCTGAGACCTCCAGTGGTGTTGCCAACAAAAATGGTATTCATCTCGCAGTTTCAGATACTTAGCCCTCCCACTTATGATGGGAAGGCAGATTTCATGGTCATAGACGATTGGCTGATCTCCATGGAGGAGATGTTCTCGTACTCTGATATTGCAGATGATCAGAGAGTGATGATTTCCGCCTATCAGCTCAAGGGTTTTGCTAAGAGTTGGTGTCTTAGAGAAAAGGAGAGCTTGGTAGTTGGTTGCTCTTGGGAAGTATTTAAGGAAAGGCTGTTGAGGAAGTTCTTGCCCTCGGTCGAGCGTGACCGTCTTATGAATGACTTCCTCCACCTGAAGCAAAGGAAACTCACGGTCGGTGAGTATGAGATAGAGTTCAGCAAGTTGAGCTGGTTTGCTCCTGGGTTGGTGAGTGTTGAGGCTTAACAAGTAAAGCGATTCCTTGGTGGCTTGAGGAGCGAGGTGTAGTAGTTGGCCAGTGCTTATGGATCGGAGACTTATGCAGGGGTAGTGTAGGCTGATCTGAAGGTGGAGGCTATCGAGACTGTAAAGAACAGAGGCCAGCAAATGAGGAAGGACAAGAGGAAGTCCGTTGAGGAGAAGAAACCCCAAGTACCCGATGCTGCTTTGGGAAAGAAGAGCAAGGTGGTGTGTAGCTTCTGTGGCCGGTCGGGCCACCCTGTCGAGAGGTGTTTCAAGAAGGCAACAGCTCAGAAGAAGGAGTAGGTTCATGCTATTCAGGGTGCTCCTAGGAGGGATGTTTCCTATTCTGTTTGCAAGCGACCCGGGCATGATGCTGCCCAGTGCTGGTCCAAGGATAAAGTCTGCTATCAGTATGGGCAGAAGGGTCACATCAAGTCTAGGTGTCCTCAGGTACAGCCTGCTCTTCATGCAGTTCCACTTTAGGCACTACCTCCGCCTCAGCATGTGGACAAGGGCAAAGGAAAGCTGAACGTGATCTCTTCCGAGGAGGCCCAAGCTTCGACTCAAGTCATCTCAGGTTAGTTGTTTCTTTTCCAGCTTGGAAGTTTTATTTGCTAGAATGGTTACAATTGGGTTTTGGTATATCCTTAGTTGTATATACTTCTATAGGGAAATTTGAGGTGAAGAACCGCTGGGCGCGCGTTCTGTTCGACTCCGGCGCTACCCACTCATTTGTGGCTAGAGCCTTTGTGGAGCGTCATCGGTTAACTTTAGATCGAGTTCGTGATACCTTCCGCATCAAGTTCCCTTCTGGTGAATCTGTGTTATCAGATTTGGGCATTCTAGATTGCCCTATTTTGTTAGGGGATTTTCTTGCGAGGGCGGACTTGAAGATGATTGATCTGGAGGACTTCGATGTCATTCTGGGCATGGACTGGCTGTCTAGGTATGATGCGGTCATTCAGTACAAAGGGAAGCGCTTGGACTTCATCAAGGATAATGGTCAGCCGGGAAGCGTGTATGCTGATCCATGCCAAGATTCTCCTGTCTTTTCTGCGGTATGTGCTCAAAAGTTGTTTCCTTCTGGTTGTTTTGCTTGTTTAGTCTCGGTGGTTGGGACTGCTGTTAGTATACCGTGCTTAAACGAGATCCCCGTTGTTCGTGGTTTCGCTGATGTGTTTCCTGATGACCTTCCTGGTCTTCCTCCCGATCGGGATGTCGAATTTGTGATTTATTTGGAACCGGGTACGCGTCCTATTGCTAAGGTGCCGTACCGAATGGCCCCTCGTGAGCTAGAGGAGTTGCGAGTCCAGTTAGATGAGTTGTTGGCAAAAGGGTTTATCAGGCAGAGTTCATCACCTTGGGGTACTCCTGTTCTATTTGTGAAGAAGAAGGATGGGTCGATGCGGCTTTGCATCGACTACAGGGAGTTAAACAAAGTCACTATTAAGAACAGGTACCCTCTTCCGAGGATCGATGACTTGTTTGATCAGCTGCGCGGTAGCACGGTGTTCTCCAAGATCGATCTTCGTTCTGGCTATCATCAGCTTAGGATCCGTGAGGCAGATATTCCACAGACTGCGTTTAGGTCGAGGCATGGTCATTTTGAGTTCTTGGTGATGTCATTTTATCTGACCAATGCACCATCAGCTTTCATGGATATGATGAACCGGGTGTTCAAGGATTTCCTAGATAAGTTCGTTGTGGTTTTCATCGATGACGTGCTGGTCTATTCTCGCAATGCTGATGAGCATGAGCAGCATCTACGCTTGGTTCTATCGGAGTTGAGGAATCACAAGTTATTCGCCAAGTTGAGCAAGTGCGAATTTTGGTTGCCTCAGGTCTCGTTTCTGGGCCACGTGGTGAATAAGGATGGGATTTCGGTCGACCCGGAAAAGATCGCAATAGTGATGGATTGGAGTAGGCCGGGCACGCCCAAGGAGATCAGGGGATTTCTAGGGTTGGCCTGCTACTACAGGAGGTTTGTGGAGGGTTTCTCTACCCTAGCTTCACCTTTCACCAGGTTGACTCAGAAGAACATGGCCTTTGTTTGGAGCGAGAAGTGTGAAGAAGCCTTCCTGGAGCTAAAGAACAGATTGTGCACTGCTCCCGTTCTGACCCTACCTACTAAGGGTGTGGAGTATGACATTTACGTGGATACTTCGCATGTTGGTTTAGGCTGTGTGTTGATGCAAGTTGGAAAAGTGAATACGTATGGGTCAAGGTAATTAAAGACTCACGAGAGAAATTACCCTACGCATGACCTTGAGTTTGCAGCGGTGATATTTGTGTTGAAGCTGTGGAGGCATCTACTTTATGGGGCTCAATGCAAGATCTTCACTGATCACAAGAGCTTGAAGTATGTGTTCACGCAGAAGGAGTTAAATCTGTGCCAGCATCGTTGGCTAGAGTATGTGGCCGATTATAATGTGGAGATCCAGTACCATCCAGGCAAGGCCAATGTGGTGGCCGACGCCCTGAGTTGGAAGACAGGGAAGATCTTTAATCTCTCGGCCGACCATTTAGTGGAAGGGTTCCTCCTTATGGATATCTCAGTGGGATGCGGCGACGTGCAGAGTAGTTTGGCAGTGACAGAGCCGTCTTGGATTTCCCTTACTAGGTTGCACCAGAAGGATGATCCGGACCTTCTGCACTTATACCTCGGGACTGAGAGAGGGGAGTTGCCGGATTTTTCCATCGATGATGCGGGTACTTTGAAGTACCACGCCAGATTTTGCATCCCTACTGTTGGAGACATCAAGGGTATGGTATGCAGAGAGGCTCATGGATCCAGTGTTGCCTACCATCCAGGATCTACGAAGATGTATCATGATTTGAAGCAAATTGCCTGGTGGTATGGCATGAAGAGTGATATAGCCCGATTTGTTGCTGAGTGCCACACTTGCAAGCATGTGAAGGCTGATCACGGAAGGCTAGGTGGCAAGTTGACTCCACTAGAGATCCCGACTTGTAAGTGGGAAAGTATTTCTATGGACTTCATCACGGGCTTACCGAAATCTCCAAGGGGATTTGACTCTTTTTGGGTTATAGTGGATAGACTGATGAAGTATGCTCACTTCGTGCCATATAAGATTGATTACCCGATGAAGAAGATAGCAGAGTTGTACTTGGATGAGGTCAGCAGATTGCACGGTGTGCCTGTTAGCATCATTTCCGATCGAGACTCCCGGTTTATTTCTCTCTTTTGGCAGAGTCTGCAGGAGGGTTTGGGTACAGATCTGAGGTACTCTACTTCTTACAACCCACAGACCAATGGGCAGACAGAGCGGGTGAACCAGATAGTTGAGGATATGAGCAGATGCTACATTCTAGACCACGGTGGAGCGTGGGATGAGCGACTGCGACTTATGGAGTATGCATACAACAACAGTTATCAAGAAAGTTTGCAAATGGCTCAGTTTGAAGCGTTGTATGGGAGGCGCTGCAGAACTCCCCTATTTTGGGCTAAGACAGGTGAGAGACCCTTGTTGGGTCCGGATGCGCTCGAGGAGATGGAAGTCGCAGTGAAGCTTATTCAAGAAAAGCTTCGTATAGCTCAGGAGAGATACGAGAAGAACGCCAATCGGCATAGGTCTGGCTTGGAGTTTTCTGTAGGGGACCTTGAGTTTCTTAAGGTTTCCCCGATGGTTGGAGTTAAGAGGTTCGGTAAGAATCGGAAATTGGACCCGAGGTATGTGGGCCCGTTTAAGATTGTTGAACGGATTGGCGTGTCAGCTTATAGGTTGGATTTGCCAGCAAACTTCCAAGGTTTTCATACTGTTTTTCACGTAACCAGTTGAGGAAGTGTGTGTGCAGTAGTGGGCAAGTCTTGGATGTTGTGCCCCAATTGGAGCCTAATCTCTCTTTTATTGAGGTGCTGGTCCGCATTTTGGATACTCAAGATCGGGTGCTGCGAAGGAAGTCCATCTTGATGGTCAAAGTTCTATGGAAGAATCAGGGTTTGGAAAGCGTGACTTGGGAGTGAGAGTCGGCTATGAGGGAGGCTCACCCTCAACTATTTCCCTGATTGGATTGGTTTGTTTCCTTCTTGTAATGTTTGGCTTGTTACTTTTCCTTCTATAGTAGAAGTGTTGTGCGTAAAGTTTCGGGACGAATCTTTCTTTTAGGGGGAGTGACTGTAACGCCCCCGATTTTTCTACGATTATTTAATTCTCGTTTGGCGTTACGTTGACGCGTTTTCTTGGTTTGTGTCATCTGTGGAGTGTGGTCTTAACTCCTTAGAACTGGGTGGCCTATTTTGTAGCCTATTGGCAAGATCTCCCTAGCAAGCCGAGTCGTTTTGGGTGACCCGGTGTGGCCTCTCGGGGGATGCTTGTGTTTTGGCTTCGGGTGGGTATAACTCAAGTTCTGTTCGTCGAAAGTTAATTTCGACTTCACCGTTGCATTCGTAGAATGGGTATTTAGCTACGGTGCGAATTTCGTCGAATTACGAGGTAGTTTGGTTTTCGCGTCGTTTTGAGTGTGCTAATAATAAAAGCAAATTAGAAGTTTCTTAGCTTAAGTGAACCGGCAGTTTAGGCAGCGGTTAGGGCCGGATAGGCGTGTCTTTTTATTTTAAAGCCTCAATCAGTAGATGGCGGGTCCACTCTTCTTCTTCTTCCCTTTCCCGAAACTGTCGCTGTTCCTGTTCGTGGAAAACAGAGGAAAAGCGCCGGACCTACTACCCCTTCGGACGGCGATTTCGGGAGCATTTGTGGATGGATTTCGATTCTGAGAGTGGATCTGGATTGCTCTTTCTTAGACCTTCGTTTCTACGATAAGAGATTTGAGTTTCGTAGGGTTTTTAGGAGATTTGGAATCTGGTTTTGGCCTTTTCCACCTTTAAAGTTCGGTATTTTTGCTGTTAGGGTGTAGCTGCTGCTGGTGCCGTGTGCAGTTAAGGGAAAGCCGAACAAGCTTCGTCGGAAACCGAGGCAAGTGGTCCTTGCACTTGCTGTTTTGATTTTTACCCCTCTTAACTACCCGGTTAGCCCTAGGATAGAAGCCAAGCTTTTCTCTTTTTGTTTGCTTAAACTATGTGCTTCAGTTTCCCTTTATGAGCCCCCCTCCTTGTGTTGTTTGCTCAACCCGCTGGTATTTTTCACCATTTAGACTCAAGATTTTTAGTTCTGGTTGGGTGCTTTTGTGGGTGGAGCCGAGAGAGAGAGTGAGGGAGGTTTCTGTGGTAGTGCTCTGGTTAGAACCAGTCTTGTTAGGCTCTCGGGATTTGGTGTTGAGTGTGGTACACACACTCAAAGCCAAAAGCCGCCCGGGTTTGGCATTGAGTGTGGTGCATACACTCAAAGCCATAGTTTGTTCCGTCCTTTTGCGGCTAAGTAGTGAGGTGATTGAGTGAAAAAATTTGTCTAAGTCAAAATCGACGGGAATCACTAAGTGATTCTCGTCGATTTCGACGAGTATCGTCAGTGATTCCCACCGATTTGGCGAGAATCAATCTGGATTCCCGCCGATTCAGCGAGAATCAATCTAGATTCCTGCCGATTCGGCGAGAATCAATCTGGATTCGCGCCGATTCAGCGAGAATCAATCTGGATTCTCGCCGATTCGGCGAGAATCAATCTGGATTCCCGCCGATTCGGCGAGAATCAATCTGGATTCCCGCCGATTCGGCGAGAATCAATCGGAATTCCCGCCGACCTCTTCTTGTTTGTGTATCTTTAGGGTTTTCCTGCGGTTTAGTGCTAAGGCGTTGAGTGAGTGGATCTCACTCAACGCCATAGCTATTTTGGCGTTGAGTGAGGTTAGCTCACTCAACGCCACTGCCTCTTTTGCTGAAGGCGTTGAGGGAGTGGACCTCACTCAACGCCATAGCTATTTTGGCAATGAGTGAGGTTAGCTCACTCAACGCCAGAGCTGTTCTTGCGGAGGGCATTGAGTGAGTGAACCTCACTCAACACCATGGTTGTTTATGGCGCTGAGTGAGGCTAACTCACTCAACGCCAAGGTCTGGTTAGGCGTTGAGTGAGTGGGGCTATCTCAATGCCATGTCGTGTTAAGTCATCTCAACGATTTTCCCTTACCTTGATTTTCTTCCCCGAGTGAATTTCTTGATTTTCTGAGGTTCCTTGTCGGCTATGTTTTCTTTCACAAAGGCCGAATCATGGGTCGTGGTTAGTAGTGGTGGTTTGAAATTCTTAATTGGGGAGGTGTGTTGTAATTTAGCCAAGGCCACCCTTTTTCTTTTATCTTGCTCCAAGTACGGGATGGGCAAGGGGGTGGGAGATCCCTAGTACTTTCACATGTAGACCCCTGATCTTGGTTTCTTGGAAATAGTGGTTGGGGACTGAGTTTGCATCCAACCCGGATCCGCGATGTTTTTGCTACCACCATCTCTCACAGCTTAGGGTGTTAGACGTTTCTTCCTTGGTAGATTACAGCATTTGGGCTCATGGAAGCCTTGATTACTCTGCAGCTTTTGGGCAGAGTTACTATTATGTCCTCGCACTTAGTGCACTTCTTTTTTGCCATGCCTTGGCAGTTGTGAATGTTACTGCTTTGTTTTCCTCTTTTACTTATCTTCTGATTGACACTTTCGAGCAGTTTTCTAGTTTGCTTGCTGAGGTATTCTTTCTTCTTTGAATGCCTCAGGTTCTGGATAGTAGCCGCTCTGACGGCTAGTGGTGTTGTGCTGTTGCTGGTGGTCTCTGGTGCTATATAAATCAGTTCCTTGTTTTTGTGAGGTAGTTTTGGTATTATTTTTCTTACAGACATACATACTTGTAAGTGGGTTCGGTTAGTTTGTTGGCTCCCACTGGTAGTTTTTACCTTGATACTAGATATGTTACTTTTTTACTACTACCTTTTTGGAGTTAGTCTACTTGCTCTGAGGATGATTTATGCTAGGTTGCTAGTTACTTTTAAACCTAAAAACACTATTATAAGTATTACTCAAGATCAGCATGTTTTATAAAACTCAAACAGTATTTTCCAAGTAACGTAAAAAGATCATTTTTCCTATATATATAGTATAAATTAAATGTAGGGTCTTGCATAGTATAAGTTGTCCTCTGGGGATACTTATGCACTATTTTAGGATGTCAAACCTGAATAAAGTGTTTTTCTGCAGCGTATAAGTATAGTTTTTAAATTGTGGACTAGGTGATCCACCGAGTCGAGGGATAAGGTCTCTAAAAATATAACTGATTTTTTAATCATTTAACTTATGAATTTTCATAAGGTATAGTTGGTTGTGGTTTGCCTGAGCGTCGGCAGTTATCCCCTGCTCGACGTGGCGTCATGACGCGTGTTTTCTCCTACTCTGATAATTCATTTTCCTCGGAGAAAAATGCGGGTTGTGACAGTCGGGGCTAGGGTTTCTCCTTGTGGGTCCCACAACGGTCATTAGGGTTAGCTCGGGTATATATACATGCGTATTTCGAACTTCTACAGGAACATATTCATGTGAAATGAAAAAGCCGACACCGTGCCCTAGCAGATCGCAAAAAATCATCGATCGCTGACGCCGCTCGCATGCTCGTCGTCGCCGCTGATCTCAGAGCTTCTTTGATCTTTCGAAGACAGTAACGAGGCTAGCAGTGCGTCTCACGCATCTCTCTTAAGATCTCTTGTCTCTCAATTCGTTGAATGAGGTTAGTTCTTCATTCCTAATCGATTGAGATGACTGATCCGACTGAGATCGTTCGTAAACCTTGCCTTCTTCGTCAAGAAGTTTGGATCTACAAAGTATTGTCGCCGCAATCACTTGTCGCCACCGATCTTGACAAGATCCTCTCCAAGAGAGAACTCCGGTTGTGGACTCTTTGTATCTTTCAAGAAAGCTTCAACAAACGAAGAAGGACATCGGAATCCCCAAAAGCCTTGTTTGTATTTTCGTATACATTCAATTTTTGATTTGTTGTAAAGGAATTTTTATTCCTAGTTTTAAGGGTTGGGTGCAACCCATGGTGGTGGAGTTGTTACTCTTTTGGTTGGAAGGGCTCCTTCTGTAGTGTGAGGATTGGATTTCAATCCGTTTGGAGAAGTGACCGAGTCGTCCCTTGGTGGGAGATAGGTCGAAGGGGGAAAGTGGACGTACCCAAATCGGAGAACCACTATAATTTCTTGTGTGTTTTCTGTGCTATGTTTGTTAATTTGTGCAGGTAAATTTTATTCCGCAAAAGACTGCACGACACCTATCCCCCCCCCCCATAGGTGGATTTAGTCAACACTAGATACTTTCAATGGAGCTTAAGAAGAAGGCCTTAACACTGAGTATAGCAAAGAAGACAACAACAATGATGAGGAGGATGAAGAAAGCCTCTTCGTGAAAAACTTCAAGAAGTTCATGAAGAACCCAGAGAGGAGAAAGTCCTTCCGCAAATACTTTCAAAAGGATACAAGGAGGAAAGGCTCGTCATCCAAGAAAGAGAAAGACAGGAATGATGAAGACGAGTGGTCTCCACCAGAGTGGTTCCACTATAAGAATACCGGTCACATCAGAAGCCAATGCCCAAAGTACCTGAAAGAGTAAACAAAATGTGAAACAAAGGCAAAAGAATAAGAGGTTTGTGAAGGCGATAATATGGGATCACTTTACATCTGAAGGATCAAGTAGCTCCACCTCAGGAGATGATGAAGAGGCAAACATTTGTCTTATGGGAATAAGCCATGATTCATCTGATGGTGATTATAGTGACCAAAGCAACACTAAGATACTTCCTACTAACTATAATAATCTCTATATTGAGAATATGAAAATCTGTAAATTTTTTAATAAATGTTTAAAAAAAGTTGATCTTTTAAAATTGAAAATAAATTCTTTTAAAACAAAATCAAAAATAAACTATGGAATTAAAATCTTTTGGTATCTTGACATGAGTATGGCCACTCCTTGGTAAGAACGAAGGTACTCAAGAATGCTCTTTCTAAGGCCTACACTAATATCAAAACTCTCACCAATCAAAAAGGAGACTTAGAAAAGGTCTTCAAACTTCTTCCTCCCAAATAGAAAATGGAAAGAAAATCTTTGCAAATAGGTATAAAATTCTAGTTAGTGAAAACACCTCCTTAAAAGCTTGGATGCATGACTAAACCATGACCATAGAAAATTTTTAAATTAGGCAGAAAAAATTAGATATGACTCCGATCAACCAACGCCATGTAAACACCAAATATGAGCTTTGTTATGGTTTTTATAGCTACCTCCCAATGATAGTATCTAATGCTAGCGTTAGCAATAGAAATTATAACTTATCTTATAAAATATCTACATTTGTTACTGTTGTTTCCCAACTATCCAATAAGAGTCCAAATAAAAATCAGAGAAAGGTCTCAACCCCTTTCGTATCTTGTACCAAGTGCTTTCACTCTGGTCATACCAAGGACTCTTGCAAGAAGAAAGGAAGATATACCAACAAGCAAATCTGGGTGCCTAAGGTTTCCACCTACTCTATGGGAGGGACCGCTTAGGTATTCGGATCTTTACACTCATCCTTCTTCTAGGTTTGTTGGCAGGCTAAGGACAAGGAGGATATATGGCATTTGGACCTAGGCTTCTCCAAAACATGATGGACAACAAAGAAAAGTTCCTTAGCCTCACATAAAAGAATGGAGAGATGGTGACGTTCAGCTATAATGGAAAGGGAAGGATCATTAAGATCAAAACATTGGGTAACGACCCTTTCTCTATTGTTAATGTCTTATATGTAGAAGGGTTAAAATACATTTTAATCTCTATTAGTCAACTTTGTAAAAAAGATCTAAATGTCTTACTTGAATCTTCTACAAATTTATGTAAAATTATAAATCATAAAAATAAAGAAATTGTACTAATGCATAATGTTTATGTGGTTGTGTTTTATGATCTTTCTCATGCCTCAATAAATGTCTGATTTTAAAAATAAAGAGCTAGAATTATGGCATAGACGCCTAATCACTCTAACACCAAGTTGATCTTAAAATTATCAAAAGATAAACTAATTAGAGGCTTGCCAATGCTAAATGAAAATTTGTCTTCACATTACCCTCCATACTAAAAAGGATAATTTTCTAAAACTTCATTTTAAAACAAAAAAAAAATTCTACCACTAGACCACTACAACTAATTCACATAGACTTTTTTGGACAAATTAGCACTTCTAGCCTAGGTTGTAGAAAGTACACATTTTTTTAATTAATGATTACTCCAGATTTTGCAAGATATTATTTCTTACATCTAAATCCAATGTTTTTTTTGAATTCACATAATTAAGCAGTCGCATACAAAATAAGTTAAATTTAAAAATTAAGTGCATACACGGATCAGATCATTAAGGGAAATTTGAAAATGAAATATTCAGCACTCTTTGCAATAATCTCGGTATCAAACACAAATTTTCTGCTCAACACACCTCACAACAAAATGATGTAGTGAATAGGAAAAATAGAACCCTTCGGGAACTTGTATGCACTATATTATCTGAGTATGAGTTGCTTAGATCCTTTTGGGCGAAAGCAGTAAACATGTTCTACTTTGTAATAAATTGAGTCATGTTCTGTCCAATTTTAAAATTAACACCATATGAACTTTACTATCAAAAGAAACCAAATATATTCTACTTACATGTTTTTGATTGTAAATGCTTTATTTTAAACACCAAAGATACATTATATAAATTTGATGAAAAATGCGATGAAGGAATATTTCTTAGATGCTCTTCAACTAGTAAAACATATAGGATATATAATACAAGATCAAAAATAGTTGAAGAGTCCATTCATGTTAGATTTGATGAGTTGGTTTCTTGTGTAAATCCTAATCTTGCAAATAACGAAGAGTATCTTCCTTCCCCTTAGAACGTGAGGATGATGAACCGCTCGAAGCTAATAAAGAAAAAGAGACGGAGCAAGAGGATTTTATGCCTCCAAGCGTGCTGAGATTTATAAGGATAATCTAAGGGAGCTAGTCATTGGAGAGCCTTCAAGAGGGGTAACAACTTGTTCTTCTTAACATGCATCATTTTCTAATTTATTCTTTGTTTCCAAAATTAAACCCCAAAACATTTCAACCACTTTAAATGATGAATTTTGGTTTATTGTTATAATGAAGAATTAAATCAATTTGAACATAATAGGGTTTGGAAACTTGTAGAAAGACCATCAAATTATCCTGTAGTTCGTGTAAAATGGATATTTAAAAATAAATTATATGGTGAATGTAGAATTACTAGGAACTGTTGAGTATATTGGTCATAATATACTTGATTTGAAGAAGTCCTTTCAGCTCAATGATATACACATAGTTGTATTTGATGGATGTTAAGTTCATGTGTGCAGGCAAATAAAGCTAAGTACAAAAGCGTCGAGACATTCAGGACTTATATCGAGACACATAGAACAAGTTGTGTCGAGACAAAAAGAAGCTGTGTCGACACTAAGGACAACTGTGTCGACACACTCTATACAAGCTGTGTCGATACTAAAGAGAACTGTGTCGACACTCAGGACTAGTGTGGACACACTTCACAAGCTGAGTCAAGACTGGAAGCAAGCTATGTCGACACTCAGGATTAATGTCGACACATTCTACATAAGTTGTGTCGAGACAAAATGAAGAGCTATGTCGACACATTCAGAAGTTTGTCGACACCACTACAAGAGCAGTGTCGACACCCAAGACTTGTGTCGACATCTTCAACTATCAAGTGTCAACTCTTCAAACAGTTTTTTTTTAAGTACTGAATTCATGATGGAGGTACTCACAACTGTTAGAACTATCAGATGTCAGTTATTAACCGTATCAGCCAGTTACTCCTATCAGAGCCTATTTAAAGGGATCTAGTCTTCAGAAGAAAGCAGAGAACAACTAGAAGAATAATAAGCATAATCTGTTGAAGTCAGATATTAGAAGCATCAGCCATAAATTTAGAAGGTGGAGAGAAGCTAGATCAAGAATCATCTTCAACATTTCTCCAGCCTAGATCAACCCTAATTTCTACTTCAAGAAGCTTTGAAAAGGCTAAGAAGGGTTGGATCAGATCTATCTTAACAAGATCAAAGGAAACAAATTCATCAAGATCATATCAAGAAGCTGTCACTCATATCTCTCTTACTGGGTGATATTTTTTGAATAGATTTTCTTTTATCTTTATTCATTGTGTAAGATCTCCCTGTAAATCTGAGTGTAGGGGATAACTCTCTTATGTTGTAAGTCTGTCTTATAAAGGCTAAGGTAAGGTTGGGATTGACTGAGGTAGGAGAAGCAGAAAATTCTCTAAGGTGTAGGGCAGGAGTTGCCTGAGAAGTAGGAGTGAGGATCCATTCTGAGGTAGAGTTCTTGGGAAGAACTTGAGGTGTAGGATCTTAGTGATCTGAGTGGTAAGACTTGTAAAGTCTGAGTTATAAGAGCCAGCTGGGATCTGAGTTGTAAGATCTAGGGATCTGAGTAAAAGAAAGAGAAGGAGTTTGGCCGAATCTAGTTCATTGCTAGATAGGCGAAGGAGGAAAGTGGATGTATCCATAAATTGGAAAACCACTATAAATCTGTGTGTATTGTGTTGTGTTTGTTGATTGCTATGTTGTGATATTTTTCAAAGTGCTATTCAAACAATCTTTTTTTTTGACAGTGTTATTCTATATATAGATAGCATAACTTTGAATAATTTAAAAGAGGTAGCCATAATTTAAATTGGTCCTATTCACCCCCTCTAGGTAATTATCAATCCTAAAGTAAACATTTACAATTGGTATCAGAGGGAGTTTCACTGAAAAAGGCATAACAGCCTAGTGAGAATCCAAAGGATTGCAGAGAAAGACATATCATGGCTCAGAGGGAAAACAATTCTATTAAGCTACATATCTGCTCCAAAGAAAAATTTAGAATATGGAAAGAGAGAGTCAGATTATTCATGGATGCAGCAGACCCAAGAATATACATCGCAGTGATTGAAGGACCTTTCATTCTCATAAAAGTTTCAGTTCTTGATGCAAACATCAAGACACCCAAGACTTACATGGAGATGGATAAGGATGAAATCATACTGGCCTCTATGGACAAAAGGGCACAAAATATTATAGTTAGTGCAATAGATTATTCTACTTTTCATAATCTGATTCATTGCAAGACAGCCAAAGAAATGTGAGAGTCTTTGAATGTCTATATGGAAGGAACAGATGAGGTCAGAGATGACAGGAAATCTCTGTTAAATCAACAGTATGAAGGATTCAAAAAAGATAAGAAAGATTCAGTGGCTGAATGTTTTGAAAATTTCTTCAGAATTGTAAACAACCTGAGGAATTATGGCAGAAGCTTTACTAACTATGAACTCAATGAAAAGTTCTTGAGGTCCCTGAACAAGGAATGGGACATTAAGATCTGTGCCATAAGAGAAATGAGAAACTTAGCCAACATAGACCCCCAGGCCCTATTTGGAAAGCTGTTGTCACATGAGTTGCAGCTCAATATAAGGAAGTCTAAAGAAGATTCAGCTAGAGCACACAGCAGAGAAAAGACCTTAGCCTGAAAGGCTGAGTCATCCAGGAAAGTCAAAGAGAAGTCAACACTTACAGAAAGACTGGAAACAACTTTTGAGTATTCAAAATCTTCCTCATCAAGAGGAGACCTGATTGAGGAGGAATTGTCTCTCTTCTCTAGATAGTTTAAGAAAATGTTAAGGAGAAGAAACCAAGACAGCTGGAAGGGTCCAGCTGAAGACTCTTCTCACAAAAATATCAATCATCTAGAGAAACCCAGGAATAAGAATTATGGGGACAGGTATGGCTCTTCTCAGAACAAATTCAATAAAACTAATATAGTGTGTTATTGTTGCAACAGAAAAGGGCATGTCATAATAGATTGCCCAGCAAAAAGAAAGGAGAAAAAGTTAGAAAACTTGAAAGATGGACAGCACAAGAAGGCTGATAAAAGCCTCTTAGCAAAAAGACAATTGACACTATCTGACAGTGAGTCTGATTCATCAGAATCAAGGAGGATGAGGCTCTCATGGGGCTGATGGATATTGAGGAGACCAGACCAAGAGAAGAAGATCAGGATTGTTCAGATCCTACTAAGGTAAATTTAATCTCTCATAGTTTAGCCTCAGATTCTTTTTCTGCATCAAAAAATGAATCATGTTCATACTCCTCTAATAGTAAAGAACATGATTCAGACATTAAAGCAGATTTTAACTCCCTTATCAACAAATATTAGAAGTTACTAAAAACCTTGATTTCAAGCAAACAGCTTGCTATGGATCAGGCCAAAAAATTAGAATTCTTGAGAGGAGTATATTTTCAGTTAGAAAGAGCCAACATAAAGTTGGACCTACAAAAACTGAAACTTATAGAACTAACTAATAAAATAGATAACTAGGCAGAGGTAATGGTGGAACATGTCAAGACTGTCAATGACCTGGAAGCAAAGCTTACCCAGGAAAGACAGCTTCTGACTTAATTCTCAAAACCTAAGTCAGTGCTACCAATCATAGATACCTTTTCTGCACCATTTAGAAGTGGTGTAGGATATGGTAAGAACAAAATGTTTAAAAGAAGTATGTACCCAAGGGTAAAGCTCCAAGTGGTCCTGTTATGCAACCAGTCAAGTATCTGCCTTCTAATAGATGCTTGAGATCATGTGTTCCTGGACACATGAGGTCTGAATACTTTACCAGTAAGGTTAATAAAGAGCCTTGCTGGAAGGATCAGACATCTAAAGGCAATATAGGCCAAAAACCATCACACAAGGTGATCAATCCAAGAATCCAAGGAATTCTTGGAGCTGATCCTAGTGCATCTCACCTAAATCTGAAATGTAAGGGTATAAATTTTGCACCACTACCTTGGAAGTTGGATGATTATTCTGTGTTGCACAATAGAACAATCTCAAATGTGCAACCAAATAAAAGATATAACAGATTTGAGTGTTGGTGTTGTGGGAAGGTTGGACATTTTTCCCTAGATTTTTGGTATAATCCAACAGCTTCATATAAGTTTCAACTAGCTTTATTTAGAAAGACTACGGTGTTTCATACAGCAAAGCCTAACAGGAACCAAGGCCCCAAAACTATTTGGGTGCCTAAGGTGAACTAAATTTGTGTTTATAGGTGGAGCCAAGTACCACTAATAGGCCAATATGGTACTTGGATAGTGGTTGTTCTAGGCATATGACTGGATCAAGGAGTTTACTAAGAGATTACACTCTAGTTAGGAATGGACCAAAAGTCGTCTTTGGAGGGTCAGAGAAAGGACTCACCGAGGGATATGGTAACATTTCTAATGGCTTAGTTACCATCACTAAAGTGGCTTATGTGGAAGGATTGAACCACAATCTGATAAGCATACGTTATCTTTGTGATATAGGGTATGAAATTGTTTTCCATAATGACAAGTGTTTGATAAGGAATTCAAGTGATCAAGAGATCATCTTGTCAGGAACTAGGAGTGGGAACATTTATTTTCTAAATTTCCTTAGTATAAATGAACAAACACTTGTATGTTTTGTAGCAAGTGAGAATGACACATTGTGTAAACAATGATACAAGAGACTGGCTCACTTAAACTACAAATCTATGAGTAAACTATTCTCTATGGACTTAGTTAGAAATAGTCCACAACTAAAATGCTCCAAAGAAGGTTTATGTCCTGCATGTCAAAAATGCAAACAAACAAAAGTTTCCTTTAAAAGCATTCAATCCAAAGACACTGAGAGGTGTCTGTACTTACTTCATATGGATCTATTTGGTTCTTTGCAAGTTCTTAGTTTGGGTAGGAAGTTCTATACCTATGTGATTATGGATGATCACTCCAGGTTTGCTTGGGTATTCTTCTTAAGGAGAAAGTCTGAAACACTAGACATCCTTGCTGATTTTGTCAAACAGATTCAGAATGAGAAGGGATGTTCTGTGGTCAAACTTAGAAGTGACCATGGTACAGAATTTCAATCTAAAAAGATGATAAATTTCTGTAAGGAACTAGGAATCTTTCAGGAGTTCTTCTCTCCAAGAACACCACAGCAAAATGGAGTTGCTGAGAGGAAAAAATAGAACTCTTATTGAGGCAGCCAGAATAATGTTGAGTGATACATCTCTCCCAGAATATTTCTTGGCTGAGGCTGTAAACACAGCATGTTATGTTACGAATAGAGCTTTAATCAACAAGAATCACAACAAGACTCCCTATGAACTAATGAAAGGCAGAAAAACAAATCTATCCTACTTCAAAAAATTTGGCAGTAAGTGTTATGTTTTGGACAATGGGAAAACTTATCTAACCAAGTTCTCAAAGAAATCCTATGAAGGAATCTTTATAGGGTATAGTCTTCATAGCAAAGCATACAGGATCTACAACTTGAAACATCAAATTGTAGAAGAATCTTTTAATGTAGTGTTTGATGAATCATCTGTTTTACTTAATGAGATCTCTAATAACTCTAGTCTAGGTGTTGTAGACTCTAGAATGGAAAAGCTAAAAATAAGTGACTCACCTGACATAGAGGTACACATTAGAGACAATATAGAAATTCCTATAGAAGATTCTGCAACTATATAGGGGGAGGAAGAGAATCACCCTAATTATCCTGCAGTACTAAGTAATGATAGGCACCTGCCAGTAGCAGTTAGACACCTAAGAGATCATCCAATAGATCAAAAAATAGGTGATGCCAGATTAGGAGTAACTACTAAGAGTAGACTTCACAATGAGGTTCTATACTCTAGTTTTCTTTCACAGATAGAACCTAAAAGGTTTAAAGAAGCCAATTAAGACCCCAATTGGATTATAGCCATGCAAGAAAAGCTAAATCAATTTGAGGATGCAAAGTCTGGAGTTTTGTTCTTAGACCTAGTGATCACAATATGATAGACACTAAGTGGATTTACAGGAATTAATTAGATGAGTATGGGGTTATAGTAAAGACCAAATCTAGACTAGTGGCTAAAGGATATAAACAATAGAAAGGGTTAGACTTTGACCAAACATTTGCACCTGTAGCTAGGATAGAAGCCATAAGGTTATTTTTAGCTCATGCAGCATTCAAAGGATGCAAGGTCTACCAGATGGATGTAAAGTCAGCATTTCTCAATTATACACTGAAAGAGGAAGTCTATGTAAAGAAGCCACGAAGTTTTTTTGACCCTAAACACAACACCTATGTTTTCAAAATGCACAAGGCTTTGTATTGGTTAAAATAGGCACCTAGAGCCTGGAATGAGACCCTGTCTACCTTTCTTATAGAGAACAAGTTCTCTAGAGGAAAGATAGACAAGATATTATTTCATAGGGACATCAAAGGATTAAGAATCTTAGTACAGATTTATATAGATGACATAATCTTTGTGTCTACTAATAAGAAGCTGTGTAGTAAATTTGAAAGGCTTATGCAAGTCAAGTTTGAAATGAGCAGCAGGGGTGAGCTAAAGTTCTTCTTGGGATTCCAATTTAGATAATCTGAGGATGGAATAACTATCTCTCAATCTAAGTTCACTAAGGAGGTTATTAAGAGATATGGTATGGAGAATTCTTCTACCATGAGAACTCCAATGGGTTCTTCTATATAACTACATAAGGATGAATCTGGGAAATTAGTTGATGAGACCTTATATAGAGGCATCATTGGAGCACTCTTGTATTTAACTGCTAGTAGGCCAGATATTATGTTCTCAACATATATCTATGCTAGGTACCAAGCATGCCCCAAAGAGTCGCATTATACTACTATAAAGAGAATACTGAGATATCTTAAGGGCACACCCAATCTTGGGCTTTGGTATCCTAGGGATAGTGATTTTGAACTTACATGTTACACAGATGCAGATTTTGTAGGGTGCAAAGAAGACAGAAAAAGTACTTCTGAAACTTGCCAGTTTTTAGGGAAAAGACTTATAAGTTGGAGTAGTAAGAAGCAAACAAGTGTTGTCATCTCTACAGCAGAATTTGAGTACATATCTGCTAGGAGCTGTTGTGCACAGTTGTTGTGGATTATACATCAACTACTGGACTACAGTATACAGCTAAGTAAATCTGTTATGTTTTGTGATTCTACTAGTGCAATTTCTATTGCTAATAATCCTATTTCTCATAGTAGAACTAAATATATAGAAATTAGATATCACTTTCTCAGAGAGAATGTTAAAAAAGAAAATATAAGCTTACAGTATACTCCAACAGAAAGACAAGTTGCTGACATTTTCAGAAAACCTCTAGATGAAAGTAAGTTCAATTATTTTAAATTTGACCTAGACATGTTGAATATTGAATAGATATTTATAATTAGTTGCAACAAAAATTAGTACAATTTTTAAAAGGATGGCTAGTCAGACTTACAATTCTACATAACCGAGAAAATCTTTATCTAGACAAGAAATTATATTCAGAATACAAAGTTTGTCTAAGTTTAAGAATTGTGTCGAGACACCACAGTGTGTGTCGACACTATTAGTAAAGGTGTGTCGAGACACAGGATAGTGTGTTGTCACTGATTAACGGATAGGTGTTGAGACATTAAAATTTTGTGTCGAGACATAAGGTTGTCGAGACCTTAAGGTCTAAGTCGAAAAATATAAATCTTATGTCGACTTAAGTCGACACATCTCGACAGAATAGGTTTTCCATGTCGACACTAGATATTTCAAAATAGTTATAAAATTACTAAATGCAGAGTGCCCTTTCACCTTCAAAAGACTGTTACTATAAATAGGAGGTATAAGGATTTGTCGACTTCACTTACTAGAAATCTTGAGAGACTGATCGCCGTGTATCGAGACCTAGAAATCCATAGTCGACTCCACTCAAACTCAAGCTCTTTCAACAAGAATGGCACCAAAGATGGACGACAACATTAACGAGGGATACGAACTGGTGCGCAACGCATTTGTCTCCGCTTCAGATGATATAAAGAAGGTGATTGACCTAGTAAATGAGGTAGGCCTAGAGTATCTTCTTTCATAACCAACTAAAATTTGGAAGTGAGAGGTATCTGAATTCTATTCTAATGTCTTATTAAACCCTAAGTCAGATAAGATAAAATCTAGTGTTAATGGAGCAAGGGTAAAGATAACAACCAAAAGACTGGCTAAAGTCTTGCAGATTCCAAGAACTTAATAGGATGATGACCTGAATTCAAGTAAGGCTGCTGAGGCCTTGAAATGGTGTGAACTACCTCCAACCACTAGCTATGGAAACTCTTTAAACAGGAAGGGACTGAATTTCCAAGAAAAAATTTTATCTGAGATAGTTGGAAAGGTTCTCCTCTGCAAGACTGAAGCCCATGATAGAATTTTTAAGTATATGTTTACCCTGATGATAAGGATTATCTTCAAAATCAAAACTAACTGGAATAAGGTAGTTTTTGATAAAATTACAGAAGGAATTCAGAATCCCAATATGGGCAGAATTATTAGTTTGTATCTGGTAAAGGTTATTCCAGATAGTATCAATCAGAAAATTGGGTCCAAGATAAATTATATGAGAAGAATGGACATGAGGATTTTATTAAGATGGGACAGAGTTTTGTCCAAGGAAACTCCATAACCCAAGAAGAAAAAGGAGGAAAAATGTAAGAAATCTATGGTACAACAAGTTGTATCCTCTAGTGATTCTGAAGAGGAGGTACACTTCAGTTCTAATGAAAATGTTGTGGAATAATAAGGCAGATCTCCAAGGCTTTCCCCTGGGACTAGTCTATAGGTGCAGGGGGAGAACATTCCATGAAGAGAACTAGCTGAGGGATAGAATCTCAATGAATTGCCTATGGATACAGCTACAACAATTATAATGGATGTTGTTCAGGACCTAGAAAGATCAAAAGATCTTGAACATGAAATATCTGAACAAGTGTTGGAGGAAGACAATCTAAAAGAGAATGAAGATGTTCTTTTGTCAAAAGTATCAAACATCTAGGGGGAGAGAGTTGAAGATTCTCAAATATAGGTACCTGATGCTGAAATTCAGCATACAGATATTACCATGGATAATATCAATATTAATAAGGAAGGTACAAGAGTTGAGGGGGATTTGGCCCCAAATACTAACAAAACTAAAGAGATACCTCAAGTTGAAGAAGTCAGTTCTTCTGAATCTGAGGAAGCAGAAGCTTCTCAACTAAATAAAAGGAAGTTTTCTAAATTTAAGAAGAGGAGCAAGAGCTACAAATAATATCTTAAATCTGGACCACCATCAGCTCCTACCATGGATAATAGCTCTCTGTTAGTTCAACTACAGATCATGCTTGATAAGCAAAGACAAGATCTAGAGAAGTATATAGATGAAACCAACAAGGAGTTGCAATTTCAGCTAGCTCAAGACATCAAGTCAATAAGATTTGAAGTAAATCTCTTGAAAACTGAAATGACTACTTTCTTTGAGAAGGGAGGACATGCAGTAGTCTAACTGGCCAAGCAATAATAGGAAGCCAAACAACTATAAGATGATGCGGTTGTCAAGCAATATTATGTCCTTGAGAATCAGAATAGGATGAATGAAAATATGATAGTTATGCATGACACTACCTTAGGAGAAATAAAGAAACATATCACTGCTTTGGAAACAAAAATTGATTCCACTACAACAGATATAGATACAAAACTGAAAAATAATTCAGAATCTCTTCTTAAGGATATCAAGGCTTCTGATAAGATTTTTGAAAATAATTTACTAAGAGTTAAAAACACAGTTACATCAGGCATTAATTATCTAGATGGTCAAGTAAGATTTCATAAGAATGATTTGAGGGATCATTTTGACAAAGAAGTCATAAAAGGGGAGAGGGTAATGATTAAGGCCAGTTCTGAACATACTACTTGGATATCAAACAATATCAAAGGCACTTTAGGCTTTTCTCCTTATTATTTGATGGAGATCAAACTGCTGAATCTGGTTGTCAACCACCTCTACTTGAAGCACCTCCTGCTGAAATCTATGATTTTAATTATCCTGTAGTACAAGCTAATTTTGAGTCTCTCCAAGCATCTATTCAACACATGTATAGTCCTCCTCAAGGCTTAGATAAGAATATAATCTATGAGAAAGTGGATAAGTCTTCTACTGCTCCAAAGATAGAGGCTCAGTTATCAAAGAAAAGGTTTAGAGAACAAGCTGAGACTAGACCTGATTTTAAGCAATTGAGTCCAACCTCCAGATCAATAATTCTTACTGCATGGAAGGCTGTAAATGCTAATGTCACAGACAGAGGGAAATGGTATTCAGAGCAGGAATGAGCCAAACACTTGAAGCAGCAAGAAGTTATCCAAAAGTTCAGACATGATATGAAGAGAGGAAAGCTCCCAGCTGAGTCTATCGAGCCCAGCAAATATTTCCCAAAGCCATCCCATTACTTTGAAAGACAAAGGATGAAAGAAGAAGCTATTATAAAAGCTAAAGCTAAGAATGATAAAGGAAAGGCGGTTGTTGAGGACAAAGTGTCTGAGGTCAAAGCAAAGATATAATCTAGGAAAGGCATAGTTATCAAGAAACCTGAGCTTTCTTAGGATATTCTTAGTTTTATATTTCATATGAACAACTTGATCTGTAACTATTTAGTAATCAAATCTTGTATCAGTAAACTTTATGATAAATAATTAATGGAAATCCTAGCTTATTCAAAATTTCATGTGTTGTTAATTAGGACTAAAATTGTTTGCCTTATCTACTATTCAGCATTATTGTTTTTTAACATGTGTTTTTTTTGTGTTATTTCATATATAATATTAAATTGTATTCTAAATGTCTTTATCATTATATTTTGATATCATGTTATATATCATTGATTTAGAGTTATGACTTCTCCAAATATGGGGAGATTATTGAGTGCATTGGTCACAATGTACTTGATTTGAAGAAGTCCTTTCATCTAAATAATATATAAATAGTTGTATTTGATGGATGTTAAGTTTATGTATGCAGGCAAATAAAGCTAAGTACAAAAGCGTCGAGACATTCAGGACTTATGTCGAGACACATAGAACAAGTTATGTCGAGACAAAGAGAAGCTGTGTCGAAACTAAGGACAACTGTGTCGACACACTCTATTCAAGCTGTGTCGAGACTAAAAACAACTGTGTCGACACTCAAGACTAGTGTCGGCACACTTCACAAGCTGAGTCAAGACTGGAAGCAAGTTGTGTCAACACTCAGGATTAGTTTCGACACATTCTACATAAGTTTTGTCGAGACAAAATGAAGAGTTATGTAAACACATTCAGAAGTTTGTCGATACCACTACAAGAGCAGTGTCGACACCCAGGACTTGTGTCGACACCTTCAACTGTTAAGTGTCAACTCTTCAAGCAGATTTGTTTTCTAAGTACTGAATTCAAGACGAAGGTACTGACAACTATCAGATATCACTTATTAACCGGATCAGCCGGTTACTCCTATCAGAGCCTATTTAAAGGGATCTAGTCTTCAGAAGAAAGCAGAGAACAATTAGAAGAATAACAAGCATAATATGTTGAAGTCAGATATTAGAAGCATCAGTAACAAATTTAGAAGGTGGAGAGAAGCTAGATCAAGAATCATCTTCAACATTTCTCCAGCCTAGATCAACCCTAATTTCTACTTCAAGAAGCTTTGAAAAAGCTAAGAAGGGTTGGATCAGATCTATCTTAACAAGATCAAAGGAAGCAAATTTATCAAGATCAGATCAAGAAGCTGTCACTCATATCTTTCTTGCTGGGTGACATTTTCTGAATCAATTTTATTTTATCTTCATTCATTGTGTAAGATCTACCTATAGATCTGAGTATAGGGGATAACTCTCTTTATATTATAAGCCTGTCTTATAAAGGCTGAGGTAAGGCTGGGATTGCCTGAGGTAGGAGAAGTAGGAAATTCTCTGAGGTGTAGGTCAGGAGTTGTCTGAGAAGTAGGAGTGATGATCCATTCTGAGGTAGAGTTCTTGGGAAGAACTTGAGGTGTAGGATCTTGGTGATCTGAGTGGTAAGACTTGTAAAGTCTGAGTTGTAGGAGCTAGCTGGGCTCTGAGTTATAAGATCTAAGGATCTGAGTAAAAGAAAGAGAAGGAGTTTGGCCGAATCTAGTTCATTGCTAGATAGGCGAATGGGGAAAGTGGATGTACCCATAAACTGGGGAATCACTATAAATCTCTGTGTATTATGCTGTGTTTGCTGATTACTATGCTATGATATTTTTCAAAGTGATGTTCAAACTATCTTGTTTATTTGACAGTGTTAATCTATATATAAATAACATAACTCTGAATAATTTAAAAGAGGTAGGCATAATTTAAATTGTACCTATTCACCCCCCTCTAGGTCATTATCAATCCTAAAGTAAACATTTATAGGAACAAAACTAGATTAGTATCATAAGGATATTCTCATATCGAGGGGTTAGAGTTTGATGAACATTTGCACCCGTTGCTCGCTTAGAATCAATTAGAATTTTTTTGCCTTTGTGAGTTATAAAAGATTTAAATTATTTCAAATGAATGCAAAAATTACTTTTTTAAATGGGATTTTAAAGAATAAGTCTATGTCGAACAACCCACCAATTTTATAAATGAAATATTTCCAAATCATATATATAGGCTTAAAAAGTCATTTTATGGTTTAAAGCAAGTACCCTATACTTTGTATGAACTGCTAATATTTTTTTATTAAAGCACAAATATAAAATGGGAAGTGCTGATATTACGCTCTTCATTAAGCATATTAGTAATGATTTAATTATTTTACAAATTTATGTTGATGATATTATTTTTGGAGCCAGTAATAAAGAGTTGTGTAATGAAGTAATATTAGTGATGCAAATTAAATTTTAGATAAGCTTGGTTGGAGAATTAACATACTTTTTAGATTTTCAAATCACATAAAGAAATGATGAAATATTTATTAATCAAACTAAATATGTTCATGATATGCTAAAATGTATTGGATTTGAAAACTTAAAATATGCTAGTATACCAATGAGTGCATCACTTTAATTAGACAAGGATGAAAACAGAATTTCAATAGATCAAATATTGTATAGAGGAATGAATGGTTCTTTATTATACAATAGTGCATCTAGACTCGATATTGTGTTCGTTGCATGCTTATGTGCCAAATTTCAAGTCAATTCAAAATAATATCATTTAAAAGTGGTAAAACGAATAAATAAATATTTGATCAAAACAGCTAGATTAGGACTCTAGTATCCATTGTTTGGTAGAAAAGAAAAGCATTAGTGACACGTGTCATTTCTTAGGCCCTTTACTTGTAGCATGGTCAAGTAGGAAACAAAATTTGTTGCCCTCTCCACAACTGAGGCCGAATATATCGTACTAGAAAGTTGTTATGCACAAGCCTTGTGGATGACCCAAATACTAGAAGATTTTAGTGTACATCTCATCAATGTAGAACTCAAGTGTGATAACGAAAATGCTATAAACCTAACAAACAACCCAAAGAATCACTCTAGATCCAAACATATAGACACAGAACATCAATTCATTCAGGATCACATTAAAAAGGAACATGTTCACGTAAACTTTATAGGGACTGAATCACAACTAGCATACATTTTCATCAAATCTCTTCTCGTTGCACGATTCATAATGTTTAAGCTAGAATTGGGGGTTTTGGACATTTCAACTTAGGCTGTGTTTGGTGTGACATTTAGCCAGTGGCACGCATCAGATTTTCCAACATACGTGCCAAACAAAAATCCCCCCAACTTCTGAAATCTCACCCGCCCTCTAATCGCTGAAATTTTCGCATTTCTGGGTTATGATATTTTCTCACGACTCTAGAAACACGGAGACCTGCTATTCGCCCCCGCCCTAGGTCCAATTCTTCTGCCTCCCGAATCATCTCTTCTGCCGCTGATTGTCGGTGAAAATCTTCTCTTCCAATGGCGAGAATCTCCTCTTCCTTCCATACTTTCCCCCGCGACAAAACAGAGCAACCAGTTCTTCCGCCGTGCCTCCCGAATTATCCCTCGCGCAGCTCAATTGGTGATGTGAAGCAAAAAAACTTTATAGTTAAGCATGCTCGGATGGGAGTAGTTTTGTGATATATGACCTCCTGGGAAGTCCCCATATGGGCGTTTAACTTGATCACTTCTAATCGAAGGGAGCCCGTTGGTTCCAACAATCCGCCTATGGATGTAGAGGGGTTAGGGTGCATGGTCTGCAGACTATTTGAGGATGAACCCTTTCGAGCGTGGTGCTGGGGTGCCGACGGCCGTCCTTTCGATCCGTGTGCTGGGGAGGCCGTTATAGTTGATCGCCAGCGAAAATTTCCTCTTCTAACGGCTAGAATCTCCTCTTCCTCCCGTCCTTTCCCCAACAATTGTTTGTGTAAGGTATATTGTTTCCCCTTCTTCGGCTCTGTATAATGTTATTTGCTTATTGTTGTGGTACTTTTGTAATAATTATTTTGGTGAACTATGCTCATTGTTGTTACAAAAATGAATTCTTGTGTATGTTTTGTCCCGTAGATGGGCATATCTAAAGATGGTGCAATAACGGCCAATTGGGAGTCATCCCATGTTATTCTATTATGCGACCTCTGCATCCGAGAAATAGATTTAGGCAATAGATCAACCACTTATTTCAATAAAGAGGGTTGGGTTAATTTGATGAAAAATTTGAAGGAGCCAACAAGTTCAGAGTACAATCGTGCACAAATGAAAAATAAGTGAGATTAATTGAAACATGATCGGAAATTATGGCGTGAACTTAAAAGAGACGAGACAGGGCATGGTTGGAAGTATACTAAACGAACGATAGATGCTTACGGTGATTGGTGGAAGGAAAAATTGAGGTTATTTAATATGTTCATTTTTATGTTTCATTTTTTTAAATTACTATTTTCCATGAGTAACAGCGAGGCGTGGCGGGGGGATGGTGAGTGTGCAGTAGTGAGGCGTGGCGGCGGCCAGGCGAGGGATCGACCAGGAGGTGCGGAGGCGGGTGCGCGAGCCGCGACAATGGCCGGTCGCCGGCCTCGCGGGCGCATTTGTACGACTGCGAGGTGCGACGGCGGACAACCGTGGGCCCTCGTGGTCGCGGCCGCGAGACATTAATAAGGTAGTGGAGAATATGTGAATTCCGGCTATCCGCAACTCAAAATCTCTATAAATTGAGGGAGCAAATATCAATAACTACTGTGACAATAATAAGATCAAATAGCCAAGCATAATGATAAGTGATTCAAATCATAGGATGCATATATGTAAGAAATATTGTCTAAAACTTTTTATGAAGAAATATTGTCTAAAAATCTGAATTAATCAGGAATAAGTTTAGTAAAGAAAAATCATCCAAATTAGAGGAACCCTAAACTCATTCTCAGGTTGGCAGGGCGAAGGCTTATAGAAGAATCGCATTAAAAACTGAAACCTGGATTATACCATTACCACGGGTAATTAGTTAACTTCTGTTGAATGGGAGATGACCGAAGTGAAGCTTCTACTGCAAAGAGGAAGAAGAAGTTAACAGAAATGGCCGGAAATGCTATTAGTAAGTGGAAGAATGAGAAGTCAGTAGGAAATGACAGGAGATGACCAAAGAAGATCCCTGAGATTGAGGCTCCGTTTGGCACGGTGATGATGGTTGTGAATATAGGGTTTAAATTGTCATTTGTTAACGTACGTCTAGAAAACTTCATTCACTTTTATGTTTAAACAGATGAAGTTAATTTGTTAAGTGGTCGTTAACAAATGACGGTTTAACTCATGCGTTTACGACCATCATCATTGTGTCAAGCGAAGCCTTAAGGCTTCTTTTGGTGCGTTGATTGCGTAGACTGTGGTCATAAACTATCATTTGTGAACGCCCCACCTTATCTAAAAAAATTCTTGCATTTTATGCTCAAAACAAATTTATTTTCTTGGTAGCGTCCATAACCTGTCTTGTCAAACATATATTCTATGATAACGACGTTTTTGACCAAACTCACTGGAGCAAATAAGTTGTTCAAAACGAGCCCTGAGACTGCTGGTTGATGTCTGCGAGAATGGTAGGAAATGCGGAGGTGGTCGACCGCTCGTTGACGCCAGCAAATCTAGGCGAAAAATCAGCGAAGGCGGAAGCTACAGGAAGGAATCATGAAAAGTGGCAGAGGACGACCTAGAAGGCGTGTGCTTGCTAAAAACAATGAAAAGTCCTAAACAAAACTATTAGTAAGTGTGTATATCCAATATTGTGTTGTCTATAACAAATATACATTTATTTTTTACTTCCACATATAAATACATTTATAACTAATATAGAGACTTAAATAATAATTTATTATATAAAAGGGCAGCCTAGTGCACAAATCATCCTTGTGTAGTGCGGGTCTTGGGATGGGTCCCACAACAAAAGTGAAATGTAGACACCCTACCCTATATTCTTGCAAGAGACTGCTTTCAGGACTCGAACACGTGAGCTTTATAAATGTTGATGCATGAAATGCGCCTCCGGGTTCTGCGAATAGAAATGAGGGTGGAGGAAACTGTCGAGTAGCCGGTTACTAGCTGTTAGAGGAAAAAAGTAGAGCAAGTCGCAGGAAGCGACGACACAAGACTTCGCCGGCCGCGGCTAAAGCCTCTCTTGCGGTGGACTTTTCCTTGAATTAAAATGAGCAGTTACAACCAGAAGGGAAAAGGAGTGGGAAAAAGAGAAGTCGGCCGGACAGCAGACCGCAAGGCACTAAACTCGAGACCGCAGCTCTTAACAAACGAGGTACTGGATTCGAGTCAACGTGCTTTGGGGAGTGTCACCCCCATTTATAGGCTCGGGGGCTTGCCCAAACGGGCAAGGATAAAATTACCGGCTGCCTGGGGTACAGGAGAACCAGACAGTGGTGATGGGAATCAAACAAAAAGAGAACAAGAGGGAAGGCGTACTGCCTGGCGGATTTCCCCCTAGCGAGCTGAGCGGTTTGGCCTCTGGGACCTTCCCCGATGGCGCCCTAACGGAGGAGGCCTCGCGGTTTGACTGAGGACTAGTCGGCTTACTGCCCAAGGCGGCTAGGAAGAACAAGCCGCCCGGCATGGAAAGAACTGCCAACTAGTCGCGGATTCTGGTTGAACATTTTCCCCGCATATTTCCAAATTTCAGGAATTTCGGAAATGTAAAACTTAACCGGAGACCGCGACTGCCTTAAATGTTTCGATGTCTGTAAAAGGCCCTGAAATCTGTCATTTTTAGGAATTTTTCGAAGTCACGGGTCGTTGTTCGCCACTAGCGGTTAGCATCTTTCAAGACGACTCTACTTTCTGCGAAATGGACATCATATCTTCTGTGCTAGACCGCAAACAGAGGTCGACTGAGAAGAAAAAGAGGAAAATCTGAAAACCAGAAGGCTCTGACCACCAGCCTGAGGTGAATCCTGAGAATATGATTACTCTGGTGGCTTCTGCTTAGGCGAAGAGGCCGACAGAAACTGTCGTCGAGTCTTCGCAGGCCGCTACCATAATGGTTGTGGCTTCCAAAATTGCTTTCCCACAAGCCGCAATCGAGCAACATTTTGATCACCTTCTCGCCGTTGGGAGAACCTCTCTTGAAGATCTCTGGGGCAGTGGAAAAGAGTGTTGGCTCTACCAAGCCGCGGGAGTTGTCCACCCAGACCGAAGTAATCGTGGTAGAAGAGAACAAACCGGAGAAGCCGCAGGAAGTCGCCCGGTCATCAATTGAAAAGGACAAGCGGGTGGAGAAGGTGGTCGCCCCCTTGAAGGGGCAGAAGAAGAAGGGTGAGACCCTGGAGGAAAGGATGAGGATGAAGGCAAGGAAGATGTAAGCCGGAAACAAGAAAGTTTCCGTCAAGACCGGAGCGGCTAGTCTTTAGCACAGGCCGCGGGAAAAAGATGTGTCCGACAGTCCTTCGACACCATCTTCCAAGCCGAACGAGCCCGAGATCACTCCAGCGGATAGCGAGACTCAAAGCAACATCTTCAAGGATATGGAGACGCTCCAGCAATAGGACAAGCTTTTGACAACCCCGACGGCTTCACAAGAGGCCTCCCTCCCCGATGTCGAAGTTGTTGGGGAGAAGGCCGCCGAGACGGCTTCTGCGGTCTCTGAAGGAGACCAAAAATAAAAACTTAGGGGGAAGATGGAGGAGATGAAAAGAATAGTAGCCGCGAAGAAGCCGACAACCACAGTTTCCCTCCTGTAAGGTAAACACTGAGATGTTAAGCGAACTGTAAGCTTCTATAAGTTACGGTCACGGAAGAAGGGGGCAGATACAATCTTGAATCCGCCGGTCAGCTTTTCCTGACCACAGCTTAACTGAAAATCAAGGGTCAAGAGACTGCGTGACTATGGAGAGAGCAAATTTTGTGGATGGATTCCGAAAAATCCAGTCGACCAGTGTTTAGATTTGTTATCGCGGCTATTGAAGGAGAAAAAACCCTGACCGGCTGTTTCCTTCTACCAATAATCCAGAAAATAAGTCGCTAATATCTGATCGATTCTAACTGCATATTTCTCCGCTGCAAGTGAACCAGAAGCTGCGATGAAGTCGAACGACCTAACCACCTTCCTGCTTCCGCTGCCACCGCGGTCAACAAGTATCCACGACGACAGGCTGGCCGAGTTCCAGCTGGAAGTCAACGTGTTGGAGGCGAGGCTGAGGGAGCATGATGAGGCTTTGCGGGTCTAGGAGGAGGAGCGGCGGGTTGAAAGGGAAGAGCTACGGTCTTCCTTGGAGGCCGCTGAGAAACAGACGCAGGAGGTGTTGGTCGCTTTGGTGCTGGAGAGGAATAAGAAGATGGAGCTACAAAAGGCACTGCACGCTCAAGTCACTGAGATAGCTGCCCTACTTGAAAGGGAGAAAGAGACCAATAACCAACTTGACGATGACCTCCAGCACTACAGGGGGAAGTATCTAGATATGCTACGAGAGGCCGATAGAGGCGAGCGGCCTGCTGCACTAACTACTGAAATGTCACAATAACCAAGCCGCGCGACCACTGGAGAGACCTCAAATCCTCCAGAGGTCACGGTAGCTTGGCAGGTCGCTGCTTCTGGCAAACTGGAGGCTTGAGCTCTACAGATGATCCCGTTCATCCGTGTGGAGCGGGACACCTCGCGGGTTCACCGGTCTCTACACTCAATCCACCATCACGTGAGCCAGATCTATGTTATTCTTCTGCAAACCGGAGATTAGGTCGTGCGAATTGGAAGGGAGGGGCTGGAGAGCGACAAGCAGCTTTGAACGATTTAACTCGGCTTTGTAACAAAATATTATTTGTTTATGCTTGACAATTATTTGTTGTATTTAATTGTTAAGTATTCTTTTGGTGCTTCTACGAACTGTTTGCGGCTTGTGCGGTTTATAATTAATTAGTCTCCATATCTGTTTTGCTTTACGAAAATTTAACAAGTGCAGGAACTTAGTCGTGTGAACTGGCGAACTGAATAGCGGCTTGGTAGTATTAAAATAATTGTTAACTTTGCAGGTTGAGGTCGCGCGGCTTGCATGCCTAGTCGTGATTTGACATCGATCGCTACAGCTTCACAGGAACTCTATAAATAGAGACGATTCCGGAGATTTCTGCACGAAAATTCAAGATGCGAGCTAAGGCCAGGTCGATGAGCTCTGACAAGGCAACTACGGTTAGGACTGATGCGGCTTTGGTTTTCCACTCAGCATATCACAAAGGAATGTCGGCTTACCCAAGCCGAGCTAGAAGATATCACAGAGAAATACATGCAGGGTAGTTCGCTGCTCGCATGGCTTCTGCTACCGCACAAGAGGATCAATTCATCTGAAGCCCTCCAGATTTCCATCCCTGTGGATCACTTTGACTACGGCTTTTGGTTTTTGTTTTTCATGGAAACCCTAGCCATTTTCGATCACTACGGGGTTGTGCCTGGACAGCTTCCACCGAACTCGATTGTCACTATCTACAGCTTTATATCCTACCTGCGGTCTGAGAGATTCCGCTTCTCTATGATCTTGTTCTGAAAGTGCTTCTCGGTGAGATATATCCCGGACTTCGGGACGAAGATTTTCCAGGGGCATCTGTACTTTGGCTGCCGAGGGTTGAAGGTGGTCAACCTGGCGAACAAGATACCGAGTTGGTCGGAGCGGTATCTGATCATTGAGGTACATCTCGGGCTATTGCCGGTCAACCCTCAAGTTCGCGAAGAAGTTGTCTTAACCAACACTGAGCTTGAGGGGGTAGAGAACGACATATACAAGTTCTTCAAAGGAGAGCGGCTTGATGTTAATCACTACATCCCACTACTCACATCTCTAGAAAGTGTCATGGTTGAGGACAGTAAGTATTAACTCGAACTCACTTGAATATGTTAGTTGCACGACCGTCAAACTTACTTCTTGCTTCTTTTTTGCAGCTGCCGTGGCGGTCCCACTGAACAATCCGCTAAACCCTGGCGGCCAGACCCTTACTCAAAGGGAAAAGAGGGCCAAGAAAGTCTGGCCGCAACGGGTTGATGAATAAGAAGATTCGGCCTCCTCAAGCGAGTTCATGCTGCAAGGAATGCGCAGCGGCCTGAAGGATCTCAACGGCAACCCGACGATACAGTGGAATTCGGAAAGCGACTTCGTGCAGGTCTCCACCGACCTACCTGTTGGATCCCTAGTTGGATTTGGTCTAGGTTAACTAAGTTAGGATATGACCCAAAATGTATATACTAGGGTCATGGTTGTGTCCTAGAGTCTAGGTAGAGTCCTTAGAGTCAACAATACAAAGGACCAGCCTCCAACACTGCCAAAGACTTAAGACTTAGATAAAATTCAAGACTTAGAAAAAGAGTTCTACGTTCGTCGATCTCAGGTCGACGAAAGTCGTGCTCAGCTCGACAAACTCAGAGATAATTCTCTGAGCTGAGCTCGATGTACTTGGTTCTCAGCTCGACGAACTCTGGACAAAGTCACTCGATTTCCTAAGTCAAATTCCAGTCAACAAACTCAGAACATCAGCTCGACGAACTCTTTTCTCTATTCTCAGTTCAACGAACACCAGATGTTGTCTTGACTCAAAGCCAGATAATGTCTCGACACTCAACGCCAGATACTGTCTCAACACTCAACACCAGATACTGTCTCGACACTCAACTCCAAATACTGTCTCAGCACTCAACGCAAGATAATGTCTCGACACTCAACGCCAAATACTGTCTCAGCACTCAACGCCAGATAATGTCTTGACACTCAACGCCAAAAGACATATTAAATATTCTAAGTCCGAATGCAAACTCAGCTCGATGATCTTGGATCTCAGCTCGATGAACTTGGTGCACAAAATAGGAAAGTCATCAGAAGAAGTCAGTCATTCAGAGGTCGACGATCTTGGATCTCAGCTCGACGAACAGCAATTCTCAGCTCGACAAACTGTGGACTCAGGTCGACGAATCCAGACTTAGCTATTTCCCTCTCTTATTCTTATTTTATTGCAATGATTCCTGAGTAATTAATGCTCTAATATTCTCTGAATATTACCATTAGATAAGAGCATTAATTATGGTTTTCATCAAGATTATTGCCTGCCATTTTTCTAAGGGACAGTTGGGGAAACAAATCAATGCCAAATAATTCCAAGGCCGTCAGCGTTAACTGCAGAAAGAATTTCAAAATTCAAATGGACTTCCACATGGAAAATAAAAAATACATAGATTTCCCTTCTTCCTGCACAACAACATAACAACATACATAGAAGACAGAAGAGTAATCTATATACAGAATACTCGAGACACAGAAAATCAATCAGTAAAGAAATCAACTACTGCTAGACCAGAAGAAGAACAAATTTCTGAAGAAGAAGAACAATCATCCAAATCAAGAGTCTTCTTCTGTCATTCTCTCAGGAATCTTCAATAGGACAACTACTGCATCTGTCAAGAAGTTCCTGAAGTTCTTCTGGTTGATGTTGAAATCTTGAAGGCCTATCACCCTAAAGCAAAGCTCTATTTAATTCTGAACAAACTCAGTATCTCAAGGGGAGCTTTTTTCATCATCAAATCCACAAGTCTTCTCAGTTGTTTGAGAAAGTGAAGACACCATCACTCTCTCACCCCCTCTGTAAAAAGGGTTCTCTACTCCCTTCAAAAGTGATTCCTGGTTGCAAGTCTCCTAACCAAAAGACTTAAGGTTTGGTTTTTGAGCACCTTACCAGAAGCTCATTGGTGTCAGTCACCTGAACAAAAACCTGAGTGGATTCCTACCAGGGTGGTAGAAGAGTGGATGTTCCCAGGTTGGGGAACCATTATAAAGTTCTTGTGTTGTTTGGTTGCCCTTCTTATTTTATTCTTGCAGTGGCTGTGTTAGTTAGGATACTGTTATTTTTATTATTCTAATCTGTTGTGCTGTGATAAATCACGCAAGTTTTATAAAAAGGTATCTTGTTAAGCAAAAAGTTTTAATCACCAGATATACTCTATTCGCCCTCCCCCTCTACGGTATATTAGATCTAACCCTCACTTTCAATTGGTATCAGAGGGGAGTTCTTTTGGTTGTAAAAGCCAACCCTTGAACCAAACATCCTAAGTTAGATCTTTCCCTATTTGTGTTAGATTCACATAAACAGCATGGCCCAGAACAAGAATTATGCAAGCACCAGACCTCCAGTGTGCAATCTGAACAAGTTTGCCATCAGGAAGGCAAGAATAAAGCTTTATATGAATTCCATTGATGAAGATATCTACAATTCTATTTTGACAGGTCCCCCTCAAGCTTCAAGCTTAACAGCATCAACTAGCAACAATGTTGTTCCACCACCTGAGTGGACTAAGGCTCAAAAGAAGGCCAAGATTGTTGATGCCAATGTAATGAATATATTTGCCCAAACAATGTCAGATGACATTTTCTAGAAGGTGGCTGAGTGCACATCAGCCAAGGCCATTTGGTATTCCCTGAATCAAATAGTGGCTGGATCTGCTGATGAAAGAAAAGACAGAAGATCAAATCTCATATCCCAATATGAGAACTTCAAAAAGGAGGAAGCAGAATAAGTGGTTGATATGTACAACAGGTTAAGCTCAATCATCAATGAGCTCAAAACCTTGGACAAGGACATAACCCTCACTGAGGTGAATGACAAGATTCTTATGTGCTTCTCAAGCTCATGGGATTCAAGGATCTGGACCATCAAGGAGGCCAGAAGACTAAATGAGATCTCCACTGAATCTCTTTTAGTAAAGTTAAAGTCCTATGAACAGCTGATCAAGACCAGGGAAACAGCTGAGCAAAGAACACCTCCTCCAGCAAGGAAGGAGCACAGCCTTGCATTAAAGGCTACTGAGGAGACTGAGGCTCCATTTATAAATGAAGATCTGATGAGCCTGCTAGCCAAAATATTCTATAAGATGGCAAGGAAGGACTTCAGGAGGAAGCCATCCAGAAAGGATGATAAGCCCAGGTATGATAAGACCCCCACTAAAGAGGTAGTATGTTTTGGCTGCAGGAAACCTGGACATTTCCTATCAGAATGTCTAGAGAACCAGAAGAAGGAGAAGAGAAGAGATAAGGACTCCAGGAGCAAACAATACAGCAAGCCCTCCTCCAGCAAGCACAAAAAGAAGGACAGAGGGTTTGTGACTGAAAGCTGGAGTGAAACAGAAGATGAATCTTCATCTTTAAGTTCCAGTGAAGAAGAAGAGGAGGAAAAGGCAAAGGAAGTTTGCCTTATGGCAATTGATGCCAGCAGTAGCAGATCAGATACAGATGAATCTGACAATAAAGAAAGTCTGTCAGCTGAAGATCAGGTATTAGCCTCTTATGACTTTGAATCTGATGAATTCAAATTTGAATTTAAAAATTTATGCTTAGATTTGATAAGCTCTGAAAAGAAATCAAACTTCTCAGAGAAAAATTAAATGCTTTAGATAAACTCACTTCAGAAAATGAAAACCTAACTATTGAATTAAAATCTGCAAATGAACAAATTGCTTTTCTAAAATCTGAACTTAGCAAAGCCAAAATGCTAGAAGAATCATTAAATGGCAGGAGCTTAAAATTACTAGATATAACCAGCACACTTAATGCAAGAACCAATTACTGCAAACTAGGATTAGGAGCTTCATCCAGTGAACCAACCCTAATCCAGAAGAATCATCTTTAAAAACCTGTAAACTTTGTGTCTAACAAAGGAAAGAAAAATATTGAACAGGTCAATAAATTTCTAGAACAAATTGAAACTCAGAACAAACCTAAAAACCAGAAGAAAAATACAAGTAACAATGTTCAGAAGTTATCGTCGAACTCAGATCGACGATATATGAATAGATCGTCGAACTCAAAACGATGATCTCTGAACGCAAACTCTAGTAATAATCATTCTTTGATCTACGATCGACAATATCAGTATAGTTCGTCGACCAGAGATCGACAATTTTGGTGCCCCAAGAATGAATACTTTCATTCTTCAAGCAGAGATCGACGATCTCATCCAACATCGTCGAGCTCAGGTCGACGATCCAACCAGAAATCGTCGATCCCAGATCTTAACAACTGTTGGGTATTGCATCAATAATAGACCTGATTTGAAGAAGCCCCTGAACAAGCTAAGGTGAATTGAAAATGTATTTGACAATTCTATCAAGTGGTGCTTGCAGCTATTCCATGCTAAGTAAATGGCAATGTCAGGGTGCAGTGGGTCAATATACACGGGTATATGCAACGTAATCCCTCGTTGCATAGATCAGTGTATTGATTCATATGTGCTCTCTCTATTGGAGTGTACATATTTTCAAGTACAGGGTCAAGGTAGATCAAGAGCAGAAGAAAGAGCAAAGATGGGTCAAATACCAAGTCATCAAAAGAAGGAAGAGAGAAAACTCTTCTAAGTCAAAATCGACGGGAATCGCTAAGTGATTCTCGCCGACTTCGACGGGAATCGCTAGTGATTCCTGCCAACTTCGACGGGAATCGTTAGTGATTCTCGCCGATTCGACGAAAATCAGTTAGCATCTCCCGCCGACGTCTTCCGGCTGACAGATGTCAAAGAGGGATTCTGCCAAGGCAGAATCAACGGGAGTCGTGAGTGATTCCCGCCGACATCGACGGGAATCACCAACGATTCCCGCCAATTTTGCCTTAGGCAAATTTCCTCCATTCGCTGGACCGAACTAACTTGTCGTGCGCTGTTTCGGTCGGGGCTAGGGCTTCTTCTTGTGGGTCCCACAACGGTCTTTAGGGTTGGCTTCTGGTATATATATATACGCATATTTTGAACCTCCATACACAGTGATTCATGAAAACACGAAAGAGGCCGAACGTGACCTAGCACATCGCGGAAGCCGCCGATCGCTTGTAGTCGTTCGCAAGTTCGTCGTCGCTGTTGATCTTAGTGCTTCTTTGATCTTCAGACGACAGTACTGAGGCAAGCATAGCATATCACGTATCTCTCTTGAGATCTCTTATCTTCCGATTCGTAGAACGAGACTAATTCTCTATTCCGAATCGGTTGAGACGATTGATCCGACTGAGATCGTTTGTAGACCGAGCTTGCTTCGTAAAGAAGTTTGGATCTACAAAGCATCGCTGCCGCACTTACTTGCCGCCGCCGATCTTGACAAGATCCTTTCCAAGAGAGAAATCCGATTGTGGATTCTTCGTAATTATCAAGCAAGCTTCAACGAACGAAGAAGGATATCAGAATCTCCAAAAGATTTGTTTGTATTTTCTTTTACATTCAATTTTGTTGTAAAGGAATTTTCATTCCTAGTTGTAAGGTTTGGGTGCAACCCGTTGTGGTGGAGTTGTGTCTCCACTTGTGGAAGGGTTCCTTCCGTAGTTAGGGGAGCGTTGCTCCTAGTGTGAGGATTGGATTGCAATCCGGTTGAAGAAGTGACCGAGTCGTCCCTTGGTGGGAGATAGGTCGAAGGGGGAAAGTTGACGTACCCAAATCGGGGAACCACTATAATTCTTGGTGTGTTTTCTGTGTTCTATTTGCTTATTTGTGTAGGTTATTTTAATTCTGCAAAAGACTGCACGACACCTATTCCCCCTCCCCCATAGGTGGATTAGGTCGACACTAGATACTTTCAAGTGGTATCAGTGGGTGGTTACTCATCAATAAGGTTAACACCTTGAGTAAGATCTTGTGTCTAGTGTCGAGGAAAAAATAAGATTCAAGCATGGAGCTATACACAGATATCTCTCCCCTGAGACTGCCTGCATGCATAAAAAAAAATTTCCCATCTGGAAAATGAGAGTTCAGTTTCATCTAGAAGCCATTGACCCCCGTGCTTTATTCATTTTGGAAGAGGGTCCATTCATTCCCATGAAGGCTTTTGACTCTAGAGAAGATCTCCAAATCCCTAAGTGTCCCGCGGAGATGTTTGAAACTGAGCTCTTACTATTCAACTTGGACAAGCTGGTACGACAGATCATCTCTGATATTTGTTCAGGATCATCTCTTACAAGATTGGATAAGTGTAAGACTGCAAAGTCCATATTGGAAACAATCTCTGACCTCATGGAGGGAAAGAAGACTGCCTGGAATGAATGCCAACAAGAAGATGAAGCATATATGGGGGTCCTCATCTCTGAAGATGAAAGTCAAGAACAACCTGTAAATATCAGGGCTCCTGTTTCTCTATCAGAGATTGAAGAAGAGATTGAGGAATGCAGTTGTGATGAAGCTGAAACATCAGCTTCTACAGACCTTAACTCTAACCCTGATCAGCCAAATCAGGATCAGGTATCTTCCTCCTCTTGCTCTTTCCCCCATGTATCTCTTGAATACAGGAGAAGTTTGGAGGATTGTCCATCAGTTGATGCAAGGGATATTGACAGCTTCAATCAACAGATTGAAACTCTTGATTCCCTTCATAGAGCCCTTCAGGAGAGCAACTTGCTTGTTGAAGTACAAGCTAAGGAAATTGCTCATTTGAGGACCATGATGGACCTCCAATTGAAATACATCAAGGTGAAGGACTCAAAGATCTCGGATCAAGAGTTTCATCTAGAGACCGAGAAGAGGATAGTGTCTAATTTTTCCAAGGTAGATGCTATTAAGAGAAAGGGAGAAAACGGGTGGATCTCACGAATTATAAAATCGTGGAGAAATGGGGAAACTATTTTCAGACCCCCCACACCGAGTAGGAAGGGCACACATCATTCCTTCAGGTATGACCATAAGAATAACTATGGTCACTACAAGAATGATCGGCCCTCATGTGGAAACACCCATAGTGAAGGTGCTGTTATGGCTACCCCTGAGAAAATACACACGGCTCATCATGAACCGTTTGTATTTACGAACTCAGCCCCCATACTTCATGACATTGCAGGAACCAGCTCTCATGGAACATCTTCCCACCCTAGGACAAAGGAAAAGGGAGTTGGCAAACATGTAGCAAGCATCAATGGGGCCCCCGGATGTGTGTTGGCTGAAAATAAAGCATCACCTCCCAGGCCTCATGACACTCACCACATGTTTACCATCAGACCCCCCTCGAGTCTCAGTGGAAAGGGAAAATCTGAGAGCAGATCCAGCACTGCCCGTTTCAGACCTAGGATCATGACTAACTCTGTTAGTAGATCTGGTCAGAAAAAGAGGTACAATATCCATGAGTGTTGGTGCTGTGGAAAAGTGGGTCACTTTGCCATAGACTGTTGGCACAATCTTCTGTGTCATGCGCAAAGGTATGTCCACATCCTTTGGCAAGAGACAGCGTTCCTGTCAGAAATCCTGTGGGAAGGCATACTGTACTTTATGCTGATGTCATCTCAAAGTTCACTTGGGTGTTCTTTTTGAGATCTAAGTCAGATACCTTTAAGGTTCTTACAGATTTTCTCAGGACCATACAGATTGAGTACTCTACTCATATTGCATTGATCAGAAGTGATCATGGTACAGAGTGTGAGTCTCCTCTTATGCATGAGTTCTGTGATAAGTAAGGCATCAGGCACTGTTTATCAGCTCCTAGAACTCCCCAATAGAATGGGGTGGCTGAAAGGAAAAATAGGACACTAATTGAAGCTGCAGGAACATTGCTTGCAGATGCTTACATGCCCCTATTATTTTGGGCAGAGGCTGTAAGCACAGCAAACTATGTACTGAACAGAAGCCTGATATATAAGTTAAAGAATTGGGCTACCTATGAATTACTTAAAGGGAAGAAACCTAAAATCACATATTTTAAAGTATTTGGTTGTATTTGTTATATACATAATAATGACAAGAGATATATTAGAAAGTTTGAAGCTAAGGCTGAAGAGAGAATTTTTCTAGGATATTCTCAAGTAAGCAAAGCTTATAGGGTATTTAATAAATCATCCCTGAAAATTGAAGAGTCTTTTCATGTGACATTTGATGAAACTAACATGTCTTGCAAGGAGAAAGAAGTTTCTACCAATAACCCTCTGCAGGTACCTCACTTGTGTGAAAATTTGGATGGTTTAAGCCTCTCCAAAGAGGATCCAGTACATCCCTCTCCACAAGATGAAGAACAAAGTGAAGAATAAAGAATAGAAGTAACTGAACTTCAACCAACAGCAAACATAATTCCACAGGAGGAATTAAATCCAACTGCTATTACTAAACCAACTCCACCTACTGACCTTATCACACAAAGGGATCACCCCAGATCCCAAGTGATTGGAGACATAAAGCAGGTGTACAGATAAGGCATCAAATCAATCAAGACTTGATGCATGCTTGTTTCCTCTCTCAAGTTGAACCTCAAACCATAAAATATTTGAGCAAGATCCCCACTAGATCATGGCTATACAAGAGGAGCTCAACCAGTTTGAGAGATGCAGAGTTTGGGATTTGGTTCCAAGACCCCAAGACTACCCAGTCATTGGAACCAAATGGGTATACAGAAACAAGCTGGATGCCCAAGGTATGATTGTGAGGAACAAGTCCAGGCTTGTTGCTCAAGGTTATAGACAAGAAGAGGGAATAGACTATGACCAAACATTTGCACAAGTTGCAAGATTAGAGGCAATAAGAATATTTCTTGCCTATGCTGCCTACAAGAAGTTTAAAGTCTATTAGATGGATGTGAAGAGTGCCTTTCTTAATGGAGTACTAAAGGAAGAAGTATATGTTGAACAACCTCTAGGTTTCATCTCTCCAACCCATCCTTATCATGTTTTTAAGTTGTATAAAGCCCTCTATGGTCTAAAGCAAGCTCCAAGAGCTTGGTATGAGACTTTAGCTAGCTTTTTGATAGAGCATAAGTTCATTAGAGGCATTATAGATAAAACATTATTCACTAGACATCATAAGGATCAAACCTTGTTAGTACAAATATATGTGGATGACATTATATTTGGGTCTACTGATCCCAAATTATGCAAGAGGTTCTCTGACCTCATGCATTCAAAATTTGAGATGAGTAGCATGAGTGAGCTCTCCTACTTCCTTGGTCTCCAAGTGAAGCATCTCCTAGATGGCATCTTCATTTCCCAGGCTAAATATGCTAAAGAGCTTATTAAAAAGTTTGGGGTGGCTGATGCCTCAGCAAAGAAAACACCTATGGCTACAAATGCTGTAATAGACTCTGATGCAAATGGGAAACCTGTGGATCAGAAATTATATAGGGGCATTGTTGGGTCTCTACTATACCTTACAGCTAGCAGACCTGATATTATGTTTACCACATGCCTTTGTGCTAGGTTCCAGGTGAACTCTAAAGAATCTCATCTTAATTTTCTAAAAAGGATTTTAAGATATATAAAGGGTTGTCCTAGTCTAGACCTCTGGTATCCTATTGAGTTAGAGTTTGAGTTATTTGGATACTCATATACTGACTTTATTGGATGCAGAGTGGACATAAAAAGTACCTCAGGAACTTGCCAGTTCCTTGGTTTGAGATTAGTATCCTGGTTTTGCAAGAAGCAATCATTAGTGTCTACATCAACTGCTGAAGCAGAATATATTGTAGCTGGCAGTTGTTGCTCCCAGATGCTGTGGATTCAAAACCAACTCCTGGACAATGGGTTCAACTTAAATAATTTAACCTTACTATGTGATAACACTAGTGCTATTGCTATTGCACAAAATCCAGTCCATCACAGTAGGACTAAACATATAGACATTAAGCATCATTTCATTTGAGAGTGTGTAGACAAAAACAAAATTAAACTTGTCTATATCTACACTGATCTACAAAGAGCTGACATATTCACAAAACCCTTGGACGAAAAAAAATCACTTGTTCTTTGTAAATCAGCTTTGTATGATGAATGGAGAAGACTTAGTTTAGTTTCTGTCTGCATTCGATGAATTTTTCAGAGTTCGTCGAATTGAGATCGACGAACTTACTTTAGAAAACTTTTGTCGACCAGAGATCGGCGAAATTTCTTTAAACCTTCAGACTGAGATCGACGAATTGTTTAATTCTAAATTATTTCGTCGACCTCAGATCGAAGATCTATTTCATTTTCGTGAAACGGAGTCTGTCATTTCATATTCTGGAAAACCTTATATTTAGGTTTCCTTCAACCTCCATCCCGTGCTTTCAGTTCTCTTGCACTTGATCTTCATATTCCCTTGCAGGAGCTCTCATTGCGATTCAAGCGGGAACTCTTGCAGCAATGAAGTTTGATACTGGATTCGATTTAGACTTCGAATCTTTCTAGTACTTTGATCCAATCTTCCTGAATATTCTACAATTGCTCGAAGAAAAATAGTTGAAGACTCTGCTTTCTACTCGCATCAAAATATCAGGAACCGAGATCAGGGAGTGGGTGTATACAGCGACTACAGAGGAGAATACAATGACTGGAACAATCGCGGGTAACGCTGTCTCTCTTACCCCCGATATTTTAACTGAAATTTTTGGATTGAGTAATGGTGATGAAGAACTGGAGATAGATTTGGAGGAGTTCGATATGATGCTTAACATGATGGGGTATTCGGGACAAACCCCCAATAAGTTGCTCAAGAAACATCTGTCTGTCGATTACAAATTTCTCGCAGATATTGCTAGGAAGGTGTTGCTAGGGAAGCACACTGCACATGACTATATAACCAGGCATCAGTTTCTGGTCATGTGCGTTATAGTCAATAAAAAGATAGTGAACTGGGCACAAATATTATTTGATCTGATTAAAAAGAAAAATAACAAAAAGGAGGTTTTTTTTGGAAGGGTCCTAGGGATCTTCCTTAAAGAAAAGCCTGCTGAATCACTGGTCTCCCTGACCATATTCATTAATGCTAGCAAGAGACTAACTTGTGCCTTGTTTAGAAAGTGGGAGAGGACCATCACTAAGCTAGATAAGGCTCCCTCCTCTTCCACTAGAACTTCAGAAAGTACAAGGGTTGTACCAGCCTCTCCCCACCCACATGAAGGGATCCACTCCACCCCTCCACCACCTCTAGCCCTTCATGTTCCATCCCAACTAGCAATTCAACCAACCCCACCTTCCACTACCATTATAGTTCATACCCCTACACCACCAGCATCTCCTATTCCTTCCTCTCCTACACACATACCATCCAATCCAACTTCCCCCCATCCTGATACATCTGTACCTACACCACCCCAATCTCCTCTTCCATCTCATCTTACTGATATCCCCCACACCAACCTCTCATCATTCCCATCCTTCAACCTATTATCATCTCCACTGAAAACTCCCTCTCCTCCAAATGACTCTCCCGTAGACACTCAAATCCCACCTCCACCTCAACCTCTAACTCCCCCAGCACCTACCATATCCACTCAACAAACCACTGCCCCAACCTTTACCTCCCCACACTTGGATTCCTCTCTTGTCACCCCACTCATTACCCTCCTCACACCCCTCCTCCAATCCCTCATAGCAGAAGCTATCTCTCCACTTGCTGCCTCCATCTCCTCTCTAGCTGCCCAAATCTCTCCTCTAACAACTGCTCCCTCTTCAGTTTGGGGCCTGGCTTCAGTGCCTACTGAAACCAGGCAGGGGGAGATACTTCATGAAGAAGTAGCAGTAGTTACAGCAGCAGAAGAAGAACCAGTTGAACAGGATATGGACAAAACAGCAGCAGAAGAAGGAGCAACAGCAGTACCAGCAGCAGGAACAGGTGCTGATACGGAAACAGATTTCATGAATTTTCTTGAAACTGATATGGAAACAGATGTTGCAGAAACAACAGCCTCAGTAGCAGATGCAAGTAACATTGATTATTGTATAGATATTATAGTGTCAAATACTCAAGAGGTCACTTTGCCAAAGATTCTGCCTGGAAGGGTTTATTTCATTAATCCCAAAGTGAATCTAGCAGCTTTGGTAAAAGTATTTGGGTCGTATATTTATCTCTGCCTTACCTTCCCCATTCTATCATCTAAAGTCATAGTGTGTTATACCTCTCCTGCCAGCTCAGAGATGTTAGACACTATAAAGACAAGTTTGACAACTCCTCCAGCAAATAAGTCTGATGATCAGACATCTAGCTCTCCTGGGCCATCCTATATTATGGATGATAGCCCTCTCCCAATCTTGATGATATTATAGCTCAAGACATTGCTATGGAAACTGAAGCAGTCCATGCTAAAGTTATCCCTACTCCAAGAAGTAAAGAAATTCTCAAAAATACAATAAGACAAATTGATTAAATGTATGACAATCCATAAGAATCTGATGATGATGATGATGATGATGATGATTCAGATAAGGATCAAAAGAATAAGAAAGTCTCTAAAAAGAGAGAAGTTTCTCCACCTCCTGCCCCAAAACCCAATCCTACAAATGACACACCATACTATATTCTGCACAATATTACCCCCTATAAGGGTATGCCAGCATGGATGTGGCTATCAAAAAATGATCAAAAGGCAAGAAAGAAGAGTAGAAGATACTCCCCTCCACCTCAGAAGTTTAAGAGAGGTCCTCCTCCTCCTCCTCCTGCTGGTGCCTCAGGAGCCACTTCTCAAAGTTCAGATGTATCTTCTAAGCCTACATCCTTCACCAGAACATATCAAAGGCAAGAAAGGTCATCCAGACATCAATCTTAAAGTGGCAGTCAGCAGCAGAATAATACAAGTTCAGCTGAGCAGATAAAGGAAATAGTTTATCAAAAACCTTCATTTTCTCCTCCTCAATATCAAGCTCCTCAACATCAACCCAGAAGGCATAGTGAATAAGCCTAAAGGAAAGTTTAGTGAAGCTCCTCCTCCTAAATCTCTATACATTCAAAGTGATGAAAGCCAAAAAGTGACAAGTTTCCAAAAACAATCCACCAAATTCAAGCCTGTTACCCTGCTACCCCAACAAGATGATCAACCATCTGTTTGTTAGGATGTTGATCCCAACTTCAGGATGGATAGGCTCCAAGAGTTGATTGGTCTGTCACAAATAAAGAAAGCTAGAGAAGAAGGAGAAGATCCAACTAAGTTTACTACTATGTCTTCATACAGAGAGAAAGAGCTGGATAGACTTCAAGTAAGCAAGAAAGTGTTTAATCCTGCAAAATATATGGCAATACACCCAGAGGCTGTAGTAACCAGAACCTCTACCCTGACAGTGATTGGAGTAGCAGATATGTACACGTCAAAGAAAGATGTTGTTAATCCTAATAGGGAAATCATCTTTACTCAGCCTGGGGATAAGAGCAAAGAAGCCAAACCAAAGGAGAAGAAACAAAAGAACTAGAACTTGAACTGCTATATGTTTGTGGTACATTTTTGATAAACTATGTTTTATGTTACAAAGCTAACAAGGTAAATATATCTGCTGCATATTTATTGTTTAATTCTCTGCCAGATATATATTGTGTTCTTTCTTTGTACATTTTCTTTTATTGAGTCTATAATTAGTGACCTCACCCAAATAGGGGGAGATTGTCGGATCCCTAGTTGGATTTGGGCTAGGTTCACTAAGTTAGGATATGACCCAACATATATAGACCAGGGTCATAGTTGTGTCCTAGAGTCTAGGTCAAGTCCTTAGAGTCAATAATACAAAAAACCAGCCTCCAACACTGCTAGAGACTCAAGACTTAGAGAAAATTCAAGACTTAGAAAAAGAGTTCTATGTTCATCGATCTCAGGTCGACGAAAGTCGTGCTCAGCTCGACAAACTCAGAGATAATTCTCTGAGCTAAGCTCGACGAACTTGGTTCTCAGCTCAAAGAACTCTGGATAAAGTCACTCAACGTCCTAAGTCAAATTCCACTCTACGAACTCAGAACATCAGCTCGACGAACTCTTTTCTCTATTCTCAGTTCAACGAACACCAGATGTTGTCTTGACTCAACCCCAGATAATGTCTCGACACTCAACGCCAGATACTATCTCAACACTCAATACTAGATACTATCTCGACACTCAATGCCAGATACTGTCTCAGCACTCAACGCCACATAATGTCTCGACACTCAACGCCAGATACTGTCTCAACACTCAACGCCAGATAATGTCTCGACACTCAATGCCAGAAGACATCTTAAATATTCTATGTCCAGAATGCAAACTCAGCTCGACAATCTTGGATCTCGGCTCGACGAACTTGGTGCACAGAATAGGAAAGTCATCAAGCAGCAGTCAACCATTCAGAGGTCGACGATCTTGGATCTCAGCTCGACGAACAGCAATTCTCAGCTCGACGAACTGTGGACTCAGGTCGACGAATCCAAACTTGGCTATTTCCCTCTCTTATTCCTATTTTATTGCAATGATTCCTGAGTAATTAATGCTCTAATATTCTCTTAATATTACTGTTAGACAAGAGCATTAATTATGGTCTTCATCAGGATTATTGCCAGCCATTTTTCTAAGGGACAGTTGGGGAAACAAATTATTGCCAAATAATTCCAAGGCCGTCAGTATTAACTGCAGGAAGAATTTCAAAATTCAAATGGACATCCACATGGAAAATAAAAAATACATAGATTTCCCTTCTTCCTACACAACAACATAACAACATATATAGAAGACAGAAGAGTAATCTATATACAGAATACTCGAGACACAGAAAATCAATCAGTCAAGAAATCAACTACTGCTAGACCAAAAGAAGAACAAATTTCTGAAGAAGAAGAATAATCATCCAAATCAAGAGTCTTCTTCTTACATTCTCTCAGGAATCTTCAATAGGACAACTACTACTGCATCTGTCAAAAAGTTCCTGAAATTCTTCTGGTTGAAGTTGAAAGCTTGAAGGCCTATCACCCTGAAGCAAAGCTCTATTTAATTCTGAACAAACTCAGTATCTCAAGGGGAGCTTTTGTCATCATCAAATCCACAAGTCTTCTCAGTTGTTTGAGAAAGAGAAGACACCATCACTCTCTCACCCCCTCTGTAAAAAAGGTTCTCTACTCCCTTCAAAAGTGATTCCTAGTTGCAAGTCTCCTAACCAAAAGACTTGAGGTTTGGTTTTTGAGCACCTTACCAAAAGCTCATTGGTGTCAGTCACCTGGACAAAAACCTGAGTGGATTCCTACCAGGGTGGTAGAAGAGTGGATGTACCCAGGTTGGGGAATCACTATAAAGTTCTTGTGTTATCTGGTTGCCCTTCTTATTTTGTTCTTGCTGTGGCTGTGTTAGTTAGGGTACTATTATTTTTATTAGTCTAGTCAGCTGTGCTGTGATAAATCACCAATGTTTTAGAATAAGGTATCTTGTTAAGCAAAAAGTTTTAATCACTAGATATACTCTATTCACCCCCCTCTAGAGTATATTATATTAAACCCTCACTTTCACTCCCTAACTAGGGGAGGGACAAAATTAGTCGCCATGCCACTGTAGCTGGCGCAACTTTATATGGAAAGCGCAACCTGAAAGCGCTGAAAAAGGTTCCTAAGGAGGACTTGTCGTGGATAGCCGCACAAGTTAGCGCAATGAGCTTTGTAACCAACTACTTTATGGGTCTAGTCTACAAACGATTAGTTAAGAATCAAAGCGAGCTACAACGGCAACTTGCCGAGAAGGAAGAAGAGAATGCACGGATTAAAGAGGAAAAATCAGCAAGCTATCACCTGATATTCTTGCGGTTACCATTATAAAGTCGCACGGGCTAACCTTTTATTTCCTTTGCAGAAAATGTACGATCCGGTGAACCCTGTTTACCAAGACACAATCTTCCCGCACGTTGTCCAAGGGATTGATGGAGCGCTTAATCGCCTCCGAAATCTTGGCGGCTTTGCGCAGGGATTCGGCGACTTCACTTTCTTCGACCTGTATCCTACCTTGAAAAAGAAGGTGACTGCTATAAACCGCCCGGCCAAAGTCAAGGATAAGGTCAGGGAATAAGAGGAAGAAGACGAAGACGTGGAAGACGAAGACGACACGGATATCCCGGAATGCTGGAGCGAAGGAGCAACATCCGAGACCCACGGCTAAGCCCCGGAGAACGCGCGGGTTAATGCTGAGAAGTCGGAGACCGAGGAGATGGCTGGTTCGGGCGGTTCTTCATCGGTCAGTGGGGGTTATTTGCTATCTGCAGTCGATGTTGACGGGGAGACCGATTCCAGCACTCCTGTGGCCAAGAAACTCAAGCCGAGCGATTAGATATTGACAAAACTAACTTGTATTTTTTGTTTCTCACAAATCCGGCAGTTTGATTTTGTTAACCGCAAGGTTAAACAGTTGTAATTTTTGACAAATGAATGAAAGTATAATTACCTTCTTTATTGTGTACTCTGAGAATTATCGTTGTGAATTTACTTACTTGTGTCAATTCGCGCGGCTTCGTCTTTCTTTCTTGCTTCCGATTAAAAGATAATTATTTAATTAACCGAATGAAAGTCATGCTAGAGACCGTAAATTCACAACTCTGCGGCTTCATTCTAGTTAGCCGCAAGGAAGAGATCATTCGTCTTAGCAAATGCTTGTGGGCTTATAAGAATCTAATCCTTGAAAACATATATGTGGAATAACAAACCGGGCGATTAGGTGAGTTAACCACCAACAAGACAATCATTAATGTAACACAACTGATAGCTGCGACTTATTTGAAAAATGATGTGCATGTCGCATTCCTATTATGAGAATATATAAGTTAGGATAAGCAACCTGCGACTTCTTTGATAATATCCGACATTAGCATTCAAATAGATAACCCGAAATGTTTCTGTTAACGGCATGATCGATCGGAAGATAAGCCGACTGGTTGTAGACCGAACTTATAAACCTTAAAGCGGCAAGTCGCAGGCCGATAATACCCCGTGCTCTCAGGCCACTTACTAGCTAAACCCGATCCAAAAATAGTCTGTTCCTCGGTCCACCACTTCCCCCGGGACCACAAACATGTGAGCATTAAATTCCTTTCAGCCGAAGACTAGACTCGGTCTCCAAGCCATCTTTAACCAAACCACTTGGAGTGGGTAAGTTTCCACCAGCCCGTTGCTCACCTCGCCACAACAATTCAAGTCATCGGTGCGGGACAAGCTTCACTGAATCCCAACGTATCGATCATATAACAGTATATAGCCCGACTATGTACAAGGATGGCTCCCAGGACACCAAAACGGCAGACCTTCGCTTCTGCCCAGATTTCTAGGTGCACCTTGGAGTTAATCCCCATAACACACCCACGAATGATTCGAGCGGGGTTGGCACTCAAAAATCCGCGACTGATGTCGAGCGGGATTAATACTTAATATCGGCGACTAATGTCGAGCGGGATTGTCACTACACATCTGCGACTGATGTCGAGCGGGATGTGGAGGGCCTAAGGAAATAGTACCACATTCAAAAATCATTTTCGTCTTAAGTATTTCTCTATATCCATACATGTTAATGTTAATTTTAAAAGCACAGCTAAGAAACATGATTTAAATGGCATATGTCTTTTTGTTCGCAAAAGGATATGAACTTGAAGCTTGATTGAACCCCATTGACGACAACTGTCGAGAGGTCTTTGTTAGGGTGGAAGTGGCCGAGCATTGATTTGCTGCTATCTCTGTTACAAGTAATAATAATAAAAAGGAAAAAATACGGAAAACTCCGAACAAATGGGAGATATACGAAATATGTGAAAGACAAACAAGATACAACTCCTATTTTAAGTATTCTTATTATGGGCCATTTACCGGGACCTCCCCTCTAACTTTGCTAAATTATTGGCAGCACCCCTCTTATATTCGAAATTACAAAAACTTCCCCTCAAGTTTTCATTTCATTACAAAAACCTCCCCTGAAGTTTTAATTTCATAACATCCATGCACAAACCCCCCCCCCCCCCCCTCGATGAACAGTGTCAAGAGGGTATTTTTCTTCTTGGATGCAATGAAATGAAAAGATCAGGGGAGGTTTTGGTAATGAAATGAAAACTTAAAGGGAGTTTTTTGTAATTTCGAAAATAAGAGAGGTGTTGTAACACCCCTATCCGTCACATAGCATATAGTAGTAGGTCCGGCCGGGGTCCGACGTCATATACCACGGACAGACCGGTGGGTTACTAGATGAAACCATCCTTCCAATCAAAATGTCCTACACAGAGTATCTAGCAGAAGCAATTTATTAAGTTGCAAAGGCGAGAACCCAGCCACAAGCACGAATGTCCACTAACAAAACCTAGTAGAAATGAACTACTAAATACACAAAAGTATTGGTCTTATGGCCTTACAACAGTTCACCAAATTTAAATAGTATTTTACAAACTTCGGCTCGCAGGCCGGCCATACATGATTTAAATAAGTAAACAAACAAGGCCTTCGAGACCGGCTAAGCAACTTGGGCTTTGGCACGCTATTTGCCGCTCAGCTCCGCAGCACCTGCAAGCACAAATAACCGCATCGGTGGCAAACAAGAATAATGGTCAGCTAAAGCCGACCAAATTATAACGATTCCGCCCCCAAACTCGGGGCGGCAAGGCTTCTTCCCTGCACTTTTAGTATAGCAAGTAATATAGTGAATAAACACAACATCACGGGTGCAGGCTCACACGACCACGCACCCCGTGCTCTCAGGGCACTAACTCGGTGAACTCGATCAAAACCGCGGTCTCACCACCATCCCTTAGATGGCAAATCTCATGAGCATTCTAGTCTTTCTGACATAAGCCTAAGACTCGCACAACTATGCCATTGACCAGTCCTTGTTTTCAGGTCTCTGCACCAAACCACATAGTCCGGGTCCAGTTCAACTTGCCCGTTGCTCACACCGCACTGTCAACTTAAGCCAAATGCGCGGGCCAAGCTTCGTCGGATCTCAAAATCTGATCATACAAGCACATAACCCAGTTATGTTCAAGGCTGGCTCCCAGGCCACCAAGATGGCAGAAATGCGTTTCCGCCCAGTTTTCCGAGTGCATCTTGGGGTTAATCCCCAAGGATCCCTGCTACAATCTACCACGTAGAAACCTGAAAACAACCAAAGGCACGGAGTCTTCTCCGGCTAACAATGCATAGCAAATCATCACTGATCCAGACCAACATGTCCGGGTAGGCTTCACACACTATGCCTACATCCGTACTATGATTCCAGACTCTAAACAAGGGGGACTTTACATATCTACCCCAAGGAACACCGCAAACTCGCCGCACACTCGTGGGAGAGGGTTTTCCTATGCAAAAGAAGAAGAGCTTCACATGCTCAAGATGAGAATCGTTACCCTATCGTTCCTCTTCGGCGCCATGGAAAACTACGTGGATGAAAAGCACCGCGATGATCTTGCCTCCGCAGATCTGAGCTCGGTTTGCGATTTGGCGCTCCGAATCTCCTCCGGCGACCGGATCTCCCTCTTCCTTCTTCCTCCTTGCTCTCCCTTCTCTCTAGGATTTAGAAAGAGAATGTCCAAAGGAATATGAGAGTTTAAACCCCCAATCCTGGCCTTAACCCTAGCATGGAGAGGCCTCAGCCGTTAGATCCAAAAATAAGGAAACGAACAGCCATGATTCGCCCTGAAAATAAACTTCCTGGGACAAACACGGCTTGCGACACACTCGTGTCTAAGGCCGTGTAACTCATTTGCCTCCGAAACTGTCGCATCCCGAAAAGAACACGGGCACTCAACACGCTCGTGTCAGGCTTGACACGCCCGTGCAATCGTAATATATTGTCCACGTACAACTTAACCAACTTTTCCACTGAATCGTCCTTCTTATTCAGTATGAAGTGCGATACCTTTGTCAATGTAAGACCCCATACCTAAGTTCTCAAGATTCCCTGATATTTTTGTATTGCTATGTGTAGACCCAGTGAGCTAAAAGACATGCAAGAATGGTGACCCCCATAAATATTCATCTGAATGCCCTAAGATAATTATTGGGGGTCTATTGTGATAAGATTAGACTAATTCCAGAAATTTGTAATTTTCCTAATCTAATTGACATTTATTTAATTTTTCCCAAATTAAGGCAATGGGTAATTTTGAACATGAAGTACTAGATTTACATAAGTTATGACCACCCAAAAATTATGAACTCCATATGATGCCTAAAATCAGAGAATACAAAGTTTCATATTTTTTCATAAATATTTTGTCCTCTAATTAATTTATTCATAGTAAATCCAATAATTATTGGTTAAGAAGGAAGTACTAGAGTTTGTCCTTAGAAAATTATGGAAAAATTACTGAACCTTAAGGATGATCAGAAAGGACCTCAGACCAAAGATCACAATTTACCAAGCTCATTAGATATCAAATAAAAATCAATTAAGTTAACTTAGAAACAAGCACCTTGTGAGACAACACCTGTAAACAGACTTCCAAAAATTCCACAAACATTTACAGAGCTTTACAATATCATAAAAGGTCCTCTGACTAAATTTCATGAGTTTCCAGTAAGAGGTTAAATCATAAGAAATTCCTAAGTAGATAGAGTAACTTGATGGGTTGTGAATGAAGTACACCAATTATTGATCTAAAATTCATACTAAAATTTCTAGAGCTTTGTTATGGTATCAAAACATAACTGACTAAATCTTATGTAATTTATAGGTTAGAAAGTCATGTATAAAAATTCTTCAAGAAAACCCATGATAGTGCACTTTATAAAGGAGCCTACTTGTAAACTCATCCCAACAACATGTAAAATATTATAGAGATTAATATGACTATAAAAAACTCCTACCATCAACCCATGGAAATCCAAGGTCATAGGACCCCTAAATTAACCCTTAAGGTGCAAGGGCCTAATTTGGCATAAAGTTATTTAAGTGGGGTGTAAGAGTCTAACTACCACCTAAAACAACCCTAGGGCATTACTCCACCCTAGAAACATATGGGGAAAACCCCAAGTACAACCAAGGACTAAACACCCTAAGTCCTTCACAAACCCTAAAATGTTCAATCTAAGGCTTTGAACTAGGGCACTAGGGCTTAACCACCCTAACCCACCCCAAGCTCTAAGAGAGGGTGACCCTACAGACCTTGGGACTCTGGCCAGGGCCCTAACCCCTTTGTGTGAGGATTGGCCCCTCCATGCCCTAAGAATCCTAAACCCTAAACACACCCTTAAGGGCCCAAAATTTAGTCACATCAAAACCCAATCAAAACATACTCAAATCGGTTGAGATTTTAACCAGTGACTCAAGATGACCCCTAAGACCATCAACCAAAGTTTTTGGGGTTGGTGAGGTCATTAGACCCCTTAATTAAACTATACTAGGATTATTAAATTTTTACCAAAACTATAGAGAAGTTTTCTCCAAAAAAAATCATTATTGGATATGTACTAGACATGGATAAGAATACCCCCCTGTCCAAATTTAAGGTCATTTGGGCATGTGGTTAGGTGGGGGCACTCATTTAAATCTCTGACAAGCCCTAGGTATAGACTGCACCATTTTAGGTGCTGAGGTCATATCACTGACCCAAATCAGTTAAAAAATTTTTACATTAACATATACCTCAAGGGCTGCAACTTTGATATTTACCACTTTTTCATTAGAAGCCTCTAGGTATTTTTAAGAAATACAAACATTAACTGTAAATTATGTGACAGAAAATCAAATGAAATAATTAATCCTAAGATTAAATCTATGCGGCACGAATCTTGGCGCATAAAAGGACGGCATCTTGTCGTCTTCTCATACGCGCCAACGACCAGGATTTATTCTTCCTAGTGCCACTTCCTAACGCTACCGCCGGCCACCCGGCCATCTCCCCGGTCGGCCACCGCCACCACCACCTCCATTGGGGTTGTGGCTATCGCCATGCGGCGGCACGGCCGCCAGAGAGGCCTTTACCGGCGAACCCGAGAGGTGCAAAAACCTCAGAAAATTTCTCACTGGATCTGTCTCGATTGAGCCCAATGTCTCTCCTAATTGATCTAGGATCCTAGCACTGAGGGAGAGGGGGAGAAATCGAACTTCAATCGTGTTTGCCGACGGATTTGGTGTTGGTGTTCCATGGCCGGTGGTGGAGGCAATCAGGATTCTACAACAACACAGCCAAGTAGCTTGAAACTGTCGGGGAATGGGTGGAAACGACTTCTTGGTGCCCAGTGAAGCTTTTTAAAGGAATATAATGGGGATGGGAGGGGTCTTTCTTCATGGATCCATTAATGGCCACTAAAGGCATTTTCAGCCATGGGTGGATACACTATTCCAGCCATGAACAACCACTAAAATGGCCCCTAACCTTCTCAAGATTGAATGGGGAGTTGAATCAGCCCCCTTGGAGGTGGAGGGAGGGGCTCTTGGTCTCCCTATGCCATGAATGGTGTTCCTCCCATTTCTCTCTCCTCCATTAAAGGGCAAGTGGAGTTTTTCTCTCTCCTAGTCACCTTGGCTGAAATTAAAGGGTTAATTCAGTCAAGCTACACCCCATAAACTCATCTAAATGATTATCATGAGGCTAGCCCAAATGGATTTGTGTTTGAGCTTGAGGTAGCCCATTTGGGTTAACTTGACCCAAAGGTGGGTTAGCTCAACCCTAGGCCACCTTGGGTGACCTAGATAACCCTAGGGGGTGGTTAGTGACCACCTGGCCTCTCTTAAGGTCTAGGGGGACCTCGGTAGAGTTGGTTTGGCACCTTGGGGTCACTTGACCCTTAGGAAGGGCACTGACCAAATTAGGGCTAGGGTAGACTTGGGTCCACTTAGCCTCCTTGGTTGACCCTAATGGGTCCTTAATGATCCTATGGGCCCCGTAAAGGGCTACAGGAGTTGTGGTAGGGTTCTAGAGTCAAGTTAAAACCATAAAGTCAAACCCTAGGGATTGTATTTGAAAAGTGCGAATTGCAGACCATGGTGATTTCTCCTTCTTTCTTAGGTTCACTTGGTCTTCTAGGGCTTCCTAGGGTTTTGTCATGCCCTTGCCATGACAAAACCACTCTTGGGGGGTCTAATTATTTGAGGGATGTTATAGTATATTTGTCAACGATTACCCATAAGACAATGTTTCCGCTTTGTGATCTCGACAGCCCATGCACGAAATCCATAGAGATATCATCGAACTTCAATACCGGAATTGGTAACGACTTCAGGAAACCTCCAGGATTTTGATATTCAACTTTTACTAAGGCACAAGTTTGGCACATTGCCACGTAAAGAACTATGTCTTTCTTCAAACCCGGCCACCAAAACATCTTTTTCATGTCCTTATACGTCTTTATGCTTCCTGGGTGAATTGAGTACTTCATGAAGTGTGCCTCATACATCAAATCATCCTATAGTTTGCCTACATTCGGGACACACAAATGACCGTATTTTCTCAAAAGGCCATCTTCCATGAATAATTGGGAATTTGACCCATCCACTGCATATCGTTTCATACTCTCATCGAGTTCCGTTGCTCGTCGAACACTGTCTATAAGGTCATATTGTACCTCCATCAAGTTCAGGCACGCATTTGTAGTGGAATTCTTGTCAACACAAGAAATGTCTAAGGCCTCCAACTCCGGGATCAGACACTCATCATGCATCAGAACCCAACTTGACGTTGCCGGAGTTTTGTGACTCAAGGCATCTGCGACCACATTTCCCTTCTCGGGAGTGTAATGAATCGGGAAGGTGTAGTTGTAACATCTCCCTTGTAATGATCATATAATATGGGTCTAGTCGGGGCCCCACAACATACAAACTCAATATCTTAAGCATTATAAGATGATATAAAATACCCAACTCAAAACTCAGACTAGACACAACGGAAACAAACAACCACACTAGAAGTTATTCACTACTACAGGAGTATCTAAATGGCCTTGAAAGTATCTAACGTCTACCTAACTATCCTAGAGGGGGGTGAATATGTGATGTTTGTGTCTTTTCGCAGATTAAAAATTACTCAAAAATAAACAAGCACACAAACACATAGATCTATAGTGGATCCCCGTATTGGGTACGTCCACTGTCCCGCCATGCCTATCTACCATAAAGGGATAGATTCGGCTACTTCACCTTTCTAAGATTATCACAATCTTAAAACTCGTAGCAACGCTCCAACACCTCGAAGAACAAACTCTCCTACACCTCGATCCACAACCGGATCTACAACTAGATCCATATGCGGATCTACAAACTCGATCCACTAACAGATCTACAAACTAGATCCACAAACGGATTTATAAACTCGTAGAAACAATCTCCTACAATAGAAAATAAATATTACAATAAAACAACGATTGGAAGTCTTTGCTCTGACGTTCTTCGTAGAAGAAGATCTTGAAACTTGTCGATCTCAGAAACTTGAAATCCTTGTAGAACTTGAATCTTGAGCATTCGATCTTAGAGCAACTAGGATTGGAGAAGAATAGATCTTGAGAGAAGAAACAATCCAGTAATGATAGTCGAAGACGATGTATCTTACTTGTTGCCGGCGGCCGAATGGAAGGAATCGCGAGGTCGGAAAATGTCGTACCATCGGTTTACAATTTTGGAAAGCCGTTTGATTTCAAAATTAGAAATTGGCAAGATTTTTTTTTCATTTCGAAAATCAACCTAACATATATATAGAGAGATTCGAAATAACGACTATAAAAGATTTCCAAAAACGTAACATAGAAGTTTTTGTGCATGGCCGACCGAAATCTGAACAAGAGAAAATTTTCAGAAAACGGCCTAGGTCAAATGCGGCGGAATTCGTCGAATATCGATTATGATACTCGCCGAATGTATATGTGATATACGTCGAATTAGTCATAGAAGAAAATCCAGAAGGAGTCAAAATTTTAGTCGATGATTTCGGCGAGTATCGCCTGGTATACTCGACGAATTCGGCGAGTATCCCCAGTGATACTCAATGAATATTCCTTGGCGAATTTTCTGATTTTCAGCGAATATTCCCTAAGTATATACTACAAATTTGACGGGTATCGGGAAGTATACACGATGAATTCGGCGAGTTTCAAGATGATACTCGACGAATTCAACGTGTATGCCTAACCATACTCGCCGAATTTTACTTAGGTAAAATTCCAAATTTTCTGAGTCAATGTCTTTGGCCTTCCTTGGTCTTTCTCCTATACTTGGGATAGAAGTACACCCCAATAGAGAGATTACACATGAATCAATACATTGGCCTATACAACGAATGATTACATTGTATAGTCCTGTGTTTCCTGACCCACTATAACCTGATATTGGTGTGTACTTAACAATGTGAACATGCAAGTACATAACTAAAAAGTAGTATCAAATACAATCTCAATTCATCTTAGCTTTAATGGACCCTTCTTTAAATTAGGATTATTGTGGATACAATACCCAACAATCTCCCCCTATTTGAAGAAGCCAAAATCATACAAGCTAAGGTGAATTGCACAAACCAAATAACAAAATTAAGACTTTAAAATATAGTAGAAATAAAACAACACACATTCTAAGGCAATTATAGAAATTATATATATATATATATAATGTTTAGTTTTGGGAGGGCATCCCACAACACTCAACAATTGATATATGATATTCATGTTTGCTTGTTCTGATTCTTCAATCGTTGCCTCTCAAAATATTCTCTGGGCTTTGGATAGTATCTAGGAGGAGCTGGAGGCATTTGATCAACACCGCGGTTGTTCCTAAAATGTATTCTCCTCTTAGCGCAAGCCACTTTGTATTTGTTCCATTCTTCTTGACTGTAGTGGAACTGATGCTTTTCTACTCCCAGCTCGACCAAGGAAAAGGCATCCAATATGATTACTTTGGATGTTGAGCTCCATACCTCTTCCAAATCTCTATAGGGCTGCTCCCTGGCTGGCTCTTGTCTAACCTATTCTTGCATGACTTATGACGTGCCTTCCCCATATCTTTTACTCTTATGAACTGGGGGAGCAACGTCTTCCACTCTTTGAGCTTCTGAAAAGATAGTTGTAGCAGCAGCAAAATCATGATCAAAATTCTATAGATTCTGTGAGTCTGAGCAGTACTTAGAGTAATCCTGGGGAGGATAAGCCTCGACAGTCGCTGGTACGGGCTCAAAAGGGACTTGAATACAAGCCAGCTGATTATAGAGCCACTCAGTATTGTCATATATGTAGTCATTTGTAGCCTTGAAAATTTGTTCCATCGAAGTTACTAGCCATTCCACTTTAGCATCCACCTTAACTGTACGGGCATTCTCCCCCTTTTTGGCTTTGGCAGCGATGGAATTAGCATAATATAGAATACTTGTATCGAAGTGAGCCATTGATCGGTGTTGAGCATCGATCATGGATAGAGCGTTGTGATCAACATTTTTCACTACATGAAGATTTTTCTTTAGAGCAGTCATAGTCAAGGAAATTATTGTACCACCTTCTTGGCCCCACTCATCAAGTCTCTTTTCCAGCTTGCCAATCTGAACCTTTACCTCTATAAGTCCATTCAGCATATATTTCTCAGAATCCTTAACTATTTTCACAACCTTCTGCAACAAAGCCTCGAACTTAGCTTGTTGCTTTGCCAACATCACATCAACTGCTTGTAGAATGGGGTCATTTGTACTGGAAGGTGGAACATAGCAATCTATGGTACTGGAACATTGTCTAGGATCTTAGAATAACTGGAGGACTCGTTGATCGGAGAAAGATGAGCTTTATCAGTAAGACAAGAATCAACAGTAGTCCGGACAGAAGAATGCTCCTCAACATCTCCTTCCTCATCAGAAAGATTAATTACTCCTTCGGGCACTGTTGGCCTCTTGCCATGTCTCTTCTCCAGTTGCGGATGAACCAGTCAACCTCAGTGGAGACAGAGATCTGGGACTGAGTTGCCTCCCCCTTAGAAGCTATAATGGGAGTCATCTTTAAAAGAGGAACTAGTAGATTTTCCACAGACATTGGCTCAACAGTAGCGACAACACTTGAACTCTCAGTCTCAGCAATATAAGTAGCAATAACCTTGTCCAAATCAACAATATTCTCTTCAACAGAAATCTCTATCTAATACTCAGCAACTGTGAAAGAAAAGGGATAGATACTACTCTAGAGGGGGGGGTGAATAGAGTAATCAAAAATTGCACTAGCAAAGTTGACTGTCTCAACTCCCTTGGAGTTAATTGCGGAATGAAGGTTATAGATATTTGAAATGAAACCCTAAATCCTAACACAAGTGTTGTGCACAAAGGCAGCCAACTGTAATTACAGTTAAGGCTTGGAATCCTAAACAGCAACTAGCAATCCTAGTTAAAATCTAATCACAGCCAATCAGCACAGAGAATCAATTAAACAATCCAGACAACACAAGGAATTTATAGTGGTTCCCCAAACAACTTGGGTACGTCCACTCTTCTACCAACAAGGTAGGAATCCACTCAGGTTTTTGATCAGGTGCCCTGCCACCAATAAGATCTGCTTCAGGTAGATCCAGAAACCCTTTAGACTTTTGATCAGGTGTCTAAAAACCAACACAGGTTTTTGATCAGGTGCCCTGCCACCAAGGTATACTTTTGAAGGGAGTAATAACCCTTTATAGGAGGGGGAAAGGAGGTTAGAATGTCTTCTCTATTTTACAATAGATTAGAGAAGCACAAGAACTTTCACTGAGCTAGAATGCTCTAAAGAGTCAAGGCTCCCCCTGGCTAAAAGAATGTCCAGGTGAAGTCTTGCTTCAGTGCAGAAACACTTCAAAAAATTTGAAGGAAAAAACTACAAGAAGATAAATAATATGAATTGAAATTTCTTCTTTAGGCAGCTATCTTCTTCTTCTTCTTCTTCAAAAAACTCTGAGTGCAAATCTTCCTGGAGCCAGGAGAACTCAGGTTGAAGAAGAGTGAAGAACTAAAACTTCTTCTCAGTTAGATGTGAATGAGCTGAGAGCAGTTGAAAACTGTAAGTTGTAGCTTGAATGCTGCTGTTAGCTTTTTTGTATGTATGAGAACTAGTTGATTTCTTTCTCCAAAGAATTCTTTATATAGCAGCAGCAGCAATGGCTCTCATTTGAGTTTGAATCTTGTCTTCTACTGAAATCTACAAGCTGGGCTGCAAATAGTATAAAGCAAAACAAATACTGCAGGCAGATATCCTATAAGAGGATAAAGCTTTCTAAGAAGCTGCAATAACTCTGATAAAATAATACTAGAGAAAGTCACATCAGAAGAGACTCTTTACGGCCAAGGAAGACTTTTTGAGTCTAACGGCTATAAAGGACAGCCTGGCAGATAAAGCAGAAATCATATCTCAGCTAATAAGACAAACAACTTTGTCAGAAAAAGATTAGCTCACGCATAAGGAATGGAGCAGATATTACATGGAAATAATATCATAAGTTTATTCAAATAATCTTTTATAAAATATGCAAAAATAAATATGAAATAAATCACATCATAGAAGACGACAAAATAATTCAAAACATACAGCAAAACGTCGAATGACCCTCGGAGATCGTCAAACGAGGCACAGAGATCGTCGACCTATCAGACAGATAGTCGAACGATCCAGATAGTCGAACTATCAAAGAAGATAGTCGAACTATCTCAGCAGATAGTCGAACTATCAGGACAGATAGTCGAGCTATCAGATAGTCGATCTATCAAGACAGATAGTCGAACTACCAAACAAAACAGATAGTCGACCTATCAATAGATAGTCGAACTATCACAGAAAACAGATAGTCGACCTATCAACAGATAGTCAAACTATCAAAGAAAACAGATAGTCGACCTATCAAACAGATCTTCGAACTATCAGATAGTTGAACTATCCAAACAGATAGTCTAACTATCAAAGAAAACAGATAGTCGACCTATCAACAGATAGTCGAACTATCAAAGAGAACAGATAGTCGACCTATCAATAGACAGTCGAACTATCAAAGAGAACAGATAGTCGACCTATCAACAGATAGTCGAACTACCAGATAGTTGAACTATCCAAGCAGATAGTCGAACTATCAAACAAAACAAATAGTGGACCTATCAAACAGATAGTCGAACTATCAAAGAAAACAGATAGTCGACCTATCAACAGATAGTCGAGCTATCAGATAGTTGAACTATCCAAGCAGATAGTCGAACTATCAAACACAACAAATAGTCGACCTATCAAACAGATAGTCAAACTATCAACGTAGACAGATAGTCGACCTATCAAACAGATAGTCGAGCTATCAGGAAGACGATCGTCGAACGGCTGATCGACGATAGTCGAGCGACATTCGACCGTAGTCGAACGAACAACAACTTAACCAAATATTCATCTGGACAAGTGACAAGACTAAACTAGAGCAAACTAACCTTTGACCATAGATAAATCTTGGGTCAAGAGACTAAAAGAGATGACTGAACTCAAATCAAAACTAGGGTACCAACAATCTCCCCCTATTTGAGTTAAGTCTCTCAACAACTAAACACAAAACTAATTACTGAAAGTAAATAAAGAAATGCATGAAAAGAAATAACTAAGCAGATAACATCAATCAAACAGATAAGCAATTAACTGTCAATTATTGAAATATTAAGATGCTTCAGAGTTAGGTTTAGGATCAGAAGAGCTAGAAACAAAAGTAATCTTTCTAGAAGGATCTTGGGCTTCTTTCCTTGACAACTTCAGGTCTTGTTCTCCAATGATTTTCAATTCTGATGCTCTTGGGACAACTGCCTCAGGATGCTTTTCCATGTACTTTGAAGGATCAAATACCTCAGGTCTGACCTGGAATTTATCGAGCTCCTTTATTCTGAATTTTGACATAGTGGTCAATCCTGCAGTGTCTTTTCCTTCTGCTTTGGCTTTCTTAATTTGAGCTGCTCCAACAAGTTCAAGAAAATGAGCCATCCTAAAATTAGGATCAAGCTCTGGGCTTTCATACACATTTTCAGAAGATGTATCAACTGATTCTTTATCCTGAATAACTAGTTAAGAAGGAGGAGCAAACTTAGCAAATATCTTGCTAGATTTTTCAGATAAAATAATTAGCTTACCTTTTGAAACAGCCTTCACAGTATGATCTAGCTTTGGAGAGGTTGAGCTCTTGTGTTCTTTAGAATGAGGAGGGGAAAAGGTTGGTCTTTGATACACCACCTCCTTTACTTGTTCCTTAACAACATCAAGACTTTGATAGCCAGTTTGAGTTTTACCTTGATATCCTTGAGAGCTTCTCCTTTGAGATGACTGAGATGGATTGAACCTTTCAGACTGAGCAGCTTGGTTTGCAGATAAGTTTCCTGAGGCTCCTGCACTGGGATGTGTAGGAGGAGGACCTCTAGGAGTCCATCTTGGTACAGGACTGTCATACCTCTTTGACTTCTTTCTTTTCTTCTGCTGATTTTTAGAGAAAGCCATCCAGTGCTAGAAATCTTTTGATTTAGGATCAATTCCTTTCAAGATATAATAAGGAGTATCATTATCTGGATTTGGAGGAGGAGGAGCCACAGCTTTCCTTTTCTTTTTAGCAGTTCTCTTTCTCTTAGACTCATCAGATTCATCAGAATCAATATCGTCCTCAGAATTTGAAGAGATAGGGAGATCATATGGATCAATTGCTTCTTGCAAAGCTCTTTCCTTTTCCTTTAGAGCAGCTTTTTCTAATTCTTCTTCCATGGCATCCTGTGCCAGGAGAGCATCTAAATCCAAACCGGGGGAATCATCCCATACAGTAGACTTTTCAATTTGAGCATCTAAATCCTTTTCTTGTTGATCAGAAACTGTCATGGAGACCAGTTCTACTTGCACTTCTAGCTGAGCTGGCTGAGCAGCTTCAGAAACTTGAGCAACTTGTTCTGGTTGAACTTCTGGAGCTGGTTGGATAACAGGCTCTTGAACATCTAGTAGTTCTTCCATTTTATCTGTAGTATTATGAATAAAATTTTGCTAAATGACATCGAATCATCCCTTCCAGGTATTCCCATACAAGCATATCAGTTATCAAGTCTAAAAAGTGAGTAAAGGGGATACCTTCAGAACTGTCCTTTGCGTGTCCTAACTCCCATAATTCATCTAGAAAGGAGGTGATAACTCCTTCTAGGTATAGGGCGACCAGGGGAGTAGAACATTCTTCCAGGCACGCTTTGACAATAAATTCAGACTTCAATAATGCATCAGAAATTTCTTTTTCAGACAAACTTTGAGGAGGAGCTGATTCTTCTAATTCTTTCTCTGCCACTACAGGAGGATCTGCTGGAGGGGAGGCCAAAGGCTGCTCAGAGACATCTTCATTAAGCATCTCCCCCTACCTGATTTCAGTAGATACTGAAACCAGGACCCTAGAGGAAGAGGGCTCAGCAGACTTTGAGAGTGCTCGAATAGCAGCAGTCAAAGATAAGATGGAGGAAGCAAGGGGAGCAATTGACTTTTCAATCATAATTTTGATTGAGGGGGTAATTAACTCCAAGATGCTAGAGATGAATGCTGGAGTGATTTCAAAAGATGAAGATGATGGGGGAATCTCAGAGGATGGAAGATCAGCAGGAATGGTGTATTCTTGATGATCTGGAGAATGAACTGGAGATGGAGAGTGATGAGTGGATGCAGGATGATCAATGTGATCTGAAGAAGGAATTGGAGACTGAGGAGGAGTAGAAATCTCAGAAACCAACAAATCAAAACTAGGATGTGAGATCCCAGCAAGATGAGACGGGAGAGGAGATACAGGAGGTGATGCAAGGTGAGAAGCAGATGAATCAGGAAGATGAGAAGCAGAAGTTCGTACTTCAATTGAAGTTGATGGAACTTCAACAGAAGTAGACGGCAATGTAGATGAAGAAGATGGAAGGGAGAGGTTTGCTGAGCCAGCTTCTTGTAGGGGAGGAGTGACTGAGACAGTCCTGGTGCTCTCAGATGCAGGTGGAGCAACCCCTGTGGGAGCGGGCTTCAGAAAGGTCCATTTCCATTTGGCGAACAGGGCTGGATCCATCTTCTTGCTGGCATTTATGGAGGTAGCAGCTGAAACAAATAGATGGGGATATTTCTCCTTCAGAAAAATCCCAACTACCCTACCCAGGGTAACTTCTTTCTTGCTGTTCTTTTTCCTGATCAAATCAAACAGAACTCCTGCCCAATTAATCTGTTTCTTATTCACAATTTCACACATTAGTGCAAACTGCTGCCTTGTAATGTTGTCATGGGCAGAGTGCTTTCCCAGTAGCACTTTTTCGACGAGTTCAGCAAGGAACTTAATCTTAAATGGAAAATTTACTTTAAGCAGCTTAGAGGGAATGCCTTCTGCATGTCCCAGCTCTGTCAGCATTCTCCCAAACTCTGGGGTATCTTGCTCGTAATCTTCTTCCCCATTTATCAATCCAAATATTTCAGTTAAAATAGCGGGAGTCAATGTTACCTCTTCTCCGCCAATAGTTCTGGTCATTGAATCATCATTTGAAGACGAAGTGAATGCCCATTCTTTGATCTATGGAATATTTATCTTTATCCTGGATGACATGAGCTTTTCTAAACCTCGATCTTTGCATAAACTGAGGATTTCCACAATTCCGGATTCGCAGCAACTGAAAGACTCGAAATCCACACTGAATCCTGCATCGAACTTCACTACTGCCAGGAGTGCTGGAGCTATCGCCATCGAAAGGGCTGGAGAAGACGAGGGAGAGACTGCGAGGACGAAGCGGCAGAAATCGCAAGACAAAGAGCAAGCGGGAAGACAGAATGCGAAAAGGCTCTTTCCGTCGACAATAAAAACAACGATCTCTTAACCTAGGTCGACTATCGGCTTTATATTAAAACAACGATCGTCGATCTATTTAAAAGATGCTGGAGATGATGGTCGAACGGTCATTCGACGATCGGTCCTGAAGCAGAGTAGTCGATCAATCGTTCGACTATTTCTGTCTTCACAAACAACAAGCTATCGTCAACCATAGATCGACGATATGCTCGACCTGTTCGACGATCTTTGAACGCCGTTCGACGATCTTCAAGCAGATAAGCTATTATCAACCATAGGTCGACGATAGGCTTGATCCGATCGACTATCTTCGAACGTCGTTCGACTATCTTCGAACAAGTTTCAACAAGGCAGACGTCACACTTAGTCTCTTCCATTAATAATGCCTAGTTGAACTAAAAAGAACAGATGCTTCTGTTCATCTAAGGACTTGGTGAATATATCACCTCTTTGAAGGTCTGTGGATATGAACTCAAGGTTGATCTTGTTCTTTTCCACATAATCTCTCAGGAAATGGTGTCAGATCTCAATGTGTTTCGTTCTAGAGTGGTGCACGGGATTTTGTGCAATAGAGATAGCACTGGTACTATCACACATGATTTTTGTGTTCTTGTGTGAGTACCCATAATCCAAAAGCTGATTTTGTATCCACAGGATCTGTGAACAACAACTAGCAACTGCTATATATTCAGCTTCTATAGTTGAGGTTGATATAGAGGCCTGCTTCTTACAGAACCAAGAGACCAATCTCTCTCCCAGGAACTGGCAAGTTCCTGAGGTACTTTTCGTGTCAACTCTACAGCCAGCATAATCAGAATCAGAATATCCAATTAATTCAAATTCTGACTCAGCTGGGTACCAAAGTCCTAGATTTGGACATCCCTTTAGGTATCTCAAGATTCTCTTGAGAAGAATCAGATGAGATTCCTTGGGGTTGACCTGGAATCTAGCACAAAGGCATGTGGCAAACATTATATCTGGCCTACTTGTAGTTAAATACAATAGGGAACCAACAATGGCCCTATAATTCTTTTGATCAACAGGCTTTCCCTGATCATCAGAATCAATAACTACATTAGTAGCCATAGGTGTATGCATTGCTGAAGCATCAGCCATCCCAAACTTCTTTACCAATTCCTTGGCATATTTGGATTGGGAGATGAAGATGCCATCAACATCTTGCTTTACTTGGAGACCAAGAAAGTAAGACAGCTCATCCATAATACTCATCTCAAACTTGGAATGCTTCAAGTTAGAGAACTTTTTGCACAGTTTGGGATCAGTGGAACCAAAAATAATGTCATCCACATACACTTGAACTAACAAGATTGTGTCCTTGTGGTGCTTGACGAAGAGGGTTCTATCAACTACTCCCCTAACAAAGTTGTGCTCTAACAGGAAACTAGCTAGAGTCTCATACCAGGCTCTGGGTGCTTGTTTGAGTCCATAAAGAGCTTTTTGCAACTTGAAAACATGTGAGGGCTGAGTTGAAGAAACAAACCCAGGTGGTTGTTCAACAAATACCTCTTCCTTTAGCTCACCATTTAGAAAGGCACTTTTGACATCCATTTGAAAAACCTTAAACTTCATATAGGCTGCATAGGCTAAGAAGATCCTTATTGCCTCTATCCTTACAACAGGAGCAAAGGTTTGGTCATAATCTATACCTTCCTCCTATCTGTAGCCCTGAGCTACAAGCCTAGCTTTGTTCCTTACAATGATTCCATTTGCATCCAACTTATTTCTATACACCCACTTGGTGCCTATGATCAGTTGGCCTTTAGGTCTTGGAACCAAAGTCCATACTTTACATCTTTCAAACTGATTGAGTTCCTCTTGCATAGCAATGATCCAGTGGGGATCTAGCTCAGCATCTTTAATGGTGAGGGGCTCAATCTGTGAAAGGAAACAAGCGTGCATCATATCCTGTCTTAACTGATGTCTTGTTTGAACACCAGCTGATATGTCTCCAATCACTTGAGATGTAGGATGATCTCTAAGTGTGACAACATCAACAGGTGGGATGTGATCTTCAGCAATAGTTGGGATTAATTCCTCAGGAGAAATTTGATCTACTATTGGTGGACCAACAACAGCTTCTGCAAAGTCTTCATCACTGTCTGATTCAGTGATATGAATAGTTGAAAGATGAAGAATTTCTTGAGTAACATCTTTATTAGATTCTTGTACCTGCAATGAAGTTGAGGAAGGGGAAGTTTTCTTTTCCTTGTAAAACATTTGAGATTCATCAAAGGACACATGAACAGACTCTTCAATTTTATAAGATGATTTATTAAAAACCCTATAAGCTTTGCTTACTTGGGAATATCCAAGAAAAATTCCCATTGAAGCTTTTGCTTCAAATTTTCTAAGGTATTCTTTATTATTATTATGAATATAAACTACACAACCAAATACTCTAAAATAATTTATTTTAGGTTTCTTTCCTTTAAGCAACTCATAAGGAGTTTTACACTTAAGCTTGTGTATCAGACTTCTATTCAAGACATAGTTGGCTGTACTAACAGCTTCTGCCCAATAGGAAAGAGGCATATTAGCATCTGCCAACAATGTTCCAGCAGCTTCAATCAGGGTTCGATTCTTCCTTTCAACTACCGCATTTTTTTGGGGAGTTCTAGGAGCTGAGAAGCTATGTTTGATGCTTTCTCTCTCACAGAATTCTTGCATGAGAAGAGAGTCAAACTCAGTACCATGATCACTTCTGATCAAGGCCACATGAGTAGAGTACTCAGTCTGCACACATAATAGAAAATCTGTAAGGGCTTTGAAGTTATCAGCCTTAGTTATCAAAAAGAACACCCAAGTGAATCTAGAGAAGTCATCTACAATGACTAGGGTGTAATACTTCCCTCCTAAACTTTGTATATTTATTGGGCCAAATAGGTCCAAATGTAATAAATATAGGATTCTAGGAGAATCACTTTTATTTACTGATTTAAATGAATTCTTGGTTTGCTTGCCTAATTGACAAGCCTTGCATAGGCTCTCCTTCTTGTAGGGGCAAGAAGGTAAACCTCTAACAAGGTTGTGCTTAGATAACCTAGATATATTCATGAGGTTAACATGGCTAAGCCTTTTATGCCATAAGGTATTGTTATTTGTTACTTCATTAAATAAGCAGATTTCAGAGTGAGTTGAGTTAAAATCTACTAAATAAATGTTACCTTGTCTAATACCTACTAACACAACATTATTATTCAAAGTAATATTACAAAGAGAGTTAGAAAATGATACCTGGTATCCAGCATCACATAACTGACTTACTGAAATGAGATTATGCTTCAGTCCAGTTACATAAGCAACTCTCTTGAATGTTACAGCTCCAATTGTCATCCTGCCATAGCCTTCAGTTTGACCACAGCTTGAATCTCCAAAGATTACCTTTGGGCCAAGCTTGGCTTTGAACTTTGACAGATGTTCTTTATTTCCTGTCATATGCTTGGAGAAACCACTATCCAAATACTACTTATTCTGAGTGATAGGATAGGTCTTCACCTGTAAATAAATCAATTAAACATTGTGGACCCAGGTAACCTTGGGTCCCTTATTTTTCACATAAGAAAAACTGGAAATAAATGAATAAGCAGGTTGAGGGTGATAACCTAACGGGTAAGATCTCCTAGGTGGGATTCTCCATGCAGATGAAGGGTCAATGAACCTAGGGTTTCTATTCATATTCGGGTTTCTAAAGTTCTGGTTGAAATTTTGAAATTCTTGTTGAAAACGTCGATCGGCGTTCGACGATTGGTACTCAGATCGTCGATCTCCGTTCGACCACTGAGCCTGCGATCGTCGAGCAGCGTTCGACGCTCTTTGTAATTCCTTAAATTTTTGTTTTCTTTTCTCTCTCTTAGCTTTATTTAAGGCTTTATTAACCTGATTAACTTGCTCAGTATTTTTTATTCCACTAGATGAAATAAAATTCACTGGAGTTGAAAGATGGTTTTTTAGAACAATTGGGGGTTCACTAGATGAAGCTCCTAAGCCTAATTTGTTATTGCCTGTCCTAGTGTTAGACATGCTGGTTATTTCAAGCAGCTTAAGGCTTCTACCATTCAGAGACTCTTCTAACCTTTTGGACTTAGCTAATTCATTCTTAAGGAATTTTATTTCTTCACTAGCATTAGTGAGTTCTGCTGATAACCTAATGCTTTCAATAGAAATTAATTCAGATTCAGGTAGTTTATTTCTAAGTTCTTTTATTTCCTTTTCAGAACTAATTAAATCTAAATATAAAGATTTAAAATCTGATTTAAATTCATCAGATGTAAAATCGTAAGAAGATAATACCTCATCTTCTGTTGGCATTTCTTCATCAGAATCTGAACTCTCTGCAGCTGAGTGATTGCTGCAGGAATCAATTGCCATCAGGCAAACTTCCTTTGCCTTCTTTTCTTCCTCATCCTCACTAGAGCTTGAGGAGGAAGATTCCTCATCAGAATCGCTCCAGGTTTCAGCAACAAAGCCTCTCTCCTTCTTTTTGTTCTTGTAGGAGGATGGCTTGGAATGCTTCCTGTGCTGATCCTTGTCTTTCCTTTTCTCTTTATTCTTTTCCTCTGGACAATCTGGAAGAATATGTTTAGGCTTCCTGCAACCATAGCAAATTATTTCTTTAGTAGGAGTATGATCATACCTTGGTTTTTCTTCATATCGTGAAGATTTCTTTCTGAATTCTTTCCTTCCCATCTTGAGAAACCTTTTGGCAAATAATGTCATCAGTTCCTCATTGGACTGGCTTCCTTCAGAAGCATCAGCAACTTTGAGATCAAGGGTTTGCTCTTTTCTTATGGGAATTGGAGTTTTTGCTTCAGCCTCAGCTTCCCTGGACTTCAGCACTTGCTCAAAGGACTTGAGCTTGCCGAGAAGGGCTTCTGTTGAGATTTCTGTTGTACTTCTGGCCTCCTTGATAGGCCAGATCCTCAGATCCCATGTGCTAAGGAAGCGTATAAGAATCTTATCATTGACCTCTGTCAATGAAATATCCTTATCAAGAGTCCTCAGCTCATTGATGATTGAGCTGAGCCTTGTGTACATTGCTTCAACTGATTCAGCATCAGTTTTCTTGAAGTTTTCATACTGGGAGATAAGGTTGGACCTCCTGTCCTTCCTTTCATTAGCTGAACCAGCTACAATCTAGTTCAGTGTATCCCACATTGCTTTTATTGAGGGACAGACAACAATCTTCTAGAATACTTCATCAGACATTGTTTGAGCCAGAATGTTCATTGCCTTAGCATCTGCTATCTTTGCCTTTTTGTATTCATCATTGTAATCTGGAGGAGGCACTGCACTCATATCAGTTGATGATGAAGCAGTAGCTACAGCAGGTGCTCTTGGTGGTCCTGTCAAAATAGAAGCAAAAATACTCTCATCAATAGAGTTCATATATAATTTAATCCTTGCCTTCCAGATGCTAAACTTAGCTAAGTTGCATGCTGGAGGTCTGGTGCTAGAGTAATCCTTGGACTAGGCCATGATAGTGAAAGTGAATATCTATAATCCTTGGTATCTATCAGGATCTTGTGACTTAGGTGTTAGCCTATACAGTCAGCCAACCTCCCTCTGATACCAATTGAAAGAAAAGGGATAGATACTACTCTAGAGGGGAGGTGAATAGAGTAATCAAAAATTGCACTAGCAAAGTTGACTGTCTACTCAACTCCCTTGGAGTTAATTGCGGAATGAAGGTTATAGATATTTGAGATGAAACCCTAAAGCCTAACACAAGTGTTGTGCACAAAGGCAGCCAACTGTAATTACAGTTAAGGCTTGGAATCCTAAACAGCAACTAGCAATCCTAGTTAAAATTTAATCACAGCCAATCAGCACAGAGAATTAATTAAACAATCCAGACGACACAAGGAATTTATAGTGGTTCCCCAAACAACTTGGGTACGTCCACTCTTCTACCAACAAGGTAGGAATCCACTCAGGTTTTTGATCAGGTGCCCTGCCACCAACAAGATCTGCTTCAGGTAGATTTAGAAACCCTTTAGACTTTTGATCAGGTGTCTAAAAACCAACACAGGTTTTTGATCAGGTGCCCTGCCACCAAGGTATACTTTTGAAGGGAGTAAAAACCCTTTATTGGAGGGGGAAAGGAGGTTAGAATGTCTTCTCTATTTTACAATAGATTAGAGAAGCACAAGAACTTGCACTGAGCTAGAAAGCTCTAAAGAGTCAAGGTTCCCCCTGGCTAAAAGAATGTCCAGGTGAAGTCTTGCTTCAGTGCAGAAACACTTCAGAAAATCTGAAGGAAAAAACTACAAGAAGATAAATAATATGAATGGAAATTTCTTCTTTAGGCAGCTATCTTCTTCTTCTTCTTCAAAAAGCTCTGAGTGCAAATCTTCCTGGAGGCAGGAGAACTCAGGTTGAAGAAGAGTGAAGAACTAAAACTTCTTCTCAGTTAGATGTGAATGAGCTGAGAGCAGTTGAAAACTGTAAGTTGTAGCTTGAATGCTGCTGTTAGCTTTTTTGTATGTATGAGAACTAGTTGATTTCTTTCTCCAAAGAATTCTTTATATAGCAGCAGCAGCAACGGCTCTCATTTGAGTTTGAATCTTGTCTTCTACTGAAATCTGCAAGCTAGGCTGCAAATAGCATAAAGAAAAACAAATACTGCAGGCAGATATCCTATAAGAGGATAAAACTTTCTAAGAAGCTGCAAATAACTCTGATAAAATAATACAAGAGAAAGTCACATCAGAAGAGACTCTTTACGGCCAAGGAAGACTTTTTGAGTCTAACGGCTATAAAGGACAGCCTGGCAGATAAAGCAGAAATCATATCTCAGCTAATAAGACAAACAACTTTGTCAGAAAAAGATTAGCTCATGCATAAGGAATGGAGCAGATATTGCATGGAAATAATATCATAAGTTTATTCAAATAATCTTTTATAAAATATGCCAAAATAAATATGAAATAAATCACATCATAGAAGACGACAAAATAATTCAAAACATATAGCAAAACATCGAACGACCCTCGGAGATCGTCGAACAAGGCACAGAGATCGTCGACCTATCAGACAGATAGTCGAACGATCCAGATAGTCGAACTATCAAAGAAGATAGTTGAACTACCCCAGCAGATAGTCGAACTATCAGGACAGATAGTCGAGCTATGAGATAGTCGATCTATCAAGACAGATAGTCGAACTACCAAACAAAACAGATAGTCGACCTATAAATAGATAGTCGAACTATCATAGAAAACAGATAGTCGACCTATCAACAGATAGTCGAACTATCAAAGCAAACAGATAGTCGACCTATCAAACAGATAGTCGAACTATCAGATAGTTGAACTATCCAAACAGATAGTCGAACTATCAAAGAAAACAGATAGTCGACCTATCAACAGATAGTCAAACTATCAAAGAGAACAGATAGTCGACCTATCAACAGATAGTCGAACTATCAAAGAGAACAGATAGTCGACCTATCAACAGATAGTCGAACTACCAGATAGTTGAACTATCCAAGAAGATAGTCGAACTATCAAACAAAACAGATAGTCGACCTATCAAACAGATAGTCGAACTATCAAAGAAAACAGATAGTCGACCTATCAACAGATAGTCGAGCTATCAGATAGTTGAACTATCCAAGCAGATAGTCGAACTATCAAACACAACAGATAGTCGACCTATCAAACAGATAGTCGAACTATCAACGCAGACAGATAGTCGACCTATCAAACAGATAGTCGAGCTATCAGGAAGACGATCGTCGAATGGCTGATCAACGATAGTCGAGCGACGTTCGACCATAGTCGAACGAACAACAACTTAACCAAATATTCATCTGGACAAGTGACAAGACTAAACTAGAGCAAACTAACCTTTGACCCTAGATAAATCTTGGGTCAAGAGACTAAAAGAAAAGACTGAACTCAAATCAAAACTAAGGTACCAACAAACTATCAGATCATCATCAACAGCATCCTCAATATCAAATTGCTCAGCATCCTCCTCATGCTCAGAAGGATATGGATCTTCTTCCTCTGGAGTCACTTCTGCATCCTTAACTAGAAGAACCTCAGCCGCAACAGTAGTACCAATAGCAGCTAGGAGATACTCTGGCTCTGAGTCGGAAAGTACTGTATCTAGGGCCACTGAATCAGGAACTGAATCTGGAACCACTGGAAATGCATCTGATAGATCAACTGTCTCCCCCTCAATTCATGCACTCATGCAAGCAGTAATCTCATTGGAGTTGGAGTAAGAATCCTGTTATCAGGTACTTGTTCTTCCTCCTCTACTAGCAATTTTAGGGCTCTCCCTTACTTCACTATCCTCCTATCCCACCTAGAGAAGATTGTGGGGTCTATCTTATTGAGGTGATGGATAGGAAGTCCTTTGGTCATATCAAACCTATCACCATCTAATTGATTCAGGTATAGGCTCATAATCCTCCCAAAGTTAGGAGTGCGAAGGATGTCCTTGATCTTATCAAACAGCGACTCACCCAAATTTACCTTCTTCCTGCAGATGATACCAACTAAAACTTTGAACATCTCTGAAGATAGGTAATCATGAGAGCCCATCTTACAAATAAGCACCTTTCCGATGATGTCTGAGAGAAGCTTGCCTTCCTCATTCATCCCTTTGTGCTTGATAGCCTTGGATCCTCTGGGCAGTCCACAGAAAGACAGAGCTTTGGAGAAATCAGCCTCATCAAGGTAACCGGCTTGATCACAGACTGGCAGCTGCAAGTACCTAGACAGAAGAGAGGCTTTCACTTTCACTTTGAATTTCTTAATCTTTCACTTAGTCACTGTGTCTTCATGTCTGAGCTTGGCGTTCTGGAAGAACTCAAGAACTTCCTTGTCTAGAACTTTGCATGGGTGTTCTAGGACAAAGGATAGTACTATAGTCTCCAACATGAGAATCACATTGCGAAACTCATCAGAAGAAGAGGTAAAGCCTGTGCGAACCAATTCTCCTCCCCCTAGCAAACCACTAGTGGTTCTGGGAGCCATGGAGAATCAAGAAATATTGAGTTCTGGAAAGAAGACTGGAACTTCACTGCACTGGATTAACTAAACTGTCAGAATCGACGATAGGGCTCGAGAACGGATCAATGCTCAAAATTGGCGGGGAAGCCCTGTAGAATAGTCGGCTAGGGTTTTGAAGTGGTTCAAAACCCTAGTCGAAAATGACCAAATGTGAAGGGGCTATTACTGTCGGCTAGGAAGACGACGTGGTTGTGTGAGCCGAACCCTCGGATTGTAGTTATCAGCGAATCGATAGTCAATCGATGAGTGTTATGCTTGCCCCTATTGAATATTATATAGATATATATATATATATATTGTTGGGTCCATTGATCCCAATGGCCCTGATTTGATGATGTCAAACATGTCAATGAGATAGATATAGTTTATTTGATGTATGTTTAAGTTCATGCATACAGGTTAGTCTTTATCATAATGATTTGATTGGACAGCTTGTTCAAGAGACAATGATAAGTGGACTCAAGGTGATAGGATGGAAAGTCAGAATAATGCTCAAGTCCAAAAGCATTGAGTGAAGCAAGCTCACTCAATGCCATTTAACTAATAAGGTTGAGAGAAGGCAGGCAGTCAAAGCTGATAGAATGGCAAACGCAGAAATCTGGCTAAGTCCAAAAGCATTGAGTGAGCTCAACTCACTCAACGCCATATGGCCAGAACCATTGAGACAAGGTTATCCTATCAAAGCATAAGCAGTGGAAGCCAGAATTTTGACTAAGTCAAGAAGCATTGAGTAAAGCTTCATCACTCAATGCAATGCTAAGCCTGTCAACGCCAAAGCTTAAAGGGACAGAAAGTTCAACTAAGTGAAGTAGCGTTGAGTGATGCTCACTCACTCAACGCCAAGTGAAATGGCTCTGAGTCTATTCTTACTGTGAAGAATCAAGAAAATCAGCTAAGTCCAGAATCTGAAAGTGTTAACTTGTCTACCTAAATCACCTAGAGGGGGTGAATAGGTGAAATGAGCGTCTATTTGCAGAATAAAAAATTTAATGAACTTGTACAAAAACAATCAAGCAATCACAAATGACAAGAAGATTTATAGTGGTTCCCCAACCTTGGGTACATCCACTTTCCCTCACAGATCTAGTAAATCACTAGACTCTGCTACTCCACTATCTCGGATTAAAAACAATTTCTACGTCTCAAAACCAAGTTCCTACAATCTTGATCCAAAGGGATCTAAACTCGAAAGATGAAAACTTCCTACAACTCGGAGAACAACGCTCCTACACTCAGAGAATAATCTCCTACAAAATTACAAAGAGATTTGAAATACAAACAAGGAATTGTCTCAGATCTGGAAAAATTTAACTCTAGGTCTTCTTCTGAACTTGGCGGCTTTTTCAGAATTTGTTGAAGAAGTGATAGTTTTAACTTCAAGACAACCTAAACACCTAGAGGGGGGGGTTAATAGGTTCTTTTCCTTGTTTTAACTTAAGGCAGAATTTAACTTCAGTTCTTTAATATAAATCAGATATCTCTACAATTAACACAGCACATGGAATCAAAGAATCTAAAATAACATAAGCATCACAGATTGCACAGAGATTTATAGTGGTTCCATAAGGTCTGGGTACATCCACTTTCTCCGTCACCTATCTAGCAGTGTGCTAGATTCGGCCTAGCTTCTTCCTTCTTCTCAGACCCACAGATCTTAAAGCTCAGAACCCTGAAAGGTTCCTACAACTCAAAACCCTATAAGGTTCCTACAACTCAGACTCACAGCCCTACTCAGCCTTGCCACAAGACCTACAACTCAGAGAACCAATTCTCCTACACTCAGGCTCAATCAGCCTTACCTCAGCCTTTCCACAAGTCCTACAACTCACAGATCAAAATCTCCTACACTCAGCCTTTATAACATAGGCTTACAACTCAGATCTTTGAAAAGATCCTACAGAATTTGATAAGTAATTTTGATGGTCTCTTACTCTTGTTGAGAGAGAAAGGATAAGAGGATTCTTGATCAGCTTCTTGATGAGACTGATGACGGAAATCAACCTGTGATTAGCTTTCTTCAAAGCTTCTTGAATCTGAACTTAGTTGGGTTGATCTCCTTTGAAGTTGACTAACTGCCAGCTTCCTTCTTGGATTCCAGATATGGATCTGGATCTTCTTAGTAGATTAGTTCTGGATCTACTTCTTAAGAGACTTGTGATTGTCTCCTTCTTGACCTCAAAATAGCTGGAGCTCTCTCTCCCCAAATCTTCTGAAGTTTCTTCTGAATTCTGGAATGAATTCTCCTTAGACAAAATCTGAGTGGATGAACACTACAGAATGTCTTCTTAGATCTTCTCACGAAGATCTTCTTCTGTGACTTGCACTTTCTTTATTAGAGATCAATATCACAATAGTTTTTTTAGTTGTGTGTATGATCAACTTATTTTGTGTCTTTCTTCTTCTGAATCAATCTATATATAGACTTCATCCATGGTAACCGGCTGATCATGTTTCTAACTAACTTCTGACAAGTCTAAAAACTTTAGTAAACCTGTTGTAACTCACAATTGTCAAGTCCACAAATAGTTCTTGAGCCTTTGTCTCTGTCAGCTAAGCGTCGAGACTGACTATCTTAAAGTGTCGAGACAATCTGTCAATATGTGTCGACATAAGTGACTTAAGTTTCGACACAGACTTTGGTGATGTCGACATAGCTGCCTTGATGTCGACACAACTTCTTGACACTGCATCTTGAGAATATGTCGACGCTGATTATTTGTGTCTACACAATCACTTCTTCACTCTACAATAATCAACTATGTTGAAACTCTGCTGTGTGTCGACACAAGTCCTGTGTGTCGACACAGTTGTTGTAGACTAAGAATTCTGTGTGTCGACACTGCCTTCAGGTGTCGACACAGTTGATGTTGACTCTGCTTCTGTGTGTCGACACTGCCTCCCGGTGTCGACACAGTTGATGTCAACTAAGCTTCTGTGTGTCGACACAGCCTTTTCCAAGTATCGACACAAACTTGTTGAAGTGTCGACACATCTTCCTCTCGTGTCGACACATGGACTTAGAAACTTTTTCCTACATTTTAGCCAATACTTAACCTGCACATATAGACTCAAAATAACATCAAATACACCTTGATGTATATCATTGAGCTAAGTGAGGCTTTTCCAAATCAGGTACACATTTTCCAATGTACCCAATAATCTCCCCCTATTTGGAGAAGTCATAACCCTTTTGTCAATGATATACACCACTTATGATAAATAAACATGATGATGTGTATAAGCATTTTTAACAGAGTAACTTATAAACAAAACAAATATCAAAATCACATCACAGAATAAGGATGCAAATTAAATTAAAAGAAACATTGTTTTGTTTATTATCTCAAAAAAGTTTCTTAACACTGATTACATAGATTTATTTAAAACTAAAAATTACATAGTTCTAGAAACATATAGTAAAACCTATACTAAGGCTGGGCTGGCTCTTTGATGACTATTTCTTTTCCTGATTTAATCTGAGCCTACAAAGAAGGTTCTGTATCTTCAATGAGCTTCTTGTCTTTCAAATCAGCCTTCTTTTGTGCTTCAGCCTTAATCCTTTGCCTTTCAAAGTAATGAAAAGGCTTAGGGAAATACTTGCTAGGCTCTTGTGCATCAGGAGGTAGCTTCCCAATTTTGGCCTTCCTTCTGTATTGAACTATGGCTTCTTGCTTGGCCTCATACTTCTTCCACTCCTGCTCATTATACCATTTACCCCTTTCATGAACTTGGTCTTTAACAGCTTTCCAAGAAGATAATATGATATTTCTAGATGTGGGGCTCCATTGCTCAAAATTAGGTTTTAACTCTGCCTGCTCTCTAAATCTTTTCTTTGATAATTGAGCATCTTGCTGAGCTTTCAGACCAGCTTCTGGCATATCTACCTTTTCAATAATAACATTAGTAACTAGTTGAGGAGGGCTATACATAGATTGAACATTTTGATGTATCATCTCAAGATTTGCATGGGGGTGAATAACTTGGGCAGCCTCAGGTTGATCACCTTCAAGTTGAGCTGGTTGCACACCTGCCTCAGCCACATGATCATCATCACATAAGGGTGGATATCCCAGAGTGGCTCTAATGCTGTTGGTTACCCATTTGGCATGATCAGAGCCTGCATAGACTAACACCCTCTCCCCCTTTATGACTTCTCTGGTCACATATCTCTCAAATCCTCTTTTTGAAATCTGATTGGCCCATCCAAGTAATTTACTCCATCTTTAAAGAATGGCTTTAACTTTTGAAGTTTATCAGAAATTGTTTGTTGAGAGGTAGTAATAGCTGTTTTAAAAGAATCCAAAGTTGCCTGTAGCTTCTTATCAAATTCTTCTTTCTCCTTATTTCTTATTTCAGTCATTTCAATAACTATTTTTCTTACTTCAGTGACTATCTCATTGTGAGATTCAGTCAGATTATCATTCATCTTTATTTGATTTTCAAGGACATAGCCTTGTTTGATAGCAATATCATCCACTTGTTTCTTGATTTCAGCTTGTTGCTTTGCTAGAAAGACCAAAACATTGCCCCCCTTGTGGAAGCAATCTGTCATCTCTTTCTTATTCTGATTGACCTCAAATCTGATTGACTTTATATCCTGGGCTAGATCAAAGTAAAGGGCCTTATGGCTTTCATCCACATATTTTTCCATAGCATATCTCTGCTCATCCAATTTCACTTGTAAATCTACCAAAAATTTGTTGTAATCAGTCTCAGGAGTTAATTGGGAAGTAGTAGCTTGTAAAGCCTGCTTATAGCTCTGGTTTCTCCTCCTGAAAACCATCAGTTTTCTTTTCTTTATATTTGCAATCTCCTCATCCTCTAAAGCAGAAGTACTAGCAATATCAACTCTTTCTTTAGGACTAGGAGGCAGCTTCTTTTCAGTCCCATGCTGCACCTCCTCAATATTAGCCTGCTCCACCTCAACTGCTGCTCCCTCTATGTCTGGAAACAACTCTTCCATAGTGAACTCTTGTTGATTATGAACTGGTGAGAGTTCTTTTTCAGTAACATCTGCAAGTCCAGAAGTATCAAGATCAGTTTGTAGAACTATTTCTTCTGATAAGTTGATTCTGTCTTCCTCCTGCACCTGTGCAGACTGTGGCTCCCCCTGTAACTATGTAGTAACTATCTCCTCAAGGACTTGGGCATTTTCAGTCAGGTCCTGGACCTATTCCCTAACTTGCTCCCCCTGTACTTGTGCATTCATTGTGTCCTCCTGCACATGATCATGATCAGTAATCTCATGGACTGGTGATTTTACTACAGTCTCCACATCAGGTATGTCCTTTGAAAGGACCCTATCCCATTTGGATATTATCATTATATCCATCCTTCTCATATGATTTATCTTAGTTCCTGGAAGCTGATTCATTACCTCTGGAATTGCTCCAGCCAGGTATAAGCTCATTAATCTAGCCAAATTAGGCTTTTTGATTCCTTCTTTTATCTTCTCAAACAGAACTGCAGACCAGTCTGTATTAATCTTATAGATTATCCTTATCATCAGTTTGAACATAAGGGAAGATAGCCTATCATATCCTCCTGGTTTACACAAAATCAACTTCCCTACTACTTCAGATAGAAACTTTCCTTGTTGATTCATCCGTTTTCTATTGATTGTTGCTCTAATCTTCATGGCTGGATCCAATCCACACCACTAAAGGGCCTCCCTTGTCTTTGAGGCAGGGACCTCTTCTTCATCCTGGATTCTTGGAAGGTGAAGAATCTTTCTTAAACTCTTTAGAGTAAGTTTGACTTTATTACCATGAATTATCGATTTAATCTTTAGTCTAGTGACGTCCACTGTTGCAGCTGCATAAAATTCAAATACTTCTTTCTTCCAGATCTTTGTAGGTTCAGAAACAAGAAACTCTAACCCAGACTCAGTAACTAGGGTGATGACCCCTTTAATCTTTGTCGTCGCATCATCAAAAGCATTGTGCACCAGCTCGTAGCCTTTGCTAATGTTATCTTCAATCTTTGGCGCCATTGGAAAGGAGAGAAATCTTGAATTGAGAGAAGAGTGTTTGTCGACACAAGGGTTAAGTCTCGAAAATCTGGTGAGCATTTCGACAGAATACCTTCTCGACCTATTTACACCTTTTTAAACAAAGAAGATCAAAAGGCGGGCAAAAACTGTCTAAATGTGTCGACACTGTTGGAAAGTGTCGACACATACTTCTATTGTCTCGACAACAGCACTGACTACTATGTGTCGACACCAATTGATGATATGTCGACACAAGACATACTTAGTAGTTCATCAGAAATTCTGTGTCGGCTCTTGTTGCAAGTGTCGACACAATTTTCGGAGGTGTCGACACCATTACTCTGGTTGTGTCGACATAACTTTTCAGGATGTGTCGACACTTTGTCCCTTAGGTGTCGACACTACGATACTGTGTCGACACAATTTCCCTGAATTGTCGACACAACTTCTCTGTGTCGACACATTATTACTGAATGAGTCGACACAATATTACTTAGCCAAATTTGTTAGACTAGTCTATGTTTAACATTCCTAATTCAATTTTAAATCTATTGAATTTAGTTTCATCTAGAGGCTTAGTGAATACATCTGCAATTTGATAATCTATCTTAACAAATTCTAGTGAGATGTCCTCTTTCTCTACATGTTCTCTAAGAAAATGGTATCTTATTTCTATATGCTTGGTCCTACTATGTGAAACAGGATTATTAGCAATAGAAATAGCACTAGTAGAATCACAAAATAAAGGTGTTCTACTTACCTGAATACCATAGTCTTCTTGCTGGTGTTGAATCCACAATAGCTGTGCACAGCAACTTCCTACTGCCACATATTCAAACTCAGCTGTGGATATTGCCACACTAGTCTGCTTCTTACTGCTCCAAGATATCAATCTTCCTCCTAGAAATTGACATGTACCTGTAATACTTTTTCGATCTTCTTTGCAACCTGCAAAGTCTGCATCTGAATATCCTGTTAGTAGAAAATCTCCATTCCTAGGATACCAAAGGCCTAGATTAGGTATGCCCTTTAGATATCTAAAAATTCTCTTTACAGCAGTGTAATGAGATTCTTTTGGGCATGATTGGTACCTAGCACAGACACATGTTGCATACATAATGTCTGGTCTACTAGCAGTGAGATATAGTATAGAGCCAATTATTCCTCTATACAAAGACTCATCTACAGGCTTACCTGCATCATCTTTGCATAAAGACATACTTGTTCCCATAGGAGTTCTCATGGTGGAGGATGATTCCATACCATACTTCTTAATTAACTCCTTAGTGAACTTAGACTGGGATATGGACAAGCCATAATCAGTCTGTCTTACTTGGAGTCCCAAGAAGTACTTAAGTTCTCCATACTGCTCATTTCAAACTTCCCTTGCATAAGTTTAGCAAATTTCTTGCAAAGGTTGTTTTCTGTAGACCCAAATATTATGTCATCTACATAAATCTGGACTAAGATTATCTTACCTTTGGATTACCTTAGGAATAGAGTTTTGTCTATTTTCCCTCTTGAGAATTTGTACTCAGTAAGGAAAGTAGACAGGGTTTCATACCAAGCCCTTGGGGCTTGCTTTAACCCATACAAAGCTTTCCTAAGTCTATAAACATAATCTGGTTTAAGAGAATCTACAAAACCTGTAGGCTGCTCTACATAGACTTCTTCTTTTAGATTTCCATTCAGGAATACTGATTTTACATCCATTTGGAATACTTTGAATCCTTGATGTACTGCATAGGCAAGGAACATCCTAATTGCTTCCAGTCTTACTACTAGGGCAAAAGTTTGATCAAAGTAAATACCCTCTTCCTGCCTGTATCCTTTTGCAACAAGTCTTGCTTTGTTCTTTACAATGATTCCATTCTCATCTATTTTGTTATTAAAGATCCACTTTGTTCCAATGATGTTGTGGACTTTTGGTTTAGGAACTAACTCCCAGACCTTGCATCTTCTGAACTAATTCAGCTCCTCTTGCATGGCATCAATCCAATGTGGGTCTAGAATTGCTTCTTCAAATTTCTTTGGCTCTAGTTGAGATAGGAAGCTTGAGAAAAGCACTGTATTCAAGTTCCTACTTCTGGTTTGCACTCCATGTCTTAGATCACCAATTATCTGATTTGCTGGATGATCCTTTAAGTGTCTAACTGCTGGAGGTAGTCTCTCTTCAGGCTCAATACCTTCTGTTTCTTCAATGTATTCCACCTCTTAGTTTTCTTAAGCTTCTAGAGAATCCTATACTCCCCCTGGAGAGTGTCCACCATTTTCCATTTGTTGATCTGCAGTTGAATCTTCTGCAATGGAAAGCTTGTCCATTCTCTCTTTTATACCTGTTGGACTTCATGAACTAAAAGGCAACTCACTGTTGATCAATCTAGTTTCATCAAATACAATATGTACAGATTCTTCTGCAACTTGAGTAGTCAAGTTGTAGACTCTATAAGCCTTACTATTGTTGTTATACCCAACAAATATCCCATCTTGGGATTTGGAAGCAAACTTAGTTAAATAAGACTTGTCATTATTAAGGATATAGCACTTGCAACCAAAGATCCTAAAATAGGATAAATTTGGTTTTCTACCTTTCATAATCTCATAGGGAGTCTTTTTGTGGTACTTAGTGATAGAAGCCCTGTTGAGCACATGACATGCAGTGTTTACTGCCTCAGCCCAGAAATATTCTGGGAGAGAAGTGTAACTCAATAGTGTTCTACCATCCTCAATCAATGTTCTATTCTTCCTTTCAGCAATACCATTTTGCTGGGGTGTTCTTGGTGAGGAGAATTCTTGGAAAATCCCAAATTCTTCACACAGTCTTGTCATACTTTCAGATTGAAATTCAGTGTCATGGTCACTTCTGATTTTGACCACTGTACTATCTAGTTCATTTTGAATTTGTTTGACAAAAATATGTAAAACACTTGGGGTTTCTAATTTATGTCTCAGAAAGAACACCCAGGAATATCTAGAATAATCATCTACCACCAAAAAAGTATAGACCTTCCTACCTAGACTATGAACTGGCATAGGACCAAAAAGATCCATATGTAAGAGGTATAGACACCTTACTGAATCCTTGTTTTCAAGGCTATGAAAGGAGGATTTTGTCTGCTTGCCTTTTTGACAAGCTGAGCATATCCCATCCTTTATACACTTAACTTGAGGACCATTCCTCACTAACTCTTTGCTAAAGAGTTGGCCAATTGTTTTGTAGTTAAGATGGGCCAGCCTCTTGTGCCATTTGACACAATGAGAGGCTCTCTCATCAGCTACAAGACAAATAGGAGAACCTTTGTTCTCACACTCAAAATTGAGATAGTACACATTCCTCTTTCTATATCCTGACAAAATGATCTTTTGATCACTTGACCTCTTGATATGACATCCATTCTTAACAAATGAAATGTCATATCCTAAATCACTCAGCTGACTTATGCTTATAAGGTTGTGTTTCAAACCCTTCATATAGGCCACTTGATTGATAGTAATATGGTTACTATAAATGTTACCAAATCCTTTGATGATTCCTTTTTCAGAGCCACCAAAGATTACTTTAGGCCCATTTAAGATAAACAAGTACTCCTTCAGCAATCCCTTTGTTCAAGTCATGTGCCTGGAACATCCACTGTCCAAGTACTATATAGGGGTATGGTGACTTGGACTCACCTGCAACAAAGAATTACTTTCCCTTAGAACCCAAGTAAGTCTTGCGTCCTTGGTTTAGGTTTGCTTCATGCTTACCAAATCTACCTGTAGCTCTTCTAACAGGTAGACTGTTATTCTTCCTGACACTAGTGTTGTGCTAGCAATCTATGTCATAACGACCTGTCTTGCCACAGCACCAGCATTCATACTTGTTATATCTATTTTTAGATACATCAACTCTTTTATATTGTGCTGGTACTGCTGCAGCTACACCCACTATTTTCTTAAAAACATGGGGTTTATGAACATGGGCTGCCTTATTGACATAACCACCCTTGTCATTCAGAACTTCAGTCTTACTATGACCTTGAGTATTCTCAAAGTCATAGTTGTTAGAAGGCTCATGCACCTTTCTAAAAACTACAGGGACTTTAAAATTCAGTAGATGGACCGAGGCTTTTCATTTTCTCTTGAATTAGACAGCCCTGGTGTTACCCTTAAAGCCTATTCCAGCTTTACCCTTTTGAGCCACAAACTCATCTATTAAAGGTAAAACTAATTTTTGCTTGGAATAACTAGCCACCAAATCTTTCTCCTTTTGAAGTTTGACTTCCAAACTTTTAATTAGATCATTTTTATATGTGATTGTGCCCATCTGAATGACAGTTATAGTTTTCAGCTTGGCAATCTCATTCAATTTTTGATCCAACTCTTTCTCTAAACAAGATGCAGCCACCTTAAGATCTGCAATTTCCTTAGCCTGAGTTTTGGCCAGGTTATTGCTTTTCTTTAGTGCTTGCAACAAGTCCCCATAATCATCTATTAGCTGATGAATATCTCCTTCAGATTCAGACCCATCCACATCACTTGATGCAGATATAGTTGACTCTGTGCCAGTACTACAAACTGAATTACTAGACAAACATTGTACTTTTCTAGGACCAGGCTGATTCTAGCATTTGTCTTCTTCTGATACAGCCATCAGTCCAATACACTGATGGTCTTCTTGTTCATAGATGGAGTCCAGCAATTGCATAAACTCATCTTCTTCATCGGCTGCATAAAGACCAATGTATGCCTCAGCTTCAGATTCAGACTCTGAAGTTGATTGGTCTGTCAAGCTCTTCTCCTTCTTAGCAACAAAGGATTTCTCTATAAGACCCCCTTTTTTTTTTCTTTTTCAACCACCGGGGTCTTAGCCCAGAATTGCCGCTTTGCGGTGGCACCGACTCACGGGAAGGCAACCACTACAAAACGCCAATTCTGCCGGCCCTTTTCGATCACAAGAGAGAGAAGCATTTATACAAAAAATGTAAACAAGTCCACAGAAACATGTAAATAAGGTGAAATCATAACCAGTCCATCAATAGTAATAAAAGGAAAATAGATAAATGGGCTCAAGCCCAGTACATCAGAGTCCTCACTACAAGTCACTCTTCGCGGAAGCTAAGAAAATACTAATCACTCACGGAGCTGGTCGCAGGTGCACCGGTGCTAGACTGTCCCACCTCCATGTGCACCGTACTCCGCTGGTGCTGGTCCCTGTCTCCCATCCGGAGCTCCTGTAATGTTTGGTTCGAAAACCATTAGTCATAAAGACTAAGCCCTATCATCCCCTACCCCTCCCACCACGGCTCCTAAGTACCGGGCGGGGAGGAGGAAAGGGAAGCTACAAAAGTGGAGAATAATCAAGCAGGTGACGGTGGACCTAACTAGCAAGTTATAATAGGTGAACAGTATAAAAGTGTTGTAATAGGTAGAGCAATTATTAAATATCAAATTGTATAAAAGAAGGCAGCTAGAGAACAGTAAGTAAACAAACAAGTAAGTAAGTAACCTTAACTTATATGAATGCCCATACAAACTTATAAGTTAAGGGGTCTTCTACAAGGCTCCCATCGTATAAAAAGTCTCATACCGATTTATACGTTGGGGTGACGGTTGTATGCAATTATGAGTGTAGTGAAATGCTATGCCATGATTCATGCAAGTGCAACTCACGCACACGACTCTATGCGCACAGACCTTTAGTTCCCCCTGTTCGGGCAGCTAGCTTCACTCCCAGGAACCTCCGTTGTGGCAAACGGAGACAGTGAGTCGGGCCCCCCACTCCTAGGCGGGTAACCACACTACCAGGCCTAGCCCTTCCGTACGCCCCTAGAAGAACACAACCTAGAGTATCCGCGTACTGCTGCTGGATGTACCCTCCAGACTTTTCGCCGAGTCATCGTACCGCTGTCGGTGTGATCGATCACCTAGTACCGATGACCCACCACTTTTTATTCCGTACTCCAACCCTCGAGCCCGCGGCCCCCCGGACAGTCCTGTCCGTGCATCTACCTTCAGAGCTACTGTCTGAATGGCAAGTAATCCTATAATTCTACTTTCCTAGCTATCAGGGAGTGTAAATGTGCAACCCTAGTTATACTAGTTGCTCTTTTAATTTATTATTCCTATGGTTTACGTTAGCCCAGGACTGCCCCCGGTATACCCCGTGAAGGGCTCTCAAGGGGCACTAGGAACCAAGACGGCGGCATTACGGCCCGAAGTTCCCTTTCGCAAGGCACTTATTATTATTGGTTGATCTCCCTTAACCCGATCCCCTTTTAGTTACTTTAGTTCTAACCCTAGAGTATTAAGATTCTTCCTCTTCTTCCCGGGATGGACGATCTTTCGTCGTTCCCGTACTCCCTTATCCTAACCAGTCCCACTCCCAACTTATCCTGACTTCTAATGATGAACTCAATCTTAACTTACCCTACCAATCTTCAATTATCAAAAATTCCGTGATTTTACTATATGCAGACCATCCTAAGCTATATGAGGTACACAAGGGGAGGTACACCGAATTATCTTCCAAATCTCCTATAAAATTTAATGGAGGTCTATCATGACATAATTAGCTTAAATCTAGAAATTTATAATTTTCCTATTTAATCTGATATTTATTTAATTTTTCCTAAAGATTGGCCATGGGTAATTTTAAACATGAACTTCATGATATTCTTAAGTAATTGCCACCCAAAAATTATGTTCATTAAATAACAGCAAGATAACCTCAAATACAAATTCTCAGAATTTTATAGAAAGTATTTAACCTCTAAATAATTTATTCAGTATAATCACGTTAATCCTACTTAATGAAGGAAGTACAGAAAGTATTCATCTAAAAATTATAGAAAAATCACTAGTCAATAGTATGATATATAAAAGATTTTTGTGCAGAGAATCATAATTTTACTAGCTTGCTAAACACCACTAAAGATTTAATCAAATAATCAAAGTAAAACATACTTAAAGAAGCAAGCCTTAGAATTAATCTTCCAAAAGTCCCATAAAAATTCACAGAGATTTAAAATCATAATAAACGTTCTCTGCTTAAATTTCATCACTTTCCAGAGAGTGTGTATTCCCTAATAAATTTTCTAAGCAATCGTACTACTACTACATCATTAAAGGAAGTATCCAAAATAATGAACATAAAATTCATAGAAAAATATCCAGAGCTTGTACCATCCCTATAATTCACTCTACCCAATTCTTATCACTTTTCAATGGGATTTAGTGTCATTTCCTATCTCTACAAGTTTTGCGCCCTAAACTAGGGTTAAACTTTCAGGTATCTCAACGGTCTTCAAATTTACTAAGATTTCATCCAGAGAACTATATTGACCCTATGGTTCTCTTCACCCAATTTCGGGTCAATCCATGGTCATTTGTCCACATGACCTTCACCAACCACCAAGATCCATCCTTAGGGTTTGGCCTTGGTCCTTAGGGTAAACTCACCTCGATCCACCTCAAACTCCATGTGGTGGTGCTAGAGAATATTACTAGCCAGTGGTAAAAATCTCAGCCTCTGTTGAGGCGATCTCACCACTCAAACTTCAAAAGTGCACTTTTAACCTAAGACCCCTTATTAGGGCAAAACTTAGGGTTGATCATTTCTAGTCCAAACCATCTTCAAATGAGATGGAAAATTACACAGAACCCTATGGTGACCCCAGGGACCACTCACCAGAATTTGGGAGGGTTTGGAAATTATTTATTTATCTAATTAAATTCGGCAAGGATTATTGAATTTTTCTAAAAACTATAGAAAAATATTCTCCAAAAATTCTCATTTTTGGATAGCACCTAGATATGTATGAGATTAGAACACACCCCAAATTTCAAGTCATTTTGATGACTGGTTTAGAGTGGGGAATTTTTCTAAGGTCAAGACGGCCCTCTGGATAGACCTCACCAAAAAGGGTGCTGTGGTCTAACCAGGATTCCAAATCGAGTCAACTTAATTTTAAATAAATTTAGACTTCAAGGGCTACAGTTTCTATGTTGACCACTTTTCCCGTGGGAGCCTCTAGGTATTTTTCCCAAATTATTTAACATGACAGATAAATTCATTCAGAAATTGTTTTAAAAATAGAATCCAATTTTCATGGCACTGTTCATCTTCTTCAGAGCCCGAACCAGAGGCCTAAAAACCTAATTTTTCCTGTAGCTTTTCCAAGCTATTTCCCGGCCATCCAGCCATCTCCCTGGCCGGCCACCACCACCACCTCTGTTGAGGCGAGGGCTATCGTCGGGCGGCGGCACGGCCGCCGGAGAGGCGGTTTCCGGCGAACCCGCCACCATGAAATTTTTGGAAAACCACAAATACGCTCACCCGATCTGGCTCTTTTGAGCCCGATATCTCTCCTAACGATTCCTAAGATCTATCCGCAGAAGAAGAGGGAGGGGAGGACCTTGTTCGCGGGTTGGAGGCGTGCAGAGCGTCGGGAAGCCATTTACGCGGTGGTGGCATCGCCGGAAACTCTTCAACAGCAAGGCGGAGGTCTGAAACAGTTTGAGGGAGTGTAACCTTTTCCTCTTGCTCTTAAGAGTCTTTTATAGATCAGCAAATGGGGAGGGAAAAAGATGAAACGTTGGAGATGAAACGTTGGCGGCCATTACTAACACCCTTATGACGTTTCGGTTATGACGAATGGCAGTTGAAAAGTTGGAGGTGAAGAGGTGTTTGCCAGGTGGCAATTTCCTATTGGACCCATTTTTCCTTAATTATTAACATAATTAAAGTAGGGAACGACCCATAAATACTCTTGATTTTCATTCCCGTGGTCAGAATTTATTATGGCGTCGGTTACCGAAATTTCCAACCTGGCTGTCGTTTCGGCCTTGGTCACGGGCGTGACACATGGGTCATGGGCGTGACAGGCCCGGTTAGCCAATTCTGGGTTCGACGATCGTCGAACCGAGATCGACGATCGTCGAAGGGTGGTCACGGGCGTGACACCTGGGTCACGGGCGTGACTGGCCCGTGTGGCCAAATTCTGGGTCGATGGCGTCGAACTGGAATCGACGATCGTCGAGCGTGTCACGCCCTATGTCACGGGCGTGACATAGCGGGCCACGGGCGTGACATGCCCGTGGGCCCATTTTGGGTCGACGACCGTCGACCTGGAACCGACGATCATGGTCACGCCCTATGTCACGGGCGTGTCATGGCGGGTCACGGGCGTGACTGGCCCGTGTGGCCAAATTCTGGGTCGACAGCGTCGAACTGGAATCGACGATCGTCGAGCGTATCACGCCCTATGTCACGGGTGTGACATAGCGGGTCACGGGCGTGACATGCCCGTGGGCCCATTTTGGGTCGACGACCATCGACCTGGAACCGACGATCATGGTCACGCCCTATGTCACGGGCGTGACATGGCGGGTCACGGGCGTGACCGACCCGTGACCCGATTTCTTGGTCAATTTATTTCAAGTTTTGGGCTCCCTGGGATTCTACCACAACCGTCCGACTCCTAGGGGTCTAGCCGGAAATGGGATGTTACATTCTCCTTCTTGCTCTTTTGTTGATTCTTTCTTTTATCAGCAGACTCCTTTCTTTTGTCAGGACATTCAGCTACAACATGTCCAGGCTTATTACAGCAATAGAAAACAATCTTTGATGTTGTAGATTTTTTAGGCTTAGACCTGCTCTTGTCCTTTCTTGATGACTTTCTCTTTTGATAATAGTCATCAACTTGCTGTGATGTTGAGGGCCTAGATTTCCACTGCTTCTTCTTTAAGAATCTCAGAAACTGCCTTGTAAAGGCAGCAAAATCTGCATCTAAATCACTGCTATCTGAATTTTGGTTGTCTGAATTATCTGAGGTAATTTCAGCAACTTCCCTAGGAGGTGATGGAGACATCCTCCTATTCTTTCTAGTGGCTTCAAACTTGAAGGCCACAGACTTTTCTCTATGCTCCCCTTTAGCATTTCCTTCTACCTCTTTTATAGTCATTAGTTGCATTTCATAAGACAGCAACTTTCCAAATAAAGTTGGAGGAGAAATATCTGCAAGTTTGGCCACTTCAATGACACAAATCTTGGTGTCCCAATCTCTTTTCAAGGATCTTAGGAATTTATCTTTCAGTTCATATGTACTGAAGACTCTTTCATAAGACATCAGCTCATTTATAATTCTGTAGAACTTCTTATAGCACTCAGATATGCTATCTGACTTCCCTTGTCTGAAGCTTTCATATTCCTGATTTAGCTTAGACTTTCTATCTTGTCTAACTTCTTCAGAACCCTTCATATAGACTATCAAAGTGTCCAACATTTCCTTGGAGGTCTTGCAGTGAATCAAATTCTGAAAGGTTGAATCATCTATGGCACTTACTATGATATTCTGAGCTTTTTTTATCCATAGTTGCCAATATAATCTAATCCTTAGTCATCTCAGAAAAATCCTTGGGAGTTCTCTGGTTTGCATCTAGAATAGATACCTTCATTGAAACATAAGGACCTTCTTTTACTGTAATATAGATCCTTGGGTCAGAAGCCTCCATAAATAATCTGACTCTTTCTTTCCATATACCAAATATCTCCTTCCTACAGATGGGTAGTTTCATAGAACCTAGTTCCTTGTGATTTTCTCCAGAACCCATTTTCTTGATTCTTGATTCTGCCTTAGGGATCTAACTTAGAATGTTAAGTCCTTCTTTGAGTAACCTCCCTCTTATACGACTTGATAGTTTTAACTTCAAGACAACCTAAACACCTAGAGGGGGGGTGAATAGGTTCTTTTCCTTGTTTTAACTTAAGGCAGAATTGAACTTTAGTTCTTTAATATAAATCAGATATCTCTACAGTTAACACAGCACATGCAATCACAGAATCTAAAATAACATAAGCATCACAGATTGCACAGAGATTTATAGTGATTCCCAAAGGTTTGGGTACATCCACTTTCCCCCTTCACCTATCTAACAGTGTGCTAGATTAAGCCTAACTTCTTCCTTCTTCTCAGACCCATAGTTCCTACAACTCAGAACCCTAAAAGGTTCCTACAACTCAGAACCCTATAAGGTTCCTACAACTCAGGCTTACATCCCTACCTTAGCCTTGCCACAAGACCTACAACTCAGAGAACCAATTCTCCTACACTCAGGCTCAATCAGCCTTACCTCAGCCTTTCCACAAGTCCTACAACTCACAGATCAAAATCTCCTACACTCAGCCTTTATAAAATAGGCTTACAACTCAAATCTTTGAAAAGATCCTACAGAATTTGATAAGTAATTTTGATGGTCTCTTACCCTTGTTGAGAGAGAAAGGATTAGAGGATTCTTGATCAGCTTCTTGATGAGACTGATGACTGAAATCAACCTGTACTTAGCTTTCTTCAAAGCTTCTTGAATCTGAACTTAGTTGGGTTGATCTCCTTTGAAGTTGACTAACTGTCAGCTTCCTTCTTTGATTCACGATATGGATCTGGATCTTCTTAGTAGATTAGTTCTGGATCTACTTCTTAAGAGACTTGTGATTGTCTCCTTCTTGACCTCAAAATAGCTGGAGCTCTCTCTCCCAAAATCTTCTGAAGTTTCTTCTGAATTCTGGAATGAATTCTCCTTAGACAAAATCTGAGTGGATGAACACTACAGAATGTCTTCTTAGATCTTCTCACGAAGATCTTCTTCTGTGACTTGCACTTTCTTGATAGAAGATCAATCTCACAATAGTTTTTTTAGTTGTGTGTATGATCAACTTATTTTGTGTCTTTCTTCTTCTGAATCAATCTATATATAGACTTCATCCATGGTAACCGGCTGATCATGTTTCTAACTAACTTCTGACAAGTCTAAAAACTTTAGTAAACCTGTTGTAACTCACAATTGTCAAGTCCACAAATAGTTCTTGAGCCTTTGTCTCTGTCAGCTAAGCGTCGAGACTGACTGTCTTAAAGTGTCGGGACAATCTGTCAATATGTGTCGACATAAGTGACTTAAGTTTCGACACAGACTTTGGTGATGTCGACATAGCTGCCTTGATGTCGACACAACTTCTTGACACTGCATCTTGAGAATATGTCGACCCTGATTATTTGTGTCTACACAATCACTTCTTCACTCTACAATAATCAACTATGTTGAAACTCTGCTGTGTGTCGACACAAGTCCTATGTGTCGACACAGTTGTTGTAGACTAAGAATTCTGTGTGTCGACACTGCCTTCAGGTGTCGACACAGTTGATGTTGACTCTGCTTCTGTGTGTCGACACTGCCTCCCGGTGTCGACACAGTTGATGTCGACTAAGCTTCTGTGTGTCGACACAGCCTTTTCCAAAGTGTCGATGCAAACTTGCTGAAGTGTCGACACAGCCTCCTCTGGTGTCGACACATGGACTTAGAAACTTTTTCTTGCATTTTAGCCAATACTTAACCTGCACATATAGACTCAAAAGAACATCAAATACACCTTGATGTATATCATTGAGCTAAGTGAGGCTTCTCCAAATCAGGTACACATTTTCCAATGTACCCAACAAGAAGAACCTCTGTAGATCTGATTTGAGAAACTTAGGACCTACTCAATCAAGGAGAGGATGAAGATTCCTTGAACAGTAAGTCTAACTTGATCGAAAATAGTCGTGTAGATCTTCAAACTGAGCGGCGACGGCGGCTTCTATAAGTTCATTCTTTGAGAGAGACGGCCGATCAGAAATTTAGAAGAGAATGGTTCACCGCTTAGGGTTAGTCTTGATGAAAAGACATTATATAAGATTTCCCCTAACGGCTAGAATTGACATTAATGACGATACGTGGACCAATCACGTCAAGTCATTTGAAAATCCCGTCGATCTGGACTTAAGTAAATTTTCTGAAAAATAAACTGCAGTTCTCGAGAATTATGAATGAGTTCTCGAGAACAAGGCTGATTTCTCGAGAGCTATACTTTCTGGACTTAAGATAGTACTCGAGAGATAAGCGTTGAGTCAACTCAAGAACTAAATTTTGCTTCTCGAGAACTAAAATAACATTACTTGAGAGCTAAAACTTGTACTCGAAAACTAAGCTGACTTCTCGAGAACTAAAAGCTAAGTTCTCGAGAACTATAATCAGCTTCTCGAGAGATGGACTTAGAAGATTTTCACGGCTGTCTCTGACTACTCGAGAAGTATAGGCTGTGACTTCTCGAGAACTTAGACTAAGCTTCTCGAGAACTATAATGATGTTTCTCGAGAACTAGTATAGGCTCTTCGAGAGCTAAGTGAACTTCTCGAAAACTGCTAACTCTACTTCTCGAGAACTATAATGGACTTCTCGAGAAGTGAACTTAGAGAAATTTTGAGAACTTAGAAACTTTTTCTCTTCAAGAATCCAATCTTCATACCATGGTCCAAGTGCTTGAATATGAAGTGTATCCCAATAGAGAGGCTACACATGAGTCAACACTTTGAATCACATAGTGAGGGATTACACTGTATGGTCCTGTGTTCATGACCCACTGTAGACTGACATTGGTCTACACATAGCAATGATGGTCTGTAAATACACAACTAAACAAAGATATCAAATACAACTTAATTCATCTTAATTCAAGGGTGACTTCATGCAAATCTGGGTTATTGTGGATGCAATACCCAACAATCTCCCCCTATTTGTAGAAGTCAGAACCCTCTACACTAAGGTGAATTATACCAATAAAGAAAGAACTATATATGAAGAATAAATTCAAATGCAAGAATGAAAAATTAAACACAGAATTAGCAAAACCAGAAATTATATATATATAATGTTTTAGATTTCCAATCAACATCCATTTCATCCATAATCTCAAAATAGTTATCAATAGAAAGTCAGTCCTAGCTCTGATGTTATCTTTCATGCTTCTCTTGTTGTCTCCTCTGGTAGCTGAAAGGCTTTGGGTAGTACCTTGGAGGTTTTTGAGGAGCCCTAGGATTGTTCTTGCCATACTCTCTGTCATAGATTCTCCTTTTAGTCATGGACTTCTCATAGTGTTCCCACTCAGAGAAGCTATAATGGAGATTCCTATTTTCATTGTAGTCCATTACTAATTTGAGAGTATCAAGAATTAAGGATTTAGAGGTAGGACTCCAGACTTCAACAAATTCTAGTGCTTTTCTTTTCTCTGTGTCTGGCTTAGGAACACTTTTGCTAGCAGAGGGGCCTTCCCCATACTTCCTCTTCTTAGAAGTGTTGATTTCATATAAACCTTGAGGAGTAATATCATCCCATACTTGGTCATAAGAAGCAGGAGGAGGATTTTGATCTTATGGCCTTGGAGAAAAACATGGCATTTGAGGATACATCTGAGCAGGCATCTGGCTTGACTGACCTTCAGCAAGAGGGTTCAGGTTATGAGGAATGACATTAGGATCAACCAAAAATTCAGGGAATATTTGGTTGTGCATCCAGACTGAGGTGTCATAGGTATGAAATTTCACAGACTGAATCTGTTCTAAAACATTCTTATTAATTTCAGATATCTTGTCAGACCAAACTGTGTTTGCAGCAGCAGTAAACTTGTCCACAAGCTTTTCCACATGTTCTTTCACCAAGCTCTCCCCCTTTCTGAATTCTACAGATAGTGTATCTATAGCATCTTCTTTGAAAGTACCAACCACTTCACAGATTTTGATGAGATTTTCCTGGGTTTTCTTTTCCAAAAAGATTTGATTGTTAGAAAGAGTTATTATTTGATCCATGACCTGACCAACACTAGTGATAGTGTGGTCTATAGCTTTATAACCAATCTGAAATATCCCTTTGAGAGAGTTAGTATTATGCTGAATTTATGCAAATCCTCTGCTCATCTCTTTCTCTAGAGCAGTGACTTTGTCTTGGACTACTTTGAGGGATTCATCAAAATGTTTCCTTTAGTCAGCCAGCATAGCTTCAATCTTACTTAGTATATCTGAATTGATAAGGGCAGCAGCAGCAGGAACAACAAGAATAACATAATAATGTGGAGGAGGGACTTCCCATGGAGGGATCTCTTTAAAAACTTCAGAGCTTTTAGCTCTGGTAGTATGAATGACTGTATCTCCTTCATCAAGGAAGGTCGGCATGGAGAAGTTAAGTCTCCTTAGAGGAGCTTCAACTGCCTCAGGTTCTGGCTCATCCTCTTCTGATAGCAGGATGGTATCTTGTTAAGGTGAGACTTTTCTTGGAGAAGGAGAAGGAGTGTCTATGAGAGAAGGTACTACAAATGGAGAAGTAGCTAGAGATAGATCCTTTGAAAGTTCTTCAGCAGTTTCTGTGTGGAGAGGAGGAAGAGGTTCATCAGAGGTGAGCTCTTTTATCATACTTTCTATATCTGCTGCAGTAAAGTTGATGGTTTTTTGATCTTGCTCATCTGAGAATGTCTCATCTGGTAAGTCTGCCATTGGGGACCTAACTAAAGATCTGACTTGACTACTCACTAGTGATCTGGCTGGTGTCCTGGCTAGTGAGCAAACTGTACTTCTAACTAGAGATCTGGCTGGAGGAGGAGATGGAATTTTGTCAACAGGAACAGAGGAAACAAGCTCCCCCTCAATTGTTGCACCAGATGGTTCTGCAACTTGATAAGAGGAGGGAGATGGGGTCCTGTCCTCTGAAGCAGGGGCTGCAAGCTCTTTAGCTATCTACTTTGGATTCTTCAGTTTTTACTCCAACCTTTGAATGGAAGCTAAGGGTATCTTCTTTAAGTGATGAATTGGTGTACCTTTTAAAGTCCTGAAGACCACTGGATCAATCTCATGCAACATCAAGGAGATTATCCATGCAAACTTTGGCTCTTTAATGCTACCCCTGATCATGTCAAAAATCATCAAGCCATATGGAAATTTCTTCCTGCAGATTATGGCTGCCACGACATTGAATATGTCATTGGTTATGAAACCTATGGACCCTGTCCTGCACCAAAGAATTTTTCCAACTATATCCACTAGAAGTTTGCTAACATCATTCAGAGCAGTTCTCCTTAGAGAGGTAATGTCCACTAGAACTCCACAGAAATAGCAGGCTCTGACATTGTCATCTTCTGTCAGTTCATCCTCATCATCATCTACAGTAGGCAATCTTAGAAGTCTGGACACTATGGTCGGGCTTAATTTAATCTTAACTCCCTTGACCTTAGATTTTAGTACAGTGTTATTCCTCCTTATCTTGATATTTCTGTAGAACTCTTCTACTTATGGAAATAGAATCTTATAAGGTTCTGAAAGAACAAAGTTCAAACCTACGGTTTCTAGCAGAAGAAGCAAATTATTTAAATCGTCTGAAATATCTACAATCCCATCAACCACAAGTTCACTGCCGACACTGACTCTGGACTACTGAGCCATTGAGACTGACGATGGCGATGGATGAAGCGCGAGAAAGCGGCGGTGTCGAAGCTCTTGTCGGCGGAAGGCGGAGAGTTTTCAAGAGAATGGATTTTGAAATGTTGGTTGATTTGAGATTTCTAAAGTTTGATATATATATATATATAGAAATAGAAGAAATGAATAGAAATTGAAAACGGACGGGGCATTTCTCGAGAGGTAGGGTTAGTTCTCGAGAGACATGGTATAGTTCTCGAGAAGTATATTTCTTGTTTTAGAGAACTTTTGTACTTCTCGAGAGACAGAGCTTTAGTTCTCGAGAAGTGGACTTAAGTTTTCGAGAACTAGTTATGTACTTTTAGAGAAGTAACTATATTTCTCGAGAACTGCCTTCCACTTGAGAAATTTCGAACCTTTTTGTAGTATCCTCGATTCTTGAGCTTTGAAATGATCTCTTTTGGTCTATCCTTCTCTGTTCAGAATCCCATGTTCAGTTTTGAAGAAATTGAACTTTGTCTCATCCAGCGGCTTTGTTAAAATATCTGCAACTTGCCGATCTGTTGGCACCTACTGCAGATCCACATCCCTTTGCTCCACATGCTCCCGGATGAACTGATATCTGAGCTCGATGTGCTTTGTCTAGCTGTGCGAGACTGGGTTATTGGCAATTGCTATTGCGCTGGAGGAGTCACAAAACAATGGAATGTCTTTAACCTTCATGTTGTAATCTTCTAGCTGGTTCTTTAGCCAAAGCAATTGTGCATAACAACTGCCGGCAGAAATATATTCTGACTCGGCCGTTGAGATTGCGACACAATTTTGTTTTTTGCTGCTCCATGAGATAAGCCTTCTTCCAAGGTCTTGACACGTCCCAGAAGTGCTTTTTCTGTCATCTTTGCTACCTGCAAAGTCTGCATCTGAAAAACCAGTTAGTTTACTGTCATTAATTCTTGGGTACAATAAGCCAAGATTTGGTGTACGTTTAAGGTATCTCAAGATCCTCTTTGCAAAAACATAGTGAGATTCCTTACAATTCACTTGGAATCTGGCACAGACACATGTAGAGAACATTATGTCTGGTCTACGGGCAGTAAGCTAGAGAAAGGATCCAACTATACTTCTGTACTTAGTTTCATCAAAAAGTTTCCCTTTCTCATCCTTGTCCAGAGACATAATTGAGGCTATTGGAGTCCTCATAGAGGTTACACTCTCCATTCTGAATTTCTTAATCAACTCCTTGGTGAACTTCGTCTGTGAGATGAAAATTCCATCTTCAGAATTTTTCACCTGAAGTCCTAATAAATACTTTAGCTCTCCCATACTACTAATTTCATACTTCCCTTGCATAAGTTTAGAAAACTTTTTGCAGAGGTTGTCATCTGTAGAACCAAAAATAATGTCGTCGACATAGATTTGCACTAGCAAAATCTTGCCTTTAATTTCCCTAAGAAATAATGTCTTATCTATCTTTCCCCTTGTGAACTTGTTCTCGAGGAGAAAGGTAGAGAGCGTTTCGTACCAAGCTCGAGGAGCTTGTTTCAAACCGTACATCGCTTTCGATAATAAATAAACATAGTAAGGAAAGTTAGGATCAACAAAACCTGTGGGCTGTTCCACATACACTTCTTCCTTTATGTCACCATTAAGGAAGGCGGATTTCATGTCCATTTGATAGACAATGAAGGCCTTCAATGCAGCATAAGCCAGGAACAGTCTGATGGCCTCCAGCCTTGCCACTGGAGCGTATGTTTGGTCGAAGTCGATTCCTTCTTCTTGACAGTATCCTTTGGCGACGAGTCTGGCCTTGTTCTTTATGATTGTCCCATCCTCGTCTAATTTGTTCCTGTAGACCCACTTCATCCCGATGACATTCTTACCTTTGGGTCTTGGAACTAGCTTCAAAACTTTGCAGTGCTTGAACTGGTTCAGTTCTTCTTCCATAGCTAAGATCCATGATGCGTCTAAGTTTGCTTCCTCAAACTTCTTTGGTTCATCCTGTGAGAGAAAACTTAAATATAAATTCTCGTTAGTTGTACCTCGACGAGTTCTGACACCATACCGGGGATCTCTTATGATCTGGTCTAATGGATGATCCTTCAGATGTCTGAGCTCTAGGTTCCTAGCATCTGGAACTTCTTCAGCCAATGGAGTGACTTCATCAACTTGGATGGTTTCTTCATCTTGATCGTCTACCTCTCCAATGGGGGTTGGAGTAGTGATCTTGATGAACTTTTCTTTTTCACCTTCAGTCGGTTCATCCAACCTGATTTCTTTCATCCTTGTACCTGCATCTTCAACAAGCACACTAGACAATTTGCTTTGTAGCAAGCTCGTCTCATCAAATACAATATGTATGGATTCCTCTACAACCAGAGTTTTTCTATTGAAAATCATGTATGTCTTACTATAGCTACTATAGCCTACAAAAATACATTCAAAACTTTTCTCACTAAACTTGGTAGTATGATACTTACCATTGTTAAGAACGAAGCATTTATAGCCAAAAATTCTAAAATATGAAATAGTTGATTTCCTGCCTTTTAGAAGTTCGTAAGGTGTCTTATCATGATTCTTATTGATGAGTACTCGATTTTGCACGTGGCATGCAGTATTGACGGCTTTAGCTCAGAAATACTCTGGTAGTGAGGCATCACTCAACATAGTTCTGCAGGCCTCTATGAGTGTTATATTCCTTCTCTTAGATACTCCATTTTGCTGTGGAGTGCAAGGAGAGGAAAACTCATGAAAGATACCTAGGCTTTCACAGAATTCTGCCATGTCCCCAGATTTGAACTCTGTTCCATTGTCACTTCTAATTTTGACTACAGAACAGTTGTATTTTTTCTGGACCTGCCTGACAAAATTAGTAAAGATGTTGAAGGTATCTGACTTATGTTTCAGAAAGAACACCCACGCAAAGCGCGAGTAGTCATCAACAATAACCAATGTATATTCCTTACCTCTCAAGCTTCTAATTTGCAGTGGACCGAACAAGTCCACATAAAGTAGATGGAGACATCTACTTGAATTTTTGTCAATAATGCTTTTAAAGGTAGCCCTTGTTTGCTTGCCTTTTACGCATGCATGATAAGGTCTATCTTTGACGTACTTGATATTTGGGGCATCACGTACTAAGTTTTGGGAGAATAATTTATTAATAGTTTTAAAATTAATATGTGCTAACCTCTTGTGCCATTGGTCACTAAGAGACGCACTATCTTTTGCCAAAAGATACACTGATGTAGAAGAATCTATACAAATGAAATTTAAACAAAATATATTCCTGCTTTGAGTGTCAGATAGAATCGTTCCATATTGTCAACAGACTTTATCAGGCACTTGTCAGCATGGAATTCAACTATGTATCATTTGTCACATAGTTGGCTTATGCTTATAAGATTGTGTTCCAATCCCTCAACATAAGCTACATCCGAAAAGGATACACTACCGTTAGTGATCATACCGTAGCCTTTTGTTATCCCTCGGTCTGAACCTCCAAAGATGACCTTTGGTCCGTTCAACATTGGAGAATAATTTTGAAGTAGGTGAAAGTCCACCTAGTGCCAACTACCTTCATCTATGGGGGGGGAATAGGTGTCTTGCAGCGTTTTTGCGGAATTAAGCTATACCTTCACAAACAAACAAAACAACACAGCACAGAAAGACACAGGAAATTTATAGTGGTTCCCCGATTTGGGTACGTCCACTCTCCCCCTTCGACCTATCTCCCAACAAGGGATGACTCGGTCACTTCACCAATAGGATTGAAAACCAATCCTCACACTAAGGAAGTAACTCTTCCACACGAAGGAGTCACCACTCCTCCACCACGGGTTGTACCCAACCCTTACACAGAGGAACCAACGTTCCTTTACAACAACAACAAAACTTGAATGTATAAAATACAAACTACTTTTGGAGCCCTTGGTGTCCCTCTTCGTTCGACATTATGTTCTTGAATAAGTCAAACAGTCCACGACCTAAGTACTCTCTTTGAGAGAATCTCCCCGAAACCAGCGGCGGCAAAAAGTGCGGCGGCGTAGCTGTCAGGATCGGCGGCGGCAACGAAGTGCGACGGCTGAGCTTTGGAGATCGAACCTTCATAGCAAAGCTAGCAAGTTCTACCAACGGTCTTGCTAGGATCGATCGTCTCGATCGATTCGGAAAGGGAAGGTATTCCCGATCAACAAATCAAGAGACAAAGGATCTCTAGGTAAACACGTGAGACGCGTTGCTTGGCTGATCTTCTGTCGCCGGGAGATCGAGAAGAAACCACGATTAGCAACGGCGACAATGTGCACGAGCGGCGATTATGATCCGAGCGGCGATGGCGGCGGAAGGAAATCCGTGATGCTTTAGGTAACGATGGCGGCTCGTTTCTTGTTCTCGGTATTCGGTATGTGTAATGATCGAAATACAACAGTATTTATATTATAGGTCATACATTATGACCGTTGTGGGCCCCACCAGTAGAAACCCTAAGTCCGGTTCAAAACAATGCCTGAATATTTGGACCGGTCCAGCGAGCAGAAGAAATTCACCTAAGGCAAATTCGGCGAGAATCATTGGTGATTCTCGACGAATCGGCAAGAATCACTTATGATTCTCACCGAATTCTACTTGGACGAATTCTTGCTGAAGATCTTGCCATCCGGAGAGAATCGGCGAGAATCATAATTCATTCTCGATGAATCGGCGAGAATGCAAAGTCATTCTCGACGATTCAGAGAGAATCAACTAGTGATTCTCGATGATTCTGCCTTAAGCAGAAATCAAGACGGCGTTGAGACAGCCGGCTGCAATCAGCAAGAATCTGCGAGTGATTCTCGCCGATTCGACGAGAATCACTAGTGATTCTCGTCGAATCGGCGAGAATCACTTAGTGATTCTCGACGATTTCTACTTAGACGATTTTCGTCTTTCTTCCCGCGAGTTCCTTTGATCTATCCTTGCTCCTTGTCTGCTCTTGATCTTTCTCAGCCCTGTACTTGAAAGTAAGTACACTCCAATAAAGAGAGTACACGTAGGCCAACACACTGATCTGCTCAATGAGGGATTACGTTGCACAGACCCGTATATATTAACCCACTGCACCCTGACATTGGTGTGTACTTAGCGTGGAATAACTGCAAGCACAACTTGAAGACAAATGATCTAATACAATGTCAATTCACCTTAGCTGGTCCAGGGGCTTCTTCAAATTAGGTACATTGTGGATACAATACCCAACAATCTCCCCCTATTTAAAGAAGCCTAAACCCTACAAGCTAAGGTGAATATAACGGATGGAAGAAAAACATAAACTGAATAATCAGTTGAGAAAGAATTTCCATACCATTATCTTTAGAGCATTTGGAGCATACTTTGCGAGAGCACCTTAGCCCTTAGCACCTTAGCTGAGAGGGCAATCTCCCCCTTTTTGGCTTCTATAAATCTAGGACTTTAGCACTTGCCACAATGCTCCCCCTCAGTTCTTGCATTTGTGCCTACACTTGAGTTTCTTGCGGATGCTCCCCCTTGATCCAAGAGCCGGGAGCCTCTGTATTCTTCATTCCTCAAGGTTTAGTATACCCAGTTCAGTTTTGAAGAGACTGAACTTGGCTTCGTCTAGGGCTTTGTAAAAATATCTACAATCTTCTTATCCGTGGGGACATAACAGAGAGAGATGTCCTTGTTTTCCACATGCTCCCGAATGATGTGGTAGCGCACTTCAATATGCTTCGTCCTGTTGTGCGACACGGGATTGTTCGCAATGGCTATAACACTTGAGGAGTCGCAGTACATTGGTATTTCTTTGAACTGAAGGTCATAGTCTGCTAGCTGATTTCTGATCCATAGAAGTTGTGCACAACAGCTGCCTGCTGAGATGTACTCAGATTCAGCTGTGGAGGTTGCAACACAATTCTGCTTCTTACTATTCCATGATATAAGCCTTCTTCCGAGGAATTGACACGTCCCGGAAGTGATTTTTCGATCATCCCTGCTTCCTGCAAAATTAGCATCTGAAATCCTATTAGCTCAACATCATTTTTTCTCGGGTACCACAAGCCAAGATTAGGTGTACCCTTAAGGTATCTAAGAATTCACTTTGCAGCGACATAGTGAGATTCCTTAGTGTTCACCTGATATCTGGCACAAACGCATGTGGAGAATATAATATCCGGTCTACTTATAGTAAGGTAGAGCAGGGATCCAATAATGCTTCTGTATTTGGTTTCATCAAAAGGTTTCCCTTTCTCATCCTTATCCAGAGACATGGTGGATCCCATTGGAGTCCTCATAGAGGTTGCATTCTCCATTCCGAATTTCTTGAGGAGTTCATTTGTGAACTTCGTCTGAGAAATGAAAATTCCATCCTCAGACTGTTTCACTTGAAGTCCCAAGAAATACTTTAGCTCTCCCATACTGCTCATTTCAAACTTTCCTTGCATAAGTTTAGAAAACTTTTTGCAAAGATTGTTATCTGTTAAGCCGAATATTATGTCATCAACATAGATTTGCACCAGCAAGATCTTGCCTTTGACTTCCCTAAGAAACAATGTCTTATCTATTTTTCCTCTAGAGAACTTGTTCTCAAAAAGAAAACTAGACAGAGTCTCATACCAAGCTCGAGGAGCTTGTTTTAAGCCATATAAAGCCTTATTAAGAAAATATACATTATTGGGATAAGTCAGATTAACAAAACCTGGGGGTTGTGCGACGTATACTTCCTCTTTCAGGTTGTCATTTAAGAATGCAGATTTCATGTCCATCTGATAGACAGTGAATCCTTTGTGCGAAGCATAAGCCAGGAACAATCTGATCGCCTCAAGCCTTGCCACTGGTGCAAAGGTCTGGTCGAAGTCCATCCCCTCCTCCTGTCTGTAACCTTGAGCTACCAGCTGGCCTTCTTTATGATGACACCATGTTCATCCAGTTTGTTTCTGAAGATCCACTTGGTGCCGATCACGTTCTGCCCCTTTGGTCTGGGAACCAGCGTCCAGACGTTGCATCTTTCAAATTGATGCAGTTCATCTTGCATGGACAATATCCATGATGCATCCTTGTTCGCTTCGTCGAACTTGTTTGGCTCAACCTGTGACAGAAAGCTAAAATGCAGAATCTCGTTAATTGTACCTCGGCGAGTTCTAACACCGTCAAGGGGATCTCCGATGATTTGATTTCTGGGATGATCCCTCACGTGACGAAGCTCTAGCAGTCTGGCATCTGGAGCTCTAACATTTTCTTGGGCTCCTTCCTCTTCAGGGAGGACAACTCCATTCTGACCGTCATCATCTCCAATAGGTGTTGTGGTGGTGACTTTGATGTACTTGGGAGCTGCATCTTTAGCGGTCTCATCGATACTAAGCTGTTCAATTCTTGTACCTGCATCTTCAAGAAGACCACTGGAAGAATTGTTGTTAAGCATGCTTCCTTCATCAAATACCACATTTATGGATTCCTCTACCACTAGGGTTTTCTTATTGAAAACCCTATATGCCCGACTATGGCTACTATAGCCCATAAATATGCCTTCGAAGCATTTTTCACCAAACTTAGTACGTGGGTACTTCCCGTTATTTAGTACATAGCATCTACAGCCAAAGATCCTAAAATAGGACATGGTTGGCTTCCTGCCTTTCAGTAGCTCATAAGGCGTCTTATGATGACTCGTATTGATCAAGGCCCGGTTTTGTACATGACAAGCCGTATTGACAGCCTCTGCCCAAAAATATTCTGGGAGAGAAGCATCATCCAATATTATCGTGCAGGCTTCAATGAGTGTTCTATTTCTCCTCTCCGCAACTCCATTCTGCTAAGGAGTGCGCGGGGAGGAAAACTCATGAAAGATACCAAGTTCTTTACAAAACTCTGTCATAGCACCAGACTCGAACTCTATTCCATGGTCACTTCTGATTTTGACCACTGAGCAGTTAAGTTCGTTCTAAATCTGCCTGACAAAACATGTGAAGATGTCAAACGTATCAGACTTGCGTTTTAAGAAGAACACCCAAGTAAACTGAAAGTGAAGGGATAGATACTACTCTAGAGGGGGGGTGAATAGAGTTATCAAAATTTGACTTAGCAAAGTTGACTTTCTACTCAACTCCCTTGGAGTGAAATGCGGAATGAAAAGATTATAGATATGGAGATAACCCTAAAGCCTAACACAAGTGATGTGCACAGACTCAAGCTAACTGTAATTACAGTTAAGGCTTGGATAACCTAATCAGCAACTAACAAACCTAGTTATATCTAATCACAGCCACAATGCAAGAATTTAAACAAGGCAATCCAGACGACACAAGGAAATTATAGTGGTTCCCCAAACAACTTGGGTACGTCCACTCTTCTACCCACACGGTAGGAATCCACTATAGGTTTTTGATCAGGTGCCCTGCCACCAACAAGATCTGCTTCAGGTAGATCAAGAGACCCTTTAGACTTTTGATCAGGTGTCTAAAAACCGAACACAGGTTTTTGATCAGGTGCCCTGCCACTAAGGGATACTTTTGAAGGGAGTAATAACCATGTACAGGAGGGGGAAAGGGGTTAAGGTGTCTTCTCTATTTTACAATAGATTAGAGAAGCACAATAACTTGCACTGAGCTAGTCAGCTCTAAAAGAATCAAGGCTCCCCCTGGATCAAAGAACGTCCAGGTGAAGTCTTGCTTCAGTGCAGAAACTCTTCAGTGAGAACTGAAGGAAAAACTACAATAAGATATAAAATAATAAAAGAAAATCTTCTAGCAGCTATCTTCTTCTTCTTCTTCTTCAAAAAATCTCTGAGTTAGAACTTCCTGGAACAGGAGATCTCAGGTTGAAGAAGAGCAGAAGAGCTAACACTTCTCAGTTGAATGAGGATTGCTGAGAGCAGTGAACTTGGACTTGATGAAAGCTTGAATGCTAATTGAATAACTCTTTTGAATAACTGGTTAGCTAGCTGAAATCCTTCTCCAAAGGATTCCTTTTATAGCAGCAACAAGCAACGGCTCTTTTCAATTTGAACTGTTTGTCTTCTTCTGAAACTTGAAACCTGGGCTGCAAATATCACAAAGACAAACAAACTCTGCCGCAAAATATTCTATAAAAGGGATAAACCTTTTTCAAAGAAGCTGCAGGAAGCAATCTGATAATAAAGGTACTAAATAAAATCACATCAGAAACAAACTCTTTATAGCATAAGGAAGACTTTTCAGTCTAACGGCTATAAAGGACTGACAGCAGATAAAGTAAAATACAATGACAACTAATAAGACAAACAACTTTATCTGAAAAGATTTTACTCAGGCAAAAGGGATGGAGCAGATATTGCCTGGAAATATTATCATAAAACAACTGAAATAAAATGCCAGATAATGTATTAATTTATTAAATAGAATAAATAAATACAAAATAAGAAGGCAAACAGAAAACGTCGAACGACCCACGGAGATCGTCGACCGACGCACGGAGATTGTCGACCTATCGGGCAGATAGTCAAACGATCCAGATAGTCGAACTATCAAAAAAGATAGTCGAACTACTTAGGCAGATAGTCAACCTATCAGAACAGATAGTCGATCTATCAGATAGTCGATCTATCCGGACAGATAGTCAAACTATCAAACACAAACAGATAGTCGACCTATCAAGCAGATAGTCGACCTATCACAGAAAACAGATAGTCGACCTATCAAAACAAAACAGATAGTCGATCTATCAACAGATAGTCGAGTTATCAGATAGTTGAACTATCAGGACAGATAGTCAAACTATCAAAGACGACAGATAGTCGACCTATCAACAGATAGTCGACCTATCAAAGCGGAACAGATAGTCGACCTATCAATAGATAGTCGAGCTATCAGATAGTTGAACTATCAGGACAGATAGTCGAACTACCAAACCAAGCATATAGTCGACATATCAACAGATAGTCGAGCTATCAACGCAGACAGAGCGTTGACCAACTGATAGACGATTGTCGATCAGCCGATAGACGATAGTCGAGCGACGTTCGACTATAGTCGAACGAAAAACTACTTAACCAAATTCTTCATCTGGAAAAGCGGGGACTCTACAGCTAGACCACTAACCATTGACCATAGATATTTCTTGGGTCAAGGGACTAAAAAGACAAGACTAAACTCAAATCAAACTAGGGTACCAACAATCTCCCCCTATTTGAGTTAAGTCTTCTCAAAAACTAAAACACAGAACTAGCTATAATAAAAACAATACAGGAAATAGTTAAGCAACTAAATAGCAATTAACAATCAGTCAGATAAATAACAGTAGTCAATCAAAATATTAAGGATCTACAGAATCAGGCTTGGGATTAGAAGAGCTAGGAACAAAAGAAACTTTCCGCAAGGGATCAATGGCTTCTTTCTTAGACATCTTCAAATCTTGCACGCCAATAATCTTCAGTTCTGCAGCCCTTGGAACAACTGCTTCTGGGTGCTTTTCCATGTATTTAGAAGGGTCAAAAACTTCAGGGCTAACCTGGATTTTATCGAGTTCCTTCATTCTGAACTTTGACATTGTAGAAAGTCCTGCAGAGTCCTTTCCTTCAGCCTTTGCTTTCTTTATCTGGGTTGATCCAACAAGTTCTAGAAATCAAGCCATCCTGAAATCAGGATCTAACTCTTGGCTTTCATACACATTTTTAGATGATGTATCAATAGGCTTCACAGCTTTAAACTTAACAGATAAATCTAATAAACTTTCAGCTTTATCTTTAACTTCTTGAATAACTAAAGATGAAGGAGGAGCAATTTCAGCAAACTTCTTACAGGATTTTTCAGAGAAAATAGTTCTTTTACCTTTTGAAATATCCTTAGCAACATGAACTGGTATAGCAGGAGAAACCTTTTTCTTGGGAGAAGGAGGAGGTGAAAATGTTGGCTTTTGATATACAACCTTCTTTACTTGCTCTTTAACCTCAGTATCATGCCTTTGAGTACCAGAATATGATTTGCCTTGGTGGCTTTGAGAACTTTTCCTTGAATGAGGCTGAGAAGGAGCAGATTTTGCAGATGGAGCAGATGGATTAGCAGATAAATTGTCAGAGGCTCCTGCACCGGGAGGTGGAGGAGGAGGACCTCTGGGAGTCCATCTGGGAGCAGGACTATCATATCTCTTAGATTTCTTTCTCTCCTTTTGCTGGTTCTTAGAGAACCACATCCAGTGCTGGAACTCTTTCGACTTTGGATCAATTCCTTTCAGAATGTAATAGGGAATATCATGATCTGGATTTGGAGGAGGAGGAGCTACAGCTTTCCTTTTCTTCTTTGTAGCTTTCTTTCTCTTAGAATTCTCAGATAGATCTGAATCATCTTCATCCTCAGAATGAGATGAGGGAGGATGATCATATGGATCATAGGCTTCAGATACAGCCTTTTCCTTTTCTTTTAGGTCAGCTTTCTCTTTCTCTTCTTCTATGGCATCCTGTGCCAGAAGGGTATCTAAATCCAACCCTGGGGAATCATCCCATAAAGTAGACTTTTCAGTTTCAATTTCAGAATCCTTTTGTTGAAACTCAGGAACTGTCGAGGGGACCAGTTTAGATAGCACTGCTTGCTGAGCAGGTTCAGCAGCCTCAGAAACTAGAACAGGCTCTACAGCCTCAGATAGCACTGCTTGCTCTACAACCACTTGGACATCAGGAGCTGATACAGATTCAGGCTCTACAGCATCTAAAGTTTCTAGAGCAGGTTCAGGTTCTGGCTCTTGGACAACTGCCACTACTTCTTCCATTATATCTGAAGGATTAGGAATAAAATCTTGCTAAATGACATCTAGTCATCCCTTCCAGATATTCCCATACTAACATATCAATTAAGTAATCTACAAATTGGGAAAGAGACATACCTTCAGTATTTTCTTCAGGGTGACCTAACTCCCATAAATCATCTAGAAAGGATGTGATTATTCCTTCTAGGTATAGGGCAACCAGGGGAGTTAAGGATTCTTCCAGGTAAACTTTTACAACAAATTCAGTCATCATTATTGCATCAGATATTTCTTTTTCTTTTTCAGATGGAGGAGGAGCTGAAACTTCTGCTGCTTTTTCTGATACTACAAGTTGAACTGCTGGAGGGGAGGCCAACGGCTGCTCAGAGACATCTTCATTGAACATCTCCCCCTGCCTGATTTCAGTGGGAACTGAAACCAGGCCCCTGGATGAAGAGGGCTCAGCAGATTTAGAAAGAATTTTGATGGCATCAGATAAAGAAGCAATGGAGGAAGCAAGTGGAGCAATTGCCTCTTCAATCATGATTTTGATTGAAGGGGTAATTAATTCCACAATGCTGGAAATGAATTCAGGAGTTATCTCAAAAGATGGTGGGGGAACTGCAGTGGATGGAAGATCAGCAGGATGAATGTATTCCTGATGAACTGGAAAGCGAACTGGAGATGGAGATAGATGGGTAGAAGCAGGAAGATCAATATGATCTGAAGATTGAACAGGAGAATGAATAGGGGTAGAAGGTACAGAAGCTAATAAATCAAAACTAGGATTAGATATCCTAGCAAGATGATGAGGGATAGGAGATGCTGGAGGAGAAGATGGAATTTCAACATGAACAGGAGAGGAAGAACGTCGTACTTCAACTGAAGTTGATGGAACTTCAACTAAAGTAGACAGCAGAGCAGAAGAAGATGAAGGAAGAGATAGAGGAGCTGAGCCAACTTCAAGAGGGTGGGGAGCGACCGAGTCAGTCCTTGTGCTCTCAGATGTAGCTGGAGCAATCCCTGCAGGAGCGGGCTTCACGAAAGTCCTCTTCCACTTTGAGAACAAGTTGGGATCCATCTTCTTACTGGCATTAATGGTTGTAGCAGTTGAAATCAGCAGCTGGGGATATCTTTCCTTCAGAAAAATCCCAATAACCCTGCCTAGGGTAACCTCTTTCTTACTGTTCTTCTTCCTTATCAAATCAAACAAAACACCTGCCCAATTGATCCTTTTCTTGTTGACAATTGCACACATGAGTGCAAATTGTTATCTTGTAATGTTATCATGGGCGGAGTGCTTGCCTAGCAGCACTTTTCCAACTAACTCAGCAAGAAATTTTATCTTAAAAGGAAAATTTACCTTGAGGAGCTTCGAGGGAATGCCTTCTACATGTCCCAGCTCAATCAACATCCTTCCAAATTCTGGAGCATCTTGCTCAAATTCTTCTTCGCCATTAGACAATCCAAAAACATCAGTCAAAATGGCGGGAGTCAAGATTATCTCTTCTCCGCCAACTGTTCCTGTCATTGAATCTTCAGAAGAAGATGAAGTAAACGCCCATTCCTTTATCTCTGAGATATTTAACTTGATCCTTGTTAACATGAGCCTTTCTAGACCTTGATCTTTGCAGAGCTGGAGAATATCCACGATATCTGGTTCGCAACAACTGAATGCGTCAAAATCCACACTGAATCCGGCGTCGAACTTCACGACTGCGAGGAGCGCTGGAGAAATCGCCATTGAAATGCTGGAGAAGGCGCGAGAAAGACGGAGAAGACGAATCGGCAGAAAATCGCAAGAGGAGGAGCAAGCGGGAAGACGGAATGCGAAAGGACGCTCTCCGTCGACGATAAAAGAGAAGATCTTTTAACCTAGGTCGACTATCGGCTTTATATTAGACCGGAGATAGTCGATCTATTTAAAAGATACTGGAGACGATGGTCGAACGGTCGTTCGACGATCGGTCCAGAAGCAGAGTAGTCGAACAATCGTTCGACTATTTTTGGCTTCTCAAACAACAAGCTGTCGTCATCCAGGGATCGATGATGAGCTCGACTTGTTCGACTATGGTCGAACGCTAGTCGACGATCTTCAAACGGACAAGCTTTCATCAACCATAGGTCGACAATGGGCTTGACCCGATCGACTATCTTCGAACGTCGTTCGACTATCTTCAAACAAGTTTCAACAAGGCAGAAGTCACACTTAGTCTCTTCCATTGATCATGCCTAGTTGAACTAAAAAGAACAGATGTTTCTGTTCATCTAAGGGCTTGGTGAATATATCACCTCTCTGAAACTCAGTGGATATGAACTCAAGAAAAATCTTGTTCTTTTCCACACAATCTCTCAGGAAATGGTGTCGAATCTCAATGTGCTTCGTTCTAGAGTGGTGCACTGGATTTTGTGCAATTGAGATAACACTAGTACTATCACACATGATTTTGGTGTTCTTGTGTGAGTAACCATAATCCACAAGCTGGTTTTGAATCCACAGGATCTGTGAACAACAACTGGCAGCTGCTATATATTCAGCTTCTGTAGTTGAAGTTGAGACAGAAGCCTGCTTCTTACAGAACCAAGAGACCAATCTCTCTCCCAAGAACTAACAAGTTCCTGAGGTGCTCTTCTTGTCAACTCTGCAACCAGCATAGTCAGAGTCAGAGTATCCAATTAACTCAAATTCTGATTCTGCTGGGTACCAAAGTCCTAGATTTGGACATCCCTTCAGGTATCTTAGGATTCTCTTGAAAAGAATCAGATGAGATTCCTTAGGGTTGACCTGGAATCTAGCACAAAGGCATGTAGCAAACATTATATCTGGCCTACTTGCAGTCAAATATAATAGGAAACTAACAATGGCCCAATAATTCTTTTGATCAACTGGCTTGCCGTGATCATCAGAATCAATAACTATATTAGTAGCCATAGGTGTAGGCATTGCTGAAGCATCAGCCATCCCAAATTTCTTTACCAATTCCTTGGCATATTTGGATTGGGATATGAAGATACCATCAGCATCTTGCTTAACTTGGAGACCAAGAAAGTAAGACAGCTCACCCATACTACTCATCTCAAACTTGGAATGCATCAAGTTGGAAAACTTTTTGCACAGTTTGGGATCAGTGTAACCAAATATAATATCATCCACATACACATGAACTAACAGGATTGTGTCCTTGCGGTGCTTGACGAAAAGGGTTCTATCAACTACTCCCCTAGTAAAGTTGTGCTCTAAAAGGAAACTAACTAAAGTCTCATACCAGGCTCTGAGGGCTTGCTTTAGTCCATATAGAGCTTTCTGCAACTTGAACACATGTGAGGGCTGAGTTGAAGAAACAAACCCTGGTGGTTGTTCAACAAACACCTCTTCCTTAAGCTCACCATTCAGGAATGCACTTTTGACATCCATCTGAAAGACCTTAAACTTCATGTAGGCTGCATAGGCCAAGAAGATCCTTATTGCTTCTAGCCTTGCAACAGGAGCAAAGGTTTGGTCATAATCTATACCTTCCTCCTGTCTGTAGCCCTGAGCTACAAGCCTAGCTTTATTCCTTACGATAATTCCATTTGCATCCAACTTGTTTCTATACATCCACTTGGTGCCTATGATCAGTTGGCCTTTAGGTCTTGGAACCAAAGTCCAAACTTTACATCTCTCAAACTGATTGAGTTCCTCTTGCATAGTAATGATCCAGTGGGGATCTAGCTCTGCATCTTTAAAGGTGAGGGGCTCAACCTGTGAGAGGAAACAAGCGTGCATCACATCCTGTCTTAACTGATGTCTTGTTTGAACACCAGCTGATATGTCTCCTATCACTTGAGAAGTGGGGTGATCTCTAAGTGTGACAACATCAGCAGGTGGGATGTGATCTTCAGCAACAGTTGGGATTAATTCCTCAGGAGGAATTTGATCTACTGTTGGTGGAACAACAACAGCTTCAGCAATGTCTTCATCACTGTCTGATTCAGTGATCTGAAGAGTTGATAGTTGAAGAATCTCTTGAGTAGCATCAGGTACCTGCAATGAACTGGAGGAAGGAGAATTTTCCTTCTCCTTGTAAAACATCTGAGACTCATCAAAAGATACATGCACAGATTCTTCAATTTTACAGGTTGATTTGTTATAAACCCTATAAGCTTTGCTTACTTGGGAATATCCAAGCATAATTCCCATTGAAGCTTTTGCTTCAAACTTTCTAAGGTATTCTTTATTATTATTATGAATATAAACTATACAGCCAAAAACTCTAAAATAGTTTATTTTAGGTTTCTTTCCTTTAAGTAACTCATAAGGAGTTTTACACTTAAGCTTGTGTATCAGACTTCTATTCAAGACATAATTGGCTGTACTAACAGCTTCTGCCCAATAGGAAAGAGGCATATTAGCATCTGCCAACAATGTGCTAGCAGCTTCAATGAGTGTTCTGTTCTTCCTTTCAACTACCCCATTTTGTTGGGGAGTTCTAGGAGCTGAGAAGCTATGTTTGATACCTTCTCTCTCACAGAATTCTTGTATGAGAAGAGAGTCAAACTCAGTACCATGATCACTTCTGATCAAGGCCACATGAGTAGAGTACTCAGTCTGCACACATAATAGAAAGTCTGTAAGGGCTTTGAAGTTATCAGCCTTAGTTCTCAAAAAGAAAACCCAACTGAACCTAGAGAAGTCATCTACAATGACTAAGGTGTAATACTTCCCTCCTAAACTCTGTACATTTATTGGGCCAAATAGGTCCAAATGTAATAAATACAGGATTCTAGGAGAATCACTTTTATTTACAGATTTAAAAGAGTTTTTGGTTTGCTTGCCTAGCTGGCAAGCCTTGCATAGGCTCTCCTTCTTGTGGGGGCAAGAAGGTAAACCTCTAACAAGGTTGTGTTTAGATAACCTAGATATATTTTTAAGGTTAACATGACTAAGCCTCTTATGCCACAAAGAATTATTATTAATTGTTACTTCATTAAATAAAAAGATTTCAGAATGAGTTGAATTGAAATCTACTAAATAAATATTACCTAATCTAATGCCTACTAAAACAATATTATTATTTAAAGTAATATTACAAAGGGAGTTAGAAAATGAAACCTGGTAGCCAGCATCACATAGCTGGCTGACTGAAATCAAATTGTGCTTCAGTTCTGTCACATATGCAACTCTCTTGAAAGTAACAGCTCCAATAGTGACCCTGCCATAGCCTTCTGTCTGACCACAGCTTGAATCTCCAAAGATAACCTTTGGGCCGAGCTTAGCTTTGAACTTTGACAGATGATTTTTATTTCCTATCATATGCTTGGAACATCCACTATCCAGATACCACTTATTTTGAGTGATAGGATAGGCCTTCACCTGCAAGAGATTCATTTGGACATTGTGGACCCAGGTAACCTTGGGTCCATTGTTTTTCACATAAGAAAAGCTAGAAATAAATGAAAATGCAGGCTGAGGATGATAACCTAATGGGTGAGATCTCCTAGGTGGGATTCTCCATGCAGATGATGGGTCAACAAACCTAGGGTTTCTATTTTCATTTAGGTTTCTACGAGTTTGATGATGATTTTGAAAATCATATTGAAAACGTCGATCGACGTTCGATGATGGGCGCTCAGATTGTCAAGCTTCGTTCGACCATTGAGCTTCCGATCGTCGAGCAGCGTTCGACACTCTTTGTATTTCTTTAAAAAATTTCTTCCTCTTTTCTCTCTTAGCTTTATTTAAAGTTTTATTAACTTGATTTACTTGCTCAGTATTCTCTATCCCATCAGCTGAGATAAAGTTCACTGGAGTTGAAAGATTATTTTTAAGAATAATTAGGGGTTTACTGGGAGAAGCTCCTAAGCCTAGTTTGTTATTACCTGACCTAGTGTTAGTCATGTTGGTTATCTCTAACAGCTTAAGGCTTCTACCATTTAGAGATTCTTCTAACCTTTTAGACTTAGCTAACTCAATTTTAAGAAACTTAATTTCTTCACTATAATTAGTGAGATCTTCCTTTAACTTAATATTTTCAGTAAATATGATTTCTGATTCAGCTAGCCTATGTCTAAGTTCTTTAATCTCTTTTTCAGAACTAATTAAATCTAGGCATAAAGATTTAAAATCTGATTTGAATTCTGCAGAAGTAAAGTCATAAGAAGATAGTACCTCATCTTCTGTTGGCATTTCTTCCTCTGAATTTGAACTCTCTGCAGCTGAATGATTGCTGCAGGCATCTATTGCCATCAGGCAAACTTCCTTTGCCTTCTTCTCTTCCTCATCCTCACTGGAGCTTGAGGAGGAAGATTCCTCATCAGAGTCACTCCAGGTTTCAGCGACGAAACCTCTCTCCTTCTTCTTGTTCTTGTAGGAGGATGGCTTGGAGTGCTTCCTGTGCTGTTCCTTTTCTTTCCTCTTATCTTTGTTCTTCTCCTCTGGACACTCTGGTAAGATATGTCCAGGTTTCCTGCACCCATAACAGAAAATTTCTTTAGCAGGTGAACGGTCATACCTTGGTTTGTCTTCATAGCGTGAAGACTTCTTTCTGAATTCCTTTCTCCCCATCTTGAGAAACCTCTTAGCAAATAATGTCATTAGTTCCTCATTGGATTGGCTACCTTCAAAAGCATCAGCAGCCTTAAGAGCTATAGATTGCTCTTTTCTTGTTGGAGTAGGGGTCTTTGCTTCAGCTTCTGCTTCCCTTGTCTTCAGCACTTGCTCAAAGGACTTGAGCTTGCCGAGAAGGGCTTCTGTTGAGATCTCTGTTGTACTTCTGGCTTCCTTGATGGGCCAGATCCTCAGATCCCATGTGCTAGGGAAGCACATAAGGATCTTATCATTGACCTCTGTCAATGAGATATCCTTGTCAAGGGTCCTCAGCTCATTGATGATTGAGCTGAGCCTTGTATACATGGCTTCAACTGATTCAGCATCAGTTTTCTTGAAGTTCTCATATTGTGAGATAAGGTTTGACCTTCTGTCCTTCCTTTCATCAGCTGAACCAGCTACAATCTGGTTCAGTGTATCCCACATTACTTTTGCTGAAGGGCAGTCAGCAACCTTCTGGAATACTTCATCATACATTGTCTGAGCCAGTATATTCATTGCCTTGGCATCTGCTATCTTTGCCTTTTTGTACTCATCATTGTAGTCTGGAGGAGGCACTGCACTCATATCAGATGATGAGGCAGAAGCAGCAGCAGGTGCTCTTGGGGGTCCTGACAAAATAGAAGCAAAGATGCTTTCATCAATAGAATTCATATATAATTTGATCCTTACCTTCCAGATGCCAAACTTAGCTAAGTTGCATGCTGGAGGTCTGGTGCTAGAATAATCCTTGGATTGGGCCATGATAGTGATAGTGAATATCTATAAACTTTGGTATCTATCAGGATCTTGTGACTTAGGTGTTAGCCTATTCAGTCAGTCAACCTCCCTCTGATACCAATTGAAAGTGAAGGGATAGATACTACTCTAGAGGGGGGGTGAATAGAGTTATCAAAATTTGACTTAGCAAAGTTGACTTTCTACTCAACTCCCTTGGAGTGAAATGCGGAATGAAAAGATTATAGATATGGAGATAACCCTAAAGCCTAACACAAGTGATGTGCACAGACTCAAGCTAACTGTAATTACAGTTAAGGCTTGGATAACCTAATCAGCAACTAGCAAACCTAGTTATATCTAATCACAGCCACAATGCAAGAATTTAAACAAGGCAATCCAGACGACATAAGGAAATTATAGTGGTTCCCCAAACAACTTGGGTACGTCCACTCTTCTACCCACACGGTAGGAATCCACTACAGGTTTTTGATCAGGTGCCCTGCCACCAACAAGATCTGCTTCAGGTAGATCAAGAGACCCTTTAGACTTTTGATCAGGTGTCTAAAAACCGAACACAGGTTTTTGATCAGGTGCCCTGCCACCAAGGGATACTTTTGAAGGGAGTAATAACCCTGTATAGGAGGGGGAAAGGGGTTAAGGTGTCTTCTCTATTTTACAATAGATTAGAGAAGCACAATAACTTGCACTGAGCTAGACAGCTCTAAAAGAATCAAGGCTCCCCCTGGATCAAAGAACGTCCAGGTGAAGTCTTGCTTCAGTGCAGAATCTCTTCAGTGAGAACTGAAGGAAAAACTACAAGAAGATATAAAATAATAAAAGAAAATCTTCTAGCAGCTATCTTCTTCTTCTTCTTCTTCAAAAAATCTCTTAGTTAGAACTTCCTGGAACAGGAGATCTCAGGTTGAAGAAGAGAAGAAGAGCTAACACTTCTCAGTTGAATGAGGATTGCTGAGAGCAGTGAACTTGGACTTGATGAAAGCTTGAATGCTAATTGAATAACTCTTTTGAATAACTGGTTAGCTAGCTGAAATCCTTCTCCAAAGGATTCCTTTTATAGCAGCAACAAGCAACGGCTCTTTTCAATTTGAACTGTTTGTCTTCTTCTGAAACTTGAAACCTGGGCTGCAAATATCACAAAGACAAACAAACTCTGCAGCAAAATATTCTATAAAAGGGATAAACCTTTTTCAAAGAAGCTGCAGGAAGCAATCTGATAATAAAGGTACTAAATAAAATCACATCAGAAACAAACTCTTTATAGCATAAGGAAGACTTTTCAGTCTAACGGCTATAAAGGACTGACAGCAGATAAAGTAAAATACAATGACAACTAATAAGACAAACAACTTTATCTGAAAAGATTTTACTCAAGCAAAAGGGATGGAGCAGATATTGCCTGGAAATATTATCATAAAACAACTGAAATAAAATGCCAGATAATGTATTAATTTATTAAATAGAATAAATAAATACAAAATAAGAAGGCAAACAGAAAACGTCGAACGACCCTCGGAGATCGTCGACCGACGCACGGAGATCGTCGACCTATCGGGCAGATAGTCGAACGATCCAGATAGTCGAACTATCAAAGAAGATAGTCGAACTACCTAGGCAGATAGTCGACCTATCAGAATAAATAGTCGATCTATCAGATAGTCGATCTATCCGGACAGATAGTCGAACTATCAAACACAAACAGATAGTCGACCTATCACAGAAAACAGATAGTCGACCTATCAACAGATAGTCGACCTATCAAAACAAAACAGATAGTCGATCTATCAACAGATAGTCGAGCTATCAGATAGTTGAACTATCAGGACAGATAGTCGAACTATCAAAGACGACAGATAGTCGACCTATCAACAGATAGTCGACCTATCAAAGCGGAACAGATAGTCGACCTATCAACAGATAGTCGAGCTATTAGATAGTTGAACTATCAGGACAGATAGTCGAACTACCAAACCAAGCAGATAGTCGACCTATCAACAGATAGTCGAGCTATCAACGCAGACAGAGCATCGACCAACTGATAGACGATAGTCGATCAGCCAATAGACGATAGTCGAGCGACGTTCGAATATAGTCGAACGAAAAACTACTTAACCAAATTCTTCATCTGGAAAAGCGCGGACTCTACAGCTAGACCACTAACCATTGACCATAGATATTTCTTGGGTCAAGGGACTAAAAAGACAAGACTAAACTCAAATCAAACTAGGGTACCAACATAAACCGAGAGTGATCATCAACAGTCACTAACGTATAAGACTTGCCTCCCAAGCTATGAACTTGCATTGGACCAAAAAGGTCCATATGCAGAAGATAAAGACATTTTGAGGAGTCTTTGTCAATGATGCCCTTAAAGGTAGCCCGAGTCTGTTTGCCCTTCTGGCATGCAGGACAAGGGTTATCTTTGATGCACTTAATGATGGGAGCATCCCTTACTAAGTTTTTAGAAAACAGCATACTAATTGTCTTGAAATTAATATGTGTCAATCTCTTGTGCCATTGTTCACAAAGAGATGAACTGCCTGTTGCTACTAGGCATATGGGGGTAGATGAATCTAAACTAAGAAAATCTAAGCAGAAGATATTTCTGCTCCTAATGCCTGTTAATACCGTCTCCGAAGAGGCACATGATATTATAAGGCATTTATCCTTGCAGAACTTAACGTCATAACCTTTATCACATAACTAACTTACACTGATCAGGTTATGATTTAACCCTTCAACGTAAGCCACGTCAGTGATAGAAATTATACCGTTGGAAATCATACTGTAACCCCTGGTGACTCCTCGATCTGATCCCTCAAAGATGACTTTGGGTCCATTCTCGACTGGAGAGTAATCACGCAGCAGGCTTCTTGTCCCGGTCATATGCCGGGAGCATCCACTGTCCAAGTACCATATTGGAGTTTTGGTGGCCTTTGGACATTCCTGCAAAACAGAATATATTTCCCTTAGGAACCCAATCGAACTTGGGTCCTAGATTCCTCGTTAGCATACTCCCCCTCGGATGGTTAGCCCTACGAGTGGTCTGCCTCGCATTGCCAACATGAGGAGTCTCGTTATTCCTCGGATTAAACAAGCAATCCACGGCAAAGTGACCAACTTTGCCACAGCACCAGCAGTCAAATCTGTTATACTTTCTCCTAGGCACCTGCTTCACCCTTGGAACGGAAGGTTCAACCGTTGCCTTGGACCTGGAGGTGGAGGCATCATGATGACAACAGTCGTATGATTTCTTCACCTCCTGGTTTCTCAGTGTAACAGGCTTGGCCTTGGGTGCCTGCTTCCTATTATGGCTGCTAGAGAAGTGGCCATATCCTCCATTTGAACTTCCTCATAAGGTGCTTTGAAGACACTCTCGCCAAAGTTGCGGGGGAAGGCCCACCCCTCATACCGGCTCTTGGTCTTTTCAACTGAGGGCCGGAAGAAGTGGTCATAGGTTGACTCAAAGTCCTGTTCATTGTAGGGAAAGCCAGGATTCCTGAATACAACAGGGTTGAGTGGGGCCTTTCCCTTTTCTGCAGTAGTGGCCTTCTTAGCAGCCTTATTTCTCCTCTACTTTTTGTTTCTCCTGGATGATTTACCAGGCACACCCACATGCCCCAAGCCAGCCCCCTTAGCCTGAGCAGAGAAGGTATCAACCAGTGGAAGAACAGTCTTTGGCATAGAGAAGCTTTGGACAATCTTCTTTTTTGCCGTAAGTTGTTCTTCCAACTTATTGATTTCTTCCTGTTTAATGTCAAGGAGACTTAGAGACTCTGAGTGCTTAGAGATCAGGTCCAGGTGCTCCTGTCGGAGAGAAATCAAGCTAGTGATCTCTTCCCTTAGGGAGACACCCTTGACCTTAAGGAATTTGACTTCCTTTTTCTGAGCCCTCAATCTCTTGCGGCATTCCTCAAAGGTGTTGAGCAAAAGATCATACTTTTCGAGGAGCTCAGCTTCTCGGGCAGAGGGGCTGTCCTCGAGATCATCATCAGGAGACTCATAGTCAGAGTCGGAGAGGGGGGTACGAGCTTTTACCTTCCCAATGAATGGGGGGCATTCTCCTTCTGAGTCAGAGCGACCCACCAGCCCGAAGTAGGCTTACTCATCATCACTGGAGTCTGAGAAATCAGACTCACTTAGTGTCTTTGACTTTTTGGCGATGTAGCTCCTCTCCTTCTTTTTATCTCTAGAGGTTCTGTGCTCTTCTCCCTTCCCCTTCTCTCTCTTGCCTTGATGGCAGTCGGCCACGACGTGTCCTGGCTTATTGCACCCAAAATAAATGATGTCAGTATGATGATGTTTGTTCGGTTTTTATTCATACCTGTCAGAAGAATAATTCTTCTTCTGATTTCTGGAGGAGGAGCCGTCTCTCTTTCTTTGATTCCTCATCTTGAGGAACTTCTTGAATTCTCGGGTGATGAGGGAGAAGTCTTCTTCAGACAACTTTGAGCCAGAGGAGCATGGCTCGGAGTCTTCCTCCTAATCCTTTTTCCCCGTACGGGATGAAGCCGCACCCTTTCCCTTCCTAGATTGAATGGATTTTAGGGCCACAGTCTTTTCCTTGGCTGCGGCCTTCTCTGCTTCTTCTTAAGCTTTCCTCGTGTTCAACATGAGCTCATAGGACATGAGCTTCCCAAAGTGTATCTGAGGATCAGTTTCAGCTAATCTGCCAAACTCCCGGATGGCGCAGATCTTCGTGTCCCATTCCTTAGTAAGGGACCTAAGGAATTTATAATTAAGTTCACCATCAGTGAACACTCTTCCATATCCCTTGAGAGCATTGACAATCTTGAGGAAGTTCTCGAAGGTAACTCCGATCTCTTCCTTGGGCCCCTGCCTGAAGGTCTCATATTTCTAGTTCAAGAGGGATCTCCGATCATCCCTCACTTCATCTATGCCCTCCATCAGGATAATCAAGTTGTGCCAGATATCCTTGGTTGTTTGTAGTTGAAGAAGTTCTGCATCATGGAGTCATCGACTGCGCTGATTAGTATGTTCTGTGCTTTCTTGTCAAGTCCGACCAGCACCATCTCATCCTTGTCCATTTCAAAAAGCTTCTTTGGCATCATTTTGGTAGGATCAATGGTGGAGGCCTTAGTGGGAATATAAGGTCCCTCCTCAACGATCATGAAGAGTCGAGGGTCGACTGCTTCCATGTAAAATCTAATCCTTTCCTTCCAGATAGGAAAGTTTAGCCTGGTGCACACTGAGATCTTGCCTGAGTACTTGAGTTCGTCCATAGTATATATCTTTCTTCTTCTTGACACTAGTGGCAGGAACTTACTCAAGGTGTTAACCTTATTACTGAGTAACCTCCCTCTAATACCACTTGAAAGTCCACCTAGTGCCAACTACCTTCACCTATGGGGGGGCGGGGGGGAATAGGTGTCTTGCAGCATTTTTGCGGAATTAAGCTATACCTGCACAAACAAACAAAACAATACAGCACAGAAAGACACAGGCAATTTATAGTTGTTCTCTGATTTGGGTACGTCCACTCTCCCCCTTCGACCTATCTCCCAACAAGGGATGACTCGGCCACTTCACCAAGAGGATTGAAAACCAATCCTCACACTAAGGAAGTAACTCTTCCACACGAAGGAGTCACCACTCCTCCACTACGGGTTGCACCCAACCCTTACACAGAGGAACCAACGTTCCTTTACAACAAAAGAAAAACTTGAATGTATAAAATACAAACTACTTTTGGAGCCCTTGGTGTCCCTCTTCGTTCGATGTTGCGTTCTTGAATAAGTCGAAGAGTCCACGACCTATGTGCTCTCTTAGAGAGAATCTCCCCGAAACCAGCGGCGGCAAGAAGTGCGGCGGCTTAGCTGTCAGGATCGGCGGCGGCAACGAAGTGCGGCGGCTGAGCTTTGGAGATCCAACCTTCATAGCAAAGCTAGCAAGGTCTACCAATGGTCTTGCTAGGATCGATCGTCTCGATCGATTCGGAAAGGGAAGGTATTCCCGATCAACAAATCAAGAGACAAAAGATCTCTAGGTAGACACGTGAGACATGTTGCTTGGCTGAGCTTCTATCGCCGGGAGATCGAGAAGAAATTACGATCAGCAACGGCGACAACCTGCACGAGCGGAGATGGTGATCCGAGCGGCGATGGCGGCGGAAGGAAATCCGCGATACTTTAGGTCACGATGGCGGCTCGTTTCTTGTTCTCGGTATTCGGTATGTGTAATGATTGAAATACAAGAGTATTTATACTGTAGGTCATACATTATGACCGTTGTGGGCCCCACCAGTAGAAACCCTAAGTCTGGTTCAAAACAGCGCCTGAATATTTGGACCGGTCCAGCGAGCAGAAGAAATTCGCCTAAGGCAAATTCGGCGAGAATCATTGGTGATTCTCGACGAATCGACGAGAATCACTTATGATTCTCGCCGAATTCTACTTGGAAGAATTCTGGCTGAAGATCTTGCCATCCGGAGAGAATCGGCGAGAATCATAATTCATTCTCGACGAATCGGCGAGAATGCAATGTCATTCTCGACGATTCAGCGAGAATCAACTAGTGATTCTCGACGATTCTGCCTTAAGCAGAAATCAAGACGGCGTTGAGACAGCCGACTGCAATCGGCAAGAATCAGCGAGTGATTCTCGACGATTCGGCGATTCTCGTCGAATTGGCGAGAATCACTTACTGATTCTCGACGATTTCTACTTAGACGATTTTTGTCTTCCTTCCCGCGAGTTGCTTTGACCCATCCTTGCTCCTTGTCTGCTCTTGATCTTTCTCAACCCTGTACTTGAAAGTAAGTACACTCCAATAGAGAGAGTACACGTAGGCCAACACACTGATCTGCTCAACGAGGGATTACATTGCACAGACCCGTATACATTAACCCACTGCACCCTGACATTGGTGTGTACTTAGAGTGGAATAACTGCAAGTACAACTTGAAGACAAATGATCAAATACAATGTCAATTCACCTTAGCTGGTCTAGGGGCTTCTTAAAATCAGGTACATTGTGGATACAATACCCAACAGTAGGCTTCTTGTCCCAGTCATGTGCCGAGAGCATCCAATGTTCAAATACCAGATTGGCGTTTAGGTGGCCTTTGGACATCCCTGCAATCATAATCAGTTTTCCTTGGAACCCAAACATGTTTGGTTCCTTGGTCTCGTGTTAGAACACTCCCCCTATGAGGATTAGCATCATTAGTGGTCATTCTCATGTTGCTAACTTGAGGAGTTGCAAAATTTCTTGGATTAAACCAACAATCAATGGCAAAATGACCAATTCTGCCACAGCACCAACAGTCAAACCTGTTGTATCTTTACCTTAGGAACTCCTGCTTGACCTTTTGGGATACTGGTCCAGCAGGGGTAGCATTCTTGGAGGAAGAAGCTTCATGATGATGGAAATCACATGATTTATTCTCCATCACAGGCTTTTCTACAATGGTTTTTTACTTTTGGTGCTCTCTTGAAGTTATGACCATGATCATAAGGGTCATTGTCCTGAAGAATGACTTCTTCATAAGGTGCCTTAAAGACACTCTCACCAAAGTTTCTTGGGCGAGTCCGTCCTTGGTAACGAGACTTTGGCTCTACATAAGTAGGCCTAGTCAAGTGGCCGTAGGATGAGTCAAGATCAAACTCATTTGTTGTAAATATGACTTTCTTAAAGACAGTATGATCTTGAGGGGCTTTCCCCTTTGCTTTGGCCAAGGCCTTCTTAGCGGCCTTATTCCTTATCTGAGCCTTATTACTCCTAAAAGATTTACTAGGAGATCCTACATGGCCTAGCCCAACACCCTTGGCCTTAGCAGAGAACTCAGCAATAAGAGGAAGAACTACCTTTGGCTTAGAGAAACCTTCAACAAGTTTCTTTTCGGCTTCTAGTAAGTCTTCCAACCCATTGATGATTTCATCCTTCAGATCAAGGTGCTTTATAGCCTTGTTGAACTCGTCAACAACAGTATCTAATTCTTCTATGAGTGAGTCCATCTTAATGACTTCCTCTCTTAGAGAGCTTTCTATGGCCTTTAGAGACTTAATCTCTTTTGCCTGAGTTTTCACGACCTTTGGAAATTTGTCGTAAGCCATGATCAACTCCTTATACTGGGCCATGAGTTCAGACTCATTGTCAGAGGAGCTTTCCTCGTGATCATGCTCAGAAACTTCAAATTATGAAAGAGGGGTGTGATATTTTACCTCCCTAGTGAACTAGGGCTCTTGTTCATCATTTGATTGAGCCATAAGTCCAAAGTAGGCTTCCTCTTCTTCACTTGACTCAGATGAGTCAGAGTCACTAAGAGTCTTTCCCTTCTTAGCTATCAGGCTATTCTCTGTCCTCTTCTTACTATACGAGGACTTCTTTTCTTCTCTCATGCCACCCTCCTTATTCTTGTGGGGGCAGTCAGCTATGATGTGACCTGGATTTTTACAATAGTAGCAAACTATGTCAGTCATAATATGTTTGTTCGGTTTAGAACCATACCTGTCATGATTGCTTGATCCTTTTCTATGTCAATCACCGTCATGTCGTGATCTTCTGTGAGAGGAATCCTTGCCCTTCCATTGCTTTTTCTTGTTAAAGAATTTCTTAAACTGTCGTGAGAGTAAGGAGAACTCTCCTTCAGATAGCTCAGATCCCGAGGTACTTGGCTCCGATTTTTCTTCTTCACTAACTTCTTGTGTTGGGGCTGGAGAGGTAGCATTTGACTTCCTGGTGGTGTCTGCATTTAAAGCAACAGACTTTTCTTTAGATGCAGACCTGCTCTTCTCTTCTTCAGCTTTCCTCGTGTTGAGTTGAAGCTCACATGACATCAGCTTCCCGAAGAGATTCTAAGGATCTGTCTCAGCTAGCTTTCCAAATTCTCTGATGGCACAGACCTTGTTTTCCCATTCCTTTGTTAAGGATCTTAGGAACTTATCATTCAATTCTTCGTTGGTGAAGACTCGGCCATATACTATGAGGCCGTTAACTATCTTGAAAAAGTTCTCAAAAGTATCTACAATGGTATCTTTGTGCCCTTGTCGGAAGGCTTCATATTTATGATTCAACAGGGATCTTCTGTCATCCTTTACTTCTTCTGTACGTTCCATCAAGGTGACGAGGGACTGCCATATCTCCTTAGCAGACTGGCACTGGATCAGGTTTTGCAGCATAGAGTCATCGACTGCACTTGCAATTATATTTTTGTCTTTCTTATCCAAGGAGACAAGTGCAATCTTGTCTTTATCTAGATCCATCAGCTTCTTTGGGACTTTCTTTGTTAGATCTATAGTCGAGACAGTCATAGGAATGTGAGGACCTTCTTCAATAATCATGAAGATCCGGGGATCCACAGCTTTTATGAAAAATTTAATTCTCTCTTTCCATATGGGAAAATTGTTCTTTGTGCACAGGGGAAGCTTGGCAAAATCTTTAGCCTTGTCCATTTCTTGAAAATTCTCAAGAGACAACTTAGAGAGGAAATTGATCAAGGTGTTAACCTTTTAACGACCAACCTCCCTCTGATACCAATTGAAAGTGTTAAGTTGTGTACCTAAATCACCTAGTGGGGGGTGAATAGGTGAAATGTGTGTCTATTTACGGAACAAAAAATTTAATGAACTTGTACAAAAACAATCAAGCAATCACAGACGACAAGAAGATTTATAGTGGTTCCCCTCACCGATCTAGTTAATCACTAGACTCCGCTACTCCACTATCTCGGATTGAAAACCAATCCTACGTCTCGGAACCAAGTTCCTACAATCTTGATCCAAAGGGATCTACACTCAGAAGATGAAAACTTCCTACAACTCGGAGAACAATGCTCCTACACTCGGAGAATAATCTCCTACAAAATTACAAAGAAATTTGAAATACAAACAAGGAATTGTCTCAGATCTGGAAAAATTTAACTCTAGGTCTTCTTCTTAACTTGGCGGCTTTTTCAGAATTTGTTGAAGAAGAACCTCTGTAGATCTGATCTGAGAAACTTAGGACCTACTCGATCAAGGAGAGGATGAAGATTCCTTGAACAGCAAGTCAAACTTGATCGAAAACAGTCGTGTAGATCTTCAAACTGAGCGGCGGCGGCTTCTATAAGTTCGTTCTTGGAGAGATATGGCCGATCAAGAATTTAGAAGAGTATGGTTCACCGCTTAGGGTTAGTCTTGATGAAAAGATATAATTTAGGATTTCCCCTAACTGTTAGAATTGACATTAATGACGACATGTGGACCAATCACATCAAGTCATTTGAAATCCCGTCGATCTGGACTTAAGTAAATTTTCTGAAAAATAAACTATAGTTCTCGAGAAGTATGAATGAGTTCTCGAGAACAAGGATGATTTCTCGAGAGGTATACTTTCTGGACCTAAGATAGTACTCGAGAGATAAGCATTGAGTCAACTCAAGAACTAAATTTATCTTCTCAAGAACAAAAATAACATTACTCGAGAGCTAAAACTTGTACTCGAAAACTAAGCTAACTTCTCGAGAACTAAAAACTAAGTTCTCGAGAACTATAATCAGCTTCTCGAGAGATGGACTTAGAAGATTTTCACGGCCATCTCTGACTACTCGAGAAGTATAGGCTGTGACTTCTCGAGAACTTAGACTAAGCTTCTCGAGAACTATAATGATGTTTCTTGAGAAATAATCTAGGCTCTTCTAGAGCTAAGTGAACTTCTCGAAGACTGCTAACTCTACTTCTCGAGAACAATAATGGACTTCTCGAGAAGTGGACTTAGAGAAATTTTTAGAACTTAAAAACTTTTTCTCTTCAAGAATCCAATATTCATACCATGGTCCAAGTGCTTGAATATGAAGTGTATCCCAATAGAGAGGCTATACATGAGTCAACACTTTGGATCACACAGTGTGGGATTACACTTTATGTTCCTGTGTTCAAGACCCACTGTATACTGATATTGGTCTACACTTAGCAATGATGGTCTGCAAACACACAACTAAACAAAGATATAAAATACAACTTAATTCATCTTATTTAAAAGGTAACTTCATGCAAATCTGGGTTATTGTGGATGCAATACTCAACAGAATCATTGACTGGGGTCAACTCACTTAACGCCATCAGACAGATAGCTGAAGAATGGGCTAAAGGCAAAAGGCGTTAAGTGAAGCTTATACACTCAACGCTCTCAACGCCATCAGGCAGAAAGCTGAAGAATATAGTCTAAGGGAAAAAGCATTGAGTGAGGGATATACACTCAACGCTTTTAACGCCTAGCAGAGCAAAAATAATTCTAAGTACAAAATCGCTGAGTCAACCATTCGTAGAGCTGAGCTTAGCTTTCGTCGACCAGAGTTTAGAGAATTTGTCGATCTCAGCTTTTACCAATAAGGACTCAACTATCAGAATCGTCGACCAGAATTCAAATTTCATCGAACACAGTTATTTAGTTATAAGGAGAAGATTTTGTCGAACTCAGCTTTCAGATTTTGTCGAACATAACTTTCTCCTGTATAAAGAAATCAACTATCATAATTTTGTCGAGTGGAGTTTAGATTTCTTCGAACTCAGCTTTCACTTGAATAAAGAACTAGGTTGAGAGAATTCGTCTATCTCAGCTTCACTGTTTCGTCAAGCTGAGCTCAGATTTCGTCAAGCTGAGGTTGAAGTTCATCGAACGCAGGATTTTAGAAAAGTTAGTTGATTTTGGCTAAGTCCAGAAGGATGCTGACTCAGCAAAGTCAACAAGTCAACAAACTTAAGATTCGATGCAAATTGACATTAACATCTTCGTCAGTCTACAATGGATCTCAAGTTAATAAAGCATAGGTTTTAACCACCGTTAAAACTAAGACACGTGTCAATCATCTCGTTATTTTGACGGGATTATAAATAGAAGAAGTGATTGAGATCTAATTAAGTTTTTTGAATTATGTTTTCTGATTAATTTTCTGAGAAAATGAGAAGCAGAGTTGTCGTCTTCATCCGCCATTGTTGTAAAAGCTAAGAACTTCAAGTTCAAATTAGAAGGGCTTCTGAGTAAGCTGTTGCGATTATCATCTGCTACAACATGTTCAGAATAATTCTCTGAGGAAGACGAATAAACCTAGGCGTGCCCTAGCTGAAGTTTTCTTTTCGATCCAAGCCGAGCCAGAATCTGAAGATCAATTCGCTGAATTAAATAAGGAGGAAGGGCTGATAACTTCTTAGTCCATATCGGTAGACATTCCTGAAGGAGAAGCAGATTGATCTTCTAGTCGATTCCAGAGCAAGCCGGGCTTCAATTCAAGAATGTTGGATCATCTTTTTGCTGTGAAGACAAAGTTAAGGCTGAAATCTTCTCAGTCAGGTAGAAAGACACAGAGACTTTCCTATTCTATTTGTAGTTCAATTTTATTAATTAATTCTATGTAAGATTCATTTTGAATCTGAGTGGTAAGGCTAAGGCCTGAGGTGTAAGCTTGTTGTTATAAAAACTGAGGTTGGGCAGGGTTTGCCTGAGTTGTAAATATGGTTATAAAGGCTGAGGTAGGGCATGATTTTCTGAGCTGTAGGAGTGTGGATTCACTCTGAGGTAGAGTTCTTGGGAAGAACTTGAGCTGTAGAATCTTAGAGATCTAAGTGGTAGGGCTTGCGCCTGAGTTATAGGAGCCTGTTGGGATCTAAGCTGTAAGATCTTAGGATCTGAGAAAGTGGAAGGAAGTTTGGCCAAATCTAGTTTATTGTTGGATAGGCAAAGGGGGAAAGTGGATGTACCCATAAATTAGGGAACCAATATAAATCACTTTGTGATATGCTGTGTGTGCTATGATTATTGTGTGTGCTGTAATTGTTGTGTGTGCTGTGATTACTATGTTCAGATAATCTATAAGTTGTCAAGAATTTTTAAATTAGACCTATTCACCCCCTAGATGTTTAGTTGTCTTAAAATCAAGACTTTCAAGTGGTATCAGAGGGAGATTGCTCAAGAATAGACTTAACAGTCTGAGTTGATCTCCAGGGGAAGCTATCAGAAGGCCAAAATGGATTCAAGTGAAAATCACAAAAAACTTGGATCCATGAAGCTTCCTCTCTACAGGAAGGAGACTCTTGGCATCTGGAAAGAAAGGGTCAGACTTTTCATGGAAGAATCTGATCCTAGGATATACATCACAGTACAAGAAGGACCCTTCATCCCAATGAAGACATCAGTTCTTGATGCAAATCTACAGACTCCAAAGAAGTATTCTGAGATGACTAAAGATGAAATCATCTTAGCTATATTGGATAAGAGGCCACAAAACTTTATTGTTAGTATCTTAGATGACTCAACCTTCCAAAACCTAGTCCACTACAAGACATCTAAGGATATGTGGGACACACTAGTTGTCTACATGGAGGGGACTGAAGAAGTGAGGGAAGATTGTAATTCCATACTCAATCAGGAGTATGAAAGCTTCAAGATGAAAAAGTCAGATGGCATAGCTGAGTGCTATAAGAAGTTTTTCAGAATTGTTAATGAGTTGATGACATATGACAGAGTCTTCAGTACTTATGAATTGAATGACAAGTTCCTCAGGTCTTTAACTAAATACTAGGACATAAAAATCTGTGCCATCAAAGAAGTGGCCAGACTTGCAGACACTCCACCACCAACCCTATTTGGAAAGCTATAATCTTATGAAATGCAGTTGACTACCAGAATAGAGGAGGAGAAAATCAGCAAGTCTATAGTCAAAGACAAGTCAGTCGCCTTCAAAGCTGAAGCCATATGGAAGATCAGGAGAAATACTCCTTCTCCACCAAGGAGAGATGCTGAATCTGACTCAGAAAGCTTAGAACCAGCACATTAGATTGCCTCATTTCTGATGAAGACTTTGCTGCCTTCTCTAGGCAATTTCAGAAGTTTATGAAGAAGAAACACTGGAGAAGCAGGCCATCCTGTTCTTCTTATCCCAAGAAAGATAACTATAAGGGCAAGAAGAAATCCTCTAAAGAGGACAGGTATGGCTCTAAACCAAGTAAACATACGTCTTCTAAAGTGGTATGTTATTATTGCAGTAAGCCAGGGCATGTCATAGTTGACTGCCCTGTCAAAAGAAAAGGTGCTAGAGAAAAGAAGGAACATCAGCAGAAGGGCAAGAAGGAGAAATTCTTTATTGCTAAGAAGCAAAAGAGCTGGATTGACTCCTCATTATCAGAGTCAAAAAAAGAAGATGAAGTAGAAGCCTACATTAGGCTATTTTATGCTGAAGAAGAATTTATAGAGGCAGACTTCTTAGAGATGCTGGCAGCTATTACTAGAGAAGCTGATGATGCTGCCAGGTCTGAAGAAGGGGTAGAAGATAGCCAATACCTTGGGTTGATGGCTTTAACTGAGGAAGGACCCAACTAGGAGCAGCCTAGCCCTAATAAGATACTTTCTAAACATTCTGTGTCAGATTATTGTACTAGTCTAGAGTCAGAAGAATCTACATCAAGAGATGAAGATGGTTCTGAATCTGAAGGAGATGTCAATCAATTGATTGATGATTATGGTGAACTCCTGCAAGCACTGAAGAGAAGTAGGCTTTTAGCAAAAAAACAGGCTGAGGAGATTGCCTCTCTAAATCTATCTGTTTTAGACTCAGCAAACATGCTGAACCTGAAGATAAATGAAGTCAGCAAGCTGAAAAACATCACTGTTATTCAGATGGACACAATCACCTTCAAAAATAACCACATTAGGAATCTTGAAGGTAAACTCAAAAAGGAGAAAGAACAAGAGTCTAAGTTCTCAAAACCATGTTCAGTATTGCCTTTGATTGATTCCTTCTCCTCCCAAATGGGTAAGAAGTTGTTAGGCTTCAAAGGGAGAACTAGAGCTGCCTATTCAAAAAAGAAGGGCAAAGCTCCAGTGCAGCCACTAGCCTCCAAGCCTCCAATTCCTTTCAGGAAAGATGTACTACCATCTAACAAGTATGACTATGAGAGCATTAATGGTCACTGGGAGTATGGTGTTAGGAATGACAAGGGTGTTAGTGCCTACAAGGCAGCCCATAAAGAAATCCAAATGGCCCATCCTGCACCATTTGTGTTTGGTGTACCAGTCCCAACACTCAAAAATAAGGCTGTAGCCCATTCTCAAAGTCTGTTAGTCCATAATCAGACTAAAGGAAGTCTATAAGCACACCAGACTTGGGTATATCTGAAGCTATCAGGAGCTTGCACTCTAAAAAGAAGGTAGCTGTTGATAGGGTCCAAGGTTGTAACGACCCTGGCCCATTTAGACCAGGCCTCGCCGGCCTACCAGTGTCCCGGTTTTGAGCTCAGAGGCCGCAGCTTGTCTCGCCCCGTGGCCCACTGGCAGTAAGCCTACACATCAAGGCCTGCAGGCCCAGTACACCCCAACACAAATCTCCGCGACTGTTTTTCACCGCGGTAGGTTGTTGCCAAGGGGTTTCGAACCCAAGACCTTGATAAGAATTCCTTTCACCGAATTTCACCGAATCTCATCACCAACTGAGCTGCAGCTCAGTTGGTGATGAGATTCGGTGAAAGGAATTCTTATCAAGGTCTTGGGTTCGAAACCCCTTGGCAACAACCTACCGCGGTGAAAAACAGTCGCGGAGATTTGTGTTGGGGTGTACTGGGCCTGCAGGCCTTGATGTGTAGGCTTACTGCCAGTGGGCCACGGGGCGAGACAAGCTGCGGCCTCTGAGCTCAAAACCGGGACACTGGTAGGCCGGCGAGGCCTGGTCTAAATGGGCCAGGGTCGTTACAAAAAAGTGCACTTTTTTGTAACGGCCGGCGGCGCCTGGTCTAAATGGGTCAGGGCCGTTACAAAAAAGTGCACTTTTTTGTAACGACCCTGGCCCATTTAGACCAGGCCTCGCCGGCCTACCAGTGTCCCGGTTTTGAGCTCAGAGGCCGCAGCTTGTCTCGCCCCGTGGCCCACTGGCAGTAAGCCTACACATCAAGGCCTGCAGGCCCAGTACACCCCAACACAAATCTCCGCGACTGTTTTTCACCGCGGTAGGTTGTTGCCAAGGGGTTTCGAACCCAAGACCTTGATAAGAATTCCTTTCACCGAATCTCATCACCAACTGAGCTGCAGCTCAGTTGGTGATGAGATTCGGTGAAAGGAATTCTTATCAAGGTCTTGGGTTCGAAACCCCTTGGCAACAACCTACCGCGGTGAAAAACAGTCGCGGAGATTTGTGTTGGGGTGTACTGGGCCTGCAGGCCTTGATGTGTAGGCTTACTGCCAGTGGGCCACGGGGCGAGACAAGCTGCGGCCTCTGAGCTCAAAACCGGGACACTGGTAGGCCGGCGAGGCCTGGTCTAAATGGGCCAGGGTCGTTACAAAGGTATCCCTAGTACCTCTGCTGCCAGACAAATCTCAAATTAGGCTGCGGCTAGAAGACTTAAGAAAAAGGTTGTTGTACCTGATGGAATGAGAGATGCTGACTACTATGCAGTAAATCCATCCCTTAAAAGAAGGTATAATATTTATGAGTGCTGGTGCTGTGGTAAAGTGGGTCACTTTGCAATTGATTGCTGGCACAATAAGAGTGTCTAGAGAGATAATGCTAGCTTATCTATCAGAATAGCTGCAGGTAGGCATGTTCAATTTTAGTCTAACATGCACCTAGGACCCAATAAAAATTGGGGTCCTAAGGAAAGATGATTTATTTTTTGTAGGTAAGTCCAAGTGGTCATACCCCTATATGGTACTTGGACAGTGGATGTTCCAGGCACATGACTGGAACAAGGAGCATGTTGAAGGAGTACACTCCAATTGAAAAAGGACCCAATGTCTTCTTTGGTGGTTCAGAAAAAGGAGTAACCAAAGGGTTTGGTAAGATATCTAATGGCCTAATCACTATCACATAAGTAGCTTATGTGAAAGGTTTGCAACATAACCTGATAAGCATAAGACAACTATGTGATCTTGGCTATGACATTTCTTTCCTCAAGGATGAGTGCCAAATTAGGAGGTCAAGTGACAAGGGGTCATCTTGATAGGCACTAGGAGAGGAAATGTTTATTGTCTCAATTTTGTATATGAGAGTAAGGACTCTCCTATATGCCTCATAGTTGATTAAAAAGCCTCACATTGTGTCCAATGGCACAAGAGGCTAGCTCACCTGAATTATAAGACCATTGGAAAACTCTTTAGTGAAGAGTTAATGAGAAATAGTCCTAAGGTGAAGTGCATTAAGGAGGGTATCTGCCTTGCATGCCAAAAGGGCAAGAATACCAGGACCTCCTTCCAAATCCTTGATACCAAAGACTCAGTGAGGTGCTTATACGTCCTGCATATGGATCTCTTTGGTCCTATGCCAGTTCATAGTCTAGGTAGGAAAGTCTACACACTTGTGGTTGTTGAGAACTTTTCCAGATTTGCCTGGGTGTTTTTCTAAGGAAGAAATCTGAAACCCCTTATGTCTTCCAGACATTTGTAAAGCAAATTCAGAATGAACTTAATAGTACTGTAGTCAAAATCAAGAGGTGACCATGGGACTGAGATTCAGTCTGAGTGCATGACAAGATTCTGTGAAGGGCTTGGGATTCATCAAGAGTTCTCCTCTCCTAGAACACCCCAGAAAAATGGAATTGTTAAGAGGAAAAATAGAACTCTCATAGAAGCTGGTAGAACCTTGTTAAGTGAAACATCTCTCCCAGAATATTTCTGTGTTGAGGTAGTAAACACTACATTTCATATCCTCAACAGGGCTTCAATCACCAAAAGCCACAAGAATACTCCCCATGAGATTCTGAAAGGCAAAAAACCAAACTTATCCTATTTCAGGATTTTTAGTAGCAAGTGCTATATACTAAACAATGGTAAGTCCTATGTGACTAAGTTTGCTGCCAAGTCTCAAGAAGGGATTTTTGTTGGGTACAATAACAATTGTAGGGCATATAGGATCTATAAATTGACTAGTCAAGTTGTAGAAGAATCTGTCCATGTTGTCTTTGATGAGTCAAACCTTATTAACTGTAAGCTTCGAAACACCTCTTCTAGTTCTGCAGGTTTAATGGATGTGATGGACAAGCTTAACATCAAGGAAATGGATCCAGCAGGACAAGATAAGGAAGAAGATGGGTGATGTCCAGGGGGAGCACAAGACTCACAAGCTGAGGATGAAGAAAAGTTGTATGAAAACAATGCAGTACAGCCAGCTGAAGACAATGAAGTTTAGCCAGATGAGAACAATGCAGAACAGCATGTTGAAGCAAGGATGCCTCCAGCTAAGAGACATCTGAGGGACCATCCAGCACACCAAATCTTTGGTGATGCAAGACATGGTGTCTAGATAAGGAGCAAGAGCATCAATACAGCTCTATGTTCAAGCTTCCTTTCACAAATAGATCCCAAGAAGCTTAAAGTGGCTATCAAAGATTCTTACTGGATTGGATCTATACAGGAAGAGCTGAATCAGTTCAAAAGGTGTAAAGTCTGGAAACTGGTTCCCAGACCAAAGGGACATAATGTCATAGGAACAAAGTGGATCTACAGGTACAAGCTAGATGAGAATGACATTATTGTCAAAAATAGGGCCAGATTGGTAGCAAAAGGATACAGGCAAGAAGAAGGAATAGATTTTGACCAGACCTTTACCCTAGTAGCAAGGATGGAAGCAATAAGGTTATTCCATGCTTTTACTGTCTATCAAGGATTCAAAGTCTTCCAGATGGATGTGAAGTCAGCATTCTTGAATGAAGACTTAAAAGAGGAAGTATATGTGGATTAGCCACCAGGTTTTGTAGATCCTCACTTTCCTAATTTTGTATACAAGCTTAAGAAAGCTCAATATGGGTTGAAACAATCCCCTATAGCATGGTATGAAACAATGTCTACTTTCCTCCTTGAGAACAAATTCTCAAGTGGGAAAATAGATAAGACCCTATTCCTAAGGGAATCTAAGGGCAAGATCATCCAAGTCCAGATATATGTCGATGATATTATCTTTGGATCTACTAAAAACAACATTTACAGGAAGTTTGCCAAACTTATGCAAGGGAAGTTTGAGATGAGCAGCATGGGTGAGCTAAAATTCTTCTTGGGACACCAAGTAAGACATACTGATGATGGCTTGTCCATATCCCAGTCTAAGTTCACAAGGGAGTTAATTAAGAAATATGGTATGAAGAATGCCTCCACCATGAGAACTCCAATGGGGTCAAGTATGCCTGTAGGAAAAGATGAGGCAGGGAAACCTGTTGATAAGTCTTTGTATAGAGGGATAATTGGCTCCCTTCTATACTTTACTGCTAGTATGCCTGACATCATATATGCTACATGTGTCTGTGTTAGGTATCCGGCATGCCCTAAAAAATCTCATTATTCTGCTATAAAGAGAACTTTAAGGTATCTTAAGGGGACACCTGATCTTGGTCTATGGTACCCTAGGGATAGAGATTTTAAGCTAACTTGATTTTCATATGTAGATTTTGGAGGCTGTAAGGAAGACAGAAAAAGTACCACTGGTACATGTCAATTCTGAGGTGGAAGACTCGTGTCATGGAGTAGCAAGAAGCAATCTAGTGTTGTTATCTCCACTACAGAGTCAGAGTACATTGCAGTAGGTAGCTGCTGTGCTCAATTGTTGTGGATATAACATCAGCTTGAAGACTATGACATTCAGATAAGTAGAACTCCTCTATATTGTGATTCTACTAGTGCAATTTCTATTTCTAGGAATCCTATTTCACATAGCAAGATAAAGCACATATAAATTAAGTATCATTTTATTAGGGAGCATGTTGAGAAAGAAGACATTTGCCTAAAGTTTGTCTCCACTTACAAGAAAGTGGCTGATATCTTCATTAAGTCACTAGATGAAGCCAAGTTCAACACCTTCAAAATTGATTTGGATATGTTCAACTTAGAATAGCTTCAGGTACTCCCTAAGGTATTATGTTTGGTACATGTTTATTCTTTTTGCTGGTGTTGCAGACCTTGTAGAGAACAAGATGAGAGTAGGTGCTCCTATTAAGGGGGAGCAAGTCCAGCAGCTGCAGAACTAAAGGCTTTCAAGCTGAGAGCAGATGCTTCTTATCAAGAGGTATCAACGGCTGCAGGACTAGAGACTTTCAAATGGTCTTTTCAAGTGGTGTAGAGACTTTCAGTAATACTAAATTTCAAGTGTTGTCAAGTGGTATCAAGTGGTATCAAGACAACCCTTTATAAGGGGCAAGTCGGCAGCTGCACTCCTGGATTCCTCTAAATCAGCTAGGGGGAGAACATATGGGGAGAGACAGACCTATTGCTCTTTCCTGACTATCTAAAAAGGTCAAAAAGGGGGAGAGATGAGACTGATCAAGCTCAAAGGGGAGAGATAAAAGATGACTCTCTGAAAAGATCAAGCTAAGAGGTAATCATCTAAGGTATCTCACCCTACAGCAATCTAGGGGTGTAGGCAAAGGGAGTAGGTAAAATTCAAGTTCATAGATTTTAATATGAATATTATTTTATTGCCTGTGTAATGTGTATCTCATTGACTAAGGTACTTGATCAATGATTTTGACATCTTCAAATAGGGGGAGATTGTTGGGTCTATATATCCCAATGGCCCTGATTTGATGATGTCAAACATGTCAACGAGATAGACATAGTTGTATTTGATGTATGTTTAAGTTCATGCATACAGGTTAGTCTTTTTCATAATGATTGGACAACTTATTCAAGAGACAATGACAGGTGGACTCATGGTGATATGCTGGAAATTCAGAATAATGCCAGAGTCCAAAAGCATTGTGTGAAACAAACTCACTCAACACCATTCAGCTAATAGCGCTGAGAGAAGGCAGGCAGTCAAAGCTGACAAAATGGAAAAGGAAGAAATCTGGCTAAGTCCAAAAGTGTTGAGTGAGCTCAACTCACTTAACGCCATATGGCCAGAATCATTGAGACAAGGTTATCCTTTCAAAGCATAAGCAGTGGAAGCCAAAATTTTGACTAAGTCCAAAAGCGTTGAGTGAAGCTTCGTCACTCAACACCATGCTAATCCTGTCAATGCGAAAGCTTAAGGAGACAGAAAGTTTAACTAAGTGAAGTAGTGTTGAGTGAAGCTCACTCACTCAATGCCAAGTGAAATGGCTCTGAGTCTAGCCTTACTGTCAAGAATGCAGAAAATCGGCTAAGTCCAAAATCATTGAGAGAGGTCAGCTCACTCAACGCCATAAGACAGATAGCTGAAGAATGGGCTAAAGGAAAAAAGCGTTGAGTGAAGCTTATGAACTCAACACTCTCAATTCCATTAGGCAAAAAGCTAAAGAATATAGTCTAAGGGAAAAAGCGTTGAGTGAGGGATATACACTCAATGCTCTCAATGCCTAGCATAGCAAAAATAATTCTAAGTCCAAAATCACTGAGTCAACCATTCGTCGATCTGAGCTTAGCTTGCGTCGACCGGAGATCAGAGAATTTGTCGATCTCAGCTTTTACTTATAAGAAGGACTCAGCTATCAGAATCGCCGACCAGAGTTCAAATTTCATCGAACACAGCTTTTTAGCAGTAAGGAGAAGATTTCATCAAACTCAGCTTTCAAATTTCGTCAAATACAACTTTCTCCTGTAAGAAAAAATCAGCTATCAAAATTTCGTCGAGCGGAGTTCAGATTTCATCGAACTCAGCTTTCACCTGAAGAAAGAACTGGGCTGAGAGAATTCGTCGATATCAGCTTCACTGTTTCGTCAAGCTGAGCTCAGATTTCATCGAGCTGAGCTTGAAGTTCGTCGAACGCAGGATTTCAGAAAAGTTAGCTGATTTTGGCTAAGTCCAGAAGGATGCTAACTAAGCAAAGTCAATAAGTCAATAAACTTAAGATTCGATGCAAATCTATATTAACGTCGTCGTCAGTCTACAGTGGATCTCAAGTTAATAAAGCTGAGGTTTTAACCACTGTTAAAACTGAGACACGTGTCGATCATCTCGTTATTTTGACGGGATTATAAATAGAAGAAGTGATTGAGATCTAATTAAGTTTTTCGAATTAAGTTTTCTGATTAATTTTTTGAGAAAACAAGAAGCGGAGTTGTCGTCTTCATCTGCCATTGTTACAGAAGCCAAGAATTTCAAGTTCAAATCAGAAGGGCTTCTGAGTAAGCTGTTGCGATCATCATCTGCTACAACTAGTTTAGAGTAATTCTCTGATAAAGACGAATCATCCTAGGCATGCCCTAGCTGCAGTTATCATTTTGATCCAAGCCGAGCCAGAATTTGAAGATCAATTCGTTGGATCAAAGAAGAAGGAGAAAGGGCTAATAACTGCTCTGTCAAGATTGGGAGACATTCCTGAAGGAGAAGCAGATTGATCTGTTAATCGATTCCAGAATAAGTCGGGCTTCAATTCAGATCGTTGTATCATATTGTTGCTGTGAAGACAAAGTTAGGGCTGAAATCTACTCAGTCCAGGTAGACAGACACAGAGAGTTTCCTCTGTTATCTATAGTTTAATTTTATTGATTAATTCTGTATAAGGTTCATTTTGAATCTGAGTGGTAAGGCTAAGGCCTGAGGTGTAAGCCTACTGTTATAAAGGCTGAGGTAGGGAAGGGTTTGCCTGAGTTATAAGCCGGGTTATAAAGGTTGAGGTAGGGCAGGATTGCCTGAGCTGTATGAGTGTGGATTCACTCTGAGGTAGAGTTCTTGGGAAGAACTTGAGCTATAGGATCTTGGAGATCTGAGTGGTAGTGTGAGGGTTAAAACTCGCGGCCCCCGCGGGTTAGGGTTTGATGGTTTATTAAAGAAAAAGCGGTGGTTATATTTATTAGAAAGGCGGGGCACGCGGATTTATTTTATAAAAAAGGTTGAAACCGAGTTTTAACGAGAGGGAGGCAAGTGCACCTATTGCGAGTAGTACAGGATATTCCTATGTGGAATATCGGGGTCGTATTGTTCTCGGGGACGATCTACCTATTTCTACTTTTTCCCTGAAAGTCTATTATTTTACCGATAATATTTTTAATTTTGTGTTTATATAAAAAAGATGGCAGACATAAAAATATAAATAATGCAGAAAGAAAACAGTAAGCCGATGAATAAATAGCGCGACGAATATCAAAACAGAATTCGAACTAAAATAACTTTTAATTAAAAGAGATCCTAAATTTAAAATTAATTAAGGCGGAGACTTGGCCGTGGAGGTTCCACAGGAATGAGCTCACTTATCTCTAGGACTATCGCTCACCTGAACGCTAAGACTATTCGACCGATCGTTAGACCGACGAAGGATTCCTCTTAACGACCGCATTACGCTAAGAACCCCGCTATTGGGTGGGGAACCCAATCCGGAAGAACTACGCTTCTACTCTTTCGAGGGGGCATACAAAGTTCTCTTTACCCAAGTGGATCGGTCCATACGTGCGGCCTCTCAGCGTTGCGTATGGATAACGGAAATAGAGACCGAACATCGATTATGTGGTCCTACGCATCGTTAACCTGGGGCAAACCTTAAGTAGTGTTAATTAAATAGAAAAACAGGACCTTTAATTATTTAAAGCAATTTTGTCTATCCCAATGCTCTTCAATATTGAGGGCTAAGAGCGGTTAGCCACTCATCGGAATGGTGACACTTAAGCTAGAAAGCGATAAAAGAAAGCGGTAAAGGAAAGCTGTAAAGGAAAGCAGTAAATGAAAGTTGTAAAGGAAAGTAGTAAATTGCGAGTCCCGGCTCAAATGAGTGGGCGGGGGTAAATCTATCTCATACACGCATGCACTCTACATAAATGAAAACGCACACACACACACACAGTACATAAATGAAAACATGCACGCGCACATAAAGTTTCCTACTCAAGTGAGTAGGTGAAAAATTAAAGCAATAAAAAGACAAGTCCCACTAAAACGAGTGGGAGGGAAATGAAAGCAATGTGCCATTTAACTCTTAACGAATAGGAAAAATAGATGCTCGCACGCACACACTCTACATAAATTGAAATAAAGCTATAAAATCTAACTCATACACGCACACACACTTGCAAAAAAATTAAAAAAGAAAGATGCTAAAAAATTAAAACAACGACATTTCTACCGCTAGAATGCGATAGAAATACGTAAAAAGACAAAATAAAAATTAAACGAGCAAAAAGTTTTGCAAATAAATGCAAAATGAAAATGCTCGAAAAATTAAAACAACTATATTTTCATTCTTATATTTTTATAAAAGAGCTAAAAAAGTGAAAATAAAACTAAAAAAGACGAAAAGTTTTACGATCCTAAAAAGTCCTAAGTTAAAGAAAATAAAGATAACATTTTTTAAAACTCTTTTATAAATTCATAAGGATGAAAATTAGGATAAAAAGAGAAATCTAAACCTAAACAAGTGATGAGCACGAAATTGAAACGGACATTACAACGGCTAGAAATACTTAAAATTCTTAAATCTAAACCAAGTTATAAAAGCGAGAAACATAAAAACATAAAAGCCACAAAAAAGGGTAACGAAAAATTACTAAGAGTAGGGTGCTTAAATGAATTCCAAGTCATGCAAAGAGAGGAAAAACTAACATAGTTTATTAATAGAAAGATCTATTACGAAGAAAGCTAAAGCAAACATCCTTATACAAACTAAGAGAGAGAGGGGGGGGGAGAAATTTCTCTTACATAGCATTTGGAAACCATTTGGGCAGCACCTACCCTTAGCAAAGTGGTCAAAAAGTGGATAGGAAAGCTTTCTGAAAGCTCTTATTTATAGACAAAATTTTCGGGTGTGACACACCCTAGTCACGGGCATGACAGGGGGCGTGTTGGTACTGTGCATGAGTTAATCCGGTGATTTTACAGCAGAGCTAACTTCGGGGCGGTCCACATGTCGGCCACGGGCGTGACAAGCTTTTCACGGGCGTGATAGGGGGCGTGCCAAGCTAGGTGGCAGTTTTGATGTCGGTAGTAACTTATCTTTGACTGGGTTGACTGAGTTGACTAACACGGGCGTGACAGGAGTGTCACGGGCGTATTGGCTGGGCGTTGAGTGGCGTTGAGTGTCGACGATGTTGAGTGGCGTTGAGTGTCGACGGCATTGAGTGTCGACGGCGTTGAGTGTCGAGCTCGTACACGGGCGTGACAGTCAGGCCACGGGCGTGTCTTGCCATTTCTCTGCAGAAAACCCGTTTTGATGGAAAAATCAAAGGAACACGCCCTGTCAAGGGCGTGACCTCTTTGACACGGGCGTGTCCTATGGTTTTTTCACAAATTTTCTAGAAAATTCCAGAAAAACAAAAATAAAGCTAAGTTCGAAATTATTTGCAAAAAAAAAGTAATTTATTAAATAAAACAAACTAAAAATAACAAAACTAAACAAAAAAGACTTAAATAAAATACAAAAATATAGGTATATTTACAACTCATCAAATACCCTCATACTTAAGCTTTTGCTATTCTAGAGCAAAAGTTGGAGATGAACTTATAAGGAATAAAAAAGAATCCTAAATTTAACTACCGCTTAATTTAATTGTAAGAAAGATCGAAATAAATTTCCGGGGTTTCAGAATTAAATCTTAAATTATGAAAATGTTATAAATAGAGAAACCGTTTCAGAAAATACTTCTAAACGAGAAAAATAGAAAATGAAAGTTATTTTTGTTAGTTTAACAAAAATGGATTGGAATTATAGAAAAAACTTTAGCTAAAAAGAAATTAATAGGAAGTAATTTAATTTAAAAAGTATGCTCTCAAAAAAATTTAAATTAATTCTAGAATCATGAAAATTGTATAAGTGATTTGGCGGTTATGAAGAGGGCTTTGATTTTGAGGCAAGGTAATTTTTTCTCGAACCTCCATAATTTTTTTCTTTTTGGATTATTAGGAAAATGAAATCTTATTTTCCTAATATAATATATATATTTTTTCTTTCTTCATAAAGATAATAAACCCAATGTATATGTATAGGAGTAATGAATTTTATTCTCTTACTCCGTAACATATAATCTTTTTAATTATTGGGTGTCTATTTTTACGGGACGAAATCTTATCCTCATTGACATAAGATCTTTTAAAGGTGAAAGCGGGAAATCATACCAATTAAGGCATGAAAAAAAGGTGGATGGTTTAATTTCTAAAAGAAAACTAGAGTTTAATAAAAAAATTTGAGAGCAACCTTTTTAATTTGAACATTCCTACGTTTCTGAAAGCATAAGTAGAAATAATATAAAATCCATAAATGTTATTTTCTAATATAAAAACGTGCTTTTATTCAAAAAAATCAGAAGTGAAATGAGAAAAACAAGTTCCTTATAATAAGAAAAAGACATAAAAAATTCTTTAAAATCTTAACCCCAGAAATCTAAATTTATCGAGCTACAATTAATAAACGAATAGTAAATAAAGAATTAATTAAAATTCGCTTATAAATAAACTCGAAACGATTATTTTGGAGAGCAAAGATATTAAGAAATGAGGTATTCGAATTATTTAATTTAAAATAAAATTTTTTATTTTTGGAGTTTTTCTAATTTTTTTGATATTTTGGGGTTATTTTCATTTTTTTGGAAATTTTAAGAGGTTATACTAATTATTTTTTTTTATTTTTTTTTTGTGAGTTATACTAATTTTTTTTTCTAATTTATTTTTTCTTATTTATGAAAATATTTACAAGAAGAGAGAGAAAATTTTTTACAAGATAGGAAAGAGAAGGGGAAAGAGACGAGAATATTTACACAAAATATTATTACAAAGTAAAAAAACATGATTGCCCGCGAACAGATTCTTATTTGGGTGGTTAGTTCAATGTGTCGAACGTCGCGGAGCGATGTTTCATTTTTTTTGAGAGTTTTAATTTTTTTATTATTATAAAAACATGAAAATTTTTGGAGTTTTAAATTTTTGCAATTTTTTTTGTTTTTGATTGGGTGCAGAAAATAAAAGAGCAGAAATTAAAAAACACCCTCATACTTAAGTCCAACATTGTCCCCACTGTTGTACTAAGTATGAGGAACGATAAATATATACATGAAATCTAGACAGCTATATACAAAAAATAAAAACACGAGTTAAGAAAATCTTCCCTAAAAACGTGTTCGGGAAGGCCCGTTAAGTTATGACCAGCAAAAGTTAGAAGTAGCAAAAATATAACAGAAAAAAGAAAAAAAAATGAAAAAGTTAATGTGTGCGGGTGATAGGGGTGGCGAGTGAGTGTGACTCGTAAGCTAATGTCTTAGCTATGTGAGTGTGACAGATATGCGTTCCTCTAGCGCTCACAATAGTGAAGCGCGTCGAAGCTAAAAAATAAATATAGAATATATATATATATAAATATAGTGTTTTTTTTTTAGTTTTTGATTTTTTGAAAATAAAAAAATTAGAAAACCAAATAAAAATAAGATAAAGGCATTATGAAAGATATATTTCTTTTTTTGAATTTTGAATTTTTTATGAAAATAAGATAAAAAATTTCATCCCTTTTTTTTTATATTTTTAAGTTTTTAAATTTTTTAGTTTTTTAAGTTTTTAAATTTTTGATTTTAAGTTTTTTAGTTTTTTTTTATAGTTTTTATGTTTTCAAGTTTCTAATTTTCTTTTTAATTTTTAATTTTTAAGTATTTATTATTATTATTATTGATATAATTATTAATATTATTAATATGATGATATATTTTTTTGGTTGATCATTTTTTTAAAAAAATAAAATAAAAGAAAAAATTAATAGTTTTCTGGAATTCAAAATAGTAAATCGAAATTCTCCTCGGCAATGATGCCAAAAACTTGATGGTTAAAACTCGCGGTGCCCCGCGGGTTAGGGTTTGATGGTTTATTAAAGAAAAAGGGGTGGTTATATTTAGTAGAAAGGCGGGGCATGCGGATTTATTTTATAAAAAGGGTTGAAACCGAGTTTTAACGAGAGGGAGGCAAGTGCACCTATCGCGAGTAGTACAGGATATTCCGGTGTGGAATATCGGGGTCGTATTGTTCTCGGGGCCGGTCTACCTATTTCTACTCTTTCCCTGAAAGTCTATTATTTTACCGATAATATTTTTAGTTGTGTGTTTATATAAAAAAGATGGCAGACGTAAAAATATAAATAATGCAGAAAGAAAATAGTAAGCCGATGAATAAATAGCGTGACGAATATCAAAACAGAATTCGAACTAAAATAACTTTTAATAAAAAAAGATCCTAAATTTAAAATTAATTAAGGCGGAGACTTGGTCATGGAGGTTCCACAGGAATGAGCTCACTTATCTCTAGGACTATTGCTCACCTAAACACTAAGACTATTCGACCGATCGTTAGACCGACGAAGGATTCCTCTTAACGCCCACATTACGCTAAGAACCCTGCTATTGGGTGGGGAACCCAATCTGACAGAACTACGCTTCTCCTCTTTCGAGGGGGAGTACGCAGTTCTCTTTACCCAAGGGGGATCGGTCAATACGTGCGGCCTCTCGGCATTGCGTATGGATAACGGAAATAGAGTCCACACATCAATTATGTGGCCCTACGCATCGTTAACCCGGGGCAAACCTTAAGTAATTTTAATTAAATAGAAAAATAGGACCTTTAATTATTTAAAGCAATTTTCTCTGTCCCAATGCTCCTCGATATTGAGGGCTAAGAGCGGTTAGCCACTAGCAGAATGGGGACACTTAAGCTAGAAAGCGATAAAAGAAAGCGGTAAAGGAAATCTATAAAGGAATGCAGTAAATGAAAGTTGTAAAGGAAAGCAGTAAATTGCGAGTCCCGGCTCAAATGAGTGGGCGGGGGTAAATCTATCTCATACACGCACGCACTCTACATAAATGAAAATGCACACACGCACTCTACATAAATGAAAACACACACACGCACACAAAGTTTCCTACTCAAGTGAGTAGGAGAAAAATTAAAGCAATAAAAAGGCATACACTCTACATAAAATCTAACTCATACACGCACACACACTTGCAAAAAAATAAAAAAAGAAAGATGCTGGAAAATTAAAAACGACATTTCTACCGCTAGATTGCGGAAGAAATGTGTAAAAAGACAAAATAAAAATTAAACGAGCGAAAAGTTTTGCAAATAAACGCAAAATGAAAATTCTCGAAAAATTAAAACAACTATATTTTCATTCTTATATTTTTATAAAAGAGCTTAAAAAGTGAAAATAAAACTAAAAAAGACGAAAAGTTTTACGATCCTAAAAAGTCCCAAGTTAAAGAAAATAAAGATAACATTTTTTAAAACTCTTTTATAAATTCATAAAGATTAAAATTAGGATAAAAAGAGAAATCTAAACCTAAACAAGTGATGAGCACGAAAATGAAACGGACATTACAACGGCTAGAAATGCTAAAAATTCCTAAATCTAAACCAAGTTATAAAAGCAAGAAACATAAAAACATCAAAGCCACAAAAAAGGGTAACGAAAAATCACTAAGAGTAGGGTGCTTAAATAAATTCCAAGCCATTCAAAGAGAGGAAAAACTAACATAGTTTATTAATAGGAAAAGCTATTACAAAGAAAGCTAAAACAAACATCCTAATACAAACTAAGAGAGAGGGGGGGAGAAATTTCTCTTACATAGCATTTAGAAACCATTTGGGCAACACCTACCCTAAGCAAAGTGGTCAAAAGTGGACAGGAAAGCTTTCTGAAAGCTCTTATTTATAGATAAAATTTTCGGGTGTGACACGCCCTAGTCACGGGTGTGACAGGGGGCGTGTCGGTACTGTGCATGTGTTGACCCGGCGATTTGATGGCAGAGCTGACTTCGGGGCGGTCCATGTGTCAGTCACGGACATGACAAGCTTGTCACGGGCATGACAGGGGGGCGTGTCAAGCTAGCTAGAAGTTTTTATGTCAGCAGCAACTTATCTTTGACTTGGTTGACTGAGTTGACTGACACGGGCGTGACAGGAGTGTCACGGGCGAGTTGGTTGGGCATTGAGTGGCGTTGAGTGTTGATGGCATTGAGTGGCGTTGAGTGTCGACGGCGTTGAGTGTCGAGCTCGGACACGGGCGTGACAGTCAGGCCACGGGCGTGTCTTGCCATTTCTCTGCAGAAAACCCGTTTTGATGGAAAAATCAAAGGAACACGCCCTGTCATGGGCATGAACTCTTTGACACGGGCGTGTCCTATGGTTTTTTCACAAATTTTCTAGAAAATTCCAGAAAAACAAAAATAAAGCTAAGTTAGAAATTATTTGCAAAAAAAAGTAATTTATTAAATAAAATAAACTAAAAATAACAAAACTAAACAAAAAAGACTTAAATAAAATACAAAAATATAGGTATATTTACAAGTCATCAAATACTCTCATACTTAAGCTTTTGCTATTCCAGAGCAAAAGTTGGATATGAACTTATAAGAAATAAAAAAGAATCCTAAATTTAACTACCGCTTAATTTAATTATAAGAAAGATCGAAATAAATTTCTGGGGTTTCGGAATTAAATCTTAAATTATGAAAATGTTATAAATAGAGAAACCGTTTCAGAAAATACTTCTAAACGAGAAAAATAGAAAATGAAAGTTATTTTTGTTAGTTTAACAAAAATGGATTGGAATTATAGAAAAAACTTTAGCTAAAATAAAATTAATAGGAAGTAATTTAATTTAAAAATTATGCTCTCAAAAAAATTTAAATTAATTCTAGAATCATGAAATTTGTAAAAGTGGTTTGGCAGTTATGAAGAGGGCTTTGATTTTGAGGCGAAGTAATTTTTTCTCGAACCTCTATAATTTTTTTCTTTTTGGATTATTAGGAAAATTAAATCTTATTTTCTAATATAATATTTTTTTTTCTTTTTTCCTAAAGATAATAAACTCAATGTATATGTATAGGAGTAATGAATTTTATCCTCTTACTCTGTAAATATAATCTTTTAATTATTGGGTGCCTATGTTTACGGGACGAAATCTTATCCCCATTGACATAAGATCTTTTAAAGGTGAAAGCGAAAAATCATACCAATTAAGACATGAAAAAAAGGTGGATGGTTTAATTTCTAAAAAGAAAACTAGAGTTTAATAAAAAAATTTGAGAGCAACCTTTTTAATTTGAACGTTCCTACGTTTTTGAAAGCATAAGTAGAAATAATATAAAATCCATAAATGTTATTTTCTAACAAAAAAATGTGCTTTTATTCAAAAAAACCAGAAGTGAAATGAGAAAAACAAGTTCCCTATAATAAAAAAAAAATTTCTTTAAAATCTAAACCCCAAAAACCTAAATTTATCAAGCTACAATAAATAAACGAATACTAAATAAAGAATTAATTAAAATTCGCTTATAAATAAACTCGAAACGATTATTTTGGAGTGCAAAAAGATTAAGAAAAGAGGTATTCAAATTATTTAATTTAAAATAAATTTTTTGTTTTTTGGAGTTTTTCTAATTTTTTTGATATTTTGGGGTCATTTTCATTTTTTTGGAAATTTTTAGAGGTTATACTAATTATTTTTATTTTATTTTTGTGAGTTATACTATTTTTTTTAATTTATTTTTTTATTTATGGAAATATTTGTAAGAAGGGAGAGAAAATTTTTTACAAGATAGGAAAGAGAAGGGGAAAGAGACGAGAATGTTTACACAAAATATTATTACAAAGTAAAAAAAAAACATGATCGCCCGCGAACAGACTCTTATTTGGGTGGTTGGTTCGATGAGTCGAACGTCGCAGAGCGATGCTTCATTTTTTTTGAGAGTTTTAATTTTTTTATTATTATAAAAACATGAAATTTTTGGAGTTTTAAATTTTTGAAATTTTTTTTGTTTTTGATTTGGTGCAGAAAATAAAAGAAAAGAAAATAAGAAACACCCTCATACTTAAGTCCAACATTGTCCCCAATATTGTACTAAGTATGAGGAACGATAAATATATATAAGAAATCTAGACAGTTATGTATAAAAAATAAAAACAGGAGTTAAGAAAAACTTCCCTAAAAACGTGTTCGGGGAGGCTCGTTAAGTTAAGACCTGCAAAAGTTAGAAGTAGCAAAAATATAACAGAAAAAAGAAAATAAAATGAAAAAGTTAACGTTCGGCAAAAAGTGTACGGGTGATAGGGGGTGGCGAGTGAGTGTAACTCGTAAGCTAACGTCTTAGCTATGTGAGTGTGACAAATATGGGTTCCCCTAGCACTCATAATAGTGAAGCGCGTAGAAGCGACAAAATAAATATAGAATATATATATATATATATATATAGTGTTCTTTTTTTAGTTTTTGATTTTTGAAATTAAAAAAATAAGAAAACCAAATAAAAATAAGATAAAGGCATTATGAAAGATATATTTTCATCCCTTTTTTTTTATTTTTAAGTTTTAAATTTTTTAGTTTTTTAAGTTTTTTAAGTTTATAAATTTTTGATTTTAAGTTTTTAAGTTTTTTTTATTTTTAAAGTTTTTATGTTTTTAAGTTTCTGATTTTTTTTTAATTTTTAATTTTTAATTATTTATTATTATTATTATAGATATTATTATTATTATTATGATGATGATATATTTTTTTGGTTAATCATTTTTTTTAAAAAAATAAAAATTAAAGGTAAAATTAATAGTTTTCAGGAATTCAAAATAGTAAATCGAAATTCTCCCCAGCAACGGCGACAAAAACTTGATGGTTAAAACTCGCGGCGCCCTGCGGGTTAGGGTTTGATGGTTTATTAAAGAAAAAGTGGTGGTTATATTTATTAGAAAGGCGGGGCGCGCGGATTTATTTTATAAAAAAGGTAGAAACCGAGTTTTAACGAGAGAGAGGCAAGTGCACCTATCGCGAGTACTACAGGATATTCCGGTGGGGAATATCGGGGTCGTATTATTCTCAGGGTTGGTCAACTTATTTCTACTCTTTCCCTGAAAGTCTATTATTTTACCGATATTATTTTTAGTCGTGTGTTTATATAAAAAAGATGGCAGACGTAAAAATATAAATAATACAGAAAGAAAACAGTAAGCCGATGAATAAATAGCGTGATGAATATCAAAACCGAATTCGAACTAAAATAACTTTTAATAAAACGAGATCCTAAATTTCAAATTAATTAAGGCGGAGACTTGGCCGTGGAGGTTTCACAGGAATGAGCTCACTTATCTCTAGGACTATTGCTCACCTGAACGCTAAGACTATTCGACCGATCGTTAGACCGACGAAGGATTCCTCTTAACGACTACATTACGCTAAAAACCCCGCTATTGGTGGGGAACCCAATCCGGCAGAACTATGCTTCTCCTTTTTCGAGGGGGCGTACGAAGTTCTCTTTACCCAAGGGGGATCGATCTATACGTGCGGCCTCTCGGTGTTGTGTATGGATAATGGAAATAGAGACCGCACATCGATTATGTGGTCCTACACGTCGTTAAGACAGGGCAAACCTTAAGTAATTTTAATTAAATAGAAAAACAGGACCTTTTATTATTTAAAGCAATTTTATCTGTCCCAATGGTCTTCGATATTGAGAGCTAAGAGCGGTTAGCCACTCATCGGAATGGGGACACTTAAGCTAGAAAGCGATAAAAGAAAGCAGTAAAGGAAAGCTGTAAAGGAAAGCAGTAAATGAAAGCTGTAAAGGAAAGCAGTAAATTGCGAGTCCCGGCTCAAATGAGTGGGCGGGGGTAAATCTATCTCATACACGCACACACTCTACATAAATGAAAACTCACACACGCACTCTACATAAATGGAAACACACACACGCACACAAAGTTTCCTACTCAAGTGAGTAGGAGAAAAATTAAAGTAATAAAAAGGCAAGTCCCACTCAAACGAGTGGGCGGGAAACGAAAGCAATGCGCCATTTAACTCTTAACGAGTAGGCGGAAATAGATGCTCGCACGCACACACTCTATATAAATTAAAATAAAGCTATAAAATCTAACTCATACACGCACACACACTTGCAAAAAAATAAGAAAAACAAAGATGCTGAAAAATTAAAACAACGACATTTCTACCGCTAGAATGCGGTAGAAAAGCGTAAAAAGACAAAATAAAAATTAAACGAGCGAAAATTTTTGCAAATAAACGCAAAATGAAAATGCTCGAAAAATTAAAACAACTATATTTTCATTCTTATATTTTTATAAAAGAGCTAAAAAAGTGAAAATAAAACTAAAAAAGACGAAAAGTTTTATGATCATAAAATGTCCTAAGTTAAAGAAAATAAAGATTACATTTTTTAAAACTCTTTTATAAATTCATAAGGATGAAAATTAGGATAAAAAGAGAAATCTAAACCTAAACAAGTGATGAGCACGAAAATGAAACAGACATTACAACGGCTAAAAATGCTGAAAATTACTAAATCTAAACAAAGTTATAAAAGCTAGAAACATAAAAACATAAAAGCCACAAAAAAGGGTAACGAAAAATCACTAAGAGTAGGGTGCTTAAATGAATTCCAAGCCAAGCAAAGAGAGGAAAAACAAACATATTTTATTAATAGAAAAAGCTATTACAAAGAAAGCTAAAACAAACATCCTAATACAAACTAAGAGAGAGGGGGGAGAAATTCCTCTTACATAGCATTTGGAAACCATTTGGGCAGCACCTACCCTAAGCAAAGTGGTCAAAAAGTGGACAGGAAAGCTTTCTGAAAGCTCTTATTTATAGATAAAATTTTCGGGTGTGACACGCCCTAGTCACGGGCGTCACAGGGGGCGTGTCGGTACTGTGCATGTGTTGATCCAGCGATTTGACGGCAGAGCTGACTTCGGGGCAGTCCACGTGTCGGTCACGGGCGTGACAAGCTTGTCATGGGTGTGACAGGGGGGCGTGTCAAGCTAGCTGGAAGTTTTGATGTCGGCAGCAACTTATCTTTGACTTGGTTGACTGAGTTGACTGACACGGGCGTGACAGGAGTGTCACGGGCGTGTTAGCTGGGCGTTGAGTGGCGTTGATTGGCATTGAGTGTTGATGGCGTTGAGTGTCGATGGCATTGAGTGTCGAGCTCGGACACGGGCGTGACATTCAGGCCATGGGCGTGTCTTGCCATTTCTTTGCAGAAAACCCATTTTGATGGAAAAATCAAAGGAATACGCCCTGTCACGGGCGTGACCTCTTTGACATGGGCGCGTTCTATGGTTTTTTCACAAATTTTCTGGAAAATTCCAGAAAAACAAAAATAAAGCTAAGTTTGAAATTATTTACAAAAAGAAGTAATTTATTAAATAAAACAAACTAAAAATAACAAAACTAAATAAAAAAGACTTAAATAAAATACAAAAATATAGGTATATTTACAACTCATTATAGTGCTTGTGCCTGAGTTGTAGGAGTCAGTTAGGCTCTGAGTTGTAAGATCTGAGGATCTGAGAAAGTGGAAGGAAGTTTGGCCGAATATAGCTTATTACCGGATAGGCTAAGAGGGAAAGTGGATGTACCCATCAATTGGGGAACCACTATAAATCACTATGTACTATGCTATGTGTGATGTGATTATTGTGTGTGCTATGATTGTTGTCTGTGTTGTGATTTTTATGTTCAGATAATTTATAAGCTGCTAAGAATTTTTAAATCGGACCTATTCACCCCCCCCCCCCTTTAGGTGTTTAGTTGTCTTGAAATCAAGACTTTCATATATATATATATATATATATATATATATATATATATGATTATTTAAATTAACCTAGAATGGGCGCGTACCTCAAAAATCGAACCGACAAATCCAATATTGTAAGATAGAATTTTCGCACAAAGTCAAATTCGGCGAGATTCACTGAATCCAAAGTCCGATTCGGCGAGTAAGAGATGATATTCAATGAATCGGCAAGTTTGCCTACTGATATTCGCCGAATTTTCCTTAGAAAATTCTTCTGCCGTCTTTGTTTAAGTACTGAGTGAATTCCTATTTTCTTAGCCTTCTTCACGAGTCCATTTTCATCATGCCTAGTTCCATTTTGAAGAACGAAAACTTGGCCTCGTCCAGCGCCTTAGTGAAAATATCTGTAACCTGCTTGTCTGTCGGGACAGAGCTGTGGGTTATGTCCTTGTTCTCTACATGCTCCCGGATAAATTGGTAGCGCACCTCAATGTGTTTTGTCCGGCTGTGGGAGACTGGATTGTTTGCAATTATTATTGTGCTGGATAAGTCGCAATACATGGGAATTTCTTAGAACTTTAAATTGTAGTCTTCTAATTGATTTCTGATCCATAGAAGCTATGAGCAACAACTATCCACAGAGATATACTCTGACTCATCAGTAAATGTTGCCACACAATTCTGCTTCTTACTGCTCCATGAGATAAGTCGTCTTCTAAGTAATTGACATGTCCCGGAAGTACTTTTCCTATCATCCCTGCTACTTGCAAAGTCAGCATCTGAAAATCCAATTAGCTCGACATCATTATTTCTTGGGTACCATAAACCAAGATTGGGTGTACCCTTAAGGTATCTAAAAATCCACTTTGTAGCGAAGTAATGAGATTCCTTAGTGTTCACCTGATATCGAGTGCAGTGTAACACCCCAAATCCCAAAATTGAGTTCAGGATGGACAACACGGCCTTGGACACGGGCGTGTCCCAAGACGTGTCCTTCTCTATATTGTCGAGTTGACACACAACCTGTTGAGTGCTCGACGAAATGCACTCGATGTTTATCGAGAGGGCAACACGGCTTGGGATACGGGCGTGTCCCAAGCCGTGTCGTGCTCTGTTTACTCGAGTGTGATTTGGGTCTCGATTGTGTCTCGAGTGAGGCATACGGCCTGGGACACGGGCGTGTCCCAAGCCGTGTCCTTATTTGTATTGTCTCGAGTAATCGACGAAATGCTCTAGATGTTTATCGAGAGGGTACACGGCCTACGACACGGGCGTGTTAGAGGTCATGTCCTCCTCGGTTTTTTGCCAGGTTTGTGAGGCCTATTGAATACGGGCTGTACACCGGCATATCTGAATCCATGTTTAGGCACACGGCCTGTGATACAGGCCTGTCACAGGGCCGTGTCCTGTTCTAGATAAGTCAGTTTGTGTGCCTCTTGAGGTACACGGCATGTGACACGGGCGTGTCACAAGCCGTGTTCGGCCCAAGAAAAGATATTTCAGGGCAATTTATGGTCGTTCATTTCCTTCATCTGGGATCCAATGGTCCAAGTTTCTCCCTGCTGAGTTAAGACCAAGGATTGAGAAGATAATTCTCATTCATCTTGGCTATTCTCTTTCTAAAAGAGATAGAAAGAAGGGAGAGCAAGAAGAAGGAAGAGGAGAAGAGATTTGGTCACTGGTGGAGCTTTAACAATCAGAATTGTGAGCCGAGTCCACATTTGTGGAGGCAAGAGTGTTGCGGTGCTTTCTATCTAGCTAGATTTCCATGGCTCCAGAGAGGTCGTCAAGGGTAACGATTTTCCTTCTTGGAGATGTGAAGTCATCGTTTTGGCATGTATATGGATTTCCCCCACCGAAAGGTGGCTTTGGAGGGATTTCCTTAGGTTGATTCTTGTGATCCCCAGTCTTCCATATAGATCAGGAAATGTATAGTAAGGAATAGGCATGTTGTGTGAAGCCCATCTGGACAGGTTGGTCTGGATTGGTGATGTTGCATTTTGCACACCGGAGAAGACTCCGTGTATAAATGTGTATGTTGTGGAGCGATGGGTTGTGCCTGTGAAGGGTAGTAACAAGAAGTACTGGAGTGGAATTCCAGGAAAATACCCTCGTGATTCTTGTGTTGTATGCTATGTTTGGGTTGAGTTTGGGTGCAGAAATAGAGTTCTGCTGAACCCGCCAAGCGACCGCGAGGAACGCTGGCACTAACTCACTTTTTGGATTATGAAGCCAGTCCTTGGTGGACAGTGTGGCTATTGTGAGCTGCAAGCTCTTGAAGGCTTCGTGCCGAACGGATGAGGGGAAAGCAGACTCGCGTCATGTTGGACAATTTGAGCAACAGGATTGGATAAACCGGACCTCGTTATGTCTGACCGACTGGTAGACCTAGTTATTGGTCTCGTTGGAGCGCATAATGAGAGTCTTAGGCCTACGCGCCATTAAGACTAAATGCTCAATACCGTTGGGTTTCGGACCATGAACGGTGGTGGGATCCTGGTTCACCAGTACACCAAGTATGTTCCCTGAGTGCACGGATCGTTGGGTCGTATGGCCAACGGTTGTGATATGTTGATTATGCGTGAGTGCACATTGTATGATATATCTGCTTGTGAAATTCTATGCCTGCAGTGAAGGAATACCACTGCCCCAGGAAAGGGGTAGGGTCGTTATAAATTGATCAGCTGAATGCTGACCGTTGCTTTATGTGCCACAATTATGGTGGGTTATCCCTGTGCAGGTGCTGGAGAGTTGAGAGGGAAATAGAGGGCTGAAGCGTCATGAAGCCCCTACTATTGCTACTGGCCCTCAAAGGCTGAGCAAAGACTTTTGTTATGTTCATGTGTGGTCAGCCTGCGCGTTGTTGTTTGTAATCCACACTTGTAAAGCGTAACTGTGAGGCCATAAGGCCAAACCTTTGTGTATTTGGTATATATTCCTTTGGGGTTATATATAAATGTGGTTGTTTATATATATAGTGGAAATTCGTGGTTGTTAAGTTCAACATTAACTTTAAAAGCTTCTTCTAGCATGGTTTGAGTTAGGATGCAAATATGTTTTGGTATTAACCTGTTACCTAACCGCCTGTTATGACATATGGTGTGGGGCCCCGGCGAGACTTCTATTATATGTTATTTAATGGATGAGATTGTTATAATTTGGTATCAGCTTGTCTCGGTTTTCCTCTTTCGAATTCGTGGTCGAATTCTTTTGTGGGGTGGCGAGCACGTGTAAGTGAGACCCGCTTTAACATTATTGAACTCAAGAATGTCCACTTAGGAATGAAAATACACATATATGGGGTACTTGTGCATTTCTGGTATTGCTTTGTGCAATATTATAGTTGCTTACTTGTGTGTTTCACGATTGTAGGTGACTAAAGGTAATGACGGGCCACAAGAACCCCAACATTCGATGGGGATTAATGAGCCAAGTGCGGCGCCAACATCTCCTCCTTCGGTAGAGAAGGTCCGGTTGATCGCGGATGTGGTCTTCACAATGATCAAGGCCCACTATGAGGGACATGTACAACTCTCAGTTCTTGTTGTGTGTCCTATACCGGTTGGTATACGTGAGCAGATGGCAAGGTAAAGAGCATCGGCCCTGCCGTTGAATATGTGTCTGATCCAAGGAACATATACGGCCGAGGAGTACTTTCATGCATTTGTTGAGTTGAGACAACATGCAGAGTTTGTGTTTGAAATCGAGGAGACTAAGACCAATAGATTTTACGATGGTCTGCGCGATGAACTACGATGTTTATTGGTGGGTCCAAAGTTGCTTGGATTTTTTTCCTTGGTAATGGCAGCTAGGTCTTTGGAAATGGACTTAAAGCAGTTCAGGGCGAGACACGGTGTCAATGTTCCAACCTTTGTAAATGCGTCAAAATCAAATTCTCGTAAGTGGAAGAAGAAGTTACATCTGTTGGAGTCAACCTCTTCCACCATCATGGGAACAAAGAAAAGGTGTGGTCCACATGTTTGTTTATCTTGTTGTAAGGTAGGACATCGTGCTCAAGAATGCCATGGTACTACACCAAGGGCCAAGAAATCTAAGACTTGAGCAGTTGTAGGGCGAACTCCAACCATTTCTTACTCATGTGGCAAAGAAGGACATAAAGCCCGAGACTACAAAAGTGGCCCTTAGTTGACACTATACATATCTAACTGTAATTATGTAGCGTATATTTCCTAGTCAGTAATAATTCGTACAATCCTTGTTTTGCGTATATAAACATGTTGTGATGAATAATCAAGAAGTTGTTGGTTTTAGGCTTTTTATGCCGTGTGGACTTATCTTGGCATCACAGATAAGAGTGGAATGACATGGTCGTAGTGAAAAGAGTGATTATGAGTAGAATGTGACATGTTAAGATGTCGTTATGATATCATATCAGGATGTTGGAGCGTTTATGCTGACAATAGTTGTGGTTGTTGTGGTCATAGATATAGTCTAGCTCTTGGAGCAGTGTACCGATGTAGGTTACACCTTCACAGAAATTATACTGGGAAAGGACACCGAACGAGAGACCAAGTTTGCTTACATGTAAGGGTTGAGAAGGATGTTGATGTCTGCTCTCCAAGTCGTCAAACTTGTTCGGTCGTGCAAGAAGTAATTCTGCATGCGGATAACGTCCATTAGGATAAAGCCCGGTTAAGTGACACTTCTATTATGTCGACTTATACAGATGTGTTTCCTTATAACCTTCCTAGGCGATGAAGCCCACAGGAGACCAACGACGCTATTGCGGTGGTGCTAGGTGTGAAACCTGTAAGCTGTCGGAGAAAAACAAGTATCCGATTCCGCGGATAAATGACTTGTTCGATCAGCTAGTGGGATTGACTGTCTATTCTAAACTAGACTTGAAATCTGGTTATTACCAGTTGAGGATTAAGGAAGGTGACATTCCCAAGACAGCGATTGGAACACGCTAAGGTTATTATGAATTCACTGTAATGTCGTTTGGGCTATGTAATGCGCCATCGGTGTTCATGGATCTAATGCACCGAACGTTCCGAGAGTACTTGGATCTGTTTGTGATCATATTCATTGATGATATCTTGGTGTACTCTCAATCTGAAGCTGATCATGCGAACCATTTACGGTTGGTGTTGCATACCCTGCGGAGAAATAAACTCTTTGCCAAGTTCTCAAAGTGTGAGTTTTGGTTGTCGTCAGTGGCTTTTCTTGGCCACGTAGTAAGTGGAGAGGGCATTGTGGTGGATCCGTTAAAGATAAGTGTCATATGAGAGTGGCCAGTGTTGTCTTCAGTCACTGAAGTCAGGAGTTTCCTTGGACTGGCAGGCTACTACAGACGTTTTGTGGAGAACTTCTCACAGATCACTTTGCCTCTTACCACATTAACGAGGAATGATACGAAGTTCGTTTGGATGCTAGAGTGCGCGCGAGCTTTTGAAGAGCTAAAGAGTTGTTTGACCACGATGCCTGTTTTGACATTGCCATGTGGTACAGACAGTTATGAAATTTATAGTGATGCTTCAGGGAGCGGCTTAGGCTGCGTTCTTCTTCAGTTTGGCAAGATGATTGCTTATGGCTCACGCCAGTTGAAAGTACATGAGCAGAATTATCCCGTCCATGACTTGGAGTTGGCGGCGGTGATCTTTGCACTAAATTTGTGGCGGAACTATCTATATGGTGTAAAAGTGGATGTCTTTATGGATCATAAGAGCCTAAATACCTATTAGATCAAAAGGATCTCAATATGCAACAACGGAGGTAGATGGAGTTCCTCGGGGACTACACCTTTGATATTCACTATACTCCTGGAAAGGGAAATGTGGTCGCAGATGCCTTGAGTTGTAGGACTCCGGTAAGGGCAAATTGGTTGCGGATGCATGATGATCGTCTGATCTAGGAGTTGGAAGCATTGGAGATTTATTGTGTTTACAAAAATTCCACATCCGATACATGCTTGAACTAGAAAGAAGTATAGTATGACCTTGCGGACAGGGTTCGGCAAGCAACGAAACTTGATGAAAGTCTCTAACGCTATACAGTGGATGGTTTAAATGACCAATTCTCCGAGGATGACGGCCTTTTAAGTAAAGAGGGTCATTTGTGCGTCCCAAGTATGGGTAAGTTGAGGGAAGAATTTATGTATGAGGCTCGCTTTACAAAATACTCAATTCACCAAGAGAGCGCAAAGATGTACAAGGACATGAAAAAGTTGTTCTGGTGGCCAGGATTAAAGAAAGACATAGCACATTATGTGGCTTAATGTCAAACATGTGCCTTGGTGAAAGCGGAAGGCTAGAAGCCTGGAGGTTTCTTGAATTCATTACCTATTCCGGAATGGAAGTTTGATGATATTTCAATGGATTTGTGCACGGGTTGCCGAGATCTCAATGTAGTAATGATTTGGTTTGGGTGATCGTAGACCGGTTGACTAAAGTGGCTCACTTCCTTTCGAACAAGAGGGACGATTAAGTGGAAGTTTTGGCGAAACTTTATGTTGAGCAAATCGTACGATTGCACGGTGTTCCTCATAACATTGTAAGTGATCGTGATGGGCGATTCACTTTGAATGATTAAAGGCTAAACCATCAATTATTGGGAACAAAGTTAACATTCAGTACGACCTTTCATCCCCAAACTGATGGCAAGACTGAGAGGACCAACAGAACGATGAAGGACATGCTCCGAATGTGTGCCTTGGATTTTGGTAAGAGGTGGGAAGATAATCTCTATATGTCAGAGTTTGCCTGTAATAATAGCTACAAACCAGCATAGGTATTCCTCAGTTTGAAGCTTTGTATGGTCGGAAATGTCGTACACCATTAGCTTGGGCGGAAACATGCAAATCTAACCTATATGGGCATAAAGAAGTCGAAGAAGCTAATTTGACGATACGCTCTATTCGGGAGAGGCTACTGATAGCCCAAGATAGACAAGACAAATACTATAATGCCAAGCACCGAAACATTGAGTTTGCGGTGGGCGATTGGGTATATTTGAAGATCAAACCCTTCAAGGTGTGTCCAGGATTCGGCGTCTGAAAAATTTAAGTCCGAGATATCTTGGTCCGTTTGAAGTGGTGGAGCGAATTGGGGAAGCTGTCTATCAACTAGCTCTTTTGGAAGAACTGAGTGGATTGCAAACGATCGTCTACCGATCGAATTTGGGCTAATGACGAAGGTTAGACCCATTCAGATTGAGGATAGAGCTGATAAACAGTTGTGGAACAAGACAATTGGAATGGTCAAGATCCGATGGGACAACTGTGGCCGTGAGATGCTATCATGGGAGCGAGAGCAGACCATGCAGGCTGAATTTCCCGAGCTATTTGTTAAAACTATTGTACAGTGCGTGTCAAGTTGTATCAACCATTTGTGAAGGTATAACATCTTTATTGCTGTTTTACTTACTGTGTGCAAATTTTGGGATGAAATTTCTTGTAATGAGGGGAGGGTTGAAACACCCCAAATCCCAAAATTGAGTTCAGGCTAAACAACATGGCCTGGGACACGGGGGTGTCCCAAGCCTGTCCTGCTATATGTTGTTGAGTTAACACACAACCTGTCAAGTGCTCGACAGAATGCACTCGATGTTTATCGAGAGGCCAACATGGCCTGGGTCACGGGCATGTCCCAAGCCGTGTCCTTCCCTGTTTACTCAATTGTTATTTTGGTCTCGAGTATGTCTCGATTGAGGCACGCGGCCTGGGACACAGGTGTGTCCCATGCCGTGTCCTTCTCTGTGTTGTCTCGATTACTCGACGAAATGCTCTTGAGGTTTGTAGAGAGGGTACACGGCCTGCGACTCGGGCATGTCAGAGGGCGTGTCCTCCTCGGGTTTTGGCCAGGTTTGTGAGGCCTATTGAACATGGGCTGGACACAGGCGTATCCGAAGCCGTATCTAAGCACATGGCCTATGACACGGGCGTGTCACAGGGCCGTGTCCTGTTCTGGATAAGTCGGTTTATGTGTCGCTTAAGTTACACGACCTGTGACACGGGCGTGTCACAGGTCGTGTTCGTCCAAGGAAAAGTTATTTCAGGGAAATTTATGGCCATTCATTTACTTCATCTGGGATCCAATGGTCCAAGCTTCTCCCTGTTGAGTTAAGACCAAGGATTGAGAAGATAATTCTTATTCATCTTGGCTATTCTCTTTCTAAAATAGATAGAGAGAAGGGAGAACAAGGAGAAGGAAGAGGAGAAGAGATCCGGCCGCCGGTGGAGCTTCAGCGTTCGGAATTGCGAGCCAAGTCAAGGTTTGTGGAGGCAAGAGCGTTGCATTGCTTTCTATCTGGCTAGATTTCCATGGCTCCTGAGAGGTCGTCAAGGGTAACGATCTTCCTTCTTAGACATGTGAAGTCATCGTTTTGGCATGTATATGGATTTCCCTCACCAAAAGGTGGCTTTGGAGGGATTTCCTTGGGTTGATTCTTGTTATCCTCAGTCTTGCATATAGATCCGGAAATGTGTAGTACAGAATAGGCATGCTGTGTGAAGCACATCTGGACAGGTTGGTCTGGATTGGTGATGTTGCATTTTGCGCACCGGAGAAGACTCCGCGTATAAATATGTATGTCGTGGAGTCAATGGGTTGTGCTTGTGAAGGGTAGTAACAGGAAGTACTGGAGTGGAATTCCAGGAAAATATCCTCGTGATTCTTGTGTTGTATGCTGTGTTTGGGTCTAGTTTGGGTGCAGAAAGAGAGTTATGTTGAACCCTCCAAGTGACCATGAGAAAAGCTGGCACTAACTCCCTTTTTGGATTATGAAGGCAGTCCTTGGTAGACAGTGTGGCTATTATGAGCTGCGAGCTCTTGAAGGCTTCGTGTCGAACGGATAAAGGGAAGCTGACCCACGTCATGTTAAACGATTTGAATAATGGGATTGGCTTAACCAGACCGCGTTATGTCTGACTGATTGGTAGAACTAGTTATTGGTCTCGTTGGAGCGCAAAATGAGAGTCTTAGGCCTGCGCGCCATTAAGACTAAATGCTTAATACTGTTGGGTTTCGAACCAAGAACAGTGGTGGGATCCTGGTTCGATGGTACACCAAGATTGTGCCCTGAGTGTACGAATCGTCGTGCCGTGCGGCCGACGGTTGTGATATATTGATTGTGCGTGAGTGCACATTGTATGATATATCTGCTTGTGAAATGCTATGCCTGTAGGGAAGGAATACCACTTCCCCAGGAAAGGGGTAGGGTCGTTATAAATTGGTTAGCTGAATGCTGACCGTTGCTTTATGTGCCACCATTATGGTGGGTTGTCCCTATGCAGGTGCTGGAGAGCCGAGCAGGAATTAGACGGCTGAAGCATCGTGAAGCCCCTGCTACTGCTGCTGCTACTACTGGCCCTCAAAGGCTGAGCAAAGACTTTTGTTATGTTCATGTGTGGCCGGCATGCGCATCGATGTTTGTAATCCACATTTGTAAAGCGTAATTGTAAGGCCTTAAGGCCAAACCTTTGTGTATTTGGTATATATTCCTTTGGGGTTATATATAAATGTGGTTGTTTATATATATAGTAGACATTCGTGGCTGTTGAGTTCAATATTAACTTTAAAAGCTTTTGCTAGCATGATTTGAGTTAGAATGCGAATATATTTTGGTATTAACTTATAACCTCGCCGCCTGTTTGTGGCATATGGTGTGGGGCCCCGGCCAAACCTTCTATTATATGTTATTTAACGGATGGGGTCGTTACATGCAAACACAGGTTGATAACATTATATCTGGTCTACTGGTAGTCAGGTAAAGCAAGGATCCAATTATGCTTCTATACTTTGTTTCATCAAAAGGTTTCCCTTTCTCATCCATGTCCAGAGACACAGTTGAACCCATTGGAGTCCTCATAGAGGATGCGCTCTTTATTCCGAATTTCTTAAGAACCTCCTTGGTGAACTTCGTCTGAGAGATGACAATTCCATCTTCAGATTACTTCACCCGAAGTTCTAAGAAATACTGCAGCTCACAAATACATCTCATTTCAAACTTCCCTTGCATAAGTTTGGAAAACTTTTTGCAAAGGTGGTATTCCATAGAGACAAAAATAATATCGTCGACATAGATTTGCACTAGCATAATCTTGCCTTTAACTTCCCTAAGAAATAATGTCTTATTTATCTTTGCCCTCGTGAACTTGTTCTCAAGAAGAAAGCTAGACAAAGTCTCATACCAAGCTCGGGGAACTTGCTTTAACCCGTATAGAACTTTATTTATAAAGTAAACATAATCAGGGAATTGAGAATTGACAAAACCTCGGGGTTACGCTACGTATACTTCCTCTTTCAGATTCCCATTAAGCAATGATGACTTCACATCCATTTGGTAGACGGTTAAGCCTTTGAGGGCAGCATATGCAAGAAATAACTGATCACCTCGAGCCTGGCCACTGGAGTAAAGGTCTGGTCGAACTCGATCCCCTCTTCTTGTCTATATCCATGTGTTATAAGTCTGGCTTTGTTCTTGATGATTACTCCGTGTTCATCCAGCTTGTTTCTGAATATCCACTTGGTGCTGATCACATTTTGTCCCTTGGGCCTGGGTACCAGCTCCCAGACTTTGCATCGTTCAAACTGATTGAGCTCCTATTATATTGCCAAAATCCAATAAAGCATCCTTCTTTGCCACTTCAAATTTCTTTGGATAAATATGAGATAGAAAACTAAGATGCATAATCTCATTAGTTGTACCTCTTCTAGTTCTAACACCGTCGCATAGATCTCCAATGATCTTATAAGTCAAACGATCTCTTAGGTTTCTGAACCCTAGGTTCCTTGATCTCCCTTCATTAGGCTCTGCAACATCCGGTGCCGCCTCTGTAGTTTCAGGCAATTCTTCTTCTAGGGGTTCTTCATCCACCAAGCCTGGATTGATGAGCTTGACTGAGCTTGGATCTTCTTCCTTGACAACTTTATTCAAGCTTAGCTCCTTGAACCTGGTACCTGCATCTGCACCAATAACACTAGGCAAGCTGCTATGGAGCATGCTAGTCTCATCAAATACAACATTTATCGACTCTTCTACCACCATAGTTTTCTTATTGAAAATCCTATATGCCTTACTATGGATACTATATATAACACCCCAAAAATCCCTAAGTCCCAAAATGTGTGACACGGCCCGGGACACGGGCGTGTCCAGTGCACACGGTCTGGGTGGGTGATTCTTGTTTGCACATCGTAGAAGACTCCGTGATTATTGCTAGTATGCTAGAAATATATGGTGGATGCCTGTGGCTTGGTGCCGCAGGAAGTACTGGAGGAAGTCTAGGAAATTATGAGAGTTGGGTTCAACTCTTGTGGCTGTGAGTGCCATGTGGTATAAAGGGCGTAGTGTCGAACAGGAAAGGTGAAACCGACCCGCGCCTGTAAGTTGACCATGAGTACTTCGGTATTCCTTTGTGGCAAGGAGATTTAAGTAATGGGGGTGGCTGATCTGTACCTGCATTATGACAACTGTACAAAATAGCGTCAAGGCATTGGGCTTTCGTTAAGGGCATAATGAGAGTCTTTGGTCTGGGTGCCATAAAGACTAGAAATGCTCAAGTTTGACCGTCATGTCAAGGACCTCTGAACGACGGTGGGATCCGGTGTTTCCGGTAAACCTGAATGTGCCCTGAGTGCACGAAATGTTGGGCCATCGTGCTAGCATTTGTGATAGGTATTGCCTTGGTAGCTGAAAATATATATATATATGTGTGTGTGATGTAAATTGCTATGCAGGGAAGGAATTCCACTGCCCCGTACCAGGGGCAGGGTCATTATAATTGGTCAGCTAAATGTTGACCGTTTCCTTATTTGCCACCGATTGGTGGATTGGTTCTTTCCGGTGCAGGTGGTGTTGGTCCAAACGGTACTTAGCGGGCTGAAGCCCAAGCTGCGTTGCTGCCCTCGAAGGCCTTGTTTTGCTTAGTCTTGTTCATGTGTGGCCGGCCTGCGTGCTGATGTTTGTAAACCACACCGTATGTTCAGATAAACTTGTAAATGCCATAAGGCTGTGTACCTGTTATGTATGGTTGTATACATTCCTATTTTGGTTATAGAAGTGGACAATTCCTGTATTATTGAGTTCATATTTTAAACCTTGAAGCTTCCGATAGAATGCTTTGTGTTAGGGTGCGATGGTTCTTGGTATTATTTTGTGACGTCTCCGCCTATTTGTGGAATATGGTGTGGGGCCCCGGCCGGACCCTCTATTATATCCTACGTGACGGGTAGAGGTGTTACAATTTGGTATCAGCTTGTTGGTCGATCTCTTCTGAATTCCCGGACGAATTCTTTTGCGGGGTGGCGAGCACGTGTCAGTGCTGCCGTTATAACGCATTTTTTGAACTCAATAATGTCCACTTAGGAATGTACATACACTTGTTTGGTGAACCTGTGTGTTCATTTTTGGTTTGTTTTCCATTTGTTTAGTCGTTAAATTGTGTTTCTACACATATAGGTGACTAGGAGTGTTGCAGGTCAATCAGAATCTCAGCATTCTATTGAAAGTGCGACACCAGCTAAGGTGCCCACACCTCCTCCACTTGCTGAAACTGTCTGTTTGATTACGGAGACAGTGATTGCAGTAATTAATGCTCAGCAAGCTAGGCAGGCTCGGCCTACAGTGGTGCAAATTCCGGCTGAGATAAGACAAGAACCAATAGAGGCTGTAGTTGATCCGCGGGCGACAGATCAACAATTGAAGCTTTTCATGAGCTTCAATCCTCCTCAATTTACTGGGGCGGGTTCCCCAGCCCAAGCGGAGGATTGGCTCTCTAGGATTAAGAGGCTCTTGATCACTATCAGAGTAGAGGAGGAACAGAAAGTAACACAAAACACTTTCCTGCTTGAGGGAGAGGCTCGGTTGTTGTGGGACGAGGTCAAACTGCACTACTTGGCGGGCAGACGTTTGACGGGAGTCTCGATGGATGAGTTCTCTCGATTATTTTTAGCAAAGCATCTCCCGATACAGCAAAGAATTTCCATGGAGTTGGAGTTCCAACGTTTAACTCAAGGGGAGCATAGTGCGGATGAGTATCTGCATGAATTTACACGTTTGGGATGGTACGCGGGAAATATCTTCACCGAAGAGGAGCGTAAGACCAGTCAGTTCTATAGGGGACTACGAGATTAGCTGCGGTATTTTCTCTCGAGTTCTGTGAATAAGGGATTCCAAACGTTGGTCTATACGGCTTGGTCTTTGTAAAAGGATATGAAAAGAGGACAAGCAAGGGGGGCCTTGGCTGTTACGAAATCGGAGTTTAAGCCGCCGCATCCGGAGAAGTCTGGATACCGAAGGAGATGAAATAAGAAGTCCAAATATACTGGACAAGCTCCTTCAGCGACAATGACGGAAGTATCTTCTTGGTATGGATCTCACGCTTGTTTTATGTGTGGGAAGTTGGGACACTTTTCACGTGATTTCCGAGTTGGCCCTACGAAGGGTGAAAGAAGATGGGAGTGTCTTATGCGGAGAAAGGGAAGACTGTGGTGGAGTCTTCTACATTGCACACACAGCACGGGTTTTTAACCTTTGGCAATAGGAGGCCATTAAGCAGGCCGATGTCGTCACAGGTGCGTGTTGTTTTAAATTTTATTATATGATGTGTGATGTGATTGTTTTAATCTTGGTGTTATAGGTTTTGTCCATATACGGGACTCTCCGGCACAAGCACTGTTTGATACAGGTGCTTCACATTCGTTTCTGTCGGAAGATTTCATCATGCGAATCGGGGTGCCTATACGGACCGCGACAAACGGTCTGAAGGTGTTAATACCTAACGGATGTTTGATGTGTGCAGATAAGTCTTGTTGTGTTGAGGTCAAGATAGGGAGTCGGGATTTCAAGGTGGAAAGGTTAGTATTGCCGATATCAGAGTTTGATATAATCTTTGGTATGGACTGGCTATTAGAGCAGCATGCTTGTATAGATTGCATCTCAAAAGAGGTTACATTGGGGAAAAATACCGAACAAGAGGCCAAGTTCAGTGGCATGTGAGGGATGAGTAGGGTATTGATATCTGCTCTCCAAGTCATTAAGGCAGTTCGGAAGGGTGCAGAGTTATTCTTCACACTCATTGAGGCGGTGGAGCCAAAGGCAAGTGTAAGTGAGGTTCCGATTATATCGGAATACACTGATGTGTTTCCAAAAGACCTTCTGGGGTTACCACCCCAAAGGGAAATCTACTTCGCTATCGAGCTGGTGCCAGGTACAAAACCTATGGCCCGCTCGCCTTATCGAGTAGCTCCAAAGGAGATGGCAGAATTAAAGGTTCAGTTGCAAGAATTGCTAGAGCAAGGCTATATACGCCCAAGTCACTCGCCTTGGTGCGCGCCGGTTCTCTTTGTGAAAAAGAAGGACGGCAGCTTGCGTCTATGCATTGATTATAGGGAACTGAACAAACTAACAGAAAAGAACAAGTATCCAATTCCACGGATCGACGACTTGTTTGATCATTTAGTTGGCTCGACTGTATACTCCAAGTTGGATTTGAAGTCAGGCTACTATCAGTTGAGAGTTCGTGAAAGTGACATACCAAAAACAGTGTTTGGAACACGCTATGGTCACTATGAGTTCACGGTAATGTCGTTTGGGATGTCTAATGCGCCATCGGTATTCATGGACTTGATGCATCGAACATTTAGGGAATACTTGGACCTCTTTGTGATCGTCTTTATTGACGATATCCCCGTATATTCCCAATCCGAAGAAGATCACGCAAATCACTTGCGGATGGTGTTGCACACTCTCAGGAAGAATAAGCTCTACGCCAAGTTCTCTAAGTGTGAGTTTTGGCTGTCGTTAGTGGATTTCCTTGGCCATGTGGTTAGTGGAGAGGGCATTGCGGTGGATCCTTCAAAGATAGTTGCTATACGGGAGTGGCCTGTTCTCTCTTCAGTAGCAGAAGTCAGGAGTTTTCTTGGGATTGCGGGCTACTACAGGCGCTTCGTAGAGAATTTCTCGAGAATAGCTTTACCTCTCACCACACTGACGAGAAAGGATCAGAAGTTCAATTGGACGCCGGAGTGCGCTCGAGATTTTGAAGAGTTAAAGAGTCATTTGACCGCGGCGCCAATCTTAACATCGCCATGTGGTCAAGACGGCTTTGAGGTCTATAGTGATGCATTAGGGAGCAGCTTAGGTTTTGTTCTTTTGCAATTCGGAAAAGTGATAGCTTATGGCTCACGCCAGTTGAAGGTGCTTGAACGGAATTACCCCGTCCATGATTTGGAATTGGCGGCAGTTATATTTGCACTCAAACTATGGCGTCATTATTTATATAGCGTGAAAGTGGATATATTCACGGACCATAAGAGCCTGAAATATCTATTGGATCAGAAAGATCTTAATATGCGATAGAGAAGGTGGATGGAGTTTCTTGGTTACTACACCTTCCAAATTAATTATACTCCCGGTAAAGGGAATGTAGTCGTGGATGCCTTGAGTCATCGGACTACGGCAAGGGCAAGTTAGCTTTTAAGGCATGATGAAAGCCTAATTAGAGAACTGGAGGCATTAAATATTTCTTGTGTTGAAAGGAATGCCACTGCAGATGCGTGCTCAAACTGGACGGAGGTACAATGTGACCTGGCGGACAGAGTTCGACAAGCAATAGAACTTGATGAAAGTCTACAATGCTATGCAGCGGAAAGTGTGGACTCTAGATTTTTATTTAATGACGGTCTTTTTTGAAGGGCGGTCGTCTGTGTGTCCCAAGTAAGGGTAAGCTTCATGAAGAGGTGATGTATGAAGGCAACTTCACAAAATATTTAGTTCATCCCGGGAGCACGAAGATGTATAAAGATATGAAGAAGCTTTTCTGGTGGCCTGGAATGAAGGACATAGCACGCTATGTCGCTAAGTGTCAAACGTGTGCTTTGGTAAAGGCGGAATGCCAAAAAACGAGTGGTTAACTAAAGCCGTTACCTATTCTTCAATGGAAATTTGACGATATTTCCATGGATTCATGCATGGATTGCCGAGATCACAGCGTGGAAATGATGCGGTATGGGTGATTGTGGATTGGTTAACCAAGGTGTCACACTTCATCCCGAACCGTAAGGACGATTTAGTTGAGAAGTTGGCAAAGATATACATGGATACTACTGAACGATTGCACGGTGTGCCCCGTAGCATCGTTAGTGATCGAGATGGGCGTTTCACTTCGAGTGATTGGAGATTAGTCCACAAATTGTTAGGTACAAATTACATTTTAGTACGACCTTTCACCCTCAAACAGATGGTCAGACCGAGAGGACCAACAGGACATTGGAGGATATGCTCCGAATGTGTGCGCTGGATTTCGGGAAGAATTGGGAAGATCATCTTGGTGTGGTTGAGTTCGCCTATAACAACAACTACCAAGCGAGTATCCAGATGGCGCCCTTTGAGGCTTTATATGGTAGAAAATTCCATACACATTTGGCTTGGGCGGAGAATGGCGAAACGAAGTTGTATCGGCAAAAAGAGTTAGATGATGCCAACTCAGTTATACGGTTGATACATGAAAGACTGATGGTGGCTCAAGACAGGCAAGCTAAGTATTACAATGCCAAGCATCAAAATGTGGAGTTTGCGGTGGGCGATTGGGTGTACTTTAAAATCAAACCATTCAAAGGTGTGTCCAGGATACGGCGTCTGAAAAAGTTGAGCCCAAGGTATCTAGGACCGTTTGAAGTGGTCGAGCGTAATGGTGAAGCTTCCTATCGGTTAGCACTTTCACGAGAGCTGAACGGTTTACATGATGTGGTTCATGTCTCGGTGTTGCAAAAGGTGCTAAGAGAGCCAGTCCAAGTGGTTGTTGCAGATCAAGTATCGGTCGACAGTGGGTTAACGACGAAAGTTAAGCCTATTTGAATCGAGGATCGAGCCGAAAAGCAGTTGCGAAACAAGATGATCGGGATGGTCAAAGTCCGGTTGGACAATTGTGGTCGTGAGGAGCTAACATGGGAGCGAGAGCAGACCATGTGAGCTGAGTTTCCTGAGCTTTTTGTGTAATTAGTTGACCGTGTACGTTCTGCTGTAACAAAACTGTTAGTGGCATAGCATTGTGATGTTTGTTCCCTTGCTGCGTACAAATTTCGGGACGAAATTTATTTTAAGGGGGGGAGGATTGTGAAAGTGAAGGGATAGATACTACTCTAGAGGGGGGTGAATAGAGTTATCAAATTTTACACTAAACAAAACTTAATAGTCTGCCCAACTCCCTTGGAGTGAAATGCGGAATGAAAAGATTATAGATATGGAGAAAAACCCTAAAGCCTACCACAAGTGTTGTGCACAAACTCAAGCTAACTGTAATTACAGTTAAGGCTTGGAAATCCTAATCAGCAACTAGCAAACCTAGTTATATCTAATCACAGCCATAATGCAGGAATTAAAATAAGCAAGCCAGACGACACAAGGAATTTATAGTGGTTCCCCAAACAACTTGGGTACGTCCACTCTTCTACCCACACGGTAGGAATCCACTACAGGTTTTTGATCAGGTGCCCTGCCACCACAAGATCTGCTTCAGGTAGATCTAGAAACCCTTTAGACTTTTGATCAGGTGTCTAAAAACTGAACATAGGTTTTTGATCAGGTGCCCTGCCACCAAGGGATACTTTTGAAGGGAGTAATAACCCTGTACAGGAGGGGGAAAGAAGGTTAAGATTTCTTCTCTATTTTACAAAGGATTAAAGAAGCACAAAGACTTGCACTAAGCTAGACAGCTCTAAAGAATCAAGGCTCCCCCTGGCTCAAAAATGTCCAAGTGAAGTCTCGCTTCAGTGCAGAAAACTCTTCAGAAAGATCTGAAGGAAAAACTACAAGAAGATAATAAATAATAAAATTAGAAATCTTCAAGCAGCTATCTTCTTCTTCTTCTTCTTCAAAAGAACTCTGAGTTAGAACTTCCTGGAACAGGAGATCTCAGGTTGAAGAAGAGCAGAAGAGCTTAACACTTCTCAGATGAATGGAAATTGCTGAGAGCAGAAAACTTGAACTTGATGAAGGCTTGAATGCTTAAATGAATAACTGGTTAGCTAGCTCAAATCCTTCACCAAAGGATTCCTTTTATAACAGCAACAAGCAACGGCTCTTTTCAATTTGAACTATTTGTCTTCTTCTGAAACTTGAAACCTGGGCTGCAAATATCACAAGGACAAACAAACTCTGCAGCAAAATATTCCATAAAAGGGATAAACCTTTTTCAAGGAAACTACAGGCAGCAATCTGATAATAAAGGTACTAAATAAAATCACATCAGAAACAAACTCTTTATAGCAAAAGGAAGACTTTTCAGTCTAACGACTACAAAGGACTGACAGCAGATAAAGTAAAATATAATGACAGCTAATAAGACAAACGACTTTATCTGAAAAGATTTTACTCAGGCAAAAGGAATGGAGCAGATATTGCCTAGAAATATTATCATAAAACAAATAACATGCCAGATAATATGTTAATTTATTAAATAGAATAAATAAATACAATATAAAAAGGCAGACAGAAAACGTCGAACGATCCTCGGAGATCGTCGACCGACGCACGGAGATCGTCGACCGACGCACGGAGATCGTCTACCTATCGGGCAGATAGTCGAACGATCCAGATAGTCGACCTATCAAAGAAGATAGTCGAACTACCTCGGCAGATAGTCGACCTATCAGAGCAGATAGTCGAACTATCAGATAGTCGATCTATCCAGACAGATAGTCGAACTATCAAGCACAAACAGATAGTCGACCTATTAGGCAGATAGTCGACCTATCACAGAAAACAGATAGTCGACTTATCAACAGATAGTCGACCTATCAAAACAAAACAGATAGTCGATCTATCAACAGATAGTCGAGCTATCAGATAGTTGAACTATCAGGACAGATAGTCGAACTATCAAAGACGACAGATAGTCGACCTATCAACAGATAGTCGACCTATCAAAGCGGAACAGATAGTCGAGCTATCAAGAGATAGTCGAGCTATCAGATAGTTGAACTATCAGGACAGATAGTCGAACTACCAAACCAAGCAGATAGTCGACCTATCAACAGATAGTCGAGCTATCAACGCAGACAGAGCGTCGACCAACTGATAGACGATAGTCGATCAGCCGATAGACGATAGTCGAGCGGCGTTCGACTATAGTCAAACGAAAAACCTACTTAACCAAATTCTTCATCTGGAAAAGCGGGGACTCTACAGCTAGACCACTAACCATTGACCATAGATATTTCTTGGGTCAAGGGACTAAAAAGACAGGACTAAACTCAAATCAAACTAGGGTACCAACAATCTCCCCCTATTTGAGTTAAGTCTCTCAAAAACTAAAACACAGAGCTAGCTATAGATCACTATAATCAATACAGGAAATAGATAACAAATAACTAGCAATTATCAAACAGTCAGATATATATAACAGCAGTCAATCAAAATTAAGAATCTACAGAATCTAGTTTAGGGACAGAAGAGCTAGGAACAAAAGAAATTTTCCTCAGAGGATCAATAGCCTCTTTCTTGGATAGCTTCAAATCTTGCTCGCCAATAATCTTTAATTCTGCAGCCCTTGGAACAACTGCTTCAGGGTGCTTTTCCATATACTTTGAAGGGTCAAATACATCAGGGCTAACCTGGAACTTTTCGAACTCCTTCTTTCTAAATGTAGACATTGTGGTTAATCCAGTAGTGTCCTTTCCTTCAGCTTTTGCTTTCCTGATTTGAGCTGCTCCAACCAATTCGAGAAAACGAGCCATCCTAAAGTTAGGATCAAGCTCAGGACTTTCATAAACAAACTCAGAAGGAGTATCATCTGGTTCTTTATCTTGATTAACTAGATAAGACAGGGGAGCAGACTTAGCAAAGTTCTTGCTAGAATTTTTAAACAAAATAAACTACTTACCTTTTGAAACAACTTTTTCAGAATGCACTGGCATTGCAGATGAAAACCTTTTCTTTGGAGAAGGAGGAGGGGAAAAAGTTGGTCTTTGATACATAACCTCCTTCACTTGTTCTCTCACTGTATCAGTTCTTTAATAGCCAGAATATGATTTACCTTGAAAACCTTGAGAGCTTTTCCTTGAAGAAGATTGAGAAGGTGTAGATTTTGCTGACGGAGCAGAAGGATTAGCAGAAAGGTTGCCAGAGGCTCCTGCACTGGGAGGTGGAGGAGGAGGACCTCTGGGAGTCCATCTTGAAACAGGACTATCATACCTCTTAGATCTCTTTCTCTCTTTTTGCTGGTTCTTGGAGAACCACATCTAATGTTGAAACTCTTTTGACTTGGGGTCAATTCCTTTCAGAATATAATATGGAGTATCATTTTCTCGATTGGGAGGAGGAGGAGCAACAGCTTTTCTTTTCTTCTGTGCAGCTTTCTTTCTCTTAGCATTCTCAGATAAATCAGAATCATCTTCATCTTCAGAGTGAGATGATGGAGGATTGTCATATGGGTCATAGGCTTCAGAAACAGCCTTTTCCTTTAAAGCAGCTTTCTCCTTTTCTTCTTCAATGGCATCCTGAGCCAGAAGGAAATCCAGGTCAAGTCCTGGGGAATCATCCCAAACAGTTGATTTTTCAACTTGTAAATCCTTTTCTTTTTCTTCCAACATAGATTGTACTCTTAATTGCCAAGCAGCTCTAGCCTTTTCTTCTTCCAAACTCAGTACAGGGGTGTCATCTTTGATTTCATCTTGACTTTCAGACACATCTTCTATATCATCTAAGAAGGAATCCAATTCTAGATCTACTTGAACATCAGGAACATCTGGAGCAGCTTCTGAAACAACTACTATAACCTGAGCAGCTATATCTTCTAGGATTTCATCTGAAGAATCAAGAACACAAATCCGCTAAATAACAACTAATCATACCTTCCAGGTATTCACATACTGACAGATTAATTGAATAGTCTATAAACTCAATGAGTGACATACCTTCAGACTTGACCAACTCCCAGGATTCATCTAGATAGGATGTAATAATGCCTTCTAGGAAACGGGCAACCAAGGGAGTGGTGAGATCTTCTAAACAAACTTTTACAGCAAATTCAGATAACATAATTGCATCAGATATTTCATTTTCAGACAGCTGAGGAACTTGAGCTACTTCTTCTTGAACTACTTCTTCTGGGACAGCCATTACAGAATCTGTAACTGCTAACTCTGAAGCTATAACTGCTAATTCTGATATTGCTGGAGGAGCTGCTGGAGGGGAGGCTGGAAGCTTAGAGACATCTTCATTAAACATCTCCCCCTGCCTGATTTCAGTGGAAACTGAAACCAGGCCCCTTGAAGAAGAGGGCTCAGCAGGATTAGAAAGAATTTGAATAGCAGCAGTTAAGGAAGCAATAGAGGAAGCAAGTGGAGCAATTGCCTCTGCAATCATGATTTTGATTGAGGGGGTAATTAACTCCACTATGCTAGAATTGAAAGCGGGAGTTATCTCAAAAGATGATGGAATGGCAGTGGATGGAAGATCAGCAGGAGGAATGTATTCCTGCTGAACTGGAGAATGAACAGGAGATGGAGAATGATGTGGAGAAAGAACTGGAGAACGAATAGGGGACTGACGAGGTGTTGGAGTCCTCTCAGATCCTATCAAATCAAAACTAGGAGCAGATATCCTAGCCAGATGAGGAGGAATAGGAGATGCAGGAGGAGAAGGGATAACAACCGTGGTTGTATCTTGAACAGGAGAATTAGAAAGTCGTACTTCAGCTGAAGTTGATGGAACTTCAACTGAGGCAGACTGCAGAGCAGAAGAAGATGATGGAAGAGAAGGATGAGCTGAGCCAGCTTCTACAGGGTGAGGAGTGACTGAATCAGTCCTTGTGTTCTCGGATGCCGCTGGAGCAGCCCCTGTGAGAGCGGGCTTCACAAACGTCCTCTTCCACTTGGAGAATAGATTCGGGTCCATCTTCTTGCTGGCATTAATTGTAGTAGCAACTGAAACAAGCAGCTGAGGAAACTTTTCCTTCAGGAAAATCCCAATAACCCTTCTGAGGGTAACTTCCTTCTTACTATTCTTTTTCCTTATCAGATCGAACATTACTCCTGCCCAATCAATCTTTTTCTGATTAACAATTGCACACATTAGTGCAAATTGTTGCCTAGTGATGTTATCATGAGCAGAGTGCTTTCCCAGGAGCACTTTTCCAACTATCTCAGCAAGAAATTTTATCTTAAATGGGAAATTAACCTTGAGACGCTTGGAGGGAATGCCTTCGGCATGTCCCAGCTCAGTAAGCATTCTTCCAAACTCTTGAGCATCTTGCTCATATTCTTCTTCACCATTTATCAAGCCAAATACATCAGACAGAACGGCGGGAGTCAAAGTTACCTCTTCTCCGCCAATGGTGCCAGTCATCGAATCGTCAGTGGATGACGAAGTGAAAGCCCATTCCTTAATCTCGGGAACATTTATCTTAATCCTTGTCGACATTAATCTTTCTAGACCTTGATCCCGGCATAACTGAAGGATTTCCACAATCCCTGCTTCACAGCAACTGAATGCGTCAAAATCGATGCTGAAACCTGCATCGAACGTCACGACAGCTAGCACTGCTGGAGAAATCGCCATTGAAGGAGCTGGAGAAGACGGAAGACGACGAAGGAGATGAAGCGGCAGAAAATCGCAAGTGGGAAGACAGAATGCGAAAAGTCACGCTCTGTCGACGATAAAACAAAAGATCTTTTAACCTAGGTCGACTATCGGCTTTATATTAGACCGGAGATAGTCGATCTATTTAAAAGATACTGGACCCGATGGTCGAACGGCCGTTCGACGATCGGCCCAGAAGCAGAGTAGTCGATCAATCGTTCGACTATTTCTGGCTTCTCAAATAACAAGCTGTCGTCATCCAGGGATCAACGATGAGCTCGACTTGTTCGACTATGGTCGAACGCCGGTCGACGATCTTCAAACAGGCAAGCTTTCATCAACCATAGGTCGACGATGGGCTTGACCCGATCGACTATCTTCGAACGTCATTCGACTATCTTCAAACAAGTTTCAACATTGGCAGATATAGTCACACTTAGTCTCTTCCATTGATCATGCCTAGTTGAACTAAAAAGAACAGATGTTTCTGTTCATCTAAGGGCTTAGTGAATATATCACCTCTTTGAAACTCAGTGGATATGAACTCAAGACAAATCTTGTTCTTTTCCACACAATCTCTCAGGAAATGGTGCCGAATCTCAATATGCTTCGTTCTAGAGTGGTGCACTGGATTTTGTGCAATTAAGATAGCACTGGTACTATCACACATAATTTTGGTGTTCTTGTGTGAGTAACCATAATCCACAAGCTGGTTTTGAATCCACAGGATCTGTGAACAACAACTGGCAGCTGCTATATATTCAGCTTCTGTAGTTGAAGTTGAGACAGAAGCCTGCTTCTTACAGAACTAAGAGACCAATCTCTCTCCCAGGAACTGACAAGTTCCTGAGGTGCTCTTCCTGTCAACTCTGCAACCAGCATAGTCAGAGTCAGAGTATCCAATTAACTCAAATTCTGATTCTGCTGGGTACCAAAGTCTTAGATTTGGACATCCCTTCAGGTATCTCAGGATTCTCTTGAGAAGAATCAGATGAGATTCCTTGGGGTTGACCTGGAATCTAGCACAAAGGCATGTAGCAAACATTATATCTGGCCTACTTGCAGTTAGATACAATAGGGAACCAACAATGGCCCTATAATTCTTTTGATCAACTGGCTTGCCGTGATCATCAGAATCAATAACTACACTAGTAGACATAGGTGTAGGCATTGCCGAAGCATCAGCCATCCCAAATTTCTTTACCAATTCCTTGGCATATTTGGATTGGGAGATGAAGATACCATCAGCATCTTGCTTAACTTGGAGACCAAGAAAGTAAGACAGCACACCCATACTACTCATCTCAAACTTGGAATGCATCAAGTTAGAAAACTTTTTGCACAGTTTGGGATCAGTGGAACCAAATATAATATCATCTACATACACCTGAACTAACAGGATTGTGTCCTTGTGATGCTTGACGAAAAGGGTTCTATCAACTACTCCCCTAGTAAAGTTGTGCTCTAACAGGAAACTAGCTAAAGTCTCATACCAGGCTCTAGGGGCTTGCTTTAGTCCATAAAGAGCTTTCTGCAACTTGAACACATGTGAGGGCTGAGTTGAAGAAACAAACCCGGGTGGTTGTTCAACAAACACCTCTTCCTTAAGCTCACCATTCAGGAATGCACTTTTGACATCCATCTGAAAGACCTTAAACTTCATGTAGGCTGCATAGGCCAAGAAGATCCTTATTGCTTCTAGCCTAGCAACAGGAGCAAAGGTTTGGTCATAATCTATACCTTCCTCCTGTCTATAGCCCTGAGCTACAAGCCTAGCTTTATTCCTTACTATAATTCCATTTGCATCCAACTTGTTTCTATACACCCACTTGGTGCCTATGATCAGTTGGCCTTTAGGTCTTGGAACCAAAGTCCAAACTTTACATCTCTCAAACTGATTGAGTTCCTCTTGCATAGCAATGATCCAGTGGGGATCTAGCTCTGTATCTTTAAAGGTGAGGGGCTCAACCTGTGAGAGGAAACAAGTGTGCATCACATCCTGTCTTAACTTATGTCTTGTTTGCACACCAGCTGATATGTCTCCTATCACTTGAGATGTGGGATGATCTCTAAGTGTGACAATATCAGCAGGTGGGATGTGATCTTCAGCAACAGTTGGGATTAATTCCTCAGGAGGAATTTGATCTACTATTGGTGGAACAACAACAGCTTCAGCAATGTCTTCATCACTGTCTGATTCAGTGATCTGAAGAGTTGATAGCTGAAGAATCTCTTGAGTAGCATCAGGTACCTGCAATGAACTAGGGGAAGGAGAACTTTCCTTCTCCTTGTAAAACATCTGAGACTCATCAAAAGATACATGCACAGATTCGTTAATTTTACAGGTTGATTTGTTATAAACCCTATAAGCTTTGCTTACTTGGGAATATCCTAGAAAAATTCCCATTGAAGCTTTTGCTTCAAACTTTCTAAGATATTCTTTATTGTTATTATGAATATAAACAACACAGCCAAAAACTCTAAAATAATTAATTTTAGGTTTCTTTCCTTTAAGCAACTCATAAGGAGTTTTACACTTAAGCTTGTGTATGAGACTTCTATTCAAGACATAATTGGCTGTATTAACTGCTTCTGCCCAATAGGAGAGAGGCATATTAGCATCTGCCAACAATGTACTAGCAGCTTCAATGAGTGTTTTGTTCTTCCTTTCAACTACTCCATTTTGTTGGGGAGTTCTAGGAGCTGAGAAGCTATGTTTGATACCTTCTCTCTCACAGAATTCTTGCATGAGAAGAGAGTCAAACTCAGTACCATTATCACTTCTGATCAAGGCCACATGAGTAGAGTACTCAGTCTGCACACATAGTAGAAAGTCTGTAAGGGCTTTGAAGTTATCAGCCTTAGTTCTCAAAAATAAAACCCAACTGAACCTAGAGAAGTCATCTACAATGACTAAGGTGTAATACTTCCCTCCTAAACTCTGTACATTTATTGGGCCAAAAAGGTCCAAATGTAATAAATACAAGATTTTAGGAGAATCACTCTTATTTACAGATTTAAAAGAATTTTTGGTTTGCTTGCCTAGCTGAAAAGCCTTGCATAGGCTCTCCTTCTTGTAGGGGCAAGAAGGTAAACCTCTAACAAGGTTGTGCTTAGATAACCTAGATATATTTTTAAGGTTAACATGATTAAGCCTCTTATACCACAAAGAATTATTATTAATTGTTACTTCATTAAACAGGCAGATTTCAGAATGAGTTGAATTGAAATCTACTAAATAAATATTACTTATTTTAATGCCTACTAAAACAACATTATTATTTAAAGTAATATTACAAGAAGAGTTAGAAAATGAAACCTGGTAGCCAGCATCACATAGTTGGCTGACTGAGATCAAATTGTGCTTCAGTCCTGTCACATATGCAACTCTCTTGAAAGTAACATCTCCAATTGTGATCCTGCCATAGCCTTCTGTCTGACCACAGCTGGAATCTCCAAAGATAACCTTTGGGCCGAGCTTAGCTTTGAACTTTGACAGATGATTTTTATTTCCTGTCATACGCTTGGAGCATCCACTATCCAAATACCACTTATTTTGAGTGATAGGATAGGCCTTCACCTGCAAGACTTTCATTTAGACATTGTGGACCCAGGTAACCTTGGGTCCCTTGTTTTTCACATAAGAAAAGCTAGAAATAAATGAAAATGCAGGCTGAGGGTGATAACCTAATGGGTGAGATCTCCTAGGTGGGATTCTCCATGCAGATGATGGGTCAACAAACCTAGGGTTTCTATTTTCATTTAGGTTTCTACTGGTTTGATGATGATTTTGAAAATCATATTGAAAACGTCGATCGACGTTCGACGATGGGTGCTCAGATCGTCGAGCTTCGTTCGACCATTGAGCTTCCGATCGTCGAGCGGCGTTCGACGCTCTTTGCATTTCTTTAAAAAATTTCTTCCTCTTTTCTCTCTTAGCTTTATTTAAAGTTTTATTAACTAGGTTTACTTGCTCAGTGTTCTTCATTCCACTAGCTGAAATGAAGTTCACTGGAGTTGAAAGATTATTTTTAAGAATAATTGGGGGTTCACTGGGAGAAGCTCCTAAGCCTAGTTTGTTATTGCCTGACCTGGTGTTAGTCATGCTGGTTATTTCTAATAACTTAAGGCTTCTACCATTTAGAGATTCCTCTAACCTTTTAGACTTAGCTAACTCTATTTTAAGAAATTTAATTTCTTCACTACAAGTAGTGAGATCTTCCTTTAACTTAATATTTTCTGTAGCAATTAATTCTGAGTCAGCTAACTTATTTCTAAGTTCTTTAATCTCTTTTTCTGAACTAATTAAGTCTAAGCATAAGGATTTAAAATCTAATTTAAATTCTTCAGAAGTAAAGTCATAGGAAGATAGTACCTCATCTTCTGTTGGCATTTCTTCCTCTGAATCTGAACTCTCTGCAGCTGAATGATTGCTGCAGGCATCTATTGCCATCAGGCAAACTTCCTTGGCCTTCTTCTCTTTCTCATCCTCACTGGAGCTAGAGGATGAAGATTCTTCATCAGAATCACTCCAGGTTTCAGCGACGAAACCTCTCTCCTTCTTTTTGTTTTTGTAGGAGGATGGCTTGGAGTGCTTCCTATGCTATTCCTTTTCTTTCCTCTTATCTTTGTTTTTCTCCTATGAACACTCTGCTAAGATGTGTCCAGGTTTCCTGCAACCATAACATATAATTTCTTTAGCAAGTGAACGGTCATACCTTGGTTTGTCTTCATAGCGTGAAGACTTCTTTCTGAATTCCTTTCTCCCCATCTTGAGAAACCTCTTGGCAAATAATGCCATTAGCTCCTCATTGGACTGGCTGACTTCAGAAGCATCAGCAGCCTTAAGAGCTAGAGATTGCTCTTTTCTTGTTGGAGTAGGGGTCTTTGCTTCAGCTTCTGCTTCCCTTGTCTTCAGCACTTGCTCAAAAGACTTGAGCTTGCCGAGAAGGGCTTCAGTTGAAATCTCATTTGTACTTCTGGCTTCCTTGATGGGCCAGATCCTTAGATCCCATGTGCTAGGGAAGCACATAAGAATCTTATCATTGACCTCTGTCAATGATATGTCCTTGTCAAGGTTCCTCAGCTCATTGATGATTGAGCTGAGCCTTGTATACATGGCTTCAACTGATTCAGCATCAGTTTTCTTGAAGTTCTCATATTGTGAGATAAGGTTGGACCTCCTGTCCTTTCTTTCATCAGCTGAACCAGCTACAATCTGGTTTAGTGTATCCCACATTGCTTTTGCTGAGGAGCAGTCAGCAACCTTCTGGAATACTTCATCAGACATTGTCTGAGCCAGAATGTTCATCGCCTTGGCATCTGCTATCTTTGCCTTCATGTACTCATCGTTGTAGTCTGGAGGAGGCACTACACTCATATCAGATGATGAGGCAGAAGCAGCAGCAGGTGCTCTTGGGGGTCCTGACAAAATAGAAGCAAAGATGCTTTCATCAATAGAATTCATATATAATTTTATCCTTACCTTCCAGATGCCAAACTTAGCTAAGTTGCATGCTGGAGGTCTGGTGCTAGAATAATCCTTGGACTGGGCCATGATAGTGATAGTGATTATCTATAAACTTTGGTATCTATCAGGATCTTGTGACTTAGGTGTTAGCCTATTCAGTCAGTCAACCTCCCTCTGATACCAATTGAAAGTGAAGGGATAGATACTACTCTAGAGGGGGGGTGAATAGAGTTATCAAATTTTGCACTAAACAAAACTTAATAGTCTGCCCAACTCCCTTGGAGTGAAATGCGGAATGAAAAGATTATAGATATGGAGAAAAACCCTAAAGCCTACCACAAGTATTGTGCACAAACTCAAGCTAACTGTAATTACAGTTAAGGCTTGGAAATCCTAATCAGCAACTAGCAAACCTAGTTATATCTAATCACAGCCATAATGCAGGAATTAAAATAAGCAAGCCAGACGACACAAGGAATTTATAGTGGTTCCCCAAACAACTTGGGTACGTCCACTCTTCTACCCACACGGTAGGAATCCACTACAGGTTTTTGATCAGGTGCCCTGCCACCACAAGATCTGCTTCAGGTAGATCTAGAAACCCTTTAGACTTTTGATAAGGTGTCTAAAAACTGAACATAGGTTTTTGATCAGGTGCCCTGCCACCAAGGGATACTTTTGAAGGGAGTAATAACCCTGTACAGGAGGGGGAAAGAAGGTTAAGATGTCTTCTCTATTTTACAAAGGATTAAAGAAGCACAAAGACTTGCACTAAGCTAGACAGCTCTAAAGAATCAAGGCTCCCCCTAGCTCAAAAATGTCCAAGTGAAGTCTCGCTTCAGTGCAGAAAACTCTTCAGAAAGATCTGAAGGAAAAACTACAAGAAGATAATAAATAATAAAATTAGAAATCTTCAAGCAGCTATCTTCTTCTTCTTCTTCTTCAAAAGAACTCTGAGTTAGAACTTCCTGGAACAGGAGATCTCAGGTTGAAGAAGAGCAGAAGAGCTTAACACTTCTCAGATGAATGGAAATTGCTGAGAGCAGAAAACTTGAACTTGATGAAGGCTTGAATGCTTAAATGAATAACTGGTTAGCTAGCTCAAATCCTTCACCAAAGGATTCCTTTTATAACAGCAACAAGCAACGGCTCTTTTCAATTTGAACTATTTGTCTTCTTCTGAAACTTGAAACCTGGGCTGCAAATATCACAAGGACAAACAAACTCTGCAGCAAAATATTCCATAAAAGGGATAAACCTTTTTCAAGGAAACTACAGGCAGCAATCTGATAATAAAGGTACTAAATAAAATCACATCAGAAACAAACTCTTTATAGCAAAAGGAAGACTTTTCAGTCTAACGACTACAAAGGACTGACAGCAGATAAAGTAAAATATAATGACAGCTAATAAGACAAACGACTTTATCTGAAAAGATTTTACTCAGGCAAAAGGAATGGAGCAGATATTGCCTGGAAATATTATCATAAAACAAATAACATGCCAGATAATATGTTAATTTATTAAATAGAATAAATAAATACAATATAAAAAGGCAGACAGAAAACGTCGAACGATCCTCAGAGATCGTCGACCGACGCACGGAGATCGTCGACCTATCGGGCAGATAATCGAATGATCCAGATAGTCGACCTATCAAAGAAGATATTCGAACTACCTCGGCAGATAGTCGACCTATCAGAGCAGATAGTCGAACTATCAGATAGTCGATCTATCCGGACAGATAGTCGAACTATCAAGCACAAATAGATAGTCGACCTATCAGGCAGATAGTCGACCTATCACAGAAAACAGATAGTCGACCTATCAACAGATAGTCGACCTATCAAAACAAAACAGATAGTCGATCTATCAACAGATAGTCGAGCTATCAGATAGTTGAACTATCAGGACAGATAGTCGAACTATCAAAGACGACAGATAGTCGACCTATCAACAGATAGTCGACCTATCAAAGCGGAACAGATAGTCGACCTATCAAGAGATAGTCGAGCTATCAGATAGTTGAACTATCAGGACAGATAGTCGAACTACCAAACCAAGCAGATAGTCGACCTATCAACAGATAGTCGAGCTATCAATGCAGACAGAGCGTCGACCAACTGATAGACGATAGTCGATCAGCCGATAGATGATAGTCGAGCGGCGTTCGACTATAGTCGAACGAAAAACCTACTTAACCAAATTCTTCATCTGGAAAAGCGGGGACTCTACAGCTAGACCACTAACCATTGACCATAGATATTTCTTGGGTCAAGGGACTAAAAAGACAGGACTAAACTCAAATCAAACTAGGGTACCAACAGATTGTAACTCCCCAGAAATCCCTAAGTCCAAAAATGGGTGACACGGCCTAGGACACGGGCGGGTCCCAGGGCGTGTCCAGTGCACATGGTCTGGGAAACGGGCGTGTCCCAGGGCATGTCCTTTACTGTAGGCATTGACTCGAGATGGCACTGTCGACGATTGTCGAGAGATGACATGGCCTTGGACACGGGCGTGTCCAAGGGCGTGTCCTGCTCAGGGAATACCCGGGTGGCGTTGAGTGGCGTTGAGTGGAATTGAGTGGCGTTGAGTAGAATGGCGTTTAGTGTGGAACACGGCCTGTAACATGGGCATGTCACAGGGGTATGTTTGGCACACGACTAAGGACACAGGCGTGTGCCTTAGTCGTGTCCTTCTCGGGTAATCTGGTATTGTGTTGAAAGAGTGACACGTCTAGTCACACGGCCATGTGCTTTATGATACGGGCGTGTCAGGGGTTTGATACGGGTGTGTCTAAGCCCGTATTCTAGACTGGGTAAGTCGGTTCTGTAGCCGCTTCAGGAACACGGCCTGTGATACAGGCGTGTCACAACCCGTGTTCAGTCCAGGAAATCAGTTTAAGAGCTGATCTAATCTGTTCATTTTCTTTAACCAAGATCCAATGGTCTAGGCTCATCCCTGGGGTGATAAGGCCGGCCTTGAGAAGGAGGAAGGTCATGTTTGAGTTGTGTCTTGTTTTTGCTTAAGTTAGAGAGAGAGGAGAGCTTGAGGAGGAAGAAGAAGAGGAAGCCGGCTACCGGTGGTGCTACGGTGGTTCAAATCGCGAGCCGAGTTCGTATTTTCGAAGACAAGGCTGCTGCGAGGATGTTCATCCGTTTGCTTTTCTCCCCATGGCTCCGAAGCATCTTCCAAGGGTAACGATTCCCTTCTTGGACAAGTGAAGTCCTTCTTTCCTGCATTTGCAAAGGAATCCTCCACCAAAAGGTGGATGGCGAAGAGATTCCCTTGGGATTGGTGGTTTATCCCTTATTGTAGTGCATTAGAGCCGGAAGTGTGAGTACGGTTAGGCATGCTGTGTGAAGCCCATCCGAACATGTTGGTCTGGGTTGGTGATGCTTGTTTGCACATCGGAGAAGACTCCATGATTATTGCTAGTATGCTTGAAATATGTGGTGGATTCCTATGGCTTGGTGTCGCAGGAAGTACTGGAGGAAGTCGAGGATATTGTGAGAGTTGGGTTCAACTCTTATGGCCATGAGTGCCATGTGGTATAAAGGGCATACTGCCAAACAGGAAAGGTGAAACCGACCCGCGCATGTAAGTTGACCATGAGTACTTCGATATTCCTTTGTGGCAAGGCGATTTGAGCAACGGGGAATGGTTGATCTGTACCTGTGTTATGCCAGCTATACAAGAGAGCGTCAAGGCATTGGGCTTTCGTTAGGGGCATAATGAGAGTCTTTGGCCTGGGTGCCATAAAGACTAGAAATGCTCAAGTTTGACCGTCATGTCCGGGACCTCTAAACGGTGGTAGGATCTGGTGTTTCCGGTACACCTGAATGTTCCCTGAGTGCACGGAATGTCGGGTCATCATGCCGACATTTGTGATATGAATTGCCTTGGTGGCTGAAAATATATATATGTGTGTGATGTAAATTGCTATGCAGGGAAGGAATTCCGCTGCCCCGTACCAGGGGCAGGGTCATTATAATTGGTCAGTTGAATGCTGATCGTTGCCCGGTTTGCCACCGATTGGTGGATTGGTTCTTGCAGGTGTAGGTGGTGTTGGTCTAAGCGGGACTTAGCGGGTTGAAGCCTAAGCTGCGTTGCTGCCCTCGAAGGCCTTGTTTTGCTTATTCTTGTTCACGTATGGCCGGCTTGCATGCCGATGTTTGTAAACCACACCGTATGTTCAGAGAAACTTGTAAATGCCATAAGGCTGTGTACCTATTATGTATGGTTGTATACATTCCTATTTTGATTATAGAAGTGGACAATTCCTGTATTATTGAGTTCATATTTTCAAACCTGAAGCTTCTGCTAGAATGCTCTGTGTTAGGGTGCGATGGTTCTTAGTATTATTTCGTGACGTCTCTGCCTGTTTATGGAATATGGTGTGGGGCCCCAGCCGGACCCTCTATTATATCCTACATGACGGGTAGAGGTGTTACACTATATCCTACAAAAATACCTTCAAAACACTTTTTACTAAACTATGTGCGGTAATACTTCCCATTATTAAGTATAAAGCAATTACTTCCAAAGATTCTAAAGTAAAACACAATCAATTTTATGCCCTTTAATAGCTCATAGGGGGTCTTACGATAGCTTTTGTTGATGAGTGCTCTGTTTTGCACTTGACAAGCCGTGTTGATTGCTTCAGCACAGAAGCGCTCCAGGAGTGAAGCGTCATTCAACATAGTTGTGCATGCTTCAATTAGGGTTCTGTTCCTTCTCCCAACAACTCCATTTTGTCATGGAGTGCGTAGGGAGGAAAACTCAGGAAGATACTTTGACTTCCACAGAATTCTGTCATGGCACCAGACTCAAATTATGTTTCGTGATCACTTCTAATTTTGACCACTGAATAGTTCAATTCATTCTGAATTTGCCGAACAAATTTTGTGAAAGCATCAAAGGTGTCTAACTTGTGTTTCAGAAAGAACACCCAAGTAAAAAACGAGTAGTCATCAACAATTACTAATGTTTAGGCCTTAACTCCTAAGATGTGAATAGGCATAGGATTGAATAAGTCCATATGAAACAAGCATAAGCTTCGAGAAGAATCATTTTCAGCAATACCCTTGAAGGTAGCCCGTATCTGCTTACCCATTTGACAGGAGTGGCATAGACTCTCTAAGGTACCTAATGCTGGGGGCATCACACACTAAGTTGTGAGAAGATGTGTTAATCTCTTGTGCTATTGGTCAAAGAGAGACGCTTTACTTTTGACCATAAAACACACTGGGTTGAATTGTCTAAACAAAGAAAATTTAAACAGAAAATATTTCTGCTCCGAGTGCCTGTTAAGACCATCTCCAAATTTACAGACGATTTTATCAAACACTTGTCCTTGCAGAACTCAATGATGTAGCCTTTATCACATAGCTGACTTATGCTTATAAGATTGTGGTGTAATCCTTCAACATAAGCAATGTCTGTGAAAGAGACTACGCCGTTGGAAATCATACCATAACCTTTTGTTGTTCCCTTATCTGACCCTCCAAAGATCACTTTTGGTCCATCTTCGACTGGGGTATACTCAAGTAAAAGATTTTTGTACCAGTCATGTGCCGAGAGCATCCACTGTTCAAATACCAGATCAGATTTTTGGTGTCCTTTGGACATACCTGCAAAAACAAATCATTTTACTTTAGGAACCCAAACATATTTGGGTCCTTGGTTCCTGGTCAGCTGAACACCACTAGGAACATTAACCATGCGAGTGATCGGTCTCGCATTTCTAACTAGTGGGGTTACATAAATTGTAGGACTATACCAACAATCTGCGCCAAAATGACCAATTTTGCCGCAGCACCAACAGTCGAACCTGTTGTACCTTCTTTTGTACTCCTACTTTACTGTTTGGAGATGAGGTCTAGTAGGCAAAGCATTATTTGAGGTGGAGTCCTCCTGGTTGCAGCATATATAGGAGCTCCCCATCTCTTTATCCTTAGACACAATAGATTTGGATTTTAGTGCCTTCTTATTGTTATGTCCATGTACGTACGAATCATAACTCTTCATAAGGTGCTTTGAATTTCTTCATAAGGTGCTTTGAACACGCTGACACCAAAGTCACGGAGACGGGTCCATCCCTGGTATATATTCTTGGGCTCTACATAAGTAGGACTAGCATGATGACCATAGGATGACTAATGGTCAAACTTATTCGTCGGGAAGATTACCTTCCTAAATGAGGGTTGACCCATGGGTGCATTCCCCTTTTCTTTTGCTCTAGCCTTCTTGGCAGCCTTACCCTTTCAAGCTACGTGGCCAAGACCACTGCCCTTCTTCTGAGCTGAAAAACTCATCAATGAGAGGGAGAATAGTCTTCGGCTTGGAGAAACTCTCAATGAGTTTTCTCTCTTCCAAGAGCTTTACTTCCAACTCATTAAGATACTTTTCTTTCAGACTTAGTGTCTCAACGGGGCCCTTGAGTTCCTCTTTCAGGGAGTGGACTTCATCTCTGAGAGGAAGTTATTTTGCAATTTCTTCCTTCAGATTTGATTCCACTGCCTTGAGAGAGGCAATCTCTTTTAACTGCTTTCGTACTACCTTACGACATTTTTCGAAAGCCTTTAATAAGTGCTCGTGCTGATCCATAAATTCGGATTCGTCCTCATCAGAAGAATAGTCTTCATGACCATTAGTGGACATTTCAGACTCAGCGAGTATGGTGTGCGAATTTATCTTCCTGTGGTACTCGGAGTCGCCCACTTCCTCGTCTGATTGTGCCATAAGACCGAAGTAGGCTTCCTCATTATCTGAACTGAACTCACTCACTATCGCTGAGAATCTTCGACTTCTTGGCGACGAAGATCTTTTCTTCTTTTCTTTTTCCCTTGAAGGATCTCTTTTCTTCCTTCTTGGAACTATCCTTCTTCTTATATGGACACTCCGCAATCACATGTCCTGGCTTATTACAACAATATCAAACAATGTTAGAGGAAAACTATTTATTCGGTTTTGATTTGTACCTATCCTCCTTATTGTAGCATTTCATTGTTCGATCACCGTCACGACGTGATCTCCTAGAGTTTGAAGAGGCTGACTAATTTTTCATTTGTCTCCTCTTGCTCAACAGTTTCTTGAACTGTTTGGAGATAAGAGAAAATTCTCCATCTGATAGCTTGGAGCCGAACGTGCTTGGCACAGAGTCTTCCAGAGTATCAGGAGCACGTGTCCTTACGGGTGATATAACTTTAGAATTTCTTTACCCTTCAGCCTTCAGATCCACTGACTTTTCTCTGCTAGAAGTCCTGTTTCTTTGCTCCTCCATCTTCCTGTTATTCATCTGGAGTTCATAGGAGAGCAATTTGCCAAACAGATTCTGGGGGTCAATTTTTGGCAGTTTCCCAATTCCTAATGGCAACGACTTTAGTGTCCCAGTCCTTATTCAGGGATCTTAGGAATTTGTCGTTGAGCTCGTCATTAGTGAATGTGCGACCATAGTTCCTGAGGCTATTGACGATTTTGAAAAAAAATTCGAAGTTGTCAGCAATAGAGTCACTTGGTCCTTGATTAAATGCTTCGTACTCTTGATTCAGTAAAGATCTTCGATCGTCTCAAACTTCCTCAATCCCTTCCATCAGAACTACTAAGAAATCCTACATTTCCTTTACAGACTTGCAGTGGAATAATTTTTGGAGCATAGAGTCATCCACTGCACTTGCTATGATGTTCTTTGCTTTCTTATCCAAGGAGACCAAGGTGATTTCATCTTTCATTAGATCCATCATTTTCTTGGGGATCATAATCGCCGGATTTAGAGCTGAAGCTTGAGTAGGAATATGTGGCCCTTCTTCAACTATCTGGAAAATTCTTGGATCAGTAGCATTCATGAAGAACCTGACTCTTTCTTTCCACATGAGAAGATTTTATTTAGTGCATACATGCAGCTTTATGGATGACATGTCCTTGTTTTTGTCCATTGTGAATATGCGGAATCTTTGAATGCTAGATCAGGAATTTTATTCAAGATGTTAGCCTTATCGAACAAAACACCCCTCCAATACTAATTGAAAGTATCTAGCGTCTACCTAACTCACATAGAGGGGGGTGAATATGTGATGTTTGTGTCTTTTCACATATTAAAAATTACTCAAAAATAAACAAGCACACAAACACAGAGATCTATAGTGGTTTCCCGTTTTGGGTACGTCCACTGTCCCGCCTCGCCTATCTACCACAAATAGATATATTCGTCTACTTCACCTTTCTCAGATTATCGCAATCTTACAACTCGGAGCAACGCTCCTACACCTCAGAGAACAAACTCTCCTACACCTCGATCCACAACCGGATCTACAACTCGATCCACACACGGATCTACAAACTCGATCCACTAAAGGATCTACAAACTTGATCCACAAATTGATCTACAAACTCAGAGAAACAATCTCCTACAATAAAAAAAACTAAATATTACAATACAACAACTATTGCAAGTCTTCACTCTGATATTCTTCTTAGAAGTAGATCTTGAAACTTGTAGAACTCGAAAACTTGAAATCCTTGTAGAACTTGAATCTTGAGCCTTCGATCTTTAAGCAACTCGGACTGGAGTAGGATAGATCTTGAGAGAAGAAATGATCCAGTCACGATAGTTGAAGATGATGTATCTTGCTTATTGTCGACAGTTGAATGGAAGGAATCGCGAGGTTGGAAAATGTCATACCGTCAGTTTACAATTTTGGAAAGCCGTGTGATTTCGGAATTAGCAATTGGCAAGATTTTTTTTTCATTTCGAAAATCAACCTAACATATATATAGAGAGATTCAAAATAATTGTTATAAAAGATTTCCAAAAAAGTAACCTAGAAGTTACTGTGCATGACCGAACGAAATTTGAACCAAAGAATTTTTTTGGAAAACGGCCTAAGTCAAATTCGGCGGAATTCGTCGAATATCAATTATGATACTCGCCTAATGTATATTTCATATACGTCGAATTAGACTTAGAAGAAAATACAGAAGGAGTCAAAATTTGACTCGACGAATTCGGTGAGTATCGCTTTGGATATTCGATGAATTCGGCGAGTATCGCCTGGCATACTCGATGAATTCGCCGAGTATCCCCAGTGATACTCGGCGAATAGACTCGACGAATTCAGCGAGTATCGCCTGGGATAATCGACGAATTTGTCAAGTATCGCCTGGTATACTTAACAAATTCGGCAAGTATCCTCAGTGACACTCGACGAATTCGGCGAGTATCCCCAGTGATACTCGGCGAATATTTCTTGGCGAATATTCCGATTTCCAGTGAATTTTCCCTAAGTAAATACTACGAATTCGACGGGTATCGTAAAGTAAACATGACGAATTCATCGAGTATCAATATGATACTCGACGAATTCGACGAGTATGTCTAACCATACTCGCCGAATTTTACTTAGGTAAAATTCCAATTTTTTTGAGTCCATGTCTTTGGCCTTCCTTGGTCCTTCTACTATACTTGGGATAGAAGTACACCCCAATAGAGAGATTATACGTGAGTCAACACATTGACCTATGTTGAAGTATGGCTGGGCGGACTGGCGTTTAAAAATCCGCGGGTTGTTAACCGCACGGTCAGACGGCTTATCTCTAGCGGATTGATGTCCAAACTATTGCTATTGGTATCCTTGCGGTCTTACTGTCTTGCGGTCTACTACTATAACATGTTCTCTTCTGTCTATGGTGTTGCCGAGCGGTTAGTGTTGTCTAACCGCGCGGCCTTATCGGCCTGATCGGTCTCTTGGTTCAAGCCGCCAAGCTCTGTATTTTGCATTTTTAGTCCCACAATTTGTATATGTATTCTCTATTCTCTCCTCCATTCTATAAAAGGGAGGGCATACCTTTGTAAATGATAACTTTTTGGATAATAAAACTTTCAATTATTCAAATTTCTGGTGTGTTTTTTATCGACTGTTCGCTACTCTCACATGGTATCAGAGAAAACGACCGATTCCACCTGAATCCTTAGTCTCTTCTGTCCGCGCGGCTTCGTTCCCAATCTGCGCGGTTTCCTTTCTTTGTAACTGCCCTGTTTGCGCGACCTCTTTCCCTCATTTCTACGACCTGTCTTCGCAGTCTCTCCGCTCTCTCTTCTCATTCGCTCGAACCCTTTGTGTTCGCACGACTTATTCTTTGTTCGCCCGAACTCCTTACTGTTCTCGCGATCTCCTCTTTTTTCTCGCGAACTTCCTAGTTTGCGCGACCTCTGCTCCTGTTCTTTGATCTGCTTCCTGGTTGTGGGCCTTCTTGCCGCTGGTGTGCTGACACCGTGACCGTTGCAGTTTCCTCTCTTTTCCACTGCAGTTTCTTCTCTCTTGCCGCTGCTATCGCGAGCTCCTTCTACTCGTGCGACCTCTATTCTACTCGTGCGGCTTCCCTGCTTTCTATCCGCGAGACCTCTGTTCTACTCGCGTGGCCTCCCTGCTTTCTATTCGTGAGACCTCTGTTCTACTCGTGTGGCTTTCTTTGTTTCCTCCTTCTCTATGACCAACTCTGATATCTCCACCCCCGTTATCTCTACCTCCACCACACCTGTGGCCCATCCTACTCCTCCTACTCCTTCCAGAAACCTTGGCATGGTTTCTAAACTAGTTGGTTCCAACTATCCGGATTGGAGTATTTTTTTCACCTTTCTTCTTCGTTCTCAGCGCAAACGTCATCACCTCACCGATGACCCTCCTCCTCTAGACTCTGCTCACTTTGAGGACTGGGATGCAAGTGATGCACTTGTACGCACTTGGCTGGCCAACAGCCTCTCTGATGAATGCCTTCCCGTCATACTTCATAATGAGACGGTTAAGGCTGCTTGGCTTCACCTCGCTGCTCTCTACTCGAAGGGGGCCCAGACATCCCACATTTATACTCTTTATGCAAACCTCTTCGCCCGCCCTTCCATGTCTCCTACTGCGGCTTATCAGCAGGTTCAGGCTCTTGGTGCAGAAATCCTCCATAATCGCCCCTTCTCTGCAGACTTGGCCGAGCAGCACAAGCATTTCCAGGAACTCCTGGTTGTTTGTTATCTTCTTCGACTTTCGGATACTTATGATCTGATCCACCAACAAATCTTGGGCGAGGCGGAGTCTCCAACCTTGGATGCCACCGTGGCTCGCATAGCTGCTGTTACTTCGCTTCTCCAGCGTCCTTTGTTGTCCTCCCCTCCTCCCTAGGACTCTTATGCTCACCAAGCTCAAAGGGGTGGCCCTAGTGGCCGCAGTAAGTCAGGCGATCGCGGTTCATCCAGGTTACTCTACTCTCACTGTGGTCATACCGGCCATTCTGTTGATCGCTGCTGGCAGAAACATCATCATCTTTGCCCCTCTAGTGATGCATCTTCCTCCACCTCCGGCTCCTCTCGGCCCTCTGCCTCTATAGCCACGACTTCAGGTAGTGCCCATGTCATTACTCAAGGTAAATGGTTGATTGACTCTGGTGCGACGAATCACATGACCAGCTGTTGGAACACCCTATTACTAATTTGGGCAAGGATCACTATGTTTTTAGGAAATCAGTTTGACCTAGATGTATAGTTGAAAAGGTCAAGTTAGAATGAGTCTAAGGCTTAGAACTTAGGTTTGAAGCTTCCCCCAGGACCATTCATTGTTCAAGACTTAGAGCTGAGACAAAGACAGTTTTCGTCGAGCTCAGGTCGACGAAACGTCGAACTCCGTTCGACGCTCTCTGAGCTCAACTCTGTCATGTCATCGAACTCCGGATGACGATCTTCGAGCTTAGATCGACGATCTGCCTTCAGTTTGTTTCCAAGTCGCTGAGCTCAGTTCGACGATCGTAGAGCTCAGGTCGACATTTTCTATCTGATGTTCAATCCAATCTCTGAGCTCAGGTCGACGATCGTAGCGCTCAGATCGATGTTTTTCTGAGAGATCGACGACTTTGAGGATTCAAATTCAGTCAGCTTTTGGAATGTTTTTCAAATTCTCTCAGCATTTATTTCAAGAGATTTGCTAGCCGTTTTCATTTATTCTGGAGCAAGTTTCAAGGGATTTCTCAGAGAATGTCTATTGGACTTTCCTCTTGAAGACAAAACATTTATGAAAGACATTTATTGACTGCTAACGGCTATCTTGGACAAAGGATCATCAGAGAATAAAACATCCTACATCAGATCAAGAGAAAGAAAATCTATCTATCACTCAATACAGACATACACAGATAGTCAGAAAAACTCAGAGGAAAATCAAGTGATCAATCCTGAAGAGTTTGATTGAAAATTAGCATACTGTAAAGTGTTCATAGCTTCAACATTAAAGACTCCAGACAACTCACATTTCAGCCTCTGCTGAAATCATCTTCTACTGGAGATCTGAAGCTTTTGAAGGCCTATCACCCTAGCAAAGCTCTCATCTCTGAACCATCTACATCTCAGGGGGAGCTTTGACAACACAATCAATCCACTAAGTCTTCTCTCAGTGATTGAGACAGAGAAGACAACTTCACCTCTTCCTTTTTCTTTTCCTGCTGTAAAAGGGTTATCAAAACTCCCTTCAAAAGTCTTGAATCTGGTTCTGAGAGCCTTGTCAAAACTCAGTGGTGGCAAGACACCTGATCAAAAAATCCAGTTTGGTTTTTGAGCACCTTATCAAAAGCTCATTGGTGCCCAGGAAACCTGATCAACTCATCCTGCAGTGGATTCCTACCAAGGGTGGTAGAAGAGTGGATGTACCCAGGTTTTTGGGGAACCACTATAGTTCCTTGTGTCTTCTAGTTTCTTGTGCATATTCTTTGCTGTGTGCTGTGGTTTTTATTTTACTGCTTTAGTTTTATTTCTACATCAAAGCACCTTACACCTATACATAAATTAAGCCTTTACTGCTGTGCAATTTTAAATTATAAATTTACTTTAAAATACTCTTTTAACCCCCTCTAGAGTTAAGATAGATCTTACCCTCACTTTCAATTGGTATCAGAGGAAGGTTTGTTGTTCATACAGGCTAACACCTGAACCAAAAGATCCTTGATAAGATCAATCTTTTAAGAGGGTTATTTTCATTATATTTAATTTTATATAAAGACATGGCACAGAACAAAGATTATTCAAGCACCAGGCCTCCAGTGTGCAATCTATCGAAGTTTGCACTTTGGAAAGCAAGGATTAGACTTTATATTAATTCTATTGATGAAGATATATTTAATTCTGTTTTGACAGTGTGCCCAAGTCCACCAGCAAACACAAGTACAAGTGATGTTCCACCTCCTTCAGGAACAGATGCTGAAATAAAGAAGTGAAAGACTGTAGATGCCAAGGCCATGAATATCTTAGCTCAGACAATGTCTGATGAGATATTTTAGAAGGTAGCTGAATGCAACTCAGCCAAAGAAATTTGGGACAAACTTTCTGAGATTGTCTCAGGATTTGCTGATGAGAGAAAAGACAGAAGATCCCATCTCATATCCCAATATGAGAACTTCAAGAAAGGAGAAGCTGAGTCAGTTGCAGACATGTACAACAGACTAAGTCTGATTGTCAATGAGTTAAAGACTCTGGATAAAGAAATCTCATTGACTGAGCTGAATTACAAAATCCTAATATGCTTCCCCAGCACTTGAGATTCAAGAATCTAGCCAATCAAAGATGCCAGAAGTCTAAATGAGATTACAACTGAAGCTCTCCTAGGCAAGCTCAAATCTTATGAGCTGCTCATTAAAAATCGAGAAGAAGAACAAAAGGCTACTTCTCCAGTCATCAGAAAGGAGAAGACCATAGCCTTCAAAGCTATAGAAGAGGAGCCTGAAGATAAAGCTACAGGAAATGATGAGCTCCTAAGTCTACTAGCAAAAAGATTCTACAAAATGGCCAGAAAAGACTTCAGAAAGAGATCATACAAGGGACATGATAAGCCAAGGTATGATAAATCAAATAACAACAAAGAAATTATATGTTTTGGTTGCAGGAAACCAGGCCATATTGTGCCTGACTGTCCAGAAAACAAAAACAAGGACAAGGAAGATTGAAGAGAAAGAAGAAAGGAGAAAGACTTCAAGAAGAACACCTCAGACAAACCCTCCTACAGCAAGAACACACATACAAGGAAGGGATTTATTGCTGAGACATGGAGTGAAACTGAAGAGGATTCTGAAGCCTCATCCAGCTCCAGTGATGATGAGGATGATGCTGATGAAAAGGAATTTTGCATGATGGCTATCAATGCCTCTCAAACAGATTCAGAAGCAAAAGAGTCAGAATCAGATTCAGAAGTTCAACTAGAAGAAGATCAGGTAATCAATTCATTTGATTTCAGTTCTGAGGACTTTAGACATGAGTTTAAAGTACTATGCCTAGATCTGTTGGAGTCTGAGAAGGAAATCACTTCCCTCAGAAAACAACTGTCTGAGTATAGCACTTTAAAATCAGAGAACCTCAAACTCTCTGAAGAGTTAGAATGCTATAGGGAGGAGATAGCTTCACTGAAGAGTGAACTATCCAAGGCCAAGCAGTTTGAAGAATCCATTAATGGGAGAAGCATCAAACTAATGGATATCACAAGCACAGTGAACTCTAGACTTAATAGTACACTGGGCTTGGGAGCTTCATCCAGCCAGCCTATAGTTCTGATAACTCCAATCAAATTTATCTCTGATAAAGGGAAGGAAGTTGTAGAGGTAGCTAGGAAGAATGCAGATTTGCCAAAGAAAGATATAGTTCAACAGAATGCGTCGAACAGAGCTCGACGATCGTCGAACGGCGCTCGACGATCCAAGAAACGATCGTCAAACTCAGCTCGACGACACCTGAACTCTGAACTCCAGGACAGTCGATCTTCGAACAGAGATCGACGATCTGACCCAAGATCGTCGACCCCAGCTCGACGATCATCGAACAGAGATCATGACTTTGAACAATCCTTCAAAGGTACATCTAGATTCAATCCTAGAAGTCCTACATCCCAAGGTTTCAACCCCTATACTGAATAGATAGTACCTCCTAAGAGATACAATCCTGAAGGTTATAAGAGTCAACCTGGTATGTCTTTCATTTCTGAATTTAAGGGATATCAACCTAGGCCCAAGGTAAACTGGGTCAAAAATATACAAGCTGTTTATGTGCAGGTGAAGACCTATCCAATATCAAACCAGCCATGGTATCTGGATAGTGGGTGCTCAAAGCACATGACAGGGAACAAGGACAACTTCACATCCTTTAAAGCCAAGCATGGACCCAAAGTAATCTTTGGTGATTCAAACTTTGGAACAACAAAAGGATATGGTGCAGTCCAAATTGGAACAGTCACCTTCAAGAAAGTAGCTTATGTTGAAGGACTCAAGCACAACTTGATAAGTATCAGTCAACTTTGTGATGACGGATATCAAGTGACTTTCAACAAAGCTATATGCAAGGTCAAGTCAGAGGACAACACAACTGTGTTGACAGGTAACAGAAAAGGTAACATTTACTTAGTAGATTTTCATTCATCTAAAGTAGATATTTGTCTGTTCAATTCCATATCTAGACCTAATATTCTATGGCATAAGAGACTAGGACATATTAACCTTAGAACCATTGCTAGGCTATCCAAGGACAACCTTGTTAGAGGACTACCTTCTGGCCCCTACAAGAAGGAAGAACTTTACAAGGCTTGTCAATTAGGCAAGCAAACTAAAAATAGTTTTAAGTCACTTAACAAGAGTGATTCACCTAGGATTTTGTATCTGTTACACATGGATCTTTTTGGACCCATTACAGTACAAAGCCTAGGAGGGAAATCCTACACTTTAGTGGTTGTAGATGACTTCTCAAGATTCACATGGGTGTTCTTTCTGAGGAAGAAGTCTGATAACTTCAAATGTTTGACAGAGTTTCTCAAATGTATGCAGAGTGAGTTCAACACTCATATTGCCCTGATCAGAAGTGATCATGGGACAGAGTTTGATTCTCTTCTTATGCAAGAGTTCTGTCAGAGTGAAGGGATCAGGCATACATTCTTAGCTCCTAGAACCCCTCAACAAAATGGGGTAGCAGAAAGGAAAAATAGAACCCTAATTGAATCTGCAACTACATTATTATCAGATGCTCACCTTCCTCTATCCTTTTGGGCTGAGGCAGTGAACACCTCCAACTATGTACTGAATAGTAGTTTGATACATAAACTGAAGGGCAAGACTCCCTATGAATTACTCAAAGGAAAGAAACCTAAAGTAGATTACTTCAAAATCTTTGGTTGCATTTGTTATATTCACAACAATGACAAGAGATATATAGCAAAATTTCAAGCAAAAGCTGATGAAGGAGTGTTTCTGGGATACTCCATGATCAGTAAAGCTTATAGGGTTTATAATAAAACTACTCTAAAAATAGAAGAATCTGTTCATATTTATTTTGATGAAACTAATATGTCTTTCAAGGAGAAGAATGCTTCTACCATAGAATATTTGCAGGTACATTCTCTAGCTGAAAACTTGGATAGATTGCAAGTTACTAAAAAGGATGAAAGTAGTGAAGATGAAGAAGCTGCTCAACATCTGGAAGAAAATCTTCTTGAAGAGCCAGTTGCTGTTCCACAAGAGGAAACAGCAACACAGGTTGGTGAACAATCAACACCCCCTGTTGATTTAGTAATATCAAGAGATCATCCAATCTCCCAAGTGATTGGAAACATCTCAGCTGGTGTGCAAACAGGAAATCAGGTCAACCAAAACCTGATGCACACTTGCTTTCTCTCTCAAATTGAACCTCAATCCATTCAAGATGCAAAGCAAGATCCATACTGGATCATTGCTATGCAAGAGGAGTATCATCAATTTGAAAGAAATAAAGTCTGGGAAATAGTGTCTAAGCTAAAGGATCATTCCATTGTTGGAACAAAATGGGTGTTCAGAAACAAATTGGATGATCAAGGAATTATTGTAAGGAACAAGGCAAGGCTAGTTGCTCAAGGATATTCTCAAGAAGAGGGGATAGACTATGACCAGACCTTTGCACCAGTTGCAAGGTTAGAGGCCATAAGAATCTTCCTGGCTTATGCTGCTCACAAGGGATTCAAAGTCTACCAAATGGATGTGAAGAGTGCTTTTCTCAATGGAGAGATCAAAGAAGAATTCTATGTCAGACAACCCCCAGGTTTTGTCTGTAACATCCCATTTCCAACTAGACCCCTAAGAGTGGTTTTGTCATGACAAAACCCTAGGAAGCTCAAGGAAGAGTCAAGTGGACCTAGTGGTGTGGATAGGGCCACTATGGTCTGCACTTAGCAGATTTCTAAACCTTGGTAAAAGGTGATCATGGGGCTTCACCAAGACTCCAAGACCCCACCCATACCCTTATAACCCTAGAAGGGGGGTAAATGGGTCACTAAGGACCCATGGAGAGCAATCAATGGACCTAAGTTGACCAAAGTCAACTATAACCCTAGCTAGGTCAAATTGACCTACACAAGGGTCCATTGCAGTCTATTAGCCAAATATACCCCACCCATACCTCCATAACCCTAGGTAGGGGTCAATTGGTCACTAAGGACCCATGGAGGGTAGTCAAGGGTGCTAAGTTGACCAAAGTCAACTCTAAACCTAAATAGGTCAAATTGGCCTACACAAGGGTCAATTGTAGTCCCTTAGCCAAAAGGACCCCACCCCTACCCTCATAGGCCTAGTGAGAGGCCAATAGGTCACCAAGGACTCATTGGGACCAATCATAAAGACTAGGTTGACCAAAGTCAACTCTTGACCTTAAATGGTCAAAGTGCCCTAGTTAAGGGCCAAGTGACCTCCAAGGGCCAATCCAACCCCACCTTGACCCTAGGGGAGGCTAATGGGTCACCAAAGACCCATTAAAGAGATCTCAAGGACCAAATTGACCTAAGTGGGCCCTAGTCCAACTTTGGGTCAAGTTAGCCCAAATGGGCTAAATCAAGCTCAAGCTCATTTCAATTGGGCTAACCATGACTTAAGTGACCAAATGGACTTGTGAGCTGCCATGTGACATGTAGGAGAAAAAAATTCAGGCTTGGTGACTAGGAGAGAGAAATTCACCCATGGAGGAGAGAGAAAGAGAAGAAAGAAGAAGGAAGGAGGACTTTGTACTCCTCCTTCCCCCTCCCCAACCTCCCCATTCATTTCAGAAGGACAAGGGGGAGTGCAGCAGCCATTATGGACTAGTTAGAGCAAGCTCCACCCCCCTACCAACCTAGCCGCCAAGATTGACCATGGCCAAAAATGGCACATGGCAATTCAGCCACCTAACTCCCTCCTCTCCCTCTTTAAAAGCTCCAGTGAGGTCCAAGGAGTATTTCCCACCCTTTTCTTGAAGAAGCCGAGCTATTTCCTCCACTTTTGAACAATCCGACCACCACCGGCCACCACCATGCCAATCCGACGATCGGCACGGCTACAGCCGCCACCACAGGTCCTCCTCTACTCCTTAACCCATGGGCAGACCTTAGAAATCATTAGGTCCAAGGTTCGGGCTCAATTGAGCCCGATCCAATTCAGAAAAATCGTGATTTTTCCATGGTTTTGAGCTTGTCGGGTTCTCCAGAATAGTGCTCCCCAACGGCCGTGCCACCGCCTGGAGGTAGCCCCGACCACCACGAAGGTGTTGGCGGCGGTGGCCGGCCGGGGAGGTGGCCGGATCGCCGGCGGCAGCCGCTGGAAGATGGCCCAGGCGGGACGAATCTGGGCCGTCGGCTAGAGCTTGAAGTTGACCAGATGTCGTCCACCTTACATCAAGATTCGTGCTGCATTAGATTTCAAACTATAGGTTTATATATTTCATTTTAATGAATTCTGTCACACCTAATGTATTTAATATTTTTAATTATTAAAACTACTTAGGCTTCAATTCAGAACAAATGGTCAGCACATAAAATGTAGCCCTATGGGTCTACTTTTAGGCAAAATCGGTTTGAACCAATTTGGGTGACTGGTTTGACCAGGGCACTCATTTTGGTGGGGTCTATACAAATGACTAGGCAGTCATTTAACTAGTTGCCCACACTTCATCCTTGGTCCAAATGGTCTGAAATTTTGGCAGGGAGGCACCCTACCCTATATCTAGACCCTGCCCAAAAATGGGAATTTTTAGGAATAATTTTCCTATAGTTTTATAATTAAATTAATTATGCTAGGGTAAATTAAATTATGGGCCAAATGAAGTCCAAATTCATCCAAATTTTGGTGGGATGTATATGGCGTCAATATAGACCTCTGGTTAAAATTTCATTAAGTTTGGAGTTGATTTGAATGGGAATCAAGCAACCCTAGCCTTGCCCTAAGAAGGGCATTTTGGTCCAAAATGTAATTTTGGGTTTTGAGTGTCCAATTCACCTCAACAGAGGTTCAAATTTGGGACACTGACTTGGCATGACTTTATACACCTTCCAATGAATACTTGGGGGCATTGGAGTTGATTTGGCCCAAGATCCTAGGTCAAACCCTAAGGAAGGGCTTTTGTACCTTGTGAAGGACATATGGCCATAACACCTTGTATGACTGAAATTTTGTAGGGATGGTTTTAGGGTAACTATAATCCTCTGGTAAAAATCTTAGGGTGTTTGAAATGTTTGGGACCCACAAAACCCTAACCCTAGTTTAGGGCACAAACTTTGTAGGGTTGGAATAGGCTAGTTAAACTCCTCCAAATAAGGTAAAATTTTATTATAATTGTCATAAGGATATTATTAGTCTCTAGTAATTTAATTGGGACTTTTGGGATAATATTTATGGCACTTCTTTTGTAACACAAGGGATGCCTCATTTTAATAAACTAATTATTATGGTCCCTCTGACCCTTGGGAGGTCATGAAAATTTGGCAGAGGATGTTTTGAACCATGATAAGCTTATATAAAATTTATGAAGATATTTGGATATATATTTGAGATACTTACTTCACAAGCTTGATAAATGATGAAATTATTCAATAATTTAAATTAGTCCATTTACTGACAAATAAATTATGAAATTTGGCCCAAACCATTTAAATGCCAATAGATTCATACTTGAATTTTCTCTGAATTTTTGGAAGCCATATAGTATTTTATATTTCTTTAAATGAATCTTTAAGGATTAAAATAAAATAATGATTTGGCGATAAAACCTTACTGAAAAATTTAGATATTTTGGAAGATGAGTTATATCTTTATTTTGAATAATATATAAAAATTGTAGAATGATATCTTGACTGAAAATGGTACTTCATGTTCATTAATGGAAAGTCTAGTCAATAGAATAATTAAATAAATTATTAAATAAATAAGGAAAATTTTGGATCTCTGGATTTAGAGCTTAAAGGTCATCATGGACCTCCATTAATTATTATAAGAGTATTGGATAATTATTTGATGTACCTCCTATTTTACATGAAGTTTGACATGGTGGTCTGCATTTAGCAATTTTGGAAAACTGTATTTTTGAAGCTTATCACACCTTAATCACTGATGATATTTGACCCAGAGCATTTATGGTCCCTTGCAATCATGTTAGAGTTATCCTTGAATTTTCAGAAATAATATTGCCCTGTTTATTATTTTTATGAATTATTGCAATATACCATTTAAATAAAAATCAGTGGCCCGAACCTTGCTGAAAAACTAAGAGATTTTGTATCTTAGGTTAAATGATTATATTAGGTATAACATAAATCTGGGGAGATTTTATCTTGTCAAAATTTGGTACCTTCAGCTCAATCTTGGAGACTTTGGCCACTATAAATATTTCATAAATTCCTAGATAAATAGGAAAATTGTAAAACTTTGGATTTGGGCAATAAAGGTCATAATGGACCTACATTAATTATTATATGAGTATTGGATGATTACTTGATATACTTCCCATTTTACATAACATTAAACCTTGGTGGTCTGCATATAGTAAATCTACAGAAATAATCTGGAGTACAAGTTAGGCACATAAATCAAAAATTAGTGGTTATAGGAACGAGTTTATCACTCAGGGTTAGATGAGCTAGGGATGGGTTTGACTAAAAGTTAGGTGGTATTTGGGATCGACGAAAGATCGTCTTCCCCGTAGAGTAGAAGGTCAAAATCACCTTAGGTCTAGTTTACTGTAATACGGAAATGAAATGGGTAAAACATAAGTCGTAGGCATAAAGTAATTAGTAAACTTAGGGTTTCACACTTTCACACCCCAGTGTCCCGGGAGATAGTATGGGTTACTTGGGCAATAAGCCCGGTAGTTATGGTATTGGGTATGGTAGCCTGGCGAGCTTCGGCTCGGTTGTTGATTATGACGGACGGGATAATCCGGAGAGCTTTGGCTCGATGGTAGATTATGACGGACGGGATAGTCTGGAGAGCTTTGGCTCGATGGTAGATTGTGACGGACGGGATAGTCCGGGGAGCTTGGGCTCGGTTATAGATTATGATGGACGGGATTGTCCGGTGAGCTTCGGCTCGGTTGTTTGTTTGACTCATAACTATTGCATGTGCATAAATGGTTTAAGGTGGTGGGTCTGCGATATTGGGAAGTTCGATGCACCAACACCAATATCGTTGGCTCGGCAAGTGTGGTTAGCACTTCGCCAACAGAAGTCCGGTGCGCCAGCCGGCAAGAGTACGCAGGCGTCCGCTTAGTGCACAAAGCGTTGAGGCGTACGATAGGTCTGACCGGTAGTGCTTTACTGGTTTAGAGGTGGGCGAGGCCCAACCCACCGCTTCCATCTGCCACTACGGAGGTATCCTGGGAGGTAACGGCTCCGAAAGGGGGAACTAAAGGTCTGTGTACACAGAGTCGAGTGGGTGAGTTGCACTTGCATATTCACATCATAGCATACTTATATTTCATAGCATAACCATTGCATATAACCTGACACCTAATGTATAAGCAGAATGGGACGCTCTATACAATAGGCCTTGCAAAACGACCCCTTGGCCTATAAGTTCGTGCGAGCGTGCTTATAAGTCAAGGTTCTCTTTCAGTATTATTTATATGTTATGCCTGCTAGTAAAACCGACACCCTATCGTATAAATCGGTATGGGACTTTTTATACGATAGGAGCCCTGCAAGAGATCCCTTAGCTTATGTGTTTGCACATAAGTTAAGGTTACTTATTTAATTTTGTATATTATCATGCTTACGCTGTCAGTTTAGTTCCGCTGCCATCTGTAATTTGACTATTCTCCACCTTCAAGTCCTTCCCTTTCCTTCTCCCCGCTCGGTACTTAGGAGCCATGGGGGAAGGGGTGGGGGACGATAGGACTTAGTCTTTTAGACTAACGGTTTTCAAACCACATCATTTAGGGGACCACGAAGCCCAGCATGGAGGAGCAGCTCCGGAGATTGGCACGCTTGGAGATCGGACAGTCTAGTACCGGAGTCCAGGCAGCAGGGACTGTGAGTCCCGAGCACTAGTAGTTGTATTAGTTTGCTTCCGCGATGAGTGATTTGTAGTGAGGACTTGATGTACCGGGCATAAGCCCGAGATTTTTATTATATGTACTATCTATGGACACTCCCTTCGAGGAGTTTATTTGGCTATATATGTGATTTCTGTGGACTTGCTTTTATACTTATGCTACAGTGGAGATCGATTTGGCCAGCAGAATCGGCGTCTTGTAGTGACGACCTTCCCGGGTGAGAAGGTATCACCGCAAGGCGGCGGTTCTGGGCCTAAGACCCCGTTGTCGAAAAAAGAAAAAAAATGGGGGTCTTACAAGTGGTATCAGAGGAAAATATATCGATCGAAAGGTAGCAGTCCACTAACCCTGGGACACCCCCGCTCGAGTTTAGTTTGAGGACAAACTAAGCAGCAGAAGTAGTGGTGGGCCCATATGGGAAATCACATAAAAATTGTCCACTTTTAGTTAAATCTGTGAGACTTCTTATATTTGACTTCTATTACGCAGCCCCCAGCGCAGCCAACACCACAAGGCGGAGTTCAGCAGACTCCGACTGTTGCATCACCTCCCCTGGTCCCCACTCCATTCCTACAATCGGAGATGGGTCAAACGCTGACGGCCATTCTAGATGCTTTCAGGGCTCAGCAGGTTCCGGCCCCGCAGCCAAACCCGGGGGCCAATTGGTTGAGCATCTTTCAAGGACTCTCCCCTCCATCTTACTTGGGGACAGAATCCATTGTACGAACAGAAGAATGGCTAGATATTATGTACGAAATGCTGATTGGGATATGGTGTCCCTGGGAGGAGAGGGTGGCCTTGGTCGTCTCCTGCCTGGAGTCCCATGCCAAGAGGTGGTGGAAGACGCTGCTGGACACAAGTTTTGCTGATAGGGAGGTTGCAGAAGTTACCTGGGAAGAGTTCAGGACCGCGCTGCTAGAGCATTTTGTTCCACAGTCGGCCAGGGATGAGTTGGAGGAGCGATTCTTACAGCTGAAGCAGGGCACCCGGACAGTGGTAGAGTACCATCGGGAGTTCGACCATTTGGCTCGATATGCAGATTCTTACCAGCTGGACGAAGCGGGATACATCAAAAGATTCTATAAGGGCCTGCGGGAGGACTTGAGGGAGGCTTTGTTGTTTGTATCCGACGGGCCTATCTCCCGGATTTTGGAAATGGCAAAGAGGATCGAGGCCGATTGGCACACCACTCGAGGCCGGAAGCGGCAAGCGGAGGATCAGGGACGGAGAGCTAGAAATGATCAGCAGCAAGGTGCTATACCAGGTGGGAGAAGGACAGAGGACCAGCCTCGACAGGAAGTGAGGCAGGAGGCAAGGGAGCAGGTGATATTGGCCCCTCAGCCTCTTCAAATGAGGGAGGCACCGAGACCCGGGGGTATGGCATTTCCCCCACCGGAGTGCTACAACTGCCATCATATAGGACACATTCGGAGAAACGGCCCCATGAGGGGAGCACCTTTACCAGCACCCCAGGATGCCCCGCATGCCCAACAGTTTGGAGGACGAGGACGTGGTCGAGGATGTGGTTTCTAGGGTGCAGATCGCAGGCAGCAGAGGGAGCAAATTTATGCACTGGATTTGGCTCAACCCCAGAACCCGGAGCAAGTAATCACTGGTACGTCAGAAAATTATAAACTTATTTCCTCATGACCTTTAAGTTTATATAGAAGTGATAATCTAGGGAAGAAAACCATAGCTAGATTCTAAGACATTTAACTTTCCCCACCCCCAGGAATAGTTTTCATCAGCGGCAAACCCGCTTATACGCTATTTGATACGGGTGCTTCACACTCGTTTGTATCGGAAGCCTTCGTAGAAGGGTTGGAAGGCGTGGAGCGATTCACGGGTCTGATGATGAGGATACGATTACCCGACGGATCAGAGTTGTTCACCTCGGCCCACTGCGATATGGAGGCGGAGATCGGCGGAAAGATATTTGAAGCTCCAGCAACGATCATAAAGATGCCAATCTTTGATTTGATCCTAGGAATGACGTGGTTGAACTGGAATCATGCTCAAATTGACTGCACGTCCAAGAGAGTTACCCTGAGACATGGAGATTCCTACCTCGTCATTGAAGGTACTAGATCTATTCCCCCTCTCATGCTGTCATCTGTATAGGCCGTCAAGGCTCACTTATAGGGGGAAGAAGTGTATGAGTTAATATTTGAAATGACTGAGGCCAAGGTCTCCACCTCGGGTATTCCGGTGGTGCGAGATTTTGCCGACGTATTTCCAGAGAAACTGCCTGGGCTACCCCCGCACCGGGAGCAAGATTTCCGGATACAGCTGGTGTCGGGGGCTAAGCCGGCAGCTAGAGCCCCTTACCGGATGGCCCCGGAAGAGTTGACAGAGTTTCGAAGCCAACTCCAGGAACTGGTGGAGGCTGGATTTGTCCGACCGAGCTCTTCGCCTTGGGGAGCCCCGTTCTTGTTCGTTAAAAAGCAAGACGGAACTCTGAGACTGTGCATCGACTACCGAGCACTAAACCGATTGACAGTCCGAAATACATATCCACTGCCAAGGATAGATGAGCTGTTTGACCAGCTAGAAGGTGCGCATTTCTTTTCCAAATTGGATCTAAGGTCGGGCTACTACCAGTTACGAATCCAGGAGGAGGACATTCCAAAGACTGCTTTCAGTAGCAGATATGGGCTATATGAGTTTACAGTGATGCCCTTCGGGCTCACAAATGCTCCGTCGGCATTCATGAGCCTCATGAACCAGGTTTTTGAGGCATATTTGGATGTGTTCGTCATAATATTCATAGACAACATCCTGATCTACTCTAGGACGGAAGAGGAGCACACTCGGCATCTAACGCTGACTCTAGAGAGACTACGGGAGCACAAACTCTATGCGAAGATCAGCAAATGCCAGTTTTGGTTGAAGGAGGTGGCCTTCCTAGGCCATATCATCAGTAGTGTTGGGTTGGCAGTGGACCCGGCCAAGATCCAAGCAGTCCGGGACTGGCCACAGTTGAAGACGGCCACAGATGTACGAAGTTTCCTAGGACTCGCCGGTTACTACCGGAAGTTCGTAGAGGGATTCTCTCGTATCGCCCTTCCACTCACATCTCTGACAAGGAAGGAGGTGCCCTTTATCTGGACCCCACAGTGTGAGGCAGCCTTTCAAGAGCTAAAGGGGCGACTCACTTCGGCTCCTATACTTGCCCTCCCTTCAGGGAAAGAAGGATTCCAGGTCTACACCGATGCCTCCTACCAGGGCATGGGTGCAGTACTTATGCAGAATGGCCATGTGATAGCTTATGCTTCTCGGCAGCTGAAGAAGCACGAGCAAAACTACCCAGTCCATGACTTAGAGATGGGAGCTGTCAGCTTTGCACTAAAAGTCTGGCGTCACTATCTGTACGGTGTCCACAGCGACATATACTCCGACCATAAAAATTTGAGGTATGTGGACACGCAGAAGGATCTAAATATCAGACAGAGACGATGGGTGGAATTTTTGGCAGACTACTAGTACGAGATGCACTACCACCCGGGAAAGGCGAATGTGGTAGCAGATGCATTAAGCCGAAAGACCGCAAACGCTGGAGTAGGAACACCGTTGATGGCCTTGGAGTTAATACAGATGTTTGATAAGATGCAAGTATCCCTGGTATCTGAGGATCACCCTGCGTTATACCGAGAATATCTGTCGTCATTAATCACCACAGATGACATACGAGAACGGGTCAAGGATGGACAGAGGCAGGATACCCAGCTAGAGCCAATATTCCGGGCCATAGAAGCAGGCACTGCGCGAGATTACACACTGAGGGATGATTTAGTGTGCTTCAGAGGACGGGTCTACATACCAGAGGGAGGCCAGATCCGGGAGGACATCATGATGGAGGCTCATTGCAGTCGATATTCGGTACACCCGGGAATTACAAAGATGACTGCAGATCTGAAGAAGACTATGTTCTGGCCTGGCATGAAGAAGGATATCACCTACTTAGTGACCCATTGCAAGGCTTGTCAGTTAGTGAAAGCAGAGTGCAGAAATCCCGCAGGACTATTACAGCCACTCCCGGTACCAGAGTGGAAGTTCGATGATATCGCCATGGACTTCATACATGGACTTCCTCGATCCAGGACAGGGAACGATTTGATATGGGTGATCATCGACCGACTGACAAAGTTGGCAAGGTTTATTCCAATCAGAAAGGATGACTCGGTGGGTGCGTTAGTCCGGAAGTTTGTGGAATAGTTCGTCCGTTATCATGGCATCCCCAAGTCGATTGTGTCAGACCGGGACGGACGATTTACATCCAGGGAGTGGAGGTCAGTGCAAACTTACTTAGGCACTCGACTAACCTTCAGTATGGCTTTTCATCCCCAGACGGATGGACAGACAGAACGGACCAACCGGACTCTGGAGGACTTACTACGACTATGCATATTAGATCGCGGTGAACCATGGGAGAAGTTATTACCACTGATCGAGTTCTCATATAATAACAGCTACCAATCCAGTATAAAAATGGCTCCTTATGAGGCGTTGTATGGACAAAAGTGCAGGACTCCTCTGTCATGGATACAGGACGAGGACCCTAAGGCGTTGGATTCGGAGTTCGTCGAGGACACCGAGGCTCAAGTGAGATTGATACGGGACAGGATGCTAGAAGCACAGAGCCGGCAGGCTAAGTATTACGACGCTCGGCACCGTCAGGTGGAATTCCAGGTGGGAGATCAGGTGTTCTTGAAAATCCGACCAATGCATGGAGTTACTCGGGTACGCGGACAGAGGAAGAAGCTTAGTCCAAGATACATGGGGCCTTATAGGATCCAGGAGCGGATCGGTCCCTTGGCATACAGGCTGGAGCTGCCACCGGAGCTGGCGAGTCTGCATGACGTATTCCATATATCCTCTCTTAGGAGAGCTCTACTACGCCCAGAGCAGCAAGTTACGACCACAGATGGACCGATAGCATCTGATCGGTTAGTTCACCTAGAACCAGTCCGGATTGACGACAAGGGGGTACGAGTTTTACGCCACAAGAAGGTTCCGTTAGTCAAGGTCCTGTGGAGAAATCACGAAAGAGAGGAGCACACATGGGAGCCCCGGGACTTGATGCGACAAAGATACCCGGAACTCTTTCGTCAGGTATTCCTCACAACCACTCAAGATGTTCAATTTACCTTCCTATTTTAAACTAGTAGGACTGAAATTTCAAGATATGGGCTAAACTTTTGTTTATTGGGGTCTAGACTTTGCCAATTGGGGGATTTGGTCTTAAATTTGACTATCACCTTTAAACCTCATATAATCAAACATAGTATTGTGATGTAAACCTTTCAACTCTCATGGGATGTTACAAGTTTCTTCCTTCCCGATAGGAGTCCCCATAGGTTTAACCTTGATTTCGGGGACGAAATCTTTGTTTTGTTTATTGGGATTTTAACATCTCATTTCCAACTAGACCCCTAAGAGTGGTTTTGTCATGACAAAACCCTAGGAAGCCCAAGAAAGAGTCAAGTGGACCTGGTGGTGTGGATAGGGCCACTATGGTCTGCACTTAGCAGATTTCTAAACCTTGGTAAAAGGTGATCATGGGGCTTCACCAAGACTCCAAGACCCCACCCATACCCTTATAACCCTAGAAGGGGGGTCAATGGGTCACTAAGAACCCATAGAGAGCAATCAAAGGACCTAAGTTGACCAAAGTCAACTATAACCCTAGCTAGGTCAAATTGACCTACACAAGGGTCCATTGCAGTCTATTAGCCAAATATACCCCACCCATACCTCCATAACCCTAGGTAGGGGTCAATTGGTCACTAAGGACCCATGGAGGGTAGTCAAGGGAGCTAAGTTGACCAAAGTCAACTCTAAATCTAAATAGGTCAAATTGACCTACACAAGGGTCAATTGCAGTTCCTTAGCCAAAAGGACCCCACCCCTACCCTCATAGGCCTAGTGAAAGGCCAATAGGTCACCAAGGACTCATTGGGACCAATCATAAAGACTAGGTTGACCAAAGTCAACTCTTAACCTTAAATAGTCAAAGTGCCCTAGTTAAGGGCCAAGTGACCTCCAAGGGCCAATCCAACCCCACCTTGACCCTAGGGGAGGCTAATGGGTCAGCAAGGACCCATTAAAGAGATCTCAAGGACCAAATTGACCTAAGTGGGCCCTAGTCCAACTTTGGGTCAAGTTAGCCCAAATGGGCTAAATCAAGCTCAAGCTCATTTCAATTGGGCTAACCATGACTTAAGTGACCAAATGGACTTGTGTGCTGCCATGGGATAGGTAGGAGCCAAAAATTCCGGCTTGGTGACTAGGAGAGAGAAAGTCACCCATGGAGGAGAGAGAAAGAGAAGAAAGAAGAAGGAAGGAGGACTTTGTACTCCTCCTTCCCCCTCCCCAACCTCCCCATTCATTTCAGAAGGACAAGGGGGAGTGCAGCAGCCATTATGGACTGGTTAGAGCAAGCTCCACCCCCCTACCAACCTAGCCGCCAAGATTGACCATGGCCAAAAATGGCACATGGCAATTCAGCCACCTAACTCCCTCCTCTCCCTCTTTAAAAGCTCCAGTGAGGTCCAAGGAGTATTTCCCACCCTTTTCCTGAAGAAGCCGAGCTCTTTCCTCCACTTTTGAACAATCCGACCACCACCGGCCACCACCATGCCAATCCGGCGATCGGCACGGCTACAGCCGCCACCACAGGTCCTCCTCTACTCCTTAACCCATGGGCAGACCTTAGAAATCATTAGGTCCAAGGTTCGGGCTCAATTGAGCCCGATCCAATTCAGAAAAATCATGATTTTTCCATGGTTTTGAGCTTGTCGGATTCGCCAGAATAGCGCTCCCCGGCGGCCGTGCCGCCGCCTGGAGGTAGCCCCGACCACCACGAAGGTGTTGGCGGCGGTGGCCGGCCGGGGAGGTGGTCGGATCGCCGGCGGCAGCCGCTGAAAGATGGCCCAGGAGGGACGAATCTGGGCCGTCGGCTAGAGCTTGAAGATGACCAGATGTCGTTCACCTTACATCAAGATTCGTGCTGCATTAGATTTCAAACTATAGGTTTATATATTTCATTTTAATGAATTCTGTCACACCTAATGTATTTAATGTTTTTAATTATTAAAAATACTTAGGCTTCAATTCAGAACAAATGGTCAGCACATAAAATGTAGCCCTATTGGTCTACATTCAGGCAAAATTGGTTTGAACCAATTTGGGTGACTGGTTTGACCAGGGCACTCATTTTGGTGGGGTATATACAAATGACTAGGCAGTCATTAAACTAGTTGCCCACACTTCATCCTTGGTCCAAATAGTCTGAAATTTTGGAAGGGAGGCACCCTACCCTATATCGAGACCCTGCCCAAAAATGGGAATTTTTGGGAATAATTTCCCTATAGTTTTATAAATAATTTAATTATGCTAGGGTAAATTAAATTATGGGTCAAATGAAGTCCAAATTCATCCAAATTTTGGTGGGATGTATATGGGGTCAATTTAGACCTCTGGTTAAAATTTCATTAAGTTTGGAGTTGATTTGAATGGGAATCAAGCAACCCTAGCCTTGCCCTAAGAAGGGCATTTTGGTCCAAAATGTAATTTTGGGTTTTGAGTGTCCAATTCACCTCAACAGAGGTTCAAATTTGGGACACTGACTTGGCATGACTTTATACACCTTCCAATGAATACTTGGGGGCATTGGAGTTGATTTGGCCCAAGATCCTAGGTCAAACCCTAAGGAAGGGCTTTTGTACCTTGTGAAGGACATATGGCCATAACACCTTGTATGACTATGAAATTTTGTAGGGATGGTTTTAGGGTAACTATAACCCTCTGGTAAAAATCTTAGGGTATTTGAAATGTTTGGGACCCACAAAACCCTAACCCTAGTTTAGGGCACAAACTTTGTAGGGTTGGAATAGGCTAGTTAAACTCCTCTAAATAAGGTAAAATTTTAGTATAATGGTCATAAGGATATTATTAGTCTCTAGTAATTTAATTGGGACTTTTGGGATAATATTTATGGCACTTCTTTTGTAATACAAGGGATGCCTCATTTTAATAAACTAATTATTATGGTCCCTCTGACCCTTGGAAGGTCATAAAAATTTGGAAGAGGATGTTTTGAACCATGATAAGCTTATATAAAATTTATGAAGATATTTGGATATATATTTGAGATACTTACTTCACAAGCTTGATAAATGATGAAATTATTCAATAATTTAAATTAGTCCATTTACTGACAAATAAATTATGAAATTTGGCCCAAACCATTTAAATGCCAATAGATTCATACTTGAATTTTCTCTGAATTTTTGGAAGCCATATAGTATTTTATATTTCTTTAAATGAATCTTTAAGGATTAAAATAAAATAATGATTTGGGGATAAAACCTTACTGAAAAATTTAGATATTTTGGAAGATGAGTTATATCCTTATTTTGAATAATATATAAAAATTGTAGAATGATATCTTGACTGAAAATGGTACTTCATGTTCATTATTGGAAAGTCTAGTCAATTGAATAATTAAATAAATTATTAAATAAATAAGGAAAATTTTGGATCTCTGGATTTAGGGCTTAAAGGTCATAATGGACCTCCATTAATTATTATAAGAGTATTGGATAATTATTTGATGTACCTCCTATTTTACATGAAGTTTGACATGGTGGTCTGCATTTAGCAATTTTGGGAAACTGTATTTTTGAAGCTTATCACACCTTAATCACTGATGATATTTGACCCAGAGCATTTATGGTCCCTTGCAATCATGTTAGAGTTATCCATGAATTTTCAGAAATAATATTGCCCTGTTTATTATTTTTATGAATTATTGCAATATACCATTTAAATAAAAATCAGTGGCCCGAACCTTGCTGAAAAACTAAGAGATTTTGTATCTTAGGTTAAATGATTATATTAGGTATAACATAAATCTAGGGAGATTTTATCTTGTCAAAATTTGGTACCTTCAGCTCAATCTTGGAGACTTTGGCCACTATAAATATTTCATAAATTCCTAGATAAATAGGAAAATTGTAAAACACTGGATTTGGGCAATAAAGGTCATAATGGACTTCCATTAATTATTATAGGAGCATTGGATGATTACTTGATATATTTCTCATTTTACATAACATTAAACCTTGGTGGTCTGCATATAGTAAATCTACAGAAATAATCTGGAGTACAAGTTAGGCACATAAGTACAAAATTAGTGGTTATAGGAACGAGTTTATCACTCAGGGTTAGATGAGCTAGGGATGGATTTAACTAAAAGTTAGGTGGTATTTGGGATCGACGAAAGATCGTCTTCCCCGTGGAGTAGAAGGTCAAAATCACCTTAGGTCTAGTTTACTGTAATACGGAAATGAAATGGGTAAAACCTAAGTCGTAGGCATAAAGTAATTAGTAAACTTAGGGTTTCACACTTTCACACCCCAGTGTCCCGGGAGATAGTATGGGTTACTTGGGCAATAAGCCCGGTAGTTATGGTATTGGGTATGGTAGCCTGGCGAGCTTCGGCTCGGTTGTTGATTATGACGGACGGGATAGTCCGGAGAGCTTTGGCTCGATGGTAGATTATGACGGACGGGATAGTCCGGAGAGCTTTGGCTCGATTGTAGATTGTGACGGACGGGATATGTAAGACCCCCCTCCCGGAACACAACACACGGCACGAGGGGAGTCTTATGCCCGAAATAGCCGCCTTGCGGTAGCACTAACACACGGGTTAGCCTTTACCACAAGACGCCTATTCCGCCGGCTACAATCCATATCACAACAAACATGCCAACCCAACCATAACAGAAAAGTAAAAGCAAAAGCAGTTCAGTTCACAGCTAAGTTAAAGTCCAAAAGTAGCGGAAGATAACAAGCACAACAGGCTTGTACAAAAAGAACAAGAGTCTAGAAATGCTTTGCCAAACGGCTACATGAAAACACTCACGACTGTCACTGACGGTGCCGATGGCACCACCACCTCAGGTCCTATCATCCGGGCCTGGCTGTCCTGCTGCATAGTCCGTCGCTGCTCTACCTGCGGGGTTTCCTCCTAAAAAGGAAGACGTAGCAACCGTTAGTCATAAGACTAAGTGGCTTCACATCCGCTCCCCCGGCGACTCCTCGGCACCGGGCGGAGAAAGGAACAAGGTACAATATGATTATATATAAGCAAGTAAACAAGCAGGTGACTGTAAAAATAGTGGAGTATAAACTACGCTACACAACTAGCAGTTCTACAAATATCAATAGTATATGACAGCAGGTATAATTAATCAGAATAGTAACTTAACTTATAAGAGTGCCCATACAAACTTATAAGTTAAGGATCGGCTTAACAATAAAGTAATTCATCGTATAGGAGTGCCCATACAAACTTATACGGTGAGGATCTTGTGTATGCAATGAATGACATGATATGAATGTTATGGTATGACCGACTCATGCGCACGCACATGCAAGTTGCTATGTCGACACAGACTTGAAGTTCCCACTTTTCGAGCAGGTAGCTAACCTCTCAGGCGTCGTCCGTCGTGGCCAGACGGCGACAGTGGAGCGGGCGTCTCCACTACTAGGTGGTATCACACTACCTATCCTAGGCCCCCGTACGCCTCAACGCTAAGAACACAACAGCGGAGCTCACCTGCGTACTACGGCTCAGAAGGGGTCTTGGGTAAATGTGCACCAAGAACACAGCCCAACCTGGCCTTTGATTTCGAACCGGATGGAACCTCGGAAGCACACGAGGTGCAAGCCCAACCGTTCTCATGGCGCGGAGGAGATCTCGGTTTATGGACACCGAGTATCTAACCCTACCGCCCAAGGTCTACCCATTGGCTCCCATCGGTGTGACGACTGGCGAACCCGTAGACCTGCCACAGTCATTATCTCAATATCGCGACACGATGAATCGTCGCACATTACATGCCCCAAAACAACTCACTCGATGCTACCCGTAGGGAGACTTCAACTCTAAGCATCGGTTATTAATAACCCCTTGGGCTCGGATTACGGTTACAAAATACTCCTCACATAGTGTTCATCATTTTCACGCCCACCTATTCAATAACTTCACCTCAACACTACGCACAATAGATATATTCAACACCAAATTGTATACGTATATCCTATACCGATCTCAACTCCTAATATCTAGCCTTCCCATCCAACCCATTTCTCTACCAATACATGGTTATACCTTATTACACAACCAAATGAATAACCATGCTAAATTATAGTAACAACAACATTATAGATATATGGGAGCAAGATATCAAATGAGCAAATCACAATCATTGCAAGAGAGCTAACATTATAAATTAACAAGTGCATTAACATAGGATAGCCCAATACTAAAACTGGGATTCCCGGAGCTACAGGAATCCGATCACAACGCACAACCCCTCGTTGGAAAGGTATTTGCGAGGGCTACGACTTTCGTGTTGAGTCGATCGCCCAGATCTGGTCGCAACCTACCAGAAATTCAACTCGAACACGTACAGGAAACAGTTTCCTGTACAGGAATTTTCCCGAACGCAGCGGACTCGAACCAGCTTTCCCGTGGCTACAGGTATCGCATGGAAACGAGCAACCACTCGTTGGAAAGGTAATTTCAAGGGCTACAACTTTTGTGTTGAGTCGTTCACCCAGATCTGGCCAGAACACCTCCGAAATTGGCCACGAAGGTCGCTGCGTGCAGAAATCAGATTTCTGCACGCATCTTAAGGCGAGATGAACGGCATCCGTTCATCTTCTTCCTTGCAACGACCTCGCATAAACTTCTCCAGAAATCACACCCAACCTTATTCCTCCTTTCAAAGCCAAACCCTCAACGAAAATCCCTCTCATCTCCACTTTGAACGATGAGAAGGTTGAGGAATACTAAGCCTAGAAAACCTAGGCATGGCTTAACCTAAGAACTCTTCTCCTCACCATCAAGACTCTATGGAGTCGATGTCTCTCCTAAAATAGCTATAGATCTAGCACCAAGGGAGAGGGGAGGAAGCTCACCTCAAGTCCAGCGGTACCACCATGGCCGGCCATGAGCCTCGCACTCCTTCGCGGCGGCATTGTTTTTCCCTTGACGGCGGCGGCGTTTTGATTCCTCCAAGGATGGCTCCAGCAAGCTCTTCCTCCTCCTCCAGCCAAGAACCCTCTCAGGAATTTCGGGGCAGAAGAAAGGAGATGAAATGCTAGGGTTTCCCAACTTTTCCTTTTTATACATCGCAGACACGGGTAGGCACACGGCCGTGTTGCTACCCGTGTGCATGTGACACGGCCGTGTTGCCTGCCGTGTTCAAGGCCGTGTTCATCCCAGAACCACTTTCTGCCGGGTCGGGGTTGCGGCACACGGGTAGAGACACGGCCGTGTCTCGACCCGTGTCCTTGGCACACGGCTAGGGACACGCCCGTGTCCCAATACCCGTGTACCTCTCTGACTGGTAAGCCTATTTTTATGAGGCACACGGGTATGGACACGGCCGTGTCCATACCCGTGTCAGCCAGAATTGCCATTTTGCCTTGTTTTCCTCATTTCCCGCACGTCCGGACCTGTTCACCCACATCCCCCATTGGGCTCACCACAGCCCCCTTGACTCAAATACGCAATCAAGGGGCCTAGCGCGAATTGGGACGTTACAGGATATTCCGGGGAGCTTGGGCTCGGTTATAGATTATGATGGACGGGATTGTCCGGTGAGCTTCGGCTCGGTTGTTTGTTTGACTCATAACTATTGCATGTGCATAAATGGTTTAAGGTGGTGGGTCTGCGATATTGGGAAGTTCGATGCACCGAAACCAATATCGTTGGCTCGGCAAGTGTGGTTAGCACTTCGCAAACAGAAGTCCGGTGCGCCAGCCAGCAAGAGTACGCAGGCGTCCGCTTAATGCACCAAGCATTGAGGCGTACGATAGGTCTGACCGGTAGTGCTTTACTGGTTTAGAGGTGGGCGAGGCCCAACCCACCGCTTCCGTCTGCTACTACGGAGGTATCCTTGGAGGTAACGGCTCCGAAAGGGGGAACTAAAGGTCTGTGTACACAGAGTCGAGTGGGTGAGTTGCACTTGCATGTTCACATCATAGCATACTTGCATTTCATAGCATAACCATTGCATATAACCTGACACCTAATGTATAAGCGGAATGGGACGCTCTATACAATAGGCCTTGCAAAACGACCCCTTGGCCTATAAGTTCGTGCGAGCGTGCTTATAATTCAAGGTTCTCTTTCAGTATTATTTATATGTTATGCCTGCTAGTAAAACCGACACCCTATCGTATAAATCGGTATGGGACTTTTTATACGATAGGAGCCCTGCAAGAGATCCCTTAGCTTATGTGTTTGCACATAAGTTAAGGTTACTTATTTAATTTTGTATATTATCATGCTTACGCTGTCAGTTTAGTTCCGCTGCCATCTGCAATTTGACTATTCTCCACCTTCAAGTCCTTCCCTTTCCTTCTCCCCGCTCGGTACTTAGGAGCTATGGGGGAAGGGGTGGGGGACGATAGGACTTAGTCTTTTAGACTAACGGTTTTCGAACCACATCATTTAGGGGACCACAGAGCCCAGCATGGAGGAGCAGCCCCGGAGGTCGGCACGCTTGGAGATCGGACAGTCTAGTACCGGAGTCCAGGCAGCAGGGACTGTGAGTCCCGAGCACTAGTAGTTGTATTAGTTTGCTTCCGCGATGAGTGATTTGTAGTGAGGACTTGATGTACCGGGCATAAGCCCGAGATTTTTATTATATGTACTATCTGTGGACACTCCCTTCGAGGATTTTATTTGGCTATATATGTGATTTCTGTGGACTTGCTTTTATACTTATGCTATAGTGGAGATCGATTTGGCCAGCAGAATCGGCGTCTTGTAGTGACGACCTTCCCGGGTGAGAAGGTATCACCGCAAGGCGGCGGTTCTGGGCCTAAGACCCCGGTGTCGAAAAAAGAAAAAAAATGGGGGTCTTACATTATCTCTCCAACTCATCCTGATTATGTTTTCAAACTGCATAAAGCATTATATGGTCTAAAGCAAGCTCCTAGAGCATGGTATGAGACCCTAGCATGCTTTCTTCTGGAAAATGATTTTATTAGGGGGAGAGTAGACCAAACTCTTTTTATTAGAACTCATAAGTCCCATACCCTACTAGTACAAATTTATGTAGATGATATTATATTTGGTTCTACTGACTCAAACTTGTGCAAAAAGTTTTCCAAGCTTTTGCACTCTAAATTTGAAATGAGTAGCATGGGTGAGCTATCCTTCTTCTTAGGATTGCAAGTCAAATAACATGTTGAGGGCATATTTATTTCTCAAACCAAGTATGCAAAAGAACTAGTTAAGAAATTTGGTATGTCTGATGCATCATGTATGAAAACACCCATGCCTACCAATGTTGTATTGGATGCTGATGAACATGGGAAACCAGTTGATCAGACAACATATAGAGCAATGATTGGCTCTTTATTGTACCTTACAGCTAGTGGGCCTGATATAATATTTGCTACATGTATATGTGCTAGATTCCAAGTTAGCCCTAGAGAGTCACACTTAACTTTAGTAAAGAGGATTCTTAGGTATGTTAAAAGCTGTCTAAATCTAGGTCTATGGTATCCAAAAGATTCAGCATTTGACTTAACTGGATTTTCAGATGCGTATTATGCTGGATGCAGAATAGACAGGAAAAGCACCAGTGGAACTTGTCAGTTTCTTGGTGATAGACTTGTCTCATGGTTTTGTAAAAAACAAACATCTGTGTAAACTTCAACTGCTGAAGCTGAATATATGGCTGCAGGTAGTTGTTGTTCACAAATCTTGTGGATTCAAAATCAACTCCTAGACTATGGTTACAACTTAGAGAAGTCTAAAATATTTTGTGACAACACAAGTGTTATTTCCATTGCACAAAATCTAGTCCTCCATAGTAGGACAAAACACATAGAAATTAGGCATCATTTTCTAAGGGATAATGTTGAGAAAAATAAAATTGAACTTCAATATATCCCAACTGATTTGCAAAGGGGAGATATTTTCACCAAGCCTTTGGATGAAAAGAAACACAACTTCTTCCTCAATCAGTTAGGCATGTTAGATGGAGGAAGCCTAAAATAAATTACAAGATTTTGAAAAGTTAAAAACAGACCAAGATTAGGCTAAAAACTCATTTCTTTTTGTGTCTGTAGGATAGTTTCTGTCTCTGAACTGCGCTCGACGTTTTCCCCAGAAATCGTCGAACGTCGATCGACGGTTTCCCGAAAAACGTCGAACGGAGATTGATGTTTTCCCAAAACGTCGACCGGAGTTCAAAGCTTGTCAGATAGTTGTATACTATCTCTTTCAGGCTTTCGAACGTCGAACTGAGCTCGACATTCTCTAGATCGTCGAACTGAGATCTATGATGTTGAAGACCTTTCTGCTTCCCTTAGGAGTCCTGATCGTCGAACGGAGATCGACGATCCTTCCTTTTTCGCGTCGAACCCTAATATAAAAACATTTTTCGGCCGTCGTTCGTCGTTTACGCTTTCATACTCTCTGCAAATTTTTCTTTCCCTCCAAACTCTCTACACTTGGTCGTGTTTGTTGAATCTTTGCAGGTACAGATGGCAGTGTCGGTCGCCGCTCTTTCCAAAATGAAATTTGATACAGGTTTTGACATAGATATGAACTCCTTCGATGGCCGCAATCAGCGGTTCAAAGATATTCTGAATCTTTTCCGCAAACAACAGTTAGTTCAGTTGATGACCACCAGAATAAAGATTGCAGCAGATGAAAGAAAGGAATGGATTTTTACTGCAACAATTGAGAATGAAAATACTATTGTCGGCACGATCAACGGGACTAAGGTACCATTGTCCCCTAATCTTTTGACAGAAGTATTCGCCTTAAGTACTGGGAATGACTCCATTGATTTGTCTGGAGAGGAATATGATTCATTGTTAGATCGAATGGGTCACTCTGCTGTGAACCCTAATAAGCTTTTGAAAAAGAATCTATCAATTGAATTTCAATTTTTGGCTTATGTTGTGGGAAAAGTGCTTCTGGCAAAGCACTCAGCTCATGATATCATCTCAAGGTATCAGTTCTGCTTAATGGGAGCTATTGTTGACAAGAAACATTTGGATTGGGGGTCTATCTTCTTTGACTTGCTCAAGAAGAAAATCAACAAAGGTTGTGTATTCTTTGGAAGGATTCTAGGGGTTTTCTTTCATTCCAGGTGTCCTGATTTATTGGTTTCAAATGGTATGCACATCAATGCATCCAAAAGGCTCACCTGTGCCCTTTTCAGCAAATGGGACAGGTAGATTATCAACCCTAACAGGGCTGCTGTAGCAACATCTGCTTCAGGCACAAGGACTGCTTCAGTCTCTTCCCCTGCAGCAACACTTGCCCTCATTGAGAGACTGCCTGCCTCCTCCTCTGCTCCTCCTTCTCCTCCTCCTATTGTTTCTGCCTTACCTTCCTCATCAACCATCCAATCAGCCATCTCCTCCCCCATCATAATTTCATCACCTATTTCTCCTCCTCCAGCCACCACCTCAGAACCATTACATCCTTTATACTACTATCCATCCATTGACTCTTCCATACCATCTTTCACCATTGTGGATGACTCCTTCATGGATGTTTCCCCCTCCTCACCTCTTGAGCATACATCATCCTCCTCTTACCAACAGCTCCTCAATGACATCCATGATCAACCATCTTTCTCACCATCCATCTCCACACCTATATCATCTATCTCCACCATCCCAATATCTCAGCCATCCATCCCTCCATTCTCATCCTCACCTCATGCAGCCATTCCATCAGTTCCAGCCACATCTTCCTTCACCTCTACTCAAGTATCCCTTGAGCAAGTGGATCTTTCTGGTCTGGCAGATAAGCTTTATGGGATACTGGCCCCCAAGCTAGTAGCCTTGCTGGAGACCTCCTTGGCTCCACTCCTAAACTTTATCCAGGAGCTATCTAACAGATTGTCAGCTCTCTCCTCTCCTCAGGCAATTCCTTCATTAGGGTGCCTTGATCTAGCCCTGCCTGCATCAAGCCAGGGGGAGATGCCTCATGAAGCTCACGAAGTTGAAGAAGTGCCTGCTGCTGCTGCTCTAGTTCCAATGTTTACAGTGGACCTCAGGTCCCTGTTGAGTGATTTTGATTCTCTTCACAAAAGATTTTCACCAGTTCAGCAAGTTGAAGACCTTACTATGGCCATTGTGCCTATTTTAGAATGTGATCCCAGTCTGATTGCATCTTATGTCAACTCTTTTAAGGCTGTGGATGTTGTTGTTTCTGTTTATACTAATGCTGCTGCTGATGTTAATCTGCTGGTTCTATAGACATTGAAATGTTGCCTGTTGATATGCCTGCTGTTATTGATAATTCTGCTGATGAAGAATTGGCCAAATTTTTGGAAGTGCAAGTATCTGAGACTCCTGCTATCTCATTTGCTCCTGTTGAGAGTACTGCTGAGATTTCTACTGTTGTATCAACACCTCTTGCCCCTGTTGTTTCTGAGAAATCCAAAGTTCAAGAGGAATATATCAAAAGTATAGATGATTTGTATGACAGACCTCAAAGTTCTGAAAGTGATCAATTCAATACAGAATCTGATGATTCTTCTGGTACTATTGCAAAGAAAAGGAAAGCAAGAAGCAAGGCCATGATGAAGGTCCCTCCTGCTAAGGCCAAGGATGCTAATGATATACCCTACTATATTCTACATGATTTCCAAATAACTGAACCATGGATGCAATATTCTAAAAACCAACTAAAGGCCATGAAGAAGAAAAGAAAGTTTGATAAGTATGAGAAAGGTTCATCCCAGTTTCAGCCTCCTCCTCCTCCTCCAGATTCAGGATCAGGTGGAGGCTCAGCTTCTCTAACCTCTGCTCCAAAGTAAAGCCCCTCCCAATCTTCACAAAGATATCATCCCAGAGGGCAATATCAAAGAGGTTATCAGTACAGAAGGGGACAATACAGAGGTAATCAGAGAGATCACAGGATTCAATCAAGACATCAAAGGGAAGGACAAAGGCATTTGGACTCATCTCACGGTCCTTTCCCTTATAAGCTCAGAGAAACTGTTGATGCAAGGACTGTTGCTACTTCAGAAACTTTTAATAGATATGAACCTGCAATCCCTTTTGAAGATCCAGAGAACAATCCTTTATCTTGGACTGCTAGGATGAAAGAACTTGCTGCCTTAGATCAGTTGAAGAAGGACAGAGAGCAAGGAAAAGATACCTCCAACATCACTACCTTGTTAGAGCAAAGAAAAGCAGAATTGGAAAGATATGCCTCAAGGAAGTTCTTTGACCCAGTGGATTACATGAAACTGCATCCTGAGGCTGTGGTTCCCAGGGCAAGATCTCAAACCTCCTTAGGTGCAGAGGATGACAAAAGGTCAAAGAAAGAAGCTCTCAATCCCAACAGGGAAATCTTGTTTAAGAAAGGAAGTGAAAAGAAGTGAAAAGAAGTGATCTCTGTAAGCAGACAGTTCATTCTTTTTAAAACTCTTGCTGATGTTCTATCTGAATGTTGCTATGCTGCTTGTTCTGCTCTGTTGCTTTAATTCTTTTTGCTTGTCTGTATTTGCTTTTGTATTTATTTCTTATCTATATAAATAGTAATCCTAATCCAAATAGGGGGAGATTGTTGGAACACCCTATTACTAATTTGGGCAAGGATCACTATGTTTTTAGGAAATCAGTTTGACCTAGATGTATAGTTGAAAAGGTCAAGTTAGAATGAGTCTAGGGCTTAGAACTTAGGTTTGAAGCTTCCCCCAGGACCATTCATTGTTCAAGACTTAGAGCTGAGGCAAAGACAGTTTTCGTCGAGCTCAGGTCGACGAAACGTCGAACTCCGTTCAACGCTCTCTGAGCTCAACTCTGCTAAATCGTCGAACTCCGGTCGACGATCTTCGAGCTCAAATCGACGATCTGCCTTCAGTTTGTTTCCAAGTCGCTGAGCTCAGTTCGACGATCGTAGAGCTCAGGTCGACGTTTTCTGTCTGATGTTCAATCCAATCTCTGAGCTCAGGTCGACGATCGTAGAGCTCAGATCGACGTTTTTCTGAGAGATCGACGACTTTGAGGATTCAAATTCAGTCAGCTTTTGGAATGTTTTTCAAATTCTCTCAACATTTATTTCAAGAGATTTGCTAGCCGTTTTCATTTATTCTGGAGCAAGTTTCAAGGGATTTCTCAGAGAATGTCTATTGGACTTTCCTCCTGAAAACAAAACATTTATGGAAGACATTTATTGACTGTTAACGGCTATCTTGGACAAAGGATCATCAGATAATAAAACATCCTACAGCAGATCAAGAGAAAGAAAATCTATCTATCACTCAATACAGACATACACAGATAGTCAGAAAAACTCAGAGGAAAATCAAGTGATCAATCCTGAAGAGTTTGATTGAAAATTAGCATACTGTAAAGTGTTCATAGCTTCAACATCAAAGACTCCAGACAACTCACATTTCAGCCTCTGCTGAAATCATCTTCTGCTGGAGATCTGAAGCTTCTGAAGGCCTATCACCCTAGCAAAGCTCTCATCTCTGAACCATCTACATGTCAGGGGGAGCTTTGACAACACAATCAATCCACTAAGACTTCTCTCAGTGATTGAGACAGAGAAGACAACTTCACCTCTTCCTTTTTCTTTTCCTGCTGTAAAAGGGTTATCAAAACTCCCTTCAAAAGTCTTGAATCTGGTTCTGAGAGCCTTGTCAAAACTCAGTGGTGGCAAGACACCTGATCAAAAAATCCAGTTTGGTTTTTGAGCAAATTATCAAAAGCTCATTGGTGCCAAGGACACCTGATCAACTCATCCTGCAGTGGATTACTACCAAGGGTGGTAGAAGAGTGGATGTACCCAGGTTTTTGGGGAACCACTATAGTTCCTTGTGTCTTCTGGTTTCTTGTGCATATTCTTTGCTGTGTGCTGTGGTTTTTATTTTACTACTTTAGTTTTATTTCTACATCAAAGAACCTTACACCTATACATAAATTAAGCCTTTACTGCTGTGCAATTTTAAATTGTAAATTTACTTTAAAATACTCTATTCACCCCCCCTCTAGAGTTAAGATAGATCTTACCCTCACTTTCACCAGCAACCCTCAAATCTTCTCTCTCCTCGAAACGCATGATCGGTTGCCCCTAGTTCTTATTGCGGATGGCTCGCCTTCCCCGGTTCACGGGACGGGCATGGTTCAAGTCACCCCATCACTTCGTTTGGCGAACACCCTTTATGTCTCGAAGTTCCCGTGCAATTTGTTATCTGTTACTACATTATGCAAGCAACTTCAGTGCTCCGTCTTATTCACTCCGACTTCTTGTTCTTTTTAGGACCCGAGCACCCAACGGACGATTGCTACTGGGACTGAGAGCAGCGGCCTCTACTTTCTCGATAATGTTTCTGCTCTGTTTGCATTCTCCTCCTCTTCTACAGATCTGCTTCAATGGCATCTTCACCTTGGACATCCTCCTCCTTGGATTCTTCGTCATCTTCTGCCCCACCTACCTTCGAACAGTCCTCCGCTCAACAGTGATGTGTGTCAGCTTGGCAAACATCACCGCTAATCCTTCCTGCCAAAGCAGAGTCGTGGCTCCTCTCGTCCGTTTGATCTCATTCATTCTGATGTCTGGGGTCCTTCTCCTACCCTCACTATTGGTCGGGGTAGTTCTTACTTTGTAACTTTTATTGATGATTTCTCTCGATGTACCTGGGTGTATCTTTTAAAAGATCGCTCTGAATTATTTTCTGTATGACAATCATTTTATTGTATGGTTCGAACTCTGTTTAATGTTTCTATTAAAATTTTGCGCTCTGATAATGCTAAAGAATATCTTAGTCATGAGTTCTCCTCTTTTTGTATGAAACATGGTCTTGTTCATCAGACCAGCTGTGTTTACACATCCCAGCAAAATAGGGTGGCAGAGCATAAAAACCGTCACCTCCTTGATATCGCTCGCACTCTCATGACCCAGATGCAGGTACCTCGCTCCTACTGGGGCTATGTTGTTCTCCTCGCATTCTATCTTATCAATCGAGTTCCCTCTACAGTTCTCCACAGCAAGACCCCATTCTCCATTATCTACCCAGGCAAGAAACCATTTCCCCTCCCTCTCCATATCTTTGGATCCACAGCTTTTGTGCATGCTCCTTCCGCTACCCGTGACAAGCTTTCCCCCCGTTCCACCAAGTGTGTCTTTTTGGGTTATTCTACAACTCAAAAAGGCTATTGTTGCTTTGACCCCGTTCTACGCAAGAAATTTGTCTCCGTAGACGTGACCTTCTTCGAGAATGCATCCTACTTCTCTCCTGCATCCCACTTCTCCCTGCTCTATCTGATTCACTACCGTCCACCTCCATTACTTCCATGCCTATCGAAGTCTCTCCTCCTACATCATCTCCTCCTTTGTCTCCTCCTCTCTCCTTTCCATCCCCTCCCCTTCTCCTTCCCCTTGCAGCCGTCTCTCTCTAGTCCCGGGCCAGCCTTCTCTGCCACGGATGCTCTGGTAAAAGAGGAACGCGTCGACCTGGATCTTCCCATTTCTCTTCACAAAGGGGTGCGGGCGTGTACTCAACACCCGCTTGCAGAAGTTGTTTTCTATGATCGGCTAACTCCTTCTCGTAGGTCTTTTGCTTTGGGTATCTCGGCTACTACCACTCCTCACACCTACCAAGATGCTCTTGTTATTCCCCACTGGAAAACTGCCATGGATGAGGAGATTGCCACTCTTACTGAGAGGGGCACCTGGACCCTTGTTCCTCCACCAGTTGGTACTGATGTAGTTTGCTGTCGCGGGGTGATTGTTATGAAGTTTTGCCCAGACGGCACTGTGGATCGCTATAAAGCCCGGCTGGTGGCGAAAGGCTTTACTCAGACTTATGGGATTGATTACTTTGATACCTTCTCTCCGGTCGCTCTCCTCAGCACCATCCGCGTTCTTCTCTCTGTGGCCGTCAATAGGGATTGGGCTATTTCCCAGCTTGATGTCTAGAATGCCTTCCTCTATGGGGATCTTCAGGAGGATGTTTACATGGAGCAACCTTCTGGGTATGTTTCTCAGGGGGATACACGTGTATGTCGGTTGAGGAAGGCCATCTATGTCCTAAAACACATCCCTCGGGCGTGGTTCGACAAGTTCAGTGGCATTATGGCTGTTATCGGCTTTACAAGGAGTTCGGTCGATCACTCCTTATTTATTCGCAAAACTGCCTTGAGACTGGTGGTTTTGGCGGTATATGTGGATGATATTCTTCTTACTGGCGATGACCAGGCTGGTGTGGACTCAATAAGGAAATACCTTCGTCAACACCTGTTCACAAAGGATATGGGCTCCCCGAAATACTTTTTGGGGATAAAAATCTCTCGAAACCCCGACTCCTTGGTTCTTTCTCAACGGAAGTATGCTATTGATCTTCTACAAGAGGCAGGATTGACTGTTGCAAAACCGGCCCAGTGTCCTATGGCTACTGGAGAAGACAAAACTTGGACAGATGACTCGCCTCTTCTATCCGATGTCACGAGGTACAGACGTCTGGTGGGCAAACTCATTTATCTCACAGTGAGTATACCAGACATCTCCTATGTTGTAGACAAGGTTAGTCAGTTCATGCAGGCTCCTAGGGAATGCCATCTTCAGTCTGCCTTAAGGATATTAGAGTACGTCAAAGCTGCACCAGGAAAAGAGTTAATTTTTCAGTAAAATAATCATCTAAAGGTTGAAGCCTACTCAGATTCTAGCTATGCGGATGATAAAGGTGATTGCAAATCTACATCTGGCTTTTGCACTTTTGTTGGTGGAAATCTTGTGAGCTGGAAGATCAAAAAACAGTCTGTTATCCCAGATCCAGTGCAGAAGCCAAATATCGGAGTATGGAGTCAACCACCTGTGAGTTAAAATGGTTGCGTGCTCTCATGCTTGACTTAGGAGAGGTCTACGACTATCATCTTCTTATGTTATGTGACAATAAGGCCGCCATATATATATCCATAAATACGGTCTTCCCTGAGAGAACAAAACATATAGAAGTTGACTGTCATTTCATTCGGGAAGAGGTCCCGAAGAAACAGATTTGTACTCCGTTCGTCACCTCCGACAAAGAATTGGCGGATATCTTCACAAAGACGGTTTATACTTCCTTCTTCCACATTTGTGACAAGCTAGGCATGATTGATATCTATGCTCTAGCTTGAGGGGGAGTGTTGAAGTATGATTGGGCGGACTGGCGGTTAAAAATCAATGGGTTGTTAACCGCGCGGTCAGGAGGCTTATCTCCAGCGAATTGATGTCCAAACTGTGGTTGTTGGTATCCTTGCGGTCTTGCGGTCTACTACTACAACATGTTCTCTTCTATCTCTGGTGTTGTTGAGCGGCTAGTGTTGTCTAACCGTGCGGCCTTGTCGGCCTGATCGGTCTCTTTGTTCTAGCCGCCCAGCTCTGTATTTTGCTTTTTAGTCCCACATTGTGTATATGTATTCTCTCTTCTCTCCTCCATTCAATAAAAGGGAGGGCATACCTTTATAAATGATAACTTTTTTTATAATAAAACTTTCAATTATTCAAATTCTTGGAGTGTTTTTAATCGCCTGTTCGCTACTCTCACAACCTATAAAATGAAGGATTGCATTGTATAGTCCTGTATTTACTAATCCACTGTAACCTGATATTGGTGTGTACTTAGCAATATAAACCTGCAAGTACATAACTAAAAAGTAGCATCAAATACAATCTCAATTCATCTTAGCTTGACTGGACCCTTCTTCAAATTAGGGTTGTTGTGGATACAATACCAAAACAGGCCTTAAGCCCTTATAACATTCATAAGTCAAAAACTGAAACAACAACATGTCAAATGCATAAGCACTCCTAGGCTACCTCGATATGCAAGCCGGATTACATTTCATGGATCACAGCATTCAGCAAAACATAAGTAAAAACAGGAGAGTTCACTTCATGAGGCTTAGGCCCTTTTGGCCGACAAGCTTGCTCCCACTTGCGATCCTTTCCCTGTAAAATTTTGTTGTAACGTGGGTTAGCAAAGGCTGACCTCAAGTGTGCAACCAACACATCTACTCCCGGCCTTACCTAGCGTACCCCAGGACACTCCATCACCCTGCAGGTCAGCACTTCGTATGCAAATATACATGAACATTGAAAATAGAAAAACAGGTTTTGATGTCTCATACAACAATCATATTTCTATATTGAGCATGTAATAAACGGGCCCTATAATGCAATATATATGCAAACCTGGGCTTCACCAAAGATACCCTATAATGTATGAATCTAACACATCATCACGCGCTAACAATCAGGTACTTCCAATTTCCCTTTCGGCATTCAAGTCGCAACCACATAGGTATCTCCAATTTCCCCTAATGGCATTCAATCCGCCACACGAAACTCTTGCCTAGGCCCCACTCGCTTGTGTGTCTCAAAACTCAGGCTTGCCGGCAAGCTCTGATTTCTCACGTTAGGATTACTCCATTCAAACAAACCGATGCTAAGAACTCTTACTAGACCTCACCAGCTTGTGACAACCCAAGCCCGACACCAACATCGAGACCAAGGCCACCGAAGGAGACCCAGCGAGACCCAACTAGTATCTTCTGGGCTTGTCCAAAGCTTTGTATTCTCGTCAGTTTCATAGATGGGGACTTGTCTCGCTGGGACACTCTCCACACGTGACTTTGCAACATCACGTGGTAGCTAGCCGACCACAAAGATAAAGTCGCGCCTTAGCACATCACAATCAAAAGCCTTTCTCGCCCTAATCCACCATTCGTACTCACATGAAAACAAGATTTGAAAATCATCACAAATGGAATCTTACCGCTAACGTATTTCTAAAAAAATCCTTAAGGCTTTCTATGCAACATCACCAATTCGGACTAATGGTCACGACTACAGCTTCACCCACAATGCCTAATCCACTAGCAGAGCGGATTTCTAGTGCAATATCTTGCTGGGGACGGACACAATCGATCTGATGGTTCCTCTTGAACCATGGTAACTTGAGCCCCTCTCATTTGTGAGATCTGGTGCCTAAATGCTTGAAAGAAAGCAAGAAAAGAATGGATGTCATACACACATCCTAAAGACCGAGAGGATAAGTGTCGTTACCTTACGACTTGAAATTCTTTGTTTTCAAGGATAGCTGAATAACCTAGAGGGGAGGGGTGAATAGGTTTCTTAGTCTCTTGTGACTATCTTTAGTTTTCTTTCCTTTAGGTGCTATGTGAGTGATTAGTAATTTGTTTTCAAGACACAGACAACCTACAATCAAAGAAACAACACAAAAAACACACACAAGATATATAGTGGTTCCCCAAATTATGGGTACATCAACTTTCCCTCCCACCTTTCTAACTTATAGTTAGACGTGTCTCTTCTCCAATCTCAGCTCAAAGAGCTTACAACACGATCCTATAGTACCACTCGGTCTCCTCCAAGACCTACAATTGAAGTACAAGGACCTACAACTCAGTGATCCAAATATCACCTACCTCGGGCTGTTAAGCCCTATAACTCCGGCTGGGAGGACAGACCTACCTCAGATCCATAAGGGATCCTACCTCAGAGAGAATGACTCTCCTACCTCAGGTTATTAAGCCCTACCTCAGATCCAAAGGATCATACAGCTCAGACACAAGTGCCCTATAACTCAGTGAGAACGACTCACATACCTAAGGCTGTTCAGCCCTACAGCTCAGTGATCAAATGATCACCTATCTCAGATCCAAAAAGGATCCTACCTCAGATACACAAGTGAATCCTACAATTCAGGCCACAACCCTACTCTCAGATTCTTAATAGAATCCTACCTCAGGCAAATCTGCCCTACAACTCAGATCCAAACTTGGATCCTACCTCAGAGGAGATTTGCTCCGACCACTAAGATCTAGAAGGATCCTACAAGGGTGAAATGGGTTGGTGAGTTGGTCTTGACACAATAGATATTTCTCTGTGCCAGTCTCTCTGGAATGATATAAACTCAGCCCAACTTTGACTCTAGTAAGATATTTCCTGAGTCTACTTTTACCTGAATTGAGATATACTTAGTCCTAACTTCTTCTTCTCAGCACCAGGGATTTTTCCTGCTGGAACTGAGAAGTGACTGCAGCTAGTTCTACGTCTACCTGAGCTGAGAGAATCCCAGCCCTTACTTCTTCACAACAACAAGGAAGTAGGGCTTGTGCCGGAAGCAAATTGCAGATCTACTCTGCTTCTTATTTCTTTTATGGGCTGAGGAGGTTCAGATCTAACTTCTTCTTCACAACCTCCTGAAAATGTTCTTTAGAAATGATTGGTTGGATCTGTGAAGTACCTGTAGCAAGGGTCGACCCTTACAGCTACCTCTTTCTCAAAGAATCACTCTGAGCTAGCTTGCTGGTGCAGATGAAGATCGCACCAACTATCTTGTTGTTGAAGATGGAGATGTCAACAGCTAACTTGAAGACCTTCCTGTTGCTGCAGCTTTCTCCAGGCCTTAGCTGCTTCTTCTTTTCCTTCAGAAAGAAGGCTTTCAGAACTTCTGGTGCAGGTTCAAATGGCACTTGATATCTCTTAATGGCTCTAGATCTCAGATCCTATAGCTAGGGTTTTTCCTTTGGCTGCTACCTTTTCTCAGAGACAATGTATTTAACATTGCTGGTGTAGATGAAGATGGCATCAGCTATCTTGCTGTTGATGTTGATGAAGAAAACAACAGCTAACTTTTCTTGAGCTTTTATACCCGCTGATTTGAACTTGGTTCTTCAGCCTCTACAACAATGGCGAGGAAGAAGATGAGGGCCAGCGACCTTTTTCCAAAAAGCTTATTTCTCCTTCGACGATCTCGCCTCTTTTATTTCATCGATCAACGACTATTTTGACCCGTGGGACCCACTAGAATTGATAGATGCAACTTTGCTTTTGCATTAATTGTAGTATTGTAGGAACGCGGCTACAATTATTGTGTACTGTAGCTTTCCCGTAACAAATTTGAATTTTGTTGACTTGTTGACTTTGTTGACGTCATCATCTGTGGACTTAGAAAAAATCAAGCATCACTAGTATAGGTGTTCAGTGAGTAAGCATACCATACTCATGCATGCAATTAAGCAATTAAGTCCTTGCACTCCTTCCGCTCCGACCACAGAGTCTGAGGACTTGGGGGGAATCTGATGGGGTTTCCCCCTAAGAGTTGTTCAGTCAAGCCCGGGCACCACCCCTTCCTTACCAGTGCAACCGCTAAGGGTGTAGGCAAGAAACCATTCAACCATAAAGGTTGCGCGCGTGGGCGCCACGACCCGAACTAAGTTTCTGGTCAAGCGCGCGGTTGTGCGCCGAGCGCCTGCGCGTGCCTTAGGCCGCGTGCCTTAGGCCGTGAGCGCCCTAGGCCGCGTGCACATGCGCGCTCAGGGCCGCGCGCGCCCTGGGCCGCATGCTCCCTGGGCTGCGCGCGCCCTAGGCCGTGCGTGCCCTGGGCCGTGCACGCCCTGGGTCGTGCGCGCCTGTGTGCACGTGCACTTGGCCGCGCACGACCTTGGCCACGTGCACCTGCGCCCGCCCTAGTCTGCGTGCAAAGCCAGGCCACGCGCAGCGTGCAACCTTCTTCATGGGTTGTCTGTCCCTTTACCGCAGGAGGCGGGCCGGCGCCTTGTCGCCCGTCAGAGCCACCGCCCCAAGCAGGGAAGGCCCGTATTTCACCCAAAACTTGCAGCAAATTTGCCGCTCGTACTGGCCACCGCCCCTCGTAGGACGGCCCTTTTTTCACTTAGAAAGGGTGGCAATTTTACCGCCCGTTTTGGCCTCCGCCCCTCACAGGGACGACCCTTGTTTCGCCCACAATGGGCAACAATTTTGCAGCCCATTCTTGGCGCCACCCTCGCAAGGGCTGCCCCTGTTTCGCCAAGAATGGGCGGCAATTTTGCAACCCGTTCTGGCCGATGCCCCCTCACAGGGGAGGTCCCTGTTTTGCACAGTATGGGCGGCAATTTTGCCGCTCATTCTGGTTGTCGCCCCTCACAAGGGCGGCCCTTATTTCACCCAGAACGGGCGGCAATTTTGAGGCCCATGCTTGCATGTCACCCCTCAAAGGGCGACCTTCCTTTTGCTCGAAATGGGCGTCCATTTGGCCTCCTGTCCTCGTCCGTAGAACCCAATTAGAGGCGACATTGCCTTCCCCTCGGTCGGCCGACATTATGTTGGCGGCCGGTCATATTCCTCCGGTCAAGTGTGACATTTGCTGGCGGGTAATCTTACACGATGCCGCCTCCTGTCTCCCATCATGTGTATTCTCCGCCGTCCAATCACGCTGCCGCGATCGCCGTCATCGGTTATATGGGTAACTACACACGTAACCGCTCGTATGATCTCCCGTAGTTGGGGAAATGTGTGGCTACAAATAGAGCGGTCTGTCTATAATAAGATTAATACGCATGTTAAGTCATAATCTCGCGAAATGTTAAAAAAATAATTATAATATTTCGGCCTATTAATAGCAATCATGGTGGTTTTGGGTTGCGGATAGCCGTATAACTTCTATAACCACCCATGAAACCTGTAAATAGGGCCTCAGATCCCCCTTTAATTCTTATTCTCTTCTTTATCAAAAAACCCTCTTGCGGATTTTCTCTCTCCTCCCTCCTTCGCCTCCTTCATCTCCTTCTCCCCCTTCGAAGATCTTCTAGTATTCTTTGAAGATCTCCTTCGTCTTCGAAGCCTTCTTCGAGGATCTTCATCTTCTCCGCCCAGAATTTATCTTTCCTCCATCCCTCTTCTTGCACGCTATCGCACGTGTCTCTTCCTTTCGCGCTCCCGCGCGCGTCACCTCCTTGCGCACTATCATGCGTGTCTCTTCTTTGCGCACTCCCACGCCCGTCGAATTCTTGCGTGCTCTCGAGTGCATTTCTCCCTTGTGTGCTCCCGCACACGCCACCTCTTTACGCGCTCTCGCGTGCATTTCTACCTTACGTGCTCCTTGAGAGTCTTTGATTACAAGGGTAGCTAATCACCTAGAGGTGGGGGGGGGGGGGTGAATAGGTTATTGCTTTCTTTTCTTTATTCTTTAAAATCTTTTATGAATTATGTCCTACTGTGTATACTTATTTCAGCTTTCAAGAAAATAACATTCAGCACAGCAAAACACAAAATACAACACACCAAATTTTATAGTTGTTCCCTAGTGTATGGGTACATCCACTATCCCTCTCCGCCTTTTTAATAGTATGTTAGATAAGACTCTTATCCAAAAACTATGGCTTCTTAGAGATTACAGCACGATCCCACTAGATTAGTCAGTCTCCACTGTGACTTACAACACTGCTCAAAGCCCTCCACACAGTAATCACCTGACAACAACACACAGGTGCAAATGCCCTTTACACAAACTGGGAGAAACAGCCTCACACAGATTCACACAGGAATCAATTCACACCATCTTTATAATTTAGGCTTTATAATTAGATCTCACACACAACCTAATAAATCTAGGCCTCAACACAGATCTTTCACAGATCCAGTGATTTTGAAAGTGTTTGTTAATTTGACTCAAGAGAAATTATTCTCTGAGTCAATTTCTTCCTGGGCTAAGAATTTCTCAGCCCTATCTTCTTCCTAGCAACAAGGATGACAATCTTTGACTATCTGCTGCTTGTGCTGGAAGTTCCTCAGGACCTTAATCCTGTTCTTGCTGATGAAGGGGGAAGATTCAGAATAAATATCTTCAATCAGCTTATCTATATTGACAGGAAATGAATTGTTCTTCCTCTCCTTCTGTCCAGAGAAAACTCTGTACAGATATCTTCTTCTTCTTCAATGATCAAGATATAGATCTTTAGATTTGGCATAGCTTGGATCATGAATCAACTTCAGCTAGGGTTTGCCTAGACTGATTCGTCCTCCTTAGAGAAATCCTCTGTTCTTGCTGTAGTAGATGTTGATTGCACCATCGAACTCAAAAACCCTTCATATTATTCAATTGATGTTCTTGGTTCTGTAACAATGGCGGATGAAGACGATGAACTCCCGCTTCTCATTTTTTAGAATGTTAATCAGCATAATTAATTTGATCTTAATCACAGCTGTGATTTATAACCCCGTCGATTTGAGGGATGTTTGACACGTGTCCCAGTTTTAACGGTGGTTAAAACCTCAGCATAATCAAATTAAGTTCCACTATATACTGATGGCGACGTTAATGTCGATTTACAGTAATTAAATAATGAATCAGAAAATCGTTGACTTTTTGACTTTGCTGACATCAGCATCATTCTGGACTTAGCCAAAATCAAGCAATACTTCAGAAATTCTCAGTTCGACGAACTCAAAACTCAGTTCGATGAACCTAGAGATTAGCTCGACGAAATTAAGCAATACTTCAGAAATCTTCAGTCCGACGAACTCAAAACTCAGTTCGACAAACCCATAGCTTAGCTCGACGAAATCAAGCAATACTTCAGAAATCTTCAGTTCGACGAACTAAAAACTCAGTTTGACAAAAATAGGGCTCAGCTCGACGAAATCAAGTATCATCTCAGAAATCTACAGGTTGACGAATAAGTGAGAGCTGAGTTTGACGAATTCTGAACTTAGCTCGACGAACTCAAAGCTCAGCTCGACGAAAACTGGATAAGCAATACTTTGACGATTCTGGACATAGAATTTCCTTTAGCTCTGGTAGGCGTTGAGTAGCGTTGAGTGAATAGGCCATTCTCAACGAATCTAGACTTAAAAATATTTCAGCTCTGCGAGGCATTGAGAGCGTTGAGTGTATATCCCTCACTCAACGCTTTTTTCCTTGGCCATATTCTTCATCTTTCTGCTTGATGGCATTGATAGCGTTGAGTGTATAAGCTTCACTCAATGCTTTTTGCCATAGCCATATTCTTAAGCTTTCTGCCCGATGGCGTTGAGAGCGTTGAGTGTATAAGTCTCACTCAACTCTTTTTGCCTTAGCCATATTCTTCATCTTTCTGCCTGATGGCGTTGAGAGTGTTGAGTGTATAAGCTTCACTGAACGCTTCTGGACTTAGTCGATTTTCTGGCTTCTACTGCTTAGGCTTTGACATTATATCCTTGTCTCAACGATTCTGGCCATATGGCATTGAGAGCGTTGAATGTATATGCCTCACTCAACGCATGTTGACTTAGCCAAATTTCTGTCTTGACAATACTGTAAGCTTTAACTGCCAGCCTTCCCTCAGCGCTATTAGTTGTATGGCGTTGAGAGAGTTAAGAGAATTGAGTTAGCTTGCCTCACTCAATGCTTGTGGACTTAGGCATTTTTCTGACTTTCCAGCCTATCACTTTGAGTCCACCTGTCATTGTCTCTTGAACTATATGTCCATTCATTGTGACAAAGACCAACTTGTATGCATGAACTTAAACATACATCAAATACAACTATATGTATACCATTGACCTATTTGACTTCTTACAAATCCAGGACATTGGGATCAATGGACCCAACAATCTTGCTCTATTTGAAGAAGTCAAAACACCACTTAAGAATTCAATTCTTTGTCAATGATATACACTAACATAAGTAGCAAAAATATTATTAAAGCAAAAAGAGTACAAGAGTTACAACATTAGATAAGTTTGCCACATTTTCCCTTGTGCTCCCCCTGCTTTGCCGCATTTTCCCTTGTGCTCTCTACATTTTCCCTTGTGCTCCTCCTACATTGTTGCATCTTGCTGCTACAACCTGCTTCTTTGTTGCTGCTACTCCCCCTTGCTACTTTTTTCTCATCTTACTTCTCCCCCTTTTGACTTCTTTGAAATAATACTTGAATGTCTGTGAAATAGCTTAGGAGCAGCATGCTATCCACTCCCCCTATTTTAGAGTAGAGAAGAACCTAGAGCAGAACTTGCTCCCCCTCAATAAGAAAAACTAAAGCTATACAAAATTCAACATACCCAATTCAAATTTGAAGGTGTTGAACTTTGCTTCATTTAGTGGATTGGTGAAAATATCAGCAACATTCTACATGCTCTCTTATAATATGATATTTAATCTTTATGTGCTTAGTCTTCTATGTGATACAGGATTCCTAGCTATAGAGATTGCACTTGTAGAGTCAAAAAACAAAGGGCTTTTACTTATCTGGAGGTTATAATCCTGGAGTTGATGCTGAATCACAACAACTGTGCGCAACAGCTTTCTACAACTATGTATTCTGATTCTACAGTATAAATAGATACACTTGTCTGCTTCTTGCTACTCCAGGACATTAGCCTTCTACCCAGATACTGACAAGAACCAGATGTACTTTTCCTGTCCTCTCTACAGCCTGTAAAGTCTGCATCTGAATAGCCAATTAGCTCAAAATCCCTATTCCTAGGGTACTATAGGCCAAGATCTGGTGTGCCCTTTAGATGTCTCAAAATTCTCTTAATAGTTGAGAAATGAGTCTCTTTAGGGCAAGCCTGATATCTAGTACAGACACATGTAGTATACATGATGTTTGGCCTACTTGTAGTGAGGTATAAAAGAGAACCAATTATCCCTCTATACAAAGTTTGATCAATAGGTTTCCCTGCCTCATCTTTGTCTAATTACATATTTGATCCCATGGGAGTTTTCATGGAGGAAGCATTCTCCATCCCAAATTCCTTAAGTAACTCCCTAGTAAACTTAGACTGTGATATGGATAATCCATTATCAATCTATCTTACTTGGAGACCCAAGAAGAACTTAAGTTCACCGATGCTACTCATCTCAAATTTCCCTTGTTTAAGTTTGGCAAACTTCCTACAAAGGTTTTCATCAGTAGACCCAAAGATAATGTCATCAACATATATCTTGACTAGGATGATCTTGCCCTTAGATTCCCTAAGGAATAGATTCTTGTCTAACTTCCCCCTTGAGAATTTATTTTCAATGAGGAAGCTAGATAATGTTTCATACCAAGCTCTAGGGGCTTTCTTTAGCCCATATAGAGCTTTCCTTAGTCTATAAACAAAATCAGTATTGTAAGGAACAACAAAACCTGGAGGTTGTTCAACATAGACTTCTTCTTTCAAATCTCCATTCAGATATACTGATTTCACTTCTATCTGATATACTCTGAACCCTTGGAATTCAGCATATGAAAGGAATAACCTGATAGCTTCTAGTCTTGCTACAGGGGCAAAGGTTTGATCAAAGTCAATACCTTCCTCTTGTCTGTACCCCTAAGCCACCAGTCTAGATTTATTCTTAACTATATTGCCATTTTCATCAAGCTTATTCCTGTAGATCCACTTAGTTCCATTGACATTATGTTCTTAAGGTCTGGGAACAAGCTTCCAGACCTTACATCTAATAAGCTGGTTCAATTCCTCTTGTATAGCTCCAATACAAAACTTGTCTTGGTTAGCCTCTTCAAATTTCTTAGGTTCTACCTGTAATAGGAAGCAAGAGTACATTGCTGTGTTGAACCATCTGCTCCTTATCACTACTCCTTGTCTTGCATATCTAATAATTTGATGGTCTGGATGATCCCTCAGATATCTTACTGCCGGAGGCAGTATTGCTTCAACATCATGTTCTTCATAATGTTGATCATCATCCACTTCCTATGGTCCTTGTGCTTCCTCTGGAATGCACATACCCTCTTCTTGGTCTTGCATTGTTGGTGCATCTTCTTCATTTCTCTAGAGAGTGAGCTTTTTCAACACTAGTTCAGTACCTGTAGAACAAGAAGAAGAGCTTGACAGCTCATTGTTAATCATATTTGCTTCATCAAACACTACGTTAAATTACTCCTCCACAACTTGAATTGTCAAGTTATAGATCCTATAAGCCTTACTATGATTGTTGTATCCATCAAATATCCCCTCATTGGCTTTGGAAGCAAACTTAGTTTTATAGGATTTCCGATTGTTGAGTACAAAGCACTTGCTCCCAAAAATTCTGAGATATGCAAGGTTTGGTTTCCTACCCTTCATAATCTCATAGGGAGTCTTATTATAGATCTTGGTGATAGAAGCCCTGTTAAGGACATGACAAGCTATATTTATAGCCTCAACCCAGAAATATTCTAGGAGAGAAGTGCAATTTAGTAGTGTTCTACCAGCCTCTATGAGAGTTCTATTCTTCCTCTCAGCTATCCCATTTTACTGGGGTGTTCTTGGAGAGGAAAACTCTTGCTGAATCCCATGATGTTCACAGATTCTTGTCATGCATTCAGACTGAAACTTAGTCCCATGGTCACTTATCATTTTGACCACAGTACTGTTAAGCTCATTCTGTATTTGCAAGACAAATGTCTTGAAAACATTTGGGGTTTCATACTTTTTCTTCAAAAAGAATACCCAAACAAATCTGAAAAATTCATCAACCACCACAAATGTGTAGACCTTCCTACCTTAACCATGAACTGGAATTGGACCAAATAAGTCCATATACAAGAGGTATAAACACCTCACAAAATCTTTAGTCTCAGTGCTTTTGAAAGAAGCTTTTACCTGCTTACCCTTTTGGCATGCAGAGCAAATACCTTCCTTAGAGCATTTCATGTTAGGACCATTCCTAACTAACTCTTAACTATAGATCTTTCCTATAGTCTTATAATTCAAATGAGCTAGCCTCTTGTGCCATTTGACACAATATGATGCTTTCTCATTTGCAACTAGACAAATGGGAGAGTATGATGATAAACAATATGATGCTTTCTCATTTGCTACTGAATCTAGGCAGGGGGAGATTTTGGTAGAAGAAGAGCTGCCTTCTGTTGATTGTGAAGAGATGCTTGTTTCAGATGTTCAGATTGCAGATAGAGAATTCAGTCCACCTCCAGTTGAAGATTCTATTGTGACAGTACCAGCATCATTTTTCAGAAAATCCTTCAGCTCTCACAAGTTACTGCTTGCTGAAGATCTGTCCAGGGCCATCATTCCCTTTGCTGCTGCAAATGAGTCTGTTGCTCATATTTGTTCTGATTCTGTTGATATTATTGATGATGATCAGTCTGTTGATAACATGACTGTTGATAAGGTTCTTAACACTTCTGATGCAGTGGAAGCCCTTGCTCCTGCTGAAGTTGTTGTTTCTGAGGCAGTGGTAGCTGTTGCTCCTGCCAGTTCTTTTGTTTCTTCTGTTTCTGATGCAGTGGTAGCCTCAGCTCCTGCTAGTGAAAGTTATCCAGCCATTTCTGTTGAGGCTGTGATTTCTGAAGTCTTGAGTGACTTAGCTGATTCAGTGCCTGCTGCTCCTGAAACCATTTCTTTCCCTGCAGTGCTAGATAAGTCATCTACACTGGCAGATGCTCCTCCTTCTGTTTCAGAAAGTGCATCAAAAGATGATTATTATGATCCCTATGATCATATCCAAAGCAGCTCCTCTGATGAGTTTGCAACTAGTTCTGATGACTCTTCTGCAACTATTGCTAAAAAGAGGAAAGCTAGAAGCAAAGCTCTAAAGAGAGTTCCAATGGAAAGGGCTACTGACCATGACATCCCTTATTACATACAGCACAAATGCAAGATTACTGAGCCATGGATGCAGTTCTCTAAAAATCAGCTCAAGGCAATGAGAAAGAAAAAGAAGTTCAAGAAAGGAGATTCCAAGTCTTTTGACTTTCCTCCTCCTCCACCTCCTCCTTCTCCAGGTGCAGGAGGCAGTGCTAACCCAGTAAGCAAACCTCCAACATCCTCCTTCCAAGGCAAGACTTATCAGTCAAGGAGAGGACAAGGAGGTGGCCAATCTAGAGGTTATCAATCAAGAGGAAATCAATCCAAAGGATCTTCTAGAGGTAATCAAGCTAGAGGTCAAGCCAGACCCCAACCTTATCAAAGGGAAGGAAAGACCATTGCTTCAACCACTGGTCCCTTTCCCTTTAAGCTCAATGAGGGTGTAAGGCAGAAACCTATTCCTTCAGATCAAAGCAATAAGTATGAGCCTCCTATTCTATATGATGATCCAGTTAACAACCCTACTGCATGGAAGGCTAGGATGACTGAGCTTGCTGCCCTAGACCTAATTAAGAAGAACAAAGAAAGGGGACTGGACACATCCAACATAAGCACAATGTCAGACCAAAGAAGACAGGAATTAGACAAATATCATTCTAGCAAATTCTTTGATGCTGATAGATACATGGAGTTACATCCTGCTGCTGTTCCTCCCTCTGGAAAGAGCATAACTTCATTGGGGACTTCTGAAGATTACAGATCAAAGAAAGACATTGCCAACCCTCAAAGGGAAATCAAATTCAAGAAAGGCTCTGAAGAAGAGCCTAAGAAGAAGTAAATGTAAGATGGCTTATCTTCTATGCTACTGCCATAAACATTTTTGATAGTTGCTTATCTGCTCCTGCTTCCATCTGTGTTCTTGATTTTCAGTATTTCAAATGTCTGTATGTATTTTTTTTTAATTTCCTTAAATTCATGTAAATAGTAATCCTAATCCAAATAGGGGGAGATTGTTGGAACACCCTTTTTATATTTGGGTCAGGATAACTATGCTAAGGATGTTGACCTAATTGTATAGCATAGGTCATTGAGTGTGAGTTTAGAACTTAGGTTATTTGAGATTTAGTTCTGCTCAGCTCGACGGAGAGTCGACCCCAGCTCGACGTAGAGTCATCCTCAGCTCGACGCATAGTCGACCGCTGCTCGACGCACAGTCGATCGCAGCTCGACGCAGCGTCGTTCTCAGTTCGACGTAACGTCGAGTTCTGCTCGACGTTTTGGCGTGTATCTCTCTGCTTCAATCTTACTCTCTGATCGACGGTCAGTCGAGCTCAGATCGACGCTTCAGGATGAGTTCGACGTTTTAAGTTCTCCCGTCTGTCGACATTTGAAATTCAAATGAGAGATTTTTCAAGCAATTATTGCAAGAGATCCCCTGGCCGTTTCAAGACTTAATTGCTCCATATCTCAAGGAATTTTCAATGGAAATCAATTAAGGCTTTCCTTCTAGGCATGGACAGTTATGGAATACATTAAATGCCCTGCCAACGGCTATAATCCCATTTTCTCAGAGATCTATTCAGGAGAGACAAGGAGAACAGGAAGGACATTCATTCTGACAACACAGAGAACATCCATCTTCATCTCTCTCTCAAGAAATCAGTCTGCAGAGAATTTACAGAGAAGAACTACACTCAGAGAAACATCTTGATCAACATTCTCTGAAACCTCTTCAGCCTCTGCATTCAACTCTTCTCAATTTGCTTTCTACCTTCAGACATCAAACACTCAGTTTCTGAGTCATCTATTGCTGAAGAAGGACAAGCAGTGAAGAGCCTGTCACCCTTGTGCAAAGCTTCTTCTACCTGAACTTCTATATCTCAGGGGGAGCTTTGACAACATCTACATCCACTAGCTTCTCTCTGATTGTTGACAGAGAAGCAAACTCAACCCTTCTTATTTTACCTCTTCTGTACAGGGTTTTAACTCCCTTCAAAAGTTACCTTTTGGTTAGCTGAGACCTTGTCAAAATCAGTGGTGGCAAGACACCTTATCAAAAAATCTGGTGGTGCCCAGAACACCTGATCAAGCATCCTGCAGTGGATTCCTATCAAGGGTGATAGAAGAGTGGACTACCCAAGTTTGGGGAACCACTATAAATTTCCTTGTGTCTTCTGTGGATTGCTTTTCTTCTTGCTTGTGTGCTGTGTGATTTTACTTTAAATATATTTATCTGTTTGCATCACTCACTACCTACACTAAGTAAATCTAAAGGTTTTAAATATATCAATTTATTTGAACTTACTCTATTCACCCCCCCTCTAGAGGCTGTTAGATCTTATCACCTAACTTCAATTGGTATCAGAGGAGGTCACGGGTTCAAGACCGGGGGGGCGCTATTAAATCCTGATTTTTCCCTTCTACCTGTGTGGGTCCGGTGGGTCAGGCAACCGTGGACATGTGGTAACCCCACCTCTGAGCCGTGTGGGCCATGTGGTAACCCCACCTCTGAGCCGACGGGTTGTGCTGGACGCCGGGGGGGGGGGGGGGGATTGTTGGGTCCGGCGTTCCTTCACTTGACCCGTGGCGCTCTGCTACTTATATAAAAAATTAAGTAGCACCCTCTCCAACAGTCCGGGATTTTGGTGCAGTTGGGTATGCGCTTGATCCTTCAATTGGTATCAGAGGCAGGGGGAGATTTTGGTAGAAGAATTTAATTTCCTTAAATTCATGTAAATAGTAATCCTAATCCAAATAGGGGGAGATTGTTGGAACACCCTTTTTATATTTGGGTCAGGATAACTATGCTAAGGATGTTGACCTAATTGTATAGCATAGGTCATTGAGTGTGAGTTTAGAACTTAGGTTATTTGAGATTTAGTTCTGCTCAGCTCGACGGAGAGTCGACCCCAGCTCGACGTAGAGTCGTCCTCAGCTCGACGCATAGTCGAGCTGCGATCGACTGTGCGTCGAGCAGCAGTCGACTATGCGTCGAGCTGAGGACGACTCTACGTCGAGCTGGGGTCGACTCTCCGTCGAGCTGAGCAGAACTAAATCTCAAATAACCTAAGTTCTAAACTCACACTCAATGACCTATGCTATACAATTAGGTCAACATCCTTAGCATAGTTATCCTGACCCAAATATAAAAAGGGTGTTCCAACAATCTCCCCCTATTTGGATTAGGATTACTATTTACATGAATTTAAGGAAATTAAAAAAAATACATACAGACATTTGAAATACTGAAAATCAAGAACACAGATGGAAGCAGGAGCAGATAAGCAACTATCAAAAATGTTTATGGCAGTAGCATAGAAGATAAGCCATCTTACATTTACTTCTTCTTAGGCTCTTCTTCAGAGCCTTTCTTGAATTTGATTTCCCTTTGAGGGTTGGCAATGTCTTTCTTTGATCTGTAATCTTCAGAAGTCCCCAATGAAGTTATGCTCTTTCCAGAGGGAGGAACAGCAGCAGGATGTAACTCCATGTATCTATCAGCATCAAAGAATTTGCTAGAATGATATTTGTCTAATTCCTGTCTTCTTTGGTCTGACATTGTGCTTATGTTGGATGTGTCCAGTCCCCTTTCTTTGTTCTTCTTAATTAGGTCTAGGGCAGCAAGCTCAGTCATCCTAGCCTTCCATGCAGTAGGGTTGTTAACTGGATCATCATATGGAATAGGAGGCTCATACTTATTGCTTTGATCTGAAGGAATAGGTTTCTGCCTTACACCCTCATTGAGCTTAAAGGGAAAGGGACCAGTGGTTGAAGCAATGGTCTTTCCTTCCCTTTGATAAGGTTGGGGTCTGGCTTGACCTCTAGCTTGATTACCTCTAGAAGATCCTTTGGATTGATTTCCTCTTGATTGATAACCTCTAGATTGGCCACCTCCTTGTCCTCTCCTTGACTGATAAGTCTTGCCTTGGAAGGAGGATGTTGGAGGTTTGCTTACTGGGTTAGCACTGCCTCCTGCACCTGGAGAAGGAGGAGGTGGAGGAGGAGGAAAGTCAAAAGACTTGGAATCTCCTTTCTTGAACTTCTTTTTCTTTCTCATTGCCTTGAGCTGATTTTTAGAGAACTGCATCCATGGCTCAGTAATCTTGCATTTGTGCTGTATGTAATAAGGGATGTCATGGTCAGTAGCCCTTTCCATTGGAACTCTCTTTAGAGCTTTGCTTCTAGCTTTCCTCTTTTTAGCAATAGTTGCAGAAGAGTCATCAGAACTAGTTGCAAACTCATCAGAGGAGCTGCTTTGGATATGATCATAGGGATCATAATAATCATCTTTTGATGCACTTTCTGAAACAGAAGGAGGAGCATCTGCCAGTGTAGATGACTTATCTAGCACTGCAGGGAAAGAAATGGTTTCAGGAGCAGCAGGCACTGAATCAGCTAAGTCACTCAAGACTTCAGAAATCACAGCCTCAACAGAAATGGCTGGATAACTTTCACTAGCAGGAGCTGAGGCTACCACTGCATCAGAAACAGAAGAAACAAAAGAACTGGCAGGAGCAACAGCTACCACTGCCTCAGAAACAACAACTTCAGCAGGAGCAAGGGCTTCCACTGCATCAGAAGTGTTAAGAACCTTATCAACAGTCATGTTATCAACAGACTGATCATCATCAATAATATCAACAGAATCAGAACAAATATGAGCAACAGACTCATTTGCAGCAGCAAAGGGAATGATGGCCCTGGACAGATCTTCAGCAAGCAGTAACTTGTGAGAGCTGAAGGATTTTCTGAAAAATGATGCTGGTACTGTCACAATAGAATCTTCAACTGGAGGTGGACTGAATTCTCTATCTGCAATCTGAACATCTGAAACAAGCATCTCTTCACAATCAACAGAAGGCAGCTCTTCTTCTACCAAAATCTCCCCCTGCCTAGATTCAGTAGCAACTGATTCTAGGCCCCTAGAAGAAGGGCCAGCCACAGCAGGAGAGAGGGAAGAGAGCTTTGAAGAAATAGAGTCCAAAGATCTGATTATTGGAGCTAGGGAAGCATCCAATAAGGAGGACAACCTTGGAGCCAAGAGCTCATAGAGCTTATTAGCCAAGGGAAGCAGATCTACTTGCTCAGACTGTTGAGCAGAGGTAGAGGGGAGAGAAACAGATGCAGCAGGAGAAGATGATTGTATAGAAGGAAGAGGAATGGAGGGTTCAATAATGGAGGACATGATGAGGTCTGAGAATGAGGGCTCAGCAATGTTATCATGTGAATCATCCAAGAAGGAATCATCTTGATTGATCTCAGTGTTCATTGGAGGGAAGTAATGAAGAGGATCAAATACTTCAGAAGTGGTGGTAATGGATGGACGAAGAGAAGATGCAATAGTGTCAATGGATGATGTTTGCAAAGGGGATGAGAGCTGAGAAGTTGATGGAGTGAAGGTGGTTGGAAAGCTGAATGAAGGAGAGATGGTGATTGATGGCCTGGCTTCTTCTACTAGGTCAGTTGACTGAGGGTGAGTGGCCACAACAGCCCTTGTTTCAGTAGAGGATTTCATTGCTGCAGCAGCCTTGGGATTTACAATCTTCCTGTCCCATTTTCCAATCAGGGCACAGGTCAACCTCTTTGAAGCATTAATGTGCTTGGAGGTTACCAGAAGCTGTGGGCAGACATGATGAAGCAACAATCCCAAAGTCCTTCCAAAATGAACATAGGTCTTATTGACCTTTTTCTTCACTAAATCAAACAGTAATTCTCCCCAATTTAGGTGCTTTTTATCTAGGAGGGCAGCCATGATGCAGAATTGTTGCCTGGTAATAGCATCATGTGCTGTCCTCTTAGCACAGATGACCTTGCCTACCACATCAGCTAAAAGCCTAAATTCAATGGCAAGATCCACTTTCAGCAATTTGGAGGCATTCTCAAAAGAATGACCCATTCTGTCTAGCATTGCAGCATACTCCTCATTTGACAATTCCAAGCTGTCATTTCCATTCTCTAATTCAAAAGCTTCAGTAAAAGTAGCAGGAGATATTGATACCTGAGTTCCAGAAATAGAACCAGTAATAGTGCTCTCATCTGTATTAGCTGCTGTATATATCCACTCTTTAATTTCAGTCTCTGCCATGGGCATTCTTGTTGACATAAACTTCACTAGTTTCTGTTCTTTAAATAGCTCCAGGATATCCAGAAAATTCTGTGAGGAACCTTCAAAGGAATCCAAGTCGATGTCGAAACCATAATCGAACTTCATTGCCGTCAATATGTTTGCTGGAATCGCCATTATCTGCAGAATACCTCTCAAGAACAAGTGTAAAAGCTTTGGAGGGAGAATGTAGTTGCAGGAAATACGAAAGCGCAAATGACATCGACGCCGAGAAGATGATTTTATACTAGGGTTCGACGCAGAAAAGGAAATAACGTCGAGCTTAGTTCGACGCTAAGAGGCTCTAGGGGAAACGAAGAGACACGATGGCGTTCAGCTGAGTTCGACGTTCGACGTTTTGAAGGTCGACGGTCGACGCTATTAGGGATGCTGAACGTCGAGCTCTGGTCGACGTCAATTAACGTCGTCGACCGTAACAGAAACTTAACAAACTCTAGACAGAGTCGATCTCTGGTCGACGCAAAAGATGAGGTCGACGGTCGACGCTATTTAGCGGTCGACGGTCAGTCGATCTCCGGTCGACGTTTTCAAGTGAAAAGCGTCGAGCGTCGAGCAGAGTTCAGACAGAACCTCTAGATCTAACAGCCTCTAGATCCTTAAGGAAGAGATACATTTGCCTAGATTTTGTTATTTTTATGGTTTCAAAATCTTGTAAATTAATTTATGCTATCTCCATCTATCATTCCCAACTGATTAAGGAAGAAGAAGTGTTTCTTTTCATCCAAAGGTTTGGTGAAAATATCTCCCCTTTGTAAATCAGTAGAAATATACTCTAGTGCTATTTTATTCTTTTCTACATTATCCCTTAAGAAATGATGTCTGATCTCTATGTGCTTTGTCCTACTATGGAGAACTGGATTTTGAGCAATACAAATTGCACTAGTATTATCACAAAGAATTTTTGACTTCTCTAAGTTGTAACCATAGTCTAGGAGCTGGTTTTGAATCCACAATATCTGTGAGCAGCAACTTCCTGCAGCCATGTATTCAGCTTCAGCAGTTGATGTAGACACAGATGTTTGCTTTTTGCAAAACCAGGAGACAAGTCTATCACCCAGGAATTGACAAGTTCCACTGGTGCTTTTCCTGTCTACTCTACATCCAGCATAATCAGCATCTGAAAATCCAGTGAGATCAAATCCTGAATCGTGTGGATACCAGAGACCTAGATTTGGACAACTTTTTACATATCTAAGAATTCTCTTAACTAATGTGAGGTGTGACTCTCTAGGGCTCACTTGGAACCTAGCACATACACATGTAGCAAACATAATATCTGGTCTGCTAGCTGTAAGATATAAAAGAGAGCCAATGATTGCTCTAAAATTAGTCTGATCAACTGGTTTACCAGATTCATCAGCATCTAAGACAGCATTAGTAGGCATAGGTGTTTTCATAGAAGATGCATCTGACATACCAAATTTCTTAACCAATTCTTTTGCATACTTGGTTTGAGAGATGAATATGCCATCAGCATGTTGTTTGATTTGCAATCCTAAGAAAAAGGAAAGCTCACCCATGCTACTCATTTCAAACTTTGAGTGCATAAGTTGTGAGAACTTCTTGCATAAGCTTGTATCAGTAGACCCAAATATTATATCATCTACATATATTTGTACTAGTAGGATATGGGACTTATGGGTTCTAATAAAAAGAGTTTGGTCTACTCTACCCCTTTTAAAATCATTTTCAAGCAAAAAGGAGGCTAAGGTCTCATACCATGCTCTTGGAGCTTGCTTGAGGCCATATAAAGCCTTATGTAATTTGAAAACATGTTCAGGAAGGGTTGAAGAGATAAAACCTGGAGGTTGCTTGACATAGACTTCTTCCTTGATGTCTCCATTGAGAAATGCACTTTTAACATCCATTTGGAAAACTTTGAACTTCTTGTGTGCAGCATAAGCAAGGAAAATTCTTATGGCCTCCAACCTTGCAACTGGTGCAAAGGTTTGGTCATAATCAATCCCTTCTTCTTGACAATAGCCTTGAGCAACAAGCCTTGCCTTGTTTCTCACAATGATCCCTTGATCATCTAGCTTATTCCTGAAAACCCACTTAGTTCCAACAATTTGATGGTTTCTTGGTTTTGGAACCAATTCCCATACTTTGTTCCTTTCAAACTGGTTTAGTTCCTCTTGCATTGCAATGATCCAGTTTGGATCTTGCTCTACATCTTGAATAGTTTGAGGCTCTATTTGGGAGAGAAAACAGGTGTGCATCAGATGTTGATTTATCTGATTTCTGGTTTGCACACCTTCTGAGATTTCTCCAATCACTTGGGAGATTGGATGATCTCTTATTGTTACTAAATCAACAGTGGGTGTTGATTGTTCACCAACCTGTGTTGTTGTTTCCTCTTGTGGAACAACAACTGGCTCTCCATTTGGTTCTGAAATTTGATCTGTATCTTCACTCTTATTGCTAGCAGCTTCTTGTTGAGTTGTTGAAGATAGATTTCCCTCATCCATGATGGTTAACTGATTAATATTTTCAGCTAATGATTGTACCTGTAAGTGATCTATGGTAGAAGAATTCTTCTCCCTATAAGACATATTAGATTCATCAAAGGTAATATGCATGGACTCTTCAATTTTATGAGATGATTTGTTATACACCCTATAAGCTTTGCTGTTCAAAGAGTATCCCAGAAACACTCCTTCATCAGCCTTAGCTTCAAATTTTGCTAAATATCTCTTGTCATTATTGTGAATGAAACAAATGCAACCAAAAATTTTGAAAAAGCTAACTTTAGGTTTCTTCCCTTTGAGCAATTCATAAGAAGTCTTATCCTTTAGTTTATGTATCAGGCTTCTATTCAAAACATAATTGGAGGTGTTCACAGCCTCTGCCCAAAAGGTTAGAGGAAGATGAGCATCTGTCAATAATGTTGTGGCTGATTCAATTAAGGTTCTATTTTTCCTTTCAACTACCCCATTTTGTTGAGGAGTTCTAGGAGCTGAGAAAGTGTGCCTGATCCCTTCATTCTGACAGAACTCTTGCATAAGCAGAGAATCAAACTCTGTCCCATGATCACTTCTGATCAGGGCTATATGAGTATTGAACTCAATCTGTATGCTCTTGAGAAAATCTGTCAAAATTTTGAAGTTATCAGACTTCTTTCTTAGGAAGAACACCCAAGTGAATCTTGAGAAGTCATCTACAATCACTAAGGCATAAGATTTCCCCCCTAGACTTTGTACTGTAGTAGGTCCAAAAAGGTCCATGTGCAACAGATACAAAACCCTAGGTGAATCACTCTTGTTAAGTGATTTGAAACTATTTTTAGTTTGCTTTCCTAGTTGGCAAGCCTTGCAGAGTCCTTCCTTCTTGTAGGGACCAGAAGGTAGTCCTCTAACAAGGTTGAGTTTAGACAACCTAGCAATAGTTCTAAGGTTAACATGTCCTAATCTTTTATGCCAAAGCTCATTTGGCTTACTAAGGGAATTAAAAAGTCATATGTCTACTTTAGAAGAATTAAAATCTACTAGGTATATGTTATCTTGCCTATTTCCAATCAACACAATATTATTATCTAGAGCAATATTACATACTAGATCAGTGAACCAAACCTGATAACCAGCATCACAAAGTTGACTGATGCTGATTAAGTTGTGCTTCAGTCCTTCCACATAGGCTACCTTCTTGAAAGTGATTGAGCCTATTTTGACTTGACCATATCCCTTGGTTTGTCCAAAATTGGAGTCACCAAAGATTACTCTTGGTCCAAGCTTTGCTTTGAAGGATGAAAGATTGCTTTTGGTTCCTGTCATATGTTTGGAGCAACCACTATCCAGGTACCAATGCTGGTTCACCCCTGGATAGCTCTTCATCTGCACATGTAACAGCTTAGTTGTTTTTCACCCAGTTTACCTTGGGTTGAGGTTGATAACCAATGAAATCAGAAATGAATGACATTTCAGGCTGACTCTTATAGCCTTCAGGATGATATCTCCTAGGAGGAATCACCCATTCAGCATAAGGGTTAGGCTGAGATGTAGGATACTTGATATTCAATTTAGATTTATCCTGTGCAGACAGCCCAGAACTCTGAGCTCTGTTCGACGCACGTCGACCTAAGTTCGACGCTGAAGTTTCAGGACGTCGAGCTCCATTCGACGCTTGAACAGGCCTACTTTCAGGGACAACAGCAAGTCGACCTGAGTTCGACGTGTGTCGACCTGAGTTCGACGCTTCAGCAAGGTGTTGCTGATTCTTGTTAGAACGGCGTCGAGCTCTGGTCGAAGGACGTCGAGCTCTGTTCGACGTTTTCTGTTGAACTTGAAGTTGCTTAGGTAGATCAGAATTTTTTCTGGCTACTACCATAATTCCTTTACCCTTGTTACTGGTAAATTTTATGGGAGTTGTTAGCACTATAGGTTGGCTTGGAGAGGCACCCAAACCTAGTGAACCACTCATTCTTGAGTTCACTGTGCTTGTGATGTCTATTAGCTTGAGGCTCCTCCCATTGAGAGTTTCCTCTAGCTGTTTAGCCTTGGATAGCTCACTCTTTAGTGAAGCTATCTCCTCCCTACAGCACTCTAACTCATCAGAGAGCTTGAGATTATTTGCACTTAATGTGCTGTAATCAGACAGTTGACTTCTAAGAGAATCATTTGTCTTCTCTGCTGTCAGCAAGTCTATGCACATTGATTTAAATCTCAACTTGAAATCATCAGAAGAAAAATCAAATGAGTCAAGTACCTGATCTTCACTCAATTCCTGATCAGTCACATATTCAGATTCATGCTCTGAATCTGAGCTGCTTTGTGATGCATTGATTGCCATCATGCAGAATCCTTTTTCTGTGGCATCATCCTCATCATCACTTGTGCTGGATGATTCTTCAGAATCTTCAGTATCACTCCAAGTTTCTGCAACAAATCCTTTCCTTGTATTTTTGGTGTTTCTGGAAGAGGATTTCTCATAATATTTCTTTGAATCTTTCTCTCTTTTCTTGTCTTTTCTTTCTCTCTTATCTTTCTTGTCTTTGCCTTGATTCTCAGGACAGTTTGGTGCAATATGTCCTGGTTTCCTGCAGCCATAGCAAGTAATTTCTTTATTATTAGATCTATCATACCTTGGCTTGTCTTGGTCCTTAGAAGACCATTTTCTGAAATTCTTCCTAGCCATTTTGTTGAATCTTTTGGCTAGTAGGCTTAGAAGTTCTTCATTGACTATCTCCTTCTCTTTAGGTACTTCCTCTGAAGCTTTGAGAGCTATTGTCTTCTCCACTTTGGGTGCAGGAGAAGATGTGTTTTGCTCCCCTTCTCTTGTCTTGACAAATTGCTCATAGGACTTGAGCTTGCCTAAGAGAGCTTCAGTGGATAGCTCAATTTGACTTCTGCCATCTTTGATTGGCCAGATTCTTGAATCCCAAGTGCTAGGTAGGCACATGAGAATTTTATCATTTATCTCAGTGAGAGATATATCCTTGTCCAGAGTTTTCAACTCGCTGACAATGAGACTGAATCTGTTGTACATGTCAGCCACAGATTCAGCTGGAGCCATTTTGAAGTTCTCATACTGTGTTATCAGTTGAGCTCTTCTATCCTTTCTTTCATCAGCTGAACCTGAGACTATTTCAGTTAATTTGTCCCAGATTTCCTTGGCAGAATTGCATTCAGCAACTTTTTGGAATATGTCATCAGACATAGTTTGTGCCAATATGTTCATTGCTTTTGCATCAGCAACTTTCCACTTCTTTATATCAGTGTCTGTTCCTGCAGGAGGTGGAACAGCTGAAGTACTTGTTGAAGTAGGAGGTCTTGGACATTCTGTTAAGACACAATTAAAGATATCTTCATCAAAAGAATTCATGTAAAGTTTTATCCTTGCTTTCCAGAGTCCAAACTTGGAAAGATTGCACACTGGAGGTCTTGTGCTTGCATACTCCTTGTTTTGTGCCATGAGTTTTATAAAAACAATTTATAACAAAACAAAATAAAGTAACCACTCTATAGGGTTTGATCTTATCAAAGATCTTTGTGGTCCAGGTGTTAGCCTGAAGTAAAGACCAACCTCGCTCTGATACCAATTGAAAGTTAGGTGATAAGATCTAACAGCCTCTAGAGGGGGGGGTGAATAGAGTAAGTTCAAATAAATTGATATATTTAAAACCTTTAGATTTACTTAGTGTAGGTAGTGAGTGATGCAAACAGATAAATATATTTAAAGTAAAATCACACAGCACACAAGCAAGAAGAAAAGCAATCCACAGAAGACACAAGGAAATTTATAGTGGTTCCCCAAACTTGGGTAGTCCACTCTTCTATCACCCTTGATAGGAATCCACTGCAGGATGCTTGATCAGGTGTTCTGGGCACCACCAGATTTTTTGATAAGGTGTCTTGCCACCACTGATTTTGACAAGGTCTCAGCTAACCAAAAGGTAACTTTTGAAGGGAGTTAAAACCCTGTACAGAAGAGGTAAAATAAGAAGGGTTGAGTTTGCTTCTCTGTCAACAATCAGAGAGAAGCTAGTGGATGTAGATGTTGTCAAAGCTCCCCCTGAGATATAGAAGTTCAGGTAGAAGAAGCTTTGCACAAGGGTGACAGGCTCTTCACTGCTTGTCCTTCTTCAGCAATAGATGACTCAGAAACTGAGTGTTTGATGTCTGAAGGTAGAAAGCAGATTGAGAAGAGTTGAATGCAGAGGCTGAAGAGGTTTCAGAGAATGTTGATCAAGATGTTTCTCTGAGTGTAGTTCTTCTCTGTAAATTCTCTGCAGACTGATTTCTTGAGAGAGAGATGAAGATGGATGTTCTCTGTGTTGTCAGAATGAATGTCCTTCCTGTTCTCCTTGTCTCTCCTGAATAGATCTCTGAGAAAATGGGATTATAGCCGTTGGCAGGGCATTTAATGTATTCCATAACTGTCCATGCCTAGAAGGAAAGCCTTAATTGATTTCCATTGAAAATTCCTTGAGATATGGAGCAATTAAGTCTTGAAACGGCCAGGGGATCTCTTGCAATAATTGCTTGAAAAATCTCTCATTTGAATTTCAAATGTCGACAGACGGGAGAACTTAAAACGTCGAACTCATCCTGAAGCGTCGATCTGAGCTCGACTGACCGTCGATCAGAGAGTAAGATTGAAGCAGAGAGATACACGCCAAAACGTCGAGCAGAACTCGACGTTACGTCGAACTAAGAACGACGCTGCGTCGAGCTGCGAAGCAGAGAGATACACGCCAAAACCTTTGAGAGCTATTGTCTTCTCCACTTTGGGTGCAGGAGAAGATGTGTTTTGCTCCCCTTCTCTTGTCTTGACAAATTGCTCATAGGACTTGAGCTTGCCTAAGAGAGCTTCAGTGGATAGCTCAATTTGACTTCTGCCATCTTTGATTGGCCAGATTCTTGAATCCCAAGTGCTAGGTAGGCACATGAGAATTTTATCATTTATCTCAGTGAGAGATATATCCTTGTCCAGAGTTTTCAACTCGCTGACAATGAGACTGAATCTGTTGTACATGTCAGCCACAGATTCAGCTGGAGCCATTTTGAAGTTCTCATACTGTGTTATCAGTTGAGCTCTTCTATCCTTTCTTTCATCAGCTGAACCTGAGACTATTTCAGTTAATTTGTCCCAGATTTCCTTGGCAGAATTGCATTCAGCAACTTTTTGGAATATGTCATCAGACATAGTTTGTGCCAATATGTTCATTGCTTTTGCATCAGCAACTTTCCACTTCTTTATATCAGTGTCTGTTCCTGCAGGAGGTGGAACAGCTGAAGTACTTGTTGAAGTAGGAGGTCTTGGACATTTTGTTAAGACACAATTAAAGATATCTTCATCAAAAGAATTCATGTAAAGTTTTATCCTTGCTTTCCAGAGTCCAAACTTGGAAAGATTGCACACTGGAGGTCTTGTGCTTGCATACTCCTTGTTTTGTGCCATGAGTTTTATAAAAACAATTTATAACAAAACAAAATAAAGTAACCACTCTATAGGGTTTGATCTTATCAAAGATCTTTGTGGTCCAGGTGTTAGCCTGAAGTAAAGACCAACCTCGCTCTGATACCAATTGAAAGTTAGGTGATAAGATCTAACAGCCTCTAGAGGGGGGGTGAATAGAGTAAGTTCAAATAAATTGATATATTTAAAACCTTTAGATTTACTTAGTGTAGGTAGTGAGTGATGCAAACAGATAAATATATTTAAAGTAAAATCACACAGCACACAAGCAAGAAGAAAAGCAATCCACAGAAGACACAAGGAAATTTATAGTGGTTCCCCAAACTTGGGTAGTCCACTCTTCTATCACCCTTGATAGGAATCCACTGCAGGATGCTTGATCAGGTGTCCTGGGCACCACCAGATTTTTTGATAAGGTGTCTTGCCACCACTGATTTTGACAAGGTCTCAGCTAACCAAAAGGTAACTTTTGAAGGGAGTTAAAACCCTGTACAGAAGAGGTAAAATAAGAAGGGTTGAGTTTGCTTCTCTGTCAACAATCAGAGAGAAGCTAGTGGATGTAGATGTTGTCAAAGCTCCCCCTGAGATATAGAAGTTCAGGTAGAAGAAGCTTTGCACAAGGGTGACAGGCTCTTCACTGCTTGTCCTTCTTCAGCAATAGATGACTCAGAAACTGAGTGTTTGATGTCTGAAGGTAGAAAGCAAATTGAGAAGAGTTGAATGCAGAGGCTGAAGAGGTTTCAGAGAATGTTGATCAAGATGTTTCTCTGAGTGTAGTTCTTCTCTGTAAATTCTCTGCAGACTGATTTCTTGAGAGAGAGATGAAGATGGATGTTCTCTGTGTTGTCAGAATGAATGTCATGCCTGTTCTCCTTGTCTCTCCTGAATAGATCTCTGAGAAAATGGGATTATAGCCGTTGGCAGGGCATTTAATGTATTCCATAACTGTCCATGCCTAGAAGGAAAGCCTTAATTGATTTCCATTGAAAATTCCTTGAGATATGGAGCAATTAAGTCTTGAAACGGCCAGGGGATCTCTTGCAATAATTGCTTGAAAAATCTCTCATTTGAATTTCAAATGTCGACAGACGGGAGAACTTAAAACGTCGAACTCATCCTGAAGCGTCGATCTGAGCTCGACTGACCGTCGATCAGAGAGTAAGATTGAAGCAGAGAGATACACGCCAAAACGTCGAGCAGAACTCGACGTTACGTCGAACTGAGAACGACGCTGCGTCGAGCTGCGATCGACTGTGCGTCGAGCAGCGGTCGACTATGCGTCGAGCTGAGGACGACTCTACGTCGAGCTGGGGTCGACTCTCCGTCGAGCTGAGCAGAACTAAATCTCAAATAACCTAAGTTCTAAACTCACACTCAATGACCTATGCTATACAATTAGGTCAACATCCTTAGCATAGTTATCCTGACCCAAATATAAAAAGGGTGTTCCAACAATCTCCCCTATTTGGATTAGGATTACTATTTACATGAATTTAAGGAAATTAAAAAAAAATACATACAGACATTTGAAATACTGAAAATCAAGAACACAGATGGAAGCAGGAGCAGATAAGCAACTATCAAAAATGTTTATGGCAGTAGCATAGAAGATAAGCCATCTTACATTTACTTCTTCTTAGGCTCTTCTTCAGAGCCTTTCTTGAATTTGATTTCCCTTTGAGGGTTGGCAATGTCTTTCTTTGATCTGTAATCTTCAGAAGTCCCCAATGAAGTTATGCTCTTTCCAGAGGGAGGAACAGCAGCAGGATGTAACTCCATGTATCTATCAGCATCAAAGAATTTGCTAGAATGATATTTGTCTAATTCCTGTCTTCTTTGGTCTGACATTGTGCTTATGTTGGATGTGTCCAGTCCCCTTTCTTTGTTCTTCTTAATTAGGTCTAGGGCAGCAAGCTCAGTCATCCTAGCCTTCCATGCAGTAGGGTTGTTAACTGGATCATCATATGGAATAGGAGGCTCATACTTATTGCTTTGATCTGAAGGAATAGGTTTCTGCCTTACACCCTCATTGAGCTTAAAGGGAAAGGGACCAGTGGTTGAAGCAATGGTCTTTCCTTCCCTTTGATAAGGTTGGGGTCTGGCTTGACCTCTAGCTTGATTACCTCTAGAAGATCCTTTGGATTGATTTCCTCTTGATTGATAACCTCTAGATTGGCCACCTCCTTGTCCTCTCCTTGACTGATAAGTCTTGCCTTGGAAGGAGGATGTTGGAGGTTTGCTTACTGGGTTAGCACTGCCTCCTGCACCTGGAGAAGGAGGAGGTGGAGGAGGAGGAAAGTCAAAAGACTTGGAATCTCCTTTCTTGAACTTCTTTTTCTTTCTCATTGCCTTGAGCTGATTTTTAGAGAACTGCATCCATGGCTCAGTAATCTTGCATTTGTGCTGTATGTAATAAGGGATGTCATGGTCAGTAGCCCTTTCCATTGGAACTCTCTTTAGAGCTTTGCTTCTAGCTTTCCTCTTTTTAGCAATAGTTGCAGAAGAGTCATCAGAACTAGTTGCAAACTCATCAGAGGAGCTGCTTTGGATATGATCATAGGGATCATAATAATCATCTTTTGATGCACTTTCTGAAACAGAAGGAGGAGCATCTGCCAGTGTAGATGACTTATCTAGCACTGCAGGGAAAGAAATGGTTTCAGGAGCAGCAGGCACTGAATCAGCTAAGTCACTCAAGACTTCAGAAATCACAGCCTCAACAGAAATGGCTGGATAACTTTCACTAGCAGGAGCTGAGGCTACCACTGCATCAGAAACAGAAGAAACAAAAGAACTGGCAGGAGCAACAGCTACCACTGCCTCAGAAACAACAACTTCAGCAGGAGCAAGGGCTTCCACTGCATCAGAAGTGTTAAGAACCTTATCAACAGTCATGTTATCAACAGACTGATCATCATCAATAATATCAACAGAATCAGAACAAATATGAGCAACAGACTCATTTGCAGCAGCAAAGGGAATGATGGCCCTGGACAGATCTTCAGCAAGCAGTAACTTGTGAGAGCTGAAGGATTTTCTGAAAAATGATGCTGGTACTGTCACAATAGAATCTTCAACTGGAGGTGGACTGAATTCTCTATCTGCAATCTGAACATCTGAAACAAGCATCTCTTCACAATCAACAGAAGGCAGCTCTTCTTCTACCAAAATCTCCCCCTGCCTAGATTCAGTAGCAACTGATTCTAGGCCCCTAGAAGAAGGGCCAGCCACAGCAGGAGAGAGGGAAGAGAGCTTTGAAGAAATAGAGTCCAAAGATCTGATTATTGGAGCTAGGGAAGCATCCAATAAGGAGGACAACCTTGGAGCCAAGAGCTCATAGAGCTTATTAGCCAAGGGAAGCAGATCTACTTGCTCAGACTGTTGAGCAGAGGTAGAGGGGAGAGAAACAGATGCAGCAGGAGAAGATGATTGTATAGAAGGAAGAGGAATGGAGGGTTCAATAATGGAGGACATGATGAGGTCTGAGAATGAGGGCTCAGCAATGTTATCATGTGAATCATCCAAGAAGGAATCATCTTGATTGATCTCAGTGTTCATTGGAGGGAAGTAATGAAGAGGATCAAATACTTCAGAAGTGGTGGTAATGGATGGACGAAGAGAAGATGCAATAGTGTCAATGGATGATGTTTGCAAAGGGGATGAGAGCTGAGAAGTTGATGGAGTGAAGGTGGTTGGAAAGCTGAATGAAGGAGAGATGGTGATTGATGGCCTGGCTTCTTCTACTAGGTCAGTTGACTGAGGGTGAGTGGCCACAACAGCCCTTGTTTCAGTAGAGGATTTCATTGCTGCAGCAGCCTTGGGATTTACAATCTTCCTATCCCATTTTCCAATCAGGGCACAGGTCAACCTCTTTGAAGCATTAATGTGCTTGGAGGTTACCAGAAGCTGTGGGCAGACATGATGAAGCAACAATCCCAAAGTCCTTCCAAAATGAACATAGGTCTTATTGACCTTTTTCTTCACTAAATCAAACAGTAATTCTCCCCAATTTAGGTGCTTTTTATCTAGGAGGGCAGCCATGATGCAGAATTGTTGCCTGGTAATAGCATCATGTGCTGTCCTCTTAGCACAGATGACCTTGCCTACCACATCAGCTAAAAGCCTAAATTCAATGGCAAGATCCACTTTCAGCAATTTGGAGGCATTCTCAAAAGAATGACCCATTCTGTCTAGCATTGCAACATACTCCTCATTTGACAATTCCAAGTTGTCATTTCCATTCTCTAATTCAAAAGCTTCAGTAAAAGTAGCAGGAGATATTGATACCTGAGTTCCAGAAATAGAACCAGTAATAGTGCTCTCATCTGTATTAGCTGCTGTATATATCCACTCTTTAATTTCAGTCTCTGCCATGGGCATTCTTGTTGACATAAACTTCACTAGTTTCTGTTCTTTAAATAGCTCCAGGATATCCAGAAAATTCTGTGAGGAACCTTCAAAGGAATCCAAGTCGATGTCGAAACCATAATCGAACTTCATTGCCGTCAATATGTTTGCTGGAATCGCCATTATCTGCAGAATACCTCTCAAGAACAAGTGTAAAAGCTTTGGAGGGAGAATGTAGTTGCAGGAAATACGAAAGCGCAAATGACATCGACGCCGAGAAGATGATTTTATACTAGGGTTCGACGCAGAAAAGGAAATAACGTCGAGCTTAGTTCGACGCTAAGAGGCTCTAGGGGAAACGAAGAGACACGATGGCGTTCAGCTGAGTTCGACGTTCGACGTTTTGAAGGTCGACGGTCGACGCTATTAGGGATGCTGAACGTCGAGCTCTGGTCGACGTCAATTAACGTCGTCGACCGTAACAGAAACTTAACAAACTCTAGACAGAGTCGATCTCTGGTCGACGCAAAAGATGAGGTCGACGGTCGACGCTATTTAGCGGTCGACGGTCAGTCGATCTCCGGTCGACGTTTTCAAGTGAAAAGCGTCGAGCATCGAGCAGAGTTCAGACAGAACCTCTAGATCTAACAGCCTCTAGATCCTTAAGGAAGAGATACATTTGCCTAGATTTTGTTATTTTTATGGTTTCAAAATCTTGTAAATTAATTTATGCTATCTCCATCTATCATTCCCAACTGATTAAGGAAGAAGAAGTGTTTCTTTTCATCCAAAGGTTTGGTGAAAATATCTCCCCTTTGTAAATCAGTAGAAATATACTCTAGTGCTATTTTATTCTTTTCTACATTATCCCTTAAGAAATGATGTCTGATCTCTATGTGCTTTGTCCTACTATGGAGAACTGGATTTTGAGCAATACAAATTGCACTAGTATTATCACAAAGAATTTTTGACTTCTCTAAGTTGTAACCATAGTCTAGGAGCTGGTTTTGAATCCACAATATCTGTGAGCAGCAACTTCCTGCAGCCATGTATTCAGCTTCAGCAGTTGATGTAGACACAGATGTTTGCTTTTTGCAAAACCAGGAGACAAGTCTATCACCCAGGAATTGACAAGTTCCACTGGTGCTTTTCCTGTCTACTCTACATCCAGCATAATCAGCATCTGAAAATCCAGTGAGATCAAATCCTGAATCGTGTGGATACCAGAGACCTAGATTTGGACAACTTTTTACATATCTAAGAATTCTCTTAACTAATGTGAGGTGTGACTCTCTAGGGCTCACTTGGAACCTAGCACATACACATGTAGCAAACATAATATCTGGTCTGCTAGCTGTAAGATATAAAAGAGAGCCAATGATTGCTCTAAAATTAGTCTGATCAACTGGTTTACCAGATTCATCAGCATCTAAGACAGCATTAGTAGGCATAGGTGTTTTCATAGAAGATGCATCTGACATACCAAATTTCTTAACCAATTCTTTTGCATACTTGGTTTGAGAGATGAATATGCCATCAGCATGTTGTTTGATTTGCAATCCTAAGAAAAAGGAAAGCTCACCCATGCTACTCATTTCAAACTTTGAGTGCATAAGTTGTGAGAACTTCTTGCATAAGCTTGTATCAGTAGACCCAAATATTATATCATCTACATATATTTGTACTAGTAGGATATGGGACTTATGGGTTCTAATAAAAAGAGTTTGGTCTACTCTACCCCTTTTAAAATCATTTTCAAGCAAAAAGGAGGCTAAGGTCTCATACCATGCTCTTGGAGCTTGCTTGAGGCCATATAAAGCCTTATGTAATTTGAAAACATGTTCAGGAAGGGTTGAAGAGATAAAACCTGGAGGTTGCTTGACATAGACTTCTTCCTTGATGTCTCCATTGAGAAATGCACTTTTAACATCCATTTGGAAAACTTTGAACTTCTTGTGTGCAGCATAAGCAAGGAAAATTCTTATGGCCTCCAACCTTGCAACTGGTGCAAAGGTTTGGTCATAATCAATCCCTTCTTCTTGACAATAGCCTTGAGCAACAAGCCTTGCCTTGTTTCTCACAATGATCCCTTGATCATCTAGCTTATTCCTGAAAACCCACTTAGTTCCAACAATTTGATGGTTTCTTGGTTTTGGAACCAATTCCCATACTTTGTTCCTTTCAAACTGGTTTAGTTCCTCTTGCATTGCAATGATCCAGTTTGGATCTTGCTCTGCATCTTGAATAGTTTGAGGCTCTATTTGGGAGAGAAAACAGGTGTGCATCAGATGTTGATTTATCTGATTTCTGGTTTGCACACCTTCTGAGATTTCTCCAATCACTTGGGAGATTGGATGATCTCTTATTGTTACTAAATCAACAGTGGGTGTTGATTGTTCACCAACCTGTGTTGTTGTTTCCTCTTGTGGAACAACAACTGGCTCTCCATTTGGTTCTGAAATTTGATCTGTATCTTCACTCTTATTGCTAGCAGCTTCTTGTTGAGTTGTTGAAGATAGATTTCCCTCATCCATGATGGTTAACTGATTAATATTTTCAGCTAATGATTGTACCTGTAAGTGATCTATGGTAGAAGAATTCTTCTCCCTATAAGACATATTAGATTCATCAAAGGTAATATGCATGGACTCTTCAATTTTATGAGATGATTTGTTATACACCCTATAAGCTTTGCTGTTCAAAGAGTATCCCAGAAACACTCCTTCATCAGCCTTAGCTTCAAATTTTGCTAAATATCTCTTGTCATTATTGTGAATGAAACAAATGCAACCAAAAATTTTGAAAAAGCTAACTTTAGGTTTCTTCCCTTTGAGCAATTCATAAGGAGTCTTATCCTTTAGTTTATGTATCAGGCTTCTATTCAAAACATAATTGGAGGTGTTCACAGCCTCTGCCCAAAAGGTTAGAGGAAGATGAGCATCTGTCAATAATGTTGTGGCTGATTCAATTAAGGTTCTATTTTTCCTTTCAACTACCCCATTTTGTTGAGGAGTTCTAGGAGCTGAGAAAGTGTGCCTGATCCCTTCATTCTGACAGAACTCTTGCATAAGCAGAGAATCAAACTCTGTCCCATGATCACTTCTGATCAGGGCTATATGAGTATTGAACTCAATCTGTATGCTCTTGAGAAAATCTGTCAAAATTTTGAAGTTATCAGACTTCTTTCTTAGGAAGAACACCCAAGTGAATCTTGAGAAGTCATCTACAATCACTAAGGCATAAGATTTCCCCCCTAGACTTTGTACTGTAGTAGGTCCAAAAAGGTCCATGTGCAACAGATACAAAACCCTAGGTGAATCACTCTTGTTAAGTGATTTGAAACTATTTTTAGTTTGCTTTCCTAGTTGGCAAGCCTTGCAGAGTCCTTCCTTCTTGTAGGGACCAGAAGGTAGTCCTCTAACAAGGTTGAGTTTAGACAACCTAGCAATAGTTCTAAGGTTAACATGTCCTAATCTTTTATGCCAAAGCTCATTTGGCTTACTAAGGGAATTAAAAAGGCATATGTCTACTTTAGAAGAATTAAAATCTACTAGGTATATGTTATCTTGCCTATTTCCAATCAACACAATATTATTATCTAGAGCAATATTACATACTAGATCAGTGAACCAAACCTGATAACCAGCATCACAAAGTTGACTGATGCTGATTAAGTTGTGCTTCAGTCCTTCCACATAGGCTACCTTCTTGAAAGTGATTGAGCCTATTTTGACTTGACCATATCCCTTGGTTTGTCCAAAATTGGAGTCACCAAAGATTACTCTTGGTCCAAGCTTTGCTTTGAAGGATGAAAGATTGCTTTTGGTTCCTGTCATATGTTTGGAGCAACCACTATCCAGGTACCAATGCTGGTTCACCCCTGGATAGCTCTTCATCTGCACATGTAACAGCTTAGTTGTTTTTCACCCAGTTTACCTTGGGTTGAGGTTGATAACCAATGAAATCAAAAATGAATGACATTTCAGGCTGACTCTTATAGCCTTCAGGATGATATCTCCTAGGAGGAATCACCCATTCAGCATAAGGGTTAGGCTGAGATGTAGGATACTTGATATTCAATTTAGATTTATCCTGTGCAGACAGCCCAGAACTCTGAGCACTGTTCGACGCACGTCGACCTAAGTTCGACGCTGAAGTTTCAGGACGTCGAGCTCCATTCGACGCTTGAACAGGCCTACTTTCAGGGACAACAGCAAGTCGACCTGAGTTCGACGTGTGTCGACCTGAGTTCGACGCTTCAGCAAGGTGTTGCTGATTCTTGTTAGAACGGCGTCGAGCTCTGGTCGAAGGACGTCGAGCTCTGTTCGACGTTTTCTGTTGAACTTGAAGTTGCTTAGGTAGATCAGAATTTTTTCTGGCTACTACCATAATTCCTTTACCCTTGTTACTGGTAAATTTTATGGGAGTTGTTAGCACTATAGGTTGGCTTGGAGAGGCACCCAAACCTAGTGAACCACTCATTCTTGAGTTCACTGTGCTTGTGATGTCTATTAGCTTGAGGCTCCTCCCATTGAGAGTTTCCTCTAGCTGTTTAGCCTTGGATAGCTCACTCTTTAGTGAAGCTATCTCCTCCCTACAGCACTCTAACTCATCAGAGAGCTTGAGATTATTTGCACTTAATGTGCTGTAATCAGACAGTTGACTTCTAAGAGAATCATTTGTCTTCTCTGCTGTCAGCAAGTCTATGCACATTGATTTAAATCTCAACTTGAAATCATCAGAAGAAAAATCAAATGAGTCAAGTACCTGATCTTCACTCAATTCCTGATCAGTCACATATTCAGATTCATGCTCTGAATCTGAGCTGCTTTGTGATGCATTGATTGCCATCATGCAGAATCCTTTTTCTGTGGCATCATCCTTATCATCACTTGTGCTGGATGATTCTTCAGAATCTTCAGTATCACTCCAAGTTTCTGCAACAAATCCTTTCCTTGTATTTTTGGTGTTTCTGGAAGAGGATTTCTCATAATATTTCTTTGAATCTTTCTCTCTTTTCTTGTCTTTTCTTTCTCTCTTATCTTTCTTGTCTTTGCCTTGATTCTCAGGACAGTTTGGTGCAATATGTCCTGGTTTCCTGCAGCCATAGCAAGTAATTTCTTTATTATTAGATCTATCATACCTTGGCTTGTCTTGGTCCTTAGAAGACCATTTTCTGAAATTCTTCCTAGCCATTTTGTTGAATCTTTTGGCTAGTAGGCTTAGAAGTTCTTCATTGACTATCTCCTTCTCTTTAGGTACTTCCTCTGAAGCTTTGAGAGCTATTGTCTTCTCCACTTTGGGTGCAGGAGAAGATGTGTTTTGCTCCCCTTCTCTTGTCTTGACAAATTGCTCATAGGACTTGAGCTTGCCTAAGAGAGCTTCAGTGGATAGCTCAATTTGACTTCTGCCATCTTTGATTGGCCAGATTCTTGAATCCCAAGTGCTAGGTAGGCACATGAGAATTTTATCATTTATCTCAGTGAGAGATATATCCTTGTCCAGAGTTTTCAACTCGCTGACAATGAGACTGAATCTGTTGTACATGTCAGCCACAGATTCAGCTGGAGCCATTTTGAAGTTCTCATACTGTGTTATCAGTTGAGCTCTTCTATCCTTTCTTTCATCAGCTGAACCTGAGACTATTTCAGTTAATTTGTCCCAGATTTCCTTGGCAGAATTGCATTCAGCAACTTTTTGGAATATGTCATCAGACATAGTTTGTGCCAATATGTTCATTGCTTTTGCATCAGCAACTTTCCACTTCTTTATATCAGTGTCTGTTCCTGCAGGAGGTGGAACAGCTGAAGTACTTGTTGAAGTAGGAGGTCTTGGACATTCTGTTAAGACACAATTAAAGATATCTTCATCAAAAGAATTCATGTAAAGTTTTATCCTTGCTTTCCAGAGTCCAAACTTGGAAAGATTGTACACTGGAGGTCTTGTGCTTGCATACTCCTTGTTTTGTGCCATGAGTTTTATAAAAACAATTTATAACAAAACAAAATAAAGTAACCACTCTATAGGGTTTGATCTTATCAAAGATCTTTGTGGTCCAGGTGTTAGCCTGAAGTAAAGACCAACCTCGCTTTGATACCAATTGAAAGTTAGGTGATAAGATCTAACAGCCTCTAGAGGGGGGGGGGTGAATAGAGTAAGTTCAAATAAATTGATATATTTAAAACCTTTAGATTTACTTAGTGTAGGTAGTGAGTGATGCAAACAGATAAATATATTTAAAGTAAAATCACACAGCACACAAGCAAGAAGAAAAGCAATCCACAGAAGACACAAGGAAATTTATAGTGGTTCCCCAAACTTGGGTAGTCCACTCTTCTATCACCCTTGATAGGAATCCACTGCAGGATGCTTGATCAGGTGTCCTGGGCACCACCAGATTTTTTGATAAGGTGTCTTGCCACCACTGATTTTGACAAGGTCTCAGCTAACCAAAAGGTAACTTTTGAAGGGAGTTAAAACCCTGTACAGAAGAGGTAAAATAAGAAGGGTTGAGTTTGCTTCTCTGTCAACAATCAGAGAGAAGCTAGTGGATGTAGATGTTGTCAAAGCTCCCCCTGAGATATAGAAGTTCAGGTAGAAGAAGCTTTGCACAAGGGTGACAGGCTCTTCACTGCTTGTCCTTCTTCAGCAATAGATGACTCAGAAACTGAGTGTTTGATGTCTGAAGGTAGAAAGCAAATTGAGAAGAGTTGAATGCAGAGGCTGAAGAGGTTTCAGAGAATGTTGATCAAGATGTTTCTCTGAGTGTAGTTCTTCTCTGTAAATTCTCTGCAGACTGATTTCTTGAGAGAGAGATGAAGATGGATGTTCTCTGTGTTGTCAGAATGAATGTCCTGCCTGTTCTCCTTGTCTCTCCTGAATAGATCTCTGAGAAAATGGGATTATAGCCGTTGGCAGGGCATTTAATGTATTCCATAACTGTCCATGCCTAGAAGGAAATCCTTAATTGATTTCCATTGAAAATTCCTTGAGATATGGAGCAATTAAGTCTTGAAACGGCCAGGGGATCTCTTGCAATAATTGCTTGAAAAATCTCTCATTTGAATTTCAAATGTCGACAAACGGGAGAACTTAAAACGTCGAACTCATCCTGAAGCGTCGATCTGAGCTCGACTGACCGTCGATCAGAGAGTAAGATTGAAGCAGAGAGATACACGCCAAAACGTCGAGCAGAACTCGACGTTACGTCGAACTGAGAACAACGCTGCGTCGAGCTGCGATCGACTGTGCGTCGAGCAGCGGTCGACTATGCGTCGAGCTGAGGACGACTCTACGTCGAGCTGGGGTCGACTCTCCGTCGAGCTGAGCAGAACTAAATCTCAAATAACCTAAGTTCTAAACTCACACTCAATGACCTATGCTATACAATTAGGTCAACATCCTTAGCATAGTTATCCTGACCCAAATATAAAAAGGGTGTTCCAACAAATAGATATTCCCACTTCTAGTGTCAGTCAAAGTGACCTCTTGGTCACTTGATCTTCTTATATGGCACTTATCCTTGTGGAAAGAAATGACATAGCCAAGATCACATAGTTGGCTTATGCTTATAAGGTTGTGTTGCAACCCTTCCACATAAGCTACTTTTGTGAAAGTGATTAAGCTATTTGTGATCTTACCATAACCTTTGGTGATCCATTTATCTGATCCACCAAATATCACCATAGGTCCATCCTTTACTGGAATGAAATCCTTTAAGATGCTCTTTGTTCCAGTCATGTGGCTCGAACAACCACTGTCCAAGTACCATATAGGGGTATGGCTACTTGGACTCACCTGTAAGAAATAAATCACTTATCCTTAGGACCCCAATTCTCATTGGGTCCTAGGTGCGTGTTAGGCTTAAGATGAACAAGCCTGCCTGCAGCTCTTCTGACAGGTAAGTGTACATTAGCTCTTTATACACTATTATTGTGCCAGCAATCAATGGCATAGTGGCCTACTTTTCCACAAAACCAGCACTCAAAGATGTTGTACCTCCTTTTAAGGGTTGGTTTAACAGCATTACTGTCAGTAGCTCTTAGTCCAACACGTACAGCAACAGACTTTTTCTTGAGTGTTGGGGCTGGTACACTAAACCTAATTGGTCCATGATGGGCCATTTGAACCTCCTCATGGGCTGCCTTGTAGCCACTAGCACCCTTGTCATTCTTACCACCATAGTGGTGAACAACTTTGTTCTTCCTTTTGTAATTACCAGCTCTAGTGTTCACTTTGAAGCTTATCCCTTTCCTATCCTTTTGAGAGGAGAAGGAATCTATCAAAGGCAATGCAGTACATGACTTTGAAAACTTAGCCACTAGCTTCTTCCCCTTTTGGAGTTTACCTTTTAGATTCCTGATAAGATCATTCTTAAAAGTTATGGTGCTCATCTGAATAACAGTAATGTTTTTTAGCTAGCTAACTTCCCTAATTTTTTGCTTTAGCAAAGTTGCTATTTTAGAATGATGGGAAGCAGCAAGCTTCAGAGATGCAATCTCCTGAGGCTGCTATTTGGTCAGCAGCTTACTCCTTCTTAATGCTTCCAGAAGTTCACCATATCTTTCAATCATTTGATTTCTGTCTTACTCAGATTCAGATCCATCTTCATCTCTTAATGAAGAAGCACTTGAATCTGGACTAGTCACATACTTGGACTTAGATGAAGAGTTGGATGAAGAGTGTACCTTAGATAGTCCAGGCTAATCTTAGAAGGATTCCTCATGTGATCTTGCCATCAGCCCAATGTATGCTTCATCATCCTCTTATGATTCTGATGAGGAAGACTCAGTCCAGCTTTTCTCCCTCTTAGTAATGAAGGTTTTCTTCTTCTTGCTTCTTTTGTGGTGATTATTCTTTTCACCAGCTTCTTTATTCTCAGGACAATCAGCCACAACATGACCTGACTTGCTGCAATAGAAACAAACAATCTTTTTAGAAAAATGTTTATCAGGTTTTGGATCATACCTGCCCTATTTGGATGGTTTATTCTTATTTCTGTAGTAGTCCTCTTTGTGCTGGAAGGAATAGGTAGGTTTTCTCCTCCACCCCTTCTTTTTCATCAGCCTCATAAACTGCTTTAAGAAAGCAGCAAACTCCTCATCAGACATATTACAGCCTTATTTCTCTTGATCTAAATCTTCTGACTTAGCTGGCCTTCTTAGGGGAGAAGGATTCTTTTCCTTTCTCCTCTTAGAGTTATCTTCCTTGAAGGACACAGTAGTTTCTTTGGCCTAACATATGCTAGTCTTCTCTTCCTCCTTCCTTGTTGTCAGCTGCATCTCATATGAAAGCAGCTTACAAAATAGTATGGATAGTGGAGTGTCTACTAGCTGCCACTTCTCTAATGACACATATCTTAGTGTCCCAGTCTCTAGTAAGAGACCTAAGAAACTTATCATTTAGCTCATAATTATTTAAGACCCTACCATAGGTCTTTAACTCATTAACTGTCCTGAAAAACCTCTCATAACAGCTGGTTATGGTCTCCTACCTGATCTGTCTGAAAGCTTCATACTCTTGATTTAGCATTGACTTTTTATTATCTCTCACTTCCTTAGTGCCATCCATATACACTATCAATGTGTCCCACATTTCCTTTGAGGTCTTGCAGTGCACTAGGTTTTGAAAGGTGGAATCATCTATGGCACTAACTATGATATTTTGTGCCCTCTTATCCATTACTGCTGAGATGACTTCATCCTTAGTCATTTCAGTGTACTTCTTTGGAGTTTGAAGATTTGTATCAAGGACAGATATTTTCATTGGGATGAAGGGTCCTTCTTGAACTGTAATATAGATCCGAAGATCAGATGCTTCCATGAACAATCTGACCCTTTCTTTCTATATGCCAAAATTTTCCTTCCTGCAGAGAGGAAGTTTCATGGATCCAAGCTCTATATGATTCTCTCCTGGACCCATCTTAACATCCTGACAGCTACCCTGGAGATCTCCTTAGACTGTTAAGTCCTTTTTTGAGTAACCTCCCCCTGATATCACTTGAAAGTCTTTGATTACAATGGTAGCTAATCACCTAGAGGGGGGGGGGGGGGGTGAATAGGTTATTGCAGTCTTTTCTTTAATCTTTAAAATCTTTTATGACTTATGTCCTACTGTGTATACTAATTTTAGCTTTCAAGAAAACAACATTCAGCATAACAAAACACAATATATAGCACACAAGATTTTTATAGTGGTTCCACAGTGTATGGGTACATCCGTTGTCCCTCTCCGCCTTTCTAACAGTATGTTAGACATGGATCTTCTCCAAAAACTATGGCTCCTCAGAGATTACAACATGATCCCACTGGATCAGTCAGTGTCCACTGAGACTTACAACACTGGCTCACAGCCCTCCACACAGTAATCACCTGACAACCACACACAGACACAAATGCCCTTTACACAGACTGGGAGAAACCACCTCCACACAAATTCATACGGGAATCCAATCACACAGCCTTTATAATTTAGGCTTTACAATTAGATCTCACACACAGCCAAATCAATCTAGGCCTCAACACAGATCTTTCATAGATCCACTGATTTTGAAAGTGTTTGTTAATTTGACTTAATAGAAATTATTCTCGGAGTCAATTTCTTCCTGGGCTAAGAAATTCTCAGTCCTATCTGCTTCCCAGCAACAAGGATGACAATCTTTGATTATCTACTGCTTGTGCTGGAAGTTCCTCACGACCTTTATCTTATTCTTGCTCATGAAGGGGGAAGATTCAGAATAAATATCTTCAATCAGCTTACCTCTATTGATAGGAAATGAATTGCTCTGCCTCTCCTTCTGTCTAGAGAAAAATCTGTGCAGATATCTTCTTATTCTTCAACGATCCAGAGATAGATCTTCAGATTTGGCTCGGCTTGGATCGTGAATCAACTTCAGTAAGGGTTTGCCTAAACTAATTTGTCTTCCTCAGAGAAATCCTCTGTTCTTTCTGTAGCAGATGTTGATTGCACCAGCGAACTCAGAAACCCTTCAGATTTTTCAATTAAAGTTCTTGGTTCTGTAATAATGGTGGATGAAGATGACGAACTCCCGCTTCTTGTTTTTTAGAATGTTAATCAACATCATTAATTTGATCTTAATCACAGTTGTTATTTATAACCCCTTCGATTTGTGGGATGTTTGATACGTGTCTCAGTTTTAACGGTGGTTAAAACCACAGCTTAATAAAATAAAGATCCAATGTAGATTAACGACAACATTAATATCGATTTGCAGATATTAAATAACGAATCAGAAAATCGTTGACTTTTTGACTTTGCTGACGCCAGCATCATTCTGGACTTAGCAAAAATCATGCAATACTTAAGAAATTCTCAATTCGACGAACTCAAAACTGAGTTCGACGAACCTAGAGCTTAGCTCGAAGAAATCAAGCATTACTTCAGAAATCTTCTGTTCGACGAACTCAAAACTCAGTTTGACTAACCCAGAGATTAGCTCGAAGAAATCAAGCATTACTTCAGAAATCTTCTATTCGACGAACTCAAAACTCAGTTCGACTAACCCAGAGCTTAGCTCGACGAAATCAAGCAATACTTCAGAAATCTTCTGTTCGACGAACTCAAAACTTAGTTTGACGAAAACAGGGCTCAGCTCGACGAAATCAAGCATCATCTCAGAAATCTTCAGGTCGACGAATAAGTGAGAGATGAGTTCGACGAATTCTAAACTTAGTTCGACGAAATCAAAGCTCAGCTCGACGAAAACTGGATAAGAAATACTTCGACGATTTTGGACTTAGAATTTTCTTCAACTCTGCTAGGCGTTGAGTGGCGTTGAGTGAATAGACCATTCTCAATAAATCTGGACTTTGAAATGTTTCAGCTCTACGAGGTGTTGAGCGTATTGAGTGTATATCCCTCACTCAACGCTTTTTTCTTGGCCATATTCTTCATCTTTCTGCCTAATGGCGTTGAGAGCGTTGAGTGTATAAGCTTCACTCAATGTTTTTTCCTTAGCCATATTCTTCAGCTTTCTGCCCGATGGCGTTGAGAGCGTTGAGTGTATAAGCTTCACTCAACGCTTTTTGCCTTAGCCATATTCTTCAGCTTTCTGCCTGATGGCGTTGAGAGCGTTGAGTGTATAAGCTTCACTCAACGCTTCTGGACTTAGTCGATTTTATGGCATCTACTACTTGGCTTTGACATTATATCCTTGTCACAACGATTCTGGTCATATGGCGTTGAGAGCGTTGAGTGTATATGCCTCACTCAATGCTTGTGGACTTAGCCAAATTTCTGCCTTGACAATACTGTAAGATTTGACTGCCAGCCTTCTCTCAGCGCTATTAGTTGTATGGCGTTGAGAGCGTTGAGTGATCTTGCCTCACTCAACGCCTGTGGACTTATGCATTTTTCTGACTTTCCAGCCTATCACTTTGAGTGCACCTATCATTGTCTCTTGAACTATATGTCCAATTATTGTGACAAAGACCAATATGTATGCATGAAATTAAACATATATCAAATACAACTATGTGTATACCATTGACCTGTTTGACTTCTTACAAATCCATGACATTGGGATCAATGGACCTAACACTCCCGCACGCACTGCCTCCTTGCACGCTCTCTCGCTTGTCGCTTCCTTGTGTGCTCTCGCGCGCGCCTCTCCCTCGCACGTCCTTGCGCGCACCTCTCCCCCGCGCGCTCCCGCGCGATCTCGCTCACGTTGCTCCCTTACGCGGGTCTCCTCCCCCCGTGCTCCACACACTCTCCTCAGACAAGCTCCCCGTGCTCTCTCATTTTGCAAGTGCCCTACGCTCTCTCTCTTTACCCGCAATCGCTTTGTACCGTCTAGTGCTTCGCGCACTCTCCTCCAGAAGCGCTCAACGCGCTCTTTGCCAACAAATGTCACACGTGCTCCAGAGCAAGCACTCCATCTACCGATAATGCAACCAAACCACGCTTCTCAAAAAGACAATCAGAGACAAGAAGCAGATGCTAGAATGCGTCCGACGGTCGCACGAGCTTCCAAGCTCCGTACATCAAAACGAGTACAGCAAGTTGCTCGCGCCTCCAGGAATTATTAAAAGACTCCAGAATATAACGAGCGCGTCGCTCCCCGCAGCACACGTGAAAATAATTAGCCCTGTGAGAGGTGGCCTGTCACCCTACAGCTTCTCTCTCTCCCGCCCAATAATTGTAACGAGAGACGGTTTGTCGCCCACGAGTTCTCGAAAAAGCCCTGTAACAACACTCAGATCTAGTGGAAGTTTGGTCGGCACAATCCGGCCACGTGATTTTTCACCTCTTTCCGGGGATTTCCATATCAAAAAAATTACCTTGTCAGCTTTCTATTTTCATCGACTGTGTGCGTGCCGAACTTTCCGATATCTAAGGCGGTGCAGGTTATTCCGGTCCGACCGGGACGTCGAGTTAGAGCGAAACAATAATAAATCTGTTTCAGCTCAAATTAACACTTGAATCAAGAGATATTTGATTAATCCTATCTCCTTCACAATTTTAATTTGTATTGTTTAATTTCTTTGATTGGTTCAGCAACATGCTACTATTATGCCATAGTTTTTTCATTTTTCATTGCACAAAAAAACTCTTTGATTTGTATAGCTGCTGGCACATTATTTTATAGCCTATTAATTTTTCATTTACTTTTTAACATAGAGTTATTTTTTAATAGATGGATATGTTTGCACATGTGCCAACACATATTCTCTTAGGGTTCGTTCGTTTCACAGACATTGATATTGAAGTATTGGCTTTGAGAATATGAATGTCATTTCTCTTGTTCGTATCAATAATTTTAAATTGGAATTGGCTTTCTGATGGAAAGTCGTCGATATTCACCGTAATCTAAAAACTCATAGATTCAATATCTATCTCTAGTGGCGGATATTCAATCCGGTTTTCCAAAATGAGACCATTTTTTTAGCCTGAACGTGATTTTTTTCGGCCGAACGCAATTTTTCATCGTGACGCAATTTTTTTGCGCGAACGTGTTTTTTTCGTCTGTGTACGATTTTTTCGCCCAGACGTAATTTTTTGTCTTGAATCATTTTTTTTACCCAGGTAGGTTTTTTCTCCCGAATGCGATATTTCTGCACGAACGCGGTTTTTTTCTCTATGACGCAATTTTTTTGCCCGAATGTGTTTTTTTCGCCCGTACGGAAATTTTTCACTACGATTCAATTTTTGGTCGCCTGGGCCGAATTATTCATCTAGACATAATTTTTTCACTCAGACACAATTTTTTCGCCCGAACATGAATTATTTGGCCAAACAAGGTTTTTTCGCCCAAACGCGTTTTTTTCCACCCGGACGTGTTTTTTTCGCCCGGGCGCAATTTTTTCGCCCGGGCGCGATTTTTTCGCCCAAACGCGATTTTTCGCCCCGACGCAAATTTTTCGCCCGGACGCGAATTTTTCGCCCGGACGCGCATTTTTCGCCCGGACGCGAATTTTTCGCCCGGACGCGAATTTTTCGCCCGGACGCGCATTTTTCGACCGGACGCGAATTTTTCGCCCGGACGCGATTTTTTCGCCCGGACGCGATTTTCTCGCCCGGACGCGATTTTCTCGCCCGGACGCGATTTTCTCGCCCGGACGCGATTTTCTCGCCCCTACACGAATTTTTCGCCCCGACGAGAATTTTTCGCCCCGACGCGCATTTTTCGCCCGACGCGAATTTTTCGCCCAATTTTTCGACCGGACGCGAATTTTTCGACCGGGCGCGAATTTTTCGACCGGACGCGAATTTTTTGCCCGGACGCGAATTTTTCGCCCGAACGCGATTTTTTCGCTCGGACGCGATTTTCTCGCCCGGACGCGATTTTCTCGCCCGGACGCGATTTTCTCGCCCGGACGCGATTTTTTCGCCCGGACGCGATTTTCTCGCCCGGACGCGATTTTCTCGCCCGGACGCGATTTTCTCTCCCGGACGCGAATATTTCGCCTGGACGCGAATATTTCGCCCGGATGCGAAAATATCGCGTCGGGGCGAAAAATTCGATTCGAGAAGTAAAAATCGCGTCCGGGCAAAAAATCGCGTACGGGAGATGTGCTTGGGCGAGAAATTCGTGCCCGGGCGAGAAAATCGCGCCCGGGCGAGAAAATCGCGCCCGGGCGAGAAATTCGCGCCCGGGCGAGAAATTCGCGCCCGGGCGAGAAATTCGCGCCCGGGCGAGAAATTCGCGCCCGGGCGAGAAATTCGCGCCCGGGCGAGAAAATCGCGCCCGGGCGAGAAAATCGCGCCCGGGCGAGAAAATCGCGCCCGGGCGAAAAATTCGCGTCCGGGCGAAAAAATCGCGTCCGGGCGAAAAAATCGCGTCCGGGCGAAAATATCGCGTCTGGACGATAAAATTCGCATGCGGACGAAAAAATCGCGTTCATATGAAAATTTCGCATTCAGACTGAAAAAATCAAATCAGATTAAAAAAAATCACGTCATGGCGAAAAAAACACGTCTGGGCGAAAATAACACTTTTGGGCGAAAATTTCACGTCCGGTCAAAAAATTCGCATTGTGGTCGAAAAACTTGAGTTTGGGCGAAAAAATCATGCCTCAAGAAAAAATCTCGGTCGGGCTAAAAAATCGCATTTGTGATTTTTAATTGTGATCATTAATAGCATTGATCAATGTCAATTCCTATGACAGAAAGTCTTTCTACAAACGAACAATAAAAAAATATCAATGTCAATTCCTATGATATAAAGTCTTCATGCGGACAAACAAAAGAATTGGATTTAAATCCAATATCATTTCCCATGTGTATTGATATTGAATTGAAAGCCAATACTTAAATGTCAATGTCGTTGAAACGAACGGAGCCTTAGTTTTTTTAGTAGATGGTATATGGGTTAACCCATTTCCTATAAATTGTTTTCTTCTAATTTTGTTTTAGCCAAGGTTTTCAGAACCGGACCGGACATTGAACCGGAAGAAGGAGAGGTTCAAGGTTTAACCGGTTGGACCGGTTGAACCGGGGTTGAACTGGATTTAACTATATATAGTTATATACTGATATATAGATATAATTTTGCAAAACAAATTAAAATATGAAAATTGTTGACAGTTGGCACTTCAATTCTACAAAGACTAATAACGTAAAATACTAGCTATATCGATGAAGAGCTTATTGATTATGTATACACGCCAATTTTAATCTGCCTAAGGTCCTAAACATAATTTTCCATCCCACATTTGCATATCAATATCATATATGATCGATATGGTTATACGAATATAGAAAAAACTTTGAGCAGTTTAACTTCTAAGAATTCATTTTCTTCACATCATGAAGATGCACTCCAATCATGCTTCAATAAAATGCAAATGAACAGATAATGTTAAAGCACAACAAGGTGATCCATTCCCATCGCATGGGACACCGAACGCCACAGGTTTCTTGACAGAGCTTCATCAATGGTAGAAAAGAACAGTTCCGAAATGCATAGTAAAAAAAGTCGAGCATGCATCTGGACCCTAGTGTTCAGATGCATAGTAAAAAAAATCAAGAATCGCCAAGAAAGAAAAATCCCCAAAAATCCAAACATACAAGTTGGAAATATTTACCATTAGAATCATTAGATACTCTTGCTCGATCGCTCCTGGACCCTAGTGTTCAACTGAAACGCATCGCTCGATCGCTCCTGGTTGCTCAACTTCGCAGTTCGCCGTTTGCCATTTCGTCGTTCACCCTTCGCCCGAAGAATATGAAGCCAGGACTCGGGAGGTAGAAACAGGAAGGGTTGAAAGAAGTATTGCCCTAATTTCACTCCATACAGCAAGATAAGATCGTTGGATTTGATCTTAAGGGAGGAGAATGAAACCGCCCGGTTATGAATAATCGGACCCGGTTAGCGGTTAGCCGATCCGACCGGACGGTTTCCGGTTTTCAGCCGGTTCCCAAGAAAAACGGTTTTGAAGCTTGGACCGGACCGGCAAGGTGACCGGTCTGCGGTTCGACCGGTCCGACCGGCCGGTCCGGTCCGGTTTTCAAAACCTTGGTTTTAGCCTAATTTTGTTATATGATAAATTCCTCAAATTTCCTTCATAAATTGGCTTAATTATTCTGTTCGGGCTCCGGACTCCGCGTGATCTCCCAAGAGATCGAATTTGATCTTCTAGGAAATCAAATTTGATCTCCTAGGATATCAAATATATCTTCTTTTCTTATCTCATAGGAGATCAAATATGTGATATCAAAAATGAACCCCTAAGAGATCAAATATAATCTCGTAGGAGATCAAATATGATCTCTACTAGGAAATCAAAATATACTTTCCTTATGATTTGATCTCCACCTTTCCTTTTTCCATGCGACAAAATAATACGTAATCCAGACAGAGATTTGGAAACGGGCTCCGATTCCAAAAAAAATTCCTCCATAAATTATGTAAGAATGGAACATGTAATTCTTCTTCTTGCTAATGCACATTCTTGACTAGGCAGTATTTCAGGAAATGATCCGGTAAGTTCTGTATACTTTCTGCATTCTGTTATACGTATATTATGCACGTTGATGATAGGATGAATTGATAACTGGTGACCCAAGTAGTTTAGGTGCATGTAGGAAAACCACCATCAGTTCAATCTTATTTTGGAGTCGTTTGTGAAGTCGCGTATCAGTGGATGAGGTTCATATTGCAAAGTAAATTGTCAATTGGATGGAGCTTGACGAATTTATACTAAAGAACGTTAATTATCTGAACATTATTTAATTGAACAAAGATCTAATCATGAACTTAAGCTCCGTTTGGCATGGTGCTGGCGGGCGTAACTGCATGGATTAAACCGTCATTCGTTAATGATGAGCAACATCCGTTTGAACATAAAAGTGGATGAAGTTCCTTCGGTGAGCGTAACGAATGACAATTTAACCCCTATGTTCATGACCGCCATCACCGTGCCAAACCGAGCCTTTGTCATTAACCGATTTTGTTTTGTTTAGTTGAATCCTTATTCTCTCCATCTATTTACTAACAAGCAAACAAACATTGTCTTTGTTTTGTGACGTTTAATAAATATAGAATTAAATTTGGCATATGTGATGAAGAAATTATTTATGATGATGTCACGGTTCAAGCCAGCTAGTTTTTTTTTTTAAATAAGCATTTGCGGCGCACATGATACACTGCTAATATTTGAATTGGCAGCCTACTAAGTGCATTGCAGAAATTTATTTCAATTTATTTTAAAGTACTTTCTGCAACGGTTGTTGTGCGTCATTAATACCTCTTATTACATCGTGTTGTGTGCGCCATTAATATGGGCAATGACAACACTATGCACGATGTTGATACATTGCTACTATTGACAGTACTGACCTTGGCGGCACTCATGTGTGTCGTTAATAACTTTCCCCTGCGCAAATCGTGCACCGTGAAAACTCATTTTTCTTGTAGTTGCACATTCATGTTTTTGGGTTGTTTTTAGCAAGAGAAGACACGTTACAGCTAAATTTAAATTACCCGCTCTTGGTCATAGCATAACCAAGGGGTGTGACTCAAGGGTCACACCGTGATCCTAGGCCGTGTACGTCATCACACTGCCTACAACAGTTTCCTACAAATGATTCAGCTCATCGCCGCAATTAAAGTTGCACGCCCTCAGGTCACGGCGTAACCTGAGGGTGTGGCCCGTCCAGTCAATTTAATTATGAATCGTGTTGCTACTACCGTTTCTAAAATAGACAGAAATAGACAGACGCGCCCCTAGTTCACTTTGTGATCGTAGGGTGTGTAACTTCGTGTGAATGCGGATTTTGACAATTTTCTCCAAATGTTTCTGGACTAATTTTTGCCAATTTTTCACCCAGCACGCACCTGTGTCTGGCAAAGTACTTGTGGCGTGTATTTAGAGTATGGTGCCTATAAAAGTCAATCGCTGCTGCGAAGTCGATCATCTAGTCCCAACTTTGGATTGTATCAATTTTCTTTCATTTTTCTATATTTTTATGCAATTTACTTTTATGTCTTGCAATTTCATTTCCTAGCATATAAACTTATTTAACTCACGTGTAATATATTTTACTATTTATAAGATTATCTTATTTATGTTTATAGCTAAGTTTTCTAGTATTTGATTGGATGAATTCTTAGGTAGATTCAGTATTAGATCTTTTTTTGATAGCCTTTTGCCTTTGATGTAGAAAGCTCGATTTACCTTTGATTATAGTTGTATTGATATCATATCATCGACCTGTGCTTTTCAATTCATGATTAGTATACTAGTTGATCAACAGATCCATGAGTACGGGTAGATTGTTCATCGATAATATTGTTATTTTTTTAAAAAAATTTTATCTATAAATACTATTAGGGATGAAACTGCTGTGATTTGAACCCAAATCGCAATCACACCAAAGGGGTTCGATTTTGCACCGAATAAAACTGCACCGCATCCAAATTGTGCGTCGTGTTTTGACTTTGGTGTAGTTTGTATTGATAAAAATGTGACACATAGAATACAAGCGGGTTGGTTGAAGTGGAGAGGCACGTTAGGCATCTTATTGTTGAAATTTGTGAAGTGAAAGTGGGTGATCGGGCAGTCCAGGCGGCCTGGGCGGACTGACCGCGCGGACTGATGTTCAGTCTAGTGGTTTGGTGTTGGCGACTTGTGGAATTCTGGTGGCTGCTGTGCGGTTTGGAATCCGCGGACTGCACGGACTGTTTGTGAGTCTGGCAGTTGGTTTCTGTCGGCAGTTTGCAGGTTGGAGTCTGTGACATGTGCGGACTGTGGTTTTGGAGTCCGCGAGATCGGCAATGGTCCTTGCCTTTAATCTCTAGAGTTGCGGTGGGTGAGCCACATACTTGGTGGCGATCTGTCCTTGGAGCTGGCGGACAGGTGCTTTGTCCGCCGAGCTCGCGCTTGCTGTTTGGAAGGTTGTTGGACTTGGTCACACATTGTGATAAGTACAGGGTGCCCGCAGAGTTCGCTGTTGACCAGGCGATCTGCCTGTTGGTCATGGACTTGTGTTGCAGGCTAATGCGTGTTCTATGAGTCCACAAAATCCGCTGAGACCAGGCGATCTCAGCCTGTTGGTCATGGACTAGTGGCGGGTTGTTGCGGTATTAGCGAGCTGCGCTGGTTGGTGTTGTATCCGCGTATAGCGTGCGGATTGGTGCAGTGTACGCCAGGTTGCGAACTGGTCTCCTTCTGGCAGTGGCTGTTCTGGCCATGTCCTTGCGGACTGGGTGGACTGACAGTGCTAGGTGCGATCAAGGGGCGGTTAGCCTATCTCATAGGGTGGTGACCACACTCCTCACCCCACCTATAAATAGGACCCTCGAAACTTCATTTGTAACGGAGTGAACAGTAAGTTGAACTCAGATTAATTGTTGCGGACTCAGTTTTCCTATTTGTGTGGTTTGAGCAGGCTTAACTGGTTATTGTTTGCAGGTGGCGCGGCTAGCACTGTGGAACCAGGAGTTTGGTTCTGACTTCGGTCAGGTTCAGTGAAGTTTGCGGATTGCAATCAGCAGTTTACCAGTTTTCTCTCTACTTCAATTTACCAAGTTCAATAACCTGTCCGCGTGACCTCGTGGTCTCGGCAGTTAGGCGATCTGTTCTCCAGTTCAGCAGCAGCAGTAGTTCAGCGAATAACGGTGTGTCCGCGCGACCTCGCGGTCTCGGAAGACTCCGTTGTTCAGTTCTGCTTCAGCAGCAGTTCGGGCGGTCTCTACGACTTCTGTGGATAGGCGGTCTTAAGTGTGTGTCCGCCCGAATTGACTTGTAGTTTTTATTTTTCTTTGTACTGGCGAAATCATGTCTCGCCACATATACCTCGCCTTGTAAAGAAGATTGAGAATTATTTGATCTGCTTGTTTCTGTCTTTGCATTTTGGTCGATTGAGCTTACTCCCTAGTTTCCGCTTGATCAAGTTGTGATATGGATAGTTCTGAAGACATTGATTTGGTGTTTAGGCAATCTTGCTGAGCTTCTTGAGATATTTCAACATGGTATCAGAGTGAGGTTCAGTTGCTTGAGTGGTGATCAACATTATATTGTGCTCTGTGCTTCTAGGATCTTAATCAGATTTACTGTAATGGACGGAGGTTATGCAAGGGGTCTAAGAATTGAGCTTTTGACGCCGATTAACTTCAAGAAGTGGAAGGCGTGCACGAAAAGCTATCTTCTGGGCGAGGAGTTGTGGGAGGTCGTCAGTGGTGATGACCAGATGGAAATTACAACTGAGTTTGGAACTGCTGAGCAGGTGAGAGTTTGGAGGAAGACAAATGCAAAGGCAGAGTTTCCTCTCAAACAGGCTTTTCTTACCTGTGCCCCTATCCTAAGTCATGAATTTCTCTCAACATTGTATCGAGTGGTACCGGGATTTCTGGACCCTCCGCCTAAGTCCCGCATGACCTGAATCCTGTCACAACTCTTTTTTCAATCAGAGAAGTTGTCGGGCTTTCGTTCACTTTGTGATTTCGAATTTGCCGGGCTTTCGTTCACTTTGTGATTTCGAATTCTCTGATTTGTTCAAATTTCTTCTTTCTATTTAATATGATAAATTACGTCAAAGAGGAGCATCATCACAGTCTTGGAAGTAGCCCGTCATTCCAATTATGACAAATTAATTCTTCTAGTGAAAAAGCCTTTTAGAAGGTTCGACGCAGTTGACTGGGATACTACAACTCCATGCGGTTGAGATGCCAAGCGGTCTCGAGACGGCTAGGACAGATGGACCCGTTTGGACTTTCCTTGATGGTGTTGGAACCCCTAGGTGATTTGGGCTAGGTTCTCTTCTTAGGTTGTGACCCATATTGTATAGAAGGGTCAAATTTTATGTGTTTCTAGAGTCTAGGCAATGTTCTTAGAGTCAACAGGTCAAAGGACCAACCTACAACACTGCCAAAGACTCAAGACTTAGAGAAATCAAGAATTAGAAAAAGAAATCTACATTCGTCGATCTCAGGCTGACGATAGTCGTGCTCAGCTCGACTAACTCAGAGCTAAAATCTCAGAGCTGAGCTTGACGAACTCCGTTCTCAGATCGACTAACTCTTCAACACTCAGCGCCATAATTCACTCAAAGCCAAGGCTGACTCAGAGACAAAGAACACTCGACGCCAGATGTGCTATTCACTCAACGCCGATAGATTGACCAAGTTCTTAGGTCGACTAACTTCACAGTCTCAAGTCGACGAACATAGAGCGCAGAAATAGTCAGTTTATGCACAACAGTTGATTCACAGAGCTCAGTTCGATGAAAGCTGATCTCAGTTCGACGAAGGCTGATCAGAGGTCGACGAAATCTCAGGTCGATGAAAGCTGATTAGAGGTCGACGAAAGCTGATCTCAGGTCGATGAAAACTGTAAGACATTTTGTAATTTATTCTTTCTCTTTTTGTCTCATCATTTTATATCTATTATAGGCTATTAATTCCCTTGTAAATCAATGCACTTATATTCTTTGAATAGAGCTGTTACTGGCAGCATTGATTGTTAACATCCTCCATGGAATTAATTGCTTATATCTCGGGACAGATGTAGAATAAAATAATTGACAGCATTCTTGCCGTTTTTCATTCCCAAGATTTCGGCTGAACATTTATTGCAGAGTTTTTTTTTTAAATTCGACGAAGTTGTAGTTATCTGATACATATCTCCCTGCCAAGAAAACCACAAGACATAGAAGAGCAGAGATTGATCATCAACTAGAGTCACATCAAAGAAAACATCCCAAAGTGCAGTGAAAAACATCTCTTAGAAAATTGACTGCTCTCAAGAGAAGAAGAAAGAACAACCATCACCATCAAGAGTCTTTCTTTCTCTCCCTCTTTGTTTTCAGGGATCTCAAGTGACAACAACATTCAAATCAGTCAAGGATCTCTGAAAAGCTGAAGGCCTACTCACCCTTTTACAAAGCTTTCTCTCCTGAACCATTCAAGATCTTAGGGGGAGCTTTGTCATCAACAACTCAGAATCAACATAGTCTTCTCACTGTGTTTTGAGAAAAGAAGACTTTCATCAAACTCTCATCCCACCTCTATACAGGGTTTTAATTCCCTTCAAAATTATTCTGGTTGTAAGTCTCCTTCCAAAAGACTTGAGGTTCAGTTTTTGAGCACCTGATCAAAAGCTCATTGGTGGCAATCACCTGAACAAAACCTGTAGTGGATTCCTACCTAGGGTGGTAGAAGAGTGGATGTACCCAAGTTTGGGGAACCACTATAAAATTCTTGTGTTGTCTATGTTTCTGTGATCTTCTCTTGTGCTTGTGCTGTGATATAATGTTTGTTGTGTAGCTTAGTTACTTTTCTCTAGTTCACTCTCTGCACTTGTTCACTTACCTTTTATTTCAGCAAAAGGGAAATGTTTTCAAAAACTCTATTCACCCCCCCTCTAAAGTTCTTCAGAGCTTACCCTATCTTTCAATTGGTATCAGAGGAGGTTAATCATATCATACAGGCTTACACCTGGATTAATCAAGCTCCTCAGGATAAACTCTGAATAAACTTTAGTAGTCTCTCTGATTATATTTTAGTTTCTGATATCATGACAAAAAACAAGGATTATGCCAGCTGTTGGGTATTGTATCAACAATTACCTGGATTTGAAGAAGGCTCCAGTCTAGCTAAGGTGAATTGAAAATGTATTTGACAATTCTATCAAATTGTGCTTGCAGCTATTCCATGCTAAGTACACACCAATGTCAGGGTGCAGTGGGTCAATATACACAGGTATGCGCAACGTAATCCCTCGTTGCGTAGATCAGTGTGTTGATTCACGTGTGCTCCCTCTATTGGAGTGTACTTATTTTCAAGTACAGGATCAAGGTAGATCAAGAGTAGAAGAAGGAGCAAAGATGGGTCAAAGACCAAGTCATCAAAAGAAGGAAGAGAGAAAACTCTTCTAAGTCAAAATCGAAAGGAATCGCTAAGTGATTCCCTCCGACTTCGACGGGAATCGCTAGTGATTCCCGCCGACTTCGACGAGACTCGTTAGTGATTCCCGCCGATTCGTCGTGAATCAGTTAGCCTCTCCCACCGACTTCTTCCGGCTGACAGTTTTCAAACAGGGATTCTGCCAAGGCAGAATCGACCGGAATCGTGAGTGATTCCTGCCGACATCGATGCGAATCACCAACGATTCCTGCCGATTTTGCCTTAGGCAAATTTCCTCCATTCCCTGGACCGAACCAACTTGCCGTGCGCTGTTTCGGTCGGGACTAGGGCTTCTCCTTGTGGACCCCACAACGGCCATTAGGGTTGGCTCCTGGTATAAATATACGCGTATTTTGAACCTCCATACATAGTGATTCACGGAAATACGAAAGAGGCCGAACGTGACCTAGCGCATCGCGGAAGCCGCCGATCGCCTGTAGACGTTCGCAATTTCGTCGCCGCCGTTGATCTCAGTGCTTCTTTGATCTTACGATGACAGTACCGAGGCAAGCCGAGCGTCTCACGCATCTCTCTTGAGATCTCTTATCTTCCGATTCGTTGAACGAGATTTGTTCTCCATTCTGAATTGGTTGAGATGACTGATCCGACTTAGATCGTTCGTAGACCTTGCTTGCTTCGTCAAGAAGTTTGGATCTACAAAGTATCGCCGCCGCAATCACTTGCCGCCGCCGATCTTGAGAAGACCCATTCCAAGAGATAAATCTGGTTGTGGACTCTTCGTATTTTTCGTGCAAGCTACAACGAACGAAGAAGGACATCGGAATCTCCAAAAGCTTTGTTTGTATTTTCTTTTACATTCAATTTTAGTTTGTTGTAAAGAAATTTTCATTCCTTGTTGTAAGGGTTGGGTGCAACCCGTGGTGGTGGAGTTGTGACTCCTTTGTTGGAAGGGTTCCTTCCTTAGTGTGAGGATTGGATTTCAATCTATTTTGAGAAGTGACCGAGTCATTTCTTGGTGGGAGATTGGTCGAAGGGGGAAAGTGGACGTACCCAAATCGGGAAACCACTATAATTCTTTGTGTGTTTTCTGTACTCTGTTTGTTAATTTGTGCAGGTAAATTTAATTCCTCAAAAGACTGCACGACACCTATTCCCCCCCCCCATAGGTGGATTTGGTCGACACTAGAGACTTTCACCAGCACCAGACCTCCAGTTTGCAACCTGCAAAAGTTTGGAATCTGGAAGGCAAGAATCAAGCTGTACATGAACTCCATTGATGAGGATATTTTTAATTCTATCTTGACAGGACCACCAGCTCTAGTAGCCTCTACCTCAACTCCATTAAATCTCAGTATAGTGCCTCCTCCAGACCAAGCTGATGCACATAAGAAGGCAAAGATTGCTGATGCTAGAGCCTTGAACATACTGGCCCAAACTATGTCAGATGACATATTTCAGAAGGTTGCTGAATGCATATCTGCCAAAGCTATTTGGGATTCCCTCAACCAAATGGTAGCAGGCTCTACTGATGAGAGGAAGGACAGAAGATCAAACCTCATATCCCAATATGAGAACTTCAGAAAAGATGAAGCAGAATCTGTAGAAGTAATGTACAACAGGCTGAGCTCTATCATCAGTGAGCTCAGAACATTGGATAAAGAAATCAATTTAACTGAAGTCAATGACAAGATCCTCATGTGCTTCCCTAGCACATGGGATTCCAGAATCTGGCCCATCAAAGAAGCTAGAAGTATGACTGAAATCTCAACAGAATCTCTACTTGGAAAGCTCAAATCCTATGAGCAACTGGTCAAGTTAAGAGAAGCTGCAGTTGAACCAAAAGCTTCAACACCTACCAGGAAGGAAGAAAACTTAGCACTCAAAGCTGCAGAAGAATCTCCCAGCCTATCTGCCAATGAAGAAATTATGAGTCTCTTTGCTAAGAGATTCTATAAAATGGCAAGAAAGGACTTCAGGAGGAAGCCTTCAAGGAATAAAGATAAACCCAAGTATGATAAGACTCCTTCTAAAGAAGTTGTCTGTTTTGGGTGCAAGAAACCAGGACATTTCATCTCAGAATTTCCAGAAGCTCAAAAGAAAGACAGAAGGCATGAGAAGGAGTCAAGAAGACATCAGCACAACAAGGCCTCCTTTAGCAAATACAAAAAGAAGGAGAAGGGCTTTGTGGCTGAAACCTGGAGTGATACTGAAGATGAAACATCCTCATCCAGTTCCAGTGAAGATGATACAGAATAAAAGAAGGCAAGAGAAGTTTGCCTTATGGCAATAGATGCTGGAAGAAGTAAATCAAACTCAGATAAATCAGAAGATGAAGAATTCCTCTCTAAAGAGCATCAGGTAATTGCTTCATATGATTTTCAGTATAAAGAATTCAAATCTGAATTTAAACTATTGTGTTTAGACCTAATAGGATCTGAGAAGGAAATCAAACTTCTAAGGGGAAAACTATTAGAACAAGAAAAAATCATTGCTGATAATGAAAAATTAACTGAAGAATTAAACCTAGCTAATCAACAAATAATGTTCCTAAAATCTAAATTAAGTAAGGCTAAGGAACTAGAAGAAACCTTAAATGGTAGAAGTTTACAACTGATAGACATAACTAGCACAGTCAATACAAGATCTAATAATAACAAACTAGGATTAGGGGCCTCATCTAGGGAACCAATCCTTATTCAGAAAAATCAACTATCAAAACCTATAAGTTTTATTTCTGAAAATGGTAAGAAGAATACTGAACAAGTAGAGAAAGTCAATGAAGTGCTTAAACAACTAGACCTTAAGAAAATAAGTCATAAAAAGAAAAACACACAATATAACTATGTTCAGCAAATTTCGTCGAACTCAGAACGATGAAATGGGTATAGTTCGTCAAACTAAGAACGACGAACTCTGAATGCAAATAATAATATAATATATTCTTCAAACTGGGATTGACGAAACCAGTATGGTTCATCGACCAGAGATCGACGTTTTTGGGGCTCTGAGAATGGATACTTCCATTCTTCAAGCAGAGATCGAAGAACTCAACCCCGATCGTCGAGCTCAGTTCGACAAACAAACCCAAATTTGTCAGATCTAGTTCATAACCAGAGTAATCTAAAAACTAATAAATCCTTTAATCCCTTTAGTCAGTGGGTCATACCTCCTAAAGGTATCATCCTTTAGGTTATAAGGATCAACCTGATTGCTCTTTTATTTCTTGTTTTGGCTATGTTAAACAACAAGGACCCAAGGTAACCTGGGTTAAAAACTACTAATCCTCTTTGCAGGTAGAAGAGAATCCTGTCACTCAAAACAAGTGGTACCTAGACAGTGGTTGCTCTAAACATATGACAGGTTGCAAAGAATGCCTAATCATTTATAAAACCAAGACTGGACCTAAAGTAATCTTTGGGGACTCAGGTTTTGGACCGATAGAAGGCTATGGTGACTTCAACTGTGGAGCTGTCACATTCAAAAAGGTGACTTATGTAAATGGTCTAAAAAATAACCTAATATCAGTAAGCCAACTATGTGATACAGGTTATCAAGTAAGCTTTATTAACTGTTAATGTGTTATTTCTTTAAACAACACAACTGTTTTAACAGGAACTAGACAAGGCAACATCTACTTGGTAAACTTTGAATCAGCTAAATCTGAAATCTGTTTATTCAATTCTATTAGCATTCAAACTACTTTATGGCACAAAAGACTAGGACATGTAAATCATAAAAATATAGCTAGGTTATTTAAGGACAATCTTGTTAGAGGTTTACCTTCTGGTCCCTACAAGAAGGAAGGCCTCTGCAGGGCTTGTTAACTAGGCAAGCAGACTAAATCTAGTTTCAAATCCATTAATAAGAGTGATTCACCTAGAATTTTGTATTTGCTCCATAAGGACCTTTTTGGTCCTATTGCTGTACAAAGTCTAGGAGTAAAGTCGTATACATTAGTTATTGTAGATGACTTCTCCAGATTCACATGAGTTTTCTTTTTAAGAGCTAAGTCAGATACTTTTCAAGTTCTTACACATTTTCTCAAGAACATACAGATTGAGTATTCTACTCAAGTTACATTGATCAGAAGTGATCATGGCACTGAGTTTGAATCTCTTCTTATGCTAGAGTTCTGTAGGAAAGAAGGTATAAGACACTACTTCTCAGCTCCCAGGACTCCTCAACAAAATGGAGTAGTTGAAAGGAAGAATAGAACACTCATTGAAGCTGCATGTACATTACTTGTAGATGCTTATATGCCTCTACCATATTGGGCAGAAGCAGTAAGCACAACAAATTATGTCCTGAATAGAAGCCTAATAAATAAACTAAAGCTTAAGACTCCCTATGAACTACTCAAAGGGAAGAAACCTATAATCACCTATTTTAAAATATTTGGGTGTATATGCTATATTCACAATAATGATAAGAAACATCTCAGAAAGTTTGAAGCAAAGGCTGCAATGGGAATTTTTATAGGATATTCCCAAGTCAGTAAGGCATATAGGGTGTTTAATAAATCAACACTAAAAATTGAAGAATCTATGCATGTGACATTTGATGAATCTAACATGTTTTACAAGGAGAGAGATATCTCTACCAACAGTCATTTGCAGGTACAGAATTTGTGAGAGAGCTTGGATGATCTAAACCTTACCTCAAAGGTTGAATCACATCCCTCTCCACAAGTTATATCAGAAGCTGAAAGTGAAGAAGAGATTGTGTAAGCAACTCAGTCTTCTACAATAGTTGACACAATTCCACAAGAGGAATTTAATCAAATAACTGTTGCTGAACCAACTTCTCTTAATGATTTTGTCACACTTAGGGATCACCATAGATCTCAAGTAATTGGAGACATATCAGCAGGAGTGCAGACAAGGCATCAACTCAACCCTGATGTGATGCTTTCCTTCTTTCTCTCTCAAATTGAGCCTCAATCTATATCTGAAGCAGAGCAAGATCCAAACTAGATTATTGCAATGCAAGAGGAACTAAATCAGTTTGAGAGGTGTAAAGTTTGGGACTTAGTTCCAAGGCCTAAATGCTATCTAGTAATTTGGACTAAGTGGGTATTCAGAAACAAACTTGATGCCCAAGGTGTGATTGTGAGGAACAAGGCAAGGCTTGTTGCTCAGGGATACATGCAAGAGGAATGAATTGATTATGATCAAACCTTTGCACCTGTTGCAAGACTTGAAGCCATTAGAATTTTCTTAGCCTATGCTGCTCACAAGAAATTCAAGGTATATCAAATGGATGTCAAAAGTGCTTTTCTCAATGGGGAACTAAAAGAAGAAGTATATGTGGAACCACCACCAGGTTTTATCTCTTCAACTCACCCCTCCTATGTTTTTAAATTGCATAAGACTCTCTATGGTTTAAAGCAAGCTCCAAGAGCTTTGTATGAGACCTTAACCAGCTTTCTTTTAGAGTATGGTTTTTCAAGAGGCATGGTTGATAGAACTTTTTTTACAAAACTGCATCATGATAAAATTCTATTAGTACAAATATATGTAGATGATATAATCTTTGGCTCTACTGATCCAAATATGTGCAAAAGATTTTCTGATCTAATGCACTCAAGGTTTGAGATGAGTAGCATGGGTGAGTTATCATATTTCCTTTGTCTCCAAGTGAAACAAACCCCTGAAAGAATCTTCATCTCTCTGTCTAAATATGCTAATGAGCTTATTAAGAAGTTTGGGATGAATGATGCCTCTATCATGAAGACTCCCATGGCTGCCAATGCTATTATAGATACTGATGAATCTGGAAAACCAGTTGATCAGACCAAGTATAGGGCCATTATTGGATCCCTACTGTATTTAACAGCAAGCCGACAAGATATTATGTTTGCCACATGTCTTTGTGCTAGGTTCTAGGTGAACCCTAAAGAATCTCACCTTATTTTCTTAAAAAGGATTTTAAGATATATATAAGGTTGTCCAGATCTAGGCCTCTGGTATTCAACAGAATCAGCATTTGTGTTAACTGGATTTTCTGATGTTGATTATGCTGGATGCAGAGTAGACAGGAAAAGCACCTCAGGAACTTGTCAGTTCCTTGGTGACAGACTTGTATCTTGGTTCTGTAGAAAGTAAACATCTGTTTCAACTTCCACTGCTGAAGCTGAGTATATTGCTGCAGGCAGTTGCTGTTCACAGATTTTGTGGATACAAAACCAACTACTGGATTATGGTGTCAACTTAAATAATTCAACTATACTATGTGATAATACAAGTGTCATTTCAATTACACAAAATCCAGTTTTGTATTCTAGAACCAAGCATATAGATATTAGACATCATTTCATTAGAGATTGTGTTGACAAACATAAGATTAAACTTGAATTTATCTCTACTAATTTGCAAAGAGCAGACATATTCACTAAGCCATTGGACTCATCCAAGCATCTGTTCTTTGTTAATCAGCTTGGTATGATAAATGGTCAGGATTTAATCTAATGCTCTGTCTGTAGTCAAAGAATTGTCTCTGTTTGTCGACCTGAGATTGAAGAACTGATAACTATTCTTGAGAATTTTCATCGACCTAAGATCGACAAAATCTCTTAGTATAGCTCATTCATCGATCAGAGGACGACGAATTATATCTCTACAAGTTTTCTGCGAACGATGAAAACTTTCCCTCTTTTCATTCTTAGATCGACGAACTTTGTCCTTTATGGAATTTTCGTCGACCTGAGATTGAAGAATCTTGAGTTTTCGTTGGATTGAGATTGCCGTTTCATATTCCAGAAAATAGTATATCTGGCTTTTCTTCGACCTCAATCCCGTGCTTTCAGAATTCCCCTCCTACACTTGATCTTGTGTTTTCTCTTGCAGGTGTGCTCTTTCTCTCTCTCATTTTATCTTAACGTCACAAATGGCTGCTACTGGATCAATCGGCATAAAGTTCGATCATGGTTTCGATATTGATTTTGACTCTTTCCAATAGTCAGATCAAATTTTCATAGATATTCTACAGCTATTTGAGGAACAAAATCTGAAGCAGTTCATGTCTGAAAGAATCAGGATTCCTATGACGGAAATCAAGGAATGGGTTGGCTCTTCTTCTTCAACCGAGATTGAAATGACTGGGACTATCAGCGGTACTCAGGTGATTCTTTCTCTCTCCGTTCTCTCTGAACTTTTCAATTTGAAAACTGGAGAAGATGATCTAGAACTAGATGATAAGGAATATGAAGATATGTTGGCTGTTATGGGTCACTTCGGCGAAAACCCTAACAAACTGTATAATAAAAATTTCTCCCTAGCATATAAATTTCTTGCGGATGTCGTTGGGAAGGTCCTGTTTGCTAATCATACAACACATGACTACATCTCCAGGCAACAGTTCCTGGTTATGGCTGCCCTGGTAAGTAAGAGAAGTGTGAACTGGCCACAAATTCTATTTGACATAATCAAGAGAAAGAACAGCAAAAAGGAGGTATGCTATGGTAAAATCTTGGGCTTGTTCCTGAAAGCCAAGGCCAATGCACTACTGCTATCTCAGACAACATGCATCAATGCATCTAAGAAGCTCTCATCTGCCCTCTTTAGCAGATGGGAGTGGACTATCATAAAGCCATCTAAGGGCAAGTCCTCTTCCTCTAAATCTTCTGAAAGTACAAGGTCTACATCAGCCACTCCTCACCCCTCTGAAGAGATTCCATCCAACCCTCCACCTCCTCATGATTCTCAAGCTCCATCTCAGCCTCAAGTTCAACAAACCCAAGCCTCCATTTCTATTCTAATACATACCCCTACACCTCCAGCATCTCCAATTACTTCTTCCCCTACACATATTCCATCTAATTCTCCCTCTCCTAGGGCTGATACATCCATCCCTACTCCTCCCCAATCTCCTTTTCCATCTCATCTTACTGATATCCCCCTCTCCTCTCTCTCTTCAATCCCATCTTTCAATTTACTTTCATTTTCTCTGAACACTCCTTCTCCTCACCAATCTCCTCAATAGGACCCCCTTGCAGACACTTCCAACCAACCATCACCTCCAGCAACTATCTTCACTACCTCTATCCCTTCTCAACCACCTCCTGCCCAAACATCTGACTCCATATCTTTGAATCCCTCTATCATCAAACCACTTCTTGAGCTCCTCAAGCCTATCCTCCAAACCATCATTGCAGAGGCTATTTCCCCTCTGTCTATCTCCATATCATCTCTTTCTGCTCAAATCTCTACCCTCACCTCTACCATCTCTTCATCTGGGGGCCTGGCTTCAGTACATACTGAAACTAGGAAGGGGGAGATACTTAATAATGAAGTAGCAACAGCAGCACCAGCATGAATAAATGTTGATATGGGACCAAATTTTCTACATTTTATTGATACTGATATGGAATCAGATGATATAGAGATAACTGACTCAGTAGAAGATGTAGATAATTAATGTACAGATATTATAGTATCCAATGCTCAAGAGACCAGCTTGCCAGAAGTTCTGCCTGGAAGGGTCTACTTCATTAAATCTAAAGTAAATCTACATACTCTGCTGAAAATTTTTGGATCTTATATTCAGTTCTGCCTCTCCTTTCCCACTCAATATTCCAGAGTAATAGTATGCTACACCTCCCCTGTAAGTTCAGAAGTGTTAGCCATTATAAAGAAAAGTCTGATAGCTCCTCTAGTAGCATTATATGAACAAAGATCTAGCCCTCCTAGGCCAACTTATATCATGGATAATAGCCCTATTCCTAGTTTAGATGATCTAATAAATCAGGACATTGCTATGAAAGCTGAAGCAGCTGAAGCTGAAGTTGTTCCCACTCAAGCTAGCAAAGAAATTCCCAAGGATCTGATATGTCAGATTGATGAAATGTATGACAATCCTTTGTCTTCTGATGATGATGATAATGATGATGATGATGATTCTAATGATGCTCCAAAGAGGAAGCTAATCTCCAAGAAAAGGAAAGCACCTCCTCCACCTGCTCTAAAACCTAAGTCTATAAATGATATTCCATACTACATTCTGCAAAACATAACTCCTTATAAGGGTATGCCAGCTTGGATGTGGCTATCCAAGAATGAACAAAAGAGAAGAAAGAAAAGCAAAAGATATTCTCCTCCACCTGAGAAATTCAAAAGGGATCCTCCTCCTCCTCCTCCAGCTGCAAGTGTCTCAAGAACCTTATCTCAGAGCTCAGAAGGATTCACTAAACCTACTCTCACTAAAATTTATCAGAGACAGGGAAGACCTTCTCACTCTTATGGAGACAGTCAACATAAACAGAGACATCCGTCTTATTCCAGACATCAGTCAGCTCAATAGTCTCTCAGCCAACATTTTACCCTCCTCCATCTCCTGGCAAAGCTAACAGCCCTGAAGAACCTCCAATTCCAGCTTATGATCCTGAAACTAGTCCAACTATAAGAATGGATAGATTCAAGGAATCTGTGGCTCTCTCACAAATCAGGCAAGCCAAAGAAAAAGGTCAAGACTCTTCTCAGATGTCTACTATGTCTAGCTACAGGAAGAAAGAGTTTGAAAGATATCAAGTAGGGAAATTATTCAATGCTGATTAATACATGAGTCTATATCCTGAAGCAGTGGTTCCAAGAACTACCTCACAAAAGACTATTGGTGATGCTGATATGACCATGACTATGAAGCAAGCTCATGATCCAAACAGGATAATCAAATTTACTAAGCCTTCTGATTCTCACAAGAACATTTAAATTGTTTATTTTATGTGCTTTCTGTGAACAATCTGTGTCAATAGCTTTATAAAGGTACTGATAGCTTATTTATTCTATCAGTTATCTCAGTTTTCATGCTATGTTTACCTCATTTTGTCTTGTGATATTTATCTGTTTTTGGTTGAAGTAACCTCACCCAAATAGGGAGAGATTTTTGGAACCCATAGGTTATTTGGGCTAGGTTCTCTTCTTAGGTTGTGACCCATATTATATAAAAGGGTCTAATTTTATGTGTTTCTAGAGTCTAGGCCATGTTCTTAGAGTTAACAGATCAAAGGACCAACCTACAACACTGCCAAAGACTCAAGACTTAGAGAAATAAGGAATTAGAAAAAGAAATCTACATTCATCGATCTCAGGTCGACGATAGTCGTGCTCAGCTCGACTAACTCAGAGCTAAAAACTCTGAGCTGAGCTCGACGAACTCCGTTCTCAGATCGACTAACTTTTCAACACTCAGTGCCATAATTCACTCAAAGCCAAGGCTGACTCAGAGACAAAGAACACTCGACGCCAGATGTGCTATTCACTCAATGCCGACAGATTGACCAAGTTCTTAGGTCGACTAACTTCACAGTCTCAGGTCGACGAACATAGAGCGCAGAATTAGTCAGTTTATGCACAATAGTTGATTCACAGAGCTCAGTTCGACGAAAGTTGATCTCAGTTCGACGAAGGCTGATCAGAGGTCGACGAAATCTTAGGTCGACAAAAGCTGATTAGAGTTCGATGAAAGCTGATCTCAGGTCGACGAAAACTGTAAGACATTTTGTTATTTATTCTTTCTCTTTCTGTCTCATCATTTTATATTTATTATAGGCTATTAATTCCCTTGTAAATCAATGCACTTATATTCTCTGAATAGAGCCGTTACTGGCAGCATTGATTGCTAACATCCTCCATGGAATTAATTGCTTATATCTCGGGACAGACATAGAATAGAATAATTGACAGCATTCTTGCCGTTTTTCGTTCCCAAGATTTCGGCTGAACATTTGTTGCAGAGTTTTTTTTTTGAATTCGACGAAGTTGCAGTTATCTGATACATATCTCCCTGCCAAGAAAACCACAAGACCCAGAAGGGCAGAGATTGATCATCAACTAGAGTCACAACAAAGAAAACATCCCAAAGTGCAGTGAAAAACATCTCTCAGAAAATTGACTTCTCTCAAGAGAAGAAGAAAGAACAACCATCACAATCAAGAGTCTTTCTTTCTCTCCCTCTTTGTTTTCAGAGATCTAAAGTTACAACAACATTCAAATCAGTCAAGGATCTCTGAAAAGCTGAAGGCCTACTCACCCTTTTACAAAGCTTCCTCTCCTGAACCATTCAAGATCTTAGGGGTATCTTTGTCATAAACAACTCAGAATCCACATAGTCTTCTCACTGTGTTTTGAGAAAAGAAGACTTTCATCAAACTCTCATCCCACCTCTGTACGAGGTTTTAATTCCCTTCAAAATTATTCTGGTTGCAAGTCTCCTTCCAAAAGACTTGAGGTTTGGTTTTTGAGCACCTAATCAAAAGCTCATTAGTTGCAGTCACCTGAACAAAACCTATAGTGGATTCCTACCTTGGGTGATAGAAGAGTGGATGTACCCAAGTTTGGGGAACCACTATAAAATTCTTGTGTTGTCTGTGTGTCTGTGATCTTCTCTTATGTTTGTGCTGTGATATAATATTTGCTGTGTAGCCTAGTTACTTTTCTCTAGTTAACTTGCTGCACTTGTACACTTACCTTTTATTTCAGCAAAAGGGAAGAGTTTTCAAAAACTCTATTCACCCCCCTCTAGAGTTATTCAGAGCGTACCCCATATTTAAGATGGGTTGTTCAACAGGAAGAATGTTGCTAGGCTACAATTCCAGGAAAATAAGTTGGCTAAAGCAACTCAACAAATACCTTTCCATCTCAAAGTTTTTCTTGAAAATGAAGAGCTTGTGTGATTAGCTATCAACGCTTTATGTACCATATCTTTCAGATGGGTTGTTCAACAGGAAGATGTCTCAACAAAAGTGTCGAAACACTTTGGACATCTCGAAACTTATGTTTTTGAAGATGTGCAGAGTCAATACAGAAGTGTCAATACAAGTCAGAACTATTACTTCAGCTATAGTAATATGATACTTCAACAAAAACTGTTTAAGGGGAGAATTTGAAGAACATTGTCAAATGCTGATGTCATCATCCAGAAACCAGCCATCCACGAAGGCTATAAATAGAGGAGTTGTTTACACAAACAAAAAATAGACAGAATAAAAAAAGCAAATAGAAATTCTCATTCTATTCTCAACCCGAGAAGGAGGAAGAAGACAAAGGTCTTCAAGAATATCTCGAGATACTTTATCAAAGTCGATCTAAAGATCAATGTGGATCTGAAAGATGTTTAAGTTGTCTACCTAAATGACCTAGAGGGGGATGAATAGGTGAGTTGTGCGTCTTTTTACAGAATAAAAAATTTAGCGATCAATGCACAGAATAATAACCAAGAAATCACAGACAACACCAAGAATTATAGTGGTTCCCCAACCTTGAGTATGTCCACTTTTCACTCACCGATCCAGCAATACACTAGACTCGGCTACTCCACTAATCTCGAATTGAAAACAATCCTAATACTCGAAAAAACGCTCCTATAACTCGATCAACAAAACGGATCTACATTCGGAAGATAAAACTTCCTACAATAACTCGGATAATAAAGCTCCTACACTCGGAGAATAATCTCCTACAAGAATAGATTTGAAATAAGAAATACAAACAGTATAATCTCTCAGATCTTGAAATTTCTGCCTAGGTCTTCTTTCTTGAACTTTGCGGCTCTGTCAGAATATATTGTAGAAGACTCAGGTAGATTCTTGATCTTAAATTTCTGGACTCACAAGATCAAGAAGAGGATGTGTAGATTTTAGAAGATCTTGATCTGCAAGTCGACTTCTCTGAATCGTTCTTGATCGAAAGCCTTTGGCGATGAGCACAAAGAGCGGCGGTTTCTGAATTAGGAAAGAGAATTAGGGATTCAGAAATTCTTCTTATGCATCTTAGGGTCGGTCGGAATGACAAGACCTTTTATAAGATATCTCTAATGGTCATAATTACAATTAATGATTGCCACGCAGACCAATTATTAAGGCATTTTGAAAAAAAACACATCCTGATACTTAGCAATTTTTCAGAGAAAAACTCGCTACATTACTCGAGTGAAGAAAGGATTACTCGAGTACTACTTCAGGTTCTCGAGAAGACATCTGCAAGCTTCTCAAGAAGAAGTACTTGAGGAAACTTCAGTAAAGAATTCATCATTACTCGAGTGGAATGAGGATTACTCGAGTACTAAATATGTTACTCGAGAAATGGAAGTAATCTTCTCGAGTAGAGGACTTAGAAAAAATTCTGAGAAGAAATATATCTACTCGAGTACTAGAGCTTGACTTCTCGTGAAGTAGATAGACTTCTCGAGTACAGTTACTTCACTACTTGAGTAAGATAGACACTTCTTGAGTACTTGTCTTCTGTCACTCGAGACAAAGTACTTAGCTACTCGAGTGATAAGCTTAACTACTCGAGTATAAGACTTATAAAATTCTGAGATAGGAATTCTGATAACTCGAGAATAAGAGAGTATCTACTCGAGTAATGGAACCGGCTTCATGAGAACTATGTTCAATCTTCTCAAGAACTATTTCCCTTACTCGAAATCCAGACTTAACTTACTCGAGTACTATCAAAAAATCTAAAAGAGTACTTAAGTTCTTCTTGAGTAAAATACTTAGAAAAATTCGTTTCCTGAAAAGTTTTCTTTCTTCAATGAAATCATCAACATGTCTTTCTCCAATAAGTATAGTGCATGAAAATAAAGTGTATCCCAATAGAGAGACTACATATGAGTCAACACCATGGATCACACAATGAGGGATTACAGTGTATGGTCCTATGTTTGGTGACCCACTTTAGACTGACATTGGTCTACACTTGGCAATTAAGTCTTGCAAACACTCAACTAAAAGCAGCATCAACTATAAACTTAATTCATCTTAGTTCAAGGGTGACTTCATACAAATCTGGGTTATTGTGGATGCAATACCCAACAATCTCCCCCTATTTGTAGAAGTCAGAAACCTTTACACTAAGGTGAATTACATCAAGAGAAAAACAAATAAAGAAACTAATAGCATGATAAGTTGAATAAAAAGCAATTATGAGTAAAGTCAGATCAGCAAAATTAAAAGTTCATATAAATAGAAATTTGTCCAAGAGAAATTTAATTCCACAATTTCAAAAGAATGAACTTTCAAAATATCTTCAGCTTCTATTGATCCTGTAGAGGTTGTTGTCTTTCAAGTTTCTCATGTTGTCTCTTTTGGTAGCTAAAAGGATTGGGGAAGTATTTTGGAGGCCTAGGAGGGGCCTTGGGATTGTTTCTTCCATAAATTCTATCATATATTCTTCTTTTAGTAAGAGACTTCTCATATAATCCCCATTCATCTTAGCTGTAGTGAAGGATTATGGATTCATTAAAATCAAGGACCAGCTTGAGAGTGTCAAGTATAAGGGACTTGGAGGTTGGACTCCACACTTCAGAAAACTCTTGAGTTCTTATCTTTACAGCTTCAGGATTTGGAGTTGATCTGCTAGCTGAGGTTCCATCCTCATATTTCCTTCTTTTGGCTTTTTGAATCTCTGGAGGTTGAGAAGGCATGCCTATCTGATCTTATTCCCAAACTTGTTCATAGACATCGAGAGGAGGTCCTTCAAAGTAGTCTGGAGGTGGTCCTTCAAAGTGTCTTGGAGGAGGTCCTTCAAAGTGTTATGGAGGGGGAGATAAAGTAGGTCTATTTACATCCAGAAGTGCAGGAGGGGGTGTAGTAGGATCCATGGGCATCTCAGGAAAAAGTTGATTGTGCATCCATACTGTTGTGTCAAATGTATAAAGCTTTGTACTCTTGAATTCCTTAAGCACAGATGTCTGGATCTCTTTCACATGATTTTCCAACTGACTTTTCAAGGATTGAATTTGTTTTTCCATTTGTCCTTTCACATTATCCTCCCCCTTTGTGACTTCTAGGGTGAGGGTACTTATCACATCTTCCTTAAAGGTACCAACTTCTTCACAGGTTTTGAAGTTTCTCTTTTCTGCATTCTTTTCAAGCTGAATCTGATTATTTGCAAGGGTGACTGATTATTCCATCACATTACCAATGCTTGTTATGGTATGATCTAAAGCTTTTCCTCTAATTTGGAAGAGAATTTTGAGTTCATCAGTGTTGTTCTGGATTTCAGCAAATCCACAACTCATTTATTTCTTTAAGGCAGTCACATTTTCAGTTACACTTTTCAGCGACTCATCAAAGTATTGTCTCTGTGCAGTAAGCATAACTTCAATTTTATTGAGAATATGGACTTTAGGGAAGACTTCTGTAGGTTTATCAGATGGAGGAGGCAGAGCAGGGGCTTTCCATGGAAGGATCTCTTCAATCACAATTGTTGAGGTAGATGGAAGTTTGTTGTGGACAGTGTTGTCCTCATTTTAAGCATCTGAGGGTAGCAAGGAGGGAATGGTGAAGTTAAGACTTGGGAGTCTTGGTTCAACATCTTCTGGAGGAGTGTCATCTTCTGAATCATTAATAGAAATAACTTCATCATCATATAGATGTTCAGGAGATTTATCTTGTTCAGTCTCAGGAGACGTGTCTTGATTAGGAGAAGGAGACTTTGCTGGTGACTTAGATGGTTGTTCAGAGGACTTGGAGGATGAGGGGTGATCTTTAGTAATAGAGGATAGAGGCTCTTTGGATGTGAGCTCCTCTATCATTCTGGTGATATCTTCATTAGTGGAGAGAAGCTATCCTTGAATCTGATCATCTATCAAGTTTTTTGATTCTAGAATATCTTCAGCAATAGTCAAATCAGGAATTTCTATATACAACAGAGAGGTAGAGGCAGCAACTTATTTAGATGGACTATTTTCTTGGACTTGATGACTGGCAGTAGGTGAAGAAAATTGTGCTAGAATTTCTGTGTGGACTGGTGCTTGAGCTGGGATAGATGGGGCAGGCTGCCCCTCAATAACTGAGTCAGTTTTCTAATGAGAAGGAGGAGATGGGGTCCTGTCCACATCTTCTATTTCCTTAGCAGCCTTGTGAGCGTGGACAGGATTTTGTAGTTTCAATTCCCATCTTTGAATGGAAGAGACAAATATTTTCTTCATGTGATGGAGTGTTGTCCCTTTGGAGAGGTCAAAAAACTTCTGGATTTAACTCATGCAAGAGTAGAGAGATAATCTTAGCATAGTTGGGAGCCTTAATGCTTTCTACTATCTTATCCAGAATCATCATGCCAAACTGAAACTTCTTCCTGGAAATAATGGCAGTCATAATGTAAAAGAGATCGTTATAGATGAAGCTTATCAAAGTTGTTTTGCATAGAAGAACTTTTCCCAGAATGTCCAATAGAAGCTTGTCCTCTGCATTGAGGTCTGGTCGACGAATGTTGTTAATGACAACAAAAATTCCACAAAAGCTGTATGCTCTGTCTTATTCTTTAGAAGTTATGTTATCTTCCTCTTCAACCAAGGGTAGCCGAAGAAGGGTAGAGATATTAGACTTGGTGAGCTTGATATTAATCCCCTTAACTTTGGACTTAAGAACTTTACCGTTCCTTCTCACTTTGGCATTTCGAAAGAACTCTTCTACCTTAGGGAAGAGAATTTTGTAAGGTTCCTGTAGAATGAAGGTTAATCCGACGGTGTCCAGGAGAAGGAGAAGGTTTTGGAAATCGTTGGAAATTTCTCAATCCCAGCAGCAACAAGCTCACTCCTAATCCCAATCTTTGAAGTCGGAGCCATTGATGAGAAGGAAATGATTCTGGAAGGCCGGCGATAGGATAATCTGGCTTGCGGCAGATGACGACGATGGGGAAGACGAAACGGTTTTCTCGAGTGGAAGGGTTTTGAAATCGGGAATATGATTTTCTTGGACCTAAGTCTATTTATACTAACCTTTAAATTTGATGAAAAATGATATTAATAACATTTAAAATACCTGGAAAGAAGCGGTGAAGAAGCTGGGTGCCAAAAAGAAAATTTGAACTTGAAGTCTAGATGAACACTCGATTTCTCTAGAGAACCAATTGTTCTCGAGAAGAAAATTAGCCTCACTCAAGAAGTTGCCATTTTCTCGAGTAGGAATATTTGTTCTCGAGAAGTGACTTCATTGTTCTCGAGAAGTAATATCAGCACTCGAGAAGTGAGTCTTATGTTCTCGAGTACAAGTGTTGTACTCAAGAAATGCTGTCCATTTTCTGAATTTTTCTGGATTTTGAAGTTAAGCCTGATCTTGAACTTGCTTTAAACCTCTTTATTCATTCTTATGCATCCTTGTAGAGAATGCCAAGTTCTGTTTTGAAAAACAAGAACTTGGCCTCGTCCAGCGGCTTTGTGAAAATATCTGCAATTTTCCTGTTAGTTGGGGCATATTGTAGATTTATGTCCCCATGCTCCACATGCTCCCAGATGAAGTGGTATCGCAACTCTATGTGCTTTGTTCGGCTGTGAGAGACTGGGTTGTTGTCTATTGCAATCACACTGGAGGATTCGCAAAACAAAGGAATGTCTTTGACTTTCAGGTTATAGTCTTAAAGTTGGTGCTTTATGCAAAGAAATTGTGCATAACAACTGCCGGCAGAAATGTATTCTTACTTGGCCATTGAAATTGCGACATAATTCTTCTTTTTGCTGCTCCAAGAAATGAGACTTCTTCTAAGGAATTGGCAAGTCTCGGAAGTGCTCTTTTTATCATCTTTACTTCCTACAAAGTTTTTATTTAAGAAACCAATTAGTTCGCTATCATTACTTCTTGGGTACCATAAGCCAAGATTTGTTGTACCTTTAAGATATCTCAAAATCCGCTTTGCAGCAGCGTAGTGAGATTCATTATAGTTCACTTGAAATCTAGCACATACACATCTTGAAAACATTATGTCTGGTCTACTAGCAGTAAGATAGAGCAAGGATCCAATTATGCTTCTGTACTTGGTTTCATCAAAAGTTTTCCTTTCTCATCCTTGTCTAGAGACACAGCTGAACCCATTGGAGTCCTCATAGAGGTTGTGTTCTCCATTCCAAATTTCTTAATTAACTCCCTGGTGAACTTCGTCTGAGAGATGACAATTCCATCTATAGATTGTTTCACCTGATGTCCTAAGAAATAATTCAGCTCTCCCATACTGCTCATTTAAAACTTCCCTTGCATAAGTTTAGAAAACTTTTTACAGAGGTTATCGTCAGTAAAGGCAAAAATGATGTCATCGACATAGTTTGCACAAGCAAAATCTTGCCTTTTATTTCCCTAAGAAATAATGTCTTATCTATCTTTCCTCTTGTGAACTTGTTCTAAAGAAGAAAGTTAGACAGCATCTCGTACCAAGCTCGAGGAGCTTGTTTCAAACCATATAATGCTTTAAATAAAAGATATACATGATCAGGAAAGTTAGAATCAACGAAACCTGGAGGTTGTTCCACATACACCTCTTCCTTTATGTCACCATTAAGGAAAGCAGACTTCACGTCCATCTGGTAGACCGTAAAACCCTTAAGTGTAGCATATGCTAGGAAAAACCTAATTGCCTCCAGTCTTACCACTAGTGAATACGTCTTGTCCAAGTCGATTCCTTCTTCTTTTTTGTATCCTTGGGCGACGAGTCTGGCCTTGTTCCTTATGATTGTCCCATCCTCATCCATCTTGTTCTTGTAGACCCACTTTATTCCGATAACGTTCTTACCTTTGAGTTGGAATAAGTTTCAAGACTTGGCAATGCTTGAACTAATTTAACTCTTCTTCCATTGCCATTACCCATGATGCGTCTGAGTTTTCTTTCTCAAACTTCTTTGGTTCAACTTGTGAGATAAAATTCAAATATAAATTCTCATTAGTTGTACCTCTACGAGTTCTGAAACCATCCCTGGGATATCCTATGATTTGGTCCATTGGGTGATCCTTCAGATGTCTGAGATCTAAGGTCCTTGCATTTGGAGTGTCTTCAACCACGGGAGTGACTTCATCAACTTGGATGATATCTTCATCTTGATCATCAACCTCTCCATAAGGGTTGGAGTGGTGATCTTGATGAACTTTCACCTTTTTCTTCAATCGGCTCACCCAAGTTAAGTTCTTTCATCTTTGAACCTGCATCTTCAATGAACACACTAGAAGATCTGCCTTGCAGCAAGCTCGTCTCATCAAATACAATATGAATAGATTCTTCTAGAACAAGGGTTTTCTTATTAAATACCCTATATGCCTTATTATGGCTACTATACTCTACGAAAATACCTTCAAATCTCTTTTCACTAAATTTATTAGTGTAATACTTTCCATTGTTAAGGACGAAACACTTACAACCAAAGATTCTAAAATATGAAATAGTCGGCTTTCTGCCCTTTAGTAGTTCGTAAGGTGTCTTATTATTATTCTTGTTTATGAGTGCTCGATTTTTCACGTGGCATGCAGTGTTGACGGCTTCAGCCCAGAAATATTCCAGTAGTGATCACTCAATATGGTTTTGCAGGCCTCTATAAGTGTTCTATTCCTTCTCTTAGCTACTCCATTCTGTTGAGGAGTAAGAGGAGAGAAAAACTCATGAAAGATACCTAGGCTTTCACAAAATTCTGTCATGGCCCCAGACTTGAACTCAGTTACATTGTCACTTCTGATTTTTACTACAGAATAGTTGTATTCATTCTGGAGCTGCCTGATAAAATTTGTAAAGATGTCAAAGGTATCTAACTTGTGTTTTAGAAAGAACACCCACACAAAGCGCGAGTAATCATCAACAATAACCAATGTATAGTCATTACCTACCAAACTTATAACATGTAGTGGACCGAATAAGTTCATATGAAGTAGGTGTAAGCACCTATTAGAGTCTTTGCCAATAATGATTTTAAAGGTATCCCTTGTTTGCTTGCCTTTTACACATGCGTGACAAGGTCTATCTTTAACGCACTTGACATTTGGGGCACCACTTACTAAATTAAAATAAAATAATTTATTAATAGTTTTGAAATTAATATGTGTTAATCTCTTGTGCCATTGGTCACCAAGAGACACACTATCTTTTGCCAAAAGACACACTAGTGTAGAAGAGTCTATGCAAATAAAATTCAAACAAAAGATATTCCTACTACGAGTGCCTGATAAAATCGTTTCCATATTATTTACCGATTTTATCAAGCACTTGTCTGCATGAAATTCTACAATGTATCCTTTATCGTAGAGTTGTCTTTTGCTTATGAGATTGTGTTCCAATCTTTCAACATAAGCCACATTCGAAAATGATACACTACCATTTGTAATCATACTGTAGCCTTTAGTAATTCCTCTGTCAAAACCTCCAAAGATGACCTTTGGCCCATTCATGACTGGTGAGTAAGTCTGGAGAAGGCTTCTTATCCCGGTCATATGCCGAGAGCATCCATTGTCCAAATACCAGATAGGAGTTTTGGTGGTCTTTGGACATACCTGCAATCACAATTCAGTTTGCCTTAGGAACCCAAACTCGCTTGGGTCCTTGGTATCGAGTTAGCTTACTCCCCCTACATGTATTAACATTATGAGTGGTCTTTCTCAAATTGTTAATCTGAGGAGTTACATAATTTCTGGAGTTAAACTAGCAATCAATGACAAAGTGACCAATTTTGCCACAACACCAACAATCAAACCTATTATATCTTTGCCTAATTTTCTCCTGCTTGACCTCTTGGGAGTGTGGACTATTAGAGGCAGCATTCTTGGAGGTAGAAGCTTCATGGTGATGGCATTCACATGGTTTCTTATCCTTAAGAGGCTTATCCACAACAGGCTTTACTTTTGGTGCCTTCTTGATGTTATGACCATGATTATAAAGGCCATAGCCTTGAAGAGTAATCTTTTCATAAGGTGCCTCGAAGACACTCTCACAAAAGTCCCGGGGACAGGTCCATCCTTGGTAACGAGACTTGGGCTCTACATAAGTAGGACTAACAAAGTGACCGTAGGACGAATCAAGATCAAACTCATTGGTTGGAAAGATAACATTTTTGAATGACGTGTGATCTTTAGGAGCTTTCCCCTTTTCCTTGGCCAGAGCCTTCTTGTCCACCTTATTCTTTCTTTGAGCCTTATTTCTCCTAGAGGATTTACAAGGAGCACCAACATGGCCTATGCCAGCACCTTTGGCCTGAGCTGAGAATTCAGCAACCAAAGGAAGGACAGTCTTGGGCTTGGAGAAACTTTCAACAAGTTTCTTTTCCGCTTCAAGTCGTTCTTCCATTTCTTTGATGATCTTCTCCTTTAGATCTAGGTGCTCGAGATCCTTATTATACTCTTCAAAAGTAGTAGTTAAGTCTTCTCTGAGTGAGTCCATCTTGACGACTTCCTCTCTCAGAGTGCTCTCTTCAGCCTTGAGAGATTTAATCTCTTTGGCCTGAGTTTTCACGACTTTTCGATATTTGTCGTAAGACTTGATTAACTCCTTATATTGGGACATGAGCTCAGACTCATCGTCAGAAGAGCTGTCCTTATGATCATGATCAGAAACATCTGATTCAGAAAGAGGAGTATGAGTGTTTACCTTCCCAGTGAACTGGGGTTCTTTTTCTTCATCAGTTTATGCCATTAGCCCAAAGCAGGCTTCCTCTTCATCACTTGACTAAGATGAGTCATAGTCGCTAAGAGTCTTGCCCTTTTTGGCTACTAGGCTTCTTTCAACTCTCTTCTTGTGGTAAGAAGATTCCTCTCTCTTTCCACCCTCCTTTTTCTTGTGAGGGAAATCAACAATAATGTGACCTGGCTTATTTCAAAAATAACAAATGATGTCAGCAGAAATATGTTTGCTCTGTTTAGTTTGATACCTGTCTTGGCAACTTGAGCCTTTCTTGTGTCGATCACCATCATGATGTGATCTTCTATACGAGGCATATTTTCCTCTCCATTGTTTCTTCTTGTTCAAGAATTTCTTGAACTGTCTTGAAAGAAGAGAAAACTCTCATTCAGATAACTCTGAGCCTGGGGTACTTGCTATGAAGTTTCTTCTTCACTATCTTCCTGTGCAGGAGCAGGTGATGCAGCTTTGGCTTTCCTTGAGCTGCCTGCTTTCAGTGTGATAGACTTATCCTTGGATGAGAACCGACTCTTCTCTTCTTTAGCTTTTCTTGAATTGATTTGTAACTCATATGACATTAGCTTTCCGAAGAGATTTTGAGGGTCAGTCTCTGCCAGCTTGCCAAACTCCCGGATAGCATAGACTTTGTTGTCCCACTCTTTAGTCAGAGACCTTAGAAATTTATCATTCAGCTCTCCATTAGTGAAGACCCGACCATATACTCTTAGGTCATTAACTATCTTAAATAAACTTTCAAAGGTATCTGTAATTGAATCCTTTGGTCCTTATCGGAAAACTTCATATTTTTGATTTAGAAGGGATCTCCTGTCATCCCTAACTTCTTCAGTGCCTTCCATCAAGGTGATGAGAGACTTCCATATTTCCATAGCGGATTGGCAGTGAATCAGGTTCTGTAGCATAGAATCATCGACTACACTTGCGATGATATTTTTGGCCTTCTTGTCTAGATAGACAAGTGCAATCTCTTCTTTGTCAAGATCCATCAACTTCTTAGGAACTTTCTTGGTATGATCTATAGTGGAGAAGGTCATGGGAACATGAGAACCTTCTTCAACAATCATGAAGTTCCGTGGATCCACATCTTCCATGAAAAACTTAATCCTTTCTTTCCACATCGGAAAGTTTGTCTTTGTACAAAAAGAAAGCTTAGCAAAATCCTTGGCCTTGTCCATGCTTGGATAACTCAATAGACAACTTGGGGCAGATCTGATTAAGGTGTTAACATTTTAATGATCAACCTCTCTCTGATACCAATTGGAAGATGTTTAAGTTATCTACCTAAATCACCTAGAGGGGGGTGAATAGGTGAGTTGTGCGTCTTTTTGTGGAATAAAAATTTTAGCGATCTATGCAAAGAAAAATAACCAAACAATTGTAGACAACACCACGAATTATAGTGGTTCCCCAACCTTGGGTACGTCCACATTCCACCCACCGATCTAGCAATGCATTAGACTCGGCTACTCCACTAATCTCGGATTGAAAATAATCCTACTACTCGGAATAACGTTCCTACAAGTCGATCCACAAAACGGATCTACACTCGGAAGATAAAAACTTACTACAACAACTCGGAGAACAAATCTACTATACTCGGAGAATAATCTCCTACAAGAATAGATTTGAAATAAGAAATACAAACAGTAAAAGCTCTCAGATCTGAAATTTCTACCTAGGTCTTCTTTCTTGAACTTTCCGGCTCTGTCAGAATATGTTGAAGAAGACTCGGGTAGATCCTTGACCTGAAATTTCTGGACTAACAAGATCAAGAAGAGGATGTGTAGATTATAGAAGATCTTGATCTGCAAGTCGACTTATCTGAATCTTTCGTGATCAAAAGCCTTTGGCGATGAGCATGAAGAGCGGCGGCTTCCGAATTAGGAAAGAGAATTAGGGATTCAGAAATTCTTCTTACGCGTCTTAGGGTCGGTCAGAATGACAAGAACTTTTATAAGATATCCCTAACGGTCATAATTATAATTAATGATGGCCACATGGACCAATGATTAAGGAAATCATTTTGAAAAAAATGCGTCCTGATACTTAGCAATTTTTTAGAGAAAAACTCGCTGCATTACTCAAGTGAAGAAAGGATTACTCGAGTACTACTTAAGGTTCTCGAGAAGACATCTGCAAGCTTCTCGAGAAGAAGTACTTGAGGGAAATTCAGGAAAGAATTCATCATTACTCGAGTGGAATGAGGATTACTCGAGTACTAAATATGTTACTCGAGAAATGGAAGTAATCTTCTCGAGTAGAGGACATAGAAAAAATTCTGAGAAGAAATCTGTCTACTCGAGTACTAGAGTTTGACTTCTCGAGAAGTAGATAGACTTCTCAAGTACAGGTACTTCACTACTCGAGTAAGATAGACACTTCTCGAGTACTTGTCTTCTGTCACTCGAAACAAAGTACTTAGCTACTCGAGTGATAAGCTTAACTACTCGAGTATAGGACTTAGAAAATTCTTAGATATGAATTCTGATAACTCAAGAATAAGAGAGGATTTACTAGAGTAATGGAACCAGCTTCTTGAGAACAATGTTCAATTTTCTCGAGAACTATTTCCCTTTCTCGAAATCCAGACTTAACTTACTCGAGTACTATCAAATAATCTACTCGAGTACTTAAGTTCTTCTCGAGTAAAATACTTAAAAAAACTTTGTTTCCTGAAAAGTTTTCTTTCTTCAATGAAATCCGCAACATGTCTTTCTACAATAAGTATAATGCATGAAAATGAAGTGTATCCCAATATAAAGGATACATATGAGTCAACACCATGGATCACACAATGAGGGATTACATTGTATGGTCCTGTGTTTGGTGACCCACTGTAGACTGACATTGGTCTACACTTGGCAATTAAGTCCCGCAAATACTCAACTAAAAGAAGCATCAAATACCAACTTAATTCATCTTAGTTCAAGGGTAACTTCATACAAATTTGGGTTATTGTGGATGCAATACTCGACAGGATCTGATCTACAATTTCTTCAAGGTTTTTAAGCCTATCAACATCAAGAAGATTGTAGATCCAGAGAAGCAACTTTTCAGCCAGCCAAATTATCAAGAAGAGATTCATTGCTACTGAATTGAAGAATTTGTGCTAACAGATATATTAGATTACAGATTTTTTGTTTTCTGAGATTTTCATTTTTACATCTATATTTTGTAAGATCTCCTTGAGATCTGAGTGGGTAGGAGATCTTAACTCTTAGTTGTAGGCCTATTTTATAAATGCTGAGGTAGGGTTCTTGAGGGACCTGAGGTAGGTGGTTTGAGTGAATCACTGAGTTGTAGGCCTATTTTATAAAGGCTGAGGTAGGGTTCTCTAGGGACCTGAGGTAGGAGATTAGGAGAATCTCTGAGGTAGGATCTGTTGGTCTGAGTGTAGGTTTCTTAATAGAAACTGAGCATGTAGGATCTTTGGATCTGAGTTAAAGAGGAGGAGCTATAACCAAATTTAGCACATTGCTAGCGAGGAAGAAGGGGGAAAGTGGATGTACCCTAGATATGGGAACCACTATAAATTCTGTGTGCTGTGGATTACTTTTGCTTGTGATGTGATCTAAGTCTTTATAACTTTAAAATTAGTTAAGTGATAAAGATTTGATAAATTAACTTAAAAAGTCACCTATTCACCCCCTCTAGGTGATTATCTACCCATAGGATTATCTTTCAAGTGGTATCAGAGGGAGGTTGTTCAAGAAAGACCTAACAGTCTGAAAAATTTCCAAAGGGTATTAGAAAAATATTAGATCTATGGCTTCTAAATCTCATAGAGAGCTCAGTTATATGAAACTGCCTATTTGTACTAAGGACAACTTTGCTATATGGAAACAGGGAGTGAGATTATTCATGGAAGCCTCAAATCCAAGAATCTTTATCACTGTACAAGAAGGACCATATGTACCAATGAAGACATCAGTCTTAGATGCAAATGTTCAAACCACCAAGAAACTGTGAGAAATGACAAAGGATGAGGTGGTACTTGCCACCATGGACAAGAGGGCTCATAATATAATAGTCAGTGCAATAGACAATTCAACCTTTCAGAATCTTGTGCACTGTAGTACATCCAAGGAGATGTGGGATACTCTTATAGTATACATGGAAGGTACAGAAGAAGTAAGAGATGATAGAAAATCTCTCCTCAACCAACAGTATGAGGCCTTCAGATAAGGAAAGGCTGATTCTGTAGAATAATGCTATGAAAAGTTCTTTAGAATATTAAATGACTAAAGAAACTATGGTAGGAACTTCTCAAATTATGAGCTGAATGATAAATTTCTAAGATCCCTAAATAAAGAATGGGACATCAAGATTTGTAATGTAAGAGAGATGGGGAATCTAAGAAATATGTTACCCCAAGACTTGTATGGGAAGTTAATGTCACATGAGCTTCAATTGAATTCTAGAAAAGCTGAAGCAGAATCTGCCAGAAGCTCAACTCAGACTAAATCTGTGGCCTTCAAAGCAGATACATCACCTAGAAGGGATGAAGATACAGATAGCACTGGAGCAAGTTCTTCATCAGAAGAACTATCAGATGATGAATTAGCACTATTTACCAGGCAATTCAGGAAAATTTTATGGAGAAGGAAGCAATGGAATAAAAGGAATCCTTCTGAATCAAGCTCCAGTAAAAGTAAAGACAATCATATAGACAAATCTGTGGTAAGTTATGATTCATATCAGAATAAATAATTTAAGACTAACATTATTTGCTTTTATTATACCAGGCCTGGGCATGCCATTGCTGACTGTCCAATGAAAAGAATGGAGAACAAAAAGTCAAAAGAAAAGAAGTTCTATAAGAACAAAAAATCAGAGAAGGGTCTGATGGCAAAGAAATCCAAGACCTTACTGATAGTAGTACTGACTCAACTGAGTCAGAAGAAGAACTTGCTGGACTATTCTACCATGAAGAGGAGTTCATCAGAAAGGCCATATACAAGGGGAAAAGCTCCACAACTTCATCATACTATGGTGATTCTGAAGAAGATATGGAGATCAATTTGATGACACTATCTGATGATCCAAAAATAGATGTTATTGGCTGTCAGGAGACTTAGGTAATCTATGACAATTCATCATGTTCTAAAACTTCTGTATATGAGACATGGGATGAGCTAGACTCATGTGACTCAAATTTTGATTCACATAAGACTCATTCTGTGACTGAACAACATGAGCTTATAGTCAAGTTTGGAAATCTGTTGGAAGCTCTAGTAAATTCCAAGAAGCTTGTCAAAGAACAAGCTATAGAGATAACATCACTAAAAGGTTTTGAGAATCATCATAAGATGGATACTCAGAAGATTGGTATTCAAAGTTCCAAGTTGGCAAAGCTGACTAAGATCATTGATGATTAATTCATATTGATGAAGAAGAAGGATGCAACCATTCAGCAGCTGGAACTTAAACTCCTGAATGGGAAAAGACTAGTACAACAATTTTCTAAACCTAAAACTATATCGCCTATCATAGACACCTTCTCAGGAACACATGGAAGTGGTATTAGGTATGTTAAACCCAAGAAGAAAAGAGGAAAAAAGCTGACAGGACAAGAGGGTCTAGTCATTCCACAGCCTGTGATTCAGACTAAGGGAAAAGAAATCCAGAAGTCTGGACTAGTTGGACCAAGTTCATATGTGAATAGGAAAGCTATTCTAAATGTACCTGCTCCAAGGAGGATTGTTGTAAGTGAGAGACAAAACAACTAGTTTTCTCCCAGTCAAAATACAACTATCAAGTATGCTGATTCATGTCTGAAGGAATGTCAGCAAAAAGTTCCTTCTGTTCCCCCAAAGAGGATGTACAACAGGTATGAATGCTGGTAGGACACTTTGCCTTGGACTATTGGTTCAATTACACTGTGTCTCATACTCAAAAAATGCATTCAGTTAAGAAGCTCACTGGTGGTTTTAATAGAGTCACAACTAACAAGAACCTAGGACCCAAAACAATATGGGTTCCAAAGGAAAAATAAACTTTATTTTGCAGGAATGTCCAAACATCAGAGATTGACCAATCTGGTACTTGAATAGTGGGTGTTCTAAACACATGACTGGAATAAGAGGCAATCTAAGGGAATATATCCCTATGAAGGATGGACCAAAGGTTATCTTGGGTGGATCTTACAAAGGAATTACCAGAGGTTATGGTAAGATCATAAATGGACTAGTCACTCTCACCAAAGTAGTATATATGGAAGGGTTGCAACAAAACCTTATTAGCATAAGCCAATTTTGTGATCTTGGCTGTAACGCCCCCGATTTTTTCTGCGATTACTTAATTATTGTTTGGCATTACGTCGACGCGTTTTCTTGGCTTGTGCCATCTGTGGAGTGTGGGTCTTAATTCCTTAGAACTGGGTGCCCTATTTTGTAGCCTATTGGCAAGATCTCCCTCGCAAGCCGAGTCGTTTTGGGTGACCCGGTGTGGCCTCTCGGGGATGCTTGTGTTTTGGCTTTGGGAGGGTATAACTCGAGTTTTGTTCGTCGAAATTTAATTTCGACTTCGCCGTTGTGTTCGCAGCATGGATATTTAGCTATAGTGCGAATTTCGTCGAATTCTGAGGTAGTTCGGTTTTCGTGTCGTTTTGGGTGTGCCATTAGTAAAATATAATTAGAAACCCTCTTAATTTAAGTGAACCGGTGGCTTAGGAGACGGTTAGGCTGAACTGGCGTTTTAGACTTATTTTGAAGCCTTAATTAGAATAAGCGGGCCCACTTCTCCTTCCTCCTTCTTCCCGAGATCAAAAGAAAACTGCTGTTCCTGTTTCGCGGAAAGTAGAGGAGGAAGCGACAATTAGCCCAAGCCTTCGGACGGTGATTCCGGGAGTGTTTGTGGACGGATTTCGATTCCGAAAGCGGCGTTGTCTTGCTCTCGCTCAGTTTTACATTTCGACGGTAAGAGGTTTGTTTTTCGTGGAGTTTTAGGAGACTTGGATTTTTGGTTTCTTGTGGTTTTCCGCCATTAAAGTGCGGATTTGCTTGTTAGGTGCTGCTCCTTCTAGTGCAGAACGAAGCGGAGGGAAAGCCGACCAAGCTTCGCCGAAAATCGAGGCAAGTGGTATTCTTGCCCTTACCATTGTTGTTCTTTTGAATTCTGGAATATTTCCCGGTTAGCCTTAGGGTAGAAACCAAGCATGTTCTCCTTTATCTTTCTAAATTTAGGGCTTAAATTCTCCTATGAGCCCCCCTCCTTGTGCCATTTGCTCAACCTGCTAGTTGTGTTCATTATTTAAACTCCAGATTTATAGTTCTAGTTGGGTGCTTTGGCGGGTGGAGCCGAGAGAGAGAGTGAGGAAGTTTGTTGTGGTAGGGCTCTAGTTAGAACCAGTCTTGGTAGACTCTCGGGTTTTGGTGTTGAGTGTGGTGCACACACTCAAAGCCAAAAGCCTCCCGGACTTGGCGTTGCCTGTGGTGGACACACTCAAATCCAAAGTTTTGTTTGTTCTTTGCGGCTGAGTGGTGGGGTGATTGAGTGAGAATTTTCGTCTAAGTCAAAATCAACGGGAATCACCAAGTGATTCCCGCCGATTTCGACGTGTAGCGTCAGTGATTCCCACCGATCGGCGAGAATCATCCTTGATTCCCACCGATTTGGCGAGAATCATTCTTGATTCCCGCCGATCGGCGAGAATCATCCTGCATTCCCGCCAATTCAGCGAGAATCAGTCGGCATTCCCGCCGTCCTCCTCTTGTTGGCGATGGTTTCGGGTTTTCCTGCGGGAATGAACTTTTGCGTAGAGTGAGTTGACCTCACTCAATGCCATAGCTGGTTTGGCGTTGAGGGAGGTGGACTACCTCAACACCACTGTTGGGTTTTGTGGTTTTGCTAAAGGCGTTGAGGGAGTGAACCTCACTCAACGCCATAGCTGTTTTGGCATTGAGTGAGGTTAGCTCACTCAACGCCACTGCCTCTTTTGCTGAAGGCGTTGAGGGAGTGGACCTCACTCAACGCCATGGCAGTTTTGGCGTTGAGTGAGGATAGATCCCTACACACCAGAGCTGTTCTTGCGGAGGGCGTTGAGTGAGTGATTCTCACTCAACGCCATGGCTGTTCTTGCGCTGAGTGAGGCTTACTCACTCAACACCAAGGTCTGGTTAGGCGTTGAGTGGGTCCCACTCAATGCAAAGCCGTATTGAGTGATTTCAACACTGTTTCCCTTACCTCGATTTTCGTTCCCGGGTGAATTCCTTGATTATATTTGTAGTTTCTTTGTCGGCCATGCTTTTCTTTCCTAAAGGCCGAATCGTGGGTCGTGGTTAGTAGTGGTGGTTTGAAGCTCTTCATGGGGGAGGTGTTGTGTAATTTAGCCAAGGCCACCCTTATTCTTCTATCTTGCTCCAGGCACGGGCTGGGCAAGGGGGTGGAAGGTCCCTTGTGCTTTCACATGTAGACCCTTGAGCTTGTTGGCTTGGAAATGGAGGTTAGGGGACTGAGTTTGCCTCCAACCCGGATCCATGTTATTTGTTTTTGCTACTACCATCTCCCACAACTTAAGGTGTTAGGTGTTTCTTCCTTGGTAGATTGCAGCATTTTGGGCTCTTGGAAGCCTAGTAGACCCTGCAGGATGTAGTTTTTGGGCAGGGTTGATGTTGTTTCCTCGCAAGTAGTGCATTCCTTGTTATCTTGCCTTGGGGCAGTTATGACTTTTACTTCTGTGTGTTTTCCTCTTTCACTTACCCCCCTGGTTGACACTTTCATGCAGTTCTTTCTTGTTTTTCTTGCTGAGGTATTCTTTCTTCTTTTGAATGCCTCAGGTTCTGGGCAGTAGCCAGTTTGGTGGCTAGGTTGCGGTGGTGTTGCTGGTGGTATCTTTGACCTTGAAGGTTCTGTTGCTTGTTATTTAGGTAGTTTTCTGTACTTTTCTTACAGACATACATATTTGCCAGTGGGTTCGTGTCAGGTTGTTGGCGCCCACTTGTAGTTTTTGCCTTTGTACTAGATATATTACTTTTGCTGCTACCATTTTCTGGAGATAGTCTACTTGCTCTGGGGAGGATTTATGCTAGGTTGCTAGTTATTTTGAAACTACAACTAATATTGTAAATATATTGCATGATCAGCATGATTTATAAAAGTAAACCACTATTTTCCAAGCAACGTATAAAGATCATTTTCCTATATATAATATAAATTAAATGTAGAGTCTTGCATAGCATAAGTGGTCCTCTTAGGGCTCTTATGCACCTCTTAGGATGTCAAACCTGAATAAAGTATTTTCCCGCAGCGCTTAAGTATAGTTTTTAACCGTGGACTAGGTGATCCACCGAGCCGAGGGATACGGCCTCTAAGTATAACTGATTTTCTAATCATTAAAATCATGAATTTCTTTCTTAAAGTATAGTAGGTGGTTTTGCTTGAGCGTCAGCAGTTATCCCCTGCTTGACGTGGCATCATGATGCGTGTTTTCTCATACTCTGATAATTCTTTAATTCAGAGAAAATGCGGGTTGTGACAGTTTGTATCAGAGGGAGGTTTCCTAACAAGTTAGTCGGGCAACCTTCCCTTTTGATTGCATTAGTAGTCAGCATCATGTCATTCACACACCGATATGTCATCAGCACATCTTGGCAAAAGCACGAACATTACGCTCATAGCATAACATAAAGTATACGGGGCATATTATATAGTATGGGATGCATAATATGTGTTCATATATGGATCCACCATAGGGGCAACATGTGAGGGTTATGTAGTATGGGATGCATAACCTCACCACATGGCTGTGACTAGCACGTTTTCTTTTTCGTTGCATGCGAACGTTATGTAATATGGGATGTATAATATTTTCATGCGTACGCCGCTCATAACATGCATTAGGGCCTTTTTAAAATGCATAGCACAAACATGCGTAGCATAACATTGTATAAGCACAACGTGCCAAGCTAAAGACTGGCAGGATGACATATGTACACACATAAGTTTTCAAGTCAAAAATAATATAAAGTCATGCATTCCCGACCTAGGCACAAGAATTAGTATGGTGGTGGTTAACCATCCTAGGTTAGGACATAACATCAATTTTTGTAAAAAGATAAACTCCCAGAGCAAGTTTAGCAGCTTTAAGTTCATATCTATATATGTATTTTCTGTACTTGTAGTTGGGTCTAGCCGTTATACTAGGATCTAACTAGTGTTGTTATGGCTTTAGGATGGCGAGATGTCGTTCGACTAGATCGACTCCCCTGTCTGAGGGTTATTCATCGGGAGCGCAGAATGATGCTGTGATCGAAAGCTTGCGGCAGAGTAGCGATTCCTTGAGCAGGCAGTTGGTGGAGGTGCGAGCCTAGATCCAGTCTTTGGTAGCAGTTATGGCATGACAGACTCAGGGAGTGTAAGGCCTGATGAGTCCTCTTTATATACCTATTTTTGGACTCATCTAGGCTTATTTTCTCGTCTTTGCACACCGTTTAGCGTCATTTGCACTCCTTTTGGTTCGCTACGGTTATTCCACGTCTTGTGCACTTTATTAGCCTATTTCTGTGCGTGTGTGTATTTCCCTTTTTGCTTTGCATAATATTTATGTCTGTGATTGCCATGTCGACTTCCCGTCCAGTTTTCCTGCAGGTTCTGGGATCGTGTGGGCGTCCGGCATCGGACTTTCACCATTTTTGGCAAAGGAGTCAGTGGTCGTGCGTTTTTACCCACGCACGACCATCGACCTCTTTGGCGCACGATCATCGGTCGTGCGCAGTCATGACCTCTCCTGTGAAAGTTCTGTCCCGCCATATCGCACGATCACCAGCCATACCGCGCACGATCACTGCTCGTGCGTTGCCGGTCGTGCGCAGTCACACTTTCTTTTCCCACTTTTCTGCCTCCATATCGCACGATCACAGGCCATACCGCGCACGACCACTGGTCGTGCGCCTGTGATCGTGCGCGCTGTTTAAATCTGTTTTCTATAAATAGCGCAGGTCCGCCCTAATTTTGATCAATCGGGGATCACGCGATTTTTCCGCCGTTTCTCGTCCCGAACGAGGGTTTCCGCCGTCTTCCTCCATCTCCCACCTTAGGGAGGGTCTCCGGGCAAGCTTTCAACGCCAAATCAACGCCGGAGCATCCTCTCGGCCTCCTCCTTCATCCTCAAGCTTCAAGCGGAGTTTTGACCGAGCTTTCTCCATCAAGCAAGGAAGGGCCGGAGCCGCAATCTACGGATCATTTCAACGAAGAAGACGGGTCCATTGGGAGTGAGTGACAGCCTCCTCTACCCCGGACGCAGTTGAGGACCGAGCTTGGACTCGGATTGACAACCCGGGATTCCAACCGTGAACCCTCAACAAGGCTTCGGATTCGGTCGATTCGCACACCTCTTCCTCTTGTTGTTGTTAGCTTAGTTATTCTCTTTGTATTGATGAAGAATGTTTACTTGTAGTTAACTTTTACTCTAAATCATGTCTATGTGATTTGTGTTTTCGTTATTTATCTACTTGAGGTGCGCCTTATTATTCCGCCATCCCTCCACCCTTGCCGCACTAGCAATTGCTAGTGGCGTGCGCTGCGAAGAGGTGCTTACGACCCTCATTCCGCCATTCTCACCACCTCATCCGCTAGCCTACTCTTCCATCCGCCAAGCGATTCGGTGCATAGCGGCCCGTGTAGTTTCCATCCCGCCTGGCGAAGCATCGCATAGCGGCGTTGCATAGGAGTAGCTTGTAGATTTTACTTTCTGTTTCCGCAACAACCAAAACCCCCCCTTTTAGATCCGCCCCGAGGACTTCAATCTCAAGTCCGCCTCGACATTAACTCATCCCTTACTGTGTTCCTCAAGAGACCGACACTCGGGGATTTATTCCCAAACTTTATTACTTGTGCGACCGGTGCGCTTGCCGTAATCCACGCATCAAGTTTTTGGCGCCGTTGCCGGGGAACACAGTCGTTTGAGTTTTTGAAGAGGTAGATGCGAGATAGTCGCCCTTGTCCATTTGTTCATACCCTGTTTTGTCTTTATTTTAGTTTTTGAAATTGTTTACTTTATTCTTCTTGTCCCTTCCTTGTTTTCTTTTTTTTGAATATTGCAGATCCGAGTTATTTTATTCTTGTGTGTAGTAATTTCCGGTAAATATTTTTGTTCGCGATGGATCCTGCTGCTGAGTGCCGTATTATTGACGCTTTGCGGAGATGCATCGATGCCATAGCTGTTTCTAATGCCGAGCACTGTTTTCGGTGTATTCTATGTCAAGGTGTGGGCCATATGTTGAAGGATTGCCCTCGCTTGTGCAAGCCTTCTACCTCTGTGGACGCATCCGTAGCAGTCCCCTGTTCGCGGGAGACTACTATGGATAGGCCTACTAGGGTGTTGCCTGGCCCATACATTGACATGGCGCACCTTGCTCGATCTTTGCCCGTTGAGATTACGGAAGAATCTCTCGCCGCATATAGTTCCTTCATGGGTTCCTCAACCCCTTTTTACGAGCTTCCTCTGAGTGATCATTCTCACTCGGATGTTAGCCCGCAAGGAGTGGATCGGGAACTCATGGACGATCCTGTATGGGACGATGAGAGTGTTCCGATCGTCGACGGGGTGGCATCTGCGGATGATGTTGCGATGGGGCCTGCGCATTCTATGCCTGATTTTGAGAGCAGCCTTGCCCCTCCGCAATTTTTGCCGGAGTTTTCTACTCCTTTTTCTTGTGAGTCGGCTGATGAGGCCGTTATTGTGGATGATTCGGTGCCCGAGGTTGCGCCGAAGTGGGATGAGGATTCTAGTATCTCCGACGGAGAATGTGGATCTTCGGAACACTTCTTCGCACCCCGGTGGGACGAGGAGTATTACCTTTCGGATGAGGAGGTTTGCACCCCCCTATCTGACGAGGCGATCCCCCTTTCCACCGCGGACTTCGAGTTCTCGGATTCTCCCCAATACGACTCATATGACACTGACGATGATCATTGTTTGGATCCTGCTGGGAGTGATACCGGGATCACTCCCCCGATTTCTGATTGTTTTTGTCCTTCTTCTCTTTTATTCCTTGATCCCCCTTCCATATCTGAGCCTGTGCGGGTTGATTCTCCGCTGATGTGCTGGGATGACGATGAGCCTTGTGCTCAAGCCGTTGACTCCTACGCGCCTGTGTGGGATGACCCCTTGCTAGGCAAGGATATTTTTTGTGGTGAGATGAGTGAGGACCAGTGCTTCTCCTCATCTTACTTCCTATTTCCTCTACCTGTGCGTCGCAGGTATTATTACTCAGGTAGAGGGGTAACTGCTCTTTCTCCGTATCGGTACTTGCTACCGCAACGGATAATGGAACAGTTACCTGTTCATCTTCTCTTTCATAGGCCCATTAGCTAGAACTTTTCTTTTGCTGAATAAGTCGTGCTGGGATGACAATAACCCCAGTAGTTATCTTAAATTTCTGCATTCTACTTTTTATGTCTAGCTTAGTTTAGTATTTCTTTTTGTATATTTTTCTTTTGTTTTTGCGGAGCTCACCCCTGCAGGTATTCATGGAAACTACGCATTGGCGGGGTTGTGATTCTTCGTATGGCGGGCCTGCTTCTAGTTTTCACGCGTCTTCTGGTATGCTCACTTGCTGAGCATTGGGTAACCTCTTCCCTTAGCTCTTTCTGATTTTAATTTCTATATCATTTGCTGTGTTGTTTAGTTTAAGTCTGGGGGAGAGCATGTTTACCTTTTGCACGCGCACCTTTCCTGCGCATACTAGAAGCTTTTATAGTTATTATTTTGTTTAGTCCATTTCTTGCACACCACTGCACCCACATGAGCGCGAGCTTAGCTGTTAGCGTGCCGCGAGTTAAACTTGTGTCTTTGATAGACTTGGTAAAATTATGGTGCTGGCTTAGGATTGTGAGACGGAGTAAAATGTTGGCCTTGCTGTGTTTCTAGTCAACTGCTCTCGTTTTGTATAGAAATTTGAGTAGATTTAATTTTTCTGTATGCTTATAGTTTTATATTTTTCTATTTGCGTACATATTTCTTATTCTACTCAAAAGTTGGTGAATCCGGTGTGAATCAAACGGTAGCGCAGGAATGTGTGTAGCCGCCACTAGACTCGTATTGCTTGAGTCGGGAGGAAGGATTATCTTTCTCGGTTGCTAAGAACTTGCCCCAAGCTATTCTTGAAGCATTGGTACACGGTTAGTCTAGCGTGAGAGTGATGTAGGCCATCATTTTGGCCCGGTTGAGCTTTGTACCGTTCCTAACATCGCCCTTGCTAGCCCCTTTGTGCCTACCCTTCCTTTTGATTCAGCTCCACTATATTCGCCAAAGCCTCATAGCCGATCCTAATCGCACACCCAATTCGAGCTTTAGTAGTTTACATTTTATGTTGGGTTGTGATGTGGTGATTTGTATTTGTGATATGTGGTTGTGCCCAAAAGAAAAATGTGCTGATTTTGTAAAAAGAAAAAGAAAATATTTAAAAGAGAAAAAGAGAAAAGAAAAAAAGAAAAAAGAAAAAGAAAAAGTTTGATTGAAAATATTTATTTGAGAAGATTTGGATTTGGAGTAGGCGGTGCACACACCCATGTTGTACAAATCAAGTCTGGGGGTGTGGTGCACCTGGGTATATTGTGGTTTGCCGAGGGATTCTTTTAGGCTAGCTCATTTGGGTTAGGTGCATAAGCCTTTCTTTTTATCATTGTTTATCTCACCGTAACCCAAGCCCCATTATTACCCGAAGTCCTACGGACTTGCGCTTGAGTTGACTAGTGCCGTGGAGAGAGTGCGAACGGGCAAGCTTATGGTTTCCGACATTGGTGGATTCCTTTGGGGGTAATCTTGAGCCCCGGTCTTCGGCAATGCTCACCTTAGTGGCCTGTCTACTTTCTCCCTGCGTAGGACCGGATGATTCACCGTGATTCTACTTTTGTGTAATAATAAATTTTTTGTTACGCATTGTGAAAAATATAAAATATTTTGTATACTTAAAAATTTCCTCTACTTTCTTTTTTATGCACGCGAGCATGCGACTTCGCATGGTACTCCGTTCTGCAATTTCTTTGTTAGCTAGTTCATTTTCCTTGTCTGCTTAGGTTGTGTTTGCTCGGGACGCGCAAACGGTTAAGTCTGGGGGTGTGATGAGTCCTCTTTATATACCTATTTTTGGACTCATCTAGGCTTATTTTCTCGTCTTTGCACACCGTTTAGCGTCATTTGCACTCCTTTTGGTTCGCTACGGTTATTCCACGTCTTGTGCACTTTATTAGCCTATTTCTGTGCGTGTGTGTATTTCCCTTTTTGCTTTGCATAATATTTATGTCTGTGATTGCCATGTCGACTTCCCGTCCAGTTTTCCTGCAGGTTCTGGGATCGTGTGGGCGTCCGGCATCGGACTTTCACCATTTTTGGCAAAGGAGTCAGTGGTCGTGCGTTTTTACCCACGCACGACCATCGACCTCTTTGGCGCACGATCATCGGTCGTGCGCAGTCATGACCTCTCCTGTGAAAGTTCTGTCCCGCCATATCGCACGATCACCAGCCATACCGCGCACGATCACTGCTCGTGCGTTGCCGGTCGTGCGCAGTCACACTTTCTTTTCCCACTTTTCTGCCTCCATATCGCACGATCACAGGCCATACCGCGCACGACCACTGGTCGTGCGCCTGTGATCGTGCGCGCTGTTTAAATCTGTTTTCTATAAATAGCGCAGGTCCGCCCTAATTTTGATCAATCGGGGATCACGCGATTTTTCCGCCGTTTCTCGTCCCGAACGAGGGTTTCCGCCGTCTTCCTCCATCTCCCACCTTAGGGAGGGTCTCCGGGCAAGCTTTCAACGCCAAATCAACGCCGGAGCATCCTCTCGGCCTCCTCCTTCATCCTCAAGCTTCAAGCGGAGTTTTGACCGAGCTTTCTCCATCAAGCAAGGAAGGGCCGGAGCCGCAATCTACGGATCATTTCAACGAAGAAGACGGGTCCATTGGGAGTGAGTGACAGCCTCCTCTACCCCGGACGCAGTTGAGGACCGAGCTTGGACTCGGATTGACAACCCGGGATTCCAACCGTGAACCCTCAACAAGGCTTCGGATTCGGTCGATTCGCACACCTCTTCCTCTTGTTGTTGTTAGCTTAGTTATTCTCTTTGTATTGATGAAGAATGTTTACTTGTAGTTAACTTTTACTCTAAATCATGTCTATGTGATTTGTGTTTTCGTTATTTATCTACTTGAGGTGCGCCTTATTATTCCGCCATCCCTCCACCCTTGCCGCACTAGCAATTGCTAGTGGCGTGCGCTGCGAAGAGGTGCTTACGACCCTCATTCCGCCATTCTCACCACCTCATCCGCTAGCCTACTCTTCCATCCGCCAAGCGATTCGGTGCATAGCGGCCCGTGTAGTTTCCATCCCGCCTGGCGAAGCATCGCATAGCGGCGTTGCATAGGAGTAGCTTGTAGATTTTACTTTCTGTTTCCGCAACAACCAAAACCCCCCCTTTTAGATCCGCCCCGAGGACTTCAATCTCAAGTCCGCCTCGACATTAACTCATCCCTTACTGTGTTCCTCAAGAGACCGACACTCGGGGATTTATTCCCAAACTTTATTACTTGTGCGACCGGTGCGCTTGCCGTAATCCACGCATCAAGGCCCTGAAGGGGGGATTGTTATTCCTCCCCCTCCTGCACCCCTGGGACCTCCAGTGGGGGTGCCAGCGGAGATGGCCTTCATCTCGCAGTTTCAGAGGCTGAGCCCTCCCACTTATGACGGGAAGGCAGATTTCATGGTGATAGACGACTGGTTGATCTCCATGGAGGAGATGTTCTCATACTCAGGGATTGCAGATGATCAGAGGGTGATGTTAGCCGTCTATTAGCTTAAAGGTTTGGCTAAGAATTGGTGGCTGAGAGAGAAGGAGAGCTTGGTTGCTGGATGATCTTAGGAGGTGTTCAAGGAGATGCTATTGAGGAAGTTCTTATCCTCGGTCTAGCGTGACCGCCTCATGAACGACTTCCTCCATATGAAGCAAAGGCAACTCACGGTGGGTGAGTTTGAAATAGAGTTCAGCAAGTTGAGCCGTTTTGCCCCTGGATTGGTCAGCATTGAGGCTGATCGAGTTAAGCGATTTCTCGGTTGTTTGAGGAGCGAGGTCCAGTAGTTGACCAGTGCTTATGGGTTAGAGACTTATGCAGGAGTAGTGGAGACTGCTCTAAAGGTGGAGGCTATTGAGACCGCGAAGAGCAGAGGCCAGCAAATGAGGAAGGACAAGAGGAAGTCTGTGGAGGAGAAGAAACCCCAGGTACCTGATGCAGCTCCGGGAAAGAAGATAAAAGTGGTGTGCAGTTTCTATGGCCGGTCAGGCCACCCTGTTGAGAGATGTTTCAAGAGGGCAGCAGCTCAGAGGAAGGAGCAGGTTCATGCGATTAAGGGTGCTCCTAGGAGAGATGTCTCCTGTTCCATTTGCAAGCGACTCGGGCATGATGCTACCCAGTACTGGTCCAAGGATAAGGTCTGTTTTAGGTGTGGGTAGAAGGGACACATTAAGTCTAGGTGTCCTCATGTCCAGCCTGCCCTTCCTGCAGTTCCTCTGTAGGAATTACCTCCACCTCAGCGTGTGGACAAAGGAAAAGGAAAGCTGAACGTGATCTCTTCCGAGGAGGCTTAAGCTTCGACACAGGTCATCTCAGGTTAGTTGTCTTTCCAGCCTAAATGTTTTGTTCTTGTCTTGCTAGAATGTTTGTAGTATTGTTGTGGTAGTTCCTTAGTTATATATGTTCCTATAGGGAATTTTAAGGTGAAGAACTGCTGGACGCTTGTTCTGTTTGTCTCCGACGCTACCCACTCGTTCGTGGCTAGAGCCTTTGTAGAGCGACATCGGTTGACTTTAGATCGAGTTTGGGATACCTTTCGTGTCAAGTTCCCCTCTGGTGAATCTGTGTTGTCAGATTTGGGCATGTTAGATTGCCCTGTTTTGTTGGGGGACTTCCTTGCGAAGGCAGACCTGACGATTATTGATCTGGAGGACTTCAATGTTATTTTGGGCATGGATTGGCTGTCTAGGTATAATGCAGTCATTCAGTGCAAAGGGAAGCGCTTGGACTTCATCAGGGATGACAGTCAGCCCGGAAGCGTGCATGCAGATCTGAGCCAGGATTCTCCTATCATCTCTGCGGTATGTGCTCAGAAGCTTTTTCTTTCGGATTGTTTTGCTTGTTTGGTCTCGGTGGTTGGGACCGCTGTTAGTGTACTGCTCTTAAAGGAGATTCCAGTTGTTCGTGATTTCGCCGATATTTTTCCTGATGACCTTCCTGGTCTTCCTCCCGAGCGGGATGTTGAGTTTGTGATCGATTTGGAGCCGGGTACGCGTCCTATTACTAAGGCGCCGTACCGGATGGCCCCTCGAGAGCTAGAGGAGTTGCGAGTCCAGTTAGATGAGTTGTTGGCGAAAGGGTTTATCAGGTAGAGTTCGTCGCCTTGGGGTGCTCCTGTTCTATTTGTGAAAAAGAAAGATGGGTCAATGCGTCTTTGTATCGACTATAGGGAGCTGAACAAAGTAACAGTTAAGAACAGGTACCCTCTGCCAAGGATTGATGACTTATTTGACCAGTTGTGCGATAGCACGGTTTTCTCTGAGATTGATCTTAGCTCAGGCTATCATCATCTTAGGATCCGTGAGGAAGATATTCCACGGACTGTGTTTAGATCGAGGCATGGACATTTTGAGTTCTTAGTGATGTCGTTTGGATTGACCTATGCACCATCAGTGTTCATGGATATGATGAACCAGGTGTTCAAGGAATTCCTAGATAAGTTCGTGGTGGTCTTCATCGATGATGTGTTGGTTTATTCATGTAGCACTGAGGAGCATGAGCAGCATCTACGCTTGGTTCTATCGGAGTTGAGGAACCACAAGTTATTCGCCAAGTTGAGCAAGTGCGAATTTTGGTTGCCTCAGGTCTTGTTTCTGGGCCACGTGGTGAATAAGGACGGGATCTCGGTCGACCCAGAAAAGATCGTAGCAGTGATGGATTGGAGTAGGCCGGACACGCCTAAGGAGATCAGGAGCTTTCAAGGGTTGGTCAGCTACTACATGAGGTTCGTGGAGGGTTTCTCTACCCTAGCTGCACCTTTGACCAAGCTGACTCAGAAGAACGTGGCTTTTGTTTGGAGCGAGAAGTGCGAAGAAGCCTTCCTGGAGTTAAAGAGGAGATTGTGCACTGCTCCCGTTCTGACCCTGCCTACTGAGGGTGTGGATTATGATGTATACGTGGATGCATCACATGTAGGTCTGGGATGCGTATTAATGCAGGTTGGTAAGGTGATTGCCTATGGGTCAAGGCAACTGAAGACTCATGAGAAGAATTATCCTACACATGACCTCGAGTTCGCAGCGGTTATTTATGCGTTGAAGCTGTGGAGACACCTACTTTATGGGGCTCAGTGCAAGATCTTCACCGACCATTAGAGCCTGAAGTACGTGTTCACGCAGAAGGAGTTAAATCTGCGCCAGCATCGGTGGCTAGAGTATGTGGCCGATTATGATGTTGAGATCCAGTATCATCCAGGCAAGGCAGATGTGGTGGCTGACGCCCTGAGACGTAAGACGGGAAAGATCTTTAATCTCACCGCCGATCGTTTAGTGGAGGAGTTCCTCCTTATGGATATATCAATGGGATGCTGTGGCTTGCAGAGTAGTTTGTCAGTGGCAGAGCCGTCTTGGATTTCTTTGACCAGACTACACCAGAAGGACGACCTGGATCTTCTACACTTATTCTCCAGGACTGAGAGAGGAGAGTTGTCGGATTATTCCATCGATAATGCGGGAACTTTGAAGTACCACGGCAGATTTTGCATCCCCGCGGTTGGGGACATTAGGGGTATGGTTTGCAGAGAGGCTCATGGATCCAGTGTTGCCTACCATCCAGGATCTACAAAGATGTATCGTGACCTAAAGCAAATTGCCTTGTCGTATGGCATGAAAGGCGATATAGCCCAATTTTTTGCGGAGTGCCACACTTGCAAGCGTGTGAAGGCCGATCATGGAAGGCCTGGTGGCAAGTTGACTTCGTTAGAGATCCCGACTTGGAAGTGGGAAAGTATATCTATGGATTTCATCACGGGCTTACCGAAATCCCCAAGGGGGTTTGATTCTGTTTGGGTCATAGTGGATAGACTGACGAAGTGTGCTCACTTCATGCCATATAAGATTGATTACCCGATGAAGAAGATAGCGGAGTTGTACTTGAATGGAGTCATCCGACTGCACAGTGTGCCGGTTAGCATCATTTCTGATCGAGATTCCCGGTTTACTTCTTGCTTTTGGCAGAGTCTGCAAGAGGGTTTGGGTACCGATCTGAGGTATTCAACTGCTTACCACCCACATACCAATGGGCAGACGGAGCGGGTGAACCAGATAGTTGAGGATATGATCTGATGCTATATTTTAGACCATGGTGGAGTGTGGGATGAGCAGCTGCGACTTATGGAATTTGCATACAACAATAGATATTAGGAGAGCTTGCAGATGGCTTCGTTTGAAGCCTTGTATGGGAGGCACTGCAGAACACCGTTGTTTTGGGCTGAGGCTGGTGAGAGGCCTTTGTTGGGTCCTGATGCGCTCGAGGAAATTGAAGTCGCAGTGAATCTTGTTCGAGAGAATCAGTCGGCATTCCCGCCGACCTCCTCTTGTTGGAAATGGTTTAGGGTTTTCCTGCGGGAATGAACTTTGGCATAGAGTGAGTTGACCTCACTCAATGCCATAGCTGTTTTGGCGTTGAGGGAGGTAGACTCACTCAATGCCACTGTTGGGTTTTGTGGTTTTGCTAAAGGCGTTGAGGGAGTGGACCTCACTCAATGCCATAGCTGTTTTGGCATTGAGTGAGGTTAGCTCACTCAACGCCACTGCCTCTTTTACTGAAGGCATTGAGGGAGTGGACCTCACTCAACGCCATGGCTATTTTGGCGTTGAGTGAGGATAGCTCACTCAACGCCAGAGTTGTTCTTGCGGAGGGCGTTGAGTGAGTGATTCTCACTCAATGCCATGGTTGTTCTAGCGCTGAGTTAGGCTAACTCACTCAACGCCAAGGTCTGGTTAGGCGTTGAGTGGGTCCCACTCAATGCAAAGCCGTGTTGAGTGATTTCAAAACTGTTTCCCTTACCTAGATTTTCGTTCCCGAGTGAATTCCTTGATTATATTTGTAGTTTCTTTGTCGGCCATGTTTTTCTTTCCTAAAGGCCGAATCGTGGGTCGTGATTAGTAGTGGTGGTTTGAAGCTCTTCATGGGGGAGGTGTTGTGTAATTTAGCCAAGGCCACCCTTATTCTTCTATCTTGCTCCAGGCACGGGCTGGGCAAGGGGGTGGAAGGTCCCTTGTGCTTTCACATATAGACCCTTGAGCTTGTTGGCTTGGAAATGGAGGTTGGGGGACTGAGATTGCCTCCAACCCAGATCCATGTTATTTGTTTTTGCTACTACCATCTCACACATCTTAGGGTGTTAGGTGTTTCTTCCTTGGTAGATTACAGCATTTTGGGCTCTTGGAAGCCTAGTAGACCCTGCAGGATGTACTTTCTGGGAAGGGTTGATGTTGTTTCCTCGCAAGTAGTGCATTCCTTGTTGTCTTGCCTTGGGGAAGTTGTGACTTTTACTTCTGTGTGTTTTCCTCTTTCACTTACCCCCCCTAGTTGACACTTTCATGCAGTTCTTTCTTGTTTTGCTTGGTTAGGTATTCTTTCTTCTTTTGAATGCCTCAGGTTCTAAGCAGTAGCTAGTTTGGTGGCTAGGTTGCGGTGGTGTTGCTGGTGGTCTCTTTGACCTTGGAGGTTCTGTTGCTTGTTAGTGAGGTAGTTTTTTTGTACTTTTCTTACAAACATACATATTTGTCAGTGGGTTCGTGTCAGGTTGTTGGCGCCCACTGGTAGTTTTTGCCTTTGTACTAGATATATTACTTTTGCTGCTACCATTTTCTGGAGATAGTCTACTTGCTCTGGGGAGGATTTATGCTAGGTTGCTTGTTATTTTGAAACTACAACTAATATTGTAAATATATTGCATGATCAGCACGATTTATAAAAGTAAATCACTATTTTCCAAGCAGCGTATAAAGATCGTTTTCCTATATATAATATAAATTAAATGTAGAGTCTTGCATAACATAAGTGGTCCTCTTAGGGCTCTTATGCACCTCTTAGGATGTCAAACCTTAATAAAGTATTTTCTCGCAGCGCTTAAGTATAGTTTTTAACCGTGGACTAGGTGATCCACCGAGCCGAGGGATACAGCCTCTAAGTATAACTGATTTTCTAATCATTAAAATCATGAATTTCTTTCTTAAAGTATAGTAGGTGGTTTTCCTGAGCGTCAGCAGTTATCCCCTGCTTGATGTGGCATCATGACACGTGTTTTATCATACTCTGATAATTCTTTAATTCAGAGAAAATGCGGGTTGTGACATTGGCCATAACATTTCATTCCACAAGGATATGTGCCTAATAAAGAAGTCAAGTGATAAGAGGTCATCTTGACAACCACTAGATGTGAGAATGTGTATTATTTAAATTTTCTTTATTTAAAGTATGACTCACCCTTATGTCTAGTTGCAAATGAGAAAGCATCACGTTGTGTCAAATGGCACAAGGGGCTAGCTCATTTGAACTACAAGGCCATAGGTAAACTTTAAAGTAAAGAGCTTGTTAGGAATGGTCCTAACATTAAATGCTCTAAGGAGAGCATTTGCTCTGTATGCCAAAAAGGCAAGCAGACCAAAGCTTCATTCAAATGTATTGAATCCAAAGACTCAATGAGGTGTTTATACCTCTTGCATATGGACTTGTTTGGTCCCATACCAGTTCATAGTTTAGGAAGGAGAGTCTATACCTTTGTAATTGTTGATGACTATTCCAGATTTACTTGGGTTTTCTTCTTAAGGAAAAAGTCTGAAAGTCCTAATGTCTTCAAGAATTTTTGTCAAACAAATACAGAATCAATTGAAAAGTTCTATCGTCAGAATTAGAAGTGATCATGGAATTGAGTTTCAATATGATTATATGACAAAGTTTTTTTAAGAACTGGGAATTCAGCAAGAGTTTTCCTCACCAAGAAAACCCCAGCAAAATGGAATTGCTGAGAGGAAGAATAGGACTCTAATTGAAGATAAAAGAAATGTGTTGAGTGATTCTTCACTCCCAGAATACTTCTGGGCTAAAGTTATTAACACAACATGTCATGTTCTTAATAGAGCTTCAATCAAAAAAAGATTGAATAAAACTCCTTATGAACTAATGAAGGGAAGAAAAACCAAACTTAGCATATTTCAGAATCTTTGGATGTAGATGTTATGTCATAAATAATGGGAAAACATACATAACTAAGTTTGCTGAGAAGACCTATGATGACATATTTGTTGGTTATATTAACCACAGTAAGGCCTATAGGGTCTACAACTGAGGGATCAAGTTGTGGAGGAGTCTGTTCATGTTGTATTTGATGAAAGTTCTATATTATACAATGATAAGTCAGGTCATCAAGCACAATAGGTGAAGACTTGAAGCTAAAGGAGCTGTCTATAGAAGATACAGAACTTGCAAGTCAAAATATGCAAGATGGAGTCAATATTGGTGTGGAAGTGCTTGCACAGGAACAACCAGGAGAAGAGACTCGGCAATATGATGCAAGTGGTCCATGGTAAGAAGTCACAATACCTATAACTGTCAGACATCTGAGGGATCATCCAAGGTAATTTATCATAAGAGATGCTGCTCAAGGTGTGACCATAAGAAGAAAACATCACAACACTGTGATGTACTCAAGTTTTTTGTCCCAAACAGAACCAATGAAATTTGAAGAAGCTAATGTGGATCCATTTTAGAAAAGTGCAATGCAGGAGGAATTGAACCAGTTCAAGAGATACAATGTCTGGAAGCAGGTTCCCAGACCAAATGACTGCAACATCATAGGAACCAAATGGATATATAGAAACAAACTGGATGAGAATGGGGTAATAATCAGAAACAAAGCTAGACTGGTTGCAAATGTATATAGACAATGTTGGAACCCTAGTTTGGATTTGGGCAAGGACTACTATTAGGATTGCTTAGAATGACCCAACATGTATAGTATAGGGTCATAGGTTTTTTCCAGTGTTAAAGTCAGCAGCTCCTACTTAGACTATCAGTACTCCACTTTAGAAGACTTTAGAGATAGAAGACTTCAAAGGAAAAGATGTTAAAATGTTTGTAGGAAAGTCGTTTGACGATAGTTGAACTCAGCTCGACGATCATCGATCTCAGATCGACAAACTCAGAGTTCCTTCTCTGAGTTGAGCTCAACGAAAGTCCAGCTGAGATCGACGAACTATGATCTCATATCAGAAGTTCAACTCGAAGAAGGACTATCTCAGTTCGACAAACTTGGAGCTTGGATTGGCAAGTATATTTTCTTCTCAAAGATCTTGGAGCTCAGCTTGACAAAGGAGATTTCTTAGCTCGATAAACTTGGAGTTTTGGTCGACGAAATCATTGCTTAGTTCGACTAACTCTTTCCAGGTTTTGTTCGACTATTCTTCTCTGCAGTTTCTAAATTCGACTATCAGTTTGATTTCAAATTCTATTATATTATGACAGTAATACTCTGATAATTAATGCTCAATATTCTCAAGAATATAACCATTTTAAGTAGCATTAATTATGGTTTTCATAGAGTTATTGCTCTACTTTATTTAATGGGACAGTTAGGGAAATACATTCATGACAAAATTGGCCGTTCAGAATTCCAGAATTTATGTAGAGGATTTCAAAGGAAAGATTTAAAATTAAAATGGCCTTGAATCCAAAAACATATATAAAGTGATTTTCTTTAAGAAGAACATATTGAGAGATACACGGAGAAAAAGAATAACGATCACAAGAGAAGTGAATCAGTAAAAAAAAGTATTAGTAGACAGTGAAGAATAATACAGCTTTCATACACTCAGTGTGCTTCATCTGCTTCAGGATTTCAAGAGACAAACAATCAAAATCAGTCTAAAAGTTTGAAGAGTAACATCATTTGAAGGACTATACCCTAAAGATAAAAGGACTCCCTCACCTGATCATCAACTCTATTCATATCAGAGGGAGCTTTCTGCTTCATCAAAATCCACTAGTCTTCTCTGAGATTATTGACAGAGAAGAACATCTTCAACCTTTTTGTTTATTTCATCCAGTTGTGTACATGGTTTTAACTCCCTTCAAAAGTTAGATTTTTGGTTGTTAAGTCTCCTAATCAAAAGACTTAGATTAGTTTTTGGGAACCTGATCAAAAGCTCAAAGGGTTGCTAGTTCTCCCTTAGAAAATAGATCTTGTGGTGACAGAACACCTGAGAAAAAACTCGTGGTGGCAGGGCACCTGATCAAAAACCTATAATGGATTCCTACTAGGGTGGTAGAAGAATGTATATACCCAGGTTTAATGGAGAACCACTATAATTCTTGTGTCATCTGTGTTGATTATTTTTGTGCCTATGTGCTGTGATATTTCTCTTTATACTTATATATTCACTTTATTTTAATCCACTATAAAAGCCAGTAAATCATTTTAATACTCTATTCACCCCCCTATAGAGTATTCATAAGTTCTATCCCTCACTTTCAATTGGTATCAAAGGGTCATTTCTTGGTTGTACACGCTAACACCTGAACCAAAAGATTTGATAGATCTTATTCTTATCTAGATTTTATATCATAGCACAAAATAAGGAATATTCAAGCACCATAGCTCTAGTGTGAAATCTGAATAAGTTTGTACTTTGGAAGGCAAGGATTAGGCTTTACATGAATTCCATTGATAAAGATATCTATAATTCCATTTTGACAGGTCCCCCTACACCAACTACAACAATAAGCACAAGTGTTGTTCCACCACCTGAGTGGACAGAGGATCAGAAGAAGCTGAAAGTTGCAGATGCCAAAGCAATGAATATCCTGGCTCAAACTATGTCTGATGATATATTCTAAAAAGTTAATGAATGCACTTGAGCCAAGGATATTTGGTATTCCCTAAATAGGATGGCTGCAGGATCTGCAGATGAGAGAAAGGACAGAAGAGACCACTTGATTTCTCAATATGAGAATTTCAAGAAGGGTGAATTTGAATCAGTTGTTAAGATGTACACAAGGCTCAGCCTCATCATCAATGAGCTGAAAAACCTAGAGAAGGACATCTCATTGACATAAGTCAATGACAAGATACTTATGTGCTTCCCTAGCACATGGGACTTTAGGATATGGCCAATCAAGGAAGCCAAAAGCTTGAATGAGATCTCAACAGAGACCTTATTGGGAAAGCTCAAGTCTTATGAGCTGCTTATCAAGACAAGGGAAGCTGAACAAGTGGCTTCACCTTCTGTAAGGAAAGAGAAAAGCATAACTTTTCAGGCTATAAATAAAAAAGAATCACTTCTAGCAAATGAATACCTCATGAGTCTTCTGGCCAAAAGATTCTACAAAATGGCCAAGAAGGACTTCAGGAGGTCTTCCAGAAATGAAGACTAACCCAGGTATGACAAAACCCCTACTAAAGGAATTATTTGTAATGGGTGCAGGAAACCTGGATGTATATTGCCAGAATGTCCTGAGAAGAAGAAAAAAATAAGAAGGCGATAGAATCCAGAAAGCACTCCAACAAATCATCTTCAAAAAAATACAGGAAGAAAGAGAGAGGATTTGTAGTTGTGACATAGAGTGACTCAGATTCAGACTCTTAATCCAGCTCCAGTGAGGATGAAGTAGAAGCAAAAGCTAAAGAGATCTGTATGATGGCAATCAATGCATCATGCAGAAACTCTGAGTCAGAATAAGAATCAGAGGAAGACCAGGTAATCTCTACCTTTGATTTTACTTATGATCAATTCAAATAAGACTTTAAATTATTATGTAAAGATTTAATTAAATTTAAGAAGGAAATCAAACTTCTCAGAGAAAAATTAATTGAACTTGATAATATTTTTTCAGAAAATTCAAAACTTATAGAAGACTTAAAAACTGCTTCATAACAAATATTATCATTAGAAAGTAAACTAAATGAGGCTAAAATATTTGAAGAATCCCTTAATGGGAGAAGTATCAAATTGAAGGAAAATCACAAGCACAGTGAATGATAGATTAAATAACAAACTAGGCTTGGGTGCTTCATCAAGTCAGCCTTATATTTTTGAAAAAAAATATATTATCTAAACCCATGAATTTAATTTCTGCAAACGAATAAGAAAAAGAAGTTTTACAACTTACAAATAAAAATACTGAAATCAAACCAAAGAATAAATCAAAGATAAATAAAAAATCTCATAAAAATAATGTTCAACAAAATTTGTCAAGCTGAGATCGACGAAATCAGTATTATGCATCGAACGGTGATCGACGATCTCTGAACCTAGAATTTGGGTATGATTACACAACAAAGGGTGCTCGACGAAATCAACATGTTTCGTTGAATAGAGATCGATGATCGTGGAATGCAGAAAATGAGTATTATCATTCTGTGAACTGAGATCGATGAAATCAATACTTTTCGTCAAACTCAGATTGACGAACTCAACTAAATTCGTCGAACTCAAATTTTGAAAATAGAAATTTTAATTTTTATCAAACTAATAATTAGAAACCAATACTTATTAATCCTTTTACTCTGTGGATAATCCCTCCTAGGAGATATCATCCATTAGGTTATAAGGATCAACCAAATTGTTCTTATATTTCCAGTTATTCTTATGAAAGAAATCAAGGACCAAGGTAACCTGGGTCAAAAACACCTAACTTATTTTTATGCAGGTGAAAACTATCCTACCACAAAGGAACAATGGAATTTGGATAGTGGTTTCTCAAAATACATGACAGGTTCAAAGGCCAACCTTAGTGACTTCAAAGAAAAGCTTGGACCCAAAGTGATCTTTAGAGACTCCAATTGTGGACAAATAGAAGGTGTTGGGTATTGTATCCACACTAACCCAGATTTGTATGAAGTCACCCTTGAACTAAGATGAATTAGGTTGTATTTTATTTCCTATTCTAGTTATGTGTTTGCAGGATTTATTGCCAAGTGTAGACCAATATCAGTCTACAGTGGGTCATCAAATAAAAGACCATATAATGTAATTCCTCATTGTGTGATCTAAGGTACTGACTCATGTATAGCCTCTCTATTGGGATACACTTTATATTCAAGCACATGGACAAATGGATCAAGATTGGATGCTATTTGGAATGAAGAACTCAAGTTTCATAAAGCTGAGAAAATTCTAAGTGTTGTACTCGAGTAGTCCTTTATGTACTCAAGTAGAAGACTTAGCAGCACTCGAGTAGATCCCGTCTATATTTTGAGTATGGAAGTGGTTCTCGAGTAGTTGTTATCTTGCACTCGAGAAACCAAGTCCAGTACTCGAGTAGATCTGCTCTCATTCTTGAGTGATGTTATTTATGTCTCAAAAAATTTTCTAAGTCAAGTACTCGAGTAGTCTAACTGAGTACTCGAGTAGTTGAGATGATCAAATCGAGTAACAGAACTTAGTTCTCGAGAAAATTCTAAGACCACTCGAGTGGCACTTCTTTGCACTCGAGTAGTTTGACTAGCACTCAAGTAGTTCAGCTTCAGCACTCGAGTAATCAGATTCTTATCCAGAATTTTCTCCAAGTCCAAGCTCTTGAGAAGATCAGTCTACCTCTCGAGAAGTAAGTATAGCACTCGAGTGTTCCATTAAATACTCAAGTGATTTACTTCAACATTCAGATTTGTTGGGTATTGCATCCACAATAACCCAGATTTGCATGAATTCATCCTTAAACTAAGATGAATTCAGTTGTATTTGATATCTTTGTTTAGTTGTGTGTTTACAGATTATCAGTGCTAAGTGTAGACCAATATCAGTCTACTGTGGGTCATGAACACAACACCATATAGTGTAATCCCTCACTGTGTGATCCAAGGTGTTGACTCATGGGTGGCCTCTCAATTGGGATACACATCATATTCAAACACTTGGACCACGGGCTGAAGGTTGGCTGCTTGAAGAATAAGATTTCCAGAAGTTCAAATTTTCTAAGTCCACTTCTCGAGAGGCCAAAGATTAGTTCTCAAGAAGTAGAGCTAGAAGCTCTCGAGAACATCTGTTAGTTCTCGAGAAGTTGAGCTACTAGTTCTCGAAAAAATCTATTAGTTCTCGAGAAGCTCATACTAGTTCTCGAGAAACATCTGTTAGTTCTCGAGAAGCTCATTCTAGTTCTCAAGAAGTCTAAGTCTACATTTCCCGAGAAGTTAAATTCTAGTTCTCGAGAAGTCTATGTAGTTCTCGAGAACAAGCTTTAGTTTTTGAGTACTATTTTCTTCAGTTCTCGAGATGCTTCAGATTTTTCCTGAACAGACTCAACGCCATTTTTTCTCGAGTACTAGCCTAAGTCCAGAATGCATAGTTCTCGAGAAGTAAGCCTGTTCTCGAGAACTTTCTCATTCCTCTCGAGAACTGATGTTTTATTCATAAAATTTTTCTAAGTCCGATTGACGAGATTTTTTTGAAATGACATTTCGTGATTAGTACACGTGCCGTCATTAATGCAAATTCTAACCATTGGGGTAATCCTATTTAAAGTCTTGTCAACATGACCAAATGAAACCCAAAAGCGAAAAACCCTTATCTCTCTCAAATTTTTCTGACGGCCGTCTCTCTCTCTCAAGATCATTTCTCAGAGCCGCCGTCGCCGTACTATTCGTAGATCGAAAAGAAAGCCATTTCCGATCAAGTAAGATTTACTGTTCAAGGATTCTTCTTCCTCTCCTTGATCGAGTAGATCTCCAGATTTCTCAGATAAAATTTTCAGTGGATCTTCTTCAACATTTCTGAAAAAGCCGCAAGTTTAGAAGAAGACCTAAAGTCGAATTTTTTCTAGATCTAAAGAAAAATATTTGTTTGTATTTTTCAAACCTTTTTGTAAATCTTGTAGGAACGTTGCTCTCCGAGTTGTAGGAAGTTGTTATCTTCCGAGTGTAGATCCATTTGGATCGAGTTTGTAGGAATTTGGTTCCGAGGCATAGGATTGTTTTCAATCTGAGATAGTGGAGTAGTCGAGTCTTGTGATTTGCTAGATCGGTGAGGTAAAATGGACGTACCCAAGATTAGGGAACCTCTATAAATCTTCTTGTCTTCTGTGATTGCTTGAATTCTTGTGCAAGATCATTAAAATTTTTATTCCGCAAATAGACGCACAATTCACCTATTCACCCCCCTCTAGGTGATTTAGGTTGACAACTTTACACTTTCAATTGGTATCAGAGGAACGTTGATCGTTAAAAAGTTTGCACCTTGATCAATTTCCTCTCGAAAGTTGTCACTTGGATATTCAAGCAATGGACAAGGCCAAAGATTTTGCCAAGCTTCCTTTGTGCACAAAAATAACTTTCCCATGTGGAAAGAAAGAATCAAATTTTTCATGGAAGCTGTGGACCCCCGGATCTTCATGATTGTTGAAGAAGGACCTCACATCCCCATGATTACCTCCACTATAGATCCAACCAAGAAGGTTCCTAAGAAATTGATGGACCTAGATAAGGACGAGATTGCACTTGTCTCTTTGGACAAGAAAGCTAAAAATATTATAGCAAGTGCAGTCGATGACTCGATGCTGCAGAATCTGATTCACTGCCAATCGGCTAAGGAGATGTGGCAGTCTTTAGTAACTCTGATGGAAGGTACTGAAGAAGTGAGGGATGATAGAAGATTCCTACTAAACCAGAAATATGAAGCCTTCAGACAAGGGTCAAAGGAGACCATTGCAGATACTTTTGAGAATTTCTTCAAGATAGTAAATGGCCTAAGAGTGTACGGCCGAGTCTTCACTAATGGGGAGCTGAATGATAAGTTTCTGAGGTCTCTAATAAAGGAATGGGACAACAAAGTCTGTGCCATCTGGGAGTTTGACAGACTAGTTGAGACAGACCCACAGAATCTATTTGGCAAGCTAATTTCCTATGAACTGCAGATCAATTCCAGAAAAACTGAAGAAGAGAAAATTCACTTCTCCTCAAAAGAGAAGTCGATTGCATTAAAGGCTGACAGTTTAAGGAAGGGCAAAGCTACCTCACCAGCACCTGCTCAAGAAGTGAGTGAAGAGGAAAACTCTGAGCCAAGCACCTTGGGCTCAGAACTATCTGAAGGAGAGTTCTCGTTGCTCTTACGGCAGTTCAAGAAACTCTTGAACAAGAAGAAGCAGTGTAGAGGCAAGGATGCCTCATACAGAAGATCACGACATTACGGTGATCAACAAAAGAAAGGCTCAAGTAGCCAAGATAGGTATACCTCTAAACAGAACAAATAGATTTCTACTGACATTGTTTGCTACTGTTGTAACAAACCAGGTCACGTCATAGCTGACTGCCCCCACAAGAAGAAGGAGGGTGGCAGAAAAGAGGAAAAGAAGTCTCGTACCACAAGAAGAGGACAGAGAAGAGCATGTTGGCCAAGAAGGGTAAGACTCTCTGCGACTCCGACTCATCTGAGTCGAATGAAGAAGAGGAATCCTACTTTGGGCTCATGGCTCAATTAGATGACGAATAAGAGCCCCAGTTCACTGGGGAGGTAAAATCTCACACTCCTCTCTCTGAATCTGAAAGTTCTGAGCATGATCATGAGGACAGCTCTTCTGATGATGAGTCAGAACTTATGGCCCAGTACAAGGAGCTGATCATGACTTACGACAAATGTCTCCGAGTCGTGAAAACTCAGGCAAAAGAGATTAAGTCTCTAAAGGCCATAGAGACCAGCTTGAAAGAAGAAGTCGCTAAGACAGACTATCTTCAAGAGAACTTCAATCTTGCTATTGAAGAATATAATCAAGCTCTTAAGCACCTCGACCTTAAAGAGGAAATCATCAAAGAGTTGAAAGAACAACTCGAGGCTGAGAAGAAACTTGTTGAAAGTTTCTCTAAGCCTAAGACAGTTCTTCCACTCGTTGCTGAATTCTCAGCTAAGGCCCATGGAGCTGGACTAGGCCATGTTGACGCTCCTAGTAAATCTTATAGGAGAAACAAGGCTCAACAGAAGAATAAGGCCGCCAAGAAGGCCTTGGCCAAATAAAAAGGGAAAGCCCCTCTAGATCAGACTGTCTTTAAGAAAGTTATCTTTCCAACAAATAAGTTTGATATGGACTCGTCCAATGGTCACTTGACCAGGACTACTTATGTAGAGCCAAAGTCTCGGTACCAAGGATGGACTCGCCCTCGAAACTTTGGTGAGAGTGTCTTCAAGGAACCTTATGAAGAAGTGAATCTTCAGGGCTATGTTCCTTATAATCATGGCAACAACTTCAAGAGAGCACCTAAAGTAACACCCATTGGGGAAAGCCTCAGAAGGAGAAGAAATCATGTGACTGCCATCACCATGAAGCTTCCTCCTCCAAGAATGCTACCCCTGCTAGACCACCATCTCAAAAGGTCAAGCAAGAGTACATAAGGCAAAGATACAATAGGTTTGACTGTTGGTGCTGTGGCAAAATTAATCATTTTGCATCGATTGTTGGATTAATACTAGGAAGGTCGCTACTCCTCAAGTTGGCAACATGAGATTGACCACTCAGGATGCTAATCTTCGTAGGGGGAGTGTTCTAACCCGAGACCAAGGACCCAAACATGTTTGGGTTCCTAAGGCAAAGTGATCATGAATGCAGGTATGTCCAAAGGCCACCAAAATACCAATCTTATACTTCGACAGTCGATGCTCTCAGCACATGACCGGGACAAGAAGCCTACTCCAGAATTTCACTTCAGTCTGCAACGGACCAAAGGTCATCTTTGGAGGTTCAGACCGAGGGATAAATAAAGGCTACGGTATGATTACTAATGGTAGTGTATCCTTTTCGGATGTAGCTTATGTGGAGGGATTGGAACATAATCTCATAAGCATAAGTCAACTATACGACAAAGGATACATAGTTGAGTTCCATGCTGACAAGTGCTTGATAAAGTCTGTTGACAATATGGAAACAATTCTATCAAGCACTCGAAACAGGAATATATTTTGCTTAAATTTCATTTGTATAGACTCTTCTAAACCAGTGTGTCTTTTAGCTAAAGATAGTGTGTCTCTTTGTGACCAATAACACAAGAGGCTAGCACATATTAATTTTAAAACTATTAATAAATTATTCTCCCAACACTTAGTACGTGATGCCCCAAATGTCAAGCACGTCAAAGAGAGACCTTGTCATGCATGCGTAAGAGGCAAGCAAACATGGGCTAACTTTAAAAGCATCATAGGCAAAAACTCTAATAGGCGTTTACACCTACATCATATGGACTTGTTCGGTCCACTACAAATTAGAAGCTTAGGAGGTAAGGATTATACGTTGGTAATTGTTGATGACTACTCGCATTTTGCATGGGTGTTCTTTCTGAAACACAAGTCAGATACCTTCGATATCTTTACAAATATTGTCAGGCAGGTCCAGAATGAATACAACTTTTCCGTAGTCAAAATCAGAAGTGACAATGGAACGGAGTTCAAATCTGGGGCCATGACAGAATTTTGGGAAAGCCTAAGTATCTTTCATGAGTTTTCCTCTCCTCGTACTCCACAACAAAATAGAGTAGCTGAGATAAGGAATAGAACACTCATAGATGCCTGCAGGACCATGTTGAGTGATGCTTCACTACCGGAATACTTTTTGGCTGAAGCCGTCAACACTGCATGTCACGTGCAAAATCGAGCCCTCATAAACAAGAATCATGATAAGATACCTTATGAACTTTTAAAAGGCAGGAAAACAACAGTTTCATATTTTAGAATTTTTGGCTGTAAATGCTTCGTATTTAACAATGATAAGTATCATACTACCAAGTTTAGTGACAAAAGTTTTGAAGGTATTTTGTAGGATATAGTAGCCATAGTAAAGCATACAGGATTTTCAATAAAAAAACTCTGGTCGTAGAAGAATCAATACATGTTGTATTTGATGAGACGAGCTTGCTGCAAATAAAATCGTCTAGTGTGCTTGTTGAAGATGCAGGTACACGGCTTAAAGAGATCAGCTTGGATGAACCGACCGAAGGTAAAGATGAAAAGTTCATCAAGATCACCTCTCCAACCCCGGTTGGAGAGGTAGAGGATCAAGATGAAAATATTATCCAGATTGATGAAGTCAATCCAGTGGCTGAAGAAGTCCTCGATGCGAGGAATCTAGAGCTCAGACATCTGAAGGATCACCCAATGGACCAAATCATAGGAGATCCCCGGGATGGTGTCAGAACTCGTCGAGGTACAACTAACGAGAATCTCTACTTAAGTTTTCTCTCACAAGTTGAGCCAAATAAGTTTGAGGAAACAAACTCAGACGCATCATGGATCTTGTCCATGTAAGAAGAACTGCATCAGTTCAAGCGATGCAAAGTTTGATCACTAGTTCCTAGACCAAAAGGTAAAAATGTCATCGGAACAAAGTGGGTCTATAGGAACAAGATGGACGAGGATGACACAATTATAAAGAACAAGGCCAGACTCGTCGCCAAAGGATATCGTCAAGAAGAAGGGATCGAATTCGACCAGACATACTCTCTAGTGGAAAGGCTAGAGGCTATCTGACTGTTCCTAGCTTATTCTGCACTAAAGGGATTCACAGTCTACCAAATGGACGTGAAATCCGCCTTCCTGAATGGTGACATAAAGGAAGAAGTGTATGTGGAACAACCCCCAGGTTTTGTTGATCCTAACTTTCCTGAGTATGTTTATTTATTATTGAAAGCACTGTATGGTTTGAAATAAGCTCCTCGAGCTTGGTACGAAACACTGTCTAGCTTTCTCCTCGAGAACAAGTTCACAAGGGGAAAGATAGACAAGACATTATTTCTTAGGTAAATTAAAGGCAAGGTTTTGCTAGTGCAAATCTATGTCGATGACATTATATTTGGATCTACAGATGACAACCTCTGCAAAAAGTTTTCTAAACTTATGCAAGGGAATTTTGAAATGAGTAGTATTGGAGAGCTGAAGTATTTCTTAAGACTTCTGGTGAAATAATCTGAAGATGAAATTTTCATCTCTCAGACTAAGTTCACCAAGGAGTTGATTAAGAAATTTGGTATGGATAGTGCAACCTCTATGAGGACTCCAATGGCCTCAGCTATGTCTCTAGACAAGGATAAGAAAGAGAAACCATTTGATGAAACCAAGTATAGAAGCATAGTTGGATCCTTGCTCTACCTTACTGTCAGTAGACCAGACATAATGTTCTCTACATATGTTTGTGCTAGATTTCAAGTATACTGTAAGGAATCTCACTATGCTGCTACAAAGTGGATTTTGAGATACCTTAAAGGTACACCGAATCTTGTCTTATGGTACCCAAGAAGTAATGACAACGAACTAATTGGTTTTTCAGATGCAGACTTTGCAGGTAGAAAATATGACAGGAAAAGCACTTACGGGACGTGTCAGTTCCTTGGAAGAAGGATTATCTCATAGAGAAGCAAAAAAGCAAAATTGTGTCGCAATCTCAACGGCCGAGTCAGAATACATTTCTGTCGGCAGTTGTTGTACACAGTTGTTTTGGTTAAAGAACCAGCTAGAAGATTATAATATGAAGATAAAAGACATTCCATTGTTCTGCGACTCCTCCAGCGCGATCACAATCGCAAATAACCCAGTCTCACACAGCCGGACAAAGCACATCGAGCTCAGATATCACTTCTTCCGGGAGCATGTGGAGCAAGGGGATGTGAATCTACAGTACGTGCCAACAGATCAGCAAGTTGCAGATATTTTCACAAATCCGCTGGACGAGACCAAGTTCAACTTCTTCAAAACTTAGCTTGGGTTGCTGAACAGAGAAGGATAGACCAAAGTGGATCTTTTCAAAGCTCAAGGATCTAGAATACTTCAAAAAGGTCAGAAATTTCTCTGGTGGAAGAAAAGTCTCGAGAAATGAAGTAAACCTCTCGAGAAATATGAAAAGTTCTTGAGAACTAAGTCTACTTTTCAGGAATAAGTCAGTTCAGTTCTCGAAAACTACTTTGTTTCTCGAAAACTAACTCTCACTTCTCGAGAAGCTCAAGCTTACTTCTCGAGAAGCTGAAGCTTGCTTCTCGAGAACAAACTTACCTCTCGAGAACTAACTTACCTCTCGAGAACCATTACTCTATCTCTCGAGAACAAAACTCTCCCTCTCGAGAAATGCCCCGCCGTTTCGAATTCTGTCAATTTCTTTTCGCAAACCAGTCTATTCCCGCTTTATTAAAAAGACTAATATTAGTTGATTAGACACTTAATTATCTAACCTAGGGTTATATATATAAATCCTTAGAAATCCCTAATAAACTGACATTTCAAATTCACTCCTCTCGAAAACTCTTCATCTTCCCCGACTCAGAGCTTTGTCGTCGCCGTTCTCTCGCACTCAGTTTGCCGATGTTTTCCGAATCAATGGAGCAGCATTCAAGGATAGGAGTTAGCAGTGAGCTTGTCGTGGCCTGGATTGCAGACCTCTCTGATGATTTCAAGAATCTTCTTCTTCTCCTGGATAGTGTAGGTCTCAGTTTTATTCTTCAAGAACCCTACAAACTCCTCTTCCCAGAGGTAGATGAGTTTTACAAGAATGCTAAAGTCAGGAAGTACAACACTATTCTGAAATCCAAGGTTAAGGGAGTAAAAATTCAGTTAAGTCCAACCAGTGTCACAAATATCCTAAGGCTGCCAGTTGGAGATGATGAGGATGAAATTACTAGGGCAGATGCTGACAGAACCTATCGCTTCTGTGGAGTCTCAGCTGACACTACTTCTCTAAGGAGGACTGCCATGAATGATGTTGGCAAGCTCCTGGTAGACATTATTAGAAAAATTCTATGGAGTAGAACAGGATCTATTGGATTCATTACAAATGATCTGTTTGGTGTAATGACTGTCATTGTCTGCAGAAAGAGATTTCTTTATGGGATGATGATCTTTGATATGATAAGGGACAGCCTTAAAGAACCTAAATTTTCCAGGATAATCTCCTTGATTTTGCATGATATTGATCCAGTGGTCTTCAAAACTTACAGAGGTACACCCCTTCATCACTTGAAAAAGATCTCCCTAGCTTCTATTCAGAGATGGGAATTAAAATTGTAAAACCCTAAACAGATTGCTAAAGAGCAAGCTCATCCTGCTTCAGAGGACAGGACCCCATCTCCCTCCTCTCATGGTATTGCTGAACCATCTGGTTCAGTAGTTGAGGGGGAGCCTGCTTCCTCTGTCCCAGTTGACAGTATCCCCTCTCCTCCTCTAGCCAGATCTCCTTCTCCAATCAACAGTCCTATCAAAACTCCAGCTGCATCAACAGTCCTAAGTCCAGTCAGAACTCCACCTGATTCTCCAGCACATTCTCCATCCCCAGCTGCTAAGAAAAATATTCCATATACCATTCTTCTTTTAGATGAAGACAGATTATCCCCAGAACCTGCTGATGTTCCTCTGAGAAACCTAGATTTCTCTATTCCCCTCTTTGTTGATGAGTCTGAAGCTATTTTTTTCCAGACAATAAGAGCTGAAAGCTTAGTTGTTCTTGCAGAAATTCCTCCATGGACTGCACCTCCTGGTGCCTCTATCTCTTCTGTTCCTGCTGCTATTGTTATTGCTGCTGCTGCTACCCCCTCCAATTCAGATATTCTAACCAAGATTGAAATGATGTTAGCTGACCAGAGAAAGTATTTTGATGAATCCTTAAAATCAGTTACAGACAAAGTCTCCGATCTAGAAAAGGAAATGCAAAGAGGATTTGCTGAAATTCAAAACCATACAGATCAACTGAAACATCTCTTCAAAATAGGTTGTAAAGCGCTGAACCATTTTATAACAAGCATTGGTGAAGTTATGAATCAGTCCCTCACTCTTGCCAGTAATCAGATTGAACTTTAAAAGTAAGCATAAAAGTATGTGATGCAAGTCTGTGAAGAAGTTGGTACTTTCAAGGAATAAACTATAAAACAGCTGAGTGTAGAATTCAGAAAGGGGGAGATGCTAGTGAAAGAACAAGTTGCTAAAGTTGCTGCAAATGCTGATTCCTTATGGAATCAGAAAATTACAGAAATAAACAAGTCTGTTTTAGAACAAATCCAATCATTGAAGCTGTATAATTATGATACCACAGTATGGATGCATAATCAGATTTTTCCTAAATTTCAATTTGATCCCAATGTCATTCCTCAGCACTTCAACCCTTTTGTTGAAGGACAATCCAGTCAGGTGCAAACTCAGTTGCTAGTCTTTTCTCCTAGGCCAGCGGAGAAAATTCCTCCTCCCTCCTCTTATTATCAAGTATGGGATGATATAATTCCCCAAGACCTACCTTAGATTAATACATCTAAGAAGAGAAAGTTTGGGTAAGGCCCCTCTGCCAGCAAAAGCATTCCCAAAGCAGATCCAGAAAAAAGGAAAGTAAAAGAATTTGCTGAAGTCTGGAGTCCTACCTCCAAAGCTTTAATACTTGATACTCTCAAGTTAGTTATGGATTTCAATGAAAGCAAGAAGAATCAGCTACAGCTCCTCTGAGTAGGAACTATATGAAAAATCCATGACTAAAAGGAGAATACAAGACAGAGAATATGGAAAGAACAACCCTAAGGCTCCTCTAAAACCTCCCAGATACTACCCAAAGCCTTTCAGCTATCAGATAAGACAGAAAGAGAAGCTAGACAAGCAGTTTCAGAGAAAAGAATGAATTCTTGTTTACATTTGTTTTTGGGATTGTGATTGAAATGAATGTTGATGGGAAATCTAAAACAATATATATATATATATTTTCTAGTTTTGATAATTCTGTGTTTACATTTTTTTTCTTGCTTTTATATCTAGTCTTCATTTATAGTTCTTTCTCTAATGGTATAATTCACCTTAGGATAGAGGGTTCTGACTTCTACAAATAGGTGCAGATTGTTGGGCATTGCATCCACAATAACCTAGATTTGCATGAAGTCATCCTTGAACTAAGATGAATTAAGTTGTATTTGATATCTTTGTTTAGTTGTGTGTTTGCAGATTATCAGTGCTAAGTGTAGACTAATGTCAGTCTACTGTGGGTCATGAACACAAGACCATACAGTGTAATCCCTCACTGTGTGATCCAAGGTGTTTACTCATGGGTATCCTCTCAATTGGGATACACTTCATATTCAAACACTTGGACCATAGGCTAAAGGTTGGCTGCTTGAAGAATAAGATTTCCAGAAGTTCAAAATTTTCTAAGTCCACTTCTCGAGAGGCCTAAGATTAGTTATCGAGAAGTAGAGCTAGAATCTCTCGAGAACATATGTTAGTTCTCGAGAAGTTGAGCTACTAGTTCTCGAAAACATCTGTTAGTTCTCGAGAAGCACATACTAGTTCTCTAGAAACATCTGTTAGTTCTCGAGAAGCTCATTCTAGTTCTTGAGAAGACTCAGTCTACATTTCCTGAGAAGTTAACTTATAGTTCTCGAGAAGTCTATGTAGTTCTCGAGAACAAGCTTTAGTTCTCGAGTACGATTTTCTTCTGTTCTTGAGATGCTTCTAATTTTTCCCGAAGAGAATCAACGCTATTTTGTCTCGAGTACTAGCCTAAGTCCAGAATGCATAGTTCTCGAGAAGTCAGCCTGGTCTCGAGAACTTTCTCATTCCTCTCGAGAACTGATGCTCTATTCAGAAAATTTTTCTAAGTCCGATTGACGAGATTTTTTTGAAATAACATTTCGTGATTAGTACACGTGCCGTCATTAATGCTAATTCTAACCGTTGGGGTAATCATATTTAAAGTCTTGTCAACATGAACAAATGAAACCCAAAAGTAGAAAACCCTTATCTCTCTAAAATTTTTCTGACGGCCGTCTCCCTCTCTTTCAAGATCATTTCTCAGAGCCGCCGTCGCCGCACTGTTCGTAGAACGAAAAGAAAGCCATTTTCGATCAAGAAAGATTTACTGTTCAAGGATTCTTCTTCCTCTCCTTGATCGAGTAGATCTCCAGATTTCTCAGATCAAATTTTTAGTGGATCTTCTTCAACATTTCTGAAAAGTCGCAAGTTCAGAAGAAGACCTAAAGTCGAATTTTTTCAAGATCTGAAGAAAAATATTTGTTTGAATTTTTCAAACCTTTTTGTAAATATTGTAGGAGCATTACTCTCCGAGTTATAGGAAGTTGTTATCTTCCGAGTGTAGATCCATTTGGATTGAGTTTGTAGGAACTTGGTTCTGAGGCGTAGGATTGTTTTCAATCCGAGATAGTGGAGTAGCCGAGTCTAGTGATTTGCTAGATCGGTGAGGTAAAGTGGGCGTACCCAAGATTGGGGAACCACCATAAATCTTCTTGTCTTCTGTGATTGCTTAAATTCTTGTGCAAGATCGTTAAAATTTTTATTCCGCAAATAGACGCACGATTCACCTATTCACCCCCCTCTAGGTGATTTAGGTTGACAACTTTACACTTTCAAGATTTTCCAGGATTGCCCCCTCTCGAGTAGTCTAAGTGTAGCACTCAAGAGCCAGCTTTAGTACTCGAGTAACTTATTCTTCACTCAAGAAATGCCGATCAAATTTTCAGAAAATTCTTAAGTTCCGTTAGATCTAATTTTTGAATGTCGTGACGTGACTTGTCCACGTGGCCCTCATTAATGACAATTATTACCATTAGAGAGATCTTACAAAAGGTCATATCATGATGACAAACCCTAAGCGTGTATTATCTAAGTTCTGGATCGGCCGACCATTCATCATTATCTACAGAAAGTCGCTGCTGTCGTTCAAGATCTTTAAGGAAACTTTCGATCCAGAGACTTGCAGATCAAGGGATTAATCATTCTCCATCTACTCCTTGATCGTGTAAGTCAAAGCTTCTCAGAACAAGATCAATCCGTGTGTCTTCTTCTACAATTTCTGATAAAGCCGCAAAGTCTAAGAAGGAAGACCTAGAGAGATTTTCAGATCTGTGAAAAATTATTGTTTGTATTTCTACAAATCTCTTTTTAATCTTGTAAGAGATTATTCTCCGAGTGTAGGAGATTTGTTCTTCGAGTTGTAGGAAGTTTTTATCTTCCGAGTGTAGATCCGTTTTGGTTCGAGTTTGTAGGAACGTTGTTCTGAGTAGTAGGATCATTTTGATCCTAGATTAGTGGTGTAGCCGAGTCTAGTGCTTTGCTAGATCGGTGAGTGGAAAGTGGATGTACCCATGATTGGGGAACTACTATAATTCTTGGTTTTCTCTGTGAATACTTGTTTATTTCTTGTGCTTAGATCGCTAAAGTTTTTATTCCGCAAAAAGTAGCACAACTCACCTATCCACCCCCCTCTAGGTGATTTAGGTAGACAACTTAGACGTTTTTCAGAAGGATATGGAAATGTAAAGATTGGAGTAGTCACATTCAAAAAGGTAGCTTATGTGAATGGACTGAAGCATAACCTCATATCCATAAGTCAACTATGTGATGAAGGTTATCAGGTAACGTTTAACAAGTCCTTATGCTTTATTATTACTTATAAAAACAAAACTGTTTTAACATGAATTAGACAAGGTAATATCTATCTAGTTAATTTTAATTCTGCAAAATCAGAAATTAGTTTATTTAACCAAATTAGTAAAACAGTTGAATTATGGCATAAGAGACTATGCCATGTAAACCTTAGGACAATAACTAAATTATCTAAGAACAACCTTGTCAGAGGACTACCTTATGACCCCTAAAAGAATGAAGGACTCTGCAGGGCTTGTCAATTAGGCAAGCAAACAAAAAATAGGTTTTAAATCCATTAATAAAAGTGATTCACCCAGAATCTTGTACTTGCTACATATGGACCTTTTTGGACCTATTGTAATACAGTGCTTGGGAGGGAAGTCATATACCTTAGTGATTGTTGATGATTTCTCTAGATTTACTTGGGTTTTTTTTTGAAAAATAAGTCAGATAACTTTAAAGTTCTTACAGACTTTCTTAAGAGCATACATATTGAGTACTCTACTCAAGTTGCATTGATCAGAAGTGATAATGACACTGAGTTTGAATCTCTTCTCATGCAAGAATTATGTGAGAAGGAAGGTATTAGGCATTGCTTTTCTGCTCCTAGAACTCCTCAATAAAATGGGGTAGCTGAAAGGAAAAATAGAACCCTGATTGAATCTACATGGACATTACTTGCAGATGCTCACTTGCCCCTATCCTTTTGGGCAAAGGCAGTAAGCACAACAAACTATATTCTGAATAGAAGTCTAATTCATAAGCTAAAGGGTAAGACCCCATATGCATTACTTAAAGGGAAGAAACCTAAAATAAACAATTTTAAAATATTTGGTTGTATATGCTATAGTAACAATAATGACAAGAAATATCATAGAATGTTTGAAGCCAAAGCTACAGAGGGAATTTTTCTTGGATATTCCCAAGTTAGCACGACTTATAGAGTTTATAACAAATTAACATTAAAAATGGAAGAATCTGTACATGAAAGTTTTGATGAGACTAACATGTTTTACAAGGAGAATAACTCTTCTACCAGAGACTCTTTGCAGGTACCATATCTATGTGAGAAGTTGGATGATTTAAACCTTACCCAAGAGGTTACATTGCATCCTTCTCCACAGATTGATGAAGACAGTGAAGAAGAAATTGTTGAAGCAATTGAACCCACAACATCAGATGTAATTCCACAAGAGGAATTATTTCCACTAGCTGCTGATGTACCAACTCTACCCACTAATCTTGTCACACTTAGAGATCATCCAATATCTCAAGTGATTGGAGACATATCAGTTGGTGTGCAAATAAGGCATCAACTCAATCATGATCGGATGCATGTTTGCTTTCTTTCTCAGATTGAACCTCAATCCATAAAAGATGCAGAACAAGATCCCCACTGGATTATTGTAATACAAGAGGAACTCAATCAATTTGAGAGGTGTAGAGTTTGGGATCTAGTTCTAATACCCAAAGATCATCCAGTAATTGGAACTAAATGGGTATTTAGGTACAAGTTGGATGCTCAAGGATCAATTGTGAGGAACAAAGCAAGATTGGTGGCTCAATACTATTTACAGGAGGAAGGAATTAATTATGACCAGACCTTTGCCCCTATTGCAAGGCTAGAGACAATTAGAATTTTTCTTGCTTATGCAGCATATCAGAAATTCAAAGTTTATCAAATGGATTTCTAGAGTGCATTTCTCAATGGAAAACTCAAAGAGGAAGTGTATGTTGAACAACCACTAGGTTTTATCTCTTCAACTCATCCCTCTTATGATTTTAAATTGCATAAAGCCCTATAAGGTATAAAGCAAGCTCCAAGAGCTTGGTATGAGACCTTGGCTAGTTTTCTTCTAGAGCATAAATTTTCTAGAGGCATGATAGATTAAACTTTGTTTTTCAGGCATCATAAGGATAAAATTTTGCTAGTTCAAATTTATGTAGATGACATAATATTTGGATCTACTGATCACAACTTTTCAAAAGGTTCTCTAACCTGATGCATTCAAAGTTTGAAATGAGTACCATAGGTAAACTATCCTACTTCCTTGGTCTCCAAGTGAAGAAATCCCCTGATGGTATCTTTATATCACAATCTAAATATGCTAAAGAGCTTATTAAAAGATTTGGGATGTTTGATGCCTCAGTAATGAAAACACCCATGCCCTCCAATACTGTAGTTGATATTGATGAATAGGGTAAACCAGTTGATCAGAAAATATAAAGGGTAATTGTTGGGTCCTTATTATATCTTACAGTTAGTAGGCCTGATATTATGTTTACTACAAGCATTTCTGCTAGGTTTCAAGTAAATCCCAAAGAATCTCACCTAATTTTATTAAAATTTTTTTTTAGATATATAAAGGGTTGTCCAAATCTAGGACTTTAGTATCCAACAAAGTCAAAATTTGACTCAACTAGATTCTCAGATTCTGACTATGCTGGATGTAGAGTTGATAGGAAAAACAAATCAGGAACTTGCCAGTTTATTGATGATAGGCTTGTGTCCTGGTTTTGCAAGAAACAAACATTTATGTCAACATCAACTATTGAAGCTGAGTACATGGCAGCTGGTAGTTGCTGCTCTCAAATATCGTGGATTCAAAAGCAGCTACTGGATTATGATTTCAACTTAAATAATTGAAATATATTTTGTGATAATACCAGTGTTATTTTAATTGCACAAAATATAGTGTTATTTTCGTCGACCTGAGTTTGAAGATTTTCTTTTGCGACGGACGGAGTTCGCCGTTTCATCTTCTGAAAACCTATTATTAGGCTTTCTTCGAACTCCATCCCGTGATTTCTAGTTCTCTTGCACTTGATCTTTTGTTTTTGCATACATGACGATTTCAGCGGCGACCCTCTCTAGAATGAAGTGTGATGTAGGATTCGATATTGACATCAACTCTTTCAACCATTCAGATCAAATCTTAGAAGACATCCTTCAGTTATTTGAGGCTCCTCAGTTGAGAAAGTTCATGACTCTTAGGATCAAGCTTCCAGTACAAGAAATTAAATAATGGGTTTTCATAGCAACATTTCCAGAACAAACCTCCTTCTCTGGATCAATATCTGGTCATCAGGTTTATCTTACCCCTGATATTCTAACAGAATTTTTTGGTTTTATAAATGGGGAAGATGGTCTTGAATTATCTAGCAATGAGTTTGAGGATATGCTAGTTATTATGGGTCACTCCCAAGGAAACCCTAATAAATTGCTGAAAAAGAACTTGTTGTTGAATACAAGTTCTTGGCTGAAGTGGTTGGAAAAGTCATCTTAGGAAAGCACTCTGCCCATGAATACATTACCAGGCACCAATTCCTTTTGATGAGTGTCGTGGTTAATCAGAAATTGGTGAACTGGGGTAGTATTCTGTTTGATTTGATTAAAAAGAAAAATAGTAACAAGGATGTGAATTTTGGAAGAGTTCTGGGCATCTTCCTCCAGGCAAAGGTGCCAGAACTGTTGGTCTCCCAGACTATCTTTATCAATGCCTCTAAGAGGCTTACCTCTGCCCTCTTTGGTAGATGGGAGAGGGTAATCCCAAAGCCCTCTAGGGCTTCCTCTTCTAGGATAGCTTCAGAGGACACCCGGGCTGAAACATCCACTCTCTCAACCCCTAAAGAAGCTCATGCTCCTCCCTCTCCTGCTCATATACCATCCACTATTATTACTGACACACCTTCTACCTCCATCCCTCTTATTTCACCATCTCAACCTCCATCTCAACCACAATCACCTTAACCATCATATTTCGCTGATATTCCATCCACTTCTACTCTTCCAGATTAACCTATGTCATTCCCTACCTTCAATCTTCTCACATCTCCATCTCCTCAACCCTCTCCATAACATTCACCTCTTCAAGATGAACTTCCTGAAGCCATCCCTCCACATATTCCACCAACATTCCCAACCTTCCAATATTCAGACCTACCTTAAGCACTCTCCATCTATTCCAATTGTGGTCACCAATCAACCTATACCCCCTCCACTCCTGATCAACTATATCTAGACTTCTCTGACATTGCTAATGATCTTCTTCAATTCATCACTCCATCTCTTAAGAAGCTTATAGCTGAGGCAGTTGCTCCTCTCACTGCTTATATTTCCCTTCTAACTGCTCAGCTTGCTTCCTCCTATGTCCCTTATTTTGGTGGCTTGGATTCAGGTCTCTCTGAAACTAGGCAGGGGGAGATGCCCATTAAAGAAGCTCCTCTAGTAGTAACAATAGTAGCAACAGCAGCAGTAGAAATTCCAGCAGCCGAAATAGTTGAAATTCTTGATGATGATACTGAAATGATTTGTTTAGAAGAAGAGTCAGTTGATACAACAATGATCAATGTTGGTGATTTCATCATTAATCCCACAGTTGACATTTATTCCTTACTTCTTTCTTTTGATACAGTTTATTGCAAAAATATACCAGCTGATACAGTATCTGATATTCTAAAGCAATTGTTTTCTATTCTGCTCCAATTGAATTCTTGTGTTAGAAGTAATTAGAAATAGTTTCTATATTATTTCTTCCAACATTTTTGTTATAGAGCCAAAGGATTTCTCTTCGCCAACTTATGCTTGGGTTGAGTCCCCTTTGCCAGATCTTGATGAAATTATGTTTCAAGATATGGAAGTAGAAAGTGATAGTGGTCAGGCTTAAGATATTACAAATATTGCATCTAAAGAGCCAAAAGTTCAAGCTATAAATCAAGCTGATTTGTTTAAGCAAATTGATGATTTATATGATAATCCTGCTAGTGATTCTGATAATGATGATTCTGATGATTCAAAAAATTTTGGTTCTAAGAAGAGAAAAGCCAAGAAGAAGGCTCTAGCAAAGGCTGCATCAATACCAAATCCAGCAGCAGATACTCCCTACTATATTCTACACAACATTACACTCACTCCAGATTCCCCTTACTGGATGAGACTATCTAAGAATGAGCGAAAGAGAAAAAGAAGATGAAGAGTTACAATTCTCCTCCTAAGAAGTATTAGAGAGGACCTCATCCTCCTCCTCCTGTAACAGGATCAGCAAGCAATGTTTCTCAAGATCAAAGGTCGGCTTCTTATTCTTATCAATCAACACCTACTCCTAGCAGCAAAGAAAGACCTTCAAAGTCAGAAACTCAATCAAGCAATCAACAGAAGAAATAACAATAGCAGTCTGATAGTCAAAGCAGCCAGTAGAAAGTTCAAGATGTTCAGAAAGAAGAATCAAGTCCAGAGAGACCTCCCTGTCCTGCTTATGATCCAGAATTAGATCCCATCTATAGAATGGCCAGGTTCAATGAGCTGATAGATCTATCTCAAATAAGGAAGGCCAAGGAAGAAGGAAAGGATGCCTCTAAATTCTCTACTATGTCTTCTTACAGGAAGAAAGAACTGGAGAAATATCAGGTACAAAATCTTTTCAATGTTGATACCTATATGAATTTGCATCCTGAAGCTATAGTGCCAAGAGCTGCAACTATAAAAATTCTTGGTGCAGAAGATATGAAGATGACCTAAAAAGAAGTAGAGGATCCAAAAAGGAAAATGGTTTTTCATAAAACCTTCTTCAGATTCTTCAAAGAAAGACCCTTAATTTTCTTCCTATGGATTTTGAATTTTATTATTATTGTATATTTTTCAAAGCACAATTGTATATATATCTGCTGAATGTTTTATTTTTGCTAGATACATTTTATTGCTTTATTCTTTTAAAATAGTATCCTCACCTAAATAGGTGGAGATTGTTGGAACCCAAGTTTGGATTTGGGCAAGGGCTATGATTAGAATTGCTTAGAATGACCCAACATGTATAGTCTAGGGTCATAGGTTTTTTCTAGGTTCAAAGTCAGCAGCTCCTTTTTAGACAATTAGTACTCCACTTCAGAAGACTTTATAGACAGAAGACTTCAAAGGAAAAATAGTTAAAATGTTTTCAGGAAAGTCGTTCGACGATAGCTGAACTCAGCTCGACGATCGTCGATCTCAGATCGACGAACTCAGAGTTCCTTATTTGAGTTGAGCTCGATGAAAGTCTAGCTGAGATCGATGAACTATGATCTCATATAAGAAGTTCAACTCGATGAAGGACTATCTCAGTTCAATGAACTTGGAGCTAAGATTGACAAGTATATTTTTAGCTCGACGATCTTGGAGCTCAGCTCGACGAAAGAAATTTATTAGCTCGACGAACTTGGAGTTCAGGTCGACAAAATCATTGCTAAGTTCGACTAACTCTTTTTAGGATCTGTTCGACTATTCTTCTCTGCAGTTTCTCAGTTCGACTATCATTTTGATTTCAAATTCTATTATTTTAAGATAGTAATGCTCTGATAATTAATGCTCAATATTCTCAAGAATATAGCAATTCCAGGCATCATTAATTATGGTTTTCACAGAGTTATTGCTCTACCTTATTTAATAGGACAGTTAGGTAAATACATTCAAGTCAAAATTGGCCATTCAGAATTCCAGAATTTCTGCCGAGGATTTCAAAAGAAAGATTTAAAATTCAAATGGTCTTAAATCCAAAAACATATATAAAGTGATTTTCTTTCAGAAGAACATATTGAGAGATACACAGAGAAAAAGAATAACAATCACAAGAGAAGTGAATCAGTAAAAAAGTATTAGCAGATAGTGAAGAATAATACAGCTTTCATACACTCAGTGTTCTTCATCTACTTCAGGCTTTCAAGAGACAAACAATCAAAATCTGTATAAAAGCTTGAAGAGCAACATCATTTCAAGGCCTACACCCTGAAGAGAAAAGGACTCCCTCACCTTATCATCAACTCTATTCATATCAGGGGGAGCTTTCTGCTACATCAGAATCCACTAGTCTTCTCTCAAATTATTGATAGAGAAGAACATCTTCAACCTTTTTGTTTATTTCATCCAACTGTGTACAAGGTTTTAACTCCCTTCAAAAGTTAGACTTTTGGTTGTTAAGTCTTCTGATCAAAATACTTAGATTGGTTTTTGGGCACCTGATCAAAAGCTCAAAGGGTTTCTAGATCTCCCTTAGAAAATAAATCTTGTGGTGACAGGGCACCTGAGAAAAAACCTGTAGTGGCAGGGCACCTGATCAAAAACTTGTAGTGGATTCCTAACAGGGTGGTAGAAGAGTGGATGTACCTAAGTTTATTGGGGAACCACAATAATTCTTGTGTCGTCTGTGTTGATTATTTCTTTGCTTGTGTGCTGTGATATTTCTCTTTATACTTATATATATATCACTTTATTTTAATCCGCCATAAAAACCAGTAAATCATTTTAATACTCTATTCGCCCCTCCTTTAGAGTAATCATAAGATTTATCCCTCACTTTCAAACAAGAAGAGGGAATAGAATTTGATCAAACCTTTGCACCAATGGCTAGATTAGAGGCTATAAGACTCTTCCTAGCATATGCAGACTACAAAGGATTCAAAGTTTATCAAATTGATGTGAAGTCAGCTTTCCTAAATGGTAACCTTAAAGAAAGAGTTTATGGGGAGCAACCCTCAGGTTTTGTTGATTCTACTAAACTTACTTATGTTTATTTGCTATTAAGAGCTCGCTATGGTTTAAAACAAGCCCCAAGGTCTTGGTATGAGACTTTGTCTAAGTTCCTTCTGGAGAATAAATTCTCAAGAGGGAAAATAGACATAACACTATTCCTAAGGGATGTCAAAGGAAAGACCATCTTAGTATAGATATATGTTGATGACATTATATTTGGTTCTACTAATGAGTCACTTTGCACTAGGTTTGCCAAATTAATGCAAGGAAAGTTTGAGATGAGTAGCATGGGTGAACTCAAGTTTTTCTTGGGTCTCCAAGTTAAGCAAACTTTAGATGGACTTTTCATTAGTCAGTCTAAGTTCACCAAGGAGTTAATCAAGAAGTATGGCATGGAAACAACCACTTCAATGAGAACATCTATGGGGTCTAGTATGTATTTAGACAAGGATAGTGCTGGAAAGCAAGTTGATATCACCTTGTATAGGGGTATAGTTGGATCACTGCTCTATCTAATAGCAAGTATACCAGACATAATGTATGCCACTTATGTCTATGCAAGGTATCAAATATGCTCTAAAGAATCTCACTATACAGCAGTTAAAAGAATACTGAAATATCTAAAGGGCACACCTAATATTGACTTATGGTATCCCAGGAATAATGATTTTGATCTAATAGGCTATTCAGTCTCAGATTATGTAGGATGCAAAGAAGACATAAAAAGCACATCAGGGTCATGTCATTTCTTAGAAGGAGGCTAGTGTCATGGAGCAGCAAAAAGCAAACATGTGTAGCAATATCCACAGCTGAATCTGAGTACATTTCACCTGGGGGTCACTGTGCACAATTGCTCTGGATTAAACATCAGTTACAAGATTACAATGTCAAGCTAAGTAAAATTCCTTTATACTGTGATTCTACTAGTGCTATTTCTATTGCAAACAATCCTGTGTCACATAGTAGAACAAAGTATATTGAAATTAGATATCATTTTATTAGAGAACATGTAGAAAATGAAGATATTAGCTTAGAATTTGTTCCTATAAATAAACAAATTGTTGATATCTTTACTAAGCCTCTGGAAGAAGAAAAATTTAATTTCTTTAAATTTGAATTTGGAATGTTATATCTTGAGTAAAACAGTAATAACATGAATATAAAACTGATTAATTAGTAATTAAGTATACTCATTCAAGTTACAAGGATAAACTTCAAAAGTATCAAGAATCAACACTTAAGAAATAAAAAAATTTGACTAGTAAGTGTCGAGACACAAGAAAGTGTGTTGACACAGTATGTAGTAATGTGTCGAGACACCAGAGAGTGTGTCTACACTATAGATAATGATGTGTCAAGACACATGAAAGTGTGTCAACACATGATAACCTTAAGTGTTGAGACACTAAAGTGGGTGTCAAGACATATGGGTGTCGAGACCCTAAGGTACATGTGTCAAGAGACGTAATCCTTGTGTCGACTAGTGTCGACACATCTCGACAGACAATATATCCTTATGTTGACATTAGGTATTTACCCAATTTATTATTTTGGAATAGACAAAATTCAGCGCGCCCTTTCAACTTCTGCGAAGATTTGACTATAAAAGGGGTGTGAGAGTAGAAGTAGACTATGCTCTCTTAATCTCTAGAACTTTTGATCCCTGAGTGTAGAGATCTACAATTCCGATTAGTCAACACTCATCATTCCTTTCCTTCACCTTCAATTGCTCCCAAGAACGGTGATAACATCTTCGAAGGATACGAGATTGTTTACAATGGATTCCATTCGGCGGATGACGAAATCAAGGAGGTGGTAAACCCAATCGATGAAGCGGGCTTGGAGTATTTGCTTTCTGAACCAACTAACATCTGGAAAAGAGAAGTGCAGAATTCTTCTCCAATGCTTCACTGGAATCATGTTCAACAAACATTAACTCAAAGGTGAATGGAACAAAAGTGAAAATCACAACAAGAAAACTGGCCAAGGTATTCCACTTACCTAGAATTGACCAAGAAGAAGCCTTAGACTCTACCAAGACCACAGATGCATTAGAATGGTGTGGATTGGCTCCAACCACCAAGTTGGGAAGTACCCTGTTCCGCAAAGGTATGAACAATCAAGGGAAATTCCTGTCAGAAATAACAGGGAAGGTGTTGTTGTGCAAAATAAGGGCACATGACAGGATATCAGCCAACATGTTTTAGCTCATGGCTCGAGTAATATTCAAAGTCAAGACTGTCTGGAGCAAAGTAGTCTTTGACAAGATTACAGAATGCCTTAAGAAGCCCAATCTAGGCAGAATAATAAGCCTCTACTTGGTACAGGCCATTCCTGATTGTCTGAACCTGAAGACTGGAACAAAGATCAACCACTTGCGTCGAATGGATATGAGGATTTTATCCAGGTGGGATAGATTTCTATCCAAAGAGACAGCTGTGGTGGTAAAGAAGAAAGAGAAAAAGAAGAAGGCTGTAGTGTTGGAAGAAGATTCTTCTAGTAAATCTGATGGACAAGAGAGTTCAAGCTCAAATGACCAAGATGTGCGAACAGACAAGTAGAAACCGAAAATTGGAATAAAAAAAATTATTATCCAAAAAGATGTGTATTACAAAAGTATGACCTCCCTTTTATAGAATGGAGGAGATGAGAGATATTACAGAAAAGAAATATTGGACTAAATAATTACAGGTTTAATAGAAACAAGCCGAACAGGCCGCGCGGTTAGACGAATAGGCTAACCGCCCGGCAACCACCAGAAGGAGAGAACAAGCTACCATAGGAGACCGCCAGACCGCCCGGTCTCCAAGTTGCCTGAGACAAACCGTCAGATTGCCCGAACACCAAACAACAATAGTCCGACTACCAAGCCGCTGGAGACAAATCGCCAAACTGCCCGGTCTCTAATCTACTAGTGCCAGACCGCCAGACTGCTCGGTCTCCATACAGCAACACTCCCCCTTAAGGTGGAGAAAATATATCGATCATGCCCTCCTTGTCGCAAATGTGAAGAAAGGAGGCGGACACCGGCTTGGTGATAATATTAGACAACTCTTTATCGGAGGTGATGAATGGAGTACAAATTTATTCCTTCAAAATCTCTTCCTGAATAAAATGGCAGTCGACTTCAATGTGCTTCTTTCTCTCATGGAAGATCGGATTTTTGGAGATGTATATAGCAGCCTTGTGATCACAAAACATATGTAGATGATGGTTGTAGACCTCGGAGCTCGTAACCACTTCAACTCACATGTTGTCGACGCCAAACTTCGATATTCTGCTTCTGTACTGGACCTAGAGACTGTTTCTTTCACTTCCAGCTCACAAGGTTTCCCCCCACAAAGGTGCAAAATCCCGATGTTGACTTGCGGTCTCCTTTATCATCAACATAGCTCGAATCTGAGTACGCTTCAACCCTCAAATGACCATTCTTCTGAAAGAGTAGTCCTTTCCCAGGCACTGATTTAACATACTCTAATATCCTCAGGGCAGACTGTAAATGGCACTCCCTTGGAGCTTGCATGAACTGGCTAACCTTGCCTACAATATAGGAGATGTCAGGTCTCTTCACCGTGAGATATATGAGTTAACCAACCAGACATCTGTACCTCATAACATCTGAAAGAGGAGGAGAGTCATCCGTCGAAGTTTTATCTTCTCCAGTCATCATGGCGCATCGGGCAGGTTTAGCCCTAGTAAACCCTGCCCTTTTAAAAAATCAAGAGCATACTTGCGTTGGGAGAGGACTAAGGAATTGGGCTTCCGAGAGATCTCTATCCCCAGAAAGTATTTTTGAGAGCACATATCCTTTGTGACCAGCGGTGGTGGTTGAGGTACTGGAAAGAGCCATGGATGGAAGACAAGAAGCCACGCGAGAAGAAGCAACAAGCCACACGAACAGCGAGCAGGAAGTGTGGGTAGGAAGGCTGTAGCGGATAAAGAAAAGATTCTACAGTGGTCACGATGTCAACACACCAGCGGCAAGGAAGGCCACGACCAAGAAGCAGAGAAAAGCAGAGAGACAGAAGTCATGCGGCTAGAGAGAAGGCCGCACGAATAGGATATAGAGAGGACCACGTGAACTGGAATGAGTTCGCGAGAAAGGCAAGCAGGTCGTACGAATAGAGCAGAGACCACACGAACAGAAATGGGCTGCACGAATCAAAGGAGATTGCTGGGAGAAAAGAAGCAAAGCAACCACCAAAAAAGGTCCCAAATAGAAGAAAAGAGAGGCGCGCACACAAAGGGCAGCGACAAAGAGAATAGAAGCTATGCGAATAGAATGCATGAAGAAGGGAAAACCACACGGTTAGAAGAAGGCACCGAATCAGGTGGAAAAGATCGAGTCCTCTGATACCATGTGCGAACAGACAAGTAGAAACCGAAAATTAGAATAACAGGAATTTTTATTATCCAAAAAGATGAGTATTACAAAGGTATGACCTCCCTTTTATAGAATGGAGGAGATGAGAGAGATTACAAATAAGCAATGTGTGATTAAATAATTACAGGTTCAATAGAAACAAGCCGAACAGGCCGCACGGTTAGACAAATAGGCTAACCTCCCGACAACCACCAAAAGGAGAGAACAAGCCGCCATAGGAGACCGCCAGACCGCGCGGTCTCCAAGTCGCTTGAGAAAAACTGTTAGATCGCCCGGACACCAAATAGAAACAGTCCGACTACCAAGCCGCTGGAGACAAACATCCATACCGCCTGATCTCTAATCTACCAGTTCCAGACTGCCAGACTGCTTGGTCTCCATACAACAACACAAGATATTCCAGCCCCAGAAATTTCTCCTAGGCCCTCATCTGGAAGTAGGGATCAGATGCAGGGGGAGATAGTTCCAGAGAAGGAACACATTGAAGAAGAGCACCTCAATATAATTCCAATGTTAGAAAGTGAAATTGCTAGCAAAACAGTGATGGATGTGTTCCTTGACCTGAACAAGTTATAAGAACAGACTGATGCTACAGCACAGGATCTACAGATGACGGATGAAGACACTAGAAATGCAGTCTATAGGGAGACTGAAGAAGAAACTCATTTGGATAGCGTAGATGACGTTTGGGGGGAGTTGGAGGACATTATCCCACAGGATCTCCTGTTCCTGACCCTGTAGGTCAATAGTATAATATCATAATGGCAGACCTCTCCTTTGCTCAAGAAGATGCAAGGGTTGAGGGGGAGACTGCCAATATGCCTCCTAACACTGATAGAGATAAAACACCAACTATAGTTGTAATTGACAGCTCATTTGGCTCTGAGGGGGAGGAAGCCTCTCTGCTAAGGAAAAAGAAGATTGAGGAAGTCAAATAAAGGAGAAAAAGCTACAAGAAAACCACTCAGACTGGTACAACTCCTGCTCCTAATGTGGATTTCAGTTCATTTCTAGTTCAACTATAAATTCCGCTTGATCAGCAAAGGACACAACTAGAGAAATATGTGGATGAAAGAAATAAGGGGTTATAGTTTCAACTGGCCCAAGACACTAAATCAATACTATTTGAGGTCAATCTATTAAAGAAGGATATGACTAATTACTTCTAGAGAGGAGCACATATTGTAGTATATATGACAAAACAACAAGCAGACTCAAAGAAGACTGAAGATGACATGGTAGTCAAACAAGACTATATCCTTAAAAATCAGAACAGAATGAATGAGAATTTGATAGAAATGCATGATATTACCCTGAATAAGCTAAAATAACACACTACAACTCTAGAAGTAAAGATAGATACAACTTCTACTGCTGTTGAATCAAAGATATCAACATAGTCATATTCTTTTGTTCAAGCTGTCAAAGATTCCACCAAAACCCTCACAGATAACATGACCAAAGTAAATACTCATCTTACCTCAGGACTACAACATACTGTTGATCAAGTAATATTTCAGAAGAATGATTTGCGAGATCATATTGAAAGAGAAGTCATAAAGGGGGAGATTAATGATAAAAGCAAGCTCTGATCATGTTAGGTGGATGTCCAATAGCATCAAAGCCACTCTAGGCTATAACCCCTTGTGTGATGTTTATCAAACAGCTGAGTTTGGCTGCAAAGCAGATCAATTGGAAGGTATTCACCCTGCTGCTGAACAGATCATATATCCTCCTCCACAGTTTCAGGATATTCAATATATAGTTCAAGCCATGTATAGTCCTCCACCTGATGTTCAAAATGTGAGATGTGAAGAGGTGGAGATGACTGATTCTACTTTTCTCAAGGAAAGGGAAGCACGACTATCAAAGAAGAGATTCAGATAGCAGGCTGAAGCTAAGCCAGACTTTGAGCAGTGGAGTCCAAACTCAAGAAACATTATACTCACAGCATGGTAGTCTATTAACAATAACAGATATGATAGGGGGAAATGGTACACTGAGCAAGAATGGGAAAATCACACCAAGCAATAGGAGGTCATCTATAAGTTTAGAAGAGATATAAAAGCAGGGGTGATTCAACCTAATTCAATTGAACCCTGCAAGTATTTTTCAAAGCCTTACCACTATTTTGAAAGAAAAAGGCTCAAGGCAGAAAAGATCATCAAATCCAAGAATGACAAAGGCAAGAAGTTGGCAGATGACGAAGTGTCGGAAGTAAAAGAAAAGATACAATCTGGAAAAAGACATAGTCATCAAAGAGCCAGAGGATTCTTAGAATTTATTTTCTAGGCATTTTGTAACTTTACTTTTAGAATAGTGTAACAAATCAAACAAATGTATTCCTTGAACCAACTTAAATGAAAGATTTGTTTGCACTTAGTGATATATGTGTTATTATTGTTGTTTAATATATGTTTAGCTCAGCATACTTTTCCCATATATTTTAATATTAATATTTTAGAATTGAAGTGTGTATCATTGAATTGGGGTTATGACTTCTCCAAATAGGGGGAGATTGTTGGGTACATTGGACACAATGTACTTGTCTTGAAGAGGCCCTTTTCAACTCAATGATATACACATGTTTGTATTTGATATATGTTTTTGTTTATGTATACAGGTTGCCTACTTCAGGTTGATTGGATAGGTGGACACATGAAGCTGACTGGGTTTTGATGAAAAAATGTCTAAGTATAAAAGCGTCAAGTGGAGTCAGCATAGTGCTGAGTGAAGTCAGCACAGTCGACATTTAGCAACTTGCAGTGTAGAAAAATGGCTAAGTATAAATGTGTCGACTCACTTCAACTGTGTCGACACACTTGTAGAAGCTATGTCGAGACAAGTCAATTTTCTCAACACACAAAAGACTGAGTCAGTTGTGTCGAGACAAGACAGTTGTATCAACACCTTGAAGAGTAAGTCAACTGTGTCGAGATAAGACAACTAAGTCGATATATAGAAGATTCAAGACAGCTGTGTCAAGACAAGTCAGTTGTCTCAACACCTTGAAGACTGATTCGGCGGTGTCAAGATAAGTTAGCATACTTGACACAATAAAGCATAAGACAGTTGTGTCGAGATAATACAACTGTCTCAATACAAAGAAGACAGGATATTCTACTAAGTAAGATTATGTTGAGGCCAACCAACTATCTCGACACAATGAAGGATTAAAGTATAGAAGTCTCGACATAAGGCAGAGTTAAAATATATAGAAATCAGGCATATAATTGTGTCGAGACAATCTAACTGTCTCGACACTAAGCCGAATTAAAGAGGTTGATACAGAAGATGGTTGTGTCGAGATGAGTCAACTATCTCGACACTTTCAAGTTCAGATGAAAATTCTTCCAAGTAGAATTGTGTCAAGACTGGTAAGATGTCTCGACACAAGTGTCGAGACACTTTGGACATCTCGACACTTATGTTTCTAAAGATGTGCAGAGTCAACACAGAAATGTCAAGAACAGTCAGAATTGTCACTTCAGCCATATTAATGTGATACTTCAACAGAAACTGTTTAAGGGGAGAATTTGAAGAATGATGTTAGATGCTGATGTCATCATCCAAAAACTAGCCATCCACGAAGGCTATAAATAGAGGGGTTGTCTACACAAACAAAAAATAGATAGAATCGAAAAAGCAAACATAAATTCTCATTCTATTCTCAACCCGAGAATGAGGAAGAGGAGAAGGTCTTCAAGAATATCTCCAGATCCTTTATCAAAGTCGATCTGAAGATCAAGGTGGATCTGATCTACAAATTTTTCAAGGTTTTCAAGCCAATCAACATTAAGAAGATTGCAGATCCAGAGAAGCAACTTTTCAGCCAGCCAAATTATCAAGAAGACATTCATTGCTGGTGAATTGAAGAATCTATGCTAACAGATATATCAGATTACAGATTTTCTATTTTCTGAGAATTTCATTTTTACCTCTATATTTTGTAAGATCTCCTTGAGATATGAGTGGGTAGGAGATCGTATCTTTAAGTAGTAGGCCTATTTTATAAAGACTGAGGTAGGGTTCTTGAGGGACCTGAGGTAGGTGGTTTGATTGAATCACTGAGTTGTAGGCCTATTTTATAATGGCTGAGGTAAGGTTATTGAGGGACCTGAGGTAGGAGATTGAGAGAATCTCTGAGGTAGGATCTGTTGGTCTGAGTGTAGGTTTCTTAATAGAAACTGAGCCTGTAGGATCTTTGGATCTGAGTTAAAGAGGATGAGCTATATCCTCATCTAGCACATTGCTAGTGAGGAAGAAGGGGGAAAGTCGATGTACCCTAGATAGGGAAACCACTATAAATTCTATGTGTGCTGTGGATTACTTTTGCTTGTGCTGTGATCTAAGTCTTTGTAACTGAAAAATTAGTTAAGTGATAAAGATCTGATAAAGTAACTTAAAAAGTCACCTATTCACCCCCCTCTTGGTGATTATCTACCCATAAGATTATCTTTCATTAACCAACGTTGTTTGGCCATCAGATATATGGCGATGCGATCTCAAGAAATGTGCATTTTCATGTAATGCCAAAGGGTGATTGTACTCTTCAATGAATTTTATCATCTTCCAGTTCTTACCCTCTGCGTCAACAGTGAAATGTAAGCAAGACAAGCTACAAGTCCTAGTATCGTAATGGTGGAACTTCTTATGATGATCGGTACATGGAATTTGAATCTTAAACCCTGCTTTTGAACACGAGAACTCCCATCCCTTGATGACTTGTGTATGGGTCCAATAAAATATATGTTGCTTTCACGCACTAAACCCGGATTTATGAGCATATTCAGAGTACATTTTGTACGCCTCTTCATCAGAATAAACTGTGGGAAAAACTACTCACTCCTTGCGCATCTTAAAACCAAATTTAAGGATATAAGGGCTGATACTTTGGAAATACGATCATATTTCACTCAATACGGACGTACTAAATGAAATTCGAGCGTATGCTAATAAATACGACCGTATGCACAATTATTCAGTTGAAAACAAGCAGTATCTTACGTTGTTTATTTCCTCATTTGCTGGAGCAGTCGACATCTCATCATGTGCCTCCCTAGAAGGCAGATTGATGTTCGACATGCCTCTGTTGCTCTCCCAGATCTATTTTGTGGGAAGCTCCTGTTGAGTTGGAATTAAAAATTACTTCCCTTGAATTCGCTCAAGTTTGCATAATTCTTTCAAAGTTGAGTTTGAATTTATCAATTATGTGGGAAGCACTTGTTGGGATTTTCGGTTGCAGGAGCATAATCCCTAAGAAATGTTAAATATAGAGTCACAAAAAATGCATACTTCGTACAATTTTATTAGAACCATAAAATTATTAAGTACTCAAATAAAGAGATATAAATCTGAAAATATACTGCAGAAGAACTCGTACTATGAAAATTCACATGAGTAATATAAACTTGACGAACAATTCGTAAAACAGACGCACAAGATTCTTACCAAAACGAACCTTCGCCATTGTAAGACGGCCAAACACCGCCACCGCCACCCCCGGGAAGAGATCCAAGTAAAGACGTGACCTTACTGCGAACATGCTGCTCGCCAACGTCACCACTTGTGCACAACCACCACCGTCTACGAGCATGGAACCATCGAGCAGCGCGCACCTTGTCGCGGCTCATAAATCTGATTGCTTACTGCTACTCACACGCTTTCACTCTACGTACGTTGTTGATGCAGTGCGCAATCAGATGTCAACTCCCGCCGTCGCATTCGATCGTGCATTGTCGCTCTGCTCTTCAAGGCTTTACCTCTCTTTAGTTGGCTCTTGTTGTGTTATCATAGCTTTGCTTCCCTCTCCTTTTATAGAGTCAAAATCCAATAACAATGGGGCATCAAACAAATGTTATGGCCTATTTCCTAAAAGCTTCTCATGCATGCAATCATTCATAGCACATGAACGGCTAGATGAAAAGTCTTCATTGGCCGCCGGTAGGTGAGAAATGTTAATCATATGGATTTGAAAAATCAAACCAACTAAATAATTAATCACCACCTTAGTTTTAATTTCAAACACCACATTCTGCAAAAGCACTATCTACAAAAAGTAACGTATGCACGAAACACAAATCTACATAAAGCACCAATCTGCATGAAACACCACCTCATGCATGAGACGTCAACTGACCTATCACAAGTTGAACTTCATCTCTGCTCTGGTTCACCTGTGGGATGTCGACACATCTGGATCACAAAAATTGACTCGCCGAACCTGAGCCACAGAAGAGAAATCCACTGCACCACCTCGACCATCCACCATATCACCTGCAGAAATAAAGGGCATATCACTTCACACTGTGGTCTCCATCATCTGATACAAATTACCAAACTTTACAGCCTTCATGAGCACGATACACCCACGTGTAACCGTTAAAACTCCTTTTCTCGCCGCAAAACGCAGCCACCCAAGTCCAAAATTGCCAACAATATCATATTCTTATGCGGCTCAAGCACTAAATGTACCATCTCAAGACTGCGCACTATGCCATCATGCATCTCTATGTCTGTCGTCTTTGTACTTGTAACTTGACAACCTGAGCCGTCACCCAAATAGACCGACTCAATCGTCACCTCCAGAGAACTGAACATTGATGAATCTAAGCATATGTGTTGTGATGCACTAATATTTTATATCCATCTATTGTCAGAGTCTTCATGACTCTGAGTGATGGTATAGAGACCATCACTCCCCACTCCTAAGATCTAGTATTATTATACCTGCATCCTAGACATCTCCTTAACTCTGCGAACACTATGGGCAATTTCTCCTGATGTGATAGCTTTGTCTATAGTGGTAGCAACCAACACCCTTCTTCGACACTGATCGAGCTCGTGCACCCCTCAATTCCCCATTGAATGCTACCCCTTCCATCTACTGCCAAAATATGCTCACCCCTAAGACTGGGGTTCTTCAGCATCTGACTAGACAGTAATGCTGGTTTTATCTCCTCCAGCCCCAATATATCCTTCCCATACATGAGCGTGGTCAACATGTGTTTAAAGGACGGTGGGAGAGAGGTAAGAAGTAATAGAGCCCTATCTTCTTCCTCCACCTTCATACCAACCACATGCAATTTGTTTCAAAGGTTATTGAATACATTAAAGTACTCTTGTAGGTTGCTACCCTCCTATTTCTTAAGCTCATACAATCGATGTTTTAACAACAACCATATGGTTAATGACTTGGCCAGATACAATCTCTCAAGTTTTTCCTAAAGTTTGATTGCAGATTCCTCAACACTAATGTTAAGGAGCACTTTGTCATCGACACACATCTTGATGGCGCTAGTGACATACTCATCTAAGTCAATCCACTCCTCATCCTTCACTTCAACAGTCAAATTTTCTCGTCCCTGTAAAACCTTCATCAACCCTGCTCAACTAGCATATCTTTTACGCGAATTTGCCACAAACTAAAATTTCCACTACCATTGAACTTCTACATTAAGTACTGAGACAAAGTTGTATTATTCTGTGACATAGTTATCCTCAGGTATGACTAAGGACCTGATTAATTCAGTGTGGGATTTGAAAGGATGGGAAAATTACCTAATTGTTCACCACCACAGACAAATCTTTCCTTAATGTCCAATCATTCACCTACAGAACATTGCTCTCATAACACTTGTAGGGAATTTCAGTCGCAGAAGGGCAATCCCAAGAACATCTAAATACAGATTCATAAGAAAATACAAACTTTGCACAATTTTATTAGCAAAATAAAATTAGTAAGTACTCAAATTAAGAGATACAAATTCGAAAATATACTACAGAAGAAATTAGACTACGAAAATCTGCAGGAGTAATATAAACTTGACTATAATTTATAATATAAATGCACAAGATTCAAACCAGAACGAACTTTTATTGTCGTCAGATGAACAACCACCGCCACCGAGAAGAGATTCAAGTAAGAACTTGACCTTGACAAGAACGCGCAGCCCGCCAACTTCACCACTTGTGCACAACCACCACCGTGTATGAGCATGCAACCATCGAGCACCACACAATGTTGCAGCCCACGAATCTGACGCCTTGCTACTACCCGCACACTTTCTCTCTACATTATCGATGCAATACGCAATCGGATGTCGACGCCTACCATCTCCTTCCGTCTTGCACTACCTCTCTCCTCTTCAAAGCTTTATCTCTCTTTGATTTGACTTTTGGTGTGTCTTCATAGCTTTGTTTCTCTCTCCTTTTAGAGAGCCAAAATTCAATAACAATGGTGCATAAAATACATGTTGTGGACTATTTTCTAGAAGCTTCTCATGTATGAACTCATTCAAAGCACATGGTCAACTAGAGGAAAAGTCTTTATTGTCGGCCGGTAGGTGAGAAATGTGAATCATATGAGTTTGAAAAATCAAATGAACTCAACTACTCCTGAATAGTTTTACAGAAAGGGCGTAAGGATCCATCATATATAGTGTACAACAATGTAACACAACGCATGTCATGTTTTTTTATCATTGTTGCCATTGGAAGGTCTAGAATCACGATGAAGTCAAAATGCATAGTTGTTTGACATTCCACGCAAAAAAATACAGTTAAGTCAATCATGCACTTTATACAAGTGACACTACATGGGTGCCCTCTTTAAAACCATGGCAGTACCCCCGTCTAGACATGGGAGAGGAACTACCAATGAGGAAGATGAGGAAATTCACCTTTGATAAAAGGGCTTTGTGATAGTATTGTTCAAAAAAACCCGGCTCGGCCTGAAAAAAACCCAGCTAGGCCCAGCCCCGTGCTAGCCCATCCCAGGCTAAGGACAGGCTTTAGGATCTGTTGGAACACCCTATTACTAATTTGGGCAAGGATCACTATGTTTCTCTTAGGAAACCAGGTTGACATAGTTGTATAGTGTAAAGGTCAACATTAGAATGAGTCTAGGGCTTAGAACTTAGGTTTGAAGCTACCCCCAAGGACCATTCAAGCTCAGGATTTCAAGCTAAGTAAAGAGATAAAAATAGTCGAACGACGGTCGACTATTGTCGAGCTCAGGTCGACGATCGTCGAGCTTAGGTCGACTACTTATGTCCTCAGCCTTCTGTTTGTTGCTGGCTTCGGTCGACTATCGTCGAGCTTTATTCGACGATCTCTGGCTGTGCTTGGGTCGACTATTTCTGGGAAAGTTTAGGTCGACGATCTCTGTTTGCTTCAGATCGACTATTTCTGTCAGACCAAGAACTTAGATAGTCGATCTCAGATCGAAGTTTTCTGTCTACTGCTTATCTTCAATATCTCTAAGCTCAGGTCGACGATCTTGGAGCTCAGATCGACGTTTTTTGTCAGAATGATCTATTTCTTCTCTGAGCTCTGGTCGACGATCGTGGAGCTCAGATCGACGCTTATTTTGAGAGATCGACGTTCTTAAGGATTCAAATGCTGTCGGTTTTTTGCAATGTTTTTAGCATTTAATTTCAAGAAGATTTGCCAGCCGTTTTCATTTATTCTGGAACAAGTTTCAAGGAATTATTTAGGAATGTTTCATTGGACTTTCCTCTAGAAGACAAATTCTTTATGGAAGGCATTTAATGTCTGATAACGGCTATCTTGGAAGAAATATATTCAGAGAATAAGATCGTCTTCAAAAATACTACTCTCCAAGAGAATTAATCTAGAGTCAATAGACGATAGAATCAAGAAACACACACTGTTACAGAAGAACAAGAAGAATTAAGCTGTGAAAGATAACCATCCTCTTGCTTACAGAAAAGTGATAAAAGCCTCATCTCAAAGAACTCCAGACACCTCATCTTTTAGCCTTTTTGCTGAAACAATTCTTTGCTGGAGATCTAAAGATCTGAAGTCCTATCACCCTAGAGCAAAGCTTCCCTTCCTGATTCATTCAACATCTCAGGGGGAGCCTTGACAACACAAGATCCACTAGTCTTCTCTCATTTGATTGAGAACAGAGAAGACACCTTCAACTGTTACTTTTTCTTTTTCCTGCTGTAAAGGGTTCTTGAACTCCCTTCAAAAGTTCTGTCTGGTTCTGAGAGCCTTGTCAAAACTCAGTGGTGGCAAGACACCTTATCAAAAAATCCAGTTTTGGTTTTTGAGCACCTTATCAAAAGCTCATTGGTGTCAGGACACCTTATCAACTCATCCTGAGTGGATTCCTACCAAGGGTGGTAGAAGAGTGGATGTACCCAGGTTTTTGGGGAACCACTATATTTCCTTGTGTCTTCTGGTTTGTTTGTGTGATTTGTCTGCTGTGTGCTGTGCTCTTTACTTCTTGGTTTTTAACTTCCTACTAGCACTCTACACTATATCATAAATTGAATTTTATATGTGCTGTTTATTTCAACTGTGAAAAATTATTTTAAAATACTCTATTCACCCCCCCTCTAGAGTTGAGATAGATCTTACCCTCACTTTCAATTAGTATCAGAGGCAGGTTGGTTGCTCATACAGGCTAACACCTGAACCAAAAGATCCTTGATAAGATCAATCTCTTAAGAGGATTATTTTCTATACATCTATCTATTTATTTAAATACATGACACAGAACAAAGATTATGCAAGCACCAGACCACCAGTGTGCAACCTTTCCAAGTTTGCACTCTGGAAGGCAAGGATTAGATTATACATGAACTCTATTGATGAAGATATTTTCAATTCTGTCTTGACAGTTTGTCCAAGTCCACCAGAAAGCTCAAGCACAAATGCTGTTCCACCTCCCTCAGGAACAGATGCAGACATAAAGAAATGGAAAACTGCAGATGCAAAGGCCATGAACATCTTAGCTCAGACAATGTCTGATGAGATATTTCAGAAAGTAGCTGACTGCAACTCAGCCAAAGGAATTTGGGACAAGCTCTCTGAAATTGTCTCAGGGTCTGCTGATGAAAGGAAAGATAGAAGATCTCATCTGATAAGCCAATATGAGAACTTCAAAAAGGGAGAAGCTGAATCAGTGGCTGACATGTACAATAGACTAAGTCTAATTGTCAATGAGTTAAAATCCCTGGACAAAGAAATCTCACTGACTGAGCTGAATGACAAAATCCTGATGTGCTTCCCCAGCACTTAGGATTCAAGAATCTGGCCAATCAAGGATGCCAGAAGTCTAAATGAGATTACCACTGAAGCTCTCCTGGGCAAGCTCAAATCCTATGAGCTGCTCATTAAAAATAGAGAAGAAGAACAAAAGGCTGCTTCACCAGCCTCAAGGAAAGAGAAGTCAATAGCTTTCAACGCTATTGAAGATCAGCCTGAAGAAAAACTCACAGGCAATGAGGAATTGGTCAGCCTACTAGCCAAAAGATTCTACAAGATGGCCAGAAAAGACTTCAGAAAGAGACCATACAAGGGTCATGACAAACCAAGGTATGACAAGTCAAATAATAATAACAAAGAAATCATATGCTTTGGTTGCAGGAAACCAGGCCACATTGTGCCTGACTGTCCAGAAAACAAGAATAAGGACAAGAAGGAAAGAAGAGAAAGAAGAAAAGAAAAGGATTACAAGAAGAACAGCTCAGACAAAGCCTCCTCCAGCAAGAACAAACATACAAGGAAGGGCTTTGTTGCTGAGACATGGAGTGAGACTGAAGAGGAATCTGAAGCCTCATCCAGTTCCAGTGATGATGAGGATGATGAAGATGAAAAAGAATTCTGTATGATGGCTATCAATGCCTCACAGCAAAACTCTGATGAAGAATCAGATTCAGACTCAGAAGTTCAACCAGATGAAGATCAGGTAATCAATTCTTTTGATTTTAATTCTGAGGACTTCAAAAATGAATTTAAGACACTGTGCCTAGATTTATTAAATTCTGAGAAGGAGATAATCTCTCTCAGGAATCAATTATCTGAGTATAGTGTCCTAAACTCAAATAACCTCAAACTCTCTGAGGAGTTAGAATGCTGTAGGGAGGAGATAGCTTCACTGAAAAGTGAACTATCAAAGGCTAAAAAGTTTGAAGAATCCCTAAATGGGAGAAGTATCAGACTGATGGACATTACAAGCACAGTGAACTCTAGACTCAATAGTACACTGGGCTTGGGTGCCTCATCCAGCCAACCTATAATATTAACAACTCCAATCAAATTTGTCTCTGACAAAGGAAAGGGAGTAATAGAGGTAGCTATGAAGAATGCAGATCTGTCAGAGAAAAATCCAGTTCAACAGATTGCGTCGAGCAGAGCTCGACGATCGTCGAACAGAGCTCGACGATCTAAGCACAGATCGTCGACCTCAGATCGACGATATCCAAACTCTGAACTTCGCCATAATCAATCTTCGAACAGAGATCGACGATCTGACCCAAGATCGTCGACCTCAGCTCGACGATGGTCGAACGGAGATCAGGTCTGTGAACATTTCTTCAATGGCACATCTAGATTCAGTCCTAGAGGTCCCACATCCCAAGGCTTTAACCCCTATACTGAATGGATAGTACCTCCTAGGAGATATCATCCTGAAGGTTATAAGGATCAACCTGGGATGTCTTTTGTTTCAGAATTTAAGGGATATCAACCTAGGCCCAAGGTTAACTGGGTCAAAAACAAATAAGCTGTTCTTGTGCAGGTGAAGACCTATCCAGCCTCAAACCATCAATGGTATCTGGATAGTGGGTGCTCAAAGCACATGACAGGGGACAAGGAAAACTTCACTTCCTTCAAAGCCAAGCTTGGACCCAAAGTAATTTTTGGAGACTCAAGCTTTGGAACTACAAAAGGATATGGTGCAGTCCAAATTGGCTCAGTCACCTTCAAGAAGGTGGCATATGTTGAAGGACTCAAGCACAACTTGATAAGTATCAGTCAACTGTGTGATGAAGGATATCAAGTGACCTTCAACAAAGCCATATGCAAAGTCAAGTCAGAGGACAACACAACTGTGTTGACAGGTAGCAGAAGAGGTAACATTTACTTAGTGGATTTTCATTCACCTGTAGTAGATATTTGCCTGTTTAATTCCATTTCAAAACCAAATATTTTATGGCATAAGAGACTAGGTCATATCAACCTTAGAACTATTGCTAGGCTATCCAAGGACAACCTTGTTAGAGGACTACCTTCTGGCCCCTACAAGAAGGAAGAACTTTGCAAGGCTTGTCAATTAGGCAAGCAAACTAAAAGTAGTTTTAAATCAATTAATAAGAGTGATTCACCTAGGATTTTGTACCTATTGCACATGGATCTTTTTGGACCCATATCAGTGCAAAGCCTAGGAGGGAAATCCTATACTTTAGTGGTTATAGATGACTTCTCAAGATTCACTTGGGTATTCTTTCTGAGGAAGAAGTCTGATAACTTCAAGTGTTTGACAGATTTTCTCAAATGCATTCAGATTGAGTTCAACACTCACATTGCCCTGATCAGAAGTGATCATGGGACAGAGTTTGATTCTCTTCTCATGCAAGAGTTCTGTCAAAGTGAAGGGATCAGGCACACTTTCTCAGCTCCTAGAACTCCTCAACAAAATGGGGTAGCTGAAAGGAAAAATAGAACCATAATTGAATCTGCTACTACATTGTTGACAGATGCTCACCTACCTCTATCCTTTTGGGCTGAGGCAGTGAACACCTCCAACTATGTATTAAATAGAAGCCTGATACATAAACTAAAGGGCAAGACTCCCTATGAATTGCTCAAAGGGAAGAAACCTAAGGTAAATTATTTTAAATTTTTTGGCTGTATTTGTTATATTCATAATAATGACAAGAAATATCTAGCTAAATTCCAAGCTAAAGCTGATGAAGGGGTGTTTCTGGGATACTCTATGATCAGCAAGGCCTATAGGGTTTATAATAAATCTTCCTGTAAAATAGAAGAATCTGTTCATATTATTTTTGATGAAGCTAACATGTCTTTCAAGGAGAAGAATGCTTCTACCATAGAACCTTTGCAGGTACATTCTCTAGCTGAAGACTTGAACAAATTGCAAGTTGCTGAAAAGAATGAAAGCATTGATGATGAAGAAGAAATTCAACATCTGGAAGAAAATCACCTTGAAGAGCCAGTTGTTGTTCCACAAGAGGAAACAACAACACAGGCTGGTGAACAATCAACACCCCCTGTTGATTTAGTAACAACAAGAGATCATCCAATCACTAAGGTAATTGGAGAGATCTCAGCTGGTGTGCAAACCAGAAATCAGGTCAACTAGAACCTGATGCACACTTGCTTCCTATCTCAAATTGAGCCTCAATCCATTCAAGATGCAGAGCAAGATCCACACTGGATTATTGCAATGCAAGAGGAGTTTCATCAATTTGAAAGGAACAAGGTTTGGGAACTAGTGCCTAAGCCAAAGGATCATCCCATTGTTGGAACAAAGTGGGTATTCAGGAACAAGCTGGATGATCAAGGAGTTATAGTCAGAAACAAGGCAAGGCTAGTTGCTCAAGGGTACTCTCAACAAGAAGGAATAGACTATGATCAGACCTTTGCACCAGTTGCAAGGTTAGAAGCCATCAGAATATTCCTAGCCTATGCTGCCCACAAAAGTTTCAAAGTGTACCAAATGGATGTGAAGAGTGCATTTCTCAATGGGGACATCAAAGAGGAAGTCTATGTTAGACAACCTCCAGGTTTTATCTCTCTAACTCACCCTGATTATGTTTTCAAACTGCATAAAGCATTATATGGTCTCAAGCAAGCTCCTAGAGCATGGTATGAGACCCTAGCATGCTTTCTTCTGGAAAATGATTTTGTTAGGGGGAGAGTAGACCAAACTCTTTTTATTAGAACCCATAAGTCCCATACCCTACTAGTGCAAATTTATGTAGATGACATTATTTTTGGTTCTACTGATTCAAACTTGTGCAAAAAAATTTCCAAGCTTATGCATTCTAAATTTGAAATGAGTAGCATGGGTGAGCTGTCCTTCTTCTTAGGATTGCAAGTCAAGCAACATGCTGAAGGCATATTTATTTCTCAAACCAAGTATGCTAAAGAATTGGTTAAGAGATTTGGTATGTCTGAGGCATCTTGTATGAAAACACCCATGCCTACCAATGCTGTATTGGATGCTGATGAACATGAGAAACCAGTTGATCAGACAACATATAGAGCAATGATTGGCTCTCTATTGTACCTTACAGCCAGTAGGCCAGATATAATGTTTGCTACATGCATATGTGCTAAATTCCAAGTTAGCCCTAGAGAGTCACACTTAACTCTAGTTAAAAGGATTCTTAGGTATGTAAACAGTTGTCCAAATCTAGGTCTCTGGTATCCAAAAGATTCAGCATTTGATTTAACTGGATTCTCAGATGCTGATTATGCTGGATGCAGAATAGACAGGAAAAGCACCAGTGGAACATGTCAGTTCCTTGGTGACAGACTTGTCTCCTGGTTTTGTAAGAAGCAAACATCTGTGTCAACCTCAACTACTGAAGCTGAGTATATGGCTGCAGGTAGTTGCTGTTCACAAATATTATGGATACAGAATCAGCTCTTAGACTATGGCTATAACTTAGAGAAGTCTAAAATTTTCTGTGATAATACTAGTGCTATCTCTATAGCACAAAATCCAGTCCTCCATAGTAGGACAAAACACATAGAAATTAGGTATCACTTTCTAAGAGATAATGTAGAGAAAAATAAAATTGAACTTCAATATATTCCTACTGATTTGCAAAGGGGAGATATTTTCACCAAACCTTTGGATGAAAAGAAACACAGTTTCTTCCTAAATCAGTTAGGCATGTTAGATGGAGGAAGCCTAAATTAAATTACAAGATTTTGAAAAGATAAAACAGACCAAGACTAGGCTTAAAAATCAATTCTTTTTGTGTCTGTAGAATAAGTTCTGTCTCTGAACTGAGCTCGACATTTTCCCAGAAAACGTCGAACGGAGATCGACGTTTTCCCATAAATCGTCGACTGGAGATCGACGGTTCTTGAGGCGTCGATCTGAGTTCAGCGCCGCCGTTAGATCTAGGATTTCATTCTGTCTGCTCTTTGGTCGTCGAGCGAAGCTCGACGCTCTCAATAACGTCGAACGGAGTTCGACGCTATTGGCGTCTCTTCAAATTCCCTCTGTAGCCAAATCATCGAGCTGAGATCGACGTACTGTCGAACTGAGCACTACGATTTTCCCTTTTCGCGTCGAACGCTAATATAAAATCATTTTCCGGCCGCCGCTCATCGTTTACGCCTTCATACTCTCTGCAAATTCTCTTTCTCTCCAAAACCTTCTACACTTGGTCGCGTTTGTTCAATCTTTGCAGGTACAGATGGCTTCAACTATTGCCGCCCTTTCGAAGATGAAATTTGACATCGATTTTGATATCGATATAAGCTCGTTTGATGGAAGCGATCAACGCTTCAAGGATATTCTCAGTTTGTTCAGAGATCAGCAATTGTTGGAAATAATGTCTACCAGAATGAAAATTGCTTCAGATGAAATAAAAGAATGGTGCTATTCTGCGACAGATGAGAATGAGAATTCTGTCATCGGCTTCATCAAAGGGACCCAGGTACAACTGTCCCCGGCTCTCTTAACTGAAGTGTTTCATCTCAGTACTGGAGAAGACTCTATTGAATTATCTGGAGAAGAATATGATTCCATGCTTGATCGAATGGGTCACAATGCTGTGAATCCTAATAAACTGCTGAAGAAGAATCTGTCATTGGAATTTCAGTTTTTGGCTTATGTAGTTGGGAAAGTGCTGCTGGCCAAGCACTCTGCCCATGATACAATTTCAAGATATCAGTTTTGTCTGATGGGAGCTCTGCTGGATAAGAAACATCTGAACTGGGGATCAATTTTCTTCAATCTGATTAAGAAAAAGCTGAATAAGACTGCTGTCAGCTTTGGGAGAATTCTAGGGGTCTATCTGCATTTCAGATGCCCTGAGTTGCTAACCTCTTCTGGGATGTTCATTAATGCATCCAAGAGGCTCTCCTGTGCCCTTTTTGGCAAATGGGACAGGCAGATCATCAATCCCTCCAGAGCTGCTGCATCGACTCCTGCTTCAGGCACAAGGACTGTCTTAGTCACTCCACCTCTGGTCTCTGCACCAGCAGAAGGGTTGCCTGCTCCTCCTCCTCCTCCAGCTGTCTCTACCCCAGCCATTTCATCCTCACCTCCAATCTCTACCATAGCCATATCTTCCCCAATTACCATTTCTTCACAAGTTTCATCCCCTCTAGCATCTACCTCTAAGGTATTCCTTCCTCTCTTCTCTTACCCATCCTTTTCCACTCCATCATATTCTCTTTTAGATGAATCCTTTATGGATGATTCTCATCCTTCCTCTCCTCCTGAGCCTCCCTCTACCTCCTCATTCCAACAAATGATGGAAGACATTTTCTCTCAACCTATCTTCACTCCTTCTCTTACCCCTTCTATCTCCACCTCACCTCATTCTATCTCCTCCTTTCCTATATCAGAACCATCCATTCCCTTACCTCCTATCTCCTCTTTCCCCATGCCACCAGCTCCAGCAAACATCCTTCCAACAACCTTCTCTCCTACCTCTGCTCAAGCCCCTCTTGAGCATGTAGATCTATCAGCCCTGGATGACAGGTTATATGAGCTGTTAGCTCCAAAGCTAACCTCATTACTGGAGACCACTCTGGCTCCACTCCTGACCCATGTCAAGGAGCTGTCTTCCAAGCTATCATCTTTCATTTCCTCTCAGGCAACTTCATCTTCTGGGTGCCTTGATTCACTTATCTCTGAACCAAGGCAGGGGGAGATGCCATATGAAGTAGTTTTTGCAATGAACCTCCAGAGCCTGCTCTCCAAGTTTAATGCTGGATACTTCAGATTCCTGCCAGTTCCTCATACTGAAGATCTGTCTAAGGCCATTGTGCCTATTTCCGTCTGTAATCCCAGCCAAATTGAAGCATATATAAATTCTTGGAAGGCTGTGGATGTTGTTATGTCCATCTCTGATGCTGCTACTAAGGCCATTGTGCCTCTTCTTGATGATGCTGCTACTGCTGTTGTAGATATTTCTGATGATATTGCTGTTGATTCTGATATGCTTGTTGATACTTCTGCTGCTGATTCTGTTTACTCTGCTGCTGCTCCCTCTCCTCCTGCTCTTGCTGTTTCTGCAAAGCTTAAAGCTCAAGAAGAGTATATCAGAAGAATTGATGATCTGTATGATCAACCTCAGAGTTCTGAGAGTGATCAGTACAGGACAGATTCTGATGATTCTGCTAGCACTATTGCCAAGAAAAGGAAAGCTAGGAGCAAAGCAATGATGCCTATTTCCCCAGCTCAAGCAAAGGACTCCAATGATATTCCCTTCTACATTCTGCATGATTGCCCCATTTCTGAGCCATGGATGCAATACTCCAAGAACCAATTAAAGGCTATGAAGAAGAAGAGGAAGCTAGACAAGTATGAAAAAGGATCTTCTCACTATCAGCCTCCTCCTCCTCCTCCTCCTCCAGACTCTGGTTCAGGCTCAGCCCCTCAAGCTCCAGTTTCCAGACACAGTTCTTCCCAGTCCTATCAGAGATCCTATCAAAGGGGACAACATCAAAGGGGATATCAATCCAGAAGAGATCAATATAGAGGAAGCCAGAGAGGGCACAGATCTTATCAAAGGGAAGGACAAGGCCACTCTGACTCTTCTTCAGGTCCTTTCCCTTACAGGCTGAAAGACACAATTGTTTCCAGGACTCCTCCTGCTTCTGAATCTCTCAATAGGTATGAACCTCCTGTTCCTTTTGAGGATCCTGAGAACAATCCTCTATCCTGGACAGCAAGAATGAAAGAACTAGCTACTCTTGATCAATTAAAGAAAGCCAGAGAGCAAGGCATGGACATCTCCAATATAACAACTTTATCAGATCAAAGGAAGAAAGAATTGGAAAGATATGCTTCAAGAAAATTTTTTAATCCAGAAGACTATATGAAGCTGCACCCAAAGGCTGTAGTTCCAAGGCCAAGATCTCTAACTTCTCTAGGTGCAGAGGATGACAGAAGATCAAAGAAAGAAAGTCAGAATCCTAACAGAGAAATTTTGTTTAAAAAGGGAACTGAAAAGAAGTGAACTGTGTAAGCTGAACATCATTCTCTCTTGGATATTTGCTGTCTTTTTATCTGTGATCTGCTTTGCTGCTATATATCTCCTCTGCAGTATTGATTTAGCTTTTGTGTTGATGTATGCTTATTTATTTTCTAATTTTGTCTGTAAATAGTAATCCTAACGCAAATAGGGGGAGATTGTTGGAACACCCTATTACTAATTTGGGCAAGGATCACTATGTTTCTCTTAGGAAACCAGGTTGACCTAGTTGTATAGTGTAAAGGTCAATATTAGAATGAGTCTACGGCTTAGAACTTAGGTTTGAAGCTGCCCCCAAGGACCATTCAAGCTCAGGATTTCAAGCTAAGTAAAGAGATAAAAATAGTCGAACGACGGTCGACTATCGTCGAGCTCAGGTCGACGATCGTCGAGCTTAGGTCGACTACTTATGTCCTCAGCCTTCTGTTTGTTGCTGGCTTCGGTCGACTATCGTCGAGCTTTGTTCGACGATCTCTGGCTGTGCTTGGGTCGACTATTTCTGGGAAAGTTTAGGTCGACGATCTCTGTTTGCTTCAGATCGACTATTTCTGTCAGACCAAGAACTTAGATAGTCGATCTCAGATCGAAGTTTTCTGTCTACTACTTATCTTCAATATCTCTGAGCTCAGGTCGACGATCTTGGAGCTCAGATCGACGTTTTCTATCAGAATGATCTATTCCTTCTCTGAGCTCTGGTCGACGATCGTGGAGCTCAGATCGACGCTTATTTTGAGAGATCGACGTTCTTAAGGATTCAAATGCTGCCGGTTTTTTGAAATGTTTTTAGCATTTAATTTCAAGAAGATTTGCCAGCCGTTTTCATTTATTCTGGAACAAGTTTCAAGGAATTATTCAGGAATGTTTCATTGGACTTTCCTCTAGAAGACAAATTCTTTATGGAAGGCATTTAATGTCTGATAACGGCTATCTTGGAAGAAATATATTCAGAGAATAAGATCATCTTCAAAAATACTACTCTCCAAGAGAATTAATCTAGAGTCAATAGACGATAGAATCAAGAAACACACACTGTTACAAAAGAACAAGAAGAATTAAGCTATGAAAGATAACCATCCTCTTGCTTACAGAAAAGTGATAAAAGCCTCATCTCAAAGAACTCCAGACACCTCATCTTTCAGCCTTTTTGCTGAAACAATTCTTTGCTGGAGATCTAAAGATCTGAAGTCCTATCACCCTAGAGCAAAGCTTCTATTCCTGATTCATTCAACATCTCAGGGGGAGCCTTGACAACAAAAGATCCACTAGTCTTCTCTCATTTGATTGAGAACAGAGAAGACACCTTCAACTCTTACTTTTTCTTTTTCCTGCTGTAAAGGGTTCTTGAACTCCCTTCAAAAGTTCTGTCTGGTTCTGAGAGCCTTGTCAAAACTCAGTGGTGGCAAGACACCTTATCAAAAAATCCAGTTTTGGTTTTTGAGCACCTTATCAAAAGCTCATTGGTGTCAGGACACCTGATCAACTCATCCTGAGTGGATTCCTACCAAGGGTGGTAGAAGAGTGGATGTACCCAGGTTTTTGGGGAACCACTATATTTCCTTGTGTCTTCTGGTTTGTTTGTGTGATTTGTCTGCTGTGTGCTGTGCTCTTTACTTCTTGGTTTTTAACTTCCTACTAGCACTCTACACTATATCATAAATTGAATTTTATATGTGCTGCTTATTTCAACTGTGAAAAATTATTTTAAAATACTCTATTCACCCCCCCTCTAGAGTTGAGATAGATCTTACCCTCACTTTCAGGATCATACAAGGGCCCCGTATAGGCCATTTTCTCGGCCTGATGCTCGGCCCATGTCGGGCAAAGCCTTATTTGCCGACCCGGCCCGAGTCCGGTCATGAAGGAAATCCCTCCTCAACAGGATTTCATTAAGAAATTCCGCCTTAGGCAGGATTTTCTAAGATTTTCCTTTTATTAAAAAAATTAAGATTTCAATTTTAATTATTTAATTAAATAATATATTTAAACAAAATTAAATAGTTAGGCCAGCCCGGAACGGCCATGGGGGCCATGGCGGTGTGGAAAAAAATTTAGCTGCGTTTCTCCCACTTGATTTTAAGTGGGGGATTAAATACGAACGTATGATTCAATATACAACGGTTGATTTGTTTTCACAGAATATTGCGGTATTGAAAAAATACTATCAGTATTGTCAGTATTTCGATCAAAACCATTTTTTATAAGTATCAACGGTTTGATGCGCTCCCCCACCTTGATCTTAGGTGAGAGGAATGCACCTAAATTTTTTTTGACGGTGTGGGGCTGGTGCACGAGCAAGTCTCGGTCCCAAGCCCGGGTAGAAAAATCCGAGGGAGAGCTTTTTAGATAGGCCTTCTTTGCGGTGGGATAGGAAGGGATATGAGTTACTTTCCACTAGATTAAAACGACCAGGGAGGAACTCGGCACAGGGAGATCAAGGGTGGAGTATGAGCAATTGCGGGTTATAGAAATAGGTTAACTTTATTATTGGGTGAGGGGAAAAATGATAATTGACGACCACAAATTGTTTGATGGTGCACCGCATTACCCAAAAAAAGGTGTAAGTGGGACTTCTTGTTAGATTTATAAGAGTTACAATGCTCCACCCCCACTGATGCATGCATAAACATTACCTCCCCTATGACAATTTTTCGATGCGAATGAACTATAGCCACAAGCAATCCCCCAACACACGACTGCAGTCCAAGGGAATCATAAGGGATAGATTTTTATTCGCCTAATGATAAAAAAAGTGTGGAGGTGATCTCCATAGAATTGAATTGATGGTGCACACCACACAACACAAACCACACAAATGACAGCTCACGAGAGGCCCCCCGTGCGGACAACAATATGCAGGTGACAACATTTATCAAGCGACAATGTTCGCTGTGCTACAACATTCATCTGGTGGTAAACATTCAGCGGGTTACAACATTCAGCGAGTGGCAATATTCGGCAGGGAACAACACTCATGCTTCCAGCAACATTCGCCGTGCGAAACAGTTGTGCACCTAGCAACATTCGATGGGGCATAACATTCATCTTGTATTATCATTCGTCAGGCGACAACATTTGTCGGACGACAACAATCGATGGATGGCAATATTTGTCGGGAGACAAAATTTGTTGGGCTACAACATTCAGTGGGCGCTACATTCATGCAATCAAAAACATTCGTCGGGCGACAACATTTTGCTGGCCACACCATATGTCAGTTAGCAATATTCAGCTCTGCGTCAACTTTAGGTGATCGGCAACTTTCGCACATGCAACATTCAGCGTGTGGCAAAATTCGTCCGGCAGGCTTTTCTGCAGTCGGGCGTGCTTCGCCAAAATCCAGGCGGGGTTTGCCCGCACTTATGTACTAGCACTACATGTTTATTATAATTTATGTTTTAATTTATTTATATATATTAATGCATCTTGCTACAACCTGTACTGTTAGATGCAAATTATATTTGATTTTTGGCTAAAACAAAGAATAACAGATTGATAAAGAGCAAATGTTAAATGAGGGCCATGAGAGAATTTAATCTATTTTTAGATGAATCCCATTATTATAAACTAAAAATACAATTTAATCAATCCTGCACTTTATGCGAGTTATGTTGGAGCATGCGATCCACGCTTCTTGGTTTGCTAATAACAAATCTCATTTGTATTTGATCTTTGTATATTTATGATGTGTAGATATCACAAGTTTAACTCTAATGCCATTTGGGTGTTGATTCGGGTAAGAACAGATGAGCTCAGGAGATATCGCCAGACGATATTGGGTATCCCCCACCGGTAACAGTGGCATTAGCAGTTAACTCACTCTCTTTACACGACTGGAGGTTTATTCACTATCACTTGACGATATTGGATATCGCCGATCGGCGACAGACAACGATTGACATAACTAATCTGCGATGCGAAAATGAGGAATACGTCGGATACGTGGCAGCCGTTAACGCTATTTCCAGTAGGCGATACCCAGTGTCGCTCGGCGATATCGCCAAAGTATACAAGCCAGTAAATTTTTTGTGGAGATCATGAATTTCATTATCTGGAGTGTTCCTTCCTGTTGATACAACCCAGAGAGCTCCATAATGTAGAATTACTCCATACTATCAATAAGGACAAAGAGCGAAAGATCGACGGCACGTACGCGACATTCAAAGCAATCTTGGCAAGGATTCATCGGCATCTCCAGTGCGTTGTTTATAGGGAGTTTTAATTCTAAAGTTTTCTTTTTGTTTTTTTCTTTATTCCTATTGTAATTGAGAGAGAAAATAGCTGCCTTGTGCGTTGCGTCTAAGTCTTTGCGTTGCTTATGAGAGAATGTATTTTTCATAATCCTTTGTCTCTAGCTCTATAGAGATATATTGTACTCAGATTTAGTACTATTGCAATAAATTATTATTATTTTCTATCTTTATAAATTTCTGAGTATTCAACTCTGCTTATGAAAATTTAGCCTTGATTTCCTTGTATTTCACCAAGTAAAATTCTATTTAGTTAAAGTAAATTAATTAACCCTTATTCACCCCCCCCCCCTCTAAGGGCGCCTCACGATCCAACACTTGATATCAGACGAGGTTACTCTAAAATCAGTTTTACCACCGTGAGTGATGTCGCAAAACACTCACACGTTTTCTGAGGGGCAAGGTATAAGTAGACCACCCTTATTCACGGGCACTTACTATATCTAATAGCTTTAGATATTGAAGTATGGGGCATGATAGAAACATGCTACACTTCCCCTATAACTGTAGTAGGAAGTGTCACAATGGAAAAACCCAAGGACAAATGGGACGAAGTTGATAAGCTTGGTTGTAAGAATAACGTTAAGACAATGAATGCCTTATTCTGCGCGTTAGATAGGACTGAATTTAATCGTGTTTGTGCATGTGAAACTGCGTATGATATATGTAATCTCCTTGAAGTTACTCATGAAGGTACATCTCAGGTGAAAGACTCAAAAGCTTTTCTAGTTAGAGTCAGAGTTTGAGAAGTTCAAGATGGAGGTTGATGAGGATATAGACTCCATGTACACAAGGTTCAACAAGATCGTGAATGACTCGAAGATTTTAGGAAAGAGTTTCTCAAATGGAGATTTGGTGAGAAAGATACTTAGATCGCTTCCCCCGAAGTTCAATCCAAAAGTGACTGCCATCTCGGAGTCACACGATCTAAAGTCTCTCCAAATTGAGAACCTGATTGGAAATCTGAAAACCCACGAAGTGGAACTGAGGATTCAACAACAATAGTATAGCCTAGAGCCAAGGAAGAAAGCATTGACATTGAAGTCCAAGAAGGAAGTGGAAAGTGAGTCTAATGAGAATGATGAAGAAGATGAAGAAAGTCTGTTCATGAGGAAGTTTAGGAAATTCATGAGAAATCATGAAAGAAGAAATGCTTTCAGTAAGGTGTTCAATAAAAAATAATCTGGATACAAGAAAAGCAAAGCCAAAGATGATGGAGATGATGATGAAGAGCAACCTCCACCAGAGTGTTACCACTGTAGGAGAGTTGGCCACATAAAGAGTAAGTGCCCAAAGTATCTGAAAGAGCTGAAGAAAAAGAAGAACAAGAAGAAGGATAAGAAGAAAGTTCTGGAGGATTAAACCTGGGATGACATCACATCAGAGGATTCAAGCAGTTCAAGCTCAAAGACTAAAAAGGAGGCCAATATGTGCCTGATGGGAAATGATGTTTCGTAATCTGATGACGAAAGCAGTATCTAGAGCGACACAGAGGTAAATCCTCCTTCTTATGAAGATTTATATACTGAATTTTTACAAACTTGCAAATATTTTGACAAAAGCTTAAATGAGAATAAATTACTCAATTCATAAAATAAAGAGCTTTTAAAAGAATAAAAAGTTATCAAATGAGATATAAATACTTGGGAAGGAGAAAACAACTTGTCAAGTGGACTGTCCCTCTTCGAAAAGAATACTAGAACTTGAGAAAGATCTCTCTAAATATCGGTCTCAGGTTGAATCTCTTACAAGAGAAAAAGAGACCTTAGAGAGATCTCTGAAGTTTTCTCAATCTCAAGTAGAAGGCAGCAAAAAGGCCTTCACAAACCGATGCGACACTATAGTTGCTGAAAATACTGCAATGAGAGGCCGAGTCCGTGATCTAGAAATGGCCACTAACAAGTTTGGAATGGACCAAAAATCACTGAATATGATTTTGGCGAGCCAATGCTATAGTTTGGCAAAATTTGGAATCGTATACTCTCCAGAACACTATTGGTTGAAGACATCCATTGTCGTCGGCGATAAGAAAAAATATAAAAATTCATTTTTTTAAATAATCATGATAAATCTATTGTAACTGCTTCTTCCATCAATAGTTCAAAATCTATTTTGAAAAATCCATCAACTATTTTCATCACATGTGCCAAATGTAAAAAGTTTGGTCACACGTCTCATACTTGTAGAAGGACAGGACACTATTCTGTTAAACAAGTCTGGGTACCTAAGGCTTCCACCAACACTATGGGTAACCAGATCTTTACTCTCATCCTCTTTCTAGGTGTGTTGGTATGCTAAGGACAAAAAAGATGTGTGGTACTTAGACTCTGGGTTTTCCAAGCACATGACGGGCAACAAATCAAAATTATTTAGCCTAAAGATGTAGAAAGGAGGAGTTGTTACATTTGGTGATATGGAAAAGGAAAGATCATCGACACTGGTGTAGTAGGTGACAAGTCAATTATTATCTCAAATGTTTTTTATGTTAAAGGTTTGAAGCATAACTTAATTTCTATAAGTCAATTATGCGATATTGCTTTAAACTTCTTATTTGATTCATCTTCAAGCATGTGCAAAATTTTTGATTCCAAAACAAACATTATTGTTTTTACTGCTCCTAGATTTCAAAATGTTTACATGATTAAATTTAATGGTTTATCACATTCTTCACTAAAATGTTTTATGTCTAAAAATGATGAATTAGATTTATAGCATAGGTGTCTTTGTCATTCTAGTTCCAAGCTAAATGTAAAATTGTATCAAAATAAACTAGTTAAAGGTTTACCTGGTTTACATGAAAATCTATCTTCTTTATGTTCACCATGTCAAAAAAGGAAATTTTCAAAATCTTCATTTGAGAGAAAAAATGTCATTTCCACTACTAGACCTTTACAGTCGATTCATATGGATTTGTTTGGTCAAATTACTACACAAAGTCTAGGAGGTAGAAAGTATAATTTTGTTTTGATTGATGATTATTCACGTTTATGCTGGACAATCTTCTTAACATCAAAATCTGATGCATTCTTAGAATTTTCCAGATTATGTATACGTGTTAAAATTGTACTAGATTTAAAAATAAAATGCATTCGTTCAGATCATGGAGGTGAATTTGATAATGAAAAATTTGTATTTTTTTTATAACGAGTTAGGAATTAAGCATGAATTTTATGTTCCTTGCACACCGCAACAAAATGGAGTGGTAGAGAAGAAAAATAGAACACTTCATGGACTAGCTCGTACTATGTTATCAGAATATAAATTACTTAGATCATTTTGGGCTGAAGCTATTAGCACTACATGTTATGTTATTAATCGTGTTATGCTTCGACTTTTCTTAAAATTAACATCTTATGAATTATATTTTCAAAAGAAACTAAATGTATCTTATTTTAAAGTTTTTTGGTTGTAAATATTTTATTTTAAACAGTAAAGATAATTTAGGCAAGTTTGATGAAAAATATGATGAAGGCATTTTTATTGGATATTCTTCAACTAATAAAGCTTTTAGAATTTACAATAAAAGGACAAAAGTGGTTGAAGAATCTTTTCATGTTAAATTTGATGAGTTTTTCTCATGTGTAGATGCTAATCCTACAGGTAATGATGAAGAGCCCTTCCCTCCACTAAGTTCAGATGATGATGAACTCCTTGGAGACAAAGAAGAAGAAAAAGAAGAAGAAAAAGGAGAAGAAGTGCAAGAATATATGCCTCCAAGCGAGCTAAGATATTCAAAAGATCATCCGCAAGATTTGGTTATTGGAGAACTGTTGCGCGCTAGGGTTCGAAGAAAATAAACACAACCGAACTAGCAACTCAATGAGGCAAGTATACCTATCGAATTATAGCTAGGGGACACAAGTGTCGTATTGAAATCCGGGAACTGTTGAGTATGCTTACTCACACGAAAACTATTATTTTATCGACGGAAAAACTAGGATTTAGAGAATCTAATTGAGATTAAGGAAATAAAACTAATGCTAGAAAGAGAGCTATTGCAATTAAGTAAAGTGCTATTAAGTAAAACGATTACGACAGAAGGTTGAAACTATGAAATGGAAATGCACTCGATCAAGAATCACCTCGGCTAAAGACGATTTAAGAAAATGAGATAAAAATCTAAACTTAATAGGGTAAAGGTCCTTGACCATGGAGGTTCCTAAAGCTTGAACACGATTCTCTCGAAGTCGTGCCCAACTGAGTTTAGGATGGTCCGACCGACTCTCGTCTAAATTGGAGGCCTAAAACTCGCTTTACGCGGTGAACCCCACTATTGGATTTTACTCCAATCCGGGAGATTTGAACGTCTGCCTCTCTCGAGGGGTGCGTACAACTCCCTTTACTCTTGAATGCTCATTTCATTCTATCGGCCTCTCGGCTAGCCCAGAATGAAAGCAAAGTTGGAGTGTATATATCGATAATATACCTCCAACCCATGATTAATCAAGAGTAATTCAAGGCCCTAACCTAAAAAGAAAAGATTAGTTAAAACATCATAACTTAATCGCTCGAACCTCGGATCATCAAGATCGAGTACAAGGAGGATTAGTTAATCATAATGGAGTGGAGGGGGGGATGAGTAGTAAAGCATATAAAGGAACACAAGTAAAAAAAAGAACACTTATATTAATGAAAAGGAGCAAGTTACACTATGGAAAAAGAGATTACAGTTGCATGAATTTAAAGTCCTATTCTGGCCCTACAAGTAGCACTAAGCAAGAGCAAGATTACAATAAAAGCTAAAACAAACTAAGATTAAACTAGGGTTAAACAAAAATTACAAAGAGAGGGAGAGAGAGAGAGAGAGAGAGAGAGAGAGAAAAAGCATAAAAACTAGAAAAGGACCCAAGAACCAAAGGGGCAGCACCTCCCCCACTCAACCAAAGCTTGCTGAAATGGAAGGGGGGGTCTCAATTTATAGAAAAAAAATCTCGGGTTGGTCACGCCCTCCGACACGCCCTAGGGGGGGCGTGTCAAGGGGCGTGACAGTACTATATTGACCTTGGGCTCTGGACTCTGGCAGGAAGGACCATTGCCTTTGTACGTCGGTGGTCATGCCCTCGGTCAAGCCCGTATTGGGGGGGCGTGACACTCACGTCATGTCGAAATCATTGGTTGGAAATCTGTCAATCGTCGGAAAAGTTGATGTCATGCCCCATGTCACGCCCGTGACGGGGGGCGTGATAGTACTGTTGCGTGCTGTGGCAGAACCTGCATTCAATGCGGCGGCAGGCTTTGCGATAGAGGGAGACATGCCCATGGTCACGGCTAGTGACACGCCCAGGGAGGGCGTGTCAGGGGGGCGTGACAGCAGTTTTGTTCGTTTTTCTGTCCCTTCTAGCAGGAGTCCTCGGTATTGGGTGACACGCCCTAGGTCACGCCCAGGGAGGGCGTGACAGGGGGGCGTGTCAGGTCATTTTTGGCCAATTTTCTGGAAACCTGCAAAAAGACAAGAAAAAGTCAATGGCAATAATATTTACATAAAAATGATAAAAAATAAACTAATAAGACATGATTTGTACATTATAAACTAGAAAAATACAATAATAGTTTAGGCTACAAAACGTATTATCAAATTCCCCCAAGCTTAAGCTTTGCTTGTCCCCAAGCAAAAATATAAAAACTAGATATTTATAAAAAGGACTAATCAAAAAGTTTTAATTATGCCTACACAAGTACTATGCGAAATTCTAAGTAGGGAAAAGGTGAAATGTAAGTCAAACTATTATTTTGGTATGGTAAAACTTTTATAAACTTTACTCAAGAAAAACAAATCATCCAAAATTTTAACGAAATTCTTTAAATAGACTTAAGCAAAGCAACGAAAATGAAAAACACGCATTGAGTTGTTACTAGATCCAAGCAACGCATTATAATTATATCAATTTAATTAACAAAAATCTAGGTTTAAATCCAAAAATAAAACTGATTTACTTTTTTCTTTTCTTAGTTGTTAAATAAAAATCAAAAAGCGTGAATCAAAAGGAATTAAATAGGATAGAAACATTTGGTTTAGGGATATGCTTAGGAGTGGAATTCAAAGATAAACGTGAAGGTTTAAAATCACACTAAACCAAAGCAAAGAGTTTCAAAAATTTTCATAAAAATATATATATATATTTTCTTTTTCTTCTTTTTTCCATTTTTTTATTTTTCAAAACAAATGCCATAAATATTTTTATTTTCCTTTTGAATTGGTCAAACAAAAATAAACATCACTTTTGAGCATACTTTTTTCAAAAAAAACTTTTCTCCCACAAAAAAATCACAAAATATCCTATCAAAATCGTCAAAATAATTTATGAAACTCAAAAAGGCTAGTGTGATTCGATAGGTTGGAAATTTTGGCTTTGGTGAAACTGAAATGAAGGGAGGAGCTATCAAATGAAATCGGAAAAAAGCTCAAAAATGGCTAACTAGTGGTAAAAGTTTTTAGGTTGGCAGGAAAGCTCAAACGAAAACAAAAACGGCCTACATCATTTTCACGCTTTTGAATTTATTTAAAACAAAGGTTTGAAAAATTTCAAAAATCGAGTCCTAGATAATAAAAGAAGATTGATGAAATTAACTTGAAAATAGAAATAATAGGTGACTTGGATCGTTCAAATCTACTATGTTATTCAAAAGTTGACTTTACAAAAATTATTCAAAAATGAAAAAGAAAATAGTGGATGATGAATTTTTGAGAAAGTAAAGGAAATAAAAAACAAAAAACTATAAGGGTCCGTTCGTTTGCACGGAATTGGAATTCGATATTGGAATTGAATATTGATGAATATTGTGGAATTAAATATTGGTGACGAATTCCAATTCCAATGTTCGTCTAATAAAACATGTTGGTGAATATTGTGGAATTGGAATTCGATTTTTTTGCCCGGGCACGATTTTTGCCCGGGCAAGATTTATCCACCTAATCATGATTTTTTCTCACGGGTGGGATTTTTTCATGTGGCCGCAATTTTTTTCACTCGGGCCCATTTTTGTCGCCCGGATGTGATTTTTTGGCTGGGGGCAAAAAACGCACCCGGGAGAAAAAAAAACTGCCTGGGCGAAAAAATCACGCTTGCGCCCGGGCAAAAAAATCGCGCCCGGGCGAAAAAAAGCGCGCCCGGGCGAAAAAAATGACTCGGGCGAAAAAATCGGGCCCGGGCGAAAAAAACGAGCCCGGGCGAAAAAAACGCTCCCGGGCGAAAAAAAACGCGCCCGGGGGAAAAAAACGCGCCCGGGCGAAAAAAATGCGCCCGGCGAAAAAAAATGTGCCCGGGCGAAAAAATTGCGCCCGTCGAAAAAAAATGTGCCCTTGCGCAAAAAATGCGCCCGGCGAAAAAAAATGTGCCCGTGCGAAAAAATCGTTCCCGGCGAAAAAAAATGTGCCCGTGCGCATAAAACGCGCACGGGCGAAAAAAACCGCCAGGGGTGAAAAAATCACGCCCGGGCAAAAAAAACGCGCCCAGGCTAAAAAAACGCGCCCGGGCGAAAAAAATCGCGCCCGGACTAAAAAATCGCGGCTGGCGAAAAAATTGCTCAAGGGAGAAAAAATTCGCGCCCGGGCGAAAAGATCGAGCCCGGGCAAAAAGATCGCGCCCGGGAGAAAAGATCGCGCCCGGGCAAAAAGAACGAGCCCGGGCGAAAAAATCGTGCCCTGGCGAAAAAAAATCACGGCCGGGCGAAGAAAATGCCCCAGGATATTTTTTTCACGCCCAGGCGAAGAAAACGCCCTGGGAGATTTTTTTCGCGCCCGGACGAAAAAAATGCCCCGGGAGATTTTTTTCGCACTCGGGCAAGAAAATCGCGCCCGGGCAAAAAAAATCGCGCCAGGGCGAAAAAAATCGCGCCCGGACGAAAAATGCTCCCGGGCGAAAAAAAATCGCGCCCGGGCGAAAAAAAATCGCGCCCGAGCGAAAAAAAATCCCTCCCGGGCGAAAAAAACGATCCCGGGCGAAAACTTCGCGCCCGTGCGAAAAATTCGCGCCCGGGCGAAAAAAACGCGTCCGGGCGAAAAAAATGCGTCCGGGCGAAAAAAAACGCGCCCGGGCGAAAAAATCACGTCTGGGCGAAAAAAATGCGCCAGGTTGAAAAAAATCGCACCCGAGAGAAAAAATTCGCGGCCGCTCGAAAAAATCGCCCCCGGGCGAAAAACGCTCCCGGGCGAAAAAATCACGTTCGGGCGAAAAAAATGCGCCCGGGTGAAAAAAAATGCCCCCGGGAGAAAAAATTCGCGCCCAGGCAAAAATTCACGTCCGGGCTTAAAAATGTGTCTCGGTCGGAATTGTCCAATTCTTATATAGATTGGAAGAAATTGTCTTTAGTTCAAAATGAATTCCACAGAATTCATTAAAATTTAAATTTCAACGTCAAGCGTGCAGATGAACGATGGAATTGGAATTAGATCTTCAATTCCAATTCCAGAGGCTCAATTCCGTGCAAACGAACGGACCCTAAGGGTCCGTTCGTTTGCACGGAATTGGAATTCGATATTGGAATTCAATATTGATGAATATTGTGGAATTAAATATTGGTGACGAATTCCAATTCCAATGTTCGTCTAATAAAGAATATTGGTGAATATTGTGGAATCGGAATTCGATTTTTTTGCCCGGGCGCGATTTTTGCCCGGACGTGATTTTTTTGTCCGGGCAAGATTTTTTCACCTAGTCGTGATTTTTTCTCACGGGTGGGATTTTTTCATGTGACCGCGATTTTTTTTCGCTCGAGCGCGATTATGTCGCTCGGGCCCATTTTTGTCGCCCGAATGTGATTTTTTCGATTGGGGCAAAAAAGCACGCCCGAGCAAAAAAAGCACCCGTGCGAAAAAATCGCGTCCGGCCGAAAAAATCGCGCCCGGCAGAAAAAAAATGTGCACGGGAGAAAAAATTCGCACCCGGGCGAAAAAATCGCGCCCGGGTGAAAAAATCGCACCAGGGCTAAAAAATCGTGCCCGGGCAAAAATCGCGCCCGGGGCGCTTTCTTCGCCCGTGCGCGATTTTTTTCGCGCCCGGGCAAAAAAACGCGCTCGGGCGAAAAAATCGCGCTCGGGAGAAAAAATCGCGGTCGGGCGAAAAAATCACGGTCGGGCGAAAAAATCGCGCCCCGGGCGAAAAAAACGCGCCCGGGCGAAAAAAACGCGCCCGGGCGAAAAAAACGCGCCCGGGCGAAAAAATCGCGCCCGGGCGAAAAAATCGCGCCCGGGCGAAAAAATCGCGCCCGGGCGAAAAAATCGCGCCCGGGCGAAAAAATCGCGCCCGGGCGAAAAAAACGCGCCCGGGCGAAAAAAAACGCGTCCGGGCTTAAAAATGTGTCTCGATCGGAATTGTCCAATTCTTATATAGATTGGAATGAATTATCTTTAGTTCAAAAGGAATTCTACGGAATTCATTAAAATTTAAATTCCAACGTCAAACGTGCAGACGAACGATGGAATCTGAATTAGACCTTCAATTCCAATTCCAGGGGCTCAATTCCGTGCAAACGAACGGAAGCTAATAGAAATGCGAGTTTTAGAAAAATATTTCACCTTAACATGCTACCGTGAATTAGAAACACAGCATGACCAACATTTTACTTGTGAAACATAATTAAAAAGGACAATTAGAAATATTATAATTAACTAAGTTGTTTATAGAAAATTCTGAGTAAAACAATAACAAAACTAGGGGTACTATTGAAATACCAAAATGTCTAAACTATTCAAAAACACATATTTTTTTTTTATTTTGGAAATTTTTTTTCTATTTTTTTTTGGAATTTTAAGATATTCATTTTTTTTTGTTGGAAATATTTAAAATATATAAAAAGAGAAAAATTTGTACACTAAGCAAAAATGAAGGAGGAAGTCCTCCCCCAAGCTTAAAATAGACATTGTCCTCAATGGCTAAAGAAGGGGATTGGAGAAGGAGAGAAAAATAAAGTACAGAATTGAAAGACAGAATTGAAAGATAGGATTGAAAGACAGGTACTTCCCTGGATTTATTTGCTGCGAAAACTGAGTGATGCCGCTCCTCCGAATGTCTTCTTTGGACTTCGTGATGGATTCAGCAATGTTGGAGCAGGCGATCGCAGAAGCTTCAGCTTGTGGAGCCGTCCGAGGCCAAAAATTGTAAAATAAAGAAAACAGAAAAAGATAACTTGGGTTGCCTCCCAAGAACGCCCTTTGGTTAAAGCATCGTTGAGCTCGACGCATCAAAAAAATAATTTTGTGCAAAAATATTGTTCTCCAGAAATAAAATTATTTTTATCAAAAATTAAGAGTTCAAAGTTAAAGTTCATGAAGCAAAAACTTAATAATGTTTGGACTGACATCATCATCACCAGAGAAATACAGTTTAAGACGCTGACCATTCACTTTGAAATTACCCTTATCAGGGTGAGAAATTAAAACAGCTCCATAAGGAAACACTTCTAAAACAGAAAACGGGCCAGACCAACGAGATTTTAATTTGCCCGGAAATAAATGTAAACGAGAATTATATAAAAGGACTTGGTCGCCCGGCTTAAAGTTTTTAGGGTGCCTTAAGTGTTTATCGTGTAAACGCTTCGTCCGCTCTTTATAAAGTTTATTATTTTCATAAGCATAAGAGCGCCACTCATCGAGTTCATTTAGTTGAAATTTTCGAAGGTCACCGACTGAGTGGGGATCGAAGTTTAAAAATTTTAAGGCCCAAAAGGCGCGGTGCTCTAACTCTACGGGCAGATGGCACGATTTTCCATAGACCAGCCGATATGGCGTACATCCGAGGGCGGTTTTGTACGCTGTTCGGTAGGCCCATAGAGCATCGTCAAGTTTGGCTGACCAGTCTTTCCTAGAAGTTGAAACAGTCTTTTCTAATATTCTTTTTTATTTCTCTATTAACTACTTCGACTTGTCCGTTAGTTTGGGGGTGGTAGGCAGTGGAAAGCTTATGTACAACGCCGTATTTGGTAAGGATTTTTGAAAATTGTGCGTTACAGAAATGGGAACCCCTATCGCTAACGATCGCCCGTGGCGTACCGAATCTAGAAAATAATCTTTTTAGAAACGTGACTACAACTCGGGAGTCGTTCGTAGGAAGAGCTTGGGCATCAGCCCATCGTGAAACATAATCAACAACAACTAAAATAAATTTGTTTCCGAAGCTAGAAGGAAGGGGGCCAACAAAATCAATTTCCCAGAGGTCGAAAATTTCGCACTCTAAGAAATAATTTTGCGGCATTTCATTTTTATTAGAAATGTTGCCCGACCGTTGGCAACTATCACACCTGCTCACAAAGGCTTACGCGTCTTTAAACAGGCTAGGCCAGTAAAAACCCACGCAAAGCACCTTGTGAGCGGTGCGAGCAGCTTGATAGTGCCCACCTGTCGGACCTTCGTGCAAATGTTTTAGAATATCAATTCCTTCATCATAAGAAACACATCTCCTTATCACTTGATCCGCACAGATTCTGAAAAGATGCGGGTCTTCCCAAAAGTAGTTCTTCAGCTCAGAAAAGAATTTCTTCTTTTGCTGAGAGGTGAACTCTTTTGGGAGCACCCGGGCCACTAGATAGTTAGCGATGTGCGCGAACCAAGGAGAAGTAGATGTGTTAACTAAAAGCAGCTTCTCATTAGTAAAATAATCATTAAAAGATTTTTCATTTAATTTTTCTATAAAGGGGTTATCTAATCTGGATAGATGGTCGACGGCCAAGTTCTCGGCTCCTCGCTTATCATGGATCTCTAAGTCAAACTCCTAGAGGAGTAAGACCCAGCGAATCAAGCGAGGCTTGGCATCCATTTTGGCAAGAAGGTACTTCAGGGCCGAGTGGTCCGTAAAAATAATGATTTTTGAAAGTGTAATGTAAGGGCGGAATTTATCAAATGCGAATACTACAGCTAAGAGCTCCTTCTCGGTTGTGGTGTAATTTTCTTGTGCAGATGTGAGGGTTTTAATAGCGTAATAGATGGGGTGGAAGTTTTTAGATATGCGTTGACCTAATATGGCTCCCACCGCAAAACTACTCGCATCACACATAATCTCGAAAGGATGGTCCCACACCGGAGCTATCATAATCGGTGCATTAATTAACTTTTCTTTAATTGATTCAAAAGCAGAAATACAAGAGTCATCAAAAATGAATGGAGCGTCTTTTTCTAAGAGATGGGTGAGGGGCTTAGTGATCTTGGAGAAGTCCTTTATAAAACGACGATAAAAACCAGCGTGGCCTAGGAAACTTCTTATAGCTTTTATGTTTGTAGGCGGCGGCAACTTCTCAATAACTTCTATCTTGGCAACGTCTACCTCAATACCTTTAGCAGAAATTTTATGACCCAAAACTAACCCTTCCCTCACCATAAAATGGCATTTTTCCCAATTTAGGGCAAGGTTAGTTTCTTCGCATCGTTCTAAGACTTTTTCGAGGTTTTCTAAACATCTATCGAAGGAATCGCCGAACACGGAGAAATCGTCCATGAATACCTCCATAATGCTTTCTACGTACTTGTCAAATATTGCGAGCATACATCGCTGTAATGTAGCTGGCGCATTGCACAATCCAAACGGCATTCTTCGGTAAGCGAAGGTGCCGAAGGGACAAGTAAACGTAGTTTTCTCTTGGTCCTCCGGAGAGATGGGTATTTGAAAGTATTCCGAGAGGCCATCGAGAAAGCAATAAAAGCTGTGGCCGGAGAGACGTTCTAAAATCTGGTCGATAAATGACAAAGGAAAGTGGTCCTTGTGGGTGGCGTCATTTAACTTACGGTAATCTATACACATACGCCAACCCATCACCGTCCGTGTCGGGATTAATTCATTATTCTCATTACTAACTACGGTTATCCCTCCCTTCTTTGGCACTACCTGAACGGGGCTAACCCACTTACTGTCCGAAATAGGGTAGATAATTCCTGCGTCTAATAATTTCATAACCTCGCCCTTAACTACTTCTTTCATATTCGGGTTTATACGGCGCTGAGGTTGAATAGAGTTACGTGAATTATCTTCCATTAAAATTTTATGGGTACAGAAAGATGGGCTTATTCCCTTGATATCAGAAATTTGTCAAGCAATAGCCCGGCGATGCTTAGGTAGAACTAGAAGAAGTTTATCGTTTTACGTATCCGTGAGGTAGGCCGAAATGATAACTATTAACTTGGAATCTTTTTCTAAGAAAGCATACTTAAGGTGTTCAGGAAGTTCTTTAAGTTCTAGGGTAGGGGGTTCTTCATAAGAGGATTTAGAGATTCTTTCTTTTTCAAAAATAATATCTTCATAAATTTTTTTAAAAGGAGCGTAATAAGGGGTGGGGCTAGCAGCCAAGACGGCTTCTTGTAGCGATTCAGTGGGAAGAAAAGAGGAAGAACAAAAATCAGAAAATTCTTTTTCAAACTCAGAAAGACAATCAGAAGATTCATCACTTCCCTGCAGCGATTCAGCGGGAAGAGAAGAAGAAAAACAAAATCAGAAAGTTCCTTTTCAAAGTCGGAGAGGCAGTAGGAAGATTCATAACTCACGGCGTCTACGAAAAAACATGAGTCATCATTTGCTAGGGCGTTCTTCATCGAAGGTATGATAGAAAAAGTGACTTCGTCGTCGCCTACTCGAAGGAAGAGCTTACCATTTCTTACATCGATGATGGCTCTGGAGGTGGCAAGGAAGGGTCGGCCAAGGATCAGGGGAACCTCGACGTCTTCTTCGATGTCCAAAATGACAAAGTCCACCGGGAAGATGAACTTGCCGACTTTCACTAGAACGTCCTCCACTATTCCTAACGGGTACTTGACAGATCTATCAGCTAGCTGGATACTCATACGCATGGGGTTAAGGCTACCAATCCCTAATTTTTAAACAACGAAAAGGGAATCAGGTTTATACTCACGCCTTAGTCGGCTAACACGTGTTTAACAAAAAGATCACCGAAGACACACGTGATAGAGAAACTACCCGGGTCACTGATTTTCTTCGGCAAACCGTTTGTTAAAACAGCAAATCACTCGGCGTTTACCGTGACGTGTGAAAGATTCTCTAGCTTCTTCTTGTTGGTGAGGAGGTCCTTAAGATACTTGGCGTATTTCGGCATCTGCGAAATAGCCTCATGGAAGGGAAGATTAATGTGGATTTGCTTGAAGATCTCTAAGAAGCGGGAGTACTGATCATCTTGACGTTGTCTATTAAGTTCAGAGGGGTATGGAGGAGTTGAATTATTTTTGAAGATGGGTGGTGGAGTGAGATTATTTTCTAAAATAGGGGTGATAACTTCTTCAGCAGAGGGTGGAAGCGTAGCAGAGCTTTGATTTTTAAAGGTAGGAGCGGAGCTTTGATTTTTAAAGGTGGGAGCGGAGCTTTGATTTTTAAAGGCGGGAGCGGAGCTTTGATTTTTAAAGGCGGGAGCGGAGCTTCCCTCGGGCTCTTCACTTACCATACCGGAGACTTGCTTCCCACTCCGAAGAGTTATAGCTTTCGCTTGCTCTCTCGGGTTGGGTTCGGTATTGGAAGGAAGAGACCATGCGAGTCGCTCAGAAATTATTTTCGCGAGCTGTCCTACCTGATTTTCTAGACTTTTTAAGCTTCCGGTTAAAGTTCTTATAGTAGCGTCATTTGTGGTGATATATTTAGAAAGTAATTCCTCCAAGCTTGGAGGTTTTGGGTAATTTTGAAGAGGTGGTGGTGGTGGTGGTGCAGAAAAATCATTTTGCGGTGGTGGGCGCATCGCATTCGATGGATTACTCCAAGAAAAGTTCGGGTGATTTCTTAAAGCAGGGTTATAACTATTCGGAAAATTAAAACCAGGAGGATGAAAATTCGCAGCAGAAAAATTATTAAAACCATTTCTAGGCATATTATTAACATAATCTAAATATTCTTGAGTAGGGGTTGCAGATTCCCATACCTGAGGGGCGAAGGCAGCAATCATCTCCGTGTTTTTTTGCTTAGGATTTCTACTTGCAGAGCGAGCTGGGAGACGTTGTCCACTTCATAGAAACCTGCAGGCTTGTTTGGGCGGGACCTAGGAACATTCCACTGATAAGTGTTCATGGTTATGTCCTCAAAAAGCTCAAGAGCGGCTTCCGGGGTCTTATGATTTAAAGTACCGCCAGAAGCTGCGTCTATCATTTGCTTCGTGCTTTGATTTAGCCCGTTATAGAACGTCTGCACTTGTAACCATACAGGCAGCGCGTGATGTGGGCATCGTCTTTATAATTCTTTAAATCTCTCCCAGGTTTCATATAGGGTATCAGAGTCTATTTGTCCGAAGACAGAGATGTCGTTCCTAAGTTTTGTAGTTTTAGCTGGCAGAAAATACTTCGCCAAAAAAATTTCAGTTAATTCATTCCAGGTGGTTATGCTATTTTTAGGAAGTGTGTTCAGCCACTGCTTAGCTTTAGTTCTTAAAGAGAAGGGGAAGAGTCTTAGCCTGATTGCATCATTTGTGACACCATTTATCTTGAATGTGTCGCAAATTTCAAGAAAGCTAGCTATATGTGCGTTCGGATCTTCATCTTGAAGTCCGTCAAATTGCACATATTGCTGCACCATTTGAATTATGCTAGGCTTTAATTCGAAGTTATTATTTGCTATAGTAGGGCAGACTATACTAGATTCTGTTCCCTCGAGGTTCGGTCGTGCATAATAGGACATAGTCCTTTGCACGGCCTCATCTACGTTGGGTTCTTCCATTCTTAAAGTAGCAAATGACTCGGAGTCCTCAACCGGCACTTGGATAGTAGGACCTTGAAATCGCGATCTTCTCTGAAGAGTACGCTCAATTTCGTGGTCCAAGTCAAAAATAACCGACGGACTCCCGCGGGTCATGCACTAAAAGAACAGAAAAGAATAAAAGAAAGAGAAAAAGGATAAACTAGAAAAAAAGATTAGAAATTTTTTTTTCTTTTTGAAATAGATTTTTTTTATATAGATTAACTACCGAACTTCCCAAGGACTACCCCGTGAAGGGTTCGCAAGGTACTAGACAAGATAATGGCGCTTAAAGCCCTTTGCCCTTTTCGAGAGAATTAGGTGGCGTAGAAAAATTGTTAAGTTGGTACTATTAAGAGCGGTGATAAATTTTTTGATTTTTAAAACTTAAAGAAAGAGGATGAGAAAGAGAAGAAATAAAATTAATAGGTTCGTGTTTTCAATATATCAACGGAAGTTGAATCCCCGACAACGATGCCAAAAAATTGTTGCGCGCTAGGGTTCGAAGAAAATAAATGCAACCGAACTAGCAACCCAATGAGGCAAGTATACCTATCGAATTGTAGCTAGGGGACACAAGTGTCGTATTGAAATCCGGGAACTGTTGAGTATGCTTACTCACACGAAAACTATTATTTTATTGACGGAAAAACTAGGGTTTAGAAAATCTAATTGAGATTAAGGAAATAAAACTAATGCTAGAAAGAGAGCTATTGCAATTAATTAAAGTGCTATTAAGTAAAACGATTACGACAGAAGGTTGAAACTATGAAATGGAAATTCACTCGATCAAGAATCACCTCGGCTAAAGATGATTTAAGAAAATGCGATAAAAAACTAAACTTAATAGGGTAAAGGTCCTTGATCGTGGAGGTTCCTAAATCTTGAACACGATTCTCTCGAAGTCGTGCCCAACTGAGTTTAGGAAGGCCCGACCGACTCTCGTCTAAATCGGAGGCCTAAAACTCGCTTTACGCGGTGAACCCCACTATTGGATTTTACTCTAATCCGGGAGATTTGAACGTCTGCCTCTCTCGAGGGGTGCGTACAACTCCCTTTATTCTTGAATGCTCATTTTATTCTATCGGCCTCTCGGCTAGCCCAGAATGAAAGCAAAGGTGGAGAGTATATATCGATAATATACCTCCAACCCATGATTAATCAAGAGTAATTCAAGGCCCTAACCTAAAAAGAAAAGATTAGTTAAAAAATCATAACTTAATCGCTCGAACCTCGGATCATCAAGATCGAGTACAAGGAGAATTAGTTAATCATAATGGAGTGGAGGGGGGATGAGTAGTAAAGCATATAAAGGAACACAAGTAAAAAAAAGAACACTTATATTAATGAAAAGGAGCAAGTTACACTATGGAAAAAGAGATTACAGTTGCATGAATTTAAAGTCCTATTCTGGCCCTATAAGTAGCACTAAGCAAGAGCAAGATTACAAAAAAAGCTAAAACAAACTAAGATTAAACTAGGGTTAAACAAAAATTACAAAGAGAGGGAGAGAGAGAGAGAGAAAAAAAGCATAAAAACTAGAAAAGGACCCAAGAACCAAAGGGGCAGCACCTCCCCCACTCAACTAAAGCTTGCTGAAATGGAAGGGGGGGTCTCAATTTATAGAAAAAAAATCTCGGGTTGGTCACGCCCTCCGACACACCCTAGGGGGGCGTGTCAGGGGGCGTGACAGTACTATGTTGACCTCGGGCTCTGGACTCTGGCAGGAAGGATCATTGCCTTTGTACGTCGGTGGTCACGCCCTCGGTTACGCCCGTATTGGGGGGGCGTGACACTCACATCATGTCGAAATCATTGGTCGGAAATCCATCAGTCGTCGGAAAAGTTGATGTCACGCCCCATACCATGCCCGTGACGGGGGGCATGATAGTACTATTGCGTGCTGTGGCGGAACCTGCATTCAATGCGGCGGCAGGCTTTGCGGCAGAGGGCGACACGCCCATGGTCATGCCTGGTGACACGCCCAGGGAGGGCATGTCAGGGGGGCGTGACAGCAGTTTTGTTCGTTTTTTTATCCCTTCCAGCAGGAGTCCTCGGGATCGGGTGACACGCTGATGGGCTAAAACCCGAACAGGCAAGCGTACATGTCGAATTGTAGTACCAAGGTCGTATTTAAACACGGGGTTGTCAATTACTGCTACTCATGCTTGAACTATTATCCTACCGGAAAATAGTTGGATTTTGAGAAAAAAAATTTTAAAGTAAAATAAACGATAATTTGTGAGACGAAAAACTTATATAAAAAAGGCTAGCATTCGATCATTGATTCACCATGAAATGAAATGAGAGAGATAAAAGGCATAGTTTTAAATTTGCAAATCAAACTCGGCCGTGACGGATCCGAAAATGAGACAAAATCTCGCTAGAGCATTAGGTCTCCTAACTTATAGACTCTTTGATCGAAATCTCTTTACAAACCAAAGAAGCCTAAAGTTGCATTATCGAAGTGATCCGCACTATTGGATTTGACTCCAATCCGGAAGATTTACGTCGTCCTATCTCTAGGGTTGCGTTCAACTCCTTCCTTCTTTGAGTGATCTTTCAAATCATGAGTCTCTCGACTACTATGAAATGAGAACAAGGCCTACTACCGTATACCGGAAATACGGAGTCGACGAAATAATATTCAAAGAAGGACCGAGTAGAATTAAGCAAAAATAAAACTATGAAATAAAAATAATTCTCATCTCAAATCATGGATCCTCATGATCAAATGCTAAAAGAAAATTAGCTATGCATGATGGAAAAGAAAACGACAATAATAAGAGAAGAAGATTTCATATTTCTTTTACTAAAAGGAAAGGAAGTACACAATAATGAAAAAAATAAAATGATATTATTTATAACAAAATGAGATTACAAAAAAAACAAGGAAACTAGAAATGAAAATTACAATGAAACTCTCTTGATTTGTACTCTCCAAAGCTCTCTCCAAAAGCCAAACTTTCAATCCAACCTCTCAATCCAACTCCAAAAACTAACCTCTCAAAAGCATGGGACATGGGTTCCTTTTATAGGAGAGGAGGGAAGCTTCTAAATTAGGGGGAGACCAAGGGGTGGCCGACCACCTCATGGGGATGATTCATGCATGGTATTAAATGGAGGGGAGAGAGAATGTATGGATGCATTGTATGAAATAAATGAAAAAGAAATGGAAAATATAAAATAAAGAGAGGGGGAATGAATGGAAATGTGGAGGGGAAGGTGCATGCATGCATGTGTTAAATTAATGAGGAGGGAGAGGGAATATATGAGGTGGCCGACCACATGCATGAAGGAGGCTTTGTTGGGCTTCAATGGGCTCGGGTAGAGGCTAGGATCTGCATGGTGCGCTGCTCCAAGAAGAGGGGGCTCGGGTTGCACTTGATGTGGGCTGGCCGAGCATGAGGGTTGCACCATGTGGAGGCTCGGGTTGTATGGATTGAGGCTGCTCCAATGTATGTAGGATGCTACAAGAGGAGGGCCTGCTACACCATGGACTAAGGGGGCTGCTCCAATGTTCAAACCTACAAAACAAAACAAAAACAAATTAGCTAAAATAACAAGATATAACTAAATATAAAACATATAACAATTCATAACAATAAAACTAAACAAAATAATTATAACATTAATAATAACATATCATTATAGAACTAAACTATAGCAAAGATACTAATATTTAAAAATAAAACTAATCATAACGATAATATAAAATAACATCAAAACAACTAATAAGATTATAGATTCTTATATTATAAAAATAACAAAACAACAACATATAGGCATACCAAAAGCATAAAATTATAATAAAACGTAGGAAAAATGCTACTAAATTACCCCAAAAAAGGATGACTAAAACTATTCATCACACGCCCTAGGTCACGCCCAGGGAGGGCGTGACAGGGGGGCGTGTCAGGTCATTTTTGGCCAATTTTCTGGAAACCTGCAAAAAGACAAGAAAAAGTCAGTGGCAATAATATTTACATAAAAATGATAAAAAATAAACTAATAAGACATGATTTGTACATTATAAATTAGAAAAATACAATAATAGTTTAGGCTACAAAACGTATTATCAAATTCCCCCAAGCTTAAGCTTTGCTTGTCCCCAAGCAAAAATATAAAAACTAGATATTTATAAAAAGGACTAATCAAAAAGTTTTAATTATGCCTACACAAGTACTATGCGAAATTCTAAGTAGGGAAAAGGTGAAATGTAAGTCTAAAACAATTATTTAGGTATGGTAAAACTTTTATAAACTTTACTCAATAAAAATAAATCATCCAAAATTTTAACGAAATTCTTTAAATAGACTTAAGCAAAGCAACGAAAATGAAAAACACGCATTGAGTTGTTACTAGATCCAAGCAACGCATTATAATTATATCAATTTAATTAACAAAAATCTAAGTTTAAATCCAAAACTAAAACATATTTACTTTTTTTCTTTTCTTAGTTGTTAAATAAAAATCAAAAAGTGTGAATCAAAAGGACTTAAATAGGACAGAAACGTTTGGTTTAGGAATATGATTAGGAGTGGAATTCAAAGATAAATGTGAAGGTTTAAAATCATACTAAACCAATGCAAAGAGTTTCAAAAACTTTCATAAAAAAATATATACATTTTTTTTCTTTTTCTTCTTTTTTCAATTTTTTTTTCTTTTTTCAAAACAAAGGCCATAAATATTTTTATTTTCCTTTTGAATTGGCCAAACAAAAATAAACATCACTTTTGAGCATACCTTTTTCAAAAAAAACTTTTCTCCCACAAAAAATCACAAAATATCCTATCAAAATCGTCAAAATAATTTATGAAACTCAAAAAGGCTAGTATGATTCGATAGGTTGGAAATTTTGGCTTTGGTGAAACTGAAATGAAGGGAGGAGCTATCAAATGAAATCGGAAAAAGGCTCAAAAACGGCTAACTAGTGGTAAAAGTTTTTAGCTTGGCAGGAAAACTCAAACGAAAACAAAAACGGCCTACATCATTTTCACGCTTTTGAATTTATTTAAAACAAAGATTTGAAAAATTTCAAAAAGCGAGTCCTAGATAATAAAAGAAGATTGATGAAATTAACTTGAAAATAGAAATAATAGGTGACTTGGATCGTTCACATCTACTACGTTATTCAAAAGTTGACTTTACAAAAATTATTTAAAAACAAAAAAGAAAATAGTGGATGATGAATTTTTGAGAAAGTAAAGGAAATAAAAAACAAAAAACCATAATAGAAATGCGAGTTTTAGAAAAATATTTCACCTTAACATGCTACCGTGAATTAGAAACACAGCATGACCAACATTTTACTTGTGAAATATAATTAAAAAGCACGATTAGAAATATTATAATTAACTAAGTTGTTTATAGAAAATTCTGAGTAAAACAAAAACAAAAACTAGGGGTACTATTGAAATACCAAAATGTCTAAACTATTCAAAAACACATATTTTTTTTAATTTTGTGAAATATTCTCTTTTTTTTTTGGATTTTGGAAAAAAAATTTCTCTTTTTTTTTGGAATTTTAAGATATTCATTTTTTTTAGAAATATTTAAAATATATACAAAGAGAAAAATTTGTACACTAAGCAAAAATGAAGGAGGAAGTCCTTCCCCAAGCTTAAAATAGACATTGTCCTCAATGGCTAAAGAAGGGGATTGGAGAAGGAGAGAAAAATAAAGTACAAAATTGAAAGACAGAATTGAAAGACAGGATTGAAAGATAGGTACTTCCCCAGATTTATTTGCTGCAAAAGCTGAGTGATGTCGCTCCTCCGAATGTCTTCTTTGGACTTCGTGATGGATTCAGCAATGTTAGAGCAGGCGATCGCAGAAGCTTCAGCTTGTCGGAGTCATCTGAGGCCAAAAATTGTAAAATAAAGAAAACAGAAAAAGATAACTTGGGTTTCCTCCCAAGAGCACCCTTTGGTTAAAGCGTCGTTGAGCTCGACGTATCAAAAAAATATCTTTGTCCAAAAATATTGTTGTCCAGAAATAAATAATTTTTTAACAAAAATTAAGAGTTCAAAGTTAAAGTTCGTGAAGCAAAAACTTAATAATGTTTGGACTGACATCATCATCACCAGAGAAATACAGTTTAAGATGCTGACCATTCACTTTGAAATTACCCTTATTAGGGTGAGAAATTAAAACAGATCCATAAGGAAACACTTCTAAAACAGAAAACGGGCCAGACCAGCGAGATTTTAATTTCCCCGGAAATAAACGTAAACGAGAATTATATAAAAGGACTTGGTCGCCCGGCTTAAAGTTTTTAGGGTGTCTTAAGTGTTTATCGTGTAAACGCTTCGTCCGCTCTTTATAAAGTTTATTATTTTCATAAGCATAAGAGCGCCACTCATCGAGTTCATTTAGTTGAAATTTTCGAAGGTCACCGACTGAGTGGGGATCGAAGTTTAAAAATTTTAAGGCCCAAAAGGCGCGGTGCTCTAACTCTACGGGCAGATGGCACGATTTTCCATAGACCAGCCGATACAGCGTACATCCGAGGGCGGTTTTGTATGCTGTTCGGTAGGCCCATAGAGCATCGTCAAGTTTGGCTGACCAGTCTTTCCTAGAAGTTGAAACAGTCTTTTCTAATATTCTTTTTTATTTCTCTATTAACTACTTGGACTTGTCTGTTAGTTTGGGGGTGGTAGGCAGTGGAAAGCTTATGTGTAACGCCGTATTTGGTAAGGTTTTTTGAAAATTATGCGTTACAGAAATGGGAACCCCTATCGCTAACAATCACGCGTGGCGTACCGAATCTAGAAAATAATCTTTTTAGAAACGTGACTACAACTCGGGAGTCGTTCGTAGGAAGAGCTTGGGCCTCAGCCCATCGTGAAACATAATCAACAGCAACTAAAATAAATTTGTTTCCGAAGCTAGAAGGAAGGGGGCCAATAAAATCAATTCCCCAGAGGTCGAAAATTTCGCACTCTAAGAAATAATTTTGTGGCATTTCATTTTTATTAGAAATGTTGCCCGACCGTTGGCAACTATCACACCTGCTCACAAAGGCTTGCGCGTCTTTAAACAGGCTAGGCAAGTAAAAACCCGCGCAAAGCACCTTGTGAGCGGTACAAGCAGCTTGATAGTGCCCACCTATCGGACCTTCATGCAAATGTTTTAGAATATCAATTCCTTCATCATAAGAAACACATCTCCTTATCACTTGATCCGCACAGATTCTTAAAAGATGCGGGTCTTCCCAAAAGTAGTTCTTCAGCTCAGAAAAGAATTTCTTCTTTTGCTGAGAGGTGAACTCTTTTGGGAGCACCCGGGCCACTAGATAGTTGGCGATGTGCGCGAACCAAGGAGAAGTAGATGTGTTAACTAAAAGCAGCTTCTCATTAGGAAAATAATCATTAAAAGATTTTTCATTTAATTTTTCTATAAAGGGGTTATCTAATCTGGATAGATGGTCGGCGGCCAAGTTCTCGGCTCCTCGCTTATCACGAATCTCTATGTCAAACTCCTGGAGGACTATGACCCAGCGAATCAAGCGAGGCTTGGCATCCATTTTGGCAAGAAGGTAGTTGAGGGCCGAGTGGTCCGTAAAAACAATGATTTTTAAAAGTGTAATGTAAGGGCGGAATTTATCAAATGCGAATACTACAGCTAAGAGCTCCTTCTCGGTTGTGTTGTAATTTTCTTGTGCAGATGCGAGGGTTTTACTAGCATTATAGATGGGGTGTAAGTTTTTAGATATGCGTTGACCTAAAACGGCTCCCACCGCAAAACTACTCGCATCACACATAATCTCGAAAGGAAGCTCCCACACCGGAGCTATCGTAATCGGTGCGTTAATTAACTTTTCTTTAATTGATTCAAAGGCAGAAATACAAGAGTCATCAAAAATGAATGGAGCGTCTTTTTCTAAGAGATGGGTGAGGGGCTTAGTGATCTTGGTGAAGTCCTTTATAAAACAACGATAAAAACCAGCGTGGCCTAGGAAACTTCTTATAGCTTTTATGTTTGTAGGCGGCGGCAACTTCTCAATAACTTCTATCTTGGCAACATCTACCTCAATACCTTTAGCAGAAATTTTATGACCCAAAACTAACCCTTCCCTCACCATAAAATGGCATTTTTCCCAATTTAGGGTAAGGTTTGTTTCTTCGCATCGTTCTAAGACTTTTTCGAGGTTTTCTAAACATCGAGCGAAGGAATCGCCGAACACGGAGAAATCTTCCATGAATACCACCATAATGCTTTCTACGTACTTGTCAAATATTTTGAGCATACATCGCTGGAATGTAGCTGGCGCATTGCACAATCCAAACGGCATTCTTCGGTAAGCGAAGGTGCCAAAGGGACAAGTAAACGTAGTTTTATCTTGGTCCTCCGGAGAGATGGGTATTTGAAAGTATCCCGAGAGGCCATCGAGAAAGCAATAAAAGCTATGGCCGGAGAGACGTTCTAAAATCTGGTCGATAAAGGGCAAAGGAAAGTGGTCCTTGCGGGTGGCATCATTTAACTTACGATAATCTATACACATACGCCAACCCGTCACTGTTCATGTCGGGATTAATTCATTATTCTCATTACTAACTACGATTATCCCTCCCTTCTTTGGCACTACCTGAACGGGGCTAACCCACTTACTGTCCGAAATAGGGTAGATAATTCCAGCGTCTAATAATTTCATAACCTTGCCCTTAACTACTTCTTTCATATTCGGGTTTATACGGCGCTGAGGTTAAATAGAGTTACGCGAATTATCTTCCATTAAAATTTTATGGATACAGAAAGATGGGCTTATGCCCTTGATATCAGAAATTTGCCAAGAAATAGCCCGACGATGCTTATGTAGACTAGAAGAAGTTTATCGTTTTGCGTATCCGTGAGGTAGGCCGAAACGATAACTGGTAACTTGGAATCTTTTTCTAAGAAAGCATACTTAAGGTGTTCAGGAAGTTCTTTAAGTTCTAGGGTAGGGGGTTCTTCATAAGAGGATTTAGAGATTCTTTCTTTTTCAAAAATAATATCTTCATAAAATTTTTTATAAGGAACGTAATAAGGGGTGGGGCTAGCAGCCAAGACGGCTTCTTATAGCGATTCAGTGGGAAGAAAAGAGGAAGAATAAAAATAAGAAAATTCTTTTTTAAACTCAAAAAGACAATCAGAAGATTCATCACTTCCCTGCAGCAATTCAGCGAGAAGAGAAGAAGAAAAAAAAACAGAAAGTTCTTTTTCAAAGTCGGAGAGGCAGTAGGAAGATTCATCACTCACGGCGTCTACGAAAAAACATGAGTCATCATTTTCTAGGGTGTTCTTCATCGAAGGTGTGATAGAAAAATTGACTTCGTCGTCGCCTACTCGAAGGAAGAGCTTACCATTTCTTACATCGATGATGGCTCTGGAGGTGGCAAGGAAGGGCCGGCCAAGGATCAGGGGAACCTCGACGTCTTCTTCGATGTCCAAAATGACAAAGTCCACCGGGAAGATGAACTTGTCGACTTTCACTAAAACGTCCTCCACTATTCCTAACGGGTACTTGACGGATCTATCGGCTAGCTGGATACTCATACGCGTGGGGTTAAGGCTACCAATCCCTAATTTTTTAAACAACGAAAAAGGCATTTTGTTTATACTCGCGCCTAAGTCGGCTAATGCGTGTTTAACAAAAAGATCACCGAAGACACACGGGATAGAGAAACTACCCGGGTCACTGATTTTCTTCGGCAAACCATTTGTTAAAACAGCAGAGCACTCGGCATTTAGCGTGACGTGTGAAAGATTCCCTAGCTTCTTCTTGTTGGTGAGGAGGTCCTTAAGATACTCGGCATATTTCGGCATCTACGAAATAGCCTCGTCGAAGGGAAGATTAATGTGGATTTGCTTGAAGATCTCTAAGAAGCGGGAGTACTGATCATCTTGACGTTGTCTATTAAGTTCAGAGGGGTATGGAGGAGTTGAATTATTTTTGAAGATGGGTGTTGGAGTGAGATTATTTTCTAAAATAGGGGTGATAACTTCTTCAGCAGAGGGTGGAAGCGGAGTGGAGCTTTGATTTTTAAAGGCAGGAGCGGAGCTTTGATTTTTAAAGGCGGGAGCGGAGCTTTGATTTTTAAAGGCGGGAGCGGAGCTTGCCTCGGGCTCTTCACTTACCATACCGGAGACTTGCTTCCCACTCCGAAGAGTTATAGCTTTCGCTTGCTCTCTCGGGTTGGGTTTGGTATTGGAAGGAAGAGACCCAGCGGGTCGCTCAGAAATTATTTTCGCGAGCTATCCTACCTGATTTTCTAGACTTTTTACGCTTCCGGTTAAAGTTCTTATAGTAACGTCATTTGTGGTGATATATTTAGAAAGTAATTCCTCCAAGCTTGGAGGTTTTTGGTAATTTTGAAGAGGTGGTGGTGATGGTGGTGCAGAAAAATCATTTTGCGGTGGTGGGAGCATCACATTCGATGGATTACTCCATGAAAAGTTCGGGTGATTTCTTAAAGCAGGGTTATAACTATTCGGAAAATTAAAACCAGTAGGATGAAAATTCGCAGCAGAAAAATTATTAAAACAATTTCTAGGCATATTATTAACATAATCTAAATGTTCTTGAGTAGGGGTTGCAGATTACCATACCTGAGGGGCGGAGGCAGCAGTCATCTCCGTGATTTTTTTGCTTAGGATTTCTACTTGCAGAGCGAGCTGGGAGACGTTGTCCACTTTATAGATACCTGCAGGCTTGTTCGGGCGGGACCTTGGCACATTCCACTGATTAGTGTTCATGACCATGTCCTCAAAAAGATCAAGAGTGGCTTCCGGGGTCTTATGATTTAAAGTACCGCCAGAAGTTGCGTCTATCATTTGCTTTGTGCTTTGATTTAGCCCGTTATAGAACGTCTGCACTTGTAACCATATAGACAGCGTGTGATGTGGGCATCGTCTTAATAATTCTTTAAATATCTCTCAGGTTTCATATAGGGTTTCAGAGTCTATTTGTCCGAAGGCAGAGATGTCGTTCCTAAGTTTTGTAGTTTTAGCTGGCGGAAAATACTTCGCCAAAAAATTTTCAGTTAATTCATTCCAGGTGGTTATGCTATTTATAGGAAGTGTGTTCAGCCACTGCTTAGCTTTAGTTTTTAAAGAGAAGGGGAAGAGTCTTAGCCTGATTGCATCATTTGTGACACCATTTATCTTGAAGGTGTCGCAAATTTCAAGAAAGCTAGCTAAATGTGCGTTCGGATCTTCATCTTGAAGTCCGTCAAATTGTACATATTGCTGCACCATTTGAATTATGCAAGGCTTTAATTCGAAGTTATTATTTGCTATAGTAGGGCAGATTATACTAGATTCTGTTCCCTCGAGGTTCGGTCGTGCATAATAGGACATAGTCCTTTGCACGGCCTCATCTACGTTGGGTTCTTCCATTCTTAAAGTAGCAAATGACTCAGAGTCCTCAACCGGCACTTGGATAGTAGGACCTTGAAATCGCGATCTTCTCCGAAGAGTACGCTCAATTTCGTGGTCCAAGTCCAAAATAACCGACGGACTCCCGCGGGTCATGCACTAAAAGAACAGAAAAGAAGAAAAGAAAGAGAAAAAGGATAAACTAGAAAAAAAGATTAGAATTTTTTTTCTTTTTGAAATAGATTTTTTTATATAGATTAACTCCCAAACATCCCAAGGACTACCCCGTGAAGGGTTCGCAAGGTACTAGACAAGATAGTGGCGCTTAAAGCCCTTTGCCCTTTTCGAGAGAATTAGGTGGCGTAGAAAATTGTGAAGTTGGTTACTATTAAGAGCGATGATAAATTTTTTGATTTTTAAAACTTAAAGAAAGAGGATGAGAAAGAGAAGAGATAAAATTAATAGGTTCGTGTTTTCAATATATCAACGGAAGTTGGTTCCCCGGCAACGGCGCCAAAAACATGTTATGCGCTAGGGTTGAAGAAAATAAACGCAACCGAACTAGCAACCCAATGAGGCAAGTATACCTATCGAATTGTAGCTAGGGGACACAAGTGTCGTATTGAAATCCGGGAACTGTTGAGTATGCTTACTCACACGAAAACTATTATTTTATCGACGGAAAAACTAGGGTTTAGAGAATCTAATTGAGATTAAGGAAATAAAACTAATGCTAGAAAGAGAGCTATTGCAATTAAGTAAAGTGCTATTAAGTAAAACGATTACGACAGAAGGTTGAAACTATGAAATGGAAATGCACTCGATAGAGAATCACCTCAGCTAAAGATGATTTAAGAAAATGTGATAAAAATCTAAACTTAATAGGGTAAAGGTCCTTGACCGTCGAGGTTCCTAAAGCTTGAACACGATTCTCTCGAAGTCGTGCCCAACTGAGTTTAGGAAGGTCCGACCGACTCTCGTCTTAATCGGAGGCCTAAAACTCGCTTTATGCGGTGAACCCCACTATTGGATTTTACTCCAATCCGGGAGATTTGAACATCTACCTCTCTCTAGGGGTGCGCACAACTCCCTTTACTCTTGAATGCTCATTTCATTCTATCGGCCTCTCGGCTAGCCCAGAATGAAAGCAAAGGTGGAGAGTATATATCGATAATATACCTCCAACCCATGATTAATCAAGAATAATTCAAGGCCCTAACCTAAAAAGAAAAGATTAGTTAAAAAATCATAACTTAATCGCTCGAACCTCGGATCATCAAGATCGAGTACAAGGAGGATTAGTTAATCATAATGGAGTGGAGGGGGGATGAGTAGTAAAGCATATAAAGGAACACAAACAAAAAAAGAACACTTATATTAATGAAAAGGAGCAAGTTACACTATGGAAAAAGAGATTACAGTTGCATGAATTTAAAGTCCTATTCTGGCCCTACAAGTAGCACTAAGCAAGAGCAAGATTACAACAAAAGCTAAAACAAACTAAGATTAAACTAGGGTTAAACAAAAATTACAAAGAGAGGGAGAGAGAGAGAGAAAAAAAAGCATAAAAACTAGAAAAGGACCCATGAACCAAAGGGGCAGCACCTCCCCCACTCAACTAAAGCTTGCTGAAATGGAAGGGGGGTCTCAATTTATAGAAAAAAAAAATCTCGGGTTGGTCACACCCTCCGACACGCCCTAGGGGGGGCGTGTCAGGGGGTGTGATAGTACTATGTTGACCTCGGGCTCTGGACTCTGGCGGGAAGGATAATTGCTTTTGTACGTCGGTGGTCACGCCCGTGTTGGGGGGGCGTGACACTCACGTCATGTCGAAATCATTGGTCGGAAATCCGTCAGTCATAGGAAAAGTTGATGTCACGCCCCATGTCACGCCCGTGATGGGGGGCGTGATAGTACTGTTGCATGCTGTGGCGGAACCTGCATTCAATGCGGCGGCAGGCTTTGCGGCAGAGGGCGACACGCCCATGGTCACGCCTGGTGACACGCCTAGGGAGGGCGTGTCAGGGGGGTGTGACAGTGGTTTTATTCATTTTTCTATCCCTTCCAGCAGGAGTCCTCGGGATCGGGTGACACGCCCTAGGTCACACCCTGGGAGGGCGTGATAGGGGGGCGTGTCAGGTCATTTTTGGCCAATTTTCTGGAAACCTACAAGAAGACAAGAAAAAGTCAGTGGCAATAATATTTATATAAAAATGATAAAAAATAAACTAATAAGACATGATTTGTACATTATAAACTAGAAAAATACAATAATAGTTTAGGCTACAAAACGTATTATCAAGAACCGTCAAGAGGGGGTAAGTACTCGTTCATCATTACATAATTTATTCTCAAACATGTGCTTTATTTCTGATATAGAACCTAAAAATGTAGAAACCTCTTTAAATGATAATTCTTGATTTTTAACTATGAATGATAAGCTTAATCAATTTAAACGTAATAAGGTTTGGAAATTAGTAGAAAGACCATCAAATCATCTTGTTGTAGGTGTTAAGTGGATCTTTAAGAATAAAATGGATAGTGAATCTAGGGTCACTTGAAATAAAGCTAGATTTGTAGCAAAAGGTTATTCACAAATTGAAGGAATAGACTTTGATGAAACCTTTGCACCCGTAACACGTTTAGAAGCAGTTAGAATATTTCATGCATTTGCTAGCTTTAAAAGATTTAAACCATTTCAAATGGATGTTAAAACTGCTTTCCTTAACGGGTATATTAAGGAAGAGGTTTATGTAAAATAACCTCCAGGCTTTGTTGATGTTAAATTTCCTGATCATATTTTTAAATTAAAAAAAGCCATTTATGATTTAAAGCAAGCACCACGAGCATGGTATGATAGATTAGCTGTTTATTTATTAAAGAATGACTACAAAATAGGCAGTGATGATTGTACTCTTTTTATTAAACATGTTCATGATGATCTTATAGTTTTGCAAATTTATGTTGATGACATTTTTTTTGGATTCACTAATGAAAAATTGTGTGATAATGTTATAGAAATTATGAAAAATGAATTTAAAATGAGCATGGTAGGCGAACTCACTTATTTTCTTAGTTTTCAAATTACTCAAAGACATGATGACATTTTTATTTGTCAATCTAAATATATTCATGATGTTTTAAAAAGATTTAGATTTGAAAATCTAGAACAAGCAAATACCGCCATGAGTGTCTTATTGAAATTAGGGAAAGATGAAAGTGGTATTTCTATAGATCAAACACTATATATAGGAATGATAGGGTCACTATTATATTTGAATGCATCTAGACCTGATATTATATTCGTTGTATGTTTATGTGCTAGATTTCAAGCTAATCCGAAAGAATCTCATTTAAAAGCGATTAAACATATTTTTAGATATCTTATTGGCACATCTAAGATAGGTTTGTTGTATTATCAAAATGAAACTTTTATTTTATATGGCTTTTCTGATTCTGATTATGTTAGATGTTCGTTAGACCGTAAGAGCACAAGTGACACCTGTCACTTTCTTAACCCTTCACTAATTTAATGGTCAAGTAGGAAACTGAATTCTATTGCCTAATCCACCACCGAGGCCGAGTACATTGCACTAGGTAGTTGTTGTGCACAGGCTCTTTGGATAAAGCAAACTTTAGAAGTCTTTGGAATTTATCATGACACAATTGAATTAAAATGTGTAACAAGAGGGCAATTGACTTAACACATAATCCAGTTCATCATTCTTGGTCCAAACACATTGATGTATGCCATCATTTCATTAGAGACCACATTAAGCAAAATACAATTAAAGTTAGTTTTATAGGAACCGATTCAGAACTTGCCGATATTTTCATGAAACCACTTCCAGATTCCCATTTTTCATTACAAAGACTAGAACTAGGAATCTTGGACTTATCAAGCGAATGAATTGATATAATAAGTAAACAAAATAACTTTAATTAACAGCAAATGATGATTACATTAAGAAAACCATAATATTAAGAGTCTATAACAGTACTACCACATCACTCTCATCACAGCATAAGTCAAATAATATTACAGCACAGTTTTCAAAACAAAACACTAAAATTTTTAAAACTTCACTATCGCCGACGATATTGACTATCGCCCAGCGATAGCGTCAAAATTCCAAATCTGCCCGAAAACATAAAAAATTTCTATTATCCCCTGCACTAGTGTCCTCTTGATCTTCAGCTGAACTGTTTTCAGTGCTTCTTGTCCGACGAGGTCAGAGGGTAGACGATCAGGGAGGCTCCATGAACGGATTCTCCCATTTTGCCTCTTTTGCAGGAGTGGTGTTTAACTTAAGGCTTTTGGTAAGAAATTTAAAGAATTTCTGAATTCCCAAAAAATTCTTCTTGACCTCCCTCTTATGATCTTCAAATGACTCTCGTAAGTCATCCAAACCTTCCTATAAAGATCCACCTCTTGGAATTGGTGAGTTTCGGATAGTGGACACTGGTTCACTACTTCTTGTAGACCCTCTTCGTGCTGATCGGCCAATGGCGGGTGTACAACTCGTAGAGAATATAGAGGGCACACAATCATTGAAATACAGTTCTGGGTCTATCCAAGTGTACTTCTTAAACAATATGCGTTTGATGACCGCACCAAGTGGTAATGTGTTTAATTTCTTCCAAGTCGGACTATTTATTCTAAATGTGTAGCGTATTATCGAAAGGATAAAATCTGCAATATCGAACGGCTCCCGTTCCAAGATCATGTAAGTGAAAGAGCTCAATTGAGCCGTAGTCTTACGTGTATCACCGAACTTGAGCAAAATGGTATGCCTTAATATGTCCTGCACTAGTCGTGCATCTGCGGTAAGAGTGGTCGTCGATTGAATGAGGGTTTTTACGGAGTTCCCATGCAAAACCATATTCAATAGCGTCCAATCTCTATCCTTTCGATAATTTTATACGACATCTATTAGATTTTCATGATCAATTAAAAAAAATTCTTCCCTAAGATCATGATGTGTTATCTCAACTGCCTGTCACTGTATCCGTGATCGCACTCCACCATTTAGTTTCGTGAAATGAGGGTCCATTAAATAATTATAGAACTCCCTAATTAACTCAGACGAAAAAGTATTCGGGATAATGAAGGACATTATTCCTTTCATTGCTAACAAGTCGTGAATATGTGCGTGACGGACGGGATCGAATTCGATGACCCGTCCAATACCAATATTCGCATTTTCTATCCCAGGAAACGTTTGATAGGAAGAATATGATTCACTTCATGTACTTCTACGAGCCTTCGAGCAGGAAGCCAATCCTGCAGTTAATATATTTTTTTTTAAAAAATCCAGAAATTTTCGCTATTGCCATTCGGTGACACCCACTATCGTCGGGAGATATTGGAAATTGCTCTAATGAAATTTCCGGCCAAAGATCTGAGTTTTTATCCACTCTACATCCCAGATCTGGCCATTTATTCTCATTTTTTCTAAATTTCCCTCATGATAATCACAATATTATTACTCTAACATTATTCATCATCTTCTTCCTAAAACAATAAATCAAATGAATTTCTTTTACATTGAAAACTCTAGATCTAAGTATAAGGACCTTAAACTTCATCAATCTATGAAAACACTACTCCAAATTCATAGATCTATGCTCTCCTCTCTCAAAACACAAGCTTTAAAAAAAACCCTAACCATGGAACAAGGTTCGTCAGAAACTGAAATTTTTTCATCCAAACTTCAAATTATCTACCCTAAAAACATTTAGATTCAAAAATCACTAAAGAAGAGGAATCAAAATCATACTTTTTACCTTGAATTTGGGATTTCGCCGAGTTCAGTTTCTTCTTCCGCTTCAGTTCTTTAGGGAATAATGATGGGAACGGTGCAATTTACCTATTTTCGCGGTCTTTTATATTTTTGCACTATCGCCGATCGGCGATATTCGATCTCGCCGGGCGACACAGCAAAATTGCTATTAGGCGATTTTTCATTCCTTTCTCAGGTTTAGACATGGTTCAATGAATATTCTTAAATTTGGGTTCCGAGTAACATGGTCCAATTGAACATCCATCACATATCATGTCTACAAACATCTCTCCTAGTGTTTTTAACCTTGTGAAATTGTTTTTGCATGCCTATAAGTATGACAAATGTTTTAGTTATGATAATGTTCTTTTCACCTACATTTGTGAAACTATTCATATGGCTTCTGCTTACTGCATATGTGAATTGTGAATGTTCGACCATAACCACTAGAATTGCTTGCTACCGCTACCGCTTTATCCTAGTTTTTTTCTTTGCACTATTCATATTTGAATATCCTATATTATTGAAGCAAAAATTGACATCTCGTGGAGTTCGGGGTCCCAAAAGAGGGGTGACCTCACACCTACTACACTCGGGGAGCGTCACGGACCAAAGACTTGGGAAACTATGAATAAACCCTCTACTCTAGCGTGGAGGTCCCACCACACACCCGGAAGGTCACAAGAGCACTTCCCCTCCCTCACCAATGGCTGAGTTGGGTACATTGGAGTGCTCTCTCACTCAACCAAGAAGAAGCCTAAGGAGGAGGAAGCCCAAAAAACTCATCCCTCCAAAGGTACCCAAGGCGGTCTATTTATTGTTTTTCCAAACCTAGGGACCAAAAGGTCTGAAATACCCCTAGGACAAATAGTCCCTAGGCCAATAGAAAACATCCACACTGGGGGTAATGAGGTAATTCCATCCCAAGGGCACAACGGTAAAAGTATGGCCAAAAGAGGTCCAAGGGTGGGAGGAGGCCAAGCCATACCCCCACCTCCCCGGGCACCCAAGATGAGTGGGCTTACCACACGGGCGAGTTCTTGACTGCCGGCCGGTCTCGCCTCGCAAGCTAACCGCACGGGCGAGACCCTGGCCGCCGGCCGGTCTCGCCCCACGTGCTTATCGCGTGGGCGAGACCATTGCTGTCGGCCGGTCTCGCCCAATGAGATGATCGTGCAGATGAGACCCTCGCTGTCGGCCAGTCTCTCCCCGTGATACTAAATATACGGGCGCAACCCTGACCGCTGGCTGATCTCGCCCAGCAAGCTAACCGCGCGGGCGAGACCCTGGCCGCTGGACGGTCTTGCCCCGCGAGCTAACTGCCCGGGACAAGAGACTGGCCGCAGGCCGCTCTTTCCCCCACGAGCTGACCGTACGGGCAGTCCTGCCCTCCCAAGGGTTAAGGTGTGGTGGGGGATCCTGGCCTCCAGCTGATCCCGCTGCTCCTATCTTGCACCTATCGAGCCGGGGGCAGGTGTCGGCCAACTTACCGAACCCGCCTCCCAAGAAGGAGCAAGAGGGAGGCAAAAGTTTCCTCCCCTACTAGTATATGACAAGGGATAGGCCTAAATTGGCCACCATGAGTGCAAAATCTCTCAAAAGCTTAAAAAAATATAACTGGTCCAACGCCTGTCGTGGGGGATCTACTCTGTGAATACGGGGTTGTACACAATCCCCGCTCTTTTTGAGCGAGTTCCACGCTCGGAAAGAACCATCTAAACCAACGTATTCACTGAGTTTAGCTTTTTCTCACGGTTTAGAAAAAAACACCAGGCTTCTCCGAGGGGTCAACTTGTCATGCCACCTGATGGGAGCCTTGGTGGTGAGACCCTCCCCGGGTAAAAATCACTTAACCTCCCGAAGGGGTCAACCTGACATGCCAGCTGATGGGAGCTTGGGTGGCGAGACCCTCCCCGAGTAAAAATCAATTAACCTCCCGAAGGGGTCAACCTGCCATGCTAGTTAATGGGAGCCTGAGTGGCGAGACCCCCTCTAGGTAAAAAAACACTTAACCTCCCAGAGGTGTCAACCTGCCATGCCAGCTGATCCTGGGTCGCAAGACCCCCTCCAGGTAAAAAATTCTTAACCTCCCTGAGGGGTCAACCTGCCATGCCATCTGATGGGAGCCTGGGCTGCGAGACCCCCTCTTGGTAAAAAAACTTAACCTCCCGGAGGGGTCAACCTTCCAAGACAGCTGAAGGGAGCCTGGGTGCCGAGACCCCCCGAGTAAAAATCACTTAACCTCCCAGAGGGGTCAAACTGCCATGACAGCTGATGGGAGCCTGGGTGGTGAAACTCCCTCCGGGTAAAAATAACGTAACCTCCCGGAGGGGTCAACCTATCATGCTAGCTGATGGGAGCCTCGGGTGCGATACCCCCTCCGGGTAAAAAACACATAACCTCCCGGAGGGGTCATCTGTCATGCAAGCTGATGGGAGCCTGGGTGGCGAGACCCCCCCCCCCCCCCGGGTAAAAATCACTTAACCTCCCGGAGGGGTCAACCTGTCAGGACAACTGATGGGATCCTTGGTAGCGACACCCTCCCCAGGTAAAAATAACTTAACCTCGCAGAGGGGTCAACCTATCATGCCAGCTGATAGGAGCCTGGGTGGGCGAGACCCTCCTCGGGTAAAAATCACTTAACCTCCCGGAGGGATCAACCTATCATGCCAGCTGTTGGGAGCCTGGGTGGCGAGACCCCCTCCGGGTAAAAAACACTTAACCTCCCGGAGGGGTCAACCTGCCATGCCAGCTGATGGGAGCCTGGGTGGAGAGACCCCCTCCGGGTAAAAAATGCTTAACCTCCCAGTGGGGTCAACCTGCCATGGCAGCTGATGGGAGCCTGGGTGGAGAGACCCCCTCCGGGTAAAAAACAATTAACCTCCCGGAGAGGTCAACCTGCCATGCTAGTTGATGGGAGCCTGGGTGGCGAGACCCCTCGGGTAAAAATCACATAACCTCCCGGAGGGGTTAACCTGTCATACCAGCGGATGGGAGCCTGGGTTGCGAGAACTCCTCTGGGCAAAAACACTTAACCTCCCAGAGGAGCCAACCTGCCATGCCAGCGAACGAAGGCCTGGGTGGCGAGACCCCCTCCGGGTAAAAAGAAATGGGCATCCACGAGAGGTACTCCTGTCCTACCAACTAGTGAGAGCCTGACAATGAGATCGTCATCGGAACAAAGGTACTTGGGCTTCTACGAGAGGTACGCCTGCCTTGCCAGCTATTAAGAGCCTGACAGCAGGACCGTCATCGGAGCGAAGATACTTGGGCTTCAATGAGAGGTATGCCTGCCCTACCAGCTAGTGAGAACCTGACAGCGGGACCGTCATCGGAGCAAAGATACTTGGGCTTCCACAAGAGGTACGCCTGCCCTGCCAGCTAGTGAGAGCTTGACAGGGGGACCGTCATCAGAGCAAAGATACTTGGGATTCCATGAAAGGTAGGCCTGCCCTGCCAGCTAGTGAGAGCCTAACCGCGGGACCGTCATTGGAGTGAAGATACTTGGGCTTCCACGAGAGGTACGCCTTCCCTGCCAGCTAGTGAGAGCCTGACAGCGGGACCATCATCGGAGAGAAGATACTTGGGCTTCCACAAGAGGTATGCCTTCCATACTAGCTAGTCAGAGCCTGACAGCGGGGCCATCATCGAAGCGATGATACTTGGGCTTCCACGAGAGGTATGCTTGCCCTACCAGCTAGTGAGAGCCTAATAGTGGGACCATCATCGGATCGAAGATACTTGGGTTTCCACGAGAGATATGCCTGCCTTGCCAACTAGTGAGAGCCTGACAGCGGAACCATCATCGGAGCAAAGGTACTTAACCTCCCCGAGGTAACATCGACCCATCCAGCTAGTGAGAGCCTGTCATGAGGAGATCCTTTCGGGGGCTGGGGACAGGGCATGTCACCTAAGCTTTATCAATTCCAACATCCTCAAAGGGGAAAAAGAGGGGTTATATGACCCACCCTCCCCCCTCGACTTAGCTGGTCGGGGGTTGAACTCATTACAACATAAGAAAAATATAGGACTCCGCCGAGGTGAGACTTCTTCAGGGGTTCTGGGCATGATGGTCGTCATCCTTCCCCTCGGATACCTCCATCTTGCTCAGGCTTTCCATGATCTTCTCCATCTCCTCGGCCTTGGCCAACCAAGTGATGGTGTTAACGGACGTGACGTAGCACTGCCTTTCCATCTTGGAGTATCCTTTGACTCTGACCTGGATCCCTCCTTAGCTGAACTTGAGGCACTGGTGGAAAGAAGATGGCACACAGTAGAAGGCACTGATGAGGGGCCTTCCGAAGATGGCATTGTAGCTGCTTGGTGCGTCAACTATGACGAACTGACAGTTCCTTGAAGTCCCTCCCAATTTCACTTGGAGTCCTACTCCACCTTTGAAAGAGAGGATAGATATTATGTTTACTCATATATATATATATATATATTAGGAAAAGAAAATCACATCACATAAAATAAAGAAGGAAAAGCAAGCAATCCAGATGACACAAGGATTATAGTGGTTCCCAAAAACTGGGTACATCCACTCTTCTACCACCCTGGTAGGAATCCACTACAGGTTTTTGATCAGGTGCCCTGCCACTACAAGATCTCTTTCAGGTAGATCTAGAAACCCTTTAGGATTTTGATCAGGTGCCTAAGAACTAATAGGTTTTTGATAAGGTGCCCTATCACCAAAGAGTTCACTTTTGAAGGGAGAGATAACCCTATACACAGGAAAGGGAAAAGAAATGATGTTGTCTTCTCTATCAATGATTTGAGAGAAGACTAGTAGATTGTTGATGATGTCAAAGCTCCCCCTGAGATGTAGAATAGTTCAGGAGTGGAAGCTTTGCTTCCGGATGTAGGTCTTCAAGCTGATGTTTCTCTCAGACAAGCTTTTAGACTGATATTGATTTATTGTCTCTTGAAAGCCTGGAGCAGATGAAGAAGATGAAGTTGATTTGCTGTAAGAAAACTTATAGCTGAGTTCTTCTTCTTGTGAGAGAAAAAGCCTTCTTGAATTTTCTCTCTCTATCTCATTGATTGAGCAAGAATGTTCATTGCTAGGTTCACTCTTAGGGTGTCTTGACCCCCTCGTATAGCCAGGGTCAATTTGAAGAAAACGGCATCAATTTGAATTCCTAAGACAAAACATAATTCTCTGTAAGAATTGAGGATCCCAAACGGCTAGATATTGCTGGCAATCATAAAAGCATTTCCATAACTGTCTTGATAAAATATTCTGTAAATACCATAATTAATGCTTCAAGAATACGGCTATCAGCCTTGAGAGAATCAGCATTAATTATCAGAATATATTTGCCTTGAAATACTTTATCATAATCAAAATAAATAACTCTGACCGTTCTGAAGATCTGATAACTGAAAGCAGTACAAAATCGTAGAGCTCCGTTCAGAGATCGTCAAACTGAGTTAAGTGATCGTCGACCAGAGAACGACTATCGTAGAACTGAGATCACTGCTGAGAAGAACGAAATCGTCGAACTGAGCTCGTAGATCGTCAAGCTCAGTTCAGAGTATAAGACTCTAAGATCATCGATGGGAGATCGACGATCGTCGAGCATAGTTCGACTATAGTCGAACTAATATAGATAGTCCACAACATATATCTGATTCTAAGTCTGAGTCCACTGTAATGCTGGTCTGCACAAAACCTGACCTAGAGGGGACCTAACTAAGACTTAGACAGAGACCCTCCCTATACAAGGGGGTCAAGATATCCTAAGAGAGAATTCTTCCTGATGTAAATAAATCTGTCTGAAAAACGGCACAGGAAATCGTTGATCTCAATTTTAAAGCTTTCTTCAAACTGGGTTCGGAGATGGTTGAACTCAGCTCGGAGATCGTTGAGCTGAGTTCAGAGATTTTGAACTGCATCTGAGTTTTACAGTTTTCTTTGAGCTGAGCTCAGAGATCGTTGATCTCCGCTCAAAGATCATTGATCTCCGCTCAGAGATCTTTGAACAGAGTTAGAAGATTTTCTTCCAGTAATTTTCTGAACTTTAAATATGAACTTCTCTGGAATTTTTCTTAATTAGCAAACCTGGAAATAATCCTATGACCCATGACTATACATTTTGGGTCAATCTAATATTCCTAATAATGATCCTTGCCCTAATCAGAACTAGGGTTCCAACAACCTTCAACCTCCTTCCTCTCCCCTAAAAATTCGAACATGGGTCCGTCTGAGGCCAACACCCTCCTTGGCTCCACCTTCATCTCCTCAAGCACCTTCTTGAAAATGACGTTGATGGAGCTCCCATTGTCAACCAAGATCCGGGAGACGGTGTGACCCTCGATGGCCGTCTGGTTGACCAGCGCATCACAGAAAAGATCCTCAAGATCCGGCATGTCCTTCATCGAGAAGGTGATCTTCTCCTCCTAGGGTGGGGTTTGGGATGTCGAAGCGATGCTCCGTCGATAAATGACATGGAGGCTGGCCTTCAGAGTGGCATCGATCACCACTTTACCGTGGATCACTTCTATACCTCCTCGGGGTCCTACATCGACCCCGTCCTCACATATGTCTTCCCCCCACCAATCGGGGTGGAACCTCTTCAACGTGCACCGGCGGCTACTGATGGGCAGGGCCTCTCACCCCCTCACTTCTAGAAACTCGGGGAAGGTAGCTGTGGCGTGACCCTCCAACTAGTGTAAATCACAGTGCGACAATGCTCTTTCTCCCCTCTTTCGGCGGGTTCGGCGGTCTCTCGCATTGCCTCTTCCTCCTTCACCTATTGTCAAGGCTTGTTGTTGTGGGGGTAGGAGCTGTCTTGGGGCTTGCCTTTAGATGTTGAACCTCCCTTGTCCCCCATGAAAGTTTCCCCCACCCTGGATAAGAGCTCTTCCTAGACCCTGGGTAGGTCCTCCCGGCTGCCTCCAGCCTGGTTCCAGACCCTCTTGTCCCTATAACCCCTGAGCCCTCTGCTCCTCTCTCCTTCTTCATTCTTGATGCCTTGAGCCACCTTGCTCCTTTGAATCCGTCTCTATTAGCTTCACCAACTTCTTGACAAATGCCGGGTTGGCCGCCTCCATGGCTATCTCCTCTGCCGCCCTTTCCATCAGCTCCTCAAAGAAAGGGGGGGCCTTTTGGGTCAGGCTCATCTTGAAGAACCCCTCGCGCAACCCCACCATGAACGCCATCTAGAGGGCATACCCCAGCATCTCCTGGATTTCTAGGATCTCCTCTTGGAACCTGTCAACGTAGTGGGCCAGCGACTCCTCGGCCCTCTGCCTTATTAGAAAGATGGACTCAGGATTCTTCTTCCTCTTCTTGGAGGTGGAGAAGCGGAGCTGGAAGCTCCGGCTTAAGTCCTCGAACCCGTCGATCGACCTTGGTGGGAGTTGATGAAACCAGTCCCTTACTTGTCCTTCAACGTGATCACAAAGAGGCGGCACTTGAAGGCATTCATCATTGGCCTGATGGAGACAACATCCTCGAACCACTGTAGGTGTTGGACAGGGTCATCCTTCTAACATAGGAAGCCATGTCAGGCTCTCTAAACCCCTCGGGAATGGGAGACGAGATGATCAGCTAGTTGAAGGGTGACCCCCTGAGTGCTGGTCTCGCAACCTCTACTCGCGCGGCCTGCTCGCCTGGAAGGCCGGCACTCGTCGGGTTGGGGAACAACTCCCGGCCAGTGAGGTCTTGCTCGACCCCCTCTCCCATCCTTTCCTTACCAGGTCACCTACCTGGTGCACTTCCTTCTCCCCCTGTTGGGGTCATCTCGTGTGTGTCCCTGGGAGGCAGCTCGCCGAGACCACTCTAGTTTAGCTCATCGAGACCCCTGGGAGCAAGTCCCTGGGGGGTGGGGGTTGAGCTGTCAGCCCGAGGGGCAATGCTTCTCAGCATCTCCATGATGTCGGAGATGGAAGCCATGAACTCCTCCCTTCGTACGAAGGGTCCTGGGTTGGGGAGCTCGCTGAGATCATCACTACCTCCCTAATCTCCAGCCATGACACTCTCTTGAGATCTTCTGTGTTGGTCACTCTCCACGCTCAACGCACCAAAATGTTGAAGCCAAAATTGACCTCTCATGGAGTTCGGGGTCCCAAAAGGGGGGTGACCTCACACCTACTACACTCGGGGGAACGTCATGGATTGAAGACTTTGGAAACTAGGAACAAATCCTCGGCTCTAGCGTGGAGGTCCCACCACACACCCAGAAGGTCACAAGAGCACTTTCCCTCCCTCACCAATGGATGAGCTGGGTACCTTGGAGAGCTCTCTCACTCAACCAAGAAGAAGCCTAAGGAGGTGGAAGCCCAAAAAACTCATCCCTCCAAAGGTACCCAAGGGGGTCTATTTATAGTTTTTCTAAGCCTAATGACCAAAAGGTCTGAAATACCCCTGGGATAAATAGGCCCTGGGCCAATAGAAAACATATACACTAGGGGGCAATGAGGTAACTCCACCCCAAGGGAACAACGGTAAAAATGTGGCCAAAAGATGTCCAAGGGCGGGAGGAGGCCAAGCTATACCCCCCACCACCCTGAGCACCCGAGACGAGTGGGCTAACCGCTCGGGCGAGTTCCTGACCGCCAGTCGGTCTCGCCTGTGTGGTTAGCTTGCGGGAGATACCCTGGTCGTCGGCCGGTCTCGCCCCACGAGCTAACCATGCAGGCGAGACCCTAGCTGCCGGCCGGTCTCGCCCCGCAAGCTAACCACACAGGCGAGACCCTTGCTGTCGGCCGGTCTCGCCCCTCGAGCTAACCCCGCAGGCGAGACCCTGGCCACTGGCCGGTCTCTCCCCGCGAGCTGACTGCCCATGCGAGACCCTGGCCTCTGGCTTGTCTTGCCCCTGCAATACTAAACACGCGGGCGAGACCCTAGCCGCTGGCCAGTCTCGTCCCGCGAGCTAACCGCGCGGGAGAGACCCTAGCCGCCGGCCAGTCTCACCCCGCGAGCAAACCGCCTAGGGTAAGAGCCTGGCTGCAGGCCGCTCTCGCCCTCGCGAGCTGACCGTGCGAGCAGTCCCGCCCTCCCTAGGGCTAAGGTGTAAGGGTGGGATCCTAGCCCACAACCGATCCCACTGCTCCTACCTCGCATTTATCGAGCCGGGCGCGGGTGTCGGCCAACTTACCGCACCCGCCCCCCAAGAAGGAGCCAAAGGGAGGCAAATTTTTCCTCCCCTTACTAGTATATGACAACGGCTAAGCCTAAATTGGTCACCATGAGTGCAAAATCTCTCAAAAACTTAAAAACATAAAACTGGTCCCGCGCCTGCCGTGGGGGACCTATGCTGCGAATACCGGGTTGTACATATATGGTCACACAAGTGAATTCGGACTCCTTTGTCAAGCCAAACAAAAAAATATTCAAAAAAACAAAAACAAATATTCCACATCTTTTTTGATGTTATTCAAACTTAAAAGAAAAGGGCTGACAAGAAACCTCCACCAAGCACTATTTACCCTCCTGATAAGTCGTAATAAGCATTGTGAGGTTGAGCACCTTGGAAAGAATTATAAAGTGTCTTGTGCAACTCTATATCTGGATATTCTTTTTATACGTGCTCTGAATTCTTGGGTTCAAACATCGCTAGTTATATATACCTTTATGTTATGTTGTTTTTTCATATTTCATGTATTCATGTATTTGTAAGGTCTATTCATATGTGTTTTTTCATCACACTATAACATGTACACCACATTATCTTCTCTAAAATTTTTTATTATGAGAATTGGACCGAAAATGTTTCCAACTTAATCTTCACTAATGTATGTGTAAATGATATACCTAGATAGAATTTGCCCATGTTCATGCTTACCCACTTTCTTCTCTACTATACATTGATTCACGTGTTCTATACTTGATTTATCTTTTGAAGTTGTTGCTTCTTTAGCTTCCACACCACTCTACGCAATATCTAAGGGGGGAATTTCCTAAGATATCTAGAAATCATTCATACTTGTAATGATTTAGGGGGAGTACTCATCAAGATTCTTTAGATTCTTTAAATTACATCACAAACACATAGGCTTAGATTTCGGGGGAGTACACATGTAGGGGGAGTGTTACGTCCAAGAAGAGTTTGTGCACATACAAATGATTTAGGGGTAGTACTCATCTAGATTCTTTAGATTCTTTAAATTACATCACAAACACATAGGCTTAGATTTAGGGGGAGTACACATGTAGGGGTAGTGTTACATCCAAGAAAAGTTTGTGCACATACAAATGCTTAGTCTTGCTAATCATAGTTACTAACACTTCATTGATCATTCATGATTTCTTTGTCAGTGGATTTGTTATTATCAAAAGGAGGAGATTGTTGGAGCATGCATTTCATGCTTCTTTGTTTACTAATAAAAAATCTCATTTGTATTTTAGCTTTGTATATTTATGATGTGCAGATATCACATGTTTAACTCTAATGCCATTTGGATGTTGATTCGGGTCAGAATAGATGAACTCAGTAGATATCGCCAAGCGATATTGGGTATCGCCCACCGGCGACAGTGGCATGAGCAGTTAACTCACTATCTCCACACGGCTGGCGATTTCTTCACTAACGTCCGACGATATTGGATATCGCCGATCGACGACAGACCATGATTGACATGACTAATATGTGATGCTAAAATGAGGAATACGTGAGACACGTGGCAGCCGTTAACACTATCGCTAGTAGGCAATACCTAGTGTCGCCCAGCGATATCGCTAAAGTATAAAAGCCAGTCAATTTTCTGTGGAGATCACGATTTTCATTATCTGGAGTGTTCCTTCCTGTTGATACGACCCAGATAGCTCCAGAATCTAGAATTACTCGATACTCTCAAGAAGGACAAAGCGCGAAAGATTGACGATACGTACGCAACATTCAAAGCAATCTTGGCATGGATTCATCGACATCTCCAGCGCGTCGTTTAGAAGGAGTTTTAATTCTGAAGTTTCCTTTTTATTTTGCTCTTTATTCCTATTGTAATCGAGAGAGAAAATCGCCGCCTTGTGCATGGCGTCTAAGTCGTTGTGTGGCTTAGGAGAGAATCGCCGCCTTGTAAGTGACGTCCATGTCCTTATGCGGCTTAGGGAGAAATCGCTTCCTTGTGTGCAGCGTCTAGATCATGGTTAGATCTATGGGAGGCTAATATCAAGATCTAGGGAGAGATACGCTTTAGCCTACCGGTTCTTGATAGAAGGACCGGCGATATCAATAGTAAATTGTACTTTTCATAAGCCTTTGTCTCTCACTCTATAGAGATATATTGTACTCAAATTTAGCAATATTGCAATAAATTGATATTGTTTTTTTGTCTTTATAAATTTATGAGTATTCAACTCTACTTATGAAAAATTAGTCTTGATTTCTTTGTATTTCACCAAGTAAAATTTTGTTTAGTTAAAGTAAATTAATTAACCCTTATTCACCCCCCCCCTCTAAGGGCACCTCATGATCCAACAAGTGATACTACATGGGTGCCCTCTGTGCAATCGTGACCGTACCCCTATGCAGACTTGGGAGAGGAACTACCAATGTGGAAGATGACGAAATTCACCTTCGAGAAAAGGGCTTTGCGATAGTGGTGTTCAAAAAAACAAGGCTCGGCCCGAAAAAAACCCAACTAGGCCCAGTCCCGTGCTAGCCCGTCCCAGGACAAGGATGGGCTTTGGGATCTTACAAGGAGTAACACCCCTATCCATCACATAGCATATAGCAGTAAGTCCGGCCGGGGCCCGACACCATATCCTTCGGACAGACCAGTTGGTTACGCGTTGAAACCATACAACCAATCACAAACGTCCTACACAGAGTCATTATAGCGGAAGCAATTTAATAAGTTGCACAAATATAAGAACCCTGCCAAGCACGAATGTCCACTACTCAAATAAACTAGGAATGATGATACAAAAGTACCGGCCTTATGGCCTTACAATAGTTTCCTCAAACACGAGTGCCTTGCATACTTCGGCTCGCAGGCCGGCCATACATGAGATAAACAGAAAACATAAAAAGGTTAGGCCTTCGAGGACCAGCACCGCAACATGGTCTTTAGCCAGCTATTTCCCGCTCGGCTCCGCAGCACCTACAAGCCACAATCCACCGCCCGGTGGTAAACAAAAGCAACGGTCAGCTATGCTGACCAATTATAACGATCCCGCCCCCAAAATCGGGGCGGCGATGCTCTTTCCCTGCACTTTATTAGTATAGACAAAAAAATAGTGTAAACACACTTCATCACAGGCGTAGGCTCGCACGGCCACACACCTCGTGCACACAGGGCACATTTACGGCGAACCGGCCAACGTCACGTCAATTCAAGCCATAAACGTTCCCGTTCCACCACCGCCCCTTAGACGGCCAATCATATGAGCATTTTGTCTTCCTGGCCTTGGTCACGACAATTTAAGCCATAGACCGCCGAAGACTCTCATCCATGCCAACGGTCCCACCGAACGACATAGATCGGGTACGGTTCCGCCTAACCCGTGCTCATTCCGCAACGACAATTTAAGCCATATGTGCAGGTCAAGACTCACCGAGTCCCGTTTCTGCCACAACAATAACATAACCCGGTTATGTTCACATTGGCTCCCCGGCCATCGTGTCTACAAAACCCGCTTTTGCCAAGTTTTCCGGGTGCAACTTGGAGTTAATCTCCAAGGCTCCCTACTGCAATCTACCACGTAGAAAACCCAAAAAACGCCCAAACATCCGGAGTCTTCCCCAGTTCATATGCAATGCAACATCACCGATCCGGCTCTACTTGTCCGGATAGGCTTCATACACAATGCATATGCCCGTTTTCGCATACGAGCTCTATACAAGGGGGACTTCACATATCTACCCCAAGGAACGCTCCAACTCTTCGCTCACTCGTGAGAGAGGGCTTCCTATGCAAAAGGAAAGAGGGCTTCACATGCCCTAGGATGAGAAATCGTTACCCTTGCGTTCTTTTGCGGTTCCATGAAAAATATACGCGGTTAGAAAGCACCGCAACGGCGTCGCCTTCGCGGATCTAGACTCGGATCGCGATTCAGAGCTCCGACGCTCCACTGGCGGCCGGATCTTGGCCTTCCTCCTCCTCCTTGCTCTCCCCTCTCTCTAGACTTTAGAAAGAGAACCAAGGGGATGAAATGAGGGATTGCAAACCCTAATTCCGGGTTTAAACTGCCAGTATCCACCCCCAGCCATCGGATCCCAAGCCAAGGAAACGAACGGCCACGATTAGGCCTGAAATTATAAAATCTGGGCCGAACACGGGTTGCAACACGGCCGTGTGCATGGCCGTGTCACCCATTCGCTGTCTAGACCGACTCGATAACCAGCACACGGCCTTAGACACGGCCTCCGACACGCCCGTGTCGCATGCGACACGGCCGTGTCACGACCCGTGTCACGCCCTGTGTGCAACGACCAACACTCTTTACCCGAGGAGGACACGGCCTGCGACACGGCACCAGACACGCCCGTGTCACATGTGCCACGCCCGTGTCTGTGCCTGTGTCATGGCCCGTGTGCACCTCACTCGATGAGTGACTGACAAGCCCTGGGACACGCCTGTGTCCCAGGCCGTGTCACCCCTGCCAAAACACATATTTGGCTCAAAACATCCCCCGTCACCCAATTAAGTTTCGGGGCGTTACAACTCTCTCCCCCTTAAAAGAATTTCGCCCACGAAATTTACAAAAGAAAAACAATAGGAACTGAAAGCTTTTAACGGTACCTGAGCGGAATAACTCCGGGTACTCCTCCAGCATCGTTTGCTCCCGTTCCCAAGAGAGCTCCTCCCGACCGCAATTATCCCACCGGACCTTAACCATCCGGATCTCATTGTTACGAAGTCTCTTAACCTCGAAGTCTTCGATACGAACGGGCTTGACCCTTGTCGTCAACCCTTCGTCCACCGGCACTTGATCAACTGCGATCATTAGCGAAGGCTCCTGCACCGCCTTCCACAACACGGAAATGTGGAACACATTGTGTAGTCCACTTAACTCCTCCGATAGCCTCAATCGGTATGCCGCTTCGCCGACCCGCTCCAGAACCTCAAAGGGTCCAAGGTATCTTGGGCTCAGCTTCTTCAAGCATCTCACCCGCGAAACACCCTTGAACGGCTTTATCTTCAAGTACACCCAATTGCCTACCGCGAACTCCACGTTCTGGTGCTTGGCATTGTAATACTTAGCCTGCCTGTCCTGAGCGATCAACAAGCGCTCCCGAATGATCCGCACCAACGAGGTAGCACTCTCCACCTCCTGCTTCTTGTACAATCTTGCCTCACCCGTTTCCAACCACGATAACGGCGTGTGACACTTTCTACCATACAGGGCCTCAAAGGGCGCCATTTGGATACTCGCCTGGTAGGTGTTGTTGTACGCGAACTCCACCAAATACAGGTGGTCCTCCCAATGCTTCCCGAAGTCTAGAACACACATGCGTAGCATGTCCTCCATCGTTCTATTGACTCTCTCGGTCTGTCCATCCGTCTGCGGATGGAAGGCTGTGCTGAACTTCAACTTTGTCCCCAGCATCTGCTGTACTAACCTCCAATCATTTGACGTGAAACGCCCATCGCGATCACTCACAATGCTACGGGGCACACCGTGCAGTCTAACTATATTATCCGCATAAAGCTTTGCCAACTTCTCCACCGAGTCATCCTTCCTATGCGGAATAAAGTGTGACACTTTAGTTAACCGGTCTACGATCACCCAGATGGCGTTGTTCCCCTTATGCGACCTTGGCAAACCATGCACAAAGTACATCGATATGTCGTCGAACTTCCACTCCGAAATAGGCAAGGACTTCAAGAATCCTCCCGGCTTTTGGCACTCCGCCTTCATTAAGGAGCACGTTTGGCACTTAGCCACAAAAAACGCTACGTCTTTCTAGAGCCCCGGCCACCAAAACAGCTTCTTGAGGTCACGGTACATCTTTGTGCTCCCTGGGTGGATTGAGTACTTGGTATGATGAGCCTCGTACATCAACTCCGCCTGTAGGTTACCCCCGCTTGGGACGCACAACCGATGATCCTTCCTTAGCAACCCATCCACAACAGAAAATTGGGAATTTGACCCATCCAACGCTGCCTCCATAAGCTCCTTCATAAAGTCATCTCACTCCAATGCCTGTTGAACACGGTCCGCCAGGTCATACTGAACCTCCGACCAGTTCAACAAAGCCTTGGCGCTTGACTGCTTGTCCACGCAACAGATCTCCAATGCCTCCAACTCCCGTACGAGCCTCTCATCATGAACCGACAACCAGTTGGCTGGGGAGGGAGCCCTGCGACTCAACGCATCGGCAACCGCATTGCCCTTCCCGGGTACATAATGAATCTTGAAGGTGTAGTCCCCCAGGAACTCCATCCACCTCCTCTGCCTCATGTTAAGATCCTTCTGATCCAACAGGTACTTCAGGCTCTTGTGATCGGTGTAAATATTGACCCTTACGCCGTATAGGTAGTGCCTCCACAGCTTAAGTGTAAATATCACGGCCGCCAACTCCAAGTCGTGGACCGGATAGTTCCTTTCATGCACTTTTAGCTGACGCGATCCATAAGCTATCACGCTCCCATGCTGCAACAGCACGCAGCCCAAACCACTACCCGAGGCGTCACTATAAACCTCAAAGCCCTCGGTCCCACTCGGCGAACTAAGCACTGGCGCCGTGGTCAACCGTCTCTTCAGCTCCTCAAAAGCTTGCACGCACTCCTGCGTTCACAAGAATCTCTGATCTTTCCTTGTCAACTTCGTGAGAGGTAGCGCTATCCGCGAGAAGTTCTCTACGAAGCGCCTGTAATATCCGGCAAGCCCGAGAAAACTACGGACTTCCGCGACAGAAGACAACGCAGGCCACTCCCGTATCGCAACGATCGTCGCCAGATCCACCGCTATACCTTCCCCACTAACAATGTGACCAAGGAATGCTACTGAGGGTATCCAGAACTCGCACTTGGAGAATTTCGCATACAGTTCATTCCTTCTCAGAGTCTCCAACACCAGATGCAAGTGCTTGAAGTGATCTTCTTCGCACTGCGAGTACACCAATATATCGTCAATAAAGACGATCACAAAGCGGTCCGGGAAATCTCGGAACGTCCTGTTCATCAAGTCAATAAACACTGATGGCTCATTCGTCAGTCCAAAAGGCATGACCGTGAACTCGAAATGCCCATACCTTGTGCTGAACGCCATCTTCGGGATATCACACTCCCTGATCCTCAACTTATAGTACCCCGACTTCAAGTCAGACTTAGAATATACCGACGATCCGACTAACTGATCGAAGAGATCATCAATCCTCAAGATCAGGTACTTGTTCTTCTCCGTCAGCTTATTCAACTCTCTGTAGTCGATACACAGCCGCATACTCCCATCCTTCTTCTTAACGAAGAGGACCGGTGCGCTCCAAGGCGACGAGCTTGGACGCGCATAACCTTGCTCCATTAGCTCATCTAGCATAACTTTCAACTCTTCCATTTCCTTCGGCGCCAGCCTATAAGGAGCACGTGACACAGGTTTGGCACCTGGCACAAGATCGATAGTGAAATAAATCTCTCGCTGCGGTGGGGCCCCGGGAAGACTATCCGGGAACACATCGGGGTATTCACAAACCACGGGGATACTATCCAACGTGGACTTTGGCTCTACAGCCCCCACTATTGCGAAGAACAGCTCTGCACCAACTCGAACTGCCTTTACCACCTAAAGAGCAGACATCAGCGTCCTGCTCGACTCCTTCAGTCCCGTGAATGGTTTCTCCCGGCCAACACCCAGCTTGATCTCCTTACTATTGCAATCAATCCAAGCCTTCTGCTCCGAAAGCCAATCCATCCCAAAGATAACGTCGAACTCTACTAGCAGCAACAATGACGCTAGCAAGTCGAACTTTGTGCCCCCTATGTGAACCTTTACGGCGCACACACTGTCTGCACGCATCGAGCACCCATTCGGTAGCAGCACGTCCAACTTTTCCTTCGCAATCGAAGAAGGGACTCCGATGCGCGACATAAAATTTTCGGACAAGAAGGAGTGTGAAGCTCTCGTATCGAACAGTGCCCGTGCCGGACTATCGCTAATCAAAACAAAGCCTAAGCAAAACATATTAGGCTAACAAGCAATAGATAACAGTATTTAAAGTTAACTTTCTATAAATTAACTTGTACCTATCACCACATCAGCTTGTTAAATGGCCTCCTGCTGGCCCAAGTTGTACACTCTAGGTTGAGTCGGAGCATAATGGGGCGCGGTTGACTCCACCGCCTTGCCCTTCTCTTCGTAGGTAGCTCCTTGTTTTCTCTCGGACTGTGGGCATCCGCTCCAGCAATCGCGGGCAAAGTGCCCCGTCTTTCCACATGTGAAATAAGCGCCCGGGGTTCGATTGGTAGTTGCCCCTGAAGCACCTGCAGAGGAAGCTGGACCTGACGTCCTAGCCTTCTTGTAGAATCTGCGGTAGCCCGACTTCGACATAGTCGGTGCCTTGAACTCCGATTTCTTCCCACCAGATTCCTTCTTAGCTTGCACATTTCTTATGTCCTTCTCCAAGGACCGGGCCGATGTGACCAGGGTCATGAAACCCTGCACCATGGGCCCCGACAGTAGCAGCCTCAGCTCATCTCTTAACCCTTCAAAGAAGCGGTTAGTCTTTCTCTCCTCGTCGGCAAAGGTAGCGCTAGCAAATCTCCCCAATCGAGTAAACTCGTGGAGGTACTCGTCTACAGTGTTGTCTCCTTGCACTAACTTTTGGAACTCATTCTCCAATGCGATCCTCTGTGCTGAGGGGAGGTATCGAGCCATGAACAATCTCGAAAACTCCTCCATAGGTACTTCAGCCAACGGCCTTCTCCTCAACTGGTGTAGCTCTAGGCCTTCCTACCATAATCTCGCATCCCCGTCCAATAGGAACGTTGCTATCGTGGTCTTCTGCCACTCTTCCATTTCTGTTGCTGTCATCACCCTATTGACTCTTGAGAGCAAATCTTCGGCCTGGGTCGGGGTTCCCGTTCCCGAGAACACCGGTGGATGGAAGCCCATAACATGCTTAAGATGTCTCTCAGTTACTCTCCGAGGCAACTCCGGCTCCACCACCACCTTCTCAACCCTTCTAGGCTCCACCGCTTGGAGCGGCACCTGCTCCACCGCAGGAGCAGGCTGCTGCACCTGCCTTGCAGGTTGTGCATTAATCATAACAAAGACAGCTTTTGCCACCAATCTAATGGTCTCGGCAGACGGAGGTGTTGCAGGCGCTTCACTTTGTGCGCTGGTTGCCTCGGAACCTTGCCGTTCCGACGGTCCAACACCACTTCTGGTCACCTATAATCGTGGAAAACACTGATAAGCGGCCAAACAATATTGCAAATAGCAATTATAGGAACACGCAGGTTCCTCAAACACGTGTATTTTCATTCCTAAGTGGACATTCATGGGTTCTTTTCATGTTATAACGATGACGCACACACATGTGCTCACCACCCATTAAAGTGAATTCGCCTACGAATTCAGTTAAGTTTGACCGAAACAAGTAGTCTGATACCAATTTGTAACACCCCTATCCTTCACATAGCATATAGCAGTAGGTCCGGCCGGGGACCGACGCCATATCCTACGGACAGACCAGTTGGTTATGCGTTGAAACAATACAACCAATCACAAACATCCTACACAGAGTCATTCTTGCGGAAGCAATTTAATAAGTTGCACAAATATAAGAACCCTGCCAATCACGAATGTCCACTACTCAAATAAAATAGGAATGATGATACAAAAGAACCGGCCTTATGGCCTTACAATAGTTTCCTCAAACACGAGTGCCTTGCATACTTCGACTTGCAGGCCGGCCATACATGAGATAAACAGAAAACATAAAAAGGTTAGGCCTTCGAGGGCCAGCACCGCAACATAGGCTTTAGCCCGCTATTTCCCGTTCGGCTCCGCAGCACCTGCAAGCCACAATCCACCGCCCGGTGGTAAACAAAAGCAACAGTAAGCTATGCTGACAAATTATAACTATCCTCCCCCAAAATCAGGGCGGCGATGCTCTTTCCCTGCACTTTATTAGTATAGGCAATAAAATAGTGTAAACACACTTCATCACAGGCGTAGGCTCGCACGGCCACACACCTCGTGCACACAGGGTACATTCACGGCGAACCAGCAAACGTCACGTCAATTCAAGCCATAGACGTTCCCGTTCCACCACCGCCCCTTGGACGGCCAATCATATGAGCATTTTGTCTTCCTGGCCTTGATCACGACAATTTAAGCCATAGACCACCAAAGACTCTCATCCATGCCAACGGTCCCACTGAACGACATAGATCGGGTACGGTTCCGCCTGACCCGTGCTCATTCCACAATGACAATTTAAGCCATATGCGCAGGTCAAGACTCACAGAGTCTCGTTTCCGCCATAACAATCACATAACCCGATTATGTTCACGTTGGCTCCCCGGCCATCGTGTTGGCAAAACTTTTGCCTAGTTTTTCGAGTGCACCTTGGAGTTAATCTCCAAGGCTCCCTGCTGCAATCTACCACGTAGAAAACCCGAAAATCGCCGAAACATCTGGAGTCTTCCCCGGTTCATATACAATGCAACATCACTGATTCGGCTCTACTTGTCCGGATAGGCTTCACACACAATGTCTATGCCCGTTTTTGCATACGGGCTCTATACAAGGGGGACTTCACATATCTACCCCAAGGAACGCTCCAACTCTTCGCTCACTCGCGAGAGAGGGCTTCCTATGCAAAGGAAAAGAGGGTTTCACATGCCCTAGGATGAGAAATCGTTACCCTTGCATTCTTCCGCGTCGCCATGAAAAATCTACGCGGTTGGAAAGCACCGCAACGACGTCGCTTTCGTGGATCTGGACTCAGATCACAATTCGAAGCTCTGACGCTCCACCGGCGGACGGATCTTGGCCTTCCTCCTCCTCCTCCTTGCTCTCCCCTCTCTCTAGACTTTAGAAAGAGAACCAATGCAAGGGGATGAAATGAAGGATTGCAAACCCTAATTCCGGGTTTAAACCGCCAGCATCCACCCCCAGCCGTCAGATCCCAAGCCAAGGAAACGAACGACCACAATTAGGCCTGAAATTACAAAATCTAGGCCGAAAACGGGTTGCAACACGGCCGTGTGCAGGGCCGTGTCACCCATTCGCCGTCTCGACCGACTCGATAACAAGCACACGGCCTTAGACACGGCCTCCGACACGCCCGTGTCGCATCCGATACGGCCGTGTCACGACCCGTGTCACACCCCGTGTGCAACTACCAACAATCTTTACCCGAGGAGGACACGGCCTGCGACACGGCACCAGACACGCCCGTGTCACATGTGACACGCCCGTGTCTGTGCCCGTGTCATGGCCCGTGTGCACCTCACTCGACGAGTGACTGACACGCCCTGGGACACGCCCGTGTCCCAGGCCGTGTCACCCCTGCCAAAACACATATTTGGCTCAAAACATCCCCCGTCACCCTATTGAGTTTCGGGACGTTACACAAGGGCCCGTATATGCAATTTTCTCGGCTTGATGCCCGGGCCAGGCCGGGTAAAGCCCTATTTTCCGCCCCGGCCCGAGCCCGGCCATGAAGGAAAATCCCTCCTTAGCGGGATTTCATTAGGAAATTCCTCCTTAGGCAAGATTTTCTAAGATTTTCCTTTTTTTTAAAAAAATTAAGATTTCAATTTTAATTATTTAATTAAATAATATATTTAAACAAAATTAAATAGCCGAGCTAGCCCGGACCGGCCTTAGGAGCCAAGGAGGTGTGGATAAAATTTTAGGTGCGTTTCTCTCACTTAGTTTTAGGTGATGGGGGATTAAATACGGCCTTATGATTCAATATCCAACGATTGAGTTGTTTTCGCGGAATACTGCGGTATTGAAAAAAATTTCTCAGTATTTCGATCAAGACCATTGTTTTTATAAGTATCAACGGTTTGATGCGCTCTCACACCATGTTCTTCGGTGAGAGAAATGCACCTAAAATTTTTCGGCGGTGTGGGGCTGGTGCCCGAGCAAGTCCCGGGCCCGAGCCCGGGTAGCAAAATCTTGGGGCGGGCTTTTTAAACAGGCCTGCTTTGTGGCGGGATAGGAAGGGATATGAGTTATTTTCCACTAGATTAGAACCACCTGGGTGGAACTCGGCACTGGGAGATCAAGGGAGGAGTATGAGCAATTGCTGGTTATAGAAATAGGTTAACTTTATTATTGGGTGAGGGGAAAATGTTAATTGACGACGACAAATTGGTTGATGTGCACCGCATTACTCAAAAAAAGGTGTAAGCGGGACTTCTTGTTAGATTAAGGCTTCATTTGGTTCGGCGGTGGCGGGTTGATCCGGCGGGTGGAAACGGAGTGTTCGAACCGGAGGGGGGAGGTGGTTGCTCCAAACGGAGCTTTTTGGGGCATTTCTCAAGGCGGGCGGGTGGAAACGGAGCAAACGCCGCCGGAGGTTCATTTGTTTACCCTCTTTCCGGCGGCGTCCGGCGGCGTTTGCCCAAAACGGAACAACAAAACGCCCAAACAAATAAAGCCTAATAAGAGTAACAATGCCCCACCCCCACCGATGCGGGCAACAACATTACCTAAACTAAGACAATTTTTTGATGCGAATGAACTTTAGCCACTCGCAATCCCCCAAGCGCATGACTGCAATCCAAGGGAATCATAAGGGATGGATTTTATTCGCCTAATGATAAACAAAAGTGAGGAGGTGATCTCCATAGAATTGAATTGATGGTGCACACCACACACCACACACACACACAAATGACAGCTCACGGGAGGCCCCCCGTGCGGACAGCAACTGGCAGACGACAACATTTGTCAGTCGGCAACGTTCGTCGTGCGGCAACATTCATCTGGCGGTAAACATTCAGCGAGTGACAACATTCAGCGAGTGACAACATTCAGCGAGTGACAACATTCGGCGGATAACAACATTAATGCTTCAAGCAACATTCGGTGTGCGACACATTTGTGTGCCTAGCAGCATTCGACTGAGCGCAACATTCGTCTGGTAGCATCATTCGTCGGGCGGAAACATTTGGAAGACAACAATCGATGGACGAAAATATTTGTCCGGAGGCAACATTTGGTGGGCTACAACATTCAGTGGGCGCTAAATTCGTGCGATTGACAACATTCGGAGGGCGGCAATATTTTGCTGGCCAAACCATTTGTCAGTCGGCAACATTCAGCTTTGCGGCAGCTTTGGGTGAACGACAACTTTCGCACATGCAGCATTCAGCGGGTGGCAACATTCGTCTGACAGGCTTTTCTGCTGTCGGGCGTGCTTCGCCAGAATCCAGGCAGGCTTCGCCCGCACTTGTGCACTAGCACTACATGTTTATTATAATTTATATTTTAATTTCTTTATATATATTAATGCATCTTGCTACAACATGCATTATTAGATGCAAATTATAATTGATTTTTGGCTAAAACAAAGAATAATAGATGAACAAAGAGCAAATGTTAAATGAGGGCAAATAGAGAATTTAATCTTTTTTTTAGATGAATCCCATTACTATAAACTAAATCGGGCTTTCAAATAGAGATTAAGGGTCTGTTTGGGAGGGCTTTCTACCTACTTTTTGTTTTCTGGGCTTTCTACCTACTTTTTGTTTTCTAGAAAACGCTAACGCACCAAATAAATCGTTTGGAATGTCTACAGGTGGGAAAAGCTACCACCAAAAATTCATTTTTCTCCTTTTTTTGAAAAATAACGAGCCTCCTACTTTTCAACTTTTCGAAAAGTATTTTCTCATCCGGATATATAGTTGATGCTAAAAAAACATTTTACTCCACTGGATCTAGTTCGACAACACTGCAAAAACACTAGCATTTCACTAGACAAATATTTCGCTTGGGCGCGAATTTTTCGTTGGGCCGCGAAATTTTCGCCCGGACGCGAAATTTTCGCCTGGGCGCGAATTATTTGTCAGGGAGCGAATTTTTCGCCCGGTCGCGAATTTTTGGCCAAGGGGCGAATTTTTCGCCCGGCGTGAATATTTCGCCCGGGCACGAAATTTTCGCCGGGCGCGAAATTTTTCACCCTGGCGACATACTTTCGTCCGGACGCGAATTTTCCGCCCCAGCACAAATTTTTTCACCCGGGAGCGAATTTTTTCTCCTGGCGCAAAATTTTCACCCGGGCGCGAATTTTTCGCCCTGACGCGAATTTTTTGCCCAGGCAATATTTTTTCGCCTAATAGTGCATTTTCCGCCCGAGAGCAGTTTTTCCCCCAGGCGCGATTTTTTCGCCCGGGAGCGGTTTTTTTCCCCCGGGCGCGATTTTTTCGCCCGAGAGCAGTTTTTTCTCCCGAGCACAGTTTTTTCGCCCGCTCGCAATTTTTTAACTCGTGCGCGATGTTTTCGCCCCAACGCTGTTTTTTCGCCCGGACATGAATAATTCGCCCGGGCGCCCGGACATGAATATTTTGCCCGGACATGAATATTTCGCCCGGGCGCCCTTTTTTCGTTTGGGCACATTTTTTTCGCACCCCGACGAAAAATTTAGGCCCGAGCAGAAAGTTTGGGCTCGAGCGAATAATTCACGCCCGGGCGTAAAATGCGCGTCTGAGCGAAAAATTCGGTCTCGGTCGAAAAATTCTCGTCCTTCCGGAAAATTCACGCTCGGGCGAAAAATATACGCAATTTTAATAAAAAGGTCACTGCAAGGGAGATTTGTCAAATAGTTTATAAAATGCTCATTTCCCAAAATCTTTGCAAAAAAAGTTCACCCAAACGAATCTCTTTTTACAATGTACATTTGTCAAAAGCTCATTTTCCCACCTTTCTTTTTCTACTAATCCTTTTCTTTTCCGAAAAACCCTCCCAAACAGAGCCTAAGGCTCGGCACGGTGGTGGCGGTCATAAAAGCATGGGTTAAGCCGTCATTTGTTTAAAATCACCTAAAAAATATCATCTATTTTAAAATAAAAGTAAATAAAGTTTTTTAAATGAGCATTAACGAATGCCAATATAATCCTCATGACTATGACCACCACCGTGCCAAACGGAGCTTAAGGAAATCCATGTAATATATAATTCCATATTAAAAAAATAGATACAAAGTAATAATAACTCTATTTTTATTAATTTAAATACATATTTTATATTTCATCATATTTCAACAATGTGTGATGATTAGCATCCATGGTAATTCTAGATATAAGGTTAGTTGAAATTTGAATCTCCGCCACTTTCTTTTTCAGAGATATTGGGTCTCATGATTTATGGCTATCCATTTACCTAACTTATAGTATTAAATTTTTAATATAGATGAGGTAAAATCATAATTTCATATTGTATGACAGTCATGGTCTAAAAATATAGGTCTCGAATATCATTACATATTAGGTATAGGAGATCTAGTAAAATTAAAATGTGCTCCACATAGATAATCAGACAACTAGATTTGATTTCAAAGAAATTGAATGGTTCAGAATGATTTCCGAAGCTTCTCAAGAGATTACACCATGGGCTGCAAAAATATTTATTTATCTATAGTTTAGATATAGATAGATAGGGTTAATGCACATCATATTTTTTGAACTTTCAATCCATGATTCAACTTAGCATAGGTGCACATTAAGGCACACTTTCAATAGATCCAAATTCATTTTGGGAAGCTCGCTGTATTCTATATAGAATAAGGTACTGTGGAGTTCGAAGCTAATACATATAAATTTAGGTGGTGGTTATTCGCAAAACATAAATGTCTATTCACTGATAAAAAATCTCATGTTTATAAATGTCTATTCGCAAACCAACTTTTAACTTAAGCAATCAATGTTTTTTTCTCACGAGTAGTATTCGACAATAAAGGAATATCTTGTGAACCTTTTGAGCCAATACCGTAGTAAAATTCATGTCAAAATGATGAAATTCGCACCAAAATGTTATTCACGTCAAAATGGTAAAATTTACATCAAAATAGTGAAATTTATGTCACATTGTTGAGATGAAGTCGTCGACGTAGAATCAAAAGGTTGTCGGTGAAGTCCCCTTGAAAATATTTCCCTACGTATAACGCAGGATGCCATCCTGCAATATATATAAGGTATTTTTTTATTCGGGAACCACTCCAAATTAAAAATTTCAAGCTCCTGAAAGATTTCACAAAGCCTCCGTCATCACCGCCGCTTTCGCCTCACCGCCCTTACTTTGCCAGCAGCCCCTCCGCAGGGACATCTTTCTTGCTTAAAGTGAAAAAATTCTTCGGAACTCCTCCTCCCTCACCTCCATCGGGAGCAGTGATAGCGGTTACTCCAAATCTCCGCGAACTAGTCCAAGCCCTAAGGCGAGGAAGACGACAACTAAAGGTAAATTTTTTAGCTTCATTTTCTCTGAAAGGTATCCAAGGTTTTCGTGCTTGTATATATCTGTTACTCCGCATTATTGTTGTTTGGAGTCCTTATGGTTCCAGTCACAATACTTATCAAACCTGAGGTGTTTGGTTTTTATATAGATTGCAATTTCTTTTTTGTGTATTTCTGATAGTTTTTTTAACCTTGGTTGCAGTTGCATTCCTTGCCCGAATTTGAGTTGTTAGGTTTTTTATATCGATTGCAATTGCATTTTCCCAATTGTCTTTTTGGTAGCTTTTTAAACCTTGGTTGCAGTTGCATTCTATACCCGGATTTGTAATGTTTGACATTTATATAGATTGCAGTTGCATTTTCCCAATTGTCTTTCTGGTAGCTTTTTAAACCTTGGTTGCAGTTGCATTCTATATCCGAATCTGTAATGTTTGGTTTTCATATAGATTGTAGTTGCATTTTCCAAATTGTCTTTCTGGTAGTTTTTTAAACCTTGGTTTCAGTTGCATTCAAAGCCGAATCTGTAGCTTTTTATAGGAATTCCAGTTGCATTTCTGTGTATTTCTGGTTTCCTTTTTGAACCTTGGTTGAGTTGCATTGCTGTGTGCTTATGTGATATCTGTATTTTTTAATCTGTGTTGCAGTTGAATTGCCTTACCCGATTCTAATTGCAACCCTTCTTTCTATTGATTGCAGTTGCAATGCCTGATAGTAAATATCTAACTTGTAGATGTTCACCCCCAACCTTCACTGCAAATATTAAACCACTAGTTAATTGCTTGTTTGAAAAGTCGATAGATGACCTAAGAGAAGCTCGAATTCTTCCTTTGTTGAGGATGCCAGGAATCACACAGAATATACCCTTGCTCTATATTCTGCTGAGGCTGTATAGTAAGGAGAAGCAAGCCTTTTTTACTTGGAAACTATTATGTAAAGCTGTCCGTAAATGACATCGCACTTATATTGGGTCTCCCTAATACGGTGATCAATTTAAGTTTGCTCGGTCCCCCCTTCTTGACATTACCCATAAGAGTGTTATAGAAGGAATGCGAGAAATCACCGAGGAACAATAGTCTCCTACACTTGAGAGCCGGAGAGTATCTATGTTAATTAAGTATTTATTATATATGTTTATGTTCCCTTTGAAGAACCTAAAGATCCATGCATACATTGACAAGATCAGTGATATTATCGGGTTTATAAAGTATAACTGGCCGGATGCCATTCATAAATTTCTACTTCAACAATTTGACGGTGCTAGCAAGTTGTGTTCCATTAGTGATCCGGGTGAAAATATAGGTTACTTGGAGGGTTGCTCCACCATTGTACTGGTATGCTCATCTGTTTAGTTTACTTTAACTTTTATTACTTTAGGTTGCTCTAACTGACGTTTGTTTTGAAGGTGTGGATGTATGAGCACACAAAGACACGTCCTAGAATTTGTCGGTGGTCTCCAACACTAAGTTACAGCCGTAAATTCTGCACCCAAGTTCAAATTAACCTAATATGCAAAACTTATGTTTGTACTTTCTCCTTTGTAATTTGGTACATTCTTTTAGTAAGCCTAACTGGTGGCATTAAATTTTTGCCTTTTATTTAGTTTTGTTTTGTAGGTTATCACAAAAATTGAAAATATTTTTGATGAGGAGAAGACACTTTTAGGTACAGAGGAACCTGAGTCCGATTTTGAGGCAGTGAAGGTGAAGAAGAGAAGAGGAAAGAGAAGAGGAAAGAAGAGATTAAGGGTGACTCTCTAGGATATGAGAGTGAAAAAAAGGAGAAAAAGAGATTAAGGATTAAAGAGAAGAAGTTGTTGAAAAATATTAGGGGGGAAGTGAAGAAGTGAGGTTTGCTGATATTAAATCTGATGAGGACTGGAAAGGAATTGAAGCCCGACTCAAAACATATATCAAAGAGGATGTTGACGGATTGAAGAAATTTATTGATTCCAAGTTTAAGTTTTTTCTGGCAGAGTTTAGACCAAACACCTCAACACCACCCACCCCGCCTTCACCACATATCACAACCGCATTGCCCACACATGTAACACCTCCCCTGTAATGACCATATAATATGGGTCTGGTCGGGGCCCCACAACATACATACGCCACAACTTAAGCATTATAAGATGATATAAAATTAACCAACTCAAAACTCAGACTAAACACAGCGGAAAAAGAAAACAAGACTAGAAGTTATCCACTAATATATGAGTATCAACATGGCCTTAAGGCCTTACAATAAATAAGAGTCCAAGACTCAAACAAGAACATCACATCGTGCATAAGCACTCCTAGGCTACCTCGGCATGCAAGCCGAATTACATTTCATGAGCATATCATTCAATCAAAACATAAGTAAATATATGAAAGTTCACTTCAGGAGGCTTAGGTCTTTTTGGCCGGCGAGCTAGCTCCTTCCTGCGATCCTTTTCCTGTAAAAATTGGTTGTAATATGGGTCAGCAAAGGCTGACCTTAACTGTGTAACCAACACATCTCCTCTAGGTCATCCCTAGCGGACCCCGGGGCACTCCATCACCCTGCAGGTCAACACTTCATATGCAAATATACAAGTACATTGAAAGTAGTAAAATATGTGTGGATGTCTCATACAACAAACATGTTTCTATGTTGATCTTGAAATAAAAGGGGCCTACTATGCAACATGTATGCACACTTGTGCTTCACCCAAGGCACCCTAGAGCGTATGCTTCTAACACATCATCAAATTAGGTACTTCCAATTTCCCCATCGGCGTTCAAGCCGCAAACATAATGGTACTTCCAATTTCCCCTAACGGCATACAAGCCGCCACAGGGAACTCTTGCCTTGGCCCCACCCACTCGTGGGTCTCAAAACTCGGGCTTGCCTGCAAGCTCTGATTTCTCACGTCAGGATTACGCCATACACACAAAACAATCGATACTAAGAACCCTTGCTAGACCCCACCCATTAGTGACGACCCAGGCCCGACTCCAATATCGGGACAACATCCACCGAAGGAGACCAAGCGGGACCTAGCTGGTATCGTCCAGGCTTGTCCAAAGCTTTGCGTCCTCGTCAGTTTCATAAAAGGGGACTTGTCTCGCCGGGACACTCTCCACACATGACTTGCACGTCACGGGCTAGCCAGCCATCTGCAGACACAAACAACACCTTAACACATCAAAATCCCAAGACTTTCCCACCCTAATCCACCATTTTTACTATAACGTTCTCGTGCCCCAAGGAAACCATCTACCGTCACAACAGAGCTAACCTTGTCTGGTTCCGATTACGCATACTCGCGCGAAATAAGGGGGACATACAACATCACAAACGGCATCTTATCGCTAACGGATTTCTAACAAAATCCTTAAGGCTCGCTATGCAACATACCCAAGTCGAACTAATGCTCGTGGCTACGGATTCACCCACAATGCCTAATCCACTAATGAAGTGGATTTCTTGTGCAAAATCATGTGGGGGACGGACACAATTGACCCGGTAGCTCCTCTTGAACCAAGGCAACTCGAATCCCTCTTATTTGAGAGATCTGGTGCCTAGAATGCTTGAAAGAAAGAGAGAGAAGAATAGATGTCATGCACGCATCCTAAAACCGAGAGGAGAAATGTCGTTACCTTAAGACTCGTCTTCCTAGCCATGGAATCCTTGCCTTGCACAGATGAAAACGAGCGCCTCCAAGTCCTCTCTATAGATCTGGACTCGGATCAACGATCGGGTCTCTGAAACTCCGTCAATTGCGGAAGAAAGCTCTCTTATTCCTCCTCGCACTCTCTCTTCCAAACCCTAAGACAACTCCAAAAATAGAAGGAATGAGGGAGAAATCCCGCTCAGCCCTATATAAGCACTTTGGAGGGAGAGTCTTGGGCCATAGGATCATATCCTAAGTGAAATCAGACGGCTAAAAAGCCAAACGACGTAACTGCTTTCGCGCGCTATCATTAGGCGGTAACTACCTACCGCCAGGCGGTAGCTTACCGAGAGTTCGACCAAGAAAATAAGGTCACACTAACGCCAGTGGTAGTACTAATACTGCCCGATAGCTCACTCAACGCCACCACTTAACGCCTGCCTCTCAACACACTTAATGCCAAGCTACCGCTGAGCGGTAGATGGCTTACGCCTAGCGATAGCTTCCCGAGCCACAAGACAGAAAATAAAGTTGCGCTAACGCCGGTGGTAAGGCTAACACGGCGCGTTAACTCCTCTCTCGAGAACTAAACGCTCTTGACGCAAACCCTGGAGTCACCGTCGTGCGGTAAATAACTTCTGCCGTGCGCTAGCCCTCTCTGCACTCGACGAACGGGCTTTCATCGAGCCATCTACACCCAACGAAACAAGGCTACCACCGGGCGATAGCTACTATCTCCACGTGGTAGCTTCCAGAGATCCAAGGTCTGGAAAATCGGGGTGTTAGAAATCCTCCCCCGTTAGAAGAATTTCGTCCTCGAAATTTAGTATGCACACAAACAAAAAGCATACCTGAAGCAAAGAGTTCTGGTAAGTCCTCCCGTATTACTTGCTCATGCTCCCAAGATAACTCGTCTTGCCCGTAGTAGTCCCAACGTACCTTTATGAGCTTAACCTCCCTATTCCGCAATTGCCAAACTTCTGAATCCTCTATTCTCACTGGGTGGACTTTTGTCCCCAAGTCCTCTTCTATCGGCACTGCCACCGACTCGACCACAACACTTTCCTCCACCAAGGCTTTCCTCAAGATGGAGATGCGGAAGACATCGTGTAATCCACTCAATTCTGTGGACAACGCCAACCGGTAAGCTGCTTCCGATACATTCCACTACTTCAAACGACCCCAAAAACCTCGGACTCAACTTCTTGAGTCGGCAAATCTGTGAAACGCCTTTGAACGACTTAATCTTTAGATAGACCCAGTTGCCTACCGCGAACTCCACGTTCCTGTAGAGAGCATTGAAATGCTTCGCTTGCTGATCCTGAGCAACCTTTATGCGCACCTAAATGGTCTGCACCAACTCACAAGCATCAGTCATCACGTCTTTTCCCAAAAGTTTGGTGTCTCCTGCCTCTGCCCAAGAAATCAGTGTTCGACATCGCCTTCCATACAAAGCTTTATGTGGCACCATCTTTATACTTGTCTGGTAGCTGTTGTTGTAGGAAAACTCCACCATGAAGAGGTGATCTTCCTACTTCTTTCCAAAATCGAGGGTACTCATCCTCAACATATCTTCCATTGTAAGATTCGTTCTTTCTATTTGTCAATCAGTTTGAGGATGTAATTCCGTACTGAATTTGAGCTTTGTGCCCTGACTCTTCTGTACCAACCTCCAGTCTTTGGATGTGAATCGTCCATCGCGATCACTAACGATACTCTTAGGAATCCCATGTATTCGCACAATGTTGCGAACATACAACTCAACTAGTTTCTCCATGCTGTCCTCTTTCCGATTTGGGATGAAATGAGCCACTTTGGTCAAGCGATCCAAGATCACCCAAATCGTATCATTACCCTGCCGCGAACGAGGTAACCCATGCACAAAGTCCATGAAAATGTCAACAAATCTCCACTCGGGGATAGGAAGAGGCTTCAGGAACCTGCCCAATTTCTGACACTGCATAAGTTTGATATCGACTCACGTACAAAGCAACATTCCGCTTCAAACCAGGCCACCAAAAGGATTTCTTCATATCCAAGTACATCTTTGTACTGTCTGGGTGAATGGAGTACTTCGTAAAATGAGCCTCAAACATCAACTCATCACCGAGCTTGCCAAACTACGGTATATATATCCTTCCGTCTTTCCTCAAGATCCCATCAATCCTCTCCCAGGCACTACCTTCGCCCTTTTGAGCTTCCACCACAAATGGATGGAACTCTACATCCAAACTAGTCGCTTTCGGAACACGATCAGATAAGTCATTATATAACTCTGTCCAGTTTAATCGAGTAATGGTAGACTCGTATCTTGCTACACAAACAATGTCGAGGGACTCAAAGTTTCGCACCAACTGCTCATCATGAGCTTCAATCCAATTCACTTGTCAAGAAAACTTTCTACTCAAGGCATCTCCCACCTCGTTGGCCTTGACTAGCGTATATTGTATTGTCATATCATAATTTGCAAGGAACTCGACCCATCTGCGCTGCCGCATGTTCAAATCCTTTTAATCTAAAAGATACTTCAGGATTTTGTGGTCCGTGAAGATCTCCACCTTCGCACCATACACATAGTGCCGCCATAATTTCAACGCAAAAATTACCGCCGCCAACTCCAAGTCATGGGCGGGGTAATTCCTCTCATGAGGGTTCAACTGCCAAGACCCAAATGCTATCACACTGCCATTTTGCACTAACACGCAACCTAAAACACATCCTGATAAGTCACTGAAGATCTAAAATCTTTCAATCCCTTTAGGAAGACTTAGGATCAGAGCTGTCATCAACCTTTCCTTCAAGGTGTCAAATGCTTGACTGCACTCTTGAGTCCATACAAACTTCTGGTCCTTACAAGTAAGGGAAGTGAGGGGTAGAGATATCCACGAAAAGTTTTCCACGAACCTTCTATAGTACCCGACTAGTCCAAGGAAGCTTCGGACTTCCGCCACAGTTCTCAAAATCGGCCAATCCCTAATGGATTCAACTTTTGCTAGATCCACCGCCACCCCATCACCACTAATCACGTGACCCTAAAATTCCATCTTTTCTAACCAAAACTCGCATTTCGAGAACTTTGCATAAAGCTGGTTCTCTCTCAACACCTGCAAGACTACCCTCAAGTGAGTCTCATGCTCCACCTCCAATTTGGAGTATACCAAAATATCATCAATGAAGACCACTACAAATGAGTCTAAAAACTCCTGAAATACTCGGTTCAACAAATCCATGAATACAGATGGTGCGTTCGTCAGTCTGAACGACATCACTGAGAACTCCTGAAAAAATGATAAAATTAATAGCTATCCTTTTTTCAAAATAACAAAACTATTCCCCGGCAACGGCGCCAAAAACTTGATACTAAGAATCGCAAAGGTGGATGAGAGGGGTTAAAGAGAAGAGAAGGTGGATGTGGTGGAAGTTGATAATATTCTCTGATTCTATATCCGATAAAGGAAAGCGTACCTTATCATTTATAGTATATGATACTAAAGATTAATATCAAGGTCGTATTTCCCTGGGGCGTAATGATTACTTCTACTTCGAGGAGATCGCTATTATTTTATCAAATGATTTTTATATTAATTTACTTAACTAAAAAAAGGAAATAAATTACTAAGCTAAAAAGAAGACTAAATTACTTGTAGAAATAAAAAGGGTTAGAACTAATGATAAAGAGTTAGTACTCAATTTAGAATCACTTTGAAATAAGAAAATCAAAATGAAATAACAAACTAATTCTAAATAAAGTAAAACACCTTGACCGTGGAGGTTCCCGAAGCATGAACACGCTTCTCTCGAAGTCGTTCCCACCTGAGTTTAGGAAGGTCTTACCGAACTCTCGTCCAAATCGAAGACCTAAAGCTCGCTTTAAGTGGTGAACCCCGCTATTGGATTTCACTCCAATCCGGGAGATTTAACTTTTGTCTCTCTCGAGGGGTTCGTGCAACTCTCTTTACTCTTGGGTGATCGATTCAAATTACGAGCCTCTTGGCTAACTAAGAATGAAAACCCAAATGGAAACTATATACCGACAATATAGTCCCACAAAATAAAAACCAAGAGTAAATCAAAGGTAATTACTTAAAGAAGAAAGATAAAGATAAAACATCATAAATTGATCGACTCATTCTCAGATCATCGCGATCGAGTACAAATGAGGATTAGTTAATCATGGTAAAAGGGAAAGAGAGGGGTAAATAATAAAGGTGCATGAAAACTAAAGAGTGAAATAAAAAAGAGAACACTAACTAGAATTTTATTAAAAGCATAAGAGGATTACAACTAGGAATGGAGATTACAAGTGCGTGAAAATAGAGCTAATCACAACTATACCGCCAATAAAAAGAGATTGCAAGTAATCAAAGTACATTGCATGGAAACTAAAACTAGAAATGGAGGGAGAGAGATAGCAAAAACATAAGAAAAAAACACAAAAAGCTAAGAATGAAACTAACAGCACCTCCCCTCTCCCCAAAACTTGGTTTGGAATACTTGGAATGTCCTAGTATTTATAGGGAAAAAATCTATCTGGGTCACGCCCCCTGTCATGCCTGGGGAGGGTGTATCAGGGGCGCGTGTCAAGTTAGGAGTGGACCTCGGGCACTGGATTCTGGCGGGAATGATGATTGCTTCTGTACGTTGGTGGACATGCCTGTGTAGGGGAGGGGGGGGGGGGGTAAGGCACGTCATGTCAAAATCATTGGTCGGAAATCCGTCAGTCATCGAAAAAGGTGCTACACGCCCCCGGGCCACGCCCGTGTCGGGGGCGTGTCACGTACAGGTTGACGTGCAGCATTGAAAAACTTTAATTGCGGCAACAAGCTTCGGGATATGGGTGACACGCCTAGAGACATGCCTAGGGAGGGTGTGTTAGGGGGACGTGTCAGCTATTTTCTCTTGGGATTTGGGTTCTGGCAACAAGCTTCCTCTGGATCAGGATATAAGCCCTGTAACATGCCCAGGGAGGGGGTGTTACGGGGGTGTGTCAGGTCATTTTGGCCGAAAGCTGTGGAAACCTGCAAAAAGAGAAGAAAACATTAGTTATATTATTTACATAAAAAGAAACTAAAAGCAACCTAAAAATACAAAAAGAAAGAGATTTAAAATGAGAATAAATATATTTTTACCCTAATAAATTAAGTTAAAATATGCATCATCACGCTGCGCGGTAGCTCACTCAATGCCACCACTCAACGCCTGCCTCTCAACACACTCAATGCCAAGCTACTGTCGAGCGGTAGCTAGCTAACGTCAAGCGGTAGCTTCCCGATCCGCAAGATAGAAAATAAAGCCGCGCTAATGCCGGCGGTAAGGCTAACACGACGCGTTCACTCCTTTCTCGAGAACTCAATGCTCTTGACGCAAACACTGGAGTTACCATCGCGTGGTAACTAACTACCGTCGAGCGATAGCCCTCTCAGCACTCGACGAACAAGCTTTCGTCAAGCCATCTACACCCGATGAAACATGGCTACTGCCGGGCGATAGCTACTATCGCCACGCGGTAGCTTCCAGAGATCCAAGGTTTGGAAAACCGGGGTGATACAACACAATTGTCAAAACCAACATCTACGATTGAGTACACACAAGCTGCCAAAACTCATCTCGAGTTACCGGTGGTCGTTAAAATCAGCCCAAATAAAAGGCTTCTGAAGAAGGCAGTTGTTTAGAGACAGGCACAATTGTAACATCCCGACTTGTATTGGGCCACGAGATCCCAGTGGGTGCAATAAAAGTGGCCCGGACCCTACCCATGACACAATGAGAGATAACCCTAGGTAGGAAATAGAGCTAGAGAACTCCGAATTGAGTTCTGTCAGTTCCTATGGCTTCGTATAGTCAATACGAGCGCATCAGAACTCGTTCAGTTGGACCTCGAGGTCATATTGTGGATGACACCATTTCCCGTAAAACACAACGAGAGCGAGATTTGAATATCGAGCTAGAGAACTCCGATTCGAGTTCTGTCAGTTCCTGTGACCTTATATAACCTAGATGGGTGCATCGGAACCCGTCACGTCACAATCCGAGATCTAACAACAGATTTAGACACTTTGACCGTTTTAGCGCGCTGCGACGCGCAAATTTTGGACTTTCGCCAAACGTACTCTGATTTAACCCCAGTCAGTGACATTAGACTCGTATGGTCAATATGAAGTCAACAAAAGTCGTCCCAACCAATTTAGATGACAATTGGTCAACCCGTGGTCAAATTAAGCATAGTCGTGCACCGAAAAGCGTGCGCATATTGATTGTGACGCGACACCCAAACTTTGACCTGATCCCGATGATTTGGACTCACTTTGACTTTGAACCACATGGGGGACCCACCCTATGGTTGACTTTGTCAAACCCCCACTAAAAACCCATTTTTGGATTTTTCTCTAAATAGGGGCCCACCACCTTTCCATGGGTGGATAATCCTTGCCCCCCTCACTCTCCTTTGGGCCCCCAACCAACAAGCACTCCTATAGGACCAAGTAGAGGCCCACCAACCCAATCTTACACCACTCCCCTCTCTTTCTCCCTTTTCTAAAAACCCAAACCCAATAAACCTTCCCCCTTGGGACTGCCACATGGCAGTACCTCCCTCCATGGTGGCGCCACCTGGCTGGAAGGAAGAGAGGAGGCAGCCTCCTCTCGGAATATTCCCACACCGGGGAAAAGGGGGATAGTTTCTCCCATCTAGACTATAAAAGGACCTCTCCCCTGTAATCCACCTCACAGCTCATAGAGAAACTCCCCCCACTACTGCCCAACCCTACCGGAGCCCAGGTCGCCGGAAAAGGATCGATCCGAGCCCACCTCCTCCACTACTGCAACCTTTGGCATGGCCTACAAGGCCGACCCCTCCCAATCCCACCAAACTCAGGTGGACCTTCTCCCCTGCTCCTTCCCTATCCCGTCAATGTCCAGTATGCCCTCCCTAGTGGCCGGAGCGCCACCGACACCACCATAGCCCTCTTCTAGGAAGGGTGGTGGTCACGAGGGCAGAGGACAGCCCAACGCTAGTTGTAGCACTGGGGGAAACCCTACGCCACTGGGGGCGATAACCCTAGTGGTGGAGAGTGGTGGTCTCGAAGGAAAAGTGTTTTCCGGCGGCACCTGTAAAACAAAACACATCTCTATTTATTTCTAGCGGCAACGGCAGGCGGCGCAAGGCTGCTGGACCACTGCCATCAAAGAGCTCGACCCCCATCACGTCAGCCGGGTGTGGTGTAGTAGGCGGCCAACCAACCGAGGAGCGGGGGCGGCACAGTGGTGCCGGGAGCCGAGCCCCCGCCACCCCAGGCTTTCGGTTTAAGTTTTCCGGCGGTGGCCGGCGGCGCCAGGCCCCCGGACCAACGCCCAGAGGGTCGTCGACCCCCAGCGAGTTGATCGGGGCTGGCAATGACGGTTGGCTATGGCTGGTCGTCGGTGGTGGAGGTGGCCACCCTCCATACCGCTGGGAAGCACAACGGCAATCAGATCTCAGGATGAGATCGGACGACCTTGATTATCTTAATCCACGCCCCCGCCTCCTCTTTTGTTACCCCCCACAGTAGATACGTGGTCGATTTACTATAGGGAAGCGCTGACCTGTTGCGCTGTGTGGCTCAATCTCAGCCGCAAGATCATATTTTGATCTGCTAATTGCAGACCATTTTATTAACAAAAATTTGTAGAAATTTCTGGGCCAAACCTAGGCCCCTAGGGGAAAAATGGAAACCATGAAAAATGTTCCCCATGATGAGGGATTTCTCCAAAACAATTTTGAGAATTTGAGGAGTTGATTTAGTATTTTTAAAAGCCAAAATAAAATTTGTTTGGCCAAATTAAAAGCCCAAAATACTTGGAAAAATTATAAAAAAATTACGAGCCTCATTTTAGACCCCCCTAAGGGTTGTATCAAAATTTGGGGTCATAGGGATAGGTTCTGATGTTTTTCCTAAAATTTGGAAGCCTAGGGTCGCGCTCGGAATGTATTCCGCTCATTTTCCCTCGAAGGTGGAAATTGGAGCGCGCGACCACCCTTCCTATTTTGAATAAGAAACTCAAATTATTTTGTCAATGAGAGTGGCCGAGGCAAGCGACCAAGCTCCGGGTATTCCGAGATTTCATGAAACCATCGAGCGCTTCGACTCTCGGGTAATTTATGTACGCTCGGAAGGTGAGAGTATGAGTGATGTGTTAGGAATTATTCTCGACGAATAATAAAGGTGTAACACCTAACAAGCCCTAATCCAATTAAGCCATGATTAAAAGGCGCAACCAAATTTCTATCGGACCTTAATAATGGGTGAAACCCAAGGAAACGGAGATGGAACTGAAGCCTCCTGAATGGAGTGATTGGACAACTAACCTTTTCTTTATGTTTTACTCCAGTCTTGTACTGGTCAAGTACTTTTAATTTAGCTCTACTCCAGTCTCGTACTGGTCAAGTACTTTCAATTAAGTTCTACTCCTGTCTTGTAGTGGTCAAGTACTTTTATTTCAGCTCTACTCCAGTCTGGTACTGGTCAAGTACTTTTAATTCAACTATACTATAGTCTCGTACTGGTCAAGTACTTTTAATTAAGCTCTACTCCAATCTCGTACTGGTCAAGTACTTTTAATTCAGCTCTACTCCAGTCTCGTACTGGTCAAGTACTTTTAATTCAGCTCTACTCCAGTTTCGTACTGGTCAAGTACTTTCAATTCAGTACTAATCCAATTTCGTACTGGTCATATTTCATTATAGCACTTTAAATAAGCAACATAATCACCGCACTTTTCCTCATTATAATTTATTATTATAATCCAGGGTCCTGCTCTGACGAGCAGTCGTTGTTAAGGTTGAGCCTTAGTTGGGGCTAACCAGAGTTGAGGTATTCCTCCAAGTCTAGCCCCAAATAATGCACTCCCACGCTTCTTGACGAAAGTAGAGCTGAGCGCCGTCGCCAAAATGTTAAGCCTAGTAGGACAGGCCGATGTAGACCCTGTGTGTATTATGATTAACATTTGTTTGATTGTTTGTAAATTTCTTGTGGTGAAATAGTGGAGGTTCAGTCCCTCCCACAGACCGTTCGTACCGATGTGGGAAGGTCAACAACACAAGGCGATAAGGAGATGGGTACCACGGGTGACCGTCCGTTATATTATTCCCCATCGGGTTTTCCTCTACTGGTTGGCCAAAATGATTCGCCAGATGTCGCTCACATCAAAGAGTATATAAGGTTGTACGTTAGGGCTTGGGGTTATACAGTAAGACCACCCCCAGAAGTGGCAGGACTGGCCATTGTCACCGACGGCCACATTAGTGAGGCCCGCGGGGCTCGCTACCCTACTAGAAACTGAAGCGGTCCAAACTATGTCGACATAGTGTTTGTGTGCGTGGCTGTGAATGCCTATAATAAAATACAAGATGTGAAGACCTTATGTGCTGATGTGCTATTGGAGCCTTGTTATAACTGGTTTATATTGTTTCTGCTTTTCCCAGTTATACTATCATGCACTCTTTTATAGTTGCTCCTAGCTATACATATATGAAATGTTGCGCTAACCCTCTCTTACTTCGACTATTTACTTCTGTTGGGTGGGTGTGTGCTCGTCCCCAGGATATGGATCCGGGGAGGAGATTAGTTTCCACTTAGTTCTGTGACTAACAGTTATCTAAATAACCATTCACAGGAAATGGAGCATCGTAGTGACCCGCTTCTGAAGGGAGATTACGCCAGCGGCTAGGACTACTTGAGCAGATGCACCCCCGATGTCCTCGGAGTTTAGAGACGTGAGTTTTGCCGAGCAGCATAGGGAGAGAGAGTGCGAGGGTTATGTGTAGTACAAGTATAGCCCACGGGCTTATGTAAACACTTAGGCTTCGGCCCTAGAACCTCTGTATTATTATATGATGTGTTATATATATCTGCAGTGGTTTCTTGTTAATATTTCCACTATACTCTGATGGGTTGTGAAGGTTGTGATTCGAGCTGAGCAAGGCGGCCAATTGGTGCTTAGTTAGGGTACATCAGTTTCCCAAAGGAGAACTGGGTGGACGTCTTGGGCCATTAGTACCCCTCCGGCCTGACCTGGGCTAAGGTTGGGGGGGGGGGGTGCTACAACAATTACTTTAGACAACATTTCAGAAAGTGAGGCGAATTATTCAGGATGATTACTTCTTGTAGAAAGAGTAAGGGAAAGAATTGACTATGCACTGAACACCTTTATTGATAGGTAATCATTTAAATGCGTTAATTATTGTTAGTGGAAACAATTTTGTGTTAAATATTGATATGAATCTAAAGTTTTTATGTTAACAGGAATGTGTTGATTTTTAATAGTGGAAACATATATATCACAAGAGGTGAAATTGATGATCTTCTTGGCCAAGGCTGGGTCATGGATAATCATTCAAATGCATACTCTGTGGTAATAGGTTCGAAAAGAAAATGAATACCATAATAAGTTAGAAGTTATCTATACGTGTCGCCCAATCATGAGGTATGTTATTTTAGTATCCATGATTTGACCTAATTTCAAATATGATTTACTTATCAATTGTGCAGTACTATAAAAGAAGTTGTACTAGAAACTATAATGCACTTATCAGTCATATCACAACTGAGGAGGTTAATACCTCGGAAATTATTCTTATGCCTTGCCATGTCAGCAACCACTGGATATTACTAGTATGCTGGTTAAAAGAGAGCCGCTAGGAGATTTATGATTCACTCCAAAGCAGCCTTAATCGGGCAGGTGCACGTGCTAATGATTGAAAAAAGATTTAGATATGAATGTTGCTGATTATTAAAGTCCCCGCTTTCAGATATATTACTTGTATGTTCAAATCTTCCATGTTTTCTTACTACAGCTGACAACCATACATGAAGATGCTGTACAGGCGTTCCCAGAAGGCTTCACTAAATGGCTGGTCTTGGATGCGGTCGATGTGCCCAAGCAAGAAAATAACTGGGATTGCGGCATCTTCATAATGAAGTTCATGGAAGCATTCTCTTCACAAACAGCTATTTCTTGGAAAGACCATAACAAATGGCAGGACGATATGCCTTGCTTTTGCGCCGAACTCGTTGGCGATATTCTAAAAACATTTTCTTGTTGTATATCTGAGAAGATTATGACATTGGGTCGTTGATTTATTTTTTGGGATGAACTTACTTTTAAAGATAACTTTTTTGGTAGCACATTGTGCAATTACAACCTTTAACATTCATTTAACTATTTTTATCGATATTTGTCTGAATGTCTTATGTATTTGAACAATGGGTTTTGTTTCTCTCTTGAAATGTGTGCTCAACAGGGAATTCTGCTCAATAGGGAGGAGAGTGCACATATTTTTAATCTGATTGACAAAATCTAGTTCAATGACAAAATCAGATGGTTCTAAAGATTAACTTAATCAAAATATAGTCTTTTACATCAAATCAAAATAATATATAATTGGGTATGATTTGAAAACATCGGGAATACCATGGAAATCAAAAGACAAATCGAAATAACTGTCTTCATTCAAATCAGTTTGAGAAGCATATTTGACCGGTTGTTGGTCTTCTATTAAAAGATCGAGAAAATTAATCTCCTTTCGGTCTCCAAAGCTTTCTTCTAGGACAACGGTCTTTGGCTTAACCGTATCTTTCTTTCCTACAAGTTGGAATAAAAATTTACATTTATATGAACAAAAAATTATGAAATGAGAATAGGTGAGTGGGCCAAAACAATACTTGGTTTTTTATTCCTTGACTCCCAATGTGATTTCAATCGTGCTTTTGAAATTCCTTTCAGGCTCTTTGTTACAGGATCTCTAACTGTTGGATTACTTATATCCTTGTCAACGTTATACCCTTTCTTCTGTCTTTCATCCGCCTCTACCATCTCATCTATTTTCCTATCTAGATCATTCATCACTATCAAAACATGTACCTTTGCAGTTTGGCAATTCTCAATTCGGTGAGAAATATCATACGAAAAACGTATTAAGTGGCTTCTAAATATCACATTAGAGTCACACTATACCATGCCTGGAGTGTTTGGTAAGTAAATACCCTTCTTAGCGTTTCTACTAAATCGTTTAATCAAATATTTGTTCGGAATCTGTCAGGCATTTTTCATATTATATATCCTGAGTATATATTTGTAAAGTATACCTCGAGTCTCAAAACCTCTACATAAGCACTCAGAATCATTGGTAATTATATTGAAGTTAACAAACCACCTAATATCATCTTCAGAGTCATAACACTGCTTTATAACAAAGGAAAACTGATCTTCATCATATCTAGTCTCATCCTTTATACAAACACCGACGACTCCCTCCATGAAAACTTTCTCAAAAATAGTAAATAATTTACGGGTGTAAAACTTGGATGCATGTCAAAGTAGCAAACAACTTTTAATCTTTAAGCATACCATTCCTTGCTTACATCTAAATTCTTCGTCATGCTCCACTGCCTGCCAAGAACCCACCAATTTCTCGAATCTTATGAAACATTCAACTAATGTACTAGTTGCCTTTGAACAGCCATGCAATCCATTTGAAGGATGAAGCGCATACCCAACTGCACCAAAATCCCGGACTGTTGGAGGGGGCGCTACTTTATTTTTTATACAAGTAGCAGAGCGCCACGGGTCAAGTGAAGGAATGCCGGACCCAACAATCCCCCCCGGTGTCCAGCACAACCCGTCGGCTCAGAGGTGGGGTTACCACATGGCCCACACGGCTCAGAGGTGGGGTTACCACATGTTGATGGCGACGTTGCTGATGCGGCCGTTGATCCCCGACATAGAAAGTTCGTGGATTGGGACGGTCGTTGCCGCAAGCTTGAAGATGAGAGTCTACCACGACATTTCTTCGCCAACGCCGCTACATATTTTGCACGACGTCCGCTGCTGCCATTTTAAAATAAAATATATAATTATAAATTAAATAATTATAATTATATATTTTATTATTTCATCATTTATTATTATGTCCTATTTTATTATTTCAAGAGTATCTTTTATTTAGTATCTTTTATTTCATGCATGTATTATTTTAGTTTATGCATTATATGTTTAGATTATTTTCCTATTTTATGAATGGTGGAGATTGAGTGGTATAAAGCTATTTAAAGCCATGCTTGTTGTTGATTTCATTAGTGAAGAATGAAAAAGAAAACCTAAGAAATTCAAAGTGAATTTTTCCCCCCTCTTGGCAATTTTCGGCCTCCACTTTCTTCTCCCCTCTCTTGGCCGCCAGCCACATCTCCTTCACCTCTCTATCTCGGCCTCCTTTCCTCCTCCCTCCTCCTTCTCCAAGATCATTTTCGGCCACCCTCCTCCTTTTCCCAAAACCCGAGCAGCCTCATTCCACAAAACTGCCGGCCACCACATCTCTCCCCTAGCCGCCACCCCCCATCATATTGAGAAAATTATTTTCTCATCACCTTTTCTCTCTCTCCCTATATAATTACTGGACTTTTCAAGGAACTCCCCCTTCTAGGGTTTTGCGAAGGAAGACGGCTTGCGTTTTCATCATTTGGCGCGGAACCGTGGAGTTGCGTGGGAATAGAATCAACCACCGTCGTGTGCGCATCCTCCACCCATCTCGTGGACGGAATTCTCGTGGGATTTTGGGTAACGATTTCCTATACCATCTCTCGTGTGATTATTTCTAAACTATTGTGAGTTTTGGTGGAAACAGAAGGCTAGTATTTGTTCCTGATTTATATTGAATATTGTGCTTAATTAAAATCTAAATTTTAAAGCCTAAATTATCCGAATATTCTCATGAAAATTGGAACGGGTAAGCAACCCTCGTATTAATTAATTTTTGGGGATTATTTTGGACTTAGTTTTAAAATCACTTATTTAGTCCGGATATTCTTGTATTGGTCTTGTGAATGTTTGCGCGTAACTTAGTTTGATTTGCTAATTGTCGAATCTAAGAACGCGTAGTTTAATCCGTCGAAACCATGGGCCTGCATCAATTTGGTATCAGAGGGAGGTTCTTGTCAATTTCCTAATTGGCACTCCTCCCCCTCTCAAAATTTAAAAATTCAAAATTCAAATTTAAAATTTCCAGTTTCGAATTCCAAATTTTGAATTTCAAAATTCAAAATTCAAAATTCAAAATTCAAAATTCAAAATTTCAAATTTCAAATTTCAAATTTCAAAATTCAAAATTCAAATTTTAAATTTCAAATTTCGAATTTCAAAATTCAAAATTAAAATTTAAAATTTAAAATTTCAAATTTTAAATTTCGAATTTCAATTTCAAATTTCAAAATTTAAAATTCAAATTTCAAATTTCAAATTTCCAATTTCAAATTTCAAAATTCAAATTTAAAAATTCAAATTTAAAATTTCAAATTTCAAATTTCAAAATTCAAAATTAAAATTTCAAATTTCAAATTTCAAATTTCGAATTTCAATTTCAAATTTCAAAATTTAAAATTCAAATTTCAAATTTCAAAATTCCAAATTTCAAATTTTTCTCCAAATTAAAACAAAAAAAATAATTTTGTGGTCTGCCAATAGCCGGCTAAATTTTTTTTTTGCAATAAAAAAAATTCAATTTTTTTTTATAATCTCTTATTTATTTTCAGTAAGAAAATCCAAAAAAATATTTTATTGCCTTAGTTATTAAGCGGGAATAAATCCATCTGTTGGATTTTATATAGGGTCTGAGTTATTATTCATTGCACGTGCACCAGTTCCGGGTGAGTTTTCTCTCCGGTTCTCATTATTATGACCTATGATGTGTATGCTCCCCGTTTAGATTATTAGTATGTTAATCCCATGGCTAAACAAAATCCAGACTTGCCTTCATACCATAGGAATACCAACCATCCCCACGTTTATCCTCCCACTAGAATTGAGGCACCTACTTATGACGGGTTAGGGTATCTCCAAAATTTTAGAGACTGGCTTAAAGGATTAGAAAATTATTTTAGGTGTCATGTATGGGACGACCACCAAAAGGTTAACATAGCCCGAGATCAATTAGTAGGTCGAGCCCGCGTGTTTTGGCTAAACGAAGAGCATCGTGTTGGTAGTTATAAACATGTTTGGCCGGCAATGCGTAGCCTACTCTCGGATCAATTTGATCCCGCCTATCTCCGCACTACTAACACCAAGCCTGTGAGCGAGTATCATTGTGGAACTAGACCAGTAGCTATTCATAGGAGTTACCCTATGCCTCAGGTTAGATCATTTCCCCACAATGATAGGACTACACCGAGTGTGCCTAATTCCACTCCTAGGGAAAGTACGCAGCCTAAACCCAATATTTTTGAATAAAAAAATGTTACTACAAGGGTTATGCCTCTGTTAGCCTCGATGAATAAGCCCAATGAGATAGTGACTGTTACCTCTGAGGATGCTGATGTTGATATACTATCTCTGGATTTTGAGGATGACCCCATAGGTGATAGTATTCTGACATGTTCGCTAGTGCCTGATGATTCTGAGGTGTCTGAGTCTGAGGGAATCCCTAGTGATTTAGAAGACGATGTATGGGATGATTACGTACCAATATGTGAGAGTATTGTGAAGCTTATTATTTGCCCTACTAGCGCTGTGACTGTTCACCCTAGTATTGAGAGCCCTCTCCAGGCTATGATCCCCATCGTATTAGAGCCTACGATTACACATGCTGAGATTATATCTGAGTTACCTGAGGAGTCTGACTGTGTGGATGTCCCCATTATTATTGTGGATGAGTTACCATGTGAGGGAAGGGTAATTTTGGACGATTCTGTTGTTGTACACCCGGATGAGAGTACTTTGATGTCGTCACCGTTGGGTGAAATTTCTACTGATTTTAATTTTATCCCGGGCTTGATTTTACCGACCCTTCCCCCTACTTATTTACCCACAGATGTTGACCTTTTAGGACGAGGAACCAGAATACCTAGATTGAGTTATGGTGTCACGCCCATTTTATCTCCTACTTTGACGTTGACGCAACGTGTAGATATTACTATGTTAAGCGCACTAGTATTTAGACTTTTCACCACACCTCATAGGAATGACTACACGTCACTTTTGCCTGCTCATTTTTCTATGTGTCCGTCTACGATTCCGTACCCTACTATGACTGATTCTGATTCGTCGGCAATTGTGCCTCTGGATGTGGTGTCCCATAGATATACTTATATACCACACCCGGTCGCACACATTTACCCACCGCCTTTTGATGACCCTCATTTACCCACGTTTGTGACTATAGTTGGGTCTCTTGAGTTGTCTCGCTCACACATCTTTTCACATTCGGGAGCGTCCAATTCTATTGTATGTGATGAGCGGTTCACCTTGGCATGTCTTCATGCCAAGCGTGAAAATATTAAAATTAAAATTAAGACTACTGTTTTGGAGCCCATGAAATTCTTCCCTGATTTGAGAGCTCTCGTGCCACCTGACTTAACCCCCTTATCCTCCGTATTTGGGTCTAGTCATGTAGCACATGGATTCTCTCCTCATGTGTTTTGGACGTTAGTATATCACCTTAAGTTATGTCGTACACACTTCCACTCCTTTCTGAGACTTTCCGACGCTAGAGCTAGTGATTTGGGTTTCGTCTGGTCAGTCCCCGAGCGGATACCTTCGGTCTCTGTTAATAAATTAATATGTAGGAACGCCGACCCATCCAAAATTATGAAGAACGTCGGATTTTATGCTTTTATTCTAGATTTTTATATAGCACAGAGTGTTTCACTTTATTTTAAGTTTCCGGACTTTTTACTGTACGTCTCTGTTCCACCTGAGTGTATTTCTCCGTCATTTCTTCCTACCACTAAATATTCTTTTGGGTTGGGGAGTGTTAGTACTATCGTGTCTATTTTCCACGTTGACTCCTTGGTTCTTGAACCGGATGGTATGATTCAAGTTTTATTTCTTTTGCTTGACACCCTTTCGAGTTTCCTCGAAAGTCTTGTTGTTTTTATGCCTGACAGGTTCGCCGTACTGATGGATGTTCATGCTACTACGACATGGATTGTGGGGCCAGATTTGCCCGATGTTGCTGCTGCTTTTGCCTGTTCCCCCCTCACGGGCCACTCATCGGAGATGAGTAATTTTGAGTGGGGGAGGATTGATGGCGACGTTGCTGATGCGGCCGTTGATCCCCGACATAGAAAGTTCGTGGATTGGGACGGTCGTTGCCGCAAGCTTGAAGATGAGAGTCTACCACGACGTTTCTTCGCCAATGCCGCGACGTTCTTCGCCAACGCCGCTACATATTTTGCACGACGTCCACTGCTGCCATTTTAAAATAAAATATATAATTATAAATTAAATAATTATAATTATATATTTTATTATTTCATCATTTATTATTATGTCCTATTTTATTATTTCAAGAGTATCTTTTATTTAGTATCTTTTATTTCATGCATGTATTATTTTATTTTATGCATTATATGTTTAGATTATTTTCCTATTTTATGAATGGTGGAGATTGAGTGGTGTAAGGCTATTTAAAGCCATGCTTGTTGTTGATTTCATTAGTGAAGAATAAAAAAGAAAACCTAAGAAATTCAAAGTGAATTTTTCCCCCCTCTTGGCAATTTTCGGCCTCCTCTTTCTTCTCCCCTTTCTTGGCCGCCGGCTATATCTCCTTCACCACTCTATCTCGGCCTCCTTTCCTCCTCCCTCCTCCTTCTCCAAGATCATTTCCGTCCACCCTCCTCCTTTTCCCAAAACCCGAGCAGCCTCCTTCCACAAAACTGCCGGCCACCACATCTCTCCCCTAGCGGCCACCCCCCATCATATTGAGAAAATTATTTTCTCATCACCTTTTCTCTCTATCCCTATATAATTACTGGACTTTTCAAGGAACTCCCCCTTCTAGAGTTTTGCGAAGGAAGACGGCTTGCGTTTTCATCATCTGGCGCGGAACCGTGGAGTTGCGTGGGAATAGAATCAACCACCGTCGTGTGCGCATCCTCCACCCATCTCGTGGACGGAATTCTCGTGGGATTTTGGGTAACGATTTCCTATACCATCTCTCGTGTGATTCTTTCTAAACTATTGTGAGTTTTGGTGGAAACAGAAGGCTAGTATTTGGTCCTTATTTATATTGAATATTGTGCTTAATTAAAATCTAAATTTTCAAGCCTAAATTATCCGAATATTCTCATGAAAATTGGAACGGGTAAGTAACCCTCGTATTAATTAATTTTTGGGGATTATTTTGGACTTAGTTTTAAAATCACTTATTTAGTTCGGATATTCTTGTATTGGTCTTGTGAATGTTTGCGCATAACTTAGTTTGATTTGCTAATTGTCGAATCTAAGAATGCGTAGTTTAATCCGTCGAAACCATGGGCCTGCATCACATGTCCACGATTGCCTGACCCACCGGATCCACACAGGTAGAAGGGAAAAATCAGGATTTAATAGCGCCCCAAGTCTTGAACCCGTAACCTCCCTCTAGTACCAATTGAATGTGAGGATAGATACAACTCTAGAGGGGGGGGGGGGTGAATAGAGTATTCAAAAATTTGAGCTTCTACTCAACTCCCTTAGAGTTAGTTTGTGGAAAGAGTTTATAGATATTTGAAACCCTAGAGCCTAACACAAAGTGTGGTGCACAAGATAAAGCTAACTGTAATTACAGTTTCAGCTTTAGTCCTATCACAGCAACTAGCAGTCCTAGTTAGTTCTAATCATAGCCACAGTGAAATAATTAAAGTAAGCAACACAGACAACACAAGAGGTTTATAGTGGTTCCCTCTAAATAGGTACATCCACTCTTCTACCACCCTGGTAGGAATCCACTATAGGTTTTGTTCAGGTGCCCTGCCACCAACTTATCTGGTTCAGGTAGATCAAGTAGACCCTTTGAGCTTTTGATCAGGAGCTCAAAATCCAACACAGGTTTTTGATCAGGTGTCCTGCCACCAAGGTTCACTTTTTCAGGGAGTAATAACCCTTTGTACAGGAGGGTGAGAGAGTTAGAATGTCTTCTCTATTATAAAACAAGATTAGAGAAGCAAGTGGATTGCACAGAGCTAGAAAGCTCTAAGGAATCAAGGCTCCCCCTGGCTTAGAGAATATCCAGGAAGAAGTCTTGCTTCAGGGTGCAGGAACTCTTCTGAACTCTTGACAGATATAATCTGTTGTCTTGAAGTTCTTTGAAGGAGCAACTTGAAGAAGACTCTTGATGAGAGATGGTTGTTCTTCTTCAATCAGCTTTTCTTTTTTCTTCTTGAGGCACTGAGTGTGAATGTTCCAGGAAGCAGGATGAACTCAGGATTTGAAGAAGAATACTGAAGAAAGTAGTTCTTCTCAGTTGAATGTAAAATGATCTGAGAGCTGTATCTTCTTCTTTTGAATCTGTATATGAATATCTGTGTCAACCAGACTTGGTGTCTGTGAGTAGATCTCTCTATCTATGTATATGTGTTTTTTTTAAACTTCTTTCAAAAGAGCTCTTTATATATTAGCCTTTGTAACAGCTCTAATTCTTTGTCTTCTTCTGATATCTGCAATCTGGGCTGTAAATAGCACAATACAAAAATATATCCTGCATAAAGACATCCTATAAAGGGATAAAGCTTTCTGAGAAGCTGCATATCCAATCTGATAAAAGAATACTAGAGAAAGTCACATCAGACCAAACTCTTTACGGCCAGAGAAGACTTTTGTGTCTAACGGCTATAAAGGACAGCATGACAGATAAATCATAAAGATATGTCAACTAATAAGACAAAGGACTTTGTCAGAGTAGAGCTTGACTTATGCAAAAAGAATGGGGCAAAGATTTCCTGGAAATGCAAGCATAAAATCAATGAAACAATCTTTAATAAAATATGCCAGATAAATAAGAAATAAATCACAAGAGAAAGGGAATATAATATCTCTAAAAGCAGACAAACGAACGTCGAACAATCCACAGAGATCGTCGACCGAACCACAGAGATCGTCGACCGAACCACAGAGATTGTCGACCGAACTACAGAGCAGATAGTCGACCTATTAGAATAGATAGTTGAGCTATAAGATAGTTTGAGCTATCAAGATAGATAGTCGAACTATCACAACAGTAGTCAAGCTTAAAGATTGTTGAACTATCACAAAGATAGACGATCTGCTGACAGACGATAGTCGACCAACTGATAGACGATAGTCAATCGGTTCATAGACGAAAGTCGAGCGGCGTTCGACTATAGTCAAACCAAAAACAACTTAGCTAGATTTTCATCTGGATAAGCAACAACTCTACAACAGAGGGAATCTAACCTAACAACTAACCTTTGACCATAGATAAATCATGGGTCAAGAAACTAATTGAGAGGACTTAACACAAATCCAAACTAGGGTACCAACACCATTGTTGGCAAATTCGCTCTGTTATGTTGACAGTATGCCAAGGTCCAAAATTTCTTTGTTGAATGTTGTAGACCATTTTTGTCTAACTTTATGTAAATCTCCAAGCCATCTGTTCTCTTGCAACCCTCCCCTAGTAATCATCTCGTTCTAGTATCTGTCAAACTCAAACTCAATATCACACTTACTTATGCATTGATAAAAAAAGTCCTCGCACACTTTTGTCACTATTAAAACATGGAACCTTTGAGGGGGCCTTTTTTGAGATTTGCCATTGGCATAACCGGTGTCCGGTTCCTATAAGTACTCTTTCAATAGCAATGGCCATGGCCTGGTCTTGGTCCATGAATATAATTGTTGGTTTTTTCCCACCGACAAATTTTTAAAAAGTCTCGAATACGCAAACAAACGAATCAATCATTTCCTCAGCAATGAAAGCGCTGCCGACCATAATGTTTGGCTAATGATTGTTGACCGCAATAAATGGCGCACAAGCCATATTATACTTATTCAATCTATATGTTGTGTCAAAAATAATCACGTCACCAAAACAGTCATAGTCTATTTTGCTATGCCCATCCATCCAAAAGAAACTTGTCAACCTGTTTAACTCTTCGGTTCGAACATAGAACATGTTGTCCTCCAACTGTTTCTCCTGTAATATCTTCAGCAAACTAAGAGATTCACCACTTTCTACTAGCGCCTTCTACTCCCGCTGCACAAATTTGTAGGCATCGGTTTTAGAGAACCCAACATTTGCGACCCCACCAACTTCATTAAATAGAAAGTTGAATGCATGAATAGTTTTCACACCTGTATCAATCAAATTCTTAATAAGGCTACCCTACATGTTTGAAACGATGCGATGAGATCTCAGTAAGTGTTGTTCTTTCTCTGTCGCAAGCACATGATTGTGCTCCTCGACGAACTTTGTAACTTTCCAGTTCCTTCCATCTTCATCTGTAGTAAAGTATATACATGCAAGACAACCAGTGCATGTTTCAAACTTGCAGTATTTTTTAGGGCATGGTCCATCACTCCTCAAACTAGCTTTGGCGCAGCTATATTCTCACAATTTTATAATCCTTGTGTGAGTCCAGTAGGCCAAATGTTGTTTCAAAACACTAAAACTTGTACTATGGGCATACTGACAATACATAACATATGCCTCAGCCTCTGAATGCACAATTGGAAACACAACAGACTGCTTTTTTACTTGGAAAAATCATAGAAATGGTTACCTCATGTTTAAAACATTCAATTGCAAACAAACATTAAAATGTTGTTCAGTTCAAAATGCAACTGAAATATGTATACGGATTGTAGTTTAAAAAAATAAATGAACACAAGTTGAGGTGAAAAAAATAAATGAACACAAGTTGAGGTAAACAGGTATAAGGATAAAATGGCTTTAGGGTTTTCTCCCTCATCAGCAATGTCAGAGCCATGGGTACTTGTTGCTCCCAAATCTGATCTTTTTGGCTGATTTCTGATTCGAAACATAAAGAAATTTATCTGGGTTAGACCTGAACACACTAAGCTTAAACATTTATTACATAGGAGACCATCACATAGGAACCGCGAGGTAAATGCTGCATGATTACAATAACTCATCGGAAAACTAACAGGAACTCAGCTTCGCCGGGGTTGGAGGAGAGGAGGAGCGGAAGACAGAGAATTACCCGCGATTTTTTTTCCACAATGGAGGGAAAAGAGTGGGTCCCGACAGAAAACATGCTTATATATAACGCAGGATGGCATCCTGCGTTATACGTAGGGAAAATTTTTCCTGTTGTCGGACCTTACTTAGAAGAAGAAGACATCAATTGTTAAAGTTTAAAGTTGGTCTACGAATAGACATTTATGATTTATGAAAAATAAATTTATTGACTTGAAAAACTATTTAAAATGCCTGACATGACAATTTATATTCTATTGCAGATGCCAACTTTAACAATCAAAAGAATTACAAATACACCCCCTCTAAAAATTAAAACATAACAAACACATCACTTTATAAATTAAAACATAGCAAACACAATTCACAGTTATGGATCATTACTAAGGGAAGCATGGGAATATTAGTAAATATTTCAGTTAATACAACAATTTTCACCAAGATATCAGGTGGAAGTAGTCGTGTCCAAAAAGTCCGATCGGGTGGGTCTTGGACCGGGATGGTCGAGCCCGGGCTTTTTGCCAACCTGGCTAGGTCCGGGCCCAATTTGAGCCGGGCCGGGGTGGGCTCGGGCTTCCTCTCAAAGAGAGGGCCCGGTAAGACCCTTCAGGCTGTTCGGGGCCAGGCTTGATTTCCAAGCGGGATTAAAATCCCGCCTTGATTAGGCAGGATAAAAATCCCGCTTGGATTAGGCAGGATTAAAATCCCGCCTAATTGGCGTGATTATCCCGCCTAATTGGGGGAAATCCCTCCAATTGGATGGGATTTTATTCCCGCCTAATTATTTCCCACCTAATAAGATGAGATTAAAATCCAGCCAACATATAGGCGGGATTAAATACCGCTTAATTGGTAGGGTTTTCTGCCATCCCAGGCGTCGAGCCCTCATGGACGGGCTTTTCCCAGACTGGCCTATCCGGGCTTTTCCCGGGACAGGCCCGGGCGGGCTTTCCAGGCCCGAGTTTTTTGTACAGGACTAGTGGAAGGGCAATATGTAAACTGACAAACAGAGGTAATTATATTTTCAAAATTTAGAGGGGTGCAACTATAATTATACAAATTTTGAGAGGAGGCCCTGATAATATATGATGAGGTTCCCCTTAACTAGTCTGGTCGAACCATGGGTCCAATGAGCGCAACCCTGCCCATGCACACTAAACCTTTTCCTACAAGCACTGTCGTGCGGCCGTAAGGTCACGCGTACCCTCTCCCTCCAACACAGGACTTCCAGCCATGCGCGTGTAGGCCCCACAAGATTGCGCAAAAGCATGTGCATGACCGACCGCATGCGGTCTGGAACCGCGCACACCTGCGCGTGGTTTGAGGCCATACGCGCCCGCACACGGCCTATGGTCACGTACAATGCTCGTCTTCTCCGGGAAGGAGGGCAACTTATGGTCTCCCTCCCCTTGACTGCTGGGATCCGGAGGCCTCCTAGCCGCTTGGATCCAGGCGGCCCCCTTCAGCTACAGAGGGCAGGGCGCCGCCCCGCCCTCTAGCATCCCAGATCAGGCGGCTTTTTAGCCGCTCGGATCTGGGCGGAGTTTCCTTGAAGCGGGCGGCCCCCTAGCCACCTCGGCTCTCTGGCCGCCCGGATTGGGCGACCACTTAACTTCTCGGTTTGGGCGGCCACTTAGTCGCCCAGATCCGAGCACTCCCTCGGCAGCCCGACCATCGCCGTGGTAGCTCCACTCTTTCGCATTTGCTGCCACTGTCGCCTCATGAAACTGTGTTCATCATCGCCGACCTCCTCCCCCTCGCATCCCGGTCAGCCTCCTCCATTTGGCCGACCTCCACCACCGACCGAATTCCATTGCGGCGGGTGTTGGGAATATTACCCTCAATGTTCCTTAGACTTAATTTGAAGACGCATCACCCACAACACCAAGAGCATAGTTGTATTTGATGTTGTTTAAGCTCATCATGTGCATGATGTTCCTTGGAATAAGGTTAGACAAGTTGTCTAAGTGATGGTGATAGGTGGTCATAAGGTAGGCTGGTGGAGAGACAAAAAATTTGTCTAAGTCCACAGGCATTGAGTGAAGCAAGCTCACTAAACACCAGATGCAAAGAGATGTCTGTAGGCATTGAATGAAGCAAGCTCACTCAATGCCAGAGGTAAAGATGTGGTTCAAGTCCACAGGCGTTGAGTGAAGCAAGATCACTCAACGCCAGATGCCAAAAAGCTCTTAAAGAAGACAAGTCAGTCAATGCCTGACTATTTGCAAGGCAGAAAAGTTGTCAAGTCAATAAGTGTTGAGTGAAGGCAGTTCACTCAACGCCATGCTACAAAAAGCACTGAGTAAGGCTTAGATAGTCAAAGCTTTGTCTTTGACAATAAAGAAATTTGGCTAAGTACAAAAGCGACGAGTGATGAAGGCTCACTCGAAGCTTAAGCAGTTAAGACTATAAAAGTCTAGATGACGTTGAGTGATGAAGGCTCACTCAACGCCAGAGAAGAAAGCGTCGTGTTCACTCGAAGCTCAAGGAAAGAATAGAAAGAAATTCTGTCTAAGTGTTTTGGCATTGAGTCAAGCCTACTCACTCAACGCTTAGTGGAAGAAAATCAGTTTAAGTGTTTTTGCATTGAGTCAGGCTTACCCACTCAATGCCTAGTGACAAAAAATCTGGCTAAGTGTTTTGGCTTTGAGTCAAGCTCACTCACTCAACGCCTAGTGATAGAAAATCTAAGTGTTATGTCATTGAGTCAAGCTTACTCACTTAACGCTTAGTGATAGAAATCTATCTAGGTGTTTTGGCATTGAGTGAAGCTTGTTCACTGAATGCCTATACTAATGTGCTTGAATTTTGACTAAGTCCACAGATGCTGACATCAGCAAAAGTCAACAAAGTCAACAAAATTCAAAATAAGGCGGGATGGCTACAGTATTTGACAAACAGCACTGCAGGCCTACAGTACAACTTTTGGCTATTAAAGTAGAAACACAGCTGTCAAATTCAGTGGGGCCCACTGGTAAAAATAGTCGTTGATCACCAAAATAAAAAAGGCGGAGTTCAGTATGAAGAGATTAACTTTCGGGATACCACTGGACTTCATCTTCTTCCTCGGCCATTGTTGCAGAGTTTGAAGTAGAAGTTCAATATTCTGATCTGAGAGTTAACTAATTAGCTGTTGTTATTAATATCCTCAATAACAAGATCAGAGATATTCTTTGAGGAAGTAAAAGTAGCCAAGGCCTGAGCCAAGCTGCATCTGATCTGAAAGCCATTAAGAGATAGCTGTTGAGAGCAACCCACTCAACAATAAGATTAGAGAAATTCGCTGAGTAAACTAAAGAAGCAGGTTGTTACCCTACCTGCAATAACTTTAAGATAATCAAAGTTAGCTGTTGTCATCTCCACCATCAACAACAATTTAGAGTAAATCTTTGAGAGAGAAGGTGCAACAAAGTATAACCTTAGTTACAGCCACTTCACAGTTCTAGTGGTACAAGTTCTGAAGAACATTTTTTGTAGGCTGTGAATAAGAAGTTAGGACTGAGCTTCTGGTTCAGTCTAGGAAGGAAAGAAGTAGTAGAGCAGGGTTCTGCAGGTTACTTGCATCACAAGCATCTGCTTGTTGAAGATTTTCTCTTGTTGCTGAGAAGAAGATATGGTTGAGTATCTCTCAGTTCAGGAAGCAGTAGACTCAGGGAATATATTCCTGGAGTGAAATTTGGGCTGAGTTTAACTCAGTCTAAGAAGGTTGGCACAGAGAAATTTCTCTTGTGTCAAATCAACTCAATAACCCACTTATATTTTGTAGGATCCTTTTGGATCTGAGTTGTAAAGCAGATTTGCCTAAGAGTAGGATTCAGTTATGGGTCCGAAGTAGGCTTGTTTATCCTGAGGTGGAATTCTGTTGAGAATCTGAGGTAGGGCCTGTGTGACTAAGGTAGGGCTTTGGCCTGGCAGTAGATCTAGTTTAGATCATAGGTAAGGCTTTTGAGCCTGAGGTAGGAGAGTCATTCTCTCTAAGTTTTAGGGCACTTGTGCCTGACTTGTAGGATCCTTTTGATTTGGGGTAGGGCCTTTGTGTAACACCCCAAAAAATTAGAAGTGGTCATAGGAGGTTATCGCTTAGGTTATTACCGCCCGACGGTAAGAAGCTAGCACGTCACGGTAGCACTCAACACTTTCGATGTTGTCGACGAATTGTTGAGTGTGCTATCACGTGACGCTAGAGAGTTATCGCGGGGCGATAACTCTAGATAGCGGCGACGGCTGATCAAAGCGGTCACCGCCTATGATACCACGTGACGGTAGCTTTCAGATAAAGGCTGGACTTGAGATTTCAATCTCATTTTCTCTCACACACTCTCTTGCTTAGTTTTGGAGGGGGAAGAGGAGGAAAAGTCCAGAAGCTCAAGAGAAGTATTGAACCAAGGTATGCTTGTGATTGGAATTGTGAGTCGATGCTAGATCCGCGGAGAGGAAGTTGTGACAATCAATTCCATCCGGATAAAAGATCACAATCATAGTTCCGAAGAAAACTATAAGGGTAAAGATTTTCTCCTTGGACAAGTGAAATCGTCAATATGCATACTTGCATGGAACCCCTCAACAAAAGGTGAAGAAAAGTTGGTTTCTAATCGGTAGATCGGTATGATCCCCATTTAATATTTCATATAAATCCGGAAATATTTAGTATGGAATAGGCATGTTGTGTGAAGCCCATCTGGACGGGTTAGTCTGGATTGGTGATGTTTATTTTGCATGGAGGAGAAGACTCTGAGTATAAACGTGTAGTTTTACGGAGTCTGAGGGTTGTACATGTGAATGGAGAGTAATAGGAAGTACTGGATTTCAGCTCCAGGAAAATATCCAGGAAAGATCACAGTTCAGGGAACGGTTGATGTCGCCAGGAGATAGTGAATGTCGCCAGGTGATTGCTCCCAGTGAGCAAAAGTTTTGTGTGGCCTATCTAAGAGACCTGGGGGCCATTGTATGCGGAGCTGTGAGCTTAAATTGCCCAATAATAGTGGGTGCAAGCCTGAAGTGGTATAAAGCCGTGTAGCTTATGTTTGAGTTGAGCTGTGGAGGCCAACTACTATGCCATCAAGTTAAGTACCTCTGAACGATTGGGCCGTCATGTTAAGAACCTATTAATGGGAAGTTGGTCGTTAAGTTATATACTTCTGAATGACATATTCATCAAGTTAAGTACCTCTGAACGACAAGGGTTACCATTAAGTTAAGTACCTCTGAACGGTGGTGACACATGGGAAGTCAAATACACCAAAAATGTGCCCTGAGTGCATAGGGCGTGTGGTCGTTGAGCCAACGTCTGTGGTGAACGGTGCTTAAATGCACTTTACTGTTTCCACTATATATATATATATATATATTGTTGTTTGTAGGGAAGGAGAACCGCCACCCCAAGTAAGGGGTGCAGTCGTTATAAATTGGTCAGCAAAATGCCGATCGTTGCTTTGTTTGCCACTTTTGTGTGGGCCATTTGTGCATGTGATGGAGAGCCAAGTGGGAAGTAGCGTGTTGAAGCCCTTGTGCTGTGATTGGCTGGCCCTTGAAGGCCCAAAGGCGAACTTTTTACTGTTTTCATGTGTGGCCGGCCTGCATGCCGATGTATGAAACCACTTGATTTAAATGAAATAGTTGTAAGGCTGAAAGGCCAAAACATGTGTTGTATTATATATATATATCATTCCTGTACAAGCTTTTGTAGTGGACATTCCTACTGTTATGGGTTCTTAACCTAAATTCTTTCGCTAGAATGCTCTGAGTTTGGACATGTTCATAGTTGAATTTGGATTTGGAATCAATAAGTAATCTCCTTACCTGTCTGTAGTATATGGCGTCGGTCCCCGACCAGACCTTTTGTCATATGTTATACGATGGATGGGGGCGCTACAAAATTGGTATCAGATTCCGTTCACGGTCTTTCTTCTTCGAATTCGTGGTCAAATTATTTAAAGGGATGGTGAGCACGTGCATTTGCGCTACCTTGATAACATAACTGAACCCATGAATGTCTACTTAGGAATGAAAATACACATGTTTGAGGAACTGGTATGTTCATATAATTGCTTTTGGCAATATTCATAGTTGCTTAATTATGTGTTTCACATTATAGGCGACTAGAAGTGGTGCAAGGAAACTAGAACACCAGTTCTCAGTGGAGAGTAGTACACCAAATGAGGTGCCAACACCTCCTCCTTCGGCAAAAACTATACGGTTGGTTGTTGAAGCTGTGTTTGCAATGATTAATGCGCAACCAAGGGGCAGAGACAACCTACTCTTCTTGTGATGGTCCAGGAACCGGGTGGCATGGTTGAGCACATAGTGGTGAGACAAGTGGCTGTTGATCCAGTGGCCGCAAGGAGAGCGATGGAGAAGCAACTAAAACACGTTATGAGTTTCAATCCCCCTGTGTTTATGGGTACTAGAACCCCTACACAAGCTGAAGATTGGCTCTCAAGAATAAAGAGTGTCCTGACGCCAACTAAAACAGAAGAGTGGCAAAAAGTCACAGTGACTACCTTCTTGTTGGATGGTGTGGCAAGACAATGGTGGGATAAGCTGGAGCTGCGCCAGTTTGCTGGTCGGCCATTTATTGAGATCTCAATGGAGGAGTTCTCAAGGTGTTTTCTGGCAAGATACATTCCATCAGCACAACAGATTGCGATGGAGAACCAATTTCAAAGGTTAACTCAAGGTGAGAGGTCAGTGGAGGACTACTTGCATGAGTTTACGAGATTGGGAAGATATGCAAGCTTTACATTTGCAGTTGAGGAACAAAAATCAAATCGGTTCTATGAAGGGATGAGAGATGACCTGCGATTTCTTCTCTCAGGGTCGATGACGCAGGGATTTCTTACCTTGGTCAATACAGCCCTCTCACTCGAGCTGGACATGAAGCTCGTGCAGCATAAGAATGACTTTGCAGGGCAGAAGTCAGAGTTCAAGGTACCTAGTTGTTCAAAGTCTAGGTATCGACGGTGGAAAAAGAAGCTTAAAACGCCTGTGCCGACTCCTTCTTCTCCTCCATCTGGAGCAACATCTGGGAGAGGTCCTTACTACATGTTATACATGTTGTAAGGTGGGGCATTTGGATTGTGATTGCTGGAGTGGCCTTCTAAAAGGGGAGAAAAACACGGGTGTATCTTATGCTAAAAAAGAAAAGGCAATGATGGAATCAAATGCATCTCAAGCGCAACCCCGAGTCTATAATCTTGGCCCACAGGAGGCCATAAAACAAAGCGATGTCGCAATAAGTATGAGTTAAGATGCAGTTTTTATTGTTTTCCATACTTAGTACCTTGTGCGTTGCTTGTTCATGATTGGTTTGAATTAGGCTTTCTCCTGATATCAGAGTGACCAGGGAGAGCACTGTTCGATACAGGAGCTTATCATTCCTTTCTATCGGAAGACTTCGTGGTGTATATCAGAGTGCCTTCATTTATGCCAATAGATCGAGTGAATGTGTTGCTACCTAATGAGTGCTTGATGCGCGCGGATCGAGCCTGCTATGTTGAGGTGCGGATAATAAGTCGGGATTTTGGATTGGAAGCATCTGTGCTATCGATATTGGAGTTTGATGTAATCTTTGGTATGGGCTGGCTCTTGGAGGAGCGTGCCTATATAGATTACAACTCTCAAGAAGTCACACTAGGAAAGAACACCGAACTAGAGACTAAATTCGCTGGTATGCGAGGATTGAGCAAGATAATGATGTCTACTATCCAAGTAGTCAAGGAAGTTCGGAATGGCGTGGAGTTTTTTTTCATGCTATTGGAGGCTATTGAGCCGAGGCCTAGTGTGATTGATGTTCCAATTGTAATGGAGTATGCTGATGTGTTTCCTAAAGATCTTCCTGGGTTAACGCCCTAGCAGGAGATTGACATAACTTTTGAGTTGGTGTCATGTGCGAAACCCGTGGCCTGCTCGCCATATTGTGTTTCACCAAAGGAGATGACGGAACTAAAAGTTCAATTGCAAGAGTTGCTAGAGCAAGGCTTTATACGCCCAAGTATGTCACCTTGGAGCGCTCAGGTCCTATTTGTGAAAAAGAAGGATGGAAGCTTGCGGCTATGCATTGACTATCGAGAGCTAAACAAGCTGATGGAAAAGAAAAAGTATCCGATTCCACGGATTGATGACTTGTTCGATTAGCTAGTGGGATCAACTGTCAACACGAAGCTAGATTTAAGGTCTGGCTATTATCAGTTGAGGATTCGGGAATGTGATATTACCAAGACAGCGTTTGGTATACGCTATGGTCATTATGAGTTCACAATAATGTCGTTTTGGGTAATAAGTGCGCCTTTTATATTCATAAACCTAATGCACCGACCGTTTCAAGAGTACTTGTACTTGTTTGTAATCGTCTTTATTGACGACATATTAGTGTACTCTCAGTCTGAAGAAGACCATATGAACCATTTATGAATGGTGTTGCACACCATGAGAAGGAACAAGCTTTATGCCAAGTTCTTAAAGTGTGAGTTCTGGCTGTCGTCAGTGGCCTTTCTTGGACTTGTGATAAGTGGAGATGGCATTGCGGTGGATCCGGCAAAGATAGTTATGATACAGGAATGGCCAGTTTTGTCTTCTATGGCTGAAGTCTAGAGTTTCTTGGACTTACAGGCTACTACAAGCGCTTCATAGAGAACTTCTCGTGGATAGTGTTGCCTCTCACCACACTGACGAGGAAATATCATAAGTTTGTTTGGACGATGGAGTGCGCGTAAGCTTTTGAGGAGCTGAAAAGTTGTCAGACTACGACGCCAATTTTGATGATGCCATGTGGTTCGAACGGCTATAAAATTTATATTGATGCATCCGGGAGCGTCTTAGGCTGCGTTCTTCTTAAGTTTGGTAAAGTAATAGCTTATGGCTCATGCCAGTTGAAGGTGCATGAGAGGAACAATCCAGTCCATGACCTAGAGTTGGCGGCGGTGATATTTGCACTTAAACTGTTGCGTCACTACTTATATGGCGTGAAAGTTGACATCTTTATGGACCATAAGAGCCTTAAGTATCTGCTGGATCAGAAGGATCTAAATATGCGACAGCGGAGGTGGATGGAGTTCCTCGGGGACTACACCTTCCAAATTCATTATACTCCCGGGAAGAGAAATGCTGTCGCAGATGCTTTGAGTCGTAGGACTCTGACAAGGGCAAGTTGGTTGCGGATGATACAGGAGTTGGAGGCCTTAGACTGTTGGGTATTGTATCCTCAATGTACCTGATTTGAAGAAGCCCCTGAACCAGCTAAGGTGAATTGACAATGTATTTGATCATTTGTATTCAAGTTATGCTTGCAGTTACTCAACGCTAAGTACACGCCAATGTCAGGGTGCAGTAGGTCAATATACATGGGTCTGCGCAACGTAATCCCTCGTTGAGCAGATCAGTGTGTTTGCTTACGTGTACTCTCTCTATTGGAGTGTACTTACTTTCAAGTATAGGGCAGATATAGATCAAGAGCAGACAAGTAGCAAGAATGGGTCAAAGACCATCTCACGGGAAGATAGACGAAAATCATCTAAGTAAGATTCGACGAGAATCACTAAGTTATTCTCGCCGATTCAACGAGAATCACTAGTGATTCTTGATAAGTCACTAATTATAAATATTTTTATATAGTTTTTATTTAATTAATTATAAGATTATAGTTATATTTTAGTAATGATGATTATAATTGCTTTATTTTCATATTTTAGGTCAATCTGGGCTGCGAATAGCAATTTGGAGCTTGCTGGACTGATCAGGAGTTGAAACGGAGAAAATGATCATTTTTTGTCACAGATTGCTGAACTTCAAATGGTCATAACTTTCAAACTAGGAAGAGTTACGGGACGTGCAACCAGTCAACGGAAAGAGGACGACGTCCTTTACAATTCTGGAGAATTTTACAAGTACACTCCCGCGTGACATTTGAGTCACGAGCGTGTCTAGGTCAAAAAAATAGATTTTTCCAGAAAACTTCCCGGAACAATTATGAGACTTTTTTCTAAGGACACGCCCCCTGTCACGGGCGTGATATAGGGCGTGACCTACCAGAAACTGCGAAATTAATCCCAGATTGCGCCGTTTCCAACCGTTTTGTTGGCCCAGTCAGACACGCCCTAGGTCACGGGCGTGACCTAGGGCGTGACCACTTCAGAAACAGCAGAATTACTTCCCGCCATTCCCATTCCCGCCGTTTCCTGTAATAGACTAGACACGCCCTAGGTTACGGGCGTGACCTAGGGGCGTGACCCGCAAAACGACGATTTTTGGCGGTTTTTCTCCAACGTTCCCGGGATTTCAAGACTGCAGTTTCTGAGCCTGACACGCCCCAGGTCACGGGCATGACCAATGGGCGTGACTCCCAAGAAGAAAAATCTATAAATTCCAGATGTGTTTAGAATATCAAGAGGAAGATTAGGAACCAATTTTAGGAGTATGTTGTAGCTTAGTTTACTGTTTTTATGCATTTCTTTTATGTTATTTCAAATTCATAGTTTAGATTTCAATTCAAGTATTTCCTTTTTGCAACCATATTCTTCTTTCCCTTCTTTTCATGTAACTTTTATATCATGTCAAGTAGCTATTTTCTTTAGCACTTGATCATGATTATCTTTGAATAAAACTCTTTTTATCAAACTTTTTTTACCACTATCGATTTATCTTTGAATTATATTTTGTCGAATTCATATTTCGCGAGTATGTTCTTCGATTCTAGATCCGTATCCTAAATGACCGAGAGTGAAAGTGAAGGGATAGATACTACTCTAGAGGGGGGGTGAATAGAGTTATCAAATTTTGCACAAGACAAAACTTAATGGTCTACCCAACTCCCTTGGAGTGAAGTGCGGAATGAAAAGATTATAGATATAGAATTAACCCTATAGCCTAACACAAGTGATGTGCACAAACTCAAGCTAACTGTAATTACAGTTAAGGCTTGGAAAACCTAATCAGCAACTAGCAATCCTAGTTATATCTATTCATAGCCACAATGCAGGAATTAAACAAGGGAATCCAGACGACACAAGGAAATTTATAGTGGTTCCCCAAATAACTTGGGTACGTCCACTCTTCTACCCACACGGTAGGAATCCACTCAGGTTTTTGATCAGGTGCCCTGCCACCAACAGGATCTGCTTCAGGTAGATCCAGAAACCCTTTAGACTTTTGATCAGGTGTCTAAAAACCAAGCACAGGTTTTTGATCAGGTGCCCTGCCACCAAGGGATACTTTTGAAGGGAGTAATAACCCTGTACAGGAGGGGGAAGAAGGTTAAGATGTCTTCTCTATTTTATAAGGATTAGAGAAGCACAAAAATTTGCACTGAGCTAGAAAGCTCTAAAGAATCAAGGCTCCCCCTGGCTCAAAGATGTCCAGGTGAAGTCTTGCTTCAGTGCAGAAAACTCTTCAGAAAGCTCTGAAGGAAAAACTACAAGAAGATAATAAATAATAAAATTAAAGATCTTCAAGCAGCTATCTTCTTCTTCTTCTTCTTCAAAAGGACTCTGAGTTTGAACTTCCTGGAAGCAGGAGAACTCAGGTTGAAGATGAGTAGAAGAGCTTAACACTTCTTAGTTAGATGAGTATTGCTGAGAGCAGAAGACTTGATCTTGATGAAGGCTTGAATGCTTAAGTGAACAACTGGTTAACTAGTTAGCTAGCTTCAATCCTTCTTCAAAGGGTCATTTATATAACAGCAGAAAGCAACGGCTCTCTTCAATTTGAATTACTTGTCTTCATCTGAAACTTGAGACCTGGGCTGCAAATAACACACAGCAAAGCAAACTCTGCAGCAGGACATCCTATAAAAGGAATGAACCTCTTTCTAAGAAGCTGCGGGATCAAATCAAATAACAGAAGGACTAAATAAAGTCACATCAGAGAAATACTCTTTATAGCAGAAGGAAGACATTTCAGTCTAACGGCTATAAAGGACTGTCAGCAGATAAAGTAAAATACAAAGTCAGCTAATAAGACAAACAACTTTATCTAAAATGATTTGACTCAGGCAAAAGGGATGGAGCAAATATTGCCTGGTAATTTTATCATAAAACAACTAAAACAACGTGCCAGAAAATGTATTAATTAATTAAATATAATAAATAAATACAAAATATAAAGGCAGACAGAAAGCGTCGAACGACCCTCGGAGATCGTCGACCGACGTTCGAAGATCGTCGAACTATCGGGCAGATAGTTGAACGATCCAGATAGTCGATCTATCGAAGAAGATAGTCGAACTACCCCGGCAGATAGTCGACCTATCAGAGCAGATAGTTGAACTATCAGATAGTCGATATATCTGGACAGATAGTCGAACTATCAAGCGCAAACAGATAGTCGACCTATCAAGCAGATAGTCGACCTACCTCAGAAACCAGATAGTCGACCTATCAACAGATAGTCGACCTATCTCAGAAAACAGATAGTCGACCTATCAACAGATAGTCGACCTATCAACAGATAGTCGACCTATCAACAGATAGTCGAACTATCAAAGCGGAACAGATAGTCGACCTATCAACAGATAGTCGACCTATCAAATAGTCGATCTATCAGGACAGATAGTCGAACTACCACGCCAAGCAGATAGTCGACCTATCAACAGATAGTCGAACTATCAACGCAGACAGAGCGTCGACCAACTGATAGACGATCGTCGATCAGCCGATAGACGATAGTCGAGCGGCGTTCAACTATAGTCGAACGAAAAACTACTTAACCAAATTCTCAATCTGGAAAAGTGAGGACTCTACAGCTAGACCACTAACCAATGACCATAGATAATTCTTGGGTCAAGGGACTAAAAAGGCAAGACTAAACTCAAATCAAACTAGGGTACCAACAGTGAGGTTGCGGATATGAGTAGATCGCTCAAGGATAAAAGGAGTTGAATGCACTCCTCGAGAGAGGACGACATAAATCTGCCTGATTGGAGTCAAATCCAATAGAGGGGTTCACCGCCTAAAGCAAGCTTAGGGGTTTCGACTGGCCGAGAGGTCTTAATCGATCAACCTAAGGTTAGTTAGAAGCATGAGCTCGAGAGAGACGCTTTTGTACGTTAGGAACCTCCACGGCCGAGGTGAGTAAATTAGAGTTTGTGTTTTATAAAAGGTTTATTCAAAGTGAGTCTAGATCAAGTGCTCGTTGTTAGTTTATTTTCTTCCTTCTTTAGTTTAATTTACCCCTTTTGATACTTAGATAAAATAATATTAATTTGCGTGAGTAGAAGTACTCAATAGGCCCCGAGTCGAATACGACATTTCCTATACTATATTTTTATAGGTACACTTGCCTATTTGAGATTTTAGTTTGGATAATATTTTAAAACTATAGAAAATCTTCATCAAGTTTTTGGCGCCATTGCTGGGGAATTTTTGTTGATATTTTGAAAGCGCAAATTTTATTACTTTTATCATTCTCTTTCTCCACCTCCTTTTCTACTCTTCATTTTCTTTTTCAAATTCATTTTTATTAGGTAATAGTTGTTTTATTTTCTTTCTTAAAAATATGATGATTTCTCAATTGGCCGCTAAAATTGCCGAGCTTACGCACAAAATTAATCTTTTGCAAGCCGCAAGGAAGCGCCAAATTTTATGTAATTTTTGCGGTGCCCCTCATCGAAGTGAGGAATGTTATTATTTTTATCATCAAAATTATTCTTATAATCTTCCCAATAATTATGAAAATAATTATTCCTACTTTAATGAGAACCCTTTATCGAATTTTCACGAAAATAACTTTTTCAATAATTTTTCCAATTCTTATGAAATTAATTCTTCAAATTTTGGTGAAAATAATACTTTTTCAAGCTTCAATGAGAACAATTTTTCTGATTTTAATAGTTTTTCTTCTTCCTCGGATGTTGCTTTCCGGCATGATCACCCGAAAATATTCCCGAGTAATGAAGAGTTTTATTTAGATCCGACTTCTTGTTGTTCTTTTTCATCACCGCAACTTTTCTCTCCTAATTTTTGGAATTGTTCTCCATTTCCATGTGATTCTTCTCCCCAAAATTTGGAAGCGAATTTTAATGCTCTTGCTGATTTTTCTAGTTCTTCAGAAAGTAATTCTAATAAGGAATATGACTCTTCATGTTCTCCTTTAACTTCTTATTCCGAAGAAGAAAATGAAATTTTATTTAAAGAATTTGTTAAGTATATAGATGCGCTGGGAGAAGTAGAAGAAGAACATGTTTCTCCTCCTACTACTCCCAATTTTTCTCCCATTAATAAATCTTCATGCACAATTTATGACTTCTTAGGAGCGAAACTTTATGAACATGATGCGTCAGATGATTTTATTTTAAATAAAATTTCCGATGAAAAATTAATTTTAGAAAATAAACAACTGGAGCCTAATCTTATAACTTTGCAAGAGTCTCCTCCTTGCGAATATTTTTCTAAAATCGTTACTTTTGATTTTCCTTATACTAATGATTTTCATGTAGAAGAGGAGCCATTGCAATTACACGTCTTCCACGATCCATTTGCCGCTCCTCTACAAAAATTCAAATCACCTCAAGTATGGATAGGTGATTTGAATTTACATTATCACGCAAACCGTTCAAAGAAAGAAAATCAAGAAGAAAGCGAAGGAGACGTCGGGCGAGCCACTTTGGCATCTTCGCCAAAGCATGAATTAAGGGAGTTGCCCGTTCACTTTAATTTTTATTTTCCATTTTCTTAACCCAAACCGTCTAGCTTAAAGACGGGAAAAAGAAAAGCGCTCTTGGGAGACACCCCTTGATTATCTTTACATTATTGCAATTTACTATTTTTATGCATTTTCCCCTCCTACTTGGCTTATAAACATTGGGGACAATGTTTATTTTTAAGTATGGGGGTGGATTCCTATTTACTGTTTTTATTAAAATAAAATGAAAAAATCTTTAGAAATTAACAAAAATAAAAAATAATAATCCCCTACTTACTTTTTGTGATTTCTAGAAATATATTTTGAGTTTATTTATAAGAAATTTTATAATTTTTGATTTTCTAATCTGTTATTTCATCAAAGTTAGTTAAATTAATTTTTAGGTGATTTGATTTTAAGAAAAAAACTTATGAATTAAATTTGTTTAGAGTACCTTATTTACTTCTTTTTCTCTTAATTGTAATTAGTTTCAATTTTATAGTGTTTAGTTCAACAATCTTTAGATTTTACTTATAATCACTTGTGCTTTAAAAATTCTTAGGAAATTTTGATTTACTATAGTTGCTCTCTAATTATTTTAATTTAATCTAAATATTGTTTAGCCTTCCCTTGTATTTAAACTTTCTTGTTAGAACATATGTCATGGGGATAAGAGGATAAAATTCATTATCCCTTGGTAAACATATGCATTTTTCTTTTTATTGTTAGATCATATGTCATGGGAATCTAACATTCCTTGTTACACATATGCAACCCAAAAAACTAAAAGATGGAGTAAGAGAATAAAATTAATTACTCCTATTTTGTTTTTGTTTTTGAAGAGAAAAAAAATAGATTTGTTTATATGTCATGGGAAATGAGAGAATAAAATTCATCATTTTCTTGGTAAATATATACAAATATCAAAAAAGAAAAAAAAGGGCATGGGGTGAGAGGATAAAATTCATCACCTCAATTTTAGATCCTCTTCATAGTCCTTGTTCCTAAAACCTTTAGCCAATATAATTGTTTTAGATTTAAATTAAAATATTAAGAGAGTATAAGTAGTAGTTTAAATTTTTCCTTCAAGTTTCTTTTAAGTTAAAAAGTGTGAATAATTCTAATTTAATTTTGTTGGCTAAATAACTTCATTTTGAATTCTAATTAATTTTTATGAGAAATTTTTGGTTAAATATCTTTCTCTTTACATTTTAATTTCATAGTTTAGAACTTAATCTTGAATTCCTAAACTTTATTTTTAACTCTCTTTTGATTTAATACATTTTTAGTTTAATTAAAAATTATATTAATTTCTTATAAGTACTTCTCTTAGTTTTGCTCTGGAATAGCAAAAGATTAAGTATGGGGGTATTTGATAAGTCACTAATTATAAATATTTTTATATAGTTTTTATTTAATTAATTATAAGATTATAGTTATATTTTAGTAATGATGATTATAATTGCTTTATTTTCATATTTTAGGTCAATCTGGGCTGCGAATAGCAATTTGGAGCTTGCTGGACTGATCAGGAGTTGAAACGGAGAAAATGATCATTTTTTGTCACGGATTGTTGAACTTCAAATGGTCATAACTTTCAAACCAGGAAGAGTTACGGGACGTGCAACCAGTCAACGGAAAGAGGACGATTCTGGAGAATTTCACGAGTACACGCCCATGACACGGGCGTGACATTTGAGTCACGGGCGTGTCTAGGTAAAAAAAATAGATTTTTCCAGAAAGCTTCCCGAAACAATTATGAGACTTTTTTTCTAAGGACACGCCCCCTATAACGGGCGTGACATAGGGCGTGACCTACCCAAAACTGCGAAATTAATCCCAGATTGCGCCGTTTCCAACCGTTTTGCTGGCCCAGTCAGACACGCCCTAGGTCACGGGCGTGATCTAGGGGGTGACCACTTCAGAAACAGCAGAATTACTTCCCGCCGTTCCCATTCCCGCCATTTCCTGTAACAGACTAGACACGCCCTAGGTCACGGGCGTGACCTAGGGGCGTGACCCGCAAAACGGCGATTTTTGGCGGTTTTCTCCAACATTCCCGGGCTTTCAAGACTGCAGTTTCCGAGCCTAACACACCCCAGGTCATGGGCGTGACCAATGGGCGTGACTCCCAAGAAGAAAAATCTATAAATTCCAGATGTGTTTAGAAGATCAAGAGGAAGATTAGGAACCAATTTTAGGAGTATGTTGTAGCTTAGTTTACTGTTTTTATGCATTTCTTTTATATTATTTCAAATTCATAGTTTAGATTTCAATTCAAGTATTTCCTTTTTGCAACCATATTCTTCTTTCCCTTCTTTTCATGTAACTTTTATATCATGTCAAGTAGCTATTTTCTTTAGCACTTGATCATGATTATCTTTGAATAAAACTCTTTTTGTCAAACTTTTTTACCACTATCGATTTATCTTTGAATTATATTTTGTCGAATTCATATTTCGCGAGTATGTTCTTCGATTCTAGATCCGTATCCTAAATGACCGAGAGGTTGCGGATACGAGTAGATCGCTCAAGGATAAAAGGAGTTGAATGCACTCCTGGAGAGAGGACGACATAAATCTGCCGGATTGGAGTCAAATCCAATAGAGGGGTTCACCTCCTAAAGCAAGCTTAGGGGTTTCGACTGGCCGAGAGGTCTTAATCGATCAACCTAAGGTTAGTCAGAAGCATGAGCTCGAGAGAGACGCTTTTGTATGTTAGGAACCTCCACGGTCGAGGTGAGTAAATTAGAGTTTGTGTTTTATAAAAGGTTTATTCAAAGTGAGTCTAGATCAAGTGCTCGTTGTTAGTTTATTTTCTTCCTTCTTTAGTTTAATTTACCCCTTTTGATACTTAGATAAAATAATATTAATTTGCGTGAGTAGAAGTACTCAACAGGCCCCGAGTCGAATACAAAATTTCCTATACAATATTTCGATAGGTACACTTGCCTATTTGAGATTTTAGTTTGGATAATATTTTAAAACTATAGAAAATCTTCATTAAGTTTTTGGCGCCGTTGCCGGGGAATTTTTGTTGATATTTTGAAAGCGCAAATTTTATTACTTTTATCATTCTCTTTCTCCACCTCCTTTTCTACTCTTCATTTTCTTTTTCAAATTCATTTTTATTAGGTAACGGTTGTTTTATTTTCTTTCTTAAAAATATGATGATTTCTCAATTGGCCGTTAAAATTGCCGAGCTTACGCACAAAATTAATCTTTTGCAAGCCGCAAGGAAGCGCCAAATTTTATGTAATTTTTGCGGTGCCCCTCATCGAAGTGAGGAATGTTATTATTTTTATCATCAAAATTATTCTTATAATCTTCCCAATAATTATGAAAATAATTATTCCTACTTTAATGAGAACCCTTTATCGAATTTTCACGAAAATAACTTTTCCAATAATTTTTCCAATTCTAATGAAATTAATTCTTCAAATTTTGGTGAAAATAATAGTTTTTCAAGCTTCAATGAGATAATTTTTCTGATTTTAATAGTTTTTCTTCTTCCTCGGATGTTGCGTTCCGGCATGATCACCAGAAAATATTCCTGAGTAATGAGGAGTTTTATTTAGATCCGACTTCTTGTTGTTCTTTTTCAGCACCGCAACTTTTCTCTACTAATTTTTGGAATTGTTCTCCATTTCCATTTGATTCTTCTCCCCAAAATTTGGAAGCGAATTTTATTGCTCTTGCTGATTTTTCTAGTTCTTCGGAAAGTAATTCTAATAAGGAACATGACTCTTCATGTTCTCCTTTAACTTCTTATTCCGAAGAAGAAAATGAAATTTTATTTAAAGAATTTGTTAAGTATATAGACGCGCTGGGAGAAGTAGAAGAAGAACATGTTTCTCCTCCTACTACTCCCAATTTTTTTCCTATTAATAAATCTTCATGCACAATTTATGACTTCTTAGGAGCGAAACTTTATGAACATGATGCGTCAGATGATTTTATTTTAAATAAAATTTCCGATGAAAAATTAATTTTAGAAAATAAACAACTGGAGCCTAATCTTATAGCTTCGCAAGAGTCTCCTCCTTGCGAATATTTTTCTAAAATCGTTACTATTGATTTTCCTTATACTAACGATTTTCATGTAGAAGAGGAGCCGTTGCAATTACACGTCTTCCACGATCCATTTGCCACTCCTCTACAAAATTCAAATCACCTCAGGTATGGATATGTGATTTGAATTTACATTATCACGCAAATCGTTCAAAGAAAGAAAATCAAGAAGAAAGCAAAGGAGACGTCGGGCGAGCCACTTTGGCATCTTCGCCAAAGCATGAAATAAGGGAGTTGCCCGTTCACTTTAATTTTTATTTTCCATTTTCTTAACCCAAACCGTCTAGCTTAATGACGGGAAAAAGAAAAGCGCTCTTGGGAGACACCCCTTGATTATCTTTACTTTATTGTAATTTACTTTTTTTATGCATTTTTCCCCTCCTACTTGGCTTATAAACATTGGGGACAATGTTTATTTTTAAGTATGGGGGTGGATTCCTATTTACTGTTTTTATTAAAATAAAATGAAAAAAATCTTTAGAAATTAACAAAAATAAAAAAATAATAATCCCCTACTTACTTTTTGTGATTTTTAGAAATATATTTTGAGTTTATTTATATGAATTTTTATAATTTTTGATTTTCTAATCTGTTATTTCATCAAAGTTAGTTAAATTAATTTTTAGGTGATTTGATTTTAAGAAATAAACTTATGATTTAAATTTGTTTAGAGTACCTTATTTACTTCTTTTTCTCTTAATTGTAATTAGTTTCAATTTTATAGTGTTTAGTTCAACAATCTTTAGATTTTACTTATAATCACTTGTGCTTTAAAAATTCTTAGGAAATTTTGATTTATTATAGTTGCTCTCTAATTATTTTAATTTAATATAAATATTGTTTAGCCTTCCCTTGTATTTAAACTTTCTTGTTAGAACATATGTCATGGGGATAAGAGGATAAAATTCATTATCCCTTGGTAAACATATGCATTTTTCTTTTTATTGTTAGATCATATGTCATGGGAATCTAGCATTCCTTGGTACACATATGCAACCCAAAAAACTAAAAGATGGAGTAAGAGAATAAAATTCATTACTCCTATTTTGTTTTTGTTTTTGAAGAGAAAAAAAAATATATTTGTTCATATGTCATGGGAAATGAGAGAATAAAATTCATCATTTTCTTGGTAAACATATGCAAATATCAAAAAAGAAAAAAAGGGCATGGGGTGAGAGGATAAAATTCATCACCTCAATTTTAGATCCTCTTCATAGTTCTTGTTCCTAAAACCTTTAGCCAATATAATTGTTTTAGATTTAAATTAAAATATTAAGAGAGTATAAGTAGTAGTTTAAATTTTTCCTACAAGTTTCTTTTAAGTTAAAAAGTGTGAATAATTTTAATTTAATTTTGTTGGCCAAATAACTTCATTTTGAATTCTAATTAATTTTTATGAGAAATTTTTGGTTAAATATCTTTCTCTTTACATTTTAATTTCATAGTTTAGAACTTAATCTTGAATTCCTAAACTTTATTTTTAACTCTCTTTTGATTTAATACATTTTTAGTTTAATTAAAAATTATATTAATTTCTTATAAGTACTTCTCTTAGTTTTGCTCTGGAATAGCAAAAGATTAAAATGGGGGTATTTGATAAGTCACTAATTATAAATATTTTTATATAGTTTTTATTTAATTAATTATAAGATTATAGTTATATTTTAGTAATGATTTTTATAATTGCTTTATTTTCATATTTTAGGTCAATCTGGGCTGCGAATAGCAATTTGGAGCTTGCTGGACTGATCAGGAGTTGAAACGGAGAAAATGATCATTTTTTGTCACGGATTGCTGAACTTCAAATGGTCATAACTTTCAAACCAGGAAGAGTTACGGGACGTGCAACCAGTCAACGGAAAGAGGATGACGTCCTCTATAATTCTGAAGAATTTCACAAGTACACGTCCGTGACACGGGCGTGACATTTGAGTCACGGGCGTGTCTAGGTCAAAAAAAATAGATTTTTCCAGAAAGCTTCCCGGAACAATTATAAGACTTTTTTCTAAGGACACGCCCCCTGTAACGGGCGTGACATTGGGCATGACCTACCTGAAACTGTGAAATTAATCCCAGATTGCGCCGTTTCCAACCGTTTTGCTGGCCCAGTCAAACACGCCCTAGGTCACGGGCGTGACCACATCAGAAACAGCAGAATTACTTCCCGCCGTTCCCATTCCCACCATTTCCTGTAACAGACTAGACACGCCCTAGGTCACGGGCGTGACCTAGGGGCGTGACCCGCAAAACGGCGATTTTTGGCAGTTTTTCTCCAACATTCTCGGGCTTTCAATACTGCAGTTTCCGAGCCTGACACGCCCCAGGTCACGAGCGTGACCAATGGGCGTGACTACCAAAAAGAAAAATCTATAAATTCCAGATGTGTTTACAAGATCAAGAGGAATATTAGGAACCAATTTTAGGAGTATGTTGTAGCTTAGTTTACTGTTTTTATGCATTTCTTTTATGTTATTTCAAATTCATAGTTTAGATTTCAATTCAAGTATTTCCTTTTTGCAACCATGTTCTTCTTTCCCTTCTTTTCATGTAACTTTTATATCATGTCAAGTAGCTATTTTCTTTAGCACTTGATCATAATTATCTTTGAATAAAACTCTTTTTGTCAAACTTTTTTTACCACTATCGATTTATCTTTGAATTATATTTTGTCGAATTCATATTTCGCGAGTATGTTCTTCGATTCTAGATCCGTATCCTAAATGACCGAGAGGTTGCGGATACGTATAGATCGCTCAAGGATAAAAGGAGTTGAATGCACTCCTCGAGAGAGGACGACATAAATCTGCCGGATTGGAGTCAAATCCAATAGAGGGGTTCTCCGCCTAAAGCAAGCTTAGGGGTTTCGACTGGCCGAGAGGTCTTAATCGATCAACCTAAGGTTAGTCAGAAGCATGAGCTCAAGAGAGACACTTTTGTACGTTAGGAACCTCCACGATCGAGGTGAGTAAATTAGAGTTTGTGTTTTATAAAAGGTTTATTCAAAGTGAGTCTAGATCAAGTGCTCGTTGTTAGTTTATTTTCTTCCTTCTTTAGTTTAATTTACCCCTTTTGATACTTAGATAAAATAATATTAATTTGCGTGAGTAGAAGTACTCAACAGGCCCTAAGTCGAATACGACATTTCCTATACTATATTTCGATAGGTACACTTGCCTATTTGAGATTTTAGTTTGGATAATATTTTAAAACTATAGAAAATCTTCATCAAGTTTTTGGCGCCGTTGCCCGGGAATTTTTGTTGATATTTTGAAAGCGCAAATTTTATTACTTTTATCATTCTCTTTCTCCACCTCCTTTTCTACTCTTCATTTTCTTTTTCAAATTCATTTTTATTAGGTAACGGTTGTTTTATTTTCTTTCTTAAAAATATGATTATTTCTCAATTGGCCACTAAAATTGCCGAGCTTACGCACAAAATTAATCTTTTGCAAGCTGCAAGAAAGCGCCAAATTTTATGTAATTTTTGCGGTGCCCCTCATCGAAGTGAGGAATGTTATTATTTTTATCATCAAAATTATTCTTATAATCTTCCCAATAATTATGAAAATAATTATTCCTACTTTAATGAGAACCCTTTATCGAATTTTCACGAAAATAACTTTTCCAATAATTTTTCCAATTCTAATGAAATTAATTCTTCAAATTTTGGTGAAAATAATACTTTTTCAAGCTTCAATGAGAATAATTTTTCTGATTTTAATAGTTTTTCTTCTTCCTCGGATGTTGCTTTCCGGCATGATCACCCGAAAATATTCCCGAGTAATGAGGAGTTTTATTTAGATCCGACTTCTTATTGTTCTTTTTCAGCACCTCAACTTTTCTCTCCTAATTTTTGGAATTGTTCTCCATTTCCATGTGATTCTTCTCCCCAAAATTTGGAAGCGAATTTTATTGTTCTTGCTGATTTTTCTAGTTCTTCGGAAAGTAATTCTAATAAGGAACATGACTCTTCATGTTCTCCTTTAACTTCTTATTCCGAAGAAGTAAATGTAATTTTATTTAAAGAATTTGTTAAGTATATAGACGCGCTGGGAGAAGTAGAAGAAGAACATGTTTCTCCTCCTACTACTCCCAATTTTTCTCCTATTAATAAATCTTCATGCACAATTTATGACTTCTTAGGAGCGAAACTTTATGAACATGATGCGTGAGATGATTTTATTTTAAATAAAATTTCCGATGAAAAATTAATTTTAGAAAATAAACAACTGGAGCCTAATCTTATAGTTTCGCAAGAGTCTCCTCCTTTCAAATATTTTTCTAAAATCGTTACTTTTGATTTTCCTTATACTAACGATTTTCATGAAGAAGAGGAGCCGTTGCAATTACACGTCTTCCACGATCCATTTGCCGCTCCTCTACAAAAATTCAAATCACCTCAGGTATGGATAGGTGAGTTGAATTTACATTATCACGCAAACCATTCAAAGAAAGAAAATCAAGAAGAAAGCGAAGGAGACGTCGGGCAAGCCACTTTGGCATCTTCGCCAAAGCATGAATTAAGGGAGTTGCCCTTTCACTTTAATTTTTTTTTTCCATTTTCTTAACCCAAACCGTCTAGCTTAAAGACGGGAAAAAGAAAAGTGCTCTTGGGAGACACCCCTTGATTATCTTTACATTATTGCAATTTACTTTTTTAATGCATTTTCCCCTCCTACTTGGCTTATAAACATTGGGGACAATGTTTATTTTTAAGTATGGGGGTGGATTCCTATTTACTGTTTTTATTAAAATAAAATGAAAAAAATCTTTAGAAATTAACAAAAATAAAAAATAATAATCCCCTACTTACTTTTTGTGATTTCTAGAAATATATTTTGAGTTTATTTATAAAAAATTTTATAATTTTTGATTTTCTAATCTGTTATTTCATCAAAGTTAGTTAAATTAATTTTTAGGTGATTTGATTTTAAGAAATAAACTTATGAATTAAATTTATTTAGAGTACCTTATTTACTTCTTTTTCTCTTAATTGTAATTAGTTTCAATTTTATAGTGTTTAGTTCAACAATCTTTAGATTTTACTTATAATCACTTGTGCTTTAAAAATTCTTAGGAAATTTTGATTTACTATAGTTGCTCTCTAATTATTTTAATTTAATCTAAATATTGTTTAGCCTTCCCTTGTATTTAAACTCTCTTGTTAGAACATATGTCATGGGAATAAGAGGATAAAATTCATTATCTCTTGGTAAACATGTGCATTTTTTTTTATTGTTAGATCATATGTCATGGGAATCTAGCATTCCTTGGTGCACATATGTAACCCAAAAAACTAAAAGATGGAGTAAGAGAATAAAATTCATTACTCCTATTTTTTTTGTTTTTGAAGAGAAAAAAAAATATATTTGTTCATATGTCATGGGAAATGAGAGAATAAAATTAATCATTTTCTTGGTAAACATATGCAAATATTAAAAAAGAAAAAAAGGGCATGGGGTGAGAGGATAAAATTCATCACCTCAATTTTAGATCCTCTTCATAGTCCTTGTTCCTAAAACCTTTAGCCAATATAATTGTTTTAGATTTAAATTAAAATATTAAGAGAGTATAAGTAGTAGTTTAAATTTTTCCTTCAAGTTTCTTTTAAGTTAAAAAGTGTGAATAATTCTAATTTAATTTTGTTGGCTAAATAACTTCATTTTGAATTCTAATTAATTTTTATGAGAAATTTTTGGTTAAATATCTTTCTATTTATATTTTAATTTCATAGTTTAGAACTTAATCTTGAATTCCTAAACATTATTTTTAACTCTCTTTTGATTTAATACATTTTTAGTTTAATTAAAAATTATATTAATTTCTTATAAGTACTTCTCTTAGTTTTGCTCTGCAATAGCAAAAGATTAAGTATGAGGGTATTTGATAAGTCACTAATTATAAATATTTTTATATAGTTTTTATTTAATTAATTATAAGATTATAGTAATATTTTAGTAATGATGATTATAATTGCTTTATTTTCATATTTTAGGTCAATCTGGGCTGCGAATAGCAATTTGGAGCTTGCTGGACTGATCAGGAGTTGAAACGGAGAAAATGATCATTTTTTGTCACGGATTGCTAAACTTCAAATGGTCATAAATTTCAAACCAGGAAGAGTTACAGGACGTGCAACCAGTCAATGGAAAGAGGACGACGTCCTCTACAATTCTGGAGAATTTCACAAGTACACGCCCGTGACACGGGCGTGACATTTGAGTCATGGGCGTGTCTAGGTCAAAAAAAATAGATTTTTCTAGAAAGCTTCCCGGAACAATTATGAGACTTTTTTCTAAGGACACGCCCCCTGTAACGGGCGTGACATAGGGCGTGACCTACCCGAAACTGCGAAATTAATCCCAGATTGCGCCGTTTCCAACCGTTTTGCTGGCCCAGTCAGACACGCCCTAGGTCACGGGCATGACCTAGGGCGTGACCACTTCAGAAACAGCAGAATTACTTCCCTCCGTTCCTATCCCGCCATTTCCTGTAACAGACTAGACACGCCCTAGGTCACGGGCGTGACCTAGGGGCGTGACCCGCAAAACGGCGATTTTTGGCGGTTTTCTCCAACGTTCCCGGGCTTTCAAGACTGCAGTTTCCGAGCCTGACACGCCCCAGGTCACGGGCGTGACCTAGGGCGTGACCACATCAGAAACAGCAGAATTACTTCCCGCCGTTCCCATTCCCGCCATTTCCTGTAACAGACTAGGCACGCCCTAGGTCACGGGCGTGACCTAGGGGCGTGACCCGCAAAACGACGATTTTTGGTAGTTTTTCTCCAACGTTCCCGGGCTTTCAAGACTGCAGTTTCCGAGCCTGACATGCCCCAGGTCACGGGCGTGACCAATGGGCGTGACTCCCAAGAAGAAAAATCTATAAATTCCAGATGTGTTTAGAAGATCAAGAGGAAGATTAGGAACCAATTTTAGGAGTATGTTGTAGCTTAGTTTACTGTTTTTATGCATTTCTTTTATGTTATTTCAAATTCATAGTTTAGATTTCAATTCAAGTATTTCCTTTTTGCAACCATGTTCTTCTTTCCCTTCTTTTCATGTAACTTTTATATCATGTCAAGTAGCTATTTTCTTTAGCACTTGATCATGATTATCTTTGAATAAAACTCTTTTTGTCAAACTTTTTTTTACCACTATCGATTTATCTTTGAATTATATTTCGTCGAATTCATATTTCGCGAGTATGTTCTTCGATTCTAGATCCATATCCTAAATGACCGAGAGGTTGCGGATACGAGTAGATCGCTCAAAGATAAAAGGAGTTGAATGCACTCCTCGAGAGAGGACGACATAAATCTGCCGGATTGGAGTCAAATCCAATAGAGGGGTTCACCGCCTAAAGCAAGCTTAGGGGTTTCGACTGGCCGAGAGGTCTTAATCGATCAACCTAAGGTTAGTCAGAAGCATGAGCTCGAGAGAGACGCTTTTGTACGTTAGGAACCTCCACGGTCGAGGTGAGTAAATTAGAATTTGTGTTTTATAAATGGTTTATTCAAAGTGAGTCTAGATCAAGTGCTCGTTGTTAATTTATTTTCTTCCTTCTTTAGTTTAATTTACCCCTTTTGATACTTAGATAAAATAATATTAATTTGCGTGAGTAGAAGTACTCAACAGGCCCCGAGTCGAATACGACATTTCCTATACTATATTTCGATAGGTACACTTGCCTATTTGAGATTTTAGTTTGGATAATATTTTAAAACTATAGAAAATCTTTATCAAGTTTTTGGCGCCGTTGCCGGGGAATTTTTGTTGATATTTTGAAAGCGCAAATTTTATTTCTTTTATCATTCTCTTTCTCAACCTCCTTTTCTACTCTTCATTTTCTTTTTCAAATTCATTTTTATTAGGTAACGGTTGTTTTATTTTCTTTCTTAAAAATATGATGATTTCTCAATTGGCCGCTAAAATTGCCGAGCTTACGCACAAAATTAATCTTTTGCAAGCCGCAAGGAAGCACCAAATTTTATGTAATTTTTGCGGTGCCCCTCATCGAAGTGAGGAATGTTATTATTTTTATCATCAAAATTATTCTTATAATCTTCCCAATAATTATGAAAATAATTATTCCTACTTTAATGAGAACCCTTAATCGAATTTTCACGAAAATAACTTTTCCAATAATTTTTCCAAATCTAATGAAATTAATTCTTTAAATTTTGGTGAAAATAATACTTTTTCAAGCTTCAATGAGAACAATTTTTAAGAATTTAATAGTTTTTCTTCTTCCTCGGATGTTGCTTTCCGGCATGATCACCCGAAAATATTCCTGAGTAATGAGGAGTTTTATTTAGATCCGACTTCTTGTTGTTCTTTTTCAACACCGCAACTTTTCTCTCCTAATTTTTGGAATTGTTCTCCATTTCCATGTGATTCTTCTCCCCAAAAATTGGAAGCGAATTTTATTGCTCTTGCTAATTTTTCTAGTTCTTCGGAAAGTAATTCTAATAAGGAACATGACTCTTCATGTTCTCCTTTAACTTCTTATTTCGAAGAAGAAAATGAAATTTTATTTAAAAAATTTGTTAAGTATATAGACGCGCTGGGAGAAGTAGAAGAAGAACATGTTTCTCCTCCTACTACTCCCAATTTTTCTCCTATTAATAAATCTTCATGTATAATTTATGACTTCTTAGGAGTGAAACTTTATGAACATGATGCGTCAGATGATTTTATTTTAAATAAAATTTCCGATGAAAAATTAATTTTAGAAAATAAACAACTAGAGCCTAATCTTATAGCTTCGCAAGAGTCTCCTCCTTGCGAATATTTTTCTAAAATCGTTACTTGTGATTTTCCATATACTAACGACTTTCATATAGAAGAGGAGCCGTTGCAATTACACGTCTTCCACGATCCATTTGCCGCTCCTCTACAAAAATTCAAATCACCTCAGGTATGGATAGGTGATTTGAATTTACATTATCACGCAAACCGTTTAAAGAAAGAAAATCAAGAAGAAAGCGAAGGAGACGTCGGGCGAGCCACTTTGGCATCTTTGCCAAAGCATGAATTAAGGGATTTGCCCATTCACTTTAATTTTTATTTTCCATTTTCTTAACCCAAACCGTCTAGCTTAAAGACGGGAAAAAGAAAAGCGCTCTTGGGAGACACCCCTTGATTATCTTTACATTATTGCAATTTACTTTTTTTTATGCATTTTCCCCCTCCTACTTGGCTTATAAACATTGGGGATAATGTTTATTTTTAAGTATGAGGGTGGATTCCTATTTACTGTTTTTATTAAAATAAAATGAAAAAAATCTTTAGAAATTAACAAAAATAAAAAAATAATAATCCCCTACTTACTTTTTGTGATTTCTAGAAATATATTTTGAGTTTATTTATAAGAATTTTTATAATTTTTGATTTTCTAATCTGTTATTTCATCAAAGTTAGTTAAATTAATTTTTAGGTGATTTGATTTTAAGAAATAAACTTATGAATTAAATTTGTTTAGAGTACCTTATTTACTTCTTTTTCTCTTAATTGTAATTAGTTTTAATTTTATAGTGTTTAGTTCAACAATCTTTAGATTTTACTTATAATCACTTGTGCTTTAAAAATTCTTAGGAAATTTTGATTTACTATAGTTGCTCTCTAATTATTTAATTTAATCTAAATATTGTTTAGCCTTCCCTTGTATTTAAACTTTCTTGTTTGAACATATGTCATGGGGATAAGAGGATAAAATTCATTATCCCTTGGTAAACATATGCATTTTTCTTTTTATTGTTAGATCATATGTCATGGGAATCTAGCATTCCTTGGTACACATATGCAACTCAAAAAACTAATAAATGGAGTAAGAGAATAAAATTCATTACTCCAATTTTGTTTTTGTTTTTGAAGAGAAAAAAAAATATATTTGTTCATATGTCATGGGAAATGAGAGAATAAAATTCATCATTTTTTTGGTAAACATATGCAAATATTAAAAAAAAAAGGCATGGGGTGAGAGGATAAAATTCATCACCTCAATTTTAGATCCTCTTCATAGTCCTTGTTCCTAAAACCTTTAGCCAATATAATTATTATAGATTTAAATTAAAATATTAAGAGAGTATAAGTAGTAGTTTAAATTTTTCCTTCAAGTTTCTTTTAAGTTAAAAAGTGTGAATAATTCTAATTTAATTTTGTTGGCTAAATAACTTCATTTTGAATTCTAATTAATTTTTATGAGAAATTTTTGGTTAAATATTTTTCTCTTTACATTTTAATTTCATAGTTTAGAACTTAATCTTGAATTCCTAAACATTATTTTTAACTCTCTTTTGATTTAATACATTTTTAGTTTAATTAAAAATTATATTAATTTCTTATAAGTACTTCTCTTAGTTTTGCTCTGGAATAGCAAAAGATTAAGTATGGGGGTACTTGATAAGTCACTAATTATAAATATTTTTATATAGTTTTTATTTAATTAATTATAAGATTATAGTTATATTTTAGTAATGATGATTATAATTGCTTTATTTTCATATTTTAGGTCAATCTGGGTTGCGAATAGCAATTTGGAGCTTGCTGGACTGATTAGGAGTTGAAACGGAGAAAATGATCATTTTTTGTCACGGATTGCTGAACTTCAAATGGTCATAACTTTCAAACCAGGAAGAGTTACGGGACGTGCAACCAGTCAACGGAAAGAGGACGACGTCCTCTACAATTCTGGAGAATTTCACAAGTACACGCCCGTGACACGGGCGTGACATTTGAGTCACAGGCGTGTCTAGGTAAAAAAAAAATAGATTTTTCCAGAAAGCTTCTCGGAACAATTATGAGACTTTTTTCTAAGGACACGCCCCCTGTAACGGGCATGACATAGGGCGTGACCTACCCGAAACTGCGAAATTAATCCCAGATTGCGCCGTTTCCAACCGTTTTGCTGGCCCAGTCAGACACGCCCTAGGTCACGGGAGTGACCTAGGGCGTGCCCACTTCAGAAACAGTAGAATTACTTCCCGCCGTTCCCATTCCCGCCAATTCCTATAACAGACTAGACACGCCCTAGGTCACGGGCGTGATCTAGGGGCGTGACCCGCAAAACAGCGATTTTTGGCGGTTTTTCTCTAACGTTCCCGGGCTTTCAAGACTGCAGTTTCCGAGCCTGACACGCCCCAGGTCACGGGCGTGACCAATGGGCGTGACTCCCAAGAAGAAAAATCTATAAATTCCAGATGTGTTTAGAAGATCAAGAGGAAGATTAGGAACCAATTTTAGGAGTATGTTGTAGCTTAGTTTACTGTTTTTATGCATTTCTTTTATGTTATTTCAAATTCATAGTTTAGATTTCAATTCAAGTATTTCCATTTTGCAACCATGTTCTTCTTTTCCTTCTTTTCATGTAACTTTTATATCATGTCAAGTAGCTATTTTCTTTAGCACTTGATCATGATTATCTTTGAATAAAACTCTTTTTGTCAAACTTTTTTTACCACTATCGATTTATCTTTGAATTATATTTTGTTGAATTCATATTTTGCGAGTATGTTCTTCGATTCTAGATCCGTATCCTAAATGACCGAGAGGTTGTAGATACGAGTAGATCGCTCAAGGATAAAAGGAGTTGAATGCACTCCTCGAGAGAGGACGACATAAATCTGCCGAATTGGAGTCAAATCCAATAGAGGGGTTCACCGCCTAAAGCAAGCTTAGGGGTTTCGACTGGCCGAGAGGTCTTAATCGATCAACCTAAGGTTAGTCAGAAGCATGAGCTCGAGAGAGACACTTTTGTACGTTAGGAACCTCCACGGTCGAGGTGAGTAAATTAGAGTTTGTGTTTTATAAAAGGTTTATTCAAAGTGAGTCTAGATCAAGTGCTCGTTGTTAGTTTATTTTCTTCCTTCTTTAGTTTAATTTACCTCTTTTGATACTTAGATAAAATAATATTAATTTGCGTGAGTAGAAGTACTCAACAGGCCCCGAGTCGAATACGACATTTCCTATACTATATTTCGATAGGTACATTTGCCTATTTGAGATTTTAGTTTGGATAATATTTTAAAACTATAGAAAATCTTTATCAATTCTCGACGAATCATCGAGAATCACTAGCTGATTATCGCCGAATGCTTCTGGCTGTCTCAACGCTGTCTAGAATTCTGCTAAGGCATAATCAGCGAGAATCACAAAGTGATTCTCGCCGAATCGTCGAGAATAACTTTGCATTCTTACCGATTCGTCGAGAATGAATTGTGATTCTCACCGATTCTCTTCGAATGGTTTGCTTTTTCAGCTAGAAATCTTCTGAGTAGAATTTGACGGGAATCATTAGTGATTCTCGACGAATCGTCAAGAATCACCAATGATTCCCGCCGAATTTGCCTTAGGCGATTTTCGTTGGCGCGCTGGACCGGACCAAATGTACAGGCGCTATTTTGAACCGGATTTAGGGCTACATTTGGTCGGGCCCACAACGGTCATAAAGGATGACCTATAGTATATATAATCTTGTATTTTGAACAGTAAAGACAATCCACACATACGAAAAGAAAGCGCCGCCGGATTTGACTTAGCGTATCGCGTATTCTCTTCCGCCTCCATCTCCGCGCATCAAGTTGTCGCCGTCGCCGATCGTGGATTCTTGCTGATCTCCCGGCGACAGAAGCTTAGCCAAGCAACGCGTCTCACGTGTCTATCTTGAGATCCTTTGTCTCTTGATTTGTTGAACGGGAATACCTTCCCCTTCCGAATCGATTGAGACAATCGATCCAAGTAAGACCGTTGGTAGACCTTGCTAGCTTTGCTACGAAGGTTGGATATCGAAAGAATCGCTGCCGAAATTTGTGCTGCCGCCGATCTTGAAAGAATCGCCGCCGCAATCTTTGCCGCCGCCGATCTCGAGGAGATCCTTTCCAAGTGAGAGCTAAGGTCGTGGACTCTTCGTCTTCTTCAAGAACGCGTCATCGAACGAAGAGGGACACCTAGAACTCCAAAAGTAGTTTGTATTTTATACATTCCATTTTTACTTTTGTTGTAAAGGAACGTTGGTTCCTCATTGTAAGGGTTGGGTGCAACCCGTGGTGGAGGAGTGGTGACTCCTTCGAGTGGAAGGGTTCCTTCCATTAGTGTGAGGATTGGATTTCAATCCTGTTTGTGAAGTGACCGAGTTGTCCCTTGTTGGGAGATAGGTCGAAGGGGGAAAATGGACGTGCCCAAATCGGGGAACCACTATAACTGCCTGTGTCTTTCTGTGCTCTGTTTATTTTCTTTTATTGTGCAGGTAAATTTTTAATTCCGCAAAATGACTGCGCATCACTTGTCCCTCCCACCCCCTAGGTGAAGATAGTTTACACTAGTGTGACTTTCAAGTGGTATCAGAGGGAGGTTGCTCATCAAAAAGGTTAACACCTTGAGCAAGTTCCTGCCACTAGTGTCAAGAAGAAGACAGATATCTACTATGGACGGACTCAAGTACTCATGAAAGATCCCTGTGTGCACCAGGCTAAACTTTCCTATCTAGAAGGAAAGGATTAGATTTTACATGGAAGAATTCGACCCCCGACTCTTCATGATTGTGGAGGAGGGACCTTATATTCCCACTAAGGCCTCCACCATTGATCCTACCAAAATGGTGCCAAAGAAGTTTTCTGAAATGGACAAGGACGAGATGGTGTCGGTCAGACTTGACAAGAAGGTGCAGAACATTCTGGTCAGCGCAGTCGATGACTCCATGATGCAGAACTTCTGCAACTGCAGGACAACAAAGGAAATCTGGCACTGCCTAATTATTCTAATGGAGGGCACTGATGAAGATAGGGATGATCAGAGATCCCTCCTGAACCAGAAATATGAGGCCTTCAGGCAAGGGCCTAAGGAAGAGATCGGAGTTACCTTCGAGAATTTCCTTAAGATAGTCAATGCCCTTAAGGGATATGGAAGAGTGTTCACTGATGGTGAACTTAATGATAAATTCCTTAGGTCCCTTACTAAGGAATGGGACACGAAGATCTGCGCAATCCGAGAGTTTGGCAGATTAGTAGAAACTGATCCTCAAATACTATTTGGGAAGCTTATGTCCTATGAGCTTCAGTTGAACACGAGGAAAGCAGAAGAAGAAGCCCATAAAGCCGCAGCAAAAGAAAAGACTGTGGCCCATAAAGCCATTCACTCCAGGAAAGGCAAGGGTGCTGCATCGTCCTATTCGTGGAAAAAGGATGAGGAGGAAGACTCCGAGCCATGCTCCTCCGGCTCAGAGCTGTCTAAAGAAGACTTCTCCCTCATCACTCGGGAGTTCAAGAAGTTCCTCAAGTTGAGGAATCAAAGAAAGAGAGACGGCTCCTCCTCCAGGCATCAGAAGAAGAATTATTCTTCTGATAGGTATGAATCCAAACAGAACAAACATCGCTCTAACGACATCATTTGTTTTGGGTGCAATAAGCCAGGACACGTCGTGGCTGACTACCACCAAGGCAAGAGAGATAAGGGGAAGGGAGAGGAGCACAATTCCTCTAGAGATAAGAAGAAAGAGAGGAGCTACATCGCCAAAAAGCTAAAGACACTGAGTGAGTCTGATTCCTCAGACTCCAGTGATGATGAAGAAGCCTACTTCGGGCTAGTGGGTTGCTTTGACTCAGAAGGAGACTGCCCCCCATTTACTGGGAAGGTAAAAGCTCGTACCCCCTCTCTTACTCTGACTATGAGTCTCTTGATGATGATCTCGAGGACAACCCTTATGCCCGAGAAGCCGAGCTCCTCGAAACGTATGAGCTTCTTCTCAACACCTTCGAGGAATGCCGCAAGAGATTGAGGGCTCAGAAAAAGGAAGTCAAATTCCTTAAGGTCGAGGGTGTCTCCCTAAGGGAAGAGATTACTAGCTTGATTTCTCTCCGACAGGAGCACCTGGACCTGGTCTCTAAGCACTCTGAGTCTCTAAGTCTCCTTTATCTTTAACGAGAAGAAATCAATAAGTTGGAAGAACAACTTGCGGCAGAAAGGAAGATTGTCAAAAGCTTCTCTATGCCAAAGACTGTTCTTCCACTGGTTGATACCTTCACTACTCAGGCTAAGGGGGCTGGCTTGGGGCATGTGGGTGTGCCTGGTAAATCATCCAGGAGAAGTAGAGGAAAAATAAGGCTGCTAAGAAGGCCTCTGCTGCAGAAAAGGGAAAGGCCCCACTCAACCCTGTTGAATTCAGGAAGCCTGTCTTTCCCCGTAATGAACAGGACTTTGAGTCAACCTATGGCCACTTCTTCCGGACCTCGGTTGAAAAGCCCAAGAGCCGGTATGATGGTTGGGCCTTCCCCCGCAACTACGGTGAGAGTGTCTTTAAGGCACCTTATGAGTAAATCCAAGTGGAGGATTATGATCACTTCTCTTGCGGCCATAATAGGAAGCAGGCACCAAAAGCCAAGCCTGTTATACTGAAGGAACAGGAGGTAAAGATATCATGTGACTGTTGTCATCATGATGGCTCTATCTCCAGATCCAAGGCCCCGGCTGGACCCACCGTTCCAAGGGTGAAGCAGGAGCCTAGGAAAAGATACAACAGATTTGACTGTTGGTGCTGTCGCAAAGTTGGTCACTTTGCCATGGATTGCTGGTTTAATCCGAGGAATAACGAGACTCCTCATGTTGGCAATGTGAGGCCGACCTCTCGTAGGGCTAACCATTCGAGAGGGAGTATGCTAACGAGGAATCTAGGACCCAAGTTCGATTGGGTTCCTAAGGGAAATTAATTCTGTTTTGCAGGTATGTCCAAAGGCCACCAAAACTCCTATTTGGTACTTGGACAGTGGATGCTCCCGGCATATGACAGGGACAAGAAGCCTGCTGCGTGATTACTCTCCAGCTGAGAATGGACCCAATGTCATCTTTGGGGGATCAGATCGATGAGTCACCAGGGGTTACAGTATGATTTCCAACGGTATAATTTCTATCACCGACGTGGCTTATATTGAAGGTTTAAATCATAACCTTATTAGTGTAAGTCAGTTATGTGATAAAGGTTATGACGTTAAGTTCTACAAGGATAAAGCCTGATAATATAGTGTGCCTCTTCGGAGACGGTATTAACAGGCATTAGGAGCAGAAACATCTTCTGTTTAGATTTTCTTAGTTTAGATTCATCTACCCCCGTGTGCCTAGTAGCAATCGGCAGTGCATCTCTTTGTGAACAATGGCACAAGAGATTGACACATATTAATTTCAAGAAAATTAGTATGATGTTTTCTAAAAACTTAGTAAGGGATGCTCCCATCATTAAGTGCATCAAAGATAGCCCCTGTCCTGCATGCTAGAAGGGCAAACAGACTCGGGCTACCTTTAAGGGCATTGCAGACAAAGACTCCTCCAGATGTATTTATCTTCTGTATATGGACTTGTTTGGTCCAATGTAAGTTCATAGCTTGGGAGGCAAGTCTTATACGCTAGTGATTGTTGATGATCACTCTCGATTTAATTGGGTGTTCTTCTTAAAATGCAAGTATGATACGTTTGACATCTTCACTAGTTTTGTTAAGCAAATTCAGAATGAACTTAACTGCTCGGTGGTCAAAATCAGAAGTGACCATGGAACAGAGTTCGATTCTGGTGCTATGACAGAGTTCTGTGAAGAACTTGGTATCTTTCATGAGTTTTCCTCCCCGCGCACTCCTCAACAGAATGGAGTTGCGAAGAGGAGAAATAGAACACTCATTGAAGTTTGCACGATAATGTTGAATGACGCTTATCTCCCAGAATACTTCTGGGCAGAGGCTGTCAACACAGCTTGTCATGTACAAAACCGGGCCTTGATCAACAAGAGCAATTGTAAGACGCCTTATGAGCTACTGAAAGACAGGAAACCAACCATGTCCTATTTTAGGATATTTGGCTGTAGATGCTATGTACTAAATAACGAGAAGTACCCGCGTACTAAGTTTGGTGAAAAATGCTTCGAAGGCATATTTATGGGCTATAGTAGCCATAGCTGGGCATATAGGGTTTTTAATAAGAAAACCCTAGTGGTAGAGGAATCCATAAATATTGTATTTGATGAAGGAAGCTATCTTAACAGCAATTCTTCCAGTGGTCTTCTTGAAGATGCAGGTACAAGAATTGAACAGCTTAGTCTTGATGAGACCGCTAAAGATGCAACTCCCAAGTACGTCAAAGTCTCCACCACAATGCCTACCAGAGATGATGACGGTCAGAATGGAGTTATCCTCCCTGAAGAGGAAGGAGCCCCAGAAAATGTTAAAGCTCTAGATGCCAGACTGTTAGAGCTTCGTCACGTGAGGGATCATCCCAGAAATCAAATCATCAGAGATCCCCGTGACAGTGTCAGAACTCGCCGAGGTACAATTAATGAGATTCTGTATTTTAGCTTTCTGTCACAGGTTGAGCCAAAGAAGTTCGATGAAGCGAACAAGGATGCATCTTAGATCTTGGCCACGCAAGATGAACTGCATCAATTTGAACGATGCAACGTCTGGATGCTGGTTCCCAGACCAAAGGGGCAGAACATGATTGGCACAAAGTGGATCTTCAAAAACAAACTGGATGAACACGGTGTCATCATCAAGAACAAGGCTAGATTGGTGGCTCAAGGATACAGACAGGAGGAGGGGATCGACTTCGACCAAACGTTTGCACCGGTCGCAAGGCTCGAGGCGATCAGATTGTTCCTAGCATATGCCTCTCACAAAGGATTCACAGTCATTCAGATGGACGTGAAATCGACATTCTTAAATGGCAACCTGAAAGAGGAAGTATATGTCGCACAACCCCAAGGTTTTGTTAATCCGACTTATCCCAATCATGTATATTTTCTTAATAAAGCTTTATATGGCTTAAAACAAGCTCCTCGAGCTTGGTATGAGACTCTGTCTAGTTTTCTTCTTGAGAACAAGTTCTCTCGAGGAAAAATAGATAAGACATTGTTTCTTAGGGAAGTCAAAGGCAAGATCTTTCTGGTGCAAATCTATGTCGATGACATTATATTCGGCTCAACGGACAATAATCTTTGCAAAAAGTTTTCTAAACTTATTCAAGGAAAGTTTGAAATGAGCAGTATGGGAGAGCTAAAGTATTTCTTGGAACTTCAAGTGAAACAGTCTTAGGATGGAATTTTCATTTCTCAGAGGAAGTTCACAAATGAACTCCTCAAGAAATTCATAATGGAGAATGCAACCTCTATGAGGACTCCAATGGGATCCACTATGTCTCTAGACAAGGATGAGAAAGGGAAACCTTTTGATGAAACCAAATACAGAAGAATCATTGGATCCCTGCTCTACCTTACTGCAAGTAGACCGGATATTATTTTCTCCAAATGCGTTTGTGCCAGATATCAGGTGAACACTAAGGAATCTCACTATGTCGCTGCAAAGCGAATTCTTAGATACCTTAAGGGTAAACCTAATCTTGGCTTGTGGTACCCGAGAAACAATGATGTCGAGCTAATAGGCTTTTCAAATGCTGACTTTGCAGGAAGCAGGGATGATAGGAAAAGCACTTCCGGGACGTGTCAATTCCTCGGAAGAAGGCTTATCTCATGGAACAGTAAGAAGCATAATTGTGTCGCAACCTCCATGGCTGAATCTGAGTACATCTCAGCAGGCAGCTATTGCGCACAACTTCTATAGATCAGAAATCAGCTCAAAGATTATTACTTGCAGTTTAGAGAAGTTCCGATGTATTGTGACTCCTCGAGCGCAATAGCAATTGCATCAATCCTGTATCGCACAATAAGAAAAAACATATTGAAGTGCGCTATCACTTCATTCGGGAGCATGTGGAAAATAAAGACATATCTCTCTGCTATGTCCCCACGGATAAGCAGGTTGCAGATATCTTCACAAAGCCCCTAAACGAGGCCAAGTTCAGTCTCTTCAAAACTAAACTCGGCATGCTAAACTATGAAGAATGAAGACTGTACGGCTTAAGGCTCTTGGATCAAGGGGGAGCATCCGCAAGGAACTCAAGACTAAGCACAGATGCAAGAACTGAGGGGGAGCATTGTGACAAGTGCAAAAGTCCCAGATTTGTAGAAGCTGAAAAGGGGGAGATTACCCTCTCGGTTAAGGTGCTAAGGTGCTCAGGCTAAGTATGCTCCAAATGCTCTAAAGATAATGGTATGAAAATTCATAATTCATTCTCAACTGATTATTCAGTTTGTGTTTTTCTTCCATCCGTTATATTCACCTTAGCTTGTAGGGTTTAGGCTTCTTCAAATATGGGGAGATTGTTGGGTATTGTATCCTCAATATACCTGATTTGAAGAAGCCTTGAACCAGTTAAGGTGAATTGACAATGTATTTGATCATTTGTATTCAAGTTGTGCTTGCAGTTACTCCACGCTAAGTACACACCAATGTCAGGGTGCAGTAGGTCAATATACACAGGTCAGCGCAATGTAATCCCTCGTTGAGCAGATCAGTGTGTTGGCTTACGTGTACTCTCTCTATTGGAGTGTACTTACTTTCAAGTATAGGGCAGTGATAGATCAAGAGTAGACAAGGAGCAAGAATGGGTTAAAGACTAGCTCACGGGAAGATAGACGAAAATTTGTCTAAGTAAGATTCGACGAGAATCACTAAGTGATTCTCGCCGATTCAACGAGAATCACTAGTGATTCTCGCCGAATCGTCGAGAATCACTAGACGATTCTCGCCGAATTCTTCCGGCTGTCTCAGTGCCGTCTAGAATTCTGCTAAGGCATAATCGGCGAGAATCACTAAGTGATTCTCCCCGAATCATCGAGAATGACTTTGCATTCTCGCCGATTCGTCGAGGATGAATTGTGATTCTCCCCGATTCTCTCCGGATGGTTTGCTTTTTCAGATAGAAATCTTTTAAGTAGAATTCGACGGGAATCATTAGTGATTCTCGACGAATCGTCGAGAATCACTAATGATTCCCGCCGAATTTGCCTTAGGCGATTTTCGTTGGCGCGCTGGACCGGACCAAATGTACAGGCACAGTTTTGAACCAGTTTTAGGGCTACTTTTGGTGGGGCCCACAACGGTCATAAAGGATGACCTACAGTATATATAATCGTGTATTTTGAATAGTAAAGACAATCCACACATACGAAAAGAAAGCGCCGCCGGATTTTACCTAGCTTATCGCGTATTCTCTTCCACCTCCATCTCCGCGCATCAAGTTGTCGCCGCCGCCGATCGTGGATTCTTCCTGATCTCCCGGCGACAGAAGCTTAGCCAAGCAACGCGTCTCACGTGTCTATCTTGAGATCCTTTGTCTCTTGATTTGTTGAATGGGAATACCTTCCCCTTCTGAATCGATTGAGACGATCGATCCAAGTAAGACCGTTGATAGACCTTGCTAGCTTTGCTACGAAGGTTGGATCTCGAAAGAATCGCTGCCGAAATTTGTGCCGCCGCCGATCTTGAAAGAATCGCCGCCGCAATCTTTGCTGCCGCCGATCTCGAGGAGATCCTTTACAAGTGAGAGCTAAGGTCGTGGACTCTTCGTCTTCTTCAAGAACGCGTCATCGAACGAAGAGGGACACCTAGCACTCCAAAAGTAGTTTGTATTTTATACATTCCATTTTGACTTTTGTTGTAAAGGAACGTTGGTTCATCATTGTAAGGGTTGGGTGCAACCCGTGGTGGAGGAGTGGTGACTCCTTCGAGTGGAAGGGTTCCTTCCATTAGTGTGAGGATTGGATTTCAATCCTGTTGGTGAAGTGACCAAGTCGTCCCTTGTTGGGAGATAGGTCGAAGGGGGAAAGTGGACGTACCCAAATCGGGGAACCACTATAACTGCCTGTGTCTTTCTGTGCTCTGTTTGTTTTCTTTTATTGTGCAGGTAAATTTTTAATTCCGCAAAATGACTGCGCATCACCTGTTCCCCCCTAGGTGAAGATAGTTGACACTAGTGTGACTTTCATAGACATCTCTTGTGTGGACAAGAATGCTACTGTAAGTGCGTGCCTGAACTAGACGGAGGTACAGTATGACCTTGCGAACATGGTTCGGCGAGCAACGAAACTCGATGAAAGTCTATAATGCTATGCAGTGGATGGGTCAAATGCTTAATTCTCTTGGGATGATGGCCATTTGCGAAAATCTTGTCGTTTGTGCGTCCAGAATGTGGCTAAACTTCATGAGGAATTGATGCACGAAGAAAATTTTATAAAGTACTCAATTCACCTAGGGAGCATGAAAATGTACAAGGACATGAAAAAGGTGTTTTGGTGGCCAGATTTGAAGAAAGACATAGCCCATTACGTGGAAAAATGTCAAACGTGTGCCTTAATGAAGGTTGAATGCCAGAAACCTGGCGGTTTCCTGAAGTCATTACCAATCCCGGTATGGATGTTTGATGACATTTCTATGGATTTCATGCATGAGCTGTCGAGATCTTAGAGCCAAAATGATGCCATGTGGGTGATCGTTGACCGATTAACAAAAGTGTCGCACTTCATACCAAATAGGAAGGAAGATTCAGTGGAAAAATTGGCCAAGCTATATGTGGATAATATGGTATGATTACACGACGTTCCCCATAGCATCGTAAGTGATCGAGATGGGCACTTTACTTCAAATGATTGGAGGCTAATCCATCAGTTGTTTGGGACTAAACTAAAGTTCAGTACGACATTTCCTCCGCAAACAATGGCCAGACTGAGAGGACCAACAGAATAATTGAGTATATGCTCCGTATGTGCGCCCTAAATTTCGAGAAGGGGTGGGTAGATCACATCTATATGATTGAGTTTGCCTACAATAATAGCTATCAAGCTAGTATACAGATGGAGCCCTTTGAAGCTTTATACGGTAGGAAGTGTCGTACACCGTTAGCTTGGGCGGAAATAGGCGAGTAAAAGCTCTATTAACATAAAGAAATTGAAGATGCAAATTTGACCATACGTACTATTCGAGAGCAGCTATTGATAGCCCAAGATAGGAAGGCGAAATTCTACAATGCCAAACATTGAAATGTGGAGTTTGCGGTGGGTGATTGGGTATACTTAAAGATCAAGCCATTCAAAGGCGTATCCAGGATTCTGCGCTTGAATAAGCTGAGTCTAAGGTATCTTGGCCCGTTTGAAGTGGTGGAACGAGTTGGAGAAGCCGCCTATCGATTAGTTCTATCAACGGAGCTAAGTGGCTTGCACGATGTGTTTCACACATCGGTGATGCGCAAATCTGTGAAAGAGCTAACTCAAGTGATTGCGGATGAAAGAGTACCAGTCGATAGTGGGCTAACGATGAAAGTTAGGACCATTCAGATCGAGGATAAGACGATCAAGCGGCTGCGGAACAAGACAATTGGGATGGTCAAGGTCTGGTGGGACAACTGTGGCCGTGAAGAGTTTACATGAGAGTGAGAGCAAACCATGTGCGAGCAATATCCCGAGTTATTTGTAAAATAATCTTGTAACATTGTTTTGTGAAAGGAAAAAATGTGGTAACATATTAATTGCTGGTTTTCCTTATAGATGCGTACAATTTCGGGACGAAATTTCTGTAAGGAGGGGAGGGTTATAACACACCAAAAAATGAGAAGTGGTCATTGGAGGTTATCGCGTGGTGATAGGCTTATCTCCGGTGATATCTCAGTGAATTAAAAGACCCAGGGCTCGGGTTGTTACCTTCTAGTGGTAGGAAGCTAGCGCGCCACGGTAGCAATCAATGCTTTCGATGTTGTTGACGAATCGTTGAGTGTGCTATCGCGTGGCGCTAGAGTTATCGCGGGGCGATAGATCTTGATAGGGATGCTGGCTGGTCAAAGAGGTCATCGCGTGTGATACCGCTTGGCAGTAGGAGTTATCGTGCGGAGGTAGCTTTTAGATAAAGGCTGGACTTGAGATTTAAATCTCATTTTCTCTCACACACTCTCTTGCTTAGTTCTTGAGAGGGAAGAGGAGGAAAAGTCCAGGAGCTAAAGAGAAGTATTGATCCAAGGTGTGCTTGTGATTAGAATCGTGAGTCGACACTAGATCCGCGGAGAGGAAGTTGTGACAATTAATTCCATCCGGATCAAAGATCATGGTCATGGCTCCAAAGAAAACTACACGGGTAACGATTTTCTCCTTGGACAAGTGAAGTACTCAATATGCATACTTGCATGGAACCCCTCAACAAAAGGTGAAGAAAAGTTGGTTTACAATGGGTAGATCAGTATTTACCCCGTTTAATATTTCATATAGATCCGAAAATATAGAGTACGGAATAGGCATGTTGTGTGAAGCCCATCCGGACGGATTGGTTTGGATTGGTGATGTTTATTTTGCATACCGGAGTAGACTCCTAGTATAAATGTGTAGTTGTATGGAGTATGAGGGTTATACCTATGAAAGGAGAGTAACAGGAAGTACTAGAGTTCAGCTCCAAGAAAATACCAAGGAAAGATCACAGTTCAGGGAACTATTGATGTCGCTAGGAGACAGTAAATGTCGCCAGGCGATAGCTCCGAATGAGCTAAAGTTTTGTTAGGCCTGTCTCTAAGAGACCTGGGGCCATTGCATGCGAAGCTGTGAGCTTAAATTTCCTAGTAATGGTGGGTGCTAGCCGGAAGTGGTACAAAGCTGTGTGGCTTATGATTGAGTTGAGCCGTGGAGGCCAACTACTGTGCCATCAAGTTAAGTACCTATAAACGACTGGTTCATCATGTTAAGTTCCTCTGAATGGCAAGTCAGTCATTAAGTTAAGTACCTATAAACAATATAGTCGTCAAGTTAAGTACCTCTGAACAACAAGGGTTACCGTTAAGTTAAGTACCTCTGAACGGTGGTGATATATAGGAAGTCTAGTACACCGAAAATGTGCCCTGTGTGTACAGGGCATTTGTTTGTTGAGCCTACATCTTTGGTGAATGGTGCTTAAATGCACTTTGATGTTGCCGCTATATATATATGTTGTTGTTTGCAGGGAAGGAGAACTGCCGCCCCGAGTAAGGGATAAGGTCATTATAAATTGGTCAGCAAAATGCTGACCGTTGCTTTGTTGCCACATTTATCTGGGCTGTTTGTGCAGGTGTTGGAGAGATAAGTGGGAAGTAGCGGGCTGAAGCCCTTGTACTGCGATTGGCTTGCCCTTGAAGGCCCAAAGGCGAACTTTTTACTATTTTCATGTGTGGCTGACCTACGGGCCGATGTATGAAACCACTTGATATAAATGAAACAGATGTAAGGATGAAAGGCCAAAACATGTGTTGTATTATATTTATATATATCATTCATGTACAAGCTTTTATAGTGGACATTCCTACTATTATGGGTTCTTATCCTAAATGCTTCTGCTAGAATCCTCTGAGTTAGGACGCGTTCATAGTTGAATTTGGATTTGGAATCAATAAGTAATGTCCTTACTTGTCAGTAGTATATGGCGTCGGGCCCCGACAGGACCATCTATCATATACTATACGACGAATGGGGGAATTACGCTTTGTGCCTGAGGTGTAGGAGAGTCATTCTCTCTGAGGTAGGGCTGTCATCCCAGCCTAAGTTTTAGGGCCTTTGGGCCTGAGGTAGGTGATCTTTGGATCTCTGAGTTGTAGGGCCTTGTGCCTGAGCGATAAGTCTTGTAGGAGACTGAGTGGTCATGCGGGATTGTGTTGTAAGCTCTTAGAAGTCGAGATTAGAGAAGTGCCTTGTCTAACAAGCTGTTAGAAAGGTGCGAGGGAAAGTGGACGTACCCATAATCTAAGGAACCACTATAAATTCTGTGTGTACTCATTGTGTTGTTTCTTTATTGTAGGTTGTGTGTGTCTTGAAAGAAGAAAACTACTCACTCACAAAGCACTCAAAGAAAGAAAATTAAAGATAGTCACAAGAGACTAAGAAAGTTATTCACCCCCCTCTAGGTGATTTAGCTATCCTTAAAATTAAAGATTTTAAAGTGGTATCAGAGGGAGGTTGCTCCAAAAGGACTTAACAGTCTGAGTGATCTCCAAGGATAGCTAAAAGGTTTGTACTTATGGGTTCAGGAGTGAACCATAAGGTGTGGAGCTCAATGGAGCTTTAAGTCTACATAAATGAGAACATTGGGACCTGGAATTAGAGGATCAAACGGATCATGGAAGCCTCTGATCCTAGGATCTTTATTACAGTTCATGAAGGACCCTTCATCCCCATGAAGGTCTCTGTCTTAGATGCAGAAGTCCAGAATCCAAAGAGTTATGCTGAAATGACTGATGATGAAATAATCTTAGCTACCTTGGACAAGAGGGCACAAAACTTTATGGTAAGTGTAATGGATGACTCCACCTTCTAGAACTTGGTGCACTGCAAGACTGCCAAAGAAATGTGGGACACTTTTATTTTTTATATGGAAGGAAAAGAGGAGGATGATAAGGAAGAAGTTGTCATAAGTTCGTTAGATGGTGTCTATAAAAATGCAAGAATAGAGATCAGGGCCCCTCTATCACATTCAGATATTGATTCAGAGGAGGATGATGATGAAGTAGATGACATAGTTGTTATGGGCTAATAGCCATGACAGAAGAAGAATCATGCCAGGATCTACCTGGTCCAAAAAAGGTACATTCTCTGTCTAGTTCTTCTTATTATTCAGATTATGGTACCAGTCTAGATTCTTATACATCCTCATCTAGTGATGAAGATGACTATGAGTCTGAGGTAGATGTCAATCCATTGATTGGCAAGTATGGTGAAATGTTGGATGCTTTGAGAAGAAGCAAGAAGTTGTCCAAGATGCAGACTGAGGAGATTATCTCTCTACAGCTAGCTGCTGCCCAGCAGTTTGAGACAACATCCCTGTTGAATCAGAAAGTGAGGGAAGTCAGCCAACTAAAGGTCATATCAATCATCCAAATTGAGACCATAAGACAGAAGAACAAGATCATCTTGAATCTTGAAGAGAAGCTCTTAAAGTAGAGAAAGATTGTGACTGAATTCAATAAGCCCAAAAATGTGCTACCACTGATTGACTCCTTTACCTCTCAAAAAGATGAGATTTGCTTACGTTCTAAGTGGAATTCTAGATTTGGTCATTCCAAAGGGAAAGGCAAGGCTCTTATAGTGACTCGGGCCACCTTTCACATGGTAATCCTCCCTTCTAATAGGTATGACCAAGAATGTATGTATGGTCACTGGAAGAATGAGAATTCTCCTTATAAGAGTACAAGTTTACCTTGTAATGGTAGAAGGAAGGGCATGGGTTTTAGTGCACAGAAGGCTCCCCATGAAGAAGTCCAAATGACCCATCATAGACCATTTGTATTTGGTACTTCAGCCCATATACCCAAGGAGAATACAATGACCTATTCTCAGGATCTTCTAGCAATAACCCAAACTAAGGGTAAGTTAGTAAGTTAAGCTGACTTGGCTAGATCTAAGGCCATTATTAGCATGTCAACAATAAAGAAAACTATTATTAATGAAACTCAGAGTAAGATAAGTACTTCTACTAGTAGACTCACCTTTATTCAGATTATTGCTGAGAGAAACAAGAAGGCTACAACACTCCCCTCTAAACAGGCTACTAGTGATGGCTTGCACTTTTCAAAGACTATTCAGAAGAGGAGATATATCAACCATGAGTGTTGGTGTTGCGGCAAAGTGGGCCACTTTGCCATAGATTGTTGGCACAACCCCGGTGTGTTAAGGGCAAGGGTAAGTCTTTATGATAGAGCTAGTGTTAGTCTTCCTATCAAATAATTTGCAGGAATGCATGTGCATGTTTATCCTGATCAGAACCTAGGACCCAATAATTATTGGGGTCTTAAGGTAAGTTAAGCTCTGTTTTGCATGATAGTCCATGTGCCCATACCCCCCATGTGGTATTTGGACAGAGATTGCTCTAGGAAGTAGACTAAAATAAGGAGCTAGCTTGAGGATCATACTCCAGTGAGAAATGGACTTAAGATCTTCAGTTGAGATGTTAGATATGGAAAAACAGATCATCAAGATTACTCCTCCAATTGCTGAAAAGGAAGAGGATGGTGTGATGCTGTGTGCATTCCTGAAAGATGATAAAGAACGCATATGCTGGGTAAAAACCTTCAAGTGGTATCTGACTGGATAATAAGACCAACATAATCCAGTCATTGAAGCCCTAAGATGTCAAACTTATGGGACATGGTACTGTTGCGACTTCAACAAAATAGTGAGAAGAAGGACAAGTAGGCTATACTCATCACTGAGGAAAGCACTAGAAGTAGCTCTTCTGATAACGACAAGGAAGGAGCACATAAAGCATAGCCTAAAAGTTTCTCAAGTGTTATCCCTCAGTTGTCAGACTCTTCTAAAAAAACAAGAAGAGGAATGGATGCTAAGGTTTCAGTGTCTTCTAAACCTACAGCAAAGTATGTCCAAGTCAGTGGGCTTTATGGATAGGATCTGTGCATATTTTAAGGGGAATACTGTCACGCTAGATGCTCCTATTTGGGGAGCATGTTTAGTCAAGGTTGTTGGACAAGCTTGAGTCTTATCTAGAGTACCTCCAGTACTGAATAGATCAGCACTACTGCTGAAGTTTAGCAATGTATCTATGGATAATACTGAGATTGAGGGAGAGATTCCATCAAATCTCCCTACTTAAGATAATGAGAGTGTCATTGATATGACAATAGATGCATCAAAGGATAATGATCCATATGGATGAAGATTTAAATCGGGACAAGATCTCCCTGTCCTATTTGAAGTCATAAAGAGGAAGAAGGCAATAGGAGATGGCCATGATCAAGAGGGAGTATACTGAGGAAGCAGAGATGGTATATAAAAGAGACAGAATATTCCAAGTGGTATACATCAAACTCAAACTGTCAGGTAGCTAGAGACAAAGACAAATCTGTTACTAAAGATGTGGAAGAGACCTGGATCAGCTAGAAGTGAAAGCAGTGAAAGAACAAATCTTCCACCTTTTCACTTTACAAGAAAGAACACAACAAATCTAGGATGATGCTCTCCAAAGGAGATAGGTATGATCCTAAAACTAGAAAACATATTTATCTAACATAATATATTGTTGTTGTAGCAAGGCTGAGCATGTCAGAGCTTACTCTCCAGTCAGATGAAAGGAGAACAGGTGAGAAGAAGCACCTCCACCACAGGGTGCAAGGAAGATAGGTGATGACTAGTAATTTAATCATCATTTAGGGCTATTATCCTATTAGATACTTAATTAAATTAGCGTATTTATTCTTTGTTCCTATAATATTTCGTAATAATAAATATTTTGTACGTTCTAACATATATATGTTTTATTTTGTATGAATACGACAGGCCTGGGGGGAATTCATAGGTAAAATCCCGTTGTCACGGCCAAAGTTTATATGCAAGTCAAATTCTTTTTCTTGGTTCTCCGACCACCCATACAAGCTGCTATTTATATATATGTATGTATATATATATAAATATATATATATATGTATGTATGTATATTTACATATATATATGTATGTATATTTACATATATATATGTAAATATACATATATATATATATATGTATGTATATATATATGTATATTTACATATATATATGTATGTATATATATATGTATATATATATGTATGTATATTTACATATATATATATATATATATGTATGTATATATATATGTATGTATATTTACATATATATATGTATGTATATTTACATATATATATGTATGTATATTTACATATATATGTATTGATATTTACATATATATATGTATGTATACATACATATATATATGGATGTATATACATATATATATATATATATATATATATGTATGTATGTATATTTACATATATATATGTATGTATATTTACATATATATATATATGTATGTATATTTACATATATATATGTATGTATATTTACATATATATATGTATGTATATATATATTTATATATATGTATGTATATTTATATATATATATGTATATGTATGTATATTTACATATATATTATAGAAGTTTCCCGCCACCACTGTGTCGGGCTCCTCCCTACAGCCACCTCAACTTCAACAGCACCTCCGACCGAGCTCCCCCCTCCATACAGAGCTCAGCAAGCTCAACTCCAAACTCCGTCCACCTCAACCATGCAATGTCATCACCACTCTATGCAAGCAGCCCGATTTCCAGCAAACGCCACGTCATCCTTCTCCTCCAAATTCTCCTCAATCTCACTGATCCGTGTAAAAACCTCCCGCCGACTAGACCTCCCGCTGCTCCTGCCTTTTTGCCCGATGAAATGCCATCTTCAATGCTCCAGCATGACTCCCGCCAACTCCTCCTAACGCCAAATATTTATGCTATATATTTGTGGTTGATGGGACAGGTCAGGGCAGAGAGAGTGAACCAATTAGAAAAAAATAGATATATATTGGAAGAGAGTTTAAATTCGGGAGAGGGATTTTATAGGAGAAAAAATCAAGAGCACTATTCATTTGGAGTAGTTTATTATTGTATGAAATCTTGTATGTCTTTGTCATTTCAACTCCAATTCCATAAACTTGTAACCACACACTCTTATAATTTCTTGTAATCTCTCTTTTTTATAGCAAAATATTTCATTTTCTCTTAAAATATTATTCATATTTCAATTTTGCTCTGTATCTCATTTGTTCTTTTTCATGATGCCGCATTTTAATTGTAATTATTCTTCCATCTCCATGAGTAACTAATATCTATAGTGCTCGGTGGCGATGATCCGGGGATGAGTTAATTTTTGCTATGATTTTAGTTTTGCTTTTCTCAATTTGTTGAATGCTTAAGATTTACCGTTGATTAATTCATTGAGGCTATATATTTAATATAATTTTCAAAATAGTTTTCGCTCTTTAGTTGGCCGAGAGGCTCGTAGGGTGAATCAATCACTCTTTGGTAAAAAAGAGCATAGCGCAACCCTCGAGAGAGGATGACGTAACTCTTTTGTATTAGAATAAAATCCAATAGCGAGGTTCACAACCTAAAGAAAGTCTTAGGCGATGCGATTTGAGAACGAAAGTTTGGTCGATACACCTAAGCTTAGTTGAAACTAATCTTCGAAAGAAGGGTGTTCATGATTCGGGAACCTCCACGGTCAAAGCCTCTTCAACAAAAGAATTGCACTCTATTTTCATTTCGATATTTTCATTTTCCGAGGTGATTCAAAGATCGAGTATTAGCTCTTTAACCATCAAATTAAGTCCGTTAATATTTCTAGTTTTTGCTTTTCCCAACCCAAACCCCAAATTTTAATTGATCAGATAATAGCGATTTTTCGAAGTAGAGTTACTCGACCACCCCGATTCTAATATGACCTTGGTTTTCATAAATCTAACTACTTTCGATACAGTCCACTTGCCGTTATCGTTTGCAGGCATAGTTTTGTGCATCAAGTTTTTGGCGCCGTTGTCGGGGATTGGTTGATAATTTGAAAAAGAAATAGTTATTAATTTTATCGTCCTCTTTCATCTCACTTGTTTTTCAAAAAATTTTAAAAAGCGCAACTTAAATTCTCGGAAAGGACGGTTTGGGCTTGTCATCAAAGCACACCCTCTAGTACCGCTCCGAACCCTTCACAGGGTAGACCTCGGGAAGTCCGGGACTAACTTAACCCACTTTTTGAAAAACAAATCTATTTATATATTTAACTAAAATATTATTATAATTTAATTATTTTTTCTTCTTCATCGTTTAGTTCTCTTCGCCTCTTTCCTCTCTACTTTTTAGTTTATGACCAGAGTAAACTCTTCAAATAATTTTGAATTCGATTTTGATTCGGAAATCGAGCTCACCTTTCGGCGCCATCTTCGATTTAGTGATCTACTAATAATTCGTGAAGAGTCAATCATAGAAACTAATGAGAGAATAATGGAATTTCCTAACATTAATGCGGCCCCGTTACGGACCATATCCTATTATGCGAGACCGATTTGCAGGGAACACAATCTAGTATTATTTGCCCAGCAGTAGCGAATAATAATTTTGAAATTAAAACTGATGCAGGCTCACACATTGACACCGAATATATCTTACGGAAGAACACGTATGCCTCTCTATGATCCAATTCTAAACTCACACAATCATTCAATGCAGCGCACATGTTAAACAATTCTATTAATTAGATGTTAGCGTACGGGTAGCCAAACTGATTAGGATCGAACAAGGGCTATAAAAAACCAATATTCTTTCCAGCTAAAAGGACCAACCCGGTCCGATCGAGCGAAGGTTGTACCAAAAGAGATCTACCAAAAATAACGATTCGGTAACGGTAGATCTCTCCCAACCAAAGAAAAACGGGGCTCGCCAAAACCCTCTCGAACTTAAATGAAAATTAGATGAACCACAAAAGTCAATCGAAAGAAATCCACGAAAATTCAAAGCTATCAAAACTTAATGACAAGAATTCCACCACAAGAATTAAACTAGAGGGAAACAAACAGAGTAGAAATATTTCATTACCCAATCAGAATGGATGATTTCGATTTCTCTACTTGGATCATTCTTCAATGGCTCCGCCTGAGTCACGCCGGATGGAGAGTAACTTGTTCGTCTTCGTCTCTTCACGCCGGATTTGGAAAATACACAAAGAGGGATCTTTGGTGCTTGGCAAAATTTCTTCAAAGGTATGGGGTGGTCGGGTTTTGAAGGAATGATAGTGGTCGGTTTTTTTTGTAGATGATGGTGAGGGTTGGTGATGGGTGGAAGAGAGAAGTTGATGGTGGTCGGTTTTTTTTGGAGGTGGTTGATGCGCGTAAAATACGGCAAGCGTACCGGTCGCTCAAGTAATAAAGTTGGGAATGAATCCCCGGATGTCGGTCTCTTGAGGAATGCAATTGGCGTCGAACGATTTAGACTCTAAAACTATCGTTATGAGAGTTAATTAAAATAAACAGAAAAAGAAAGGGGCTTTGGTTGGTGGTCTTACGACCGATTACACTAATGTAAACTATGCGGGTCGCAATCACCGCTTCTCAAGGCGAGATGGATGTAGCGGCCGCGATGCCGTACTTCGATTGGCGAGTGGACGGAAATCTAGCGAGTGAGGTGATTAGTGCGGAGCAAGCTTGAGTGAAACGAACGTGTGGAGTGGAGCGAGATGGAGCGAGGCGCATCAAAGAATAAATCTCTAGAGCAAGATGAAATACAACTAATAACAATAATGCTAGAAGTTGATGTCCATTACAAGCACAAGCATTTCATACAACAAGAAAAAGAGAGAAAATGCACAACCATGAGATTGAAGATCCACCGCGGTTGTTGGCCGGAGGTGCGGGTTGTCAATCCGCTTCCAAGCGCAGTCCGAGGAGGGCTTCCGGTACCACCGAGCTGTCACCTCGAGGGCCTGTAACTCCGTTCTCTAGGGGTGCTTCGTCTTCTTCCTTGGTGGAAAGCTCGGAGAAGAATGCTTCAATGGCCGGGAGGATCACCGGAGGATGCGGAATGCTTCGGAATCACCGGAGAAGGTCCTCCCGTTGGTATGGATGAAGGTGGAGGTGAATGGGACTTGCTGGAGGGCGAAACGGCGGACTGGCGAAGGCTCCGATATGATCCTCCTTGCCCTAATTCGTGGAACAGCGTATTTATAGCTTGCAGAATAAATAGCGCGCACGACCAGTGGCGCACGACCAGTGGTCGTGCGCGACCAAGGTCAGCGCCCGTGCGTGAGCAACCTGCAGACCAGCATCAGAAAATCAGTAGTCGCGCACGATCATCAGCGCACGATCAGTGATCGTGCGAGGCAATGCTGATGATCGTGCGGAAATAGCCAGACAGACTTTTGCAAAAGGGGTATGACTGCGCACGATCGGCGGCGCACGAGCAGTGGTCGTGCGCGGTATGGCAAGTGATCGTGCAGAATGTTCAAGACAGAGTTTTCACAAATGAGACCGGGCTGCGCACGGTCAGTGATCGTGCGCCAGGAGGTCGATGGTCGTGCGTGGGTAAAAACGCACGACCACTGACTCCTTTGCCAAAAATAGTGAAACGCCTATCCCGAATGCCCTCACGATCCCCAAACCTGCAGGAAAACTGCACGGGGCATCGATCGCGGCAGCCACAGCAAACAGTAATGAACATAGCAAGAAAGTAAATGCACACAAGCACAGAAAATGGGCAACAAAGGTGCACAGGGCGTGGAAAACCGTAGCGAACCAAAAGGAGTGCAAATGACGCTAAACGGTGTGCAAAGACAAGGAAATAAGCCCAGATGAGTCCGAAAATAGGTATATTAAGAGGACTCATCACACCCCCAGACTTAACCGTTTGCGCGTTCCGAGCAAACAAAACCTAAGCAGACGGGGAAAAATGAACTAGCTAAAAAAAGAAATTGCCAAACGGAGTACCATGCGAAGTCGCATGCTCGCGTGCATAAAAATAAAGTAGAGGGAATTCTTAAGTATACAAAATATTTTATATTTTTCACAATGCGTAACAAAAATTTATTATTACTCAAAAGTGGAATCACGGTGAATCAGCCGGTCCTACGCAGGGAGAAAGTAGACAGGCCACTAAGGTGAGCATTGCCGAAGACCGGGGCTCAAGATTACCCCCAAAGGAATCCACCAATGTCGGAAACCATAAGCTTGCCCATTCGCACTCTCTCCACGGCACTAGTCAACTCAAGCGCAAGTCCGTAGGACTTCGGGTAATAATGGGGCTTGGGTTACGGTGAGGAAAACAAGGATAAACATGAAGGGTATGCACCTAACCCAAAGGAGCTAACATACAAAACTAGTACCCGCTGCCCACAAAATAAACACGGGTGCACCACACCTCCAGACTTAACTTTTACAACATGGGTGTGTGCACCGTCTACTCCAAATCCAAATCTCCTCAAATAAAGGTTTTCAATCAAACTTTTTCTTTTCACTTTTCATATTCACTTTTTTTTTAAATCATTTTCTTTTCTTTTTCATCTTTTTATTTTCATAATTTCAGCAGATATAACTTGTAAGCACTTTCACATGTTCACAAATAATAACACCACATCACAACCCAACATGAAAATATAAAACACTAAGCTCGACTTGGGTGTGCGACTAGGATTGGCTATGAGGCTTTGGCGAATATAGTGGAGCTGAATCAAAAGGAAGGGTAGGCACAAAGGGGCTAGCAAGGGCGATGTTAGGAATGGGTACAAAGCTCAACCGGGCCAAAGGGTGGCCTACATCACTCTCACGTTAGACTAACCGTGTACCAATGCTTCAAGAATAGCTTGGGGCAAGTTCTTAGCAACCGAGAAGGATAATCCTTCCTCCCGACTCAAGCAATACGAGTCTAGTGGCGGCTACACACATTCCTACGCTACCGTTTGATTCACACCGGATTCACCAACTTTTGAGTAGAATAAAAGAATTTACGCAGATAGAAAAATATAAACTATAAGCATACAGAAAAATTAAATCTACTCAAATTCCTACACAAAACGAGAGCAGTTGACGAGAAACACAGCAAGGCCAACATTTTACTCCGTCGCACAATCCTCAACTAGCACAGAAATTTTCCAAATCGAACAAAGATACAGGTTCAACTCGTGACACGCAAACCGCTAAGTTCGCGCTCAAGTGGGTGCAGTGGTGTGCAACAGGAATCTAACATAATGAAGCGAAAAAGGAAAACTACTGGCATGCGAAATTAAATGTGCTCGTGGAGTGCACAAGCGGCTCTTCCCCCCAGACTTGAATGAAAACATAAGCAAGAAAAATAAACATTCAACCAGAAAATGAAATCTGAAGCAAGAGAGAGTACCAATGCTCCAAAGAGGGGAGCATGCTAGAAGATTGCATGATGATTCGCGGGAAGTGCTGCATCGCACAAAAGATAAGCTGAACCTGCGAATTAGGCCGAACAATAGGAAATACAAAAAGATAGAAAGCATAAAATAAAATAAAACATAAACAAGGGGACCAGAAGGTCCAAGCTTGGGTTGTCTCCCGAATAGCCCTTTTGTTTACCGTCCTTAAGGTGGACCAAATACCTGTATTAGCAGTTGTATAGAATGTTTATGCAGCAAAATAAAATAAAGCTCAAAATGTTCCAACACAAAATAAGAGATCCGCAGCGGAAATTGGGATCAAGGCGCCGCCCCGTCACCATGTAGTGGGTCTTCGAGCAGTAAGCTTTGAGGTTCGCCGATGATAGCACCTCCATCGTACAACTTTAGTCGATGCCCATTGACCTTGAATTTGTCGCTGCTCTTCCCGGATATTTCAATAGCTCCAAAAGGGGAGACTCCGAGCACTGTAAAGGGGCCGCTCCACCGCGATTTTAACTTTTCGGGGAATAAACGGAGGCGGGAGTTGTACATTAGGACTTGATCTCCCGGTTGGAAGTCTTTTGGGAGGATGTGACGGTCGTGCCATTTTTTTGTTTTTTCTTTGTAGATCCGCGCGTTTTCGTAAGCAAAATGTCGTAGTTCTTCCAGTTCATTCAGTTGGGAGCGGCGTTCGCCTGCTGCAGTCTCAATGTCCATATTCAGAAATCTGGTTGCCCATAGCGCCTTGTGTTCTAATTCGACTGGCAAATGGCAGGCCTTTCCGTAGACAAGTTGGAAGGGGGTCATACCGATAGGAGTTTTGAAGGCGGTTCGGTATGCCCATAAAGCGTCGTCGACCTTCTTAGCCCACTCTTTTCGGTTGGAATTTATGGATTTTTACATTATTCTTTTTAACTCCCTATTGGAGACTTCAACTTGCCCACAAGTCTGAGGATGGTAGGCGAGAGAGACTTTGTGATGAACTCCAAACTTCTTCATGAGTTGTAAGAATGACTTGTTGCAAAAATGACTCCCGCCGTCACTGATGATTGTGCGCGGAGCGCCAAATCTAGAAAAAATATTTCTGTGTAAGAAAGTTAGAACAGTGCGAGCATCATTTGCAGCAACAGCTTCGGCTTCGACCCACTTGGAAACATAGTCAACCGCAACAATGATATAGAGTTTACCGTACGACATGGGAAAGGGTCCCATGAAGTCTATCCCCCAAACATCAAATGGCTCACAAACGAGCATGTTATTGAGGGGCATTTCGTCCCTCTTAGAAATATTACCGGTCCTTTGGCATTCATTGCATTTAGTAACACAACTATGGGCGTCTCTGAAAAGGGTTGGCCAAAATAGGCCACATTGCAGAATCTTGCGTGCCGTTCTTGTGGCGCCGAAATGTCCGCCGGCCTCCCGATCATGACAGTGGTTTAAAACGGATTGGAATTCACTCTCGGGTACGCAGCGCCTGATAACTCCATCATTGCATGTGCGAAAAAGTAGCGGGTCTTCCCAGAAATAATGTTTAGCATCAGATAGAAGTTTCCGCTTTTGCTGCGATGATAGGCTTGGGGAGACAGATTTGCATGCAAGATAGTTGGCCATGTCTGCGTACCACGGGGTCATCGAGGGGAGGGAAGCAATGGAGAATAATCGCTCATCCGGGAAGAATTCAGCAATCACATTGCGCTCATCCTCTAAAACAGATCCACCGCTATCATTCTCCAATCTGGATAAGTGATCGGCGATGACATTTTCCACTCCTTTCTTATCTCGGATCTCAATGGAGTATTCTTGCAACAGGAGAATCCATCGGATTAGCCGAGGCTTGGCATCTTTTTTTTTGAATAAATACCTTAGAGCTGCGTGGTCAGTGTAGACAATGACTTTGGATAACACCAAGTACGAATGGAATTTCTCGAAAGCAAAAATCACGGCCAGAAGCTCCTTTTCTGTGGTAGTGTAATTGAGCTGGGCATCGTTGAGGGTTCGGCTCGCGTAAGAGATGGTGTGAAATACTTTGTCTCTCCTTTGACCGAGCACCGCACCAACTGTAAAATCGCTAGCATCACACATGACTTCGAAGGGCAAAGTCCAATCCGGCGCCACCAAAATGGGAGCAGAGATTAGCCGGTCCTTGAGAGTTGTGAAGGCTTGCATGCAATTTTCATCGAAGACGAACAAGGCGTCCTTAGTCAATAGATTTGTGAGAGGTTTGGATATTAATGAAAAATTGCTAATGAATCTTCGGTAAAAGCCGGCATGTCCCAAAAAGCTGCGGATTCCCTTGACAGAAGATGGAGGAGGAAGGTTCTTGATGACACCGATTTTTGCTTGATCGACTTCGAGCCCCCGACGAGAGACCTTATGGCCTAAAACGACGCCCTCACGAACCATGAAGTGGCATTTCTCCCAATTCAGGACAAGATTGGTATCATCACAACGCTGCAGGGCCTTGGCTAAATTAGCGAGGCAGGAGTTAAAGGTGTTCCCGAAAAGAGAGAAATCGTCCATGAAGACTTCGAGAAAATCACCGATCATGTCGCCAAAAATGGCGATGACGCAACGTTGGAAGGTTGCCGGGGCGTTGCACAATCCAAACGGCATTCTCCTAAACGCGAAGGTGCCAGATGGGCAGGTGAATGTCGTCTTGTCTTGATCTTCAGGATCGACTGCGATTTGGTTGTATCCCGAATATCCATCCAGAAAGCAGTAGTATTCCTGACCAGCCAATTTTTCCAGCATTTGATCGATGAAAGGGAGCGGGTAATGATCTTTGCATGTAGCTTCATTCAGCTTCCTGTAATCAATGCAAACTCTCCACCCAGTGACCACACGGGTAGGCAGTAATTCATTCTCGTCATTGGCCACCACAGTAATTCCGCCCTTTTTGGGCACAACTTGGACCGGGCTTACCCATTTGCTGTCACTGATGGGGTAAATTATACCGGCGTCAAGCAATTTTATGACTTCCGCCTGAACTACCGCATGCATCTTGGGATTCAGTCTTCTTTGCGGTTGTGCCGAAGGTTTGTATTGATCTTCAAGGAGGATCTTGTGCATGCAGAACGCCGGGCTAATGCCTTTAATGTCAGCCAAAGATCATCCAAAAACATTCTTATATTTTTTTAACACATCGACCAAAGCACGTTCGTTGTCGGCGGAGAGAGTAGCGGAGATGATCACCGGACATGCTGTGCCTTCCTCCAAGAAAGCATATTTCAGGGATTCGGGCAGCGGCTTCAAGGTTACGGTAGTGGCAGTGATAGAAGAAGTGATGGTGGGTTCTTTGATCAGATGCGGAGTCCTAGACGAGGTAGCGGTTGGTGTGTCCTCAATTTCCCATTCTGGCTCATCAGGGTCAAGAATCAACTCGCTGCTTGTTCCCGGTTCGTCAAACAAGTCAGCGCTGTCACAATTAGTGATTCTGAGTTGTTGCGGAGGTTCATGGACATTGAAGGAAATTGATTCTTCTCCCAGGCTTAGGGTCAATTCTCCCCGGTCGACGTTGATTATAGCCCGGGCAGTGGCTAGGAAGGGCCTTCCCAGAATTATAGGGACCTTGGGATCAGCCTCCATGTCAAGGATGACAAAATCGGCCGGGAAAGCAAGGTCGTTAACCATGACAATGAGGTCTTCAACCATCCCAGCTGGCGTTTTTATCGATCGATCGGCTAGCTGTAACCTCAGATGGGTGGGCCGGAGAATCCCAACTCCCAGCTCCTGGAAGATGAAGAGGGGCATCAGATTAATCGACGCTCCCAAATCACAAAGTGCGTGGCCAAACCTGTGGAGACCAATTCGGCAAGGGATGGTGAAGCTGCCAGGATCTCTGCGTTTGGTAGGGGGAAAGTTGGTGAGGAGAGAGGAACACTCTTTGGTGAGGTTAATCATATTCAGACCTTCCAAGGATTGACGCCTCGAGATGAGGGTCTTGAGGAACTTGGAATATCCCGGAATCTGCGTGACAGCTTCTGTTAAAGGTATGCTAACTTGAACTCCTTTCATGATTTCCAGGAACTTCTGAAAATGCCTTTCAGTCTTTTCATTATTCAGCCGATGGGGAAACGGCGGCCTCGAGGTGATCCTCACGAGTGGCGGTACTGACACGGGTTCTTGCGCGATCGGTGCAGACGGAGGTTCAATTGTCGAGTCAGAAATGGGTACACACGAAGATTGTGTAGGAGGATCGGGCGGCAAGACTCTCTCGAGACTTTTTCCACTTCTCAGCCTCATTGATTGCACTGTTTCCCATTTCTGACTGGTGGAGCTGAGCAACGTTTCCGTAAGAATCCCAATGGCCGTTTGTAGGCGCTGAATGGTGGCGGCTTGATCGTTGAACACATCCATTATTTTGCAGAAGTACGCGAAAAAACGCTCCATCACAGACACGGGAAGATCGGCGGCTTCATTAGTGACCACCAACTTTGCCTCCACGGAAAGGTTGGAGAAAGGTGGGGAATTCCAATGCCTGCTGGTTTGGGCAATGTTGTCGATTATTTCCCACGCATCCCGACAAGGTTTGTTAAGCAGAGTTCCTCCAGCTGCAACGTCAAGTGCTGGCCGGAATCTGTCCAGGATCCCAAAATAGAAGGTTTGGAGCAGCAAAACATCTGACATTCCCTCTCTGCAGCATTCCCTCCGCAAATACTGAAAACGCTCCCAAGCTGCGAACAAGGATTCTTCATCTCCTTGGGAGAAGGTGATGAGCTCCTTGTAATCGTCCGTGGTGAGCATCTGCCGCCGGAATTTGGCCAAGAAATTTCCTTCGAGTTGCTTCCACGAATGAAACATCTCCTTCCTAGTATCATTATACCATCGTTTTGCGCTGCCTTTCAAGGAAAAGGAGAAGAGTCGAATCTTCTGCTGCTCGCCGTTGGCAGTGTTCGAAGAGCATGTGTCATAAATTTCTAAAAACCTGCGCACATGGCACAAGGCATCAGCACTTCCATCTCCGCTGAATTGACAATTTTCGATAATATATTCGATCAAATCAGAGGAAATCTCGAAACTGTCATTTCCCGTTTCCACTCGATTGGTGAGACGGGCTTGATAAATTAGCTGCTGAATAGAAGGCATTGATAGAATATTGACCCTGTATTCACTGAAACAACAAAACAAAGGGACAAAAATCAAAAAGCACTAACACTTATACCAATACTTCCAGAAATCATGATCGTTCAACAGTTGCATTCCCCGGCAACGGCGCCAAAAACTTGATGCGCGTAAAATACGGTAAGCGTACCGGTCGCTCAAGTAATAAAGTTGGGAATGAATCCCCGGATGTCGGTCTCTTGAGGAATGCAATTGGCGTCGAACGATTTAGACTCTAAAACTATCGTTATGAGAGTTAATTAAAATAAACAGAAAAAGAAAGGGGCTTTGGTTGGTGGTCTTACGACCGATTACACTAATGTAAACTATGCGGGTCGCAATCACCGCTTCTCAAGGCGAGATGGATGTAGCGGCCGCGATGCCGTACTTCGATTGGCGAGTGGACGGAAATCTAGCGAGTGAGGTGATTAGTGCGGAGCAAGCTTGAGTGAAACGAACGTGTGGAGTGGAGCGAGATGGAGCGAGGCGCATCAAAGAATAAATCTCTAGAGCAAGATGAAATACAACTAATAACAATAATGCTAGAAGTTGATGTCCATTACAAGCACAAGCATTTCATACAACAAGAAAAAGAGAGAAAATGCACAACCATGAGATTGAAGATCCACCGCGGTTGTTGGCCGGAGGTGCGGGTTGTCAATCCGCTTCCAAGCGCAGTCCGAGGAGGGCTTCCGGTACCACCGAGCTGTCACCTCGAGGGCCTGTAACTCCGTTCTCTAGGGGTGCTTCGTCTTCTTCCTTGGTGGAAAGCTCGGAGAAGAATGCTTCAATGGCCGGGAGGATCACCGGAGGATGCGGAATGCTTCGGAATCACCGGAGAAGGTCCTCCCGTTGGTATGGATGAAGGTGGAGGTGAATGGGACTTGCTGGAGGGCGAAACGGCGGACTGGCGAAGGCTCCGATATGATCCTCCTTGCCCTAATTCGTGGAACAGCGTATTTATAGCTTGCAGAATAAATAGCGCGCACGACCAGTGGCGCACGACCAGTGGTCGTGCGCGACCAAGGTCAGCGCCCGTGCGTGAGCAACCTGCAGACCAGCATCAGAAAATCAGTAGTCGCGCACGATCATCAGCGCACGATCAGTGATCGTGCGAGGCAATGCTGATGATCGTGCGGAAATAGCCAGACAGACTTTTGCAAAAGGGGTATGACTGCGCACGATCGGCGGCGCACGAGCAGTGGTCGTGCGCGGTATGGCAAGTGATCGTGCGGAATGTTCAAGACAGAGTTTTCACAAATGAGACCGGGCTGCGCACGGTCAGTGATCGTGCGCCAGGAGGTCGATGGTCGTGCGTGGGTAAAAACGCACGACCACTGACTCCTTTGCCAAAAATAGTGAAACGCCTATCCCGAATGCCCTCACGATCCCCAAACCTGCAGGAAAACTGCACGGGGCATCGATCGCGGCAGCCACAGCAAACAGTAATGAACATAGCAAGAAAGTAAATGCACACAAGCACAGAAAATGGGCAACAAAGGTGCACAGGGCGTGGAAAACCGTAGCGAACCAAAAGGAGTGCAAATGACGCTAAACGGTGTGCAAAGACAAGGAAATAAGCCCAGATGAGTCCGAAAATAGGTATATAAAGAGGACTCATCAGTGGTCGGCTATGATGGTGGAGAGGGAGGAGGTGGCCGATTGTAGCAAGGAGAAATAGAAGAAGGTGGAGGCTAGGGTAGAAGGGTGGCCGAACTTGATGGGCAAAGGAGGGGGTCGGGTTTTACTCAGGGATAAGAGGAGAGGAAGGAGGAGAAGAGAGGGAGACAAATAGGGAGAGGAGGGAGAGGTGGTCGATGACCAAATAGGGGAGGAGGAGAGTGGTGGCCGAAATATGCCAAGGAGGTAGAAGAGAGGGGGCGGCCAAGGAGGAGGGGAAGAGGAAAAATCTTCTCAATATTTAGGATTTTAATTTCTTTTTCATTCTCTAATCAATATGAGAACCATACATGCCTATATATAGGCTTACATCAATGTTATGGCTATATGTAGCCCAAAATTAAAATGCAACGCAAACATTAACTTAAAACATTACATGAAAATGAAATAAACATTGCAATAAAAAGAAACGCTTCAAATAATTATTATTAGATTGGTTTGTGCCGAGGGAGGATATTATGACATCGCTCCACATGATCATTATGGCACCGCAAGTATTTATTTGGAGGCGGAGAAAGAACATCCGTAAGCACGCCGTCATCGTCTTCAACATGTTGAGGGTCATCGTCTCCATTAATCATCCCCCGCTCAAAACTACTCATCACTGATGAGTTGGTCTGAAAGTACCGGTGCAGGAGAGCATCATCCAAAAGAACCACGTAGCAGCAAAAAACACAACTTAGAGAGGAGAGCACTTCATCTTCGAGTATCTTGTGATGCAAAAAGGTGGTCCTGGCGAACCTTGCAAAAGAATTAGACAATAAAGGAAAACAAGTTTCTATATCAACAACCAACGTACCTCCAGTGAAGACCGATGAAGAGAGCAATCTAGGCACAAGCTCACTACCCAAATCATAAGAAAACAAAGTGGACCCAAATGGACAGGCAGATAATTCAAGTGATTGAGAAACATATGGCGTTAAATCAGAAACATTAAAAATAGGGGTAATACCCCAATCAGTGGATAACTTCAAATGATATGCGTATTCTCCTAATTTCTTTAATATTTGAAAAAGGTCCAGCTCACCAACTCGCCAATTTTCTATAGTGCCCAAAGGCAACTATCCAGGGATGAGATGCACCAAAACTAAATCGCCAACCTCATACTGAGACACTCTTTTATGTAAGCTAGCATGAAATTGATAAAATGTAATTTGTATGGCCGCCGTGTCCATCAAAAATGAGTATCATTTAGATGGTACAACAATCAGTTGTATTTTATGGCTTACTAGATGAAGATCCAAATTTACATCTGCCTAATTTTTTTGAAATTTGCGATACATTTAAAATAAATTGCATCACCGATGACGTCATCTATCTGCGTTTATTTCCTTTCTCTTTACAGACTAAGTCCAAGCAGTGGTTGGGTACTCTTCCTAGAGGTTCTATCACTACGTGGGCCGAAATGATGGAGAAATTTTTAATGAAATATTTTCCTCTAGCAAAGTCCGCTAAATTACATATGGACATTCTCTCATTCACGCAAATAAACTCGGAGTCTCTCTATGACACATAGGAGCGCTTTAAGGAACTTTTGCTGAGATGTCCTCATTATGCCCTTCCTACGTGGCAACAAGTTCTCACTTTCTACAATGGTTTGAATCTCTAAATGAGGTAAATGATTGATGCAACCGTAGGGGGAACTCTAAATAACAAAACCCCTAAGGCCACTCAAGAGTTTTTTGAGGGGATGGCCATGAATGCTCATCAGTGGAATGCGCCACAGTCGCACCCTAACAAGCCGAACAGACTCTTTGAAGTCGAGGCCACCCCAAATTTGGCATGCCAAGTAAAAATACTCACAAAGCAAGGGGCGGAGATGTTTGCATCCTATTCCACAAATTGGGCTTATAATAATAATAATTTTCAAGAGCAAGTAGACTATATGGGGAACTCCTATCGTCCTTCTTATAACCCGAATAATAATATTTCTTTTAATAATAGTTATAATCCGGGTTTGAGAAGTCACCCAAACTTTTCATGGAGCAACCCCAATAACGCTCAACGTACACCACAAGTGAATCCTCTTGGATTCTCACAACCACCACCACAAAAGTCCTCTTCAGTTTAAGAGGTCTTCACTAAATACATTGCCTCCAACGAGTCCAATATTCAGATTCTAACCGGATCTATTAAAAATCTAGAAAAGCAAATTAGATAGCTAGTCAAATTGTTCTCGTAGCACCAACAAGGAACTTTGTCGGCAACACTGAGCCCAATCCAAGGGAGAGTGCCAACGTAATAACCCTTCGCGGCGGAAAGGAGGTAACTTTTACAAATTTGACTGGACCCGAGGTAAACATTTCATCTTCACCCCCACAATTTACTTCTCTGCATGTTAGTTCTTCTACTTTACCGTCTTCTACCCTAGCTCCGCATAATAATTTAAAACCTTCAATGCCTTATCCTTCAAAATTTAAAAATGAGCGCAATGATGAGCAATACAAAAAATTTATTAAAATTTTAAAATAAATTCAAATAAACATCTCATTCATTGAAGCAATCTCCAATATGGTTAAATACATGAAATACCTCAAAGAATTTCTCTCTAATAAAAAGAAACTTGAGGATTTTTCGCGTGTTTATTTAAACGCAGAATGCACGACAGTTGTATTAAATAAATTGCTGGGAAAACTTAACGATCCGGGACGGTTTTCCATCCCATGGTTGTTCGGCAATTTGTTAATAAAACACGCCTTGGCCGATTTAAGAGCTAGTATAAATTTGATGTCGTTCTCTTTATTTAAAAAGCTTGGTTTGGGCACCACAAGCCCAACTAAAATGAGCATATAAATAGCGGACCGGTCAATAAAATACCCAATAGGGGTAGTTGAGGATGTGCTGGTTAAGGTTGACAAGTTTATTTTCCCGGTAGACTTTGTCATCCTTGAAAAAGAAGAAGATGCTGAAGCACTCTCCCCCTTCACCTATCCAGAAGAGTACTGGATTCAGCCAAACTTCCTTTAATTATCTCAAATCCTCAGATCTTACAACTCAGAACCCAACTGGTTCCTACAGCTCAGACTTCTTCAAGTCCTATAACTAAGATTCTTCCCAAGAATCCTATCTCAGGCAACAGCCCTACCTCAGCCTTTACAACCATGCCTACAACTCAGATCACCAAGATCCTACCTCATGCACTCATCCCCACCTCATCCTTAACCACCAGACTATAACTCAAATCACCAAGATCCCACCCCAGGCACTCAGCCCTACCTCAGCCTTTATATGTTTAGGCTTACAACTCAGAGAGACAACTCTCCTACACTCAGATCTATAAGAGATCTTACAGAAAAATTGATTGTTTAAAATAATATATTCTTCACCCAGATAGAAAGAGAATGAGGCAAAGACTTTCTCTATAAGTTCTTGATTGAACTGACTTCTTAAGATCCAACCTGTCTTAGCTTCTTCAAAGCTTTTTGAATCTGAACAAAGTAAGGTTGATCTTCAAATGAAGTTGGAGATGATCTTCAATCCAGCTTCCTTCTTGTATTCAGAATTAGATCTGAACTCCTCTTGCAGACTTGTTCAGGATCTACCTTCTTTTTCTGTGTTTGTCTCTTAGTTTGTCGTTCACTCTTCACTACTTTCTGTTTGTGATGGAATAGGTCTTTATATAGAACCAATCCAAGGTTACCGGTTGAGCCGGTTCATAACGGCCTTCTGATAGCTCTAACAGATGTGAAAGCTTTGTTACTCATGATAGTTGTCAGGTCTTTAGTCTTGATAACTGACCCCTCCTTGAACTTCTATCACAATAGAGACTTATCAGGATAACACTTCAAATGTGTCAACACAAATAGACCATGTGTCGACACAAGTCTTGATGATGTCAACATAGCTCCTAATATGTCAACACAGTCATTCTTTATCTTCTCGACACAGCTTTTGTTGGATGTGTCGACACAAGTACGGTGTGTCGACACAACTGCTTCTAGTCTCGATATTGTTGGTGTTGATAGATTTCTTGAGTGTGTGTCGACAACTATGCTTCTCATCTCGACATAGCTGGTGTTGATAGATTTCTTGAGTGAGTGTCGACACAAGTCCTATGTGTCGATACAATTGCTTCTAGTCTGAACATAGCTGGTGTTGATTGATTTCTTGAGTGAGTGTCGACACAAGTCCTGTGTGTCGACACAAATGCTTCTAGTCTGAAATTCTGTGTGTCGACACAAGTCCCGTGTGTCTACATAACTGCCACTAACAGAATTTCTGTGTGTCGACACAAGTCCTGTGTGTTGACACAATCATGCTTCTGGTGTCGACACATTTCCCTCACAAGTGCCGACACTTGTACTTAGAATATTTTCCTGCATTTCTTTATCCTGCACATTAAAACTCAACATCCCATCAAATACACATAGATGTGTATCATTGAGTTAAGTTAGGCTTCTCCAAATCTTGTACACAGTTTCTAGTGTACCCAACAATCTCCCCCTATTTGGAGAAGTCATTACCCTTAGTCAATGATATACACCACTTAAAATAAAATAAAGATTAAGAAGCATATAATCATTACACAGATAGGGAAACTCATAATGCAGAAACTGCATGAAATATCATCACAGAATATGATAAAATTCATCAATCAGGAATTAGTTTTTGATTTACAAGATTTTTTTACAAGAGAAAATTACACAGTTCTAAAACTAGCATATCTATCCCTAAGATTTATTAGGCTCCCTGATAACTATTCCTTTTCCAGATTGAATCTTAGCTTGCACCTTGGATTCCATGTCATCAGCTGCCTTCTTCCCTTTCAGATCTTTCTTTTTGTTCTCTTCTGCCTTAATCTTCTGCCTTAATCTTCTGCCTTAATCTTCTGCCTTTCAAAGTAATGATAAGGCTTTGGGAAGTACTTGCTAGGCTCCACAGAGTTACCAGGTAACTTCCCTGCTTTGATATCCCTTCTGAACAGATGTATGACATCTTGCCATTTCTTATATTTACCCCACTCTTATTTAGAATACCATTTGCCTCTATCTTGTATATTATCTTTCACATGTTTCCAAGTAGTAAGAATGATATTTCTGGAGGTTGGACTCCACTGTTCAAAATCAGCCTATAATTCAGCCTGCTCTCTGAATCTTTTCATAGATAGTTGAGCTTCTTTCTGAGAAAACCTAGCTTTTTATGCTTCTTGCTCTCTTTGTAAAGCAGCTTTAGACATTTCAACTTTTTAAATAATAACATTATGTTCCTTCTATGGAGGGCTATACATTTGATGTACTGCATGTTGTACTTCTTCAAAATCAGATGGAGGATAGATGACTTGGGAAACTTCCTGCTGAACCCCTTCAATGTAAGCAAGTTGAATACCAGATTCAGCAGTAGTATCATAATCACAAAGGGGTGGATATCCAAGAGTAGCTCTGATGGTATTGGATACCCATTTGGCATGATCTGAGCTTTCTTTGACTAACACTCTCTCCCCCTTTATGACTTCTCTGGCCACATGATCTCTTAGATCATCCTTCTGAAACCTTATATGATCAGCCAGAAAATCTATGCCCTCTTTGTAGTAGAGTATGAACTTATGCAGTTGATCAGAAATAGCCTTTTGAGATGCCTGAAGTGCTGTTTGGACAACATCTAGATCTTCTTTAATCTGGTTAGATACTTCAGTTTTCACATCAGTAGCAATACCTCCCATTTTTGTGAGAATTGCACCATGTGAGTCGGTGAGATTTTCATTCATTCTGAATTGATTTTCTAGAATATATCCTAGTTTATCTGTAATGTCAGCTATTTTAGTTTTCATGTCCTGTTGTTGTATGGCCAAGTATACTATTACATTACCTTCCTTATGGAAGCAATCTTTCATCTCCTTCTTATGCAAATTTACTTCATATCTGATAGACTTTATATCTTGGGCCAGCTGGAACTTCATTTCTTTGTGTGACTCATCAACATATTTCTCCAGAGCATGTCTTTGCTCATCCAATTTCACTTGTAGTTTCATCAAAAGTGAACTGAAGTCTATTCCTGGAACAGATGTTTGAGGGACAGTTTGCAAGGCTTTCTTATAGACTGTGCTCCTCTTCCTGAGTGCAACCAGCTTCATTTTCTTGGCCCTGGAAGCTTCTTCATCATTAGAAGAATTTGATGAACTTTCTATAGCCACAGTTTCCTTACAATTTGAGGCATTTAGTGGCATCTCCCCCTCAGTCCTTGCCATCTCCCCCCTCAGTTTGAGCTCCTTGTAAATCAGGAAATAACTCTTCCAGAGTTACCTCCTGTTGCATCTACACAGGAGGGATAATGTTCTCTTTTTTAATAAATGGTTCTCCCTAGACATCAAGATCCTTTTCCAGGGTTTTCTCTAAACTGCAGGAGTGGAGTTGCTCAGCTTGATCTGGGTCTGACATATGCACATCCTGTGCTTCTTTATTAGTGATGATTATTGCAGCATTATTGATTTCTGAGACTATATCCATAATAGTATCAATTGCATTCTCACTCTCCATTGCAACTTCAGCTATACCTCCCCCTTGGGCTGGTAGCTGTGATTGTTCAGGTTCTTGAACAATTGTAATCTCAGTGTTGTCTCCCCCTGGAGTGGAGACCATCTTGCTTTCTAGTAGTTGAATGCTCTCCCCTTGGGCTTGAGTCTCTTTAGCTGGTGTTGGTGTAGATGATTTTCTTGGTTGCTCTTCATCAGAGCTGAAATTAACCTGCTCTTCAGAATCACTAGAAGATTCTGCTGCCTGGGTGGTAGTTTTCTTTTTCTTATCCTTCTTCACTTGTTTCTGTGGGGTAGAAACATCTTTTGTAAAAACTCTATCCCATCTGGATAGTATTCTCAGATCCATTCTCCTCATGTGATTAATCTTGGTTCCTGGAGTTTCATTCATCACTTCTGGAATGGTGGAAGACAGAAACAGGCTTTGTATTCTACCCAGATTGGGCTTCTTGACACTTTCTTTGATCTTGTCAAATATTACAGCAGACCAGTCAGTTTTCACCTTGTATATAACTCTGGTCATGAGTATAAACATATAGGCCGAAATCCTATCATGTCCTCCTGTTTTGCATAAAATAACCATGCCTATTATCTCGGACAGGACCTTACCATGGGAATTCATTCCCTTCCTGGTCATTGAAGATCCAATCTTGGTAGTGGGATCCAGTCCATACCATTGGAGTTTATCCCTTGTCATGGATGATGCGATATCATCTTATTCCTTAATCTTGGGAAGCTGAAGTGATTTTCTTATATTCTTCGGTGAGAGTTTTACTGTAGTACCATTTATAGTGGACTTTATCTTCTTTCCCTTAGAGTCCATTGTTGCTGATGAGTAAAATTCAAGAACCTTCTTCTTCCAGATCCTTGTAGGTTCTGAGACCAAGTATTCCAATCCATTTTCAGTGATTAGGGTAATCACGACTTTGATTTCTGGGGAGACAGTCTCGAATGCCTTGCATACTAGGTCATATCCCTCATTGACCTTGTCTTCCTATTATGGCGCCATGAGTGAAAGAGAGAGAAGAGAGTCGACGGGATAATTTCTTGTCGACACAAAGTCTAGAGTCGAGAGTTCTGAAAGCATAGCCAGCCAGATTTTGTATTCTCCTATTTATAGTGTACTTGTAAAAGGAAGGTCAAAAGACGCGCTTGACTAGGTATTTTACTAGTCGACAAAATTTTACATGCGTCGATATAGACGACCTAGATCTCGATAGAGCTTTGTAGGTGTCATCATGTCTATGTGTCGACATACTTTTGCCTGTGTTGACATAGACTACTTATGTCTTGACAGAGTATTGAGGGTGTTGATATGTCTATGTGTCGACAATGATTTTTGTGTGTCGTCACAAAAATCTACTAGTATAAGGTCTTGACAGAGTTGTGTCGACACAAACTTTTGATAGTGTCGACACAATTGGCTTGTGTCGACACAAACTTTCTAACTTAGCCAAATTTCATGAGAAATTTTGTGCTGACCTAACATCTCATTCTAGGTTCAACATACCTAATTCAATTTTAAAATAATTGAATTTACTTTCATCCAGAGGTTTTATAAATATATCAGCAATTTGATTGTTAGTGTTGACAAATTCTAGACTTATGTCTTCTTTTTCAACATGTTATCTGATGAAGTGAAACTTGATTTCTATATGCTTAGTTCTGCTATGTGAAACAGGATTTCTAGCAATAGATATAGCACTAGTAGAATCATAATATAATGGAATTCTACTTATCTTGATGTTGTATCCACAACAACTGAGCATAGCAACTGCCTGCAGCTATATACTCTGATTCAGCAGTAGAAATAGCTATACTTGTCTGCTCTTTGCTGCTCCATGACACCAACCTTCCACCTAGGAACTGACATGTGCCTGTGGTGCTTTTCCTATCTTCTTTGCAGCCTGTAAAGTTTGCATCTGAAAAACCTGTTAGCAAGAAATCTCTATTCTTAGGGTACCAAAGACCTAGATTAGGTGTGCCCTTAAGATATCTTAAGATTCTCTTAACAGCAGAATACTGAGATTCCTTTGGGAAAGCTTGGTACCTAGCACAGACACATATGGCATACATGATGTTAGGTCTACTAAAAGTCAAGTAAAGTAGGGGGCCAATTATCTCTCTATACAAAGACTCATCAACAGGTTTTCCTGCCTCATCTTTGCTTATAGGCATACTTGTCCCCATTGGAGTTTTTATGGTGGAGGCTGACTCCATGTCATATTTCTTAATTAACTCCTTCTTGAACTTAGACTAAGGTATGGATAATCCATCATCAGTCTGTCTATCTTGGAGTCCCAAGTAGAATTTCAGCTCAGCCATGTTACTCATCTCAAAATTCCCTTGCATAAGTTTGGCAAACTTTCTACAAAGGTTGTTTTCCGTAGAACCAAACATAATGTCATCAACATATATCTAGACTAAGAAGATCTTACCTTTTGATTCCCTAAATAATAGAGTCTTGTCAATTTTCCCTCTTGAGAATTTATTCTCAATAAGGAAAGCAGACAGTGTTTCATACCAAGCCCTAAGGGCTTGTTTCAATCCGTATATAGCTTTCTTAAGCCTATATACATAGTTGGGATAAAGAGAATCTACAAAACCTGAAGGTTGTTCAATATAAACTTCCTCTTTTAAGTCAGCATTCAAAAATGTTGTCTTTACATCCATTTAAAATACTTTGAACCCTTAATAAACTGCATAAGACAGGATAAGTCTTATTGCTTCCAACCTTGTCACTGGGGCAAATGTCTGATCAAAGTCTATCCCTTATTCCTATCTGTAGCCCTTTGCTACAAGTCTGGCTTTGTTCTTGATTATAGTTCCATTTTCATCTAACTTGTTCCTATAGATCCACTTTGTTCCTATGACATTGTGATTCTTTGGTTTAGGAACCAACTCCCAGACTTTACATCTTCTGAATTGATTCAACTCTTCCTACATGACATCAATCTAATTTGTGTCTTGTATAGGCTCTTCAAACTTCTTAGGTTCCATCTAGGACAGGAAGCTTGAACATAGAACTGTGTTCATGCTCTTGCATCTGGTCAGAACTCCATGTCTTGCATCATCAATGATTTGGTGTATTGGATGATCCTTCAAATGTTTTCTTGCTGGAGGAAATCTGTCCACCTCTTGGTCTTCTTCATTGTCCTCATCTAGATGTACTTCATTGTCTTCATCTTCATCCAGTGAGACTTGTACTCCCCCTAGACAACATCCATCATTTTCTTCATCCTATCTTGTAGGTTGGTCTTCACTAATTGTTAGCTTGTCCATCTTTTCCTTACAAACATTAGGACTAACAGAAGTGCTAGACAGCTTACAGTTAATTAGCTTAGACTCATCAAATACTACATGAACAAATTCTTCTACAACTTGTGTAGTCAAGTTATAGATCATGTAAGCCCTACTGTTATTGTTGTACCCAACAAATATCCCTTCTAGGGATTTGGCAACAAACTTAGTTTGATAGTGCTTGCCATTATTTAGAACATAATACTTGCTACCAAAGATTCTAAAGTAGGATATGTTTGGTTTTCTTCCTTTCATAATCTCATAGGGTGTCTTCTTGTGTCTTTTATTGATGGATGCTCTATTGAGAACATGACATGCAGTATTTACTGCCTCAGACAAGAAATATTCTGGGAGAGAAGTGTCACTTAGTAGTGTTCTACTTGCCTTAATAAGAGTCCTATTCTTTCTTTCAGCAACCCCATTTTGCTGGGGAGTTCTAGGTGAGGAGAACTCCTGATGAATCCCAAGTTCTTCATAAGACTTTGTCATGCATTCAGATTGAAATTCAGCCCCATTGTGACTTCTGATTTTGACCACTGAATTATTAAGTTCATTCTGAATTTGCCTAACAATATTCTGGAAGATAATTGAGGTTTTATATTTCTGCCTTAAGAAGAAAACCCATGTAAATATAGAATAATCATCCACAATTACAAATGTGTAAGCTTTCCTACCTAGACTATGAACTGGCATAGGACCAAATAAATCCATATGTAGGAGGTTAAGATATCTCATAGAATCTTTGGTATCATGTCCATGGAAAGAGGTCCTGGTCTGTTTGCCCTTTTGGCAAGCTGAACATACACCCTCTTTAATGCACTTGACCTAAGGACCATTCCTCACTAACTCCATACTAAAGAGTTGGCCTATTGACTTGTAGTTCAGGTGAGCTTGCCTCTTGTGCCATTGGACACAATGAGATGCTTTTTTATCTGCAACTAGACAAATAGGAGAGATCTTATTCTCACAATCAAAGTTAAGACAGTAGACATTTCCTTTCCTAGTGCCTGTCAGAATGATCTCTTGATCACATGACCTTATTATTTGGCATACACCCTTGTGGAAAGAAGTGTCATAACCTAGATCACTTAGTTGGCTTATGCTAATTAAGTTATGTTTTAGACCTTTCACATAAGCCACTTGGGTGATTGTAATAGAGTTATTATAAATGTTACCAAACCCTTTGATGACTCCCTTTTCAGATCCACCAAAGATTACTTTGAGTCCATTTTCTATGGAAGAGTAATCCTTCAACATCCTTCTTGTTCCATTCATGTGCCTGGAACATCCACTGTCTAAGTACCATATAGGTGTATGGCTACTTGGACTCACCTGCATCAAATAAAATTACCTAACTTACCTACATCAAATAAAATTACCTATCCTTAGAACCCCAATTATTATTGGGTCCTAGGTTCATGTCAGCTTGATATTTGACATGCTAACCTACAGTCTTTCTGACAGGTAAGCTGGCCTTTTTCAGAATACTAGCATTGTACCAACAATCAATTGCATAGTGGCCCACCTTGCCACAACACCATCACTCAAATCTGTTGTACCTTCTCTTAAGTCCAGGCATAACAATATTGTTGTCATCAGTCCTTTTAAGTACAGGTACTAGAGAAGCAAACACTAAGGATTCTTTAATAACCTGGTGTGTTAGCTCATGGGCTATCCTCTTAGTATTTGCTCCCTTGCCATTCAAATTACCATACTTATAGTGATCATGAGTGATGTCATGATCATACCTATTAGTAGGCTGCATCACTTTTTGAAAGAAATAGGGGGTTTGAAGGCTAGTAGTTGAACTAGGGCTTTACCTTTTCTTTTGGAATTAGCTGTCCTAGTTCTTTCCTTGAAGCATAATCATGTCTTACCCTATTGGGTGATAAAGTTGTCTATTAAGGGTAAGACTTACTTTGGCTTTGAGAATTTAGCCGCAAGATCCTTCTCTCTTTGAAGTCTGACTTCCAGACTCTTGATGTAATCATTATTTAAGGTAATTGTACCCATCTGAATAACATCTATGTTTTTCAGTTTGTCAACTTCATTCAGCTTCAAATCCAACACTTTTGTTGAATCTGATGAAGCCAATTTAAGAGATGCAATTTCCTTAGCCTGCTCTTTGACAAGGATTCTGCTTCTCTTAAGAGCTTGCAACATACCACCATACTCATCAATTAGTTGATGGACATCCCCTTCAGATTCAGAACCATCCTCATCTCTTGATGTTGATGCTTCTGATTCTGATCTAGTATAATAATCAGAGACTGATGATGGATTGTATACCTTACTGGGACCAGGTGATCCTGACACTGATCTTCCTCAAACAAAGCCATCAGACCTCTACAATAATGATCTTCACTCCCATTTAGGAATTCAGTGTCTACAGAATCCTCTTCTGTAGTGAACACTCCAATATAGCCTTTTACTTCATCCTCTTCTCTAGATTTTGATGATGAAGAGTCAGTCCAACTCTTCTGCTTCTGGGCAATAAGGGATCTCTCCTTCTTACCCTTATTTTGATGCTTCTTCTTCTCCTTAGATTCCTTTCTTTTATTAGGACAATCAGCTATGATATGTCCTGACCTATTGCAATAATAGAAAACAATTTTAGAAGTAGTTTGTTTACTAGGATTAGAGCCATACCTGCCATCCTTAGAAGTTTCTTCTTCTTGTAATAGTCATCCTTGGAGAGAGATGAAGATGGCTTTGTTCTCCATTTCTTCTTCTTCATGAACCTTTGAAACTGCCTTGTAAAGGCAGCAAAGTCTTCATCAGAGTTGTGGCTGTCTGAAGTGTTGATGTCAGGATTTTCTGATTCAACCTCAGTAATTCTCCTGGGTTATGAAGGAGACTTTCTCCCACCCTTTCTTGTGGCTTCAGCCTTGAAGGCTACTGACTTTTCTTTGTATTCAGACTTATTGCTTTTCTCCTCATCCTTTCTGGCAGTGAGCTGCATCTCATAAGATAACAGTTTTCCAAACAAGGTTGGTGGAGATATATCAGTAAGCCTGGCCACCTCTCTGATAACACATATTTTTGTATCCCAGTCCTTGGTTAGTGACCTGAGAAACTTGTCATTCAGTTCATATGTGCTAAATACTCTTCCATAGGTCATTAGCTCATTTACAATTCTAAAGAATTTCTTGTAACATTCAGCTATGTTATCTATCTTGGCTTGTCTAAAGCTCTCATATTCTTGATTTAGCATGGACTTTCTATCCTCTCTTACTTCTTCAGTTTCCTCCATGCAGACAATCAAAGTGTCCCACATCTCCATGGAGGTTTTGTAATGTACCAGATTCTGGAATGTAGAATCATCTATGGCACTCACAATTATATTTTGTGCTCTTTTGTCTAAGGTTGCTAGGATGATCTCTTCCTTAGTCATTTCAGAATAGCTCTTTAGAGTTTTGAGATTTACATCAAGAACTGATATTTTCATAGGAATGAAAGGTATTTATAGAACTATGATGTAGATTCTTGGATCAGATGCTTCCATGAACAATCTGACCCTCTCTTTCCATATGCCAAAGTTTTCTTTCCAACAGATAGGAAGTTTCATGGATTCAAGTTACTTTTGATTTTCACTTGAACCCATTCTGGCTAACAGTAAATTGCCTTAAAGATCTCCACAGGCTGTTAGGTCTATATTTGAGTGAACCTCCTTCTGATACCACTTGAAAGATTTGGTTTATAGAGCCTAAACACCTAGAGGGGGGGGGGTGAATAGGTTCAAATCCTTTTTAACAACTTAGGCAATTAAAAATATTAAACACAGCATAATAATCGCAGTACAAAAAATAACAATCACAGAAAATTAATAGCACATCACACAATGGTTAATAGTGGTTCCCCAATTTATGGGTGCGTCCACTCTCCCCCTTCACCTATCCAGAAGAGTACTTGATTCAATCAAACTTCCTTCCACTATCTCAAATCCTCAGATCTTATAACTCAAAATCCAACTGGTTCCTACAGCTCGAACTTCTTTAAGTCCTACAACTCAGATTCTTACCAAGAATCCTACCTCAAGCAACAGCCCTACCTAAGCCTTACCACCAGGCCTACAACTCAGATTACAAAGATCCTACCTCAGGCACTCAGCCCTACCTCAGCCTTAACCACTAGGCCTATAACTCAGATCACCAAGATCCTACCTTAGGCACTCAGCCCTACCTCAGCCTTTATATGTTTAGTCTTACAACTCAGAGAGATAACTCTCCTACACTCCGATCTACATGAGATCTTACAGAAAAATTGATTGTTTAAAATAATAAATTCTTCACCCAGATAGAAAGAGAATGAGGTGAAGACTTTCTTGATAAGTTCTTGATTGAACTTACTTCTTAAGATCCAACCTATCTTAGCTTCCTCAAAGCTTCTTGAATCTGAACAAAGTAAGGTTGATCTTCAAATGAAGTTGGAGATGATCTTCAATCCAGCTTCCTTCTTGTATTTAGAATTAGATCTGAACTCCTCTTGCAGACTTGTTCAGGATCTGCCTTCTTCTTCTGTGTTTGTCTCTTAGTTCGCCGTTCACTCTTCACTACTTTCTATTTGTGATAGAATAGGTCTTTATATAGAACCCATCCGAGGTTATCGATTGATCTGGTTCATAACTGCCTTCTGACAGCTCTTACAGATGTAATAACTTTGTTACTTATGATAGCTGTCGAGTCTTCAGTCTTGATACCTGACCCCTCCTTGAACTTCTACCACAGCAGTGACTTGTCAGGATAACACTTCAAATGTGTCAACACAAATAGACCATGTATCAACACAAGTCTTGATGATGTCGACACAGCTCCTAATTTATCGATACAGTCATTCTTTATCTTCTCGACACAGCTTCTGTTGGATGTGTCGACACAAGTCCTGTGTGTCGACATAACTGCTTCTAGTCACGATATAGCTTGTATTGACAGATTTCTTGAGTGTGTGTGGACACAAGTCTTGTATGTCGACACAACTGCTTCTATTCTCGACATAGCTGATGTTGACAGATTCCTTGAGTGAGTGTCGATAGAAAACCCGTGTGATGACACAACTGCTTCTAGTTTGAACATAGCTTGTGTTGATAGATTTCTTGAGTGAGTGTAGACACAAGTCCTTTGTGTCGACACAACTGCTTCTAGTCAGAAATTCTGTGTCGACACAAGTCCCGTGTGTCGACATAACTACTGCTGATAGAATTTCTGTGTGTCGATACAAGTCATGTGTGTCGAAACAATCTGGCTTCTGCTGTCGACACATTTCCCTCACAAGTGTCCACACTTGTACTTAGATTATTTTCCTTCATTTCTTTATCCTGCACATTAAAACTCAACATCCCATCAAATACACATTGATGTATATCATTTAGTTAAGTGAGGCTTCTCCAAATCTGGTACACAGATCCAATATACCCAACACTTTTATCATTAATTCTTCAATGAAAAATTATTTTTCTAACGACGACTCTTGTTACCTTAAAAACAAATTTTGAAGAGGAAATAACTTCATTTTTTGAAATTATCTCTCCTTCATTAGAAAATCCAGATATTGCAAACTTATTTTGTTTAAAAGAAATAACTCGGCCGCTTAAATTTGAAGAAATCAAATCGAATAATTTTAAAGTAAAATTATCTTATGAGGAGCCGCCGAGTTTAGAATTAAAATAATTGCCAGAATATTTAAAATATTTATTTTTAGAAAAAGAGTCAAAATTGCTCGTGATTATTTCATCCGCGCTTCACGATTCAGAACTATCTGAATTAACAAAAAATTTAATTAATCACCATCATGCAATTGCATGATAAATTTCTGATATTAAGGGGATTAGCCCATCTTTTTACACGCATAAAATAAATTTAGAAAATAATTCTCTCGGTACTATTCAGCTTCAACGATGCCTTAATACAAATATGAAAGAAGTTATTAAGGCCGAAATAATAAAATTATTAGATGCAGGAATTATTTATCCTATTTCCGATAATACTTGGGTTAGTCTGGTTTAAGTCGTGCCTAAGAAGGGCGGGATAACAGTAGTTTCCAATGAAAATAATTAGTTAATCCCAACCCGTACAGTTACGTGTTGGTGAGTATGCATCGATTATAAGATATTAAATGATGCAACTCATAAGGATCACTTCCCGCCTCCCTTCATTGACCAAATCTTAGAACATCTATCCGGTCACTCACACTATTGTTTTCTTGATGGTCTTTCGGGATACTTTCAAATCCCAATTGCACCCAAAGACCAAGAGAAAACCACATTCACTTTCCCGTTCGGCACCTTCACCTATAGGAGGATGTCGTTTGGTCTTTACAACGCGTCGGCTACATTCCAAAGATGTTGGCAATTTTTAACGAATTAGTAGAGGACGTCATGTTTTATGGATGATTTTTTAGTCTTTGGCGATTCTTTCGAAAATTGTTTAAATAATCTTGAGCGGGTTCTTCAACGCTGCGAAGAGAAGAATTTGACGCTCAATTGGGAAAAGTAACACTTTATGGTGCGAGAAGGCTTAGTCCTCGGACAAAAAGTTTCTAGTAAAAGGATTGGGGTCGATAGGGCCATGGTTGAGGTCATAGAAAAACTCCCTCCACTAACTAATGTAAAATCTATTAGGAGTTTACTGGGACATGTGAGTTTTTATAGATGGTTTATTCGAGATTTTTCTAAAATTACAAAACCGTTAACGCATTTACTAGAAAAAGAATCCTCTTTTATCTTTGATGAAGAATGTTTAAAAGTATTCCATAAAATTAAAAACGAACTTATCAACTCGCCCATTCTAATTGCGCCGGAGTGGTCTCTTCCGTTCGAAATCATGTGCGATGCAAGCGATTTTGCGGTAAATGCAGTTTTTGTCCAACGGGTGAATAAATATTTTCACCTAATTTATTACGCAAGCAAAATGCTTACATCCGCCCAAGCTAATTATATTACGACCGAAAAAGAACTTTTAGCAATTGTTTTTGCATTTGATAAATTTCGTTCATATTTAATGCTATCAAAAATTATTGTTTTTACTCGACCACCCCAAGTGTAATACGACCTTGGTTTTCATAAAACTATACTACTTTTGATATGGTACACTTACCGTCATCATTTGCAGGCTTAGTTTCACGCAATCAAGTAATGAACTTGGAGGCCGACCATCTCTCAATATTGGAGAATTTGGAGGCAGGAGCACTAGTGGAAGCTGAAATCGATGGCAAATTTCCTGAAGAATGCCTCCTCGCCATCGATAAGGTAATGAACTTTAGCACCCCTTGGTACGCAGATTTTGCCAATTATTTAGTGGCACAGGTCCTCCCAAAGAATTTTTTAAGTTAATAAAAGAAGAAATTCTTTTCTGACTTGAAAAATTACTTTTGGGAAGACCGCTTTTTATTTCGTGTCTACGCGGACCAAGTGGTAAGAAGGTGTGTATCGGGCGAGGAAGGCGTCCAAATATTATGGCACTGCAATAAAGGACCAACCGGTGGACATTATCAAGCAAATTGAACTACTAGGAAGATGCTAGAGGCGGGTTTTTATTGGCCCACTTTATTCAAAGACGCTCACATGATTATGAGCAAATGCGATAGGTTCCAATGATCAGGTAACATTTCTAATCGGGATGAAATGCCCTAAAATATATTTTTAGAACGTAAAATTTTTTATTTATGGGGGTTATATTTCGTAGGTCCACTATCACCTTCTCATAATAATAAGTACATCCTTGTTGCGGTCGACTACATGTCAAGTGGGCTGAGGTGCAAGCTTGCCTCACTAATGACGCGAGGTCATCGTAAATTTTTTTAAAAAATTATTTTTTAGATTTGGCACACCATGTGCATTGATTAGTGATAGAGGCTCTCATTTTTGTAACGGCTAACTTGCTAAAATTTTAGCTAATTATGGCGTCACGCAAACATTATCCACCCCCTATCACCCAAGAGCAAATGGCCAAGTGGAGGTGGTAAACCGTGAGTTAAAAAGAATTTTAGAAAAAACGGTGTCCGTTAATAAGAAGGATTGGTCACTCAAGCTAGATGATGCTTTATGAGCTTATCGGATGGCGCACAAGACCGCCATCAGTTGTATACCGTATCTATTAGTTTATGAGAAAGTGTGTCATCTACCAGTTAAATTAGAGCATCGCGCATATTGGGCACTCAAAATTTTAAATTTAGATCTAAACTTAGCCTCTGAAAATCAAAAAATTCAAATAAATGAATTAGACGAATGACGTGCAAATGCCTATGAAAATAATAAATTTTACAAGGAAAAGACTAAGTATTATCACTATAAAAAAAATAACAAATCCAAAATCTTTTTCACCGGGCGATTTAGGCTCAGTTTGGGGGGACTTATTTTTACCGGCCAAGCGGTTACGACCGCATGAATCGGACCATAATTAAGGTCCGGTTCATGCGGTCGCAACCGCTTGATCAGTGAAAATAAGTCCCCCCAAACGGAGCCTTAGTCCTTCTCTACAACTCACGTTTAAGGCTTTTTTCGGGTAAACTTAAGTCTCGGTGGTCCGGACCCTTTGTTGTCAAAGTGGTTTGGCCCTACGGGACTGTCCTTATTGAGCATCCGGAAAATGGCTCATTCCAAGTTAACAGACACCGTTTGAAATTATATCACTCAGGCAACCCTCAACTGGAAAAATTGAATTCATAAACCTCCCAAACATTTATAAAAAAACCACTTAGTCAAGCTAAGCGACGGTAAACAAAGAGCTTATGGGAGGCACCACATAGTTAAATTTCTTTTTATTATTGTTTTGTTTATTCTAATTACTTTTACAGGCTCTTTCTCCGGATTATAAGTAGCCACCCCGACGACCACTCAGGGAAGTCTTCTTATAATCTTCTTTTCTAAGCATTTTTTCTAGTTTTTATACTTAGTTTTAAACATTGGGGACAATGTTTATCTTTAAGTGTGGAGGGGAAGCATTTGTTAATTTTTAACTTAATTTGTTTAAAAACAAAAAAAATCTATTCTTATATCTTGCATTTTTTTTAGCACATAAAAATGAAAAACTATAAAAAATTCTAGAAAATCGAAATGTAATTTCCTAGAATGAGAGATTTGGGCTTGTCATCACATCATATCTCCTAGTACTGCTGCGAGCCCTTCACAGGGAAGACCTTGGGAAGTCTAGGAATTAACCAAAAGAATATATATATATATATATATATATATATATATATAAATTAGGAATAAATTTTTTATTTTTATTTTCTCTTAGTTTATCAAAATCTCCATGTTTATTTAATTGTTAGTTTCAAGTGAATTAAAATTTTCATGTGGGCTAGGAATTTTTTATTCTAAAATAGTTTCTAAAACTTTTGAGTAAAATTGCTCTACTAATCCTCTATTATAAAACATGACGTCCTCTACTAATCCTCTATTTTAGAATACTAAATAAATACTAAAAAACCGGGGGCGTTACAGACACTCCCCCTAAAAGAAAGTTTCGCCCCGAAACTTTACGCACAAGCTTCTAACAAGGAAGAAACAGAAATAGCCTAACAAGAGCTATAAAGGAGAAGGAAAACATATCAGGCACAAAATTAAGGAAAGAGATGAGGGTGAGCCTCCCTCATTGCCGACTCAAACTCCCAAGTCACACTTTCCACCTCCTGGTTCCTCCGTAAGACTTTGACCATGGAAATGGTCTTCCGCCGCAACACTCTATCCTGGGAAACCAGAATGCGGACCGTCCTTTCCACAAAAGTCAGATTTGGCTCCAACTGAGGCACAGCAGCCAACACTTGCCTACTATTCAGCACTCACTTCCACAGCTGGCTCACATGGAAACATTATGCACATCTGGAAAGGTTGCTGGCAAATCCAACCTATAAGCTGCCATGCCAATACGCTCCACTATCTTGAATGGGCCCACATACCTTCGGTCCAACTTATGATTCTTGTCGAACCTCTTTACTCCAACCATCAGGGACACCTTCAAGAATACCATATCCTCCACTGAAAATTCCAAATCGGATCTATGCCAGTTGGCATTCTTCTCATATCTCTCCTGAGTTAAACGAAACTTCTCCCGAATACGCTTCACAACAACTTCCATTTCCTCGAGCACATCAGGACCCAACAAAGGCCTCTCGCCAGACTCAGTCCAAAACAACGGTGTTCTGTAGTGCCTCCCATATAAGGCTTCAAAAGGAGCCATTTGCAGGCTCTCCTGATAACTTTTATTATACGCAAATTCAATCAGCCTCAAGTGCTCATCCAATGCTCCTCCATGGTCCAGAATATAACAGCGGATCATATCTTCCACAATCTGGTTTACTCGCTCTGTCTTCCCATTAGTCTGCGGGTGGTATGCGGTAGAATATCTCAAGTTTGTACCCAAACCCTCCTGCAAACTCTTCCAGAAATAGGAAGTAAATCTGGAGTGTCGGTCTTAAATGATAATAACGGGAACTCCATGCAATCGGATGACTTCGCTCAAATACAGCTCCGCTATCTTTTTAATCGGATAATCAATATTATACGGCACAAAGTTAGCAAACTTTGTCAGTCTATCCACTATCACCCAAACAGAGTCAAAACCTCTAGGAGACCTCGGTAAGCCCATAATGAAGTCCATAGAAATGCTCTCCCATTTCCAAGTCGGGATCTCCAATGGGGTCAACTTGCCACCAGGTCTTCCATGATCAGCCTTAACTCGCTTATAGGTATAACACTCAGAAACAAACTGTGCTATATCCCCCTTCATGTCATACCACCAGGCAATCTACTTCAAGTTGTGATACATCTTAGTTGAGCCCATTTGGTAGGCAACACTCGAGCCATACGCTTCCTTACACAACATGACTCGAATGAACAAAACAGCGGGGACGCAAAACTTGCCACAGTACTTCAAAGTACCCGCATCATCAATAGAAAAGTCTGGCAATTCTTCCCTCTCAGTCCGGAGATACAGGTGCAAAAGATCTGGATCTTCCTTCTGGTGTAGCCTAGTAAGTGAAATCCAAGAAGGCCCTGCCACGGCCAAACTGCTATGCAAGTCACAGCACCCAACCAAGATGTCCATCAAGAGGAACTCTTCCACCAAGCACTCAACAGAGAGGTTAAAGATCTTTCCCGTCTTATGGCTCAGGGCGTCAGCCACCACATTGGTCTTGCCCGGAATACTAGATCTCCACTTCATAATCTGCAATATACTCTAACTAACGTCGCTGATGCAAATTCAGCTCCTTCTGGGTGAATACATACTTTTGGCTTTTATGATCGGTGAAGATCTTGCACTGCGCACCATAAAGTAAATGTCTCCACAGCTTCAGGGCAAAGATCACTGCTGCGAACTCTAGATCATGCGTAGGGTAGTTCCTCTCATGAGTCTTCAATTGCCTTGACCCATACGCAATCACCTTCCCTTCTTACATTAACACACCTCCGAGCCCAACATTCGAGGCATCAACATACACATCATAGTCCATGCCCTCCGTAGACAATGTCAAAACAGGAGCAGTGCACAACCTCCTCTTTATCTCCAGAAAGGACTCCTCGCATTTCTCGCTCCAAATGAAGACCGCATTCTTCTGCGTCAGCTTAGTCAAGGGCACTGCTAGTGAAGAAAATCCCTCTACGAATCTTCTATAGGAGCCGGCCAACCCCAAGAAGCTCCTAATCTCCTTGGGTGTGCTCGGCCTATGCCAATCCATCACTGCAGAAATATTTTCCGGGTCAACTGAAATGTCATCTTTGTTCACAACATGACCCGGGAAGGAAACCCGGGGTAACAAGAATTCACATTTACTCAGCTTGGCGAATAACTTATGGTGTATCAAAGCAGATAAAACCAATTGCAAGTGCTGATCATAACTTGCAGTATTTCGAGAATAAATTAGAATGTCATCTATAAATACGACCACAAACTTATCAAGAAAATCCTTGAACCCTCGGTTCATCATGTCCATTAATGTTGATGGCGCGTTGGTAAAAACAAATGACATAACCAGGAATTCGAAATGACCATGCCTCGATCTTAAAGAAGTATGCGGAATGTCCGACTCATGGATCCTAAGCTTATGATAACCTGATCGAAGGTCAATCTTAGAAAATACCGAGTTACCATGCAATTGATCGAACAAGTCATCGATCCTAGGCAGAGGATACCTGTTCTTAATGGTGACCTTGTTCAACTCCATGTAGTCGATGCAAAGGCGCATCGATCCATCTTTCTTCTTTACAAAGAGAACAGGGGCACCCCAAGGCGATGAACTCGGCCTTATGAAACCCTTCTCCAACAACTCATCCAGCTGGCTACGCAACTCCTCCAGCTCTCGCGGGGCCATCCAGTACGGCGCCTTTGCAATAGGATGCGTACCCGGCTTTAAATCAATCACAAACTCGACATCTCTGTCAGGAGGAAGACCGAGAAGGTCGCTAGGAAACACATCAGAAAACTCACGCGCAACAGGAATCTCATCCAACCGCGGCAAACTGCTAACAGTCCCCAGCACTGAGACTAAGCAAGCAAAATAATCAGAACTAAATAGCCTCTGAACACATATCGCAGAAATCATCGGAGAGACCTGGCGCGGATCACCATAAAAACTCCCAGGCTGACCGTTGTTTTTCTTGAAATCCAAGTGCTTACCCCTGCACTAGATCACCGCATCATATCGGGACAACCAATCCATGCCTAGGATAACATCGAAATCCTCCAAGTCAATCACCTTCAGATTTGCCTTAGCCAGAAAATCCCCCAACATAATAGGACAATCCTGAATGCCCTGATCCGATATCACGAAATCACCCGAGGGAAACTTGACGCAAAAGGCATCACTGACACGATCTAGATCCAACTAGAACCACTCTACAAAGGCCCTAGCCACAAATCAGTGGGTAGCACCTGAGTCGAAGAGAATGCACGCCCAATAATTCTTTACCTTAAAACTCCCTATATAAAATTTGTGCACGCAATTAAGGAAAATATTAGCAAAACTAAAACTGCAACTAAAACATAAAGACTATAGAGAAAGTCTAACCTGAAATGACTTGCATCGAAGTTTGAGCCTCCGCAGATGATATCACATTCATCTTCCCATTGCCTTTATCCATAGACTGAGGCGGTAGCAAAGCCTGAAAAGGAACTGGTCGGAGCACAGACTGGAGCTGTGGGCACCTTGCCTTGGTATGACCCTTCTGCCCACACTTAAGGTAGACCTTATCTTTCAAATAGCAGTGGGCAACATCATGCCCCTCTTTCTTACACAAGGTACACACCACGTTCTGCCTGGGAGCACCCTGAATAGCATGAACCTGCTCCTTCTGCGCTACCAACCTCTTGAAATATTTCTCCATGGGATGGCCCGGCCGGCCACAGAAGCTATATACCTCTTTGCTCCTCTTTCTTGAAGGAGCACAGATACCTTAGGACTCTTCCCTTCAACCGTTTTCCTCTTTTCATTCCTCACCTGCTGCCCTCTTTGCTTAGCATTTTTGATGGCCTCCACTTTCAAAGTAGCTTCCACCGTACCAGCATAACTCACCGATCCATGAGCAACCGCTAACTGCTAAACATCACTTCTCAGGCCCCAAAGGAAACGCTTCTCTCTATCTTCCTCGGAACTCACCAAACTGGGGGAAAACCAACTGAGTTTGCTGAACTCAATCTCATACTCGTTTACCATGAGCTGCCTCTACATCAGATGCAAGAAATCATTCATCAATCTGTCCCACTCAACTGTAGGTAGAAACTTTCTCATCAATATCTCCTTGAAGGAAACACAAGAGCATCCTCCTACCATGCCCTCCTTCTCTCTCATCCACCAACTCTTTGCCAACCCCTTCAGCTGGTAGGCGGCAAGCATCACCTTCTGATCATCAGAAACTCTAGAATAATGAAACATCTCCTCTGTGGAAATCATCCAATCATCCAGGATCATGAAATCTACCTTCCTATCATAGGTAGGGGGTCGAAGTCGCTGGAACTGAGAGATGAAGGTCATCTCTGGGGGCACCACAACTGGAGGCACCAAAGGGGCAGGAGGTGCAGGAGGTGCTATACCCGCAGCAGGATCCTGTGCTCTCGGGGCTAGTCTGGCCACTAAAGATAATAAGGCCTGGATCTGAGATTGAACATCCACCATCTTCCTCGATAAAGCCTCATTTCTCCGCCTCAGACTTGCCACAACTGCATTACTTTGCGCTCCCGAAGACTCGCCCTCAGATTGGGGAGTCAACCTCGTCACTATATGCTTAGGCTCCATACTAAAAAGAATAAACAAAACAATAATCAGAACCTAGTTCAACTACCAGGACTAAACAAACAAGTATAGACAAACCTACATAAGTACTTGCTTCAACTGCCAACTTGCTCTGGGGTTTTCAATTATAATGTTATGCCTAACTTAAGATGGTTCACCATCATCATACTAAATCAGGTGCCTAGACCATGAATGCATGTATTTATATTCTTTTTGACTCAAAGCTATGTGTGTACAAATGTCATCCTGCAAATCTTTAGCTTGGCACATTGTGCTTATACAATTTTATGCTATGCATGATTGTGCTATGCATTCTAAAAAGGCCCTAATGCATGTTATGAGCAGCGTACACATAAAAGTATTATGCATCCCATACTATATAACATTTCCATGCAATGAAAAAGAAAATGTACTAGCCGCATTCATGTGGTGTGGTAATGCATCTTATACTACATAACCCTCACATGTTGCCTCCTATGGCGGATCCATATACAAACACATATTATGCATCCCATACTACATAATATGCCCCGTATACTTCATGTTATTCTATGAGTGTAGTGTTCGTGCTTCAGCCAAGACGTGCTAATGACATATCGGTGTGTGTATGATATGATGCTAAACATCTAATACCTACAAGGAAAGGTTGCCCGACCAATTGTCAAGCAACCTCCCTCTGATACCAACTGTCACAACCCGCATTTTCTCCGAAATTAAGAAGTATCGGAGTATGAGAAGACACACATTGTGACGCCACGTCGAGCAGGGGATAACTGTCAATGCTCAGGCAACCACCAACTACTAAGACTATAAAAAAATCATAAGCTTTAATGATTTGAAAATCAATTATATTTTAAAGGTCGTATCCCTCGGCTCAGTGGATCAACTAGTCCACAATTAAAAACTATACTTATATGGAGCGGAAAATACTCTATTTACATTACTTTGACATCATAAGAGAGTGCATAAGTGTCCCTAGGGGGAAACTTATACTATGCAAGACCCTAGATTCATTTTATATCATCTATAAGAAAACGATCTTTTTACGTTACTTGGAAAATAGTGTATGAGTTTTATAAAACATGCTGATCATGAGATATAAATATAATAGTGCTTCTAGGTTTAAAGTAACAAACAACCTAGCATAAATCTTCCCAAGAGCAAGCTGAATAAACTCCAAAACAGGAAATCTGGAAGTATAAGCAAAGTACAAAGCATCTAAAAGAGAAACCACCAGTGGGCGTCAACAACTTACACGAACCCACTGGTGAGTAGGCATATCTATACTACAAGACCATAGAAACTACCTTCCAAGAGTGAGTAAGAGAAAATCACAGCAGCAGCTATAGCGCTAGCAAGCTCCAGAAGAAACCTAGCCGCACAGTCGGCTATAAACCTGAACCTTAGGCATTCAAAGAAAAGAACACCTCAGCAAAACAATTATCAAAAGGAAAGAAGAAAATTAGGTTTAAGAAGAGAGCATTAGCATAAGGCTTACCAGGCCCAAAATTTGCGATTGCTAGCAACATAAGCTAAGTGAGGTAAAGTAAACAAGTAAAGGAAAATACTCATTAAAAGTTGAGTAAAAAGGGGTGCACCAAGTGCATGGATGAAACCAAGCTTCAAGAACCTCTATAAGAAGGATTAGCAAAATAAATTAATCCTAACATAGAGCTAGGGCAGAAAAAATCAACTAATACTAGAAATGGACAAAATCATCAACAAGTGCTAGGCTGGTGGAAACATGTCCAACCAAGTCTATCAGGCCTAAATGTCTTCAAGGTGCTTGATGGTGGTATCAGTCCAACTTAACCAAACATCCCATAATGTCTTAGTAAGACAGGAAATAAAACAAGGGTGGCGGTATCGGTCCGACCCACCCCAAAACCACGTCCTACTCTTGTACTATGTTACTCGGGAAAACCCTTGCTGGTGGTTCCATGAACCACCAAGAAGTCACACTGAACCATAAACAATCTAGAGAAACCCACCTAAGAGCCTTATAAGCCAGTGGACTTAACACCAAATTTATCTAATAAAGTGGTTTGACAAAAAATAAAATAGAAAGTGATTTGATACAAAATATCTACAAGTAGTTTGATACTACACCCTGACCAATAACTTGATATTAAACAATAAACAAGTAATTCGAGGACCAATCACATACTATTAATTTAATACCAAAACATACATAACAAATTTGATACCAAAACATACTTAATTAGTTTGATACCTAACCATGTACGATAATTAGATACCAAAAAAAATGATTAATTTAAACATAAACAATTAGCTTCATAAGGATTTGGGTTGGTCTTGGTTTACACCCGAGGAAAAACCACAAGCTATAAATTAAATTGAAATGAACAAGATTCTAACAAGTGAGCATGACCGGAATTATTGAACAAATGAACAAGTTCTAACATCCATAATTTCTAACCATTGGACATGTTCTAACGGCAATTATTGTACAAGTTCTAACAACACAAAAAAAGGACAACAACCTAATGATTCAATTCGGCCATTAATTTAGCAAGCAAGAGATTTTGAACAAAAACAATGATACAATCCTTATCGGATCTGGGCATGACTCACAGTCCCAACATAAAACATTTAAACTAATAAATCATTTGGTATAAACTCGATCTAATACTCATAACCAAGAAGCCGCAACAAAAGAAATGAGGATTAGCACAGAGATTTCAGGTGAGCAAGAGTTAGGTGAGTAGATCTAAAATCAAGCAAAAACAAAGGGCACTACATTTAATTACTTTGGTAAGGGCGAAGGGTGCACTTTCCTAGGTTTTTAGAAGGATTTTGGCCAACAATGCTCTTCCCAACAGGACCAGCCATAAGCATCAACCTATGAAAACCTAGACAAAATTTTTTGGCATTTTTAGCTTAAGAGAAGGCAGACTCACAGCTCACGGTTCAGAAAAAGGGAATGGTGGAATCCCAAAAAAAATACCTTGGAACAAAGGTCTAGCCTAGAGGAGCTCGGATCCGACCACAAACTGGCGCCCTAACCTAGCTGGGCAAGGAGACAGCGGTCGGAGTGCCTCCTGGTTCCGCCTGTTTCGCTCGTTCCGTAAGGGGGGCCGCCGGGTTTGGGGATGAAGAATGACCTAATGCCTAAAATAAAAACCCTATATATATATCTCCTAATTAACAATATACTAATCTAATTGATTTAAAGGATTTATAGGCAGCCACTAATTAATCCTAATTAGCTAAGTAAAATCCTAATTAAGTATGTATACCTATATACTTATGTACCTAAACACATTTATACATATTTATACCTATTCATCTATTTATACACATACATATACTCTATACACATATATGTATAGACACACACATGCAAATTTTATAAAGCTTCGCACGCACGTGCACGTTTGAATTTATTCACCGGCACGCCTAAATCACTCAACAAACCAAAATGCGTAAATATATATATACGCTTAAATAAAATGACTACTCGCTAACAAGCGACCGTCGAAACGACGCGAAAGTAAACGATCTCGGATTTCGACCAAACTCGCACCATAGCTAAACACTCAGGCTACGAAAACAACGATGAAGTTGCAAATAACCTCCGACGATCAAACACTCGGTCTAACACCTCCCGAAGCCAAAGCACAAGCATTCCCTTAGAGGCTCAGCCGAGTCTCCAAAACAGACTCCGGCTAGATGGGGCACCCTGCAAACAGCTACGACCACTAAGAACACCTAACGATGTACTCAACAAACGACACAAGCTGGAAACGCATCAACGTAATGACAAAGGAATACTAAATAAATACTGAAAAATCAGGGGCGTTACAAACTTGCCTTTAGCTATCTTTGAAACATTTGCATTTTAGAATAATTAAACTCTACGGAAATGATTTAGGCCTCCCTTTGGATAGTTTGAGCCTTTCCACCTAACCCGAAATTACTACCATTTTCACACAAATTTGTTCCTTGTACCTTTATTTGATCCACCCCCACCATTTCGCCACCAAAACTAAAAAACCCAACCCAAATGTACACTTAAGTTTTGAGCTAAAATGTTGAAAAAAATTGTGCTTATTAAAAGAGCAAAATTTTCATAGTGATATGCGGCCTAGTATGCATACGCATACTGTGAATGATCCCAACTATGAAGAGAAAAAGGGTATTTATTTTAAAAGCTAAAGTTTCATATTGACATGTGGCCTAGGTATGCATACGCATACTTGGAATGATCCCAACTATGAAAAGCAAATTCTCATAATGATATGCGGCCTAAGTATGCGTATTCATACTTAGAATGATCCAAATTATGAAGAAAATAAGAAAATAAAATTAGCTCAAAACTCTTGGTTTAAGTGAAATGCGCCTACATGTTCATCATTGTTCACCTTTCTCTTAAACTGAAGCCTTATGCACATCCTATTTAAGTTCTAAAGATCCATATAGTTGATAGTATAAAGTGTAGTGGAGAATATGCAAGAAGACAAGCCTATGAACTTTTATAAAGGCCACCTCGAGTGTAAAAATCTAGTAATTTAAATCTCAATGATCACGCTATTTTCTCGCTTTATATAACTTTGAGATTAACCATCGACTCTTCTTAAAAGTAATAATAAATAATTGAAACATATTTTTATTATTTCATAGATTAGTATTCATGCCAAGAACGTCTCTCTACTAAAATGTCTGCGCATACTGGCATAAGACTTCGCATTTTACTCTCTAGCCATCAAAATCCTATGTAGCATTATGTTTTTTCTAACCTTATGAAGAATGGTTTGCTCGGGACGAGCAATGAGTAAGTATGGAGGTATTTGATGACAAGTAATTTAGTAATCATTAAGGCTATTTTGCTATGAGATACTTAATTAAATTAGCGTATTTGTTCTTTGTTCCTATAACATTTCGTAAAAATAAATATTTTGTACGTTCTAACATATATATGTTCTATTTTGTATGCAAGTCAAAGTCTTCGGCTTGGTTCTCCGGCCACTCATACAAGCTACTATATATATGTATGTATGTATATGTAAATATATATGTATGCATATTTACATATATATATATATATATATTTATATATATCTGTATGTATATTTTCTTGGGTATATTGGGAACAGTGTACCTGATCTCGAGAAGTCCCCTTGATAACTCAATGATAGACCCAAAGGTGTATTTGATTAATGCTAAGTTTACATGTGTAGGTTCAATTTGAAGAAATTATTCTAAGTCAAAGTGTTGAGACAGCTTGTGTCGAGACAATACTTCTGTGTTGACACAAGGCAGATCAGTAGTCAACACAGAAAATAGAAGATGTGTCGAGACAATACTTCTATCACGACACAAGGCAGAACTAAGATGTGTCGACACAGACAATAGATGTGTCGACACAAACAACAGATTTGTCGACACAAATAACAGATGTGTCAGCAAAATTATACTATCTCAACACTTTTTGTTGTGAGATGAAAACTATTCTAAGTATGGAAGTGTTGGGTATGTCAAAGATGTCTCAACACAGATTTTGAGACAACTTATCTACTTCAATGCTTATATGATAGAATGTGCTGTGTCGACATCAATCAGGTCAAGACTGGTCACATCATTCTGGTCGACACTGGAAGGCTTCACTTCTAGAAAGACGATTCAAAGAAGGATTTGCTGGCAGTTGCTGATGTCATCAATAACAGTCCAAGCCATCTGAGATTTCTATAAATAGGAGGTGCTGCCTTCAGAAGATGATACCGATACGGATTCTATTCTATTCATCAGTCTCTCTCTATTCTAAAAGACATATCAAGAAGTAGAAAGAGAAGAAGAAGTTGATCTTCAAGAAAGTCTTCAGATCACTTTTCTTAGTTTGATCTGGGGATTAAGTGATCTGTTCATTAGCATCTTCAAACTATTCGATCTGGTCTTTATCAAGAAGTTGTTGATTCAAAAGAAATTCAATTCAGCCTGCTGATCTATCAAGAAGAAATCAAACTGCAGCTGAGTGAAAAGATCTGTACACACAGATCCAACAGATAATAGGTTTTTTATTTTTTTTGTAATTTATTTTATAAAATTTCTTTGTTAGATCTCCTAGATATCTGAGTGGGTAGGAGATCATATTCTTTGAGTTTTGTAAGCCTAATCTATAAAGGCTGAGGTAGGATTCTGGGTGAATCTGAGGTAGATGATTTGGGGTAAGTCACTGAGATTATAGTCCTAATCTATAAAGGCCAAGGTAGGAGATTGAGGAGATCTCTGAGGTTGGAGATTGAGATATCTCTGAGGTAGGACCAGTGGGTCTGAGTGTAGGTTTCTTGGAAAAGAAACTGAGCCTTGTAGGATCTGAGGATCCGAGTTGTGAAGGAGGAGTTATAACCTTATCTATCACATTGCTAGTGAGTAAGAAGGGGGAAAGTGGATGTACCCTAGATAGGGGAACCACTACAAACTTGTTGTGTCCCTTGTTCTGTATGTTGTGTTCTTTGCTGTGCATGCTGTGATCAGTTCTTGCTATTCTATTGTTTATGCTGGGTACAGCTTATATTCTAAATTGCATTAGGGCACATTGCTAAAGTTAAAAGATCTATAAAGAATTTTAATAGGTCACCTATTCACCCCCCAGGTGACTTTCTACCCATAGGCTTAACTTTCAAGTGGTATCAGAGGGAGGTTATCCAAAGATAGACCTAACAGTCTGGAAAAGATCCTAAGGGTAGTTGAAGGTTATCTAACCTATGTCTTCTGAATCAAATAGCGAACTCAGTTCCATGAAATTGCCCATCTACACTAAGGACAATTTTGCTATATGGAAACAAAGAGTAAGACTGTTCATGGAAGCTTCAGACCCAAGAATCTTTGTTACAATTCAAGATGGACCATATGTGCCCATGAAATCAATTGTCCTAGATGCAAATATTCAAACTCCCAAGACATTGTCAGAAATGACAAAGGATGAGGTCATACTTGCTACTATGCACAAAAGAGCACAGAACATAATAGTGAGTGCTATAGACAACTCCATATTTAAGAATCTGGTGCACTGTAATTCTTCTATGAAAATGTGGGATACATTAATAGTGTATATGGAAGGTATAATAGAGGTTAGAGATGACAGAAAGTCATTCCTTAACCAGCAATATGAGGCATTTAGACAAGGGAAGACAGATTCTATTGAACAAACATAAGAAAAGTTCTTTAGAATAGTTAATGACTTGAGAAATTATGGGAGAAACTTCTCAAACTATGAACTGAATGACAAGTTCCTAAGATCCCTAAATAAAGAATGGGATATAAAGATTTGTGCAGTAAGGGAAATGGGAAATCTGAGAAATCTGTTTCCCCAAAACTTATTTTGTAAATTAATGTCACATGAGCTTCAACTCAATTCAAGAAAAGCTGAAGAAGAAACTACCAGACAATCATCTCAGTCTAAATCATTGTCCTTCAAAGCCGACTCTTCCAAGAAAACTAGAAGAGAAATTCAATCATCACCTAGAAGAGATGAAGAGACAAATATCACTGGACCTTGCTCTTCTTCAGAAGAGATATCAAATGATGAACTTGCCTTATTTACAAGGCATCAAAAACATGTTAAGAAGAAGATAACAGTGGAGCAATAGGAAACCTTCTGGTTCTAGTTCTCACAAAAGCAAAGACAAACATAGAGACAAATCTGTGATCAGGTATGACACCAATCAGAACAAACAATCTAAAACTGATATTATTTGTTTTTGTTGTAACAGGACTGGGCATGTCATTGCTGATTGCCCAGTAAAGAGAAAGGAGAACAAAAATTCAAAAGAAAGGAAGTTCTTCAAGGATAAGAAATCAAAAAAGGTCTGATGGCTAATAAGAAAAAGACCTTGTCTGATAGTGATTCTAATTCAACTGAGTCAGAAGAAGAACATGTGGGGCTGTATTCATATGAGGAGGAGTTCATCAGAAGAGCCATCTATAAAGGAAATAACTCCATAACTTCATCATCCTATGGTGACTCTGAATAAGACATGGAAATCAATCTGATGGCTATAGCTGATCATCCAGAAACTGGAACTCACAACTGTGAGAATTCTCAGGTAATTTATGTGTAACACCCCAAAAATCTCAAAATATGGTTGTACACAATTTTGGGTTGGAGGCTGTTAGACACGGCCTGGGACACGGGCGTGTCCCAGGGCGTGTCGGGTGTACACGGCCTGGGACACGGGCGTGTCCCAGGGCGTGTTCAGGCTGATCGACGTTTGAGAGTCGACGATCGTCGAGCCTGGGACACGGCCTTCGACACGGGCGTGTCCCAGGGCGTGTTCGAATTAATTTTCGAAATTGACCTATTCAAGTCAGAGCAGGACACGGCCTTGAACACGGCCTTGAACACGGGCGTGTGGGGCTTGACACGGGCGTGTCAGCTGCCGTGTTCCGACCCGTGTACTGGTTTTGGAAATCGGTGAGTACCGTGTAACAGGAGACACGGGCGTGTCTCATGACTGACACGGGCATGTCAGGTTCGACACGGGCGTGTCGATGCCCGTGTTCTCGAATATTTCAGTCGGTGCGACTGCCGCGTGTGCCGCTTAAGGGTACACGGCCTGTGACACGGGCGTGTCACAGGCCGTGTCGGCCAAATTTCAGGGGAATTTTCAGTAGATCGTGGCCCTTCATTTTCTTTAAATAAAATCCTATGGCTGGAGTTCATTCCTGGGCTGATAAGGCCGGGAAAGGGGGGGGAGAAGCTCATTCTTCTTTTCATCTTCTCTTTCTAAAGTAAGAGAGAGGTGAGAGCAAGGAGGAAGAAGAGGAAGTGGAGTCCGGCTGCCGGTGGTGCTGCGGTGGTCCAAATTGCGAGCCGAGTTCGGATTTGCGAAGGCAACGCTGCTGCGAAAGCTTTCATCCGTCTCAAATTTCTCTCCATGGCTCCGAAGCGAACTCCAAGGGTAACGATTTCCTGCTTGGACATGTGAAGTCCTTAATTACTGCATTGCATAGGGAAAACCCTTCCCCGCGAGTGTGCGGTGGGTTGTGGCATCCCTTGGGGTAGATATGTGAAGTCCCCCTTATTAGAGTCCGGAATTGGAGTACGGATCTAGGCATGCTGTGTGAAGCCCATCTGGACATGGTCTGGATTGGTGATGCTTGGTTGCATATCGGAGAAGACTCCGTGATCATTGCTTGTATGCATGATGGAAAGTACTGGAGGAAGTCCAGGAAGTGTTGAGAGTTGGACTCTCTTGTAGCCGTGAGTGCTACTTTGTGGAAGGTTGAGCCGTGAGGCTGCAACTAGGAAATGGTGGAACGGGCAAGGTGAAACTGTACCCGCGTCAGTCCAGGCGTGAGTCTGACGATGTGAGCAACGGGAAAGGTGGATCTGTACCCGCGTTATGGTTGTCTAACCTTGGGTGCTTAAGACCCTGTTAGGATCACATAGCGAGAGCCGACGGCCGGTGAGCCGATCAGGCTAGAATGCTCATAGTGCGCCGTTATGTCTGGGACCTCTGAACGGTGTGAATGTGCCCTGAGTGCACGGAGCGTCGGGCCGTCGAGCCGACGTTTGTGATATGTGACTGTGCGGGCGTGCACGTCTTGCTTGAATGGCTATATATATCATGTTGGATGAATGCTTTGCAGGGATGGAATTCCGCTGCCCCGTGCCAGGGGCAGGGTCGTTATAATTGGTCAGCTGAATGCTGACCGTTGCCCTGTTTTGCCACCGTTTGGTGGATTGGTTCTTACAGGTGCTGGAGGAGCTGGTCCGAGCGGGACTTAGCGGGCTGAAGCCCAAAGCTGCATTGCTGCCCTCGAAGGCATTGTTTTGTTTCTTTTCTTCATGTGTGGCCGGCCTGCGTGCCGATGTATGTAAACCACACTCTTGTTAAGAGAAACTGTTGTAAGGCCTTAAGGCCAGACTCTTTTGATGTATACTTATATTCCTATGTTAGTGGACAATGTTGTTTATCTTGAGTTCATTAATTCAACCGTGAAGCTTCCGCTAGAATGCTCTGTGTTAGGATGCGTTGGTTATGATATTATTTAGTAGCGTCTCCGGCTGTTTGTGGAATATGGTGTGGGGCCCCGGCCGGACCCTCTATTATATTCTTCTTGACGGGTAGAGGTGTTACAATTTGGTATCAGCTTGTTGGTCGATCTCTTCCGAATTCGCGGACGAATTCTTTTGAGAGGGGGCGAGCACGTGTCAGTGCCGTCGTTATAACACTTAATATGAACTCAAGATTGTCCACTTAGGAATGCAAATACACTTGTTTGGTGAACTTGTGTATTCTTTTGTATGATTGCCGTTTGTATTGGTCGTTAACCTGTGTAATTTACACATATAGGTGACCAGAAGTGTTGCGGGGCAATCCGAACCACAACGTTCTGTTGAGAGTGCGGCACCAGCCGAGGTGCCCACAACTCCTCCATCCGCTGAAACAGTCCGTCTCATTACGGAAATGGTACTTGCGGTGATGAATGCTCAGCAAGCGGGGCAAGCACGTCCTGCAGTGGTGCCAACGCAAGCTGGGGTACGGCAAGAACCGATAGAAGCCGAAGTTGATCCGCGGGTAGCAGATCAACAATGGAAGCAATTCTTGAGCTTCAACCCTCCGCAGTTTCATGGGGCGGGTACACCGGCCCAAGCAGAGGATTGGCTTGCAAGAATCAAGAGGATTATGAGGGCTATCAGGGTTGAGGAGGAACAGAAAGTGATGTTAGCCACTTTCCTACTGGAAGGAGAGGCGCGATTGTGGTGGGATGAGATTGAACTGCATCACTTGGCCGGCAGGCAATTGGCAGAAATTCCAATGGAAGAATTTTCTCGGTTGTTCTTAGCACAACATCTACCGATGCAGCAAAGGATATCAATGGAAATGGAGTTCCAACGATTAGCACAGGGAGATCGAAGTGTGGATGACTACCTGCATGAGTTCACCCGGTTGGGAAGATATGCGGGCTCGATCTTCGCCGAAGAAGAGCGTAAGACTAGTCGGTTTTATGCGGGACTGCGAGATGAGCTAAGGTATTTGCTCTCGAGTTCTGTGAGTCAGGGATTCCAAGCCTTAGTCTGTACGGCTCGTTCTTTGGAGACAGATATGAAACGGGGGCAAGAAAAAGGAAACTTGGCGGTTGTGAAGCCGGAGTTTAAGCCGCCGCGTCCGGACAAGTTTGGCTACCGTAGGAGGTGGAATAAGAAGTCTAAGTCTTCTGGGCAAGCTCCTTCTGCGACTGTGACAGACACATCTGGGAATGGATCTCGTGCTTGTTATACGTGCGGGAAGGTTGGACACTTCGCACGTGAATGCCGATTTGGTCCTTCAAAGGGTGATAAGAAGACGGGAGCGTCTTATGCGGAGAAGGGGAAGACTGTGGTGGAGTCTTCTGCCTCGCACGCGCAGCCCAGGGTCTTCAACCTTGGACAACAAGAGGCGATCAAGCAAGCAGATGTCGTCACAGGTGCGCGTAGATTTTATATGCTTGTTTTGTTGTGCTGTGCTTGTTTTAATTGTAATGTTATAGGGTTTGTCCTTATACGAGAGTATCCGGCGCGAGCACTGTTCGACACAGGTGCTTCACATTCGTTTCTGTCTGAGGATTTTGTCTTGCGTGTCGGGGTGCCTATCCGGACCAAGACAGACAGTGTAAAGGTGTTGTTACCTAACGGATGTTTGATGTGCGCGGATCGATCTTGCGGTCTTGAGGTCAAGATAGGAAGTCGGGAGTTCAAAGTGGAAACACTAGTATTGCCGATCAAAGAGTTTGATATAATCTTTGGTATGGACTGGCTTTCAGAGCAGCGTGCCTGTATTGATTGCACTTCAAAAGAGGTCACACTTGGGCAAAATACCGAACAAGAGACCAAGTTCATTGGTATGCAAGGGATGAGTGGGATGTTGTTATCCGCTCTCCAAGTTGTTAAGGCAGTTCGGAAGGGTGCGGAGTTGTTCTTCACACTCATAGAGGCGGTGGCGCCGAAGGCCAGTGTGAGTGAAGTGCCGATTGTGTCGGAGTATGCGGATGTGTTTCCAAAGGACCTTCCAGGGTTACCTCCCCAAAGGGAAATCGACTTCGCTATCGAGCTGGTGCCGGGTGCAAAACCCGTGGCCCGTTCGCCGTATCGGGTAGCGCCAAAAGAAATGGCCGAACTGAAAGTTCAGTTGCAAGAGTTGTTGGAGCAGGGTTATATACGCCCAAGTATGTCACCTTGGAGCGCACCTGTTCTTTTTGTGAAAAAGAAAGACGGTGGTTTGCGACTATGCATTGATTATCGCGAACTGAACAAGCTGACGGAGAAAAACAAGTATCCAATTCCTCGGATCGATGACTTGTTCGATCAGCTAGCGGGCTCGACCGTCTATTCGAAGTTGGATTTGAAGTCCGGGTATTACCAGTTGCGGATTAGGGAAGGTGACATTCCCAAGACAGCGTTTGGCACACGCTATGGTCATTATGAGTTCACGGTGATGCCGTTCGGCTTGTGTAATGCGCCTTCGGTATTCATGGATCTCATGCATCGTACGTTCCGCGAATACCTGGATCTATTTGTGATTGTGTTTATTGATGATATTCTGGTATATTCACAATCGGAGGAAGATCATGCAAACCATTTGCGATTAGTATTGCATACCTTGCGAAGGAATAAGCTGTATGCCAAGTTCTCAAAGTGTGAGTTCTGGCTCTCGTCGGTGGCTTTTCTAGGCCATGTGGTAAGTGGAGAGGGCATAGCGGTGGATCCGGCTAAGATAAGTGCCATTCGGGATTGGCCAGTGTTATCTTCAGTGGCCGAAGTCAGGAGTTTCCTTGGACTGGCGGGCTACTATAGGAGGTTCGTGGGGAACTTCTCCCGGATTGCTTTGCCTCTGACTACGTTGACGAGAAAGGATCAGAAGTTCGTTTGGACGCCGGAGTGCGCACGAGCTTTTGAGGAGCTGAAGAATCGTTTGACCACGGCGCCCGTGTTGACGTCGCCATGTGGTACAGATGGGTTTGAAATATATAGCGATGCGTCAGGAAGCGGCTTAGGCTGCGTTCTCCTGCAGTTTGGCAAGGTGATCGCTTATGGTTCACGTCAATTGAAAGTGCATGAGCGTAATTACCCCGTCCATGATTTGGAGTTGGCGGCGGTGATCTTTTCGCTAAAATTGTGGCGGCATTATCTATATGGCGTGAAAGTAGACATTTATACCGATCATAAAAGTTTAAAGTATCTGCTTGATCAAAAAGAGTTGAATATGCGACAAAGGAGGTGGATGGAATTCCTTGGGGATTTTACATTCGATATTCATTATGTTCCCGGAAAGGGAAATTTGGTCGCTGATGCCTTGAGTCGTCGAACTCCAGTACGGGCAAATTGGTTGCAGATACATGATGAGAGGTTAATCCAGGAGTTGGAAGCCTTGGAGATATCTTGTGTGGAAAGAGATTCTTCGACTGTTGCATGCGTGAGCTGGTTGGAGGTTCAGTGTGACCTTGCTGACAGAGTTCGGCGGGCAACGGAGTTGGATGAAAGTCTCCAACGCTATGCAAAGGAGGGATCTGGTGATCAGTTCTCCTGGGATGATGGCTTATTACGAAAAGATGGCCGATTGTGCGTCCCTAGTGCGGGTAAATTGCGGGAAGAACTTCTATATGAAGCACATTTTACAAAGTATTCAATTCACCCTGGGAGCACAAAAATGTACAAGGACATGAAGAAACTGTTCTGGTGGCCTGGTTTAAAGAAGGACATAGCCGCGTATGTGGCTAAATGTCGCACTTGTGCTTTGGTAAAGGCAGAATGTCAACGGCCGAGTGGTTTCCTGAAGTCGTTGCCGGTTCCGCAATGGAAATTTGAGGATATTTCTATGGATTTCGTGCACGGATTGCCGAGATCTCAGCGTGGCCATGACTCAATCTGGGTGATTGTAGACCGGTTGACAAAGGTGGCTCATTTTATACCAAACAAGCGGGACGATTCAGTGGAAACGTTGGCAAAGCTCTATGTGGAGCAGATAGTTCGATTGCACGGTGTTCCCCGGAGCATCGTAAGTGACCGAGATGGGCGCTTTACTTCAAAGGATTGGAGATTAGTTCATCAGATGTTGGGCACGAAGTTAGCATTCAGTACGGCCTTTCACCCGCAAACGGATGGCCAAACTGAACGAACCAACAGAACGATGGAGGATATGCTCCGTATGTGCGCCCTGGACTTCGGTAAGAAGTGGGAAGAACATCTTATTATGGTGGAGTTTGCCTATAATAATAGCTATCAAGCGAGTATAGGCATGGCCCCATTTGAAGCGCTGTATGGTCGCAAGTGTCGTACACCGCTAGCTTGGGCAGAAACTGGCGAGACTAAACTTTTAGGCAAAAAGGAAGTCGAGGATGCTACCTCAACAATACGCTCTATTCGAGAGAGGCTCTTAATAGCCCAAGATCGGCAGGCCAAGTATTACAATGCTAAGCACCGGAACGTGGAGTTCGCGGTGGGTGACTGGGTCTATTTAAAGATTAAGCCCTTCAAAGGCGTATCTCGGATTCGGCGATTGAAAAAGCTAAGTCCGCGCTACCTTGGTCCGTTTGAAGTAGTGGAGCGAATTGGGGAAGCCGCCTATCGACTAGCTCTTTCATTGGAATTGAGTGGATTGCATGACGTGTTTCACATCTCGGTGTTACGCAAAGCAGTCAAGGATCCAGCTCATATAGTTGAAAATGATCGAGTGCCAGTTGAGTATGGGCTAACGACAAAAGTGAAGCCTATACGAATAGAGGATCGAGCCGAGAAACAGTTGCGGAACAAGGTAATCGGGATGGTCAAAGTCCGGTGGGACAATTGTGGCCGATAAGAGCTAACATGGGAGCGCGAGCAGACCATGCGAGCCGAGTTTCCCGAGTTATTTTCGTAACTTGTTCACTCGTTGTATATGTAATAAAAACCCATAAATGTTTTGTTATTTTCTCCCTATTGTTTTCAAATTTCGGGACGAAATTTTATTAAGGGGGGGAGGATTGTAACACCCCAAAAATCTCAAAATATGGTTGTACACAATTTTGGGTTGGAGGCTGTTAGACACGGCCTGGGACACGGGCGTGTCCCAGGGCGTGTCGGGTGTACACGGCCTGGGACACGGGCGTGTCCCAGGGCGTGTTCAGGCTGATCGACGTTTGAGAGTCGACGATCGTCGAGCCTGGGACACGGCCTTCGACACGGGCGTGTCCCAGGGCGTGTTCGAATTAATTTTCGAAATTGACCTATTCAAGTCAGAGCAAGACACGGCCTTGAACACGGCCTTGAACACGGGCGTGTGGGGCTGGACACGGGCGTGTCAGCTGCCGTGTTCCGACCCGTGTACTGGTTTTGGAAATCGGTGAGTACCGTGTAACAGGAGACACGGGCGTGTCTCATGACTGACACGGGCATGTCAGGTTCGACACGGGCGTGTCGATGCCCGTGTTCTCGAATATTTCAGTCGGTGCGACTGCCGCGTGTGCCGCTTAAGGGTACACGGCCTGTGACACGGGCGTGTCACAGGCCGTGTCGGCCAAATTTCAGGGGAATTTTCAGTAGATCGTGGCCCTTCATTTTCTTTAAATAAAATCCTATGGCTGGAGTTCATTCCTGGGCTGATAAGGCCGGGAAAGGGGGGGAGAAGCTCATTCTTCTTTTCATCTTCTCTTTCTAAAGTAAGAGAGAGGTGAGAGCAAGGAGGAAGAAGAGGAAGTGGAGTCCGGCTGCCGGTGGTGCTGCGGTGGTCCAAATTGCGAGCCGAGTTCGGATTTGCGAAGGCAACGCTGCTGCGAAAGCTTTCATCCGTCTCAAATTTCTCTCCATGGCTCCGAAGCGAACTCCAAGGGTAACGATTTCCTGCTTGGACATGTGAAGTCCTTAATTACTGCATTGCATAGGGAAAACCCTTCCCCGCGAGTGTGCGGTGGGTTGTGGCATCCCTTGGGGTAGATATGTGAAGTCCCCCTTGTTAGAGTCCGGAATTGGAGTACGGATCTAGGCATGCTGTGTGAAGCCCATCTGGACATGGTCTGGATTGGTGATGCTTGGTTGCATATCGGAGAAGACTCCGTGATCATTGCTTGTATGCATGATGGAAAGTACTGGAGGAAGTCCAGGAAGTGTTGAGAGTTGGACTCTCTTGTAGCCGTGAGTGCTACTTTGTGGAAGGTTGAGCCGTGAGGCTGCAACTAGGAAATGGTGGAACGGGCAAGGTGAAACTGTACCCGCGTCAGTCCAGGCGTGAGTCTGACGATGTGAGCAACGGGAAAGGTGGATCTGTACCCGCGTTATGGTTGTCTAACCTTGGGTGCTTAAGACCCTGTTAGGATCACATAGCGAGAGCCGACGGCCGGTGAGCCGATCAGGCTAGAATGCTCATAGTGCGCCGTTATGTCTGGGACCTCTGAACGGTGTGAATGTGCCCTGAGTGCACGGAGCGTCGGGCCGTCGAGCCGACGTTTGTGATATGTGACTGTGCGGGCGTGCACGTCTTGCTTGAATGGCTATATATATCATGTTGGATGAATGCTTTGCAGGGATGGAATTCCGCTGCCCCGTGCCAGGGGCAGGGTCGTTATAATTGGTCAGCTGAATGCTGACCGTTGCCCTGTTTTGCCACCGTTTGGTGGATTGGTTCTTACAGGTGCTGGAGGAGCTGGTCCGAGCGGGACTTAGCGGGCTGAAGCCCAAAGCTGCATTGCTGCCCTCGAAGGCATTGTTTTGTTTCTTTTCTTCATGTGTGGCCGGCCTGCGTGCCGATGTATGTAAACCACACTCTTGTTAAGAGAAACTGTTGTAAGGCCTTAAGGCCAGACTCTTTTGATGTATACTTATATTCCTATGTTAGTGGACAATGTTGTTTATCTTGAGTTCATTAATTCAACCGTGAAGCTTCCGCTAGAATGCTCTGTGTTAGGATGCGTTGGTTATGATATTATTTAGTAGCGTCTCCGCCTGTTTGTGGAATATGGTGTGGGGCCCCGGCCGGACCCTCTATTATATTCTTCTTGACGGGTAGAGGTGTTACATTATGATAGCTCTTCCTTCACTAAGATTTCTGGCTATAAAACTGGAGATGAGGCAAGCTCAGGTGAATTACTAGTTGATCCACATGAGATTAACTCTGGGACTGAATAGAAGAAACTCATACATATGTTTGGTAAACTGCTATCTGTTTTAGTCAAAAGAAAGAAGCTTGTTAAAGAACAAGCTATATAAATTGAATCACTAAAAAGTGTTGAGTATCTTCATAAGATGGATACTCAGAAACTTGGTCTTCAGGGGTCTAAGTTAACAAAGTTAACCAAGATCAGTGATGATCAAATAAATGAAATTAAAAAAAGGATGCAATCATTAAGGAGCTAGAAACCAAACTCCTAAATGAAAGGAAATTGGTTGGGCAGTTCTCAAAACCAAAGACTATTTTGCCTATTATAGACACCTTCACAGGAAAACCTAGAGGTGGTCTGGGGTTTATTAAACCCAAGAGAAGGAGGGGAAAAAAGCAAAAGGGATCAAAGGGTCAGACCATTCCACAATCAGTTGTACAATCTAATAATCGAAGAGAACATCTTAAGGTTATGAGACAAGACCCATCTTGTGTTCACAATCAAGATAAAGCCAAAAGTGCTAACTCCTGTCCAAAGGTATGTCAGCACAAAAATTCTTTTATTCCTCCTTAAAGGAGATATAATAGATTTGAATGCTGGTGATGTGGAAAGATAGGATACTTTTCACTAGATTGCTGGTTCAATCCAACAGTGCCTCATAGTCTGAAGACAATTCTTTTCAAGAGATCAACTAGTGGCTTTGATAGAGTCACACCTAACAATAACCTAGGACCCACGACTATTTGGGGTCCTAAGGAAAAGTTATTTCTTATTTTGCAGGAATGTCCAAGCTCTAGACTAATCTGGTACTTGGATAGTGGATTCTCCAAACATATGACTAGAACAAGAAGAAATCTGAGAGAATATATTCCCGTGGAAAATGGACCAAAAGTGATCTTTGGAGGAGCTGACAAAGGAATCACCAAAGGTTATGGTAAGATCAAAAATGGTCTAGTCATAATCACTCATGTAGCTTATGTGGAAGGGGTGCAACACAACCTTTTAAGCATAAGCCAATTTAGTGATTTGGGATATGACACATTGTTCAACAGAGATGAGTGCTAAATAAAAAGATCAAGTGACCAAGAGGTCATCTTGAATGGCACTAGATGTGGAAATGTATACTGTTTAAACTTTCTATGTATTAAGTCTGACTCACCCCTATGTCTAGATGAAAGTGAGAAAGCTTCACAATGTGTTATATGGCACAAGAGGCTAGCCCACTTGAACTGTATGGATTTAGGCAAACTATACAACAAGGAGCTTGTTAGGAATGGTCCTAACATGAGATGCACTATGGAGAACATCTGCCCAACATGCCAAAGAGGCAAGCAAACTAAAGCTTCATTCAAATGATGTGAATCCAAAGACTCTGTGAGGTGTTTATACCTCCTACATATGGACTTGTTTGGTCCTATGCCAGTTCATAGCTTAGTAAGGAGAGTCTATACATTTGTAATTGTTGATGACTACTCCAGATTTACTTGGGTATTCTTCTTAAAGAAAAAGTCTGAAACTCTTGATGTCTTCAAGAATTTTGTGAAGCAAATTCAAAATGAACTTAACAGTACTGTGGTCAAAATAAGAAGTGACCATGGAACTGAATTCCAATCTTATTATATGACAAAGTTTTGTGAAGAACTAGGAATTCAGCAAGAATTTTCTTCACCAAGAACACCCCAACAAAATGGAATAGCTTAGAGGAGAAATAGAACTCTCATTGAAGCTTGTAGAACCTTGCTAAGTGATTCCTCACTTTAAGAATATTTCTGGACTGAGACACTTAACACAGCTTGTCATGTTCTAAATAGGGCTTCAATCAACAAGAGATTAAACAAAACTCCATATGAACTTATGAAGGGCAGAAAAAAAAACATAGCCTATTTTAGAATCAGTTGGGTATTGCATCCATAATAACCCAGATTTGCATGAAGTCACCCTTAAACTAAGATGAATTAAGTTGTATTTGATATCCTATTCTAGTTGAATGTTTGCAGATTCTCAGTGCTAAGCGTAGACTAATGTTAGTCTACAGTGGGTAAGGAACACAGGACTATATAGTGTAATCCTTCACTGGTTGATCCAAAGTGTTGACTCATGTGTAGCCTCTCAATTGAAATACACTTCATGTTCAAACATTGGGAACATGGGATTAAGATAGGACTAGAATAAAACATTCTCTAAAATTCTTGAAAAATTATCTAAGTCCAATTCTCGAGAAGCAACTTCAGAGTTCTCGAGAAGTGTAGTTTAGTTCTCGAGAAGCTCTTATAGTTCTCGAGAAGCTTAACTACAAAGTTCATGAGAAGTCTGGACAGATTCAAGAAATTTTTTTAAGTTATAGTTCTCGAGAAGTCCTCTTTGTTCTCGAGAAGTCTTGGTCAGTCCTCGAGAAGCCTAAGGTATAGTTCCTGAGAAGTCTTACTTGTTCTCGAGAAGCTTGGGTTCAGTTCTCGAGAACTGCCAACTCAATTTCTTGAATAGTCAAGATTTGCCTCAGAAATTTTTCTAAGTTAAGTTCTCGAGATGTCTTCCTTTAGTTCTCGAGAAGTCCTCCCTCAGTTCTCAAGAAGTCTTCCTCTTTATTCTCGAGAAGTTCAGAAAAGTTTCTAAGTGCTTGTTCTCGAGTAGTTCAGGAAAGTTTCTAAGTGTTTATTCTCGAGAAGTCAATTAGTTCTCGGACCTAAACCTTGTGTTCTCGAGAAGTCCAAACCTCTTCTAAAGAATTTAGTTCCCGAGAAGTCTTGACAGTTCTCGAGAACTCATATCCTAGTTCTCGAGAACTATAGCCACTTCTCGAGAACTAAGTCGACTTTCTAGGATTTTTTTTTTCTAATTCCAGAACGGCCGAAATTTCAAATAACTCGACGTGATTGGTCCACGTGTCGTCATTAATATCTTTTCTAGCTGTTAAGGGTAATCCTATATAAAGTCTTTTCACTAAGACATAACCCTAAGCAGAATAGAAAAAGAAGAATCTTTTAAGAGAGGATTCCGTACTTTTCAAAGTTACTGGTTCGGCCGACTATTCTCAAGAACGACATTCTGAAGTCGCCGCTCTCGTCAAGATCGATCTCTCTGCATTCGATCTAGAAGATCTACAGATTAAGGAATCGTTTTTCTCTCCTTGATCGAGTAGATTCAAGCCTTCTCAGGTCAGATTTTCAAAGGATCTTCTTCTAAAAATTCTGAAAGAGCTGCAACAATCCAAGAAGAAGACCTAGAGACAAATTCTTTCAGATCTGAGAATATTTTTATTTGTATTTTCAAACTCTATTTGTAAATCTTGTAGGAGATTATTCTCCGAGTATAGGAGCGTTGTTCTCCGAGTGGTAGGAAGTTTTTTTTTATCTTCCGAGTGTTGATCCATTTGGATCGAGTTTGTAGGAACTTTGTTCCTAGGCGTAGGATTGTTTTCAATCCGAGATAGTGGGGTAGCCGAGTCTAGTGATTTGCTAGATCAGTGAGGTAAAGTAGACGTACACAAGTTTGGGGAACCACTATAAATCTTCTTATCTTTCTTTGATTGCTTGTGCAAGATTGCTAAAATTATTATTCCGTAATTAGACACACGATTCACCTATTCACCCCCCTCTAGGTGATTTAGGTTGACAACTTTCCAGTTTCAATTGGTATCAGAGGGAGGTTGATCGTTAAAAGGTTAACACCTTGATCTGATCCTTCCCAAGTTGTCTTTATAGAAGTATCAAGCATGAGTAAGACCAAGGATTTTGCTAAGCTCCCTATATGCACTAAGACCAATTTTCCTACGTAGAAGGAAAGAGTTAAATTCTTCATGGAAGCAGTGGACTCTCGGATCTTCATTATTGTTGAAGAAGTTCTGTATGTTCCTATGATTGCATCTACAATAGATCCAACCAGAGAAGTCCCAAAGAAGTTGATGGACTTGGATAAGGACGAAATTGCACTTGTCTCCCTGGATAAGAAAGCTAAAAATATTATAGCAAGTGCAATCGATGACTCGATGCTGCAAAATCTGATTCATTGCCAGTCTACCAAGGAGATGTGGCAATCCATTGTGACTCTGATGGAAGGCATTGAAGAAGTTAGGGATGATCAGAGATCCCTTCTAAGTCAGAAGTATGAAGCCTTCAGGCAAGGTCAAAAGGAAACCATAGCTGATACCTTTGAGAACTTCTTCAAGATAGTCAATGGCCTAAGAGTTTATGGCCGAGTCTTCACAAATGGGGAACTTAATGACAAATTCTTAAGATCAATGACCAAGGAATGGGATAATAATGTATGCGCCATTCGGGAGTTCGGAAGGTTAGCCGAGATGGACTCACAGAATCTGTTCGGAAAGCTTATGTCTTACGAGCTTCAAATAAACTCAAGAAAAGCTAAAGAAGAGATGAGCAGGTCTGCATCCAAGGAGAAGCCTGTCTCTCTGAAGGAAGATAGCTTAAGGAAGACAAAGGCTAGCTCTCCTGCCCCAGCTCCTAAAGCTGATGAAGAAGAATCATCTTAGCCAAGCTCCTCTGGGTCAGAGCTATCTGATGGAGAGTTATCTCTACTCTCAAGGCAGTTAAAGAAATTCTTCAACAAGAAGAAGCAATGGAAAGGCAAGGATGCCTCCTATAGAAAATCACGCAATGATGGTGATCGTCATATAAAAGGCTCAAGAGGCAACGACAGGTATGGTTCTAAACCGAATAAACATTATTCGACTGACATTGTTTGTTATTGTTGTAATAAGCTAGGTCACATCATTGCGGATTGCCCTAACAAGAAGAAAGAGGGTGGCAAAAGAGAAGAGAAGAAGTCCTACAATAAAAAGAGGACAGAAAAGAGCCTGTTAGCCAAGAAGGGCAAAACCCTCAGTGACTCCGACTCATCTGAGTCGAGTGCAGAAGAGGAAGAAGCATACTTTGGGCTAATGTCTCTAACTGATGATGAACAAGTCCCCTAGTTCACTGGGGAGGTAAAATCTCACTCTTTAATAATCTTATGATGATAATGAGCAAGAGGGCTATGCCTCAGAGGATGAATCTGATCTCATGGGACAATATAAGGAGTTACTCAAGGCTTACGACAAATGTCGCCAAGTCGTTAAAACTCAAGCTAATGAGATAAAATCTCTAAAAGCTACAGAGAGCACCTTAAGAGAAGATGTCTCAAAGACTGACTCTCTCAAGGAAGACTTCAATAAATCTATTGAAGAATATAATAAGGCTCTTGAGCACCTTGACCTTAAGGAGAAAATCATCAAGGAGTTTGAAGAACAACTCTCGGCTGAAAAGAAACTTGTAGAAGGTTTCTCTAAGCCTAAGACTGTACTTCCTCTGATTGCTAAATTCTCAGCTAAGGCCAAGGGTGTTGGTCTAGGCCACAAAGGTGCTCCTAGTAAATCCTCTAGGAGAAATAAGGCCAAGAGAAATAATAAGGATGCCAAGAAGGCCTTGGCCGAGGAAAAAGGGAAAGCTCCTTTGGAGCCAGTCTCGTTCAAGAAAGTTATCTTTCCTGGGAACGAATTCGACTATGAGTCCACCTATGGACACTTCACTAGGCCGATCCCGGAGAAGTCTATGTTAAGGTACCAAGGTTGGACTCTCCCTCGTAACTTTAGCGAGAGTGTCTTCAAGGCACCTTATGAAGAGATTCAACTTCAGAGCTATGGACCTTATGCTCATGGTCATAACATATAGAAGGCACCAAAGGTAAAACCTGTTGTGGAAAAGCCTATGAAGGAGAACACTTCATGTAGTTACCATCATCATGAAGCTTCTTCCTCCAAGAATGCTATCCCTGCTGGACCTCCTCTCAAGAAGGTCAAGCAGGAGATTATAAGGCAAAGATACAACAAATTTGACTGTTGGTGTTGTGGTAGAGTTGGTCACTTTGCCATAGACTGTTGGTTCAATCCTAGAAATGCTGCAACTCCTCAAGTTAGCAATGTGAGAATGACCACTCATGAGGCTAATACTCGTTGGGGGAGTATTATAACTCGAGACCAAGGACCCAAACGTGTTTGGGTTCCTAAGGCTAAGTGATTATAATTGCAGGTACGTCCAAAGGCCATTAAAACACCAATCTGGTACTTGGACAGTGGATGCTCTCGACACATGACCGGGACAAGAAGCCTACTCCAGGATTTCACTCTAGTCTGCAATGGACCAAAGGTCATCTTTTGAGGTTCAGACTGAGGGATAATTAAAGGCTACGGTATGATCACTAACGGTAATGTATCCTTTTCAGATGTAGCTTATATGGAGGGTGTTGGGTATTGTATCCACAATGTACCTGATTTGAAGAAGCCCCTGTACAAGCTAAGGTAAATAGACAATGTGTTTGATGAAATCTTTTAAGTTGTGCTTGCAGTTATTCCACGCTAAGTACACACCAATGTCAGGGTGTAGTGGGTCAATATACACTGGTCTGCTCAATGTAATCCCTCGTTGAGCAGATTAGTGTGTTGGCCTACGTGTACTCTCTCCATTGGGGTGTACTTAATTTCAAGTACAGGGCTATGATAAAGCAAGAGCAGACAAGGAGCAAGGATGGGCCAAAGACCAGCTCACGGGACGAAAGACGAAAATCGTCTAAGTGTAATTCATCGAGAATCACTACGTGATTCTCGCCGACTCGTCGAGAATCACTAGTGATTCTCTACGAGTCGTCGAGAATCACTAGTTGACTCTCGCCGGGTTGGGCCGGCTGTCTTGATACAGACAGGAAAATTATCTAAGGAAGAATCGTCGAGAATCATTATGATTCTCGCCGATTCGTCGAGAATGACCTTGCATTCTCGACGATTCGGTGAGAATCAAAAGTGATTCCCACCGATTCTCCCCGGCCCCTACAACCTGTGTTGCCTGAATTCACTAAGTAGAATTCGGCGAGAATCGTAGGTGATTCTCGCCGATTCGTCGAGAATCACCTTCGATTCTCGCCGATTTTGTCTTGGCAAATTTTCAGAAAATTCTGGACCGGTCCACGTTACCTGCAGCTATTTGAACCGGACTTTGGTCTTGGCTTTGGTGGGACCCACAACGGTCATCTCTTGACCTAATATATATATAACCCGTATGTATGAACAGGAGACATATGAAAAACGCGAATTCAAAAAGGACGAGCCGCCGTCGAGCCCTAAATCCCCGATCTTGCTCCGCCGATCGTCTCCGCCGTTCGCGTAGTAGTCGCCGCTGTTGATCTCAAGTTCTTCCAGATCACCAGCGACAGAAGCTTAGGTTAGCATAGCGTCTCATGCGTCTAACTAGAGATCCCTTGTCTCTTGATTCGTTGATCGGGAAAAACCTTCCCCTTCCGAATCGATCGAGACGACCGATCCTGGTGTGACCGTTGGAAGACCTTGCTTCCTTTGCTACAAAGTTTGAATCAAGATAGCACAGCAGCAGCTCTCCGTCGCCGCCGCTTATTCCGAGAACCTTGCCGCCGCTCCAAGACTCCGCCGGTTTCGGGAAGATTCAATCCAAGTGAGATCTAGGGTTATGGACTCTTCGTTGACTTCAAGAACACGTCGTCAAATGAAGAGGGACACCTTAGTCTCCAAACGTCGTTTGTATTTCTTACAAGCTAGTTTCAATTTCTTTGTAAAGGACCGATTGGTCTCTAGTTGTAAGGGTTGGGTGCAACCCGTGTTGTGGGAGTGGTGACTCCTACGTGTGGAAGGGTTCCTTCCGTTAGTGCCAGGATTGGATTTCAATCCTGTTGGTGAAGTGACCGAGTCGTCCCTGATTGGGAGATAGGTCGAAGGGGGGAAGTGGACGTACCCAAATCGGGGAACCACTATAAATTGCCTGTGTACTCTCTGTGCTTTGTTGTTTTATTTTCTTGTGCAGGTACAATTTTAATTCCACTAACACGCTGCAAAGACACCTATCCCCCCCCCAAAGGTGAAGATAGTTGACACTAGGTGGACTTTCAAGTGGTATCAGAGGGAGGTTTCTCATCAAAAAGGTTCACACCTTGAGTAGAATCCTGCCACCAGTGTCAAGAAGCAGTCAGATATCTTCCATGGACGGACTCAAGCACTCCGGCAAAATCCCAGTATGCACCAGACTAAACTTTCCTATCTGGAAGGAAAGAATCAGATTCTACATGGAAGCAGTCGACCCCCCGGTTCTTCATGATAGTGGAGGAGGGACCTTACATTCCCACTAAGGCCTCCACCATTGATCCTACCAAGAAAGTACCCAAGAAACTTTCGGAAATGGACAAGGACGAAATGGTGCTATTCGGACTCGACAAGAAAGCTCAGAACATCCTGGTGAGCGCAGTTGACGACTCTATGATGCAGAACTTCAGCAACTGCAGGACAGCCAAGGATCTCTGGAGCTGTCTGATTGTCCAAATGGAGGGCACAGATGAAGTGAGGGACGATCGGAGATCCCTCCTCAATCAGAAATATGAGGCCTTCAGACAAGGGCCAAAGGAGGAGATCGGAGTCACCTTCGAAAACTTCCTCAAGATCGTTAATGCACTCAAAGGATATGGAAGAGTGTTCACTGACGGTGAACTCAATGATAAGTTCCTTAGGTCCCTCACTAAGGAATGGGACACAAAGATCTGCGCCATCCGCGAGTTTGGCAGACTTGCGGAAACCGACCCTCAGATTCTGTTCGGGAAGCTCATGTCCTATGAGCTTCAGTTGAACACAAGGAAGGCTGAAGAGGAAGCAGAGAAAGCCGCGGCCAAGGAAAAGACGGTGGCCCTGAAAGCCATTCATCCCAGAAAGTGCAAGGGTATCGCTTCTTCCCGTGCGTGGAAGAGGGATGAAGAGGAAGACTCTGAGCCAAGCTCCTCCGGCTCAGAGTTATCTGAGGAAGATTTATCCTTTATCACACGGGAATTCAAGAAGTTCCTCAAGCTGAGGAATCAGAGAAAGAGAAACGGCTCCTCCTCAAGGGATCAGAAGAAGAACTATTCCTCTGACAGGTATGTTTCCAATCCGAACAAACACCGCTCTTCTGACATTATATGCTTTGGTTGCAACAAGCCAGGACACGTCGTGGCCGATTGCCATCATGGCAAGAGGGAAAAGGGAAAGGGAGAGGAGCACAGGTCCTCAAAAGACAAGAAGAAGGAGAGGAGTTACATCGCAAAGAAGCCAAAGAAGCTGAGTGAATCTGACACGTCAGACACCAACGATGATGAGGAATCCTACTTTGGGCTAATGGGTCGCTCCGACTCAGAAGGAGAATGCCCCCCATTTACTGGGAAGGTAAAGCTCACACCCCTCTCTCCGACTCTGACTCTGATCCTGAGTCTCAGGATGATGACCCTGAGGATAGCCCTTATGCCCTTGAAGCTGAGCTCCTCGATAAGTATGAGCTTCTGCTCAATACATTCCTGAAATGTCGAAAGAAACTGAAGGCTGAGAAAAAGGAAGTTAAATTCCTTAAAGGTGAGAGTGTATCCCTGAGGGAAGAGATCACCAGTTTGATATCCCTCCGACAGGAGCACTTGGACCTGACTTCAAAGCATTCAGAGTCTCTTAAGCTCCTTGATCTTAAGCAGGAGGAAGTCGACAAGTTGGAAGAACTACTTGCGGCAGAAAGGAAGATCGTCAAGAGCTTCTCTATGCCAAAAACTGTTCTTCCATTAGTTGATACCTTCTCTGCTCAAGCCAAAGGAGATGGCTTGGGGCATGTAGGGGTATCTAGCTCCTCATCCAGGAGAAACAGGAACAGGAGGAAGAATAAGTCTGCCAAGAAAGCCTCTGCTGATAAGAAAGGAAAGGCCCCACTGAGCCCTGTTGAGTTCAGAAAGCCTAGCTTTCCCTGTAACCAACATGACTTTGAGTCAACATATGGGCATCACTTCAGGCCCTCGGTTGCAAAGCCGAAGAGCCGATATGATGGGTGGACCTTTCCCCGTAACTTTAGTGAGAGTGTCTTCAAGGCACCTTATGAGGAAATCCACTTGGGAAATTATGGTCAATTCTCTAGCGGCCATAATAGGAAGCAGGCACCTAAGGCCAAGCCTGTTACACTGAAAATCCAAGAGGTGAAGAAGTCATGTGACTGTGGTCATCATGTTGCCTCCACCTCCAGGTCTTCGGCCCTAGCTGAACCCCACGTTTCAAGGGTAAAGCAGGCGCCCAAGAGGAAGTATAACAGGTTTGATTGCTGGTGCTGTGGCAAAATTGGTCACTTTGCCGTGGATTGTTGGTTTAATCCAAGGTATAACGAGACTCCTTATGTTAGCAGTGCGAGGCCGACCACTCGTAGGGCTAACCAATCGAGGGGGAGTATGCTAACAAGGAACCTAGGACCCAATACATATTGGGTTCCTAAGGAAAGGTAATTCTTTTTTGCAGGATAGTCTAGGTAGCCAGGTACATGATGAGACCTAGACAAAAGATGTTCCAGGCTTGCCATGGAACAAGATTAAGGGAAAAGAGACAACGCTAACTACGATGAAAGGCTTGAACAGCTAAGTTTAGATAAGACTGCTAAAGGTGCAACTCCCAAGTACGTCAAGGTTTCCACCTCGACGTCAGCTGGAGAAGTTGACGAGCAGGATGGAGAAAATCTTCCGGAAGAAGGAGAAGCCCGAGAAGATGTCAAAGCTCTAGATGCCAGATTCCTAGAGCTCCGACACGTGAGGGATCATCCTAGAGAACAGATCATCGGAGATACTCATGACGGTGTCAGAACTCGAAGAGGACGCAGGGATGACAGGAAAAGCACTTCCGGGACGTGTCAATTCCTCGGAAGAAGGCTTATCTCATGGAACCGCAAGAAGCAGAATTGTGTAGCAACTTCCACAGCAGAGTTTGAGTATATTTCGGCTGGGAGCTATTGCGCACAACTTCTATGCAGTTAGCAGACTATGATATCCAGTTCAAGGAAGTACCGATGTACTGTGACTCCTCCAGTGCAATTGCTATTGCCAACAATCCGGTATCGCACAGCAGAACGAAGCATATTGAAGTGCGTTACCATTTCATTCGGGAGCACGTGGAGAACAAGGACATCTCTCTCTGCTATGTTCCCACTGACAAGCAGATGGCAGACATTTTCACAAAGCCCCTTGACGAGGCCAAGTTCAGTATGTTCAAAACTGAATTGGGGATGCTAAACTACGAGGAATGAAGAATACAGAAGCTCAAGGCTCATGCGTCTAGGGGGAGCCTCTGCTAGGAATTTAGTGAAAGCAAAGGTACAAGAACTGAGGGGGAGCATGGTGTCATATGTGTCAGTCCCCAATTTGCAAAAGCCGAAAAGGGGGAGATTACCCTCTCGGCTAAGGCTAAGGTGGCTCCAAGTTTGCTCTCAAGAAATTGGTAATGAATATTTCTCTCAACTCAATTTTAAGTTTAGGGTTTTCATTCCTATATGCTCTATTCACCTTAGCTTGTAGGGTTTAGGCTTCTTCAAATAGGGGGAGATTGTTGGGTATTGTATCCACAATGTACCTGATTTGAAGAAGCCCCTGTACAAGCTAAGGTAAATAGACAATGTGTTTGATGAAATCTTTTAAGTTGTGCTTGCAGTTATTCAACGCTAAGTACACACCAATGTCAGGGTGCAGTGGGTCAATATACACGGGTCTGCTCGACGTAATCCCTCGTTGAGCAGATCAGTGTGTTGGCCTACGTGTACTCTCTCCATTGGGGTGTACTTAATTTCAAGTACAGGGCTATGATAAAGCAAGAGCAGACAAGGAGCAAGGATGGACCAAAGACCAGCTCACGAGACGAAAGACGAAAATCGTCTAAGTGTAATTCGTCGAGAATCACTAGGTGAATCACTAGTGATTCTCTACGAGTCGTCGAGAATCACTAGTTGATTCTCGCCGGGTTGGGCCGGCTGTCTTGATACAGACAGGAAAACTATCTAAGGCAGAATCGTTGAGAATCATTATGATTCTCGCCGATTCGTCGAGAATGACCTTGCATTCTCGACGATTCGGTGAGAATCAAAAGTGATTCCCACTGATTCCCACCGGCCCCTACAACCTGTGTTGCCTGAATTCACTAAGTAGAATTCGGCGAGAATCGTAGGTGATTCTCGCCGATTCGTCGAGAATCACCTTCGATTCTCGCCGATTTTGTCTTGGCAAATTTTCAGGAAATTCTGGACCGGTTCACGTTACCTGCAGCTATTTGAACCGGACTTTGGTCTTGGCTTTGGTGGGACCCACAACGGTCATCTCTTGACCTAATATATATATATACCCCGTATGTATGAACAGGAGACATACGAAAAACGCGAATTCAAAAAGGACGAGCCGCCGTCGAGCCCTAAATCCCCGATCTTGCTCCGCCGATCGTCTCCGCCATTCGCGCAGTAGTCGCCGCTGTTGATCTCAAGTTCTTCCAGATCACCGGTGACAGAAGCTTAGGTTAGCATAGCGTCTCATGCGTCTAACTAGAGATCCCTTGTCTCTTGATTCGTTGATCGGGAAAAACCTTCCCCTTCCGAATCGATCGAGACGACCGATCCTGGTGTGACCGTTGGAAGACCTTGCTTCCTTTGCTATGAAGTTTGAATCAAGATATCACAGCAGCAGCTCTCCGTCGTCGCCGCTTATTCCGAGAACCTTGCCGCCGCTCCAAGCCTCCGCCGGTTTCGGGAAGATTCAATCCAAGTGAGATCTAGGGTTGTGGACTCTTCGTTGACTTCAAGAACACGTCGTCAAACGAAGAGGGACACCTTAGTCTCCAAACGTCGTTTGTATTTCTTACAAGCTAGTTTCAATTTCTTTGTAAAGGACCGATTGGTCTCTAGTTGTAAGGGTTGGGTGCAACCCGTGTTGTGGGAGTGGTGACTCCTACGTGTGGAAGGGTTCCTTCCGTTAGTGCTAGGATTGGATTTCAATCCTGTTGGTGAAGTGACCGAGTCGTCCCTGATTGGGAGATAGGTCGAAGGGGGGAAAGTGGACGTACCCAAATCGGGGAACCACTATAAATTGCCTGTGTACTCTCTGTGCTTTGTTGTTTTATTTTCTTGTGCAGGTACAATTTTAATTCCGCTAACACGCTGCAAAGACACCTATCCCCCCCCAAAGGTGAAGATAGTTGACACTAGGTGGACTTTCAGAGGGGTTGGAACACAATCTCATAAGTATAAGTCAACTATGCGACAAAGGATATATAGTTGAATTCCACGCTGACAAGTGCTTGATAAAGTCTGTTGACAATATGGAAACAATTCTATCAGGCACTCGAAGCAGAAATATATTTTGCTTAAATTTCATTTGTATAAATTCTTCTACACCAGTGCGTCTTTTTGCAAAAGATAGTGCGTCTCTTGGTGACCAATGACACAAGAGGCTAGCACATATTAATTTTAAAACTATTAATAAATTGTTCTCCAAGAACTTTGTACGTGATTCCCCTAATGTCAAGCACGTCAAAGAGAGACCTTGTCATGCATGCATAAAAGGCAAGCAAATAAGGACTACCTTTAAAAGCATTGTAGGCAAAAATTCTAATAGGTGTTTACACCTACTTCATATGGACTTGTTCGGTCCACTGTAAGTTAGAAGTTTAGGAGGTAAGGATTATACGTTGGTAATTGTTGATGACTACTCGCGTTTTGCGTGGGTGTTTTTTCTGAAACACAAGTCAGATACCTTTGATATCTTTACAAATTTTGTCAGGCAGGTCCAGAATGAATATAACTGTTCCATAGTCAAAATCAGAAGTGATAATGGAATGAAGTTCAAATCTGGGGCCATGACAAAATTTTGTGAAAGCCTAGGTATCTTTCATGAGTTTTCCTCTCCCCATACTCCACAGCAAAATGGAGTAGCTGAGAGAAGGAATAGAACACTCATAGAGGCTTGCAGGACCATGTTGAGTGAGGCTTCACTACCGGAGTACTTCTGGGCTGAAGTCGTCAACACTGCATGCCACGTGCAAAATCGAGCCCTCATAAATAAGAATTATGATAAGACACCTTATGAACTTCTAAAATGCAGGAAACCAACAGTTTCATATTTTAAAATTTTTGGCTGCAAATGCTTGTACTTAACAATGGTAAGTATCATACTACTAAATTTAGTGAGAAAAGTTTTGAAAGTATTTTTGTAGGATATAGTAGACATAGTAAGACATATAGAGTTTTCAATAGAAAAACTCTGGTTGTAGAGGAATCCATACATGTTGTATTTGATGAGACGAGCTTGCTGCAAAGAAAATCGTCTAGTGTGCGTATTGAAGATGCAGGTTCAAGGCTCAAAGAAATCAGCTTGGATGAATCGACCGAAGGTAAAGATGAAAAGTTCATCAATATCACCTCTCCAACCCCTATTAGAGAGGTAGAGGATCAAGATGAAAATACTGTCCAAGTTGATGAAGTCACTCTAGTGGCTGAAGAAGTTCCAGATGCGAGGAACGTAGAGCTCAGACATCTGAAGGATCACCAAATGGACCAGATCATAGGAGATCCCCGAGATGGTGTCAGAACTCGTCAAGGTACAACTAACGAGAATCTCTATTTAAGTTTTCTCTCGCAGGTTAAACCAAAGAAGTTTGAGCAAGCAAACTAATATGCATCGTGGATCTTGGCCATGGAAGAAGAACTGAATCAGTTCAAGCGCTGCAAAGTTTGGACGCTTGTTCCAAGACCTAAAGGTAAAAATGTAATCAGAATGAAATGGGTCTACCAGAACAAGTTGGACGAGGATGGAACTATCATAAAGAACAAGGCCAGACTCGTCGCCAAAGGATATCGTCAAGAAGAAGGGATCGAGTTGGATCAGACATACGCTCTAGTGGCAAGGCTGGAGGCCATCAGACTGTTCCTGGCATATGCTGCACTGAAGGGAATCACCGTCTATCAAATGGACGTGAAGTCCGCCTTCCTAAATGGTGACATAAAGGAAGAGGTGTATATGGAACAACCCCCAGGTTTTGTTGATCCTAACTTACCCGAGTACGTTTATTTATTATCTAAAGCGTTGTTTGGTTTGAAATAAGCTCCTCGAGATTGGTACGAAACGCTATCTAGCTTTATCCTCGAGAACAAGTTCATAAGGGGAAAGATAGATAAGAAATTATTTCTTAGGGAAATTAAAGGCAAGATTTTGCTAGTACAAATCTATGTCGATGACATTATTTTTGGTTCTACAGACGACAACCTCTTCAAAAAGTTCTCTAAACTTATACAAGGGAAGTTTGAAATGAGTAGTATGGGAGAGCTGAAATATTTCTTAGGACTTCAGGTGAAACAATCTAAAGATTGAATTTTCATCTCACAGACGAAGTTCACCAAGGAGTTGATTAATAACTTTGGAATGGAGAGTGCAACCTCTATGAGGACTCCAATGGCCTCAGCTATGTCTCTGGACAAGGATGAGAAAGGGAAACCTTTTGATGAAACCAAATACAGAAGTATAGTTTGATCCTTGCTCTACCTTACTGCCAGTAGACCAGACATAATGTTCTCCACATGTGTCTGTGCTAGATTCCAAGTGAACTGTAAGGAATCTCACTATGCTGCATCAAAGCGGATCTTGAGATACCTTAAAGGTACACTAAATCTTGGCTTATGGTACCCAAGAAGTAATGACAGTGAACTGATTGGATTTTCAGATGCAGATTTTGCAGGAAGCAAAGATGACAGGAAAAGAACTTCCAGGACGTGTCAGTTCCTTGGAAGAAGGCTTATCTCTTGGAGCAACAAAAAGCAAAAGTCTGTCGCAATCTCAACGGCCGAGTCATAATACATTTCTGCCGGTAGTTGTTGTGCACAGTTGCTTTGGCTAAAGAACTAGCTAGAGGATTACAATATGAAGGTCAAGGACATTCCATTATTCTGTGACTCCTCCAGCGCAATCGCAATCGCAAACAACCCAGTCTCACACAGCCGGACAAAGCACATCGAGCTGAGATACAACTTCATCCGGGAGCATGTGGAGTAAGGGGATGTAGATCTGCAGTACGTGCCAACAGATCGGCAGGTTGCAGATATTTTCACAAAGCCGCTGGACAAGACCAAGTTCAATTTCTTCAAAACTGAACTTGGTCTACTTAACAAGGAAGATTAGGCCAAGGTGCTCAGTTCAAAGGCTCAAGAATCGAGGAATCTCCAAAAAGGTCAGAATTTCTCAAGTAGAAGGATAGTTCTCGAGAACCATACTTACTTCCCGAGAACTATCTTCCAGTTTTCGAGAACCATACTTACTTTCCGAGAACTATCTGCCAGTTCTCGAGAACCATACTTGCTTCCCGAGAACTATCTGCCAGTTCTCGAGAACCATCCTCGCTTCTCGAGAACTATCTGCCACTTCTCGAGAACTAAAGCTTTCCTCTCGAGAAATGGCCCGTCATTTTGCCGATTTCTGCTAACTCTTCTATTTCGCAAACCTCTTGATTTCTGTCCTAATCCAAGGTTAATTAGACTCATAATTGACATTAGTAGGGTTATATATATATATATATATAATATTTCAGAAATCTTAAATCAACCGCCATTTTAAAATCATTTCTCTCAAAACTCTTCGTCTTCTACCGTAAGAAACGTCTGTCTCCGCCGAAGTCTCACACTCAGTCCATTGCCACCATCAGCTTTCATGGCGCAGGTTTCCAAGATTGGAGTCGACAGCGAACTGGTAGTCGCAGGAATTGCAGAGATTTCAGACGATTTCCAGAACCTCCTCATTCTTCTCGAAACCGTCGGCCTCATGTTTGTTTTGATAGAACCCTGCAAGATTCTCTTTCCTAATGTCGAGGGGGTTCTTGAAGAATGCTAAGGTGAAAAGGAATGGTAAGATTATGAAAACTCAAGTCAGAGGGATCAAGATAAAGTTGAACAAGACGATAGTTTCCCAGCTTCTTAGAATGACGTTGTAGATGAGGAAGACGACCTAACTTTGGAAGACTATGACAGGACCTACTCCTTCTGTGGATTTTCTGAGGAATTTCACTCCTTAAGGAGAAACCTTTTCAATTATGTAGGGAAATTTCTTACAGACATTATTGGAAAAATCTTATGGTGCAAAACAGGGTCGATTAGTTTCATTACTAATGATCTATTTGGAGTAATGACAGCCATTGTCTCAAGGAAGAAATTTCAGTTTGGCATGATGGTATTTGAGTTGATAAGGGACATCATTCAAGCTCCCAAATTTGCAAGGATAATCTCATTGATTTTGCGAGAGATTGATCCTGTTACGTTCAAAACCTCCAAAGGTACACCGATTCACCACCTTAAGAAGATTTCCTTAGCCTCCATCTAGAGATGGGAGTTAAAGCTGAAAAACCCAAGGCAGATAGCTAAAGAAGTTGGAGCTTCTATCTCAGAGGTGAGGACCCCATCTCCTCCTCTACATCATGTTGCTGAACCATCTGGTGCAACAACTGAGGGAGAGCCTGCACACTCTACCTCAGGTATCAGAATTCCTACTCCTCCATCCAGATCTCCTCTAAGAAGCCCAGTGAGATCTCCATTCAGGAGCCCTGTGGACGTCTCTCCAGTGCCAAACCTATCAGATCTTCCAACCCAAGATATTCTCAAAGACACAAATGAAGCTATAGACAAGATGATAGAAGAGCTCACCTCAGAAGAACCTCTTTCCCCCCTTTCCAAAGATCTCCTCGAAGAACCATCTAGTGAACCCTCACCCCCAGCGACTCCTCCCTCTCCAAGAAAAGAATCAACTCCACTAGAGACCACCCTTATATCTGAAGAGGATGTGCAAGCCCCTGAGGAGGTGGAAGCCCCTCTCAGGAATCTTGATTTCTCCCTTTCTAGATTTGTTGATGAGGAGGGAGATATAGTACCTCATACAGTAAGAGCCCAGAGCTCTGTAATACTAGAAGAAATCCCCCCATGGAAAGCTCCTCCACCACCTTAGATTGATTCTACAACCTCTGCTCCTGCTACTGCTACTGTAATTGCAAATTCAGATATTCTGTCAAAGATTGAAGAAATGTTTACTAACCAGAGGAAATATTTTGATGAATCTCTTCAGACTGTTAAAGATCAGGTAACTGCCCTTGAGAAAGAAATGAGCAAAGGCTTTGTAGAGATTCAACCCAACACTGATTCTCTCAAAGGATTGTTCAGAATTGGAGGCAAAGCCATAGATCACACCATCACCAACATTGGTCAAGTCATGGACCAATCTGTCACCCTGGCAAACAATCAAATTTAGTTTGACAAAAGAGCTTAAGAGAATGTCATAAAAGTATGCAATGATGTTGGTACTTTCAAAGAAGACACCATAGACCAGCTATCTGTAGAAATAAAAAAGGGGGAGACCATAGTGACGGAACAGGTAGAAAAGCTTACTGCAAATGCCAAAACTATCTGGAATGAAAAATTAACTGCAATCAGTAAGGATGTTTTAGAACAGATTCAATCAGTAAAATTCCATACATATGATACAGTTGTCTAGATGAACAACCATATCTTCCCAGATATTCAGGTTGACCCCAACATTATTCCTCATCACTTAAATCCTCTTGCTCAAGGTGAGTCCAGCCAAGTGCCTCAACCTCAAATGCCTACATTCACTCATAGACCAGAAGATCAGGCACCTCCTCCAGCTTCCTATTCCCAAGTTTGGGATGACATTATTCCTCAAGATCAACCAGAGGTTCACATCCCCAAAAAAAAGAAGTATGGGGAAGGTCCTTCTGCTAGTAGATCTGTTCCCCAGCCAGAGGCAGAAAGAAGGAAAGCAAAGGAATTTGCTGACGTTTGGAGCCCTACTTCCAAAGCTCTAATTCTTGAAACTCTTAAACTAGTCATGGAATTTAATGAGAATATAAAACTTCACTACAGCTCAGTTGATTGGGAATTATATGAAAAGTCCATGACCAAAAGGAGGATATATGACAGAGAATATGGAAAGAATAATCCTAAAGCTCCTCCAAAGCCCCCAAGGTACTATCCTAAGCCTTTTAGTTATCAGAGGAGGCAGCAGGAAAAGCAAGACAGGCAACAACAAAGCAAAGAATGATTCTTGATGTTTTGTTTTTGAGAATTTTTTAGGAAATGGATGTTGATTCATTCTAAAACACTACTTATATATACAATTCCTAGTTTTGCATAATTGTGCCTTTAATTAATCTGTCTTTGCATTAATACTCAATTTTCTTTCTTCTAGTTCTTTCTTTATTATGATAATTCACCTTAGTGTAGAGGGTTCTGACTTCTACAAATAGGGGGAGATTGTTGGGTATTGCATCCACAATAACCCAGATTTGCATGAAGTCACCCTTGAACTAAGATGAATTAAGTTGTATTTGATATCCTGTTCTAGTTGAATGTTTACAGATTCTCAGTGCGAAGTGTAGACCAATGTCAGTCGACATTGGGTCAGGAACACAGGACCATACAGTGTAATCCCTCACTGTGTGATCCAAAGTGTTGACTCATGTGTAGCCTCTCAATTGGGATACACTTCATGTTCAAACATTAGGAGCATGGGATGGAGACAGGACCAAAAGAAAACATTCTCTAAAATTCTTGAAAAATTATCGAAGTCCAATTCTCGAGAAGCAACTTCAGAGTTCTCGAGAAGTGTAGTTTAGTTCTCGAGAGGCTCTCATAGTTCTCGAGAAGCTTAACTACAAAGTTCATGAGAAGTCTGGACAGATTCAAGAAATTTTCTTAAGTTATAGTTCTCGAGAAGTCCTCTTTGTTCACGAGAAGTCTTGGTCAGTTCTCGAGAAGCCTAAGGTATAGTTCTCGAGAAGTCTTACTTGTTCTCGAGATGTTTGGCTTCAGTTCTCGAGAACTGGCAGCTCAATTTCTTGAATAGTCAGGATTTGCCTCAGAAATTTTTCTAAGTTAAGTTCTCGAGAAGTCTTCCTTTAGTTCTCGAGAAGTCTTCCCTATGTTCTCGAGAAGTCTTCCTCTTTGTTCTCGAGAAGTTCAGAAAATTTTCTAAGTGCTTATTCTCGAGTAGTTCAGGAAAGTTTCTAAGTGTTTATTCTCGAGAAGTCAATTAGTTCTCGAGAACTAAACCTTGTGTTCTCGAGAAGTTCAAACCTCTTCTAAAGAATTTAGTTCCCGAGAAGTCTTGACAGTTCTCGAGAACTCAGATCCTAGTTCTCGAGAACTATAACCAGTTCTCGAGAACTAAGTCGACTTTCCAAGAAATTTTTTTTCTAAGTCCAGAACAGCCGAAATTTCAAATTACTCGACCTTATTGGTCCACATGTCGTCATTAATATCTTTTCTAGCCGTTAAGGGTAATCCTATATAAAGTATTTTCACTAAGATATAACCCTAAGCAGAATAGAAAAAGAAGAATCTCTTAAGAGCGAATTCCGTACTTTCCAAAGTTACTGGTTCGGCCGACTATTCTCAAGAATATTTTGAAGCCGCCGCTCTCGTCAAGATCAGTCTGTCTACATTTGATCTAGAAGATCTGCTGATTAAGGAATCATTTTTCTCTCCTTGATCGAGTAGATTCAAGCCTTCTCAGGTAAGATTTTCAAAGGATCTTGTTCTACAAATTATGAAAGAGACGCAACGATTCAAGAAGAAGACTTAGAGACAAATTCTTTCAGATCTGAGAATATTTCTGTTTGTATTTTCAAACTCTATTTGTAAATCTTATAGGAGATTATTTTCTGAGTGTAGGAGCGTTGTTCTCCGAGTGGTAGGAAGTTTTTTTATCTTCCGAGTGTAGATCCATTTGGATCGAGTTTGTAGGAACTTGGTTCTGAGGCATAGGATTGTTTTCAATCCGAGATAGTAGAGTAGCCGAGTCTAGTGATTTTCTAGATCAGTGAGGTAAAGTGGACGTACCCAAGTTTGGGGAACCACTATAAATCTTCTTGTCTTTCTATGATTGCTTGATTGCTTGTGCAAGATCGCTAAAATTTTTATTCCGTAATTAGACGCACGATTCACCTATTCACCCCCCTCTAGGTGATTTAGGTTGACAACTTTCCACTTTCAGAATCTTTGGATATAGATGTTATGTCTTAAACAATGGAAAAACCTACTTATACAAGTTTGCTGAAATGTCTTATGATGGGATATTTGGTGGTTATAACAACCATAACAATGACTATAGGGTCTATAACTTGAAGGATCAAGTTGTAGAGGAGTCAGTCCATATTGTATTTGATGAAAGTTCTATGGTCTATGATGTTAAGATAGGTACTTAAAACACAACACATGTGGACTTGAGGCTAAAAGAACTGGCCATGGAAGATACAAAAACATTCAAGCATAATTTGCAAGAGGAAATCAACATTGTTGAAGAAGTACTAGGACAGGAAGAACCTGGACAAACAACTCAACAACATGATCAAGATGAACTAAGAGAAGAAGTGATACTACAAGTAGCTATCAGGCACCTAAAGGATCATCCAATAGAATTGGTCATAGGTGATGCTGCTCAAGGAGTTACCACAAGAAGCAGACATCATAACACAGAGATGTATTCAAGTTTTCTATCACAAACAGAACCTAAGAAGTTTGAAGAAGAAAATATGGATCCATTTTGGATTGGTGCAATGCAAGAAGAATTGAATCAATTCAAGAGGTGCAAGGTCTGGATGTTGGTTCCAAGACCAGATGATTACAAAATCATTGGAACAAAATGGATTTATAGAAACAAATTAGATGAAAATGGAGGGGTAATAAGAAATAAGGCTAGACTGGTTGCAAAGGGTTATAGACAAGAAGAGGGAATAAACTTTGACCATACCTTTGCACCAGTGTCTAGGTTGGAAGCTATAAGACTCTTCCTAACCTATACAGCTTACAAAGGTTTCAAAGTATACCAAATGGATGTTAAGTCAGCTTTTTTGAATGGAAACCTCAAGGAAAGTGTATATGTAGAACAACCCTCAGGTTTTGTTGATCCAACTAAACCTTCTCATGTCTATTTACTTTCTAGAGCTCTCTATGGATTAAAACAAGCTCCAAGGGCTTGGTATGAGACTCTGTCCTAATTCCTTCTAGAGAATAAAGTCTCAAGAGGAAAGATTGACAAGACACTATTCCTAAGGGAAGTCAAAGATAAGACAATTTTAGTATAAATATATGTTGATGACATAATATTTGGTTCTACTGATGATTCACATTGCACTAGATTTGTTAAGCTAATGCAAAGTATATTTGAGATGAGTAGCATGGGTAAAGTTAAGGTTTTCCTGGGTCTCCAAGTTAAACAATCCCAAGATGGACTTTTCATAAGTCAATCAAAGTTAACCAAGGAGTTAATCAAAAAGTATGGCATGGAAACTACCACTACTATAAGAACTCCTATGGGATCAACCATGTCTTTGGACAAGGATATTGCTGGAAAGCTAGTTGATATTACCTTGTACAAAGAGAAAGTTGGATCACTACTTTATCTAACTGCTAGTAGACTAGATATAATGTATGATACTTGTATCTGTGCTAGATATCAAGCTTGCTCTAAAGAAACACATTACACTGCAGTCAAAAGAATTCTGAGATATCTAAAGGGCACACAAAATCTTGGCCTTTGGTATCCTAGTAGTAGTGATTTTGAACAGATAGGATTTTCAGATGAAGATTATGCAGGTTGTAAAGAAGACAAGAAAAGCACCTCAGGGTCATGTCAATTCCTGGGTAGAAGGCTAATCTCATGGAGTAGTAAAAAGCAGACAAGTGTGGCCATATCAACAGCTGAATCTGAGTACATCTCAACTAGAAATTGTTGTGCTCAACTTCTGTGGATTCAACATCAGCTACAAGATTATTAGTTATAGATAAGTAAATCTACATTGTTTTGTTACTCTACTAATGCTATTTCAATTGCAAATAACCCTATATCTCACAGTTGAACTAAGCACATTGAAATCAGATATCATTTCATTAGGGAACATGTAGAAAACAATGACATTAGTTTAGAATATTTTCCTACTGATAAACAAATAGCTGACATATTTACAAAACCACTAGAAGAAGAAAAGTTTAATTTCTTCAAATTTGAGCTAGGCATGCTAAGTCTTGAATGAGACTAAACTTAGACAAAGTTAACAAAAATGCAAGCCTACTATCCAGCTGTCACATCAAGATGTGGACATCATCAGGATCATGAGTCAACAATTCGGGAGTCAGAAATCGGGCTAAGTATGTTTTGTGTCGAGATAAATCAAGTGTGTCGACCAAAACTAGGGTTGTCAACACAATTTATGCATATATATGTCAACACAATCTACACTGTCCTGTGTTGACACATGGAAGTGTGTCGACACTACTTGTCGAGATTGCTGGAGGTGTGTCGGCAAAAGTCGACACATTTTCTCTGTTAACAAGTTCTGAGTGTTGACCTAAGGGATTTTTCAAAACTTATGAATATGTATTTAGGCGACGCGCCCTTTCACCTTCTCAGTAGAATGGCCTATAAAAAAGGACATAAACTGTAGAAATTCTCTACTAGATTCTTCTCTCTTGCTTAGTGTTGAAACCTAGATTTTCTGTTGTCAACTCTTGTCAACATCTCAGTTTGACAATTTAAAAATCAACAATAATGGCTTCAAGGTAGGATGATAATGTCAATTAGGGATAGAACTGGTGCGCCATAGATTCAAATCGACAAACAAAGAGATTACAAATGTCATTGGCCTAATCCAAAACGCTGGACTTGAGTATCTATTATCTGAGTCGATGATCATTTGGAAAAGAGAAGTAACAGAACTTCTGATAAATGCCTCGATCGATTCTCGTGCCACAAAGATCAAATCAACCATAAATGGACAGAAGATCAAGATCACAGGCAAACGGTTGGCCCAAGTATTTAATTACCTAGAGTTAAACAAGGAGATACAGTCGACTGCACCAAGACTACTGCTGGACTTCAATGGTGTGGTTTTGATTCAGTTTCTAAGATTGGGAGTTCACTGAATAGGAAAGGTATGAACAACCAAGGAAAATTTCTATCTAAAATTTTTGGGAAGGTTCTGTTGTTCAAGATAGGTCCACATGACAAAATCTCAGTTCACATGTTTGAGATAATGATTAGGATAATTTTCAAACTTCAGACAGACTGGAGCAGACTGTTGTTTGACATAATTACTGAATGTATCCAGAAACCCAACCTGGGAAGAATACTGAGTTTGTATCTGAATAAAGTGATTCCTACTGAACTCAATCTAAAATTGGGTTCAAAGATAAATCACATGAGACGGATGGACATGATGAATTTTTCTAGATGGAACAGAGTCTTGGCCAAAGATACACCATGCCCACAGAAGTCTAAGGATATCAAGAACAAGAAACCATTACTAGAAGAAAGTGAATCCTCAAGTGATTCAGAAGAGCAGATCAATTTCAGTTCAGATAGCGCTGAAGGAAGAATCCAAAGGAAAACTAAAAGTATTACAACTGGAACTGAGGATCAGGTCCAGGGGGAGTTATAATCCTCTACAACATTCAATGCAGAGAAAACCATGGATGAAACAACTGTGTTAGATAGTGATATTGTCACTGACATAGTATAGGATGTTCTCAAAGATCTGACTACATAACAAGATGAGAATATGCCTGATATTATGGATGAAAAATCTCCTGAAAAAGATCCTGATGACACAACAAGGATGGATGCTCACATCCAGGGGGAGATAAAAAATCCTCCTAGGGAAAATGTAGCTCCTGTAGAAGCTCAAAACCCTGAACTAAGTCTAGTAGAAATACACCTTAATCAACAGGGTACAGCAGTTGAGGGGGAGCAATCACCCAAGTCTCCTAAGACTAGAACTGATGCACCAGCTAATGTAGACACAACTATTGAAATTACCAGTTCCTCTAACTCTGATATGGGTGAGAACACAAGGCAACAACAAACCAGAATATATGAAAGGAGAAAGAAGAGTTAGAGCTATAAGAAAGCTTTTCAGTCACTCCAGTCCACTCCATCTGCTTCAATAGATGAGTGTTCTCTCATGGTTCAGCTGCAGATAATGTTAGACAAACAAAGAACTGACCTAGAAAAGTATGTGGATGAGAATAGGAAGGATATGGAGTTCCACCTAGCTCAAGACATCAAGTCAATCAGATTTGAAGTAAATCTGATGAAGAAAGAAATGACTGATTATTTTCACAAATGAGGCAATGCAGTGGTTTATCTTGCCAAGCAACAACAAGAGTTAAAAGTTAAAATAGATGATATAGTGCAAACACAAGGCATTATTCTTGATAGAATTAATTTCAAGATAACCCAAACACCTAAAGGGGGGGGGGGTGAATAGGTTCTTTTCTTTTTTACTTAAGGCAGAATATTTTTTCAGATCTTAAAATAGAATCTAACTATTCTACAACAATCACAGCACATAAATTACAATCACACACATATCACAGATTGCACATAGGTTTATAGTGGTTCCCCAAGGTCTGGGTACATCCACTTTCCCCCTTCACCTATCTAGCAGTGTGCTAGATTCGGCCTAACTTCTTCCTTCTTCTCAGATCCACAGATCTTACAGCTCAGAACCTGAAAGGTTCCTACAACTCAGAACCCTATAAGGTTCTTACAACTCAGAGTGTAACCACACTCCTACAGCTCAGGCAAACAGCCCTACCTCAGCCTTCCCACAAGGCCTACAACTCATAGAAAAATTTCTCCTACACTCAGGCTCAAAAGCCCTACCACTCAGAGATCTATATCTCCTACACTCTGCCTTTATAATATAGGTTAAAAATCAGATCTATGAAAAGATCATACAAAATTTGATAAGTATTTAGATGGACTCTTACACTTGTTGAGAGAGAAGGGATAAGAGGTTTCTTGATCAGCTTCTTGATAAAACTGATGGCTGAAATCAACCTGTTCTTAGCTTTCTTCAAAGCTTCTTGAATCTGAACTCAGTAGGGTTGATCTCCTTTGAAGTTGACTGGCTGCCAGCTTCCTTCTTAGACTCCAGAAATAGATCTGAATCCTTCTTAGCAGATTAGTTCAAGATCTGCTTCTTAAGAGACTTGTAAATGTCTCATTCTTTACTTCAACAGTTGGAGATCTCTCTCACTCTCCAGAACTTCTGAAGTTTCTTCAGAATTCTTGCTTGAATTCTCCTTAGATCTTCTCACGAAAATCTTCTTCAGTGTGACGTGCACTTTCTTGATCAATGATCAATACTTCAATAATTGTTCCTTTTGTTTTTATTGTTGTTCACTCTCTTCTTTTTAATTAAACAGAATCCATCTATATATAGACTTCATCCATGGTAACTGGTTGATCTAGTTTCTAACCAATTTCTGACAAGTCTGACAGCTTCAGTACACTTGTTGGAATACACAGCTGTCAAGTCTTGAGTCAGTTCTTGAACCTTTGTCTTTGTCAGCAAAGCGTCGAGACTGATTGTCATAATGTGTCGACACAAGTAGATTACATGTCGACACAAGCTTTGGTGATGTCGACATAGCTCCTTTGGTGTCGACACTGCTTCTTGACACTGCATCTGTAGAATGTGTCGATACAGACACTTCTTTACTTCACAACAATCAGCATTGTTGAAACTCTGCTGTGTGTCGACACCTGTCCTGTATGTCGACACAGTTGATGTAGTCACAGAATTTTGTGTGTCGACACTGCCTCCAGATGTCGACACAGTTTATGTCGACTAATATTTTGTGTGTCGACACTGCCTCCAGGTGTCGACACAGTTTATGTCGACTAATATTTCTGTGTGTCGACACTGCCTCCCGGTGTCGACACAGTCGATGTCGACTAATACTTCTATGTATCTACACTGCCTCCCGGTGTCGACACAGTTGATGTCGACTAATAAATTCTGTGTGTCGACACAGTTACTTCAGTTGTCGACACAGCTTTTCCAAGTGTCGACACAGACTTCCTTAAGTGTCGACACATGGACTTAAAAACTTTTTCTGCATTTTAGCAAATACTTAACCTGCATATATAAACTCAAAATAACAACAAATACACCTTGATGTATATCATTTAGCTAAGTGAGGCTTCTCCAAATCAGGCACACATTTTCCAATGTACCCAACAATCTCCCCCTATTTGGAGAAGTCATAACCCTTTAGTCAATGATATACACCACTTATAATAAACAAATGTGATGATGTATATAAATAATAAATTACTGGGTGACTTATAAACAAAACATATAACCAAATCACATCACAGAATAAGAATGCAACTTGAATGAACATGAAACATTGTTTTGTTTAAATTATCCAAAAGTTTCTTAACAACTGTGTACATAAATTTCATTTAAAACTAAAAATTACGTTGTTCTTGCAAAATCTAGTAAATTTATCCTAAGGCTGATCAGGCTCCCTATTGACTATGCCTTTTTCTGGCTTAATCTGAGCTTGCACTGGAGGTTCTGCATCATCAATAGGCTTCTTTCCTTTCAACTCTGCCTTCTTCTGAACATCAGCCTTAATCCTTTGCCTTTCAAAATAATGAAAAGGCTTAGGGAAGTACTTGCTAGGCTCCTGAGCATTAGGAGGTAGCTTCCCAATCTTAGCCTTTCTTCTATATTGCACAATGGCTTCCTATCTTGCCTCATACTTCTGCACTTCTTGTTCATTATACCACTTGCCCCTTTCATGAACTTGATCTTTCACAGCTTTCTAGGCAGTCAAAATTATATTTCTTGAAGTGGGGCTCCACTGCTCAAAATCAGGCTTTAATTCAGCTTGTTCTCTGAATCTTTTCTTTGAAAGTTGAGCTTCCTGCTGAGCTTTCAAGGCAGCTTCTGGCGTTTCAATTTTCTCTATAATAACATTTTTAACTTCCTGTGGAGGACTGTACATTGTCTGAAACTGTTGTTGAATCATATCAAAATATGTTGGAGGGTAGATTATCTGAGCAACTTCAGGTTGATCACCTCCAACATAAGCAGGTTGCACACAAGACTCAGCAACATTGTCATCATCACAAAGGGATGGATATCCCAGAGTGGCTCTGATGATATTAGATATCCATTTGGCATGATCTAAGCCTGCATTGACTAACACTCTCTCCCCCTTTATGACTTCTCTTTCAATATGATCTCTTAAGTCATCTTTTTGAAATCTGATTTGGCCATCAAGAAAATTTACACCATCTTTATAAAATTATTTTATCTTAAGAAGCTGATCAGAAATTGTTTTCTGAGAAGTAGTAATGGCTGTTTTAATTGAATCTAAGGCATCCTGTAACTTCTTATCAAATTACTCTTTCTCCTTAGCCCTTGCTTCAGTCATTGCAATAACTGTTTTCTTTACTTCAGTGACTATCTCATTATGAGATTCAGTCAGATTGTCATTCATTCTAATCTGATTTTCAAGGACATAGCCTTATTTAACAGCAATTTCATTCACTTAAGCTTTGACTTCTTCTTATTGCTTAGCCATAAATACTATAGCATTGCCCCTTTGTGGAAACAATCTGTCATCTCTTTCTTATGAAGATTGACTTCAAATCTTATGGATTTAATATCCTGAGCCAAATCAAATTAAAGTAATTTATGGCTTTCATCCACATACTTCTCTAGAGCCATTCTCTGCTCATCCAATTTAACTTGCAAAGCCACCATTAATGAGCTGTAATCGGCCTCTGGGGCAGGTTGTGAAGTAGGAGTTTGCAATGCCTTCTTATAGCTCTGGCTACTTCTCTTAAAAACCATCAGTTTCCTTTTCTTGGCATTTCTGATCTCTTGATCTACTGAAGCAGATGAACTGGGAATGTCTACTCTTTCTTTAGGAATAGGAGGCGGCTCCTTCTCAGTCCTATATTGCTCCCCCTCAATCATTACTTGCTCCTCCTTATCTGGTACTCCCTCAATGTCAGAAAACAATTCTTCTAGAGTGAACTCCTATTGAGTGTGAATTGGTGATACAGGTTTCTCAGGAGCATCAGCAACTACAGATGTATCCTCCATGATCACATCTAGTGCTAGACTGATGAAATGAGGTCTCTCAAGAATAGATTGTGAATCCATTTCACTTGCCAAGTGAATTCTTTCTTACCCTTATAACTGTGCAGTAATTGTCTCCCCCTGCACTTGTGAATTCTCAATCAGGTCCTGTACTTGTACACTATCGAGCTCCCCCTACACCTGTGCATGATGAGGTTTGTCCTATGCAGGTGATCTTTCAGCAGATTCTTGGCTTGCTATATCTGGTATATCCTTGGTGAGGACCCTATCCCATCTAGAGATGATCCTGATGTCCATTCTTCTCATATGATTAATTTTAGATCCAGGGATCTGGTGCATGACTTCTGGAATGGCTCCAGCCAAGTATAGAGTCATTATTCTAGCCAAATTAGGCTTCTTGATGCCTTCCTTAATCTTTTCAAACAGTACTACAGACGAATCTGTGTTGAGTTTAAAAATTATCCTTATCATGAGGCTGAACATATAGGCTAAAATCCTATCATGTCCCCCTAGCTTACACAGAATCAACTTTCCAACCACTTCAGATAGAAATTTACCTTGCTGATTCATCCCTTTCCTGGTTATAGCTATTCCAATCTTCATGGTGGGATCCAATCCACACCATTGTAGTGCCACCCTTGTTTTTGATACTGATACTTCTTCTTCATAATGAGTTCTTGGAAGATGAAGAATTTTTCTCAAACTTTTCAAGGTCACTTTGACTCTTTCTCCATGAACTGTTGATTTAATCTTAAGTCCTGTTGAGCCTATTGTAGCAGCGCCATAAAACTTAAGAATCTCCTTCTTCCATATCTTGGTTGGTTCGGATACCAGAAACTCCAAACCACTGTCAGTAATTAGGGTAATTACTCATTTAATCTCTGAGTCAGCATAATCAAAGGCATGGAGAACCAACTCATATCCTTTGTTAATGCTATCTTCAACTTTTGGCGCCATTATGATGGAGAGAAAGCTTGGATTGAGAGAAGAGAGTTTGTCGACACAAGGTTTTAGTCTCGAAAACCTGGATAGCGTGTCGACAGAATATGTTCTTGACCTATTTATACCCTTCTAGACAAAGAAGGTAAAAAGGAGGGCAAAAAATGACTAAATGTGTTGACACTGTTGAAATGTATCGACACATACTTCTATTGTCTCGACAACGGCATTGACTACTATGTGTCGACACCAATTGATGATATGTCGACACTAGACAAACTTAGAAGTTCATCAGAAATTCTGTGCCGACTCTTATTGTAAGTGTCGACACAATTTCTGGATGTGTCGACACCACTACTCTGGTTGTGTCGACACCACTTACTGAAGTGTCGACACCACTTCTCTGGATGTGTCGACACAGATTTACTGAAGTGTTGACATCACTTCTCTGAATGTGTCGACACAGATTTACTCAGCCAAATTTGTTAAACTAATCTATGTTCAACATACGTAATTCAATTTTAAATTTATTGAATTTAGTTTCATCTCGAGGCTTAGTAAACACATCTACAATCTGATAATCTGTTTTGACAAATACTATTGAGATATCCTCTTTCTCTACATGTTCTCTAAGAAAATGGTATCTAATTTCTATATGCTTAGTCCTACTATGTGAAATAGGATTATTAGCAATAGAAATAGCACTAGTAGAATCACAAAACAAAGGTGTTCTACTTACCTGAACACCATAATCTTCTAGCTGGTGCTTAATTAATAACAGCTGTGCACAGCAACTTCCTGCTGCCACATATTCAGACTCAGCTTTGGAAATTGCCACACTAGTCTGTTTCTTACTGCTCCAAGACACCAATCTTCCTCCTAGAAATTGACAGGTTCCTATTGTGCTTTTTCTATCTTCTTTGCAACATGCAAAGTCTGTATCTGAATAGCATGTCAGTAGAAAATCTCCATTCCTAGGGTACAAAAGGCTTAGATTAGGTGTGCCCTTAAGATATCTCAAAATCCTTTTTACTGCAGTGTAATGAGATTCTTTAGGGCATGATTGGTACCTAGCACAGACACATGTTGCATACATAATGTCTGATCTACTAGCAGTTAGATATAGAAGAGAGCCAATTATTCCTCTATACAAAGACTCATCTACAGGTTTACCTGTATCATCTTTGCAAATAGGCAAACTTGTTCCCATAGAAGTTCTCATGGTGGAGGATGATTCCATACCATATTTTTTAATTAACTTCTTGGTGAACTTAGACTGAGATATGGACAAGCCATCATCAGTCTGTCTTACTTGAAGTCCTAAGAAGAACTTAAGTTCTCTTATACTGCTCATCTCAAACTTCCCTTGCATAAGTTTTGCAAACTTCTTGCAAAGGTTGCTTTCTGTAGACCCAAATATTATGTCATCTACATAAATCTGGACTAAGATAATCTTTCCTTTGGAATCCCTTAGGAATAGAGTTTTGTCTATTTTCCCCCTTGAGAATTTGTTCTCAATAAGGAAAGTAGACAGGGTTTCATACCAAGCCCTTGGGGCTTGATTTAACCCATATAAAGCTTTCTTCAGTCTAAAAACATAATCAGGTTTAAGAGAATCAACAAAACCTAAGGGCTGCTCTACATAGACTTCTTCTTTTAGATTTCCATTTAGGAATGCTGATTTTACATCCATTTGGAATACCTTGAAGCCTTGATATGCTGCATAGGCAAGGAACATCCTAATTGCTTCCAGTCTTGCTACTAGGGCAAAGGTTTGATCAAAGTCAATACCCTCTTCCTTCCTGTATCCTTTTGCAACAAGTCTTTCTTTGTTCTTCACAATGATCCCATTCTCATCCAGTTTATTCCTAAAGATCCACTTTGTTCCAATGATGTTGTGGTATTTTGGTTTAGGAACTAACTCCCAGACCTTACACCTTCTGAACTGATTCAGCTCCTCTTGCATGACATCAATCCAATGTGGGTCTAGAATAGCTTCTTCAAATTTCTTTAGCTCCAGTTGAGATAGGAAGCTTGAGCAAAGTACTGTATTCAAGTTCCTGCTTCTGGTTTGCACTCCATGTCTTAGATCACCAATTATCTGATTTGCTGGATGATTCTTTAAGTCTCTAATAGCTAGAGTTGACTATCTTCTGGTTGAACACCTTCAGTCTCTTCAATATGCTGCACCTCTTGGTGTACATCTGCATCTAGAGATTCCTGTACTCCCCCTGGATAGTAGCCACCATTTTCCACTTCCTGCTCTTCAGCTGTTTCTTCTGTAATGGTAAGCTTGTCCATTTTCTCATTAATACCTATAGGACTGCATGAGCTACAAGGCAACTCACTGTTAATCTGTCTTGTTTCATCAAAGACAACATGTACAAACTCTTCTACAACTTGAGTAATCAAGTTGTAGACTCTATAAGCCTTACTATTGTTGTTGTACCCAACAAATATCCCATCTTGGAATTTGATAGCAAACTTAGTTAGATAAGACTTGCCATTGTTAAGGACATAACACTTGCAACCAAAGATCCTAAAATAGGATAAGTTTGGTTTTCTACCCTTTATGATCTCATATGGAGTCTTTTTGTGGCTTTTGGTGATAGATGCCCTATTGATCACATGACAAGCAGTGTTTACTGCCTCAGCCCAAAAATATTCTAGGAGAGAAGTGTCACTCAATAGAGTTCTACCAGCCTCAATCAATGTTCTATTCTTCCTTTCAGCAATACCATTTTGCTGTGGTGTTCTAGGTGTGGAGAATTCTTGAAAAATCCAAAATTCTTCACACAGTTTTGTCATACTCTCAGATTGAAATTCAGTGCCATGGTCACTTCTGATTTTGACCACTGTACTGTCAAATTCATTCTGAATTTGCTTGACAAAGCTGTATAAAACACTTGGGGTTTCTGATTTTTGTCTCAGAAAGAACACCCAGGAATATCTAGAATAGTCATTTACCACCACAAAAGTGTAGACCTTCCTACCTAGACTATGAACTGGCATAGGACCAAAAAGATCCATATGTAAGAGGTATAGACACCTCACTGAATCCTTGTTTTCAAGGCTATAAAAGGAGGATTTTGTCTGCTTGCCTTTTTAACAAGCTGAGCATATCCCATCCTTTATACAGTTAACTTTTGTACCATTCCTTACTAACTCTTTGCTAAAGAGTTGGCCAATTGTTTTGTAGTTAAGATGGGCCAGCCTCTTGTGCCATTTGACACAATGAGAGGTTCTCTCATCAGCTACAAGACAAATAGGAGAACCTTTGTTCTCACACTCAAAGTTAAGACAGTACACATTTCTTTTTCTATATCCTATCAATATGACCTTTTGATCACTTGATCTTTTGATATGACATCCATTCTTAATAAAATAAATATCATATCCTAAATCACTCAGCTGACTTATGCTTATAAGGTTTGTTTCAGACCCTTCACATAGGCCACTTGAGTGATAGTAATCGGGTTACTAGAAATGTTTCCAAATCCTTTGATGATTCCTTTTTCAGAACCACCAAAGATTACTTTAGGCCCATTTATGATAGGTAAATACTCATTCAGCAATCCCTTTATTCCAGTCATGTGCCTGGAACATCCACTGTCCAAGTACCATATAGGGGCATGGTAACTTGGACTCACCTGCAATAAAGAATTACCTTCCCTTAGAACCAAAGTAAGTCTTGGGTCCTTTGTTCAAGTTAGCTTCATACTTACCAAATCTACTTGCTGCTCTTCTAACAGGTAGACTGTTGTTCTTCATGACACTATTATTATGCCAGCAGTCTAAGGCATAATGGCCTATCTTGCCACAGCACCAGTATTCATACATGTTGTATCTATTTTTAGATACATTCTTGACAGTCTGGTTGACAGCAAATCTTTTGTATTGTGCTGGTACTGCTGCAGCTACACCCACTTTTTTCTTAGGAACATGGGATTTATGGACATGGGCTGCCTTATTGATATAAACACCCTTGTCATTCAGAACTTCAGTCTTACTATGACCATGAGTATTCTTAAGGTCATACTAGTTAGAAGGAACTTGTACCTTTCTAAAAACTACAGGGACTTTAAAATTTAGTGGCTGGACTGAGGCTTTGCCCTTTCTCTTGAATCTAACAGCCCTGGTGTTACCTTTAAAGCCTATTTCATTCTTACCATTTTGAGCCACAAACTCATCTATTAAGGGTAAAACTGATTTTAACTAGGAATAAATAGCCACCAAATCTTTTTCCTTGTGAAGTTTGGCTTCCAGACTTTTAATCAGATCATTTTTGTATGTGATTGTGCCCATCTGAATAACAGTTATAGTTTTTAATTTGGCAATCTCATTTAATTTTTGATCCAACTCTTTCTCAGAGTCAGATGCAGCCATCTTAAGATCTGTAGTTTCCTTAGCCTGAGTTTTGGCCAGGTTCTTGCTTTTCTTTAGTGCCTACAACAAGTCCCCATATTCATCTATCAGCTGATGAATATATCCTTCATACATAGACCCATCCACATAACTTGATGCAGATGTAGCTGACTCTGTGCCAGTACTACAATCTGAATTACTAAAAAAACATTGTACCTTACTAAAACCAGGCTGATCCTGGCACTTATCTTCTTCTGATACAGCCATCAGTCCCATGCACTAATGGTCTTCTTGTTCATAGATAGAGTTCAGCAATTGCATAAACTCATCTTCTTCATCTGCTGCATATAGACCAATGTATGCCTCAGCTTCAGATTCAAACTCTGAAGATGATTGGTCTGTCAAGCTCTTCTCCTTCTTAGCAACAAAGGATTTCTCCTTCTTGCTCTTTTGTTGAGTCTTCCTTTTATCAGCAGACTCCTTTCTTTTATCTGGACACTCAGCCACAATATGTCCAGGCCTATTACAGCAATAGCAAACTACCTTTGATGTTGTAGATTTGCTAGGCTTAGACCTTCTCCTGTCCTTCCTTGATGACTTCCTCTTTTGATAATAGTAATCTATAGGATGAGATGTGGAGGGCCTTGACTTCCACTGCTTCTTCTTCAGGAATCTTTGAAACTACCTTGCGAAGGCAGCAAAGTCTTTATCTGAGTCACTACTGTCTAAACTTTGGTTGTCTTAATTATCTGATGTAATTTTAGTAACTATCTCAGGAGGTGATGGAGACATCCTCATATTCTTCCTAGTGGCTTCCACCTTGAGGGCCACAAACCTTTCTCTATGCTCCCCTTTTGCACTTTTCTCTTCCTCTTTCCTAGCCATCAGTTGCATCTCATATGACAATAATTTTCCAAACAAAGTTGGAGGAGATATATCTGCAAGTTTGGCCACTTCCCTATTGGCACAAATCTTAGTGTCCCAATCCTTTGTCAAGGATCTTAGAAATTTATCATTCAGTTCATATGTACCTAAGATCCTTCCATAGGACATCAGCTCATTTACTATTCTATAGTACTTTTTATAACACTCAGTTATACCATCTGAGTTTCCTTTTCTGAAACTCTCATATTCCTGGTTCAGCATAGATTTTCTATCTTGTCTAACTTCTTCAAAACCCTCCATATAGACTATCAAACTGTCCCACATTTCTTTGGAGGTCTTGTAGTGAATCAAATTTTGAAAGGTTGAATCATCTATGGCACTTACTATGATATTCTGGGCTCTTTTATCCATAGTTGCCAGGATGATCTCTTCCTTAGTCATCTCTGAAAAATCTTTGGGAGTTCTTTGATTTGCATCTAGAACTAACAACTTCATTGGAACATAAGGACCTTCCATTACAGTAATGTAGATCCTTGGATCAGAAGCCTCCATGAAAAGTCTGACCCTTTCTTTCCATATTCCAAATATCTCTTTCCTGCATATGGGTAATTTTATAGAACCTAGTTCCTTATAATTTTCTCCTGAACCCATTTTCTTGATCTTGAATCTGCTTTATGGATCTTATTCAGACTGTTAAGTCCTTCTTTGAGAAACCTCTCTCTGATACCACTTGATAGAATTAATTTCAAGATAACCCAAACACCTAGATGGGGGGGGGGTGAATAGGTTCTTTTCTTTTTTACTTAAGGCAGAATATTTTTTCAGATTTTAAAATAGAATCTAACTATTCTATAGCAATCACAGCACAGAAATTACAATCACACACATATCACTGATTGCACACAGGTTAATAGTGGTTCCCCAAGGTCTGGGTACATCCACTTTCCCCCTTCACCTATCTAGCAGTGTGCTAGATTCAGCCTAACTTCTTCCTTCTTCTCAGATCCACAGATCTTACAACTCAGAACCTGAAAGGTTCCTACAACTCAGAACCCTATAAGGTTCCTACAACTCAGAGTGTAACCACACTCCTACAGCTCAGGCTAAAAGCCCTACCCCACCCTTCCCACATGGCCTAAAACTCAGAGAAAAATTTCTCCTACACTTAGGCTCAAAATCCCTACCACTCAGAGATCTATATCTCCTACACTTAGCCTTTATAATATAGGTTACAACTCAGATCTATGAAAAGATCCTACAAAATTTGATAAGTATTTAGATGGACTCTTACCCTTGTTGAGAGAGAAGGGATAAGAGGTTTCTTGATCTGCTTCTTGATAAAACTGATGGATGAAATCAACCTGTTCTTAGCTTTCTTCAAAGCTTCTTAAATCTGAACTCAGTAGGGTTGATCTCCTTTGAAGTTGACTAGCTGCCAGCTTCCCTCTTAGAATCCAGAAATAGATCTGAATCCTTCTTAGCAGATTAGTTCAAGATTTGCTTTTCAAGAGACTTGTAAATATCTCCTTCTTTACTTCAACAGTTGGAGATCTCTCTCACTCTCCAGAACTTCTGAAGTTTCTTCAGAATTCTTGCTTGAATTCTCCTTAGATCTTCTCATGAAAATCTTCTTCAGTGTGACGTGCACTTTCTTGATCAATGATCAATACTTCAATAGTTGTTCCTGTTGTTGTTATTGTTGTTCACTCTCTTCTTTTTTATTTGACAGAATCCATCTATATATAGACTTCATCCATGGTAACCAGCTGATCCGGTTTCTATCCAACTTCTGACAAGTATGACAGCTTCAGTACACTTGTTGGAATACACAGCTGTCAAGTCTCCAGTCAGTTCTTGACCCTTTGTCTTTGTCAGCAAAGCGTCAAGACTGATTGTCATAATGTGTCGACACAAGTAGATTAAGTGTCTACCCAAGCTTTGGTGATGTCGACATAGATCCTTTGGTGTCGACACTGCTTCTTGACACTGCATCTATAGAATATGTTGACACAGCTTCTTTGTGTCGACACAGACACTTCTTTACTTCACAGCAATCAGCATTGTTGAAACTCTGCTGTGTGTCGACACAAGTTCTGTGTGTCAACACAGTTGATGTAGTCACATAATTCTGTGTGTCAACATTGCCTCCAGGTGTCGACACAGTTGATGTCGACTAATATTTCTGTGTGTCGACACTGCCTCCCGGTGTCGACACAGTTGATGTCGACTAATACTTCTGCATGTCGACTAATAAATTATGTGTGTCGACACAGTTGCTTCAGGTGTCGACACAACTTTTCCAAGTGTCGACACAGACTTTCTTAAGTGTCGACACATGGACTTAGAAACTTTTTCTGCATTTTAGCAAATACTTAACCTGCACATATAAACTCAAAATAACATTAAATACACCTTGATGTATATCATTGAGCTAAGTGAGGCTTCTCCAAATCAGGTACACATTTTCCAATGTACCCAACAATTCTGGAGAATCAGAAGAGACTGAATGAAAATTTGATGGAAATTCATATGATCACTCTGAAGAAGATAGATGATCAATCCACTTCCTTAGAGGCTAAAGTAAATACTCAACTAATTGAGTTACAGACCAAGCTTATAGTGGGTTCAGCTGTAATGCTACAAGCTATAAGGATTCATCAAAGGTTCTCCCTGATCAAATGACAAAGTTCAAGAATTACCACACCACAGGGAACCATCATGTGGTGGCTCAAGTGATATTTCAAAAGGATGATCTAAGAGAACATATTTAGAGAGAAGTCATAAAGGGGGAGATAGTGATGGTCAAGGCTGGCTTAGAACACGCCAAATGGACTTCTAATAGCATAAAAGCCACATTAAGATACCCTCCTTTGTGTGATGATGATCAAGTTGCAGAGTCTGGTTACAAACCAGCTTTGATTGAAGGAATTTCATAGGAGATAAACAAAATCATATACCCTCCTTCACAGTTTGAGGACATTCATAATCAAGTTCAACTTATGTATAGTCCACCTCAATATAAACATAGAGTTAATTCTGAAGAGGTGGAAATGTCTAAAGCTGCTCTACAAAGGGAGACAGAGGTCCAATTATCAAAGAAAAGATTTAGAAAATAGGCTGAGAAGAGGCCTGACTTTGAACAATGGAGTCCAAAATCAAGGAACATCATTCTTACTTCATGGAAATCAGTCATGGCCAACAAACATAACAGGGGTAAGTGATATTCAGAGCAGGAATGGAGGAAGCATGAAGAGAAACAAGATGCTATCTATAGGTTCAGAAGGGAGCAGAAGGAAGGTTTAATTCCTGCTACTGTTATTGAACCGTGCAAATACTTTCCTAAGCACTTTCATTATTTTGAAAGACAAAGAAATAAGGATGAACAACTTTCCGACATCAAAGACAAGAAGGGCAAGCAGGTTGTTGATGAAAGTATTCCATCTGTTCAGGCCAAAGTACAGTCAGGGAAAGGCATTGTGATTATAGGACCGGATCAGTCTTAGGATGTATTTACTTTTTTAGAATTAATGTAATTTTATATAAGATCATTATAATTTTAAGACTGATAACATTTTGATATAAGAATGTTTTATGGCAATTTTTATTTATGCTGTAAAAGTTCATCTGGTTGAATGTAAAATCTTTTATGTTATAATCATCAAGATTATTATATTGGTTTATATCATTGATTTGGGGTTATAAATTCTCCATATAAGGGAAGATTGTTGGGTACATTGGGAACATTGTACCTGATATGGAGAAGTCCCCTTGATAACTCAATAATATACCCAAAGGTGTATTTGATGTATGCTAAGTTTATATGTGCAGGTTCAAAGTTGAAGAAATTATTCTAAGTCAAAGTGTTGAGACAGCATGAGTCGAGACAATACTTCGGTGTCAACATAAGGCAGATCAGTAGTCAACATAGAGAACAGAAGATGTGTCGAGACAATACATAAGTGTCGACACAAGGCAGATCAGTAGTGAACAGAGAGAACAGAAGATGTCTCGAGACAATACTTCTGTCACGACACAAGGCAGAACTAAGATATGTCGACACAAACAACAGATGTGTCGACACAAATAATAGATGTGTCGACACAACTATACTATCTCAACACTTTCTATTGTGAGATGAAAACTATTCTAAGTATGGAATTGTTGGGTCTGTCAAAGATGTCTCAACACAGATTTCGAGACAACTTGTCTACTTAACCGCTTATATGACAAAATGTGTTGAGTCAACATCAATCAGGTCAAGACTGGTCAGATCATTCTGGTTGACACAGGAAGGCTTCACTTCTATAAAGACGGTTCAAGGAAGGATTTGCTTGCAGTTGCTGATGTCATCAATACTAGTCCAAGCCGTCTGAGATTTCTATAAATAGGAGGTGTTTTCTTTAGAAGATGATACCGATACAGATTCTATTCTATTCATCAGTCTCACTCTATTCTAAAAGAAAAATCAAGAAGTAGAAAGAGAAGAAGAAGTTTATCTTCAAGAAAGTCTTCAGATCCTTTTTCTTAGGTTGATCTGGGAATTAAGTGATCTGTTCATCAGCATCTTCAAACTATTTGATCTGATCTTTATCAAGAAGTTGCTGATTCAGAAGAAATTCAATTCAGCCTACTGATCTATCAAGAAGAAATCAAACTACAGTCGAGTGAAAAGATCTGTACACACAAATCCAATAGATAACAGGTTTTCTATTTTTTCTATAATTTGTTTTATAAAATTTCATTATTAGATCTCCTAGAGATCTGAGTGGGCTGGAGATCTTATTCTTTGAGTTTTGTAAGCCTAATCTATAAAGGCTGAGCTAGGATTCTTCGTGAATATGAGGTAGGTGATTTGGAGTAAATTACTTAGATTGTAGGCCTAATCTATAAATGCTGAGGTAGGACATTGAGGAGATCTCTGAGGTAGGAGATTGAGATATCTCTAAGGTAGGACTAGTGGGTCTGAGTGTAGGTTTCTTGGAAAAGAAACTGAGCCTTGTAGGATCTGAGGATCCGAGTTGTGAAGGAGGAGTTATAACCTTATTTATCGCATTGCTAGTGAGGAAGAAGGGGGAAAGTGGATGTACCCTAGATAGGGGAACCACTATAAACTTGTTGTGTCCCATGTGCTGTGTGTTGTGTTCTTTACTGTGTATGATGTGATCAGTTCTTGTTGTTCTATTGTTTATGCTGGGTACAGCTTATATTCTAAATTGCATTAGGGCACATTGCTAAAGTTAAAAGATCTACAAAGAATTTTAATAGATCACCTATTCACCCCCCCTAGGTGACTTTCTACCCATTGGCTTGACTTTCATATTTATATATATATATATGTATATTTATATATGTATGTATGTATATATATGTACGTATATTTATATATATATATATATTTGTATATATATATTATAGAATTTTCCTGCCACCACCGTGCCAGCCTCCTCCCTGCAGCTACCTCAACTTCAACAGCACCTCCGCCGAGCTCTCCCCTCCATACAAAGCTCTGCTAGCACAACTCCAAACTCTGGCCACCTCAACCATGCAATGTCATCACCACTCAATGCAAGCAGCCCGACTTTAAGAAAACGCCATGTCACCTGTCTCCTTCAAACTTGCCTCCAGCTCACCAATCTGTATCAACAACCGCCCGCCGACTGGACCTCCCGCTGCTCCTGCCATTTCGCCTGATGAAAATGCCATCTTCAATGCTCCAGCATGAATCCCGCCAACTCCTCCTAACGCCAAATATTTATGCTATATATTTGAGGTTGATGGGACAGGTCAGGGTAGAGGGAGTGAACCAATTAGAAAAAAATAGATATATATTGGAAGAGAGTATAGATTTGGGAGAGGAATTCCACAGGATAAAAAATCAAGAGCACTATTCGTTTGGAGTAGTTTATTATTGTATGAAATCTTGTACTTCTTTGTCATTTCAACTCAAATTTCGTCAACTTATAACCACACACTCTTATAATTTTTGTAATCTCTCCTTTTTATAGCAATAATATTTTATTTTATCTTAAAATATTATTCGTATTACAATTTTGCTCTGTATCTCGTTTGTTCTTTTTCATGATGTGGTATTTTTATTGTAATGATTCTGCCATCTCGATGAGTAACTAATTTCTATAGTGCTCGGTCGCGATGATCCGGGGATGAGTTAATTTTTGCTATGATTTTATTTTTTCTTTTCTCAATTTGTTGAACGCTTGAGATTTACCATTGATTTATTCATTGTGGCTATATATTTTATATAGTTTTCAAAACAATTTTTGCTCTTTAGTTGGCCGAGAGGCTCGTAAGGCGAATCGATCACTCATTGGTAAAAAGAGTAGAACGCAACCCTCGAGAGAGGACAACGTGACTCTTCTAGATTGGAGTAAAATCCAATAGCGAGGTTCACAACCTAAAGCAAGTCTTAGGCGATGTGATTTGAGAACAAAAGTTCGGTCGATACACATAAGCTTAGTTGAACCATATCATCAAAAGAAGGGTGTTCATGCTTCGGGAACCTCCACGGTCAAAACCTCTTCAATAAGAGAATTGCACTTTATTTTCATTTCGATATTTTCAATTTCTGAGGTGATTAAAAGATCGGGTACTAGCTCTTAAACCATCAAATTAAGTCCGTTAATATTTTTAGTTTTTGCTTTTCGCAACCAAAACCCCAAATTTTAAGATAATAGCAATTTTTTGAAGTAGATTTACTCGACCACCCCGAGTCTAATATGACCTTGGTTTTCATAAACCTATACTACTTTTGATACGGTACACTTATCGTTATTGTTTGCAGGCATAGTTTTGTGCATCAATAGGATAAGAAAGGATGGAACCTGTCAAATCCTAGGAAAAAGACTGACTACCCAGTCTTGCAATCTCAGCTCCATGGTATCAAGACCATAACCTCTAGATAAGTAGAACTCCTCTATATTAATATTCTACTAGTGTTATCTAAATTGCTAGGAATCCTGTCTCTCATAGCAGGACTATGCATATGTAGATTAAATATTAGTTAGTCAGAGAGCGTGCGGAAAAGGAAGAACTCAGTCTTGAGTTTGTCCCCACAGTCATTATAGTGGCTAATATCTTTACTGAGCCCCTAGTTGAAGTCAAGTTCAACACCTACAAGGTTGAGTTGAGTATGTTCAACTTAGTATAGCTTCTGTTGCTCCCTGTTATACTTGTGTTGTAGGATTTACTTCTCTTGCAGGTAGACAAGTCTCCAATATGATATCAAGACTGTCAAGTCTGAAATTTGATATCAAGACTCTCAAGTGATATTAAGTGGTATCAAGACTAAGATGGACTCAATTGTCCAGTAAAGGGAATGACAGCAGATGCTCCTGTTGTGGGTTAGCAAATCCAGGAGTTGCAGGAACAAATCTTCATGTTTAGAGTCTGCCAGCTACTATAGTGGATCAAAGATCAATACAGGTGATCAGCTGGTCCTCAAGACTATACACAGTTTGAGGGGGAGATCAACCTTAGTGGATGGCTGTTGTAGTGCAGTCACTGTTGCTGCTGTAAAGACATGTTGCTGCAGGTCAAGATGAAAAGCAAGCACCTCCCATACTACAGCTCCATTCTACAGAAGCTTTAAGTGGAATATGGAGTAGCATTGGCTCAAGTGGAACTATGTTTGTAGTTAGCTCAAGTGCTACAGTGATGTTTTGTATCAATGTATGAACACAAAAAGTATGACTCCTAATCAAGTGGTTTGATCACTAGGCTAATTTCCTTAGTGGTATCAACATGGGTCTTTGGCTAGGATCAAAAGATAAATTCTACCATGATCCTTTCACATCTCTAAATATGCATATAGAAGAAGCCAGAAAGGGGGAGATGTGTGGAAATACTGGAGAAAGGAGGAGAGGTGTGGAATCACTTGTCATGGGGGAGATTGTGGATGTAGAAGTAAAACTTGACATGACTAGGTCATGTTGAGTAAGTTCATATTACTTGGAAATATTCAGGTAGTATAAGGAATGCAATGTCTACATGTTGAGCCATGATTGAGTTAGTGCATAGTATGAGGAAAGTGCTTCTAGTGGTGCTCCATTTAAGTATTAAGTTGTATAAAGGAGGGTGCATATTACTTGAGCAATTATTCAAGTGGTATGAGAATGCATTGACTTGACATGTTGAGTCAATGCAATTAAATGGAGTATATTGAATTGATATGCTGAAAATTCACGTAGCATAAGCTAGCAGATGTAGCATACATAACTTATAATTGTATTATATTAATATGATTTTTATGATAATGCTTCTTATTATTGTTGGGTGTTCTGCCTTCTTCAAATATAGGGAGATTATTTGGAATATTGCCCTCAATGATACCTAAACTTGATTTGAAGAGGCATCACCCACATCACTAAGAGCATAGTTGTATTTGATTTTTTTAAGCTCATTATGTGCAGGATATTCCTTGAAACAAGGTTAAATAAGTTGTCTAAGTGATGGTGACAGGTGGTCATAAGGTAGGTTGGTGGAGAGAAAGAAAATCTATCTAAGTCCATATGAGTTGATTGAAGAAAGCTCACTCAATGCCAGATGCAAAGAGATGTCCATAGGCATTGAGTGAAGCAATCTCACTCAATTCTAGATGTAAAGATGTGGTTCAAGTCCACAGGCATTGAGTGAAGCAAGCTCACTCAACACCAGATGCCAAAAAGCATTAATAGAAGACAAGTTAATCAAAGCCTTACTATTTGTAAGGCAGAAAAGTGGCCAAGTCCATAGGCATTGAGTGAAGGAAGTTCACTCAACGCCATACTGTAAAAAGCATTTAGTAAGGCTGAGATAGTCAAAGCTTTGTCTTTGACAGTAAAGGAATCTGGCTAAGTCCAAAAGCTTCAAGTAATGAAGGGTCACTCGACGCCTAAGCAGTGAAGACTACAAAAGTCTAGATGGCGTTGAGTGATAAATGCTCACTCAATGCCAAAGAAGAAAGCATTGTGTTCACTCGAAGCTCAAGGAAAGAATAGACAGAAAATCTATCTAAGTGTTTTGGCGTTGAGTCAAGCCTACTCACTTAACACCTAGTGACAAAAAATCCGTCTAAGTGTTTTAACATTGATTCAAGTTTACTCACTCAACGCCTAGTGACAAAAAATCTGTCTAAGTGTTTGGGCATTGAGTCAAGCTTACTCACTCAATGCCTAGTGATAGAAAATTTAAGTGTTATGGCATTGAGTCAAGCTTACTCACTCAACTCCTAGTGACAGAAATATGTCTAAGTCTTTTGGCATTGAGTGAAACTTGTTCACTCAATGCCTATACTAATGTGCTTGAATTTAAACTAAGTCCACAGATGCTGACATCATCAAAAGTCAACAAAGTCAGCAAAATTCAAAATAAGGTCGGATGACTACAGTACGTGACAACCGGCACTGTAGGCCTATACTACGACTTTTGGATGATAAAGTAGAAGTGCAGCAATCAAATTCAGTGGGGCCCACTGGTAAAAATAGCAGTTGATCAGAGAAATAGAAAAGACAGAGTTCAGCATGAAGAGATTAACTTTTGGTATACCGCTGGACTTCATCTTCTTCCTTTACCATTGTTTCAGAGCATGAAGGAGAAGTTCAATATTCTGATCTGAGAGTTCAACTAGTTAGCTATTGTAATTAATATCCTCAATAACAAGATCTAAGATATTCTCTGAGGAAGTAGATGCAGCCAAGGCCTGAGCCAAGCTATAGCTAATCTGAAAGCCATTAAGAGATAGTTGTTGAGAGCAACCCACTCAATAACAAGATCAGATAAATTCTCTGAGTAAACTGAAGCAGCAGGTTGTTATCCTAGCTAAAATAATTCGAAGATAATCAAAGTTAGTTGTTGTCATATCCACCATTAACAGCAGTTCAGAGTAAATCTCTGAGAGAGAAGGTGCAGCAAAGGATAACCTTAGTTACATCCATTTCATAGTTCCAGCTGTATATGTTCTGAAGAACATTTTCTGGAGGCAGTGAAGAAGAAGTTAGGACTGAGTTTCTAGTTTAGTCTAGGAAGGAAAGAAGAAGTACAGCAGGGTTCTGCAGGTTACTTCCAGCACCAGCATCTGCTTGTTGAAGATTTTCTCTTATTGGTTAGAAGAATATAGGGCTGAGTATTTCTCAGTTCAGGAAGCAGTAGACTAAGTGAATATATTCCTGGAGTCAAAGTTGGGCTGAGTTTATCTCAGTCCAGGAAGGTTGGCACAGAGAAATTTCTCTTATGTCAAATCAACTCAACAACCCACTTCCATTCTGTAGGATCCTTTTGGATCTGAGTTGTAGGGCATATTTGCTTGAGAGTAGGATCCAGTTCTAGATCTGAGGTAGGGCTATTTAGCCTAAGGTAGGATTCTTTTGAGAATTTGAGGTAGGGCCTGTGTGCCTGAGGTAGGGATTTGGCCTGATAGTAGGATCCAGTTTTGATTTGAGGTAGGGCTTTTGAGCCTGAGGTAGGAAAGTCATTCTCTCTGAGCTATAGGGCACTTCTGCCTGAGTTGTAGGATCAATTAAATCTGAGGTAGGGAATTTGTGCCTTAGCTGTAGGAGAGACATTTATTTTCGGTAGGGTTGTCCTCCCAGCCTGAGTTATAGGGACCTTGGGCCTGAGGTAGGTGATCTATGGATCACTGAGTTATAGGGCCTTATGCCTGAGCTGTAAGTCTTAGAGGAGACTGAGTGGTCTTGCGGGATCGTGTTGTAAGCTCTTAGGAGCCAAGATTGGAGAAGTGCCTTGTCTAACGAGCTGTTAGAAAGGTGGGAGGGAAATTGGACGTACCTATAATTTGGGGAACCACTATAAATTATGTGTGTCCTCTTTGTGTTGTTTCTCTATTGCAGGTTGTGTGTTTCTTGAAAGCAGAGAACTACTCACTCACAAAGACCTCAAAGAAAGAAAATTAAAGATAGTAATAAGAGACTAAGAAACCTATCCACACCCCTATAGGGGATTTATCTATCCTTGAAATTAAAGACTAACAACGGGCCCCCGCCGGCCGAATTCTTATATATCGCCACTTCTCCACCATCTGATCGCACTTCTGCGATTGCTGCTATTATTTATGTGGGTAACCACCTGCATGACCTCCCGTAGTGGGGAAAGTGCGTTGCCAAAATAGGACCGGTCAGCATTTAATAAAATTGATAAAATATTGTGCCCGTAATATGTCATGAAAACATTCTACAATTAGTAATTATGGTGGTTATGATCTGCGGATAGCCGCGTAACCATCATAACCACCCCTGAGGCTTATAAATAGAGCCTCAGACCCTCCTTCATTTCAACCTATTCTCCCCTCGGAATTCCTACTACGGATTTTCTCTCTCCTCTCCCACTGCTACAAATTTTCTCACTCCTCTCTCACTCCTCCTATGAATTTTCTCTCTCCTCACTCGTTTCTCCTATAATTTCTCATTCTCTCCTCCTCCAACATGTGCACATCTTTATATGCACACGTTCCTCCTTGCGCGCACTACCCCTTTCACAAGTCTCTCCTCCTAAGTGTGTGCGTCCCTTCGTGCGCATGTTTCCCCTTGCGCGTGCTCCCCCTTTTTCATGTCTCTCCTCCTAAGTTCACACATCCCTCCATGCGCATGTTCCTACTTGTGCTCGTTCCCCCTTTGCGCGTGTCTTTTCTCCAAGGTGTGTACATTCCTTCTTGCACGCATTCCCCCTTGCGCTCATACCCAGTGCACCGTCGTGCAGTCTACTCTCAAGACTATTCTAAGTGCGTTATTGTGCACTCCACTCTCAAGCCCGCTCTAAGTGTTTCACTGTGTGCACCACTCTCAGAATTGTCATAAGCACTCAACACTCTCAACTCAGGAGCAAGCATACCTATAGTCGACAAGACCAACACTCCAGACACATCTAAACATAACAGGAGACAAACCGTAAATGATAAGGCGCATGGAATGCATCGCCTAAGATTCAAAGCCGCCGAAATCAGGACAAGCCAGATAAGCTGCTACCTCCTCCAAGCGGCAATCAAGGACTCTAAAGAACTTAAAGTATCCAATGTATCTAGTGAGTGAAGCTCCCTATTATTGCAGGAAAAAGAATTAGTTTTGTGAGAGGTGGTCTGTCACCCTCCAATCCCAGTACTCTCTCTCTCTCTCATAATTATTATGAGGAGCAGTTTATTGCCCTTACCTTTCTCAAAAGTCATGTAACACGATTACAAATAGTGGAAGTTTCGTCAGCACAGATACAACCAAGTGGTTTTTCACCAAGTTGATGGGTTTTTCACATTAAAAAACAGCCTTTTCAACTTTCTATTTTTTATAACTATTTGCGCGCTCGACCATTTCAGGCTAAGACGGATCAATTTTGTCCAGTATACCAGGAGGGTTGAGTTAGCCGCAACAGTTTGGCGTTGTCTATGGAAAAGGTGTTGGAGCCGACGATTTACATATACTCAGTTTGATAATATCAATTCCCATGTTGTATTTGATCACATTTGTGTTCAGTATAGTGTGGAGGTTTATAGGTTCAAGAGAAGCAAAGAACTCCAATCTGTGGCCTACGGCTGCGTGCTAGCTCTACCGCTGAGCGCTAGCCTGGATTTAATCTGAATAGGCGCTCTGGAACCTACTGCGTGACGCTAGCACTACAGCTCGCGCTAGATTCAGGATTTATTATAGATAGGCACTCTGGAACCTACCGCGCAGCACTAGTTTCCTACCGTGCAATGCTAGCTTCCTACCGCACAGTGATAGCAATCTGAATGATCGTTTAGATTGATTCGTCAAGATGCTTGAGCTACTTCCAGGCGATAGCTTGGTGCCGCTTGTACGAAAAAGCGGAAAATAATCTTTTTGGAAAAAAAATCAAAATATGCGGGACAGCTATCACGTCGACGCGCAATGACCTACCATGGGGTGCTAGTCTTACTGCCAGTGGTAGCCTGTTTTTCAAAGGCATATAAAAGGGTTTCATTTTCTCATTCCTTGTACGGATCAAGACAGAGAAGACTTCTTTCTAGGGTTTGGGAGCCTCCTTTAAGCATGTTTACACCTTCAATGTCAAAGGAAGAGAAAGCTGTCTCCTTCCGTTAGTGCACAAAGATCTCCGGCGAGCAAAGGACTGCAATGAACAAGTGGAGTAGATCGGTTGCAACCAAATGAAGATCATTAGCACCGATCACGCATCGCTCAATGGAGGAATCATTTTGAGGGAGAATCAATCTTAAACCTTCTTTACTCTTTTTGTACTTTTCTTGTTTCTATGTGATTGTGGTGAGGAAAATCGATCAGTGAAGGTCGTTGGAATCTGGGAAGGATTTCGCGAGAAATCGTCCCAGGGAAGGGATGTCTAGATCTGGGATCTAGTGGGGCTCTAAGATACTTTCTTGTGTGAAGGTGAAGAGCTGGCTCAAAGACCTTTCTTGTAGGGAAAGGGATAGAGCCAACCAGTCCGGGTAGTGGGTCGGTATAGAAAATGAAAAGATTCTTGACTTTCAACTCCTCCGATCTCCAGTGTCATGGAGATCAAGTGCTTGCAAATGTACATCATTTTTTTACTTCTGTTTGAATAAAAATTATTTATTGCTCTTCATTCTGCGTGTGACATTGTGATTGTTTTCTAGTAGATCTTTGAAGGGTGTATGCATCTCCAAGGAGAAATTTGTTCAGGAAAAATAGGTCTGTGACCTACCGCCGCGCGCTAGCAACCTAGCGCCCCGTAGTAGCTTCCAAAACTAGTTTTTTTGGACAAAAATAATTCGAATTTTTAATTAACTTGTAAAACCTTATTCACTCCCCCCTTGTAAGGTTGGTCACTAGATCCAACAAGTGGTATCAGAGGAGATTACTTCAAAAAGGGATTAAAATCCCTAAAAAAGATGGTCAACGTGATTCACGATTTCCCTAAGAGACAAGGTGTGAGTAGAACTCCACTATTCATGGGTAGAGACTATAGTCACTGGAGAATGTGGATGAAAATCTTCTCAATGTCACAAAACATGGACATATGGGCCATGATGGAAATGAAATACACTGCACCCACTATCACTGTAGGTGATATCGTTTTAATTGAACCACATGATAAATGTGATGATGCTGATAAACTGAAATGAACTAACAATACAAAAGCCATAAACTCTTTATTCTATGCATTGGATAAATTTAAATTCAATATAATCTACAATTGTGAAATTGCTTATCATATCTGGCCTCTATTTGAACTTACTCATGAAGGTACATCGCGGGTGAAGGAGTCGAAGCTATTCTGACTTGAATCTGAATACGAACAGTTCTAGATGGAGATCGATGAGGAGGTGGATAGTATGTACACTCGCTTCACCAAGATTGTTAATGGCTCTAGATCTCTCGGGAAAAGATACTCAAATGGACACCTGGTGAGGAAGATCCTGCAATCTTTGCCTCCATGATTCAACCTGAAGGTGACGGTGATTGATGAGTCATTCCATATAAGCACCCTGGATATAGAGAACTGTTTGGTATTATATCCACAATAATCTTAATTTGAAGAAGTGTCCCTTGAACTAAGAAGAATTGAGATTATATTTGATGCTGTTTATTTTGTTATGTGCTTGCAAGACTCTATTGTTAAGTACAACCCAATGTCAGGTTACAGTGGGTCATTAAACACATGACTATACAATGTAATCCCTCATTGTGTGGGCTAATGTGTTGACTCACGTGTAATCTATCTATTGGAGTGTACTTCTATTCCAAGTGCATTAGAAGAAACAAGGAAGGACAAGTTGTTGTATTTAAAAGAACAAAAACTTTCCCCAAGTAAAATTCGTCAAGTATAGTTGTGGATATTCGTCAAATTGGTCAAGTATACTCATGGATACTCGTCGAATTTGTCGTGTATACTTACTGACACTCTTCGAATACGTCATGTTTACTTAGGGAATAACTTTTGAGATTTTTGAAATCGGTTAAGTAAAGTCCAATTCATCGAGTGTATCTATTGATACTCATCAAATTTGTCGAGTGTATTTATTGATACTTGTCGAATTCGTCAAATATGCCAGTCGATACACGACAAAGTCGTCGAGACTCACTGGGTATGCCTTGAGTTCTCAAATTTATTTCTCGGGTTTTGTATAAGTTAAATTCGTCAGGTATCGAAGCCGATTCGTCGTGTATACTAATTGATATACAACGATACTCGACGAATGGACTTATCGATTTATTTTTTGTTTTTCTGTCTGACGGGTTTCTGCTTTTTGTCGTCAGCCATGCACATTACATGTGGACGTTTCATTCTTTGAAAGAATCTTCTAGACATTAGAGAAGGTTTTTTTTATAAATACCTAGGATTAATTCGTTCAACCCTAGTCGCTCATTTCTAACTTGAAATTGTATAAAGTTCATCATTCTCTATCGCTTGTACAGCCATAGGAAATAAAGTTCATGACCTAGCCTTGCACGATCTGCGATTCTTTCAAGAAGTGATTTGATAGATCTCGTTCCTAGTTCTACCTAAGATTTCATATCGTGTCGGATCAAGAATTTAGATCAAGCTTTTAAGTTTTATTTCAAGTCTTCTTCCTCTAAAAAGCTTTTAAGATTTCATTCTAGGAAGAAGAAGATTGAATCTTTTCAGATTTGAAGATTTAGATTGTCATCAATCTATAGAGTTGTATAAATTTACTTTGTACTATTGTAGGAAGTTCTTACTTTCGAGTTGTAGATCCTTGTTTTTGGATCGAGTTGTAGGAGAGGTTGTTCTTGGAGGTGTAAGAGTGTTGTCTCCGAGTTTGTAGGAGTTGAGGCTCCGAGTTGTAAGTTATCTGAGATAAAGGTGAAGTAGCTGAATCTAGCCATTTGTGGTATAAGCGAGGCAGGACAGTAGGCGTACCTAGCACGGGGAAAAAAATATAATTCTCTATGTTTCTATGTGCTTGTTTTGTACTAATTTTTTATTCAACTACAAGACGCAGAACTCACCTATTCACCTCCCTCTAAGTGATTTAAGTAGACAACTAGACACTTTCAATTGGTATCAGAGGCAGTTTTTTGATATAAGGTTAACACCTTGAACAAGTTCTCCATCTAGTTGTCAGAGCATAAGTTTTCTACAATAGACAGAAGCAAGGATATGTCTTCGATGAAGTTGTAGTGTGCACCAAGGAGAACTTCCCATGTGGAAGGAGAGAGTCAAATTCTACAAGAAAGCTGTTGATCCCTACATTTTCCAAATTGTTGAAGGCCCTCATGTTCTTACTCAATCCTCTGCCTTGAATCCTAATATCTAAGTTCCCAAGAAAATAATGGATTTGAACAAGGATGAAATTGCTCTAGTCTCCTTGGATAAGAAGGCAAATAACATCATAGCCAGTACAGTGGATGACTTGGTGCTGTAAAATCTATTTCACTGCAAATCTACCAAGGAGATGTGAGACGTCTTGTAGTCCTCATGGAAGGAACTGGAGAAGTTAGATATGATGAGAGATCTCTACTAAATAAAAAGTATGAGGTGTTCAAGCAAGGCACTAACGATACAATTGCAGTCAGCTTTGAAAAGTTTTTCAAGGTCATCAACGGCCTCAGAAATTATGGTCGTACATTCACTAATGGTGAGCTCAACGATAAATTCCTAAGATCTCTGACAAAGGACTAAGACACTAAGGTGGTGGCCATTAGGGAATTTTGAAAGCTGTCTGAGATTGATCCTCAAAACTTATTCGGAAAGCTCCTTTCCTATGAACTACAAACAAACACAATGAAGAAAGAGGAGCAACACAGCAAGACTTCAAGCAAAGAGAAGTCTATAACACTTAAGGCCGAAGTGTCAAAGAAGCTTAAAATTGTGTCACCTGTAAGGACACCAACCTATGAATTGCAAGAGGACTCCGAGTCAAGCACCTCATGCTCAAAAATGTCAAATGGAGAATTCTCTCTGATTTCCAAGCAATTCAAGAGGATGCTCAATAAAAGAAGGGAAATGAAAAATCAGTCCTCCTCCTCTGAATTCATAAGGTCACATTGGGATGGTGATCAGTCAAAGAAAAGCTTCAACGACAGGTATAAGTCGAAACTGAACATACATATTTCTACTAATGTTGTGTTCTACTATTGCAATAATCCAGAACACATGATTGTCGACTGCCCCTACAAGAAGAAAGAGGGAAGGAAGGAAGAAAAGAAATCCTTCTGAAGCAAGAAGAAAGGGGAAAAGAGCTTCATAGCAAAGAATCCAAAAACCCTCAGCGATAGTGACTCAAGTGAGTCAAGTTCTAATGAAGAAGCCTATTTTTGGCTAATGGCACACACCAATGAGAATGAAAGAGAATCTAAGAATAATGGGAAGGTAAACTCTCACACTCTTTTATCTGAGCCAGAAATTGCCTTAGAAGGCCATGAAGGCTACTTCTCTGAAGAGGATGACTCTGATTTAATGACTCAGTATCAAGTTCTATTGAAGGCCTTTGACAAATGCTTAAAGCTAGTCAAAGTGCAATCAAAAGAAATTGTTTCACTAAAGAAAGTGGAATTAAATGTTAGGAAGGAAATTGAAAAATTAACTCCTCTCAGAGACAACGCCCAATCCCTAAAGGAGGTCTTAAAGGACTCGACTGAGCTATTGGCTCAGAAGGAGATTCCTTAATGAACTTGAAGAGAAGTTAGCGGTTGAAAGGAAGCTTGTAGAAAGCTACTAGAAGCCAAAGATTGTGCTTCTCCTTATTGATGGATTCTCATCTTCAAAGAATTATAACAGTGTGGGGCATAAAGCTTCAAAGGGTAAGGGAAAGGTTGTTCAAAGTCAAATCACTTTCAAAAGGTAGTCCTCCCGACTAATAAGTATGACTTTGAATCGTCCTTTGCTCACTATGCCAAGCCAACATACGTGGAACCTATTATAAGGAGCAAATGATGGACCCTCCCTAGGTATTTCAGAGGAAGTGTGTTCAAGGCACCTTATGAAGAAATCATCCTGAACAGTTATGGTCCATACGTTCATGGACCAAGTGGCAAGAAAGCTCCAAAAGCCAAAACTGTTGTTTCCAAGGCTAAGGATACTATGAAGCCTTGTGTTTGCTATAATTATGAGGCTTCCACCTCCAAGTTTATATCACCTTCTAGAACTCCCATTCAGAAGGTTAAAATAAGAATATAAGAGAAGTTACATGTTTGACTGTTGGTGTTGCGGCAAAGTTGGTCACTTTGCCATAGGTTGTTGGTTTCATCTAGTGAAAATTGAAACTCCACGAGTTAACTTTGCGAGACCAACCACTCGAAATGTTAATTTTCCTAGTGGTGTTAAGCTAACAAGAAACCAAGGACCCAAATCTTTTTGGGTTCCTAAGGGTAAGTGATTCATGATTGCAGGTATGTCCAAAGGCCAACAAAAATCCAATTTGGTATTTGGACAGTGGATGCTCTCGGCATGACCGGGACTAGAAGTCTACTTCTAGAATATACCCTAGTTGAGGACGACCCAAAAGTCTACCGAGAAAGCACTAAAGGCTACGGTATGATTACCAATAGTATAGTCTCCTTCACAGATGTGGCTTATATTAAAGAACTACAGCATAATCTCATAAGCATAAGTCAATTATGTGATAAATGATGTATCGCTGAGATCTACAAGGACAAGTGTCTGATAAAATTGTTTGCCAATTTGGATGCAGTCTTAATAGACACTCAGAGTAGAAATATTTTCTGCTTAAATTTTCTATGTTTAGACACTTCTACACCAATGTGCTTTTTAACAAAACATAGTACTTCTCTCTATGACCAATGACACAAGAGATTAACATATATAAATTTTAACACTATAAGTATGTTATTTTCTCACAACCTAGTACGTGATGCTCCCAACATTAAGTTTCTTAAAGAGAGTCCATGTCACGCATGCCAAATAGGTAAGTAGACAAGGGCTACCTTCAAGGTTATTGTTAAAATAGATTCCTCTTGTTATTTATATCTACTTCATATATACTTATTTGGTCTTATGCTAGTTCACAGTTTAGGAGATAAAGTCTATACGTTAGTCATTATTGATGAATACTTTTGTTTTACTTGGGCGTTCTTTCTGAAACACAAGTCAAACACCTTCGAGTCCTTCACTAATTTTGTCCAGCAAATACAAAATGAATTAAACTGCATAGTGGTCAAAATCAGAAGTGATCACGGAATAGAATTTAAGGCTGGGGACATAACAGAATTCTGTGGAAGTCAAGATATCTTTCATGAATTTTCCACTCCGTGTACTCCACAAAAAATGGAGTTGCCGAGAGAAGGAACTGTAACATCCCGACTTTTATTGGGCCACCAGAACCATAGTGGGCCCAATAAAAGTGACCCAAACCCCAACCCACGACCCACACCCGAGTAGGGTGTAACCCTAAGTAGGGTACAAAGAGCTAGAGAACTCAGTTTGGAGTTCTGTCAGTTCTTGTGGACTCGTATAGTCAATGCGAGCGTGTTGGAATTCGTTCCGTTGAAATCCAAGGTCATATGGTGATTATGGCTGTTCCTCGTAGAACGTCTCGAAAATCAGATTTTTGCATAATTACCTAAAGAACATCGATTTGAGTTATGTCAGTTCATATGGCTTCGTGTAGTTAATACAAACCCATTGGAACTTGTTACGTCATAACCTGAATTCTAACGACGAATATAAATATTTTGACCCTTTTAGCGCGCAACGACGCGCAAATTTTGGATATTTAGCAAACAAACTCCGATTCGACCCCGGTCAGTGACATTGGACCCGTGTAGTCAATACGAAGTCAACCGAGTATGTTCCAGTCAATTTTAGTGATGGATAGTTAACCCGTGGTCAAATAAAGCATAGTGATGCACCGAAACGTGTGCACACACAATTTATGACACGATGCCACAAATTGGACCCGACTCCCGATGATATGGACCTATTTTGACTTTGACCAGCAAGGGGGACCCACCCTAGGTTTGACTTTGGTCAAACCCCCCTAAAAGTCAATTTTTTTGGAATTTTTCTTATGGAGGAGCCCACCTCCTCTCCATGGTTGATTAGGGCCTTACTCTCCTCACTTCTTGGGCCACCCAAATAAGCAAGGCTTGGTGCATGAACCTTTGGACAAAAGCCCACCACCTCTCCTCCCCCTTCCCTTTTTCAACTTCTTAGGAACCAAGGACCAAAAGCCCACCAAACCCCTTCCCCACTAGATGGCTGCCACTTAGGCCCGCCCTGATGATGCCACCTGGCCAGACCAAGCTTAGGGGAGGATAAGAGCTCCTCCACTCATGTTATTTATCCGACATTGGCTAGGGGAGAGGTGGTCACCCTCTCCAAGCCTATAAAAGGCCTTGCCCAAGCTTCTTACCTCTATACAAACCCAAACAAGCCAGGTCCCCCTCTATCGGAGCCACAGCTCGCCAGAATTTTTCCACCACCCAAACTCCACCACCACCTCCAATGGAAGCTCGACCTGGACCCTCCCAAGCCCCATCTGCATATGTAAAAACTTTCTTCCTCCCCCTTCCTGAGCTTTTCGACGTCTTGCATGCACCTCCCTGTGGCCGGAGCGCCACCGACACTCCCTGAGCCAAGCTCTAGGTCAGGTGGTGGTTGTAGGTGTTTAGCCTTTCCCAGCATCGTTGGTGGTGCTGCGTAGGGCTAAACTGTTGGAACCTCTAGTTGGATTTGGGATAGGTTCACTAAATTAGGATATGACCCAACATATATAGATCAGGGTCATGACTATGTCTTAGAGTCTAGGTCAAGTCCTTAGAATCAACAGTACAAAGTACCAGCCTCCAACACTGCCAAAGACTCAAGACTTGGAGAATTCAAGACTTAAAAAAGGAGTTCTATGTTTGTCGATCTCTGGTCGACAAAAGTCGAGCTCAGCTAGATGAACTCAGGGAAAATTCTCTTAGCCCAGATCGACGAACTCAGTCCCTAGCTCGACGAAGTAATACCTTCTAAGTCTAACACTCAGTCGACGAACCAAGAACATCGGCCAGAAGAACTTTGATCTTTAATCGACTAATTCTGATTGGATTGGTTCAACACCAGAAAATATTCTAAGTCTAGACTGCAGACTCAGCTCGATGATCTTAGACTTCAGCTCGACGAACTTGATGAACAGAAGAAGAAAGTTATAAAGCAGTATTCAGAGTTTGACAATCTTGGATCTCAGCTCGACGAACAGCTATTCTCAGCTCGACGAAAGCTATTCTCAGGTCGACGAACTTAGAGCAAAGTATCTGTCAGTTTATGCAGTGCAGTTGTTCGTAGAACTCAAGTCGACGAAAGCTGATCCCAGGTCGATGAAAGCTGTTCTCTGGTCGACGAAAACTGTAAGACATATTATTATTTATTCTTTCTTTTTCTGTCTCCTTATTTTATATATATTATAGGCTGTTAATTACTTGGATAATCAACGCTCTTATATCCTTTGAATCGAGCCATTACTGGCAGTATTGATTGCAAATATCCCCCATGGAATTAATTGCTTATATCTCGGGACAGACATAGAATAGAATATATGACAGCATTCTTGTCATTTTCATTCCCGAGATTTCAGCTGAGCATTAATTGCAAAATTTTGAATTCGACCAAGAGGCAGTTATAGAGCATATAATCTCTCAGCCAGATAGAACAAGACACACAGAAACCTTTCAGAATACATAATCCTTTTTGAAAAACAACAAGTGCAGTGCATACAGTTCTCTGAAGAAAAATAAACTTCCCTTAAAAGAAGAAGAAAGAACAACAATCACTATCAAGAGTCTTTCTTCTCCTTCTTTCTTTTCTGGGATCTCAAGTGACAAAAATATTAAAATCAGTCAAATGATCTCAGAAAGTATAATTTACAACAAAAGGCCTACTCACCCTTTGCAAAGCTTCCACTCCTGAACCTTTCAAGATCTCAGGGGGAGCTTTGACAATATCACAGAATCCACAAAGTCTTCTCATTTTGATTTGAGAAAAGTAGACTTCAATCAACCTCTCTTCCCCACCTCTGTATAGGGTTTTAATTCCCTTCAAAATTATTATGGTTGCAAGTCTCCTTCCAAAAGACTTGGGTTGGTTTTTGAGCACCTGATCAAAAACTCATGTGTGGCAGTCACCTGATAAAAACCTGTAGTGGATTTCTACCTAGGGTGGTAGAAGAGTGGATGTACCCAAGTTTGGGGAACCACTATAAAATTCTTGTGTTGTCTGTGTGGCTGTGATTTTCCTGTGTGCTTGTGCTGCGATATTATTACATGTGCTGTGATATATTTTGCTATGTAGCTTAGTAACCCTTTCTCTAATTCACTTGCTGCACTTGTACACTTATACACTTATATCATAGTAACATATTTGATTAAATACTTGTTATTTATGCAAAATCAAAAAGACTTTAAAAACTCTATTCACCCCCACCCCCCTCTAGAGTTGTTCAGGGCTTATCCTATCTTTCAATTAGTATCAGAGGGTAGTTAATCACATCATACAGGCTCACACATGGATTAATCAAGATCCTTAGGATAAACTCTGAATAAGTCTTACTAGTTTCTCAATTTAAATTTTTCTGATATCATGGCTCAAAACAAGGATTATGCTAGCACCAGACCTCCAATTTGCAACTTGCAAAACTTTGAAATCTTTTAAGGCAAGAATCAAAATTTATATGAACTCTATTGATGAGGACATTTTTAATTCCATCTTGACAGGACCACCAACTCCAGTGGCATCTACTTCAACCCCAATAAATCTCAGTGCAGTGCTTCCTCCAGATCAAACTGATGCACATAAGAACGCAAAGATAGCTGATGCCAGAGCTATGAACATACTGACCCAAACTATGTCAGATGACATATTTCAAAAAGTTGTTGAATGCACATCTGCTGAAGCCATTTGGGATTCCCTCAATAACATGGTAGCAGGATCTGCTGATGAGAGGAAGGATAGAAGATCCAACCTCATATCCCAAGATGAGAATTTTAGGAAAGATGAAGCAGAATCAGTGGAAGTAATGTACAACAGGCTGAGCTCCATCATCAGTGAGCTTAGAACACTTGACAAAGAAATTAATCTTACTGAGGTCAATGATAAGATACTCATGTTCTTCCCTAGCACATGGGACTCTAGAATCTGGCCCATCAAAGAAGCCAGAAGCATGGCTGAAATCTCAACAGAATCTTTGCTTGGAAAGTTCAAATCCTATGAGCAATTGATCAAGTCAAGAGTATCTAAAGTTGAAGTAAAGGCTCCAACACCCACCAAGAAGGAATAGAGCTTAGCATTCAAAGCTGCATAAGAATCTCCTAGCTTGCCAGTCAATGAAGAACTCATGAGTCTCTTTGCTAAGAGATTCTATAAAATGGCAAGGAAGGACTTCAGGAGGAAGCCTTAAAGGAATGAAGATAAACCTAGGTATGACAAGACCCCTTCTAAAGAGGTTGTTGTTTTGGGTGTAGGAAACCTGGACACTTCATCTCAGAATGCCCAGAAGTCCAAAAGAAAGACAGAAGGAAATAAAAGGACTCAAGAAGACATCAGCATAGCAAGGCCTCCTCCAGCAAGTACAAAAAGAAGGAGAAGTGTTTTGTAGCTGAAACCTAGAGTGATACTGAAGATGAAACATCCTCCTCTAGTTCCAGTGAAGATGATGAAGAAGAAAAGAAGGCAAGGGAAGTTTGCCTTATGGCAATAGATGCAGGAAGCAGCAGATCAGATTCAGAAGAATCAGATGATGAAGAATTCCTCTCTAAAGAGGATCAGGTAATTGCTTCCTATGACTTTCAATCTAAAGAATTTCAATCTGAATTTAAACTCTTGTGTTTAGACTTAATAGGATCTGAGAAGGAAATCAAACTTCTCAGGGAAAACTTTTAGAACAAGACAAAATCATTGCTGAAAGTGAAAAATTAACTGAAGAATTAAGCTTAGCCAATAAACAAATAGTTTTTTTAAAATCTGAATTAAGTAAGGCTAAGGAACTAGAAGAATCCCTGAATGGTAGAAGCTTACAACTGTGAGATTTAACTTGCACAGTTAATACAAGATCTAATAATAACAAACTAGGATTAGGAGCCTCATCCAGTGTACCAATCCTAATTCAGAAAAATCAATTGTCAAAACCTATTAACTTCATCTCTGAAAATGGTAAGAAAAATACTGAATAGGTAGAGAAGGTTAACAAAGTTCTTACACAGTTAGAACTTAGTAAAACCAATCAGAAAAGGAAAAACAAACAGCATAACTATGTTCAGCATATTTCGTCAAATGCAGAACGCCGAAATGGGTATGGTTCGTCGACCTCAGAACGACGAACCCTGAATGCAAATAATAATGTAAACAATTCTTCGAACTGGGATCGACGAAATCAATATGGTTCGTCGACCAGAGATCGACGTTTCTGGGGCTCTGAGAATGGATACCTCTATTATTCGAGAAGAGATCGAAGAACTCAACCGAGATCGTCGAGCTCAGATCGATGAACATACTCAAATTTGTCAAAGTCAGTTTATAACCAGAGTAACCTAAAAACTGATAAATCCTTTAATCCCTTTAGTCAGTGGGTCATACCTCGTAGAAGGTATCATCCTTTAGGTTATAAGGATCAACCTGAATGTTTATTTATTTCAAGTTTCAGTTATGTTAAACAACAAGGACCCAAGATAACCAGGGTCAAAAACTGCTAATCCTTTTGCAGGTAGAAGATAACCCTGTCACTCAAAATAAGTGGTACTTGGACAGTGGTTGCTCTAAACATATGACAGGTTGCAAGGATTGCCTTATAAAATATAAAGACAAGATTGGACCTAAAGTAATCTTTGGGGACTAAGGCTTTGGACTGACAGAAGGCTATGGAGACATCAACTATGGAGCTATCACATTCAAGAAAGTGACCTATATAAATGGTCTTAAGCATAACCTGATATCAGTAAGCCAATTATGTGATATAGGTTATCAAGTAAGCTTCACTAACACTTTGTGTCTTATTTATTTAAACAACACAACTGTTTTAACAGGAATTAGACAAGGCAACATCTACTTAGTAAATTTTGAATCAGCTAAATCTGAAATTTGCTTATTCAATTCGGTTAGCATTCAAACTAGCTTATGGCACAAAAGACTAGGACATGTAAACCATTAAAATATAGCTAGGTTATCTAAAAACAATCTTATTAAAGGTTTACCTTCTAGTCCCTACAAGAAGGAAGGCCTCTACAGGGCTTGTCAGCTAGGAAAGCAAACTAAATCTAGTTTTGAATCCATTAATAAGAGTGATTCACCTAGAATCTTGTACTTGCTCCATATGGACCTTTTTGGCCCTATTGCAGTACAAAGTCTAAGAGGAAAGTCTTATACATTAGTTATTGTAGATGATTTCTCTAGATTCATATGGGTTTTCTTTTTGAGAACTAAGTCAGATACTTTTAAGTTCTCACAGATTTTCTCAAGAACATACAGATTGAGTATTCTACTTAAGTTGCATTCATCAGAAGTGATCATGGTACTAAGTTTGAATCTCTTCTTATGCTAGAGTTCTGTGAGAAGGAAGGTATCAGACATTGTTTCTCAGCTCCAAGAACTCCTCAACAAAATGGGGTAGTTGAAAGGATGAATATGACACTCATTGAAGCTACAGGTACATTGCTTGCAGATGCTTACATGTCTTTCCTATTGGGAAGAGGCAGTAAGCACAGCAAATTATGTCCTGAATAGAAGCCTAATACATAAACTAAAGCTTAAGACTCCCTATGAACTACTTAAAGGGAAGAAACTTATAATAACCTAATTTAATGTATTTGGATGTATATGCTATATTCACAAAAATGACAAGAAACATCTTAGAAAGTTTGAAGCTAAGGCTGCAATCGGAATTTTTCTAGGATATTCCCAAGTCAACAAGGCATATAGGGTGTTTAATAAATCAACATTAAAAATTGAGGAATCTATGCATGTAACATTTGATGAATCTAATATGTTTTACAAGGAGAGAGACATCTCTACCAATAATAATCTGTAGGTACAAAATTTGTGTGAGAGCTTGGATGACCTAAATATTACTTCAAAGGATGAATCACATCCCTCTCCACAAGTTATATCAGAAGTTGAAAGTGAAGAAGATACTGTGGAAGTAGTTCAATTTCCTCCAACAGTTGATATAATTCCACAAGAGGAATTAAATCAAATAACTATTGCTGAACCAACTCCACCCAATGATCTTGTCACACTTAGGGATCACCCTAGATCTCAAGTAATTGGATACATATCATTAGGAGTGCAGACAAGACATCAACTCAACCCTGATGTGATGCTTGCCTGCTTTCTCTCTCAAATTGATCCTCAATCCATATCTGATGCAGAGCAAGACCCAAACTGGATCACTGCAATGCAAGAGGAACTCAACCAGTTTAAGAGGTGTAGAGTTTAGGACTTAGTTCCAAGGACCAGGGGCTATCTAGTAATTGGGACTAAGTGGGTATTCAGAAACAAACTTGATGCCATAGGTGTGATAGTGAGGAACAAGGCAAGGCTTGTAGCTCAAGGATACAAGCAAGAGGAAGGAATTGATTATGATCAAACCTTTGCTCCAGTTGCCAGACTTGAAGCTATAAGGATTTTCTAAGCTTATGCAGCATTCAATAAGTTTAAAGTCTACCAAATGGATGTGAAAAGTGCATTCCTAAATGGAGAACTCAAAGAATAGGTGTATGTTTAACAACTACTAGGTTTTATCTCTTTATCTCATCCCACTTATGTTTTTAAATTGCATAAGGCTCTCTATGGTTTAAAGCAAGCTCCAAGAGCTTGGTATGAGACCTTAGCCAGCTTTTTCTTAGAGCATGGTTTTTATAGAGGCATGGTAGATAGAACTCTTTTTACAAAACTGCATCATGATAAAATTCTCTTAGTGCAAATATATGTAGATGACATAATTTTTGGTTCTACTGATCCCAAACTGTGCAAAAGATTTTTTGATTTAATGCACTCAAGGTTTGAGATGAGTAACATGGGTGAGTTATCATATTTCCTTAGTCTCCAAGTGAAACAAACCCCTGAAGGGATCCTCATCTCTCAGTCTAAATATGCCTAAGAGCTTATTAAGAAGTTTGGGATGAATGATGCCTCTGCCATGAAAACTCTCATGGCTGCCAATGCTGTTGTAGATGCTGATGAATCTGGAAAACCAGTTGATCAGACCATGTATATGGCCATTCTTGGATCCCTACTGTATTTGACAATAAGTAGACTAGATATTATGTTTGCCACATGTCTTTGTGCTAGGTTCTCGGTGAACCCTAAAGAATCTCACCTTATTTTCTTGAAAAAGATTTTAAGATATATAAAAGGTTGTCCAGATCTAGGCCTCTGGTATTCAACAGAATCAGCATTTGTGTTAACTGGATTCTCTGATGCTAATTATGCTGGATGCAGAGTAGACAGGAAAAGCACCTCTGGAACTTGTCAGTTCCTTGGTGATAGACTTGTTTCTTTGTTCTATAGAAAACAAACATTTGTTTCAACATCCACTGATGAAGCTGAATATATGGCTGCAGGCAGTTGCTGTTCACAGATTTTGTGGATATAAAACCAACTACAGGATTATGGTGTCAACTTAAATAATTCAACAATTCTATGTGATAATACAAGTGCTATTTCAATTGCAAAAAATCAAGTATTGCATTTTCTAGAACCAAGCATATAGACATCAGACACCACTTCATTAGTGATTGTGTTGACAAACAAAAGATTAAACTTGAATTTATCTCTACTGATTTGCAAAGAGTAGATATATTCACTAAGCCATTGGACTCATCCAAGCATCTGTTCTTTGTCAAATAGCTTGGTATGATAAATGGTCCGGATTTAATCTAATGCTCTGTCTATAGTAAAAGAATTGTCTCTGTTCGTCGACCTAAGATTGACGAACTGATAACTGTTCTTGAGATTTTTCATCGACCTGAGCTCGATGAAATCTCTTAGTTAAGTGATTTTCGTTGACCTGAGATCGACGAACTTACTTCAAAAACCTTTCGTCGAGCAGAGATCGATGAAATGTCTTATATCCTTCAGACCGAGTTCGACGAACTATTTAACCTTAAATTATTTCGTCGACCTCAGAATGAAGATTTTTTTTTTCGTGGACCGGAGCTTGTCGGTTCATATTCTGAAAAACCTTATAATTTGGTTTTCTTCGACCTCCGTCCCGCGCTTTCAGTTCTTTTTACACTTGATCATCGTTTTCCTTTTGTAGGTGCTTTCATGGCGATTCCCGCTGGTTCTCTCACTGCCATGAAATTTGATGCTGGTTTCGACATAGACTTTGAATCATTCTAGTATTCTGATCAAGTTTTTCTGAACATTCTCCAACTACTAGAAGAACAATAACTGAAGACTCTGCTCTCGAACCGGATAAATATATCTGCCAAAGAAATTAGAGAATGGGTATACACAGCTACTGTCGATGAGACCAAGATGGCCGAAACCATCGTGGGTAACGCAATTTCTCTTACCCCTGATATTATTACTGAAATTTTTGGATTGAAAAATGGTGGGGAGAATTTAGAAATTGATTCTGAAGAGTTTGATTTAATGCTGAATACAATGGTGGGTATTCTGGAGACACCCCAAACAAGCTCCTCAAGAAACTTCTGTCTGCCGAGTATAAAGTTATCGTAGATATAGTTGGGAAAGTGTTGCTCGGGAAGCACACTGCGCTTGATTATATCACCAGGCATTAGTTCCTGGTCATGTGCGCCATTGTAAATAATAAAGCTGTGAACTGGGCACAGATTCTGTTCGATTTGATCACAAAGAAGAACAACAAGAAAAAGGTATGCTTTGGAAGGATCCTAGGGATCTTCCTAAAGGAAAAGGCTGCAAGATCCCTGGTCTCCTCGACCATATCCATCAATGCCACAAAAAGACTCACCTGTGCTCTTTTTGGCAAGTGGGAGAGGACCATCATCAAGCCAACTAAGGCTACCTCCTCCTCCACTAAAACATCCAAGAGTACAAGGGATGCACCAGCCTCTCCCCACCGCACTGAAGGGCTCCCTTCTACTCCTCCATCTTAACAAGAAGTCCAACCAACCCCACCTTCTACTACCATCCACATCCATACTCTTACACCACCAGAATCTCCACTTCCCTCTTCCCCTTCTACTATCTCCTCCTCCTTCACCTCAACCTGATGCCTTCATCCTTACACCACCTCCATCCCCTCTACCATCTCACCTGGTTTATATCCCCCACATCAACCTCTCCTCCCTCCCCTCCTTTAACTTTCTCTCCTCTCCCCTGAACTCTCCATCCCCATAAAATGACTTTCCTTAGAAACTCCATTTCCACCTCCACCTCCATCAACCACTCTGGACCCCTTTCTTACCCCCACCCTCATCTCTCTTCTCACCCCATTTCTCAAAGCTCTTATAGCAGAGTCTATTTCCCCTCTAGCTGCCTCCATCTCATCTCTTGCTACCCAAATATCTGCCCTCACCACTGCTCCATCTTCAGTTGGGGGCCTGGCTTCAGCACATGCTGAAACCAGGCAGGGGGAGATACTTGATGAAGAAGTAGTAGCAAAAGCAGCAGGACCAGTTGTACAGATATCAGATACAGTAGACATGGATACAGAAGCAGAAGAAGATTTATTAGATTTTATTCATTTTATTGAAACTGACATGGATATTGATGAGTCAGTTATACTAAAAATAAATACTGTGGGTAACATTTTCATTAATCCCACAGTAGACTTGATGAGTTTGTTAAGTTCTTTTGATACAGCTCATCACAGTCTTCCTCCAGCTGAGTATACCAAGCCATCATTAGCTATTATTCCATATTCTTCCCCAATAAGCCCTGGTGTTGTCAAACAACTAAAGGCCAGTTTTGCCATTCCTGCAACTCCATCATCTAGACAGATTGCCTCCCCAATTATATCTTCTCCTATGGCACCAGTCTTTATAATGGATTATTCTACAATACCAGATCTGGATGCATTGATTATGGATGATATAGAGGAAGAAAACAAGTTAGCCGCTCAGAGCACAAAAGTATACAGTTCTCCAATTCCCTCCCTAGTTCCATCTCATGCAACAAAGAAAACAAGCTCTGATGAAGCACTAAGAGAGATTGATGCTATGTATGACAAACCTCAATCCTCTGATGATGATGATGAGGAGGAGGAATCTAAGAAAAGGAAAATCTCTAAGAAAAGAAAGGCTCCACCTCCTCCTGCTCCAAAACCTGGAAACACAAATGATACTCCCTACTATATCCTACAAAAAATAACCCCATACAAGGGAATGCCGGCCTGGATGTGGCTCTCAAAGAATGAACAAAAGGCCTGGAAGAAAAGTAGAAGGTACTCTCCTCCCCAGGCTCACAAATACGGGAAGGATTCCCCTCCTCCTCCACCAGCTACTGGTGCTTCTAGAGTCAGCTCTCAAAAGTCAGATGTACCTTCCAAGCCCTCATTCACCAGAACTTATCAGAGGCAAGAAAGGCCATCTAGACAGTAATCACATGGAAGTAGTCAGCAAAGAAGTACTAGAAGTACAGAGCAGATAAAAGAAATAGTATATCATAAACCAGAATTCTCTCCTCCTCAAACACAGGCTTGACAAAGAAGACACTCTGTATCACATAAACCCAAAGGAAAATACAGTGAAGCTGCACCTCCAAAATCACTGTACACTTAAAGTAGTGAAAGCCAGATTGCAACAAACTTCCAAGAACAATCATCACAATTCAGGCATGTCACCCTGCTACCCTCTCAAGAAGATCAGTCACCTGTCAGTCAGAATGATGATCAAAACTTCAGGATGGCCAGACTTCAAGAATTGATTGCTATGTCATAGATGAAAAAGGCCAGTGAAGAAGGACAGGATCCAACAAAATTCACTATAATGTCTACTTACAGAGAAAAAGAACTTGAAAGACTTCAAGTGAGCAAGAAACTGTTTGACCCTGCTGATTATAAGACTAGACATCCAGAGGCAATTGTTACCAGAACTTCAACCCAGACAGTGATTGGAGCAGCAGATCTGTATATATCAAAAAGAGAAGCTGCCAATTCTAACAGGGAGATTATATTTACCAAGCCTGGAGAAAAGAAGGAGGAAGCAAAATCCAAGAAGTAGAAACAGAAAATCATGAAGAAGAATTGCAACTTTTGGTATACTTTGTTAAAATTATGTCTTCTTTTCTGTTACAAAGCTGACTATGTACATATATTTGCTGCACTTGTTATTAAATAATCTGCCAGATATATATTGTGTTCCTGCTTTGTATATTTTTTTTTCTGGTATTGAGTTTGTAACTAGTGACCTCACCCAAATAGGGGGAGATTGTTGGAACCCCTAGTGTGATTGGGCTAGGTTCACTAAATTAGGATATGACCCAACATGTATAGATCAGGGTCATGACTATGTCTTAGAGTCTAGGTCAAGTCCTTAGAATCAACAGTACAAAGGACCACCCTCTAACACTGCCAAAGACTCAAGACTTGGAGAATTGAAGACTTAGAAAAAGGAGTTCTACGTTCGTCGATCTCCGGTCGACGAAATTCGAGCTCAGCTAGACGAACTCAGGGAAAATTCTCTTAGCCCAGCTCGACGAACTCAATCCCTAGCTTGACGAAGTAATACCTTATAAGTCTAACACTCAGTCGACGAACCAAGAACATCAGCCAAAAGAACTTTGATCTTTGATCGACTAATTCTGATTGGAGTGGTTCAACACCAGAAAATTTTCTAAGTCCAGACGGCAGACTCAGCTCGACGATCTTAGACTTCAGCTCGACGAACTTGATGCACAGAAGAATAAAGTTATCAAGCAGCATTCAGAGTTCGACGATCTTGGATCTCAGCTCGACGAATAGCTATTCTCAGCTTGACTAAATCCATTCTCAGGTCGACGAACTTAGAGCATAGTATCCGTCAGTTTATGCAGTGTAGTTGTTCGCAGAATTAAGGTCGACAAAAGCTGATCCCAGGTCGACGAAAGCTATTCTCTGGTCGACAAAAACTGTAAGATATATTGTTATTTATTCTTTCTTTTTTTGTCTCCTTATTTTATATCTATTATAGGCTATTAATTACTTGGATAATCAATGCTCTTATATCCTTTGAATCGAGCCGTTACTGGCAGCATTGATTGCAAATATCCCCCATGGAATTAATTGCTTATATCTCGGGACAGACATAAAATAGAATATATGACAACATTCTTGCCGTTTTCATTCCCGAGATTTCGGCTGAGCATTGATTGCAGGATTTTGAATTTGACCAAGAGGTAGTTATAGAGCATATACTCTCTCAGCCAGATAGAACAAGACACACGAAAACCTTTCATAATACAGAATCCTTTTTGAAAAACAACAAGTGCAGTGCATACAGTTCTCTGAAGAAAAATCAACTGCCCTCAAAAGAAGAAGAAAGAACAACAATCACTATCAAGAGTCTTTCTTCTCCTTATTTCTTTTCTGGGATCTCAAGTGACAAAAATATTAAAATCAGTCAAAGGATCTGAGAAAGTAGATCTTACAGCAGAAGGCCTACTCACCCTTTGCAAAGCTTCCACTACTGAACCTTTCAAGATCTCAGGGGGAGCTTTGACAATATCACAGAATCCACAAAGTCTTCTCATTTTGATTTGAGAAAAGAAGACTTCAATCAACCTCTCTTCCCCACCTCTGTACAGGGTTTTAATTCCCTTCAAAATTATTCTAGTTGCAAGTCACCTTCCAAAAGACTTGGGTTGGTTTTTGAGCACCTGATGAAAGCTCATTGGTGGCAGTCACCTGATCAAACCTATAGTGGATTCCTTCCAAGGATGGTAGAAGAGTGGATGTACCCAAGTTTGGGGAACAACTATAAAATTCTTGTGTTGTCTTTATGGCTGTGATTTTCCTGTGTGCTTGTGCTGTGATATAATTTCCTGTGTTGTGATATATTTTACTGTGTAGCTTACTAACCCTTTCTCTAATTCACTTGTTGTACTTGTACACTTATACACTTATATCATAGTAACATATTTGATTAAAGACTTGTTATTTCTGCAAAATCAAAAAGACTTTAAAAACTCTATTCCCCCCTCTAGAGTTGTTCAGAGCTTACCCTATCTTTCATAAACTGTAAGACCCCCCCCTTACCAAGTAAGTAACCCGGTCTTATCCCCAGAACCGCCTCCTTACGGTGACACTAACACGCGAGTTAGTCAACACTGCATGATGTCGATCCTGCCAGCTAGTACGATCATTCAACCTATTCGGCCAATCGAGAAGAGAAGCAATATAAACAAATATATATCAAATCCACATCACAGCATCATCAAAATATAAATAAAATGAGAGATCCAATAGTCCGCAATGAGTACATAATGAAAGAGAAAAAGGCTTATGCCCAGTACATGGTAATCAATCTCTCTCACAAAATCTAACTAAGTGGAAGATAATCTATCATTAGTACACGCATCATCACCTGATGCCGGGCTGCAGTAGTAGTAGGTGGTACCAGCTCCTCTTGCCCAGCCACCTCATCCTACTGGTGGTCTAGCTCCTCGATCTCCTAAAATGATACAGTCACAACCGACCGTTAGTCAAAAAGACTAAGCCATTTTTTCCTCGCCTCGCCTCCGCGACTCCTAGGTACGGAGCGGGAGGACAAAGCGGAGAATAATAAAGGGTATAAAAAGGAAAGCAGGTGACAGTGGATCTATTCTATCATGGTTATAGAATAACAATTGTATCTTTACACTAGTAGTTCTATAAGTTACAGGTAGAGTATGTAAAAGTTGTACTCAAAAGATGTGCGGTAAGCAAAGTACTTAGCAGAAAAGTAAACTAGCTACTACTACACTAGCATCACATAAGTGCCTTAACTTATATGAATGCCCATACAAACTTATAAGTTAAGGTTTCATAAATGTAACTTATCATATAAAAGTGCTCATACAAATTTATATGATAAGGATCTATGGTGCGTATGTCCCAAGTATGTATGAATGGTATGGCATGCGGGTTATAAATCATACAAGTGCAACTCACTCTCATGACTCTGTGCGCACTAACCTTTAGTTCCCACTTTTTGGAGTTATCTTAACTCTCAAGTACCACTGTTGTGGCTACAACAGCAGTGGAGCGGGTATCTCCACTCCTAGACGGGTGCACACACTATTGGGCATAGACCTTTTGTATGCCTCTGAAGAATACACTAGAGTCACCACGCACTAAACCGCTGGCTAATCCACCAGATATTAGGTCAGCTGTGCATTTTTAGGGATTGTTCTCCATACCGTAGTATAAATAACTTACTGGCCCCTCAAACCCTCACACCTCACCTGAGTCACCGTACTATCATCGGTGTGACGATTGGCCCAGTACTGCATGACCCGCCAATAATATGTTCTATGCACATGCAATTTATTTCCAAACCGAGCCTCCAACTCGCAAGAAAAAACCCATCTTGTATCCAGACATCTGAACCTCCAGCTCGCAGGACACAAAACCTATCCTGTATCCTCCAACCATATACGGGTGAGATTGTCACATTGTGCCCTTAACCTATTAGACTAGTCTTGTCTAATGTTTATTAGGTATAGCAACTTATGGTTAGTCCTTTGACTGCCCAGTGCATACCCGGTGAAGTGATCTCGGGGGAACTAGGAACTAAGATGGGCTGAACCCCAAAGATCCATTTCTCAAGGACACTTACTTTTATTAGTGTTTACCCATTTTTAATACCCAGCTCTCGATGTTGCTCTTGAGTGAACCAAATGACTTAAGGTATTATTGGGAGAGCGACGGTCTTCTGTCGGACTCTGTTCTAATTACTTTCCTTGAGATTTTCACTGTAACACTCATTATTACTAACACCAACCAGGGTTCCAACTTCTCAATACGCTTCTCAATCAAACCACCTATCATATCCCCTGTGGGTCCTAGTGTTATGTGTTACTTTATCTAAGCGCAACCCATGACCTAATTCCAACCAAACAAAATGTCTTCCAATTCCTTGGGCCGAAGGAACCTAACTATTTATCATGGGTTTGTCATATACATAATACCAACCATTCAGAATGTCTTCATTTTTCTAAGTGTTTAGAACCATAAATTAATTAATTAAATTAGGTGACATAGGTCACTTTGTACACGAGCTACTATATCCAGTGGTCCATTATGTCTACATAAATTATTTGAGGTTCATCTAGGTAAAAAAATTTTTGTTCATCAAAAATCATGATTTTCCAATTTGAATTTCCATATATTTTCTATTTATGATTAAATCCATAGATAATCAATTTTTCCAAATGAAGTACTTAAAATATACAACCAAAAATCCCTAGAAAATTACTGGTGATCAAAATTGATATAATAGTACTTAGGATAGAAATTCATGATCTTAATCAGTGATTTGGCCTAATATAATTTCATATGGACATTATTACCAAAATGCCACTACTAGGGTTTTCACATATATAATCACCTAAAAATTCTTAAATAATTATATTAGGTTTTAATCATAGAACTAAGATGATATAAATTTTTCCATAATTTTCAATAGTATTTTCCCTTACTTTTAAATTAATTTCCAAAAGGGGTAAAATTGTAAATCTACTATATACACAAGATATTATCCTCAAATAGACTTATAACCTTTTCCAGAGATGTCAAATGTCCTATTAGGGCATGTATCAAAATTGTAGAATTTTAAAAGGTTAGTAGACCTATGTCTAATTTTTATTTCTAAAAGAGCTTATTTTCCATTAATTCAAAATAATGGGATTTTTGTTCAAAAAAATCCCACTCTTTCTATGTGAGGTGTTATTCATCCCTATAAGGCTCTGTCAAAAATCCCATTTACATTCATTGGGCCAAATGGGCTAACTTCCCATTTTTACATTTTGGCACAATATTTACAAATCTACCTCCACCATGTATATTGGATTTCCCCAACATAAAGAGGTCCAACTGACCTAGAAATTTTACCATGGTCATGTAATGACCCAATTTCCATGCCACCCAAATTTGGAGACATTTGGAAGAGGGAATCTTCCTATATTTTATTTATTTAATAAATGATATTTCTATAAAAACTATAGAAAACTACAACCCAAAAATTCTGTTATTTTAAACAAGACCTAAGTCTAGCATAAACACATCCGTTTCCAAAATTTCATGACATGTGGACTTAGGGTTTGGCTTGGGCACTCATTTAAAAATCTGCCCTAGCCTAGGACCAGCCTTAATAGAATGGCCCTACAGGGAGTTGTAGTGCTCCAAATTACAACTTTAGTGTGTCATTTTAAAGGTAAGACCTAGATATACCTTTTTTATGTTGAGTATCATTTCTAAAAACTCCTCTAAGAGGCCTAAAATTTACAAGCAAGTTACTGTTCAAACAGTGATAGAAAATGAACATTTAAATAAACCTATAGTTTTATTATAAATAATGGACGACATCGGCTCATCTTCCCCAATGAGTCGATGGTCTAGATTGCATCAACCTGGGCAAACCTTGATCTTGCATTTCTCGACATTTTGGCCACCGCCACCACCGGCGATTGTCGCCACCACCTCCATTGAGGTGGCGGCTAGCATTTCCCAGCGATATGGCCGCTGGAGGTGGCTCCTCCGGCAAACCCGAGCAAGAAGAAATGCTCGAAATGCTCCCTTTCACATGGAATCAGTTTCATTTGAGCCCGATATCTCTCCTAAAAGAGCTAGATAGCTAGCACTGAGGGAGGGGAGGAGAAACAGACCCTTAGACGAGCTTGGCGACGGGTTTTGTAATGGTGCGCCATGGCCGACCCTTGCTCCGGGAAACTAGCTCTTTTCCGTATTTCTCTGGCTAATCCACTACTCCAGCTATCAGTTTTTGCTCCTTAGGGTTCACTAAAGGTGAAGGTGGGGTGGAATGGAGGTGAGGCTGGCTTGTTTAATGGCTTTGACTTAAGAGGAGTGGATGGGCATGGCCGGCCGTCATTTAGCATGATTCCTCCATGCCTCCACGTGTAACCATTTTATTGGATCGTCAATTATTGTTTAAAGATAAATATTCTTGAGAAGATCAACCTATTAAATAGGTTGTTGTAATGAACTGGGTTCAAAAACACCTTTCCTGAAAACCTGGTTTAGGTCGGACAAAGCAGATAACGCTTATACAGAAAAAAAAAGCTCCAAGTCTAAAAGCATTGAGTGTGTTGACACCACTCAACACCGCGTTGATTGGTGTCAACACCACTCAACGCCTTCAAAACTCCAGAATATCTTAAGTTAACAGCATTGAGTAGTGTCGACACCACTCAACGCTGTATTGAGTTGTGTTGACACCACTCAACACCGTTAGCATTCCAGCAATTCTATGTCAAAAGCGTTGAGTGGTGTCGACACCACTTAACGCCTTCAGCACTCTAGAATATCTTAAATCAAAAGCGTTGAGTGGTGTTGACAACACTAAATGCCGTGTTGAGTGGTGTTGACACCACTCAACACCGTCAGCATTCCAACAATTTTAAGTCAAAAGAGTTGAGTGGTATCGACACCACTCAACGCCGTGTTGAGTGGTGTTGACACCACTCAACGCCTTCAGCACTCTAGAATATCTTAAGTCAAAATCATTGAGTGGTGTCAACACCACTCAATGCCGCGTTGAGTGGTGTTGACACCACTCAACTCTGTCAGCATTCCAGCAATTCTATGTCAAAAGCGTTGAGTGGTGTCGAGACCACTCAACGCCAACATCATACCGCAGCGTCTAAGTTAAAAGGCATCGAGACCACTCAATGCTACATTGAGTGGCGTCGAATTCACTAAACATTTCATCGAATGGCGTCGAGATCAGTCGACGCTTAAAGTTTCCCGAGTATTTCTAAGTTAAATTCATCGAGCAGCGTCGTGTTCACTCGACTCACTCAAAATGCGTGCGAGGGGCCTAGCACAAAATGGGATGTTACATAAACAATCGGGAACAACCATCCCCAGCGGTGGAAGGCCAAGGTGCTGCCGAAATTCGCCGCTCCGGTGGCACCCGAAAACAGAATTTCATCTGTGTTTGTATTTGCAGCGGCGGTTGGCGGCGCCAGGCCGCCGGAGCACAACCGGAGAATAAAGCAACCCCCAACGTGTCAGTCGAGGGGTGGTTTTGTGGATTGGGTAGTCACCGTAGAGGCGGGGTGGTGCGGTGGCGTTTGGAGTAGAGCCACCCGCCACCCGGATCTCGGTTTCGTATCTTCCGGCAGTGCCCACTGGTGGCAGGCCACCGGACCACCACCCAGGTGTTCGACGGCCTCCGGCAAGTTGACTAGTGGCGGTAACAATGCCTCTAGGTCTCCGGCCGGCGGTGGAAGAAGCTTTATCTTCTGCACCGGCGGCGACTCACAGCTGTCGTCCGATCTGATGGTGATGATCGGACGACAACAGCTGTATAAAATTATGTGCTGAATAATTTTCTACAGCCCCACAAAAGATATGCCTCTAATCTGCTGTGGGGTCAGAAGACTCCTTTCCCTGGTCTGGCCCAATATCAGCCGCATGATCAAGATTGATCTGCTATATACAGACCAATTTTAAGCTGCGTTTTGAACATTTTTAATATAAAATGTAGGCTCCTAGGGAAAAGGGTTTGAACATAAAAGTTGTTCCCCTCAACAAGGGATTTCTCCTCAAAAATTTTGAGAATTTTTGAAATTTATTTGGTATTTTTAAAATCCCAAATGAGTTTTAAATGGCCCAATTAGAGGACCAAAATTGTTCGAAAAATTTTAAGAAATATTGTGAGATCATTTTAGACCTCCCTAAGGGTTGTATTAAAATTTGAGAACCTTGGAAGGAAAATTGGAGTTTTTCCAATTTAATGGAAGTCTATGGTCGCGCTCAAAAATTTAATGCATCTGATTTTCTCGAAATGAAATTTGAGCGCGCGACCATACTTTGGTGTCTAATAAAAAGTTCAAATTGTTTAACCAACGAGAGTGATCGAGTTAGGTGCCCAAGCTCTAAGTATTCCCAAGTTTCGCAGAACTACTCAGCGCCTCATTCTTCTCTATTCTAAAAACTCTTAGGTAACTTGAACAGTTTTGAAAATGGAAATACCAGCAATTATGCTCGACGAATAATAAAGGTATAACCCTTAAATTCTTCAGTTCTGATTAAAGGGGGCAACAGAACTATTATCGGACCTAAATAATTGTTGAAACCCAATTGAAACCTCTTGAGAATGGAGTTTGAACTGAACTAAACCTCCTGAGAATGGAGATGGAACTGAACTAAACCTCCTGAGAACAGAGTTTGAACTGAAATAAACCTCCTAAGAACATAGATGGAACTAAAGCCTCCTGAATGCAGTTATTGGACTACTAACCCTTTTCTTTATGTTTTATTCTAGTTTCGTACTGGTCCAGTTCATTTAAGTGTAGTATTTCCGTTTCAGTACTCCAGTCTCATATTGGTCTAGCTTATTTACCTTCAGTTTAGTTCTTTTATTTAAGTACTACTCCAGTATTGTATTGGTCCTGCTTATTTACCTTCAATTCATTTCTTTTTATTTAAGTACTATTCCAATCTCGTACTTGTCAGGTTCTTTTCAGTACTTACTTTCAGTTCTGTTCTTTCAGTTCAATACTACTCCAATTTCATACTAGTCTCACTTTATTTAAGCATTTCAATTTTTTAGCTTATTTTCTCAACAGCTTTTATTACCGCACTTTTATTTTTGCAATTTACCATTTTATGCACGGTTCCTGCTCTGACGAGCTGTCTTCCGTTAGGTTGAACCTTAGTTGGGGATAATGGGAGTTGAGGTATTCCCCCCAAGTTAGGCCCAAATAAAGTGCCCCCATGCTCATTGTCGAAAGGTTGAGTTGAATGTTGTTTTCCCGAATTATTTAAAGAATAGTAGTGTAGGCCGCTATCGAACCAGTGCGTGCTAGCAAAATTGATTATTTTGATTGGTTTGTAGTAAATTGCGGCGGGTCAGTCACTTCCGCAGAACATTCATACTGGTGAGGGAAGTTCAACGACTCAAGGCGACAGGGAGATGAGTACCATGGGTGACCGGTCATTATGTTTTCTTCCCCGTTGGGTTTCCTCCGCTGGTCGGCCAAAAATTTGAATCGCCAGATTTCGCTCACATCCAAGAGTATATGGAGATGTAAGTTGGGGCCTGGACTATACAGTATGACCACCCCCACATGTGATAGGACTAGCCACTATCACCGACGGCAACATCTATGAGGCCCGCGGGGCTCGCTACCCTGCTTGAAGAGAAGCGGCCCATACTAAGTTTACATAGGGTATATGCGCGGCTGTGAATTCCTGCGGTTTGAATACAAGTTGTGAATACCTGATGTGCTGATGTGCTAGTGGAGCTTTAATTATAACTATTGTATACTGATGCTGCTATTCCAATGATACTATAATGCACCTCCTTTATGATTGTTGTTAGCTTATATATGAAATGTTATGTTAACCCTCTCTTACTTCGCCTATATTATTTTGTTGGGTGCGTGTGCTCGTCCCCAGGATATTACTCTAGGGAGGAGATTTGATTCCACCTAGCTATATGACTAACAGTTATCTTAATAACCATTCACAGGAGATGGAGCACCATATGGATCAGTCACTGCAGGGCAACACTCAGTTGATAGGACTATCCGAGCAGATGCACCCCCATCATCTCCTGAGTTTCGAGATGTGAGTACTAGCAAGCAGAGTTGAAAAAGAGAGGAGTTGCTTGTCGTAGTACTATTATGGCCTACGGGCTCCATGTATAAACAGTGGCAACGTCCCTCTGTGATTTCTATTAAATATATATTGTTATATATATTTATTATTGTTTCCTGTTAATGCTTCCGCAATACACTGTGATGAGATATGAATGTTGTGATTCAAGCCGAGCAAGACGGTAAATTAGTGCTCAGTAGTGTAGGGTGTTACCCCTATAGGAGCATTAGGTGGACATCATGGGCAAGTAAGATTCCCTCCTGCCCGACCCGAGCAAAGGTTGGGGGGGGGTCTTACAGGAACAGAACTCTCATTGAAGCATGTACAACTATGTTAAATGACTCTTCACTACCAAAGTACTTCTGGGCCGAAGCAGTTAATACAGCTTATTATGTGCAAAACAGAGCACTAATCAACAAAAGCCATCATAAGACTCCCTATGAACTGTTGAAGGGCTGAAAACCGACTATATCCTACCTTATGATCTTTGGTAGAAAATGCTTCGTACATAACAATGATAAGTACTATCGTACGAAGTTTAGTGAAAAGTGTGTTGAAGGTATTTGTAGGGTATAGTAGCCATAGTAAGAGCATATAGGATTTTTAATAAGAAAATACTAATTGTAGAAGACTCTATAAATGTTGTATTTGATGAGACAAGTATTCTCCATAACCATTCATCTAGTGTTGTCGGTATAGATGCAGGTGCTAGGATAAAAGAACAAAACTTGGAAGATGCTGTCAAAGAATATGCTTCGAGCTCAGTCAAAGTCATCAGTCCCAACATGATTGAAGAGGAACCTCAAGATGAATATCTCCACCCTCCTACTGAAGGTACACCTTGTGTGGCAGAACCTCCTAATGGGATGAGAAGGAATATAATGTTCAGACACTTAAGAGACCACCTAGTTGATCTGATCATTGGAGATACAAATGACGGCATAAGGACCAGAAGAGGTACAACTAACGAAGTTTTGCATCTTAGCTTTATTTCTCAGGTCGAGCCGAAGAAATTTGAAGAAGAAAACAAGCATACTTCTTGGATTATGACTATGCAAAAGGAGCTCAATCAATTTGAAAGATGCAAGGTTTGGGAGATGGTGCTAAGGACTAAAGGACATAATGTAATTAGAACAAAATGGATATTCATAAACAAGCTACACGAAAATGGAGTGATCATTAAGAACAAATCCTGACTTGTAGCTCAAGGTTATAGACAAGAAGAAGGGATCAACTTCGATCAGACCTTTGCTCCAGTGTCCAGACTCAAAGCGATCAGGGTGTTCCTTGCTTATTCTGCTCACAAAGGCTTCAAAGTATATCAAATGGACGTGAAGTTAGCATTCCTTAACGACGATCTAAAAGAGGAAGTATACGTAGCATAACCCCCAAGTAGCAGGGATGCTAGAAAAAGTACTTCCAAAACTTGTCAGTTCCTAAGAATAAGGTTGATTTTTTAGAGCAGCAAGAAACATAATTGTGTGGCTATCTCAACCACTGAGTTAGAGTACATCTCTGCAGGCAATTGTTGCGCACTACTTCTTTAGATAAGGAATCGGCTCAAAGATTATAACATGGAGCTAAATGAGATTCCTATGTTTTGTGAATCCTCTAGTGCCATTGCGATAGCTAATAATCGATCCTCTCATAACCTGACAAACCACATCGAGGTAAGATATCACTTCATCCGACAGCATGTAGAGAATGGAGACATCAACCTCAGTTATGTCCCCATGGATAAGCAAGTCACAGATATTTTTACAAAGCCGATGGATGAGGCCAAGTTCTCTTTCTTCAAAATGAAACTTGGTATGCTCAACAAGGACTCTTGAAGATGGTCTTGGATTCAGAAAGTCAAAAATTTCTAAGGAAAATTCGTCATTTATACCTAAGGAATCTCGATTAATTCGTTGAGTATGGCTAAAGAATTTCGACAACATTCGACGAATCAGACTCTTCACCAGGGTTATTTCGACGAATTATCGGGAATACTCAAGGAGTTTCGACGAATCTCACTTAGGTCAATTCTTTTTCTTTCTTTATTGGATCCGAAGAGTCATGTCTGGAAAGGTACGCATTTCTCTCTCTTGTTTAAAATATTATGTATATATAAATAAGACTTGAGCGGACAAATGGAATTCACATTCATCAAAAACCTTTCGAATTCCGTCGAGTAGCTTTGGAATCACTGTTCATCTTCCGCAATCGCATGTCTCACTGATCTGTCTTCCTCAACTCTCCTTTGAACTCCATGGCTCTACGAGGTACAGGAAACATTCTAGTTGGGGAGAACTAGTTAAAACAGGGTTTACTACCACCTCCGATGAGTTCCGCAACATCCTTCTGATGTTAGAAGTCGTTAGTTTGTCTTTCGTACTGGAACATCCATGCAAGGTACTGTATAGACATGTTTTGGAATTCTTCTAATACACTAAGCTTCGTCGTGAAGACACAGTTATCAAGAGCAAAGTCAGAAATATGTTTATTAAAGTGAAGGCCTCCCTCCTCAACCTTTATCTGCGGCTTCCAGAGTGTGAAGAGGCCGACCAGTTAGAAGATCATCATTTCACAAGGGCATTATTATTTTGTGGACTGCCACGAGGAACAATTGTTGTTAAGCAGAAAGAAATGAATGATGAAAGCAAACTTCTCTCAGATATCATTGGAAAAGTTCTTCTGTGCAAAGTTGGCTCCCATGACTACCTTTCCTCTGATATGTTCAAGCTTCTGGTCACCATCATCTGCCAGAATAGAATTGACTAGGGATCAGTTTTGTTGGGAAGAATAAAGGGAAGTCTGCGCGCTCCAAACCTTGGAAGAATACTTAGTATTTTTTTAAATTAGCTGGACAGAGACACATTTTACATGACCTTTAGAGTCTCAATTAATCACTTAAAGAAAATCGATTCTTCTATCTCTCTAGTGGGAGAGGAGAATCCCCAGAGTGGGTGGTCACATGGATCTGGATGATTAAGAGGAAGAAGCTGTTCAGGATGACAGAACCCCCCCCCCCCATTAAATTCCTTAGAGCTCGGGTGTAGGGATTGAGGGGGAGTCTACTTCGGCTCAAGTGGCTACTGATGTTCAAGTGCCCTTGAGTATTCCCTCTTCTACAGAGACAGTTATTACAGAGATAGTTATTCAAAAGATAGTTATTCTAGAGACAATTGTTATCGACTTAGTTACTGCTGAGATAGCTGTTCCAAACACAGGTATAGTTCAAACAATGATTGCTGATATAGCTCAAGATACAGTTCTAGCTGCAGCTATTGAGATTTCTACTGTTGAGACTACTACAGATTTAGTTGATGTTGATGATTTGGTTGCTAACTTTGATGATGCTGATAGTGATGATTCTGAGCCTGCCGATAATGTAAATGAGGAAGAAATTGTGTTGACCTCTGATGTGTTGGTTGCTTCTGAAAACATGATCGTAAGTCTCTCAAAGATTCTACCAGTAGTGGCTGAGGGGGAGCATATTCAACCTTTAGTTTCAATTCAAAAAGTGTTAGACAGGTTTGTGCACAATCTTCAGAGAAGGATTTCTAGGATTCCAGGTGGATCTCCCGTTGAGGAGGAGGACATCGTGGAAATTTTTGATGAGGAAGGAGAAGCTGAGTTGCTTCCTCCAGTCCTAGCGGGTCAAGATCCCTCTTTGCTATTGAACGCTCATTTATTTCCTATGGCAGAGTCTTCTAGTAGCTCTGAGGATATTGCTAACCTTCCCTCTCCTCCAAGGACTCAGACTGAAGACACTCCAAGCTCAAGCTCAGACAGTTTCTTGCTAAAGTCTATAGATGTAATGATGGCCAGACAACAAGAATACTTTGATCTATCCCTCAAAAAAGTTCTTAAGAAAGTTAAAGAGGTTGAACAGGATATGAACAATGTCCTTGCTGAAGTGAAGGTTAGTTTTAACAAATTAGAATATACTCTGGACTCATATATCATTCAAGGAGGAAAGGCTATTATTCACACAATGGAAGGACTTAAGAGCAATTTGGATGTGCGCCGCAATGTTGATGAGAATGCCAAAACTGTGATAAATGCCCAAAATGTCGGGATGAACCACTTTGATAATCAAATGGTGTATTACAGTTATGAGATTGATAAGGTCGTTCTTAAAGAAGTCAGAAAAGGAGAGGATGAACTGAAAGCTAAGGTAAATGCGATTGAAGCCTCCATGAACCAATAGTTTAGAGATGTCAACATCTACAGTTATGATAAATTCAAATGGAAATATGGAGAACTGTTTCCAGGATCTGCTAAAGTAAGGATGCCTGAATCAGTGGTGCCAGAACCAGTGATGACTAATCATGTGCATGATTATGTTTATTCTGTTCAGGAATACTCTCAGTACTTGACAGACTCTCAAGATTTCTCTAATATTGTTGTTGCTGCTAACCCAGATGTGAAAGTGGTTGAAGAAGTTCCTCAACCAGTTGTTGAGAAAAGAAGTTATGGTTAAGGTACATCAGCTCATAGGACTGATCCTAACAAAGAACTTTGTGATGTGTGGAGCCCAATTTCTAAAAGCATCATTTTGGACACCTTCACCTTAGTTGACTTAGGTAATGAAGGTTGGTGAGCACACTATATCAGGGAGGAATGATAGAAACATGAAGTGGCCAATGCTAATAGAAGAATCCACTTCAGAAACTTCAGAAGGGATGATCCAGATGCTCCTCCACTACCGCCAAAGTATTTTCCAAAGCCCAAGATTTATTTTGACAGACACTACTAGAAGAACCAGGGCAAACTAGTTTAAGGTTTATATATTCCTTGATGTTTGTGAAAACTGTTTTCCCCGATAGAACTTATAGATATACATATTAATGTTTTGACTGCGATTGATATTATTTCTTAATTTTATGTCCTTTCCTTATCTTTATTTAACATTATTTGTGTGCAATTCATCTTAGTGTATAGAGTTCTGACTTCTTCAAATAGAGGGAGATTGTTGGGTATTGTATCTACAATAACCTTGAATTGAAGAAGTATAACTTGAACTAAGATGAATTGAGATTGTATTTGATGTTGTTTATTTAGTTTTATTCATGCATGACTCAATTACTAAGTACAATCCAATGTCAGGTTACAATTGGTCATGAAACACATGACTATACAATGTAATCCCTCATTATGTAGGCCAATGTGTTGACTCACATGTAATCTCTCTATTGGAGTGTACTTCTATTCTAAGTGCATTAGAAGAAATGAGGAAGGACAAGTTGCTATATTTAGAAGAACAAAAACTTTTCCCAAGTAAAATTTGTCGAGTATAGTAGTGGATACTCGTCGAATTCGTCGAGTATACTTATGGATACTCGTCGAATTTGTTGTGTATATTTACTAGCACTCATCGAATTCGTCGTGTTTACTTAGGGAATAACTTCTGAGATCTTGGAAATTAGATAAGTAAAATTCGTCGAGTATCCTCAAGGATAATCCTCGATTTCTTCGAGTGTATTTATTTATACTCGTCGAATTCGTCGAATATGTCAGTCGATACACCACGAATTTGTCAAGACTCACTGGGTATGCCTTGAGTTCTCGAATTTATTTCTCTAGTTTTGTCTAAGTTAAATTTGTCGGATATCAAAGCCTATTAATCGAGTATACTCATGGATATACAACGATACTCGACGAATGGTCTTAGTGTTTATTTTTGGTTTTTCTATCTGAGGGGTTTCTGCTTTTTGTCGTTGGCCATGCACATTGCACATGGACGTTTCATTTTTGGAAAGAATCTTCTAGCCTTTAAAGAAGGATTTCTATAAAAAACAAGGGTTCGTTAAACCTTAATCGCTCATTTCTAACTTGAAATCATGTAAAGGCTGTCGTTCTCTGTCGCTCGTACAGCCATCGGAAATCAAGTTCGCGACATAGCCTTGCACGATTGATGATTCCTTCAAGAAGTGATTCGATAGATCTCATTCCTAGTTATACTGAAGATTTTAGATCGTGTCGGGTCAAGAATTAAGATCAAACTTTCAAGTTTCATTTCAAGTCTTCTTCCTCCATAAAGCTTTCAAGATTTTATTCTAGGAAGAAGAAGACTGAATCTTTTCAGATCTGACGATTTAGATTGTCATCAATCTAAAGAGTTGTATAAATTTACTTTAACTCTTATAGGAAGTTTTCACTTCCGAGTTGTAGATCCTTATTTTTTTGGATCGAGTTAAAGGAGAGGTTGTTCTCCGAGGTGTAGGAGCACTGTCTCTGAGTTTGTAGGAGTTGAGGCTCCGAGTTGTAAGATTGTTTATAATCCGAGATAAAGGTGAAGTAGCCGAATCAAGCCCTTCGTGGTAGATAAGCGAGGCGAGACAGTGGACATATTCAACACGGGGAACCACTATAATTCTCTGTGTTTATGTGTGCTTGTTTTGTACTAATTTTCATTCTACTATAAGACACAAAACTAAGATATTCACCCCCCTCTAGGTGATTTAGGTAGACAATTAGATACTTTCAAGAGCCTCTTTGGAAACCTGAAGAACCATGAGCTTGAATTAAAAATACAAGCTGATGAATATCCCAGGGAGATGAAATAGGAGGGGCTGGCACTGAAGGCTTCAAAGGAGAGGAAGGCTGCTGAAGAGTCTGAGGACAAAGATGAAGAAACCAACTATGTTTGAGAATTAAGAAGGTTCATGAAGAATCCCAAGAGGTAAGGAAAGTTTAAGAAGTTTCTCAAGAGAGGTGCTGAAGAAACAAAAAGGTAGAACAAATCATCAAAGGAGATAGAGAGTGATGATGTGAAGTCTCTACCAGAGTACTACCACTGACACAAGCCTGGGACATAAAGAGGGAGTTTCCAAGGCTCCAAAAGGAGGAAAAGGAGAGAAAGAGCTGGCACATGGGAAAGAAGAAAGTGTTGAAGGTGTTAACATGGGACGAGGATGGATCTGACGAGTCAAGAACTTCTGAATCAAGTAGTGAAGACGAGGCAAATCTGTGCCTCATGGGGATGAATCAGGATGAGTCAGACAATGATTCTAGTGTCTAGAGCGACACTGAGGTAACCCCACCTTCTCATAATGAGTTTCTTGAAATTTATTAACATCTCTGTGGTAAGCTAGATAGTGTAATTCTTGTGAAAATGTCTGTTGGAATTGAAAATAAGAAAATAAAAAGGACTTAGAAAATATAAAGAATGAATTAATTAAATGAGATAAAGAGAAGATCGAGTGTCAAGAGTGCCCTCGCTCGGTGGCAACAATCGAATTGCTAAAAGTATGTTTTTCCAAGGCATCTTCGAAAATGAACAATTTGATTATTGAAAAGAATGTCTTGGAGAAAAGGCTTCAAATATCTCTTGCTAAAATACAAGAAGGTAAAAAACCAATTCTCAAATCGGTGTGTAATGGTAGTCACGAAAAACACTTCCCTAAAGGCGAGGATCCATGATCTAAACAATGTTGTCCAAAAATTTGGAATAGGGCAAAAATCTCTGGATATGTTGTTGGGAGCACAGTGTCATGAATCTAGAAAGTTTGGACTAGGGTACGTAATTACAATGCTACCACTAAGCGGTAACCAATTTCCTGCTAAGTCTAAAAATTTCTATGAAAAGTCACAAAATAAAATTAATAATTCTGAAAGGCTATCTCCATCCTCCAGCATGAGCTCAAGGAACACGAAAAAGCCAGCATCAACTGCTTAAACCTTATGTGCAAACTATCAAAAGTTTGGTCACACATCCAGATCGTATATGAGCAAAGGTGCTAAGAAAACTATGCAAATCATGCTACCAAAGTCTTCTACCTATCGTATGGGCGGGACAACTTGGGTAACCTGATCTTTACCCTCATCTTCCTTTTAGGTGTATTGGCAGTCTATGGACAAGGAAAATGTGGGGTACTTGAACTCTGGGTGTTCCAAGCACATGACAGGAGATAAAGACAAGTTCATTAGCTTTGAGAAGAAGAAGGGGCGTTTGACATTCGAGGATAACAACAAAGGACGCATTCTCAGAATCGACACTATAGGTAATATAGAATTTTCAATTTCAAATGTATTGTTTGTAGATGGACTTAAGCATAACATAATTTTGATTAGTCAACTCTATGATAAAGGCTTGAACGTACTATTTGAATCCTCTACAAACAATTATAACATTATAGAGGCTAAAACGAATAATGTTTTGCTTACTGCTTATAGGACTAATAATATTTACACTATTAGTTTTGAAGATATATCTACTTTTGATTTGAAATGCTTTGTTACCAAGAATGAGGAATTAGATCTTTGGCATAGGAGACCAGGACACTCAGGAAGTAAACTGATTGTCAAACTATCAAAACATGAACTTGTTCGTGGACTTTCAAAATTAAGTGCTAGTTTGAACTCTTTATGCGCTCCGTGTCATAAAGGAAAATTTGTCAAATCCTCATTCAAAAGCAAAAATGACATTTCCACGTCTATACCACTTGAACTCATACACATGGATCTATTTGGTCCTTTTAGTGCATGTAGCCTAGGTGCAAAACGATATATGTTTGTTATTATAGATGACTACACCTATTTCTGCTGGACAATCTTTCTTTCGAATAAATCTAACACAATCGTTAAATTCACAAATCTATGCACTAGACTTCAAAATGAGAAGGAACTAAAAATAAAATGCATAAGGTCAGATCATGGGGGAGAGTTTGAGAATGAAAACCCCATTAAATTTCTGTAATAATCTAAGAATTAAGCTCGAACTCTCTACCCCCACACAGTCCACAACAGTACGGGGTAGTAGAAATAAAGAACCATACACTTTATGAACTAGCACACACAATGCTCGCCGAGATCGGCTTGCCTTGATATTTTTGGGCTGAAGCGGACAACACAACAAGCTATATGATGAACCGGATCATTCTTCGCCCCATTCTTAAGTGAACTCCATATGAGTTATACTTTGGTAAGAGGTTCTCTGTTTCATATTTTAGAGTCTATGGTTGTCTGTGCTTCATTCTAAGCACTAAGGATCACTTAGGAAAATTTTACGAAAAATCAGACCATGGCATCCTCTTAGGATACTCTAGTACGATCCATGTCTATAGGGTCTATATAAAAATAATATTGGTTGTTGAAGAATCAGATCCCGAACACTTCAATGAAAATAAACCAACTGAAGAATCTAGGCTGAATGAAGAGTAATTTGATGACGATGTGCAGTTAGGAGATAAGGGTGAGGAGAGAGAAGTGGTGGTTGATGTTCCAACTCACGTAGAATGATATAAACCACCAAGCAATCTAAACTTTTTAAAACAACATCCACAAGAACTAGTGATAGGAGATCCCTCACATGGAGTTAAAACTCAGTCAGCCTTGCATGAATATTTCTCAAACCTATGTTTTATATCTGAAACAGAACCCAAGAATATCTCAAAAGCTTTAAAGGATGAATCGTGGTTATTGGCAATGAATGAGGAACTAAATTAGTTCGAGAGAAGTAAAGTCTAAGTAATAGAGGAGCGTTCAGATAGCCATCCAGTTATTCGTTTGAAATGAGTATACAAAAATAAGTTTGATGGTGAATCTAGGAGAATTAGGAATAAGGCCCAGTTGGTGGCACAAGGATACTCATAAATAATGGGTGTGGACTTTGAGGAATCATTTGCACCGATAACATATCTTGAATCCGTTCATATGTTTTTGGTGTTTGCGAGTTATAAATAATTAAGTTATATTAATGGATGTTAAGAGTTCACTTTTAAATGGATATATCAAACAAAAGGTGTATGTCAAGCAACCAATTAGCTTCAAGAATGCTAACTACCCAAACCATGTATACAAATTAGTGAAAGCCTTATACGGACTGAAACAAACACCCCATTCTTGGTATGATAGGCTCACGACGTGTAACATCCTATTTCGTGGTAGACCCCTTGCACACATTTTGAGTCAAGAGAGTTCACTCGGGCTTGGGGTGTAATATCCCATTTCCGGCTAGACCCCTAGGAGTCGGTTGGTCGTCACAGAACCCTAGGAAGCCCAAAAATTGAAATGAATCGACCAAGATTTCGGGTCATGGGTTGGTCACGCCCGTGACCAATAGGTCACGCCCGTGACCTAGGGCGTGACTCCTTCGACGATCGTCGATCTTAGGGAGACGATCGTCGGGCGTAGAATTTTTGACCCGGCCCTATCACGCCCGTGACCAAGGTGTCACGCCCGTGACCTAGGGCGTTACCACCCTTCGATGACCGTCGATCTCAGTTCGACGGTCGTAGACCTCAGATTTTGCCATTCGGGCGTGTCACGCCCGTGACCAAGGTGTCACGCCCGTGACCACCCTTCGACGACCGTCGATCTCAGTTCGACGGTCGTCGACCGTCGACCTCAGAATTTGCCATTCGGGCATGTCACGCCCGTGACCAAGGTGTCACGCCCGTGACCTAGGGCGTGACCACCCTTCGACGACCGTCGATCTCAGTTCGACGGTCGTCGACCTCAGATTTTGCCATTCGGGCGTGTCACGCCCGTGACCAAGGTGTCATGCCCGTGACCCAGGGCGTGACCACCCTTCCACGACCGTCGATCTCAGTTCGACGATCGTCGACCCTAGAATTGGCCACCCGAGCCTGTCACGCCCGTGACCTATGTGTCATGCCCGTGACATTGACCGAAACGACGGTTCAGGCCCGAAATTATTCTAACACGCGTGGAAATAAATGCTGGTGTGGGAAGTTACACCAGGAGTAATTATGAGTCGTTTCCTACTGTAATTTCTTAATAAAATAAGGAGATGTGGTCCAATAGGAAACCGCCAACTGGACATACCTTTTTATCTTCCGCCGTTTCTTATCCCTTCACCGTAACCGAAATGTTATTAAGAGGAGCCTTCATGACCATTAAGGCTTTACCCTTTCACCTCCCCACTTGCTGACTTATAAAAGCCCACTTGGAGCAAGAGGAGAAGTTTACACGCTCAATCAAACAAATTCAGATGTTTGCACTTGCTGTAGGAGAAGTTCAGCAACGCCACCATCGCGCCATGGCACCCCGTCGTTCATCTCGTCTCCAAACTGCGAACAAGGTCCTCCTCTGCTTCTTCTTTCATGGGTAGATCTTAGGATTCTTAGAAAGGAAGGTCGTGCTCAATGGAGCCGGACCTATCTCTCATTTTCATGGAAAACCATGAAAAATGTATTTTCGAGTCCGCCGGAAACCGCCACCTCCGGCGGCCAAACCACCGCCGACCGCTAGCCATCGCCTCAACGGAGGTGGTGGTGGTGGTGGCTGGCCAGGGAAGTGACCGGGCGACCGGTGATGGATCGAGAAAGAGCTATAGGAAATAAGAGTTTCTGTGTTCTGGTTTTCGGGTTCTGTAGAAGATGAACAGTAAAAGCTGTTTATCATATATAAATTATGTAAATAATTTATAAGGAAAATATACTTATATGAGCACATTTTGATGCTGCAAAACGAGGCACTAAGAAGCCGTTTTAGGAAAAATGACCAGTCACGAAAGTTGTAGCCCTTTGAGTCTAGTTTAATTTAAAATTGATTTCAACTCGTTTGGGTAATCGGTTTGACCGCAGAACCCGTTTTAGCGGGGGTTGTACCTAGAGTTGGGCAGAAATTAAAATGGATGCCCACTCTTCGTCCCTTGTCCGAATGACATGAAATTTGGGCAGGGGGTTAACCTTAGCAAAACCTAAAGGCAGACCAAAAATGGTAATTTTTGGAGATACATTGCCTAAAGTTTTTGTTTTAATTTAATTAAGTTAGAGAAATTTATTTAAGTGGTCAAATGACCTCCAAACCCTCCCAAATTTTGGTGAGTGGTCCCTGGCTATAAAACCTAGATCTGTACAAAATTCCAACTAGTTTGGAGGAGTTTTGGGTAGGAAATCATCTACCCTTAACTAGGCATTAGTGAGACATCTTTTAGTAAAAAGTGCACTAAGAGTTTTGGAAAGGTCAAATCACCTCACTAGAGGCTGATATCTTGACCACTGACTTGTAAGGGTTATTATGGAGAAAATGGTGTGGTTTAGGGATAGTTTACCCTAGGATCCAAACTCAAACCCTAGATGGAGGGTTTTGAGGATTGTGAAGGATATGGGGGCAATTGCTCTTGTATTACTTTGAAACTTTGTGGAATTGACAAAGGCCTGATAAGAATTGTCCGGATGGAATCTTGGAGAATTTGGAGACAAGTAGATACCTTAAAACCCTAACCTTACTTTTAGAGTAAAATATCAAATAGGTAAATCCAGTCACTAAACCTAACTTAAAAGCTGTGAAATTCGGGTAGAGTGAGTTTTGGATCAGGTAGAACTTATAGCAATTTTTCTGGAATTTTATGTTGATTATTGCTAGCACTTCATTTGTAAAGCTTGCTATGGACTTAAATGATGTTTTAATTGTTTAGAAATTTTTGTTCATTAAAACCTCATGAAATCTTCGAGGTAAATGTTTTAGGTCAGAATAGTTGCCCCTGAATTTTTGTATGATTTTTAGTTGAGTAATTCTAGTACTTCATTCACAGATGTTAGAAAGGGGTTTTATGGTTTAAAAATTAATTATGGATGATATACTTTTTGGAAAATTATGAAACCTGGCCAATGTTATTTTAAGTGTCTTATCTGCTTAATGTAATTAATTTATAATTTTTGGATTGATATTTTCTGTACTTGATTCATAACTAACAAAAGATAGAGATTATTTCTAAAATAGTTTCAGTGCCCTTTTGATGATAGAAAAATTGTGATATCTTGGATTTACCATATTGGGATAACATAATATTTATATAAAATTTGCTGGACATCTTGCATGAGAACTTAGGGTAGTTCATGTGCAAACTAGTAGCCCTTGGGATTTTTGGGAAAATTAATTAAATGTCAGATAAATTAGGAAAATTACCACATTCTGAATTTAGGCCATTTATATCCTGATAAGTCTTCAGTAAATAATTAAGGGCATTTGGATAAGTTTGGGATCGTTGCATAACCAGTTCGTCATATAGTCTAGGTCGGTCTGCATATAGCAAATTTGTGAATTGAAATAAGACGTGATCCGAGAAAGTCATTGGAGTTAATCATTTTGTCTGGGTGGACAATTGTGGATGATATCACGATAGGATGGTATGAAGAGTAGTGAGAAGTGGTGATAGTTAGAGTTAAGGGGTGCTCGGGTTCGACGAAAGATAGTCTTCCCCGAAGAGTGGAAGGTTTAAAATCACCCTAGGATAGTCTATCGTAATATGATAAGGGAATCGGGTTAAGGGAGATCAACCAATAACATTAAGTGCCTTGCGAAAGGGAACTTCGGGCCGTAATGCCGCCGTCTTGGTTCCTAGTGCCCCTTTAGAGCCCTTCACGGGGAATACCGGGGGCAGTCCTAGGCTAACGTAAACTGTAATAACAAACCGACAAGAGTAACTTAGTAACTAGGGATGCACCCTTCACAAACACTGTTGGCACAGGAAGATTGATGAGAGCTTCGGCTCGGATGGTTAAGAGACGGACGGGATGGTCCGGGGAGCTTCAGCTCGGATGGTTAACAGTCGGACGGGATGGTCTGGGGAGCTTCGGCTCGGTTGGTTTGGAGACGGACATTTTGGTCCGGGGAGCTTCAGCTCGGCTTTTGTGTGTTCACGAATAAACTTGCATGTGCATAAAATGGAATGAAAATTAAGGTGGTGGGTCTTCGGTATTGGAGGGTCGATGCACCGACGCCAATATGCTGACTCGCCAAGTGTGGTTAGCACTCTGCCAACAGAAGTCCGGTGCGCCAGCCGGCAAGAGTACACAGGCGTCCGCTTAGTACACCAAGCGTTGAGGCGTACGATAGGTCTGCCCGGTAGTGCTTTACTGGTTTAGAGGTGGGCGAGGCCCAACCCACCGCTTCCGTCTGCCACTACGGAGGTATCCTGGGAGGTAACGGCTCCGAAAGGGGGAACTAAAGGTCTGTGTGCACAGAGTCGGGTGTGTGAGTTGCACTTGCTTGTTTCATCATACCCACTTGCATGTCATAGCATAATCGATTCATTTAACCCTGACACCTAAAGTATAAGTGGTATGGGACGCTTATACGTTAGGACCTACAAAACGACCCCTTGGTCTATAAGCTTGTGTGGACAGGTTTATAAATCAAAGGTTAACTTCAATATATATACATGTTGTTGTTTGATAACCGACACCCCAATGTATAAGTGTTATGGGACACTCTATACGATGGGATCCTTGCAGAAGATCCCTTGGCTTATGTGCTTTCACACATAAGTTAAGGTTACCTTTCTTACTTTCTGTTTCTGTCATATTATTATAGAATTGCTAGCTTAGTTCCACTGCCATTTGTTTCTTGATTAAATCTCCACTTTCATGTCCTTCCCTTTCTTCCTCTCCGCTCGGTTCCTAGGAGCCATGGGGGAAGGGGTAGGGGATGATAGGGCTTAGTCTTTATGACTAACGGTTTTCGAACCATATCATATTAGGGGATCGCGGAGCCCAGCATGGAGGAGCAGCTCAGGAGGCCGGTATGCTTGGAGATGGGGTAGTTTAGCACTGGAGTCCAGACTGCAGGGACCGTGAGTCCTTACCTTCAGTAGAGTTTTAGTTTTGCTTCCGCATAGAGTGATTTTGTAGTGAGGACTTGATGTACCGGGAATGAGCCCTTATATTTCCAGTATCATTGTACTCTGATGTTTTCTCTGGACACTCCCTTCGTGGGGTTTATATACATGTGATTTATTATTGTGGACTGCATTGCTCTTACTTCAATTATTGTGCTACCTTTCTGTGATCGAATTGGCCGGCAGAATCGGCGCTTTGTGGTGATGACCCTTCAGGACGTGAAGGTGTCACCGCAAAGCAGCGACTCTGGGCCTAAGACCCCGGGTTTTAAAAAGAAAAAAAGGGGGTCTTACAAGTGGTATCAGAGGGAAACATCGATCAGAAGAAAGTAGTAGTCCACAAACTTTGGGTCACCCCCGCGTGAGTTTAGTTTGGGGACAAACTAAGCAGCGGAAGCAGTGGTGTGCCCGAATGGGGATCACATATAAATTGTCCACTTTTATTTAAGATTGAACGTTTTCTCAGTATGGGTCTTTGTTACGCAGCCTCCAGCACAGCCTATGCCACAAGGCGGAGTTCAGCAGGCTCAGGGTGTTGCACCACCTCCACCGGTCCCCACTCCTTTCCTTCAGTCAGACATGGGACAGACTCTGACTGCCATCCTGGAGGCCTTCAGGGCCCAGCAGGTTCCGGCCCCGCAACCAAATTCGGGGGCCAACTGGCTAAGCATCTTCCGAGGACTGTCTCCCCCGTCCTACTTGGGGACAGAGTCAGTGGTTTGGACGGAAGAGTGGCTGGATATCATGTACGAGATGCTGACCGGGATACGGTGTCCCTGGGAGGAGAGGGTGGCTCTGGTTGTCTCTTGCCTGGAGTCCCATGCAAAGAGGTGGTGGAAGACGCTGTTGGACACGACATTTGCCGATAGGGAGGTTGCGGAGGTTACCTGGGAGGAGTTCAGGGCCACACTGCTGGAGCATTTCGTTCCGCAGTCGGCCAGGGATGATTTGGAGGAGCGGTTCTTACAACTGAAGCAGGGCACCCGGACCGTGGTGGAGTACCATCGGGAGTTCGACCATCTGGCTCGATACGCAGATTCCTACCAGCTGGACGAAGCAGGGTATATCAGGAGGTTCTATAAGGGCCTGCGGGAGGACTTGAGGGAGGCTTTGTTGTTTGTATCTGACGGGCCCATCTTCCGGATTTTGGAGATGGCAAAAAGGATTGAGGCAGATTGGCATGCCACCCGGGGCCGGAAGCGGCCAGCAGAGGATCAGGGATGGAGAGGTAGAAATGACCAGCGGCGAGGTGTTGTACCAGAGGGGAGGAGGACAGAGGACCAGCCTCGTCAGGATGTGAGGCAGGAGCCGAGGAAACAGGTGATATTGGCCCCTCGACCTCTTTGGATGCAGGAGATGCCGAGACCCGGGGGAATGGCGTATCCCCCACCAGAGTGCTTCCTTTGTCATCAGATTGGGCACATTCGGAGGAACTGCCCCATGAGGGGGGCACCACCTCCAGCACCACAGGGCGGCCCACCAGCTCAGCATTACGGAGGCCGAGGACGCGGCCGCGGTCGTGGATACCAGGGGGGAGATCGTAGACAGGAAAGGGAGCAGGTATATGCCTTGGACCTTGTGCAGCCTCGGAATCCGGAGCAGGTCATAGCAGGTACGCTGCAATGCCTCTTTATTTTCATAGAATTTCCCTTTCAATGGTTAAAATTTTGAATCGCACTAGATAGATTAGCAAGGAAAGTAAAACTCACTATAGAACCCTAAGATATCTAATCACCCCAGGTATAGTCTTCATCAGCGGCAAGCCGGCCCGCACGCTGTTCGATACTGGAGCAACTCACTCCTTTGTGTCGGAGACGTTCGTAGAAGGACTGGAAGGCGTGGAGCGGTTCACAGGCTCGAGGATGAGGGTGCGACTACCGGATGGATCTGAGCTCCTTACCACGGATCACTGCAATATGGAGGCAGAAATTGGTGGAAAGGCATTCGAGGCTCCAGCGACGATTTTGAAGCTGGCGGACTACGACCTGATCCTGGGCATGGTATGGCTGCACTGGAACCATGCCCAGATTGACTGCCAGGCGAAGAGGATCACCGTGAGACACGGGGACTCTTTCATTATCATTGAAGGTATAAGACCTGTCTCTCATATACTCTTATCTTCGGTACAGGCCGTTAAGGCCCATCTGCAGGGAGAGGAGGTCTATCAGATTCTATTTGAGATGGCAGAAGTTAAGGAGTCGGTGACAGACATCCCGGTGGTGCAAGATTTCGCTGACATCTTTCCATAGAAACTGCCAGGACTACCTCCACACCGAGAGCAGGATTTTCAGATACAGCTTGTGCCGGGGGCCAAGCTGGCATCTAGGGCCCCTTATCGGATGGCCCCGAAGGAGTTGGCAGAGTTTCAGACTCAGTTGCAGGAATTGGTTGAGGTAGGATTTGTTAGACCGAGTTCCTCGCCATGGGGAGCCCCGGTCCTATTCGTGAAGAAGAAGGATGGGACACTTCGCCTGTGTATCGATTATCGAGCACTAAACAGGCTGACCGTCCGGAATACCTACCCACTCCCATGGATAGACGAATTGTTCGACCAGCTGGAGGGAGCCCATTATTTCTCGAAGCTGGACTTGAGGTCAGGATACTACCAGCTACGGATCCAGGAGGAGGATATCCCGAAGACGGCCTTCAGTAGTAGATATGGCCTGTATGAGTTCACCGTGATGCCCTTCGGGCTCACGAATGCTCCGTCGGCGTTCATGAGTCTCATGAACCGGGTTTTCGAGGCCTACTTGGATGTGTTCGTCATAGTATTCATAGACGACATCCTTATCTACTCAAGGACGGAGGAGGAGCACACTCGGAATCTGGCACTGACTTTGGAAAGGTTGCGGGAGCATCGTCTTTATGTGAAATTCAGCAAGTGTCAGTTTTGGTTGAAGGAGGTGGCTTTCCTAGGCCACATTATCAGCGGAGCCGGGTTGGCGGTGGATCCGGCAAAGGTTCAGGCAGTCCGTGATTGGCCGCAGTTAAAGATAGCCACCGATGTACGAAGTTTCTTGGGACTTGCCGGGTATTACCGGAAGTTCGTGGAGGGGTTCTCTCAAATTGCCCTCCCACTCACGTCTTTGATGAAAAAGGAGGCACCTTTTGTTTGGACCCCGCAGTGCCAGGCGGCTTTCCAGGAGCTGAAGGACCGACTCATCTCAGCCCCTATTCTGGCCCTTCCATCTGGAAAGGAAGGATTCCAGGTGTATACCGACGCATCATACCAGGGGATGGGAGCAGTGCTGATGCAGAATGGACACGTCATAGCATATGCCTCCCGCCAGCTGAAGACCCATAAGAAGAACTACCCAGTGCACGACCTTGAGATGGGAGCGGTCGTTTTTGCTCTGAAGGTCTGGCGCCATTACCTTTATGGAGTCCACTGCGACATCTACTCCGACCACAAGAACCTGAAATATGTGGACACACAGAAGGAGCTGAATATCAGGCAGAGGCACTGGGTGGAGTTCTTAGCAGATTATCAGTATGAGATGCACTACCATCCAGGGAAGGCAAACGTGGTGGCCGGCGCGTTGAGACGGAGAGCTGCCACTTCCGAAGCTGGGCCCCAGGTTATGTCCATGGAGCTAGTACAGTCATTCAGAGATATGCAGATATCCCTAGTGTCCGAGGAAGATCCAGAGCTGTATAGGGAGTATCTGACATCGATGGTGGCCATAGACGATATTCAGGATCGCATTCGGGACGGACGGAGGACAGATGCGTGGGCAGAGCCGATGTTCCGAGCCTTGGAGGAGGGTTCGACAGGAGATTATTCCCTGAGAGATGGACTGCTACATTTCAGAGGCAGAGTATATATACCCGCAGGAGGCCAGATCCGAGAGGATATTATGACGGAAGCACATTGCAGCCGGTACTCTGTGCACCCGGGGATCACAAAGATGACCGCTGATCTGAAGAAGACGATGTTTTGGCCTGGCATGAAGAAGGACATTACGTACTTCGTGACCCATTGCGAGGCGTGTCAGTTGGTGAAGGCGGAGTGCAGGAACCCCGCAGGATTGTTGCAGCCACTCCCGGTGCCGGAGTGGAAGTTTGACGATATAGCTATGGATTTTATACATGGTCTTCCCCGGTCTCGGACGGGGAACGACTCGATCTAGGTGATTGTTGATCGGTTGACGAAGGTGGCCAGCTTTATACCAATCAGGAAAGATGACTCGGTGGGAGTGCTGGTACGGAACTTCGTGGAGCAGTATGTCCGATATCATGGCATGCCCCGGACGATAGTGTCGGACCGCGATGGAAGGTTTACATCCAGGGAGTGGCGGTCAGTGCAGGCATATTTGGGCACCCGATTGAATTTTAGCACGGCCTTCCACCCTCAGACGGACGGGCAGACTGAGCGCACCAACCGGACCTTGGAGGATTTACTACGACTGTGTATACTGGACCGAGGGGAGCCGTGGGAGAAGATGTTACCGTTGGTCGAGTTCTCCTATAACAATAGCTACCAGTCCAGCATCAGGATGGCGCCTTATGAAGCCTTGTATGGAAGAAAATGTAGGACCCCGCTTTCTTGGGTTCAAGACGAGGATCCGAAGGTGTTGGGATCGGATTTTGTTGAAGACACCGAGGCTCAGGTGAGACTGATCAGGGATAGGATGTTGGAGGCGCAGAGCAAACAAGCTAAGTACAATGACGCCCGACATCGTCAGGTGGAGTTTCAGGTAGGGGACCGAGTGTTCTTGAAGATCCGGCCCATGCACGGAGACTCACGAGTGCGCGGTCGGAGGAAGAAGCTCAGCCTTAGGTATATGGGCCCTTACCGGATCTTGGAGCGGATCGGACCCCTAGCCTACAGGCTAGAGTTGCCACCAGAGCTGGCAGCTCTACACGACGTCTTCCACATTTCTTCGCTGAGAAGGGCTCTACTACGCCCGGAGCAGCAGATTTTGACCACCGAAGGGCCAGTAGCTTCAGACCGATCTATTCACTTGGAGCTGGTCCGGATCGACGACAAAGGAGTACGGATCTTGCGCCATAAGAAGATCCCCTTAGTCAAGGTTCTGTGGAGAAACCACGGTCAGGAGGAGCACACCTGGGAACCGCAGGACCTGATGAGGCAAAAATACCCGGAGTTGTTCAGTCAGGTATACCTCACCACCTCTTGGTATACTATAAATTATCTTCTTGTACAAAACTGGTAAGATTAGATAAGGAAAATTGAGAACCTAGGCATGCGCAGGAAAGTAGGGGATAATCTTTTGTTTATTGGGGAGATTGCCTTCGTTTATCAAACAAGTAGTCGCTTGTACCCAATAGAAAAATCATATGGGATGTTACAAGTTTAATTTATTCCGATAGAAATCCCCGTAGGCTCAACCTCAATTTCGGGGACGAAATTTTTGTTTTGTTTATTGGGATTTGTAACATCCCATTTCCGGCTAGACTCCTAGGAGTCGGTTGGTCGTCACAGAACCCTAGGAAGCCCAAAAATTGAATTGAATCGACCAAGATTTCGGGTCACGGGTTGGTCATGCCCGTGACCAATAGTTCACGCCTGTGACCTAGGGCGTGACTCCTTCGACGATTGTCGATCTCAGGGAGATGATCGTCGGGCGCAGAATTTTCGACCCGGCCCTGTCACGCCCGTGACCAAGGTGTCACGCCCGTGACCTAGGGCGTGACCACCCTTCGACGACCGTCGATCTCAGTTCGACGGTCGTCGACCTCAGATTTTGCCATTCGGGCGTGTCACGCCCGTGACCAAAGTGTCACGCCCGTGACCACCCTTCGACGATCGTCGATCTCAGTTCGACGGTCGTCGACCTCAGAATTTGCCATTCGGGCATGTCACGCCCGTGACCAAGGTGTCACGCCCGTGACCTAGGGCGTGACCACCCTTCGACGACCGTCGATCTCAGTTCGACGGTCGTCGACCTCAGATTTTGCCATTCGGGCGTGTCACGCCTGTGACCAAGGTGTCACGCCCGTGACCCAGGGCATGACCACCCTTCGACGACCGTCGATCTTAGTTCGACGATCGTCGACCCCAGAATTGGCCACCCGGGCCTGTCACGCCCGTGACCTATGTGTCACGCCCGTGACATTGACCGAAACGATGGTTCAGGCCCGAAATTATTCTAACACGCGTGGAAATAAATGCTGGTGTGGGAAGTTACACCAGGAGTAATTATGACCCGTTTCCTACTGTAATTTCTTAATAAAATAAGGAGATGTGGTCCAATAGGAAACCGCCAACTGGACATATCTTTTTATCTTCCACCGTTTCTTATCCCTTCACCGTAACCGAAATGTTATTAAGAGGAGCCTTCATGACCATTAAGGCTTTACCCTTTCACCTCCCCACTTGCTGACTTATAAAAGCCCACTTGGAGCAAGAGGAGAAGTTTACATGCTCAATCAAACAAATTCAGACGTTTTCTCTTGCTGTAGGAGAAGTTCAGCAACGCCACCACCGCGCCATGGCACCCCGTCGTTAATCTCGCCTCCAAACCGCGAACAAGGTCCTCCTCTGCTTCTTCTTTCATGGGTAGATCTTAGGATTCTTAGAAAGGAAGGTCGTGCTCAACGGAGCCAGACCTATCTCTCGTTTTCATGGAAAACCATGAAAAATGTATTTTCGAGTCCGCCGGAAACCGCCACCTCCGGCGGCCAAACCACCGCCGACCGCTAGCCATCGCCTCAACGGAGGTGGTGGTGGTGGTGGCTGGCCAGGGAAGTGACCGGGCAACCGGTGACGGATCGCGAAAGAGCTATAGGAAATAAGAGTTTCTGTGTTCTGGTTTTCGGGTTCTGTAGAAGATGAACAGTAAAAGCTGTTTATCATATATAAATTATGTAAATAATTTATAAGGAAAATATACTTAGATGAGCACATTTTGATGCTGCAAAATGAGGCACTTAGAGGCCGTTTTAGGAAAAATGACCAGTCACAAAAGTTGTATCCCTTTGAGTCTAGTTTAATTTAAAATTTATTTCAACTCGTTTAGGTAAGCGGTTTGACCGCAGAACCCGTTTTAGTGGGGGTTGTACCTAGAGTTGGGCAGAAATTAAAATGGATGCCCACTCTTCGTCCCTTGTCCGAATGATCTGAAATTTGGGCAGGGGGTTAACCTTAGCAAAATCTAATGGCAGACCAAAAATGGAAATTTTTGGAGATAATTTGCCTAAAGTTTTTGTTTAATTTAATTAAGTTAGAGAAATTTATTTAAGTGGTCAAATGACCTCCAAACCCTCCCAAATTTTGGTGAGTGATCCCTGCTATAAAACCTAGATCAGTACAAAATTCCAACTAGTTTGGAGGAGTTTTGGGTAGGAAATCTTCTACCCATAACTAGGCATTAGTGAGACATCTTTTAGTAAAAAGTTCACTAAGAGTTTTGGAAAGGTCAAATCACCTCAACAGAGGCTAATATCTTGACCACTGACTTGTAAGGGTTATTATAACCCACTTGGAGAAAATGTGTGGTTTAGGGTTGGTTTACCCTAGGATCCAAACTCAAACCCTAGATGGAGTTTTTGAGGATTGTGAAGGATATGGGGGCAATTGTTCTTGTATTACTTTGAAACTTTGTGGAATTGACAAAGCCCTGATAAGAATTGTCCGGATGGAATCTTGGAGAATTTGGAGACAAGTAGATACCTTAAAACCCTAACCTTAGTTTTAGGGTAAAATATCAAATAGGTAAATCCAGCCACTAAACCTTACTTAAAAGCTGTGAAATTAGGGTAGAGTGAGTTTTGGATCAGGTAGAACTTATAGCAATTTTTCTGGAATTTTATGTTGATTATTGCTAGCACTTCATTTGTAAAGCTTGCTATGGCCTTAAATGATGTTTTAATTGTTTAGAAATTTTTGTTCATTGAAACCTCATGAAATCTTCGAGGTAAACGTTTTATGTCAGAATAGTAGCCCCTGAATTTTTGTATGATTTTTAGTTGAGTAATTCTAGTACTTCATTCACAGATGTTAGAAAGGGGTTTTATGGTTTAAAAATTAATTATGGATGATATACTTGTTGGAAAATTATGAAACCTGGCCAATGTTATTTTGAATGTCTTATCTGCTTAGTATAATTAATTTACAATTTTTGAATGGATATTTTTTGTACTTGATTCATAACTAACAAAAGATAGAGATTATTTCTAAAATAGTTTCAGTGCCCTTTTGATGATAGAAAAATTGTGATATCTTGGATTTACCATATTGGGATAACATAATATTTATATAAAATTTGCTGGACATCTTTCATGAGAACTTAGGGTAGTTCATGTTCAAACGGGTAGCCCTTGGGATTTTTGGGAAAATTAATTAAATGTCAGATAAATTAGGAAAATTACCACATTCTGAATTTAGGCCATTTATATCCTGATAAGTCTCCAGTAAATAATTAAGGGCATTTGGATAAGTTTGGCATCGTTGCATAACCAGTTCGTCATATAGTCTAGGTCGGTCTACATATAGCAAATTTGTGAATTGAAATAAGACATGATCCGAGAAAGTCATTGGAGTTAATCATTTTGTCTGGGTGGACAATTGTGGATGTTATCACGATAGGATGGTATGAAGAGTAGTGAGAAGTGGTGATAGTTAGAGTTAAGGGGTGCTCGGGTTCGACAAAAGATCGTCTTCCCCGAAGAGTGGAAGGTTTAAAATCACCCTAGGATAGTTTATCGTAATATGAGAAGGGAATCGGGTTAAGGGAGATCAACCAATAACATTAAGTGCCTTGCGAAAGGGAACTTCGGGCCGTAATGCCGCCGTCTTGATTCCTAGTGCCTCTTGAGAGCCCTTCACGGGGAATACCGGGGGCAGTCCTGGGCTAACGTAAACTGTAATAACAAACCGACAAGAGTAACTTAGTAACTAGGGTTGCACCCTTCACAAACATTGTTGCCACAGGAAGATTGATGAGAGCTTCGGCTCAGATGGTTAAGAGACGGACGGGATGGTCCGGGGAGCTTCAGCTCGGATGGTTAAAAGTCGGATGGGATGGTCCGGGGAGCTTCGGCTCGGTTGGTTTGGAGACGGACGTTTTGGTCCGGGGAGCTTCGGCTCAGCTTTTGTGTGTTCATGAATAAACTTGCATGTGCATAAAAGGGAATGAAAATTAAGGTGGTGGGTCTTCGGTATTGGAGGGACGATGCACCGACGCCAATACGCTGACTCGGCAAGTGTGGTTAGCACTTTGCCAACAGAAGTCCGATGCGCCAGCTGGCAAGAGTATGCAGGCGTCCGCTTAGTGCACCAAGCGTTGAGGCGTACGATAGGTCTGACCGGTAGTGCTTTACTAGTTTAGAGGTAGGCGAGGCCCAACCCACCGCTTCCGTCTGCCACTACGGAGGTATCCTGGGAGGTAACGGCTCCGAAAGGGGGAACTAAAGGTCTGTGTGCACAAAGTCGGGTGTATGAGTTGCACTTGCATGTTTCATCATACCCACTTGCATATCATAGCATAATCGATTCATTTAACCCTGACACCTAAAGTATAAGTGGTATGGGACGCTTATACGTTAGGACCTGCAAAACGACCCCTTGGTCTATAAGCTTGTGTGGGCAGGTTTATAAATCAAAGGTTAACTTCAATATATATACATGCTATTGTTTGATAATCGACACCCCAACGTATATGTGGTATGGGACACTCTATACGATGGGAGCCTTGCAGAAGATCCCTTGGCTTATGCGCTTTCGCACATAAGTTAAGGTTACCTTTCTTACTTTCTGTTTCTGTCATATTATTATAGAATTGCTAGCTTAGTTCCACTGCCATTTGTTTCTTGATTAAATCTCCACTTTCATGTCCTTCCGTTTCTTCCTCTCCGCTCGATTCCTAGGAGCCATGGGGGAAGGGGTAGGGGATGATAGGGCTTAGTCTTTATGACTAACGGTTTTCGAACCATATCATATTAGGGGATCGCGGAGCCCAACATGGAGGAGCAGCTCAGGAGGCCGGTACGCTTGGAGATGGGGCAGTCTAGCACTGGAGTCCAGACTGCAGGGATCGTGAGTCCTTACCTTCAGTAGAGTTTTAGTTTTGCTTCCGCATAGAGTGATTTTGTAGTGAGGACTTGATGTACCGGGCATGAGCCCTTATATTTCTAGTATCATTGTACTCTGATGTTTTCTATGGACACTCCCTTCGTGGGGTTTATATACATGTGATTTATTATTATGGACTGTATTGCTCTTACTTCAATTATTGTGCTACCTTTCTATGATCGAATTGGCCGGCAGAATCGGCGCCTTGTGGTGATGACCCTTCAGGACGTGAAGGTGTCACCGCAAAGCGGCGACTCTGGGCCTAAGACCCCGGGTTTTAAAAAGAAAAAAAGGGGGGTCTTACATGGGGTGCACTAGATTCGAGAAGCGTCGAGTGCATCGACTAGACTCAAAGCATCCAGTGCGTCGACTGGACTCAAAGAGTCGAGTGCGGTGACTAGACTCGAAAGTATCGAGTGATCATGATGGATTTCGATAAAGCATCGAGTGATACTCGATGCATACGATGCTTTGACTTAGAATATTTTCTGCCAGTGGGATTCAGCGAAATTCATCGACTGATCATGACACCTTTTGACTAAGCGTCAAGTGATACTCTACGCATACGCCACTTGGACTTAGAATATTTTTGGCCAGTGGTAATCGATGAAATACGTCAAGTGATCTTGATGCCTTTCGACGAAGCGTTGAGTGATACTCGATGAATTCATCGGGTTGGACTCGACAAATTCGTCGGATTTACTTAGACTGTTAGGACGATTCGTCGAGATGATGCAAATAATTCTTATGATTCATCGAATATCGTCGAGTGATACTCGACGCATAAGTCAAATTTGACTTAGAAATTTTCGGCCAGGCTGTCTTTGTAGGTTTATACTTACGGGTTGAACCGGGTTCAGGATATGTGCTGAATGACTATTTATGGCCGGTCTTTTCAACAAGAATTTCTTTATGTAATAATGGGCGGTCCAATGATAGAATGATCTATGGTGAAGTAACCTTAACCCTAATATATCCTTATAAAAAGGGATGATCGGAAACCCTAGTCGTCTTGTTCTTCCTTATTGAATCATGTCGAGCTCAACGAGAACAGAGAGATCGACGGTGCTGGACTTCCTAGAGGAACTCTGAAGTCATCTCTCTCGGTGTTCCTTGTCTCCAGGAGAGTGATTGGAATAATATCATATGTCGTCAAGCCACTAAGAAGAAGAAAGAAATCTATGGCAGGAAATGAGGAGAGCTTCCTACCCTCTCCCTTGGTTCTAGGTTTTTATTTATAAAATAGGAGAGATGTCGGCTCAAGAGAGCTTGACTTTAGTGCATAATGAAGATCTCTTAGGAAGAGACCACGCTAGGACCTTTGTCTTAGGGTTTGTTTGTCTTCAACCTTTCCTTTCTTCATTATGAAGACGATGGACTTGGTTTCATGAAGAATGGTGGTCTATTGAGGGTGAATAAGGGAGGAGGAAGAGATGGATGTAACTTTATATGAATGGCTAGAGAAAAAAGATGAACTGATGCTGTTCGTTTGACTTTACGATGCATGTAGAAATCTGATTTATGTACGTAGTAGACTTCATACTCGATTTAAGCCATGATCTGAGTACTTCTAGGTCTTGGGCTGAACAAAAAAGTTATAACACTCGGAAAGGCCTTTCCAATATATGGTTGCATGTTTTCTGGTGAGCACTATAGCTCCCACAAAGTATGACTGAAGTTATTGCGTTAAACTAACATAAGTCAAGAATAGACGTTCTTTCTAAAAAAGTTATGTGTTAGCCGTGCATCCGATTTTTGGACTCATTAGGAAGATCGTAGCCAAATGATATGTTGGGTTGGGTGAATTTATTTATATATAACCATGATAAGCTAATGGTTTTGAATGGACCTTTGTTGTATAAATGATGGATTCATGAAATTCGGTAAAGTAGCATTTAACAATAATGCGATGAATGTTATAAGTCTTTGAAGAATTTATGATGCATGAGCGTGTAACCTATAGCTATACGGTGATTTACGATCATTGGAAAAACATGTGATGTATTCATTGTAAAGTCGTGTTGATCATGTAGAAGTATAAATGACATGCTGAATGTGTAATAATATAGAATCTGGGGAAAGATGAATGAATTGATATACATGTGCATGCTAAATTATAAAAGAAGGGCTAGATGAGAAAATACTCATGACCATGTGATGTGTTAGTCACTTATCTCAGGTGATGAAGATATGATAGGATTGATAACTAAGAGGATTAGTCTCTCATGCTAAGGTAGCCCTTGATTGCTTTTGAGTAATGGATTGGTATGATGATAAGGGACTTGGTGTGGATCCCTTGCATGCTTTTGAGTACTAGATTGGTATGATGATAAGGGACTCAATGTGGAGCTCTTGCGTGCTTTTGAGCGCGGGGTTGGTATGATGAGAAGGGAATCGGTTGGAGCCCTTGGACATTTGATGGGATGGCTAAGTGTAATTGCATGTGGTGTGTGTTGACACGCGGTGTCATAATCCTAGGTTTGGGATAGTGTGGCAGGTCAATGGGCTCGCCAGTCGTCACACTGACGGGAGTTGGTAGATAGACCTTGGTTGGTTGGGCTTGGTACTTAGTAATAACTCCCGAGGCTCCTTCCGCGCTAGTGGATGGTTGGCTTGATCCTTTGGTGATATGCTCCCAGAGGCTCCTTCTGTGCCACTATGATAGGCAAGTTTGGGCTATGTTCTTGGTGCATATCTACCTGAGACCCTGTTAAGCCGTAGTACGCAGAGGTTCCGCTATTGTGTTCTTAACATTGAGGTGTATGGAGGCCTAGGCCTGGTTATGTGGATACCCGCCTAGTAGTGGAGACGTCCATTCTACTGTCACTGTTTGGCCATGACGGATGATGCCTGAGAGTATAGCTACCTGCTTGAAAAGTAGGAACTAAAGGACTATGCCGACATAGCAAAACAGTGTGCGTGAGTTGCATAGGTGCATCATAAATCATTGCATTGCATCACACATGATCCTCATCATATAAATTTTTATGGGCACTTTTATATGATGAGTTACTTTGGGCACTTTTATATGATGTGTTACTTTCTGTTAAGCCGATCCTTAACTTATAAATTTGTATGAGCATTTTTATAAGTTTGATTTCTGTTTTAGAATTATATGTCGTAGTTGATTGTTCTTGTTCTTATAGAATTGCTAGTATAGAATCATGTTATTACTTATTATACTCTGATATTGCTACTCTGATGATGAATAGAAATATACCACCTGCTTGTACTCATAATTATATATATATTGTACATTTTCTCCTTTCTCCTACTCGATGCCTAAGAGTCGCTGGGGCGAGCGGATGTGATAGCCACTTAGTCTTTATGACTAGTAGTTGTTATGTCTACCATTTTAGGAGGAAACCCAGCGAATAGAGCAGCAGAAGGCTATGCAGGAGGGTAGCCAGGCCAGGGGGACAAGTCCTGATACGATGATACCCTCGCTGCCTTCTGTGACCGATATGAGTTTGAGCGTTATGGCGTAGCCTTCGGGCAATTTTGTTGTACTCTGGTATTAAAGGAACCGATGTAGTTCCTTATTATTCATGTACTGCGTTTGGATATTTACTTATTATGATAATATGACTTCTGTGCTCTTCTTTTTGGTTGGGTTGGCATTGTGATATTGGAATGGCTGGCAGGATAAGTGGCTTGTGGTACAGATTAGCCTGTGTGCTAATGCTACCACAAGGCGACTGTTATGGGCATAAGACTCCCCTCGATCGTGTCACGTGTTCTAGGAGTGGGGTCTTATACGACGTTTCTCCTAGAGTATGGTTTTAGGATGGGTAGTCTGGACACAACACTTTTTGTGAAGCATGAGAATCTCGATCTAATTCTATTATAAATTTACGTTGATGATATCATATTTGGTGCCACAAATGAAAATCTATGCAATGAAATTTTCACCTTAATGCAATCTTAATTTAAAATGAGCTTATTCTTTGAGTTGAGATATTTCCTAGGATTTTAGATTTCTCAACAAAATGATGGAATTTTTGTAAGTCAATCGAAATACATAAAAGATATGCTTGTGTGATTTGGCTTTGAAAATCTAAAACAGGTAAAAACTCCAACTAGTGTGTCTCTAAAATTAGGAAAGGGCGAAAGTGGCATTTTGGTGGACCAAACTTTATTTAGAGGAATGATCAAATCACCTCTTTATTTAAGTGCTTCTAGACCCGATATTACATTCGCGGTGCGTCTTTGTGCTAGATATCAAGAAAATTCTAAAGAATCTCATTTCAAACCTGTTAAATACATATTAAGGTATTGATAGAATTGAATTCAAGATAATCCAAAGACATAGAAGGGGGGGTGAATAGGTTCTTTTCTTTTTTACTTAAGGCAGAATAATATTTCAGATCTTAAAATAGAATCTAACTGTTCTACAACTATCACAACACAGAATCACAATCACACATACATCACAGATTGCACACAGGTTTATAGTGATTCCCCAAGGTCTGGGTACATCCACTTTCCCCCTTCACCTATCTAGCAATGTGCTAGATTCGGCCTAACTTCTTCCTTCTTCTCAGATTCATAGATCTTACAGCTCAGAACCCTGAAAAGTTCCTACAACTCAGAACCCATAAAGTTCCTACAACTCAGAGTGAAACCACACTCCTACAGCTCAGGCTAACAGGCCTACCTCAGCCTTGACACAAGGCCTACAACTCAGAGAATAATTTCTCCTACACTCAGGCTCAAAAGCCCTACCACTCAGAGATCTATATCTCCTACACTCAGCCTTTATAATATAGGCTTACAACTCAGATCTTTGAAAAGATCCTATAAAATTTGATAAGTGTTTTAGATGGACTCTTACCCTTATTGAGAGAGAAGGGATAAAAGGTTTCTTGATCAGCTTCTTGATAAAACTGATGGCTGAAATCAACCTGTTCTTAGCTTTCTTCAAAGCTTCTTGAATCTTAACTCAGTAGGGTCGATCTCCTTTGAAGTTGACTGGCTAGCAGCTTGCTCCTTAGATTTCAGAAATAGATCTGATTTATTCTTTGTTGGTACCCTAGTTTGATTTGAGTTTAGTCTTGTCTTTTTAGTCCCTTGACCCAAGAAATATCTATGGTCATTGGTTAGTGGTCTAGCTGTAGAGTCCCCGCTTTTCCAGATAAAGAATTTGGTTAAGTAGGTTTTTCGTTCGACTATAGTCGAACACCGCTCGACTATCGTCTATCGGCTGATCGACTATCGTCTATCAGTTGGTCGACGCTCTGTCTACGTTGATAGGTCGACTATCTGTTGATAGGTCGACTATCTGCTTGGTTTGGTAGTTCGACTATCTGTCCTGATAGTTCAACTATCTGATAGCTCGACTATCTATTGATAGGTCGACTATCTGTTCTGCTTTGATAGGTCGACTATCTATTGATAGGTCGACTATCTGTCGTCTTTGATAGTTCGACTATCTGTCCTGATAGTTCAACTATCTGATAGCTCGACAATCTGTTGATAGATCGACTATCTGTTTTGTTTTGATAGGTCGACTATCTGTTGATAGGTCGACTATCTGTTTTCTGTGATAGGTCGACTATCTGCTGGATAGGTCGACTATCTGTTTGTGCTTGATAGTTCGACTATCTGTCCGGATAGATCTACTATCTGATAGTTCGACTATCTGCTCTGATAGGTCGACTATCTGCCGAGGTAATTCGACTATCTTCTTTGATAGGTCGACTATCGGGATCGTTCGACTATATGCCTGATAGGTCGACGATCTCCGTGCGTCGGTCGACGATCTCTGAGGGTCGTTCGACGTTTTCTGTCCGCCTTTTTATTTTGTATTTATTTATTCTATTTAATAAATTAATATATTATCTGGCTTTTTATTTCAGTTGTTTTATGATAATATTTCCAGGCAATATATGCTCCATTCCTTTTGCTTGTGTAAAATCTTTTCAGATAAAGTCGTTTGTCTTATTAACTGTCATTATATTTTACTTTATCTGCTGTCAGTCCTTTGTAGCCGTTAGACTGAAAAGTCTTCCTTTTGCTATAAAGAGTTTGTTTCTGATGTGATTTTATTTAGTACCTTTATTATCAGATTGTTGCCTGCAGTTTCTTTGAAAAAGGTTTATCCCTTTTATGGAATATTTTGCTGCAGAGTTTGTTTGTCCTTGTGATATTTGCAGCCCAGGTTTCAAGTTTCAGAAGAAGACAAACAGTTCAAATTGAAAAGAGCCGTTGCTTGTTACTGCTATAAAAGGAATCCTTTGGTGAAGGATTTGAGCGAGCTAACCAGTTATTCATTTAAGCATTCAAGCCTTCATCAAGTTCAAGTTTTCTGCTCTCAGCAATTTCCATTCATCTGAGAAGTGTTAAGCTCTTCTGCTCTTCTTCAACCTGAGATCTCCTGTTCCAGGAAGTTCTAACTCAGAGTTCTTTTGAAGAAGAAGAAGAAGAAGACAGCTGCTTGAAGATTTCTAATTTTATTATTTATTATCTTCTTGTAGTTTTTCCTTCAGATCTTTCTGAAGAGTTTTCTGCACTGAAGCAAGACTTCACTTGGACATTTTTGAGCCAGGGGGAGCCTTGATTCCTTTGAGCTTTCTAGCTCAGTGCAAGTCTTTGTGCTTCTCTAATCTATTGTAAAATAGAGAAGACATCTTAACCTTCTTTCCCCCTTCTGTACAGGGTTATTACTCCCTTCAAAAGTATCCCTTGGTGGCAGGGCACCTGATCAAAAACCTGTGTTCGGTTTTTAGACACCTGATCAAAAGTCTAAAGGGTTTCTAGATCTACCTGAAGCAGATCTTGTGGTGGCAGGGAACCTGATCAAAAACCTGTAGTGGATTCCTACCGTTTGGGTAGAAGAGTGGACGTACCCAAGTTGTTTGGGGAACCACTATAAATTCCTTATGTCGTCTGGCTTGCTTAATTTAATTCCTGCATTGTGGCTGTGATTAGATATAACTAGGTTTGCTAGTTGCTGATTAGGATTTCCAAGCCTTAATTGTAATTACAGTTAGCTTGAGTTTGTGCACAACACTTGTGTTAGGCTTTAGGGTTTTCTCCATATCTATAAGCTTTTCATTCCGCATTTCACTCTAAGGGAGTTGGGCAGACTATTAAGTTTTGTTTAGTGCCAAATTTGATAACTCTATTCACCCCCCCTCTAGAGTTGTATCTATCCCTTCACTTTCAATTGGTATCAGAGGGAGGTTGACTGACTGAATAGGCTAACACCTAAGTCACAAGATCCTGATAGATACCAAAGTTTATAGATAATTACTATCACTATCATGGCCCAGTCCAAGAATTATTCTAGCACCAGACCTCCAGCATGCAACTTAGCTAAGTTTGGCATCTGGAAGGCAAGGATAAAATTATATATGAATTCTATTGATGAAAGCATCTTTGCTTCTATTTTGTCAGGACCCCCAAGAGCACCTGCTGCTGCTTCTGCCTCATCATCTGATATGAGTGCAGTGCCTCCTCCAAACTACAACGATGAGTACAAGAAGGCAAAGATAGCAGATGCCAAGGCGATGAACATTCTGGCTCAGACAATGTCTGATGAAGTATTCCAGAAGGTTGCTGAATGCTCCTCAACAAAAGCAATGTGGGATACACTGAACCAGATTGTAGTTGGTTCAGTTGATGAAAGGAAGGACAGGAGGTCCAACCTTATCTCACAATATGAGAACTTCAAGAAAACTGATGCTGAATCAGTTGAAGCCATGTACACCAGGCTCAGCTCAATCATCAATGAGCTGAGGACCCTTGACAAGGACATATCATTGACAGAGGTCAATAATAAGATTCTTATGTGCTTCCCTAGCACATGGGATTTAAGGATCTGGCCCATCAAGGAAGCCAGAAGTATAAATGAGATCTCAACTGAAGCCCTTCTCGGCAAGCTCAAATCTTTTGAGCAAGTGCTGAAGACAAGGGAAGCTGAAGCTGAAGCAAAGACCCCTACTCCAACAAGAAAAGAGCAATCTCTAGCTCTTAAGGCTGCTGATGCTTCTGAAGGCAGCCAGTCCAATGAGGAGCTAATGGCATTATTTGCCAAGAGGTTTCTCAAGATGGGGAGAAAGGAATTCAGAAAGAAGTCTTCACGCTATGAAGACAAACCAAGGTATGACCGTTCACCTGCTAAAGAAATTATATGTTATGGTTGCAGGAAACCTGGACACATCTTACCAGAGTGTCCAGAGGAGAAAAACAAAGACAAGAGGAAAGAAAAGGAACAGCATAGGAAGCACTCCAAGCCATCCTCCTACAAAAACAAAAAGAAGGAGAGAGGTTTCGTCGCTGAAACCTGGAGTGATTTTGATGAAGAATCTTCCTCCTCTAGCTCCAGTGAGGATGAGGAAGAGAAGAAGGCAAAGGAAGTTTGCCTGATGGCAATAGATGCCTGCAGCAATCATTCAGCTGCAGAGAGTTCAGATTCAGAGGAAGAAATGCCAACAGAAGATGAGGTACTATCTTCCTATGACTTTACTTCTGAAGAATTTAAATTAGATTTTAAATCCTTATGCTTAGACTTAATTAGTTCAGAAAAAGAGATTAAAGAACTTAGAAATAAGTTAGCTGACTCAGAATTAATTGCCACAGAAAATATTAAGTTAAAGGAAGATCTCACTACTTGTAGTGAAGAAATTAAATTTCTTAAAATAGAGTTAGCTAAGTCTAAAAGGTTAGAGGAATCTCTAAATGGTAGAAGCCTTAAGTTATTAGAAATAACCAGCATGACTAACACCAGGTCAGGCAATAACAAACTAGGCTTAGGAGCTTCTCCCAGTGAACCCCCAGTTATTCTTAGAAATAATCTCTCAACTCTAGTGAACTTCATTTCAGCTAGTGGAATGAAGAACACTGAGCAAGTAAACCTAGTTAATAAAACTTTAAATAAAGCTAAGAGAGAAAAGAGGAAGAAATTTTTTAAAGAAATGCAAAGAGCGTCGAACGCTGCTCGACGATCAGAAGCTCAATGGTCGAACGAAGCTCGACGATCTGAGCACCCATCGTCGAACGTCGATCTACGTTTTCAATATGATTTTCAAAATCATCATCAAACCAGTAGAAACCTAAATGAAAATAGAAACCCTAGGTTTGTTGACCCATCATTTGCATGGAGAATTCCACCTAGGAGATCTCACCCATTAGGTTATCACCCTCAGCCTGCATTTTCATTTATCTCTAGCTTTTCTTATGTGAAAAACAAGGGACCCAAGGTTACCTGGGTCCACAATGTCTAAATGAATGTCTTGCAGGTGAAGGCCTATCCTATCACTCAAAATAAGTGGTATTTGGATAGTGGATGCTCCAAGCATATGATAGGAAATAAAAATCATCTGTCAAAGTTCAAAGCTAAGCTCGGCCCAAAGGTTATCTTTGGAGATTCCAGCTGTGGTCAGACAGAAGGCTATGGCAGGATCACAATTGGAGATGTTACTTTCAAGAGAGTTGTATATGTGACAGGACTGAAGCACAATTTGATCTCAGTCAGCCAGCTATGTGATGCTGGCTACCAGGTTTCATTTTCTAACTCCTCTTGTAATATTACTTTAAATAATAATGTTGTTTTAGTAGGCATTAGAATAGGTAATATTTATTTAGTAGATTTCAATTCAACTCATTCTGAAATCTGCCTGTTTAATGAAGTAACAATTAATAATAATTCTTTGTGGCATAAGAGGCTTAGTCATGTTAACCTTAAAAATATATCTAGGTTATCTAAACACAACCTTGTTAGAGGTTTACCTTCTTGCCCCTACAAGAAGGAGAGCCTATGCAAGGCTTGTCAGCTAGGCAAGCAAATCAAAAATTCTTTTAAATCTATAGTTAAGAGTGATTCTCCTAGAATCTTGTATTTATTACATTTGGACCTTTTTGGCCCAATAAATGTACAGAGTTTAGGAGGGAAGTATTACACCTTAGTCATTATAGATGACTTCTCTAGGTTCAGTTGGGTTTTCTTTTTGAGAACTAAGGCTGATAACTTCAAAGCCCTTACAGATTTTCTACTATGTGTGCAGACTGAGTACTCTACTCATGTGTCCTTGATCAGAAGTGATCATGGTACTGAGTTTGACTCTCTTCTCATGCAAGAATTCTGTGAGAGAGAAGGTATCAAACATAGCTTCTCAGCTCCTAGAACTCCCCAACAAAATGGGGTAGTTGAAAGGAAGAACAGAACACTCATTGAAGCTGCTAGTACATTATTGGCAGATGCTAATATGCCTCTCTCCTATTGGGCAGAAGCAGTTAGTACAGCCAATTATATCTTGAATAGAAGTCTGATACACAAGCTTAATTGTAAAACTCCTTATGAGTTGCTTAAAGGAAAGAAACCTAAAATTAATTATTTTAGAGTTTTTGGCTGTGTTGTTTATATTCATAATAACAATAAAGAACATCTTAGAAAGTTTGAAGCAAAAGCTTCAATGGGAATTTTTTTAGGATATTCCCAAGTAAGCAAAGCTTATAGGGTTTATAACAAATCAACCTGTAAAATTGAAGAATCTGTGCATGTATCTTTTGATGAGTCTCAGATGTTTTACAAGGAGAAGGAAAGTTCTCCTTCCCCCAGTTCATTGCAGGTACCTGATGCTACTCAAGAGATTCTCCAGCTATCAACTCTTCAGATCACTGAATCAGACAGTGATGAAGACATTGCTGAAGCTGTTGTTGTTCCACCAATAGTAGATCAAATTCCTCCTGAGGAATTAATCCCAACTGTTGCTGAAGATCACATCCCACCTGCTGATATTATCACACTTAGAGATCACCCCACATCTCAAGTGATAGGAGACATATCAGCTGGTGTGCAAACAAGACATCAGTTAAGACAGGATGTGATGCACGCTTGTTTCCTCTCACAGGTTAAGCCCCTCACCTTTAAAGATGCAGAGCTAGATCCCCACTGGATCATTGTTATGCAAGAGGAACTCAATTAGTTTGAGAGATGTAAATTTTGGACTTTGGTTCCAAGACCTAAAGGCCAACTGATCATAGACACCAAGTGGGTGTATAAAAACAAGTTGGATGCAAATGGAATTATAGTAAGGAATAAAGCTAGGCTTATAGCTCAGGGCTACAGACAGGAGGAAGGTATAGATTATGACCAAACCTTTGCTCCTGTTGCAAGGCTAGAAGCAATAAGGATCTTCTTGGCCTATGCAGCCTACATGAAGTTTAAGGTCTTTCAGATGGATGTCAAAAGTTCATTCCTGAATGGTGAGCTTAAGGAAGAGGTGTTTGTTGAACAACCACCAGGGTTTGTTTCTTCAACTCAGCCCTCACATGTGTTCAAGTTGCAGAAAGCTCTATATGGACTAAAGCAAGCCCCCAGAGCCTGGTATGAGACTTTAGCTAGTTTCCTGTTAGAGCACAACTTTACTAGGGGAGTAGTTGATAGAACCCTTTTCGTCAAGCATCACAAGGACACAATCCTGTTAGTTCAGGTGTATGTAGATGATATTATATTTGGTTCCACTAATCCCAAACTGTGCAAAAAGTTTTCTAACTTGATGCATTCTAAGTTTGAGATGAGTAGTATGGGTGTGCTGTCTTACTTTCTTGGTCTCCAAGTTAAGCAAGATGCTGATGGTATCTTCATCTCCCAATCCAAATATGCCAAGGAATTGGTAAAGAAATTTGGGATGGCTGATGCTTCAGCAATGCCTACACCTATGGCTACTAGTGTAGTTATTGATTCTGATGATCACGGCAAGCCAGTTGATCAAAAGAATTATAGGGCCATTGTTGGTTCCCTATTGTATCTAACTGCAAGTAGGCCAGATATAATGTTTGCTACATGCCTTTGTGCTAGATTCCAGGTCAACCCCAAGGAATCTCATCTGATTCTTCTCAAGAGAATCCTGAGATACCTGAAGGGATGTCCAAATCTAGGACTTTGGTACCCATCAGAATCAGAATTTGAGTTAATTGGATACTCTGACTCTGACTATGCTGGTTGCAGAGTTGACAGGAAGAGCACCTAAGGAACTTGTCAGTTCCTGGGAGAGAGATTGGTCTCTTGGTTCTGTAAGAAGCAGGCTTCTGTCTCAACTTCAACTGCAGAGGCTGAATATATAGCAGCTGCCAGTTGTTGTTCACAGATCCTGTGGATTCAAAACCAGCTTGTGGATTATGGTTACTCACACAAGAACACCAAAATCATGTGTGATAGTACCAGTGCTATCTCAATTGCACAAAATCCAGTACACCACTCTAGAACGAAGCACATTGAGATTCGACACCATTTCCTGAGAGATTGTGTGGAAAAGAACAAGATTTGTCTTGAGTTCATATCCACTGAGTTTCAGAGAGGTGATATATTCACCAAGCCCTTAGATGAACAGAAGCATCTGTTCTTTTTGGTTCAACTAGGCATGATCAATGGACGAGACTAAGTGTGACTATATCTGTCAATGTTGAAACTTGTTTGAAGATAGTCGAATGACGTTCGAAGATAGTCGATCGGGTCAAGCCCATCATCGACCTATGGTTGATGAAAGCTTGCCTGTTTGAAGATCGCCGACCGGCGTTCGACCATAGTCGAACAAGTCGAGCTCATCGTCGATCCCTGTATGACGACAGCTTGTTGTTTGAGAAGCCAGAAATAGTCGAACGATTGATCCACTACTCTGCTTCTGGGCCTGATCGTCGAACGGCTGTTCGACCATCGGGTCCAGTATCTTTTAAATAGATCGACTATCTCCGGTCTAATATAAAGCCGATAGTCGACCTAGGTTAAAAGATCTTTTGTTTTATCGTCGACGGAGCGTGTCTTTTCGCATTCTGTCTTCCCGCTTGCGATTTTCTGCCGCTTCGTCTCCTTCGTCGTCTTCCGTCTTCTCCGGCTCTTTCAATGACGATTTCTCCAGCAGTGCTAGCTGTCGTGATGTTCGATGCAGGTTTCAGCATCGATTTTGACGCTTTCAGTTGCTGTGAAGCAGGGATTGTGGAAATCCTTCAGTTATGCCGGGATCAAGATCTAGAAAGATTAATGTCGACAAGGATTAAGATAAATGTTCCCGAGATTAAGGAATGGGCTTTCACTTCGTCATCCACTGACGATTCGATGACTGGCACCATTGGCGGAGAAGAGGTAACTTTGACTCCTGCCGTTCTGTCTGATGTATTTGGCTTGATAAATGGTGAAGAAGAATATGAGCAAGATGCTCAAGAGTTTGGAAGAATGCTTACTGAGCTGGGACATGCCGAAGGCATTCCCTCCAAGCTGCTAAAGGTTAATTTCCCATTTAAGATAAAATTTCTTGCTGAGATAGTTGGAAAAGTGCTCCTGGGAAAGCACTCTGCTCATGATAACATCACTAGGCAACAATTTGCACTAATGTGTGTAATTGTTAATCAGAAAAAGATTGATTGGGCAGGAGTAATGTTCGATCTGATAAGGAAAAAGAATAGTAAGAAGGAAGTTATCCTCGGAAGGGTTATTGGGATTTTCCTGAAGGAAAAGTTTCCTCAGCTGCTTGTTTCAGTTGCTACTACAATTAATGTCAGCAAGAAGATGGACCCGAATCTGTTCTCTAAGTGGAAGAGGACGTTTGTGAAGCCCGCTATCACAGGGGCTGCTCCAGCGGCATCCGAGAACACAAGGACTGATTCAGTCACTCCTCACCCTGTAGAAGCTGGCTCAGCTCATCCTTCTCTTCCATCATCTTCTTCTGCTCTGCAGTCTGCCTCAGTTGAAGTTCCATCAACTTCAGCTGAAGTACGACTTTCTAATTCTCCTGTTCAAGATACAACCACGGTTGTTATCCCTTCTCCTCCTGCATCTCCTATTCCTTCTCATCTGGCTAGGATATCTGCTCCTAGTTTTGATTTTATAGGATCTGAGAGGACTCCAACACCTCGTCAGTCCCTTATTCGTTCTCCAGTTCATTCTCCACATCATTCTCCATCTCCTGTTCATTCTCTAGTTCAACAGGAATACATTCCTCCTGCTGATCTTCCATCCACTGCAATTCCATCATCTTTTGAGATAACTCCCGCTTTCATTTCTAGCATAGTGGAGTTAATTACCCCCTCAATCAAAATCATGATTGCAGAGGCAATTGCTCCACTTGCTTCCTCTATTGCTTCCTTAACTGCTGCTATTCAAATTCTTTCTAATCCTGCTTAGCCCTCTTCTTCAAGGGGCCTGGTTTCAGTTTCCACTGAAATCAGGTAGGGGGAGATGTTTAATGAAGATGTCTCCAAGCTTCCAGCCTCCCCTCCAGCAGCTCCTTCAGCAATATCAGAATTAGCAGTTATAGCTTCAGAGTTAGCAGTTATAGATTCTGTAATGGCTATCCCAGAAGAAGTAGTTCAAGAAGAAGTAGCTCAAGTTCATCAGCTGTCTGAAAAAGAAATATCTGATGCAATTATGTTATCTGAATTTGCTGTAAAAGTTTGTTTAGAAGATCTCACCACTCCCTTGGTTGCCCGTTTCCTAGAATGCATTATTACATCCTATCTAGATGAATCCTGGGAGTTGGTCAAGTCTGAAGGTATGTCACTCATTGAGTTTATAGACTATTCAATTAATCTGTCAGTATGTAAATACCTGGAAGGTATGATTAGTTGTTATTTAGCGGATTTGTGTTCTTGATTCTTCAGATGAAATCCTAGAAGATATAGCGGCTCAGGTTATAGTAGTTGTTTCAGAAGCTGCTCCAGATGTTCCTGATGTTCAAGTAGATCCTGAATTGGATTCCTTCTTAGATAATATAGAAGATGTGTCTGAAAGTCAAGATGAAATCAAAAATGACACTCCAGTACTGAGTTTGGAAGAAGAAAAAGCTAGAGCTGCTTGGCAATTAAGAGTACAATCCATGTTGGAAGAAAAAGAAAAGGATTTACAAGTTGAAAAGTCAACAGTTTGGGATGATTCTCCAGGACCTGACATGGATGCTCTTCTGGCTCAGGATGCCATTGAAGAAGAAAAGGAGAAAGGTGCTTTAAAGGAAAAGGCTGTTTCTGAAGCCTATGACCCCTATGACAATCCTCCATCATCTCACTCTGAAGATGAAGATGATTCTGATTTATCTGAGAATGCTAAGAGAAAGAAAGCTGCACAGAAGAAAAGAAAAGTTGTTGCTCCTCCTCCTCCCAATCGAGAAAATGATACTCCATATTATATTCTGAAAGGAATTGACCCCAAGTCAAAAGAGTTTCAACATTGGATGTGGTTCTCCAAGAACCAGCAAAAAGAGAGAAAGAGATCTAAGAGGTATGATAGTCCTGTTTCAAGATGGACTCCCAGAGGTCCTCCTCCTCCACCTCCCAGTGCAGGAGCCTCTGGCAACCTTTCTGCTAATCCTTCTGCTCCGTCAGCAAAATCTGCACCTTCTCAATCTTCTTCAAGGAAAAGCTCTCAAGGTTTTCAAGGTAAATCATATTCTGGCTATCAAAGAACTGATACAGTGAGAGAACATGTGAAGGAGGTTGTGTATCAAAGACCAACCTTTTCCCCTCCTCCTTCTCCAAAGAAAAGGTTTTCATCTCCAATGCCAGTGCATTCTGAAAAAGTTGTTTCAAAAGTTAATCAAGATAAAGAACCAGACGATACTATTTCTGAGACTGTTTATGAAAGTCCTGAGCTTGATCCTAACTTTAGGATGGCACGTTTTCTCGAATTGGTTGGAGCAGCTCAAATCAGGAAAGCAAAAGCTGAAGGAAAGGACACCACTGGATTAACCACAATGTCTACATTCAGAAAGAAAGAGTTCGAAAAGTTCCAGGTTAGCCCTGATGTATTTGACCCTTCAAAGTATATGGAAAAGCACCCTGAAGCAGTTGTTCCAAGGGCTGCAGAATTAAAGATTATTGGCGAGCAAGATTTGAAGCTATCCAAGAAAGAGGCTATTGATCCTCTGAGGAAAAATTTCTTTTGTTCCTAGTTCTTCTGTCCCTAAACCAGATTCTGTAGATTCTTAATTTTGATTGACTGTTGTTATATATATCTGACTGTTTGATAATTGCTAGTTAATTGTTATCTATTTCCTGTATTGATTATAGTGATCTATAGCTAGCTCTGTGTTTTAGTTTTTAAGAGACTTAACTCAAATAGGGGGAGATTGTTGGTACCCTAGTTTGATTTGAGTTTAGTCTTGTCTTTTTAGTCCCTTGACCTAAGAAATTTCTATGGTCATTGGTTAGTGGTCTAGCTGTAGAGCCCCCGCTTTTCCAGATGAAGAATTTGGTTAAGTAGGTTTTTCATTCGACTATAGTCGAACGCCGCTCGACTATCGTCTATCAGCTGATCGACTATCGTCTATCAGTTGGTCGACGCTCTGTCTGCGTTGATAGCTCGACTATCTGTTGATAGGTCGACTATCTGCTTGGTTTGGTAGTTCGACTATCTGTCCTGATAGTTCAACTATCTGATAGCTCGACTATCTGTTGATAGGTCGACTATCTGTTCCGCTTTGATAGGTCGACTATCTGTTAATAGGTCGACTATCTGTCGTCTTTGATAGTTCGACTATCTGTACTGATAGTTCAACTATCTGATAGCTCGACTATCTGTTGATAGATCGACTATCTGTTTTGTTTTGATAGGTCGACTATCTGTTGATAGGTCGACTATCTATTTTCTGTGATAGGTCGACTATCTGCTGGATAGGTCGACTATCTGTTTGTGCTTGATAGTTCGACTATCTGTCCGGATAGATCGACTATCTGATAGTTCGACTATCTGCTCTGATAGGTCGACAATCTGCCGAGGTAATTCGACTATCTTCTTTGATAGGTCGACTATCTGGATCGTTCGACTATATGCCCGATAGGTCGACGATCTCCGTGCGTCGGTCGACGATCTCTGAGGGTCGTTCGACGTTTTCTGTCTGCCTTTTTATTTTGTATTTATTTATTCTATTTAATAAATTAATACATTATCTGGCTTTTTATTTCAGTTGTTTTATGATAATATTTCCAGGCAATATATGCTCCATTCCTTTTGCCTGTGTAAAATCTTTTCAGATAAAGTCGTTTGTCTTATTAGCTGTCATTATATTTTACTTTATCTGCTGTTAGTCCTTTGTAGCCGTTAGACTGAAAAGTCTTCCTTTTTCTATAAAGAGTTTGTTTCTGATGTGATTTTATTAAGTACCTTTATTATCAGATTGTTGCATGCAGTTTCTTTGAAAAAGGTTTATCCCTTTTATGGAATATTTTGCTGCAGAGTTTGTTTGTCCTTGTGATATTTGCAGCCCAGGTTTCAAGTTTCAGAAGAAGACAAACAGTTCAAATTGAAAAGAGCCGTTGCTTGTTGCTGCTATAAAAGGAATCCTTTGGTGAAGGATTTGAGCGAGCTAACCAGTTATTCATTTAAGCATTCAAGCCTTCATCAAGTTCAAGTTTTCTGCTCTCAGCAATTTCCATTCATCTGAGAAGTGTTAAGCTCTTCTGCTCTTCTTCAACCTGAGATCTCCTGTTCCAGGAAGTTCTAACTCAGAGTTCTTTTGAAGAAGAAGAAGAAGAAGACAGCTGCTTGAAGATTTCTAATTTTATTATTTATTATCTTCTTGTAGTTTTTCCTTCAGATCTTTCTGAAGAGTTTTCTGCACTGAAGCAAGACTTCACCTGGACATTTTTGAGCCAGGGGGAGCCTTGATTCCTTTGAGCTTTCTAGCTCAGTGCAAGTCTTTGTGCTTCTCTAATCTATTGTAAAATAGAGAAGACATCTTAACCTTCTTTCCCCCTCCTGTACAGGGTTATTACTCCCTTCAAAAGTATCCCTTGGTGGCAGGGCACCTGATCAAAAACCTGTGTTCGGTTTTTAGACACCTGATCAAAAGTCTAAAGGGTTTCTAGATCTACCTGAAGCAGATCTTGTGGTGGCAGGGCACCTGATCAAAAACCGGTAGTGGATTCCTACCGTTTGGGTAGAAGAGTGGACGTACCCAAGTTGTTTGGGGAACCACTATAAATTCCTTGTGTCGTCTGGCTTGCTTAATTTAATTCCTGCATTGTGGCTATGATTAGATATATCTAGGTTTGCTAGTTGCTGATTAGGATTTCCAAGCCTTAACTGTAATTACAGTTAGCTTGAGTTTGTGCACAACACTTGTGTTAGGCTTTAGGGTTTTCTCCATATCTATAAGCTTTTCATTCCGCATTTCACTCCAAGGGAGTTGGGCAGACTATTAAGTTTTGTTTAGTGCAAAATTTGATAACTCTATTCACCCCCCCTCTAGAGTAGTATCTATCCCTTCACTTTCATTCTTAGCAGATTATTTAAAGATCTGCTTCTTAAGAGACTTGTAAATGTCTCCTACTTTACTTCAACAGCTGAAGATCTCTCTCAATCTCTAGAACTTCTGAAGTTTCTTCTGAATTCTTGCTTGAATTCTCCTTAGAAAAATTCTGAGTAGATTGCCACTTCAGATTATCTTCTTAGATCTTCTCATGAAAATCTTCTTCTGTGTGACGAGCTCTTTCTTGATCAATGATCAATACTTCAAGAGTTGTTCGTGTTGTTATTGTTCTCGTTCTTCATTTTTGATATGACAGAATCCATCTATATATAGACTACATCCATGGTAACCGGCTGATCCAGTTTCTAACCAACTTCTTACAGGTCTGACATCTTCAACAAACTTGTTGGAATACACAGCTGTCAAGTCTACAGTAAGTTCTTGAACCTTTGTCTTTGTAAGCAAAGCGTCGAGACTGATTGTCATTATGTGTCGACACAAATGAATTAAGTGTCGACATAAGCTTTAGTGATGTCGACACAGCTCCTCTGGTGTCGACACAGCTTCTTGACACTACATCTGTAGAATGTGTCGACACAGCTTCTTTGTGTCGACACAGACACTTCTTCACTTCACAACAATCAACATTATTGAAACTCTGCTGAGTGTCGACATAAGTCCTGTGTGTCGACACAGTTGATGTAGTCTCAGAATTCTGTGTGTCGACACTGCCTCAAGGTGTCAACACAGTTGATGTCGACTAATACTTCTGTGTGTCGACACTACCTCCCGGTGTCGACACAGTCGATGTCGACTAATACTTCTGTGTATTGACATTGCCTTTCGGTGTCGACACAGTTGAAGTCGACTAATAAATTATGTGTGTCAACACAGTTGCTTCTGGTGTCGATACAGCTTTTCCAAGTGTCGACACATGCTTTCTTAAGTGTCGACACACGGACTTAGAAACTTTTTCCTACATATTAGCATATACTTAACCTGCACATATAAACTCAAAATAACATTAAGTAAACCTTGATGTATATCATTGAGCTAAGTGAGACTTCTTCAATTCAGGTACACATTTTCCAATGTACCCAACAATCTCCCCCTATTTGGAGAAGTCATAACCCTTTAGTCAATGATATACACTACTTATAATAAACAAACATTATGATGTATATAAGCATTATATGACAGGGTAACTTATAAACAAAACAAATATCAATATGACAATACAGAATAATAATACAAGCTCAATGAACATGAAACATTGTTTTGTTTATACTTATCAAAAAGTTTCTTAACAACTGATTACATAGATTTTCTTAATACTAAAGATTACATTTTTCTTGCAAAATCTAGTAAATCTATCCTAAGGCTGATCAGGCTCCTTGATGACTATGCCTTTTCCTGGCTTAATCTGAGCTTGCATAGGAGGTTCTACATCATCAATAGGCTTCTTTCCTTTCAACTCTGCCTTATTCTGAGCTTCAGCCTTAATCCTCTGCCTTTCAAAATAATGAAAAGGCTTAGGTAAGTATTTGCTAGGCTCCTGAGCATTAGGAGGTAGCTTCCTAATCTTAGCCTTTCTTCTATGTTGCGCAATGGCTTCTTGCCTTGTTTTATACTTCTTCCATTCTTGTTCATTATACCACTTTCCCCTTTCATGAACCTGATCTTTCACAGCTTTCCATGCAGTTAGAATGATATTCCTGGAAGTGGGGCTCCATTGCTCAAAATCAGGCCTTAACTCAGCCTATTCTCTGAACCATTTCTTAGATAGTTGAGCTTCATGCTGAGCTTTCAAGGCAGCTTTTGGCATTTTAACTTTCTCTATAATAATATTATCAACTTCCTATGGAGGACTGTACATTGTCTGAACCTGTTTTTGGATCATATCAAAATCTGCTGGACGGTAGATGATTTGAGTAACTTCAGGTTGATCACCTTCAATATAATCAGGTTGCACCCCAGACTCAGCAACATTATCATCATCACAAAGGGGTGGATATCCCAGAGTGGCTTTGATGCTATTGGATATCCATTTGGCATAATCTAAGCCTGCTTTGACAAACACCCTCTCCCCCTTTATGACTTCTCTTTCAATGTGGTCTCTTAAGTCATCTTTTTGAAATCTTACTTGACCATCAAGAAAATTTACACCATCTTTATAAAATGATTTTAACTTGAGAAGCTTATCAGTGATTGTTTTCTGAGAAGTAGAAATGGCTGTCTTAAATGAGTCTAAGGTATCTTGTAGCTTTTTATCAAACTCCTCTTTTTCTTTAGCTCTTTCTGCAGTCATTGCAGTGACTGTTTTCTTTATTTCAGTGACTATCTCATTGTGATATTCAGTCAGATTGTCATTCATTCTAATCTGATTTTCAAGGACATAGCCTTGTTAAACAGCAATATCATCCACTTGAGCCTTGACTGCTACTTGCTGCTCAGCCAGAAATACTATAGCATTGCCCCCTTTATGGAAACAATCTTTCATTTCATTCTTATGAAGATTTAATTCAAACCTGATGGATTTAATATCCTGAGCCAAATCAAATTGTAGTGACTTATGGATTTCATTCACATACCTCTCTAGAGCCATTCTCTGCTCATCTAATTTAACTTGCAAAGCAACCATTAATGAGCTGTAATCAGCCTCAGGGGCAGGTTGTGGAGTAGTAGTTTGCAATGCCTTCTTATAGCTCTGGCTCCTTCTCTTAAAGACCATTAGTATTCTTTTCTTAGCATTTCTAATTTCCTCATCTTCTGAAGCAGATGAACTGGGAATGTCTACTCTTTCCTTAGAACTAGGAGGGAGCTCCTTTTCAGTCCCAATCTACTAACCCTCAAGGTATTCCTGCTCCCCCTCATTCCTTATTTGCACCTCCTTATCTGCTGCTCCCTCAATATCAGGAAACAATTCTTCCAAAGTGAACTCCTAGTGAGTGTGAACTGGTGATACTACTTTCTCACGAGCATCAGCAGCTCCAGATGTATCCTCCATGATAGCATCTAGTGCTGGACTGTTGACATGAGATGTCTCAAGGAGTGTTTGTGAATCTATTTCCTCTGCCAAGTGGATTCTCTCTTCCTCTTACACCTGTGCAATAACTCTCTCCCCCTGCACTTGTGCATTCTCAGTCAGGTCCTGTACTTGTACACTATCTAGCTCCCCCTACACTTGTGCACGATCAGTTATGTCCTGTACAGGTGATCTCTCAGCAGATTCTTGGCTTGCTATATCAGGTATGTCCTTGGTGAGGAACCTATCCCATCTGGAGATGATTCTGATGTCCATTTTTCTCATGTGGTTGATTTTAGAACCAGGAATCTGGTTCATTACTTCTAGAATGACTCCAGCCAAGTATAGACTCATTAGTCTAGCCAAATTAGGCCTCTTTATTCCTTCTTTAATCTTCTCAAACAGGACTATAGACCAATCTGTGTTGAGCTTAAAAATTATCCTTGTCATGAGGCTGAACATATAGGCTGAAATCCTATCATGTACCTTGGCTTACATAGAATCACTTTTCCAACCACTTCAGATAGAAATTTCCCTTGCTGATTCATCCCTTTCCTGTTTAGAGCTGATCCAATCTTCATGGTGGGAACCAATCCACACCATTGTAGCGCCTCCCTTGTTTTTATACTGGTACTTCTCTTTATCCTCAGGTCTTGGAAGATGAAGAATTTTTCTCAAACTTTTCAAGGTCAGTTTTAATCTTGCTCCATGAACTGTTGATTTAATCTTAAGTCCAGTTGAGTCTACTATTGCTGAAGCAAAAAACTTAAAAACCTTCTTCTTCCAAATCTTGGTTGGTTCGGATACCAGAAACTCCAAACCACTGTCAGCAAACAGAGTAATGACCCCTTTAATCTCTGACTCTGCATCATCAAAGGCATGGCGAACCAACTCATATCCTTCGTTAATATTATCTTCAACCTTTGGCACCATTGGGATGGTGAGAAAACATGGATTGAGAGAAGAGAGTTTGTCGACACAAGGTTTTGGTCTCGAAAAACTGGAGTGTGTGTCGACAAAGATTGTTCTTGACCTATTTATACCCTTCTAAACAAAGAAGGTCAAAAGGCAGGCAAAAACTGCCTTAATGTGTTGACACTGTTGAAATGTGTCGACACATACTTCTAATGTATCGACAACAGTGTTGACTTCTATGTGTCGACATAAATTGATGATGTGTCGACACTTAACATACTTAGAAGTTCATCAGAAATTCTGTGTCGACTCTTATTGTAAGTGTAGACACAATTTCTAGATGTGTCGATACCACTACTCTGGTTGTGTCTACACCACTAACTGAAGTGTTGACATCACTTCTCTGGATGTGTCGACACTGATTTACTTAAGTGTCGACATCACTTCTCTGAATGTGTCGACACTGATTTACTTAGCCAAATTTGATAAACTAATCTATGTTCAACATTCCTTATTCAATTTTAAATTTATTGAATTTAGTTTCATCTAGAGGCTTTGTAAACTCATCTGTAATTTGATAATCTATTTTGACAAATTCTAGTGAGACGTCCTTTTTCTCTACATGTTCTCTAAGAAAATGGTATCTAATTTTTATATGCTTAGTCCTACTATGTGAAACAGGATTATTAGCAATAGAAATAACACTAGTAGAATCATAAAACAAAGGTGTTCTACTTACCTGAATACCATAGTCTTCTAGTTGGTGCTGAATCCACAACAGCTGTGCACAGCAACTTCCTACTGCCACATATTCAGACTTAGCTGTGGAAATTGCCACACTAGTCTGCTTCTTACTACTCCAAGACACCAATCTTCCTCCTATAAATTGACAGGTGCCTGTTGTGCTTTTTCTATCTTCTTTTCAACCTGTAAAGTCTGCATCTGAATAGCCTGTCAGTAGAAAATCTCCATTCCTAGGGTACCAAAGGCCTAGATTAGGTTTTCCCTTTAGATATCTCAAAATCTTTTTTACTGCAGTGTAATGAGATTCTTTTTGACATGATTGGTACCTAGCATAGACACATGTTGCATACATAATGTCTGGTCTACTAGCAGACAAATATAAAAGAGAGCCAATTATTCCTCTATACAAAGACTCATTTACATGCTTACCTGCATCATCTTTACATATAGGCATACTTGTTCTCATAGGAGTTCTCATTGTGGAGGATGATTCCATACCATACTTCTTAATTAACTCCTTGGTGAACTTAGACTGGGATATGGACAAGCCATCATCAGTCTGTCTTACTTGGAGTCCCAAGAAGAACTTAAGTTCTCCCATACTACTCATCTCAAACTTCACTTGCATAAGTTTAGCAAACTTCTTGCAAAGGTTGTTTTCTGTAGACCCAAATATTATGTCATCTACATAAATCTAGACTAAGATTATCTTTCCTTTGGACTCCCTTAGGAATAGAGTATTGTCTATTTTCCCCCTTTAGAATTTGTTCTCAATAAGTAAAGTAGACAGGGTTTCATACCAAGCCCTTGGGGCTTGCTTTAACCCATACAAAGCTTTCCTAAGTCTATAAATATAATCTGGTTTGAGAGAATAACCAAAACCTGAGGGCTGTTCTACATAGACTTTTTCTTTTAGAATTCCATTTAGGAATGCTGATTTTACATCCATTTAAAATACCTTGAATCCTTGATATGCTGCATAGGCAAGGAACATCCTAATTGCTTCCAGTCTTTCTACTGGGGTAAAGGTTTGATCAAAGTCAATACCCTCTTCCTGCCTGTATCCTTTTGCAACAAGTCTTGCTTTGTTCTTCACAATGATCCCACTCTCATCCAGTTTGTCCTAAAGATCCACTTTGTTCCAATGATGTTGTGGTCTTTTGGTTTAGGAACTAACTCTTAGACCTTGCACCTTCTGAACTTATTTAGCTCCTCTTGCATAACATCAATCCAATGTGGGTCTAGAATAGCTTCTTCAAATTTCTTTGGCTCCAGTTGAGATAGGAAGCTTGAGCAAAGAACTGTGTTCAAGTTTCTGCTTTTGGTTTGCACTCCATGTCTTGGATCACCAATTATCTGATTTGCTGGATGATCTTTTAAGTGTCTAATAGCTGGAGATAGACAATCTTCAGGTTGAACACCTCCAGTCTCTTCAATATACTGTACTTCTTGGTTTTCATCATCATCTAGAGAGTCCTGTACTCCCCCTAGACAGTAGCCACCATTTTCCACTTCCTGGTTTGCTGTTGACTCTTCTATAATGGTAAGCTTTTCCATTCTCTCATTTATACCTATAGAACTGCATGAGCTACAAGGCAACTCACTGTATATCTGTCTTGTTTCATCAAACACAATATGTATAGACTCTTCTACAACTTGAGTAATCAAGTTGTAGACTCTATAAGCCTTACTATTGTTGTTGCACCCAACAAATATCCCATCTTGGGATTTGGAAGCAAACTTAGTTAGATAAGACTTGCCATTGTTAAGGACATAGCACTTGCAACCAAAGATCCTAAAATAGGATAAGTTTGGTTTTCTACCCTTCATGATCTCATAGGGAGTTTTTTGTGTGGCTTTTGGTGATAGAAGCCCTATTGATTACATGACATGCAGTATTTACTGCCTCAGCCCAGAAATATTCTGGGAGAGTAGTGTCACTCAATAGAGGTCTACCAGCCTCAATCAATGTTCTATTCTTCCTTTCAGCAATACCATTTTTCTGTGGTGTTCTAGGTGAGGAGATTTCTTCAAAAATCAAAAATTCTTCACACAGTCTTATCATACTCTCAGATTGAAATTCAGTGCCATGGTCACTTCTGATTTTGACCACTATACTGTCATGTTCATTCTGAATTTGCTTGAGAAAACTATATAAAATACTTGGGGTTTCTGATTTTTTGTCTCAAAAAGAACACCCTGGAATATCTAGAATAGTCATCTACCACCACAAAAGTATAGACCTTTCTACCTAGACTATGAACAGGCATAGGACCAAATAGATCCATATGTAAGAGGTATAGACACCTCACTAAATCCTTGTTTTCAAGGCTATGAAAGTAGGATTTTGTCTGCTTGCCTTTTTGACAAGCTGAGCTTATCCCATCCTTTATACACTTAACTTTTGGACTATTCCTTACTAACTCTTTGCTAAAGAGTTGGCCAATTATTTTATAGTTAAGATGGGCCAGCCTCTTATGCCTTTTGACACAATGAGAGGCTCTCTCATCAGCTACAAGACAAATAGGAGAAACATTATTCTCACACTCAAAGTTAAGATAGTACACATTTCTTTTTCTATATCCTGTCAATATTACCTTTTGATCACTTGATCTTTTGATATGACATCCATTCTTAATAAATGAAATGTCATATCCTAAATCACTCAACTGACTTATGCTTATAAGGTTGTGTTTCAAACACTTCACATAGGCCACTTGAGTGATAGTAATCTGGTTACTAGAAATGTTACCAAATCCTTTGATGATTCATTTTTCAGAACCACCAAAGATTACTTTAGGCCCATTTATGATATGTAAATACTCCTTTAGTAATCCCTTTATTCCAGTCATATGCCTGGAACATCCACTATCCAAGTACTATATAGGGGCATGGTAACTTGGACTCACCTACAATAAAGAATTACCTCTCCATAGAACCCAAGTAAGTCTTGAATCATTGGTTCAAGTTAGCTTCATACTTAACAAATCTACCTGCTGCTCTTCTAACAGGTAGACTGTTATTCTTCCTGAAACAAATGTTGTGCCAGCAATCTATGGAATAATGGCTTGTCTTGCCACAGCACCAGCATTCATACCTGTTGTATCTATTTTTAGATATATTCTTGGCAGTCTGGTTGACAGTAAATCTTTTTTTTTTGCTAGTACTGCTGCAGCTACACCCACTGTTTTCTTAAGAACATGGGGTTTATGGACATGGGCTGCCTTATTGACATAAACACCCTTGTCATTCAGAACTTCAGTCTTACTATGACCATGAGTATTCTCAAGGTCATACTTGTTAGAAGGCACTTGTACCATTCTAAAAACTACAGGGACTTTAAAATTCAGTGGCTGGACTGAGGCTTTGCCCTTTCTCTTGAATTGGACAGCCCTTGTGTCACCTTTAAAGCCTATTCCAGCCTTACTCTTTTGAGCCACAAACTCATCTATTAAGGGTAAAACTGATTTTGGCTTGGAATAACTAGCCACCAAATCTTTTTCCTTTTGAAGTCTGGCTTCCAGACTTTTAATTAGATCATTTTTGTATGTGATTGTGCCCATCTGAATAATAGTTATAGTTTTCAGTTTGGCAATCTCATTTAATTTTTGATCCAACTCTTTCTTTAAATCAGTTGCAGCCATTTTAAGATCTGCAATTTCCTTAGCCTGAGTTTTGGCCAGGTTTTTGCTTTTCTTTAGTGCCTGCAACAAGTCCCTATATTCATCTATCAGCTGATGAATATCACCTTCAGACTCAGGCCTATCCAAATCACTTGATGCAGATATGGCTGACTCTGTACCAGTACTACAATCTAAATTTCTATAAATACATTGTACCTTACAAGGACCAGGCTGATCCTCGCACTTGTCTTCTTCTGATACAGCCATCAGTCCCATGGACTGATGGTCTTCTTGTTCATAGATAGAGTTCAGCAATTGCATAAACTCATCTTCTTCATCTACTATATATAGACCAATGTATGCCTCGGCTTCAGATTCAGACTCTTAAGATGATTGATCTGTCAAGCTCTTCTCCTTCTTGGCAACAAAGGATTTCTCCTTCTTGCTCTTTTGTTGAGTCTTCTTTTTATCAGAAGAATCCTTTCTTTTTTCTGGACACTCAGCCACACCATGTCCAATCCTATTACAGCAGTAGCAAACTATCTTTGAAGTTGTAAATTTGCTAGGCTTAGACCTGCTCCTGTCCTTCCTTGATGACTTCCTCTTTTGATAATAGTCATCCACAGGCTGAGATGTGGAGGGCCTAGACTTCCACTGCTTCTTCTTCAAGAATCTCTGAAACTGCCTTGTAAAGACAGCAAAGTCTTTATCTGAGTCACTGCTGTCAGAACTTTGGTTGTCTGAATTATCTGAAGTAATTTCAGCAACAATCTCAGGATGTGATGGAGACATCCTCCTATTCTTCCTAGTGGCTTCCACCTTGAGGGCCACAGAATTTTCTCTATGCGCCCCTTTTGCACTTTTCTCTTCCTCTTTCCTAGCCATAAGCTACATCTCATATGACAGCAATTTTCCAAACAAAGTTGGAGGAGAGATATCTGCAAGTTTGGCCACTTCTCTAATGACACAAATCTTGGTGTCCCAATCCTTTGTCAAGGATCTTAGGAATTTATCATTCAGTTCATATGTACTTAAAATCCTTCCATAGGACATCAACTCATTAACTATTCTATAGAACTTTTTATAACACTTAGTTATACCATCTGACTTTCCTTGTCTCAAACTCTCATATTCCTAGTTCAGCATAGATTTTCTATCTTGTCTGACTTCTTCAGAACCCTCCATGTAGACTATTAAGGCATCCCACATTTCCTTGGAGGTCTTGCAGTGAATCAAATTTTGAAAGGTTGAATCATCTATGGCACTTACTATGATATTCTGTGCTCTTTTATTCATAGTTGCAAGGATGATCTCTTCTTTAGTCATCTCTGAAAAATCCTTGGGAGTTCTTTGATTTGCATCTAGAACTGATATCTTCATTGGAATATAAGGACCTTCCATTACTGTAATTTAGATCCTTGGATCAGAGGACTCCATAAAAAGCCTGACCCTTTCTTTCCATATTCCAAATATCTCTTTTCTGCATATGGGTAATTTCATAGAACCTAGTTCCTTATGATTTTCTCCTGAACCCATTTTCTTGATCTTGAATCTGCCTTATGGATCTTACTAGGAATGTTAAGTCATTCTTAGAGTAACCTCCCTCTGATACCACTTGATAGAATTGAATTCAAGATAACCCAAACACCTAGAGGGGGGGGGGTGAATAGGTTCTTTTCTTTTTTACTTAAGGCGGAATAATATTTCAGATCTTAAAATAGAATCTAACTTTTTTACAGCTATCACAGCACAGAATCACAATCACACATACATCACAGATTGCACACAAGTTTATAGTGGTTCCCCAAGGTCTGGGTACTTCCACATTCCCCCTTCACCTATCTAGCAATGTGCTAGATTCGGCCTAACTTCTTCCTTCTTTTCAGATCAACAGATCTTACATCTAAGAACCCTGAAAGGTTCCTACAACTCAGAACCCTATAAAGTTCCTACAACTCAAAGTGAAACCACACTCCTACATCTCAGGCTAACAGCCCTACCTCAGCCTTGACACAAGGCCTACAACTCAGAGAATAATTTCTCTTACACTCAGGCTCAAAAGCCCTACCACTCAGAGATCTATATCTCCTACACTCAGCCTTTATAATATAGGCTTACAACTTAGATCTTTGAAAAGATCCTACAAAATTTGATAGGTGTTTTAGATAGACTCTTACCCTTGTTGAGAGAGAAGGGATACAAGGTTTCTTGATCAGCTTTTTGATAAAACTGATGGCAGAAATCAACCTGTTCTTAGCTTTCTTCAAATCTTCTTGAATCTGAACTCAGTAGGGTTGATCTCCTTTGAAGTTGACTGGCTGGCAGCTTCCTCCTTAGATTTCAGAAATAGATCTGATTTCTTCTTAGCAGATTAGTTCAAGATCTGCTTCTTAAGAGACTTGTAAATGTCTCCTACTTTACTTCAACAGCTGAAGATCTCTCTCAATCTCCAGAACTTCTGAAGTTTCTTCAGAATTCTTGTTTGAATTCTCCTTAGACAAATTCTGAGTAGATTGCCACTTCAGATTGTCTTCTTAGATCTTCTCACGAAAATCTTCTTCTGTGTGACGAGCTCTTTCTTGATCAATGATCAATACTTCAATAGTTGTTCATGTTATTGTTGTTCTCGTTCTTCATTTTTGATTTGACAGAATCCATCTATATATAGACTTCATCCATGGTAACCGGCTGATCCGATTTCTAACCAACTTCTGACAGGTCTGACAGCTTCAGTAAACTTGTTGGAATACACAGCTGTCAAGTCTCCAGTCAGTTCTTGAACCTTTGTCTTTGTTAGCAAAGCTTCAAGACTGATTGTCATTATGTGTCGACACAAATGAATTAAGTGTCGACACAAGATTTGGTGATGTCGACAGAGCTCCTTTGGTGTCGACACAACTTTTTGACACTGCATCTATAGAATGTGTCAACACAGCTTCTTTGTGTCGACACTGACACTTCTTCACTTCACAGCAATCAATATTGTTGAAACTCTGCTGAGTGTCAACACAAGTCCTGTGTGTTGACACAGTTGATGTAGTCTCAGAATTCTGTATGTCGACACTGCCTCTAGGTGTCGACACAGTTGATGTCGACTAATACTTCTGTGTGTCGACACTGCCTCCCGGTGTCGACACAGTCGATGTCGACTAATACTTCTGTGTGTCGACACTGCCTCCCGGTGTCGACATAGTTGAAGTCGACTAATAAATTCTATGTGTCGACACAGTTGCTTCTAGTGTCGACACAGCTTTTCCAAGTGTCGACACAGGCTTTCGTAAGTGTCGACACATGGACATAGAAACTTTTTCCTGCATATTAGCATATTCTTAACCTGCACATATAAACTCAAAATAACATCAAATACACCTTGATGTATATCATTGAGCTAAGTGAGACTTCTTCAAATCAGGTACACATTTTCCAATGTACCCAATAGTTATCTTATAGGCACCCAGAATCTTGGTCTTTGGTACCCTCACACAACCGAATTCACACTCCATGGGTATTTCGACTCTGATTACACTTGGTGTTCCCTTGATCGCAAGAGCATAAGTTGTACCTAACACTTCCTAGGTCCGACACTAGTTTTGTAACATCTCATTTCCAACTAGACCCCTAAGAGTGGTTTTGGTCATGACTAGGTCATGACAAAACCCGAGGAAGCAAAAAAAAGACAGGTGATCAAAGGATAAGGTGAGAATCACCTTGGTCTGTCTATGACACAACCTCATCACCAAACCTAAGGATTTAACTTAGGGCTTCACCATGACTCCATATCCCCACCACAACATCCCTAACTTATTAGAGGGTCCATTAGTGCCTTAAGGGTCCATTAGAGTCAACCCAAAATGGCCAATTTGACGTAGGACCACCCAAGGCCTAAATTGGGCAAGGTGTCCTAAGTAATGGCAGTTGGCATCAAATGTGCCCAACAAACCCTGCCCAGGCCTTCCTAGACCTAAAGTGGTGTCAATGGGTCACCAAGGACACATTGGGTTCAATCCTAGAGGCCAAGTTGACCCAAGTCAACTCTAGCTCCAAAGTAGTCAAAGTGCCCTTACCAAGGGCCAAGTGACCTCCAAGGTGCCAAGTCAACCCTACCCAACCCTACCTATACCTTAGGGGAATCCAATGGGTCGCCAATGACTCATTAGGGTCAACCCAAATAGTCAATTTGACCAAGGTAAACTCAATTTTTGAAATAGATCAAATTAGCCCAATTGAGCTAACCCAAGCTCAAACATTTTTCCCCTTAGGCTAACTATATTTTTCATAATTATTATAATTAAATTGGCTGCACATATCCTATGGAGTTGACCAGTCAACTTGGTAACTAGGAGAGAGAAAGGAGCTTCAATTTATGATAATGGTGGAGAGAGAAAATTTGGAAGAGGTAGGGGGTGAAGGGGCTCGGCCAAAGGGAGGCCAAAGGCCACCTATAATGGCTGAATTCAACTCCCCTAGGGGAGGGGAGGAATTTCCGGCCATTTCCTGGCCACCAAGGGGCTGGTTCAGCCCCCCTCCTCCTAACCTGAGCCTTGCCATTAATGGCTTTAATGGCCATTGATAATCCAGCCTCTCCTCTCCCCAACTGAAGCTTTAAACACCATCAGTGGGCCAAGAGAAGGCTTTCCCAACCCTCACCTGAAAGAATCGGGCCTCCCAACTGTGCAGTTGTAGAAACCGAGCGGCGCCACCTTCAAAGATGGTTTCCAGGCGATCTTCTCTACTTCAGGAGGCCGACGAGGTCCTCCTACTCTCCTTGTCTTATGGTTAGATCATAGCAATGCCTAGGTTCAAGGTTTGGGCTCAATTGATCCTAAACCAATTTCTGGTTTTCATGGTTTCAGCCGAGAAATTTTCTTGGTAGAACAGCCAGAATTCGCCCCTCCGGCGGCCGAGTCACCGCCAGTCGATAGCCGCCACCTCGACGGAGGTGTTGGTGGCGGTGGACGTCCGGGGAAGGGCCGGGATGGGCGGCTGTGGTGGATAGAAGTGGCTCTAGGCTCGGGCTATCTCATCCGTTGGCTGGAGGTAGACGATGAGCCTGGGCCCTTGGATTTGCGCCAAGATCCGTGCTGGATCAAATGAAAATATTTCATTTTAATTGATTTTCTATCACCTTATTTATAGTATTTTGAAATAAATATTAAAATTAGTTAGGTGCCTCTGATGAAAAGTGCAAAACATAAAAGTTGTTGACCTTGGGGTCTACTTTCATCCAAAATTAATTTGAACCAATATGGACCTCTGGTTGGACCAGGGCATCCATTTTGGTGGGTCCTATACCTAGGGCTATCCTGAGATTGAAAAGGGTGCCCACACTTCATCCCTTGTCCAAATGACCTGAAATTTGGGCAGGTGGTCAACCTTAGTCATACCTAGGATCATTCCAAAAATGGGAATTTTTAGGAATACTTTGTCCTATGGTTTTTGTTATTATTTAATAATAATAGGGTATTTTAATTAAGTGTTTTAATGACCTCCAAACGCTCCCAAATTTTGGTGAGTGGTCCCTGGTATTTGTTCCTAGCTCTGCACAAAATTTCAACCCATTTCGATGAGTTTTAGTTTGGGAATCACCAAACCCTAGTTTGGCCTTAAGGAGGTGTTTTTGATTAAAAAGTGCACCATGGGTTTGGAGTGGTCAAATCACCTCAACAGAGGCTGGGGTTTTGGACACTGACTTAGTATGACCAATGTTATCCTCTTATGGAAAATGGTGTGATTTAGGGTTGATTTACCCTAGGGTTCAAACTCAAACCCTAAGGAAGGGCTTTTGGGTGATGTGAAGGGCATAAGGGTAAATACCTTTGTATGACCTTGTAACTCAGTAGAGTTGAAGGTAGTGTAACCTAAGACCTCTGGAAGGAGTCTTAAAGAATTTTGGAGTAGGTAGATACCTAAAAACCCCAACCCTAGGGTTAGGGTAAAATCACCTTTGTATAATAAAAGCCAATATAACCCATCAAAAGGGTGTGAAACTTAAGGAGCATAAGTTCTACGGTAGAAAGAACCCTTAGTAATTTTACTGGAATTTTATGAACAATATTTTTGGTACTTCGTTTGTTAGGTATGATATATCCCTAAATAATGTTTTATTTATTAAAAATCATTCTGTTCATTGAAACCCAATGAAACTTTGGTAGTGAATGTATTAGGTTAAAATTGTTGCCCCTGATTTTTAGTATAATTTTTGATTGATCAAATCTAGTACATCATGCACAAATGTTAAAAAGGGGTTTTGGTGGTATAAAATTATTCATAGATGATATATCTGTTTAAAAATTATGAGACTTAAGCACAGATGATTTAAGTCCAAAATATGCTTGTAGGGATTTATACATAATTTTTAGAGGGTTAATTACAGTACTTTCCTTACAAGTCCATAATATTGAGATTTTTGATAATTATTTTATTTAGAGTTTAATCCCTGCTGAAAAATTAGGAAACTTGGCCAATGATATTTCTAGATTTGTATTAGCTCAATAAAATTAATTCATAATTTTTGGATGACCATTTTCTATACTTGATTCATTGATAATGAAAGATAGAAATTATTTCTAAAATAGTATTAAGGCCCTTAGATACTAGAAAAATTATGATACCTTGGATTTACATTATTGAGTTAACCTAATATTTATCATAATTTTGTTAGGCATCTTGCATGAGTACTTAGGGTAGTTCATGTTCAAACTGGTAGCCCTTGGAAGATTTAAGGAAATTAATTAAATGCCAGATAAATTAGGAAAATTAGAATTTTCTGGATTTAGTCTATTTGTGCCATGATAAGTCTCCAGTAAATAATTTAGGACATTTGGATGATTATTTGGGTTATCTCTTATCCGGTTCGACATATAGCCTAGGTTTGTCTGTATTCGGCTAATTAGGTTAATTGCAATAGGATATGATTGGACATGGTGAAGGAGTTAGTCATTTTGCTGGGTTGGATAGATGTGTATGAGTTCACCATAGATGGATAGGAAGAGTAGTGAGAAGTGGTTGGGCTAGAGTTTAGGTGGTGCTCGGGACCGACGAAAGATCGTCTTATCCTATGGAGTGGGAAGGTCAAAATCACCCTAGGATAGATCTAGCGTAATATGAAATGGGAATGTGTAAGGGAAGCAACCAATAACAATAAGTGCCTTGTGAAAGGGAACGATGGGCATCAGCTACCATCATAGTTCCTAGTGCCCTTTTAGAACCCTTCACAGGGTATACCGGGGGTAGTCCTGGGCTAACGTAAACTGTAGGAGTGATAAACCGTAAAGAGCAACTATCATAATTAGGAATTCACTTTCACTCGCCTTGATGTCTCCGAATGTAAGGTTGGTTCATGAGGGCTGATGCACTGGGGAATTTGGATATGGGCAGGTTGGCCCGGTGAGCTTTGGCTCGGTGGGAAACGTATTAATATTGCATGTGCATAAGTTATAGGGTGGTGGGCCCTCGGTGTTAGTGGTCGATGCACCGATGCTAATACGTTGGCTTGGAAAGTGTGGTTAGCACTTCGCCAACATACGTCCGGTGCGCCAGCTGGCAAGAGTACGCATAAGTCCGCTTCATGCACCAAGCGTTGAGGCGTACGATAGGTCTGATCGGTAGTGCTTTACTGGTTTATAGGTGGGCGAGGCCCAACCCACCAGTTCCGTCTGCCACTACGGAGGTATCCTGGGAGGTGAGGCTCCAGAAAGGGGGAACTAAAGGTCTGTGTACACAGTGTCGGGTGGGTGAGTTGCACTTGCATGATCGTATAATACCCACTTGCATGTCATAACATAATCATTGTATATAACCCCTATAACCTATTGTGTAAGTGGTATGGGATGCTTACACAACAGAACTTGCAAAACGACCCCTTGGTCTATAAGCTTGTGTGGGCAAGTTTATAAATTAAGGTTAAATTCTTCATATATATACTGCTGTTAATAACCGATACCCCAACGTATAAATTGATATGAGACTCTTTATACGATGGGAGTCCTGCAGAAGATCCCTTGGCTTATGCGTTTCCACACATAAGTTAAGGTTACTTTTCATACTTTACTTTACTGCCACATGTACTATAAAATTGCTAGTATAGGTCCGCTGTCATCTATTTCTTGATTACTCTCCACCTTCAAGTCCTCCCCTTTCTTCCTCTCCGCTCGGTGCCTAGGGGCCATGGGGGAAGGGGTGGGGGATGATAGGACTTAGTCTTATAAACTAACGGTTTTCGGACCACATCATTTAGGGGATCGTGGAGCCCAGCATGGAGGAGCAGCCCCGGAGGTCGGCTCGTTTGGAGATAGGGCAGTCTAGCTCAGGAATTCAGACATCTTGGACCTTGAGTCCCTGATTCAAGTATTGATTTATTTTGCTTTCGCTTAAGTGACTATATAGTGAGGATTTGATGTATCAGGCTTAAGCCCTTATTTTAACCACTTTTAGATTTTGTGGACTTCGTGGAGATTTTATTACTCTGAAGTGATTTTATTGTGGACATTCGATTAGAGTTTTTACTTCACTTGTGTTTACTCTACTTGGTTGCTTTTTCGTGATCGAATCGGCCGGCAGAATAGGCATTTCGCGGTGATGACCCTTCAGGGCGTGAAGGTGTCACCGCAAAGTGGCGGTTCTGGGCCTAAGACCCCGGTTTTTGAAAAAAAAAATGGGGTCTTACAAGTGGTATCAGAGGAACCTCGATCGGAAAAGTACCAGTCCACTAATCCCTGGGTCACCCCGCATAGGTTTAGTTTGAGGACAAACTAAGTAGCAAAAGCGTGGTGTGCCCATGTGGGGAATCACATGTAATTGTCCACTGCTAATTAGTCTTGAGTCAATTGCTTACAAATGGTTTTTTATATGCAGCCTCCAGCATAGCCTACACCATAGGGCGGAGTCCAGTAGACTCTGAATATTGCACAACCTCCCCAGGTTCCAACTTCGTTCCTGCAGTAGTAGATTGGGCAGACTCTAACAGCCATTCTGGAGGCATTCAGGGCCCAGCAGGTTCCGGTCCCGCAGCCATACCCGTGGGCCAACTAGCTAAGCATCTTCCGAGGACTCTCTCCCCCATCCTACTTAGGGACAGAGTCAGCTGTCTGGACAGAAGAATGGTTTGACATTATGTACGAGATGTTGACCGGGATATGGTGCCCCTGGGAGGAGAGAGTGCCATTGGTGGTATCTTGCTTGGAGTCTCACGCCAAGAGATGGTGGAAGACGTCGCTGGACACGACTTTTGCGGATATTGAGTTTGCAGAGATTACTTGGGAGGAGTTCAGGGCCGCGTTACTAGAGATATTTGGTCCACAGTCATCTAAGGATGAATTGGAGGACAGGTTCCTGCAGCTGAAGCAGGGCAATAAGACAGTGGTAGATTACCACCGGGAGTTCAACCATTTAGCCCGGTTTGCGGACTCCTATCAGCTGGATGAAGTAGGATACATCAAGAGCTTCTATAAGGGCATGCGGGAGGACTTGAGGGAGGCCCTACTGTTCGTATCTGATGGGCCAATACCTCGGATGTTAGAGATGGCCAAGAGGATAGAGGCTGATTGGCAAGCTACTTGGGGACGTAAACGGTCAGCAAAGGATCATGGTCGAGGAGCAAGTAACAATCAGAGACGAGCCCGTATCACGGACAGTAGAAGGGTCGAGGACCAGCCTTGTCAGGAGGAAAGATAGGAAACAAGGGAGCCAGTGGTGGTGGCTCCACCACCTCTTCAGACACGGGAGGGCCAGAGACCCGGGGGAATGGCATATCCCCCTCCAGAGTGCTTCACCTGCCATCAGGTAGGGCACATCCGCAGAAATTTCCTTATGAGAGGGGCACCCCCACTAGCTCCACCGGCTCCCCAGCCAGCACAGTATTTTGGAGGCCGAGGTCGTGGCCGAGGACGTGGATACCAGGGGGAGATCATAGATAAGAAAGGGAGCAGGTGTATGCATTGTACCTTGGGCAGCCTCGGAACCAAGAGAAGGTCATAGTAGGTATGCCGAGATGTTTTTTTTAAAAAAGAATTCTCCCTTTCTCAGTTGACAAATTTGTAGAACTGCACTAGATAGAATAAATAGGAAAGAAAAACTCATTATAGAATCCTAAGACATTTAACCACCCCAGGTATAGTCTTCATCAGCGACAGGCCTGCCCGTACGCTTTTGGATACCGGAGCTTCTCACTCCTTTGTGTTGGAGACGTTCGTAGAAGGATTGGAAGGCGTAGAGCGATTCATGGGCTCGGAGATGAGGGTGCGACTACCCGATTGATCTGAACTCCTTACCTCGGACCACTGCAACATGGAAGTAGAAATCGGTGGAAAGGCGTTTTAGGCTCTAGCGATGCTTTTGAATTTGACGGACTATGACTTGATCCTTGGCATGGTATGGCTGCACTGGAACATGGCCCAGATTGATTGCCAAGCAAAGAGGATCACCATGAGGCACGTGGACTCTTTCATTGTCATCGAAGGTATAAGTTCTGCCTCTCGTATACTCTAATCTTCAGAACAGGCCGTTAACGCCCATCTATAGGAAGAGGAGGTTTATCAGATTCTATTTGAGATGACGGAGGTCAAGGAGTCTGTGACAGACATCCCAATGGTGCGAGATTTTGCTGGCGTGTTTCTAGAGAAACTGCTAGGACTACCTCTGCACCGAGAGCAGGACTTCCAAATACAACTTGTGTCGGGGGCCAAGCCGACATCTATGGCCCCTTACCGGATGGACCCGAAAGAGTTGACAGAGTTCTGAAGTAAGTTGCAGGAACTAGTAGAGGCAGGGTTAGTCCGGCCAAGCTCTTCACCGTGGGGAGCCCCGGTGCTATTCGTCAAGAAGAAGGATGGAAGTCTTCGCTTGTGTATTGATTATCGAGCACTGAATAGACTGACGGTCCAGAATACATACCGGCTTCCACGGATTGACGAGTTGTTCGATCAACTGGAAGGACCGCATATCTTCTCGAAACTTAACTTGAGGTCAGGTTATTACCAACTACGGATTCGAGAGGAGGACATTCTGAAGACCTCGTTCAGTAGTAGATACGGACTGTTTAAGTTTACAGTGATGCCTTTCGGGCTCACAAATGCGCTGTCAGCATTTACAAGCCTCATGAACAGGGTATTCGAGGAGTATTTGGATGTATTTGTTATCATATTTATTGACAACATCATCATTTACTAAGGGACGGAGGAGGAGCATACATGACACCTGACTTTGACTCTAGAGAGGCTACGGGAGCACCAGATGTATGCGAAGTTAAGAAAATGCCAATTTTGGTTAAAGGAGGTGGCCTTCTTAGGTCATATTATCAGCGGTGCTGGGTTGGCATTAGACCCGGCCAAGATTCGGGCAGTGCAGGATTGGCCATCGTTGAAGACAGCCACAGATGTACGGAGCTTCCTTGGACTTGCCAGATATTACCGGAAGTTCGTCGAAGGATTCTCCCGGATTGCACTCCCTCTTACATCCCTGACGAAGAAGGAATCCCCTTTCATTTGGACGCCACAGTGCGAGGCAGCCTTTGTGGAGTTTAAAGTTCGGCTTACCACGGCTCCCATTCTTTCTCTTCCGTTGGAAAAGGAGGGATTCTAGGTGTACACGGATGCCTCCTACAAAGGTATGGGTGTCGTTTTGATGCAGAACGGACACGTAATAGCCTATGCCTCCCGACAGCTGAAGATACATGAGAAGAACTATCCGGTGCATGATCATGAGATGGGTGCAGTGATCTTTTCTCTGAAGATTTGGCGACACTACCTCTACGGAGTTCACTGTGACATCTTCTCTGATCATATGAATTTGAGATATATGGACACACAAAAGGAACTCAACATCAGACGGAGATGTTGGGTGGAGTTACTGTCAGATTAACAGTACACCATGCACTACCATCCCGGGAAGGCGAACGTGGTGGAAGATGCTCTAAGCCGGAGAGGAGATACCTCGGGGAAGGGATCACATTTGATGTCCATTGAGCTTGTCCGGTCTTTCAGAGATTTGCAGATATCCCTAGTGTCCGAGAATGATCAGGAACGGTATATGGAGTATCTAGCATCGATGGTTGCTATAGATGATATTTGGGACCGCATCCGGGACGGACAGAGGACAGATGAATGGGCAGAGCCGATATTCCAACCCTTGGAAGAGGTTTCGACGGGAGATTATTCACTGAGAGATGGATTGCTATATTTTAGAAGCAGGGTCAATATACCCGCAGGAGGCCAGATTCGGTAGGTCATCATGGCGGAGGCACATTGTAGCAGATATTTTATACACCCGGGGATCACCAAGATGATGGCAGACTTGAAGAAGATGATGTTTTGTCCAGGGATGAAGAAGGACATTACATACTTCGTGACTCATTGCGAGGCATGCCAGCTGGTGATGGAGGAGTGCAGGAACCCCGCAGGATTGCTTCAACCACTATTGGTGCCAGAGTGGAAATTTGAGGACATCACGATGGATTTCATTCATGGCCTATCCCGATCACGGACGGGAAACAATTCGATTTCGGTCATCGTCGATCGGCTGACGAAGGTGGCCAGATTCATTCCGATCAGAAAAGATGACTCGGTTGGGGTACTGGTGCAGAGATTCGTAGAGCAGTTCATTCGTTACCACGGTGTTCCCAGGACGATCGTGTCGGATCGAGATGGCCGGTTCACATCCAGGGAGTGGAGATCCGTGCAGACTTACTTAAGAACATGACTAACCTTTAGCACAGATTTTCATCCCCAGACAGATGGGCAGACGGAATGCACCAACCGGACATTGAAGGACCTCATAAGGCTATGCATTTTGGATCGAAACGAACCTTGGGAGAAGCTCTTACCACTAGTCGAGTACTCCTATAACAACAGCTACCAGTCCAGCGTAAGGATGGCTCCTTATGAAGCCTTGTACGGAAGGAGATGCAGGACTCCGCTTTCATGGATTCAGGATGAGGATCTGAAGGTCTTGGGATCGGATTTTGTCGAAGACACCGAGGCTCTAGTGAGACTAATACGGGACAGAATGTTGGAAGAGCAAAGCCGACATGCTAAGTACTACGATGCCTGACACTGTCAGGTAGAGTTTCACGAGGGAGACCAGGTTTTCTTGAAGATCCGGCCTATGCATTGAGTTTCACGGGTGTGTGGTCGGAAGAAGAAGCTCAGCCCTAGGTATATGGGCCCTTATAGGATCCTGGAGCGGGCCGGGCCCCGAGCTTACAGGCTGGAGTTGCCTCCGGAATTGGTAGGCTTACACGACGTGTTCCACATTTCTTCACTTAGGAGGGCTATACTATGACCGCAGTAGCAGATTTCGACCACAGATTGGCTGGTAGCTTCAGACCGGTCAGTTCACTTGGAGCCGATTCAGATCGATGATATGGAAGTACGGATCTTGCATCGTAAGAAGGTTCTGTTAGTAAAAGTCCTGTGGGGGGAACCATGGCTAGGAGGAGCATACCTGGGAACCGCAGGACCTGATGTGACAAAAGTATCCAGAGCTGTTAAGTCAGGTATACCTCACAACCTATCAGGATGTTCAATTTACCTTCCTTTTTTAAACTAGTAGGACTGGAGTTTCAAGAGTAAGGGCTAACCTTTTGTCTATTGGGGACTAGACTTTTCCAATTGGGCGAATTAGTCATATATTTGAGCTTCCCTTTATACCTCACTTAGCAAACATGGCGTCGTGATGTAATCTTTCACTTCTTATGGGATGTTACAAGGTACTTTTTCTTCGATAGAAATTCCCGTAGGCTTTACCTTGATTTCGGAGATGAAATTTTTGTTTTGTTTATTGGGATTTATAACATCTCATTTCCAACTAGACCCCTAAGAGTGGTTTTGGTCATGACTAAGTCATGACAAAACCCTAGGAAGCTAAAAAGGGCCAGGTGATCAAAGGCCAAGGTGAGAATCACCTTGGTCTGACTATGGCACATCCTCATCACCAAACCTAGGGATTGAACTTAGGGCTTAACCATGACTCCATGTCCCTACCATAACATCCCTAACCTATTAGAGTGTCCATTAGTACCTTAAGGGCCAATTAGAGTCGACCCAAAATGGCCAATTTGACTTAGGACCACCCAAGGCCTAAATTGGGCATAGTGTCCTAACTAAGGGCAGTTGGCCTCAAATATGCCCAACCAACCCTTCCCAGGCCTTCCTAGACCTAAAGTGGTGTCAATGTGTCACCAAGGACACATTGGGTTCAGTCCTAGAGGCCAAGTTGACCCAAGTCAACTCTAGCCCCAAAGTAGTCAAAGTGCCCTTACTAATGGTCAAGTTACCTCCAAGGTGCCAAGTCATCCCTTCCCAACCCTACCTAGACCTTAGGGGAATCCAATGGGTCACCAATGACTCATTAGGGTCAACCCAAATGGTCAATTTGACCAAGGTCAACTCAATCTTTGAAATAGATCAAATTAGCTCAATTGGGCTAACCCAAGCTCAAACCATTTTTCCCCTTATGCTAACTATATTTTTCATAATTATTATTATTAAATTGGCTGCACATATCCTATGGAGTTGACCAGCCAACTTGGTGACTAGGAGAGAGAAAGGAGCTTCATTTCATGATAAAGGTGGAGAAAAAGAATTGGGAAGAGGAAGGGGGTGAAGGGGCTCGGCCAAAGGGAGGACAAAGGCCACATTTAATTGCTGAATTCAACTCCCCTAGGGGAGGGGAGGAATTTCCAGCCATTTCCCGGAGACCAAGGGGCTGGTTCAGCCCCCCTCCTCCTAACCCGAGCCTAGCCATTAATGGCTTTAATGGCCATTGATAATCCAGCCTCTCCTCTCCCAAACTGAAGCTTTAAACCCCATCAGTGGGCCGAGAGAAGGCTTTACCAACCCTCACCTGAAAGAATCGGGCCTCCCCACTGTGCAGTTGTAGAAACCGAGCGGCGCCACCTTTAAAGATGGTTTCCCGGCGATCTTCTCGACTTCAGGCCGTCGGCAAGGTCCTCCTCCTCTCCTTGTCTTATGGTTAGATAATAGCAATGCCTAGGTTCAAGGTTTGGGCTCAATTGAGCCTAAACCAATTTCTGTTTTTCATGGTTTCAGTCGAGAAATTTTATTGGTAGAACTGCCGGAATTCGCCCCTTCGGCAGCCGAGTCGCCGCCAGTCGATAGCCGCCACCTCGACGGAGGTGTTGGTGGCAGTGGCCGGCTAGGGAAGGGCCGGGATGGGTGGCGGTGGCGACTGGAAGTGGCTCCAGGCTCGGGCTATCTAAGTCGTTGGCTGGAGGTAGACGATGACCCCGAGCCCTTGGATTTGCGCCAAGATCCGTGCTGGATCAAATGAAAATATTTCATTTTAATTGATTTTCTGTCACCTTATTTATAGTATTTTGAAATAAATATTAAAAATAGGTAGGTGCCTCAGATGAAAAAGTGCAAAACATAAAAGTTGTAGATCTTGGGGTCTACTTTAATCCAAAATTAATTTGAACCAATTTTGACCTCTGGTTGGATCAGGGCATCCAATTTGGTGGGGCCTATACCTAGGGCTATCCTGAGATTGAGAAGGGTACCCACACTTCATCCCTTGTCCAAATGACCTGAAATTTGGGCAGGGGTTAACCTTAGTCATACCTAGAGTCAGTCCAAAAATGGGAATTTTTGGGAATACTTTGTCCTATGGTTTTTGTTATTATTTAATGATACTAGGGTATTTTAATTAAGTGGTCTAATAACCTCCAAACCCTCCCAAATTATGGTGAGTGGTCACTGGTATTAGTACCTAGCTCTGTACAAAATTTCAACTCATTTGGATGAGTTTTAGTTAGGGAATCACCAAACCCTAGTTTGGCCTTAAGGAGGTGTTTTTGATTAAAAAGTGCACCATGGGTTTGGAGTGGTCAACTCCCCTCAATAGAGGCTGGGGTTTTAGACACTGACTTAGTATGACCAATGTCATCCTCTTAAGGAAAATGGTATTATTTAGGGTTGATTTACCCTAGGGTTCAAACTCAAACCATAAGGAAGGGCTTTTGGGTGATGTGAAGGGCATAAGGGCAAATACCCTTGTATGACCTTGTAACTCAGTAGAGTTGAAGGTAGTGTAACCTAAGCCCTATGGAAGGAGTCTTAGAGAATTTTGGAGTAGGTAGATACCTCAAAACCCCAACCCTAAGGTTATGGTAGAATCACCTTTGTATAACACAAGCCAATATAACTCATCAAAATGGTGAGAAACTTAAGGAGCATGAGTTCTACAGTAGAAAGAACCCTTAGTAATTTTACTGGAATTTTATAAGCAATATTTTTGGTACTTCGTTTGTTAGGTATGATATAGCCCTAAATAATGTTTTATGTATTAAAAATCATTCTGCTCATTGAAACCCCATTAAACTTTTGCAGTGAATGTATTAGGTTAAAATTGTTGCCCCTGATTTTTAGTATAATTTTTTATGTATCAAATCTAGTACATTATGCACAAATGTTAAAAAGGGATTTTGGTGGTATAAAATTATTCATATATGATATATCTGTTTAAAAATTATGAGACTTTGGCACAGATGATTTCAGGCCAAAATATGCTTGTAGGGATTTATTCATAATTTTAGATGGTTGATTACAGTTCTTTCCTTACAAGTCCATAATATTGAGATTTTTGATAATTATTTTATTCAGAGTTTAAAACCTGTTGAAAAATTATCAAACTTGGCCAATGATATTTCTAGATTTGTATTAGCTCAATATAATTAATTCATAATTTTTGGATGACAATTTTTTGTACTTGATTCATTAATAATGAAAGATAGAAATTATTTCTAAAATAGTTTTAAGGCCCCTTATATGCTAGAAAAATTATGATACCTTGGATTTACATTACTGAGTTAACCTAATATTTATAATAATTTTGTTTGGCATCTTGCATGAGTACTTAGGGTAGTTTATGTTTAAGCTGGTAGTGTAACATCCCATTTCCAACTAGACCCCTAGAAGTGGTTTTGTCATAACAGAACCTTAGGAAACCCAAGAATTGAAGTCTATCAACCAAGATTTCGAGTCAAGGGGTGGTCATGCCCGTGACCGACCCGTCACACCCGTGACCTAGGGCGTTACCCCTTTGACGATCGTCGACCTCAGAAAGACGATCGGCGAGCTCAGAAATTTCAACATGGGCCTGGGACGCCCGTGACCGATCCGTCACGCCCGTGACCTTGGAATGGCATTGAGTGAGCTTAGCTCACTAAACGCCATAAGCTAGACGGCGTTAAGTTCACAGACTGCACTCAATGCCATCTTAAGTAGGCTTGAAGGTGTTGAGTGAGAAGAGCTCACTCAATGCCATAAGCTAGACGGCGTTGAGTGCATAGACTGCACTCAACGCCATCTTGAGTAGGCTGGATGGCGTTGAGTAAGCAGAGCTCACTCAACGACATAAGCTAGATGGCTTTGAGTGCATAGACTACACTCAACGCCACCTTGAGGAGGCTGGATGGAGTTGAATGAGCAGAGCTCACTCAACGCAATAATCTGGATGGCATTGAGTGAGTTGAGCTCACTCAATACCATAGTCTGGAAGGGCTGCATTTTGGATGGCATTGAGTGAGCAGAGCTCACTCAACGCCGTATCCTGGATGGCGTTGAGTGAGCAGAGCTCACTTAATGCCGTAGCATGGATGGCGTTGAGTGAGCAGAGCTCACTCAATACCGTAGCTTGGATGGCGTTGAGTGAGCTGAGCTCACTCAACGCCATTTTACCTAGACTTTTTTTCTGGCGGTTTTAGCTTGGCTGATGGTCAGCTGAACCGGGTCGGTCTAGATAGTGGGCCCGAATGCATTATTAGGTCATTTCTCTTAATAAGACCCAATTAAGTCTTGTTTTAAAAAGTGTTGACCAGTCAAGCCACGTGGCTGTCGGTTTTGAAAGCAAGGAGGAGCCACGGCCATGGCCGGAAACCGGCGTTCACAGCCATAAATGACACTTGATGTCGTGGCCCCTTCCCCTCCTATTTGAACGGCTGGATTCAAGTCCTCATGGTGAGAGGAGAAGTTTCCAGCCCTCCTCCAGCTATTTCAGGCGGTTTCACCTCCCCTCCACCAGGGCCGAAGCAAGCTCTTAAGGAATCATTAATGGCTGGACAGCTTATACCCGCCCGCTCCCCATTTCTTCCCTTTAAAAAGGCTCCATAGACTCAAAGATGGAGTTTACCACCCTTACCAGACAGATTGGAGCTTGTACTGTACTGTAGAAGAATTCCGGCGACGCCACCACTGCGCCAATGGCATCCCGACGATCTGCATGCCTCCATCCCGCGAACAAGGTCCTCCCCTCCTCTCTTTCTACGGGTAGATCTTAGAACTCCTTAGGATTTATAATCGAGCTCAACGGAGCTCGATCGGGAAGGGCTCCTCTTCCTGGATTTTCCCGCAACAAATTCTAGCTTTCAGGTTTGCTGGATTCTGCCTCTCCGGCGGCCGCGCCACCGCCCGGCGATGGCCACCACCTAAACGGAGGTGGTGGTGGCGGTGGTCGGCCAGGGAGGAGGCTGGATGGCCGGCGGAAGCGTCTGAAATGTGCTCCAGGTTCAGCCAATCGTGGCCCTAGGCTGGAGGAAGAAGATGAACCAGCACTGTTGGATCTGCTTCAAGATCTGTGCTGGATAATTATTCTCTTTCTTAAAAATGAATTTTTTTACTGAAATAACTATCACTTGGAAAAATTAAGGAAAAATACTTAGAGGCTATATATGAGGAAATGGTCGACATAACATTTGTAGCCCTATGGGTCTACTTTATTTTAAAATTTATTTGGGTTAATTTGGTCAACTGTTTTGACCAGGGCATGTCTTTTGGTGGGATCTATACCTAGAGCTATGCAGAGACTAAAATGTCGTCCCACCCTTCATCCCTTGTCCAAAGGATCTAAAATTTGGGCAGGAAGTATAACTTAGCTATACCTAGGGCCTGTCCAAAAATGAGAATTTTTGGAGAATGTTTTTCTAAAGTTTTAGAAATAATTTAATAATCTTAGGGTAAATTAATTGGATGGCTTAATGACTTCCAAACCCTCCCAAATTTTGGTGAGTAGTCCCTGGGTTCATCATAAGGATCTGTATAATTTTTCATCTCATATGGAGATGTTTTAGATTAGAAATGAACAAACCTAAGTTTTGCATTATTAAGCGATTTTTAGGTAAAGAGTGTACTTTGTGATTTTAGTGGTCATATCACCTCAACAAAGGTTGAGATTTTGACAACTGACTAGGCATGATTCCTAGCACCCTCTTATGTATTTTGAGGTGGATCAGGACAGAATTGCCCTAGGACTCAAGGCCAAACCCTAAGGATGTTCTTTTAAGGGTTGTGAAGGGCATGGGGTCAAATGCCCTTGTATGAGATTGAAATTTGGTTGAGTGGATGCTAGAGTATCCCAAGTCCTCTGGAATTTGTTTTGTAATTTATGGGATAGCATGTAAGACCCCCTTTTTTTTCCTTTTTCAAACCACCGGGGTCTTAGCCCAGAATTGCCGCTTTGCGGTGGCACCGACTCACGGGAAGGCAACCACTACGAAACGCCAATTCTGCCGGCCCTTTTCGATCATAAGAGAGAGAAGTAATTAAACATATAATGTAAACAAGTCCACATAAGCATGTAAATAAAAGTGAAATCACATCCAGTCCATCAACGGATAATAACAGGAAAATAGATAAATGGGCTCGAGCCTAGTACATCAGAGTCCTCACTACAATTCACTCATCGCGGATGCTATAAAACTACTAATCACTCACGGAGCTGGTCGCAGGTGCACCGGTGCTAGACTGTCCCACCTCCAAGCGCACCGTACTCAGCTGGTGCTGGTCCCTGGACTGCTGGTCCCTGTCTCCCATCCGGAGCTCCTGTAATGTTGTGGTTCGAAAACCATTAGTCATAAAGACTAAGCCCTATCATCCCCTACCCCTCCCACCAAGGCTCTTAAGCACCGGGCGGAGAGGAGGAAAGGGAAGCTACAAAAGTGGAGAATAATCAAGCAGGTGACAAAGGAGCTAATCTAGTGGTTATTTAGAATGAAAATAGGTCTAACAATACTACGGAAGTAAGTAATAAGGAGAGTAGTTAATAAGTAGCAAATTGTATGAAAAGGCAGCTAATGAACAGTAATTAAACAAACAAGTAAATAAGTATGTAACCTTAACTTATATGAATGCCCATACAAACTTATAAGTTAAGGGATCTTCTGCAAGGCTCCCATCATATAAAAAGTCCCATACCAATTTATACGTTGGGGTGACGGTTGTATGCAATTATGAGTGTAGTGATATGCTATGCCATGATTCATGCAAGTGCAACTCACGCACATGACTCTATCCGCACAGACCTTTAGTTCCCCCTATTCGGGCAGCTAGATTCACTCCCAGGAAACTCCGTAGTGGCAAATGGAGACAGTGGGTCGGGCCCCCCACTCCTAGGCGGGTATCCACACTACTAGGCCTAGCCTTTCCGTACGCCCCTAGAAGAACACAACATAGAGTATCCGCGTACTACTGCTGGCTGTACCCACCAGACTTTCTTTGGCTAAGTGTCCCACACCGCCGAGTCAACGTACCGATGTCGGTGTGAACGACTATCAGAAACCGAAGACCCACCACCTTTATTCTATACTCCAACCCTCGAGCCCTCGGCCCCCCAGACAGTCCCGTCCGTGCATCTACCTTCATAGCTACCGTTCTAATGGCAACCAAATTAATTATTCTACCTTCCTAGCTACCGAGGTGTGTGTATGTGCAACCCTAGTTATACTAGTTGCTCTTTTAATTTATTATTCCTATGGTTTACGTTAGCCCAGGACTGCCCCCGGCATACCCCGTAAAGGGCTCTCAAGGGGCACTAGGAACCAAGACGGCGGCATTACGGCCTGAAGTTCCCTTTCGCAAGGCACTTATTATTATTGGTTGATCTCCCTTAACCCGATCCTCTTTTAGTTACTTTAGTTCTAACCCTAGAGTATTAAGACTCTTCCTCTTCTTCCCGGGGTGGACGATCTTTCGTCGTTCCCGTACTACCTTATCCTTAACCAGTCTCACAGTCTACTTATCCTGACTTCCAATGATGAAATCAATCTTAGCTTGCCCTACCAACCATCAACTACCAGATTCCGTGGTTTTACTATATGCAGACCATCCTAAGCTATATGAGGTACACAAGGGGAGGTACTCCAAATTGACTTCCAAATCTCCTATAATATTTACTGGAGGTCTACCATAACATAATTTGTCTAAACCCAGAAACTTATAATTTTCCTAATTAATCTGATATTTATTTAATTTTCCCAAAGGACGGGCCATGGGTCATTTTAAACATGAACTACCTGATCCTCCTAAGTAATGGCTGCCCAAAAATCATGGTCATTAAAAAACAGCAAGATAACCTCAAATACAAATTTTCAGAATTTTACAGAAAGTATTTAACCTCTAATTAATTTATCCAGTATAATCATGTTAATCCTACGTAAAGAAGGAAACACTGAAATTATTCATCGGAAAATTATAGAAAAATTACTAATCAGTAGTATGATATATAAAAGATCTTTGTGCAAAGAATCATAATTTTACCAGCTTGATAAACACCACTAAAGGTTTAATCAAATATACAAGGTAAAACATACTTAAAGAAGCAAGCCTTAGAATTAAACTTCCAAAAATCCCATAAAAATTCACAGAGATTTAAAATCATAATAAACGTTCTCTGCTTAAATTTCATCAATTTCCAGGAAGTGTGTATTTCATAATAAATTTTCTAAGCAAATCATTCAAGCTTCTAAATCGTTAATGAGGTATCCAAAATAATGATCTTAAAATTCATATAAAAATATCCAGAGCTTATACCATCACTATAATTCACTCTACCCAAATCTCATCACTTTTCAATATGATTTAGTGTCATTTCCTATCTCTACAAGTTTTGTACCCTAAACTAGGGTTAGATTTTTAGGTATCCCAACAGTCTCCAAATCTACTAAGATTTCATTCAGAGAACTATATTGTCCCTATGGTCCTCTCCACCAGTTTTCGGGTCAATCCAAGGTCATTTGACCCCATGACCTTCACAAACCACCACGATCCATCCTTAGGGTTTGGCCTTCGTTCTTAGGGCAACCTTACCCCGATCCACCTCAAATTCTATGAGGGGGTGCTAGAGAATAATACTAGCCAGTGGTAAAAATCTCATCCTCTGTTGAGGTGATCTGACCACTCAAATCTCAAAAGTGCACCTTTAACCTAAGACCACTTATTAGGGCAAAACTTAGGTTTGTTCATTTCTAATCCAAACCATCTCCAAATGGGATGAAAAATTATACAGAACCTTACGGTGAACCCAGGGACCACTTACCAAAATTTGGGAGGGTTTGGAAATTATTTAGCCATCTAATTAAATTAAGCTAGGATTATTGAATTTTTCTAAAAACTATAGAAAAATATTTCCCAAAAATCCTAATTTTTTGATGGTACCTAGATATAGGTAAGGTTAGGTCACACCACAAATTTCAAGTCATTTTGATGACTGGATTGGAGTGGGGAATTTTTCTAAGGTCAGGACACCCTATGGGTAGACTTCACCAAAATGAATGCTGAGGTCTATCCAGTGGTCCAAAATGCTTGAAACAAATTTTAAAATTCCCTAGACTCCAAGAGGTGCAATATTGGTGTTGACTATTTTTCCTGCAGGAGCTTCTAGGTGTTTTTCCCAAATTATTTAAAATGACAGGTATTTCATTCAGAAATTGTTTTAAAAATAAAATCTAATTTAACGGCACTGTCATCTTCTTCTACAGCCCGAAACCAGAGCCCTGAAACTTAATTTCCTGTAGCTTTTCCAAGCTATTTTCCGGCCATCCAGCCATCTCCCTGGCCGGCCACCACCACCACCACCTCTGTTGAGGTGAGGCTATCGTCGGGCGGCGGCACGGCCGCCGGAGAGGCGGTTTCCGACGAACCCGCCACCATGAAATTTTCGGAAAAGCATGGAAAACGCTCACCAGATCTGGGTCTTCGAGCCCGATATCTCTCCTAACGATTTCTAAGATCTATCCGCAGAAGAAGAGGGAGGGGAGGACCTTGTTCGCGGGCTGGAGGCGTGCAGAGCGTCGGGAAGCCATTGGCGCGGTGGTGGCGTCGCCGGAAATTCTTCAACAGCAAGGGAAAATCTAAAACAGTTTGATGGAGCATGTAAACTTTTCCTCTTGCTCTTAGGAGTCTTTTATAGATTAGCAAATGGGAAGGGGAAAGGACGAAACGTTCATGGCCCTTAATATTTCCCTTAATGACGTTTCGGTTATGGCAAAGGCAGTTGAAATGCTGGAGATGAAGGGGTGTTTGCCAGGTGGCGATTTCCTATTGGACCAACATTTCCTTAATTTATTAAATAATCAGAGTAGGAAACCCCCCATAAATACTCCTGGTGCAACTTCCCATAATCAGGATTGATTACAACGTCGGTTACCGAAATTTCCAGTCTGGCTGACGTTTCGGCCTTGGTCACGGGCGTGACACATAGGTCACGGGCGTGACAGGCCCGGGTGACCAATTCTGGGATTGACGATCGTCGAACTGAGATCGGCGATCGTCGAAGGGTAGTACACCCTAGGTCACGGGCGTGACAGATGGGTCACGGGCGTGACAGGCCCGGGCTGCAAGTTTTGAGTTTGACGATCGTCGACTTGAGGTCGGCGATCGTCGAAGGGTTGTCACGCCCTAGGTCACAGGCGTGACATGTGGGTCACAGGCGTGACAAGGTCATGAGGCAAAAATCCGTACTCGGCGATCATCGCGCTGAGATCGACGATCGCCGAAGGTGTCACGCCCTTGGTCACGGGCGTGACAGCTGGGTCACGGGCGTGACATGGCCATGACACAAATTCTTCGTTTTGACGATCGTCCCGCTGGGATCGACGATCGTCGAAGGTGTCACGCCCTAGGTCACGGGCGTGACACATAGGTCTCGGGCGTGACAGGCCCGGGCAGAAAAATTCTTCACCCGACGATCGTCTCACTGAGATCGACGATCGTCGAAGGAGTCACGCCCTAGGTCACAGGCGTGACGAATCGGTCACGGGCGTGACCAACCCGTGACCCAAAATCTCGGTCGATTTATTTCAGTTTTTGGGCTTTCTAGGGTTCTATCACGACCAACCGACTCCTAGGGGTCTAGCCGGGAATGGGATGTTACAAATCCCAATAAACAAAACAAAGATTTCGTCCCCGAAATCAAGGTTAAGCCTACGGGACTCTAATCGGGAAAAGAAGCTTGTAACATCCCATGAGAATTAAAGAAATTACATCTCTACGTTATGTTTGCTTTGTGCGGTTTCAAATCTAAGATTATTCTCCCAATTAACTAGGTATATACACCCCAATAAACAAAAGATTAGCCTCTATTCTTGAAATTTTCAGTTCTATTGGTTTAAAATTAGACGGCAATTGATTGTCCGGAGGGGGTGGTGAGGTATACCTGACGGAAAAGTTCCGGGTATTTTTGTTGCATCAAGTCCCGTGGCTCCCATGTATGCTCCTCCTGCCCATGATTGTTCCACAGAACCTTGACTAGCGGAACCTTCTTCCATCGCAAGACCCGCACTGCTGTATCGTCAATCTTGATAGGCTCCATGTTAACTGACCGATCCGAGGCCACCGGGCCATCTGCCGAGGAGATCATCTGCTCAGGGCGTAGCAGAGCCCTCCGAAGTGAGGAGACGTGGAAGACATCATACAATCCCGCTAACTCCGGCGGTAGCTCCAGTCTATAGGCTAAGGGGCCGATCCGCTCCAGGATCCTATAAGGCCCCATATATCTCGGACTGAGCTTCTTCCGCCCACGCACCCGCGAAACACAGTGCATCGGATTTATCTTCAAGAAAACTCAGTCTCCCACCTAGAACTCCACCTGACAATGCCTCGCGTCGTAGTATTTCGCCTGTCTGCTCTGGGCTTCCAACATCCTGTCTCGGATCAATCTAATCTGAGCATCTGTATCTCCCACAAACTCCGAGCCTAGTGCCTGCGGGTCCTCATCCTGAACCCATGATAGTGGGGTCCTGCACCTCCTTCCGTACAACGCCTCGTATGGAGCCATGCCTATGCTGGACTGATGAGCGTTGTTGTACGAAAACTCGACCAGTGGCAACAATCTCTCCCAAGGCTCGCCACGGTCCAAAATATACAGTCGCAACAGATCCTCCAATGTACGGTTGGTGCGCTCTGTCTGTCCGTCGGTCTGAGGGTGAAAAGCCGTGCTGAATGTCAATCGAGAACCCAGATGGGCCTGGACTGACCTCCATTCCCTGGATGTAAACCGCCCATCCCGATCCGAAACGATAGTCTTGGGTACCCCATGATAACGCACAAACTGCTCAATGAACCTCCGTACTAATACACTGACCGGTGTGTCCTTTGCCACTGGAATGAATCTGGCCACCTTTGTTAGTCTGTCCACTATCACCCAGATTGAGTCATTCCCCGCACGGGATCGAGGTAGCCCATGTATGAAATCCATGACTATATCCTCAAACTTCCACTCCGGCACCGGAAGCGGCTGCAGCAAGCCTGCCGGGTTCCTACACTCCGCCTTCACGAGCTGGCAGGCCTCGCAATGCGTCACAAAATATGTAATATCTTTCTTCATACCCGGCCAGTACATCGTCCTCTTCAAATCCTTTACCATCTTGGTAATCCCCGGGTGTACAGAATACCGGCTGCAGTGAGCTTCCGTCAAAATGTCCTCCCGGATCCGTCCTCCTGCTGGTATGTAGACTCTGCCCCGGAAACACAGGAGCCCATCCCTTAAAGAGTAATCTCATGTCGTGTCTTCCTCCAAGGCTCGGAATATCGGCTCAGCTCTTTCATCCAGCATCTGCCCATCTCTGATGCGGTCTCGAATATTATCAGTAGTAGCCATCGACCCCAGGTACTCCATGTATAGCTACGGGTCATTCTCTGACACCAGTGAAATCTGCATTTCCTCGAATGATCTAACCAACTCCAAGGCCATCAGCTGCGGGCCTACTCCTGTCGTACTCGCTCTCCGGCTCAGAGCATCCGCGACCACATTCGCCTTTCCCGGATGGTAGTGCATGGTGTACTGGTAGTCCGACAGAAACTCCACCCAGCGTCTCTGTCTGATATTTAACTCCTTCTGGGTGTCGACGTACTTCAGATTCTTGTGGTCGGAGAAGATATCGCAATGTACTCCATAGAGATAGTGTCGCCATATCTTGAGAGAAAAAATGACTGCCCCCATCTCCAAATCGTGCACGGGGTAGTTCTGCTCGTGCTGCTTCAGCTGACGGGAGGCATAGACTATTACGTGCCCATTCTGCATCAGAACGACACCTATCCCCTGATAGGAAGTATCTGTATACACCTGGAATCCCTCCTTCCCTGATGGAAGAGCAAGGATGGGGGCCGAGGTGAGACGATCCTTCAGCTCCTGGAAGGCAGATTCGCATCGAGGCGTCCAGATAAAAGGGGACTCCTTCTTCGTCAGAGACGTAAGTGGGAGGGCAATCTGAGAGAACCCCTTTACGAACTTCCGGTAGTAACCGGTAAGTCCCAAGAAACTTCGAACATCTGAGGCCGACTTTAGCGGTGGCCAATCCCGTACTGCCTGGACCTTCGCCAGATCCACTGCCAGACCTGCTCCACTGATGACATGGCCCAAAAAGGCCACCTCCTTTAGCCAGAACTAGCACTTGTTGTACTTGGCATACATCTCATGCTCACTCAGTTTCTCCAAGGTCAAGGCCAGATGTCTCGCGTGCTCCTCCTCCGTCCTTGAATAGATAAGGATGTCGTCGATGAATACGATAACGAAGACGTTCAGATACTCTTCGAACACCCGATTCATCAGGGTCATGAATGCGGAGGGTGCATTCGTGAGCCCGAACGGCATCACTGTAAACTCGTACAAGCCGTATCTGCTGCTGAAGGACGTCTTCGGGATGTCCTCCTCCCGAATGCGAAGCTGGTAGTACCCTGACCTCAGATCCAGCTTTGAGAACCAATGGGCTCCCTCCAGCTGGTCAAATAGCTCGTCTATCCTTGGTAAGGGATAAGTATTCCGGACTGTCAACCTGTTCAGAGCCCGGTAATCGATGCACAGTCGAAGGGTCCCGTCCTTCTTCTTAACGAACAACACCGGAGCTCCCCAAGGTGAAGAGCTAGGACGAACGAACCCGGCCTCCACTAACTCCTGAAGCTGGCTTCGAAATTCCACCAACTCCTTTGGGGCCATTCGATAGGGAGCTCTGGATACCGGCTTAGCCCCCGGTACAAGCTGAATCTGGAAGTCCTTCTCTCGGTGCGGGGGTAGCCCTGGTAGCTTCTTCGGAAACACGTCGGTGAAGTCCCGCACTACTGGAATATCAGCAATTGAGTCCTTGGCCACGACCGCCTCGAAAAGGACCTGATAAACTTCTTTCCCCTGCAGGTGGGCCTTAGCGGCCTGCACAGACGATAGTAAGGTACGGGGTGCTGGTAGAATACCTTCGATGATAATGAAGGAGTCGTCATGCCTCACGGTGATCCTCTTTGCCACGCAATCGATCTGGGCATGGTTCCAATACAGCCAAGTCATGCCCAGAATCAGATCGTAATCTGGCATCTACAGAATCGTCGCTGGTGCCTCAAATGCCTTTCCACCGATCCTCGCTTCCATATTACAATGAGCAGAGGTCAATATCTCTGATCCATCGGGTAGGCGCACCCTCATCATCTTCCCCGTGAATGGCTCCACTCCTGCCAGTCCTTTCACGAAATCCTCTGACACGAATGATTGCGATGCACCAGTGTCGAAGAGGGTGTGAGCGGGCTTGCCGCTAACGAAGACTATGCCTGGGGCAATTAAATATCTTAGTATTCTTATTGTAGTTTATCTTCTCTTAATTTCTAACCAGGTTATATTTAAAATAGTAGTTTATATGAAGAAAATTTAAAAGTACTGCCATACCTGTGATAACCTGCTCCGGGTTCCGGGGCTGTGCCAGGTCTAGAGCATACACCTGCTCTCTCTCTAGCCTGCGGCCTCGATCCTGAAATCCTCGTCCTCGGTCCTGTCCTCGTCCGCCAAACTGTCGGGGAGGTGGAGCGCCCTGCTGTGATGGTGGGGGTGCTCGCCTCATAGGGTAGTTCCTCTTAATATGCCCCGGCTGGTTGCACTGATAGCATACCGGTGGCTGCTCTGCTGCCCTTGGCATTTCCAGCATCTGTATAGGTTGGGGAGCCAATACCCCCGGACTCCTTTGCTCCTGCCCAAACTCTTGACGAGGCTGATCCCTGTTCCTTTTATCCCCAATAACCTGGCCTCGAGGACGGTCTCTACGTCCTCCAATCACTGTATCATCAGCCAGTCTCTTCCGGCTCCTCACTGTAAGCTGATCCGCCTCTCTCTTCTTAGCCATCTCCAGAATCCTGGCCAGACTCCCCTCCGAGACGAAAAGGAGGGCCTGTCTCATGTCATCTTGTAGCCCCTTATAAAACCTCCGGGCATAGCTAGCATCGTCTAACTGGTAGGCGTCCGCATAGCGGGCCAGGTGAGTGAACTCCTGATAGTACTCCACCACAGTTCTGTTCCCCTGCCTCAACCGCAGGAACCTATCCTCCAGGTCATCCCTCGCCGACTGAGGTACAAAATGGCCCAAGAGCGCTGCTCTGAACTCCTCCCAAGTAATATCAGCGCAGTCCATCCCCGCAAAGGTGGTGTCCAGCTGAGATTTCCACCACCTCTTTCCATGTGACTCTAAGCAGGAGACTGCCAAAACGACTGCCTCCTCCGTGGGGCATCGAATCCCTGCCAGCATCTCGTAAATGGTGTCCAACCACTCCTCCGTACGTACTGCAGACTCCGTCCCTTGGTAGGATGGAGGGGAAAGTCCCCGGAAGACAGTCATCCAATTGGCCCCGGGGTTTGGATGTGGAGCCGGGGCTTGCTGAGCTCTGAAGGCCTCCAGGATGGCCGTCAGTGTTTGCCCCATCTCCGTCTGCTGGAACGGAGCTGGAGCCGGCGGGGGCGGGACCTCGTTCTGAGCCTGGGGTGTCCCCTGCTATGGTGTAGGGATCATTGCAGGCTACAAGTAAAAATTCCATTTGTTAGAGGATGTATGAATGGAATATCAGAAAGGTTAGGATGGACTTTCACATGTGATTCCCTCATGGGCACACCACTGCTTCCGCTGCTAGTTTTTCCGCAAACTAAGCCCGCACGAGGGTGGCCCAAGGTTCTGTGGACTACTTCTCTTCTGATCGAGGTCTGCTCTGATACCACTTGTAAGACCCCCTTTTTTTTTCTTTTTCAAACCACCGGGGTCTTAGCCCAGAATTGCCGCTTTGCGGTGGCACCGACTCACGGGAAGGCAACCACTACGAAATGCCAATTCTGCCGGCCCTTTTCGATCATAAGAGAGAGAAGTAATTAAACATATAATGTAAACAAGTCCACATAAGCATGTAAATAAAAGTGAAATCACATCCAGTCCATCAACAGATAATAACAGGAAAATAGATAAATGGGCTCGAGCCTAGTACATCAGAGTCCTCACTACAATTTACTCATCGCGGAAGCTATAAAACTACTAATCACTCACGGAGCCGGTCGCAGGTGCACCGGTGCTAGACTGTCCCACCTCCAAGCGCACCGTACTCTGTTGGTGCTGGTCCCTGGACTGCTGGTCCCTGTCTCCCATCCGGAGCTCCTGTAATGTTGTGGTTCGAAAACCATTAGTCATAAAGACTAAGACCTATCATCCCCTACCCCTGCCACCACGGCTCCTAAGCACCGGGCAGAAAGGAGGAAAGGGAAGCTACAAAAGTGGAGAATAATCAAGCAGGTGACAAGAGAGCTAATCTAGTGGTTATTTAGAATGAAAATAGGTCTAACAATACTACGGCAGTAAGTAATAAGGAGACTAGTTAATAAGTAGCAAATTGTATGAAAAGGCAGCTAGTGAACAGTAATTAAACAAGTAAGTAAATAAGTATGTAACCTTAACTTATATGAATGCCCATACAAACTTATAAGTTAAGGGATCTTCTGCAAGGCTCCCATCGTATAAAAAGTCACATACCAATTTATACGTTGGGGTGACGGTTGTATGCAATTATGAGTGTAGTGATATGCTATGCCATGATTCATGCAAGTGCAACTCACACACACGACTCTATGCGCACAAACCTTTAGTTCCCCCTGTTCGGGCAGCTATCTTCACTCCCAGGAACCTCCGTAGTGGCAAACGGAGACAGTGGGTCGGGCCCCCCACTCCTAGGCGGGTATCCACACTACCAGGCCTAGCCCTTCCGTACGCCCCTAGAAGAACACAACCTAGAGTATCCGCGTACTACTGCTGGTTGTACCCACCAGAATTTCTTTGGCTAAGTGTCCCACACCGTCGAGTCAACGTACCGATGTCGGTGTGAACGACTATCAGAAACCGAAGACCCACCACCTTTATTCTGTACTCCAACCCTCGAGCCCTCGGCCCCCCGGACAGTCCCGTCCGTGCATCTACCTTCAGAGCTACCGTCTGAATGGCAACCAAATTAATTATTCTACCATCCTAGCTACCGAGGTGTGTGTATGTGCAACCCTAGTTATACTAGTTGCTCTTTTAATTTATTATTCCTATGGTTTACGTTAGCCCAGGACTGCCCCCGGCATACCCCGTGAAGGGCTCTCAAGGGGCACTAGTAACCAAGACGGCGGCATTAGGGCCCGAAGTTCCCTTTCGCAAGGCACTTATTATTATTGGTTGATCTCCCTTAACCCGATCCTCTTTTAGTTACTTTAGTTCTAACCCTAGAGTATTAAGACTCTTCCTCTTCTTCCCGGGGTGGACGATCTTTCGTCGTTCCCGTACTCCCTTATCCTTAACCAGTCTCACACTCTACTTATCCTGACTTTCAATGATGAACTCAATCTTAGCTTGCCCTACCAACCATCAACTACCAGAATTCCGTGGTTTTACTATATGCAGACCATCCTAAGCTATATGAGGTACACAAGGGGAGGTACTCCAAATTGACTTCCAAATCTCCTATAATATTTACTGGAGGTCTACCATAACATAATTTGTCTAAACCCAGAAACTTATAATTTTCCTAATTAATCTGATATTTATTTAATTTTCCCAAAGGACGCGCCATGGGTCATTTTAAACATGAACTACCTGATCCTCCTAAGTAATGGCTACACAAAAATCATGGTCATTAAATAACAGCAAGATAACCTCAAATACAAATTTTCAAAATTTTACAGAAAGTATTTAACCTCTAATTAATTTATCCAGTATAATCATGTTAATCCTACGTAAAGAAGGAAGCACTGAAATTATTCATCGGAAAATTATAGAAAAATTACAAATCAGTAGAATGATATAGAAAAGATCTTTGTGCAAAGAATCATAATTTTACCAGCTTGCTAAACACCACTAAAGGTTTAATCAAATATTCAAGGTAAAACATACTTAAAGAAGCAAGCCTTAGAATTAAACTTTCAAAAATCCCATAAAAATTCACAGAGATTTAAAATCATAATAAACGTTCTCTGCTTAAATTTCATCAATTTCTAGGAAGTGTGTATTCCATAATAAATTTTCTAAGCAAATCATTCAAGCTTCTAAATCGTTAATGAGGTATCCAAAATAATGATCTTAAAATTCATAGAAAAATATCCAGAGCTTGTACCATCCCTATAATTCACTCTACCCAAATCTCATCACTTTTCAATATGATTTAGTGTCATTTCCTATCTCTACAAGTTTTGCACCCTAAACTAGGGTTAGATTTTTAGGTATCCCAACAGTCTCCAAATCTACTAAGATTTCATTCAGAGAACTATATTGTCCCTATGGTCCTCTCCACCAAATTTCGAGTCAATCCAAGGTCATTTGACCCCATGACCTTCACAAACCACCACGATCCATCCTTAGGGTTTGGCCTTCGTTCTTAGGGCAACCTTACCCCGATCCACCTAAAATTCTATGAGGGGGTGCTAGAGAATAATACTAGCCAGTGGTAAAAATCTCAGCCTCTGTTGAGGTGATCTGTCCACTCAAATCTCAAAAGTGCACCTTTAACCTAAGACCCCTTATTAGGGCAAAACTTAGGTTTGTTCATTTCTAATTCAAACCATCTCCAAATGGGATGAAAATTTATACAGAACCTTATGGTGAACCCAGGGACCACTTACCAAAATTTGGGAGGGTTTGGAAATTATTTAGCCATCTAATTAAATTAAGCTAGGATTATTGAATTTTTCTAAAAACTATTGAAAAATATTTCCCAAAAATCCTAATTTTTGGATGGTACCTAGATATAGGTAAGGTTAGGTCACACCCCAAATTTCGAGTCATTTTGATGACTGGATTGGAGTGGGGAATTTTTCTAATGTCAGGACACCCTATGGGTAGACTTCACCAAAATGAGTGCTGAGGTCTATCCAGTGGTCCAAAATGCTTGAAACAAATTTTAGAATTCCCTAGACTCCAAGAGGTGCAATATTGGTGTTGACTATTTTTCCTGCAGGAGCCTCTAGCTGTTTTTCCCAAATTATTTAAAATGACAGGTATTTCATTCAAAAATTGTTTTAAAAATAAAATCTAATTTAACGGCACTGTTCATCTTCTTCTACAGCTCGAAACCAGAGCCCTGAAACTTAATTTCCTGTAGCTTTTCCAAGCTATTTTCCGGCCATCCAGCCATCTCCCTGGCCGGCCACCACCATCACCACCTCTGTTGAGGTGAGGCTATCGTCGGGCGGCGGCACGGCCGCCAGAGAGGCGGTTTCTGGCGAACCCGCCACCATGAAATTTTCGGAAAAGCATGGAAAACGCTCACCCGATCTGGCTCTTCGAGCCCGATATCTCTCCTAATGATTTCTAAGATCTATCCGCAGAAGAAGAGGGAGGGGAGGACCTTGTTCGCGGGCTGGAGGCGTGCAGAGCGTCGGGAAGCCATTGGCCCGGTGGTGGCGCCGCCGGAAATTCTTCAACAGCAAGGGAAAATCTGAAATAGTTTGATGGAGCATGTAACCTTTTCCTCTTGCTCTTAGGAGTCTTTTATAGATCAGCAAATGGGAAGGGGAAAGGACGAAACGTTCATGGCCCTTAATATTTCCCTTAATTACGTTTCGGTTATGGCAAAGGCAGTTGAAACGCTGGAGATGAAGGGGTGTTTGCCAGGTGGCGATTTCCTATTGGACCAATATTTCCTTAATTTATTAAATAATCAGAGTAGGAAACGGCCCATAAATACTCCTGGTGTAACTTCCCATAATCAGGATTGATTACAACGTCGGTTATCGAAATTTCCAGTCTGGCTGACGTTTCGGCCTTGGTCACGGGCGTGACACATAGGTCACGGGCGTGACAGGCCCGGGTGACCAATTCTGGGATCGACGATCGTCGAACTGAGATCGGCGATCGTCGAAGGGTGGTCACGCCCTAGGTCACGGGCGTGATAGATGGGTCACGGGCGTGACAGGCCCGGGCTGCAAGTTCTGGGTTTGACGATCGTCGACTTGAGGTCGGCGATCGTCGAAGGGTGGTCATGCCCTAGGTCATGGGCGTGACATGTGGGTCACGGGCGTGACAAGGTCATGAGGTAAAAATTCGTACTCGGCGATCGTCGCGCTGAGATCGACGATCGCCGAAGGTGTCACGCCCTTGGTCACGGGCGTGACAGCTGGGTCACGGGCGTGACATGGCCATGACACAAATTCTTCGTTTCGACGATCGTCCCGCTGGGATCGACGATCGTCGAAGGTGTCACGCCCTAGGTCACGGGCGTGACACATAGGTCACGGGCGTGACAGGCCCGGGCAGAAAAATTCTGCACCCGACGATCGTCTCACTGAGATCGACGATCGTCGAAGGAGTCACGCCCTAGGTCACGGGCGTGACGGATCGGTCACGGGCGTGACCAACCAGTGACCCGAAATCTCGGTCGATTTATTTCAGTTTTTGGGCTTTCTAGGGTTCTATCACGACCAACCGACTCCTAGGGGTCTAGCCGGGAATGGGATGTTACATAGCACTTCAAGTTCTTATCATATAATTCATAAATCTTCTCCAATAGTCTTTTATCTATAATGATATTTGTGGTTACTTGATCTCCATGAAATTTTGGCAGAGAGTGTTTTAGCTTAATATAATTACACTGGAATTTTATTATAATTTTTGGAGGTTTATTTTTAGTACTTTCTTTACAGTCTTTTAGTAATACAATTCTATTCAAAAATTGATTCAGAGGTTATATATTGTTTGAAAATTATGTAACTTGATCAGTAGAGTTATGAGGTCAACACATATATGTATAAATTAATTCATAATTTTTAGATGTTGCTTTGTTAAGTTAAGAAAGAGGGTTATATTTCTAAATTTGATTTTGAGGTTAATACTCACTGAAAAATTTGGAAACCTTGTCAGTATGACTTTTAGGGCATGACAACTATACTTAAATTTTCTTGGAATCTTTGGAAGCTTATTTATAGTATTTACTTCTCTAAGTGGTTAATTGGTGAATATGTTCACAATTAAGGATCAAGGGTTTAAATATGGTAAAATTTCTGAGAGATTTCAATTTACTGCCAAATTACTACCTAGTATTTATCTTAATTTTGTGGGGCTTTAATCATACCTAAAAAGGGTACTTCATATTCAAATCACCCATGGTTTGGTTTTGGGGGAAATTAATTAAACACCAAATAAATTAAGAAAATTATAAATTTCTGAACCTAGGCTAATCATGTCATGATAGACTCCCAGTAAATAACTTAAGGCTTTTGGATGAATATTTGGAGAAACTCCTATCATATACATCATATAGTATAGGGTGGTCTACATATAGTAAAACCGCAGAAACTGAACTAGAGTGGGTAATGAACTTGGGGAGATGGAATCTTGGTAGTTTGCTGGTTTGGATAGGGTAAGTTAAATTAAGTTCATTATTGGAAGTCAGGATGAGTAGAGTGTGAGATTGGCTAGTGTTAAGTGGTGTTCGGGACCGACGAAAGATCGTCCACCCCGGTTAGAGAGGAAGGTTAAAAATCACACTAGGTTAGTCTATCGTAATATAAGAAAGGAATGGGTAAGGGAATCAATCAATAACAATAAGTGCCTTGCGAAAGGGAACGATGGGCTTCAGCTAAAATCATAGTTCAAAGTGCGCTTTGAGAGCCCTTCACGGGGTATACCGGGGGCAGTCTTGGGCTTACGTAAACCGTTGGAATAATAAACCAAAAGAGCAACTAGTATAACTAGGGTTGCACATTCACACACCCCGGTAGTTAGGGAGGTAGATTAGGTTGGTTTTATTGTCATTCAGTCGGTAGTTTTTGAAGGTAGATTCACAGACGGGACAGTCCGGGGAGCCGAGGGCTCGAGGGTTTAAATAAATAATAAGGTGGTGGGTCTTCGGTATTTGAATGTTGTTCACATCGACGTTGGTACATAGACTTGGCGGTGTGGGACACTTAGCCAAAGAAAGTCTGGTGGATACAGCCATCATTAGTACGCGGATACTCTAGGTTGTGTTCTTCTAGGGGCGTACGGAAGGACTAGGCCCGGTAATGTGGATACTCGCCTAGGAGTGGGGGGCCCGACCCACTATCTCCGTTTGCCACTACGGAGGTTCCTGGGAGTGAAGCTAGCTGCCCGAACAGGGGGAACTAAAGGTTTGTGCGCATAGAGTCGTGTGCGTGAGTTGCACTTGCATGAATTGGCATAGCATATCACTACACTCATATTTGCATACAACCGACACTCCAACGTATAAATTGGTATGGGACTTTTTATACGATGGGAGCCTTGTAAAAGACCCCTTAACTTATAAGTTTGTATGGGAATTCATATAAGTTAAGGTTACTTACTTGCTTACTTGTTTTCTGTTGTCTTCTTATATATATACTACTTACTATATTTTTACCTTACTGCTCACTATCGTAGAACTTCTAGTTGTAATTTATTTCAATTAGTTGTTTATACACCATGAATAATTTGTTAGACTAGTTCCACTGTCATCCGTTTGATTATTCTCCACCTTTGTAGCTTCCCTTTCCTCCTCTCTGCTCAGTGTCTAGGAGCCGTTGGGGGAGGGGTAGGGGATGATAGGGCTTAGTCTTTATGACTAATGGTTTTCGAACCACAACATTACAGGAGATCTGGATGGGAAACAGGGGCCAGCAGTCTAGGGACCAGCACCAGCGGAGTACGGTGCGCATGGAGGTGGGCCAGTCTAGTTCCGAAGCACCTGTGACCAGCTCCGTGAGTGTTTATTATTTTTATAGCTTCCGCGATGAGTGATTTGTAGTGAGGACTCTGATGTACCGGGCTCGTGCCCGTTTATATATTTCATATGTACTATTCTTTCACAGTACTCTATTTTCTATATATTTATAGACTTGCTGTGTTTTTTATTCATATATGATTCTGTGGACTTGTTTACATTCAGTGTATTCACTTAATTCTCTCTCTTTGTGATCGAAAAAGGCCGGAAGAGTTGGCGTTTTTTAGTGGCGGCCTCCCCGAGTGTTGGTGCCACCGCAAAGCGGCAATTCTGGGCATAAGACCCCGATGGTTGAAAAAAAAGGGGGCTTACAAGTGGTATCAGAGCAGACCTCGATCGAAAGAGAAGTAGTTCACAAACATTGGGCCACCCCCGCGTAAGCTTAGTTTGTAGACAAACTAGTAGCGGAAGCAGTGGTGTGCCCATAAGGGAAATCACATGTGAAAGTCCATCCTACTCCTTTCTTATATTCCATTCATACGTTCACTAACAAATGGAATTTTTCCTTGTAGCCTGCGACGAACCCTACACCACAGCAGGGGACACCTCAGGCTCCAAATGTGGTCCCGCCTCCGTCGGCTCCAACTCCTTTCCAGCAGACGGAGATGGGGAAAACACTAACGACCATTCTAGAGTCCTTTAGAGCTCAGCAAGCCCCAGCTCCACAACCAAACCCCGGGGCCAACTAGATGAGTGTCTTCCAGGGACTTTCCCCTCCATCCTACCTAGGGACGGAGTCGGGAATATGCACGGAGGAATGGTTGGATACCATCTACGAGATGCTTGCGGGGATTCGATGCCCCACTGAGGAGGCAGTTTCTTTGCCAGCCTCCTGCCTGGAGTCACACGGAAAAAGGTGGTGGAAGTCACAGCTGGACACCACCTTTGCGGGTATGGATTGCGCAAGTATTACTTGGGAGGAGTTTAGAGAAGCGCTCCTAGGACATTTCATACCTCAGTCGGCGAGGGACGAGCTGGAGGATAGGTTCCTGCAGTTGAGGCAGGGGAATAGGACGGTGCTGGAGTATTATCAGGAGTTTACTCACCTGGCCCGCTATACGGACGCTTATCAGTTGGACGACACTGGCTATGCCAGGAGGTTTTATAAGGGGCTGCAAGACGACATGAGACAGGCCCTCCTCTTCGTCTCAGAGGGGAGTTTGGCCAGGATTCTTGAGATGGCTAAAAAGAGAGAAGCGGATCAGCTTACAGTCAAGAGCCGGAAGAGCCCGGCAGATTATACATTGATTGGAGGTCGTAGAGACCGTCCTCGAGGTCAGGTTATTAAGGAGAGAAGGAACGGGGATCAACCTCACCAGGAGATTGGGCAGGAGCAGAGGAGTCAGGGGGTATTGGCTCCCCAGCCTTTATAGATGCTGGAGATGCCAAGGACCGCAGAGCAGGCACCGGTATGCTTTCAGTGCAATCAGCCGGGGCATATCAAGAGGAACTGCCCTATGAGGCAAGCACCCCCACCAGAACATCAGGGCGCCCCACCTCCCCGACAGTTTGGCGGCCGAGGACATTATCGAGGACGAGGATTTAAGGGTCGAGGCAACAGGCCAAAAAGGGAGCAAGTTTATGCTCTAGACCTGACACAGCCCCGGAACCCGGAGCAGGTTATCACAGGTATGTCAGTACTTTTAAAGTTTTCTTCCTAGGAACAAGTTTTCTAGACATAACCTAGTTATAAATTAAGAAGAAGACAACTATAACAAGAATACTAAGACACTTAATTACCTCAGGCATAGTGTTCATTAGCGGCAAGCCCGCTCACACGCTCTTTGACACCGGTGCTTCGCACTCGTTTGTGTCGGAAGATTTCGTGAAAGGATTGGCAGGCATGGAGCCGTTCACCGGAAAGATGATGAGGGTGCGCCTACCCGATGGATCAGAGCTAATGACCTCTGCTCACTGATATATGGAAGCGGAGATCGGCGGGAAGGCGTTTGAGGCACTAGCAACGATTCTGAAGATGCCAGATTACAATCTAATCCTGGGCATGACTTGGCTGTGCTGGAACCATGCCCAGATTGACTGTGTGGCGAAGAGGATCACCGTGAGGCACGGGGACTCCTTTATTGTTATCGAAGGTATTATACCAGCACCTCGCATATTATTATCACCTGTGCAGGCCATTAAGGCCCATCTGTAGGGGGAAGAGGTTTATCAGGTACTTTTTGAGGCAGTCGTAGCCAAGGACTCCGTTTTAGATTTTCCAGTAGTGCGAGACTTTGCCGACGTATTTTCGGAGAAGCTACCAGGGCTACCCATGTACCGAGAGAAGGACTTCCAGATTCAGCTTATACCGGGGTCTAAGGCGGTATCCAGAGCTCCCTATCGAATTGCCCCAAAGGAGTTGGTGGAATTTCAAAGCCAGCTTCAGGAGTTAGTGGATGTCACAACCCGCATTTTCTCCGAAGAAAACGAATTATCAGAGTAGGAGAAAACACGTGTCATGATGCTACATCGAGCAGGGGATAACTGCCGACTCTCAGGCAAACCACTATCAACTAAACTCTATGAAAAAATCATGAGTTAAATGATTAGAAAATCATTTATATTTTGAAAGTCCGTATCCCTCGGCGCGGTGGATCAACTAGTCCACGGTTTAAAAACTATAGTTATACATTGCGGAAAAATACTTTATTCAGGTTATAATCCCGTAAGAGTGCATAAGTATCCCCAGAGGACATCTTATACTATGCAAGACCTACATTTAATTTATACTATATATAAGAAAACAATCTTTTTACGTTGTTTGAAAAATAGTGTTTGAGTTTTATAAAACATGCTGATCATGAGATATACTTATAATAGTGCTTTTAGGTTTAAAAGTAGCTAGCAACCTAGCATAAATCATTCCCAGAGCAAGTAGACTAACTCCAGAAAGGTAGCAGCAAAAAGTAACATATCTAGTATCAAGGTAAAAACTACTAGTGGGAGCCAACAAACTGACACAAACCCACTGGAGAGTATGTATGTCTGTAAGAAAAATAACACAAAAACTACCTCGCAAAAACAAGGAACTGATCTCTATAGCACAAGAGATCACCAGCAACTGCACAGCACCACTAGCCGTCAGGGCGGCTACTATCCAGAACCTGAGGCATTCACAGAAGAAAGAATACCTCAGCAAGCAAACTAGAAAACTGCTCAAAAGTGTCAATCAGAAGATAAGTAAAAGAGGAAAACAAAGCAGTAGCTGTCACAACTGCCCAAGGTAAGGAAAAAAAGAAGTGTACTATGTGCGAGGACACAACAGTTACTCTGCCCAAAAGCTGCAGAGTCAACAAGCCTACCATGAGCCCAAATACTGCAATCTACCAAGGGAGAAACGTCTAACACCCTAAGCTGTGAGAGATGGTAGTAGCAAAAACATCGCGGATCTGGGGTTGAGGTTAACTCAGTCCCCCAACCACCATTTCCAAGAAACCAAGCTCAGGGGTCTACATGTGAAAGTACTAGGGACCTCCCACCCACTTGCCCAGCCCGTACCTGGAGCAAGATAGAAGAAAAAGGGTGGCCTTGGCTAAATTACACAACACCTCCCCAATTAAGAGCTTCAAACCACTACTACTAACCACGACCCACGATTCGGCCTTTTTGGAAAAACAAGAAAATAGCCGACAAGGAACCTCAAAATCAAGAAATTCACTCGGGGGAGAAAATCAAGGTAAGGTAAAAGCGTTGAGATGACTCAACACGGCCTGGCATTGAGTGAGCCCCACTCACTCAATGCCTAACCAGAACTTGGCGTTGAGTGAGTTAGCCTCACTAAGCGCCAGAATCAACAATGGCGTTGAGTGAGGTTCACTCACTCAATGCCCTCCGCAAGAACAGCTCTGGCATTGAGTGAGCTAACCTCACTAAACGCCTTCAGCAAAACAGGTAGTGGCGTTGAGTGAGCTAACCTCACTCAACGCCAAAACAGCTACGATGTTGAGTGAGGTCCACTCACTCAATGCCTTAACACTTAACCGCAAAACCCAACGGTGGCGTTGAGTGAGTCCACCTCTCTCAACGCTAAAACAACATTGGTGTTGAGTGAGGTCAACTCACTCTACGCCAAAGTACTTACCCACAGGAAAACCCTAAACCAACGCCATCCGGAAGAGGTTAGCGGGAAAGCCGATCAATTCTCGCAGAATCTGCGGGAAAGCAGATTGATTCTCGCCGAATCGGCGGGAAAACAGATCGATTCTCGCCGAATCGGCGGGAAAACAGATCGATTCTCGCTAAATCGGCGGGAATGCAGATTGATTCGCACCGAATCGGCAGGAATCACTAACGATACTCATTGAAGTCGGCGAGAATCACTTAGTGATTCCCGTCAATTTTGACTTAGATGAATTTTCTCACTCAATCGCCTCACTACTTAGCCGCAAAAAACAGACCAAACTATGGCTTTGAGTGTGTGCACCACACTCAACGCCAAGCTCGGGCAGCATTTGGCTTTGAGTGTGTGCACCACACTCAACACCAAATCCCGAGAGCCTACCAAGACTGGATCTAACCAAAGCACTACCACAAAAATCTCCCTCTCTCTCTCTCGGCTCCACCCGCAAAAGCGCCAAACCAGAAATAAAAATCTTGAGTCTAAATGGTGAAAACAATCAGCGGGTTGAGCAAAAATAGCACAAGGAGGGGGGCTCATAAAGGGAAACTGAAGCACAGAGTTATAGCAAGCAAAAAGAGAAAAGCTTGGCTTCTATCCTAGGGCTAACCGGGTAGTTAAGAGGGGGAAGATCAAAACAGCAAGTGCAAGAACCACTTGCCTCAGTTTTTCAGCGAAGCTTCACTCGAGCCCTTCCTCTCCCTCAGCACCAGCAGCAGTAACACCTAGCCAGCACATCCCGAGCTTTAATGGCGGAAAGGGCAAAATCCGAAAATCCAAATCTCCTAAAAACCCTACGAAAATCAAATCTCATACCGTAGAAACGTAGATCTAAGAGAGAGCAATCCAAATCCGCTTTCTAAATCGAAATCCGTCCACAAACGCTCCTGGAATCGCCGTCCGAAGGGGCAGCAGGTCCGGCGGTTTCCTTTGTTTTCCGCGAACAGGAGCAGGCGACAGTTTTCGGGAAGAAGAAGAATGGACCTGCTAATTTGGCTTAAGGCTTTTAAATAAATCTAAACACGCCTAATCAGCCTTAACCGCCTCCTAAGCATCCGGTTCATTACCAAAGCTTGTGACCGCAGAAATAATCTAAATAGCTTCAAATATACACATTTGCTTTTATTATTAGCACACCCAAAATGACGCGAAAACCAAACTACCTCGGAATTCGACGAAACTCGCACTGTAGCTAAATACCCATGCTACAAATGCAATGGCGAAGTCGAAATTAACTTTTGACGAACAGAACTCGAGTTTTACCCAACCAAAGCCAAAACACAAGCATCCCCCGAGAGGCCACACCGGGTCACCCAAAATGACTCGACTTGCTAGGGAGATCTTGCTAATAGGCTACAAAATAGGCCACCCAGTTCTAAGGAGTTAAGACCACACTCCACAGATGGCACAAGCCAAGAAAACACGTCAACGTAATGCTAAACGAGAATAAAATAATCACAGAAAAAATCGGGGGCGTTATAGTGGAGTTCTGGTTCATTCGACCTAGCTCTTCACCATGGGGAGCTCCAGTGTTATTCGTCAAGAAGAAGGATGGGACTCTTCGACTGTGTATAGATTACCGGGCCCTAAACAGGCTGACAGTCCGGAATACTTATCCCTTGCCAAGGATAGACGAGCTATTTGACAAGCTGGAGGGAGCCCATTGGTTCTCAAAGCTGGATCTGAGATCGGGGTACTACCAGCTTCGCATTCGGGAGGAGGACATCCCGCGGATGGCCTTCAGCAATAGATATGGTTTGTACGAGTTTACCGTGATGCCTTTTGGGCTCACGAATACACCCTTCGCATTCATGACCTTGATGAACCGAGTGTTCGAACAGTATCTGGATGTCTTTGTTATCGTATTCATCGATGACATCCTTATCTATTCAAGGACGGAGGAGGAGCACGCGACACATCTGGCCTTGACCTTGGAGAAGCTGCGGGAGCATAAGATGTATGCCAAATACAGCAAGTGCCAGTTCTGGCTAAAGGATATGGCCTTCTTCGGCCATGTCATCAGTGGAGCAGGTTTGGTGGTAGATCCGGCGAAGGTCCAGGCAGTACGGGATTGGCCACCACTAAAGTTTGCCTCGAATGTTCGAAGTTTCTTAGGACTTGTCGGGTATTACCGGAAGTTCGTAAAGGGGTTCTCTCAGATAGCCCTTCCTCTTACGTCTTTGATGAAGAAGGAGTCCCTTTTTATTTGGACACCACAATGCGAATCTGCTTTTTAGGAGCTGAAGAATCGTCTTACCTCGGCTCCCATCCTTGCTCTTCCGTCAGGGAAGGAAGGATTCCAGGTGTACATAGATACTTCCTATCAGGGGATGGGTGCTGTTCTGATGAAGAACGGGCATGTAATAGCTTACGCCTCCCGTCAGCTGAAGCAACATGAGCAGAACTACCCCGTGCACGATTTGGAGATGGGGGCAGTCGTTTTTGCTCTTAATATCTGGCGACACTATCTCTACGGAGTTGAAAGTTCACCTAGTGTCAACTACCTTCACCTATGGGGGGGGATAGGTGACTTTACGCGTATTTGAGGAATTAAAATTGTACCTGCACAAGAAAACAAAATAACACAGCACAGAAAATAACACAGGCAATTTATAGTGGTTCCCCGATTTGGGTACGTCCACTTTCCCCCTTCGACCTATCTCCCAACCCGGGACGACTCGGTCACTTCACCAACAGGATTGAAATCCAATCCTTGCACTATCGGAAGGAACCCTTCCACACGTAGGAGTCAACACTCCTACAACACGGGTTGCACCCAACCCTATAACTAGGAACCAAATGTTCCTTTACAATGAAAAAGAAATTGGAGTGTATAAGAAATACAAACAACTTGAAGATCTAGGTGTCCCTTTACGTTAGACTACTTGTTCTTGTTGGTAACGAAAAGTCCACAACCCTTGATCTTTCTTGGAGAGAATCTCCCCGAGACCGGCGGCGACAAAGGGCGGCGGCAAGGCTCTCGGTGTTGGCGTCGGCAAATGAAAATAGCAGCTATGCAGTGGATATTCAATCTTCTTAGCGAAGTCGGCAAGGTCTTCCAACGGTCACACTAGGATCCATCGTCTCGATCGATTCGGACGGGGATGGATTTCCCTATCTCAAATCAAGAGACAAAAGATCTCTGGTTAGACGCGTGAGACGCTGTGCAAGACTTGGCTTCTATCACCGGGGATCTGGAGAAGATCGAGATCGGCTGCGGTGACTACTGCACGAGCGGCGACGAAGACGATCGGCAGAGCGGTTCGCAATTTTAGGGTTAGTCGGCGGCTCGGCTTTCGTTTTCTATATTCATGAGAACACTGTACACAAATACCTGTGTATTTATACAATAGGTCATGGAGATGACCGTTGTGGGCCCCACCAAAGCAAAGACCAAAGTCCGGTTCAAATAGCTGCAGGTAACATGGACCGGTCCAGGAATTCGGAAAAATCGCCCAAGGCAAAATCGGCGAGAATCGTAGGTGATTCTTGACGAATCGGCGAGAATCACTTACGTTTCTCGCCGAATTCTACTTGGCGAATTCAGGCTGCACAGGTTATAGAGGCCGGGGAGAATCGGCGGGAATCACATTTGATTCTCGCCGAATCGTCGAGAATGCAAAGTCATTCTCGACGAATCAGCGAGAATCACTTAGTGATTCTCGACGATTCTGCCTTTGAGAATTTTCTGACTGCGTCGAGACAGCCGGCCCAACCTGGCGAGAATCATCTAGTGATTCTCGACGACTCGTCGAGAATCACTAGTGATTCTCGACTAATCGGCGATAATCACTTAGTGATTCTTGATGATTTACACTTAGACGATTCTCATCTTCCAACCCGTGAACTGGTCTTTGGCCCATCCTTGCTCCTTGTCTGCTCTTGCTTTATCATAGCCCTGTACTTGAAATTAAGTACACCCCAATAGAGAGAGTACACGTAGGCAAACACACTGATCTGCTCAACGAGGGATTACGTCGCGCAGACCCGTGTATATTGACCCACTGCACCCTGACATTGGTGTGTACTTAGCGTGGAATAACTGCAAGCACAACTTAAAAGATTTCATCAAACACACTATTTATTTACCTTAGCTTGTTAAGGGGCTTCTTCAAATCAGGTACATTGTGGATACAATACCCAACAATCTCCCCCTATTTGAAGAAGCCTAAACCCTACAAGCTAAGGTGAATAGAGCATATAGGAATGAAAATCATAAACTTAAAATTGAGTTGAGAGAGATATTCATTACCAATTACTTGAGAGCAAACTTGGATCCACCTTAGCCTTAGCCGAGAGGGTAATCTCCCCCTTTTCGGCTTCTGCAAATCTGGGTCTGGTGCATTTGACACCATGCTCCCCCTCAGTTCTTGCACCTATGCTTACACTTGAGTTCCTGACAGATGCTCCCCCTAGATGCACGAGCCAGGAGCTTCTGGAGTCTTCATTCCTCATAGTTGAGCATCCCCAATTCAGTTTTGAAGAGACTGAACTTGGCCTCGTCTAAGGGCTTTGTGAAAATATCTGCAATCTGCTTGTCCGTGGGGACATAGCAGAGAGATGTCCTTATTCTCCACGTGCTCCCGAATGAAGTGGTATCGCACTTCAATATGCTTCGTTCTGCTGTGCGATACCGGATTGTTGGCAATAACAATTGCACTTGAGGAGACGCAGTACATTGCTACTTCCTTGAACTGGAGGTCATAGTCGGCTAACTGGTTTCTTATCTATAGGAGTTGTGCGCAATAGCTGCCAGCCGAGATGTACTCAGACTCTGCAGTGGAGGTTGCTACACAATTCTGCTTCTTGCTGTTCCATGAAATAAGCCTTCTTCCTAGGAATTGACACGCCCCGGATGTGCTTTTCCTGTCATCCCTACTCCCTGCAAAATCAGCATCTGAAAACCTATTAGCTCGACATCATTATTTCTCGGGTACCACAAGCCATGATTAGGGGTACCTTTAAGGTATCTTAGAATTCGCTTTGCAGCAATATAGTGAGATTCCTTAGTGTTCACCTGATATCTGGCCCAGACACATGTGGAGAACATGATATCCGGTCTACTGGCAGTAAGGTAGAGCAGGGATCCAATGATACTTCTGTATTTGGTTTCATCGAAAGGTTTACCTTTCTCATCCTTATCCAGAGAGATAGTGGATCCCATTGGAGTCCTCATAGAGGTTGCATTCTCCATTCCGAATTTCTTGAGGAGTTCATTTGTGAACTTCATTTGAGAGATGAAGATTCCATCCTCAGACTGTTTCACTTGAAGTCTCAAGAAATACTTTAGCTCTCCCATACTGCTCATTTCAAACTTTCCTTGCATAAGTTTAGAGAACTTTTTACAAAGATTGTTGTCCGTTGAGCCGAATATAATGTCATCGACATAGATTTGCACCTGCAAGATCTTGCCTTTGACTTCCCTAAGAAACAATGTCTTATCTATTTTTCCTCTAGAGAACTTGTTCTCAAGAAAAAAACTAGACAAGGTCTCATACCAAGCTCGAGGAGCTTGCTTTAAACCATATAGAGCTTTATTAAGAAAATATACATGATTAGGATAAGTAGGATTGACAAAACCTGGGGGTTGAGCAACGTATACTTCCTCTTTCAGGTCTCCGTTCAAGAAGGCTGATTTCACGTCCATTTGATAGACAGTGAATCCTTTATGCGAAGCATACGCCATGAACAATCTGATGGCCTCGAGCCTTGCCACTGGTGCAAAGGTCTGGTCGAAGTCAATCCCCTCCTCCTGTCGGTAACCTTGAGCCACTAGCCTGGCCTTGTTCTTTATGATGACACCATGTTCATCCAGTTTGTTTCTGATGATCCACTTGGTGCCAATCACATTCTGCTTTTGTGGTCTGGGAACTAGAGTCTAAACGTTGCATCATTCGAATTGATGCAATTCATCTTGCATGGCCAATATCCATGCAGCATCTTTGTTCGCCTCGTCAAACTTCTTTGGCTCAACCTATGACAGCAAGCTAAGATGCAAAATCTCGTTAATGGTACCTCTTCGAGTTCTGACCCCGTCACGAGGATCTCCGATGATCTGATCTCTAGGATGATCCCTCACGTGTCTGAGCTCAAAAAGTCTGGCGTAAGGAGCTTCGACTACTTCTTGGGCATCTCCTTCTTCTAAAGGATTTGCACCATTTTGATCTTCAACTTCTCCGATCGGCGTTGATGTGGAGACCTTAACGTATTTTGGAGTTGCATCTTTCTCGGGCTCATCCAGTTGTAACTTTTCGAGTCTGGCACCTGCATCTTCAGGAAGACAACTAGAAGTCTTGCAATTAAGCAAACTTCCTTCATCAAATACAAAATTTATTGATTCCTCTACCACTAGGGTTTTCTTGTTGAAAACTCTATAAGCCCGGCAATGGCTACTATAGCCCATGAATATGCCTTCGAAGCATTTTTCACCAAACTTAGTACGAGGGTACTTCCCATTATTCAGTACATAACATTTGCAGCCAAAGATCCTCAGATAGGACTTGGTTGGTTTCTTGCCTTTCAGTAGCTCATAAGGAGTCTTACGATGGCTCTTGTTGATCAACGCCCAGTTTTGTACATGACAAGCCGTATTGACAGCCTCGACCCAGAAGTATTCTGGGAGAGAAGTGTCATTCAGCATTGTCATGCACGCCTCAATCAGTGTTCTATTCCTCCTCTCCGCCACTCCATTTTGTTGAGGAGTGCGAGGGGAGGAGAACTCATGAAAGATACCAAGTTCTTCACAGAACTCTATCATAGCCCCAGACTCAAACTCTGTTCCGTGGTGACTTCTGATTTTGACCACTGAGCAGTTAAGTTCGTTCTGTATCTGCTTGACAAAACTGGTGAAGATGTCAAACGTATCAGACTTGCGCTTTAAAAAGAACACCCATGTAAACCGAGAGTGATCATCTACAATCACTAGCGTATACAACTTCCCTCCTAAGCTATGAACTTGCATTGGACCAAACAGGTCCATATGCAGAAGATAAAGACATCTAGAGGAGTCTTTGTCTGGGATGCCCTTAAAGGTAGCCCGAGTCTGCTTGCCCATCTGACATGCAGGACATGGACTATATTTAATGCACTTAATAATGGGAGCATCTCTTACTAAGTCTTTGGAAAACAGCATATTAATTGTCTTGTAATTAATGTGTGCCAATCTCTTGTGCCATTGTTCACAAAGAGATGCACTGCCTTTTGCAACGAGGCATACTGGGGTAGAAGAATCTAAACTAAGAAAATCTAAATAGAAAATATTTCTGCTCCTAATGCCAGTTAATACAGTCTCCGAAGAATCACATGATATTATTAGGCATTTATCCTTGCAGAACTTAACGTCATACCCTTTATCAGATAACTGGCTTACGCTGATCAGGTTATGATTTAACCCTTCAACATAAGCTACGTTAGTGATAGAGAGTATACCGTTGGAAATCGTACCGTAACCTCTAGTGACTCCCCGATCAAATCCCCCAAATATGACTTTGGGTCCATTCTCGACTGGAGAGTACTCCCGCAGCAGGCTTCTTGTCCCGGTCATGTGACGGGAGCATCCACTGTCCAAATACCAAATAGGAGTTTTGTTGGCCTTTGGACATTCCTACAAAACAAAATTAATTTGCCTTAGGAACCCAATCGTACTTGGGTCCTAGATTTTTCTTTAGCATACTCCCCCTCGGTTGGTTAGCCCTACGAGAGGTCGGCCTCGCATTGCCAACATGAGGAGTCTCGATATTCCTCGGATTAAACCAACAATCCATGGCAAAGTGACCAATTTAGCCACAGCACCAGCAGTCAAACCTGTTATACCTCCTCTTGGGCGCCTGCTTCACCCTTGAAATGTGGGGTTCAGCCGGGGCCGAAGACTTGGAGGTGGAGGCATCATGATGGCCACAGTCACATGACTTCTTCACCTCTTGGCTTTTCAGTGTAACAGGCTTGGCCTTAGGTGCCTGCTTCCTATTATGGCCGCTAGAGAATTGACCATAATTTCCCAAGTGGATTTCCTTATAAGGTGCCTTGAAGACACTCTCACTGAAGTTACGGGGAAAGGTCCACCCATCATACTGGCTCTTCGGCTTTGCAACCGAGGGCCTGAAGTGATGGCCATATGTTGACTCAAAGTCATGTTGGTTACAGGGAAAGCTAGGCTTTCTGAACTCAACAGGGCTAAGTGGGGCCTTTCCTTTCTCAACAGCAGAGGCTTTCTTGGCAGCCTTATTCTTCCTCTTATTCCTATTTCTCCTGGATGAGGAGCTAGATACCCCTACATGCCCCAAGCCAGCTCCTTTGGCCTGAGCAGAGAAGGTATCAACTAATGGAAGAATAGTTTTTGGCATAGAGAAGCTCTTGACGATCTTCCTTTCTACCGCAAGTAGTTCTTCCAACTTGTCGACTTCCTCCTGCTTAAGATCAAGGAGCTTAAGAGACTCTGAATGCTTTAAAGTCAGGTCCAAGTGCTCCTGTCAGAGGGAGATCAAACTGGTGATCTCTTCCCTTAGGGATACACTCTCACCTTTAAGGAATTTAACTTCCTTTTTCTCAGCCTTCAGTCTCTTTCGACATTCCACGAAAGTATTGAGCAGAAGCTCATACTTATCGAGGAGCTCAGCTTCACGGGCAGAAGGGCTATCCTCAGGGTCATCATCCTAAGACTCAGGATCAGATTCAGAGTCGGAGAGAGGGGTATGAGCTTTTACCTTCCCAGTAAATGGGGGGCAATCTCCTTCCGAGTCACAGCGACCTATTAGCCCAAAGTAGGCTTCCTCGTCATCGCTGGTGTCTGATGTGTCAGATTCACTCAGCATCTTTGGCTTCTTCGCGATGTAACTCCTCTCCTTCCTCTTGTCTCTTGAGGACCTGTGCTCCTCTCCCTTTCCCTTTTCCCTCTTGCCTTGATGGCAGTCGGCCACGACGTGTCCTGGCTTGTTACAACCAAAGCAAATAATGTTAGATGAGCGGTGTTTGTTCGGTTTGGAAACATACCTGTCAAAAGAATAGTTCTTCTTTTGATCCCTTGAAGAGGAGCCGTTTCTCTTTCTCTGATTCCTCAGCTTGAGGAACTTCTTGAATTCGCTTGTGATAAGGGAGAGGTCTTCCTCTGACAATTCTGAGTCGGAGGAGCTTGGCTCAGAGTCTTCCTCTTCATCCCTCTTCCACGTACGGGAAGAAGCGGCACCCTTGCCCTTTTTGGAATGAATGGCTTTCAGGGCCACCATCTTTTCCTTGGCCGCAGCTTTCTCTGCTTCCTCTTCAGCCTTCCTTGTGTTCAACTGAAGCTCATAGGACATGAGCTTCCCGAACAGAATCTAAGGGTCGGTTTTCGCAAGTCTGCCAAACTCGCGGATGGCGCATATCTTTGTGTCCCATTCCTTAGTGAGGGATCTAAGGAACTTATCATTGAGCTCACCGTCAGTGAACACTCTTCCGTATCCTTTGAGTGCATTGACGATCTTGAGGAAGTTTTTGAAGGTAACTCCGATCTCCTCCTTGGGCCCTTGCCTGAAGGCCTCATATTTCTGATTGAGGAAGGATCTCCGATCGTCCCTCACTTCATCCGTGCCCTCCATTAATACAATCAGGGAGCTCCAGAGATCCTTGGCTGTCCTGCAGTTGCAGAAGTTCTGCATCATAGAGTCGTCAACTGCGCTTACCAGGATGTTCTGAGCTTTCTTGTCGAGTCCGAACAGCACCATTTCGTCCTTGTCCATTTCCGAAAGTTTCTTGGGCACTTTATTGGTAGGATCAATGGTGGAGGCCTTAGTGGGAATGTAAGGTCCCTCCTCCATAATCATGAAGAGCCGGGGGTCGACTGCTTCCATGTAGAATCTGATTCTTTCCTTCCAGATAGGAAAGTTCAGTCTGGTGCACATTGGGATTTTGCCGGAGTGCTTGAGTCCGTCCATGGAGGATATCGGTCTTCTTCTTGACACTGGTGGCAGGATTCTACTCAAGGTGTGAACCTTTTTGATGAGAAACCTCCCTCTGATACCACTTGAAAGTTCACCTAGTGTAAACTACCTTCACCTATGGGGGGGATAGGTGACTTTACGCGTATTTGCGGAATTAAAATTGTACCTGTACAAGAAAACAAAACAACACAACACAGAAAATAACACAGGCAATTTATAGTGGTTCCCCGATTTGGGTACGTCCACTTTCCCCCTTCGACCTATCTCCCAACCCGGGACGACTCGGTCACTTCACCAACAGGATTGAAATCCAATCCTTGCACTATCGGAAGGAACCCTTCCACACGTAGGAGTCAACACTCCCACAACACGGGTTGTACCCAACCCTATAACTAGGAACCAAATGTTCCTTTACAATGAAAAAGAAATTGGAGTGTATAAGAAATACAAACAACTTGAAGATCTAGGTGTCCCTTTACGTTAGACTACTTGTTCTTGTAGGTAACGAAAAGTCCACAACCCTTGATCTTTCTTGGAGAGAATCTCCCCGAGACCGGCGGTGACAAAGGGCGGCGGTAAGGCTCTCGGTGTTGGCGGCGGCAACTGAAAACAACAGCTATGCAATGGAGATTCAATCTTCTTAGCGAAGTCGTCAAGGTCTTCCAACGGTCATACTAGGATCGATCGTCTCGATCGATTCGGACGGGGATGGATTTCCCTATCTCAAATCAAGAGACAAAAGATCTCTGGTTAGACGCGTGAGACGCTGTGCAAGACTTGGCTTCTATCACCGGGGATCTGGAGAAGATCGAGATCGACTGCGGTGACTACTGCACGAGCGGCGGCGAAGATGATCAGTGGAGCGGTTCGCGATTTTAGGGTTAGTCAGCGGCTCGGCTTTCGTTTTCTATATTCATGAGAACACTGTACACAAATACCTGTGTATTTATACAATAGGTCATGGAGATGACCGTTGTGGGCCCCACCAAAGCAAAGACCAAAGTCTGGTTCAAATAGCTGCAGGTAACATGGACCGTCCAGGAATTCGGAAAAATCGCCCAAGGCAAAATCGGCGAGAATCGTAGGTGATTCTCGACGAATCGGCGAGAATCACTTACGATTCTCGCCGAATTCTACTTGGCGAATTCAGGCTGCATAGGTTATAGAGGCCGGGGAGAATCGGCGGGAATCACATTTGATTCTCGCCGAATCGTCGAGAATGCAAAGTCATTCTCGACGAATCAGCGAGAATCACTTAGTGATTCTCGACGTTTCTGCCTTAGAGAATTTTCTGACTGCGTCGAGACAGCCGGCCCAACCTGGCGAGAATCATCTAGTGATTCTCGACGAATCAGCGAGAATCACTTAGTGATTCTCGATGATTTACACTTAGACGATTCTCGTCTTCCAACCCGTGAACTGGTCTTTGGCCCATCCTTGCTCCTTGTCTGCTCTTCCTTTATCATAGCCCTGTACTTGAAATTAAGTACACCCCAATAGAGAGAGTACACGTAGGCCAACACACTGATCTGCTCAATGAGGGATTACGTCGCGCAGACCCGTGTATATTGACCCACTGCACCCTGACATTGGTGTGTACTTAGCGTGGAATAACTGCAAGCACAACTTAAAAGATTTCATCAAACACACTGTCTATTTACCTTAGCTTGTTTAGGGGTTTCTTCAAATCAGGTACATTGTGGATACAATACCCAATAGGAGTACATTGCGATATCTTCTCAGACCACAAGAACTTGAAATACGTAGACACACAGAAGGAGTTAAACATCAGGCAGAGACGCTGGGTGGAGTTTCTGTCGGACTACCAGTATACCATGCACTACCATCCAGGGAAGGCAAACGTGGTCGCAGACGCTTTCAGTCGGAGAGCGAGTACAACAGGAGTAGGCCTGCAGCTGATGGCCTTGGAGTTGGTTAAATCATTTGAGGAGATTCAGATATCACTAGTGTCCGAGGATGACCCGGAGTTATACATGGAGTACCTGGGATCGATGGTTACTACTTATGATATCCGGGACCGCATCAGAGATGGGCAGAAACTGGATGTGAGAGCTGAGCCGATATTTCGAGCCTTGGAGGAAGGCACAACAGGAGATTACTCTTTGAGGGATGGTCTCCTGTGTTTCAGAGGCAGGGTATACATACCGGCAGGAGGCCAGATCCGGGAGGACATTATGACGGAAGCTCACTGCAGCTGATACTCGGTGCACCCGAGAATCACCAAGATGATAAAGGATTTGAAGAGGACAATGTACTGGCCGGGTATGAATAAGGACATTACGTACTTTGTGATGCATTGCGAGGCCTGCCAACTCATAAAGGCAGAGTGTAGGAACCCGGCAGGCTTGCTGCAGCCACTTTCGGTACTGGAGTGGAAATTTGAGGATATAGCCATGGACTTCATAAATGGGCTACCTCGATCCCGTGCGGGAAGTTACTCGATCTGGGTGATAGTGGACAGGCTAACAAAGGTGGCCAGATTCATTCTAGTGGCAAAGGACGCTCCGGTTAGTGTATTAGTACGGAGGTTCATTGAGCAGTTTGTGCGCTATCATGGGGTGCCCAAGACTATCATTTCGGATTGGGATGGGCGGTTTACATCTAGAGAGTGGAGGTCAATCCTGGCCCATCTTGGTTCTCGGTTGACATTCAGCATAGCTTTTCACCCTCAGACCGACGGGCAGACGGAGCACACCAACCGTATACAGGAAGATTTTTTGCGCCAGTGTATTTTGGACCGCGGCGAGCCTTGGGAGAGATTGCTGCCACTAGTCGAGTTTTCGTACAACAACGCCCATCAGTCCAGCATAGGCCTGGCTCCATACGAGGCGTTGTATGGAAGGAGGTACAGGACCCCACTATCATGGGTTCAGGATGAGGATCCGCAGGCACTAGTCTCAGAGTTTATGGGAGATACAGATGCTCAGATTAGATTGATCCGGGATAGGATGTTGGAAGCCCAGAGTAGGAAGGCAAAATATTACGATGCGAGGCATCGTCAGGTGGAGTTCCAGGTGGGGGACCGAGTTTTCATGAAGATACGGCCTTACAGTATCCTGGAGCGGATCGGCCCATTGGCTTATAGACTGGAGCTACCGCTAGTGTTAGTGGGATTGCATGACGTCTTCCACATCTCCTCACTATGGAGGGCTCTGCTACGGCCAGAGCAGCTGATTTCTACAGCAGACGGCCTGGTGGCCTCGGATCGGTTAGTCAATTTGGAGCCTATCAGGATCGATGACACGACAGTGCGGGTATTGCGATGTAAGAAGGTTCCATTAGTCAAGGTTTTATCGAGGAACCACGGTCAGGAGGAGCATACCTTCGAACCGCAGGTCCTGATGCGACAAAAGTATCCGGAGTTGTTCAGTCAGGTATACCTCACAATCTCTCAAGATGTTCAATTTACTTTCCTATCTTAAACCAGTAGGACTGAAATTTCAACATTAGGGGCTAATCTTTTGTTTATTGGGGTCTAAACTTTATCAATTGGACGAATTGGTCTTAGATTTGACTATCACCTTCAAACCTCACATAGCAAACATGGCATCGAGATGTAAATCTTTTGACTCTCATAGGATGTTACAAGTTTCTTTCTCCCCGATAGCAGCCTCCGTAGGCTTAACCTTTATTTAGGGGACGAAATCTTTGTTTTGTTTATTGGGATTTGTAACATCCCATTTCCAACAAAACCCCTAAAAGTGGTTTTGTCATTACAGAACCCTAGGAAACCCAATAATTGAAGTCTATCGACCAAGTTTTTGAGTCAAGGGGTGGTCACGCCCGTGACCGACCCATCACGCCCGTGAACTAGGGAGTAACCCCTTCGACGATCATCGACCTCAGAAATACGATCGACGAGCTCCGAAATTTCAACATGGGTCTGGCACGCCCGTGACCGATCCGTCACGTCCGTGACCTTAGAATGGCGTTGAGTGAGCTTAGCTCACTCACTTCCATAAGCTAGACGGCGTTGAGTGCACAGACTGCACTCAATGCCATCTTAAGTAGGCTGGATGGCGTTGAGTGAGCAGAGCTCACTCAAAGCCATAAGCTAGACGGCGTTGAGTGCACAGACTGCACTCAATGCCATCTTGAGTAGGCTGGATGGCGTTGAGTGAGCAGAGCTCACTCAACGCCATAATATAGACGGCGTTGAGTGCATGGACTGCACTCAATGCCACCTTGAGGAGGCTGGATGGAGTTGAGTGAGCAGAGCTCACTCAACGCCTTAATCTGGATGGCGTTGAGTGAGCTGAGCTTACTCAACACCATAGTCTGGAAGGGGTTCATTTTAGATGGCGTTGAGTGAGCAGAGCTCACTCAACGCCGTATCCTGGATGGCGTTAAGTGAGCAGAGCTCACTCAATGCCGCAACATGGATGTCGTTGAGTTAGCAGAGCTCACTCAACGCCGTAGCTTGTATGGCGTTGAGTGAGCTTAGCTCACTCAACGCCATTTTACTTAGACTTTTTTTCTGGCAGTTTTAGCTTGGCTGATGGTCAGCTGAACCGGGCCGGTCTAGATAGTGGGCCCAAATGCATTATTAGGTCGAATCTCTTAATAAGACCAAATTAAGTCTTGTTTTAAAAAGTGTTGACCGGTCAAGCTACGTGGTTGTCGGTTTTGAAAGCAAGGAGGAGCCACGGCCATGGCCGGAAACCGGCGTTCACAGCCATAAATGGCACTTGATGTCGTGGCCCCTTCCCCTCCTCTTTAAATGGCTGGATTTAAGTCCTCATGGGGAGAGGAGGAGTTTCCAGCCCTGCTCCAGCTATTTCGGGCTGTTTCACCTCCCCTCCACCATGAAGCATGCTCTTAAGGAAGCATTAATGGTTGGACAGCCTATACCCTCCCGCTCCCCATTTCTTCCCTTTAAAAAGGCTCCCTAGACTCAGAGATGGAGTTTCCCACCCTGACACGACGGATTGGAGCTTGTACTGTGTTGTAGAAGAATTTCGGCGATGCCACCACCGCGCCATTGGCATCCCGACGATCCGCATGCCTCCAACCCGCGAATAAGGTCCTCCCATCCTCTCTTTCTATGGGTAGATCTTATAACTCCTTATGATTGATAATCGAGCTCAACGGAGCTCGATCAGGAATGGCTCCTCTTCCTGGATTTTCCCGCAACAAATTTTCGCTTTCGGGTTCGCCGAAATCCGCCTCTCCGGCAGCCGCGCCGCCGCCCGGTGATTGCCACCACCTAAACGGAGGTGGTGGTGGCGGTGGCCGGCCAGGGAGGAGGCTGGATGGCCGGAGGCAGCGTCTGTAATGCGCTCAAGGTTTGGCCAATCGTGGCCCTAGGCTGGAGGAAGAAGATGACCCAGCACTGTTGGATCTTCTTCAAGATCTGTGCTGGATAATTATTCTCTTTCTTAAAAATGAATTTTTGCACTGAAATAACCATCACTTAGAAAAATTAAGGAAAAATACTTAGAGGCTCTATATGAGGAAACAGCCAACATAAAATTTGTAGCCCTATGGGTCTACTTTATTTTAAAATTAATTTATGTATATTTTGTCAATTTGTTTGACCAGGGCACCTCTTTTGGTGGGATCTATACCTAGAGCTAAGCAGAGACTAAAATGTGTGTCCACCCTTCATCCCTTGTCCACAGGATCTAAAATTTTGGTAGGGAGTCTAACATAGCTATACCTAAGGCCTGTCCAAAAATGAGAATTTTTGGAGAATTTGTTTCTAAAGTTTTAGAAATAATTTAATAATCTTAGTGTAAATTAATTGGATGGCTTAATGACTTCCAAACCCTCCCAAATTTTGGTGAGTGCTCCCTGGGTTCATCTTAAGGATCTGTATAATTTTTCATCTCATTTAGAGATGTTTTAGAATGGAAATGAACAAACCTAAGCTTTGCCCTATTAAGCGATTTTTTGGTAAAGAGTGTACTTTGTGATTTGAGTGGTCATATCACCTCAACAGAGGCTGAGATTTTGACCACTGACTAGGCATGATTCCTAGCACCCTCTCATGGATTTTGAGGTGGATCGGGGCAGAATTTCCCTAGGACCCAAGGCCAAACCCTAAGGATAGTCTTTTGAGGGTTGTGAAGGGCATGAGGTCAAAGGCCCTTGTATGAGCTTGAAATATGGTAGAGTGGATTCTAGAGTATCCCAAGTCCTCTGGAATTTTTTTGTAATTTATGGGATAGCACTTCAAGTCCTGATCATATAATTCATAAATCTTCCCCAATAGTGGTTTATCTATAATGATCTTTGTGGTTACTTGATCTCCATGAAATTTTGGCAGAGGTTGTTTTAGCCTAATATAATTACACTGGAATTTAATTATAATTTTTGGAGGTTTATTTTTAGTACTTTCTTTACAGGATTTTAGTAATGCAATTCTATTCAAAAATTGATTCAGAGGTTATATATTGTTGGAAAATTATGTAACTTTATCAGTAGAGTTATGAGGTCAACACATTAATGTATAAATTAATTCATAATTTTTAGATGGATATTTGCAGAGGTTGCTTTGTATAGTTAAGAAAGAGGGTTATATTTCTAAATTAGATTTTGAGGTTAATACTCACTGAAAAATTTGGAAACCTTGTCAGTATTACTTTTAGGGCATGACAGCTATACTTGAATTTTCTTGGAATTTTTGAAAGCTTATTTATAGCATTTACTTCTCTAAGTGGTTAATTGGTGAATATGTTCACAATTAAGGATCAAGGTTTTAAATATAGTAAAATTTCAGAGAGATTTGAATTTACTGCCAAATTACTGCCTAGTATTTATCATAATTTTGTGGGGCTTTAATCATACCTAAAAAGGGTACTTCATGTTCAAATCACCAATGGTTTTGTTTTGTAGGAAATTAATTAAACACCAAATAAATTAAGAAAATTATAAATTTCTGAACCTAGGCTAATCATGTCATGATAGACTCCCAATAAATAACTTAAGGCTTTTGGATGAATATTTGGAGAAACTCCTATCATGTACATCATATAGAATAGGATGGTCTACATATAGTAAAACCGCAGAAACTGAACAAGAGTGGGTAATGAACTTGGGGAGATGGAATCTTGGTAGTTTGCTAGTTTGGAAAGGGTAAGTTAAATTAAGTTCATTATTTGAAGTCAGGATGAGTAGAGTGTGAGATTGGCTAGTGTTAAGTGGTGTTCGGGACCGACGAAAGATCGTCTAACCCGGTTAGAGAGGAAGGTTAAAAATAACACTAGGTTAGTCTATCGTAATATGAGAAAGGAATAGGTAAGGGAATCAACCAATAAAAATAAGTTCCTTGCGAAAGGGAACGATGGGATTCAGCTACCATCATAGTTCGTAGTGCCCTTGTAGAGCCCTTCACGGGGTATACCGGGGGCAGTCCTGGGCTAACGTAAACAGTAGGAATAATAAACCAAAAGAGCAACTAGTATAACTAGGGTTGTACATTCACACACTCTGGTAGTTAGAGAGGTAGATTAGGTTGGTTTGATTATCATTCAGTCGGTAGTTTCTGAAGGTAGATTCACGGACGGGACAGTCCGGGGAGCCGAGGGCTCGAGGGTTTAAATATATAATAAGGTGGTGGGTCTTTGGTATTTGACTATTGTTCACACCGACGTCGGTACATAGACTCAGCGGCGTGGGAAACTTAGCCAAAGAAAGTCTGGTGGATACAGCCAGCATTAGTACGCGGATACTCTAGGTTGTGTTCTTCTATGGGCATACGGAAGGGCTAGGCCCGGTAGTGTGGATACCCGCCTAGGAGTGGTGGGCCCGACCCACTATCTCCGTTTGCCACTACGAAGGTTCCTCGGAGTGAAGCTTGCTACCCGAACAGGGGGAACTAAAGGTCTGTGCGCATAGAGTCGTGTGCGTGAGTTGCACTTGCATGAATCATGGCATAGCATATCACTACACTCATATTTACAAACAACTGATACCCCAACATATAAATCGGTATGGGACTTTTTATACAATGGGAGCCTTGCAGAAGACCCCTTAACTTATTAGTTTGTATGGGCTTTCATATAAGTTAAGGTTACTTACTTACAAACTTGTTTTTTGTTGTCTTCTTATATATATACTGCTTACTATATGTTTACCTTACTGCTCACTATCGTAGAACTGCTAGTTGTAATTTATTTCAATTAGTTGTTTATAAACCATGAATAATTTGTTAGACTAGTTCCACTGTCATCCGTTTGATTATTCTCCACCTTTGTAGCTTCCCTTTCCTCCTCTCCACTCAGTGCCCAGGAGCCGTGGGGGAGGGGGAGGGGATGATAGGGCTTAGTATTTATGACTAATGGTTTTCGAACCACAACATTACAGGAGCTTAGGATGGGAGACAGGGGCTAGCAGTCCATGGACAAGCACCAGCGGAGTACGGTGCGCATGGAGGTGGGCCTGTCTAGTTCCGGAGAGCCTGCGACCAGCTCCGTGAGTGTTTAGTATTTTTATAGCTTCCGCGATGAGTGATTTGTAGTGAGGACTCTGATGTAACGGGCACGCGCCCGTTTATATATTTCATCTGTAATGTTCTTTCGCAGTACTCTATTTTCTATATATTGATGGACATGCTGTGATTTTTGTTCATATATGATTCTTTGGACATGTTTACATTTAGTGTATTCACTTACTTCTCTCTCTTTGTGATCAAAAAAGGCCGGTAGAGTTGGCATTTGGTAGTGGCGGCCTCTCCGAGTGTTGGTGCCACCGCAAAGCGGCAATTCTGGGCATAAGACCCCGATGGTTTAAAAAGGGGTCTTATAGGTAGCCCTTGGAAGATTTAAGGAAATTAATTAAATGCCAGATAAATTAGGAAAATTACAATTTTCTGTATTTAGTCTATTTGTGCCATGATAAGTCTCTAGTAAAAAATTTTGGACATTTGGATGATTATTTGGGTTATCTACTATTCGGTTCGAAATATAGCTTAGGTTGGTCTGCATTCGGCTAATTGGGTTATTTGCAATAGGATATGATTGGACATGGTGAAGGAGTTAGTCATTTTGCTAGGTTGGATAGATGTGGATGAGTTCACCATAAGAGGATAGGAAGAGTAGTGAGAAATGGTTAGGCAAGAGTTTAGGTGGTGCTGGGACCGACGAAAGATCGTCTTATCCCGTGGAGTGGGAAGGTCAAAATCACCCTAGGATAGATCTAGCGTAATATGAAATGGGAATGGGTAAGGGAAGCAACCAATAACTAAAAGTGCCTTGCGAAAGGGAACGATGGGCTTTAACTACCATCATAGTTCCTAGTGCCCTTTGAGAACCCTTCACGGGGTATACCGGGGGCAGTCCTAGGCTAACGTAAACTGTAGGAGTGATAAACTGTAAAGAGCAACTAGCATAACTAGGAATTAACTTTCACTCGCCTTGATGTCTCGGAATGTTAGGTTGGTTCATGAGGGCTGATGCCCTGGGGGATTTGGAGATGGGCAGGTTGGCCCGGTGAGCTTTGGCTCGGTGGGAAAGGTATTAATATTGCATGTGCATAAGTTATAAGGTGGTGGGCCCTCGGTGTTAGTGGTCGATTCACCGACGCTAATGCGTTGGCACGGCAAGTGTAGTTAGCACTTCGCCAATATAAGTCCGGTGCGCAAGCCGGCAAGAGTACGCAGGAGTCCGCTTCGTGCACCAAGCGTTGAGGCGTATGATAGGTCTGACCGGTAGTGCTTTACTGGTTTAGAGGTGGGCGAGGCCCAACCCACCGCTTCCGTCTGCCACTACGGAGGTATCCTGGGAGGTGAGGTTCCAGAAAGGGGGAACTAAAGGTCTGTGTACACAGAGTCGGGTGGGTGAGTTACACTTGCATGATCGTATCATACCCACTTGCATGTCATAACATAATCATTGCATATAACCCCTATCACATATTGTGTAAGTGGTATGAGATGCTTACACAGTAGGACTTGCAAAACGACCCCTTAGTCTATAAGCTTGTGTGAGTAATTTAATAAATTAAAGTTAAATTCTTTATATATATACTGCTGTTAATAACTGACACCCCAACGTATAAATTGGTATGGGACTCTTTATGCGATGGGAGCCCTACAGAAGATCCCTTGGCTTATGCGTTTTCTCACATAAGTTAAGGTTACTTTTCATACTTTACTTTACTGCCACATGTACTATAAAATTGCTAGTATAGGTCTGTTGTCATCTATTTCTTGATTAATCTCCACCTTCAAGTCCTCCCCTTTCTTCCTCTCCGCTCGGTGCCTAGGGGCCATGGGGGAATGGGTGGGTGATGATAGGACTTAGTCTTATAGACTAACGGTTTTCGGAACACATAATTTAGGGGATTGTGGAGCCCAGCATAGCGGAGCAGCCCCGGAGGTCGGCCCGTTTGGAGATTGGGCAGTCTAGCTCAGGAATTAAGACAGTTGGGACTGTGAGTCCCTGATTCCAGTAGTGATTTATTTTGCTTCCGCTTGAGTGACTATGTAGTGAGGATTTGATGTATCGGGCTTAAGCCCTTATTTTCAGCACTTTTAAATTTTGTGGACTTCGTGGAGATTTTATTACTCTTATGTGATTTTATCGTGGACATTTGGTTAGAGTTTTTTACTTCACTTGTGATTACTCTACTTGGTTGCTTTTCCGTGATCGAATCGGCCGGCAGAATCTGCATTTCGCGGTGATGACCCTTTAGGGCGTGAAGGTGTCCCCGCAAAGTGGCAGTTCTGGGCCTAAGACCCCGGTGTTTGAAAAAAAATGGGGTCTTACAAGTGGTATCAGAGGAACCTCGATCGGAAAAGTACCAATCCACAAATCCCTGGATCACCCCACGCAGGTTTAGTTTGAGGACAAACTAAGCAACGAAAGCGTGGTGTGCCAATGTGGGGAATCACATGTAATTGTCCACTGCTAATTAGGCTTGAGTTAATTTCTTACAGATGGTTTTTGGTATGCAGACTCCAGCATAGCCTACACCACAGTGCGGAGTCCAGCAGACTCCGAATATTGCAACACCTCCCCCGATACCCACTTTGTTCCTACCGTCAGAGATGGGGCAGACTCTCACAGCCATTCTAGAGGCTTTCAGGGCTTAGCAAGTTTCGGTCCCTCAGCCAAACCCGGGGGCCAGCTGGCTGAGCATCTTCCGAGGACTCTCTCCCCCATCCTACTTACGGATAGAGGCAGCTGTCCGGACGGAAGAATGGTTGGACATTATGTACGAGATGTTGACCGGGATACGGTGCCCCTGGGAGGAGAGAGTGTCATTGGTGGTGTTGGGTATTGTATCCATAATGTACCTGATTTGAAGAAGCCCCTGTACAAGCTAAGGTAAATAGACAATGTATTTGATGAAATATTTCTAGTTGTGCTTGCAGTTATTCCATGCTAAGTACACACCAATGTCAGGGTGCAGTGGGTCAATATACACGGGTCTGTGCAACGTAATCCCTCGTTGAGCAGATCAGTGTGTTGGCCTACGTGTACTCTCTCTATTGGGGTGTACTTAATTTCAAGTACAGGGCTATGATAAAGCTAGAGCAGACATGGAACAAGGATGGGCCAAAGACCATCTCACGGGTTGAAAGACGAGAATCGTCTAAGTGTAAATCGTCGAGAATCACTAAGTGATTCTCACCGATTCGTCGAGAATCACCAGTGATTCTCGACAAGTCGTCGAGAATCACTAGTTGATTCTTGCCGGGTTGGGCCGGCTGTCTCGACGCAGTCAGAAAAATCATCTAAGGCAGAATCGTCGAGAATCACCATGTGATTCTCGCCGATTCGTCGAGAATGACATTGCATTATCGACGAGTCGGCGAGAATCCAAGGTGATTCCCACCGATTCTCCCCGGCCTCTATAACCTGTGCAGCAAGAATTCTCTAAGTAGAATTCGGCGAGAATCGTAAGTGATTCTCGCCGATTCGTCGAGAATCACTCGCGATTCTCGCCGAATTTGACTTGGGTATTTTTCCAACTCTGTCTGGACCGGTCCACGTTATCTGCGGGATTTTGAACCGGACTTTGGTCTTACTACTGGTGGGGCCCACAACGGTCATCTCTTGACCTAGTGTATAAATACTCTGTATTTGTGAACAATATACACACAGACGAGATACGAAATAGAGCGGCCGACTAACCCTAATCTCGTGAACTTGCTCCGCCTCCGTCGCCGCAGCCGATCACCGAAGCCGATCTCGATCTCCTCCAGATCCTCGGTGATAGAAGCCAAGTCCTGTACAGCGTCTCACGTGTCTATCCAGAGATCTTTTGTCTCTTGATTTGATATAGGGAAATCTTTCCCCGTCCGAATCGATCGAGACGATCGATCCTCGTGTGACCGTTGGTAGACCTTACCGACTTCGCTAAGAAGATTGGATCTCCAGTGCTTTACTGCTGTCTTCAGTTGCCGCCGCCATCACCGAGAGCCTCGCCGCCGCTCGTCGCCGCCGCCGGTCTCGGGGAGATTCTCTCCAAGTGAGATCTAGGGTTGTGGACTCTTCGTTGACTTCAAGAACACGTCGTCGAACGAAGAGGGACACCTTAGTCTCCATACGTTGTTTGTATTTCTTACAAGCTATTTTCAATTCTTTGTAAAGGACCGATTGGTTTCTAGTTGTAGGGTTGGGTGCAACCTGTGTTGTGGGAGTGTTGACTCCTACGTGTGGAAGGGTTCCTTCCGTTAGTGCAAGGATTAGATTTCAATCCTATTGGTGAAGTGACCGAGTCGTCCCTGGTTGGGAGATAGGTCGAAGGGGGAAAGTGGACGTACCCAAATCGGGGAACCACTATAAATTGCTTGTGTACTTTCTGTGCTGTGTTGTTTTGTTTTCTTGTGCAGGTAAAACTTTAATTCCGCAAATACGCTGCAAAGACACCTATTCCCCCCCCCCATAGGTGTAAGTAGTTGACACTAAGTGGACTTTCAAGTGGTATCAGACCAAGGTTACTCATCAAAAAGGTTCACACCTTGAGTAAAATCCTGCCACCAGTGTCAAGAAGAAGACCGATATCTTCCATGGACGGACTCAAGCACTCCGGCAAAATCCCAGTATGCACCAGACTGAACTTTCCTATCTGGAAGGAAAGAATCAGATTCTACATGGAAGCAGTCGACCCCCGGCTCTTCATGATAGTGGAGGAGGGACCTTACATTCCCACCAAGGCCTCCACCATTGATCCAACCAGGAAAGTGCCCAAGAAACTTTCGGAAATGGACAAGGAAGAAATGGTGCTGTTCGGACTCGACAAGAAAGCTCAGAATATCCTGGTAAGCGCAGTTGACGACTCTATGATGCAGAACTTCAGCAACTGCAGGACAGCCAGGGATCTCTAGAGCTATCTGATCGTCCTAATGGAGGGCACAGATGAAGTGAGGGACGATCGGAGATCCCTCCTCAATCAGAAATATGAGGCCTTCAGGCAAGGGCCAAAGGAGGAGATCGGAGTCACCTTCGAAAACTTCCTCAAGATCGTCAATGCACTCAAAGGATATGGAAGAGTGTTCACTGACGGTGAACTCAATGATAAGTTCCTTAGGTCCCTCACTAAGGAATGGGACACAAAGATCTGCGACATCCGCGAGTTTGGCAGACTTACGGAAACTGATCCACAGATTCTGTTCGGGAAGCTCATGTCCTATGAGCTTCAATTGAACAAAAGGAAGGCTAAAGAGGAAGCAGAGAAAGCCGCGGCCAAGGAAAAGACGGTGGCCCTGAAAGCCATTCAATACAGAAAGGGCAAGGGTGTCGCTTCTTCCCGTGCGTGGAAGAGGGATGAAGAGGAAGACTCTGAGCCAAGCTCCTCCGGCTCAGAGTTATCTGAGGAAGATTTATCCCTTATCACACAGGAATTCAAGAAGTTCCTCAAGCTGAGGAATCAGAGAAAGAGAAACGGCTCCTCCTCAAGGGATTAGAAGAAGAACTATTCCTCTGACAGGTATGTTTCCAATCCGAACAAACACCGCTCTTCTGACATTATATGCTTTGGTTGCAACAAGACAGGACATGTCGTGGTCGACTGCCATCAAGGCAAGAGGGAAAAGGGAAAGGGAGAGGAGCACAGGTCCTCAAAAGACAAGAAGAAGGAGAGGAGTTACATCACAAAGAAGCCAAAGACGCTGAGTGAATCTGACATGTCAGACACCAGCGATGATGAGGAAGCCTACTTTGGGCTAATGGGTCGCTCTGACTCAGAAGGAGAATGCCCCCCATTTACTGGGAAGGTAAAAGCTCAGACCCCTCTCTCCGACTCTGACTCTGATCCTGAGTCTCAGGATGATAACCCTGAGGATAGCCCTTCTGCCCTTGAAGCTGAGCTCCTCGATAAGTATGAGCTTCTGCTCAATACATTCCTGAAATGTCGAAAGAAACTGAAGGCTGAGAAAAAGGAAGTTAAATTCCTTAAAGGTGAGAGTGTATCCCTGAGGGAAGAGATCACCAGTTTGATCTCCCTCCGACAGGAGCACTTGGACCTGACTTCAAAGCATTCAGAGTCTCTTAAGCTCCTTGATCTTAAGCAGGAGGAAGTCGACAAGTTGGAAGAACTACTTGCGGCAGAAAGGAAGATCGTCAAGAGCTTCTCTATGCCAAAAACGGTTCTTCCATTAGTTGATACCTTCTCTGCTCAAGCCAAAGGAGCTGGCTTGGGGCATGTAGGGGTATCTAGCTCCTCATCCAGGAGAAACAGGAACATGAGGAAGAATAAGGCTGCCAAGAAAGCCTCTGCTGATGAGAAAGGAAAGGCCCCACTCAACCCTGTTGAGTTCAGAAAGCCTAGCTTTCCCTATAACCAACATGACTTTGAGTCAACATATGGGCATCACTTCAGGCCCTCGATTGCAAAGCCGAAGAGCCGATATGATGGGTGGACCTTTCCCCGTAACTTCAGTTAGAGTGTCTTCAAGGCACCTTATGAGGAAATCCACTTGGGAAATTATGGTCAATTCTCTAGCGGCCATAATAGGAAGCAGGCACCTAAGGCCAAGCCTGTTACACTGAAAAGCCAAGAGGTGAAGAAGTCATGTGACTGTGGTCATCATGTTGCCTCCACCTCCAGGTCTTCGGCCCCAGCTGAACCCCATGTTTCAAGGGTAAAGCAGGCGCCCAAGAGGAAGTATAACAGGTTTGACTGCTGGTGCTGTGGCAAAATTGGTCACTTTACCGTGGATTGTTGGTTTAATCCAAGGTATAACGAGACTCCTTATGTTAGCAATGCGAGGCCGACCACTCGTAGAGTTAACCAATCAAGGGGGAGTATGCTAACAAGGAATCTAGGACCCAAGTCCGATTGGGTTCCTAAGGCAAATTAATTCTGTTTTGCAGGGATGTCCAAAGGCCAACAAAACTCCTATTCTGTATTTGGACAGTGGATGCTCCCGTCACATGACCGGGACAAGAAGCCTGCTGAGGGAGTACTCTCCAGTCGAGGATGGACCCAAAGTCATATTTGGGGGATCTGATCAGGGAGTCACCAGAGGTTACGGTACGATTTCCAACGGTATACTCTCTATCACTAACGTAGCTTATGTTGAAGGGTTAAATCATAACCTAATCAGCGTAAGCCAGTTATGTGATAAAGGGTATGACGTTAAGTTCTGCAAGGATAAATGCCTAATAATATCATGTGACTCTTCGGAGACCGTATTAACAGGCATTAGGAGCAGAAATATTTTCTGTTTAGATTTTCTTAGTTTAGATTCTTCTACCCCAGTATGCCTCGTTGCTAAAGGCAGTGCATCTCTTTGTGAACAATGGCACAAGAGATTGGCACACATTAATTACAAGACAATTAATATGCTGTTTTATAAAGACTTAGTAAGGGATGCTCCCATTATGAAGTGCATCAAAGATAGTCCATGTCCTGCATGTCAGATGGGCAAGCAGACTCGGGCTACCTTTAAGGGCATCCCAGACAACGATTTCTCTAGATGTCTATATCTTCTGCACATGGACCTGTTTGGTCCAATGCAAGTTCATAGCTTAGGAGGGAAGTTGTATATGCTAGTGATTGTAGATGATCACTCTCGGTTTACGTGGGTGTTCTCTTTAAAACGCAAGTCTGATACGTTTGACATCTTCACCAGTTTTGTCAAGCAGATACAGAACGAACTTAACTGCTCGGTGGTCAAAATCAGAAGTGACCACGGAACAGAGTTTGAGTCTGGGGCTATGACAGAGTTCTGTGAAGAGCTTGGTATCTTTCATGAGTTCTCCTCCCCTCGCACTCCTCAACAGAATGGAGTGGCGGAGAGGAGGAATAGAACACTCATTGAAGCGTGCACGACAATGTTGAATGACACTTCTCTCCCAGAATACTTCTAGGCCGAGGCTGTCAATACGGCCTGTCATGTACAAAACCGGGCGTTGATTAATAAGAGCCATCATAAGACTCCTTATGAGCTACTAAAAGGCAAGAAACCAACCATGTCCTATCTGAGGATTTTTGGCTGCAAATGTTATGTACTGAATAATGGGAAGTACCCGCGTACTAAGTTTGGTGAAAAATGCTTCGAAGGCATATTCATGGGCTATAGTAGCCACAGCCGGGCTTATAGAGTTTTCAACATGAAAACCCTAGTGGTAGAGGAATCAATAAATGTTGTATTTGATGAAGGAAGCTTGCTTAACTGCAAGACTTCTAGTTGTCTTCCTGAAGTTGCAGGTGCCAGACTCGAAAAGCTACAACTGGATGATCCCGAGAAAGATGCAACTCCAAAATATGTCAAGGTCTCCACATCAACGCCGATCGGAGAAGTTGAAGATCAAAATGAGGCAAATCTTTTAGAAGAGGGAGATGCCCAAGAAATAGTCGAAGCTCCTGATGCAAGACTTCTAGAGCTCAGACACGTGAGAGATCATCCCAGAAATCAAATCATTGGAGATCTCTGAGACGGTGTCAGAACTCGCCGAGGTACTCTTAACGAGATCTTGCATCTTAGCTTTCTGTCACAGGTGGAGCCAAAGAAGTTCGACGAAGCGAAAAAAGACGCATCGTGGATTTTGGCCATGCAAGAGGAGCTGCATCAATTCGAAAGATGCGAAGTCTGGACGCTGGTTCCCAGACCGAAGACGCAAAATTTGATTGGCACCAAGTGGATCTTCAGAAACAAGTTGGATGAACATGGAGTCATCATCAAGAACAAAGCCAGACTGGTGGCTCAAGGATACAGACAGGAGGAGGGGATTGCCTTTGACCAGACATTTGCACCAGTTGCACGGCTCGAGGCAATCCGGCTATTCCTAGCCTATGCCTCTCACAAAGGATTCACAGTCTATCAGATGGACGTGAAATCGGCTTTCTTGAATGGAGATTTGAAAGAGGAAGTATACGTTGCTAAACCTCCAGGTTTTGTCAATCCTACTTATCCTAATCATGTATATTTTCTTAATAAAGCGCTATATGGCCTAAAACAAGCACCTCGAGCTTGGTATGAGACATTGTCTAGTTTTCTTCTTGAGAACAAGTTCTTTAGAGGAAAAATAGATAAGATATTGTTTCTCAGGGAAGTCAAAGGCAAGATTTTGCTGGTGCAAATCTATGTTGATGAAATTATATTCGGCTCAACGGACAACAATCTTTGCAAAAAGTTTTCCAAACTTATGCAAGGAAAGTTTGAAATGAGCAGTATGGGAGAGCTGAAGTATTTCTTGGGACTTCAAGTGAAACAGTCTGAGGAAGGAATCTTCATTTCTCAGACGAAGTTCACAAATGAACTCCTCAAGAAATTCAGAATGGAGAATGCAACCTCTATGAGGACTCCAATGGGATCCACCATGTCTCTGGATAAGGATGAGAAAGGGAAACCTTTTGATGAAACCAAATACAGAAGCATCATTGGATCTCTTCTCTATCTTACTGCGAGTAGACCGGATATCATGTTCTCCACATGTGTTTGTACCAGATATCAAGTGAACACTAAGGAATCTCATTATGTCGCTGCAAAGCGAATTCTCAGATACCTTAAAGGTACCCCTAATCTTGGCTTATGGTACCCGAGAAGCAATGATGTCGAGCTAATAGGGTTTTCAGATGCTGATTTTGCAGGAAGTAGGGATGACAGGAAAAGCACCTCCGGGACGTGTCAATTCCTCGGAAGAAGGCTTATTTCATGGAACAGCAAGAAGCAGAATTGTGTAGCAACCTCCACTGCAGAGTCTGAGTACATCTCGGCTGGCAGCTGTTGCGCACAACTCCTATGGATAAGAAACCAGTTAGCCGACTATGACCTCCAGTTCAAGGAATTACCGATGTACTGCGACTCCTCCAGTGCAATTGCTATTGCCAACAATCTGGTATTGCACAGCAGAACGAAGCATATTGAAGTGCGTTACCATTTCATTCGGGAGCACGTGGAGAATAAGGACATCTCTCTCTGCTATGTTCCCACTGACAAGCAGATTGCAGACATTTTCACAAAGCCCCTTGACGAGGCCAAGTTCAGTATGTTCAAAACTGAATTGGGGATGCTAAACTACGAAGAATGAAGACTACAGGAGCTCAAGGCTCATGCGTCTAGGGGGAGCCTCTGCTAGGAATTTAGTAAAAGCAAAGGTACAAGAACTGAGGGGGAGCATGGTGTCACATGCTTCAGTCCCCGATTTGCAGAAGCCGAAAAGGGGGAGATTACCCTCTCGGCTAAGGCTAAGGTGGCTCCATGTTTGCTCTCAAGAAATTGGTAATGAATATCTCTCTCAACTCAATTTTAAGTTTATAATTTTCATTCTTATATGCTCTATTCACCTTAGCTTATAGGGTTTAGGCTTCTTCAAATAGGGGGAGATTGTTGGGTATTGTATCCACAATTTACCTGATTTGAAGAAGCCCCTGTACAAGCTAAGGTAAATAGATAATGTATTTGATGAAATATTTCTAGTTGTGCTTGCAGTTATTCCATGCTAAGTACACACCAATGTCAGGGTGCAGTGGGTCAATATACACGGGTCTATGCAACGTAATCCCTCATTGAGCAGATCAGTGTGTTGGCCTACGTGTACTCTCTCTATTGGGGTGTACTTAATTTCAAGTACATGGCTATGATAAAGCTAGAGCAGACATGGAGCAAGGATGGGCCAAAGACCATCTCACGGGTTGAAAGACGAGAATCGTCTAAGTGTAAATCATCAAGAATCACTAAGTGATTCTCACCGATTCGTCGAGAATCACCAGTGATTCTCGACGAGTCGTCGAGAATCACTAGTTGATTCTTGCCGGGTTGGTCCTGCTGTCTCGACGCAGTCAGAAAAATCATCTAAGGCAGAATCGTCGAGAATCACCAAGTGATTCTCGCCGATTCGTCGAGAATGACTTTGCATTCTCGACGAGTCGGCGAGAATCCAAGGTGATTCCCACCGATTCTCCCCGGCCTCTATAACCTGTGCAGCAAGAATTCTCTAAGTAGAATTCGGCGAGAATCGTAAGTGATTCTCGCCGATTCGTCGAGAATCACTCGCGATTCTCGCCGAATTTGACTTGGGTATTTTTCCAACTCTATCTGGACTTGTCCACGTTATTTGCGGGATTTTGAACCGGACTTTGGTCTTACTACTGGTGGGGCCCACAACGGTCATCTCTTGACCTAGTGTATAAATACTCTGTATTTGTGAACAGTATACACACAGACGAGATACGAAACAGAGCGGCCGACTAACCCTAATCTCGCGAACTTGCTCCGCCTCCGTCGCCGCAGCCGATCACCGAAGCCTATCTCGATCTCATCCAGATCCTCGGTGATAGAAGCCAAGTCCTGCACAGTGTCTCACGTGTCTATCCAGAGATCTTTTGTCTCTTGATTTGAGATAGGGAAATCTTTCCCCGTCCGAATCGATCGAGACGATCGATCCTCGTGTGACCGTTGGTAGACCTTGCCGACTTCGCTAAGAAGATTGGATCTCCAGTGCTTTGCTGCTGTCTTCAGTTGCCGCCGCCAACACCGAGAGCCTCGCCGCCGCTCATCGCCGCCGCCGGTCTCGGGGAGATTCTCTCCAAGTGAGATCTAGGGTTGTGGACTCTTCGTTGATTTCAAGAACACGTCGTCGAATGAAGAGGGACACCTTAGTCTCCATACGTTGTTTGTATTTCTTACAAGCTATTTTCAATTCTTTGTAAAGGACCGATTGGTCTCTAGTTGTAGGGTTGGGTGCAACCCGTGTTGTGGGAGTGTTGACTCCTACGTGTGGAAGGGTTCCTTCCGTTAGTGCAAGGATTGGATTTCAATCCTGTTGGTGAAGTGACCGAGTCGTCCCTGGTTGGGAGATAGGTCGAAGGGGGAAAGTGGACGTACCCAAATCGGGGAACCACTATAAATTGCTTGTGTACTTTCTGTGCTGTGTTGTTTTGTTTTCTTGTGCAGGTAAAACTTTAATTCCGCAAATACGCTGCAAAGACACCTATTCCCCCCCCCCCCCCCGCCCATAGGTGTAAGTAGTTGACACTAAGTGGACTTTCAGGTGGTCTCTTGCTTGGAGTCTCACGCCAAGAGATGGTGGAAGACGTTGCTGGACACGGCTTTTGCGGATATGGAGATTGCAGAGATTACATGGGAGGAGTTCAGGGCTGCATTACTGGAGCATTTTGTTCCACAGTTGGCTAAGGATGAACTGGAGGACAGGTTCCTACAGCTGAAGCAGGGCAATAAGACAGTGGTAGAGTACAGCCGGGAGTTCAACCATTTTGCCCAATTTGCGGACTTCTATCAGCTGGATGAGGCAGTATACATCAAGAGGTTCTATAATGGCCTGCGGGAGGACTTGAGGGAGGCCCTACTATTCATATCTGACAGGCCAATACCTCGGATGTTAGAGATGGCCAAGAGTATAGAGGCTGATTGGCAAGCTACTTGGGGCCAGAAACGGCCAGCGGAGGATCATGGTCGAGGAGCAAGGAACGATTTTAGATGAGCCCGTATCATGGACGGGAGAAGGGTCGAGGACCAACCTCGTTAGGAGGCAAGAAAGGAAACAAGGGAGCCAGTGGTGGTTGCTCCACCACCTCTTCAGACACGGGAGGGCCAGAGACCCGGGGGAATGGCATATCCCCCGCCAGAGTGCTTCCACTGCCATTAGGTTGGTCACATCCGTAGAAATTTCCCTATGAGAGGGGCACCCCCACCACCTCCACTGGCTGCCCAGATAGCGCAGTATTTTGGAGGTCGAGGTCGTGGCCGAGGACGTGGATACCAGGGGGGAGATCGTAGACAAGAAAGGGAGCAGGTGTATGCTTTGGACCTTGCGTAGCCTCGGAACCCAGAGCAGGTCATAGTAGGTACGCCGAGATGTTTAATTGTTTAAAAAGAATTCTCCCTTTCTCAGTTGACAAATTTGTAAAACTGCACTAGATAGAATAAATAGGAAAGGAAAACTCGTTATTGAATCCTAAGACATTTAACCACCCCATGTATAGTCTTCATCAGCGGCAAGCCTGCCCGCACGCTTTTCGATAACGGAGCTTCTCACTCCTTCGTGTTGGAGACGTTCATAGAAGGATTGGAAGGCGTGGAGTGATTCACGGGCTCGGAGATGAGGGTGCGACTACCCGATGGATCTTAACTCCTTACCTCAGACCACTGCAACTTTGAGGTAGAAATTAGTGGAAAGGCGTTTGAGGCTCCAGCGATGCTTTTGAAGTTGACGGACTACGACTTGATCCTGGGTATGGTATGGCTGCACTGGAACATGGCCCAGATTAATTTCCAAGCAAAGAGGATCACCGTGAGGCACGTGGACTCTTTCATTATCATCGAAGATATAAGGCCTGCCTCTCGTATACTCTTATCTTCAGTACAGGTCGTAAAGGCCCATCTGCAGGGAGAGGAGGTTTATCAGATTCTATTTGAGATGACGGAGGTCAAGGAGTCTGTGACAGACATCCCAATGGTGCGAGATTTTGTTGGCGTCTTTCCAGAGAAACTGCAAGGACTACCTCCGCACCGAGAGTAGGACTTCCAGATACAACTTGTGTCGGGGGCCAAGCCGGCATCTAGGGCCCCTTACCGGATGCACCCGAAAGAGTTGATATAGTTCCGAAGTTAGGTGCAGGAACTAGTAGAGGCAGGGTTTGTCCGGCCAAGATCTTCACCGTGGGGAGCCCCGGTGCTATTCGTCAAGAATAAGGATTGAAGTCTCCGCTTGTGTATTGATTATCGAGCTCTAAATAGACTAACGGTCCGGAATACATACCCGCTTCCACGGATTGACGAGTTGTTTGATCAACTGGAAGGAGCGCATTTCTTCTCGAAAATTTACTTGAGGTCAGGTTATTACCAGCTACGGATTCGAGAGGAGGACATTCTGAATACCGCCTTCAGTAGTAGATACAGACTGTTTGAGTTTACTGTGATTCCCTTCGGGCTTACAAATACGAGGTCAGCATTTACAAGCCTCATGAACAGGGTATTCGAGGAGTATTTGGATGTATTTGTCATCGTATTTATTGACGACATCCTCATCTACTCAAGGACGGAGGAGGAGCATACACGACACCTGACTTTGACTCTAGAGAGGCTACGGGAGCACCAACTGTATGTGAAGTTCAGCAAATGCTAGTTTTGGTTAAAGGAGGTGGCCTTCTTAGGTCATATTATCAGCGGTGCTGGGTTGGTAGTAGACCCGGCCAAGATTCGGGCAGTGCAGGATTGGCTACCGTTGAAGACAGCCACGGAAGTACCGAGCTTCTTGGGATTTGCCGGATATTACCGGAAGTTCATCGAAGGATTCTCCCGAATTGCACTCCTTCTTACATCTCTGACGAAGAAGGATTCCCTTTTCGTTTGGACGCCACAGTATGAGGAAGCCTTTGTGGAGTAAAAAGGTCGTCTTACCTCGGATCCCATTCTCGCTCTTTCGTCGGGAAGGGAGGGATTCTAGGTGTACACGGATGCCTCCTACAGAGGGATGGGTGACGTTTTGATGCAGAACGAGCACGTAATAGCCTACGCCTCCCGACAGCTGAAGATACATGAGAAGAACTATCCGGTGCATGATTTGGAGATTGGTGCAGTGATCTTTGCTCTGAAGATGTCGCAACACTACCTCTACGGAGTTCACTGTGACATCTTCTCTGATCATAAGAATTGAGATATGTGGACACGCAGAAGGAACTCAACATCAGACAGAGACGTTGGGTGGAGTTCCTGTCGGATTACTAGTACACCATGCACTACCATCCCGGGAAGTCGAACGTGGTGGCACATGCTCTGAGTCGGAGAGGAGATACCTCAGGGAAGGGACAACATCTGATGTCCATTGAGCTAGTCCGGTCTTTTAGAGATATGCAGATATCCCTAGTGTCCGAGAATGATCCAGAACGGTATATGGAATATCTAGCATTGATGGTTGCCATAGATGATATTTGGGACCGCATCTGGGACGGACAAAGGACAGATGCATTGGCAGAGCCGATATTCCAAGCCTTGGAGGAGGGTTCGACGGGAGATTATTCACTGAGAGATGCATTGCTATATTTTAGAGGCAGGGTCTATATACCCGCAGGAGGCCAGATTCGGGAGGACATCATGGCGGAGGCACATTGTAACAGATATTCTATACACCCGGGGATCACCAAGATGATGGCAGACTTGAAGAAGACGATGTTTTGGCCAGGGATTAAGAAGGACATTACATACTTCGGGACTCATTGTGAGGCATACCAGTTGGTGAAGGCGGAGTGCAGGAACCCCGCAGGATTGCTACAGCCACTTCCAGTGCCAGAGTGGAAATTTGAGGACATCGCGATGGATTTCATTCATGGCCTCCCCCTATCACAGACGGGAAACGATTCGATTTTGGTCATCGTCGATCGGCTGAAAAAGGTGGCCAGTTTCATTCCGATCAAAAAAGATGACTCGGTTGGGGTACTGGTGCAGAGATTCGTAGAGCAGTTCATTCATTACCACGGTGTGCCCAGGACAATCGTGTCGGATCGGGATGGTCGGTTCACATCCAGGGAGTGGAGATCCGTGCAGACTTACTTAGGCACGTGACTAACCTTCAACACAGCTTTTCATCCCCAGACGGATGGGCAGACGGAACGCACCAACCGGACATTGGATGACCTCCTAAGGCTATGCATTTTGGATCGAAACGAACCTTGGGAGAAGCTCTTACCACAAGTTGAGTTCTCCTATAACAACAGCTACCAGTCCAGCGTAAGGATGGCTCCTTATGAAGCTTTGTACTGAAGGAGATGCAGGACTCCTCTTTCATGGATTCAGGACGAGGATCCGAAGGTGTTGGGATTGGATTTTGTCGAAGACACTGAGGCTCTGGTAAGACTGATATGGGACAGAATGCTGGAAGCGCAAAGCCGACAGGCTAAGTACTGCGATGACCGACACCGTCAGGTCAAGTTTCAGGTGGGAGACCAGGTTTTCTTGAAGATCCGACCCATGCATGGAGTTTTACGGTTGCGTGGTCGGAAGAAGAAGCTCAGCCCTAGGTATATGGGTCCTTACAGGATCCTGGAGCGGGTTGGGCCCCTAGCTTATAGGCTGGAGTTGCCACCGGAATTGGCAGGCTTACATGACGTGTTCCACATTTCTTCACTTAGGAGGGCTCTACTATGCCCGGAGCAGCAGATTTCAACCACAGATGGGCCGGTAGCTTCAGGCCGGTCAGTTCACTTGGAGCCGGTTCGGATCGATGATAGAGGAGTGCGGATCTTGCGTCGCAAGAAGGTTCTATTTGTCAAAGTCCTGTGGAGGAACCATGTCCAGGAGGAGCATACCTGGGACTCATAGGATGTGATGCGAAAAAAGTATCCAGAGCTGTTCAGCCAGGTATACCTCACAACCTCTCAAGATGTTCGATTTACCTTCCTGTTTTAAACTAGTAGGACTGGAGTTCCAACAGTAGGGGCTAACCTTTTGTTTATTGGAGACTAGACTTTGCCAATTGGGTGAATTAGTCATAGATTTGAGCTTCACTTTAAACCTCACTTAGTAAACATGGCATCATGATGTACACTTTCACTTCTTATGGGATGTTATAAGGTTCTTTTTCTTCGATAGAAATTCTCGAAGGCTTAACCTTGATTTCGGGGATGAAATTTTTGTTTTTTTTTTATTTGTAACATCCCAATTCCAACTAGACCCCTAAGAGTGGTTTTGGTCATGACTAGGTCATGACAAAACCCTAGGAAGCTAAAAAGGGCCAGGTGATCAAAGGCCAAGGTGAGAATCACCTTGGTCTGACTATGGCAAAACCTCATCACCAAACCTAGGAATTGACCTTAGGGCTTCACCATGACTCCATGTCCCCACCACAACATCCCTAACCATTTAGAGGGTCAATTAGTACCTTAAGGGCCCATTAGAGTCGACCCAAAATGGCCAATTTGACTTAGGACCACCCAAGGCCTAAATTGGGAAAGGTGTCCTAACTAAGGGCAGTTGGCCTCAAATGTGCCCAACCAACCCTGCCCAGGGCTTCCTAGACCTAAAGTGGTGTCAATGGGTCACTAAGGACACATTGGGTTCAGTCCTAGAGGCCAAGTTTACCCAAGTCAACTCTAGCCCCAAAGTAGTCAAAGTGCCCTTACAAAGGGTCAAGTGACCTCAAAGGTGCCAAGTCAACCCTACCCAACCCTACCTAGACCTTAAGGGAATCCAATGGGTCACCAATGACTCATTAGGGTCAACCCAAATGGTCAATTTGACCAAGGTTAACTCAATCTTTGAAATAGATCAAATTAGCTCAATTGGGCTAACCGAAGCTCAAACCATTTTTCCCCTTTAGCTTACTATATTTTTCATAATTATTATAATTAAATTGGCTGCACATATCCTATGGATTTGACCAGTCAACTTAGTGACTAGGAGAGAAAAAGGAGCTTCATTTCGTGATAATGGTGGATAGAGAGAATTGGCAAGAGGAAGGGGGTGAATGGGCTGGGCCAAAGGGAGTCCAAAGGCCACCATTAATGGCTGAATTCAACTCCCCAAGGGGAGGGGAGGAATTTCTAGCCATTTCTCGGCCACCAAGGGGCTGGTTCAGCCCCCCTCCTCCTAACCCGAGCCTAGCCATTAATGGCTTTAATGGCCATTGATAATCCAGCCTTTCCTCTCCCCAACTGAAGCTTTAAAAACCATCAGTGGGCCAAGAGAAGGCTTTCCCAACCCTCACCCGAAAGAATCGGGCCTCCCCACTGTACAGTTGTAGAAACCGAGCGGAGCCACCTTCAAAGATGGTTTCCCGACGATCTTCTCGACTTAAGGCCGCCGGCAAGGTCCTCCTCCTCTCCTTGTCCTATGGTTAGATCATATCAATGCCTAGGTTCAAGGTTTGGGCTCAATTGAGCCTAAACCAATTTCTTATTTTCATGGTTTCGGCCGAGAAGTTTTCTTGGTAGAACTGCTGGAATTCACCCCTCCGGCGGCCGAGTCGTCGATAGTCGCCACCTCGACGGAGGTGTTGGTGGCGATGGCCGGCCGGGGAAGGGCCGGGATTGGCGGTAGTGGCTACTGGAAGTGGCTCAGGCTCGGGCTATCTCAGTCGTTGGCTGGAGGTAGACGATGAGCCCGGGCCCTTGGATTTGTGCCAAAATCCATGCTGGATCAAACGAAAATATTTCATTTTAATTGATTTTCTGTCACCTTATTTATAGTATTTTGAAATAAATATAAAAATAGTTAGGTGCCTTTGATGAAAAAGTGCAAAACATAAAAGTTTTAGACCTTGGGGTATACTTTAATCCAAAATTAATTTAAACCAATTTGGACCTCTGGTTGGACCAGGGCATCCATTTTGGTGGGGCCTATACCTAGGGCTATCCTTAGATTGAAAAGGGTGCCCACACTTCATCCCTTGTCCAAATGACCTGAAATTTGGGTAGGGGTCAACCTTAGTCATACCTAGGGTCAGTCCAAAAATGGGATTTTTTGGGAATACTTTGTCCTATGGTTTTTGTTATTATTTAATAATACTAGGGTATTTTAATTAAGTGGTCTAATGACCTCCAAACCCTCCAAAATTTTGGTGAGTGGTCTGTGGTATTAGTTCCTAGCTCTGTATAAAATTTCAACTCATTTGGATGAGTTTTAGTTTGGGAATCACCAAACCCTAGTTTGGCCTTAAGGAGGTGTTTTTGATTAAAAAGTGCACCATGGGTTTGGAGTGGTTAACTCACCTCAACAGAGGTTGGGGTTTTGTACACTGACTTAGTATGACCAATGTCATCCTCTTAAGGAAAATGACATGATTTAGGGTTGATTTACCCTAGGGTTCAAACTCAAACCCTAAGGAAGGGCTTTTGGGTGATGTGAAGGGTATAAGGGCAAATACCCTTGTATGACGTTGTAACTCAGTAGAGTTCAAGGTAGTGTAACCTAAGCCCTCTTGAAGGAGTCTTAGAGAATTTTGGAGTAGGTAGATGCCTCAAAACCGCAACCCTAGGGTTAGGGTAGAATCACCTTTGTATAACACAAGCCAATATAACTCATCAAAAGAGTGTGAAACTTAAGGAGCATGAGTTTTAGAGTAGAAAGAACCCTTAGAAATTTTACTGGAATTTTATGAGCAATATTTTTGGTACTTCATTTGTTAGCTATGATATAGCCCTAAATAATGTTTTATTTATTAAAAATCATTCTGTTCATTGAAACCCGATGAAACTTTGGCAGTGAATGTATTAGGTTAAAATTGTTGCCCCTGTTTTTTAGTATAATTTTTTATTGAACAAATCTAGTACATCATGCATAAATGTTAAAAAGGGGTTTTGGTGGTATAAAATTATTCATAGATGATATAAGCACAGATGATTTCAGGCCAAAATATGCTTGTAGGGATTTATTCATAATTTTTAGAGGGTTGATTACAGTACTTCCCTTACAAGTCCATAATATTGAGATTTTTGATAATTATTTTATTCAGAGTTTAATCACTGCTGAAAAATTATGAAACTTGGCCAATGATATTTTTAGAGTTGTATTAGCTCAATATAATTAATTCATAATTTTTGGATGACAATTTTCTGTACTTTATACATTAATAATGAAATATAAAAATTATTTCTAAAAATGTTTTAAGGCTCCATAGATGCTAGAAAAATTATGATACCTTGGATTTACATTACTGAATTAACCTAATATTTATCATAATTTTGTTAGGAATCTTGCATGAGTACTTAGGGTAGTTCATGTTCAAACTGGTAGCCCTTAGAAGCTTTAAGAAAATTAATTAAATGCCAGATAAATTAGGAAAATAACAATTTTCTGGATTTAGTCTATTTGTGCCATGATAAGTCTCCAGTAAATAATTTAGGACATTTGGATGATTATTTGGGTTATCTCCTATCCGGTTCGACATATAGCCTAGGTTGGTCTACATTCGGCTAATTGGGTTAATTGCAGTAGGATATGATTGGACATGGTGAAGGAGTTAGTCATTTTCCTGGGTTGGATAGATGTGGATGAGTTCACCATAGACGGATAGGAAGAGTAGTGAGAAGTGGGTCGGCTAGAGTTTAGGTGGTGCTCGGGACCGACGAAAGATTGTCTTATCCCATTGAGTTGGAAGGTCAAAATCACCATAGGATAGATCTAGCGTAATATGAAATGGGAATTGCTAAGGGAAGCAACCAATAACAATAAGTGCCTTGCGAAAGGGAACGATGTGCTTCAGCTACCATCATAGTTACGAGTGCCATTTGAGAACCATTCACGTGGTATATCTGGGGCAGTCCTGGGCTAACGTAAACTGTAGGAGTGATAAACCAAAAAGAGCAACTAGCATAATTAGGAATTCACTTTCGCTCACCTTGATGTCTCGGAATGTTAGGTTGGTTAATGAGGGCTAATGCCCTGGGGGAATAGAGATTGGCAGGTTGGCCCTGTGAACTTTGGCTCGGTGGGAAACGTATTAATATTGCATGTGCAAAAGTTATAAGGTGGTGGTCCCTCAGTGTTAGTGGTCGATGCACCAACGCTAATGCGTTGGCTCGGCAAGTGTGGTTAGCACTTCGCCAACAGAAGTCCGGTGCGCCATCCGGCAAGAGTACGCAGGAGTCCGCTTCGTGCACCAAGCTTTGAGGCGTATGATAGGTGTGACCGGTAGTGCTTTACTGGTTTAGAGGTGGGCGAGCCCCAACCCACCACTTCCGTCTGCCACTACGGAGGTATCATGGGAGGTGAGGCTCTAGAAAGGGGGAACTAAAGTCTGTGTGCATAGAGTCGGGTGGGTGAGTTACACTTGCATGATCGTATCATACCCACTTGCATGTCATAACATAATCATTGCATATAACCTCTGTCACCAATTGTGTAAGTGGTATGGGACACTTACATAATTGGACTTGAAAAACGATCCCTTGGTCTATAAGCTTGTGTGGGCTAGTTTATAAATTAAGGTTAAATTCTTCATATATATACTGCTGTTAATAACCGACACCCCAACGTATCAATTGGTATGGGACTCTTTATATGATAGGAGCCCTGCATAAGATCCCTTGGCTTATGTGTTTCTAGACATAAGTTAAGGTTACTTTACATACTTTACTTTACTACCACATGTATTATAAAATTGCTAGTATAGGTCCGCTGTCATCTGTTTCTTGATTACTCTCCACCTTCAAGTCCTCCCCTTTCTTCCTCTCCGCTCGGTGCCTAGGAGCCATGGGGGAAGGGGTATGGTATTATAGGACTTAGTATTATAAACTAACGGTTTTCGGACCACATCATTTAGGGGATCGTGGAGCCCAACATGGAGGAGCAGCCCCAAAGGTCGGCCTGTTTGGAGATAGGGTAGTCTAGCTCAGGAATTCGGACAGCTGGGACTGTGAGTCCCTGATTCCAGTAGTGATTTATTTTGCTTTCTCTTGAGTGACTATGTAGTGAGGATTTGATGTATCGGGCTTAAGCCCTTATTTTCAGCACTTTTAGATTTTGTGGACTCTCCATTCATAGAGATTTTATTACTCTGATGTGATTTTATTGTGAACATTCAGTTAGAGTTTTTACTTCACTTGTGTTTACTCTACTTGGTTGCTTTTCCGTGATCGAATCGGCCGGCAGAATCGGTGTTTCGTCATGATGAGCCTTCAGGGCGTGAAGGTGTCACCGCAAAGCGGTGGTTCTGGGCCTAAGACCCCGGTGTTTGAAAAAAAAGGGGTCTTACAAGTTTCATGGGCAAGTAGGAAATAAAACTTAGTTTCCCTCTCCACTACTGAAGCCGAGTATATTGTCTTAGGAAGTTATTGCACACAAGCACTTTGGATCTCACAAACATTAGAGGACTTTGGCATAAAATTTAAGAACATTAACCTTAGGTGAGACAACAAGAGTGTCATAGACTTAACAAACAATCTAGCACATCACTCTCATTCCAAACATATTGACGTTCGTCATCATTTCATCCGGGACAACATTAAGAAAGAGAACGTGAGAGTTAGCTTCATTTGAACCGACGATCAACTAGCTGATATCTTCACAAAACCCCACCTCGATGCTCATTTTTCTTTACTTCGGTTAAAATTGGGCTTTTTTGACATCATTATTTGATCGTGCTACATCATCTATTTCATTTGATTTTATTTGTTTTGTGTGTTTTTGTTTTTGGTTCTATTTTTTTTCGTTTATCTTTAAAAAAACAAAAAATTTAAAATTTTAAAATAATTAAAAACATATCTTGTTTTTCAGTTTGCTTTGTTTGATTGTTTAATCGTTTTACAAACAAAAAAATTTAAAATATTTATAAAACTCCAAAATACAAAAAAACTGTGGATCGTTCATTCTTAGGACACACTTGACTAGAACCTAGAGCACAATAATTACGTATATTGTTTTATTTAGGATTGTTAATCTCTGTGAACATTGTCTACTTTTGTCATGATGTGTCAAATCTATAGATGCTTAGCGACTGAGTGTGACTAGACATGATCGTGTATGTTGAATATGCCTCTAGGTATGTGTGAGGATTTAGATAATGTAATGACTTTACACTGTTCACACATCCCTAGACAAAGCACTCATGTAGAAACTCTATGCTTACATGTTATAACTCATGATATTGTGTCTAACACATTAGAAATAACTTGAATAATCAAGTTCACGATATACATGTGTTTATATAAAGGTTAGAACTTTGAGCCAAATCTCTTGTGATCATGTCTTTTGCATACAAGTTAAATTGCATCTATCTATGTGGGTAGATTTTGATTGATTCAGGGTCCTTGAATTAAATGCTCTAATAATGATTGTACGAAAATAAATTAAAAAACGACTATGTATTCTATCAAATCATGTGTCAAGGATAACCCCCAAGGTCTACTCACTCCTTCTGAAAAGTCTTCATGAGCATTGTGAGGATGAATATCTTGGTCAATAGAATCATTTCGATCTTGTGCAATTACTAAACCTTAAGTATAGTGCCCCTTCTTGTAGTCTTGGAATGAATTAGATAGAAACGTGAGTGATTTTTCACTTTATTTCTCTCGTGATAGCATATTAAATTATTGAGATAAAATATGTATTTAATGTTAGTTCTACTTGATGTTTTTCTTTTGATGCTACATGTACAGATGTTATTGCTCTATCTAACGCTTTCATGCATAATCATTGGATTGAAACTACACTATACGTCTACAGCACATAGGTACTGGTACACAATTCTATTCTAGACTTTTATAATGATACAATTTGTTAACTCTATAAATCTCTTAGTATTGTACTCCAAATTGATATCTACTTATTTTCACTTGTTTTGTCCAATTCTTTTTACTCTAAAAACTCATATGATTTGCTTATGTGTACTCCGCAGGTATATTTGACCGGTACCCATCATATTCTCTGATTTATATTTTGTCACCCCTATTGTGTTTGCTTCACGATTCACTATATAACGTGTATTGTTTGATATTTATCACGCCTATTTTGCCTGCATATTTTCTCGTACATGCGTATTATTTTTTTGATCTAGCCCACCCCTTTCGATAATATCAAAAAGAGGAGAATAGAATATTCATGAGTCATGGGTTAGGGAAGATCACATGTAGGGGGAGCTTCTTGAAATTTGTGCATGTAGATAGGGGGAGCAAGTAGAGCACGTATATACGGGGAGCGCGTTTGTAGGGGGAGTCATAAGTAACCTGAAACCTGACTATTTAAAGATTATTTCTTACTTGCACGGTATCATGCATCTCAACTATTATATCTTATGAACGAGATTTGATAAAAGGGTGAGTTTGTTTGAGCCGACGGTTTACACATCCTCAGTTTGACAATATTAATTCTCGTGTGGTATTTGATCACATTTGTGTTTGGTATAATGTTCAGGTTTATAGGTTCAAGAGAAGCGAAGAACTCCAATCTGTGACCTACTGCCGTGCGCTAGAGCTACCACCGAGCGCTAGACTGGATTTAATCTAAATAGGTACTCTGTAACCTACTACGTGATGCTAGCTTCAGGATTTATTCTAGACAGGCGCTCTAGAATCTACCGCGCAGCACTAGCTTCCAGTCGCGCAATGCTAGCTCTCTCAACTATCGTCAAGATGGATTAATCGAGATGCTTGAGCTACTGCCAGGCAATAGCTGGGTGTCGCGTTAGCATGAAAAAGTGGAAAATAATCTTTTTTGAATATTTTTTCCAAATACGCAGAAAAGTTATCACATCGATGCGTAATGACCTACCATCAAGCATTAGTCTTACCGCCGGCGGTAGCCTATTTTTCAAAGGAATATAAAAGGGTTTCTTTTTATAATTCCTTGTACGGATTAAGATAGACAAGAATTCTTTCTAGGGTTCGGTAACCGCCTCTAAGAACCATTCCACTATCTCCATCAAAGGAAGAGAAGGATGTCCCTCCCGTTCGCGCACGAAGATCTCCGACGAGCAAAGGACTACCATGACAAAGAGGAGTAGATCGGTTGCAACCAAACGAAGATCATTGGAACTGATCACGCAACGCTCAACGGGGGAATCATTTTGAGGGAGAATCAATCTTAAACCTTCTTTACTCTTTTTATACTTTTCTCGTTTTTTTGTGATTGTTGTGAGGAAAATCAACCAGTGAAGGCCATCGGAATCCGGGAAGGTTTCCATGAGAAATCATCCTAGGGAAGGGATTCTAGATGGGGGGATCAAGTTGGGCTCTAAGACACTTCCTTATGTGAACGTGAAGAGCTGGCTTGAAGACCTTTCTTGAAGGGAAAGGGAGAGAGCCAACTAGTCCAGGTAGTGGGTCAGTATAGAAAATGAAAAGATTCTTGAATTTCACCACCTCCGATCTCCGGCGTCAAGGAGATCTAGTGCTTATAATTATAAATCATTTTTACTTCTATTTGAATAAAAATTATTTATTTCACTTCATTCTTGATGGCCGCAGAATAAATACCAACTGTGGGTGGTTCGAAATGGACAGATCCGCGGGCCGAGTTAGAAAATCGAGTTTTCTAATGAGAGAAGGCAAGTGCACCTATCGCATAGTACTCGGTATTCGGGAGAATACCAAGGTCGTATTATTCTCAGGGGCGCGTTGATTATATTTACTCTTCCAGGAAGACTATTATCTTACTATCAGTAAGTGGGATTTTTAGTTAAATTAAAACCGAAAGAAAGAGAGCAGAATTTTACTAAGTTAGTTTGATGACGGGTTAACGCTCGGCATCGAATCAGATTAAGACTAAAATAATTCTTAACAATTATTGAACTTTATTTTTAAATTAATAAAAGGCACTTGCCCGTGGAGGTTCCATAAATATGAGCGCACTTATCTCTAGGAATATTGCTCACTTGAACATTAAGACTATTCGACCGATCGTTAGACCGACGAAGGATTCCTCTTAATGCCTGCTTTACGCTAAGAACCCCGCTATTGGGTGGGGAACCCAATTCGGTAGAACTACGCTCGTACTCTTTCGAGGGTATGTACGCAATTCTATTTACCCATGAGGGATCGATCCATACGTGCAGCCTCTCGGCGTTGCGTATGGATAACAAAAATAAAGCCCACACATCGATTATATGGTCCTATGCGTCGTTAACCCGGGTCAAACCTTAAGTACTTAAATTAAAAGAAAATTAAAGTTCTTTAATTATTTCAAATCATTTTATTTGTCCCAAAGCTCTTCGATTCCGAAGGCTAATAGAGATTAACCACTCATCGGTATGGGGAAGGCTTTATGGTTTTTAGTGAAACGTGAGTTTGAAATTAAGCACTAAACAATTATAAGAAAAAACATAGAAAAAAAACAGGACATTTAGATAAATTGAAGGAAAGCTAATTGATGCAGGCACTCACGCACACTTCAAAACCATAAAGAAATTAAACAAAGTAAGTCCTACTCAAATGAGTAGGCGGGAAATAAATGGAAGTACAAGTCCTACTCAAAACTGAGTAGGCGATAAATTAAAGCAATGTGCCATTTAACTCTTAACGAGTAGGCGGAAATAAATGCATAAATAAAAAGAAACTAAGTTACAAAAAATGAAAATTGCAAGTCCCACTCAAAACTGAGTAGGCGGTAAATTAAAGCAGAGCGTTGTTTAACTCTTAACGAGTAGGCGTAAATAAATGCACACACGCACACACTCTACATAATTGAGAAAGCGATAAACAAAGCATGAAAAGTTATCACCTACACTAAAACACTCTACATAAATGAATAAAGCAATAAAATTGCGAGTCTCGGCTCAAATGAGTGGGCGGGAGAATGAAAGCAATAAAACTATCTTCATACACTCACACACACTAACATGAAATTAAAAGAGCATAATGAAAATCTACCCTCATACACTCACACACACATAAAAATAACACAAAATGAAAGTTACCTAAAAATTAAAACTACAACTTTTCTACAGTTACAACTTGCCAAAAACAAATAAAAAGATGAAATAAATATTAAAGAAGCAAAAGTTTTTGAAATCAAAGTTGTTGAAAAATTAAAACGTTTACATTTTCATCCAAAGGAATTCATAAAAGTGATGAAAAAGTTAAAATAAAAATTAAAGGAACAAAAAGGTTTTACAATCCTAAAATAAGGCTAAGTAAAAAAAACAAAACACTTTAAAAACTCTTTTACAATTTCATAGGAATGAAAATATAAGCTTTTAAAAGGTTTTCAATACAATTTTGATTTCTTTAAAAGAAGACTTAAACTAAATTTTGCCATTATAACGACTCATTTCTTGATAAAACCCTAGAATAAAACCTATCATTACAACATATTGCATGAAAAATTAAAAAAAGTTTCACTCATACACACACACACACTTTCATAAAGATGAACATTACAACCACTTAAAAGCATGAAAAATTACAAGTTACACTAATTTATGAAGAGGTAGACTAGGTAAAACAAGAGGATAAAAAGGAGAAGAAAGTGAGCCACCTAAATCTATTTTCATTCCATGTAGAGAGATAAAGAAAAAACAATATTTTTATTTCCATAATCTAAGCAATTACAAACTATTACAAAGCTAATGAAAAAGCTAAAATAAACATAAGAAGGGAGGGGGGAGAAAATTCTCATTACATTGGATTGGAAACACCAAGGGCAGCCCACAAGAAGACAGTAAAGTTGGCTCAAAAAAGTGAACCCTTGGACCTCACAGAAATTTTTTATTTATAGACAAAAAGTTCGGGTTTGACACGCCCTAGTCACGGGAGTGACAGGGGGCGTGTCAAAGGTTGCGTGTTTTGACTTGGCGAAATCTGGCAGCTGGATTGCTTATGGAAGCTCGGGTGTGTGACACGTCATCGTCACGGGCGTGACCATCATGTCACGAGCGTGATTGAAGGGCGTGACTGAACTGTTTAGCTGAATCAATCCGTCGAATTGACGGCAAAGTTGACTTCGGGGAGCTCCACATGGCAGTCACGGGCGTGACCAGCATGTAACGGGCGTGACAGTAGGGCGTGTAGAGCTAGTTGGCATTCTTGCTGCCGGCAGCGTTGAGTGTTGAAAAGCATCGAGTGTCGAAATCGACACGAGCGTGACCAGCATATCACGGGCATGACATGATGGCGTTGAGTGTTTGAACAGTAAAATCGTTGAGTGTCTACTGGCCGAAGGCATTGAGTGGCTGACACGGGCGTGTCAAGTCAAATTTTTGACTTTTTCCTGAATTTTTCTGGAAAACAAAAATAACTAAGTTAGAAATAAAATTTACAAAATATGAACAATTTATTGAACAAAACAAACAAAAAAGGGCAAAAATAAAGTAAAATATCATAATAATAATACTATAAAAGTAGGTATAATTAAAACTTATCAAATACCCTCATACTTAAGCTTGTGCTATTCCAGAGCAAAAGTTTGAGGTGAACTTATAAGGAATAATAAAAAAACCCTAAGTTTTGCTACTGCTAAATTAATTATAAGAGAGTTATAAATAAATATACGGGGTATAAGAGTTAAGTCCTAAAATTATGTAGATGATTTAAATAGGGCAAATGTTTTGGCCAAAAGACATCTTGATATAATCAAATAGAAAGCAATAATTGTATTGGTTAGATTAACAAAAATAGTTTGGAATTATATGAACTCTAGCTTATAGGAGTTTTACCGGAAAAATAGCAATTTACGAATTATGCTCTCAAAAATATTTTTGAATTAATTCTAGAGTCATGAAATTGGCTAAGGGGGGTTGATGTTGGTTTATGAAGATGCTTGGATTTTGAGGCGAGGTAATTTTTTCTCGAACCTCTAATTTTTTTTATGGATGTTATAGGAAAACGAAATCTTATTTTCCTTAACATGAAATTTTTTTTTTCTTCATAATAAGAATTTACCCAATGTATATGTGTAGCAGTAATGAATTTTATCCTCTTACTCCGTAACATATAATCTTTTAATTTATTAGGTGTCTATATTTACGGAATGAAATCTTATTCCCATTGACATAAGATCTTTTTTTTGGGGGGGGGGGGGAATTTTATCATACCAAGTAGGTTATGATAGGTAAGGGGAGAAAAGAGAACTAGTTTTTTAATTAAAAAATTTTTGAGAGCAACCTTTATAAATTGTACGTTCTATTTTTTCAGAAAGCTAAAAGTAAGCATAATTGAATTATATAGTCGTTATTTTCTAACATGGTACACGTGCTCATATCTATGAAGAATTAGAAGTAGTGCCTAAATCGAGTCCCCTATTTTTAACAAAGTATAATACATTCTTTAAAACTTAACCCCGGCTATTTAGATTTTTCAATCTATAATTAACAAACGAATAGTGAACAAAGAATTGATCAAATTCGCATATAAATAAACTCAAAACAAAAGTTTTGGATAGCAAGAAACTTAAGAATGATATATTTGATTTATTTGTTTCATAAATTATATATTTATTTATTTTTTTGAAGTTATTATCTTTTTTTTGTTTTTTTGTATTTATTTCTTTAATCTATACATACTAGAAAAATGCGAAAATAAAATTTGTGTCATTTTTGAGTTTTGCGAATTTTTTTGTATTTTTAAGTTTTGTGAAATTTTTTTTGTATTTTTAATAAAATTTTCATTCTATTTACAAAAATTTGGGAGAAAAAGAGAAGTTATTTACAAGGAGAGAAAAAGTGAGAGGAAAAGAGGAAGAATATTTACAAAAAATATTTACAAAAATTATTTACAAAAATTATTTACAAAAATATTTACAAAAATTAAAACTAGGTTGCCGCGAGATGACAGGTTATGTGGATGGCTCGATGAGCCGGATCTCGCGGACCGAGTTAAAAAAAAGTCAAAGTTTCAAAAATGAAACTTCAAAAAAATTTTTTTGTTTTACACATATATTTTTTTGTTTTGAAATTTTGTTTTTCTAAATTTTTTGGTTCATTTTTAATATATATTTTTCGTTTTTTTAATGAAATGCGAAAAATAAAGGTGTAGAAAAAGAAAGTACAAAAATACGAAAACACCCTCATACTTAGATCCAACATTGTCCTCAATGTTGTATGCTAAGCATGAGGAACAAGACAGCTGGTATATGTACAAAAAAGGAAAAAGAGGGGGCAGAAAACGTCCCTGATCCGCACTCGGGGAAGCCCATTAGAAACCCTGCAGTTATTAGAAAAATAGAAAACATGATAAATAAAGATGTAAAAAAAATAAGCGTGGGGTGCCTCCCAGGAGCGCTTTGTTTATAGTCGCGTAGCTTGACTATATTTGGCGGGTTTATAAGTTGAGGCGGGATATGGTTTCACTATACTCGATCACTGGGTCGCTCGCTATGTAAGTCTTTAACTGATGACCGTTTACTTTAAACGAGCCTTTTTCCGGGTTGGAGACGAGTACAGTCCCATATGGAAAAACTTCTTCAACTAAGAAGGGACCGGACCAACGAGATTTGAGTTTGCCAGGAAAAAGTTTAAGACGAGAATTATAAAGAAGGAAAAAATCGCCCAGAGAAAAAAGATTTTGGGCTTTGATTTTTCGATCGTGATATAACTTAGAACGCTCCTTATAGAATTTATTTCTCTCGTAAGCGTTCGCATGCCATTCATCGAGCTCGTTTAGTTGCAGTTTTCTATTCTGAGCGGCTAATTTAGAGTCGAGGTTTAAAAGTTTTAATGCCCAAAGTGCGCGGTGCTCCAGTTCTACGGGTAAATGGCATGCTTTGCCATAGACTAATCGAAATGGAGTACAACTGGTAGCGGTTTTGTATGTCGTATGATAGACCCATAACACGTCATCAAGCTTAACGGACCAATCTTTCCTATTAAGTGAAACGGTTTCTTCTAATATGCGTTTTATCTCTCGATTTACTACCTCAACTTGGCCACTTGTTTGCGGGTGGTAGGGGGTGGCAAGTTTGTGCGTGACTCCATATTTAGCTAATGTATTAGCCATTAGAGCGTTATAGAAATGTGTTCCCCTATCACTAACAATAGCACGAGGCGTGCCCAAGCGAGAAAATAATTTTTTTTGAAATATAACGACGACTCTTTCATCGTTGGTGGGGAGAGCTTGCGCTTTCGCCCACCTTGATACGTATTCGACCGCCACTAAAATATACGTATTTTTATAAGAAGAAGGAAGGGGGCATACAAAATCTATGCCCCACAAATCGAAGAATTCGCATTTTAAAAAAATGCTTTGGGGCATCTAGTCTCGACGTGAGATGTTATCCGACCGCTGACAGCAATCGCATGCGCGCACAAAATTATGCGCGTCTTTGAAGAGAGTGGGCCAAAAGTATCCCGCCTCTAGCGCCTTCCTAGCGGTCCAGCTGGCTTGATAGTGCCCCCCGGCTGGACCCTCGTGGCAGTGCCTCAATATTTGCATTCACTCCACACCCGCGACGCATCTTTGAACCGCTTGGTCAGCGCAGATACGAAAAAGAAATGGGTCCTCCCAAAAGAAATTTTTCAAGTCAGAAATGAATTTCTTCTTTTGCTGACTTGAGAATTCTTTTGGTAGCACCCGCGCGACTAAATAGTTCGCAAAATCTGCGAACCAAGACGAAGACGAACGAATGACAAGAAGACATTCCTCGGGGAATCTGTCATTTATTTCAGATTCGACGAGTACTTCTGCAGCAGGATTTTCTAAACGAGAGAGGTGGTCTGCCGCTAAATTTTCCGCACCCTTCTTGTCCCGGATCTCCAAGTCAAATTCTTGAAGGGGGATAATCCATAAAAGAAGGTGGGGTTTCACGTCGGTTTTGGCTAGTAAATGCTTAAGGGCGGAGTGATCGGTAAAAACGATAACTTTAGATAACATTAAATACGAGCGAAACTTATCGAAGATGAAAATGATGGCTAAGAGTTCCTTTTCCGTCGTCGTGTAATTCACTTGTGCGGAAGTGAGCGTCTTGCTAGCGTAATAAATAGGATGAAAATGTTTTTCTACGTGTTGGCCAAGAATGGCGCCTAAGGCAATATCACTAGCATCGCACATGATTTTGAATGGAAGGGACGAATTAGGGGCCACTAGAATTAGAGAATTGATAAGTTTTTGTTTTATAAAATTAAAGGCAGACTCGCAATCGCTACTAAATACAAAAGGTGATTCCTTTTCCAAGAGGTGAGTAAGCGGCTTTGTTATTTTTGAAAAATCTTGAATGAAGCGCCTGTAAAAGCCCGCGTGGCCTAAGAAACTCCTAATAGATTTTATGTTAGTCGGCTGAGGAAGCTTTTCTATGATTTCTACTTTGGCCTTATCGACCTCTATCCCCTTAATCGAAATATTATGGCCGAGGACCAAACCTCCCCGAACCATAAAGTTGCACTTCTCCTAATTTAAAACAAGATGCGTGCCCTCGCATCGTTGGAGGACACGATCGAGATTACGAAGACAATCCGGGAATGAGCATCCGAATATAGAAAAGTCATCCATAAATAGTTCCATAATATCTTCTACTAGCTCGCCAAAGATTGCTAGCATACATCTTTGGAATGTAGCTGGCGCATTACAGAGGCCAAATGGCATTCTTCGGTAGGCGAAGGCGCCAAACGCGCAAGTAAAAGTTATTTTCTCGGTATTTATGGAACCTACCTGGCAACGGCACCAAAAACTTGATGGTCGCAGAACAGAGACTGACTGTGGGTGGTGCCAAATGGTCAGATTCTGCGGACCGAGTTAGAAGATTGAGTTTTCTAACGAGAGGAGGCAAGTGCACCTATCGCGTAGTACTCGGTATTTGGGAGAATACCGAGGTCGTATTGTTCTCGGGGGAGCGTTGATTATATTTACTCTTCCAGGAAGACTATTATCTTACTATCAGTAAGGTGGGATTTTTAGTTAAATTAAAACCAAAAGAAAGAGAACAGAACTTTACTAAGTTAGTTTGATGACGGGTTAACGCTCGGCATCGAATCGGATTAAGACTAAAATAATTCTTAACAATTATTGAACTTTGTTTTTAAATTAATAAAAGGCACTTGGCCATGGAGGTTCCATAAATATGAGTGCACTTATCTCTAGGAATATTGCTCACCTGAACATTAAGACTATTCGACTGATCGTTAGACCGACGAAGGATTCCTCTTAATGCCTGCTTTACGCTAAGAACCCTGTTATTTGGTGGGGAACCCAATTCGGTAGAACTACGCTCGTCCCCTTTCGAGGGTATGTACGCAATTCTATTTACCCAAGGGGGATCGGTCCATACGTGCAGCCTCTTGGCGTTGCGTATGGATAACGGAAATAGAGCCCACACATCGATTATGTGGTCCTATGCGTCGTTAACCCGGGGCAAACCTTAAGTTTTAAAATTAAAATAAAAATAAAGTTCTTTAATTATTTCAAATAATTTTATTTGTCCCAATGCTCTTCGATGCCGAAGGCTAATAGAGATTAGCCACTCATCGGTATGGGGACGACTTTATGGTTTTTAGTGAAACGTGAGTTTGAAATTAAGCACTAAATAATTATATAAGAAAACATAGAAAAAAAAACAGGACATTTAGATAAATTGAAGGAAAGCTAATTGATGCAGGCACTCACGCACACTTCAAAACCATAAAGAAATTAAATAAAGCGAGTCCTACTCAAATGAGTAGGGGGGAAATAAATGCAAGTACAAGTCCTACTCAAAACGGAGTAGGCGGTAAATTAAAGCAATGCGCCATTTAACTCTTAACGAGTAGGCGGAAATAAATGCATAAATAAAAGAAACTAAGTTACAAAAAATGAAAATTACAAGTCCCACTCAAAACTGAGTAGGCGGTAAATTAAAGCAGAGCGCCGTTTAACTCTTAACAAGTATGCGGAAATAAATGCACACACGCACACACTCTACATAATTGAGAAAGCGATAAACAAAGCATGAAAAGTTATCACCTACACTCACACACTCTACATAAATGAATAAAGCAATAAAATTGCGAGTCCCGGCTCAAATGAGTGGGCGGGAGAATGAAAGCAATAAAACTATCCTCATACACTCACACACACAAACATTAAATTAAAAGAGCATAATGAAAATCTACCCTCATACACTCACACACACATAAAAATAACACAAAATGAAAGTTACCTAAAAATTAAAACCACAACTTTTCTACCATTACAACTTGCCAAAAACAAATAAAAAGATGAAATAAAAATTAAAGAAGCAAAAGTTTTTGAAAACAAAGTTGAAATCAAAGTTGTTGAAAAATTAAAACGTTTACATTTTCATCCATAGGAATTCATAAAAGTGATGAAAAAGTGAAAATAAAAATTAAAGGAACAAAAAGGTTTACAATCCTAAAACAAGGCTAAGTAAAAAAAAACAAAACACTTTAAAACCTCTTTTACAATTTCATAGGAATAAAAATATAAGCTTTTAAAAGGTTTTCAATACAATTTTGATTTCTTTAAAAGAAGACTTAAACTAAATTTTGCCATTATAGCGGCTCATTTCTTAATAAAACCCTAGAATAAAACCTATCATTACAACATATTGCATGAAAAATTAAAACAAGTTACACTCATACACACACACACACACTTTCATAAAGATAAACATTACAACCACTTAAAAGCATGAAAAATTACAAGTTACACTAATTTATGAAGAGGTAGACTAGGTAAAACAAGAGGATAAAAAGGAGAAGAAAGTGAGCCACCCAAATCTATTTTCATTCCATGTAGAGAGATAAAGAAAAAATAACATTTTTATTTCCATAATCTAAGCTATTACAAACTATTACAAAGCTAATGAAAAAGCTAAAACAAACATAAGAAGGGAGGGGGGAGAAAATTCTCCTTACATTGGATTGGAAACACCAAGGGCAGCCCACAAGAAGATACTAAAGTTGGCTCAAAAAAGTGAACCCTTGGACCTCACAGAAATTTTTTATTTATAGACAAAAAGTTCGGGTTTGACACGCCCTAGTCACGGGCGTGACAGGGGGCGTGTCAAAGGTTGCGTGTTTTGACTTGGCGAAATCCGGCAGCTGGATTGCTTATGGAAGCTCGGGTGCGTGACACGTCATCGTCACGGGCGTGACCATCATGTCACCGGCGTGACCGAAGGGCGTGACTGAACTATTTAGCTGAATCGATCCGTCGAATTGACGGCAAAGTTGACTTCGGGGAGCTCCATGTGGCAGTCACGGGCATGACCAGCATGTCACGGGCATGACAGTAGGGCGTGTAGAGCTAGCTGGCAGTTCTACTATCGGCAGCGTTGAGTGTTGAAAAGCATGGAGTGTCGACATCGACACGGGCGTGACCAGCATGTCATAGGCGTGACATGATGGCGTTGAGTGTCTACTAGCCGAAGGTGTTGAGTGCCTGACACAGGCGTGTTAAGTCAATGACACGGGTGTGTCAAGTCAAATTTTGGACTTTTTCCTGAATTTTTCTAGAAACCAAAAATAACTAAGTTAGAAATAAAATTTACAAAATATGAACAATTTATTGAACAAAACAAACAAAAAAGGGCAAAAATAAAGTAAAATATCATAATAACAATAGTATAAAAGTAGGTATAATTACAACTTATCAAATACCCTCATACTTAAGCTTTCTCTATTCCAGAGCAAAAGTTTGAGGTCAACTTATAAGGAATAATAAAAAACCCTAAGTTTTGCTACCGCTAAATTAATTAAAAGAGAGATCTAAATAAATATACGGGGTATAAGAGTTAAGTCCTAAAATTATGTAGATGATTTAAATAGGGCAAATGTTTTGGCCAAAAGACTTCTTGATGTAATCAAATAGAAAGCAATAATTGTATTGGTTAGATTAACAAAAATAGTTTGGAATTATATGAACTCTAGCTTATAGGAGTTTAACCGGAAATAATACAATTTATGAATTATGCTCTCAAAAAGATTTTTGAATTAATTCTAAAGTCATGAAATTTGCTAAGGGGGGTTGATGTTGGATTATGAAGATTCTTGGATTTTGAGGCGAGGTAATTTTTTCTCGAACCTATAAATTTTTTTTTTGGATGTTATAGGAAAACGAAATCTTATTTTCTTTTACATGAATTTTTTTTTCTTTTTCATAATAAGAATTTACCCAATGTATATGTGTAGGAGTAATGAATTTTATCCTCTTACTCCGTAACATATAATCTTTTAATTTATTGGGTGCCTATATTTACAGAATGAAATCTTATTCCCATTGACATAAGATCTTTTTTTTAGGGGGGGGAGAAATTTTATCATACCAAGTAGGTTATGATAGGTAAGGGGAGAAAAGTTGAACTAGTTTTGTAATTAAAAAAATTTTAAGAGCAACCTTTATAAATTGTACGTTCCAATTTTTCAGAAAGCTAAAAGAAAGCATAATTGAATTTTATAGTTGTTATTTTCTAACATGGTACATGTGCTTCTATCTATGAAGAATTAGAAGTAGTGCCTAAATCGAGTCCCCTATTTTTAACAAAGTATAATACATTCTTTAAAACTTAACCCCGCCTATTTAGATTTTTCAATCTATAATTAACAAACGAATAGTGAACAAAGAATTGATCAAATTCGCATATAAATAAACTAAAAACAAAAGTTTTGGATAGCAAGAAACTTAAGAATGATATATTTGATTTATTTGTTTCATAAATTATATATATATATATATTTTAAAATTTTTGAAGTTATTATCTTTTTTTTTGTATTTATTTCTTAATATATACATACTAGAAAAATGCGAAAATAAAATTTGTTTGATTTTTGAGTTTTGCGAATTTTTTTGTATTTTTAAGTTTTGTGAAATTTGTTTTGTATTTTTAATAAAATTTTCATTCTATTTACAAAAATTTAGGAGAAAAAGAGAAGTTATTTACAAGGATGAGAGAGAAAAAGTGAGAGGGGAAAGAGGAAGAATATTTACAAAAATTATTTACAAAAATTATTTACAAAAATTATTTACAAAAATTATTTACAAAAATATTTACAAAAATTAAAACTAGGTTGCCGCAAGATGACTCGTTATGTGGATGGCTCGATGAGCCGGATCAAGCGGGCCGAGTTAAAAAAAAGTCAAGTTTCAAAAATGAAACTTCAAAAAAAATAAAATTGTTTTATACATATATTTCTTTTTTTGAAATTTTGTTTTTCTAAATTTTTTTGTTTATTTTTAATATATATATTTTTGTTTTTTTGTTTTTTTTTTGAAATGAAATGCGGAAAATAAAGATGCAGAAAAAGAAAGTACAAAAATAGGAAAACACCCACATACTTAGATCCAACATTGTCCCCAATGGTGTATGCTAAGCATGAGGAACAAGAAAGCAGGTATATGTACAAAAAAGGAAAAAGAGGGGGGGGGGGCAGAAAACGTCCCTTATCCACACTCGGGGAAGCCCATTAGAAACCCTGCAGTTATTAGAAAAATAGAAAACATGATAAATAAAGACGTAAAAAAAATAAGCGTGGGGTGCCTCCCAGGAGTGCTTTGTTTATAGTCGCGTAGCTTGACTATATTTGGCGGGTTTATAAGTTGAGGAGGGATATGGTTTCGCTATACTCGATCACTGGGTTGCCCGCTATGTAAGTCTTTAACCGATGACCGTTTACTTTAAACGAGCCTTTTTCCGGGTGGGAGACGAGTACGGTCCCATATGGAAAAACTTCTTCAACTAAGAAGGGACCGGACCAACGAGATTTGAGTTTGCCAAGAAAAAGTTTAAGACGAGAATTATAAAGAAGGACAAAATCGCCCGGAGAAAAAAAATTTGGGGCTTTGATTTTTCGATCGTGATATAACTTAGAACGCTCCTTATAGAATTTTTTGCTCTCGTAAGCATTCGCACGCCATTCATCGAGCTCGTTTAGTTATAGTTTTCTATTCTGAGCGGCTAAGTTAGCGTCGAGGTTTAAAAGTTTTAATGCCCAAAGTGCGCGGTGCTCTAGTTCTACGGGTAAATGGAAGGCTTTGCCATAGACTAATCGAAACGGAGTACAACCGATAGCGGTTTTGTACGCCGTACGATACACCCATAACACGCCGTCAAGCTTAACGGACCAATCTTTCCTATTAAGTGAAACGGTTTCTTCTAATATGCATTTTATCTCTCGATTTACTACCTCAACTTGGCCACTTGTTTGCGGGTGGTAGGGGGTGGCAAGTTTGTGCGTGACTCCGTATTTAGCTAACATCTTAGCCATTAGAGCGTTACAAAAATGCGTTCCCCTATCACTAACAATAGCGCGAGGCGTGCCGAAGCGAGACAATAATTTTTTTAAAAATGTAATGATGACTCGCGTATTGTTGGTGGGGAAAGCTTGCGCTTCTGCCCACCTTGATACGTAGTCGACCGCCACTAAAATATACGTATTTTTATAAGAAGGAGGTAGGGGGCCTACAAAATCTATACCCCACAAATCGAAGAATTCACATTTTAAAAACATGTTTTGGGGTATCTCGTCTCGACGTGAGATGTTAACCGACCGCTGACAGCTATCGCATGCGCGCACAAAATTGTGCACACCTTTGAAGAGAGTGGGACAAAAGTAGCCCGCCTCTAGCGCCTTCCTAGCGGTCCGGTTGGCTTGATAGTGCCCCCCTGGCTGGACCCTCGTGGCAGTGCCTCAATATTTGCATTCACTCCACACCCGCGATGCATCTTCGAACTGCTTGGTCCGCGCAGATACGACAAAGAAATGGGTCCTCCCAAAACAAGTTTTTCAAGTCGGAAAAGATTTTCTTCTTTTGCTTACTTGAGAATTCTTTTGGAAGCACCCGCGCAACTAAATAGTTCTCAAAATTTATGAACCAAGGCGAAGATGACGAAGACGAACGAATGGCAAGAAGACGTTCATCGGGGAATCTGTCATTCATTTCAGATTCGACGAGCGCTTCCGCGGCAGGATTTTCTAAACGGGAGAGGTGGTCTGCCGCTAAATTTTTCGCACCCTTCTTTTCCCGGATCTCCAAGTCAAATTCTTGAAGGGGGAGAATCCATCGAAGAAGGCGGAGTTTTGTGTCGGTTTTGGCTAGTAAATACTTAAGGACGGAGTGATCGGTAAAAACGATAACTTTAGATAGCGTTAAATAAGAGCGAAACTTATCGAAGGCGAAAATGACGGCTAAGAGTTCCCTTTTCATCGTCGTGTAATTCACTTGTGTGTAAGTGAGCGTCTTGCTAGTGTAATAAATAGGATGAAAAAGTTTTTCTACGCATTGGCCAAGAATGGCACCTAAGGCAATATCACTAGCGTCGCACAGGATTTCGAACGGAAGGGACGAATTAGGGGCCACTAGAATTGGAGAATTGATAAGTTTTTGTTTTATAAAATTAAAGGCAGACTCGCAATCGCTACTAAAGACAAAAGGTGATTCCTTTTCCAAGAGGTGAGTAAGCGGCTTTGTTATTTTTGAAAAATCTTGAATGAAGCGCCTGTAAAAGCCCGCGTGGCCTAAGAAACTCCTAATAGATTTTATGTTAGTCGGCTGAGGAAGCTTTTCTATGATTTCTACTTTGGACTTATCGACCTCTATCCCCTTAATCGAAATCTTATGGTCGAGGACCAAACCTCCCTGAACCATAAAGTTGCACTTCTCCCAATTTAAAATAAGATGCGTGTCCTCGCATCGCTGGAGGACACGATCGAGATTACGAAGACAATCCGGGAATGAGCATCCGAATACAAAAAAATCATCCATAAATACTTCCATAATATCTTCTACTAGCTCGCCAAAGATTTCTAGCATTCATCTTTGGAATGTAGCCGGCGCATTACAGAGGCCAAATGGCATTCTTCGATAAGCGAAGGTGCCAAACGGGCAAGTAAAAGTTATTTTCTCGATATTTATGGAACCTCCCTGGCAACGGCGCCAAAAACTTGATGGCCGAAGAATAGAGACCGACTATGGGTGGTTCGAAATGGTCAGATTCCGCGGGCCGAGTTAGAAGATTGAGTTTTCTAACAAGAGGAGGCAAGTGCACCTATCGCATAGTACTCAGTATTTGGGAGAATACCGAGGTCGTATTGTTCTCGGGGGCGCGTTGATTATATTTACTCTTCCAGGAATACTATTATCTTACTATAAGTAAGGTGGTATTTTTAGTAAAATTAAAACCAAAAGAAAGAGAGCAGAATTTTACTAAGTTAGTTCGATGACGGGTTTACGCTCGACATCGAATCGGATTAAGACTAAAATAATTCTTAATAATTATTGAACTTTGTTTTTAAATTAATAAAAGGCACTTGGCCGTGGAGGTTCCATAAATATGAGCGCACTTATCTCTAGGAATATTGCTCACCTGAACATTAAGACTATTCGACCGATCATTAGACCGACAAAGGATTCCTCTTAATGCCTGCTTTACGCTACGAACCTTGCTATTTGGTGGGGAACCCAATTCGGTAGAACTACGCTCGTCCTCTTTCGAGGGTATATACGCAATTCTATTTACCCAAGGGGGATCGGTCCATACGTGCAGCCTCTCGGCATTGAGTATGGATAACAGAAATAGAGCCCACACATCAATTATGTTGTCCTATGCGTCGTTAACCCGGGGCAAACCTTAAGTTTTAAAATAAAAATAAAAATAAAGTTCTTTAATTATTTCAAATCATTTTATTTGTCCCAATGCTCTTCGATGTCGAAGGCTAATAGAGATTAGCCACTCATCGGTATGGGGACGACTTTATGGTTTTTAGTGAAACGTGAGTTTGAAATTAAGCACAAAATAATTATAAGAGAAAACATAGAAAAAAACAGGACATTTAGATAAATTGAAGGAAAGCTAATTGATGCAGGCACTTACGCACACTTCAAAACCATAAAGAAATTAAATAAAGCGAGTCCTACTCAAATGAGTAGGCGGGAAATAAATGCAAGTACAAGTCCTACTCAAAACGGAGTAGGCGGTAAATTAAAGCAATGTTCCATTTAACTCTTAACGAGTAGGCGGAAATAAATGCATAAATAAAAAGAAACTAAGTTACAAAAAAATAAAATTACAAATCCCACTCAAAACTGAGTAGGCGGTAAATTACAGCAGTGCGTCGTTTAACTCTTAACGAGTAGGCGGAAATAAATGCACACACGCACACACTCTACATAATTGAGAAAGCGATAAACAAAGCATGAAAAGTTAACACCTGCACTCACACACTCTACATAAATGAATAAAGCAATAAAATTGCGAGTCCCGGCTCAAATGAGTGGGCGGGAGAATTAAAGCAATAAAACTATCCTCATACACTCACACACACTAACATTATATTAAAAGAGCATAATGAAAATCTCCCCTCATACACTCACACATACATAAAAATAACACAAAATGAAAGTTGCCTAAAAATTAAAACTACAACTTTTCTACCATTACAACTTGCCAAAAACAAATAAAAAGATGAAATAAAAATTAAAGAAGCAAAAGTTTTTGAAAAAAAAGTTGAAATCAAAGTTGTTGAAAAATTAAAACGTTTACATTTTCATCCATAGGAATTCATAAAAGTGATTAAAAAGTGAAAATAAAAATTAAAGGAACAAAAAGGTTTTACAATCCTAAAACAAGGCTAAGTAAAAAAAAACAAAACACTTTAAAACCTCTTTTACAATTTCATAAGAATGAAAATATAAGCTTTTAAAAGGTTTTCAATACAATTTTGATTTCTTTAAAAAAAGACTTAAACTAAATTTTGCCATTATAACGGCTCATTTCTTGATAAAACCCTAGAATAAAACCTATCATTACAACATATTGCATGAAAAATTAAAACAAGTTACACTCATACACACACACACACTTTCATAAAGATGAACATTACAACCACTTAAAAGCATGAAAAATTACAAGTTACACTAATTTATGAAGAGGTAGACTAGGTAAAACAAGAGGATAAAAAGGAGAAGAAAGTGAGCCACCCAAATCTATTTTCATTCCATGTAGAGAGATAAAGAAAAAACAACATTTTTATTTCCATAATCTAAGCTATTACAAAATATTACAAAGCTAATGAAAAAGCTAAAATAAACATAAGAAGGGAGGGGGGATAAAATTCTCCTTACATTGGATTGGAAACACCAAGGGCAGCCCACAAGAAGACACTAAAGTTGGCTCAAAAAAGTGAACCCTTGGACCTCACAGAAAATTTTTATTTATAGACAAAAAGTTCAGGTTTGACACGCCCTTGTCACGGGCGTGACAGGGGGCGTGTCAAAGGTTGCGTGTTTTGACTTGGCGAAATCCGGCAGCTGGATTGCTTATGGAAGCTCGGGTGCGTGACACGTCATCGTCACGGGCGTGACCATCATGTCACCGGCGTGACCGAAGGGCATGACTGAACTGTTTAGCTGAATCGATCCGTCGAATTGACAGCAAAGTTGACTTCGGGGAGCTCCATGTGGCAGCCACGAGCGTGACTAGCATGTCACGGGCGTGATAGCAGGGCGTGTAGAGCTAGCTGGCAGTTCTGCTGTCGGCAGCATTGAGTGTTGAAAAGCGTTGAGTGTCGACATCGACACGGGCGTGACCAGCATGTCACGGGCGTGACATGATGGTGTTGAGTGTTTGAATAGTAAAATCGTTGAGTGTCGACTAGCCGAAGGCGTTTAGTGCCTGACACGGGCGTATCAAGTCAATGACACGGGCGTGTCAAGTCAAATTTTTGACTTTTTCCTGAATTTTTCTGGAAAACAAAAATTACTAAGTTAGAAATAAAATTTACAAAATATGAACAATTTATTGAACAAAACAAACAAAAAAGGGCAAAAATAAAGTAAAATATCATAATAACAATACTATAAAAGTATGTATAATTACAACTTATCAATTCTGCATGTGACATTATGATTATTTGTCAGTAGATCTCTGAAAGGTGTGTGCATCGCCAAGGAGAAATTTGTTCAGTAAAATAAGGTCCGTGACCTACTACCACGCGCTAGCAAGCTAGCGCCCTGCTGTAGCTTCCAGAAATAGTTTTTCTGAACCAAAAATAATTCGAATTTTTAATTAACTCGTATAACCTTATTCACCCCCTCTCCTATTCTAAGGTTGGTCGCTCTATCCAATAAAAGGAGTTCCCCAAAGTTCGTAGAAAACTCAGAAAATAGTATCCTCTGCACAATGATACTCGCAATTATGGCAAAAAGAGCCACCCACACTACCAAAAGATCAATCCCTATGGGCACATCAATCCATCTCTCCCCTGCTCGCTCGTCTACGCCCCTCTCACAGTAGAGGCCATGAATGCACCTGATACGGCATTAGAAGGGCATATACGTCGGATTAAAGAACATCAAACAGAGATCCGCAAGCTCCTTAAAAGCGGAGGAATGCTACAAGCTCATAATCCTGCCATCGAACTAGGAAGTCTTCATCTGTCAGCTCTAGATTGCACTCCAGCCAAGAACTTTGCACATAAGCCTCGTGTATCTGAAAAGGAACTCCTCAGCTCGGCCGACCAATGTCACAATGATTACCCACTCGGAGAATTTGAAGTCCCGCATCACCACAACCACATGGAAACAACAAAAATTTAACCTATAGTAGAAGTCCCCTCTCGCGAAGAAATTTGTGTCATGATTGTCGAAGAGAAGGAAGAAGACAGGTTACATGCTGCTCACCGACCTGATACACCGTTAGCGCTAGAGGTCCTAGCATATCCAATCCCGAATGTTTTTAAGATCCTGAAGCTCAAAACATTCAATGAAGCGGATGACCCTCGGGATAATATTGATCATTTCGCCGCAGTTATGTGGATCGGTGGAGCCCCCAATCAACTGTTATGTCAACCATTACAGACAACACTAAGGGGGCAGACTCGCGCCTGGTTCTACTCCCTAAAAGGAAGGATCGTTAACTTTGCAAATATATTATTACTCTTCATTGATGAGTTCATCGCGAACCGTAAAATCATTCGGACCCATCTTAATTGTTGGGGATCTGTCAGAGCAAGGATGAAACCCTCAAGGACTTTTTTCGCCATTTTACATCTAAAGCGCGACAAATTTTAGGAGTCGAGCATCAACTTTTGCATAACTTACTCCTGGGAGGACTTTAACCCAGCAAATTTTATTCTACACTAATAAGGGGAGTAGTCCCCAACTACGCTGACCTCATACGCCAAGTCGAGGCTCGGATTACGGCAGATGAAGCAGCCAAATCACACCGACAACGATTAAAATATAGTTCAAAGTGAAAAGAGCGAGAACAGTCGTCACCTCAGAAGAAGAACAGTGACCATTGCGGTAACCGCAAACTCACCAGCATCAAGGCCGCCCACTTCTTAACACCTCAAGGGCCAACATACTCTACACAATCTAAGATAAGGTGGCACTCTGCTATCCTAAGTCGATCACTCCAAATAAGGGAGATCAATCGTAGCATTATGAGTTCCACCGTGGACACAGACACAACACCGAAAATTATACTGAGCTGAAAAAGGAAATCGAGTGTCTTCTTAGTAGAGGTCTTCTAAAATGATTTTTCAGAGCAAAACACTGAATTATCTAGTGTCACCTATGCCAATGAAGGGTCAACCACCCGCCTAATAGAACTAGACTGGTGGGCAGCCCCTAAAATATTCATTCCATGAAAAAATCTCCACCGCATTCACAAAATTGTGCCAATGCATATTCTTCCACCCACCTGACTTCATTTGCACTAAGTCGTGTGAAAGCTTTGATACTCTACTTTTTCAAGATGATAATCTAATTCCATTTATTTCATATGCTTCAGACATCAAATTATAATAGATAAGATCGCAAGACCTAGGTCTGTCATCGCTAGGAACCAACCCCACTTGTCGATCGACACCCGCCAAATAGGTAAGGTCTCAAGACCTACGCCTATCTCTGCCAAGGACCAACACCCCTCAGCGATCGATGCCCGCCAAATAGGAAAGGTCACAAGACATACGTCTATCATCGCCAGGGACTAACCCCCTTGGCGATTGACGCCTGCCAAATAGGTAAGGTCGCATGAACTATATCTATCTTCACCCGGGACTAACCCCCCTTGGTAATCGACGCTCGCAAAATAGGTATGGTCGCAAGACCTATGCTTGTCATCGCTAGGGACAAACCCTCCTTGAAAATCAACGCCTGCCAAATAGGTAAGATCGTAAGACCTACGCCTATTGTTACTATGGACCAACCCTCCTTTGCACACGGAACCCAATGGACAATAGGTAGGGTCGCAGGACCTATACCTTAAATTATCAAGGGCTTACCCCCTTTTGCGGTAGTGCCTGCCTATAATGGAGGATAAGATAGATCTCCACCCACCAACACCAAATCAACATACAAAGCAACAGTGCCAGCACGACACAAACTTGATCAACATCGAAACATGGATCAATGCCAGGAAAATGTACCATCAAAGGTGTGATACAAAGAAGTGTCTAAATTGTCGTAATAATATCTGAAGCTGCTACAAAGTGCAGAAATACAAAGTACAAAGGTACCTGATTCAAACACTACTATAAAACACAAAAATATGAAGGTTCAACAAAGGCGAAGCAACAACTCGCAAAAAACATCAATAACCAAGGTTAAGGCCTGAACCTACATCTCAGACAGATTCATTAAAAAGAGAGGATGACTACATCATAACAATGCAACCACAACATTTTACAAAATATATACACCTCCAATCTTACACATACTTTGTGCAGCTTCTTACAAAAGCCAACCTGCTCCAAGAAGAGCTAAGTACGTTACGCACATTACACATCATGCACATTACGCAATGTGCACATCACACCTTGTGCACGTGTTATACATATTGCGCCCTGCACACACATAGCACACAAAATGCACATTATGTCATGCGCGCATTGTAACGACCCTAGCCGATCCAATGTGATAATGTCACGGCTCCGCTCTAGGCGACATTACCGGGCTTGGGCTGGAGTTGTATAGGGATGGGTGACCTCCTAGGAAGTCCCCGTGATGCGCACTAGACTATCGAGTTTTACCCATCAAAGGGAGTTTGTGGCCACCAACAACTCGCCAGTGGGCTGGAGAGAGGTTGGGGTGCTTGGGCTGTAGCAAGGTAACATTGCCTAGAGCGGAGCCGTGATATTGTCACATTGTATCAGCTATGGTTGTTATATGCATAAAGCCTAAATGTACACCTCACGAACACAATGCCCACCACACATCAACACAACGCTCATCATTCACATTTCACTCACTGCACCTCTTGTGCATTTTACTACACCCACGACATGCTCATCATCATGCGATAAGCCCATGTTTTCTAGCACCTGACAGAACAACATGCACATAATTATGCAGGCTTGCGATCACTTTTACTATCAAGGAAATATTTAAAGAGTTGCTTCAGGAAAATTTTCGGGCCAGTTTTCAAAGAAATTGACTTCCGAAACTTTGGGGGCATATGATGAGGTTCCCCTTAATTGGTCTGATCGAACAATGGGTCTAAAGAGCGTTACCCTACCAATGCACATAGAACTGCTTCCTACAAGCACCGTTGTGTAGTAATAAGCTCGCTTCTACCTTCTACCACCAACGCAGGACTTCTAGTTGCTTGAGTGCGTGCGTAGGCCTCACTAGATCACGCTTAAGCCTAAAAACGGTCGACAACATGCTTTTGTGCGGGTCCCGCAGTCGCGCGCACCTATGCGTTTTCTGGAACCGCTCACACCTACATATGGCCCCGAAGACGCGCTTGCCCATACGCGATCTCTGATAGCGCATTGTTGGATCCCTAGTTGGATTTGGGCTAGGTTCACTAAGTAAGGATCATATGACCCAACATGTATAACAAGGGTCATGGTTGTTTCGTAGAGCTTAGGCCAAGTCCTTAGAGTCAACAATGCATGGACCAACCATCAACAGTCTGCCAAAGATTCAAGACTTAGATAAATATCAAGACTCAGAAAAAAGAGTTCGACGTTCGTCGAACTCAGGTCGATGAACTCAGTTCTCAGGTCGACGATTTTTGGATCATCTGCTTCAACACTCAAGTCCAGAAAACATCTCAATATTTCCAAGTCCAGAATCAAACTCCAGTCGACGAACTTGGTTCTTAGCTCGATGATCTTGATGCACAGAATTGGCAAGATTCAGCAAGCAGCAGTCAACAGTTTTCAGGTCGACGATCGTTAATCTCAGCTCGACAAACAACAATTCTCAGCTCGACGAACTGTGGACTCAGCATGACGAATCTAGACTTGGTTATTTTCATCCTTTTGTCCCTATTATAATGCAATAATTCCTGAGAAATTAATGCTAAAATATTATCTGAATATTACCGTTAGACGGAGCATTAGTTATGGTCTTCATCAGGATTATTGCTTGCCATTTTTCAAAGGGACAGTTGGGGAAATCAATCAATGCAAACATTCTCAAGGCCATCAGCATTGAATGAAGGAAGGAATTAAAAATTCAAAAAGCAAATTTATATGTAAAATATAAAAGGGGATTTTCCTCCTTCCGGAAAGAATACAAAGAACAACAAGACATACATAAGAAAAGAACAACAATAGAAAATAAGGATCTTCTGCTCTCTCTCTCTCTCTCCGAAAAGCACTCTGAGACGCAGAGTACATAGAACAAAGTGATAGAGAGAAACAAGTGCTAGACCAGAGGAAGAACTTTAAGTTGAAGAAGAAGAAGAACATCCATTAAAAATCAAGAGTCATCTTTTGTCCTCATCACAGGATTCTTCAAAGGACAACAATTACAGCATATGTCAAGAAGTTCCTGGAGATCTTCTGGTTAAAGCAAAAAATTCTGATGGCCTATCACCCTACAACAAAGCTCCATCTTCCTGAACCATTCAATATCTCAGGGGGAGCTCTTTGCTAAAGTCAATATCCACAAAAGTCTTCTCAATTGTGTAACATCCCATTTCCGGCTAGACCCCTATGAGTCGGTTGGTTGCGGTAGAACCCTAGGGAGCCCAAAAGTTGAAATAAACCGACCAGGATTTCGGGTCACGGGTTGGTCACGCCCGTGACCCAGGTGTCACGCCCGTGACCTGGGGCGTGACTCCCTCGACGATCGTCGATCTCAGGTAGATGATCGTCGGGCGCAAAATTTTCCACCCGGCCCTGTCACGCCCGTGACCCAGGTGTCACGCCCGTGACCTGGGGCGTGACTCCTTCGACGATCGTCGGTCCCAGGTAGACGATCGTTGGGCGCAAATATTTGACTCATGGCCTATCACGCCCGTGACACGCCATGTCACGCCCGTGACATTGGGCGTGACCATGATCGTCGGTTCCAGGTCGACGGTCGTCGACCCAAAATGGGCCCACGGGCATGTCACGACCGTGACCCGCCATGTCACGCCCGTGACATAGGGCGTGACACGCTCGACGATCGTCGATTCCAGTTCGACGCCGTCGACCCAGAATTTGGCCACACGGGCCAGTCACGCCCGTGACCCAGGTGTCACGCCCGTGACCACCCTTCGACGATCGTCGATCTCAGTTCGATGATCGTCGAACCCAGAATTGGCTAACCGGGCCTGTCACGCCCGTGACCCATGTGTCACGCCCGTGACCAAGGCCGAAACGACAGCCAGGTTGGAAATTTTGGTAACCGACGCCATAATAAATTCGGACCATGGGAATGAAAATCAAGAGTATTTATGGGTCGTTCCCTACTTTAATTATGTTAATAATTAAGGAAAAATGGGTCCAATAGGAAATTGCCACCTGGCAAACACCTCTTCATCTCCAACTTTTCAACTGCCATTCGTCATAACTGAAACGTCATAAGGGTGTTATTAATGGCCGCCAACGTTTTATCTCCAACGTTTCATCTTTTCCCCTCCCCATTTGCTGATCTATAAAAGGCTCCTAAGAGCAAGAGGAAAAGGTTACACTCCCTCAAACTGTTTCAGACCTCCGCCTTGCTGTTGAAGAATTTTCGGCGACGCCACCACCGCGCAAATGGCTTCCCGACGCTCTGCACGCCTCCAACCCGCAAACAAGGTCCTCCCATCCCTCTTCTTCTGCGGATAGATCTTAGGAATCGTTAGGAGAGATATCGGGCTCAAAAGAGCCAGATCGGGTGAGCGTATTCGTGGTTTTCCGAAAATTCCATGGTGGCGGGTTCGCCGGAAACCGCCTCTCCGGCGGCCGTGCCGCCGCCCGACGATAGCCCTCGCCTCAACGGAGGTGGTGGTGGTGGTGGCCGGCCAGGGAGATGGCTGGATGGACGGGGAATAGCTTGGAAAAGCTACAGGAAAATTAGGTTTTTAGGCCTCTGGTTCGGGCTCTGAAGAAGATGAACAGTGCCATGAAAATTGGATTCTATTTTTAAAACAATTTCTGAATGAATTTATCTGTCATGTTAAGTAATTTGGGAAAAATACCTAGAGGATCCTACGGGAAAAGTGGTATCAGAGGGGACCTCGATCGAAAGAGAAGTAGTCCACAAAAACCTTGGGCCACCCCCGTGCGAGCTTAGTTTGCGGACAAACTAGCAGCGGAAGCAGTGGTGAGCCCATGAGGGAAATCACATGTGAAAGTCCATCATAACTCTTCTTAAAATTCCATTCATTCGCTCTCTAACAAATGGAATTTTTGCTTGTAGCCTGCGACGAACCCTACATCGCAGCAGGGGACAACTCAGGCTCCGAATGTGGTCCCGACCCCGCCAGCACCCGTTCCGTTCCAGCAGATGGAGATGGGGCAAACATTGACGGCCATCCTGGAGGCCTTCAGAGCTCAGCAAGCCCCGGCCCCACAGCCAAACCCCGGGGCCAATTGGATGACGGTCTTCCGAGGACTTTCTCCTCCATCCTACCAGGGCACGGAGTCTGCAGTACGTACGGAGGAGTGGTTGGACACTATTTACGAGATGCTGGCAGGGATTCGATGCCCCACGGAGGAGGCAGTCGCTTTGACAGTCTCCTGCTTAGAGTCACACGGAAAGAGATGGTGGAAATCTCAGCTGTACACCACCTTTGCAGGGATGGACTGTGCTGATATTACTTGAGAGGAGTTTAGGGCAGCACTCTTGGGACATTTTGTGCCTCGGTCGGCGAGAGATGATCTGGAGGATAGGTTCCTACGGTTGAGGCAGGGGAACAGGACTGTGGTGGAGTACTATCAGGAGTTCACTCACCTGGCCCGTTATGCGGACGCTTACCAGTTAGACGATGCTGGCTACGCCCGGAGGTTTTATAAGGGGCTGCAGGATGACATGAGGCAGGCCCTCCTTTTCGTTTCAGAGGGGAGTCTGGCCAGGATTCTGGAGATGGCTAAGAAGAGAGAGGCGGATCAGCTTACAGTGAAGAATCGGAAGAGACCGGCTGATGATTCAGTGATTGGAGGTCGTAGAGACCGTCCTCGGGGCCAGGTTATCGGGGAGAGAAGGAACGGGGATCAGCCTCGTCAGGAGTTTGGGCAGGAGCAGAGGACTCAGGGGGTATTGGCTCCCTAGCCTATACAGATGCTGGAAATGCCAAGGACGGCAGGGCAGCCACCGGTATGCTATCAGTGCAACCAGCCAGGGCATATCAAGCGGAACTGCCCTGTGGGGCGAGCACCCCCACCAGCACATCAGGGCGCTCCACCTCCCTGACAGTTTGGCGGACGAGGACAGGACCGAGGACGGGGATTCTAGGATCGAGGTCGTAGGCCAGAGAGAGCAGGTGTATGCTCTAGACCTGGCACAGCCCCGGGACCCGGAGCAGGTTATCACAGGTATGGCAGTACTTTTCAGATTTTCTTCATATAAACTACTATTTTAAACATAACCTGGTCATAAATTAAGAGAAGATAAACTACAATAAGAATACTAAGACATTTAATTACCCCAGGCATAGTGTTCGTGAGCGGCAAGCCCGCTCACACCCTCTTCGACACTGGTGCGTCGCAATCCTTCGTGTCGGAGGATTTCGTGAAAGGACTGGCAGGAGTGGAGCCATTCACCGGGATGATGATGAGGGTGCGCCTACCCGACGGGTCAGAGATATTGACCTCTGCTCATTGTAATATGGAAGCAAGAATCGGCGGGAAGGCGTTTGAGGCACCAACGACGGTTCTGAAGATGCCAGATTATGATCTGATCCTGGGCATGACTTGGCTCTATTGGAACCATGCCCAGATCGATTGCGTGGCGAAGAGGATTACCGTGAGGCACGACGACTCCTTTATTGTTATCGAAGGTATTATACCAGCACCCCGTATCTTGCTATCGTCTGTGTAGGCCGTTAAGGCCCACCTGCAGGGGGAAGAGGTTTATCAGGTCCTCTTTGAGGCGGTCGTAGCCAAGGACTCCATTGCAGATATTCCAGTAGTGCGGGACTTCGCCGACGTGTTTCCGGAGAAGCTACCAGGGTTACCCCCGCACCGAGAGAAGGAATTTAAGATTCAGCTCGTACCGGGGGCTAAGCCGGTATCTAGAGCTCCCTATCGAATGGCCCCAAAGGAGTTGGTGGAATTCCGAAGCCAGCTTCAGGAGTTAGTGGAGGCCGGGTTCGTTCGGCCTAGCTCATCACCGTGGGGAGCTCCGGTGCTGTTCGTTAAGAAGAAGGACGGGACCCTTCGATTGTGCATAGATTACCGGGCTCTAAACAGGTTGACAGTCCGGAACACGTATCCCTTACCACGGATAGACGAGATTTTTGACCAGCTGGAGGGAGCCCATTGGTTCTCAAAGCTGGATCTGAGGTCAGGGTACTACCAGCTTCGTATTCGGGAGGAGGACATCCCGAAGACAGCCTTCAGCAGTAGATATGGCTTGTACGAGTTTACCGTGATGCCGTTCGGGCTCACGAATGCACCCTCCGCATTCATGACTTTGATGAATCGGGTGTTCGAGGAGTATCTGGACGTCTTTGTCATTGTATTCATCGACGACATTCTCATCTATTCAAGGACGGAGGAGGAGCACGCGAGGCATCTGGCCTTGACCTTGGGGAAGCTGTGTGAGCATGAGATGTATGCCAAGTACAGCAAGTGCCAGTTCTGGCTAAAGGAGGTGGCCTTTCTGGGCCATGTCATCAGTGGAGCAGGTCTGGCAGTGGATCCTGCAAAGATCCAGGCAGTGCGGGATTGGCCAACGCTAAAGTCGGCCACGGATGTTCGAAGTTTCTTGGGACTGGACGGTTACTACCGGAAGTTCGTCGAGGGGTTCTCCCAGATTGCCCTCCCTCTCACGTCTCTGACGAAGAAGGAGTCCCCTTTTATATGGACGCCTCGATGCGAATCTGCCTTCCAGGAGCTAAAGGACCGTCTCACCTCGGCTCTCATCCTTGCTCTTCCATCAGGGAAGGAGGGATTCCAGGTGTATACAGATGCTTCCTATCAGGGGATGGGTGTCGTTCTGATGCAGAACGAGCACGTAATAGCCTACGCCTCCCGTCAGTTGAAGCAGCACGAGCAGAACTACCCCGTGCACGATTTAGAGATGTGGGCAGTCATTTTTGCTCTTAAGATCTGGCGACACTATCTCTACGGAGTACATTGTGATATCTTCTCCGACCACAAGAATCTGAAGTACGTCGACACCCAGAAGGAGTTGAACATCAGACAGAGACGCTGGGTGGAGTTTCTGTCGGACTACCAATATACCATGCACTACCATCCTGGGAAGGCGAACGTGGTCGCAGATGCTCTGAGTCGGAGAGCGAGTACGACAGGAGTAGGCCCGCAGCTGATGGCCTTGGAGTTGATTAGATCATTCGAGGAGATGCAAATTTCGCTAGTGTCTGAGGATGACCCGGAGCAGTACATGGAGTACCTGGGGTCGATGGCTACTACTGATGACATTCGGGACCGCATCAGAGATGGGCAGATGCTGGATGAGAGAGCTGAGCCGATATTCCGAGCCTTGGAGGAAGGCACGACGGGAGATTACTCTTTGAGGGATGGGCTCCTGTGTTTCCGAGGCAGAGTCTACATACCAGCAGGAGGACGGATCCGGGAGGATATTTTGACGGAAGCTCATTGCAGCCGATATTCGGTACACCCGGGGATCACCAAGATGGTAAAGGATTTAAAGAGGACGATGTATTGGCCGGGTATGAAGAAAGATATTACGTACTTTGTGACACATTGTGAGACCTGCGACCAGCTCCGTGAGTGATTAGTATTTTCTTAGCTTCTGCGATGAGTGACTTGTAGTGAGGACTCTGATGTACTGGGCTCGAGCCCATTTATCTATTTTCCTATTATATGTATTGATGGACTGCTTATGATTTCACTTTATTTACATGTTCTGTGGACTTGTTTACATTTTTGTATAAATGCTTCTCTCTCTTGTGATCGAAAAGGGCCAGCAGAATTGGCGTTTTGTAGTGGTTGCCTTCCCGTGAGTCGGTGCCACCGCAAAGCGGTAATTCTGGACTAAGACCCCGGTGGTTGAAAAAGGAAAAAAAAAAGGGGGTCTTACAAATTGTATTTGAGAAAGAGAAGACAAAATCATTCTCTTACCCCACTGTATACAGGGTTTTAATTCCCTTCAAAATTATTCCTGGTTGCAAGTCACCTGATCAAAAGACTTGAGGTCTGGTTGTTGAGCACCTGATCAAAAGCTCATTAGTGGCAGTCACCTGATCAAAAACTTGAGTGGATTCCTACCAGGGTGGTAGAAGAGTGGATGTACCCTGGTTGGGGAACCACTATAAAATTCTTGTGTTGTCTGGATTCCCTTTTCTTTTTGTTCTTATTGTGGCTGTGCTAGTTAGGTTGTTGTGGTTATGACTACTTATATTTGTTGTTTTCCTGTGACAAATTGTATATGTTTAGGAACAACTTTCTATTTACAAAAAAAGTTTTAAAACCCAAAGAGTACTCTATTCCCCTCCCCCCCCCCCCCCGCCCTCTAGAGTATACCAGATCTAACCCTTAACTTTCAATTGGTATCAGAGGAGGTTCTTTTGGTTGTACAAGATAACCCTTGAACCAAAGATCCTAAGTTAGATCTAACATTTCATTTATATTTGAATCATACACATAACATGGCACAGAACAAAGACTATTCAAGCACTAGACCTCCAGTATGCAATCTAAACAAGTTTTCCATCTAGAAGGCAAAAATAAAATTGTATATGAACTCTTTTGATGAACATATCTACAATTTTATCTTGACATGTCCCCCTCAGGAATCTACCACTACAGCAATATCTAGTAGTAATGCAGTTCCACCACCTGAGTGGACTGAGGCTCAGAAGAAGGCCAAAATTGTTGATGCCAAAGCAATGAACATCCTGGCCAAAATAATGTCAGATGACATTTTTTAGAAAGTTATTGAATGCACATCAGCCAAGGCCATCTGGGAATCCCTCAATCAAATGGTGGTTGGATCTGCTGATGAAAGGAAGGATAAAAGATCAAATCTCATATCCCAATATGAGAACTTCAAGAAGGAAGAAGCTGAATTTGTAGCTGACATGTACAATAGGTTAAGCTCTATCATCAATGAGCTAAAAAACTTGGATATGGACATCACCCTCACAGAGGTGAATGATAAAATCCTTATGTGCTTTCCAATCTCATGGGATTCAATGATCTCGCACATCAAGGAGGCCAGGAGCCTAAATGATATTTCCACTGAATCTCTTTTGGGAAATCTGAAGTCCTATAAATAACTTATCAAATCCAGAGGAGCTGAGCAAAGAACACCTCCACCAACAAGGAAGGAGCACAGCATTGCATTCAAGGCTGCTGAAGAGACAGAGACTCCAATAGTTAATAAAGAGTTGATGAGTCTATTTTCCAAAAGATTCTACAAAATGGCAAAGAAGGATTTCAGAAGAAAGTCAGCCAAGCAGGATGACAAGCCAAGGTATGATAAAACCCCCACTAAAGAAGTGGTGTGCTTTGACTGTAGGAAACCTGGACACTTTTTCTCAGAGTGTCCAGAGAATTAGAAGAAGGAGAAGAGAAGAGAGAAAGACTCCAAAAGACAGCAAAGCAGCAGGCCTTCCTCCAGTAAACATAAGAAGAAGGAGAAAGGCTTTATAGCTGAAAGCTGGAGTGAAACTGAAGATGAATCCTCATCTTCCAGCTCCAGTGAAGAAGAAGAGGAGGCAAGGGCCAAATTTGCCACATGGCCATTGATGCTTCCAGGAGTCATTCAGAGGAGGAAGAATCAGACACTGAAGAATCCTCAGCATTTGATGCTTATCTGGTATTGTCTTCTTTTGATTATAGTTCTGAATCATTTCAATCTGAATTTAAAACCATGTGCATAGATCTAATAAATTTAGAAAAAGAAATTAAGACACTTAGGGAAAGACTAGGAAACTCATAAAATGTTATTTCTTAAAATAATAGGTTAAAGGCTGAACTAAATTCTGCAAATGAACAAATTATCTTTCTAAAATCTGAACTTTGCAAAGCTAAGATATTAGAAGAATCATTGAATGGCAGAATTTTAAGATTGTTAGATATAACCAGCACATTAAATGCTAGAACTAATAACCATAGGCTAGGGTTAGGAGCTTCATCTAGTGAACCAATCCTAATCCAAAAAAATCATCTTTCTAAACCTGTAAATTTTGTTTCTGATAAAAGAAAGAAAAATATTGAACAGGTTAATAAGGTTAAGGAAGTTCTTAAACAGATTGAAACTAAAAATAAACTTAAAAACCAGAAGAATAATAAAAGTAACAATGTTCAACAGTTATCGTCGAACTCAGATCGGCGATATATGAACAGATCGTCGACCTCAGTACGATGATCTCTGAATACATATTTCAATAATATTCATTCATCTTACTGTGACCAACGAATTTTGTATGGTTATTCGAGCAGAGATCGACGAACTTGGGGCACAGAAAATGAACTTGTTCATCCTCTGAGAGGAGATCGGCGATCTCATCCCAATTCATCGAACTCTAATCGACGAACACACAACATTTCGTCGAATACAAAAAGACTTGCTAATAATCATAACTATAATAATAACTCTAATAAATCTAGGAAACCATTTAATCGATTAGCTGATTTGATAATTCTACCTAGATGATATCATCCATTAGGAAACAAATCTCACTAGAATTTTCTGTAATATCTAGCTTTTCATATCAGCAATATAAATGACCCAAGATAACCTTGGTCAAGAATAACTAACTGTTTTTCTTGCATATAAAGAGTTGTCCAGTTGTGAATCAACTATGGTACCTTAATAGTGGTTACTCCAAACACATGACTGACAACAAGGAAAATCTACTCAACTACAAGACCAAGCTGGGACCAAAGGTAATCTTTGGTGATTCAAAGTGTGTCCAATCTGAAGGCCATGGACAAGTAATAATTGGAGCTTTCACATTCAAGAAGGTGACCTATGTAAGTGGACTCAAGCATAATCTCATCTCCATAAGTAAATTATGTGATGAAGGTTACCAGGTACACTTTAACTCAACATCTTGTACTATTTCAAATAAAGAAAAACAAAATGTTTTAATTAGGAATAGACAAGGAAATATATATTTAGTTGATTTTAATGCTGTCAATTCAGATATCTGCTTACTTAACAAAATTAGTAATCAGAATGAATTATGGCATAAAAGGCTAGGACATGTAAACCTGAAAATCATTGCTAGGCTATCAAATGACAACCTTGTGAGAGGTTTACCTTCTGGTCCCTAAAAGAAGGAAGGTCTCTGCAGGGCCTGTCAACTAGGTAAGCAAACTAAATCCAACTTTAAATCAGTAAATAAAAGTGATTCACCTAGGATCTTGTACTTGCTACACATGGATCTCTTTGGACCCATTGCTGTACAGAGCCTAGGAGGGAAATCCTACACTTTAGTTATTGTAGATGACTTTTCAAGGTTCACTTGGGTGTTCTTTCTGAGATCTAAGTCAGATACCTTTAAAGTTCTTATAGATTTTCTTAGGACCATACAGATTGAGTACTCTACTCATGTTGCATTGATCAAAAGTGATCATGGAACCGAGTTTGTGTCTCTTCTTATACAAGAGTTCTGTGAGAAAAAGGTATTAGGCACTGCTTCTCAGCTCCTAGAACTCCCTAACAAAATGGGGTAGTTGAAAGGAAAAATATGACCCTTATTGAAGCTGCAGGCACATTACTTGCAGATGCTTACATGCCCCTATCCTTTTGGGTAGAGGCTGTAAGCACAGTAAATTATGTACTGAAAAGAAGCTTGATACATAAACTAAAGAATAGGACTCCCTATGAATTACTTAAAGGTAAGAAACCTAAACTCACCTAATTTAAAGTATTTGGATGTGTATGTTATATACATAATAATAACAAGAAATATATTAGAAAGTTTGAAGTTAAGGATGAAGAGGGAATTTTTATAGGATATTCCCAAGTAAGCAAAGCTTATATGGTATTCAATAAATCATCTCTAAAAATTGAAGAATCAATCCATGTTACTTTTGATGAGGCTAACATGTCTTGCAAGGAGAAAGAGATTTCTACCAATAATCCTTTGTAGGTACCTCACTTGTGTGAGAATTTGGATGGACTAAGCCTCACCCAAGAGGCTCTAACACATCCTTCTCCACAAGATGAAGAAGAAAGTGAAGAAGAAGGCACTGAAGAGACTGAACTTCATCCAACAGCAAACATAATTCCACAAGAGGAATTAAATCCAAATGTTATTGATGAACTAACTCCACCCACTGATCTTGTCACGCAAAGGGATCACCCCAGATCTCAAATGATTGGAGACATAACAGCAGGTGTACAGACAAGGCATCAACTCAACCAAGACTTGATCCATGCATGTTTCCTCTCTCAAGTTGAACCTCAATCCATACAAGATGATGAGCAAGATCCCCACTGGATCATTGTTATGCAAGAGGAACTCAACCAATTTGAAAGATGTAAAGTTTGGGATTTGGTTCCAAGACCCCATGACTACCCAGTCATTGGAACCAAATGGGTATATAGAAATAAACTAGATGCCCAAGGTGTAATTGTGAGAAACAAGGCTAGGCTTATTACTCAAGGTTATAGGCAAGAAGAAGGGATAGACTATGACTAAACATTTGCACCAGTTGCAAGATTAGAGGCAATCAGAATGTTTCTTGCATATGCTGCCTGCAAGAAGTTCAAAGTATATCAGATGGATGTAAAGAGTGATTTTCTGAATGGAGTACTAAAGGAAGAGGTTTATGTTGAACAACCTCCAGGTTTTATCTCTGCAACTCATCCCTCTCATGTATTTAAATTGCATAAGGCTCTCTATGGTCTAAAGCAAGATCTAAGAGCTTGGTATGAGACCTTAGCTAGCTTTCTGATAGAGCATAAATTCATTAGAATCATAGTAGATAAAACCTTATTCACTAGACATCATAAGGACCAAACTTTGTTAGTACAAATATATGTGGATGACATTATATTTGGGTCTACTGATCCCAAATTATGCAAGAGGTTCTCTGACCTCATGCATTCAAAATTTGAGATGAGTACTATAGGTGAGCTCTCCTACTTTATTGGTATCCAAGTAAAGCAGCTCCCTGATGGAATCTTCATCTCCTAAGCTAAATATGCTAAAAAGCTTATAAAGAAGTTTGGGATGGCTGATGCCTCAGCAAAGAAAACACCCATGTCTATAAATTATATAATAGACTTTGATGCACATGGAAAACATGTGGATCAGAAATTATATAGGGGCATTGTTGGGGCCCTACTATACCTTACAGCAAGCAGACCTGACATCATGTTTATCTCATGTCTTTATGCTAGGTTCCAGGTGAACCCTAAAGAATCTCACCTAGTTTTTCCAAAAAGAATTTTGAGATATATAAAGAGTTGTCACAGTCTAGGACTCTGGTATCCTACTGAGTCAGAATTTGAGTTAACTGGATACTAAGATCCTGACTTTGCTGGATGTAGAGTGGACAGAAAGAGTACCTCAGGAATCTGCTAGTCCCTTGGTATGAGATTAGTGTCCTAGTTGTTGGGGTTTGTCTCCACAATACCTCAGATTTGTAGGAGGTCAGACCTTGAACTAAGATGAATTAAGATGTATTTGATGTGCTGTTTGAGTTGTATGTGTGCAGGTTCTAATTGCCAAGTGTAGACCAATGTCAGTCTATAATGGGTCACCAAACACAGGACCATACAATGTAATCCCTCATTGTGTGATCTAAAGTGTTGGCCCATGTATAGCCTCTCTATTGGGATACACTTCTCATTTATGCACTTGGATTGATGGACAGAAGCATTGGATCTAATTTCCTCAGAAAAATTTTTCTAAGTCCCAATACTCGAGTAACCTGTTTTTATACTCGATTATCAGACTTAATACTCGAGTAGTTAGTTAGACATACTCGAGTAATCAGTTAGACTTACTCGAGTAGGCTCTGAATACTCGTATAGATAAAACTATACTCGAGTAGTTAGTTAGTCACTCGAGTAAGTTCTTTTCATACTCGAGTAAGTAACTTAATCACTCGAGTAAATCATGTATCATACTCGAGTAGATCCATTTCTTCTCTTCTCTGCAAGTTCAAGTATTCATACTCCAGTAGTTTCTTTTCATACTCGAGTAAGTGTTTCTATACTCGAGTAATTGATTTCCATACTCGAGTAATTGACTTTGATACTCGAGTAAGTGAATGTTTCCCGGATACATATTCTGATACTCGAGTAATTCCCCTTTCACTCGAGTATATCTTTCTGATACTCGAGTATATCTTTCTGATACTCGAGTATATCTTTCTGATACTCGAGTATATCTTTTCTGATACTCGAGTAGTTTATTTTTCACTCAAGTAAATTTCTCTTCTCATACTCGAGTATACTCCTATTTGTCACTCGAGTATCTAAATTCCCATACTCGAGTATATCTTCTCTTACTCGAGTATAGCAGTTCTCTATTCCAGAATTCTTCTAAGTTCGAATTTGCCATAAGTATTTTGAATTCGTCATTTCTGATTGGTCCACGTGTCATCCTTAATTAAGATTATGACCGTTGGAATCCACCAATAAATAGGTCATTTCAGAATTGACTAATTAACAATATATTACAGAGATATTCTTTTTAAGAAAGAAAAATTTCCGTGAACCCTAATTCTCACGCCTCCGCCATTGCTGTTCGCAGAAGAAACTTTGGATCGCCGATCTCCGTCTTCAACGACTATTTCTCCAGCGATCCAGACAAAAGTGAATCACTCGATCTCGCCGAGCCTCAAAGATTTCAGATCTATCTTCTCGATCGAGGTGGTTCTAGTTTTCAGACTCGTGGATCTCTCTCAAGTCATCTTCAACCTTTTCTGATCAAGCCGAAGTTCCTAAAGAAGAAGACCGTCAAAGATCCAGATCTGAGATTGTTGCTTTGATTTTTTATTCTCAAACCAAAATTTCATTGTAGGAGTTTTTCTCCGAGATTTGTAGGAAGACTTTTTCTTCCGAGTTTTTGTAGATCCGATTTGGATCGAGATTTGTAAGAACGTGGTTCCGAGGTGTAGGATTGTTTTCAATCCGAGATAGTGGAGTAGCCGAGTCTAGTGATTTGCTAGATCGGTGAGGAAAGTGGACGTACCCAAGGTTGGGGAACCACTATAAATCTCTTGTCGTCTGTGATTGCTTGATGTGTGCTGTGTTAGTTTTTAATTCCGCATTTGACACGCATTTCACCTATTCACCCCCCTCTAGGTGATTTAGGCTAACAACTTAGACCTCTCAATTGGTATCAGAGGGAGGTTGATCGTTAAAAGGTTAACACCTTGATCGTATCCTTCTAAGTTGAGTATCAAGCATGAGTAAGACTAAGGATTTTGCCAAGCTCCCTATCTGCACCAAGAACAACTTTCCTATGTGGAAGGAAAGGGTCAAATTCTTCATGGAAGCTGTAGACCCTCGGATCTTCATGATTGTTGAAGAAGGTCCTCATGTTCCTATGACCGCATCAACAATAGATCCAACCAAAAAGGTACCAAAGAAATTGATGGATCTAGACAAGGATGAGATTGCACTTGTCTCTCTGGACAAGAAAGCAAAGAATATCATAGCAAGTGCAGTCGATGACTCAATGCTGCAAAATCTGATTCATTGCCAATCTACCAAGGAGATGTGGCAATCCCTAGTGACTCTAATGGAAGGTACAGAGGAAGTGAGGGATGATCGTAGATCCCTACTGAACTAGAAATATGAAGCCTTCAGGCAGGGTCATAAGGAAGCCATAGCTGACACTTTTGAGAACTTCTTCAAGATAGTGAATGGCCTAAGAGTTTATGGACGTGTCATTACCAACGGGGAACTCAATGACAAATTCTTAAGATCCCTAACCAAGGAATGGGACAATAAGGTATGTGCCATTCGGGAGTTTGGAAGGTTAGCTAAGACGGACCCGCAGAATCTGTTCGGAAAGCTTATGTCTTACGAGCAGCAAATCAACTCAAGAAAAGCTGAAGAAGAGACAAGCAGGTCTGCATCCAAGGAGAAATCTGTCGCTCTAAAGGCAGACAGCTCAAGGAAGATAAAGGCTAGCTCTCCTGCCCCAGTTCCTGAGGCTGATGAAGAAGAATCATCTGAGCCCAGCTCATTTGGCTCAGAACTATCTGATGGAGAGTTCTCCCTACTCTCAAGGCAGTTCAAGAAGTTCTTGAACAAGAAGAAGCAATGGAGAGGCAAGGATGCCTCATATAGAAGATCACGACATGACGGTGATCATCGGAAGAAAGGCTCAAGCAGCCATGACAGGTATAATTCTAAACAGAACAAACAGATCTCAACTGACATCATTTGTTATTATTGAAATAAGCCAGGTCACATCATCGCCGATTGCCCTCACAAAAAGAAAGAGGGTGGAAGAAGAGAGGAAAAGAAATCCTCACACCATAAGAACAGGAAAGAGAAAAGCTTAGTAGCCAAGAAGCGCAAAACTCTCAGCGACTCTGACTCATCTGAGTCGAGTGAAGAAGAGGAAGCTTACTTTGGGCTCATGGCTCATTCAGATGATGAACAAGTTCCCCAGTTTACTGGGGAGGTAAAATCTCACACTCCTCTCTCTGATTCTGATGATGACAATGAGCAAGAGGGATATTCCTCTGAAGATGAATCTGAGCTCATGGGTCAGTATAAGGAGTTACTCACCGCTTACGAAAAATGTCGTAGATTAATGAAAACTCAAGCCAAAGAGATAAATACTCTACGAGCTAGTGAGAGCAGCTTGAGAGAAGAAGTCGATAAGACTAACTCTCTTCAAGAGAACCTCAATGTAGCTATGGAGGAATACAATAAAGCTCTCAAGCACATCGACCTTAAAGAGGAAATCATCAAAGAATTGGAACGACAACTCGAGGCTGAAAAGAAGCTTGTTGAGAGTTTTTCTAAGCCTAAGACAGTTCTTCCAATCGTTGCTGAATTCTCTGCTAAGGCCAAGGGTGCTGGTTTAGGCCACATTGTCTCTTCTAGTAAATCCTCTAGGAGAAACAAGGCCAAGAGAAAGAATAAGGCTGCCCGGAAGGCTCTAGCTGAAGAAAAAGGGAAAGCTCCCTTGGAACCTGTTGTGTTCAAGAAAGTTATCTTTCCCACGAACGAACTCGATTATGAGTCCACCTACGGACACTTTTCTAGGCCGATCCCTGAGAAGCCTAAGTCAAGATACCAAGGTTGGACTCGGCCTCGTAACTTTGGCGAGAGTGTCTTCAAGGCACCTCATGAGGAGATTCAGCTTCAAAGCTATGGACCTTATGCTCATGGTCATAATTTCAAAAAGACACCAAAAGTAAAACCCATTGTAGAAAAGCCTATGAAGGAGAAGACCTCATGTAACTACCATCATCATGAAGCCTCTTCCTCCAAGAGTAAAGCTCCTGCTAGACCTTCATTCCAGAAAGTCAAGCAGGACCACACAAGGCAAAGATACAACAGGTTCAACTGTTGGTGCTGTGGCAGAATTGGTCATTTTGCCAGTGATTGTTGGTTCAATCCTGAAAATGCTGCAACCCCTAAAGTTAGCAACGTGAGAGTGACCACTCATGAGGCTAATACTCGTAGGGGGAGTATTCTAACTCGAGACCAAGGACCCAAACGTGTTTGGGTTCCTAAGGCTAAATGATTGTAATTGCAGGTATGTCCAAAGGCCACCAAAACGCCAATCTGGTACTTGGACAGTGGATGCTCTCGGCATATGACCGGGACAAGGAGCCTACTACAGAATTACACCTCAGTCTGCAACGGACCAAAGGTCATCTTTGGAGGTTCAGATCGAGGAATCACTAAAGGCTATGGTATGATTTCTAATGGTAGCGTATCCTTTTCGAATGTAGCTTATGTTGAAGGATTGGAACACAATCTCATCAGCATAAGCCAACTATGCGACAAAGGATACGTAGTTGAATTTCATGCTGACAAGTGTTTGATAAAATCGGTTGACAACATGGAAACTATTTTATCTGGCACTCGAAGCAGAAATATTTTCTGTTTAAACTTCATCTGTATAGACTCTTCGACACCAGTGTGTTTGTTAGCAAAAAGTAGTGCATCTCTTGCTGACCAATGGCACAAGAGACTAGCACATATTAATTTCAAAACTATTAATAAATTATTCTCTCATAACTTAGTGCGTGATGCACCTAATGTCAAGTGCGTTACGGACAGTCCTTGTCACGCTTGTATCAAAGGCAAGCAAACAAGAAGTTCGTTTAAAAGCATAATAGGCAAGGATTCCAATAGAAGTTTGCAGCTTCTCCATATGGACTTGTTTGGTCCACTGCAGGTTAGAAGTTTGGGAGGTAAGGAATATACGTTGGTTATTGTGGATGATTACTCGCGCTTTGCATGGGTGTTCTTTCTGAAACACAAGTCAGATACCTTCGGTATTTTCACTAATTTTGTGAGGCAGATCCAGAATGAATACAACTGTTCCGTAGTCAAAATCAGAAGTGACAATGGAACGGAATTCAAATCTGGAGCCATGACAGAATTTTGTGAAAGTCAAGGTATCTTTCATGAGTTTTCCTCTCCTCGCACTCCACAGCAAAATGGAGTAGCTGAGAGAAGGAACAGAACACTCATAGAGGCTTGTCGGACCATGTTGAGTGATGCCTCACTTCCGGAGTATTTCTGGGCTGAAGCCGTCAACACCGCTTGTCACGTGCAAAATCGAGCACTCATCAACAAGAACCATGATAAGACCCCTTACGAACTTCTAAAAGGCAGGAAACCAAACATTTCATACTTCAGAATCTTTGGCTGTAAATGCTTCGTGCTTAACAACGGCAAGTATCATTCTACCAAGTTTAGCGAGAAAAGCTTTGAAGGTAATTTTGTAGGTTACAGCAGCCATAGTAAGGCTTATCGTATATTTAATAGAAAAACTCTAGTGGTAGAAGAGTCGATACATCTTGTATTTGATGAGACGAGTATGCTGCAAAGCAACTCCTCTAGTGTGCCTATTGTAGATGCAGGTATAAAGTTGCAGGAACTTAGTTTGGATAAATCTGCAAAAGGTGAAGACGAGACGTTCATCAAGATCACCTCTACAACCTCTAATGGAGAGGCAGATGTTCAAGATGAAGAACTCACTCCAGCTGAAGATGCAACTCCAGTGGCTGAAGAGATTCCTGATGCAAGAACCATGGAGTTCAGGCACCTAAAGGATCATCCCATTGATCAAATCATAGGAGATCCTCGGGATGGCGTCAGAACTCGTCGAGGTACAACTAACGAGAATTTACACTTAAGTTTTCTCTCACAGGTTGAACCAAAGAAATTTGAGGAAGCCAACTGCGATGCATCCTGGATTCTAGCCATGGAAGAAGAACTGAATCAGTTCAAACGATGCAAGGTTTGGACACTTATTCCTAGACCCAAAGGTAAGAACGTCATTGGGACTAAATGGGTCTACCGGAACAAGATGGATGAAGATGGGATAATTGTAAAGAATAAGGCCAGACTCGTCGCCAAGGGATACCGTCATGAAGAAGGAATTGACTTCGACCAGACATATGCTCCAGTGGCAAGACTGGAAGCGATCAGGTTATTTCTTGCCTACGCCGCACTTAAGGGCTTTACCGTCTATCAAATGGATGTTAAGTCCGCCTTCCTGAATGGTGACATAAAGGAAGAAGTGTACGTAGAGCAACCGCCAGGTTTTGTTGATTCAACCCATCCTAATTATGTATACTTATTGCAAAAAGCACTATATGGTCTTAAACAAGCTCCTCGAGCTTGGTATGAGACTCTGTCTAGCTTCCTTCTTGAGAACAAGTTCACAAGAGGAAAGATAGACAAAACATTATTTCATAGGGAAATAAAAGGCAAGATTTTGCTAGTGCAGATCTATGTCGACGATATTATTTTCGGCTCTACGGATAACAACCTCTGCAAGAAGTTTTCTAAACTTATGCAAGGGAAGTTTGAAATGAGCAGTATGGGAGAGCTAAAGTATTTCTTAGGGCTTCAAGTGAAACAATCTGAGGATGGAATTTTCATCTCACAGACCAAGTTCACCAAAGAGCTACTTAAGAAATTCGGAATGGAGAATGCAATCTCCATGAGGACTCCAATGGCCTCAGCTATGTCTCTAGACAAGGATGAGAAAGGGAAACCTTTTGATGAAACCAAGTACAGAAGCATAATTGGGTCCTTGCTCTACCTCACTGCAAGTAGACTAGATATAATGTTCTCAACATGTGTATGTGCTAGATTTCAGGTGAACTCTAAGGAATCTCACTACATCGCTGCAAAGCGAATCCTGAGATACCTCAAAGGCACACTAAATCTTGGCTTATGGTACCCAAGAAGTAATGATAGTGAACTAATTGGTTTTTCAGATGCAGATTTTGCAGGTAGCAAAGATGACAGGAAAAGTACCTCCGGGACTTGCCAATTTCTCGGAAGGAGACTCATTTCCTAGAGTAGCAAGAAACAGAACTGTGTAGCCATCTCAACGGCTGAATCAGAGTACATCTCTGCAGGCAGCTGTTGTGCACAGCTTTTATGGATCAAGAATCAGTTTGAAGACTACAACATGAAGTTCCAGAACATTCCCCTGTTCTGTGACTCTTCCAGCGCCATAGCAATAGCCAACAACCCAGTCTCCCACAGCAGGACCAAGCACATAGAGCTTCGCTATCATTTCATCCGGGAGCATGTGGAAAATGGAGATATAGATCTACAGTATGTCTCCACAGACAGGTAAGTTGCAGATATTTTCACCAAGCCGCTGGACGAGTCCAAGTTCTCGTTCTTCAAAATTGAGCTTGGACTGCTCAACAAAGAAGACCAGTGATGGACTCTCAAATTAAGAAGATATCAGCAATGTTGGATGCTCAGAGGTACAGTTTTTCAGTGGAACTAGACATCTACCTGGGAAATTCCTTCAAATATTAGAGACTCGAGCATCGTTACACTTACACGAGTAAACGGCTAAATACTCGAGTAAAAAGTTTCATATACTCGAGTAATCCAACAGATACTCGTGTATGAACTTCTTATACTCGAGTATGAAAATTCGTCAAGGACTTAATACTCGTGTATGCTAATTACATACTCGAGTATGAATTATTGGTTACTCGTGTATGTTGTGACCTACTCGAGTATACTAAACCCCATACTCGTGTATGCTGTCATCTTCTACTCGAGTACTCGGATTTTTTTTTGGATTTTCAAAATCTCTACTCGCACCTAGCAAATTGCCGCCTCATTCAGGTATGTAATTATACTTAATCCTTTTTAAACCTAATTAGGATTATTTATATATATATTCAAAATGAAAAAGTCCTTTCCACTCCTCATTCACTCGAGTAGCCGCCGACTTCTCGTATTCCCGAACCCTATTCTTCGTCTTCCGTCGCCGCAAGATTCCTGTCTCCTTGTCTCCCAGAACAGTTGCAGAGCTTTGTCTTCCTCGTTTTTGTTTCCTTCGCTCTACAGAATCGCTGATGGCTCCCTCCTCCTCCAAGATTGGAATCGGCTCCGAGCTAGTGACAGATGGTATTGAAGATATTTCTGATGACTTCAAGAATTTACTGATTCTCTTGGACACGGCCGGATTGTCCTTTGTTCTTCAAGAACCCTGCCGTCTCCTGCTTCCTGATGTTGAAGAATTCTACAGAAATCTGAAGGTTAGACGAAATGGCTCAGTTCTGAAATCCAAGGTAAAAGGAGTTGAGATTCGGTTGGATAAAACTTCAGTCGCCACTCTGCTTCGGATGCCCGTGGTTGATGAAGAAGATGACCTAGAAAAGGAAGATGCCGACCGTACCTCTCTATTCTGTGGTCGAGATCCTGAAGGTGGAGGTGAAACCCTGAATCGGTCTTTGTTCAATTCAGAAGGCAAGTTTCTAGTCGATGCCATCGCCAAAATCCTATGGTGCAAGACATACTCCATAAGAGATGTATCCCAAAATCTATTCGATGTTATGCAAGCCATAGTCTGCAGGAAGAAATTCCAGTTCGGAATGATGATACTGGATAAGATCCGAGAGAGCGTGAAACATCCAAGTTATGCTAGGATTATCTCACTCCTCCTCCATGAGATTAACCCTACAGTGTTTGACTTCTCCAAAGGGACTCCTCTTCACCACATGAAGAAAGTTTCCATCTCTTCCATACAGAGGTATGACATCAAGATCCTGAATTCTGCCCAAACTTCAAAAGCTGATGCCATCTCAAAAACTCACCAAGAAACCAGTTTACCTGAAGACAGGATTCCATCTCCTCCTCTACATCAAACTACTGCTACCTCTGGTGCATTAGTTGAGGGGGAGCCTGCCTCTTCTCTTCCTCAGCATCAAGTTTCTTCAGAATCAGTGATTCCAGAACAAGAAGAAGTCAGAATTTCTACCCCTCTAGGTGATTTAGGCTAACAACTTAGACCTCTCAATTTCTACCCCTCCAGTTTCTCCTACTCTAGCAGCTTTACTGTCTACAGCTGAAGATATTAACAGCCTTATTGATGAGCTCAGCTCAGATGCTCCTCTTTTTCAGAATGATTCAGCTGCCAAGTCTCCTGCCAAGTCTCCCATTCAGTCTCCAGTTCCATCTCCTGTGCAGTTTCCAGCTCAGACTCTAGTACAGTCTCCTGCCAAGTCTCCTAATAGTGAGCCCAGCAAATCAGATCATATTCTCTTGTCTAATGATGAGGAAATGTCTCCAGATCCTGTGGAGGCACCTCTGAAGACTTTGGATTTCTCCATGCCATCTTTCCTAGATACAGAAGAAACTGTTGAAATAGAACCCTTCAAAAGAGCTGTCAGCTCAGTGGTCATTACAGAAATCCCTACTTAGACTACTACTACTCCTGCTCCCTCAGTCCCTGCATCAACCTCAGCCCCTTCTTCTTCTTCCTCTTCAGATCTTGTAAGCAAGATTGAGCTTATGCTCAAAGAACAGAGAGATTACTTTGATGCCTCTCTGCAGTCAGTCACCTCCAAGGTCTCTGCTCTTGAAAAGGAGATGAGCAGAGGCTTTGCTAAAATTCAAGCAAACACTGACACACTCAAGCAGCTGTTCAAGATTGGAGGCAAAGCCATAGATCACACCATCACAAGCATAGGTGAGCTAAGAAACCAGGCAGAGACAGTAGCTCACAATCAGCTCAAGCTAGATGAGAGAGCTGAAACTAATGTTGTGAAAGTATGTAATGAAGTGAGCACCTTCAGAGATGAAGCAATTGCCCAGCTATCCATAGATATCAGCAAGGGGGAGAAGATTGTAAAAGAACAAGTTGAAAAACTTTCTGAACAAGCTGAAGCCCAGGTCAAACAACTATCTACCCACTCTCAAGAGGCTATAAGTGATCTAGTAAAAGGATTGAAAGAATCCATTCTTTCCCAGCTCCAGTCTGTCAAATTCTATACCTATGACACTGCTGTCTGGCTGCATAATCAAAACTTTCCTGAGTTTCAACTGGGCCCTACCATTATACCTCAGCACCTAGATCCTCTTGCAGAACAGCCTCCAGCAGATGTCTCAGCTCAAGCAACCTTTCAAGGAGGTGTGCCAGTCTTCTCACCCAGACCTGAGGGTGATGTGACTGAGCCTCCCCTATCCTATACTGAAGCATGGCAAGATGATTTTCCTTCCAGTTCTCAAGGTCCTTCTAAGAAGAAAAGAAAATATGGTGACGGCGCTTCTGCCAGCCGTTCTGCACCCAGGAAAGAGCCAGCTTCTGAAGGTAGACCACCTGTTGTTCATGCTGAAGTGTGGAGTCCTACCTCTAAGTCCCTAATTCTTGATACTTTGAGGTTAGTGACTGATCTTGGGGAGAACAGAGATAATTACTACAGTTATTCAGAGTGGAAAGCCTATGAAGCATCTCAGATAAAGATCATGCTACATGACAGGAATTGGGGGCACAACAACCCAGCTGCTCCTCCTAGGCCCAGGACTTACTTTCCAAAGCCTTTCAGCTACCTAGAGAGGCAAGAGCTGAAAAGAGAAAGGATGCACAAGGATGCCCCATCTTGAGTTGAACTGAGAATGTGGAATTGGACTTTTGTTTCTGTGCTTAAAACATTTCTATATATATATATTTAATTCTGATTATGGCAATGTTTTGTTTACCCTGCTTTAATTTAGTTTATTCTCCTTGATATGCATGTTGTTCTTTTACTCTTAAGTAATTCACCTTAGTATAGAGAGTGCTGACATCTACAAATAGGGGGAGATTGTTGGGGTTTGTCTCCACAATACCTCAGATTTGTAGGAGGTCAGACCTTGAACTAAGATGAATTAAGATGTATTTGATGTGGTGTTTGAGTTGTATGTGTGCAGGTTCTAATTGCCAAGTGTAGACCAATGTCAGTCTATAATGGGTCACCAAAATCAAGACCATGCAATGTAATCCCTCATTGTGTGATCCAAAGTGTTGGCCCATCTATAGCCTCTCTATTGGGATACACTTCTCATTTATGCACTTGGATTGATGGACAGAAGCATTGGAGCTAATTTCCTCAGAAAAATTTTTCTAAGTCCCAATACTCGAGTAACCTGTTTTTATACTCGAGTATCAGACTTAATACTCGAGTAGTTAGTTAGACATACTCGAGTAATCAGTTAGACTTACTCGAGTAGGCTCTGAATACTCGTGTAGATAAAACTATACTCGAGTAGTTAGTTAGTCACTCGAGTAAGTTCTTTTCATACTCGAGTAAGTAACTTAATCACTCGAGTAAATCATGTATCATACTCGAGTAGATCCATTTCTTCTCTTCTCTGCAAGTTCAAGTATTCATACTCCAGTAGTTTCTTTTCATACTCGAGTAAGTGTTTCTATACTCGAGTAATTGATTTCCATACTCGAGTAATTGACTTTGATACTCGAGTAAGTGAATGTTTCCCGGATACATATTCTGATACTCGAGTAATTCCCCTTTCACTCGAGTATATCTTTCTGATACTCGAGTATATCTTTCTGATACTCGAGTATATCTTTCTGATACTCGAGTATATCTTTTCTGATACTCGAGTAGTTTATTTTTCACTCAAGTAAATTTCTCTTCTCATACTCGAGTATACTCCTCTTTGTCACTCGAGTATCTAAATTCCCATACTCGAGTATATCTTCTCTTACTCGAGTATAGCAGTTCTCTATTCCAGAATTCTTCTAAGTTCGAATTTGCCATAAGTATTTTGAATTCGTCATTTCTGATTGGTCCACGTGTCATCCTTAATTAAGATTATGACCGTTGGAATCCACCTATAAATAGGTCATTTCAGAATTGACTAATTAACAATATATTACAGAGATATTCTTTTTAAGAAAGAAAAATTTCCGTGAACCCTAATTCTCACGCCGCCGCCATTGCTGTTCGCGGAAGAAACTTTGGATCGCCGATCTCCGTCTTCAACGACTATTTCTCCAGCGATCCAGACAAAAGTGAATCACTCGATCTCGCCGAGCCTCAAAGATTTCAGATCTATCTTCTCGATCGAGGTGGTTCTAGTTTTCAGACTCGTGGATCTCTCTCAAGTCATCTTCAACCTTTTCTGATCAAGCTGAAGTTCCTAAAGAAGAAGACCGTCAAAGATCCAGATCTGAGATTGTTGCTTTGATTTTTTATTCTCAAACCAAAATTTCATTGTAGGAGTTTTTCTCCGAGATTTGTAGGAAGACTTTTTCTTCCGAGTTTTTGTAGATCCGATTTGGATCGAGATTTGTAGGAACGTGGTTCCGAGGTGTAGGATTGTTTTCAATCCGAGATAGTGGAGTAGCCGAGTCTAGTGATTTGCTAGATCGGTGAGGAAAGTGGACGTACCTAAGGTTGGGGAACCATTATAAATCTCTTGTCGTCTATGATTGCTTGATGTGTGCTGTGTTATTTTTTAATTCCGCATTTGACACGCATTTCACCTATTCACCCCCCTCTAGGTGATTTAGGCTAACAACTTAGACCTCTCACTAGTTTTGTAAGAAGCAGTTATCTGTGTCAACATCAACTGCTGAAGCAGAATATATTGTAGTTGGTCGTTGCTGTTCCCAGATGCTGTGGATCCAAAACCAACTCCTGGACTATGTCTTCAACTTAAATAATTCAACTCTCTTATGTGATAACACAAGTGCTATAGTTATAGCACAAAATCCAGTCCATCACAGTAGGACTAAGCATATAGACATTAAGCATCATTTCATTAGAGAGTGTGTAGACAAAAAAAAAATCAAACTTGTCTATATCTACACTGATTTACGAAGAGCTGATATTTTCACCAAGCTCCTGGATGAAAGAAATCACTTGTTCTTTGTAAATCATCTTGGAATGATCAATGAAGAAGACTTAGTTTAGTTTATGTCTGAACTCGAAGAACTCTTCAAATTTCGTCGAACGGTGGTCGATGAACTGGGAAAGGTTCTTGAGATATTCGTCGACCTGAGATTGATGAACTCTCTGTTAGTGAAGTTAGTTTCGTCGACCTGAGATCGATGAATCTAATTCAGAAAACTTTCATCGAACGGGGCTTGGTGAAATATCGTCAAACCTTCAGACTGAGCTCGGCGAATTGATTAACTCCAAATTATTTCATCGACCTCATATCGAAGAATTGTTTAATTTTAGTGGAACGTAGTTTGTCAATTCATATACTAGAAAACTTATATTTAGGTTTTCTTCGACCTCCATCCCTCCCTTTCAATTCCCATGCACTTGATCTTTGTTTTTCTCTTGCAGGTGCTCTCATGGCGATTCCATCAGGAGCTCATGCGGCAATGAAATTTGAAAATGGATTTGATGTTGATTTCGAGTCGTTTCAATATTCTGACCACGTCTTTCAGGAAATTTGGCAACTGCTTGAAGGACAGTAGTTGAAGTATCTGCTCTCTACAAGTATTAAAATACCTGATAATGAAATCAGGGAGTGGGTCTATACATCATCCACAATAGAAGAGAATATGATGACTGGAACTATATCAGGTAATGTTGTCTTCCTTACTCCTGAAGTTTTAACTGAAATTTTTGGATTGAATAATGGAAAAGAAGAATTAGAAATTGAGAATGAGAAATATACTGAGATGCTCGGCCAAATGGGTTATTCTAGAGATAACCCTAACCAACTATTGAAGAAACAATTGTCTGCTGAATTCAAGTTTCTAGCAGACATTGTAGGGAAAGTCTTGCTGGGCAAGCATACTGCCCATGACTACATCATCGGGCACTAATTTCTGGTCATGTGTGTAGTGGTGAATAAGAAATAAGTTAACTGGGCTCAGATCTTGTTTGATCTGATTAAGAAAAAGAATACAAAGAAAGAAGTTTGTTTTGGAAGGATCCTTGGGATCTTCCAAAAGGAAAAGGCTGCTGAATCCCTGGTCTCCCCAACCATAGTCATAAATGCTGGCAAGAGGCTCACTTGTGCCCTCTTTAGCAAATGGGAGAGGACAATCACCAAGCCCTCCAAGGCTACCTCCTCTTCCATCAACACTTCAGATAGTATAAGGGCTGCTCCAGCCACTTCCCACCCTACTGAAGAGGTTCCATCCACCACTACACAACCTCTAGCTCTCCAAACTCTATCTCAACTAGCAAATCAACAAACCCCACCTTCCACTCATATTACAGTCTCTACTCCCACACCTCCATCATCCCCAATACAAACATCTCCAACCCATATTCCATCTCATACTCCTTCCCCCCATCATGATACATCAAAACCAACACCACCCTCATCTCCTCTTCCATCTCACTTGGCTGACATTCCCCTATCCAATCTGTCATCCCTACCAACCTTCAATCTACTATCATCCACCTTAAATACTTATTCTCCTAAAATGAAAATTCCTCAAGACACTCATATTCAAGATGCTCTATCTCTAACTCCACCAACTACTACCTTCCCAACCTCTATCCCATTCAAACACCCCTACCAAAACCTCTACCTCACCATAATTGAATCCCTCCCTTATCCAACCACTCCTTGAACTACTCAAACCCCTTCTCAAGACCATCATAGCAGAGGCAATTTCCCCTCTTGCTGCATCCATTTCCACCCATGCTGCCCAAATTTCTGCTCTCTCTACTACTCCCTCTTCAGGTAGGGGCCTGGCTTCAGTTGCCACTAAAATCAGGCAAGGGGAGATACTCAATGAATAAGTAGCAGCAAATGTAACAGTAGAAGCAGCAGCAGAAACAGCAGAAGCAGCATTAGAAATAGCAGAAACAATAGAAGCAACAACAACATAACAAATAGATACAGTCTATTTTAATAACCTTCTAGCAGACAGCACTAAGCCATCCATGGCTATAGAAGTAGCAGCAGATATAAGAGCAGAAGCAGCAGCAGAAATAACAGAAGCAGCAGCAGAAACAGCAGAAGTAGCAACAATAGAACCAATAAATATAGTCTATTTTAATACCCTTCTAGCAGTCAGCACTAAGACATCCATGGATATAATTCCTTATACCACACCAATAAGCCCAAAAGTTTGGCTCAAAGCCACTTTTGCTACTCCAGAGTCTCCTCCCAGAGTTGTTTCCCCCCACTATCTCATCCCCTCTTGCACCAATTTTTGTTATGGATGATTCTCCAATGCCTGATCTAGATGCACTGGTCATGGATGACAGAGAAGAAGAAAATAAGTCAGCTGCTGAAAGCACTGATGTGTATAGTTCTCCAGCTCCTCCTCTAGCTCCCTCCAAGACTGCAAAATCTGCAATACCTGATGAGATAATAAGAGAAATAGATGCACTATATGACAATTCACAAGAGTCAGATGATGATGATGACTCAGATGAGGATCCTAAGAGAAAGAAAGTCTACAAGAAGAGGAAAGCTCCTCCACCTCCTTCCACTAAACCCAATCCTGCAAATGACACACCATACTATATTCTACAAAATATTACCCCCTATAAGGGTATGCCAGCATGGATGTGTCTATCTAAGAATGAACAAAAGGCAAGGAAGAAGAGCGGGAGATGCTCTCCTCCACCTCAGAAGTTTAGGATAGGTCCTCCTCCTCCTCCTGCTACTGCTGGTGCCTCAAGAGTTGTTCCTCAAAGTCCAGATGTATCCTCTAAGCCTACATCTTTCATAAGAACCTATCAAAGGCAAGAAAGATCATCCAGACATCAATCACAAGGTGGCAGTCAGCAGCAAAGGAAAACAAGTTCAGCTGAGCAAATAAAAGATGTTGTTTACCAAAAGCCTTCATTCTCTCCTCCTCAACAGCAAGCTCCTCAACATCAATCCAGAAGGCATAGTGAATCTCATAAGCCTAAAGGGAAGTTTAGTGAAGCTGCTCCTCCTAAATCTCTTTATACTAAAAGTTATGAAAAGCATAGCATGACAAGTTTTCAAGCTCAATCTACACAATTCAAACCTGTCACCCTGCTACCTCCTCAAGTTGATCAATCAACTATTAATCAGGATGTTGATCCAAATTTCAGAATGGAAAGGCTCCAAGAGCTAATTGTCCTATCACAGATAAAGGAAGTTATAGAAGAAGGAGAAGATCTATCAAAATTCACCACTATGTCATCTTACAGAGAAAAGGAACTGAACAAACTTCAAGTAAGCAAGAAGGTCTTCAATCCAACAGAGTACATGACACTGCACCTAGAGGCTTTGTGCCTAGAACCTCAACCCTGACTGTGATTGGAGCATCAGATCTGTATATATCAAAGAATGAAGCAGCCAATCTCAACAGGGAAATTATATTCACTCAGCCTGGGGACAAAAGCAAAGAGGAGAAGCACAAGGAGAAGTAGCAGAAGAAATAAATTTTGAACTGCTTTGATTATGGTATTGTTAAAACTATTTTCTCATTCATGATACAAAGCTTACTGTATATATATATATATATCTGCTGCATATGCTATTTTCTTTTCTGCCAGATATATGTTTTTCTTTCTTTGTACATTTTTTTGTTTTGATTCTGTAATTAGTGACCTCACCCAAATAGAGGGAGATTGTTGGATCCCTAGTTGGATTTAGGTTAGGTTCACTAAGTTAGGATCATATGACCCAACATGTATATCAAGGGTCATGGTTGTGTCCTAGAGTATAGGTCAAGTCCTTAGAGTCAGCAATGCATGGACCAGCAATCAACAGTCTGCCAAAGATTCAAGACTTAGAGAAATATCAAGACTCAGAAAAAGAGTTCGACGTTCGTCGAACTCAGGTCGACAAAATCAGTTCTCAGGTCGACAATTTTTGGATCATCTTCTTCAACACTCAAGTCCAGAAAACATCTCAATATTTCTAAGTCCAGAATCAAACTCCAGTCGACGAAATTGGTTCTCAACTCTTCGATCTTGATGCACAGAATTGGAAAGATTCATCAAGCAGCAGTCAGCAGTTCTCAGGTCGACGATCGTGAATCTCAGCTCGACGAACAGCAATTCTCAGCTCGACGAACTGTGGACTCAGCACGATGAATCCAGACTTGCTTATTTTCATCCTTCTGTCCCTATTATAATGCAATAATCCCTGAGTAATTAATGCTAAAATATTCTCTGAATATTATCGTTAGATGGAGCATTAGTTATGGGCTTCATCAGGATTATTGCTTGCCGTTTTTCAAAGGGACAGTTGGGGAAATCAATCAATGCAAACGTTATCAAGGCCGTCAGCATTGAATGCAGGAAGGAATTCAAAATTCAAAAAGCAAATTTATATGTAAAATATAAAAGGGGATTTTCCTCCTTCCGGCAAGAATACAGAGAACAACAAGACATATAGAAGAAAAGAACAAAAACAGAAAACAAGGATCTTCTGCTCTCTCTCTCTCTCTCTGAACAGCACTTTGAGACGCAGAGTACACAGAACAAAGTGATAGAGAGAAACAAGTGTTAGACCATAGGAAGAACTTTAAGTTGAAGAAGAAGAAGAACAGCCATTAAAAATCTAGAGTCTTATTCTTTTCTCATCTTAGGATTCTTCAAAGGATAATAATTACAGCATCAGTCAAGAAGTTCCTGGAGATCTTCTGGTCAAAGAAAAAAGTCTGAAGGCCTATCATCCTACACCAAAGCTCCACCTTCCTGAACCATTAAATATCTCAGGGGGAGCTCTTTGCTAAAGTCAATATCCACAAAAGTCTTCTCAGTTGTATTTGAGAAAATGAAGACAAAATCATTCTCTCACACCACTATATATAGGGTTTTAATTCCCTTACAAATTATTCCTGGTTGCAAGTCACATGTTCAAAAGCTCATTGGTGGCAGTCACCTGATCAAAAACTTGAGTGGATTCCCACTAGGGTGGTAGAAGAGTGGATGTACCCAGGTTGGGGAACCACTATAAAATTCTTGTGTTGTTTGGATGACCTTTTCTTTTTGTTCTTGTTGTGGCTGTGCTAGTGAGGTTTTTGTGGTTATGACTACTTATATTTGATGTTTGCCTGTGACAAATTGTATAGGTTTAGGAACAACTTTTTATTTACAGCAAAGTTTTAAAACCCAAAGAATATTGTATTCACCCCCCCCCCCCCCCCGCCTCTAGAGTGTACCAGATCTAACCCCTAACTTTCACGCGTAATGCATGTATTCTCCGAGAAGGAGGGCGACTTTTGGTCGCCCTCCCATTGGACACCTAGATCTAGCGTCCTCCTAGCCGCCTGGATCCAGGCGGCCTGCTTTCACTAAAGTGGATGGGGCGTCACCCCGCCCTGTTTCTGCCCAGATCGAGCGGCTTCCTGGCCGCCCGGATATGGTCAGAGTTTCCTGAAAGCAGGCAACCACCTAGCCTCCCACCTATCTATTGTCCAAAGAGGGCAGAAGTCCTCCAGTCCATCCCGCTCTTTGGCCGCTCAGACTGGGCAGCCACTTGGCCACCTAGATTAGAGAACTACCTTCGCAGACCGGATTCTGTCGTCGTCACTCCTAACTTCTACATTCTCCGCCACCATCGCATCCCGACACCGTGTTCATGGTCGCCGGCCTCATCCCCCTTGACTCTCGTCTAAGCTCCTCCTCCATTCAACCGGCCTCCATCACCGACCGGATATCGTCGTCGGCCAGCCCCCCCCCCCTATGTCGGTTGGATTCTTAGTTGTCGCCAATTCTCCATCGTCTAATCGTACTTTTGCGATCGCCGCCATGGGATATATGGGTAACCACTCACATAAATGCCCACATGACCTCCCATAGTGGAGAAAGTGCGAACCAAAAATAGGATTGGCCTGCATTTAATAAAATTGAAAAAAGAGTATGTGTGTAATATGTCATGAAATCGGTCTACAAGTAATAATTATGGTGGTTATGGTTTGCGGATAACCATGTAACCACCATAACCACCTCTGGGGCCTATAAATAAATCATCAGACACTCCTTCATTTCAACCTTTTCTCCCCCCGAAATTCCTCCTATGTATTTTCTCTCTCCTCTCCCACTCCAATGAATTTTCTGTCTCCTCTCCCACTCCTACAAATTTTCTTTCTCCTTGCCTGTTTCTCCTACGATTTCTCATTATCTCCTCCAACATGTGCATGTCTCTTTATGTACATGTTCCACCTTGCGTGTGATACCCCTTTCGCCTGTCTCTCCTCCTAAGTGTGCACGTCCCTCCGTACGCACATTACCCCATGCACACGCTTCCCCTTTGTGTGCATCTCTCACCCTAAGTACACACATCCCTTTGTGTGCACGTTCCTCCTTGCACGCATTCCCCATTTGCGCATATCTTTCCTCTAAGGTGTGCACGCCCCTCCGTGTGCACGTTCCTCCTTGCACATGTTCACCCTTGCACGCGTCCCCGATGCAGCGTCGCACACTCTGCTCTCAAGACCTTTCTAAGTGTGCCATCATGCGCTCCACTCTCAAGCCCTCTCCAAGTGTGTCGTCATGCGCACCACTCTTAGAATTTCTATAAGCGCTCAATGCTCTCAACTCATTAGCAAGCATACTAGTAGCCGATAAGACCAACACTCTAGACTCATCTAAACACAGCAGGAGATAGACCGTTAAAGATAAGGCATACGAAATGCGTCGCCTAAGCTTCCAAGCTGCCGAATTTAGGACAAGCCAAATAAGCTTCTCCCGCCTCCAAGCAACTTTCAAGGACTCTAAATCACTCAAAGTATCCAAAGCATCCAGTGAGTGAACCTCCCTATTGTAGCATTAAAAAGAATTAGCTCTATGAGAGGTGGCATGTCACCCTCCGAGCCTAGTACTCTCTCATAATTGTAACAAGGAGCAGTCTATTGCCCTCACTTCTCACAAAAGTCCTGTAACATGACTTCAAATAGTGAAAGTTTGGTCGGCACAGATATGACCACGTAGTTTTTCACCCAGTTGACAGATTTTTTACTTTAAAAAATTGTCTTTTTAGTTTTATATGTTTGCGCGCTCGCCCGCTCCTTAGCTAAGGCAGTTCAATTTAGTCCAGTTTACCAGAAGGGTTGAGTTGAACGCAATCATATATATAAAAAATTGATTTTATTGTTGAAACTTATGGACTCCGAGCAGTCTGGAGAACTACTCTCGACAGTCTGTTGATTTGGCGGTCTTATGGTTTGGCTTGGTGGACTTGCTATTTAGCAGATCTTGGTGATCTGGTAAACAGTAGTTTTTGGTTGGCTTCCCGCAGAGCTATCCAGGAGGTTTGTTGTAACACCCCTATCCGTCACATAGCATATAGCAGTAGGTCCGGTCGGGGCCAGACGTCATATACCACGGACAGACCGGTGGGTTACTCAATGAAACCATTCAACCAATACACACGTCCTACACAGAGCATCTAGCAGAAGCAATTTGCTAAGTTGCAACAATAAGAACTCTGTCACTAAGCATGAATGTACACTAGTAAACCAAACAGGAATGAAATACAAAGTACCAAAGAGTGCTGGCCTTATGGCCTTACAACAGTTCACTTAAATAAATAGTGTCTTACAAACTTCAGCTTGCAGGCCGGCCACACATGATTTCAAATAAGTAAACAAACAAGGCCTTCAAGGGTCGGCTTAGTCCCTTGGGCTTTGGCCTGCTATTTTCCGCTCGACTCCGCAGCACCTGCAAGCACAAATCACCGTAACGGTGGCAAACAAGAATAACGGCAAGCAAAAGCTGACCAAATTATAATGATTCCGCCCCAAACTCGGGGCGGCAAAGCTTCTTCCCTGCACTTCTAGTAGTATAATCAAAGAGGATTGCGAAAGTACAATTTAAGCACACTTCACCACAGGTGTAGGAACGCACGGCCACACACCCCATGCTCTCAGGGCACTTACACGGTGAAATCGGTCCACCACCACCCCAAGAACGAAAATCTCGTGAGAATTAAAGTCTTCATGGCTTAAGCCGAAGACCCTCCCTCTATGCCATCGGCAGGCCACGAAACTGAACCACATAGAGTAGGTACGGTTTCACTCAACTCGCTGCTCACACTGCCACGACACTAAAAATCATCGGTGCGAGCTAAGTTTCCCCGTAACCTGTAAATCGATCAAACAACATACATAGCCCGTTTATGTACCATGATGGCTCCCGGGCCACCAACAATGGTAGAATCACGCTCCTGCCCAGATTTCCGAGTGCGGCTTGGGGTTAATCACCAAGGATCCCAGCTGCAATCTACCACGTAGAAACCCGAAAACAACCAAAGGCACGGAGTCTTCTCCGGCTAATCATGCATAGCAAATCATCACCGATCCAGACCAACATGTTTGGGTAGGCTTCACACACCATGCCTATGTCTGTTTTGATTTCGAACTCTATATGCAAACAAGGGGGACTTCACATATCTACCCCAAGGAATACCGCAAACTAGCCGCACACTCGCGGGAGAGGGTTTTTCTATGCAAAAGAAGAAGAGCTTTACATGCTCAAGATGAGAATTATTACCCTAGCGTTTCTCCTTGGCTCCATGGAAAACTATGCGGATGAAAAGCACCGCAACGATCTTGCCTCTGCGGATTTGGGCTCGGTTTGCGGTTTGGCGCTCCGAATCTCCTCCAGCGGGCGGATCTTCCTCTTCCTCCAAACTCCTTTCTCTCCCTTCTCTCTAGGTTTTAGAAAGAGAATGGCTAAGTGAAAGTGAAGGTTTAAATCCCCAATCCTGGCCTTAACCCTAGCATGGAGAGATCTGAGCCATTAGATCCAAAACAAGGAAACGTACGGCTGCGATTTGGCCCAAAAATAAACTTCCCTGGCTGAACACAGCTTGCGACACGCCCGTGTCCAAGGCCGTGTAACTCATTCGCAGTCAAAATAGTGGCATCCCAAAAAGAACACCTGCACTCGACACGCCCGTGTTAGGCTTGACACGCACGTGTCAGCCAGTACATGCTCATGTAGCTCGGCGTGTGCCTCCATCGACACAGGCCAAGAATGTCCAGAGCACGACACAGCCATGTGATATGCCTGTGTCACATGCCCTGTGCTAGACACGCCCTGGGAAACGCCCGTGTCCAAGGTCATGTAGCTGCCTTAGCACAACTCGCCAAACGACCCGAGGAGGACACGGGTATTCGACACGCTTGTGTCGAATTTAACACGCCTCTGTTGGACCCGAACACGCCTGTGCTCAGGCCGTGTGTCCTCACTCAACTATCGTTGAGTAAGATGCTTTGAGCGACTGACACGCCCCGGGACATACCCATGTCCCAGGCCGTGTTCACTGCCCCGATGACTGTTGACTGCAATTTCGTCGACCACACAACAATTGTCGAACCTGAGCATAATACGCCCCTAGGACATGCCCGTGTCCCATGCCGTGTCACCTCTACCAAATCCCAGACTTGGCTCAAAATGCCACCAATCACTCTTTTGAGTTTCGGGACAGTACAACTCTCTCCCTCTTAAAGAATTTCATCCACGAAATTATCAAAGGAAAAGAAAACTGAAAACCAAAAGCTGTACCTGAGTGAAATAACTCTGGTTACACCTCAAGCAAAGTATGCTCCCGTTCCCAAGAGAGCTCCTCACGACCGCAATTGTCCCAATGGACCTTGACCATTCTGATCTCCTTTGTACGTAGTTGCTTGACTTCAGAGTCCTCAATACCCCTAGTTGTTAACCCTTCGTCCACCGGTACTTGATCAACTGTGATCAACTGTGAAGGATCTAGCACCGCCTTCCGCAACACTAAAATGTGGAATATGTCGTGTAGACCACTTAACTCCACAGATAGCTTTAGACGGTAAGTCGGTTCACTGATCCACTCCAGGACCTCAAATGGTCCAAGGTACCTCGGGCTCAGCTTCTTCAAGCGTCTTACCCGTGAAACACCCTTGAATGGCTTTAACTTCAAATACACCCAATCGCCAACCGCGAACTCTACATTCCGGTTCTTGGCATTGTAGTATTTTGCTTGTCTATCCTGAGCGATCAGCAAATGCTCCTGAATGGTTCGCACCAATGAAGTAGCATTTTCCACCTCTTGCTTTTTTGTACAACCTTGCCTCACCCGTTTCTAGCCATGACAATGACGTGCGACACTTCCTATTATATTGGGCCTCGAAGGGCGCCATTTGTATACTCGCTTGGTAGATATTATTGTACGCAAATTCCACTAGATACAGGTGGTATTCCCAATGCTTTCAGAAGTCTAGAATGCACATGCGAAGCATGTGTTCCAACGTCCTGTTGACCCTTTCGGTCTGCCCATCTGTCTGCGGATGGAAGGCTGTGCTGAACTTCAACTTAGTCCCCATCATTTGCTGCACCAACCTCCAGTCATTGGACGTAAAATGCCCATCTCTATCGCTCACGATGTTGCGGGGCACACCGTGCAGTCTGACTATGTTATCCACATACAGCTTCGCCAGTTTCTCCACTGAATCATCCTTCCTATGCGGAATGAAGTGCGACACCTTTGTTAATCGATCTACGATCACCCAGATGGCATAATTTCACTTCTGCGACCTTGGGAAGCCATGCATAAAGTCCATCGAAATGTCGTCAAACTTCCACTCCGGAATAGGCAAAGATTTCAAGAAACCCCCTGGCTTTTGGCACTCTGCCTTCACTAAGGCGCAAGTCTGACATTTAGCCACGAATAGTGCCACATCCTTCTTGAGTCCTGGCCATTAGAACCACTTCTTTAGATCTCGGTACATCTTCGTGCTCCCTGGGTGGATTGAGTACTTGGTATGATGAGCCTCGTACAACAACTCCGCTCGTATATATCCCACGGTTGGGACGCACAAACGACTATCCTTCCTTAGCAGTCCATCTTTAACTGAAAACTTGGAATTTGACCCATCTGAAACTACATCCATGATCTCCTTCATGTTGATATCCAACTCCATAGCCTTCCGAATCCGATCAGTCAGGTCATACTAAACTTTCATCCAGTTCAATAGTGCTTCGGCGCTAGTCTGCTTGTCAACACAACAGATGTCTAACGCCTCCAACTCCCGAATCAACCTATCATCATGAACTGACAACTAGTTGGCTTGGGAGGGAGCTCTGCGACTCAACACATCCGCCACTGCATTGCCTTTCTCGGGCACATAATGAATTTTGAACGTATAGTCCCCCAGGAACTCCATCCATCTCCGCTGCCTAATGTTCAAATCTTTTTGCTCCAGCAGGTATTTAAGGCTCTTGTGGTCGGTATAAATATCGACTTTTATGCCGTACAAATAGTGACTCCATAGCTTTAGCCCAAAAATCACGGTCGCTAACTCCAAGTCATGGACCGGATAATTCCTTTCGTCCACTTTCAGCTGGCGCGAGCCATACGCAATAACACTACCATGCTGCAGCAGCACGCAACCCAAACCACTGCCTGATGCATCATTGTATATCTCAAAACCTTCGGTCCCACTCGGCGAACTTAGCACTAGGGTAGTGGTCAACCGACTCTTCAAATATTCGAACGCTTGCACCCACTCTTGTGTCTATACAAACTTCTGATCTTTTCTTGTCATCGTCATGAGAGGTAACGCTATCTACGAGAAGTTCTCCAAGAAGCTCCTGTAATAGCCAGCAAGCCCCAGAAAACTCCGGACTACCGCTACCGAAGACAACACAAGCAACTCTCGTATCGCAACAATCTTCGCCAGATCCACCACAATCCCTTCTCCACTGACTATGTGACCAAGGAACGCCACTGAGGATAACCAAAACTCGTACTTAGAGAACTTTGCGTATAGTTCGTTCCTCCTCAGCGTCTCCAAAACCAGATGCAGATGCTTGAAGTGATCTTCTTCGCACTGCGAGTACGCCAATATGTCGTCAATAAAGACAGTCACAAAACGGTTTAGGTACTCCCTGAACGTTCTGTTCATCAGATCCATGAATACTGATGGTGCATTAGTCAGCCCGAACGACATGATCGTAAACTCGAAATGCCCATACCTTGTAATGAACGCTGTCTTTGGGATATCACTCTCCCTTATCCTCAGCTGATAGTAACCGGACTTCAGATCTAATTTTGAATATACCGACGACTCGACTAACTGATCGAAAAGATCCTCAATCCTTGGGATCGGGTATTTGTTCTCTTCCGTTAACTTGTTCAGTTCTCTGTAGTCGATACACAACCACAAACTTCCGTCCTTCTTCTTAACAAAGAGGACCGGTGCGCTCCAAGGAGACAAACTTGGATGCACATAACCTTGCTCCATCAACTCCTCCAGTTGAACCTTTAGCTCCGCAATCTCCTTAGGCGCCGACCTATAAGGAGAGCGTGACAAAGGTTTGGCACCTAGCACTAGCTTGATGGTGAAATTGATCTCATGCTGCGGTGGGGCTCCGGGAAGATAGTCCGAGAACACTTCAGGGTACTCGCACAGTACTGGGATACTACCCAAAGTGGCTTTAGGCTTTACAGCCTCCACTAACGTGAAGAACAGCTCTGCACCAGCACGAACTGCCTTGACCACCTAAAGAGCAGACATTAGCGTCTTGCTCGAACCCTTCAATCCCGCAAACATTGTCTCCCGCCAAGCACCTAGCTTGACCTCTTTACGGTTGCAGTCAATAAAATCCTTCTGCTTCGAAATCCAGTCCATACAGAATATGACGTCGAACTCTACTTGCAGAGCAACGACGCTAGCAAGTCGAACTCCTGACTTCTGATACGGATCTTTATGGCACATACTCTGTCCGCACGCATAGAATACCCATTCGGCAGCAACACGTCCAATTTGTCGTTCGCCATCGAAGAAGGGACTCTGATGCGTGATATGAAACCTTCGGACAAAAAGGAGTGCAAAGCTCTCGTATCGAATAGTGCCCTTGCCGGACTATCGCAAATCAAAACAAAGCCTATATAAACACTAATAAGCTAATAAGCACTAGGTAACAGTATTTAAAGCTAACTAGCTATAAATTAAACCGTACCTGTCACCACATCTGCTTATTTGATGGCCTCCTGCTGGTCCAGATTGTAGACTCTAGGTTGAGTCGGAGCATAATGGGATGTGGTTGACTCCACCGCCTTGCCCTTTTCTTCATAGGTTGCTCCCTGCTTCCTCTCAGACTTTACACGTCCGCTCCGACAATCTCGGGCACAGTGCCCCAGCTTACCACAAGTATAACAAGCGCCCGGGGTTTGGTTGGTAGTTGCACCTGAGGCACCTGAAGAAGGGGTTGGACCCGACGTCCTAGCCTTTTTATTCCATTTGCGAAACACCGATTTTTAGGAGTTCAGCCTTTTGAACTCTGACCCCTTCTAATTAGAGTCCTTCTTAGCCTGAATGTTCTTTATGTCTTTATCAAAAGACCGGGCCGTGTTGACCATGGTCAGGATGTAATGCCTCGAAACTTAAAAGTAAAATGGGCGGTGTTCGAACCAAGTTCGGGTCTTGGTAGGGTGAACACGGCCTGTGACACGGGCGTGTCACATGGTCGTGTCGTGCTCGGGTAGTCGAGTTGAGGTCGACGAGCGTTGAGTGCTCTAACATAGCCTGTGATACGAGCGTGTCACAGGGCGTATCAGGCACACGGCATGTGACACGGGTGTATCACATGGTCGTGTACTCCTCTGGAAGTTTTGTCCTGTGTCGACTGAGGGATACTGGCATGTACTGTATGACACGGGCGTGTAAAATTCGACACGTGTGTGTAGCCACGCGTGTCAATTAAGGGAAGTGATGGTTGGCATGATGGTTATTCGTGACATGCCCCTGGTCACGAGCACGTCGATGACCCGACACGGGCATGTCAGGTTGGGCCACGGGCGTGTCCTAACCTGTGTGCTTTTCTGTACTTAACAATCGTGTCTGGATCAAGGCACACGGCCAAGGATTCGGCCGTGTGTAAAGCCGTGTTCAGCCTATTTTAGTGACTTTTTGGGTGGATCCGAGCCATTCGTTTTCTTTAAACTAGATCTGACGGCATAGGATTAATCCTGCTTCCTTAAGGCCAGGAGTGGGGGTTAAACACCTCATTTTATTTTGGCCTTTCTCTTTCTAAAGTCTTAGAGAGAGGAGAAAGCAAGGAAGAAGGAGGAGGATCCCAACCGTTGGCGGAGCATCGGAGCATCGGAGCACCAAATCAAAAACCGAGACCGGATCCGCGGAGGCATTCTCGTTGCAAAGCTTTCCATCCGGCTAGTTTTTCATGGCGCCAAAACAAACTTCAAGGGTAATGATTCTCAATTTGGACATGTGAAGTCCTCTTCCTTTCTACATGGGAAACCTGCTCCCGCGAGTGTGCGGTGAGTGCACAGTGTTCCTTGGGGTAGATGTGAATAGTCCCCCTTGTATTGCATGTAGAGTCCGAAATCGAAGTACGGGCATAGGCATTGTATGTGAAGCCTACCCGGACGTGTTTATTTGGATCGGTGATGTTGCATTGTGCATGAATAGCTGGATAAGACTCCGTGTGTTTTTTTTGGGTTTCTACGTGGTAGATTGTAGCAAGGAGCCTTGGGGATTAACTCCAAGGTGCACCCAGAAAATGGGGTGGAAACGCATTTCTACCAACTAGGTGGCCTGGGGCCAACCTTGTATAATTGGGATTGCATGTGTGAGGCCTGTCTGTAGGAGACATGTAGGGCCTTTCTTTGGAAAGCGGTGAGCCCATTGGGTTCAGAATTATTAGGCTAGGGAGCCGAACAGAAAAGGAAAAGCCGACCCGCGCCTGGCAGGTTTGGCCATGAGTACTACGGTATTCGGAGATGGTAGGGAGACTTGAGCAATGGGAAATGGTGGAGTTGTACCTGCGTTATGTAGACTATGACATGAGAGTAGCAGAAATTGGCTCTCATCGGTGGAATAATGAGAGTCTCAAGCCAGGGGTCATAAAGACTGAAATACTCAAAGTAACTGTCAAGTCAAGGACCTCTGAACGGAGGTTGTATCAGGGAAGTCTTGTACACAATCAATCTGCCCTGAGTGCACGGGGTGGGCGGTCGTGCTAGCCTCCAGCTATTGTGAATTGTGTTAGGGTGTACTGTCACTAGGATTTTTGGATGTACTAATGAAATGCAGGGAAGGAGCACCGTCGTCCCGAATAAGGGGTCGGGTCGTTAAAATTTGGTCAGCTTTAGCTGACCGTTGCTTTGTTTGCCACCGTACGGTGGAATGTTGCTTGCAGGTGCTGCGGAACCAAGTACCAAATAGCGGGCTGAAGTTCAAGCCGTTGTGATTGGCCCTCGAAGGCCAAAGCGAACTGTTATTTTATTTCTATCATGTGTGGCCAGCCTGCGAGCCGATGTCTGTAAAACACTATGTTGTTAAGTGAACATTTGTAAGGCCATAAGGCCAAGTACTTTTGTGTATTTTGGTATTTCATTCCTATTGTGGTTGGTGGGCATTCATGATAAATGTTATATGTTATTGGGTTCTTTCAATTACTTAAAAGCTTCCGCTAGTTGCTCTGTGTAGGATGTTTGTGATTGGGAGAATCGTTTCATTATGTAACCCTTCGGTCTGTCTGTAGTATATGGCGTCGGGCCCCGGCCGGACCTACTACTATATACCATGCGACGGATAGGGGTGTTACACAGGAAACCCTGCGTCATCGGCCCCGAAAGTAGCAGTCTCAAGTCATCCCTTAAACCTTCGTAGAATCGGTTAGTATTTCGCTCCTCATCATCGAAGGTAGCGCTTGAATACAACCCTAATCGAGTAAACTCGTGGAGATAGTCATCCACGCTGCTCTCACCTTGCACTAGCCTCTGGAACTCATTTTCCATTGCTATCCTCTGAGCTGAGGGAAGGTATCGAGCCAAGAACAATCTTGAAAACTCCTCCATCGAGATGTCATTCAACTGCCTACCCCTCAGATGGTGTAGCTCCAAGCCTTCCCACCATAGTCTTGCGTCACCATCCAGCAAGAACGTGGCAATTGTGGTCTTCTCCCACTCTTCAGTCTCAGTAGCTATCAGCACTCTCTTAATTCTGGAGAGCCAATCCTCTGTTTGAGTTGGGGTTCCCGTCCCTGAGAACACTAGAGGATTGAATCCCATCACGTGCTTAAGCTGCTTCTCCGTTGCTCTCCTAGGCAATACTGGCTCCACTACCACCTGCTCCACTCTCCTTGGATCTACCGCTTGGAGCGGTACTTGCTCCACAGCAGGGGCAGGCTGCTGCAACTGCCTCGCAGGTTGTGCGTTAATCATTGCAAACACTGCCTCCGCAATAATCGAATGGTCTCAGCTGAAGGAGGTGTTGCCGACGCATCATTTGGTGCGCTTCTTGCCTCAGAAACTGGACGTTCTGATGGCCCAACACCACTCCTGGTCACCCATAATCGTACAAAACACCGATAAGCGACCAAACAACATTACAAAACGCAATTATAGGAACACGCAAGTTCCTCAAACATGTGTATTTTCATTCCTAAGTGGACATTCATGGGTTCTTTTCATGTTATAACGATGACGCACACACATATGCTCACCACCCCTTAAAATGAATTCGTCCACGAATTCATTTAAGCCTGACTGAAACCGATAGTCTGATACCAAATTATAACACCCCTATTCGTCACATAGCATATAGCAGTATGTCCGGCTGGGGTACGACGTCATATACCACAGACACACCGGTGGGTTACTCAATGAAACCATTCAACCAATACACACATCCTACACAGAGCATCTAGCGGAAGTAATTTGCTAAGTTGCAACAATAAGAACCCTGCCAACAAGCATGAATGTCCACTAGTAAACTAAACAGGAATGAAATACAAAGTACCAAAGAGTGCTGGCCTTATGGCCTTACAACAGTTCACTTAAATAAATAGTGTCTTACAAACTTCGGCTCGCAGGCCGGCCACACATGATTTAAAATAAGTAAACAAACAAGGCTTTCGAGGGCCGGCTCAGCAACTCGGGCTTTGGCCCGCTATTTGCCGCTCGGCTTTGCAGCACCCGCAAGCACAAATCATCACAACGGTGGCAAATAAAAATAATGGCTAGCTAAAGCTGACCAAATTATAACGATTCTGCCCCAAACTCAGGGCGGCAAAGCTTCTTCCCTGCACTTGTATTAGTATTTTCAAACAGGATTGCGAAAGTACAATTTAATCACACTTCACCACAGGTATAGGCACGCACGGGACCCCGTGCTCTCAGGGCACTTACACGGTGAACTCGGTCCACCACCGCCCCAAGGACGGCAATCTCGTGAGCATTAAAGTCTTCATGGCTTAAGCCGAAGACCCTCCCTTTATGCCATCGGATGGCCACTAAACCGAACCATATAGAGCAGGTACGATTTCACTCAACTCACTGCTCACACTGCCACGACACTAAAAATCATCGGCGCGAGCTAAGTTTTCCCTTAACCCGTAAATCGATCAAACAATGTACATAACCCGGTTATGTACCATGATGGCTCTTGGGCCACCAATAATGGCAGAATCACTCTCCTGCCTAGATTTCCCGGTGTGCCTTGGAGTTAATCCCTAAGGATCCATGCTGCAATCTACCACGTAGAAACTCAAAAACAACCAAATGCACAAAGTCTTCTTCGGCTAATCATGCATAGCAAATCATCACCGATCAAGACAAACATGTCCGGGTAGGCTTCACACACCATACCTATGTCCGTTTCGATTTCGGACTCTATATACAAATAAGGGGGACTTTACATATCTACCCCAAGGAATACCGCAAACTCGCCGCACACTTGCAGGAGAGATTTTTCCCATGCAAAAGAAGAAGAGCTTCACATGCTCAAGATGAGAATCGTTACCCTAGCGTTTCTCCTCGGCACCATAGAAAACTACGCAGATGAAAAGCACTGCAACGATCTTGCCTCCGTAGATCTGGGCTCGGTTTGCGGTTTGGCGCTCTGAATCTCCTCCGGCAGGCAGATCTTCCTCTTCCACCAAACTCCTTGCTCTCCCTTCTCTCTAGGTTTTAGAAAGAGAATGGCTAAGTGAAAGTGAAGGTTTAAACCCCCAATCTAGGCCTTAACCCTAGCATGGAGAGATCTGAGCCATTATATCAAAAAATAAGGAAACGAACGGCTGCGATTTGGCCCAAAAATAAACTTCCTGGGCCGAACACGGCTTGCGACACGCCCGTGTCTAAGGTCGTGTAACTCATTCACCATCAAAACTGTCATGCCCCAAAAAGAACACGGGCACTCGACACGCTCGTGTCAGGCATGACATGCCCGTGTCAGCTAATACACACCCGTGTATGTGGGCATGTGCCTCCATCGATACAGGCCCAGAACATCCAGAGCACGATATGGCCATGTGATATGCCTGTGTCACATACTGTGTGCTAGACACGCCCCGGGACACGCCTGTGTCCCAGGCCGTGTAGCTACCTTAGCATAACTCGCCAAACGCCCGAGGAGGACATGGGTATTCGATATGCCCGTGTCGAATTTGACACGCCCGTGTTGAATTTAACACGCCCGTGTCGGACCCAAACACGCCTGTGCTCAGGCCATGCGTCCTCACTCAACGATCGTTGAGTGAGAGGATTTGAGTGACTGACACTCCCTGGGACACGCCCGTGTCCCAGGCCTTGTTCACTACCCCGAAGACCGTTGATTGCAATTTCATCGACCACGCGACCATTGCCGAACCCGAGCACGACACACCCCTAGGACATGCCCGTGTCCCAGACCGTGTCACCTCTACCAAATGCAAGACTTGGCTCAAAACGCCACCCGTCACACTTTTAAGTTCCGGGGCGTTACATTTGCCTACTCGAGTTGCGGTCTAGAGGACAACCTACAGTTGCTGCCTGATAGCAACACGCAGCTGCGGTTTGGTGGCAACCTGCAGCTGTGGCTGGAGACAACTTAGAGTTACGATCTGGTGACAACCCACAGCTGCGGTCTGGTGGCAACCCATGGTTGTGCACTTGGGGCCATCCTCTGTTGTAGTTCGGTGGCATCCTAGGACTGTAACCACATAGTTAATCTTCATTGCATAGCCTGGCGGATTGAAGCAGTCAAACTGTATAGCCCATACGGCTTGTAATTAGTCTCACATCGCTTGTTGCATTTTCCTGTCTCCTCCTTTATAAATTGGGGGCGTATCTTTGTATTTTTTATATTTTTGAGCAATAAAATATACCTTTTATTTAACTCTTTTTACCGTTACGTTAAAATTAAAATTGAACGTTGTAAGATGTTAGAATTCGGAAAATTATATTATATTTTAAATATTGTTTAAATTTGAAGTTATATTTGTGATCAAATTGATGTTTTTAGTTGTCTACCTAAATCACCTAGAGGGGGGTTAATAGGTGAGGTCTGCGTCTTTTTGTGGAATAAAAATTGAACGAACGATGAGCAGGAAATAAGCATACACAACATATAGAACACCAGATCTATAGTGGTTCCCCAATCTTGGGTACGTCCACTCTCCACATCACCGATCTAGCAACACGCTAGACTCGGCTACTTCACTATTGCCTCATATTGAAAACCAATCCTATAACTCGGAGCAACGCCCCTACAACTCAATCTACAACACGGATCTAGACTCGGAAGAAATACTTCCTACAACACTCGGAGACAAAATCTCCTACAAGATAAAGATTTTGTAAATAAAATTATACAAACAGAATATCTCAGATCTGAATCTTCAGCCTTTCTTCTTTCTTGAATCTTTGAAGCTTTCTCAGAAATAGGTCGAAGAAGACAAGCCGAAAACTATTCTGGATCTGAAAACCTAGATCAGTACGATCAATATGAGGATCTGTGAGAATAAGAATGCCTTGATCTGTTGATCTAATCTTGCTCTGAATCAAAAAAATCGGAGAAGTGCGGTGGCGAGGTCGTCGATAAAGAGTGGCGGCGGCTTCCCGATTTATAATATTAGACGATTCAGAAAACTATGTATTTCTTGGATTTTTCTTCTGATACTCTTCTTTGGGTTAGTCGAAATGATTAGACCTTTTACAGGAATAGTCTAACGGTCATAATCATAAAGACATAACACCTCGAACAATAATCATGGAGATTAATTTTGAAATATGACTACTCGAGTAATCACTTTGACTTCTCGAGAAAAGGATGTAAAGTTCTCGAGAACAATCCTAAGAGAAAAATCTGGAAATAACTTCTGGCTACTCGAGTAATAGAATTGACTTCTCGAGAAGTAGCTGGACTTCTCGAGTACTAATGCTTCATTACTCGAGAACTAAATATACTTCTCGAGTACTCTACTTCTGTTAACCGAGACAAGGATAAATTTCTCGAGTACTCGACTTCTGTTACTCGAGACAAAGTTTTGTACTACTCGAGCAATGGCCTTAGCTACTCGAGTACTACACTTATAAAAATTCTTAACTAGACTTTTTTGATAACTCGAGAACAAGCAAAGATGTACTCGAGTACTACACAGCTTCTCGAGAACTAACTTTAAATCATCTCGAGAACTACTTCAGTTACTGGAGTGCTAGACTTAGCTTACTCGAGAACTGACTATAAATCTACTCGAGTGCTAAAGTTTTTTCTCGAGTAAAAAACTTAGAAAAATTTTGTTTCCTGAAAATTTTCTTTCTTCAAGGAAATCTACAACTAGTCTTTTTCCTATAGGTTAAGTGCTTGAAAGTGAAGTGTATCCCAATAGAGAGGCTACACATGTGTCAACACCATGGATCACACAATGAGGGATTATATTATATGGTCCTATTTTTGGTGACTCATTGTAGACAGACATTGGTCTACACTTTGGCAATTAAGTCTTGTAAACACATAACTCAAACAAGACATCAAATATAACTTAATTCATCTTAGTTTAAGGGTGACTTCATACAAATCTAGGTTATTGTGGATACAATACCCATCAATCTCCCCCTATTTATAGAATCAGAACCCTCTACACTAAGGTGAATTATATCAAGATCAACAAATAAAGTGACTAGCTACTACAGAGATAATAGAAAACAAAATAATAAGTAATGAAGAGAAAATCAGATCATCAAAATTAAAGATTTATATTTATATAGAATTGTCCATGAAATCCATTTCAACACAATCTCATAACACAGTCTATATCATTTGTCATTCCTTTCTCTGTTGTTGTTGTTGTTGCTGCTGTCTTCCCTTCTTCTCATGCTCTCTCCTCTGATACCTAAATGGTTTAGGATAGTACTTTGGGGGCCTAGGACAAGCATTTGGATTGTTCCTTCCATACTCTCTATCATAAATTCTTCTCTTAGTTAAGGATTTCTCATACAGTTCCCACTCAGAGGAGCTGTAATGATTAGTCATGCTTTCATTGTAATCCATAACTAGTTTGAGATTATTAAGGATTAAAGACTTAGAAGTAGGGCTCCAAATTTCAACAAATTCTTATGCTCTCCTCTTTTCAGCTTCTGGATTAGGGATGGACTTGCTTGCAGATGCTCCATCACCATACTTTATCCTCTTGGGAATTTGAATTTCAGGAGGTGCTTGATGAAGCACAACTATCTGATATGTTTCCAAAACCTGAGCATAAGTATCTAGAGGTGGTTCATATGAACCTTTAGGTCTTGGAGAAAAAGTTGGCTGTGGAACTGGAGGATGCTGAGCAGTAGGATTTAGATGATGGGGAATCATATTTGGATCAGCTTTGAAATCAGGGAATATTTGATTATGCATCCACACAGCTGTATCATAAGTATGAAACTTTACACCATATATTTGAGTTTGGACATCAGCATGAATTTCCTTCAACTTTTCTTCCTATAGAGTGTTCATGTTTGCATCTGATTTTTCTAAGTATTCTTTTACTAAGCTCTCCCCCTTTCTGACTTATATTGATAGGGTGGTAATAGCAGCTTCTTTGAAGGTACCAACTTCTTCACAAGTTTTGAAGTTATGTTCTTCAGCTTTATTTTCTAATTGGATTTTATTATTAGCAAGAGTTATAGACTGGTCCATTACCTGACCAATGCTGGTTATGGTGTGGTCAAGACCTTTCCCACCTATTTTGAAGAGGTGTTTTAGCTCATCAGTATTATGCTGATCTCTACAAATCCTCTGCTCATCTCTTTTTCCAGAGCAGTTACTTTATCAGTCACAACTTTTAGAGATTCATCAAAATACTTTCTCTGTTGTGCTAGCAGTAATTCAATCTTACCAAACATATCATCAGCAGCAGGAGTTTGAACTTGAGGAGCTGGAGGAGGAGGAGCAGTCCATGGAGCAATTTCTTTAATGACAACTGTGCTCATGGCTCTTGTAGTTTGAATCAAAATATCACCTTCCTCACCAAGAATGGTGGGAAGAGAAAAATCCAAGCTCTTGAGAGGAGCCGCAGCTGATTCTAGGGTGGCTTCTTTCTCATCAGAAATAGGAACTGTTTCTTTCTCTTGAATGTCTACAGCAGGGTATTGATGGGGAGATTCTTGTTCAGAAAGATGATGAGAGGGAGATGGTTCTAGAGAGGGAGACTTCTCTGTATGAAAAGGGAAAGAGGCTCTTTTGAAGTCAATTCCTCAATTATTTTAGTTATGTCTTCCTCTGTGGATAGAATGTTCTCTTTGACTTGGGCATCTGAGAGTGGCTCTTTTGGGGTAGTACGATGGAGTGCAGTAGCTAGAGGAGGGGTAGAAACTCTTTATTCTGGATTTGAAGGAGCAGGATCCCCCTCAGCATCTGCACCAGATGTGCCAGCTACTTGAGGTAGAGGAGGAGATGGAGTCCTGTCCTCATTCTCTGGAAAATCCTGTTCCATAGCAGCTTGGGTAGGATTCTTGAGCTTAAGTTCTAATTTCTAAATAGAAGATATAGAAACTTTCTTCATGTGGTAAAGGGTTGTACCTTTGGATAAGTCAAAAATCTCTGGCTTGAACTCATGCAGAAGTAGAGAAATAATCCTTGCGTAGTTAGGTGCTTTGATGCTTTCTCTTCTCTTATCAAAAATCATCATCCCAAACTGAAATTTCTTCCTACATATAATTTTTGTCATCATATAAAAGAAGTTGGCAGTGATGAATCTTATAGAAGTAGTCTTGAACTGAAGTACTTGGCCAAGAATATCAACAAGAAGTTAGCCCTCAGCATTTAGGTCAGGTCGACGAATGGTGTTTATAACAACAGAAATTCCACAGAAACTATAGGCTCTGTCATAGTCCTCAACAATTAGGTCGTCTTCTTCTTCAATCACGGGTAGTCGAAGAAGTGTAGAAACAACTATCTTAGAGAGTTTGATTTCGATTCCACGAACTCTTGTCTTAAGAATCTTTCCATTTCTCCTTACCTTTGCATTCTGAAAGAACTCTTCAACCTCTAAAAATACAATTTTGCACGATTGCTCTAAAACAAAGGATAATCCGACGGTTTCTAGAAGGAGAAGAAGATTCTGAAAGTCGTCTGAAATCTCTGCAATCCCAGTCAAAGTAAGTTCGCTTCCAATCCATATCTTGGAAGTAGGAGCCATAGATCCAGAGAAGAACGAAAATTTATTGCAGGGAGAGAATCGGCGATAAGTTCTACGATGGTGGCGGAAAATGAAAAGTTTCCTTCTTTTCTCGAGAAAGGGTTTAGAGATCGAGTGATTTGGAGATTTTCGGACTTTTCTATTTATATAAGTCTTAATTTATGATGATTAAGGAATTATTTAACGTGACATACCTGAAAATATGGCGGCATAACATCTGGTTGCGAATATCAAGATTTGAACTTTAAGACTAAAAGTTGCTTCAGATTTCTCGAGTTGACAAGCATTACTCGAGTGAATAGACTCTATTTCTCGAGTAATAACTGGAAGTTCTTGAGAAGTATCTTATTACTCGAGAAGCATTTCTCGAGAGGCAGACTTGTTTCTCGAGTGGTCCAAATTAGTACTCGAGTAGTAAGAGTCTTACTCAAGAAATGAAGTCCAAACTTAAGAATTTCTGAATTTTTTGAAGTGTTGCCTGATCCTTGAGCTTTGTTGTGAGTTCTCCTTCTTTATTCTTCTTTGTTGAGTATGCCAAGTTATGTTTTGAAGAACGATAACTTGGCCTCATCCAGCAGCTTCGTGAAAATGTCTGCAACCTGCCTGTCAGTTGGGACATATTGGTGGTTTATGTCTCCATGCTCCACATGCTCCCTGATGAAGTAATACCTCAGCTCTATTTGTTTTGTCCTGCTGTGAGAGACTGGGTTGTTGGCAATTACAATTGTACTGAAAGAGTTGCAAAACATTGGAATATTTTGGAACTTCATGTTGTAATCTTCAAACTGATTTTTTATCCATAGCAGTTGTACATAACAACTGCCTGTAAAGATATACTCTGACTCGGCTGTTGAAATTGCGACATAGTTCTGCTTCTTGCTACTCCTGTATATGAGCCTTCTTCCTAGGAATTGACAAGTCCCTGAAGTGCTCTTCTTGTCATCTTTGCTTCCTGCAAAATATGTATCTGAGAAACCAATTAGTTTGCTATCATTTCTTCTTGGGTACCATAAGCCAAGATTTGGTGTACCTTTAAGGTATCTCAAAATCCGCTTTGCAACAGCGTAGTGAGATTCCTTACAGTTCACTTGAAATCTAGTACACACACATGTTGAAAATATTATGTTAGTTCTACTAGCAGTAAGATAGAGTAAGGATCCAATTATGCTTCTGTACTTGGTTTCATTAAAAGGTTTCCCTTCATCATCCTTGTTCAAAGAGATGGATGAACCCATTGGAGTCCTCATAGAGGTTGCATTCTCCATTCCGAATTTCTTAATTAATTCCTTGGTGAACTTCGTCTGTGAGATGAAAATTCCATCTTTAGATTGTTTCACCTGAAGTCCTAAGAAATACTTCAGCTCTCTCATACTACTCATTTCAAACTTCCCTTACAGAAGTTTTGAAAACTTCTTGTAGAGGTTTTCGTCAATAGAGCCAAAAATAATGTGATCGACATAGATTTGCACTAGCAAAATCTTGCTTGTTATTTCCCTAAGAAATAATATCTTATCTATCTTTCCCCTTGTGAACTTGTTCTCAAGAAGAAAGCTAGACAGCATTTCATACCAAGCTCGAGGAGGTTATTTCAAACCATATAATGCTTTAAATAAAAGATAAATATGATTAGGAAAGTTAGAATCAACGAAACCTGGAGGTTGTTCCACATACACTTCTTCCTTTATGTCACCATTAAGGAAGGCTGACTTCACGTCAATCTGATAAATAGTTAAGCCCTTAAGTGTAGCATAAACTAGGAACAACCTGATTGCCTCCAGTCTTGCCACCGGAGCATATGTTTAGTCGAAGTGGATTCCTTCTTCTTGTTAGTATCCTTTGGCAATGAGTATGGCTTTGTTCTTTATGATGGTTCCATCTTCGTCCATCTTGTTTCTATTGACTCACTTGGTTCCGATAATGTTCTTACCTTTGGGTCTTGGAATAAGCTTCCAGACTTGGCAACGCTTGAATTGATTCAATTCTTCTTCTATTGCCATTATCCAAGATGCGTCTGAGTTTGCCTCCTCAAACTTCTTTGGTTCAACCTGTAAGATAAAGCTCAAATATAAATTTCCATTAGTTGTACCTCTACGAGTTCTTACACCATCCCGGGGATCTCGGATGATTTGATCAATTGGGTGGTCCTTCAAGGGTCTGAGCTCTAGGTTCCTTGCATCTGGAGCTTCTTATATCCCTTGAGTGACTTCATTAACTTGGATGACGTCTTCATCATGGTGATCATCTTCTCCAATAGGGGTTGGAGTGGTGATCGTGATGAACTCTTGATCTTTTTCCTTAACTTGTTCATCCAAGCTCAATTCCTTCAACTGTGAACTTGCATCTTCAATGAACACACTATAAGAACTACTTTGTAGCAAGCTCGTCTCATCAAATACAACATAGATAGATTCTTCTACAACCAGGGTTTTCTTGTTGAAAACCCTATATGCATTACTATGGCTACTATAACCTATGGAAATACCTTCAAAGCTCTTTTCACTAAATTTAGTGGTGTGATACTTACTATTGTTAAGGACGAAGCATTTACTACCAAAGATTCTAAAATATAAGAGTCGGTTTCCTTCCCTTTAGTAGTTCATAAGGTATCTTATTATGGTTTTTGTTTATGAGTGCTCGATTTTGCACGTGGTATGCAGTGTTGACAGCTTCAGCCCAGAAATATTCGGGTAGTGTGGCATCACTCAATATGGTCCTGCAAGCCTCTATGAGTGTCATGTTCTTTCTCTCAGTAACTCCGTTCTATTGAGGAGTACGAGAAGAGGAAAACTCATGAAAGATACCAAGACTTTCAATGAATTCTATCATGGCCCCAGACTTGATCTCTGTTCCATTATCACTTCTAATTTTTACAACGGAGCAGTTGTATTCATTCTAGACTTGCTTGACAAAATCCGTAAAGATATCAAAGGTATCTTACTTGCATTTTAGAAAGAACACCCACGCAAAGCGAGAGTAATCATCAACAATAACCAATGTATAATCCTTACCTCCCAAACTTCTAATTTGCAGTGGACCGAACAAGACCATATGAAGTAGGTGTAAACACCTATTAGAATCTTTGCCAATAATGCTTTTAAAAGTAGCCCTTATTTGCTTGCCTTTTATACATGTGTGACAAGGTCTATCTTTAGCGCACTTGACATTTGGGGCATCGCGTACTAAATTAAGAGAAAATAATTTATTAATAGTTTTGAAATTTATATATGCTAATCTCTTATGTCATTAGTCACCAAGAGATGCACTATCTTTTGCAAAAAAAAAACACATTGGCGTAGAAGAGTCTATGCAAATAAAATTTAAACAAAAGATATTCATACTACGAGTGCCTGATAAAATCATTTCTAAATTATCAACCGATTTTATCAAACACTTGTCTGCATGAAATTCTACGATGTATCCTTTATCGCAGAGTTGGCTTATGCTTATAAGATTGTGTTCCAGTCTTTTGACATAAGCCACATTGGAAAAGGATACACTACCATTTGTGATCATACCATAGCCTTTTGTAATCCCTTTGTCAGAACCTCCAAAGATGACCTTTGGCCCGTTCATGACTGGAGAATAATTCTGGAGAAGGCTTCTAGTCCCGGTCATATGCCGAGATCATCCACTATCCAAATACAAAATGGGATTTTGGTGGACTTTGGACATTCCTGCAAAAGTAAAATCAAGTTGCCTTAGGAACCAAAACTTGTTTGTTCCCTTGGTCTCTAGTTAGCATACTCCCCCTACGTATGTTAACATTGTGAGCAGTCTTTCTCACATTATTAACTTGAGGAGTTTCATAATATCTAGGATTAAACCAGCAATCTATGGCGAAGTGACCAACCTTGTCATAACACCAACAGTAAAATCTACTATATCTTTGCCTAATGATCTCCTGCTTGACCTTTTGAGATTGTGGTCTAGCAGGGGCAGTAGATTTGGAAGTAGAAGCTTCGTGGTGATGGCACTCACATGGCTTCTTCTCTATAATAGGCTTTTCTACAACAGGTTTTGGCTTTTGGATTATTCTTGATGTTGTGACCATGATTATAAGGTCCGTAGCTCTAAAGAGTGATCTCCTCATAAGGTGTCTTGAAGACACTCTCGCCAAAGTTCTAGGGACAAGTCCATCCTTGGTACCGAGACTTGGGATCTACATGAGTAGGCCTAGCAAAGTGACCGTAGGACGAGTAAAGATCAAACTTATTTATTGGAAAGATAACCTTTTTGAAAAGAGTTTGTTCTTGAGGAGATTTCCCCTTCTCCTTGGCTAGAGCCGTCTTGGCAGCCTTATTTTTTCTCTGGGCTTTATTTATCCTAGAAGATTTACTAGGAGCAACTAGATGGCCTAAGCCAACACCTTTGGCCTGAGCAGAGAATTCAGCAATAAGTGGAAGGACTGTCTTGGGATTGGAAAAACTTTCAACAAGTTTCTTTTAAGCTTCAAGTTGTTCTTCCAATTCCTTGATGATTTTCCCCTTCAGATTTAGGTGCTCGAGAGCCTTATTATATTCTTCCATCGCATTATGGAAGTCCTTTCTGAGTGTGTCCATCATTATAATTTCCTCCCTCAGATTGCTCTCTTCAGCCTTAAGAGATTTGATATCCTTAGTTTGAGATCTTGCGACTCTACGACATTTGTCGTAGTCTTTGATCAACTCTTTATATTGAGTCATGAGTTCAGATTCATCATCAGACAAACAGTCCTCATGATCATGGTCAGAAGCATCAGATTTAGAGAGAGGGGTATGAGAATTTACCTTCCTAGTGAACTGGGGTTCTTATTTTTCATCTATCTATGCCATGAGCCCAAAGTAGTCTTCCTCCTCTTCACTAGACTCAGATGAATCAGTTTCACTGAGGGTCTTACCCTTCTTGGCTACCAGGATTCTTTCATTCTTCTTCTTATTATAAGAAGTTTTCTTTTCCTCACTTATTCCATCCTCCTTCTTCTTGTGAAGGCAATCAGTGATGACGTGTCCTGGCTTATTGCAGCAATAACAAACAATATCAGTAGAAATGTATTTGTTCTATTTAGAGTAATACCTGTCTTGGCTACTTGAGCCCTTCTTGTGACAATCACCATCGTGATGTGATCTTCTTAATGAGGCATCCTTGCCTTTCCATTGCTTCTTCTTGTTCAAGAATTTCTTGAACTGCCTTGAAAGAAGAGAAAACTCTCCTTCAGATAAATTTGAGCTTGAGGTGCTTGGCTCCGAAGATTCTTCCTCACTTTCTTCTTGTGCTGTGGCAGGAGAAGCAGCCTTAGACTTCCTTGAGGTGTCTTCCTTTAGAGCGACAGACTTCTCCTTGGATGAAGACCTGTTCTTCTCTTCTTCAGCTTTTCTTGAATTTATTTATAGCTCATATGACATAAGCTTTCCAAAGAGATTTTGAAAGTCTGTCTCTGCTATCTTTCCAAATTCCCGGATAGCACAAACCTTGTTATCTCATTCCTTAGTCAGGGATCTCAGGAACTTATCATTCAGTTCCCCATTTGTGAAGACCCGACCATAGACTCTTAGGTCATTGACAATCTTGAAGAAATTCTTAAAGGTATCTGCAATGGAATCCTTGGTACCATGTCGGATTGCTTCATATTTCTGATTCAGAATGGATCTTTTGTCATCCCTAACTTCTTCAGTGCCTTCCATCAAGATGATAAGAGACTGCCACATTTCCTTGGCATATTGGCAGTGAATTAAATTATGCATCATAGAGTCATCGACGACACTTGTGATGATATTTTTTGCTTTCTTGTCTAAAGAGACAAGTGCAATCTCATCCTTATCAAGATCAATAAGTTTCTTAGGAACTTGCTTTGTTGAGTTAATGGTGGAGGTGGTCATAGGAACATAAGATCCTTCTTCCACCATTGTAAAAATTCTAGGATCCACAGCTTCTATGAAGAAATTTATTCTTTCTTTCCACATAGCAAACTTTTTCTTTTTACACAGAGGAAGCTTTGTAAAATCCTTAACTCTGTCATTGCTTGAATCCTCTAAAAACAACTAGGAGCAGATCTTTTCGAGGTGTAAACCTTTTTGATGAACAACCTGCCTCTTATACCAATTGATGTTTTTAGTTGTCTAACTAAATCACCTAGATGGGTGTGAATAGGTGAGTTCTGCTTATTTTTGCGGAATAAAAATTGAACGAACGAAGCACGGAAATAAGCACACACAACACAGAGAACACCAGATCTATAGTGGTTCCCCAATCTTGGGTACGTCCACTCTCCACCTCACTGATCTAGCAACACGATAGACTCGGCTACTTCACCATTGCCTTAGATTGAAAACTAATCCTATAACTCGGAGCAACGCCCCTACAACTCGATCCACAACCCGGATCTACACTCAGAAGAAATACTTCCAACAACACTCGGAGACAAAATCTCCTACAAGATAAAGATATTGTAAATAAAATTATACAAACAGAATATCTCAGATCTGAATCTTCAGCCTTTCTTCTTTCTAGAATCTTTGAAGCTTTATCAGAAATAGGTCGAAGAAGACACACCGAAAATTGTTCTAGATCTGAAAACCTAGATCAGCACGATCAAGATGAGGATCTGTGAGAATAAGAATCCATTGATCTGTTGATCTAATCTTGCTCTGAATCACAGAAATCAGAGAAGTGCGTGGGCGAGATCGTCGATGAAGAGCGGCGGCGGCTTCCCGATTTAGAATATTAGACGATTCAGAAAACTTTGTATTTCTCATATTTTTCTTCTAATACTCTTCTTAAGGTTAGTCGAAATGATTAGACATTTTATAGGAATATTCTAATGGTCATAATCATAAAGACATAACACGTGGACCAATAATCATGGAGATTAATTTTGAAATCTGGTCCCGTCAGACTTAACGAATTTTCAGGGAAAAATAATTTTCTGCATTACTCAAGTGGAATATGACTACTCGAGTAATCACTTTGACTTCTTGAGAAAAGGATGCAAAGTTCTAGAGAACAATCCTTAGATAAAAATCTGGAAATAACTTCTGTCTACTCGAGTAATAGAATTGACTTCTCGAGAAGTAGCTGGACTTTTCGAGTACTAATGATTCACTACTCGAGAACTAGATATACTTCTCGAGTACTCTACTTCTGTTATCCGAGATAAGGATAAATTTCTCGAGTACTCGACTTCTGTTACTCGAGACAAAGTCTTGTACAACTCGAGTAATGGCCTTAGTTACTCGAGTACTACACTTAGAAAAATTTTGAACTAGACTTTTGTGATAACTTGAGAACAAGCAAAGATGTACTCAAGTACTACACAGCTTCTCGAGAACTAACTTTAAATCATCTCGAGAACTAATTCAGTTACATGAGTGCTAGACTTAGCTTACTCGAGAACTGACTATAAATCTACTCGAGTACTAAAGTTGTTTCACGAGTAAAACACTTAGAAAAATTTTATTTTTTTTAATTTTTCTTTCTTCAAGGAAATCTGCAACTAGTCTTTCTCCTACAGGTTTAGTGCTTGAAAGTGAAGTGTATCTCAATAGAAAGGCTACATATTCGTCAACACCATGTATCACATAATGAGGGATTATATTGTATGGTCCTATATTTTGTGACTCATTGTAGACTGACATTGGTCTACACTTTAGCAATTAAGTCCTGCAAACACATAACTCAAACAAAACATCAAATACAACTTAATTCATCTTATTTTAAGGGTGACTTCATACAAATCTAGGTTATTGTGTATACAATACCTAACACAAATTAATGTAGCATTTTTTGAATTTGTACAAGACTGTTTCAGCTATTTAAAAAAAGAACAACAATAGTTTTTATCTATACAATTTATTTTTCATAAGACATCTTCATTTGCACCTTATATTTCTAATGATAACCTTTATTACTGTTGGCGCCTTGCTGGTTAGTGGTCACTCAGTTTTCTGTGGGCCCAACATTATTTGGGAATGGGATCCTCTCCGGTTCCTTTGAACGGGATAGTGTACAGTTCATCATCCAACGGTGGAGGATAAAAGATCGCAAAAGTCACTTCGCCAACTCAGATCGCCAGCTCAGCTCACCTTAAAGTGCTCATCTCTACTCGGCGTCAGATTTGGGAGATTAAATCAGGATCGTGAATAGGATACTATCCAGTTCACTCGAACTGGAGAGAATCCTAGTCCCTTCATTTGCTGGTCACGGATTGAATCAAATAACTCTTCAATCTAATCCAAATTTTATACATAATGTAGAGTTTCAGATTCGAATTCGTTCGAATATTAGGTATCAGATTCAAATTCGAATTCCAATGTTGTATTCAAATTTAAGTTTGAATTCATATTCGAATTCAAATTAGAATTGGAATTCGGATATTATAATATTTAATTATAAATAATATTCAAATATATTTATATTTAATATTTAATTGTATATATAAAATTTTTTTAATTAAATATTTAAGTACTCAAAAATTATTCGTGAATATTTTGAACAAAAATAAAATTATTTGGATTCTGATTCGAAAAATCTTCAAATCCGAATTCAGATTCAAATTCAAAAATTATTAATGTTAATCAAATCTTCATAAATCGAATCCCGAATTATTCATGATATATTTTATTTGTAAACATACCTTGTTGTTGGTCACTTGGTTTTCCCCTCAGTCCAAAGAATCAGATCGCCTTAGCTCGAGTGTAAGCCGGGCGCGCAAACAGTCAAATGAAAATCAAGTAGTAATGACACGAGACATTTTAGCGTGGAAAACCCACAAATTGTGAAAAACCACATGAACGGATCTATGATAGGACAAAATTCACTTGATTTCTTGAGTTTAAAAGAGCTTGAGATTTTCGAAAGACAACTGACCACTTCTCAGTTTACATGTCTTGAAGGCGGAGAAAGGAGGGAAAAGACTAAGTCTTGGAGTGTCTACGGGAAGCGGTCTTCAGTTCCTGTGTTGGTGCTTGCGAGAGTGTCCATTGGAGCCTTGAGTGTGAGCAGACTTGAGAGCGAACAGAGGGAATTCAGATCGAAGGAACAATCTAAGTCTCACGTTCTCGTCGGAAAATCTCAAAGCTTTATCTTGTATATCTAGTTGCTTCTCCTCAAATGAAGGCATCAGAGCTTTTTATAGCTTTTTTGAAGGAACTTGTTGGAAATTGCACCTGGCTGTATCTTGAGTTGACGAATGGCGTTCCTCTATTCCAATGGATTGGATCACCAATTTTACGAAAATGACAAACATTCCCTTCAGGCAGCTCACATAAGTTATTAGGGGACCGTATAGGTCCGAGGCACGGAGGTGGTCGGAGGCGGCGGAAGTGGTGGAGGCAAGCCAGAAGCTGCTGACCAACGCAGCATGTGTACGTTGATCAGGATCACTCGCTGGTCGTTCCTAAGCACCCTGGTCGTGCATGTAAGTGTGAACATGCTCGGTGAGGCATGCACTCGCGTCGCTTAGTGTGGTTCCCGACGGGCTTCCGTTTTGGCTGGTGCGGTTGTCGTTCTGCGTCCCATTTTAGGAGATTTTGGGACACTTTGAGCGATTGTGGTTTACACACATCGCTCACTCGATTAGACTGACTTGTTCGAGTGTTTCCGTCTGCTTTGTCACAGATATTTTTAGGGGAACCCCATCAGTCAAAATTGCGGCTCTCCCAAAGAGACCATAAATTAAATTCTTTTCAATTTATATTAGAATAGAGAAAATTGTGAAAATGCGTTTTAGGTGGAACCCCATCAATCATACATGGTTGATGTTGTAGGATTTTTTCTTTCTCCCGATCCAGTTAGACAACACTGTATAAACCCTAGCCTTTCTCCTGACAATCCATTTCGATGACGACGATCCAGTTCCCCCGACGATCCCTTTTTCGACTAGACAAGCATTTTGATACGGAACCGCAATTTCCGCCCGGACGCGTACTTTACTTCCTAACCATCATTTTTGCCCGGAAGCGCATTTTCTGCCCGGGCGCGCATTTTTCACCTTAGCACGCATTTTCCGCTCGGGCGCTCATTTTCAGCTCGGGCATGCATTTTCTGCCCGGGAATGCATTCTCTGTCGGGGCACGCATTCTCCGCCGGGGCACGCATTCTCCTCCTGGACGTGCATTCTCCGGGTACACATTTTTTGCACAGGCGCTCATTTTCTGCTCAGGCAACCATTCCAATAAGTTATGTTTGTTGGAGTTACGAATTTATTTTTGTCCGGTTTTGCTAAACACTCTATAATGTGTTTCTCATTTCAAAAAAGCTCTGCAAATAGAGTTAACCAAAATAAATCTTCATTTGCAATAGAAATTTTCCAATAGTTTTTTTCCTACCCTCATTTTCTTGCCACTCTTTTTCCCATCACCGTCGCTCTCCTAAACAGAACCTAAAATTTAGGAATTCGGCCGCTTGCTAATGAACAAATTGTTGGTTTTTAGTTGGATACAAATGTTACTAAACAAATTTAGGAGGAATAATTTTCACAGTGAAAGAGTGAAAAAATTACAGAAAATAGGAATAATCTCTAAGGGAGTAGGTTGTTATTTAAAAGCATCATTTCCAAAGAGTTTTGGATGCTCTGTGATGGGGATTGATGCTAAACTACGGGTCAGCATTCGACGGGGCTTACATTCATGTATTTTGCAGGATACATTGATCAAATCGATAATCTGAGGCCGTGAGCGCGTCCGGAATGTCATTTTATTACTTTAATGTATTTTGATTTTCTATTTGTACTTGTATTTAGTGTTTTGGGACACCGGACGTAACAGTCAATCATAGTCTTTCACGTTGGGTGCTCAACCACCCCTCTCGTTATAAGTAGGAGTGGAGGCTTTCAATTTCGGACATTGTTTGTTTGTGAGAGATTCCGGCCGACAATCATTTGGGGTGCAACGTCGCGAGATCCCAGGGTGCGTCGTCACAGATATTTTTCTGAAATTCTCCTTTCCTTAATTTTTGTATTTGTTTTTTTGTGAACCCTTTGGTCTTCCCACGATCCATAATCTAACAAATAACTTCTCCCATGTACATCTTCTTCCACGTGAAGTCATACAGCTCGATTCCCATTCTCTTTCATCCAGGCCCTTGATTGTTATCATCCCCGAAACCATTCGCGTGCTAACTACTCCCTCACCCATCTTGTCTGGACGATCAAGACACAACCCTAACACTTGTGGATAACACTGCAAGACACATCATTGAAGGCGACCACAATTCTCCACGACCACAATCGGCAAGAACAAACCTCTCGCCAGACTCGAGATCGATACCTCTCTCTCGGACCTATCCAGATCCCTTCCCCTTTCTTAATTCTGCAAGCCGCCACTCCCTGCCAACATCTATGTTATGCCTAACCTCCTCTCCTGCAACCTCAACTATCCCTCCACCCTCCTCTTCTCCCACATATGTTCGCATGTTCCCCAACCCTTACTTACCCTTAATTGCATCCCACTTCATCAATAAGCCACCCCCGGTTACCAATTCCATAAGCTAAGCTCCTCATCACATCGGATTACAGTCGATCGTGTCTCTTCAACCATCAGATATACATACTTGCGTGTATTTTGTATTGTGTTTTATTTTTGTATTGAATAATAAATGTAGATGATATAATTGGTTGAGTGTGAACCTTATTGTGATATTGTTTTATTTTTCCTATTTCTTCTATGTTACCATTTGCGACGTGGTAGTGGAAAGTACATCTAGTGAAAGTTAGTGATTTTGCTTATATTCTTGAAATAGAAACTCGCATTCTGGTAAAGTTGTTATGCTTATAAAATCATCATTGCTAGGGTTTATTTCCAAATTAAATTAAAATTGTGCATGCATCATTTTGGTTAACATCATTGAGTCTTCCTTGCATCATTCACCTAAGATTGCATTAGCATCGACACAACCATGTCACAAAGCCTATGATGAGAGAACCAACTCCAATTATTAAATAACACATGCGGAATTTAACGGGTGTTGATAGGTCGATTCGATCAATTACCTACTCTATATGACAATCTTTGCACCCACATTGGTGTCTTTGAGGATCAACAAGAGCATACCACTTCCCAAAGTCGGGAAGGCTCGCCCAATCAACTTAATTATCCCTCTGAGCAAGAATGAGTTGTCTTCCTACTATGTGTGTGTTAGGAATCAACCACCACGAGAGCTCTCCCAACTATGAGAGCCTGCCCTACACCGGAGGCGCCCCCTCAAACATGCATGAAACCGTCAGTTGGGACCTTCCCCATACATGCCTTTCCACCCTTAGGAGTTTTATCCATCAAGACATCCAACCCCTCAAGATTGAGCCTAGGTATGTTATGACTGTGTACAGGATGATTACTTTGAAGAATATCCTGAGCCATTTCAAGCACCTTGCGTAGAGGACAATATTACTAGTCCAATACGCATTGATTCTCCCACCTTTGATGGTCATCTTTACCTGAAGACCTTTGGTTATTGGCTTCAAAAGATTGACCATTATATCTAGTGGTATGATATGACCGATGAACGCGGTGCTAGATTCATGAAGATGAATCTGGTCAAACAAGGCAAGATTTTATAGATCATCCTAGAGAGGTCTCTATATTGAGATGAATATCATCTTATTATATGTTGGGAGAACATGAAATGCCAATTGAAGAATAAATACCTTCTGCCTCCAAACAGGATCAATTGTTGGATCAATTTTACTCGTTGCTCTAGGGCACACTATGTAACGCCCCAAGTTTCTCGTAGAAGAAGATGATTTCCATGAGCTACCGCCCGGCGGTAGGGTTAACGTCGGCGGTAGTATGCTAGATTTATAGTTGGAGCATTCAGTGAGTTATCGCCTGGTGGTAGGTTGATACCGCGCGGCGGTAGAATGGTCAATTAATCGACAGATTGCTCTGTGAGCTATCGCCCGACGACAATGTTAAAGCTCACGGTAGCGGAACTGATTTATTTGGAGTTCCTCTCTGTGAGTTACCGTGCCGCGGTAGCGATAACGCAGGGTGATAGTGCCAGTTCGTCGAAAGCGGCGTGTTGATGTGACACATCGTCTACCGCGTGGCGGTAAGTTTATACTCACGGCGGTAGCATGACAGTTACGACGTGGCCATGTGTCGGATTGGGATTGGAGATTTTGGGCGGTGGGCTTGCAGAACAAGCCGACGTTTGAGGTACCGTGTAAGACCCCATTTTTTGGGGTCTTATGCCAAGAAATGCCGCTTTATGGTGAGACCTACTCTCAAGAAGGTCATCGCCACAAATCACAGATTCTGCCGGCAAGTACTCAACCATATATCACAGAAGAAAAGGAGTAAACATATATAGATGAATCCAGACCATAATCACAATGCATCATAAGAAGGTCCACCTAAATTCAAAAGCTGAAAGGAAAGATCAATGGGCTCCTGCCCAGTACTTATAGTCCTCACTACATAACGCTCGTAGGAGTAAAGATTTTAGTCACTTACTGATCCCATGACTGATGGTGCTGCTGTAACTCCTGGGTTAGACTGGTTTACCTCCTCCTAGACATGTTGGTTCCCCTGGTGATGCACCCTGTCTTCTAGCTAGAGTCCCTAGTATTATGCCATCAGTCCGTTAGTTAAAACTAAGTCTTGGTCCCCCTCCCCTCCCCTGCGATACCTAGGCACCATACGGGGGAGGAAGGAAAGGGAGGTAATGAAATTGGAGAGTAAGCAAAAGCAGGTGACAGTGGCCCTATTATTGGGTCCATTGCCCACAATGTCCTAGATTTGAAGAAGTCAATCATGTCAATGATATACATAAAGTTGTATTTGATGTGTGTCTAAGTTCATGCATGCAGGTTAGTCCTTGCAACATTGATAAAAAAGGTATTCCAAGTGATATGACAGGTGGCCACCAAGTGAAGATGTTGGATAGGCTAGAAATCGCCCAAGTCTACGGGCGTTGAGTGTAGTTTACTCACTCAACGCCATGTGATTAAAATCATTGAAATAGCTTGGACAGTTAAAGCCAAACAATTGGCAGGCTGAAAATGCGGTTGAGTCCACAGGCGTTGAGTGAAGTCTACTTACTCAACGTCATACAGCAACAAGATGTGAGACAGGCTAAGACAGTCAAATCCTAATAATAATTAGACATAAATGTGGCTAAGTCCACAGGCATTGAGTGAATTCTATTCACTCAATGCCATACAACATAAATCACTGAGTATAGCTCAGTCAGTCAAAGCCACAGAAAATCTATGTAAATATTTGACTAAGTCCACAGGCGTTGAGTGAAACTTACTCACTCAACGCCATGTGATAAAAAAGCGTTGACTGAACCTTAGTCAGTCAGAGACTATGATTTCACGGATATTTGGCTAAGTCCAAATGCGTTGAGTGTAGCTTACTCACTCAATGTAAGATAATAGAAGAATATCTGTTAAGTAGTTTGGTATTGAGTGAAGCTTACTCACTCAATGTCAAGTGGCAAAATCTGTCTAAGTAATATGGCGTTGAGTGATGAAGGCACACTCAATGCTCTCAATGCTTCCCAAGCAGGAAAATCAGCTAAGTCCAAATGGGTTGAGTGAAGATTGCTCACTCAACGCCATGTGACTAGAATCATTTCTAAGTAGTATAGCGTTGAGTGAAGCTTACTCACTCAACGCCAAGAGGCAGAAAGATTTCTCTAAGTGTTTTTGCATTGAGCGAAGCTTACTCACTCAACGCCTAATGACTGAAATATTTTCTAAGTGTTTTGGCATTGAGTGAAGGTTGGTCACTCAACGACTAATGTTAGATAAGTTTTTCTAAGTGTTTTGGCATTGAGTAAAGGTTGCTCACTCAACGCCTAGTGACAGAAAATCTATATAAGTGTTTTGGCATTGAGTGATACTTACTCACTCAGCACCTATACTAGAGATGTTTGATTTTGGCTAAATCCACAGATGGTGACGTCAGCAAAGTCAACAAGTCAACAAAGTTCAAATTAAGTGCAGGAAAGCTATAGAACACGACAAATGTTGTTGGAGGGCTACTGTACGTATTCTTCCGTTAAAGCAAGGTGTAGTTATCTACTGTTGGTGGTCCCCACTGCTTCCTGGAGCCGTTAATCAGCGGAAGATGTAAAGGGACAACTTCGGATGTTGAACTCAACTTTTTTAGTGTTTTATCCAAAATGAAAAAGAGCGGCTGGACTTCATCTTCCTCGTCATTGCTGCCGAAAAAAAAACTTGAAGTCGTCCAGCAGAACAAAAAGTTCAGTTAGCTGTAGCATTTTTCTTCTACTATGGCAAGATCAGAAATACTTTTGATAAAGAAAGAAAGGAGAGCCTTCAGTATTCTTCAGGTTCAGTTAGCTGATTGAAGAACTCAAGACCTAGCCGTTCTTCCGTCTTCTTCAGCAAGTTCAGCAACTACATTCTGAGATTCTTCCAGCAGTGGCAGAATTTCTTCCTACTGCTATGAAGAAAGTTAGCGCTGAGATAACTCAGCTCTGGTAGTTGATAGAGAGAAATTTCTCTGTGTCAAAATAAATTAAACCACTATTTTTCTATAGGATCCTTTTGGATCTGAGCTGTAGGGCCTTTGACCCGAGCTAGGGAAAATTTGCCTAAGCTGTAGGAGAGTTATACTATCTGAGTGTAGGATCCAATTTGGATCTGAGGTAGGTGAGTCATTCTCACTGAGTTGTAGGGCACTTATGCTTGAGTTGTAGGATCCTTTAGATCTGAGATAGGACCTCTATTCCTGAGCTATAGGAGAGTCATTCTCTTTGAGGTAGGATCCTTTGTTGATCTGAGGTAGGGCTGTCCTCCCAGCCTGAGTTGTAGGGTTATTAGCTTCAGGTAGATGATCTGTTGATCACTGAGTTGTAGGGCCTAGTGCTTGAGCTATAAGTCTTAGAGGAGACTGAGAGATCCTGAGGGATCTGAGGTGTAAGATCTTTGAGCTGATTTTTGGGGAAGTGCCTTATCAAACTGAAAGATAGAAAGGTGGGAGGAGAGTGTATGTACCCATAGTGTGGGGAACCACTATAATTTCTGTGTGTGTTTTTCTGTGTTATTTCCTTTTTGCAGGTTCTTGAAAGCTAATAATTGCCAACACGCTATGTAACTAAAGAAGAAACTTAAAGAAAGTCACAAGACATCAATAAACTTATTCACCCCCCCACCCCTCTAGGTTGCATGCTACCTTTAAAACAAAGACTTTTAAGTAGTATCAGAGGGAGGTTGCTCAAAAATGATTTAACAATCTGAGTGATCTCCAAGGGTAGCAACAGATCTGAACTTATGGGTTTTGGAGAGAACCATAAGGAGCTAGGTTCCATAAAACTCCCCATCTACAGGAAGGAGTAATTTGAAATCTGGAAAGAGAGGGTAAGTCTGTTCATGGAAGCCTCTAACCCTAAAATATTTGTGACTGTCAAAGAAGGACCCTTCATCCCTATGAAGGTCTCAGTTATGGATGTCAATGTACAGACTATCAAGACTTATTCTGAAATGACCAAGGATGAGGTCATGTTGGTTGCATTGGACAAGAGAGCCCAAAACATCATAGTCAGTGCTATATATGATTCTACCTTTCAGAACTTGGTCCACAGTCAGACCTCCAAAGAGATGTGGGACACCCTATTGGTATACATGGAGGGTACTAAAGAGGTAAGAGATGATAGAAAGTCCATGCTAAACCAGGAGTATGAGGCTTTCAGGAAATCCCTGAAAGAGAACATAGCTACTTATTATGAAAGATTTTTCAGGATCATCTATGAACTAAGGACGTACGGGAGGGTCTTCAGTAATTATGAAATAAATGACAAGTTCCTCAGATCTCTCACTAGAGACTGGGATACTAAGATTTGTGCCATAAGATAGGTGGTAAAGCTTGTTGAGACTCCTCCCAAAATATTTTTTGGAAAGCTGCTCTCCTATGAGATGTAGCTAGCTATTAGGAAAGAGGAGGAGGCCGCCAATAGATCCTATGCCAAGGAGAAGTCATTGGCATTCAAGGAATATAGCATTAGGAAGAGCAAGGAGAGGATTCCCTCTCCTCCAAGAAGACCAGCTGATTCAGACAGCTCAGAGCCAGATGCATCAAAAAGCAGCATGTTAGATGAGGACTTTTCTGCCTTTTCTAGAAACTTTTAGAAGCTGATGAAGAAGAAACATTGGAAGACCAGACCTTCAACCTCTTCTCATCGCAGGAGGAATCATTCCAAGGCTTACAGGTACGATTCTAAACCCAATAAATATAATTCCTCTAAAGTTGTTTACTACTGTTGCAGCAAACCAGGGCATATGATATCTCACTGCCCAGTGAAGAGGAAGGAAGCTGCTGAGAAGAAACAGAACCAGCACAAGGGCAAGAAGGAGAAGTCCTTCATTGCTAAGAAAGAGAAGAGCTGGACAGACTAATCTTCATCTGAGTCTGAAGAAGAAGAAGACGCTTATATTAGGCTAATTGCTGCTGCTGCTGAATAGATAGCTATAGTAGCATATTAAGACTATCCTACTGCCAGGATAGGTATCAGGGCCCATCTATCATATTCAGACAGTGATTCAGAGGTGGATGAGGAAGATGAAGAAGATACATACAATTATTGTGGGTTGATGGCAATGACGGATGAGGAAACCAGCTAGGATCAGCCTGTTCAAAGGAAGATAAAATCTCTATCAAGCTCTTCTTCTGAGTCTGGATAAGAGACTACTCCATGTACAGAAACCTCTTCACTCAGTGGTGGAGATGATTCTGAATCAGAAGTTGATGTCAATCAATTGATTGATAAGTACAGAGAACATCTGCATGCCTTCAAGAAGTGCAATAAGTTGTCTAAGAAATAAGCTATAGAGATTGTCTCTCTACAGCTGGCTACTTCCCAACCGAATGAAAAAGCATCTTTGTTGGATCAGAAGGACAGGGAACTTAGCCAACTTAGGGTCATGAATAGAATCTAGATAGGATCCATCAAATATAAGAACAGTCATATCAGGGATCTTGAAGAGAGGTTAGGGAGGTAGAAAAGAATTTTTGCTAGCTATTCTAAGCCATGTACTTTGTTACCCTTGATAGACTCCTTCTCCTCTCAGAAGGGTAAGAAGGGGTTGGGATTCCAGGGAAGCACAAGAGTTTCTCCTTCCAAAAGGAAGGGCAAAGCTCCCGCTCCTGCTTAGCCTCATGCTTCCAAGCCTCCCATTTCTTTTAGGAAAGTTCAGTTGTCTTCAAACAGATATGACTAAGAAAACATCTTTGGTCACTGGATGAATGGCAGATCCACTAGTGTAAATAAAAATGTTCATAGACAGGGTGTAAGGTATAGCAAAGTGAGTGCCTTTAAGGATGCTCATGAAGAAATTCAAATGACCCATCATGGACCATTTGTCTTTGGTGCTTCAGCCCCTACTCTCAAGAATGTGATTGCAGCAAAGGTTCAGAACCATTCAATAAAGAATTAGACCAAGGGTCAGCCCTCCAGCAAGCCTAGTTTGGTTGTGTCTGATGCTATCAGAAGCATGCTTTATAAAAATAAACTTGCTGCTGCTGGCATTCAGAGCAGGCAAAACAAGCCAGATAGAAAACTTACCTTCAGTCAGATCCTTGCTGAAAGGAATCTGAATAAGGCCGATGCTCCTCTTCCTACTATTCATCCCGTAGCTAACCAAACTGTTAGGCCTACACAGAAGAGAATATACAACATTCATGAATGTTGGTGCTGCGAAAAAGTGGGCTACTTTGCTGTAAACTACTGGCACAATCCAAATGTGCCAAGAGCAACTGTGAGTCTTCCAGTCAGAAATGTTGCTGGTAGACAAGTTCATTATAAGACTAACATGCACCTAGGACCCAATAGAAATTGGGGTCCTAAGGTAAAGTCAATTGTGTGATGCAGGTTAGTTTAAGTGGTCATACCCCTATATGGTATTTGGATAGTGGTTTTTCGAGGCACATGACTGGGACAAAGAGAAACTTGAAGGAGTACACTCCAGTGAAAGATGGACCCAAGGTCATCTTTGGTGGTTCAGATAGAGGAGTGATTAGAGGCTATGGTAAGATTACCAATGGCATAGTCACCATCACAAAAGTGGCTTATGTTGAAGGGTTTCAACACAACCTCATAAGAATAAGACAACTTTCTGATCTTGGCTATGTTATTGTCTTCCACAAGAATGAGTGTCTGATTAAGATGTCAAGTGACAAATAGGTCATCTTGACAAACACTAGGAGTGGAAATGTTTACTATTTAAAATTTCTTTGTCTAGATACAAACTCTCATATTTGTCTCGTGTCAAATGAGAAAGTCTCATATTATTTCCAATGGCATAAGAGGCTAGCTCATTTGAACTACAAGACTATTTACAAGCTCTTTAGTCAAGAGCTAGTTAAGAATGGTCTTAATGTGAAGTGCACCAAAGAGGGAATTTGCTCAGCATGCCAAAAGGGCAAGCAGACTAAAGCCTAATTCGAGGGCATTGGGACCAAAGACACTGTGAGGCGTTTGTACCTCTTGCATATAGACTTGTTTGGTCCTATGTCAGTTCATAGTCTTGGTAGGAAATTCTACACCCTTGTGGGTGGATGATGACTATTCTAGGTTTTCTTGGGTATTCTTTCTCAAGAAAAAGAATGAAACCCTTGACATCTTCATCAAGTTTGTCAAGAAAATTCTGAATGAGTTTAACAGTTTAGTGGTCAAAATCAGAAGTAAGCATGAAACTGAATTCCAGTCTGAAAGCATGACAATGTTTTGTGAAGAGCAAGGGATTCATCAAGAATTTTCTTCTCCAAGAACTCCCCGGCAAAATGGGATTGTTGAGAGGAAAATTATGACTCTCATAGAGGCTAGAAGAACATTGTTGAGTGATACATCTCTCCCAAAATATTTTTGAGATTAGGCAGTGAATATTGAATGTCATGTCCACAACAGAGCCTCTATCACCAAGGGACACAAGAAGACTCCCTATGAGATCTGTAAAGGCAAAAAAACCAAACCTGGGCTATCTCAAAATCTTTGGTAGTAAGTGATATGTGCTTCACAATGGGAAATCCTATATGACAAAGTTTGCTGCCAAGTCCTTTGATGGGATTTTTGTTGGGTACAATAATCATAGCAAATCTTATAGGATATACAACTTGAAAAGCCATGTTGTAGAAGAATCTATTCATGTAGTTTTTGATAAGTCTACTATAATTAACAGTGAGTTGTCATGCTCCTCTTCTAGTACTGCAGGTACAGAATAGATGATGTACAAGCTGACCATCAATGAAGCAGTTCTAGTTATCCAAGATGGAATAAACATTCCAGTAGATGGACTACAAGACACAAATGAGGTGGATGAAGATCAGCAAGAAGCTGCCCCTGCATCTGAAGCTAAATCTAGATTACCTCCAACAATCAGGCATCTGAGGGATCATCCAAGACACCAGATCATTGGTGATGAAATCCAAGGAGTAGTGACCATGAGCAAAAGTATCAACACAGTACTATACTTAAGCTTCCTTTCATAGGTTGAGCCAAAGAAATTTGAAGAGGCCAACATAGATCAGTTCTGGATTGTTGTTATGCAAGAGGAACTGAACTAGTTTAAGAGATGCAAGGTCTGGAAGTTGGTTCCAAGACCACAAGGACATAATGTCATTTGAGTAAAGTGGATTTACAGGAATAAACTTATGAAAATGGCATTATAATCAAGAACAAGGCAATGCTAGTAGCTAAGGGGTACATGCAAGTGGAAGGTATTGATTTTGATCAAACCTTTTCCCCTATAGCAAGACTGGAGGCCATCATTCTATTTCTTGCATATACTACACACAAGGGATTCAAGGTCTACCAGATGGATGTGAAGTCAGCCTTCCTGAATGGTGACTTAATAGAAAAGTCTATGTTGAGTAGCCTCTAGGTTTTGTTGTTCCTAACTCGCCTGATTCTTTTTATAGATTTAGTAAAGCTCTATATAGTCTAAAGCAGGCCCCTAGAGCATGGTATGGGACTTTGTCTTGCTTCCTCATTGAGAACAAATTCTCAAGGAGGAAGATAAACAAGACCGTATTCCTAAGGGAATCTAAGGGTAAGATCATCCTAGTCCAGATATATGTAGATGACATTATCTTTGAATCTACTGATGACAACCTTTGCAGGAAGTTTGCCAAACTTATGCAAGGGAAGTTTAAGATGAGTAGTATGGGTTAACTTAAGTTCTTCTTGGGTCTACAAGTTAGACAAACTGATGATGGCTTGTCCATATCCCAGTCTAAGTTCACCAAGGAGTTAATCAAGAAGTTTGGTATAGAGAAATCCTCCACCATGAAAACTCCCATGGGGCAAGTATGCATATAGGCAAAGATGAAATAGGGAAACCTGTTGATGAAACTTTGTATAGAGGGATTATTTGCTTGCTTCTATATCTAACTGCAAGTAGGTCATACATCATGTATTCTACATGTGTTTGTGCTAGGTATCAGGCTTTCTCTAAAGAATCTCACTACTCTGCTGTAAAGAGAATTTTGAGGTATCTTAAGGGCACACCAGATCTTGGCCTGTGGTACCCTAAGAATGGGGAGTTTGAACTAACTAGTTATTCAGATGAAGATTTTGTAGGCTTTAAAGAGGAAAGGAAGAACACTTTTGGCACCTGTCAATTCTTGGGAGGAAGACTAGTGTCTTGGAGCAGCAAGAAGAAAACAAGTGTTGCAATCCCAACTACAGAGTCGGAGTACATTTCAGCAGGTAGTTGCTGTATTCTGTTGCTGTGGATATAACATCAGCTCCAGGATTACAACCTCCATATAAGTAGAAGCCCATTATATTGTGATTCTACTAGTGTCATCTCAATTGCTAGCAATCTTGTCTCACACAGCAGGACTAAGCATATTGAGATTAGATATCATTTCATTAGGGAGCATATGGAATGTGAAGATATAAACCTTGAGTTTGTCCCAACAGACAAGAAAGTGGCTGACATCTTCACTAAGCCACTTGATGAAGCAAAGTTCAACACCTTCAAGTTTGAATTAGGTATGTTGAACCTATCATAGCTTCAGTTTCTCCCCATGATGTTGCAAGTTATATTATTTCTTGCAGATGGACAATTACTTCAGGGAATTGAAGATCTTTCAAGTTGTATATCTTGAATGGAAATCATGCTGGTTAAAGTACCATTCAGATGATGTAGACGAAAGTGTCTATCAGGAAACATGATAGATAATGCTTTAGTTGAGGGGGAGCAAGTACAACACAACTCCATCACTCTCAAGTGGTTCAATTACTGCTTATTTGTACTCAAAAAGGGAGAGCAAAAGATAAGAACCTCCCTGACTATCTACAAAAGTCAAAAAGGGGGAGGAGAAGGATATCAATCTAGTATCATAGGATAGGAGGAGAAGGATACAAGTGGTATCAGAAGTATGATAAGGATATGATAAAATTCATCAAGACCAGGTAACAGCAATTCAAGGGGAGCAGGTTTGATATTGATCACCCTACGGCAAGGGAGATTGATCAAGACTAGGTAGCAGCAATTTAGGGGGGGCAGGTGTGATATTGATCACCCTGCAGGCAAGGGAGTGTGGTAACTAAAACTTCTCTTATTTTTAAATTTTCCAAGTTAATGCTCTACTGCTGCATATGTTAGTGTATGTCATTGTCTCAATTGATTGAGGGTTTTGACTTCTTCAAATAGGGGGAGATTATTGGGTTCATTGCCCACAATGTCCTAAATTTGAAGAAGTCAATCATGTTAATTATATACATAAAGTTGTATTTGATGTGTGCCTAAGTTCATGCATGCAGATTAGTCCTTGCAATATTGATAGGACAAGTATTCCAAGTGATGTTATAGGTGGCCAAAAAGTGAAGATGTTGGATAGGCTGGAAATCGCCTAAGTCCACAGGCGTTGAGTGTAGTCTACTCACTTAACACCAAGTGAGTAAAATCATTGAGTATAGCTTGTATAGTCAAAGCCAAATAATTGGCAGGCTGAAAATGTGATTAAGTCTACAGGCATTGAGTAAAGTCTACTCACTCAACGCCATACAGTAAAAAGCTATGAGACAAGCTAAGACAGACAAAGCCTAATAAGAATCAGGTAGAAATATGGCTAAGTCCACAGGCGTAGAGTGAAGTCTACTCACTCAATGTCATACAACATAAATTGTTGAGTATAGCTCAGTCAGTCAGTAAAGCTTACTCACTCAATGCCATGTGATAAAAAGTGTAAACTGAACCTTAGTCAGTCAGAGACTGTGATTTCATAGATATTTGACTAATTCCAAATGCGTTGAGTATAGCTTACTCAACTCCAAATAATAGAAGAATATATGTTTAGTAGTTTGGTGTTGAGTGAAGCTTACTCACTCAATGCCAAGTGGCAAAATCTGTCTAAGTAATATTGCATTGAGTGATGAAGACACACTCAACGCTCTCAACGCTTCCCAAGCAGGAAAATTGGCTAATTCCAAATGAGTTAAGTGAAGGTTGCTCACTCAAGGCCAAGTGACTAGAATCATTTCTAAGTAGTATGGCATTGAGTGAAACTTTCTCACTCAATGCCAAGAGGCATAAAAATTTCTCTAAGTGCTTTGGCATTGAGTGAAGCTTACTCACTCAACGCCTAATGACTGAAATATATTTTAAGTGTTTTGGCATTGAGTGAAGATTGCTCACTCAACGCCTAATGACAGAGAATTTTTTCTAAGTGTTTTTGCGTTGAGTGATGGTTGCTCACTCAACATTCTAAGTGTTTTGGCATTGAGTGATGCTTACTCACTCAACGCATATACTAAAGATGTTTGATTTTGGCTAAGTCCACATATGGTGATGTTAGCAAAGTCAACAAGTCAACATAGTTCAAATTAAGTGCAGGAAAGTTACAGAACACGAGAAATGTCACCGGAGGGCTACTGTACTTCTTCTTCCATTAAAGCAAGGTGCAGCTGTCTACTGCAGGTGGTCCCCACTGCTTCCTGGAGCCGTTAATCGGCGGAAGATATAGAGGGATAGCTTTGGATGTTGAACTCAGCATTTTAGGGTTTTATCCAAAACGAAAAAGAGGGTTGGACTTCTTCTTCCTCACCAATGCTGCCGAGAAAAAGCTTGAATTCGTCCAGCAGAACAAAAAGTTCAGTTAACTGTAGAATTTTTCTTCTACAACAGCAAGATCAGAAAGACTTCTGATAAAGAAAGAAAGGAGTGCCTTCAGTCTTCTGCAGGTTCAGTTAGCTGATTGAAGAACTCAAGACCTAGCCATTTTTCCGTCTTCTTCAGCAAGTTCAGAAACTACATTCTGAGATTCTTCCAGTAGAGGCAGAATTTCTTTCTGTTGCTATGAAGAAAGTTAGTGCTTAGATAACTCAGCTCTAGTACTTGATATAGAGAAATTTCTCTATGTCAAAAAAAATTAAAACGCAATTTTTTAGTAGGATCCTTTTGGATATGAGTTGTATGGCCTTTGGCCTGAGGTAGGGCACATTTGTCTGAGCTGTATGAGAGTTATACTCTCTGAGTGTAGGATCCAGTTTGGATCTGAGATAGGTGATTCATTCTCACTGAGTTGTAGGGCACTTATGCCAGAGCTGTAGGACCCTTTAGATCTGAGCTAGGGCCATTGTGCCTGAACTGTAGGAGAGTCATTCTCTCTGAGGTAGGATCCTTTGTGGATCTGAGGAAGGGCTGTCCTCCCTGCCAGTGTTGTAGGGTCGTTGGCCTTTTGTAGGTGATCTGTTGATCACTGAGTTGTAGGGCCTAGTGCTTGAGCTGTAAGTCTTGGAGGAGACTGAGAGATCCTGAGGAATCTGAGGTGTAAGCTCTTTGAGCTTAATTATGGAGAAGTGCCTTGTCTAACTGAAAGTTTAAAAAGGTTGGAGGAGACTTGATGTACCTATAATTTGGGGAACCACAATAATTTCTGTGTGTGCTTTTTTATATTGTTTCCTTTTTGAAGGTTCTTGAAAGCTAATAACTTCCAACACAATAAGTAAAGAAGAAACTTAAAGAAAGTCACAAGACATCAATAAACCTATTCACCCCCCCCCCCCTCTCGGTTGCAAGCTACCTTGAAAACAAAGACTTTCACCTATCTAACATATGCTAAAAGTATCTACAACAGTAATAATGGGTATATGAAAGAACAGAAAGTAAAAGTAGCAATATGATAGAAGTAGTAGAATAATATAATGGTAGAATAGCTGACTATCATCACAGAGAAAGTAACCTTAGCTTATAAGAATTCTCATACAGACTTATAAGTTAAGGGGTCATTTTGTCAGGCCTAACATATAAAAGATCTCATACTAATTAATACGTTAGGGGTAGAGGTTTTATGCGGGGTATGTATGATATGTTATGTTATGCATGCTAAATGATGGATTTCACACAAATGCAACGCACACACTCGTCTTTATGTGTACAGAACTTTAGTTCCCCCATTTGGAGTTAGCTAAACTCTTAGATACCTCTCATAGTGGCAAATGGAGGCAGTCGGTCGGGCCTTCCCACTCCATGTCGTTATTCACACTACCAAGCCTAGACCATTCGTACTACTTGGTATACCCACAGTCAGGTGCTACGGAGTCTCTTGTACTACTGTTGGCAAAACCACCAGTCTTTTATGGGCTAAGTGAACACTTACACTTTCCAAGTCTACGTATCGACGTTGGTGTGAACGACCATCCAATAACGAGGACCCACCATTTAATGCACATATACACATGTTATAAGAGCTCCCGAGCCATCGGCTCTTCAAATATAAACCATCTTTCTATCAAACCCGAACCCACCGCTCGTGAATCTATACCAACTATCCTTCTGAAACGACGGGGTGAGTGTATGTGACTGTGGTTTATTAAAGGTTACTCTTTTAGTCTGCTTATTCCTACGATTTAGGGTTAACCTTGTATTGTCAAGGGCATTCCCTCTGATATCAGTTGTAAGACGACCCCATTTTTTGGTTAGTTTGACCAAGGTTGACTTGGGGTGTTGACTTGGTCAAATGAGTGGGTTGACTAGTCAACTAGGTGTCTCAACCCGCATTTTCTCAACATTCAAGTTATATCTGAGTAAGAGAAAATATGCGTCGTGATGTCACGCCGTGCAGGGGATAACTACAGGCGCTCAGGCAAAACTCCGACTCTACAGTTTATATGAAATTCATAAGTTATTAAGTAAAAACCAGTTTAAATTGGATGGTCGTATCCCTAGGCCCAGTGGATCAACTAGTCCATGAGTAAAAGTATAGTTATACGCTACGGAAAATACTTTGATTATGTTGATTAACACTCTACATAAGTATAAACATCCCCAAAGACAACTCATGGCTTGCAAGACTCTAGATTTATTATAAGTAAAGAAATAGTCTTTACGTTAGCTAGAAAATAGTATTTTAGTTTTAGAAATATAAGATGAATGAAGTTTTAGTAGTAATGCTTTTATAATTGAAAATACATAACATGCAACCGAGCATAAAACATTCCCAGAGAGCAAGTAAAAACAACGGCAAAAGGTAAAACTAGCAGCTTAACAAAGTATTCTGCAATTCAAAAGAAAACCACCAGTGGGCATCAACAGGTGACACGAGCCCACTAGTCAATATGTGTCTGCACTAACAAGAAAACAACAAAGAACTACCTCTCAAGGTAGAGGAAACCCCTGCAACACTGCAGTCCGCTAGCAAACACCAAACCTAGCCACTCAACCGCTACTGTCCTGAACCTGAGGCATTCAAAAAAGAACACATCAACAAGAAAATATACAAGTGGCAAACAAAACTATCATTAAACAAGGGAGTAGTAAGAATACTAATCCAAACCTGAATAGCTGTCAAAAACACGGCAACTAACTAGAGATTAAGAACGAAAGAGTTAACTTATAAAGTTAGAAGGTAATGAAACTTGCACCAAGTGCGAATGGAGTCATACTACAAGAACATTTGTGAGAATAGGTAGAAATAGCATAAGTTTAATCCATAGGAAACAAAAATGGGACAAAGGCTCAATAAACACGTGAATCATTAACACCGTAACGCAACCGGATCTGAGTCGGGACCAACCGGTCAAACCCGCACTAACAGACCCAAATGTCTCAAAAAAAAGGACTGTGGTGGTGGCCATCTGGTCCAACACAACCCAACAGCCCAAAAACAAGACCCAAACATGCCCGGGTTTAATGATTCATGAAACTAAGCCAACCAAACCCCATATACCAAATACCCATAAAACCAAAACTCGAAAAATTCTGCAGAAACCCGACGATTCTAACTTGGCAAAACTAAGCCTTTAGAGATACATGTCAAATTGGTGAAGGGACACAAGTCAAAGTGAAAAGAATTGAGTACACTCGACATTGCGTCGATTTCAGTCAATGCACTCGACGCCAAAACTAAGCACACTCAACGCTTAAACACATCAGCAAGAACAGGCGATAGCGTTGAGTGAGTTCAGCTCACTCAATGCTTTACCACTTAGCTGCCAAAATCAGATGACGACATTGAGTGAGTTCAACTCACTCAATGTTGTCAACGCTTTAACACATAGATTGCAGAGTTAAAGCGATTGCGTTGAGTGAGTTCAGGTCACTCAACACTGTCAACGCTTTCTATATAAGCGACGACGTTGAGTGAGTTCATCTCACACAACGCTGTTAATGCTTCTTACATAGTTTTACAGAAAAAAGAGATGGCTTTGAGTGAGTTCAGCTCACTCAATGCATTCAATGCTCTTATACTTAGGATTTAACAGACTAAGAGACAGGGTTGAGTGAGTTCAGCTCACTCAACGCTGTCAATGCTTTTATACTTATATTTACATATTAAGAGACATCATTGAGTGAGCTCAACTCACTCAATATTGTCGACACTACACACTTAACTTGTCGATTACATTGACGGTTGTCAACGCTTTTAGACTTATCTTCTAGAATTATACAGAATGGCATTGAGTGTGCTAAGCTCACTCAACGCCGCGTTGAGTGAGTACCAGTCACTCAACGCTTTTAACTTAGCTTCTCAGATTACTCAGCAAGGCATTGAGAGAATTCAACACACTCAATGCTTTTATACTTAGGCTAAAAACTGAACTTCTACACTAAGATTACACTCAAAGCTTTAGGCTATGTACACTCAACTCCACTCAAAGCTTTTAGACAGAAACCTGCTATAGGGTTATCAGCCCAATAGTAGCATACTAACAATTTCTAACTATGTCTAACCTAGACCAGAGATAATTTTACTGCCATGTTAAGACTCATCTGGCCTACTAGAACAGAAAACCAAAGGGCAAAAACTTTGCAAGGGTGTAAACACCACTTGCCTCAAGAACTACAAAAAATCATTTTTTGACATGGGAGAAATCCTGCCCTAATCCAACAGATTTCTGTAAGTTTTGAAATCCTACAGGAAATCATTCCTTATACAGATCAAGGAAACAAAAGAGAAAGGAAGAACAAGCAAGGGGAAAATTACCACTTACCTCAAATCTCTAGAAATTTGCCAACCAACGCCCCAGCTCACAGATCTTGCCGCAAGAACACTTAAGCAACAAAACCTGAAACTTTTGAGAGGAAAATAAGGAAAAAATCGCATACCTAGACCTCTAAAAATCCATGAAACTGGGAAAGCTTACCGTAGAAATGTAGATCTAGGTGAGATCTTCCCAGATCCAGTCTCCAAAGATGAAATCGAGCACTAAAGCTCCAAAAAACGGCGGTCGAAGTCTTAGGGATGTCCGCCGCTCTCGTTCTTTCACAACAGGCCGACGGTTTCATGAGGGAGACAATGAATAGGGTTTTGATGTGATGGGTTTCTGTTTATACTTCTTTATCCGATTATTATAATAGAATATCATAAATATTGAATAAAATGTCAAAATAACCCAAAAAACAAACTTACCCAAAATTCTACGAAAATCACATCGTAGTTAAAAATCGATGCTACGAATCCAACGACGAACTCGAAATTGAAATCTGACAAACCAATCTTGGGTAAATGCCTCCCAAAGCCAAAACACAAGCATTCCCAAATAGGCTCCACCGAGTCACCAAAACAGACCTAGCTCGCTAGGAAATCTTGCAAACAGGCTAAACCCAGCCACACAGAAAACCCAAGAGCTAAAACCCACACTGTAACAACAACACACACCAATCATGCATTAACCTAATTCCCTGACATCATAAATACACCAAACAAAATAATTAACTAAACATCGAAAAATCAGGGGCGTTACAGCCACTCCCCTAAAATGAAGTTTTGCCCCGAAACTTTACGCACCAAAAGATTCCATAAAAAAAAGAATATAATCAAAGATTATAGAAGGGGAAATATATACCTTAAGAAACTAGGAGAACGGATGAGGATGAGCCTCCCTCATAGCTGACTCCAACTCCTAAGTAGCACTTTCCACATCTTGTTTCGCCACAAAACTTTAACCATTGGTATGGTTTTCCTCCGCAACACTCGATCTTGAGTATCCGGAATGCGGACAGACATCTCAACATAGGAAAGATAAGGCTCCAACTGGGGCACAACATCAAGAATCTATCGGTCGCTGAGTATACATTTATACAACTGGATCACGTGAAACACGTCGTGCACACCAGGAAAATTTGCGGGCAAATCCAGCCTATAAGCTGATACACCAATATGCTCAACAACCTTAAAACGTGCCACATACCTCGGGTCTAACTTATGATTCTTTCCAAACCTTTTAACTCCAAACATCGGGGAAACCTTGAGAAACACCAAGTCCCCTACAACAAACTCTAAATCAGACCTACGTCAATTGGCGTTCTTCTAATATTGTTCTTGCGCTATCCGAAGCTTTTCCCTAATAAGCTTCACAAAAATATCCATTTCTTCTAACGCTTTAGGACCCAGCAATGGTCTCTCACTAACCTCGGCCCAAAATAAGGGAGTTCTACATCGCCTCCCATACAAGGCCTCAAACGGGGACATATTCAAACTTTCTTGGTAACTATTATTTTATGCAAACTCCATCAATCTGAGAAGCTCATCCCATGCTCCTCCATGGTCCAAAATGTAATGTCTGATCATATCCTCCACGATCTGATTCACTCTTTCCATTTGACTGTTTTTTTGTGGATGATAGACTGTGGAATACCTCAAATCAGTACATCTTAATTGAACCTGGGTTGTAGGAAACACTGGAACCATGAGCCTCACTGCACAACTTAACTCGAATACCTTCTACATTAGGGATACAAAATCTATCGCGATACTTCAAGGTACCTGCGTCATCGATCAAAAAATCTAGTAACTCCCCTTTCTTAGTTCTCTTATAAAGGTGCAACAAATCAAGATCTTCCATCTAATGCAGTCTTGTGAGTGCAATCCATGAAGGCTCAGCTACCTCCAAACTACTATATGAATTACAACTCCCAATATAAATGTCCATCAAGAGAAATTCTTCTACCAGAGAATCCACAGAGAGGTTAAAAATCTTAGTTATCTTCTTGCTCAAGGCATTGGATATAACATTAGCTTTGCCCGAATGGTACTGGATCTCAACATCATAATCAGCAACATACTCTAACCATCTTTGCTGGCGTAGATTCAACTCCCTTTGAGTGAAAACATATTTCAAACTCTTATGATCCATATAAATTTTTCATAATGCGCCATACAGCAAGTGCCTCCATAAATTTAATGCATAAATAACTGCAGCAAATTCCAAATCATGTGTAGGGTAATTCCTTTCATGAATCTTTAACTGTCTCGGACCATACGCAATTACATTTCCCTCTTGCATCAGCACACAACAAAGTCCAACGTGTGATGGGTCCACATACACAGCATTTTCCAACCCTTCTGTTAGAAGAGACAAAACTTGAGCAGTGCATAATCTATTCTTTATTTCTAGGAAAGCTTCCTCGCACTTATCGCTCTAGACAAAAGTTGTGTTCTTATGCATTAGTTTAGTCAGTGGCACAGACAATCTAGAGAAACCCTCTACAAACCTTCTATAGTAGCCAGCCAACCCTAGGAAGCTCCTTATCTCCTTGGGTGTGGTGGGCCAATTCCAATCCATAATAGCAGCTATCTTCTCAGGGTAAACTGAAATTCCATCTTTATTTACCACATGACCCAAGAATGAAACCTGAGGAAACCAAAACTCACACTTGCTCAGCTTACCAAATAGCTTATGGTCCCTCAAGGCAGACAAAACTAAACGCAAATGCTGGGCATGCTCATCAGCACTGCAGGAATACACCAAAACATCATTTATAAACACGACCACGAAATGGTCCAGAAACTCCTTTAACACGTGGTTCATCATATCAATAAAGGCAGAGGGAGCATTGGTCAAACCAAAGGACATTACCACAAACTCAAAATGTCCTTGCCTGAAACTAAAAGCAGTCCGTGGGATATCCATCTCACGAATCATGAACCGGTGGTAGCCCGAACGAAGATCAATCTTTGAAAATACTGTGTTACCATATAGTTGATCAAACAAATCATCTATTCTCAGTAAAGGATATTTGTTCTTAATGGTGACTTTATTCAGCTCTATATAATCAATACACATCCTCATTGATCCATCCTTTTTCTTTACAAACAAGACGGGAGCACCCCAAGGCAAAGAACTCGGCCTAATAAAACCATTCAGGAGCAACTCATCCAACTGAGTACGCAACTCCTCCAACTCATGCAGGGTCATCCGGTACGGTGCTTTAGGAATAGGATGGGTACCCGACTCCAGATCAATGACAAACTCCACGTCCCTCTCAGCCGGAAGACCAGGAAGATTAGGTGGAAAAACATCTAAAAACTCACACACCACCGGAATCTCCTCTACACGCGACAAGCTAACAACGGTTTCCAAAACTGAAACCAAACAAGCAAAACATCCGGAATCTAAAAGCTTCCGAGCACATACCGTAGAAATAATTAGAGAAACTTGGCGCGGATATCCATAAACACTCCTTGGTTGACCGTTGCCCACCTTGAAGTCCAAGCGCTTAACCTTACACTGGATAACAACATCATATTTGGACAACCAAGCCATGCCCAAGATCACATCAAAGTCTTCCAAGTATATCACCTTCAAATCAGCAACTGCTAGAAAATCGCCTAATAGAATCGGACAACTCTAAATACCTTGGTCTGATATCACAGAATCACCAAAAGGAAACTTGACATAAAATGTGTCACCAACCCGATCGAGAGCCAAACAATGACGCTCTACAAAATCCCTAGCCACAAATGAGTAGGTAGTACCGGAATTGAAAAGGACACGCGCCCAACGGTTCTTTACCTAAAATTTCCCTATAAAAAGCTACATAACTAATCGAACAACATTGAAACTACACCTATGAGCTAAAAATAAATAAAACTAGGTTAGGAACTAACCTGAAATCACATAGGTAGAAGTCTAGGCTTCTTCCAAAGACAGCACGTTCAGCTTTCCCTTCCCTTTGTCTACAGGTTGCGGCGGTTGCAGATATCTCTGGTATCCAAGGATGATCCAGAGCTTTACGAGGAGTATCTGTCATCGATGAGTACCACCGATGACATCCAGGATCGCATCAGGGACGGGCAGAGGCTGGATGTGAGGATGGAGCTGATATTTAGGGCCTTGGAGGGAGGCATGACAGAGGATTACTCTCTAAGAGATGGGCTGCTATGCTTTAGAGGCCGAGTTTATATACCGGCAGGAGGCTGAATTCGGGAGGATATCATGACAGAGGCTCACTATAGTAGATATTCAGTGTACTCGGGGATCACGAAGATGGATGCGGATCTGAAGAGAACAATGTATTAGTCGGGCATGAAGAAGGATATCACATACTTTATGAAACATTGCAAGGCTTATCAACTCGTAAAGATAGAGTGAAAGAGTCCGGATGGAATATTGCAGCCACTTCTGGTGCCGGAGTGGAAGTTTGAGGATATAACCATGGATTCCATACATGGGCTACCCCGATCCCATGTAGGGAACGACTCGATCTGGGTGATTGTCGACAGACGGACGAAGGTGGACAGGTTTATTCTGATTAGAAAGGATGCGCCGGTCAATGATCTGGTGCGGAGATTTGTGGAGCAGTTTGTCCGTTAGTATGGAGTGCCCGGGACGATCGTATCAAATCGGGATGGACGGTTTATGTCCAAGGAGTGGAGGTCAGTTCAGGCTTACCTAGGCTCTCGGTTGATGTTCAGCACTGCATTCCACGCTCAGATGGACAGGCAGACTGAGCGCACCAACCAGACACTGGAAGATCTTCTGCGCCTATGCATTTTGGACCGTAGAGTGTCATGGGAGAGACGATTGTCACTGATCGAGTTCTCCTACAACAACAGTCATCAGTCCAGTATAGGCATGGACCCTTACGAGGCATTGTACATATGAAGGTGCAGGACCCCACTATCTTGGATCTAGGATGAGGATCCAAAGTCACTCGGCTCAGAGCTCGTGAAGGACACAGATGCACAGGTGAGATTGATCCGGGATAGGATGTTGGAGGCCCAGAGTAGATAGGAAAAATACTATAATGTGTGACATCATCAGGTGGAGTTCCAGGTGGGATATTGGGTTCTCTTGAAGATACGGCCGATGCATGGAGTCTCACGGGTTCGCGGGCAGAAGAAGCTCAGTCCGTGATATATGGGGCCTTATAGGATCCTAGAGCGGATTGTCCTTATGGCTTACAGACTGGAGCTACCTCCGGAGTTAGTGACATTGCACGATGTCTTCCACGTCTCTTCAATTCGGACGGCTCTACTACGACCTGATTAGCTGATTTCCACTACAAATGGCCTGGTGGCTTCGGATCAATCAGACAGCATGAAGCCGATCAAGATCGATGATATAGTAGTACGGGTCTTGCGACGCAAGAAGCTCCCGCCGGTAAAGGTCCTGTGGAGGAATCATGGGCAGGAGGAGCACACCTAGGAGCCACGGGACCTGATACTACAGAGGTACCCGGATCTCTTCGAGTCAGGTATACCTTCAAATTCCGTAGGGATGTTACATACTTTTACTTTAGTAGAAACCCCGTAGGCCTAACCATAATTTTGGGGACGAAATTTTTAGTTTTATGTATTGGGATTTGTAACATCCCTCAAACTAATAGACCCATAAGAGTGGTTTTATCATGACTAGGTCATGACAAAACCCTAGGAAGCCCAAGAATATCAAGTGAACCTAGGAATGAAGGTGAGATCACCTTGGTCTGCAATTAGCTCATTCTAGACCACCTCTAGGGTTTGACCTTAGGGCTTCAACTTGACTCCAGGACCCCACCACCACCTTCTTAACCCTTAAAAGAGGTCAATGTGTCACTAATGACCCATTGGGGTCAACCAAAGTGGTCAAGTTGACCAAAGTCCACCATAACCCTAACTAGGTCAAACTAACCAATATAGGGTCAGTTAACCTTCCCTTAGAGAAATTGACCACACCTAAACCTTCCTAACCCTTAAAGGAGGTCAATGGGTCACCAAGTACACATTGGGGTCAACTAAAGAGGTCAAGTTGACCGAAGTCAACTCTAGCCACAAAATGGTCAAAGTGCCCTAATTAAGGGTCAAGTGACCTCCAAGGTACGAAACCAACCCTACCCAAGTCTCCCTAGACCTTAGGTGTGGCCAATGGGTCACTAAGGACCTATTGGGGTCAACCCAAAAGGTCAATTTGACCAAAGTCAACTTAACCCTAGTTTAGGTCAAACTAACTAGAGTTGACCCAACCTAGCCCAATTCACATGGGCTAAGCCAAATTGGAGTGGCTCATTAGCATTAGGAGGAGTTAAGTTACCTGAATTGCCCTTAAAATTTCTAGAGAAGGTGACTAGGAGAGAGAAAACCTCAAATCCCCCTTTAATGGAGGAGAGAGAAAGAGAGAGTGATGTCATCAATGGTGGGGAAGATGAAGCCCCTCAAGCTCCCCATTAATGTCTAGATTCAATTGCCTAAGGGGAGAGGAGGAGTTTCTAGCCATTTCCTGACATAGTTAAGCCTAGGTTCACCCCTAAAAGCCATGGCCGAAAGGAGCTCTCATGGCCATTAATGGTTATTGATGCATTGGCCCTTCCCCTCCCCAATTGTGGCTTTAAACACCTTCAGAGGACTCACAGGAATCGTTTCCTCCACTAACCAGAATATTTCATTCCCTTTGCTGTAGAAGTTGTAGATCACCAGATGGCACCACCACCGACAATGGCGTCCCGTCGATCGGCAAGACTCCAGCATTCTCAAAAGGTCTTGTCCTCTTCTCCTCTCTCAGTGGATAGATCCACTTCAGATGGCCGCAAGGTTTGGGGGCAATTGGCCCTAGATCGGGTAGGCTGAAAGCTTCATTTTTCAAGCTTTTACTTCCATGCCTAAATCCTGGTTCTTGCAACCTCCGGTCGTTCTACCACCGCCTATCACCGGCCACAACCTCAACGAAGGTGGTGGTGGCATTGGCCGGTCGGGGAGGCGCTCAGGTGGCCGGGAAATCATCCCCTAAGTTAGCCTATTACGCGCTCTTACGAGTTGTTGGCTCAAGGAGGAAGATGACCAGATGCCGTCGATCTGGTGTGTCAAGATTCGTGCTGGATTTTTATATTAATATCATTTTAAATTGTTTATATGTCACATTTTATGCAGTGTTTTACATTAAATATGAAAAATACTTAGAGCTACTGTTGGAAAAATGGTCAACATCAAAGTTGTAGCCCTTGATGTCTAGTTTATTGTAAAATTAATTTCTACTTATTTGGGTCAGTGGTCTGACCACAACACTAAAAATGGTGCAGTCTATACCTAGGGTTAACCAGAGATTAAAATTAGTGCCCCCATCAATACAGTCATCCAATTGACTTGAAATTTGGATTGGGGGTCACTATTATCTATACCTCTATTATATCCAAATATGGGAATTTTTTGAAAACATTTTATTATAGTTTTTGTAAACATTTAATAAAACATGTATGAATTAATTAAGGAGTCTAATGACCTCAAATCCATCCAAAATTTTGGTGGTTGTCCATTAGGGTCAAGACATGACTTTGGTAAACATTTCAGCCCATTTGGGGTTGATTTGAGTTGGTATTAGTGTGACCAAAGTTTGGTCCCCTAAGGGTAAATTAGGGCAAAGGTGTTTGATGGTTAGGGTGCTCATCAAAATGTGGTGAAACCATGGCCACTGACTTGAAGTCACCTAAAACACCCCCTCAAGAGAAATTGAGTGGTTTGGGGTGAATATGCTCACAAACCCTAGTACAAACCCTAGGGTTACCCTTTGGGTATTGAGAAGGACATGGGGTCATATGTCCTTGGATTAACTTTAATATTGGTAGTCTACCTCATAGGGTGGTAGTAAGCCTTGGATAATTTACTAGAATTTTTAGGAACATTTATCCCTCTGAATTAATTAAAGATTAATTAGGGCACTTTATTTAAAAATTGTATTTCATGTTTATATAATCTTGGATGGTCTTTAAACTTTTACAGTGAGCTTATATTGATGTTATTGTTCTATGATAATATTGTTATGAATTTTGGATTGATATATTTGGTACTTCATTCACACCCCAATGTTTGCCCTAATTGCAAGAAAATTAATTATGGATTTTTTACTCATTGGAAAGATTAGGTAACTTAGTTGGGGAACATTTTAGGACACAATCATGTTCTGTGAATTTTTATGATTATATTGAAATACTTGTCATATAGGATCCTTTATAAGTGTCCATTTGTTGAATATTTAACATAATTCATTTATGTGACCAAATGGTGTTGAAAAATTATAATTCTTGGTAAGTAGCCTTTTATGGTCATATTTACCATCTAGTAATTTTCTCATAATTTTTGGAAGGTCTTGTCCCCTATTTACCTTAATATTGTCATTATTTATCCAATAATTTATTGAAGGTCAAGTCCATCTTGGAAAATTGAGATTTTTGGTATTTATTATTATTCTGATGTTAGTAATACGTCCTAATGTTATTAAGACCATATCATGTCAGAAAGTTGAACTTGGTGTTCAAAAGCATAGGTGGCCAAATTTTGCAGAAAACATAATTAATACCAAATAAAGTAGGAAAATTACAATCTTCTGGATTTACTCATAAGATATCATGATAGACTCCCAATAATAATCTTATGCCATTTGAATGATAATTTGGAGTATCACCTTTCATGCACATCATGTAGCTCGTTAGATCTGCACATATTAAAATTATAGAAATAAGATAACATGTAGGCATTTGTATGGGAAGGTGAGATAGTTGGTGTACCTGGTCTCGTTGAGAATGAATAAGGTCACCAATGGAAGGCAAGTTGTGAGAGCCTGGTTCAACAGGGGCAAGGTTGTGCTCAGGATCGACGGTGGATCGTCTTTCCCTGGAGAAAGAGTCTAATTACACTTAGGTTTTGTTCAAGGGTAGTGTCAAGAGGGTTTGAACAAGGGTAGTTACCAATAAAAATAAGTACCTTGTGAAAGGGAGCTTTGGGCTTCAGCCCATTGTAGTTCCCAGTGCCCTCGAGAGCCCTTCACGGGGAATGCCCTGTGCAGTCCAAAGTTAACCTTAAATCGAGATTAAAATGTTAAAGAGCAATTAAAAATAGTAGGACTTTACTTTCACTCACCCTGATGATTCGGGAGGTTAGCTTGGTTGGGTTATCCGAGAAGTAGGCTCAGTTGTTGTGTAAATGGGCAAGTTAGCCCGTCATGCCGAAGGCTCGGAAGGTAGTTGTAACGGATAGGTTAGTACAGGGAGCCGATGGCTCTGGAATTCATGGATGCATGTGCATAAAGTGGTGGGTCTTCGGTGTTTGATGGTCATTCACACTGACGTCAATACGATGACTCGGCGTGTGTGGTTTACACTTAGCTAAGGAAAAGACTGGCGGTTAGTCAGCATAGTATGTGGTGACTCTAATGTGTCCTTCAGAGGTGTACTTAAGGGCTAGGCATGGTAGTGTGAATACCCGCCTAGGAGTGGGGTGGCTCGAACCACTGTCTCTGTTGTCCACTACTGAGGCTCCTGGCAGTGAAGCTAGCTTCAAAAATGTGGGAACTAAAGGATTATGCGCATAGAGTAGTGTGTGTGTGTGTGTGTGTTTCACTTGTATGAATGATGTCATAACATATCACAACACTCATACCTGCATTAATACTGACACCCCATCATATAAAATAGTGGGATAGCTTATAAGATGGGAGTCTTGCAAAACACCCCTTAACTTATAAGTTTGTATGGGCATTCATATAAGTTAACGTTAATTATTTACCTGTTACTTTTTTTATGATGCACTTTACTTTTTACCCCCTTTTCTGCTCTAGTTGATATAGAACTGCTCATCTAGATTCTTGTAAATTTTTATACTATATGATCTGCTAGCTTAGGACCACCATCACATGCTTTTGATTACTCTCCACCATCATTGCTTTCCTATAATTCTTCCCATATGGTGCCTAGGAGCCACTTGGGGAGGGGTAGGGGAAATCAGGCTTAGTCTTTTAACTAACGGTCATTGGACCAGATATTTCAGGGGCTTTGGATGGGAGACAGAGAGCAGCAGTAGGAGATGTAGCACCAGCGGAGCACGGTGCATATGGAGGTGGGCCAGTCTAGTACAGGAGCACCAGTCTCTGGCTCCGTGAGTGTTAGATTTATTTAGCTTCCGCGAGAGTGTTGTAGTGAGTATTTATTGTACCGGGCATAGCCCTTTTATAATTCTACGTTACTGTTTGATCTTAGTACTTCTATCATCATTATTCTGCTTCTATTACTTGTGTACATTGCTGTGATTCATGCTCGTGTATATATATATAGTGATTTTGTGGAGTAGACATTAATTGTCTGACTTTTTTGTACTTCTACTCCTTGATGATCATCAATGCTGGCAGAATTGGCATTTTGTAGAGGCAACCGTACCGAGTGTCGGTGTCACCGCAAAATGATGGATCTGGGCATAAGACCCTGTAGCGTAGCAAAAAAAGGGTCTTACACTAGGTCTCTTGAGTCCCTTGCCACCACCACATAAGTCCATTAGTGACTCGGTGCCATCCACTTAGGTCAAATTAGGGCAATTTGACCTAACTAGGGTTAGGGTTGACTCTGGTCAATTCTACACCTTGGTTGACCCCTAATGGGTTATTTGGGATTTTAAGGGTCTCTACGGGGTTGAGAATGACATGGTGGGGTCAAGTTGTCATGTTGGGAGTCATTGGCCAAACCCTAGCTTAGGTGTCTATGAACTACTATTTGCATAGCAAGGTGTTTTCACCTATTTTTCTTAGGCACCCATGGCCCTCCTGATCTTCTTAATTCTTTGTCATGACCTAGTCATGACCTAGTCATGACAAAAATCCTCCTAGGGGTCTGGATGTTTGTGGGATGTAATAAATCCCAATGCATAAAAATAAAAATTTTGCCCCCGAAATTAAGATTAGGCCTACGGGGTTTGCACTAAAAAATAAAGAATATGAACTTCTTGGGCAATTAAGGTTATACCTGTCTTGAAGAGTTCTAGATACTTCTGCTGCATAAGGTCCAGAGGCCCCCAAGTGTGCTACTCCTATCAGAGATTCAACCACAGGACCTTGACCAGCGGGAACTTCTTCTGTCGTAAGACTCGTACCTCTATATCGTCTATCCTGATTGGATTCAAGCAGACTGATCGGTCAGATGCTACTAGGCCAGTCGTAATGGAAATTTGCTGATCTGGTCATAGGAGAGCCCTCCTAAGAGAATAGACGTGGAAGACATCGTGTAATCCTACCAACTCGAGCGGTAGCTCCAATTTGTAAGCCAAGGGTTCGATTCTCTCCAGAATCCTATAGGGCCCCACAAATCTTGGACTGAGCTTCTTTTGTCCACAAACCCGTGAGACTCCATGCATCGAGCGTATCTTAAAAAATACCCAGTCACCAATCTAAAATTCCACCTAAAAATGTCGCGCATCGTAATATTTGGCATGTCTACTCTAGGCCTCAAGCATCTTGTCCTGAATCAATCGTACTTGAGCATCTGTGTCTTCCACAAACTCCGAGCCTAGCGCCTTCGGATCCTTATCCTGGATCCAAGATAGCGATGTCCTGAACCTTCATCCATTCAATGCCTCATAGGGATCCATGTCTATGCTGGACTGATGACTGTTGTTATAAGAAAACTCGATCAGCGACAACAGTCTCTCTCACGGCTCACCGCGATCAAGGATACATAGGCGTAAGGGATCCTCCAATGTCCAGTTGGAACACTCCATTTGTCCATCTATCTCGGGGTAGAAAGTAGTGTTGTGAGACAATCGAAAGCCCAGGTAAGCCTGAACTGTTCTTCATTCCCTAGATATGAATCGACCATCCCGATCTAATACGATCGTCCGGGGTACTCCATAATAGCGGACAAACTGCTCCACAAATCTCTGTACTAGAACCCCTACTGGAGCGTCCTTCCTGACTGGAATAAATCGAGCAACCTTCGTCAGTCTATTAATGATCACCCAGATCGAATAATTTCAAGCATGGTAATGAGGGAGTCCATGTATAAAGTCTATTATTATGTCCTCGAACTTCCACTCCATCACCGGTAATTGTTGCAGCAATCCCGTCGAGCATTTACATTCAGCCTTCACGAGTTAATAAGTCTTGCAGTACGTAACAAAGTAGGTGATCTCCTTCTTCATTCCTTGCCAGTACATGGTCCTCTTCAGATCGGATGTCATCTTTGTGATCCCAGGGTACACTGAGTACCTATTTGTGTGTGCCTCAGTCAAAATATCTTCCCGTAGCTGGCCTCCCGCAAGTATATATACTCTTCCTCTGAAACACAGTATTCCATCTTTCAACGTGTACTCCCCAGCCATAACTTCTTCTAATGCCCTAAATATTGGCTCTAGTTTGGCATCCTGCCTCTGCCCATCCCTGATGCGGTCCCGATTGTCACAAGTAGTGCCCATCGATGCTAAATATTCCTTGTAGAGTTCGGGATCTGCCTTGAATACCAAGGAGATCTGCATGCCCTCCAGCATCCAAACCATCTCCATGTCCATTATCTGGGGTCAAGCTCCTATTGTGGTAGCTCTCCTGCTAAGAGCATATGCTACCACATTCGCCTTTCCTGGGTGGTAATGCATCATGTACTGATAATCGGATAGAAACTCACCCCATCGTCTATAGCGCATGTTTAGCTCCTTCTACGTGTCCATGTACTTGAGATTTTTATGATCGAAAAAAGATATCACAATGTATACCATAGAGGTAATGCCACCAGATCTTCAAGGCAAAGATTATCGCCCCCAACTCTAGATCATGTACCGGGTAAATTTGTTCGTGTTTCTTCAATTGTCAGGAGGCATAGGCTATCACGTATTCGTGCTGCATCAGGAAAAAACCCATTCCCTGTGTTTGGTACATTGGAAAATGTGTACCTAATTTGGAGAAGCCTCACATAGATCAGTGATATACATCAAGGTGTATTTGATGTTATTTTGAGTTTATATATGCAGGTTAAGTATTTGCTAAAATACAGAAAAAGTTTCCAATTCCATGTGTCGACACTTAAGGAAGTCTGTGTCGACACTTGGAAAAGCTGTGTTGACACCAGAAGCAACTGTGTCGACACTCAGAATTTATTAGTCGACATCAACTGTGTCGACACTGGGAGGCAGTGTCGACATACAGAAGAGTTTGTCGACATCGAATGTGTCGACACCAGGAGGCAGTGTCGACACACAGAAAGTATTAGTCGACAACAACTGTGTCGACACTTGGAGATAGTGTCGACACACGAATTCTAAGACTATATCAACTATGTCGACACACAGGACTTGTGTCGACACTCAGTAGAGTTTCAAAAATGTTGATTGATGTGATGTGAAGAAGTGTCTATGTCGACACAAAGAAGCTGTGTCGACACATTCTACAGATGCAGTGTCAAGAAGCAGTGTCGACACCAAAGGAGCTATGTCGACATCACCAAAGCCTGTATTGACACTTAATCTACTTGTGTCGACACATTATGACAATCAGTCTCGACGCTTTGCTGAAAAAGGCAAAGGTTCAAGAACTGACTGGATACTTGACAGCTATATATTCCAACAAGTTTGTTGAAACGATCAGACTTATCAGAAGTTGGTTAGAAACCGGATCAGCCAGTTACCATGGATGAAGACTATATATAGATGGATTCTGTAAAATCAAATAGAATAATAACAACAACAGGAATAACTATTGAAGTATTGATCATTGATCAAGAAAGTGCACGTCACTCAAAAGAAGATTTTCGTGAGAAGATCTAAGGAGAATTCAAGCAAGAATTCTGAAGAAACTTCAGAAGTTTTGGAGAGTGAGAGAGATCTCATACTATTAAAGTAAATAAGGAGACATTTACAAGTCTCTTAAGAAGCAGATCTTGAACTAATCTTCTAAGAAGGATTCAGATCTATTTTTGGATTCTAAGAAAGAAGTTGGTAGCCAGTCAACTTTAAAGGAGATCAACCCTACTGAGTTCAGATTCAAGAAGCTTTGAAGAAAGCTAAGAACAGGTTGATTTCAGCCATCAGTTGTATCAAGAAGCTGATCAAGAAACCTTTTATCCCTTCTCTCTCAACAAGGGTAAGAGTCCATCTAAAACACTTATCAAATTTTGTAGGATATTTTCAAAGATCTGAGTTGTAAGCTGATGAGTCCTCTTTATATACCTATTTTCGGACTCATCTGGGCTTATTTCCTTGTCTTTGCACACCGTTTAGCGTCATTTGCACTCCTTTTGGTTCGCTACGGTTTTCCACGCCCTGTGCACCTTTGTTGCCCATTTTCTGTGCTTGTGTGCATTTACTTTCTTGCTATGTTCATTACTGTTTGCTGTGGCTGCCGCGATCGATGCCCCGTGCAGTTTTCCTGCAGGTTTGGGGATCGTGAGGGCATTCGGGATAGGCGTTTCACTATTTTTTGGCAAAGGAGTCAGTGGTCGTGCGTTTTTACCCACGCACGACCATCGACCTCCTGGCGCACGATCACTGACCGTGCGCAGCCCGGTCTCATTTGTGAAAACTCTGTCTTGAACATTCCGCACGATCACTTGGCATACCGCGCACGACCACTGCTCGTGCGCCACCGATCGTGCGCAGTCATACCCATTTTGCAAAAGTCTGTCTGGCTATTTCCGCACGATCATCAGCATTGCCTCGCACGATCACTGATCGTGCGCTGATGATCGTGCGCGACTACTGATTTTCTGATGCAGGTCTGCAGGTTGCTCACGCACGGGCGCTGACCTTGGTCGCGCACGACCACTGGTCGTGCGCTAGTGGTCGTGCGCGCTATTTATTCTGCAAGCTATAAATACGCTGTTCCGCGAATTAGGGCAAGAAGAATCGTATCGGAGCCTTCGCCAGTCCGCCGTTTCGCCCTTCAGTAAGTCCCATTCACCTCCACCTTCATCCATACCAACGGGAGGACCTTCTCCGGTGATTCCGAAGCATTCCGCATCCTCCGGTGATCCTCCCGGCCATTGAAGCATTCTTCTCCGAGCTTTCCACCAAGGAAGAAGACGAAGCACCCCTAGAGAACGGAGTTACAGGCCCTCGAGGTGACAGCTCGGTGGTACCGGAAGCCCTCCTCGGACTGCGCTTGGAAGCAGATTGACAACCCGCACCTCCGGCCAACAACCGCGGTGGATCTTCAATCTCATGGTTGTGCATTTTCTCTCTTTTTCTTGTTGTATGAAATGCTTGTGCTTGTAATGGACATCAACTTCTAGCATTATTGTTATTAATTGTATTTCATCTTGCTCTAGAGATTTATTCTTTGATGCGCCTCGCTCCATCTCGCTCCACTCCACACGTTCGTTTCACTCAAGCTTGCTCCGCACTAATCACCTCACTCGCTAGATTTCCGTCCACTCGCCAATCGAAGTACGGCATCGCGGCCGCTACATCCATCTCGCCTTGAGAAGCGGTGATTGCGACCCGCATAGTTTATATTAGTGTAATCGGTCGTAAGACCACCAACCAAAGCCCCTTTCTTTTTCTGTTTATTTCAATTAACTCTCATAACGATAGTTTTAGAGTCTAAATCGTTCGACGCCAATTGCATTCCTCAAGGGACCGACATCCGGGGATTCATTCCCAACTTTATTACTTGAGCGACCGGTACGCTTGCCGTATTTTACACGCATCAAGTTTTTGGCGCCGTTGCCGGGGAATGCAACTGTTGAACGATCACGATTTCTGGAAGTATTGGTATAAGAGTTAGAGTTTTTTGATTTTTGTTTCTTTGATTTGTTGCTTCAGTGGATGCAGGGACGTGCTGCAAGAGATCTCGTTGCTTACGATCCCGAAATCGAGCGAACTCTTCGTGTGCAAAGGCGTGCCGCTGCAATAGATCCAATCACAATGGGAGACCAGTTGAACAATGACAACGGAGTTCGTGTTGGAGGGAACCTCCATGATAACCGTAACGGGGATGAGAATGAGGTGCATCCGCCGCATGTCCGAACCATGAGAGATTACACTACCCCCACTGTTGGGAGCATTTACCCTGGGTTTGGACCGGCAATCGCAAACCAACAGTTCGAGATCAAACCGACAATTCTTAACATCATCCGGAACAACGCACAGTTCTCCGGACTGGCTACAGAGGATGCCCATCTACACTTGGCAGACTTCTCAAAAATCTGTGCCACTTTCCGTTATGCTGGGATTCCTGACGATACGGTCAAGCTCCGTCTCTTCCCCTTCTCTCTACGTGACAAGGCCAAGTCATGGCTTCATTCCCTTCCTCCTGGAACAGCCACAACCTGGGAGGCTCTTACCACAAAGTTTCTAGCTAAATTCCATCCGGTTGACCGTATTGTGAGTTTGAGACGCGCCATCGCTAATTTCCGGCAAAACGACCAAGAGAGTTTGGCGGAAGTCTGGGAGCGCTTCAATGAGTTGCTGCGGAAGTGCCCCAATCACGGATTCCAAACGTGGAATCTCGTGGAATGCTTCTACTTCTCCATCGAACCTCAACACCGCGCCATGATTGATGCCGCCTCTGGTGGAACAATTATGAACCTTGCTCCTGAGGATGCTTTGAGAGTTCTGCAGGACACCGCCACGCACAGCGCCTTTTGGACCGCAGGAAGGAATACCCCCCGTAGGACAAGTGGAATCTTTGCTGTGGAAGCATCAAGGCCCGCTGCTGCTGCTCCGGTGTTGGCCATCTCGTGTCAAGGATGCGGAGGTACCGATCATCATAGCTTTGAGTGCCCTGGAGCGGAGGTAATGTATGACCCCGCCTTCTCCAATGAAACCGTTAATTTTATCGCAAATCAAAACAGGGGCGCGCCATATGGAAATGCTTATAATCCGGGTGCGAGAAATCACCCGAATTTCTCGTGGAATCAAAACGCACCGGGCCAACGATGGCAACCGGGGCAGCATCAATATGATGCCTCCACCTCCGGAAGCCAGCCGCGGCCACCCCACCCAAATTATCCTCAAGGCCCCCCCCCCCCCCCCCCCCCGCCGAAAAAACCAATTCTTTGGCTCAAATGTTTGAAAAATTTGTTGAAGTTTCCCAAACAAACATGACAAATCAAGCCGCTTCAATGCGTAAGCTCGAGGCACAGTTGGGCCAATTGGCTCAAATGGTCTCCGAGCGCACGCTTGGTACTCTCCCAAGCAACACTGAAAAAAATCCCCATGAATAAGGGAAAAGCCTTGGGGAGGGAAGGCTGGGGAATACCAACGAACTCGTGATTAGCTGCTTGATTAACAACGTTGAAACTACTGCTTTATGTGATTCCGGGGCATCCAGCAACATCCTCACTCTGCAGGATGTCGCGAAGATGCAACTGCAAATAAACACCGAAGACCGGAATCACTTATTCTAGCTAATGGTAATGTGGTAGATACTGATGGTGGTGTGAGGGAAGTTGATATCGAGGTTAATGGCAAACATTTTACCACTGCTTTTCAGGTCATGGGACCATAAGAAAATGACTCCATTCCGATACTTGGTGTCCCATTTCTGACGGCCAGTGGCGCATCCCTGGATTTCTCCCAAGGACGCGTCACCTGGCCGGCTGATGATTGCACCCTCGATGATACTTCCGTACACTCCTCTCTTGTTCGAAATGACGTTTCACTACGTAGTGCAGATCTCAAGGAAGATTTCGGAGTCCCAGCTTTGAAGGCAACCCTTGCGGATGAGAAAACCAAGGGAGGATTGACCGAGATGACCGATGAGAAGAATAACTTATCGACCGCGAAGATGTTTGAGCGCCCCAAAGACACGGTGAACGTGCCACTTCCCACCGATGCTGTTGTGGAGCATGACACTTCTAGTTACATGCGGGAGAAATCCCTAGACTGTTATTTGTGTAATAATATTCATGACTCTATTAAGCGTTCTGTCGCTTGGGCTGATCCGATCGCCATCACGTTGCCGGAAATGATGCCATCGATTGTAAAATTTGGGAAAACTGTGAAATCCACTCCTTGGAGGTCTCCATCGGTTGAGAAGCTGAAGGAGGCCAAACGCTTGCGTGATAAGCGTTATTCTTCCTTCCAAGCGTTTGCGCACCATCTGAGCAAGGGGAAATCCCCTCCTCATGATCCTATGAAAAGTTCTGCCTCTTCTTCGCTCTCCACCGAGAAGACTTACCACAAATCGGCATATAGCTGATTGCCGCTCTGCCTCGCGTTTCCTGCTTATTTTCCTTGCTGCTTTGGAACATTTTGAGCTTTATTTTATTTTGCTGCATAAACATTATATACAACTGCTAATACAGGTATTTGGTCCACCTTAAGGACGGTAAACAAAAGGGCTATTCGGGAGATAACCCAAGCTTGGACCTTTTGGTCCCCTTGTTTATGTTTTATTTTATTTTATGCTTTCTATCTTTTTGTATTTTCTATTGTTCGGCCTAATTCGCAGGTTCAGCTTATCTTTTGTGCGATGCAGCACTTCCCGCGAATCATCATGCAATCTTCTGGCATGCTCCCCTCTTTGGAGCATTGGTACTCTCTCTCGCTTCAGATTTCATTTTCTGGTTGAATATTTATTTTTCTTGCTTATGTTTTCATTCAAGTCTGGGGGGAAGAGCCGCTTGTGCACTCCACGAGCACATTTAATTTCGCATGCCAGTAGTTTTCCTTTTTCGCTTCATTATGTTAGATTCCTGTTGCACACCACTGCACCCACTTGAGCGCGAGCTTAGCGGTTTGCGTGTCACAAGTTGAACCTGTATCTTTGTTCGATTTGGAAAATTTCTGTGCTAGTTGAGGATTGTGCGACGGAGTAAAATGTGGGCCTTGCTGTGTTTCTCGTCAACTGCTCTCGTTTTGTGTAGGAATTTGAGTAGATTTAATTTTTCTGTATGCTTATAGTTTATATTTTTCTATCTGCGTAAATTCTTTTATTCTACTCAAAAGTTGGTGAATCCGGTGTGAATCAAACGGTAGCGTAGGAATGTGTGTAGCCGCCACTAAACTCGTATTGCTTGAGTCGGGAGGAAGGATTATCCTTCTCGGTTGCTAAGAACTTACCCCAAGCTATTCTTGAAGCATTGGTACACGGTTAGTCTAACGTGAGAGTGATGTAGGCCACCCTTTGGCCCGGTTGAGCTTTGTACCCATTCCTAACATCGCCCTTGCTAGCCCCTTTGTGCCTACCCTTCCTTTTGATTCAGCCCCACTATATTCGCCAAAGCCTCATAGCCAATCCTAGTCGCACACCCAAGTCGAGCTTAGTGTTTTATATTTTTATGTTGGGTTGTGATTTGGTGTTTTTATTTGTGATATGTGGTTGTGCCCAAAAGAATAATGTGCTGATTTTGTAAAAAGAAAATATTTAAAGGAGAAAAAGAAAAAAAAAGAGAAAGAAAAAGTTTGATTGAAAATCTTTATTTGAGGAGATTTGGATTTGGAGTAGGCGGTGCACACACCCATGTTGTAAAAGTTAAGTCTGGGGGTGTGGTGCACCCGTGTTTATTTTATGGGCAGCGGGTACTAGTTTTGTACGTTAGCTCCTTTGGGTTAGGTGCATACCCTTCATGTTTATCCTTGTTTTCCTCACCGTAACCCAAGCCCCATTATTACCCGAAGTCCTACGGACTTGCGCTTGAGTTGACTAGTGTCGTGGAGAGAGTGCGAACGGGCAAGCTTATGGTTTCCGACATTGGTGGATTCCTTTGGGGGTAATCTTGAGCCCCGGTCTTCGGCAATGCTCACCTTAGTGGCCTGTCTACTTTCTCCCTGCGTAGGACCGGCTGATTCACCGTGATTCCACTTTTGAGTAATAATAAATTTTTGTTACGCATTATGAAAAATATAAAATATTTTGTATACTTAAGAATTCCCTCTACTTTATTTTTATGCACGCGAGCATGCGACTTCGCATGGTACTCCGTTTGGCAATTTCTTTTTTAGCTAGTTCATTTTTCCCCGTCTGCTTAGGTTTTGTTTGCTCGGAACGCGCAAATGGTTAAGTCTGGGGGTGTGATGAGTCCTCTTTATATACCTATTTTCGGACTCATCTGGGCTTATTTCCTTGTCTTTGCACACCGTTTAGCGTCATTTGCACTCCTTTTGGTTCGCTACGGTTTTCCACGCCCTGTGCACCTTTGTTGCCCATTTTCTGTGCTTGTGTGCATTTACTTTCTTTCTATGTTCATTACTGTTTGCTGTGGCTGCCGCGATCGATGCCCCGTGCAGTTTTCCTGCAGGTTTGGGGATCGTGAGGGCATTCGGGATAGGCGTTTCACTATTTTTTGGCAAAGGAGTCAGTGGTCGTGCGTTTTTACCCACGCACGACCATCGACCTCCTGGCACACGATCACTGACCGTGCGCAGCCCGGTCTCATTTGTGAAAACTCTGTCTTGAACATTCCGCATGATCACTTGCCATACCGCGCACGACCACTGCTCGTGCGCCGCCGATCGTGCGCAGTCATACCCATTTTGCAAAAGTCTGTCTGGCTATTTCCGCACGATCATCAGCATTGCCTCGCACGATCACTGATCGTGCGCTGATGATCGTGCGCGACTACTGATTTTCTGATGCAGGTCTACAGGTTGCTCACGCACGGGCGCTGACCTTGGTCGCGCACGACCACTGGTCGTGCGCCAGTGGTCGTGCGCGCTATTTATTCTGCAAGCTATAAATACGTTGTTCCGCGAATTAGGGCAAGAAGAATCGTATCGGAGCCTTCGCCAGTCCGCCGTTTCGCCCTTCAGCAAGTCCCATTCACCTCCACCTTCATCCATACCAACGGGAGGACCTTCTCCGGTGATTCCGAAGCATTCCGCATCCTCCGGTGATCCTCCCGGCCATTGAAGCATTCTTCTCCGAGCTTTCCACAAAGGAAGAAGACGAAGCACCCCTAGAGAACGGAGTTACAGGCCCTCGAGGTGACAGCTCGGTGGTACCGGAAGCCCTCCTCGGACTGCGCTTGGAAGCGGATTGACAACCCGCACCTCCGGCCAACAACCGCGGTGGATCTTCAATCTCATGGTTGTGCATTTTCTCTCTTTTTCTTGTTGTATGAAATGCTTGTGCTTGTAATGGACATCAACTTCTAGCATTATTGTTATTAGTTGTATTTCATCTTGCTCTAGAGATTTATTCTTTGATGAGCCTCGCTCCATCTCGCTCCACTCCACACGTTCATTTCACTCAAGCTTGCTCCGCACTAATCACCTCACTCGCTAGATTTCCGTCCACTCGCCAATCGAAGTACGGCATCGCGGTCGCTACATCCATCTCGCCTTGAGAAGCGGTGATTGCGACCCGCATAGTTTACATTAGTGTAATCGGTCGTAAGACCACCAACCAAAGCCCCTTTCTTTTTCTGTTTATTTCAATTAACTCTCATAACGATAGTTTTAGAGTCTAAATCGTTCGACACCAATTGCATTCCTCAAGAGACCGACATCCGGGGATTCATTCCCAACTTTATTACTTGAGCGACCGGTACGCTTGCCGTATTTTACGCGCATCATAAGCCTATATTATAAAGGCTGAGTGTAGGAGATATAGATCTCTGAGTGGTAGGGCTTTTGAGCCAGAGTGTAGGAGAAATTGTTCTCTGAGTAGAGGCCTTGTGGGAAGGCTGAGGTAGGGTTGTTAGCCTGAGCTGTAGGAGTGTGGTTTTACTCTGAGTTGTAGGAACCTTATAGGGTTCTTAGTTGTAGGAACCTTTCAGGTTTCTGAGTTGTAAGATCTGTGGATCTGAGAAGAAGAAAGAAGTTAGGCCGAATCTAGCACACTACTGGATAGGTGAAGGGGGAAAGTGGATGTACCCAGACCTTGGGGAACCACTATAAACCTGTGTGCAATCTGATATGTATGTGTGATTGTAAATTCTGTGCTGTGATTGTTATAGAATAACTTAGATTCTATCTTAAGACCTGAAATATTATTTTGCCTTAAGTAAAAAAGAAAAGAACCTATTCACCCCCCCCCCTCTAGGTGTTTGGGTTGTATTGAAATCAATTCTATCAAGTGGTATCAGAGGGAGGTTACTCAAAGAAGGACTTAACATTCTGAGTAAGATCCTTAAGGCAGATTCAAGATCAAGAAAATGGGTTCAGGAGAAAATCATAAGGAACTAGGTTCTATGAAATTACCCATATGCATGAAAGAGATATTTGGAATATGGAAAGAAAGGGTCAGACTTTTCATGGAGGCTTCTGATCAAAGGATCTACATTACAGTAATGGAAGGTCCTTATATTCCAATGAAGGTGTCAGTTCTAGATGCAAATCAAAGAACTCCCAAAGATTTTTCTTAGATGACTAAGGAAGAGATCATCCTGGCAACTATGGATAAAAGAGCCCAGAATATCATTGTAAGTACCATAAATGATTCAACCTTCCAAAATTTGATTCACTACAAGACCTCCAAGGAAATGTGGGACACCTTGATAGTCTACATGGAGGGTTCTGAAGAAGTCAGATAAGATAGAAAATCTATGCTGAACTAGGAATATGAGAGTTTCAGACAGGGAAAGTCAGATGGTATAACTGAGTGTTATAAAAAGTTCTATAAAATAGTAAATGAGCTGATGTCTTATGGAAGGATCTTCAGTACATATGAACTAAATGATAAATTCCTAAGATCCCTGACAAAGGATTGGGACACTAAGATTTGTGCCATTAGGGAAGTGGCCAAACTTCCAGATATCTCTCCTCCAACTTTATTTGGAAAATTGCTGGCATATGAGATGCAGCTGATGGCTAGGAAAGAGGAAGAGAAAAGTGCAAAAGGGGAGCATAAAGAAAAGTCTATGGCCTTCAAGGTGGAAGCCACTAGGAAGAATAGGAGGATATCTCCATCACATTCTGAGATTATTGCTGAAATTACTTCAGATAATTCAGACAACCAAAGTTCAGACAGCAGTCACTCACATAAAGACTTTGCTTCCTTTACAAGGCAGTTTCAGAGATTTCTAAATAAGAAGCAGTGGAAGTCAAGGCCCTCCACATCTCATCCTGTGGATGACTATTATCAAAAGAGGAAGTCATCAAGGAAGGACAGGAGCAGGTCTAAGCCTAGCAAATCTACAACATCAAAGATAGTTTGCTACTGTTGTAATAAGCCTGGACATGTTGTGGCTGAGTGTCCAGACAAAAGAAAGGAGTCTGCTGATAAAAGGAAGACTCAACAAAAGAGCAAGAAGGAGAAATCCTTTGTTACTAAGAAGTAGAAGAGCTTGAAAGACCAATCATCTTCAGAGTCTTAATCTGAAGCTGAGTCATACATTGGTCTATATACAGTAGATGAAGAAGATGAGTTTATGCAATTGCTGAACTCTATCTATGAACAAGAAGACCATCAGTGCATGGGACTGATGGCTGTATCAGAAGAAGATAAGTGCCAGGATCAGCCTGGTCCTAGTAAGGTACAATGTTTTTCTAGTAATTAAGATTGTAGTACTGGCATAGAGTCAGCTATATCTGCATCAAGTGATGTGGATGGGTCTGAGTCATAAGGTGATATTCATCAGTTGATAGATGAATATGGGGACTTGTTGCAGGCACTAAAGAAAAGCAAAAACCTGGCCAAAACGCAGGCTAAGGAAATTACAGATCTTAAGATGGCTGCATCTGACTTAGAGAAAGAGTTGGATCAAAAATTGAATGAGATTGCCAAACTGAAAACTATAACTGTTATTCAGATGGGCACAATCACATACAAAAATGATCTGATTAAAATTCTTGAAGCCAGACTCCAAAAGGAAAAAGATTTGGTGGCTAGTTATTACAAGCCAAAATCAGTTTTACCCTTAATAGATGAGTTTGTGGCTCAAAAGGGTAAGGCTGGAATAGGCTTTAAAGGTAACACCAGGGCAGTCCAATTTAAGAGAAAGGGCAAAGCCTCAGTCCAGCCACTGAATTTTAAAGTCCTTGTAGTTTTTAGAAAGGTACAAGTGCCTTCTAATAAGTATGACCTTGAGAATACTCATGGTCATAGTAAGACTGAAGTTCTGAATGATAAGGATGTTTATGTCAATAAGGCAGTCCATGTCCATAAACCCCATGTTCCGAAGAAAACAGTGGGTGTAGCTGCAGCAGTACCAGCATAAAATAAAAGATTTGTTGTCAACCAGACTGCCAAGAATGTATCTAAAAATAGGTGCAATAGGTATGAATGCTGGTGCTGTGGCAAGACATGCCATTATGCCATAGATTGCTGGCACAACATTAGTATCAGGAAGAAAAACAGTCTACATGTTAGAAGAGCAGCAGGTAGATTTGTTAAGTATGAAGCAAACTTGAACCAAGGCCCAAGACTTACTTGGGTTCTAAGGAGAGGTAATTCTTTATTGCAGGTGAGTCCAAGTTACCATGCCCCTATATGGTACTTAGATAGTGGATGTTCCAGGCACATGACTGGAACAAAGGGATTGTTGAAGGAGTATTTACCTATCATAAATGGGCCTAAAGTAATCTTTGGTGGTTCTGAAGAAGGAATCATCAAAAGATTTGGTAACATTTCTAGTAACCAGATTACTATCGCTCAAGTGGCCTATGTGAAGGGTTTGAAACACAACCTTATAAGCATAAGTCAGCTGAGTGATTTAGGATATGACATTTCATTTGTTAAGAATGGATGTCATATCAAAAGATCAAGTGATCAAAAGGTCATTTTGACAGGATATAGAAAAAGGAATGTGTACTGTCTTAATTTTGAGTGTGAGAACAAAGTTCTCCTATTTGTCTTGTAGCTGATGAGAGATCCTCTCATTGTGTCAAATGGCAAAAGAGGCTGGCCCATCTTAACTACAAAACAATTGGCCAACTCTTTAGCAAAGAGCTAGTAAGGAATGGTCCAAAAGTTAAGTGTATAAAGGATGGTATATGCTCAGCTTGTCAAAAAGGCAAGCAGACAAAATCCTCCTTTCATAGCCTTGAAAACAAGGATTCAGTGAGGTGTCTATACCTCTTACATATGAATCTATTTGGTCCTATGCCAGCTCATAGTCTAGGTAGGAAGGTCTACACTTTTGTGGTGGTAGATGACTATTCTAGATATTCCTGGGTGTTCTTTCTGAGACAAAAATCAGAAACCCCAAGTGTTTTATACAGCTTTGTCAAGCAAATTCAGAATGAACTTGACAGTATAGTGGTCAAAATCAGAAGTGACAATGGAACTGAATTTCAATCTGAGAGTATGGCAAAACTGTGTGAAGAATTTGGGATTTTTCAAGAATTCTCCTCACCTAGAACACCACAGCAAAATGGTATTGCTGAAAGGAAGAATAGAACACTGATTGATGCTGGTAGAACTCTATTGAGTGACACTTCTCTTCTAGAATATTTCTGGGCTGAGGCAATAAATACTGCATGTCATGTGATCAATAAGGCATCTATCACCAAAAGCCACAAAAAGACTCCCTATGAGATCATGAAGGGTAGAAAACAAAACTTATCCTATTTTAGGATCTTTGGTTGCAAGTGTTATGTCCTTAACAATGGCAAGTCTTATCTAACTAAGTCTGCTGCCTAATCCCAAGATGGGATATTAGTTGGGTACAACATCAATAGTAAGGCTTATAGAGTCTACAACTTGATAACTCAGGCTATAGAAGAATCTATACATATTGCCTTTGATGAAACAAGACTGATTAACAGTGAGTTGCGTTGTAGCTCATGCAGTTCTACAGGTACTAATGAGAAAATGGACAAGCTTACCATTACAGAAGAATCAACTGAAAAGCAGGAAGTGGAAAATTATGACTACTGTCCAGGGGAGTACAGGACTCCCTAGATGCTGTTGAAAACCAAGAGGTGCAGCATATTAAAGAGACAGGAGAGGTTCAACCATAAGATAATCTACCTCCAGCTGTTAGACGCTTAAAGGATCATCCAGCAAATCATATAATTGGTGATCTAAGACATGGAGTGCAAACCAGAAGCAGGAACTTGAACACAGTGCTTTGCTAAAGCTTCCTATCTCAACTGGAGCCAAAGAAATTTGAAGAAGCTATTATAGACCCACATTGGATTGATGCCATGCAAGAGGAGCTGAATTAGTTCAGAAGGTGCAAGGTCTGGGAGTTTGTTCCTAAACCAAAAGACCACAACATCATTGGAACAAAGTGGATCTTTAGGAACAAACTGGATGAGGATGAGATCATTTTGAACAACAAAGAAAGACTTGTTGCAAAAGGATACAGGCAGGAAGAGGGTATTGACTTTGATCAAACCTTTGCCCCAATTGCAAGACTGGAAGCAATTAGGATGTTCTTTGCCTATGTAGCATATCAAGGCTTCAAGGTATTCCAAATGGATGTAAAATCAGCATTCCTAAATGGAAATCTAAAAGAAGAAGTCTATGTAGAGCAGCCCTCAGGTTTTGTTGATTCTCTCAAACCTGATTGTGTTTATAGACTTAGGAAAGCTTTGTATGGGTTAAATCAAGCCCCAAGGGCTTGGTATGAAACCCTATCTACTTTCCTTATTGAGAACAAACTCTCAAGGGGGAAAATAGACAAAACTCTATTCCTAAGAGAATCCAAAGGAAAGATAATCTTAGTCCAGATTTATGTAGATGACATAATATTTGGCTCTACAGAAAGCAACCTTTGCAAGAAGTTTGCTAAACTTATGCAAGAGAAGTTTGAGATGAGTAGCATGGGAGAACTTAAGTTCTTCTTGGGACTTCAAGTAAGACAGACTTATGATGGCTTGTCCATATCTCAATCTAAGTTCACCAAGGAGTTAATTAAAAAATATTGTATGGAATCATCCTCCACCATGAGAACTCCTATGGGAACAAGTATGCCTATATGCAAAGATGATACAGGTAAATCTGTAGATGAGTCTTTGTATAGAGGAATAATTGGCTCTCTTCTATATCTAACTGCTAGTAGACCAGACATTATGTATGCAACATGTGTCTGTGCTAGGTACCAATCATGCCCTAAAGAATCTCATTACACTGTAGTAAAAAGGATTTTGAGATATCTAAAGGGCACACCTAATCTAGGCCTTTGGTACCCTAGGAATGGAAATTTTCTACTGACAGGCTATTCAGATGCAGACTTTGCAGGTTGCAAAGGAGATAGAAAAAGCATAATAGGTACCTGTCAATTTATAGGAGGAAGATTGGTGTCTTGGAGCAGTAAGAAACAGACTAGTGTGGCAATTTCCACAGCTGAGTCCTAATATGTGGCAGTAGGAAGTTGTTGTGCACAGCTGTTATGGATTAAGCACCAGCTAGAAGACTATAGTATTCAGGTAAGTAGAACACCTTTGTTTTGTGATCCTACAAGTGCTATTTCTATTGCTAATAATCCATTTTCACATAGTAGGACTAAGCATATAGAAATTAGATACCATTTTCTTAGAGAACATGTAGAGAAAGTGGACATCTCACTAGTATTTGTCAAAACAGATTATCAGATTAAAGATGTGTTTACTAAGCCTCTAGATGAAACTAAATTCAATAAATTTAAAATTGAATTAGGTATGTTGAACATAATTAGTTTAACAAATTTGGCAAAGTAAATCTGTGTCGACACTTAAGTAAATCTGTGTCGACACAACCAGAGTAGTGGTGTCGACACATACAGAAATTGTGTCGACACTTTCAAATAGAGTCGACACAGAATTTCTGATGAACTTCTATGTTTGTCTAGTATCGACATATCATTAGTAGGTGTCGACACATAGTAGTCAACGCCGTTGTCGAGACATTAGAAATATGTGTTGACACATTTCAACAATGTCAACACATTTAGTCAGTTTTTGCCCGCCTTTTGACCTTCTTTGTTTAGAGGGGTATAAATAGGTCAAGAACATATTCTGTCGACACGCTCTCCGGGTTTTCGAGACTAAAACCTTGTGTCGACAAACTCTCTTCTCTCAATCCAAGTTTTCTCACCATCCCAATGGCGCCAAAGATTGAAGATAATATTAACGAAGGGTATGAGATGGTTCGTCATGCCTTTGATGATGCGGAGTTAGAGATTAAAGAGGTCATTGCACTGTTTGCTGAAAGTGGTTTGGAGTTTCTGATATCCGAACCAACCAAGATTTGGAAGAAGGAGATTTTTGAGTTCTTTGCTGCAGCAACAGTAGACTCAACGGGACTTAAGATTAAATCAATAGTTCATGGAGCAAGAGTCAAACTAACCTTGAAAAGTTTGAGAAAAATTCTTCATCTTCCAAGAACTCAGGATGAAGAAGAAGTACCAGTATCAAAAACAAGGGAGGCACTACAATGGTGTGGATTGGATCCCACCTTGAAGATTAGAGCAGCAATTAACATGAAAGGGATGAATCAGCAAGGCAAATTCCTTTCAGAAGTGGTAGGCAAGGTAATTCTGTGTAAGCTAAGGGGACATGATAGGATTTCAGCCTATATGTTCAACCTCATGATAAGGATAATTTTTAAGCTCAACACAGATTGGTCTGTCGTACTGTTTGAGAAGATTAAGGAAGGAATAAAGAAGCCTAATTTGGCTAGAAATATGAGTTTGTATTTGGCTGGAGCCATTCCAAAAGTCATGCACCAGATCCCTGGATCTAAAATTAATCATATGAGAAGAATGGACATCAGGATTATTTCTAGATAGGATAGGGTCCTATCAAAGGACATACCGGAAATAGTGAGATAAGAAGCTATTGAGAAATCTCCTGCACCGAACATTATAGATACTGCACAGGTGTAGGGGGAGCTAGATAGTGTACAAGTACAGAACCTGACTGAGAATGCACAAGTGCAGGGGGAGAGAGTTACTGCACAGGTTCAAGGGGAAGAGAGAATTCACTTAGCAAGTGAAATGGATTCACAATCTATTCTTGAGAGACCTTATATCAACAGTCTAGTACTAGATGTGATCATGGAGATACATCTGTAGTTGTTGATGCTCCTGAGAAAGCTGTATCACCAGTTCACACTCAACAGGAGTTGACTCTAGAAGAATTGTTTCCTGATAATGAGGGAGCAGCAGATAAGGAGGAGCAAGTAAGGATTGAGGGGGAGCAGGCTGACATTGAGGGGGAGCAGCATAGGACTGAAAAGGAGATTCCTCCTAGTCCTGAGTAAAGAGTAGAAATCCCCAGTTCATCTGCTTCAAAAGATGAGGAAATTAGAAATGCAAAGAAAAGGAAACTCATGGTTTTATGAGAAGGAGCCAGAGATATAAGAAGGCATTGCAAACTACTACTTCACAACCTTCCCTAGAGGCTGATTACAGCTCATTAATGGTGGCCTTGCAAGTTAAATTAGATGAGCAGAGAATGGCTCTAGAAAGGTATGTGGATAAAAGCCATAAGTCACTTCAATTTGATTTGGCTCAAGATATCAAATCCATAAGGTTTGAATTAAATCTTCATAAGAAAGAGATGACATATTGTTTCCACAAAGGGGGCAATGCTGTAGTATTTCTGGCTAAGCAACAAGCAGAAGTCAAAGCTCAAGTGGATGACATTGCTGTTAAACAAGGCTATGTCCTTGAAAATCAGATTAGAATGAATGAAAATTTGACTGAATCTCACAATGAGATCGTCACTGAAATTAAGAAAACAGTCACTGCAATGACTGATGAAAGAGCTAAAGAGAAAGAGGAGTTTGATAAGAAGCTACAGGAAGCCTTAGATTCATTTAAGACAGCCATTTCTACTTCTCATAAAACAATCACTGATAAGCTTCTTAAGTTAAAATCATTTTATAAAGATGGTGTCAATTTTCTTGATGGCCAAATAAGATTTCAAAAAGATGACTTAAGAGATCACATTGAAAGAGAAGTCATAAAGGGGGAGAGAGTGTTATTCAATGCAGGCTCAAATCATGCCAAATGGATATCCAATAGCATCAGAGCCACTCTGGGATATCCACCCCTTTGTGATGATGACAATGTTGCTGAGTCTGGTGTGCAACCTGCTTATGTTGGAGGTGATCAACCTGAAGTGGCTCAGATCATCTACCCTCCAGCAGATTTTGATATGATTCAACAACAGGTTCAGATAATGTACAGTCCTCCACAGGAAGTTGAAAATGTAATTATAGAGAAAGTTGAAATGCCAGAAGCTGCCTTGAAAGCTCAGCAGGAAGCTCAACTTTCAAAGAAAAGATTCAGAGAATAGGCTGAGTTAAAGCCTGATTTTGAGCTGTGGAGCCCCACTTCAAGAAATATAATTTTGACTTCCTGGAAAGCTGTGAAAGATCAAGTTCATGAAAGGGGCAAGTGGTATAATGAACAAGAATGGCAGAAATATGAGGCAAAAAAGAAGCCATTGTGCAACATAGAAGAAAGGCTAAGATTGGGAAGCTACCTCCTAATGCTCAGGAGCCTAGCAAATACTTCCCTAAGCCTTTTCATTATTTTGAAAGGCAAAGAATTAAGGCTGAATTTTAGAAGAAGGCAGAGTTGAAAGGAAAGAAGCCTATTAATGATGCAGAACCTCCTGTGCAAGCTCAGATTAAGCCAGGAAAAGGCATAGTCCTTAGGGATCCTGATCAGCCATAAGATAGATTTACTAGATTTTGCAAGAACAATGTAATTTTTAGTTTTAAAAGAAATCTATGTAAACAGTTGTTAAGAAAATTTTTGATAATTTAAACAAAACAATGTTTCATGTTCATTCAAGTTGCATTCTTATTCTGTGATGTGATTTGGTTATATGTTTTGGTTATAAGTTACCCTGTCATTTATTATTTATATACATCATCATATTTGTTTATTATAAGTGGTGTATATCATTGACTAAAGGGTTATGACTTCTCCAAATAGGGGGAGATTGTTGGGTACATTAGAAAATGTGTACCTTATTTGGAGAAGCGTCACTTAGCTCAATGATATACATCAATGTGCATTTGATGTTATTTTGAGTTTATATGTGCAGGTTAAGTATTTGCTAAAATGCAGAAAAAGTTTCCAAGTCCATGTGTCGACAATTAAGGAAGTCTGTGTCGACACTTGGAAAAGCTGTGTTGACACCAGAAGCAACTGCGTCGACACTCAGAATTTATTAGTCGACATCAACTATGTCGACACCAGGAGGCAGTGTCGACACACAGAAGTTTTTGTCGACATCGACTGTGTCGACACCAGGAGGCAGTGTTGACACATAGAAAGTATTAGTCGACATCAACTGTGTTGACACCTGGAGACAGGGTCGACACACGAATTCTGAGACTATATCAACTATGTCGACACACAGGACTTGTGTCGACACTCAGCAGAGTTTCAACAATGTTGATTGCTGTGATGTGAAGAAGTGTCTGTGTCGACATAAAGAAGCTGTGTCGACACATTCTACAGATGCAGTATCAAGAAGCAGTATCGACACCAAAGGAGCTATGTCGGCATCACCAAAGCCTGTGTCGACACTTAATCTACTTGTGTCGACACATTATGACAATCAGTCTCGACGCTTTGCTGAAAAAGACAAAGGTTCAAGAACTGACTGGAGACTTGACAGCTGTATATTCCAATAAGTTTACTGAAGCTATCAGACTTGTCAGAAGTTGGTTAGAGACCGGATCAGCCGGTTACCATGGATGAAGACTATATATAGATGGTTCATGTCAAATAAAATAGAACAATAACAACAATAGGAACAACTATTGAAGTATTGATCAAGGATCAAGAAAGTGCACGTCACTCAGAAGAAGATTTTCGTTAGAAGATCTAAGGAGAATTCAAGCAAGAATTTTGAAGAAACTTCAGAAGTTCTGGAGAGTGAGAGAGATCTCCAACTGTTGAAGTAAAGAAGGAGACATTTACAAGTCTCTTAAGAAGCAGATCTTGAACTAATCTACTAAGAAGGATTCAGATCTATTTTTGGATTCTAAGAAGGAAGCTGGTAGCCAGTCAACTTCAAAGGAGATCAACCCAACTGAGTTCAGATTCAAGAAGCTTTGAAGAAAGCTAAGAACAGGTTGATTTCAGCCATCAGTTTTATCAAGAAGCTGATCAAGAAACCTTTTATCCCTTCTATCTCAACAAGGGTAAGAGTCCATCTAAAACACTTATCAAATTTTGTTGGATCTTTTCAAAGATCTGAGTTGTAAGTCTATATTATAAAGGCTGAGTGTAGGAGATATAGATCTCTGAGTGGTAGGGATTTTGAGCCTGAGTGTAGGAGAAATTGTTCTCTGAGTTGTAGGCCTTGTGGGAAGGCTGAGGTAGGGCTATTAGCCTGAGCTGTAGGAGTGTGGTTTCACTCTAAGTTGTATGTACCTTATAGGGTTCTGAGTTATAGGAACCTTATAAGGTTCTGAGTTGTAGGAACCTTTCAGGGTTCTGAGCTATAAGATCTGTGGATCTGAGAAGAAGAAAGAAGTTAGGCCGAATCTAGCACACTGCTGGATAGGTGAAGGGGGAAAGTGGATGTACCCAGACCTTGGGGAACAACTATAAACCTGTGTGCAATCTGTGATGTATGTGTGATTGTGAATTCTGTGCTATGATTGCTATAGAATAACTTAGATTCTATCTTAAGAACTGAAATATTATTCTGCCTTAAGTAAAAAAAGAAAAGAACCTATTCACCCCCCCCCCCTCTAGGTGTTTGGGTTATCTTGAAATCAATTCTATCACCCTGGTAGGATGCTTCTGTGTAGATCTGAAATCCTTCCTTTCTAGAGGGAAGAGCAAGGATAGGAGCCGAGGTAAGCCGACCCGTTAGCTCCTGGAAGGAAGACTCGCATTACGGCGTCCATACAAAGGGGGTATCCTTCTTTGTCAATGATGTAAGTGGGAGGGAACTCTGATAAAATCCCTCTACAAACATCCGATAGTATCCGGCGAGTCCTAGAAAACACCGTATGTCCGATATCATATTCAGTGGCGGCCAATCTTGTACTGCTTGGATATTTATCAGAGCCACAGCTAGCCCTGCTCCACAGATAACATGACCTAAAAAGGCCACCTCCAGGATACATGTTGTAGTGGGTAGGATCTTCGTCCCATTGGGAAGATGCATCCTCCTGGTGACTATCATAATGTGTTGGACCTGGTCCAAGTACTTGACAAAATCTTCTGTGATAAAGTTATGAGACTCCCCTATGTCGAATAAGGTATGGGCAGGCTTGCCACATACCGTTACTATCCCTGCTATAACCTTATCCGGGTTCTGGGGTTGAGCAAGATCCAGAGCATACATTCTATCTCTATCCGTCCTACGGTCACTTCTTTGGAAGTAACATCCTCGACCATGTCCTCGGCCCCTTAATTGCTGTGCTGGTGGGGCAACCTGAGGTGTTAGGAGTGGTGCTTGTCTTTTGGGGCAGTTAATCTGAATATGTCCAGGTTGGTGGTAGTGATAGCACACCGGCAGGGGAGGTGCCCCTTTCTCTGGCCTTGGCATCTCTTGCACTTGTAATGGCTGAGGGGCCAATACCTTCGGACCCCTCTATTCCTGTCTATGATTCTGGCGGGGTTTATCCCCATTTCTCTGATCCCTCTACTGTTCCCTCCTACAACTAACAACTGTGTCATTTGTTTGTCTTTATCCCCTATCTCGAACCGTGAGCTTGTCCGCCTCTAACTTCTTGTCCATCTCCAGGATCCGGGTCAGGCTACCATCAGAGATGAAAAGGAGTGCCTGCCTTAGGTCATCTCGGAGGCCCTTGTATAACCTATTCGCATAGCCAGCATCATCTAGCTAGTATGAATCAGTGAAGTGAGATAAGTGGTTAAACTCCCGGTAGTACTCCAAAACTTATATGCTGCCCTGCCTCAACTGCAGGAACCTGTCCTCTAGCTCATCCCTCGCAGTCTGTGGAATGAAATACTCCAAAAATGTTGTCTTGAACTCATCCTAGGTGATGTATGCACCCTCAAATCCTGCATAAGTGGTGTCTAGAAGAGACTTCCACCACCTCTTGGCATGGGACTCCAGACATGAAACTGCTAAGGATACAGCCATATCAGTTGGGCATCATATCCCAGCCAATATCTCATGGATGATTTCCAGCCATTCCTCTATCCGTACGGCTGACTCCGTCCCCAAATATGATGGTGGGGAGAGTCCCTGGAAGACGCACAGCCAATTTGCCCCGGGATTTGATTGAAGAGCCAGAGCCTGCTATGTCCTAAAAGCTTCCAAGATGGTTGTTAGTGTCTGTCCCATCTCTGATTGATGGAACGGAGTAGGAATTGGCAGAGGTGGAACATCATTCTGAACTGGAGGTGTTCCTTGTTCAAAGGCCAGAGCTCATTATAAACTTCAAAAGGGGGGTTCACTTATAAGGTGGTTGGCTTGAATCTAGTCAGGAGTGGACAGTTGCATGTGATTCCCTATATGGGCACGCCATAGCTTCTGTTGCTTAGTTTGTCCCCAAACTAAACTCGAGCGGGGGTGTCCCAGAGTTTGTAAACTTCTTTCTTCGATTCAAGGATTCTCTCTGATACCAGTTGTAAGACCCCATTTTTTTTGGTCTTATACCCAGAACCACCGCTTTTTGGTGACACCAACTCTCGAGGAGGTCATCGTCAAAAATCACTGATTCTGTCGGCAAGTACTCAACCATATATCACCGAAGAAAAGAAGTAAACATATATAGATGAATCCAGACCACAATCACAATGCATCATAAGAAGGTCCACATAAATTCAAAGTCTAAAAGGAAAGATTAATGGGCTCCTGTCCAATACATATAGTCCTCACTACATAATGCTCGCGAGAGTAAAGCTACTAGTCACTCACTGATCCCATGACTATTGGTGTTGTTGCCACTCCTGGGTTAGGTTGGTTCACCTCTTCCTGGACGTGATGGTTCCTGTGGTGCTGCACCCTGTCTCCCAGCTGGAGTCCTTGGTGTTATGCCCATCAGTCCGTTAGTTAAAACTAAGTCTTGGTCCCCCTCCCCTCCCCTGTGACACCTAGGTACCGTACGGGGGAGGAAGGAAAGGGATGTACTGAAATTGGAGAGTAAGCAAAAGCAGGTTATAGTAGCCCTATCTAACATATGCTAAAAGTATCTACCACAGTAATAATGGGTATATGAAAGAACAGATAGTAAAAGTTGCAATATGATAGAAGCAGTAGAATAAAGTAAAGGTAGAATAGCTAACAATCATTACAGAGAAAGTAACCTTAGCTTATAAGAATGCCCATACAGACTTATAAGTTAAGGGGTTGTTTTGCAAGGCCTAACTAATAAAAGATTTTATACTAATTTATACGTTAGGGGTAGAGGTTTTATGCGGGGAATGTATGACATGGAATGTCATGCATGCTAAATGATGGATTTCACACATGTGCAACGCACATACTCAACTCAATGTGGATAGACCTTTAGTTCCCCTATTTTGAGTTAGGTAAACTCTCTGGTACCTCTCGTAGTGGCAAACAGAGGCAGTGGTTTGGGCCTCCCCACTCCTAGGTCGGTATTAACACTACCCAGTCTAGACCATGTGTACTACTCGGTACACCTACAGTCAGGTGCTATAGAGTCTCTTGTACTAGTATTGGAAAAAACACCAGTCATTTATGTGTTAAGTGAACACTTACACTTGCAAAGTCAACGTATTGACATCGGTGTGAACGACGGTCCAATAACGAGGACCTAACACTTAATGCGCATGCACACATGCTATAAGAGCTCCCGAGCCATCGACTCTTCAAACTTAAACCATCTTTCTATCAAACACCGAGCTCACCGGTCGTGAATCTAAACCAACTATCCTACTGAAACGACGGGGTGTGTGTATGTGACAGTGTTTTATTAAAGTTTGCTCTTTTAGTCTACTTATTCATACGGTTTAGGGTTAACCTTGGACTGCCCAGGGCATTCCCTCTAATGCAAGTTGTAAGACACCATTTTGGGCTTGGTTTGACCAAGATTGACTTGAGGTATTGACTTGGTCAAATGAGTTGGTTGAATGGTCAATTAGGTGTCTTGAGTCCCTTGACACCATGACCCAAGTCCATTAGTGACTTGTTGCCATCCACTTAGGTCAAATTAGCTCAATTTGACCTAACTAGGGTTACAGTTGACTCTGGTTAATTCCACCCCTTAGTTGACCTCTAATGGGTTATTTTGGCTTTCAAGGGTCTCTATGGGGTTGAGAATGACATACTGGGGTCAAGTGGTCATGTTGGGAGTTATTGGCCAAACCCTAGCTTAGTTGTCTAGGAACTACTATTTGCAGACCAATGTGCTTTCACCTATTTTTCTTAGGCACCCATGGCCCTCCTGGTCTTCTTAAAGCATTGTCATGACCTAGTCATGACAAAAATTCTCCTAGGGGTCTGGTTGTTTGTGGGATGTTACATACCGCGCAGCAGTAACTCAGTTTAAGGCTAGGGAAGTTACGTTTCCATTCATTTCTTTCTCTCGTGGCTTCCTCCTTCTGATCAGCAGTGTGAGAGGAGAGCGGAGGAGAGCTAGAGGAAGGAGATCCAATCACCGTTTGAGTTCTAAAGCTCCTATTCACATGCCAAGTCCGAATCCACAGAGGCAAATCCATTTGAGCCATTTTCATCTGACTAAATTCTCTCTCATGGCGTCGAAACGAACGTCAAGGGTAAAGATCCTTCTTCTTAGACATTTGAAATCCTCTGTTTTGGCATATGAGGGTAGACGCTCCACGAGCACGTGGAAGCAGTTCTCCCGACATGTAGATTAGTTGTTGTACAACCCCGTATCCGCCGAGTGGGTCCACGGAGGCCAGACCGGCCGGTCCAGACTGCCTCACGGCCGGGCAGGGTTCACCGCCGAGCTCAAGCTCGGCAAATCGTCGTACCGAGCCCGGAGATCGTCGTATCGAGCTCGGAGATCGTCGGGCCAAGCTCAGAGTTTTTCCAGCCGAGCCCGCACTCGCCAAACCGGAGCTGCTCGCCAGGCGAGCTCGCGCTCTCCATTGGCCGAGCAGAATCGGCGAGTTCCAGCCCCATCGGGTTCTCGCCGCCCTGGCCGAGTAGGGGATCCAGTGGCCATCCTGCCCCAGGTGGTCTCCCCCTGGCCCCTCATAATAGCGGAGTTTTGTTGTTGGCAGGCCAGCCCAAGGGGGTTTTCAGTAATTTCAGACCAGCAGAGGTAGGCTATTTGCAGGCCGTTGTCAGTTCTATATAAATAGGACCCAAGGGGTACCTTAGAAAGGCATGTTTACTAATTTTCAGGTCTCCTAGCGCTTTCTAAGGTACCTTAGCCCGGTAATTGGCTAAGGAGGGGAAGCACTCTAAGATCTTCCGGGTGTGTGGTGGGACCTCCGTGCCGGGCCCTTGGTCTAGTCCTTTGTTCTTCACTTTCTTGTCGTTTTCTTGCAGGAGCAGAGTAAGTGCGCGACCACCCCTTCCCCCAAGGCTCGAACTCCACAGAGACTGGTTTTACGGTTTCAACATTTTGGTGCGGTGAGCGTGGAGAGTGGTCAGCAGAGGAAATCTTCTACAGGTTCGATGGCTGGAGAAGAAGGACAAGGATCAGGCAGGGGCAACTCGCCACCCCCTCCTCCGCCCCCAGCGTCGGGTGTGCCAGCAGAGCTCAGGGAGGAGATCCTCGGGCTCGTCAGGACAGCACTCGGTATGCGAGCCGAGAGCGCGACGCCAGCAGTCCCGGTGGTCGCCGCCCCCGCGCTCGGCGACGACGCGCCGCTCAGGCGACCAGGGAAGGAGCCCGCCGAGAGAGGCGAGCGCGAGTTCCAGGGGCGAGTCCTATTCCCCATCTCGGCTGCCGAGTACCACTTCGGTGAGACAGCAGGGAGGGAGCTCCCATCTTGCCTGGCTGAGGGGGGGAGCCCCTTCAGCGAGTTCGTCTCTTCAGCCCCAGTTCCAGAGGGGTTCCGTGAGCTAGAGATGTCCTACTACTCCGGAAGGGGGGACCCAGTCCACCACATCCAGTGGTTTGAGGACATGGTGTCTATCCGACAGATGTCGGATGGCTTTAAGTGCCGAATCTTTACCATCACCCTCAGGGAGAAGGAGACAGAGTGGTTTCATCAACTCCCGACCGGGTCCGTCTACTACTTCGAGGACCTGCGATGGGGGTTCATGTTGAGATTCACCACTTCCAAGAAGAGGAAGAAGGAGGCGGAGTCTTTGTTCGGCATCAAGCAGAGGGTGGGGAAGACTTTGGGAAGCTATCTGGATAGGTTCCAGGAGGAACTGTCCCAAGTACAGGAGATGCCGGGACACACCATGATGGTGTCCTTTACCCTGGGTCTCCAGTTCGGGTTCTTCGCGATGGAACTGAAGAGATCACCTCCAGTATCTTTTGAGGCACTCCTAGAGAGGGCGGCCAGAGAGGCTGATATGGAGGCAGCGCATTCGGAGTTTGCGCGGAGGTTGGCCAAGTGGGCCGTGGAGGAGGAGAGGCCAAGGGGTGGTCGAGCTCAGGAGGAGAGGAGGGATGAGCCCCGGCAGAGGGAGCAGCCACAGCAGCAGCCACAACCCAGGTGGGGGTGTCCGAAACAGACCCACTGTTTGGGATGGAGACCGGAGTGGTAGGACCAGGCACCCCGGAGAGGTTATCAGGGAGGGGATAACCGCTAGGGGGCAGGGGGCAATTCAACCCCCAGGGAGGTAGGCAGGTCCAGAGGCCCCCTCTCCCCGACCAGGAGGAGGCAATCGCAATCGCCATGAGAGGGAGGAGGAGAGGATAGTTGAGGAGAAGGAGGGAGGTCAGGGTGGACCTGCCCTATTGCGATTTCCATCAGGAAGAAGGGCACCTCACGTCCACGTGCCCGGAGTTCCTCGAGATGAGAGGGAATAGGGAGCAACAACCGCGAAATAATTAGGAAGTGCGGATAGAGGAAATCCGGCCTCGGGTGGAGGAGGATCGGTGTGAGGACCGGGTTGATTTAGGCACCCGAGGTAGGATTGGAGCAATCCACGGTGGGGCTGGAATCGAGGCTTCCCGTAAGTCAAGCCTCCACACCATGTACCGTAGGAGCGTTGGCACCACGTCCCAGTCCCCGCCTCCGGATGAGAAAATCATCTTCTCTAGGGAGGATATGCCAGTTCATGAGGACCCCTTTTGCGATGCGCTGGTCATCCAGACAGCCATCGAGGATTTTACTGTCTCCCGGATCCTCGTCGATAATGGGAGCTCAGTCAATGTCATCTTCAAGAGGGCGTTCGACGCGATGAAAGTAGAGGCCAGAAGGGTGTTGGCCTCGGACGGACCCCTGTTCGGCTTCTCGAGAGAAAGGAAAGAGGTCGAGGGAGGAGTAGGACTCCACGTCACTCTGGGGGGGCAGTCCCGTAACTGCAAGTTCGTCATCGTAGACTCCCCCAGCAGTTACAGCGCCATCTTCGGAAGACCCCTCATCAGCGCCTTCCGCTGCGTCCCCTCGTCCTTCCACCAGTGCCTAAAGTTCAACGTCGAGGGGGTCCAGATCCGGATCCGAGGAGACCCTAAGGAGGCAAGGGAGTGCTACGTCTTGGCAGTGAACTCCATCTCTTTGCTGGAGGGGGCCGAGGAGATGGGGTGGAGGTTGGAGAAGGTGGAGAAGGAAGATGGCAGAGAAGAAATGAAGGTAGAGGAGTGTCGTACCCAGGCGGGGGTCGCGGAAGAGGCCCGAGAGCCGGTCGAGGCAATGGCCGTGGAGGAAGCTGAGGAAGATATCCTCGCCCCCGAAGGGGGAGGTACCGAGGAATGGGGGGAGCAGTCTCATCTGGAGGCAGCAAAGGAGGTGGTGGAGATGGAGGTTCTCAACATCGGGGGCAAGGTGGAGAATGTCCGTGTCAGCGGAGGATTGACCCCGGAGGCTCAGGGCAGGATGCTGGAGTGCATCCAGAAGAATGTGGACGTCTTTGCCTGGAATGTCGCGGAGATGCCAGGGATCGACCCCAACGTGGCCTGCCACCGCTTCAACCTGGACCCGGAGGTCCGCCCCGTCCAGCAGAAGAAGAGGCCCATCGCGGACAAGCTCACCAAGCCCATCAGGGAGGAAGTCGCCAAGCTCCTCAGGCTGGCTTTGTGTCCAAAATCCAATACCCTGGCTGGGTCTCCAACGTTGTAATGGTTAAAAAAGGAGACGGTCGGTGGAGGATGTGTATTGACTTTTCCCTTCTTAATAAATCATGCCCGAAAGATTGTTACCCCTTACCTCGAATCGACGCGCTGTGTTGGTACCCTAGTTTGATTTGAGTTTAGTCCTCTCCTTTGTGCTCCTTGACCCAAGAAATATCTATGGTCAATGGTTAGAAGTCTAGTTGTAGAGTCCTCACTTTTCCAGATTGAGAATTTGGTTAAGTAGGTTTTTCGTTCGACTATAGTCGAACGCCGCTCGACTATCGTCTATCGGCTGATCGACGATCGTCTATCAGTTGGTCGACGCTTTGTCTGCGCTGATAGTTCGACTATCTGTTGATAGGTTGACTATCTGTTCTGCGCTGATAGTTCGACTATCTGTTGATAGGTCGACTATCTGTTCTGCGCTGATAGTTCGACTATCTGTTGATAGGTCGACTATCTGTTCTGCGCTGATAGTTCGACTATCTGTTGATAGGTCGACTATCTGTTCTGCGCTGATAGTTCGACTATCTGTTGATAGGTCGACTATCTGTTCTGCGCTGACAGGTCGACTATCTGTTGATAGGTCGACTATCTGTTTTCTGAGGTAGATCGACTATCTGCTTGATAGGTCGACTATCTGCTTGCGCTTGATAGTTCGACTATCTGTCCTGATAGATCGACTATCTGATAGTTCGACTATCCGTTCTGATAGGTCGACTATCTGCCGAGGTAGTTCGACTATCTTCTTCGATAGGTCGACTATCTGGATCGTTCGACTATCTGCCCGATAGATCGACGATCTCCGTGCGTCGGTCGACGATCTCCGAAGGTCGTTCGACGCTTTCTGCCTGCCTTTATATTTTGTATTTATTTATTATATTTAATTAATTAATACATTTTCTGGCACATTATTTTAAGCTGTATGATAAAGTTTCCAGGCAATATTTGCTCCATCTCTTTTGCCTGAGTCAAATCTTTTTAAGATAAAGTTGTTTGTCTTATTAGCTGTCTTTGTAAATTACTTTATCTGCTGACAGCCCTTTATAGCCGTTAGACTGAAAAGTCTTCTTCTTTGCTATAAAGAGATTATTTCTGATGTGACTTTATTTAGTCCTTTGTTATTTGATTTGGTCCTGCAGCTTCTTAGAAAAGGGTTATTCCTTTTATAGAATGTTTTGCTGCAGAGATGTTTCTGTCTTCTTGATATTTACAGCCCAGGTCTCAAGGCTCAGAAGAAGACAAATAATTCAAATGGAAGAGAGCCGTTGCTTGCTGCTATTATATAAAGAACCCTTTGAAGAAGGATTCAAGCTAGCTAATAGCTAACTAGTTGTTCATTCAAGCCTTCAAGCTTTCTGCTCTCAGCAAACTCCATCTAACTGAGAAGTGTTAAGATCTTCATCTCTTCTTCAACCTGAGTTCTCCTGCTTTTAGGAAGTTCAAACTCAGAGATCCTTTGAAGAAGAAGAAGAAGAAGATAGCTGCTTGAAGAGATTTAATTTTGTTATTTATTTTCTTCCTGTAGTTTTTCCTTCAGAACTTTCTGAAGAGTTTTCTGCACTGAAGCAAGACTTCACCTAGACATCTTTGAGCCAGGGGGAGCCTTGATTCTTTAGAGCATTCTAGCTCAGTGCAAGTTTTTGTGCTTCTCTAATCTATTGTAAAATAGAGAAGACATCTTAACCTTCTTCCCCCTCCTGTACAGGGTTATTACTCCCTTCAAAAGTATCCCTTGGTGGCAGGGCACCTGATCAAAAACCTGTGCTTGGTTTTTAGACACCTGATCAAAAGTCTAAAGGGTCTCTGAATCTACCTGAAGCAGATTCTGTTGGTGGCAGGGCACCTGATCAAAAACCTGAGTGGATTCCTACCGTGTGGGTAGAAGAGTGGACGTAACCAAGTTGTTTGGGGAACCACTATAAATTTCCTTGTGTCGTCTGGATTCCATTGTTTAATTCCTGTATTGTGGCTGTGATTAGATATAACTAGGGTGCTAGTTGCTGATTAGGTTTTTCCAAGCCTTAACTGTAATTACAGTTAGCTTGAGTTTGTGCACTCCACTTGTGTTAGGCTCTAGGGTTAAATTTATATCTATAATCTTTCATTCCGCACTTCACTCCAAGGGAGTTGGGTAGACCATTAAGTTTTGTCTAGTGCAAAATTTGATAACTCTATTCACCCCCCCTCTAGAGTAGTATCTATCCCTTCACTTTCAATTGGTATCAGAGGGAGGTTGACTGACTGAATAGGCTAACACCTAAGTCACAAGATCCTGATAGATACCAAAGCTTATAGATATTCACTATCATGGCCCAGTCTAAGGATTATTCAAGCACCAGACCTCCAGCATGCAACTTAGCTAAGTTTGGCATCTGGAAGGCAATGATCAAACTTTATATGAATTCTATTGATGAAAGTATTTTTGCTTCTATTTTGTCAGGTCCCCCAAAAGCACCTGCTGCTTCCACTGCCTCATCATCTGATATGAGTGCAGTGCCTCCTCCAGATTATAATGATGAGTACAAGAAGGCCAAAATTGCAGATGCCAAGGCAATGAACATACTGGCTCAGACTATGTCTGATGAGGTGTTCCAGAAGGTTGCTGATTGCTCTTCAGCAAAGGCCATGTGGGACACACTGAACCAGATTGTAGCTGGTTCAGCTAATGAAAGGAAGGACAGAAGGTCCAACCTGATCTCACAGTACGAGAACTTCAAGAAAACTGATGCTGAATCAGTTGAAGCTATGTACACCAGGCTCAGCTCAATCATCAATGAGCTGAGGACCCTGGACAAGGACATATCATTGACAGAGGTCAATGATAAGATTCTTATGTGCTTCCCTAGCACATGGGATCTAAGAATCTGGCCCATCAAAGAAGCCAGAAGTACTAATGAGATCTCCACTGAAGCTCTCCTCGGCAAGCTCAAGTCTTTTGAGCAAGTGCTGAAGACCAGAGAAGCAGAAGCTGAAGCCAAGACCCCCACTCCAACAAGAAAAGAGCAATCTCTAGCTCTTAAGGCTGCAGATGTTTCTGAAGGCAGCCAATCTAATGAGGAACTTATGGCACTGTTTGCCAAAAGGTTTCTCAAAATGGGGAGAAAGGAGTTCAGAAAGAAGTCTTCACGCTATGAAGACAAACCAAGGTATGATCGCTCTCCTGCTAAAGAAATTATATGTTATGGTTGCAGGAAGCCTGGACACATCTTGCCAGAGTGTCCAGAGGAGAAGAACAAAGAAAAGAGAAAAGATAAAGAACAGCACAGGAAGCACTCCAAGCCATCCTCCTACAAAAACAAAAAGAAGGAGAGAGGTTTCATTGCTGAAACCTGGAGTGATTCTGATGAAGAATCCTCCTCATCAAGCTCCAGTGAAGATGAGGAAGAGAAGAAGGCAAAAGAAGTTTGCCTAATGGCAATAGATTCCTGCAGCAACCACTCTGCTGCAGAGAGTTCTGATTCTGATGATGAGATGCCTACAGAAGATGAGGTACTTTCTTCTTATGATTTTACTTCAGAAGAATTTAAAGTAGAATTTAAATCTTTATGCTTAGATTTAATTAGCTCAGAAAAGGAAATAAAAGAACTTAGAAGTAGGTTAGCTGACTCAGAATCAATAGCCTCTGAAAACATTAGGTTAAAGGAAGAACTCACTACTTGTAGTGAAGAAATCAAATTTCTTAAAATAGAGTTAGCTAAGTCTAAGAGATTAGAAGAATCCCTTAATGGTAGAAGCCTTAAGCTGTTAGAAATTACCAGCATGACTAACACTAGGTCAGGTAATGATAAACTAGGCTTAGGAGCTTCTCCCAGTGAACCCCCAGTCATTCTTAAAAATAATCTTTCAACTCCAGTGAACTTCATTTCAGCTAGTGGAAAGAAGAACACTGAGCAAGTAAATCTGGTTAATAAAACCTTAAATAAAGCTAAGAGAGAAAAGAGAAAGAAGTTTTTTAAAGAAATGCAAAGAGCGTCGAACGCCGCTCGACGATCTGAAGCTCAATGGTCGAACAAAGGTCGACGATCTGAGCACCCATCGTCGAACGTCGATCGACGATTTCAATATGATTTTCAAAATAACAATCAATTCCATAGAAACCTAAATGAGAATAGAAACCCTAGGTTTGTTGACCCATCATCAGCATGGAGAATCCCACCTAGGAGATCTCACCCACTAGGTTATCACCCTCAGCCTGCATTCTCATACATTTCCAGTTTTTCTTATGTGAAAAACAAGGGACCCAAGGTTACCTGGGTCCACTCTGTATAAATAATTGTCTTGCAGGTGAAGGCCTATCCAATCACTCAAAATAAGTGGTACTTGGATAGTGGATGCTCTAAGCATATGACAGGAAATAAAGATCTACTGTCAAAGTTCAAAGCTAAGCTCGGCCCAAAGGTTATCTTTGGAGACTCCAGCTGTGGTCAGACAGAAGGCTATGGCAAGATCACAATTGGAGCAGTTACTTTCAAGAGAGTTGCTTATGTCAATGGACTGAAGCATAATCTGATTTCAGTCAGCCAGCTGTGTGATGCTGGCTACCAGGTTTCATTTTCTAACTCCTCTTGCAGTATTACTTTAAATAATAATATTGTTTTAGTAGGTATTAGAATAGGTAATATTTACTTAGTAGATTTCAACTCATCTCATTCTGAAATCTGCCTGTTTAATGAAGTAACCCTTAATAATAATTCCCTATGGCATAGAAGGCTTAGTCATGTAAACCTGAAAAATATATCTAGGTTATCTAAGCACAACCTTGTTAGAGGTTTACCTTCTTGCTCCTACAAGAAGGAGAGCCTATGCAAGGCTTGTCAGCTAGGCAAGCAAACCAAGAATTCTTTTAAATCTGTAAATAAAAGTGATTCTCCTAGGATCCTGTATTTATTACATTTGGACCTTTTTGGCCCAATAAATATACAGAGTTTAGGAGGGAAGTATTACACATTAGTAATTGTAGATGACTTCTCTAGGTTCAGTTGGGTTTTCTTTTTGAGAACTAAGTCTGATAACTTCAAAGCCCTTACAGACTTTCTACTATGTGTGCAGACTGAGTACTCTACTCATGTGGCCTTGATCAGAAGTGATCATGGTACTGAGTTTGACTCTCTTCTCATGCAAGAATTCTGTGAGAGAGAAGGTATCAAACATAGCTTCTCAGCTCCTAGAACTCCTCAACAAAATGGGGTAGTTGAAAGGAAGAATAGAACACTCATTGAAGCTGCTAGCACATTGTTGGCAGATGCTAACATGCCTCTATCCTATTGGGCAGAAGCTGTTAGTACAGCCAACTATGTCTTGAATAGAAGTTTGATACACAAACTTAAGTGTAAAACTCCTTATGAGTTGCTTAAAGGAAAGAAACCAAAAATTAATTATTTTAGAATTTTTGGCTATATTGTTTATATTCATAATAATAATAAAGAATATATTAGAAAGTTTGAAGCAAAAGCTTCAATGGGAATCATGCTTGGATATTCCCAAGTAAGCAAAGCTTATAGGGTTTATAACAAATCAACCTGTAAAATTGAAGAATCTGTGCATGTGACTTTTGATGAGTCTCAGATGTTTTACAAGGAGAAAGAAAATTCTCCTTCCTCAAGTTCTTTGCAGGTACATGATGCCCCTCAAGAAATTCTTCAACTTTCAACTCTTCAGATCACTGAATCAGACAGTGATGAAGACATTGCTGAAGCTGTTGAAGCTGTTGTTGTTCCACCAACAGTAGATCAAATTCCTCCTGAGGAATTAATCCCAACTGTTGCTGAAGATCACATCCCACCTGCTGATATTGTCACACTTAGAGATCACCCCACATCTCAAGTGATTGGAGACATATTAGCTGGTGTGCAAACAAGACATCAATTAAGACAGGATGTGATGCATGCTTGTTTCCTCTCACAGGTTGAGCCCCTCACCTTTAAAGATGCAGAGCTAGATCCCCACTGGATCATTGCAATGCAAGAGGAGCTCAATCAGTTTGAGAGATGTAAAGTTTGGACTTTGGTTCCAAGACCTAAAGGCCAACTGATCATAGGCACCAAGTGGGTGTATAGAAACAAGCAAGATGCAAATGGAATTATAGTAAGGAATAAAGCTAGGCTTGTAGCTCAGGGCTACAGACAGGAGGAAGGTAAAGACTATGACCAAACCTTTGCTCCTGTTGCAAGGCTAGAAGCAATAAGGATCTTCTTGGCCTATGCAGCCTTCATGAAGTTTAAGGTGTTTCAAATGGATGTCAAAAGTGCATTCCTGAATGGTGAGCTTAAGGAAGAGGTGTTTGTTGAACAACCACCAGGGTTTGTTTCTTCAACTAAGCCCTCACATGTGTTTAAGTTGCAGAAAGCTCTTTATGGACTAAAGCAAGCTCCTAGGGCCTGGTATGAGACCTTAGCTAGTTTCCTGTTAGAGCACAACTTTACTAGGGGAGTAGTTGATAGAACCCTTTTCGTCAAGCATCACAAGGACACAATCCTGTTAGTTCAGGTGTATGTAGATGATATTATTTTTGGCTCCACTGATCCCAAACTTTGCAAAAGGGTCTCTGACCTGATGCACTCTAAGTTTGAGATGAGTAGTATGGGTGTGCTGTCTTACTTTCTTGGTCTCCAAGTTAAGCAAGATGCTGATGGTATCTTCATCTCCCAATCCAAATATGCCAAGGAATTGGTAAAGAAATTTGGGATGGCTGATGCTTCAGCAATGCCTACACCCATGGCTACTAATGTAGTTATTGATTCTGATGATCACGGCAAGCCAGTTGATCAAAAGAATTATAGGGCCATTGTTGGTTCCCTATTATATCTAACTGCAAGTAGGCCAGATATAATGTTTGCTACATGCCTTTGTGCTAGATTCCAGGTCAACCCCAAGGAATCTCATCTGATTCTTCTAAAGAGAATCCTGAGATACCTGAAGGGATGTCCAGATCTAGGACTTTGGTACCCAGCTGAGTCAGAGTTTGAATTAATTGGATATTCTGATTCTGATTATGCTGGTTGCAGAGTTGACAGGAAGAGCACCTCAGGAACTTGCCAGTTCCTGGGAGAGAGATTGGTCTCTTGGTTCTGTAAGAAGCAGGCTTTTGTCTCAACTTCAACTGCAGAGGCTGAATATATAGCTGCTGCTAGTTGTTGTTCACAGATCCTGTGGATTCAAAACCAGCTTGTGGATTATGGTTACTCACACAAGAACACCAAGATCATGTGTGATAGTACCAGTGCTATCTCAATTGCATAAAATCCAGTGCACCACTCTAGAACGAAGCACATTTAGATTAGGCACCATTTCCTGAGAGATTGTGTGGAAAAGAACAAGATTTGTCTTGAGTTCATATCCACTGAGTTTCAGAGAGGTGATATATTCACCAAGCCTTTAGATGAACAGAAGCATCTGTTCTTTTAAGTTCAACTAGGCATGATCAATGGACGAGACTAAGTGTGACTTTATCTGCCTATGTTGAAATCTGTTTGAAGATAGTCGAACGATGATCGAAGATCGTCGAACGGATTAAGCCTATCGTCGACCTCTAGTTAATGATAGCTTATCTGTTTGAAGATCGTCGATCGACGTTCGACCATCGTCGAACAGGTCGAGCTCATAGTCGATCTCTGGATGACGATAGCCTGTTGTTTGAGAAGCCAGAAATAGTCGAACGATTGTCCGACTACTCTGCTTCTGAGCCGATCGTCGAACGACCGTTCGACCATCGAGTCTAGATCTTTTTAATAGACCGACTATATCCGGTCTGATATAAAGCCGATAGTCGACCTAGGTCAAAAGATCTTTTGCTTTATCGTCGACGGAGCGTGCCCTTTCGCATTCTGCTTTCCCGCTTGCGATTTTCTGCCGCTTCGTCCCCTTCGTCTTCTTCCTCCTTCTCACGTTTCTCCAGCGATCCATGGCGGTCTCTCCAGCAGTTCTGGCCGTCGTCAAGTTTGATGCAGGATTTAGCGTGGATTTTGAAGCATTCAGCAGCTGTGATGCAGGAATCGTAGAAGTTCTCCAGCTATGCAGGGATCAAGGATTAGAAAAGTTAATGTCTGCAAGGATTAAGATCAACATTCCAGAAATCAAAGAATGGGCTTTCACGTCGTCTTCCACAGACGAATCGATGACTGGTACCATCGGCGGAGAGGAGGTAATCCTGACTCCGGCCGTTCTATCTGATGTGTTTGGTTTAGTTAATGGTGACGAAGATTATGAGCAAGATGCTCAGGAATTCGGAAGTATGCTTGTTGAGCTGGGACATGCTGAGGGCATTCCCACGAAGCTGCTCAAAGTGAATTTTCCTTTCAAAATCAAGTTTCTGGCTGAGATTGTAGGAAAAGTGCTCCTGGGCAAGCACTCTGCCCACGATAATATAACAAGGCAGCAATTCGCACTCATGTGTGCAATTGTTAATCGGAAAAGGATCAATTGGGCAGCAGTGTTGTTTGATTTAATAAGAAAAAAGAATGGCAAGAAAGAAGTCACCCTAGGAAGGGTTATCGGTATTTTCCTGAAGGAAAGATTCCCCCATCTGCTGAGTTCAACTGCAACAACAATCAACGCCAGCAAGAAGATGGATCCCCATCTGTTCTCAAAGTGGAAGAGAACGTTTGTGAAACCTGCTCCAGCAACATCTGAGGACACAAGGACTGTATCAGTCGCTCCTCACCATGGTGAAGCTGGCTCAGCTCTTCCTTCCTCCTCCTCTGCATTATTGTCTGCCTCAGTTGAAGTTCCATCAACTTCAGCTGAAGTAAGACCTTCTTCCTCTGCTGCTCCAGAAACAACTATGGTTGTTCCTCTTTCCCCTCCAGCCTCTCCTCTACCTACTCATCTGGCTAGGATATCTGCTCCTAGCTTCGATTTGTTAGGATCAGAGAGAATTCCTACTCCTCCTGTATCTCCCGTTCATTCCCCAATTCATTCCCCAATTAACTCTCCTGCTGTATCTCCAGTTCGATCCCCTGTCCACATCATTTCTCATCCCAGCACCTCTACCATATCTGCTGCAGCTCCATCCACTTCTCATCCTTCATCTATTGAAATTTCTCCTGAGATTATCTCCCGCATTATGGAGCTGATTACCCCGTCAATCAAAACCATGATTGAAGAGGCAATCGCTCCCCTTGCAGCCTCCATTGATCTTTTAACTGCCTCCATCAAATCCATTTCAAAATCTGCTGAGCCATCTTCCTCTAGGGGCCTGGTTTCAGTAGCCACTGAAATCAGGCAGGGGGAGATGTTCCATGAAGATGCCTCAGACCATCCTGCCTCCCCTCCAGCCATAAAAGATGCAGTCATGTCTGCCCAGGAAGAATCTGCTCCTGCTGAGATAGAAATAGCTCCAGTTTTGTCTGATAAGGAAATAACAGATGGAATCATGTTGTCTGAATTTGCAGTTAAAGTCTGCCTGGAAGACCTTACCACTCCTGTGATTGCTAGATTCTTAGAAGGAATTATAACTTCATATCTGAATGAATCATGGGAGATGGTCAAATATGAAGGTAACTCATTTATTCGTTTTGTTGATGAGTCGATTAATTTGTTAGCTTGTGAATTCCTGGAAGGAATGATTTCTGTTTATTTAGCAGATCTATATTCATAATTCTACAGATGATATTAGAGAGGATTTATCTGCCCAGATAATAGAAATTGTTTCTGAAGCTGCCCCAAGTATTCCTGATATTCCAGTAGATCTTGAACTAGAATCTTTTCTAGATGATAGAGATGAATCTGAAAATCAAGATAAAGTCAAAGAAGACACTCCCGTTCTGAGTGTGGAAGAGGTTCAAGCAAGAGCTGCCTGGGTTTTAAGAGTACAGTCGTTAGAAGAGAAAGAAAAGGAATTGCTAGTTGAAAAGTCAACCATCTGGGATGACTCTCCAGGGTTGGACTTAGATTCCCTTCTGGCTCTGGATGCCATGGAAGAGGAAAGAGAAAAATTTGCTCTTAAGCTTAAAGAAAAGGCTGTTTCAGAAGCCTATGATCCATATGAAAATCCTCCATCATCTCCCTCTGATGATGAGGATGATTCTGATGTTTCTGAGAAGTCAAAGAAAAAGAAAGCTGCTTTAAAGAAAAGGAAAGCTCCTGCTCCTCCTCCTCCAAGTAAAGATAATGACATTCCCTATTATATTCTGAAGGGCATTGACCCTAAATCCAAGGATTTTCAGCACTAGATGTGGTTTTCAAAGAATCAGCAGAAAGAAAGAAAAAGGACTAAGAGGTATGACAGCCCTGTCTCAAGATGGACTCCCAGAGGTCCTCCTCCTCCTCCTCCAGGTGCAGGAGCCTCTGGGAACCTATCAGCTAATCCTGCTGCCTCTTCTGGAAGATCTGCTTCTTTTCAGCCCCAGCCAAGACAAAGTTATCATAGCTCGCAAGGCAAATCGCTTTCTGATTCTCAAAGACAAATGAAGGAGACTGTGGTTCAAAGACCAACCTTTTCCCCACCTCCTTCTCCAAAGAAGAGAGTTTCATCTCCATCTCCAGTTCAGTCTTAGGAAATTGTTTCAAAAGGTAAATAGTTTACTTTGCTCTAAAATTTCTAGCAAGAATCTGTTGCTAAGTATTCTCTAATATCTTATCTAGATAAAGTATCTGAGGCTGCTCCTCCTGAGCCTGTTTATGAAAATCCTGAGCTTGATCCTAATTTTAGGATGGCTCGTTTCCAAGAACTAGTAGGAGCAGCTCAAATTAGAAAAGCTAGAGCCGAAGGAAAAGATACGACAGGTTTAACTACCATGTCTGTTTACAGAAAGAAAGAGCTTGAAAAGTTCCAGGTTAATCCTGAGGTTTTTGACCCATCCAAATACATGGAAAAGCATCCGGAAGCAGTAGTCCCAAGATCTACAGAGCTGAAGATCATTGGTGCGCAGGACCTGAAATTGTCAAAGAAAGAATCAGATGATCCGTTAAGGAAAATATCTTTTGTTTCTAGCTCCTCTGTATCTAAGCCTGACTCTGTTGATCCATAGTTTAATTAACTGCTGTGCTATATTTGCTTATCTGTTTGATAATCTGCTAGTCTATTTCCTGTATTATTTTAGTGTTCTATAGCTAGCTGTTTGTTTTAGTTTTTGAGAGACTTAACTCAAATAGGGGGAGATTGTTGGTACCCTAGTTTGATTTGAGTTTAGTCCTCTCCTTTGTGCTCCTTGACCCAAGAAATATCTATGGTCAATGGTTAGAAGTCTAGTTGTAGAGTCCTCACTTTTCCAGATTGAGAATTTGGTTAAGTAGGTTTTTCGTTCGACTATAGTCGAACGCCGCTCGACTATCGTCTATCGGCTGATCGACGATCGTCTATCAGTTGGTCGACGCTTTGTCTGCGCTGATAGTTCGACTATCTGTTGATAGGTCGACTATCTGTTCTGCGCTGATAGTTCGACTATCTGTTGATAGGTCGACTATCTGTTCTGCGCTGATAGTTCGACTATCTGTTGATAGGTCGACTATCTGTTCTGCGCTGATAGTTCGACTATCTGTTGATAGGTCGACTATCTGTTCTGCGCTGATAGTTCGACTATCTGTTGATAGGTCGACTATTTGTTCTGCGCTGACAGGTCAACTATCTGTTGATAGGTCGACTATCTGTTTTCTGAGGTAGATCGACTATCTGCTTGATAGGTCGACTATCTGCTTGCGCTTGATAGTTCGACTATCTGTCCTGATAGATCGACTATCTGATAGTTCGACTATCTGTTCTGATAGGTCGACTATCTGCCGAGGTAGTTCGACTATCTTCTTCGATAGGTCGACTATCTGGATCGTTCGACTATCTGCCCGATAGATCGACGATCTCCGTGCGTCGGTCGACGATCTCCGAAGGTCGTTCGACGCTTTCTGCCTGCCTTTATATTTTGTATTTATTTATTATATTTAATTAATTAATACATTTTCTGGCACATTATTTTAAGCTGTATGATAAAGTTTCCAGGCAATATTTGCTCCATCTCTTTTGCCTGAGTCAAATCTTTTTAAGATAAAGTTGTTTGTCTTATTAGCTGTCTTTGTAAATTACTTTATCTGCTGACAGCCCTTTATAGCCGTTAGACTGAAAAGTCTTCTTCTTTGCTATAAAGAGATTATTTCTGATGTGACTTTATTTAGTCCTTTGTTATTTGATTTGGTCCTGCAGCTTCTTAGAAAAAGGGTTATTCCTTTTATAGAATGTTTTGCTGCAGAGATGTTTCTGTCTTCTTGATATTTACAGCCCAGGTCTCAAGGCTCAGAAGAAGACAAATAATTCAAATGGAAGAGAGCCGTTGCTTGCTGCTATTATATAAAGAACCCTTTGAAGAAGGATTCAAGCTAGCTAATAACTAACCAGTTATTCATTCAAGCCTTCAAGCTTTCTGCTCTCAGCAAACTCCATCTAACTGAGAAGTGTTAAGATCTTCATCTCTTCTTCAACCTGAGTTCTCCTGCTTTCAGGAAGTTCAAACTCAGAGATCCTTTGAAGAAGAAGAAGAAGAAGATAGCTGCTTGAAGAGATTTAATTTTGTTATTTATTTTCTTCCTGTAGTTTTTCCTTCAGAACTTTCTGAAGAGTTTTCTGCACTGAAGCAAGACTTCACCTGGACATCTTTGAGCCAGGGGGAGCCTTGATTCTTTAGAGCATTCTAGCTCAGTGCAAGTTTTTGTGCTTCTCTAATCTATTGTAAAATAGAGAAGACATCTTAACCTTCTTCCCCCTCCTGTACAGGGTTATTACTCCCTTCAAAAGTATCCCTTGGTGGCAGGGCACCTGATCAAAAACCTGTGCTTGGTTTTTAGACACCTGATCAAAAGTCTAAAGGGTCTCTGAATCTACCTGAAGCAGATTCTGTTGGTGGCAGGGCACCTGATCAAAAACCTGAGTGGATTCCTACCGTGTGGGTAGAAGAGTGGACGTACCCAAGTTGTTTGGGGAACCACTATAAATTTCCTTGTGTCGTCTGGATTCCATTGTTTAATTCCTGTATTGTGGCTGTGATTAGATATAACTAGGGTGCTAGTTGCTGATTAGGTTTTTCCAAGCCTTAACTGTAATTACAGTTAGCTTGAGTTTGTGCACTCCACTTGTGTTAGGCTCTAGGGTTAAATTTATATCTATAATCTTTCATTCCGCACTTCACTCCAAGGGAGTTGGGTAGACCATTAAGTTTTGTCTAGTGCAAAATTTGATAACTCTATTCACCCCCCCTCTAGAGTAGTATCTATCCCTTCACTTTCACGCTGGTTGACTCAGCTGTCGGTTTCCCTGTAATGAGTTTTCTGGATGCTTTTTCAGGTTATCACCAAATTAGAATGCACCCTCCCGACGTCAAAGATGTCTCGTTCGTCACGGGGGAAGGATATTATTGCTATAAAATGATGCCCTTCGGGCTAAAGAATGCGGGGGCTACCTACCAGAAAATGATGGACATGGTCTTCCGAGAACAGAAGGGAAGAAACTTGGAGGTGTACGTGGACGACCTCATGATAAAAAGTCTGGATGTCGATTCCCACCTCCGGGACTTGGAGGAGACTTTCGCTACTCTCCGCAAATATAAGATGAGGTTGAACCCCCTGAAATGCACCTTCGGGGCAAGCAGGGGGAAGTTCCTGGGACATCTCCTCACCCCAGCCGGTGTGGAGCCTAATCCGGATAATGTAAGGGCAATCGTGGAACTACGGTCACCGCGAAATACTAAGGAGGTACAGCAGTTGACAGGGAAGTTGGCAGGGTTGAGCAGGTTCCTCTCCCGGGCCGGGGAAAGGTGCTCCTCGTTTTTCAAAACCTTGAGAGGGGATCGGAAGTTTGAATGGACCTCAGAGTGCGAGGAGGCATTCCAGGCCTTAAAGAAACAGCTGACTCAGGCTCCCCTGCTCCAAGGGCCCAAAGGGGGGGAGGACCTATTTTTGTACTTGGTGGTCGGGGCGGAGGCCTTGAGCTCAGTTTTAGTTCGGGAAGAGGGGAAGAAGCAACTCCCCATTTATTATGTGAGTCGGGTATTGAGAAAGGCCAAGCTTCGGTATCCTATCTTAGAAAAGTTGGCCTTCGCCTTGATCATCTCGGCCTGGAGGCTCCGACCCTATTTTCAGGCACACTCGATCCGAGTGGTGACTGACCACCCCCTCCGCAGCATCTTTGAGGGGGTGGAGCATTCAGGTAGGTTGGCCAAATGGTCGGTGGAACTGAGCGAGTTCAACATCTCCTTTACTCCCCGTTTCTCGATCAAGGCCCAAGCTATGGCGGATTTCTTAGCAGATTATGTGGTTGAGGTGGCGGAGGAGCAACTCACTCGTCCGGTCCCTTGGAAAGTCGTGGTGGATGGAGCCTCGGGGAGACATTCTTTGGGGGTTGGGGTCATCTTGGAAAGCCCCCAGGGGACAAGAATCGAACAAACCGTGGTAGTGCATTTCCCTATCACCAATAATCAGGCCTAATACGAAGCTGTAATCGTAGGTCTGCGCCTGGCAAGGGAGTTAGGGGTGCATGACGTGGAGGTCCTCACTGACTCCATGGTGGTGGCTTCCCAGATCAATGGGGAGATTGAGGTAAGGGATCCCACCCTGCAGCTCTATCTGACAAAGGCAAAGAGAATTATAGGGACCTTCCAGACCTTCTCCATCAAGCACGTGTCTCGAGAGGAAAATGAGCAGGCAGACCAGCTGGCAAAACACGGCCCCAGGGTGGGGGGTACCATCACAGATCTCTTCCGACCTTCCATCGAGGAGGGGGAACTAATGGTGGTAGAGCAGCATCCCTCATGGATGGACCCCTTCGTCACCTTTCTGTCCACAGGAGTGTACCCGGAGGGGATGGATCTTAGAGGGCTCAAGCACAAGGCAGCATACTACCTCCTGCGCGAGGGGGAGTTATACCGCAAGACCCTCTCGGGAATGCTGGCTCGTTGCGTGGCCGAAAGGGAGGTGCATAAAATTTTGGAGGTCCATTCCGGCAAGTGCGGAAGTCACTCGGGGAGCCAGACCTTGGAAGGGAGGATCATCAGGCAAGGGTACTTCTGGCCTACCCTCGGTCAAGATACAGCCGAATTCGTAAAAAAATGTCATAAGTGCCAGCTCTATGCTCCACTCCAGTTACGGCCGGCTCAGAGACTAAGGAGCATCATGGCACCATGGCCCTTCGCCATATGGGGTTTGGATCTCGTAGGGCCTTTCCCTCAGGCCAGTGGGCAGAGAAGGTTTTTTCTGGTCATGATCAATTATTTCTCTAAGTGGCTGGAGGTGAAGGCTCTTGCCAAGGTAACCTCCCAAGTGATCAGGAATTTTATCTGGAGGGAGATCATCTGCAGGCACGGGCTACCACAGGCAATCATCACGGACAACGGACCTCAGTTCGCCAGCACGGAGTTCATTCGCTTTTGCGAACAACTGGAAATTGACCTTCGATTCGTCTCTGTCCACCGCCCCAGGAGCAACGAGCAGGTGGAGGCGGCCAACAAAATAATCGTGAACCTTTTGAAAAAGAAAGTGGAAAATCTGAGGGGGAGCTGGGTGGAGCAACTCCCTTCGGTCCTCTAGGCCCTTAGGACCACCCCCAATACGGCCACGGGAGAGACGCCCTTTAAGCTTTCTCATGGCTGCAAAGCCGTTCTACCCGTCGAGTTCGAGGTCCGGACACCCCGGGTCACCGAGGCGGAGGATGCAAGGGAAGAGTGGAGATCAGAAAATGAGGAGGAGCTCCGACTCTCCCTTGATATGGTCGAGGAGTTGCGTGACTTGTCCACCGTTAGACAGGAGGAGGTCAAGCAGAGGATGGCCTAGTACTTCAACAAGCACGTCCGGGTCAAGCAGTTCGCGGAAGGAGACCTTATCTTGAAAAAAGTGGATGCGGCAGGGAGATCGGCCGCTGTGGGAAAACTCCATCCCAATTGGGAGGGCCCCTACATTGTATAGGAGGTCTTAAAATCAGGGGGGTATCGCCTCAAGGATGTAAAAGGGGATACCCTCAGCCACACTTGGAATGGCGATGATCTGAAACGTTTTTACCCTTGAAAATATTGTAAGTACTTTTATTCCATGAATGAAAATGAATCGCATTATCATATCTTGTGCTTTTGCAAAACTATGATGGCAGGAGGGCTCGTGATTCAAAGCCCCAATAGAAAAATGTTTCTAAGTCTTTTTGCTCTGGGGTTAGGTCTCGTCACTCCCCTGCCAGGCTTCCATCTAGCTGGCACGGCTGAGTCTCGATGGACATCACTATGACACTGGGGCTGAGCCCGGAGGATGTTCAACACCCGCCCTCAGGATTTCACCTAGCTGATTGGACCGGTGGTAGCACCCGGGATAGGCGAATGTTTCTAAGTCTTCTCTCTCTGGGGTTAGGTCTCGTCACTCCCGTGTTAGGCTTCCACCTAGCTGGCACGGCTGAGTCTCGATGGACATCGCTATGACCCTGGGGCTGAGCCTGGAGGATGTTTAACACCCGCCCTCAGGCTCTCACCTAGCTGACTGGCCCGGTGGTAGCACCTGGGATAGGCGAATGTTTCTAAGTCTTCTCGCTCTGGGGTTAGGTCTCGTCACTCCCCCGCCAGGCTTCCACCTAGCTAGCACGGCTGAGTCTCGATGGACATCGCTATGACCCTGGGGCTGAGCTCGGAGGATGTTCAACACCCGCCCTCAGGCTCTCACCTAGCTGACTGGCCCAGTGGTAGCACCCGGGATAGGCGAATGTTTCTAAGTCTTCTCGCTCTGGGGTTAGGTCTCGTCACTCCCCTGCCAGGCTTCCACCTAGCTGGCACGGCTGTGTCTCGATGGACATCGCTATGACCCTGGGGCTGAGCCCGGAGGATGTTCAACACCCGCCCTCAGGCTTTACCCTAACTGACTGGCCCGGTGGTAGCACCCGGGATAGGCGAATGTTTCTAAGTCTTCTCGCTCTAGGGTTAGGTCTCGTCACTCCCCTGACAGGCTTCTACCTAGCTGGCACGGCTGAGTCTCGATGGACATCGCTATGACCCTGGGGCTGAGCCCGGAGGATGTTCAACACCCTCCCTCAGGCTTTCACCTAGCTGACTTGTTCGGTGGTAGCACCCGGGATAGGCGAATGTTTCTAAGTCTTCTCGCTCTGGGGGTAGGTCTCGTCACTCCCCTGCCAGTCTTCCACCTAGCTGGCACGGCTGAGTCTCGATGGACATCATTATGACCCTGGGGCTGAGCCCGGAGGATGTTCAACACCCGCCCTCAGGCTTTCACCTAGCTGACTGGCCCGTTGGTAGTACCCGGGATAGGCGAATGTTTCTAAGTCTTCTCGCTCTGGGGTTAGGTCTCGTCACTCCCCTGCCAGGCTTCCTCCTAGCTGGCACGGCTGAGTCTTGATGGACATCGCTATGACCCTGGGGCTGAGCCCGGAGGATGTTCAACACCCGCCCTCAGGCTTTCACCTAGCTGACTGGCCTGGTGGTAGCACCCGGGATAGGCGAATGTTTCTAAGTCTTCTCGCTCTGGGGTTAGGTCTCGTCACTCCCCTGCCAGGCTTCCACCTAGCTGGCACGGCTGAGTCTCGACGGACATCGCTATGACCCTGGGGTTGAGACTAGAGGATGTTCAACACCCGCCCTCAGGCTCTCACCTAGCTGACTGGCCCGGTGGTAGCACCCGGGATAGGCAAATGTTTCTAAGTCTTCTCGCTTTGGGGTTAGGTCTCGTCACTCCCCTGTCAGGCTTCCACCTAGTTGGCACGGCTGAGTCTCAATGGACATTGCTATGACCCTTGGGTTGAGCCCGGAGGATGTTCAACACCTGCCCTCAGGATCTCACCTAGCTGACTGGCCCGGTGGTAGCACCCGTGATAGGCGAATGTTTCTAAGTCTTCTCGCTCTAGGGTTAGGTCTCGTCACTCCCCTGCCAGGCTTCCACCTAGCTGGCACGGCTGAGTCTCGATGGACATCGCTATGACCCTGGGGTTGAGCCCGGAGGATGTTCAACACCCGCCCTCAGGCTCTCACCTAGCTGACTGGCCCGGTGGTAGCACCCGTGATAGGCGAATGTTTCTAAGTCTTCTCGCTATGGGGTTAGGTCTCGTCACTCCCCTGCCAAACTTCCATCTAGCTGGCACAGTTGAGTCTCGATGGACATCGCTATGACCCTGGGGCTAAGCCCGGAGGATGTTCAACACCCGCCCTCAGGCTCTCACCTAGCTGACTGGCCCGGTGGTAGTACCCGGGATAGGCGAATGTTTCTAAGTCTTCTCGCTCTGGGGTTAGGTCTCGTCACTCCCCTGCTAGGCTTCCACCTAGCTGGCACGGCTGAGTCTCGATGGACATAGCTATGACCCTGGGGTTGAGCCCGGAGGATGTTCAACACCCGCCCTCAGGCTTTCACCTAGCTGACTAGCCCGGTGGTAGCATCGGGGATAGGCAAATGTTTCTAAGTCTTCTCGCTCTGGGGTTAGGTCTCGTCACTCCCTGTCAGGCTTCCACCTAGCTAGCACGGCTGAGTCTCGATGGACATTGTTATGACCCTTGGGCTGAGCCCGGAGGATGTTCAACACCCGCCCTCAGGCTTTCACCTAGCTGACTGGCCCGGTGGTAGCACCTGGGATAGGCGAATGTTTCTAAGTCTTCTCGCTCTGGGGGTTGGTCTCATCACTCCCCTGCCAGGCTTCCACCTATCTGGTGTGGCTGAGTCTCGATCGACATCGCTATGACCCTGGGGCTGAGCCCGGAGGATGTTCAACACCCGCCCTCAGGCTTTCACCTAGCTGAATGATCCGATGGTAGCACCCGGGATAGGCAAATGTTTCTAAGTCTTCTTGCTCTGGGGTTAGGTCTCGTCACTCCCCTGCCAGGCTTCCACCTAGCTGGCACGGCTGAGTCTCGATGGACATCGCTATGACCCTAGGGCTGAGCCCGGAGGATGTTCTACACCCGCCCTCAGGCTTTCACCTAGCTGACTGGCCCGGTGGTAGCACCCGGGATAGGCGAATGCTCCTAAGTCTTCTCGCTCTGGGGTTAGGTCTCGTCACTCCCTTGCCAGGCTTCCACCTAGCTGGCACGGCTGAGTCTCGATTGACATTGCTATGACCCTGGGGCTGAGCCCGGAGGATGTTCAACACCCGCCCTTAGGCTTTCACCTAGCTGACTGGCCCGGTGGTAGCCCCCGGGATAGGCGAATGCTCCTAAGTCTTCTCGCTCTGGGGTTAGGTCTCGTCGCTCCCCTGCCAGGTTTCCACCTATTTGGCACGACTGAGTGGGTCTGAGGAAAGCCCCAGGGGCGAGCTCGCCAGCCAAGACGGCGAGTTTGGGATATTCTGCCTCCCCCCAGCTCACTACCAAGGAGGTCCTGGTCACATCTCGGACTCAGGGGAGAGGGGGGCAGTTCCCTCAAGCGAGTCTGACCTCGCCGCAAGCACAAGTAACATCAGCGACTCTAGCTATGGTCGGCATCTAGAGTCTCGCCGCAAGCGCTCGTCCTAGCTCAAAGACAACCTACAGAGAGGGTCAGACTCGGCAGGATCGCCTAAAGGGATATCGCGCGCAGAGTTACAATGTCGCAAGCAAGCTTAAAAAGAAGGTAGAAAAATTGTGCGAAAATTGTTTGTTTTACTATTATGATTACAAGATAAGTCTTGCCTCGGCAAGATACAAAACAGAAGAAAACAAAGATTGAGGAGCCCAGTCAGCTCTCGTCCTCCTCCCCTGCGTGGCGATCCTCCTCGCCGCCGAGCTGAGTATCCTTCTGTCCCACCCCTGCGAAGAGCGAGTCAAAGGTGTCTTCTTTCTCGCTGATCGGGCTGGGTGGGAACAAGGTCGGCAGGAGATCCCGGACGGTAACTCCTTCGCAGCCTTCCGCCAAAATCCCCGTCCCCCGCATGGCCTTTAGGAGGCACTCGGCAGAATCAATGGAGTTGACTCGCAGCCGCTCTACGATGTAAGCCTCGCCAAAGATCCGAGGCCTCTTGTAGGGGAAGGGTGGCTCGCTAGCGCCTGGGGGAATGAGAGCTTCAGCCTGGCGGAGGACCTCGCCGTGGAGCTCCTTATTCTTCTCCTTCAAACCTGCCGCCTCCATCCTCAGCTGAGCAGCAACAACCTCCTGCTCGCAAGAGTGTGTCCTCTGCTCGGCAAGCTAGGTCTCCCGCTCGGCAAGCTGACCTTACAGTTGAGCCACCTCGCCTCACAGCGCGTCGGCGGCTTCGGCATCCTGTGGGACTAGAGTTCAGGACAAGCACAAGAATAATCCTAAGTAAGATGGGCAGAGATATCCAGTGATTACCAAGCCACCGACAGATTTTGCGAGTAGAGCGTCGGTAAGGCCGAACCGCCTTTCCGCTTCGGCCGTGCTCTCCTTCACTAGGTCGTGCTCCTGCTCGGCAGTCAGCAAGGCGTTGCTGAGCTGGAAGCCGCGATGGACCATCATGTGGTGAAGCTCGAAGGCACGCAGGTGGGCCTGCAACCCCTCATGGCCGAGCTGGCGGGGGTCAGCTGCTTATACGACTCGGCACTGTCACAGTCGTAGAGGCCGAAGCCGAAGGTGAAGGCGTGGCCAGTGGGAGGCCGGCGAGCTCCCCAGGAGGGGGCACGAGTAGAAACAGAGACTCGGTGGGCCCCCTCATCCCATTTCAGGATAGGCTTGTCTGCCGCATCCTTGCTCCTTCCTCCCTTGCCGAAGTGGTGGTGATCCTTCGGCAGGCCGGGCTCGCGAAGGACGACCCCCTCGGCAGAATCTGAGGAGGAAGGACCATCCTTCTTCTTCTTCTCCCTTTGGGGGGAGGATGCTTCTTTCAGCGGACTCATCGGGGGCTCGTCGGAGGAAACCTCCGGCGAGCTCATGAATTTGGCGGGCGACGAAGGGAGATGCAGCCGCCCGCGCGAGACCACCTTGGCCTTTTTCTTCTTCGGGGCTGAGGGATCTGGGCGCGAGCTTGGCCCCCCCGGTCTCCAAGCGCTTCTTGCTAAGGGATTGGCCCCGCGCTTGTTCGTCTCGGCAGGCGTCCGCCGCTGCCCGGGCCCGCTCCAGAGGATTAGAGAATATCCTCGGGTCGGCAAACGGCGGTTGCTCTGGCAAAAGCCGCTCCCCTGCAGAAAAGAAAAAAAAAAGGGGGGCTTGATCAGAAAGGTTGAAGGTTCACCTTGATAGAGTTCGCGAGAAGACAGGGCGAGGTATACCTTCACCAGGGAGAACGGGTTGAAGCGAGTCGAGGCCGTGGCGGAGGTAAGCAACCTCGAAGTCCTTGTGAAGGAAAAATTTGTGGAGGTCGGCGTCGCCGCCGAACAGGGAAGGAGGACGGCAGATGTCCTCGCTTTTCTACAGAGGCCAGAAGGGGATGTTGCCGAGCTCGCCCTTGATAAAGACGAGCCGGGTCATCCAATTATGGTTCTTGTTCGCGAGTTCGCGAACCTTGATGAGGGATCCGCCGAAGTAGGTGACCCCATCGGGGGTGGCCTTGTAGGAGAACAGCTTACGGAAGACCATGAGATTGAACTCGATCCGCTCTCGGCGGAGAAAGCAGGCGAACGCCACCATTATGGCGATGGCGTTAGAGTTCAGCTGCGCGGGCACCGTGCCATAATACTTCAGAATTTGTCGGATCTCTGGCCAGAGGGGGAGGCGCAGCCCCACCTCAAAGTGCGAGATGGGGAAGGCGAGCTCACCCTCAGGGAAAGAGTTGATAGCTTCGTGCTCGGCAGGCTTCCGAGCCTGAAATCCGGGAGGGACGAACTCAGCCATGAACTCGGCGAGCTCCTCTTCTATTATGTGCCCCTCAAAGAAGCAGTGGTCGATGAAGTGTCGGGCGCACTTGGATCGGCCATCCGCGTCAGGGTTGGTTTTCACCATTCTAGCAAATGAAGGAAAAGCTCGAGCTCGGGGTGACGGAGGGGAGGTAAGGGTTCAGAAGCAATAAAGGCGTATCCAGGGGGTAGGTGAGAGGGCCTATTTATAGAAAAAGAAAGTAAGGCAGGAAAGGGCGAGGGCGAGCCGATCGATCCGCCCAACCCTTCCACTCCGCCTCGCTGCCCTCTGCTCACCAAGACCCGCGAGCTAGCCCGGTCCCAGAAGGAGGAATTCGAAAGGACGCTTATCAGGATATCGAAAACACATCTTCATATATATACGAAGTCACATAAAATTTGTTTAAATTATTACAGACAGTTGAGTTATTCATAGCAGGGAAAAGTAGAGGCGCGAGGACCACGCGAGGGAGAGCGCGAGCACCGGTCGGCCGACAGAGGAGCCGTCTTATTCTCCCCGGTCTCGCCGGTCCGCCGTCGCAGATCGCCGCTCGTGGAGCTCGCGAAGCCGCCCCATATTCCTATTCACCACCCGCAGGTTCTCGTCAATCTCATCCATCAGAACTAAGGAAGATGCCTCCTCGAATGCCAAGCTGACCCCCGCCTCGTCTGCAAGCCGCGAGCACTCCCACTGCAGCCTATTGTTGTCCTTCCGCAGGTCGTGGAGCTCGCGCACGAGCTTCTTGAGAACCTTCTGCTCCCGTTTTGCACACTCGGGGCTGCTCAGTTCGGGGTCCAGGAAGGCGTCCAGGGTGCGTGGAGAGAGGAGAGGCGAGTAAGGGGGTCGATCCACGGACTCGCCATCTTCAGTCCGACCGAGAAGGTCTACATAAAGAATCGAAACAGTTTGAAGAGCGGGCACCACCAGAGCAGGAAAGTATAGAGCTAAAGACTTACCGCGCGATCCTGGCTCCTCAGGGTTGACACGAGGAGAGAAGTGGCGCAGGTCCTTGCCACGACCATGCATTAATTCCTGATGGATGGGTTGATAGCCGGGGATGGGGATATTCCCGGCGCCTCCCCCCGCGAGTACAGAACCAGGGGACGGTTGCCGAGAAGGGGGACGACTCGACGATGCCAGTTTCTGCGAATCCGGCTCCTTGACCTCGGACTCCTGTTTTGGCGAGCTGTCAGGAATGCTTTTGACCCGCGGGGTGGACGCCTCGCCACTATTCTCCCGGCTGGAAGAAAGCTCCACGAGGTCTTTTGTAGGAGAATCAAGAGTCGGCTGGTTGGAGGAGCCAGCCCCGCTCCCCAAGGCCGCTGAAAAATCGGCTAGAATGGGCTCGGCCCCCGGAGGAAAGGATTTCGCCCGCTTAGCCGAGCTAAAATCAATGAAGCGACGAGCAGGGACCTCTAGGCTGGTCAGGCCCACAGCTTGAGCGGCGATCTCATCGCGAGTGCGTGCGAGCCGCTCTAGGACTTCCTTGGGAAGCGACATCTTAGCAGGATTCCAGGAATGGCAAGGGTCAGTCAAATGCGTAGGGGTATATATATATAGCTGCCTGTGGGGCCTACCAGAAGATTCTTCCTTCAGCGCATGCCCCCCTCTCGCCGGATCCTGCGGGGTTGGATGTATCTTTCCGAGCTTGTCCCAACCTCGCAAAGAGCAGGGATTGTGTACAACCCCGTATCCGTTGAGTGGGTCCACGAAGGCCAGACCAACCGGTCCAGACCGCCTCACGGCCGGGCAGGGTTCACCGTCGAGCTCAAGCTCGGCAAATCGTCGTACCGAGCCCAAAGATCGTCGTACTGAGCTCGGAGATCGTCGGGCCGAGCTTAGAGTTTTTCCAGCCGAGCCCGCACTCGCCAAACCGGAGTTGCTCGCCAGGCAAGCTCGCACTCGCCATTGGCCGAGCAGAATCGGCGAGTTCCAGCCCCATCGGGTTCTCGCCGCCCTGGATGAGCAGGGGATCCAGTGGCCATCCCGCCCCAGGTGGTCTCCCCCTGGCCCCTCATAACAACGGAGTTTTGCTGTTGGCAGACAAGCCCAAGGGGGTTTTCAGTAATTTCAGACCAGCAGAGGTAGGCTATTTGCAGGCCATTGTCAGTTCTCTATAAATAGGACCCAAGGGGTACCTCAGAAAGGGATGCTTACTAATTTTCAGGTCTCCTAGCGCTTTCTGAGGTACCTTAGCCCGACAATTGGCTAAGGAGGGGATGCGCTCTAAGATCTTCCGGGTGTGTGGTGGGACCTCCGCGCCGGGCCCTTGGTCTAGTCCTTTGTTCTTCACTTTCTTGTCGTTTTCTTGCAGGAGCAGAGTAAGTGCGTGACCACCCCTTCCCCCAAGGGTCGAACTCCACAAGGACCGGTTTTACAGTTTCAACAGTTGTATCCCTGTTATTCTTGCATTTAGAATCCGGATTCGAAGTACGGAATAGGCATGATGTGTAAAGCCGATTCGGAAAGGTTGGTCTGGGTTGGTGATGATTATTTTGTATGTCGTAGAATACTCCATTGTAAGCGTGTAAATTTTGGAGTCGCAGGGTGTGTAGGTTGCTGCTGAGAGAGTATTAGAAAAGGACTCTATGAAAACATCTGTTTGGAGGGAAAAAATCAAAAGTCTGTACCCTATTGCATGGCGGTAGTGCTGCCGCCGGCGGTAGCTCCCAATGAGCATTGTTCTGTGAGGCCTGTCTCTTAGAGACCTGGGGGCCTTTGTTTTGTGTGGTTTTTCTCTTGAATACCTGGGGTCCATTGTGTTGGGATGAGAGCCTGAGGGGCCCAGCTTAGGCAACCGTGAGTGCTAGACTTGGATCATAACTGAGTTATGTATCGTACGGATGAGAAAGGTGAGGCTATCCCGTATCGCGACCTATTGCGCTCGATGATTTGAGCACAGAGAAAGAGCTTAACTGTACCCAACCTTATGTCGATCGACTTGGAGTGAGTTATTGAGTGGTTCACGGGGAACACCTTGACTTTGTCGTAGCCATAGGGAAGAGTCTTTGGCTTTGGCCCAGAAAGACTAGAGAATGCTCAAACGATGCTGAACATTGCTGAAAATAGAGGTGTGACCCTTTAAGGTCCGGTGCACCGAGAATGTGCACTGAGAGAACGGGGCATTTGGACGGCAGCGTCAATGTTTGTGGTGAATGGTGCTTAAGTTACACATTCTGATTGCCAATATATATCTATGTTAAATGCCTGCGGAGAATGAGCGAGTGAACCATGACCGACCTCTTCCTCCCTTCCATTGAAGAGGGGGGCTGATGGAAGTAGATCAATGTCCCTCCTAGATGTACCCCTTCACAACCTTCCTATCCACTGGAGAGTTCCTGGTAGGCCTGGACAAGAAATTCTTCAAGTATAAGTCAGCGTACTACTTGATGCGCGATGGGAAGCTATATATGAAGACACTCTTGGGGATCCTAGCACACTGTGTGGCTGAAGAGGAGGTCCCGAGGATCTTGAAGGAAATTCACTCTGGGGAGTGCGGGAGTCACTCAGGGAACCGGACCCTGGAGGGAAGGATAGTAAGGCAAGGGTACTTCTGGAAGACCTTGGTACAGGATGCCACCGAGTTCGCAAAAAAGTGATAGAAGTTCTAGTTGTTCGCCCCTCTCCAACTGCTACCAGCTAAGAGGCTAAGAAGCATTATTTCCCCTTGGCCCTTCACTATATGGGGAATGGATCTTGTTGGACCCTTCCCCCAGGCCAGCGGGTAGAGGAGATTCCTGCTGGTCATGATCAACTATTTTTCTAACTGGTTGGTGGTTAAGGCATTGGCCAAGGTGACCTCCCAGGTAATCCAGAACTTTGTGTGGGGGGGAATAATTTGTCGGCACAGGTTGCCTCAGGCCATTATCACAGAAAATGGGCCACAATTTGCTAGCACGGAGTTCATCCGTTTCTGTGGCCAGCTAGAGATTGATCTTCGATTCACGTTGGTCCATCACCCAAGGAGCAACAGGAAGGTGGAGGTGGCGAACAAGATCATTGTGAACTTGTTGAAAAAGAAGGTGGAAAATCTGAAGGGGAGCTAGGTGGAGCAACTCCCTTCAGTCTTCTAGGCCCTGAGAACCACTCATAACATGGCCACAGGGGAGACCCCCTTCAAGCTCTCATATGGCTGCAAAGCCGTGCTTCCAATAGAATTCGAGGTCCGGACACCAAAGATAGTAGAAGCAGAGGAGGGAAGCGAAGAGTGGAGGGCTGAGAATTAAGATGAGTTGTGGCTCTCCCTGGATATGGTGGAGGAGGTGTGCGACCTATCAGCTATTCGGCAAGAGTAGGTCAAGCAACGGATGACCAAGTACTTCGATAAGCACGTTAGGATTAAGCAATTCGCAAAAGGGGACCTAATCTTGAAGAAGGTCGATGTTGCCAGAAGGTCAGCAGTTGTTTGCAAGTTATATCCCAATTGGGAGGGTCCCTATGTAATAAAAGAGGTGTTGAATTCGGGGGGTTACCATCTCCAAAATGTGGAAGGGGAACCCCTCAGTCATCCCTGGAGAGGTGATGACTTGAAGCGCTTCTACCCGTGAAAGTAATAAGTCCCATCTCTTTTTACATTCTTATTTCTTATTGAAGACTTACTTGCTCAATAGGAAGAATATGGATGATGGTGATTGCTTATGGCTCACACCAGTTGAAAGTGCACAAACGAAATGATCCAGGAGTTGGAAGCGTTAGATATTTCTTGTGTTGACAAGAATTCCATATCCGATGCATGCTTGAACTGGACGGAGGTACAGTATGACCTTACAACAGAGTTCGACGAGCAACGGAGCTTGATGAAAGTCTCCAACTCTATGCAAAGGATGGGTCAGATGGCCAATTCTCCTGGGATGATGGCTTGTTACGAAAAGATGGCCGATTGTGCATCCCAAGTGTGGATAAATTGAGAGAAGAGTTGATGTATGAAGCTCACTTTGGAAAGTACTCAATTCACCCTAGGAGCACAAAGATGTACAAGGATATGAAGAAATTATTCTGGTGTCCAGGACTAAAGAAAGACATAGCACGTTATGTGGCTAAGTGTCAAACTTGTGCGTTGGTCAAAGCGGAATGTCAGAAGCCTGGCGGTTTCCTGAAGTCGTTTCCTATTCCGGTGTGGAAGTTTGAAGATATCTCAATGGATTTTGTGCACAGACTACCGAGATCTCAATGCGGGAATGATTCAATTTGGGTGATTGTAGACTGATTGACAAAAGTGGCTCACTTCCTACCAAATAAGAGGGACGATTCAGTGGAAACCTTGGCAAAGATCTATTTGGAGCATGTTGGTACCCTAGGTTTTGATTTGAGTTCAGTCCTCTCTTTCTGTCTCTTGACCCAAGATTTATCTATGGTCAAAGGTTAGTTGATAGGTTAGATTCTCTAGTTGTGTAGAATTGCTTTTCCAGATGAATATTTGGTTAAGTAGTTTTTCATTCGACTATAGTCGAACGTCGCTCGACTATCGTCTATCGGCTGATCGACGATCGTCTATCAGTTGGTCGATGTTCTGTCTGCGTTGGTAGGTCGACTATCTGTTGATAGGTCGACTATCTGTCGTCTTTGATAGTTCGACTATCTGTCCTGATAGTTCAACTATCTGATAGCTCGACTATCTGTTGATAGATCGACTATCTGTGTTGCTTTCATAGTTCGACTATCTGTTGATAGGTCGACTATCTGTATTTCTTTGATAGTTCGACTATCTGCTTGGATAGTTCAACTATCTGATAGTTCGACTATCTGTTGATAGGTCGACTATCTATTTTGTTTGATAGGTCGACTATCTGTTGATAGTTCGACTATCTGTTTTCTGTGATAGGTCGACTATTTGCTTGATAGGTCGACTATCTGTTTTTGTTTGGTAGTTCGACTATCTGTCCGGATAGATCTACTATCTGATAGCTCGACTATCTGTTCTGATAGGTCGACTATCTGCCGAGGTAGTTCGACTATCTTCTTTAATAGTTCGACTATCTGGATCGTTCGACTATCTGTCTGATAGGTCGACGATCTCCGTGCGCCGTTCGACGATCTCCGAGAGTCGTTCGACGTTTTGCTGTATGCTCTTATTTAGTTTTTTCGTCTTCTATGATGTGACTAATTTCATATTTATTTTGGCATATTTTATGAAAGTTTATCTGAATAATTTGTGACATTATTTCCATGCAATATCAGTTCTATTTTATATGCATGAGCTAATCTTTTCTGACAAAGTTGTTTGTCTTATAGCTGAGATATGCAATCTGCTTTATCTGCCAGGCTGTCCTTTATAGCCGTTAGACTCAAAAAGTCTTCCTTGGCCGTAAAGAGTTCCTTCTGATGTGACTTTCTCTTATATTATTTCATCAGAAGTATTTGCAGCTTCTTAGAAAGCTTTATCCTTTTATAGGATATCTGCCTGCAGTATTTTTTGTTTTGCTTCATGCTTTTTACAGCCCAGCTTGCAGAGTTCAGAAAAAGACAAGATTCAAACTCAATTAGAGTCGTTGCTGCTGCTGATATATAAAGACTTCTTTGAAGAAGAAATCAACAAGTCCACATAGAAAAGAGATCAACTAGTTCTCAGATTATATTCATTCAGCAAGCTTACAGCAAGAACAAGTTTAACTGCTCTCAGCAATCTTCACTCAACTGAGAAGTGTTAGCTCTTCAGCTCTTCTTCAACCTGAGTTCTCCTGTTCCAGGAAGTTCTGACTCAGAGATCTTTTGAAGAAGAAGAAGAAGAAGATAGCTGCTAGAAGATTTTCATTTCTTATTTTATATCTTCTTGTAGTTCTTCCTTCAGTATTCACTGAAGTGTTTCTGCACTGAAGCAAGACTTCACCTGGACGTTCTTTGAGCCAGGGGGAGCCTTAATTCTTTTAGAGCTGTCTAGCTCAGTGCAAGTTATTGTGCTTCTCTAATCTATTGTAAAATAGAGAAGACACCTTAACCTCCTTTCCCCCTCCTGTACAGGGTTATTACTCCCTTCAAAAGTATCCCTTGGTGGCTGGGCACCTGATCAAAAACCTGTGTTTGGTTTTTAGACACCTGATCAAAAGTCTAAAGGGTCTCTTGATCTACCTGAAGCAGATCTTGTTGGTGGCAGGGCACCTGATCAAAAACCTGAGTTGATTCCTACCTTGTTGGTAGAAGAGTGGACGTACCCAAGTTGTTTGGGGAACCACTATAAATTCCTTGTGTAGTCTGGATTGCCTTATTTAATTACTTGCATTGTGGCTGTGATTAGATCTTAACAAGGTTTGCTAGTTGCTGTTTAGGTTTCCCAGCCTCAACTGTAATTACAGTTGGCTGCCTTTTTGTGCACAACACTTGTGTTAGGCTTTAAGGTTTAAATCTCAAATATCTATAACCTTCATTCCGCATTTAACTCCAAGGGAGTTGAGTGGAAAGTCAACTTTGCTAGTGCAGTTTTTGATTACTCTATTCACCCCCCTCTAGAGTAGTATCTATCCCTTCTCTTTCAATTGGTATCAGAGGGAGGTTGACTGAGTGAATAGGCTAACACCTAAGTCACAAGATCCTGATAGATACCAAAGTTTATAGATATTCACTTTCATTATCATGGCCCAGTCCAAGGATTATTCTAGCACCAGACCTCCAGCATGCAACTTGGCTAAGTTTGGCATCTGGAAGGCAAGGATCAAATTATATATGAATTCTATTGATGAAAGTATTTTTGCTTCTATTTTGTTAGGACCACCAAGAGCACCTACTACTACCACTGCCTCATCATCAACTGATATGAGTGCAGTGCCTCCTCCAGACTACAATGATGAGTACAAAAAGTCAAAGATAGCAGATGCCAAGGCAATGAACATTCTGGCTCAGACAATGTCTGATGAAGTATTCCAGAAGGTTGCTGACTGCTCCTCAGCAAATGCTATGTGGGATACACTGAACCAGATTGTAGCTGGTTCAGCTGATGAAAGGAAGGACAGGAGGTCCAACCTTATCTCATAATATGAGAATTTCAAGAAAACTGATGCTGAATCAGTTGAAGCCATGTACACAAGGCTCAGCTCAATCATCAATGAGCTGAGGACCCTTGACAAGGATATTTCATTGACAGAGGTCAATGATAAGATTCTTATGTGCTTTCCTAGCACATGGGATCTGAGGATCTGGCCTATCAAGGAGGCCAGAAGCATAATAGAAATCTCAACAGAAGCCCTTCTCGGCAAGCTCAAGTCTTTTGAGCAAGTGCTGAAGTCCAGGGAAGCTGAAGCTGAAGCAAAGACCCCAACTCCTACAAGAAAAGAGCAAAACCTTGCTCTTAAAGCTGCTGACACTTTTGAAGGAAGCCAGTCAAATGAGGAACTGATGGCATTATTTGCCAAAAGGTTTCTCATGATGGGAAGGAAGGAATTCAGAAAGAAGTCATCAAAGTATGAAGAAAAGCCAAGGTATGATCGCACCCCTTCTAAAGAAATTATCTGCTATGGTTGCAGGAAGCCTGGACATATCCTTCCAGATTGTCCAGAGGAAAAGAATAAAGAAAAGAGGAAAGATAAGGATCAGCACAGGAAGCACTCCAAGCCATCCTCCTACAAGAATAAAAAGAAGGAGAGAGGCTTTGTCCCTGAAACCTGGAGTGATTCTGATGAGGAATCCTCTTCCTCAAGCTCCAGTGAGGATGAAAAAGAAAAGAAGGCAAAGGAAGTTTGCCTAATGGCAATTGATGCCTGCAGCAATCATTCAGCTGCAGAGATTTCAGATTCAGATGAAGAAATGCCAACAGAAGATGAGGTACTATCTTCTTATGATTTCACTTCTGTAGAATTTAAATTAGAATTTAAATCTTTATGTTTAGATTTAATTAGTTCTGAAAAGGAGATTAAAGAACTTAGACATAGGCTAGCTGAATCAGAAATCATATCTATTGAAAACATTAAGTTAAAGGAAGATCTCACTAATTCCAGTGAAGAAATTAAATTTCTTAAGAATGAGTTAGCTAAATCCAAAAGGTTAGAAGAGTCTCTAAATGGTAGAAGCCTTAAGTTGCTTGAAATAACCAGCATGTCTAACACTAGGACAGGCAATAACAAATTAGGCTTAGGAGCATCTTCTAGTGAACCCCCAATCATTCTTAAACATCATCTTTCAACTCCAGTCAATTTTATCTCAGCTGATGGGATAAAGAACACTGAGCAAGTCAATCAAGTAAATAGAGCTTTAAATAAAGCTAAAAGAGAGAAAAGAAAACAGAAATTTAAAGAATTACAAAAAACGTCGAACGCTGCTCGACGATCTCAGGCTCAGTGGTCGAACGAAGCTCGACAATCTGAGCATCTCTCGTCGAACGTCGATCGACGATCGCAAGCTCAGTGGTCGAACGGTGATCGACGATCTGAGCAACCATCGTCGAACGCTGGTCGACGTTTCCAATATGAATTTCAAAATTACACCCAGAACCTTAGAAACCCGAATATGAATAGAAACCCTAGGTTCATTGACCCATCATCTGCATGGAGAATCCCACCTAGGAGATCTTACCCATTAGGTTATCACCCTTAGCCTGCTTATTCTTTTATTTCCAGTTTTTCTTATGTGAAAAACAAGGGACCCAAGGTTACTTGGGTCCATAATGTTTAAATTGTTTTATTTGCAGGTGAAGACCTATCCTATCACTCAAAATAAGTGGTATTTGGATAGTGGTTGCTCCAAGCATATGACAGGAAATAAAGAACATCTGTCAAAGTTCAATGCAAAGCTTGGCCCAAAGGTAATCTTTGGAGATTCAAGCTGTGGTCAAACTGAAGGCTATGGCAGGATGATAATTGGAGCTGTTACATTCAAGAGAGTTGCTTATGTGACTGGACTGAAGCACAATCTAATTTCAGTAAGTCAATTATGTGATGCTGGATACCAGGTATCATTCTCTAACTCTCTTTGTAATATTACTTTAAATAATAGTGTTGTATTGGTAGGCATTAGACAAGGTAACATTTATTTAGTAGATTTTAATTCAACTGATTCTAAAATTTGCCTGTTTAATGAAGTAACTAATAATAACACCTTGTGGCATAAAAGGCTTAGCCATGTTAACCTCAAGAATATATCTAGGTTATCTAAACACAACCTTGTTAGAGGTTTACCCTCTTGCCCCTACAAGAAGGAGAGCCTATGCAAGGCTTGTCAACTAGGCAAGCAAACCAAGAACTCATTTAAATCAGTAAATAAAAGTGATTCTCCTAGAATCCTGTATTTATTATATTTGGACCTATTTGGCCCAATAAATGTACAGAGTTTAGGAGGGAAGTATTACACCCTAGTCATTGTAGATGACTTCTCTAGATTCACTTGGGTGTTCTTTTTGAGAACTAAGGCTGATAACTTCAAAGCCCTTACAGACTTTCTATTATGTGTGCAGACTGAGTACTCTACTCATGTGGCCTTGATCAGAAGTGATCATGGTACTGAGTTTGACTCTCTTCTCATGCAAGAATTCTGTGAGAGAGAAGGTATCAAACATAGCTTCTCAGCTCCTAGAACTCCCCAACAAAATGGGGTGGTTGAAAGGAAGAACAGAACACTAATTGAAGCTGCTGGCACATTGTTGGCAGATGCTAATATGCCTCTTTCCTATTGGGCAGAAGCTGTTAGTACAGCCAACTATGTCTTGAATAGAAGTCTGATACACAAGCTTAAGTGTAAAACTCCTTATGAGTTACTTAAAGGAAAGAAACCTAAAATAAATTATTTTAGAGTTTTTGGCTGTGTAGTTTATATTCATAATAACAATAAAGAATATCTTAGAAAGTTTGAAGCAAAGGCTTCAATGGGAATTTTTCTAGGATATTCCCAAGTAAGCAAAGCTTATAGGGTATTTAATAAATCATCTTCTAAAATTGAAGAGTCTGTTCATGTGTCCTTTGATGAATCTCAAATGTTTTACAAGGAGAAGGAAACTTCGCCTTCCTCAAGTTCATTACAGGTACTAGAATCTTCCAAAGATGTCACTCAAGAAATCCTCCATCTTTCAACTCTTCATATCACTGAATCAGACAGTGATGAAGACATTGCAGAAATTGTTGTTGTTCCACCAACAGTAGATCAAATTCCTCCTGAGGAATTAATCCCAACTATTGCTGAAGATCACATCCCACCTGCTGATGTTGTCACACTTAGAGATCACCCCACATATCATGTGATAGGAGACATATCAGCTGGTGTTCAAACAAGACATCAGTTAAGACAGGATGTGATGCATGCTTGTTTCCTCTCACAGATTGAGCCCCTCACCATTAAAGATGCAGAGCTAGATCCCCACTGGATCATTGCTATGCAAGAGGAACTCAATCAGTTTGAGAGATGTAAAGTTTGGACTTTGGTTCCAAGACCTAAAGGCCAACTGATCATAGGCACCAAGTGGGTGTATAGAAACAAGTTGGATGCAAATGGCATCATTGTAAGGAATAAAGCTAGGCTTGTAGCTCAGGGCTACAGACAGGAGGAAGGTATAGATTATGACCAAACCTTTGCTCCTGTTGCAAGGCTAGAGGCAATAAGGATCTTCTTAGCCTATGCAGCCTACATGAAGTTTAAGGTTTTTCAAATGGATGTCAAAAGTGCTTTTCTTAATGGTGAGCTAAAGGAAGAGGTTTTTGTTGAACAGCCACCTGGTTTTGTTTCTCCAACTCAGCCCTCACATGTATTCAAGTTGCAGAAAGCTCTTTATGGACTAAAGCAAGCTCCCAGAGCCTGGTATGAGACTTTAGCTAGTTTCCTGTTAGAGCACAACTTTACTAGGGGAGTAGTTGATAGAACCCTCTTCGTCAAGCACCACAAGGACACAATCCTGTTAGTTCAAGTGTATGTGGATGACATTATTTTTGGTTCCACTGATCCCAAACTGTGCAAAAAGTTTTCCAACTTGATGCATTCCAAGTTTGAGATGAGTAGTATGTGTGAGCTGTCTTACTTTCTTGGTCTCCAAGTAAAGCAAGATGTTGATGGCATCTTCATCTCCCAATCCAAATATGCCAAGGAATTGGTAAAGAAGTTTGGGATGGCAGATGCTTCAGTAATGCATACACCTATGGCTACTAATGTAGTTATTGATTCTGATGATCAGGGAAAGCCTGTAGATCAAAAGAATTATAGGGCCATTGTTGGATCCCTATTGTATTTAACTATAAGTAGGCCAGACATAATGTTTGCTACATGCCTTTGTGCTAGATTCCAGGTCAACCCCAAGGAATCTCATCTGATTCTTCTCAAGAGAATCTTGAGATACCTGAAGGGATGTCCAAATCTAGGACTTTGGTACCCAGCAGAGTCAGAATTTGAATTAATTGGATATTCTGATTCTGATTATGCTGGTTGTCGAGTTGATAGGAAAAGTACCTCAGGAACTTGTCAGTTCCTGGGAGAGAGATTGGTCTCTTGGTTCTGTAAGAAGCAGGCCTCTGTATCAACTTCAACTGCAGAAGCTGAATATATAGCAGCTGCCAGTTATTGTTCCCAGATCCTGTGGATACAAAATTAGCTTTTGGATTATGGGTACTCACACAAGAACACTAAAATCATGTGTGACAGTACAAGTGCTATCTCCATTACACAAAATCCAGTGCACCACTCTAGAACGAAGCACATTGAGATTAGACACCATTTCCTGAGAGATTGTGTGGAAAAGAACAAGATCAGCCTTGAGTTCATATCCACAGACCTTCAGAGAGGTGATATATTCACCAAGCCCTTAGATGAACAGAAGCATCTGTTCTTTTTGGTTCAACTAGGCATGATTAATAGAAGAGACTAAGTGTGACGTCTGCCTTGTTGAAACTTGTTCGAAGATAGTCGAACGAAGTTCGACGATAGTCGAGCGGATCAAGCCTATCGTCGACCTATGGTTGAAGATAGCTCATCTGCCTGAAGATCGTCGACCGACGTTCGAAGATAGTCGAACAGGTCGAGCCTATCGTCGATCTATGGTTGACGGCTGCTTGTTGTTTGTGAAGACAGAAATAGTCGAACGATTGATCGACTACTCTGCTTCAGGACCGATCAACGAACGACTATTCGACCATCGTCTCCAGTATCTTTTAAGGAGATCGACGATCGCTGTTTTAATATAAAGCCGATGGTCGACCTAGGTTAAAAGATAGTTGCTCTTATCGTCGACGGAGAGCGTCTTTTCGCATTCCGTCTTCCCGCTTGCTCTTTGTCTTACGCTCCGTCCTCGCCGTCTCTCTCTCTCGTCTTCTCCATTTTTTTTTTTCGATGGTGATTGCTCCAGCGCTTCTTGCAGTGGTAAAGTTTGATGCCGGATTCAGTATTGATTTCGATGCCTTCAGCAGTTGCGAACTAGGGATAGTAGAAATCCTAAATCTGTGCAGAGAACAAGGATTAGAGAGACTCATGTCTTACAGAGTAAAGATAAACTCTCAGGAAATAAAAGAGTGGGCCTTCACTTCATCGTCGACTGATGATTCGATGACTGGAACAATTAGCGGAGAAGAGGTAATTTTGACTCCCGCTATTCTGATTGAAATTTTTGGTTTGATTAATGGTGAAGAAGATTATGAGCAAGATGCTCCTAAGTTCGGAAGATTGTTAACTGAGCTGGGACATGCCGAAGGCATTCCCTCCAAGCTGCTCAAGGTGAATTTCCCGTTTAAGATCAAGTTTCTTGCGGAAATTGTTGGAAAAGTGCTACTGGGAAAGCACTCAGCCCACGATAATATTACAAGGCAACAATTTGCACTAATGTGTGCAATTGTTAATAAGAAGCAGATCAACTGGGCTGGCATTATGTTCGATTTAATCAGGAAAAAGAATGGAAAGAAAGAGGTTACCCTAGGAAGGATAGTTGGAATTTTTCTGAAGGTGAAATACCCTCACCTGCTTGTGTCAGCCGCCACCTCCATCAACGCAAGCAAGAAGATGGATCCTTCCTTGTTCTCAAAATGGAAAAGGACCTTCCTGAAGCCCGCTCCCGCAGGGGCTGCTCTAGTTATATCTGAGAGCACCAGGACTATCGCAGTCACTCCCCCCTTCTAGCAGCTGGCTCAGCAAATCCATCTCCTCCATCTTCTTCATCAGCTTTGCCGTCTACTGCAGTTGAAGTTCCTTCAACTTCAACTGAAGTATGACATTCTGCCTCTCCTCCTGCATCTTCTCTACCGACTAGTCTTGCTGGGATTTCTCAACCCAGCTTTGAGTTGTTGGCGTATGAAATATCTTCTCCAGTTCATTATCCAATTCCAACTCCTCCTCACTCTCCAATTCTATCTTCAGATCATCTTGATCACCCTGCATCCACCCATGCATCTCCAGCTCATTCTCCAGCTCCATCTCCAGCTCATTCTCCAGCTCATATTGCACATACCACCCCTGTTGTTCTTCCACCCTCAGAAATTCCTCCATCATCTTCATCATCTTCTTTTGATATAGCTCCAGCATTTATTGCTAGCATTGTGGAGTTAATTACCCCCTCAATCAAAACTATGATTGATGAGGCAATTGCTCCCCTTGCTTCTTATATATCTTCTTTGACTGTTGCTATTCAGGCACTCTCAAAGTCTGCTGAGCCCTCTTCTTCTCGGGGCCTGGTTTCAGTCTCTACTGAAATCAGGCAGGGGGAGATGCTTGATGAAGATATCTCAGAGCAGCCTTTGGCCTCCCCTCCAGCAGTTCATCTTGCAGTAACAGAGAAAGTAGCAGAAGATTCAGCTCCTCCTCCTCCTCCATCTGAAAAGGAAATATCTGATGCAATCATGTTGACAGAGTTTGTAGTAAAAGTTTACTTAGAAGAATCCTCAACTCCCTTGGTTGCCCAGTACCTAGAAGGAATTATCACCTCCTTTCTAGATGATTTATGGGATTTAGGAAACCCTGAAGAATATCCTGAAGGTATGTCTCTTTCTCAATTTGTAGATTACTCAATTGATATGCTAGTATGGGAATATCTGGAAGGGATGACTAGATGTCATTTAGCAAGATTTTATTCCTAATCCTACAGATATAATGGAAGAAGTAGTTGTTGTCCAAGAGCCAGAACCAGAACCTGAACCTGAACCTGCTCTAGAGATTTTAGATGCTATAGAGCCTGAACCTGTGTCTGCCCCTGAAGATCAAGTGGTTGTAGATCCAGTAAGTGAACCTGCTTCTGAAGTTCAACCTGAACCAGAAGTAGTTGTTCTAGCTTCTGAGGCTTCTGAGAAAGTAGTGCAAATTGAACTGGTCCCCACGACAGTTCCTGAGCTTCAAGAAATGGATTCTGAAAGTCAAATTGAAAAATCTACTGTATGGGATGATTCCCCATGATTGGACTTAGATACTCTCCTGGCACAGGATGCTATGGAAGAAGAAATGGAAAAAGCTGCTTTAAAGGAAAAAAGAAAGAGCTTTGAAAGAGGCTATTGATCCCTATGATATGCCTATCTCTTAAAATTTTGAAGAAGAAATTGATTCTGATGAATCTGCTGATTCTAAGAGAAAAAGGATTGTTAAAAAGAAAAGAAAGGTTGTAGCTCCTCCTCCTGCAAATCTAGACAATGATACACCATATTATATACTGAAAGGGATTGATCCCAAGTCAAAAGAATTCCAGCATTGGATGTGGTTTTCTAAAAATCAGCAAAAGCAAAGGAAAAAGGCTAAGAGGTATGATCCTCCTGCTCCTAGATGGAATCCTAGAGGTCCTCCTCCTCCACCTCCCAGTACAGGAGCCTCAGGAAATTTATCTTCTAAGCCTGCTGCTCAATCTGAACGATCAAATCCATCTCAACCTGCTCAAAGGAGAAGTTCTCAAGGTTTCCAAGGTAAAAGCCAAACTGGCTATCAAAGAACTGATACAGTTAAAGAACAAGTTAAGGAGGTAGTTTATCAAAGACCAACCTTTTCCCCTCCTCCTTCTCCAAAGAAAAAAGTTTCATCTCCAAAGCCAGTGCATACTGAGAAAGTTGTTCCAAAAGGTAAGCAATTTATTTTATCTGGAAATTCTAGCAAGAACTTTGCTAAGTCTGCTCTCTCTTGTTATTTAGTTAATCAAGATAAAGAACCAGTTGATTCTTCTTCTGAGATTGTTTATGAAAGCCCAGAGCTTGATCCTAACTTTAGGATGGCTCGTTTTCTTGAACTGGTTGGAGCAGCGCAAATAAGGAAAGCAAAAGCTGAAGGAAAGGACACTGCCGGATTAACTACTATGTCTAAATTCAGAAAGAAGGAGCTCGAAAAGTTCCAGGTCAGACCTGAGATGTTTGATCCTTCAAAATATATGGAAAAGCATCCTGAGGCAGTAGTCCCAAGAACAACTGAATTGAAAATTATTGGAGAACAAGATTTGAAGCTATCGAAGAAAGAAGCTCTAGATCCTACAAGGAAAATTACTTTTGTTTCTAGCTCTTCTATTCCTGAATCTAACTCTAAAGCACCTTAATTGTTCATTGATTGACAGTTAATTTTTATCGGATTGATTGATGATATCTGCTTAGTTATTTCCCTTTATGCATTTTATTTACTTTCTGTAATTAGTGTTGTTTGTGTTAATTGTTGAGGGACTTAACTCAAATAGGGGGAGATTATTGGTACCCTAGGTTTTGATTTGAGTTCAGTCCTCTCTTTCTGTCTCTTGACCCAAGATTTATCTATGGTCAAAGGTTAGTTGATAGGTTAGATTCTCTAGTTATATAGAATTGCTTTTCCAGATGAATATTTGGTTAAGTAGTTTTTCGTTCGACTATAGTCGAACGTCGCTCGACTATCGTCTATCGGCTGATCGACGATCGTCTATCAGTTGGTCAACGTTCTGTCTGCGTTGGTAGGTCGACTATCTGTTGATAGGTCAACTATCTGTCGTCTTTGATAGTTCGACTATCTGTCCTGATAGTTCAACTATCTGATAGCTCGACTATCTGTTGATAGATCGACTATCTGTGTTGCTTTCATAGTTCGACTATCTGTTGATAGGTCGACTATCTGTGTTGCTTTGATAGTTCGACTATCTGCTTGGATAGTTCAACTATTTGATAGTTCGACTATCTGTTGATAGGTTGACTATCTGTTTTGTTTGATAGGTCGACTATCTGTTGATAGGTCGACTATCTGTTTTCTGTGATAGGTCGACTATCTGCTTGATAGGTCGACTATCTGTTTTTGTTTGGTAGTTCGACTATCTGTCCGGATAGATCGACTATCTGATAGCTCGACTATCTGTTCTGATAGGTCGACTATCTGTCGAGGTAGTTCGACTATCTTCTTTGATAGTTCGACTATCTGGATTGTTCGACTATCTGTCTGATAGGTCGACGATCTCCGTGCGCCGTTCGACGATCTCCGAGGGTCGTTAGACGTTTTGCTGTATGCTCTTATTTAGTTTTGTCGTCTTCTATGATGTGACTAATTTCATATTTATTTTGGCATATTTTATGAAAGATTATCTGAGTAATTTGTGACATTATTTCCATGCAATATCAGTTCTATTCTATATGCATGAGCTAATCTTTTCTGACAAAGTTGTTTGTCTTATAGCTGAGATATGCAATCTGCTTTATCTGCCAGGCTGTCCTTTATAGCCGTTAGACTCAAAAAGTCTTCCTTGGCCGTAAAGAGTTCCTTCTGATGTGACTTTCTCTTATATTATTTTATCAGAAGTATTTGCAGCTTCTTAAAAAGCTTTATCCTTTTATAGGATATCTGCTTGCAGTATTTTTTGTTTTGCTTTATGCTTTTTGCAGCCCAGCTTGCAGAGTTCAGAAAAAGACAAGATTCAAACTCAATTAGAGTCGTTGCTGCTGCTGATATATAAAGACTTCTTTGAAGAAGAAATCAACAAGTCCACATAGAAAAGAGATCAACTAGTTCTCAGATTATATTCATTCAGCAAGCTTACAGCAAGAACAAGTTTAACTGCTCTCAGCAATCTTCACTCAACTGAGAAGTGTTAGCTCTTCTGCTCTTCTTCAACGTGAGTTCTCCTGTTCCAGGAAGTTCTGACTCAGAGATCTTTTGAAGAAGAAGAAGAAGATAGCTGCTAGAAGATTTTCATTTCTTATTTTATATCTTCTTGTAGTTCTTCCTTCAGTATTCACTGAAGTGTTTCTGCACTGAAGCAAGACTTCGCCTGGACGTTCTTTGAGCCAGGGGGAGCCTTGATTCTTTTAGAGCTGTCTAGCTCAGTGCAAGTTATTGTGCTTCTCTAATCTATTGTAAAATAGAGAAGACACCTTAACCTCCTTTCCCCCTCCTGTACAAGGTTATTACTCCCTTCAAAAGTATCCCTTGGTGGTAGGGCACCTGATCAAAAACCTGTGTTTGGTTTTTAGACACCTGATCAAAAGTCTAAAGGGTCTCTTGATCTACCTGAAGCAGATCTTGTTGGTGGCAGGGCACCTGATCAAAAACCTGAGTGGATTCCTACATTGTTGGTAGAAGAGTGGACGTACCCAAGTTGTTTGGGGAACCACTATAAATTCCTTGTGTCGTCTGGATTACCTTATTTAATTACTTGCATTGTGGCTGTGATTAGATCTTAACAAGGTTTGCTAGTTGCTGTTTAGGTTTCCCAACCTCAACTGTAATTACAGTTGGCTGCCTTTTTGTGCACAACACTTGTGTTAGACTTTAAGGTTTAAATCTCAAATATCTATAACCTTCATTCCGCATTTAACTCCAAGGGAGTTGAGTAGAAAGTCAACTTTGCTAGTGCAATTTTTGATTACTCTATTCACCCCCCCTCTAGAGTAGTATCTATCCCTTCTCTTTCAGTGCAGATTGTCCGATTGCACGGTGTTGTCCGGAGAATCATCAGTGACCATGATGGGAGATTCACGTCTAATGATTGGAGGCTAATCCATAAATTGTTGTGAACAAAGATAGCATTCAATACAGCCTTTCATCCCCAAACGGATGGCCAGACTGAGCGGGCCAATAGGACGATGGAAGATATGCTCCAAATGTGCGCCCTTAATTTTGGTAAGAGATGGGAAGATCATCTCTATATGGTGGAGTTTGCCTACAATAATAGCTACAAAGGAAGCATCGGTATGGCTCCGTATGAAGCTTTGTATGGTCAGAAATGTCGTGCACCGCTAGCTTGGGCGGAAGAAGGCGAATCAAAAGTATATCCACGCAAGGATGTCGAAGAAGCTACTTCGACGATAAGCTCTATTCGGGAGAGACTATTGATAGCCCAGGATAGGCAAGACAAATACTACAACGTCAAGCATCAGAACATGGAGTTTGCGGTGGGTGATTTGGTATACTTGAAGATCAAACCCTTCAAAGGCGTGTCAAGGATTTGGCAGTTGAAAAAGCTAAGTCCGAGATATCTTGGTTTGTTTGAAGTGGTGGAGCGAGTTGGAGAAGCTGCCTATCGACTAGCTATTTCGGCAAAACTGAGTGGATTGCATGATGTGTTTAACATCTCAGTGCTTCGAAAAGCCGTCAAGAATCTAGCTCAAGTGATTGAGAATGATCGCGTACCGGTCGAGTATGGGCTAACGACGAAGGTTAGACCCATTCGGATCGAGGATCGAGCCAATAAACAGTTGCGGAACAAGAAGATCGGGATGGTCAAAGTCTGGTGGGACAATTGTGGCTGTGAAGAGCTAACATGGGAGTGGGATCAGACCATGCGAGCTGATTTTCCTGAGTTATTTGTTTGAACTATTGTAAAGTACATTTTTTTGTTGTAACAATCATTTTAAAGTTATAACATTGTGTTTTCTGGATTTCCTTACCGTGAGAAAATTTTGGGATGAAATTTATTGTAAGGAGGGGAGGGTTGTAACACCCCAAAATCCAAAAAATCTCAAAATGGGGTTCAGGCTGCATGACACGGCCTGGGACACGGGCATGTCAAGTGCACATGGCCTGGGACATGAGCGTGTCCCAGGGCATGTCATGCTCTGTTTTCTCGGGTGTGAGTTTGGGCTTGAGAGAGCATTGAGTGAGGCACATGACCTGGTACACGGGCGTGTCCCAGGGTGTGTCCTTCTCTATGTCGTCTCGAGCACTCAACGCCATGCAGTCGATGATCATCGAGAGGTGACACGACTATAGACACGGGCGTGTCTGAGGCCGTGTCCTGCTCGGGTGGGTAACTGGGCAACGTTGAGTGGGGCGCACGGCCTGTAACACGGCCGTGTCACAGGGGCATGTTTGGCACACGGCCAAGGACACGAGCGTGTGCCCCAGCCGTATTCTTTTCAGGAATGTTGATCGTGTGTCAATTGAGGGAGACGCCCCTCGACACGGGCGTGTACTAAATGAAACGGGCGTGTCAAGTGATTGACACTGGCATGTCTAAGCCCGTGTTTTGGTCTGGGTGAGTCAGTTCGTGTACCGCTTAAAGTACACGACTTGTGACACGGCGTGTCACAGGCCGTGTCTGCCCAAATATTTGACTTCTGTGGAGATTTATGGCCATTCGTTTCCTTCATCCTAGATCCAATGGCCCAAATATTTTCCTGTTGGGTTAAGTTAAGGCTTTGAGTGTAGAGTTCACTCATGCTTTGGATTATTATCTTTCCAAAAGAGAAGAGAGAAGGGAGAGGTGGAAGGAGAAGAAGGAGAAGATCCAGCCACCGGTGGAGCTCCCGAGTTCCAATTCGAGATCCGAGGCCAGTTCTGTGGAGGCAAAGCTATTGCGGTGCTTTCCCACCAACTAGAATTTTGATGGCTCCTAATAGATCGTAAAGGATAATGATCTTCCTTCTTGGACAAGTAAAGTCCTCCTTTATGCATGAGCATGGGATCCTCCACCAAAAGGTGGAAGAGTAAGTGATCCCCGTGGGTTGATAGCTGTTATCCCCAATTGAGTCTACATTTAGACCCGAAAATGTGTAGTACGGGATAGGCATGCTGTGTGAAGCCCATCTAGACAGGTTGGTATGGATTGGTGATGTTGCATATTGCGCACCAGAGAAGACTCCGCGTATAAATGTGTACTTTGTGGAGTTAATGGGTTGTGCATGTGAAGGGAAGTAGCAGGAAGTACTGGAATGAGGAATTCCATGAAAATACCATTGTACTGTTTGTGCTGTGGCAATAGTGTAACCAGTCCATTGTGTATTGTGTAGTCAGTCCTTGGTGGACAGCCTGGCTATTTTGAAGCCAGTCCTTGGCGGACATTATGGCTAGTTTGAGCTGCGAGCTCTAAAAAGGCTTCTTGCTTAACAGGAAAGGTGAAACCGACCCGTGCCTTTAGATATAGCCTCGGGTATGTTGTACTCGGTGATGGCAAGGCGACTTGAGCAACGGGGGGTGGTTGATCTGTACCTGCGTTATGTCGACTGTACATGAAAGCGTCAAGGCATTGAGCTTTCGTTATTGGCATAATGAGAGTCTTAGGCATGCGCGCCAGTAAGACTAAATGCTCAATACCGTGTAAACGATGGTGTTGACCCTGGTTCGCCGGTGCACCAAGAATGTGCCCTGAGTGTACGGATCATTGGGTCGTGTGGATGACGATTGTGATGGACTGATTGTGCATAAGAGCACAAGATATGTTATATTTTTCTATGCATTACGATGCCTACAGGGAAGGAATTCTACTGCCCCAGGAAATGGGTAGGATTGTTATAAATTGGTCAGCTGAATGCTGACCGTTGCCTTGTTTGCCACCTTCTCGGTGGGCTGTCTCTATGCAGGTGCTAGAGAGCTGAGCAGGAAGTAAGGGCTGAAGTCCCTATTGTTGTTGCTGCTGCTGCTTCCGCTGCTAGCCCTTGAATGCTAAACTTTATATTATGTTTTGTTCATGTGTGGCCGGCCAACGCACCGATGTATGCAATCCACACTATGAAAAGAGGAACTGTAAGGCCTTAAGGCCAACTTGTGTTGTATTTGTTGTACACTCTTTCAAGAGTGATATATAAATATGGTTTATATATATCATGGACATTCCTGGTATGAGTTCATCTTTATTGTTCAAATCTTCCGCTAGCATGCTCTGAGTTAGGATGCGATGGTGTTATGGTATTAACTTGTGACTTCACTGTCTGTTTATGGCATATAGTGTGGGGCCCCGGTCAGACCTTCTATTATATGTTATTAAACAGGTGGAGTCGTTACATTGGGATAGTGGTAGCGCCCGGTGGTTGGCCAAAATAAAAGTCTGGTAGATGCTCAATGCCCGCCATTGGGCTCTCATCTAGCTGATTAGGCCGGTGGTAGCGCCCGGTGGTTGGCCAAAATAAAAGTCTGGTTGATGCTCAGCACCCGGCGTCAGTCTCTCATCTATCTGATTGGGCTGGTGGTAGCGCCCTGTGGTTGGCCAAAATAAAAGTTTGGTTGATGCTCAATGCCCACCATCAAGCTCTCATCTAGCTATTTGGGCCGGTGGTAGTGCCCGGTTGTTGGCCAAAATAAAAGTCTGGTTGATGCTCAACGCCCGCCGTCAGGCACTCATCTAGCTGATTGGGCTTGTGGTAGCGTCGGGTGGTTGGCCAAAATAAAAGTCTGGTTGATGCTCAACACCCGCCGTCAGGCTCTCATCTAGCTGATTGGGTCGGTGGTAGCGCCCGGTGGTTGGCCAAAATAAAAGTCTGGTTGATGCTCAAGGCTCGCTGTCATGCTCTCATCTAGTTGATTGGGTCAGTGGTAGCACCTGGTGGTTGGCCAAAATGAAAGTCCGGTTGAAGTTCAACGCCCGTCGTCAGGCTCTCATCTGGATGATTGGCCCTATGGTAGCACCTGGTAGTTGGCCAAAATAAAAGTCTGGTTGATGCTCAATGCCCAGCGTCAGGCCTCATCTAGCTGATTGGGCTAGTGGTAGCGCCCGGTAGTTGACCAAAATAAAAGTCTGGTTGATGCTCAATGCCCGTCGTCAGGCTCTCATCTAGCTGATTGAGCTTGTGGTAGCGCCCGGTGGTTGGCCAAAATAAAAGTCGGTTTGATGCTCAACGCCCGTCTTAAGGATCTCATTTAGCTGATTAGGATAGTGGTAGTGCCTGATGGTTGGCCAAAATAAAAGTCCTATTGATGCACAATGCCCGCCTTTAGGATCTCATTTAGCTGATCGGGCTAGTGGTAGTGCCCGGTGGTTGGCAAAAATGAAAGTCTGGTTGATGTTTAACGCCCGTCGTTAGGCTCTCATCTAGCTGATTGGCCCGGTGGTAGCGTCCAGTGGTTGGCAAAAATAAAAGTCTGGTTGATGCTCAATGCCCTCCGTTAGGCTCTCATCTAGCCGATTGGGCCAGTGGTAGTGCCCGGCGGTTGGCCAAAATGAAAGTCTGGTTGACACTCAATGCCCGCCGTCGGGCTCCTACTAGCTGATTGGGCTAGTGGAGGCTCCCGGTGGTTGGCCAAAAAGAGCCTGGTTGGTGCGCACCTCCCATGGTCAGGCTCTCATCTAGCTGATTAGACAGTTGGGTCCTCGGTGGGCATTGAAGGCTTTGAGGAGTTGCTCCAAGAAATATTGTTGTGAGAACATAGCCCTCTCGGCATATCTCTCAGCATAGCTGATGACTAGTTTTAGTCATCGTTTTTGGGGTAATTTAGTAGCCTAAATGCCTAAGTTTAATTATAATTTATGTTTGTTATTTCATGTTTTAATATCTTTTTTATAATATATTATAATTACTAGTTCTATTATAGTTTTATTGTTATGTCGCAATTTTATGTTATGATATAAAAATATATAGTTTTATTATATGTATTTTTATTATTATACTCATTATGTTTTTAATCTCTAACTTTATTTATGCTCTATTTATGTTAATTTGTCTTGTTATATTATATTAATGTTTTGTTTGATATTATGTTATATGTCTAATATTTGTTTTGTCTTGTTACTTGTAGGTTCATGCTCTCCAACACACATGCAAGCCAATCAACAACTTGGAGCAGCCCTTGTCCAATCAAACATGCTACCCGAGCCCTCTATAAGCCTATGGAGCAGCCCACCAATCAACTACAAGCAGCCCACATGCTACCCGAGTTCCTACATGGTCTACCCGAGCCTCACAATCTTTGGAGCAGCCCATGCAGCCCACCACCTCCTACCCGAGCCCTATAACAGCAGCCCACATGCCTTGGCCGGCCATCCTTTGGTTCCTCTCATGCATGCATATTTTTCTCTTTATTATTTTTTCTCTCTCCTCATTATTGCATGCATATATTCATCCCCCTAAGCATGGCCGAACCCCCCTCTCTTGCCTCTTCTACATAATTCCATTCATTCCCCCTCCTCATTTTTATATTCCCTATGCCATTCCCATTATACAAATGCATGCATGAACCCCTCTCTTTCTTATTTCATTTAATACATGCATGCATTTCTCTCCCCTCCATTTAATACCATGCATGAACATTTCATCCCCCTATGGCCGGCCACCCCTTGGGCTCCCCCTATTCTAGATGCTTCCCTCCACTCCTATAAAAGGAACCCATATCCAATGCTTTGAAGAGGTTGGATTGGAGCAAGAGAGCAAGTGAGCAAGAGAGTTCTAGTACAAGTTTTTCTTCATTGTTGTTTTCTTTTTATGGTTGTAATTTTCTTCTTAGTATAATATTGTCATCCTTTTAATATTATTGTGTACCTTGTTTTTTATTAATCAATGGAATTCTTCTCTCTTTATTTTGTTGTTTCCTTTTCCAGTATGCGTAGCTAATCTCCTATAGCATTCGATCGTGAGGATCCATGAAGTGAGATGAGAGTTTATTTTCTTCTTAGTTTTATTTTTGTATTTCATGCTCGATCCTTCTTTGATTCATTTTGCGTCGACTCCGTATTTCCGGTATACGGTAGTAGGCCTTGTTCTCATTTCATAGTAGTCGAGAGACTCATGATTTGAAAGATCGCTCAAAGAAGGAAGGAGTTGAACGCAATCCTAGAGATAGGACGACGTAAATCCTCCGGATTGGAGTCAAATACAATAGTGCGGATCATCTCGATAATGCAACTTTAGGCTTCTTTGGTTTGTAAAGAGATTTCGATCAAAGAGTTTATAAGTTAGGAAACCTAATGCTCTAGCGAGATTTTGTCTTATTTTCGGATCCGTCACGGTCGAGTATGGTTTGCAAAAATTAAAACTATCTTTATTTTTTTCTCTCTCATCTAATTTCATGGTGAATCATTGATCGAATGCTAGCTTTTTATTATAAGTTTTTCCTCTCGCAAATTGTCTTTCATTTTACTTAAAAAAATTCTAAAAATCCAACTATTTTCCGGTAGGATAATATTTCAAGCATGAGTAGCAGTACTTGACAGCCCCATGTTTAAATACGACCTTGGTACTACAATTCGACAGGTACGCTTGCCTGTTCGGGTTTTGGCCCACCAAGTTTTTGGTGCCGTTGTCGGGGATTTTTCTTCGTCAATATTTTGAAAACGCTTGCGCTATTACTTCTACAAAAATCAAAAAAAAAATTATTTATATATTTAAATATTTATAATCAACCCACTTCACTTTATTTCTACTCCACCTAAATTCTCTCGAAAAGGGTAAGGGGCTTTAAGCACCACCATTTTACCTAGTACCGGGCGAACCCTTCACCGGGTAGTCCTCGGGAAGTTCGAGAGCCAAGCCGTAAAAAAATTCTATTTTCAAAAAAAAATCCTTTCTTCTCTTTTTTTTTCTTTCTTTTTCTAGTTTCCATTTTTGTTTTTTCTTCGTCTTCTTTGCTAGTGCATGACCCAAGCGAATCCGTCGCTACTTGTTGATTTGGACCCGGAAATCGAACGCTCCTTTCGGAGACAACTACGATTCGGGGCTTCCACTTCTCAAACAGCGGTTGAGGATTCCTTTGGGGATTGCAATTTTAATTCTAAAATGGGAGACCCTAACCCAGAAATGGCTCAGCAAAGGACCATGTCCGATTATGCTCGACCCAATCTGGAGGGGACTGAAACAAGTATTGTTCGACCTGCGATTGCGAACAATAACTTCGAGCTTAAGCCTAGCATCATACAAATGGTGCAGCAATATGTACAGTTCGATGGATTACAAGATGAAGATCCGAACTTGCATATTGCCAATTTTCTTGAAATCTGTGACACCTTCAAAATCAATGGTGTCTCAGACGATGCGATAAGGCTAAGACTCTTCCAATTCTCCTTAAGAACTAAAGCCAAATAGTGGTTGAATTCTCTTCCAAGAGGATCAATCACTACTTGGAACATTTTAACTGAAAAATTTCTTTCTCGTTATTTCCCCCCCCCCCCCCCACTAAAACTGCTAAGCTTCGAAATGATATAACTTCATACTCTCAAATTGATTCTGAGACCCTCTATGACACTTGGGAGAGGTTCAAAGAACTTTTGAGAAGATGCCCACACCATGCTCTGCCTATATGGTTGCAGGTCCAGACATTCTATAATGGGCTAAACCAAGAGACTAAGCAAATGATAGATGCCACTTCCGCTGGTTCTTTAGACCGCAAAACTCCAGAAGCCGCTCTTGAGCTTATCGATGACATGGCGATGAACACTTATCAGTGGAATTCGTCCAGGTCTCGCCCATCTAAACCTGCAGGTATATTTGAAGTGGATTCGGTGACGCAACTGGCGATGCTAGTGGAAATGCTCAACAAGAAGATCTCGGAGATGACTGCTGCCTCCGCTATTAAGGTATATGAAAATGCTGCTGCTGCCGAGCAGGTGGATTATCTGGGGAACATACCCAGGCCTGCTCAAAATAATTCTGCAAACAATTTTTCTGCTTTTCCGAATTTTTCTTCTCCACCTGGTTTTTCTTCTTCTTCTAATTCTTATCACCCCGGATGGCGTAACCATCCAAATTTCTCGTGGAGTAATAACGCTAACGCCATACGCCCACCGCACGATTTTACACCACCACCACCACCGCAACAAAATTTTCAAAAACCTTCCCCTTTGGAAGAGATCCTCGCTAAATATATAAGCTCGAACGATGCCACTATTAGAAATTTAACAGGATCAATGAAAAACATAGAAAATCAAGTCGGCCAACTCGCCAAGGCCTTTTCCGAGAGACCACCTGGAACTCTTCCCTCGAACACTGAGCCTAACCCAAGGGAGCACGCAAATGCGATTTCCCTTCGGAGCGGTAAAGTTGTTAACGAGCCCACCACAAGGGAAGAGCCAAGGGTGATTGTCCCTCCTGTTTGCACCCCCACGGAGAATGATAACATAGACCTTGAAAAAGAAAAATCTATTTTTGAAAAAGAAAAGGATAGCTCCATTATCTCTGATTCTGCAAAAGAAAAAATGGTTTTCAAAATGATGCTCCGATTGTTCTAAAAGAATATCCGTCACCTCCTTATCCGGCTAGACTTAGGAAAGACAAACTAGATGATCAGTACCAATGCTTTCTTGAAATGTTCAAACAAATTCACATTAATTTGCCATTTCATGAAGCGATTAGTCAAATGCCGAAGTACGCAAAATATCTTAAGGACTTATTAACGAACAAGACGAAATTGGAGAACTTATCACATGTCACATTGAATGAAGAATGCTCGGCAGTCGTTAAAAATTCTAATCTGCCTAAAAAGATAAACGATCCGGGTAGTTTTTCAATTCCTTGCATCGTTGGTGATCTATTCGTTAAACATGCGCTAGCGGATCTAGGAGCGAGCATCAATTTGATGCCTTTTTCTTTATTCAAGAAACTAGGATTAGGCACTCTGAGCCCTACAAGAATGAGTATCCAATTAGCTGATAGGTCTATTAAGTATCCACTAGGTATCGTTGAGGACGTGTTAGTAAAGGTTGACAAATTCATCTTCCCGATGGATTTTGTCATTCTTGATATTGAAGAGGACGTCGAGGTTCCTCTTATCCTTAGACGACCATTTCTAGCCACCTCTCGAGCAGTTATAGATGTTAGTAACGGAAAGTTGTTTTTGCATGTGGGAGATGATGAGGTTACATTTTCTATTAATCAATCAATGAAAAATTCTTTACAAAATGATGACTCATGCTTCTTTATTGATATTTTGAATGAAGACTCCTCTCTTTCTCTTTCAAATATTTCTTCCAATGATTTTTCTTCCTCTTTTTCTGATTTTTCTACAAATGTTTTTGAAGACACGGTTATGTCCGCACAAGCCAATTTTGCAAATGAACCAGTGTTTAGACAAAAAAAGTATGAAAATCTTGTTTTTGAAAAATAGAAAAATTTAAAAAATTCTTATGACGAACCACCCCAGCTTGATTTAAAACCACTGCCTGACCACCTCAAATATGCCTTTCTTGCAAAAGATTCAAAATTGCCCGTTATAATCTCGGCTTTTCTTTCCCAATCCAAAAACGATCAATTGATCGAACTACTACAAAAGCATCGTCGAGCTATAGCGTGGCAAATTTGAGATATTCCTGGCATAAGCCCCTCTTTCTGCACACACAAAATATTTTTTGAAAATAATCCTAAGGGTGTAGTTCAACCACAACGTCGTCTTAATCCAAATATGAAAGAGGTTGTGAATGGAGAGGTGCTTAAGTTATTAGATGCGGGGATAATTTATCCTATTTCCGATAGTAAGTGGGTAAGTCCAGTCCAGGTTGTTCCTAAGAAGGGTGGGATCACGGTAGTGACAAACGAAAACAATGACTTAATTCCAACTAGGACGATAACGGGATGGAGGATGTGCATCGATTACCGTAAGCTAAACTATGCCACTCGAAAAGATCACTTCCCCCTCCCCTTTATCGATCAAATTTTAGAACGTTTGTCCGGGCACAATTTTTATTGCTTCCTCGACGGCCTCTCGGGATACTTTCAAATCCCTATCGCACCCGAGGACTAAGAGAAGATGACATTCACTTGCCCCTTCGGAACTTTTGCTTATCGTAGAATGCCTTTCGGATTATGCAACGCACCCGCTACCTTTCAGCAGTGTATGCTTGCTATTTTTGATAAATACGTAGAGAATATTATGGAAATCTTTATGGATGATTTTTCTGTTTTTGGCGACTCCTTCAATTTATGTCTAGAAAATTTGGAAAAAGTTTTACAACGCTGCGAAGAAACCAACTTAGTTTTAAATTGGGAGAAGTGCCATTTTATGGTGCGTGAAGGCTTAGTCCTTGGCCATAACATTTCCGCTAGGGGAATTGAAGTGGACAAGGAAAAAATTAAAGTAATTGAAAAGTTATCGCCGCCTACAAATATTAAAGCGTTTAGAAGTTTTTTAGGGCATGCGGGTTTTTATCGACGATTCATTAAAGACTTTTCAAAAATTACTAAGCCTCTCACCCACCTTCTTGAAAAAGACACTCCCTTCGTTTTTGATGAATCTTGTCTCGCTGCGTTTGAACTAATTAAATCAAAGCTTAAAAATGCTCCGATTATGATCGCCCCAGTTTGGGATTTGCCTTTTGAAATTATGTGCGACGCGAGTAATCATGCGGTAGGCGCGGTATTAGGACAACGAATTGCTAAGAACTTTCATCCGATTTTCTATGCTAGTAAAACTCTAACTTCTGCTCAAGAAAATTACACCACGACGGAGAAAGAACTCTTAGCTATTATTTTTGCTTTTGATAAATTCCGACCCTACATCACCCTTTCCAAGGTTATCGTTTTTACGGATCATTCCGCTTTAAAGTACCTCCTTTCTAAACCGGATGCCAAGCCCCATCTTATTCGTTGGATCCTCTTACTTCAAGAATTCGACTTGGAGATTCGGGATAAGAAAGGAGCGGAAAACCTAGCGGCGGATCATCTATCTCGTCTCGAAAATCCCGATCTAGATATGTTAAATGAAACTTTTATTAATGACTCTTTTCCGGATTAGCGTCTTCTTAATATCTCTTCATCCCCTACCCCCTGGTTTGCCGATCTGGCCAATTATCTTGTGGCCCGGGTCCTTCCAAGAGAATACTCAACTCACCAAAAGAAGAAATTCTTTTCGGAGTTGAAGTATTATTTTTGGGAAGATTCCTTTCTATTTCGCATTTGCGCAGACCAGGTGGTAAGGAGATGTGTTTCGCGGGAAGAGGGTCACCAAATTTTAAAACATGTTCATGAAGGTCCGACTGGCGGGCATTATCAAGCAAACCGCACCGCCCACAAAGTACTTAGTGCTGGCTTCTATTGGGCAAGCATATTTAAAGATGCACAAATCTTTGTGGGTGGATGTGATCGATGCCAGCGGACTGGAAATATTTCTAACAAAAATGAAATGGAGCAAAATTACTTTCTCGAGTGCGAAGTTTTTGATCTATGGGGCATAGACTTTGTCGGCCCATTTCCCTCCAGCCTAGGAAATAAATATATTTTAGTAGCCGTAGATTATGTTTCTAGGTGGGCAGAGGCCCAAGCTCTGCCAAATAATGACGCGCGCGTGGTCATAAACTTCTTAAAAAAATTATTCTCTCGTTTTGGTTTTCCTCGAGCGATCGTTAGTGATAGGGGCAGTCATTTTTGCAACACTCAACTCGCTAAAGCTTTAACTAAATATGGCATTACGCATAAATTGTCAACTGCTTATCACCCCCAGTCTAACGGTCAGGTTGAGGTAGTCAATCGAGAATTTAAGCGAATTCTGGAAAAAACAGTGTCTACTTCTCGTAAGGATTGGTCCCTAAAATTAGACGATGCTCTTTGGGCCTATCGGACAGCGTACAAGACCGCCATCGGTTGTACTCCTTTCCGATTGGTCTATGGAAAATCGTGTCATCTTCCGGTTGAAGTAGAACACCGTGCGTACTGGGCATTAAAGTTATTTAATTTCGATCCGCACTCGGTCGGCGAGCATAGAAAAAACCAACTAAATGAGCTTGACGAGTGGCGAGCGTACGCATATGAAAATAACAAAATTTATAAAGAACGCACGAAATTATATCACGATAAGAACCTGCGCCACCCTAAAACGTTTAAACCAGGCGATCAGGTTCTTCTTTTTAATTTACGTTTACGTCTCTTCCCAGGAAAGCTTAAATCTAGATGGTCCGGGCCGTTCAAGGTCAAAGATGTTTTTCCTTACGGCACTGTGCTACTTTCACACCCTGATAAGGGGGACTTTAAAGTTAATGGTCATAGACTTAAACTCTATTTCTCTAATGATTCTATGACTCCTGCAAAGGAGAATCTTCTTTTTGATTCTTAGTTTATTATTTTCTGATGGACATTTTTAATTTTTTTGGACTACTATATTTTTATGAAACTCTTTTATTTGAACTATTGTAATAAAAAAACATTATCGGGCATCTGCCCATGGACTCTATCTTTTTGCTTTTATTTTGCTCTTTCTACCGGAGGCCACTCAAGCCCATGATCGTGGTCGCCGCTCCGCCGCTGCTGATATCCGATGGATCAAGTCATACCTACTGACGATCAAGTACTCTAAAAGTCAAACATGGGGGAGCGATATCCGCCTTCATCTCACGAACCCGGGGAAGTCCTGTTCTTTTTATTTATGTATTTTCCTGCATTTTTCTTTTTCTCTTCTTCTCAGTCCCCTTCTCTTTTTCTTTATGTTTTCTTCATTGAGGGCAATGAAGAATTTAAGCATGGGGGGGTCTAGTTTCTTTTGGTCTTTTCTTTCTGTTCTTCTTCTTTCAAAAAAATTTATGTTTTATATTAGTATAGTATTTTATGTTATGTCATCAAAATCCAAAAAAATTTATAAAATATAAAACCCAAAAAAATTAGAAAAATTAAAATTAAAATTAAAAAAAAATTTGTGCTAAAATCTATTTGAAAAACAAAACCTAAAATTATTTTCTATCTTTATTTTCATGTTGCTTCTAGTGAAGTGTAGGCCCATGCGGTTTCTTAGTTCTATATAGATTACTTTGAAAATGTTTTTCTAAACCTATCATTTTAACATAGTCTAGTTCTACTAGTTTCTTTTTCTTAAATATAGGCATCCAGTTTTTAAGTTATAAGCTAGCAATGCGTAGTTATGTCTTTTTATTCGGTTAGTTGCTTACGAATGGTTGTTAGGTATCATTAGTCCTTTTTCATTTGTGAGGTAGTCTTTCTTGGTGTCTAGAACTTGTACCAAGCTACTCTCGAAGCATTTGCGCCATTTTTTACGTTCTTTAGAAATGATTTAGGCCACCATTTGAATAGTTTGAGCTTTTCTTGCCCACCGAAAACAAAACCCTTGCAAAACAATTTTGGGCCTTTCCTTATTTTCTTTGTCTTTAGCTCCACCTTTCATTTCATATTGTTCACCAAAGCCAAATATCTTTCCTATTTTTGCACTATAACTTTGAGCTTAAAAATTTATTTTGTGAGAGGGGTATTATTTTTGAGATGAATAGGAAACTTTCAAGCTTATTTTTGGAGCTTCCTTATCAATTGTTATTCAAAAAGGAAAAAAATTGAGAAAGAAAAATGAAAATTGAAAATAAAAAAAAGGAATGCAAAAAGTTTATGTTTGGCCAAGTTTATAAAAGAAAAATACATGGCCTTATGTTTGTTTTAGTTTGAATTGAAGTACTTATCATGTCTTATCTTTGTATTTTAAGCTCACCCTTGGTTTAGTGTTTAAGCCATCATGTTTATCTTTGTTTTCATTTCCTAATCATTCACCTAAACCAAGTCTTAACGCCTATTAGAAGTCCTAATGATCTTAGAATGTAAATTCGCATAGTGGAGAAAGTGTGAACGTACAAGCCTATGGCCACCATCATTGATGGATTTCTTTGGAGGTTATCTTGGAGTGTTTTAGGGTTAATGTTTATATAGCAACCTAGTAGTTTGTTAATGCGCCGTTTACTTAGAACCTCTACTTTTGTTTTCCTTATTTTCATTTATTTTGGATGTCTTGTTTTTAAGATTTAGAAATTAGTAGACTTTTCTTTTGTTTTAATGAGATTTTTAGATTTCCACTTTCAAATTTTCTATTATGCACTTCTCACCCCACTAGTTGCTAATATGAATATTAGGATAGTTTAATTTTTCATGTTTTGTTTTTCTTAACTATGGAACTTTAAAAATATATATATATATCTTTTGCTGTTTTTTTTTGTTTTTCCCTAGTTCTTTATTTCTATTTGCTTGAGGGCAAGCAAATGTCTAAGCAAAGGGGTGTTTGATGACTAGTTTTAGTCATCGTTTTTGGGGTAATTTAGTAGCCTAAATGCCTAAGTTTAATTATAATTTATGCTTGTTATTTCATGTTTTAATATCTTTTTTATAATATATTATAATTACTAGTTCTATTATAGTTTTATTGTTATGTTGCAATTTTATGTTATGATATAAAAATATATAGTTTTATTATATGTAATTTTATTATTATACTCGTTATGTTTTTAATCTCTAACTTTATTTATGCTTTATTTATGTTAATTTGTCTTGTTATATTATGTTAATGTTTTGTTTGATATTATGTTATATGTCTAATATTTGTTTTGTCTTGTTACTTGTAGGTTCATGCTCTCCAACACACATGCAAGCCAATCAACATCTTGGAGCAGCCCTTGTCCAATCAAACATGCTACCCGAGCCCTCTACAAGCCTATGGAGCAGCCCACCAATCAACTACAAGCAGCCCACATGCTACCCGAGTTCCTACATGGTCTACCCGAGCCTCACAATCTTTGGAGCAGCCCATGCAGCCCACCACCTCCTACCCGAGCCCTATAACAGCAACCCACATGCCTTGGCCGGCCATCCTTTGGTTCCTCTCATGCATGCATATTTTTCCCTTTATTATTTTTTCTCCCTCCTCATTATTGCATGCATATATTCATCCCCCTAAGCATGGCCGAACCCCCCTCTCTTGCCTCTTCTACATAATTCCATTCATTCCCCCTCCTCATTTTTATATTCCCTATGTCATTCCCATTATACAAATGCATGCATGAACCCCTCTCTTTCTTCTTTCATTTAACACATGCATGCATTTCTCTCCCCTCCATTTAATACCATGCATGAACATTTCATCCCCCTATGGTCGGCCACCCCTTGGGCTCCCCCTATTCTAGATGCTTCCCTCCACTCCTATAAAAGGAACCCATATCCCATGCTTTGAAGAGGTTGGATTGGAGCAATAGAGCAAGTGAGTAAGAGAGTTTTAGTACAAGTTTTTCTTCATTGTTGTTTTCTTTTTATGGTTGTAATTTTCTTCTTAGTATAATATTGTCATCCTTTTAATATTATTGTGTACCTTGTTTTTTATTAATCAATGGAATTCTTCTCTCTTTATTTTGTTGTTTCCTTTTCCAGTATGCGTAGCTAATCTCCTATAGCATTCGATCGTGAGGATCCATGAAGTGAGATGAGAGTTTATTTTCTTTCTTAGTTTTATTTTTGTATTTCATGCTCGATCCTTCTTTGATTCATTTTGCGTCGACTCCGTATTTCCGGTATACGGTAGTAGGCCTTGTTCTCATTTCATAGTAGTCGAGAGACTCATGATTTGAAAGATCGCTCAAAGAAGGAAGGAGTTGAACGCAATCCTAGAGATAGGACGACGTAAATCCTCCGGATTGGAGTCAAATCCAATAGTGCGGATCATCTCGATAATGCAACTTTAGGCTTCTTTGGTTTGTAAAGAGATTTCGATCAAAGAGTTTATAAGTTAGGAGACCTAATGCTCTAGCGAGATTTTGTCTTATTTTCGGATCCGTCACGGTCGAGTATGGTTTGCAAAAATTAAAACTATCTTTATTTTTTTCTCTCTCATCTAATTTCATGGTGAATCATTGATCGAATGCTAGCTTTTTATTATAAGTTTTTCCTCTCGCAAATTGTCTTTCATTTTACTTTAAAAAAATTCTAAAAATCCAACTATTTTTCGGTAGGATAATATTTCAAGCGTGAGTAGCAGTACTTGACAGCCCCGTGTTTAAATACGACCTTGGTACTACAATTCAACAGGTACGCTTACCTGTTCGGGTTTTGGCCCACTAATAGCCCCCTCGGCATATCCCTTAACATATCCCTCTCAACATGATTCTCTAGGCATAGCCCTCTTGTCAACTCTCTCAGCATAGCACTCTCGGTATATCTTTCCCAGCATAGCCCTCTCAGCATAGCCATCTCGGCATATCTCTCAGCGTAGCCCTCTCGGCATATCATGAGCACGAGTTGCGATTGGCGCTAGGGTAATCACCTAAGAGCCTAAGGCATGCGCGAGTGTGCAAAAGAATGTGTGCTTGGCTACAAGCAAAAGGCAAAAAGAAATCAAGAACAAACAAAGATGAACATTCCCAAAAAAGATCTTATATATATATAACAAAAGGGGGGTACAACTACACGGGGGTCTCACCCATTACATATGTTAAGGAAAAATATACATGGCACAATGTGGGTCGGAAGGCCTTCAGGATGAGTCATCAGACTTCTCGCTGGTAGACTCCAAGCCTAGAAGCGCGTCCTAGTTGTCTTCGCATTGCTGGTCGTCCTCGCCTTCAGGCATGTCGATGGGGGTGTACAGCCACTACAGGGTGCTGTATGCTGTGAGCTTTTTGCCCTTCTCATTCAGCAGCCCGAGATTCCACAACACCTCGATCGTGTGCTTGGCCTCCACTAAGCATTCTCTTGCATCATCACCTCAATCTCATAATTATTGTACGGATGACACTTGACCTTTTTGCTCAGGGCAGCCGAAGAAGGGTCTCCAGTAGACGCTTGTTCTCAGCCTTCAGCCCGGAGACCGTGTGCTCGAGGCCTGCCACCTGCGCACGAAGCTTCTTCACAATCGTAGGATCCTGAGAAGGTAGCAAGAGAAAGTTAACCGGGAAGGAAGCAAAGCTGCGAGAAGATAACAAATTATTCACTTACCTCTTGTGCCTTTGAGGCTGCTAGTTGCTACTTTTGGGAAGTCTCCTTCGCCTCGGCGAGATCCAATGATATCTGGACCTTGTTTAGGTTACTTTCAAGGTTTAGGCTCCGTAGAGAGGCCATGTGTACAAGCTCTAGGGCGCGCAAGTGGGCTCGTGTGGCCTCGTGCATAAGGGTCCGGGTGGACTCCCTATCGTAGAGTTTGGCATCCTCCTGGATATATAGCCAGAAGCTGAGTGCATAGGCCTCGCTACTTGTAGTGTCCTGCTCCATCTAGGTTGACAGGAGTATTGAGATGACGCGCGGTTGGTCTCGGGGTCCCATTGGAGAAGGACCTGGCCCATCTTGTCCAGGTGTTTCTCGTCGAGTCCGATATTCTGATGCCCTTTCGGCATCGGTCCCCCGAGCGCCTTCTCGACAAGGGCAGTGATCTTTACGGTAGTACCCGCCGTGCCTGCTGCGGGAGGGTCTTAGGCAGGGGTCTCGACAATGGACTTGCCCTTGTCTTTTGCAGGTGTCTTGGACTTCTTGGAGGGAGCTGGGGCGGAGCATCTGACTTCCTCTTTAGGTCACTTGGCTGAGACGAGGTCCCCGGTACGTCTCGGCAGGCAAGGGGCGCCGATTATGCGAGTGTCAGGCAGCAGATGAGAGCCCCAGATTCGTCGTATGGCTGGGGGATGGGGATCTCTCGCTTACCTGCACAAGCGCTAAGGTTTAGTTTCGTCGGAGGCCAAGGTATCAATAATGAAGACGAGGTGAGACGGTACCTTCCCCGATGAGAACCAGCGGGAGAGAGTCTATATCTCGCCGCAAGAACTTAATGTCGATGTTCTTGGTCCAAAAGTAGTTGAGGAGGGCGGTCTCGTGATCCCCAAGCGCGGGAGGCCTATAGGTTGCCTCGTCATACTACACGGGTGAGAGGTGCACATTCCCGAAGCTCCCGGTGACGAACATGAACTTCATGGATCATTGGTGGTTCTTGTTGGCGAGGCCACTTGTCTTGATCGTCTGGCTAGAGAGGAAGTCGATATAGCTCTTGGCCCAAAAGTTGAACAGATTCCGGAAGGTCGAGAGGTTGAACTCGATCCTTTCTGTGCGCATATAGAAGGTGAAGGTCACCAGGAGCGCAACGGAGTTTTGTTTGTGTTGTTTCGGGACCAATCAGAAGTAGCGGAGGACCTGTCGCACCTCCGGCTAGAGGGGAAGGCGGAACCCCACCTCAAAATGCTCTAGGGGGATGGGTAGCACCCCTTCTGGCAGGAAGCTAAGTTTCTCGTCACTCTCGGGATGTCGAGCAACAAACCCCAGAGGGATGTAGTTGGACACCGCGGAAACATACTCATCCTCCGTCAGTTGGTAAGGGGGAAGCCATGGTTGATGAAGATCTGTGCACACTTGGTTCGGTTATCGGTCTCTCCCGGCATCTTGGCGAGTGCTAGAAGGGGTTAGGGCTTGCGTAGATGGAGATATCTCAGGTAGGCGAGTGCATGGAAGGAATACGAAGGCTCGGAATCGAATGGAGTAAATGTGGTAAGTGGCCTAGCTTATTTATAGAAAATTTCGGCAATCATGACGTTTTCCTAATGGCGGCGGGATGCTGATAGCTTTTTTAAATGTATATCGGTGCTTCGTAATCCGCTCGGTTCCGCTTTTGCCTCAAACCTGTGAATGACGAGAGCCTCCAGGCAGTCCCTGGGCAAGTTGAAGGCATAGCACAGAATAATAGAAAAAGAAGAAAAAACAAGCATTCGGCAGAACAAACACTACAGCAAGCGAGAGAAGTTTAATTATACATAGGACCACTCGCCGAGCGAGGGCAAAATATAATTTTTTTCATTTTATCATGCAGAAAGCCAAAAATAAAAGGAGGCAGGAGCCGGCACGCTTAGTACTGGACCCATTGCCAATGGCCTCGACCTCGCCTACCCGATCGTGGGGGCACTTGCGGGTAGTAGTAGGCACTCATAGTCGTATGCTCCTGATTGACCAAGCGCATCTGGTCCCGGGCTCGCGCCATGTGCCGCTCGCGGGAAGTCTCCTCGTATCCGCTGCCTCGCCGCTCCATCTCCCTAATAAGGTGCTCGTAGTCCCGTTCGAGGACCCCTAGTTGGTGTTCCATCACTGTCTAGTGTGCTTCCACTAGGTGGGAGTCGTCCCGCTGCATCTAGATCAGCTTGGCCAGTACCTCCACCATCCTCTCCTTGAGTGTCTTAGCATCCCCAGGATCTCCAAGGAAGTTTACGAGCTCGCTGGGAGATGGCGGGGTGGGAACTCCTCTTCATTGACTATAGGAGCCCCCGCTGAGGTGTCCCAATAACCTAACAAGAAGTTGCAATCACTATCATAATACTCAATCAAGAAGGGGAGGACCAGTAGTTTACCTGGCGTTGGTATGGAGATCCTGCCTTGAGCTGGGCGAGAAGGACCAGGCCTTCCATCAAAGGATCCTGCAAATAGATTGTGGAGGGTTTTTTCCCATCCCGGACAGGTTGGTGTTTGCGCCGACAGGTGAGTCTCGGCAGGAGGAGGAATTTTCGATGCTTTCCTGGTCGAGGGGCGAGAGCCTGACGCAGGTTCTTTGGGGATCTCGACAGCCGGGGTCTGGGGTTCTGGGATTACCAGGCCCATCATCCCAAAATAAGGAGATGTAAAGGAAGAGACGTAAGCAAGAGAATAATCAGTGAAAGGGATGTAAGAAGGTAACTATCAGTTATACCTGAAATGGCTGCGGTCTCGACCCCAATAACTTGGGGGGACAGTCTCCAGAGCCGGTTGTTCGCCTCCTTCAGGGAGCCGGAGGGTTTCGATAGTCGCCGGGGGAGTGCCAGTGTCGCTTACAGGCAAATTCTCCTGCGAATGTGCCTAGAGTTCAGGTCAGTGAACTTAAAAGATTCCTACCAAAGGTAAGAGAAGTTCCTCAGCCTGGACGGCGAGTTTCTCGCCATTGGGGGTAGGTGTCAGAGAAGCAAACTCTTCCGTCGCAGGGTTCCGCCGAAGCATTCTCGCCCTCTTTGGCTGATAGGGCAAGTAATCAGGCCTTTTAGAGGAAATCCATGGGCGTGCTTGGAGGCCTTGGAGCTGGCCTTCTCTTGCGCAGCCGCAAGACGGTCCATGAGCTCCTACAAGAGGGGTTTCACGGTCAATTTGTTGTATATGGTAGAAATTGAAAAAACACAGGAGATGAGTTGAGGATGAACAAGGATATAAACTCGAAGGCCATCTTGTGGTATTTATAGATCCGTGAAGGGACCCATAAAAGATTCCCTTCCAGGTCAGTAAGCACTCATCAAATACTTAGGGTTAGATGATTCTTTCCGAGCTTCGCAGAAACTCGCAAAGAGCAGAGATTGTGTATAACCCCATATTCACTGAGTGGGTCCCCCCTCCAGGTTTAAGGCTTAGCGAAACCTTCAGGTCCGAGAGGGATAAAGCAGGCGAGTGAAGCCTTCTAGAATAGCATTCGCCTAGGAGGATCGAAAGGGATCTTGCCACAGCAGACGGAGAGGCTCTCATCCGTAGTAGGCGTGAGGGATCTTGCCTGTATCAGGCGAGTGGCCGTTAGATACCGCATTCACCCATAATGGGGTGTCGTGGAGGCGAGTGCCTAACTTACCCCGCGCTCACCCCTTTAGGCAAGTAGCGCCATCATGGGCTACTCGCCTAGTAGGGTATAGAGGTAAAATTACCTGGATACCCTTGCAGGGCTGCAAATATTCTTCTAAAACAGTGGAGCTTGGCTATTGTCAGACCACCTTTAGCTGCATATAGCTATTTAAAACAGCGAAGCTACGCTATTTACAGGCCAAGTTTTGAAATCTATAAAAAGTTCCGAGGGGGTACCTCAGAAGGCAAGCATTTTCAGGTTTTTAACTCCCCGGTCTTCTTGTGCTTTCTCAGGTGCCCTTAGCTCAGCACTGGCTAAGAAGGGGAAGTGCTCTATTTCAGGTGTGTGGTGCGACCTCCATGCTGGAGCCTTGGGTCAGTTTTGTGCTCTAATTCTTCAGTAAGTCAAGCTTGCTAGGAGAAGTAAGTGTGTGGTCACCCCTTCCCCAAGAGTCTGAACTACACAGAAGCCAGTTCTCGGTTTTAACAGTGGTATTTATATGTTTGTGATGAAGCAAAAGATTCTATATTTCAATTATAGTTATATTTTTAAAAAAAGATCCTAAAGTATTGAAAAATCAATGATCAATTCAATAGACATAAATATTATTATGTGAATATATTATGTTTGCATGTATCACATTTTTTTATATACTACAGAATAAAATAAAAAACATAATTACTTAATTTTAGGTTTATTATGATTGAAACTTTATTTTTGAATATATACAACATCATCACGTATTAATATTATGACATAACATTGAAATCAAAATTTTAGCATTATCACATAATGAATATTATTATCCACACATAATGAATATTATTAACCCTACTAGATATTTCATATTGTCATGATAAAATAAATTAAAATTTGAATGATTAAAAGTTAAATTGAAAATAACTATGTGATTTTAAAATCTACTATAATTTTAAACATCAAATAAACACATAGTTTATGAATTCTTTTTTGGACTTAAACGCTTAGTATATCCATGATTATTTATACCTAATTTGTGTCTCGCCTTAGCGAGGGCATAAGATTGTGTACATTAGAGACCTAACCTCTAAGTCATGTCTTGTCCTTAATCGGGGAGGGTTCTAGTGGGGCCTTGCAAGAAACTAGGGGAAAGAGTGATAGGTTTATAGTCGTCTTTTTGTATGCATATGATATTAACACCCCAACCTACGACATGCGTGCAACTCCTTATGTCCATTCGTCACTTAGTACGAGGCTTGGGTGTAGACGAATAGTTTGGGTATTTTTAATTTAAGACATACTACATCACTATCACTATATGAACATTATTTTAAAAGCTATTATTATTTATATCATGAATATTATATCTTTTGTTCGAACATGTCATCTTGTATTTTTTCATACTATATATAATTTGGACATTCATGAATTTGAAAAATCTAAGTATTTTGAAAAAACCTTTTTGACACTTTATGCCAAAAATCTTTTATCTGCATTTTTTTAAGTTCAAAACTTTTTGCGATACTTGGTGTCACTTATTTTAGAAAATATTAATGAAGATAAATTAGAATGAAAAATTATTAAACATCTTGTTTTATATGCTATATAACATATTACTGTGGCTAGCGCACGCGTTAGTACTATTGCTGGATGTAGTATAAAATTGTTATTTAGTCTTTCTTTTTATATTTTTTCTGGCATAGAAGGTCATTATACTAATGCGTTATTAATATACTTCTATGTTTTCTAGAAAACTATTTGTTTTAAAAAATATTTAAAAATTAAATACAAAATTACAAAATGAATCCAAAAGAATAAAAATATGTTTTTTCCATTATTACTTTGTGTGTTTATTATTTTGAATTTTTTTTAAACAAAAAATATTAAAACTATTTGTTATTCATTGATATTGTCAAGGATGATTAATTATATCAATTAAAAATTAAATACAATCTTTAATTTAGTTTTCACGTTTCTTAAAACATTTTTTTGATTATGTCATGCCTTGAATATTATCTTGTTATGTGCAATGAAATTGATTGTAGAAAACATGTGTAGAATTATTTAGCATGCCTCTAAGTATGAGTAATGTTTTGTGTTTGATAATGACTTTACACACTCACTTATTTTGATAACCTACATGTGTTTTAAATCTTATACTTGCATGGTTGTGTAGTGTAATAACATAATAATTAAAATGCATAAATAGATTACCTACACTACATTGAATTGTTTATTTCAATTCTTTATTTTTCACGCACTTATTCATTAGATAAAAGTGGTTTAAAAAAAATTAAATGATATTGTTTGCAAAATAAGTGAATTCGGAGTCTTTGGTCACAAGCATAAAAAACATAAAATAAATGATAAGGAAACTCCACCAAGCACTACTCACCCTCCTGATAAGTCTTAATAAGCATTATGAGGTTAAGCACCTTGGAAAGGATTATAAAGTGACTTGTAACAAACAAAAGTATTCACCACTTCTCTTAGTACACTGGATCACAAAAATAAAAACAAAGTTAAAAAGAAAAAAAGTGATCCCCCAAGCACTACTTCGCTCCCTAATAAGTCTTAATGAGCATTGTGTGTGCGGAGCACCTTGGTAGTTGTATTTTTTATGTATTATTTCATTATATATATCATTCATTTTGATTAATACATTTTTATACTTTATCAAATCACTTTTATACACATGATTATCATATATAAAACTTCTACTCATGAGAATTGGATCCTAATGCATATCTACACAATTCTCTTCAAACTTAAGTAAATGCACTAAAAAGTAAAGCATGACCACTTAAATGTTTTTGTTTACTTAAAATGCAAATTTTTTTACATTGTCACATTGTATCGGTAACATCTCATTTCCTTCTAGACTCATTAACCTTAGATTATGGTAGAACATGCGGTAAGTGAAAAAGGATTAGACTAGGTTTGACCCAAGGAGTTAGGGTGGATTCACATAGGGCCCACTAAAGGGGTCAAGTCAAACATAGAAAAAATTATTCAGGATCAATAGGCATCAAGTGAAGTATACGCCATTCGACGAAGCATCGAGTGCATCGAGTGCATCGAGTGAACTCGATGCCATTCGACAAAGCGTCTAGTGTGTTGAGTGGACTCAACTCCATGCTCTTTAACTTAGAAAAATTGTTCTAGATCAACAGGCATCAAGTGAACATGACGCATTTCGACGAAGCGCCGAGTGCGTCAAGTGAACTCGACGCCATTCGACAAAGTGTCGAGTGCATTGAGTGGGCTCAACGCTATTCTCTTTAACATAGAAAAATTGTTCTGGAACAACAGGCATCGAGTGAACATGACACCATTTCGGCAAATCTTCGAGTGCATTGAGTGGACTCAACGCCATGCTCTTTAACTTAGAAAAATCGTTCTAGATCAACAGGCATCGAGTGAACACGATGCCATTTGACAAAGCGTTGAGTGCATTGAGTGGACTCAACGGCATGCTCTTTAACATAGAAAAATTGTTCAGGATCAATAGGTGTTGAGTGAACTCGACGTCATTCTACAAAGCGTCGAGTGCGTTGAGTGAACTCAACGCTATTCGACAAAGTGTCGAGTGCATCGAGTGAACTCGACGCCATTCGAAGAAGCATTGAGTGATCTCGAAGCTTCTAGACTTAGGATATTTTTTGGTCTAGTTCACCTGTATGGTTGAACCGAGTTTTCGGGATAAACGCTGATGACGCATTTGAACCTGATCACTTCAACAAACCTATTTAATACATTGATCTTCTCAAGAAGACCTATTTAAAGCAATGATTGGCGGTCTAATACTAAGGTGACACGTGGCAAAGCAACTCAAACTAATTGGCGGTCCAACATTAGACTGGCACGTGGCAAGCAATTGAAGCCCTAATTCTTCTTATAAAAAGGAAGAGACAAGAAACCCTAGCCATCACTCCCACTCATTACCAAGGCCGTCATCATCTTCATTGAGCCTAGAGGAGTGTAAAACAACTCATGGATCTAAGCTTTTGCTGGATGATGGCCGCGGAACAGAGACCGACTGTGGTTGGTTCGAAATGGTCAGATTCCGCGGGCCGGTTAGAAGATCGAGTTTTCTAACGAGAGGAGGCAAGTGCACCTATCGCAAGTAGTACTCGGTATTTGGGAAAATACCGAGGTCGTATTATTCTCGGGGACGCGTTGATTATATCTACTCTTCCAGGAACACTATTATCTTACTATCAGTAAGGTGGGATTTTTTAGTTTAATTTAAAACGGAAAGAAAGAAAGCAGAATTTTGCTAAGTTAGTTCGATGATGGGTTAACGCTCGGCATCGAATCGGATTAAGACTAAAATAATTCTTAACAATTATTAAACTTTGTCTTTAAATTAATAAAAGGCACTCGGCCATGGAGGTTCCAAAAACATGAGCTCACCTTGGTCTAGGGATATCGCTCACCTGGGCGCTAAGGCTATTCGACCGAACGTTAGTCCGACGAAGGATTCCCCTTAATGCCCGCAATACGCTAAGAACCCCGCTATTGGGTGGGGAACCCAATCCGGCAGAACTACGCTTCTCCTCTTTCGAGGGGGCATACGCAATTCTCTTTACCCAAGGGGGATCGGTCCATACGTGCAGCCTCTCGTCGTCGCGTATGGATAACGGAAATAGAGCCCACACATCGATTATGTGGTCCTATGCGTCGTTAACCCGGGGTAAACCTTAAGTCCTTAAATTAAATTAAAAATAAAGTTTTTTAATTATTTCAAATCATTTTATATGTCCCAATGCTCTTCGATGCCGAAGGCTAAAAGAGATTAGCCACTCATCGGTATGGGGACGGCTTTATGTTTTTAGGTGAAGCGTGAGTGTTAAATTAAGCACTGAACAATTATAAGAGAAAACACGAAAAATAGGACAATTAGATAAATTGAAGGCTAATTGATGCAGGCACTCACGCACACTTCAAAACCATAAAGAGAATTAAATAAAGCAAGCCCTACTCAAATGAGTAGGCGGAAATAAATGCACACACGCACACACTCTTCTTAATTGAAGAAAGCGATAAATAAAGCGGTAAAATTATCTCCTACACGCACGCACTCTACATAATTGAGAAAGCGATAAAATTGCAAGTCCCGGCTCAAATGAGTGGGCGGGAGTAAATTTATCTCATACACGCACACACTCTACTTGAAAGTAAAACACACGCACGCACTCTACAGAAAAGTAAACACACACACACACACTCTATAGAAAAGTAAACACACACACACACGAAGTTTTCCTACTCAAGTAAGTAGGAAGAAAATGAAAGCAGTAAAAAGACAAGTCCCACTCAAACGAGTGGGCGGGAAATGAAAGCAGAGCGCCATTTAACTCTTAACGAGTAGGCGGAAATAAATGCATACGCACACACTCTACAGAAATTAAAACAAAGATGTAAATTCTAACTCGTACACGCACGCACACTTGCAAAAATAAGAAAAACAAGGTTGCTGAAAAATTAAAATGACTGCATTTCTACCGCTAGAATGCGGTAGAAATGCATAAAAAGTGAAAATAAAAATTAACCGAGCGAAATTGTTTTGCAAATAAACGCAAAATGAAAGTACTCGAAAAATTAAAACAACTGCATTTCTACCGCGAGAATGCGGTAGAAATACATAAAAAGATGAAATAAAAATTAAAGGGACTAAAAGTTTTGCAAATAAAAAGTTAAAACAAAGTGAGCGAAAAATTATAACGACTACATTTTTATTCATAAGTTTTTATAAAACCTCCAAAAAAGGTGAGAATAAAACTAAAAAGGAACGAGAAGTTTTACATTCCTAAGAGCCTAAGTTAAAGAAAAATAAGGACGAACACTTTTAGGGGAGTTTTTATAAAACCTATATGAATGAAAATGATAAAGAAGAAAAAGCTAAAGCTACAAAGTGCGGAAAATGAAAACTAAACGGACGGCACGATGGCTAGAAATGCCGATAAATCCTAATTCTAACTAAGTTATCAAAGCTATAAAAAAAATGAAAACATAAAAGAAACACAAAAAGATGAACGAAAAATCTACTTAAGAAGGGCGCTTCCAATTGAACATTTCAACTTTGCAAGATAGAAAATCTACCATTTTATTGAATAAAAAGGCTATTACATGAAAAGCTAAAACAAACAACCTAATACAAACTAAGAAAGATAGGGAGAAATTCTCCTTACATAGCTTAGAAGCCAAACGAGCAGCACCTCCCCTAAGTAAGATGGACCAAAAAAGTGGACAAAATAAGCTTCCTGGAAGCTCTTATTTATAGGCAAATTTTCGGGTGGGTCACGCCCGTGACTAGGGCGTGACAGGGGGGCGTGTCGATACTATTCATGAGCTGATCGGGTGACTTGACTAGAAAGTTGACTTCGGCTGAAAACGTGGCGGTCACGCCCTAGGTCACGGGCATGACATGTGTCAGTCACGGGCGTAACTGGGGCGTGTCGGGGAGGTCGATCTGGGCGCGGTCTGGCCGCAAAGTCGCGCGCGTCACGTCGGGCCAGGTGGCTAAGTCACGCCCGTGTCACACCTTGACACGGGCGTGTCTTGGGGCGTGTCGAGCTTGGTTTGATCATCGCCGATCGTCGAGCTGGCAACTGTGGTCGGCGATCGTCGAGGGCGTGACACGGGCGTGTCGGTCATGTGACACGGGCGTGTCAGTCAACATTTTGACTTTTTCTGGAATTTTTCTTGAATTTTTCTGGAATAAAAATAAAGCTAAGTTAGAAATAATATTTACAAAAATAAGCAATTTATTTAATAAAACTAATAAAAAAGACAAAAAATAAACAAAATTGACTTAAATAAAATACAAAAATATAGGTATATTTACAACTCATCAAACACCCTCATACTTAAGCTTTTGCTATTCCAGAGCAAAAGTTTGAGGTGAACTTATAAGGAATAAAAAAAAACCTAGGTTCTGCTACCGCTAAATTAATTATAAGAGAGATCAAATAAAAATATACGGGGTATAAGAGTTAAGTCCTAAAATTATTTAGATGATTTAAACAGGGCAAAAGTTTTGGCCAAAAGACTTCTTGATGTAATCAAAAAGAAAGCAATAATTGTATTGGTTAGATTAACAGAAAATAGTTTGGAGTTATACGAACTTTAGCTTATAGGAGTGTTATCGGAAATAATGCAATTTACGAATTATGCTCTCAAAAAGATTTTTGAATTAATTCTAGAGTCATGAAATTGGCTAAGGGGGGTTGATGTTGGTTTATGAAGATGCTTGGATTTTGAGGCGAGGTTATTTTTTTCTCGAACCTCTATTTTTTTGATTTGGATGTTAAAGGAAAACGAAATCTTATTTTCCTTAACATAAAAAAATTTTTCTTCTTCATAAATAAAAATAACCCAATGTATATGTGTTGGAGTAATGAATTTTATCCTCTTACTCCGTAACGTATAATGTTTTAATTTATTGGGTGCCTATGTTTACGGAATGAAATCTTATTCCCATTGACATAAGATCTTTTTCTTTTGGGGAAATATTTTTATCATACCGAGTAGGTTATGATAGGTAAGGGGAGAAAAGAGAACTAGATTTTTAATTGAAAAATAATTGAGAGCAACCTTTATAAATTGTACGTTCCAATTTTTCAGAAAGCTAAAAGCAAACATAATTGAATTCTATAGTCATTATTTTCTAACATGGTACACATGCTCCTATCTATGAAAAATTAGAAGTAGTGCCTAAAACGAGTCCCCTATTTTTAACAAAGTATAATAAATTCTTTAAAACTTAACCCCGGCTATTTAGATTTTTCAATCTATAATTAACAAACGAATAGTGAACAAAGAATTGATCAAATTCGCATATAAATAAACTCAAAACGAAAGTTTTGGATAACAAGAAACTCAAGAATGAGATGTGTGATTTATTTGTTTCATAACTTTCATAAAGAAAGAAAGAAAAAAAAAATTTTGTTGTTTTTTTTTTGAAGTTATGCTCTTTTTTTTTGTATTTTTGTATTTATATCTTTAATATATACATACTAAAAAGAAAGAAAAATGCGAAAATAAAAAAAATTTTGGATTTTTAAGTTTTTGTGAATTTTTTTTTATTTTTAATGAAATTTTCATTCTATTTACAAAAATTTGGTTAAAAGAAAAAAATATTTACAAATATGAGAGGGAAAAAGGGAGAGGGGAAAGAGAAAGAATATTTACAAAAAATACTTGTAAAAATTATTTACAAAAAATATTTACAAGAATATTTACAAAAAATATACAAAAGTGCTGCCGCGAGATGACTCGTTATGTGGATGGCTCGATGAGCCGGATCTTGCGGACAAAGTTAAAAATAAGTCAAAGTTTCAAAAATGAAACTTCAAAATTTTAAAAAAAAAAATTTGATTTTTGTGTTTTTTTTTTGTTTTTTTTTGTGTTATATATATATTTTTGTGTTTTTTAATTTTGTTTTTTTTTTTATTTTTTTGTTTTGTTTTGTAAGTGAAAAAGAAAATACGAAAATACGAAAACACCCCCATACTTAGATCCAACATTGTCCCCAATGTTGTATGCTAAGCATGAGGAACAAGACAGCAGGTATATGTGCAATAAAGGAAAAAGAGGGGGGCAGAAAATATCCCTGATCCGCGCTCGGGGAAGCCCATTAGAAACCCTGCATTTATTAGAAAAATAGAAAACATAATAAATAAAGACGTAAAAAAGATAGACGAGGGGTGCCTCCCAGGAGCGCTTTGTTTATAGTCGCGTAGCTTGACTATAGTGGCGGGTTTATATATGGAGAAGGGTAATGGTTTCGCTCCTACTGATCACAGGGTCGCCCGCTATATAAGACTTTAACCGATTACCGTTCACCTTAAAAGTGCCTTTTTCGGGGTGGGAGATGTGTATGGTCCCATATGGCCAAACCTCTTCAACCTTGAAGGGGCCAAACCATCGCGATTTATGCTTACCCGGGAAAAGCCTAAGACGTGAATTGTAAATAAGGACTAGATCGCCCGGAGAAAAAATTTTGGGGGTTTTAATTTTTCGATCGTGATAAAACTTAGAACGCTCCTTATAGAACTTATTGCTCTCGTAAGCATTCGCACGCCATTCATCGAGCTCGTTTAGTTGCAGTTTTCTATTTTGAGCGGCTAAGTTAGAGTCGAGGTTTAAGAGTTTTAATGCCCAAAGTGCGCGGTACTCCAGTTCTACGGGTAAATGGCACGCTTTGCCATAGACTAATCGAAACAGGGTACAGCCGGTAGCGGTTTTGTATGTCGTACGATACGCCCACAACGCGTCGTCAAGTTTAGCGGACCAATCTTTCCTATTAAGTGAAACGGTTTTTTCTAATATGCGTTTTATATCTCGATTGACTACCTCAACTTGCCCACTTATTTGCGGGTGGTAGGGGGTGGCAAGCTTGTGCGTGACTCCGTATTTAGCTAACGTCTTAGCCATTAGAGGGTTACAGAAATGCGTTCCCCTATCACTAACAATAGTGCGAGGCGTGCCGAAGCGAGAAAATAATTTTTTTAGAAATATGACGACGACTCGCGCATCGTTGGTGGGGAGAGCCTGCGCTTCCGCCCACCATGATACGTAGTCGACCGCCACTAAAATATAAGAATTTTTATATGAAGGAGGTAGGGGGCCAACAAAATCTATGCCCCATAAATCGAAAACTTTGCATTCTAAAAACATATTTTGGGGCATCTCGTCTCGTCGTGAGATGTTACCCGACCGCTGACAGCTATCGCATGCGCGCACAAAATTGTGCGCGTCTTTGAATAGAGTGGGCCAAAAGTAGCCCGCCTCAAGCGCCTTCCTAGCGGTCCGGTTGGCTTGATAGTGCCCCCCGGCTGGACCCTCGTGGCAGTGCCTCAATATTTGTGTGCACTCCACTCCCGTGACGCATCTTCGAACCGCTTGGTCCGCGCAGATACGGAAAAGAAAGGGGTCATCCCAAAAGAAATTTTTCAAGTCGGAAAAGAATTTCTTCTTTTAATGACTTGAAAAATCTTTTGGAAGTACCCGCGCGACTAAGTAGTTCGCAAAATCTGCGAACCAATGCGAAGATGACGAAGACGAACGAATGGCAAGAAGGCGTTCCTCGGGGAATCTGTCATTTATTTCAGATTCGACGAGCGCTTCCGCACCCGGATTTTCTAAACGGGAGAGGTGGTCTGCCGCTAGATTCTTCGCGCCCTTCTTATCCCGGATCTCCAAGTCAATCTCTTGTAGGAGGAGAATCCATCGAAGAAGGCGGGGCTTCGCGTCGGCTTTAGCTAATAGATATTTAAGGGCGGAGTGATCGGTAAAAACGATAACTTTAGATAGCGTAAGATACGAGCGAAACTTATCGAAAGCGAAAACGACGGCTAAGAGTTCCTTTTCCGTCGTCGTGTAATTCACTTGTGCGGAAGTGAGCGTCTTGCTAGCGTAATAAATAGGATGAAAATGTTTTTCTACGCGTTGGCCAAGAACGGCGCCTAAGGCAATATCACTAGCGTCGCACATGATTTCGAACGGAAGGGACCAATTAGGGGCCACTAGAATTGGAGAATTGATAAGTTTTTGTTTTATAAAATTAAAAGCAGACTCGCAATCTCTACTAAAGACAAAAGGTGATTCCTTTTCCAAGAGGTGAGTAAGCGGCTTTGTTATTTTTGAAAAATCTTGAACGAAGCGCCTATAAAAGCCCGCGTGGCCTAAGAAACTCCTAATGGATTTTATGTTTGTCGGCTGAGGAAGTTTTTCTATGATTTCTACTTTGGCCTTATCGACCTCTATCCCCTTACTCGAAATCTTATGCCTGAGGACCAAACCTCCTCGAACCATAAAGTTACACTTTTCCCAATTTAAAACAAGATTTGTGTCCTCGCATCGCTGGAGGACACGATCAAGATTACGAAGACAATCCGGGAAAGAGCATCCGAATACAGAAAAGTCATCCATAAATATTTCCATAATATCTTCTACTAGCTCACCAAAAATTGCTAGCATACATCTTTGGAATGTAGCCGGCACATTGTAGAGGCCAAATGGCATTCTTCGATAGGCGAAGGTGCCAAAGGGGCAAGTAAAAGTTGTTTTCTCTTTGTCCTCGGGGGAAATGGGGATTTGGAAAAACCCCGATAAACCGTCGAGAAAACAATAAAATGAATGACCGGAAAGACGCTCGAGAATCTGGTCAAGGAACGGTAGTGGGAAATGGTTTTTGCGGGTGGCATCATTAAGTTTGCGATAATCGATGACCACACGCCAACCCGTAACAGTACGAGTTGGGACGAGCTCGTTGTGCTCATTCGCCACTACGGTTAGACCGCCCTTCTTGGGCATGACATGAATGGGACTAACCCATGCACTATCAGAAATGGGATAAATAATCCCCGCATCTAAAAATTTAATTATCTCAGCTTTCACGACGTCTTTCATGTTTGGGTTAAGACGTCGCTGGGGCTGAATGTTTTTGCGGCAATTATCGTTTAAGAAAATTTTGTGAGTGTAGAAAGAAGGGTTAATCCCCTTTAGGTCAGAAATTTGCCACGCAATTGCGTGGCAATGTTTAAGCAAAACCTCCAATAACTCGGAGGTCTCTGAATCGCTTAAATACGAAGAAATGATTACCGGGAGTGTATCATTTTTCCCCAAAAAGGCGTATTTTATGGATTCGGGTAATGGTTTGAGTTCTAGGGCGGGCGGTTCTTCTAGTGAGGTTTTAGTGCTAATGTCTTTCGAACCAATTGGTTCAAAAGGCATATTTGTAGACTCGTCCTCATCGCAATAAAAATTTTCGAGTGAAAAAATATTTTCGTTTAAAAACTCGGACTCGAAAACCGGAGAAGAACAATCTCCATAAAAAGAATCTAAAGAGTAGCAGAAATCGTCGCTCGGCGACAAGTCTTCCATAGAGGAGTTAATAGAAAAAGTAACTTGGTCGTCTCCTACCCGAAGGAGAAGCTGACCATTACTTACATCGATTAACGCACGTGAGGTCGCAAGGAAAGGGCGACCAAGTATTATTGGTACGTTGGCGTCTTCCTCGATGTCCAAGATGATGAAGTCCACCGGGAAGGTGAACTTGTCTACTCGGACAAGGACATCCTCAACAACCCCGATGGGGAACCTAACCGAGCGATCCGCTAGTTGGATGCGCATATTGGTAGGAGCAGGAGTACCCAAACCTAAACGCATGCAGGAAGAGCGAGAATGGCATCAAATTAATGCTCGCGCCTAAGTCTGCCAAGGCGTATTTTACTAATACATCGCCAAAAAGGCACGGGATGGAGAACCGTCCCGGGTCGTTTTGTTTTGAGGGCAATTTACTAGTAAGAGCCGCCGAGCAGACAGCGTTGAGAGATATATGCGAAATATCCTCGAGTTTGCGTTTATTAGAAAGTAGTTCTTTTAAAAATTTCGCATATTTAGGCATTTGCGAGATAGCCTCGCAAAAAGGAACATTAATATGAATTTGTTTAAGTAATAAAATAAATTTTTCATATTGCGCATTCACTCGCTCGTTATCTAACTTATGCGGGTAGGGCAACGCCTTGTTTAAAATAGTTTTGTCGTTAAAAATCGGTAAGGGTTGCGTAATCGAAGAAGAGGGAAGAGGGGTCGGAGGTGAAATATGTACCTGAGGATCGATCCATTTTGGATCGACCACCTCCTTACCACTACAGAGGGTTATAGCGTTGGCGGTTTCCCTTGGATTGGGCTCCGTGTTCCCTGGTAGTGCCCCCAGGGCGCGTTCCGACATAAGTCGCGCCACCTGTCCAACCTGGAGTTCTAAATTTTTTAGCAATCCGGTGATGTTTCGGATATTGGACTCATTGGATGCGACATAACGATTAAAATTTTCCTCCACCGGGGACGACTTCATAGGAGGGGGAGGAGGAAACGTTGGCGCAAAAGGAGGGGGAGGGGGACGCTGCGCGTTGTTCGGGTTGCTCCAGGAGAAATTCGGATGGTTCCTCCAACCCGGATTATAGTGGCTACTATAAGGGTTGTTTTGAAATGAGGGACGCACCGGATTTCCCATGTAGTCCACGAATTCGTCGACTACGCAGACATTAGAGGGGGGGAGAAAACAAGGCGGAGTGGAGGAGGCAACAGACATCTCCGCCACCTGCTTAGTTAGCCTTTCCACTTGGAGGGCTAGCTGAGCAGTGGCATCCACTTCAAAAATGCCCGCCTGCTTAGGGCGTGCCCGCAGGACATTCCACTGGTAGGCGTTCACCGCCATTTCCTCGAAAAGGGCCTGGGCGGCCTCGGGGGTCTTATTGTTCAGAGTGCCCCCGGCAGTCGCGTCAATCATTTGACGCGTCTGACTATTCAGTCCATTGTAAAAAATTTGTACCTGCAACCACGTTGGCAGAGCGTGGTGCGGGCACCGGCAGAGAAACTCCATAAAGCGTTCCCAAGTCTTGTAAAGAGACTCGGAGTCGTTTTGGACGAATGAAGATATGTCCGCCCGCAGTCTTGCAGTTTTCACGGGCGGAAAATACTTCGTAAGGAATTTCTCTGCCAATTCTGCCCAGGACGTGATGGATCCCCGCGGGAGGGAGAGTAACCACGCCTTAGCCTTGGACTTAAGAGAGAACGGAAAAAGGCGCAAACAAATGGCATCATCAGTGACGCCATTAATTTTAAAAGTATCGCAAATCTCAAGAAAATTAGACAAGTGGTTATTGGGGTCCTCAACCGGCAGTCCGTCGAACTACACGGCATTTTGGATCATTTGAATCACATTTGACTTAATTTCAAAATTATTGTTGGCCACAACTGGCCGAAAAATACTCGACCCCGTATCATCCAAATTGGGCCGAGCGTAGTAAGACATAGTACGCTCGGCCGGTTGGGCATTATTCGGGTCGGCCATAGAAGAAGAAGAGGGTTCTCCGATAGATTCTGCGGGGTCTAAAAAGGGAATTCGATGGAGAGATCGGATACGCGCAAGAGAGCAGTCGATCTCGGGGTCGAATTCAAGATTTTCAGAACTCGAAGGTTGTCCACGGGTCATATACCCTAAAAAAAACGAAAAGGGGGAAGGATATATTTTTTTGTATAAATTTTTTTTATTTGAAAATAAAGTAAAATTAATAGAGTCCCGGATTCAATATAACAACCGTGCTCCCCGGCAACGGCGCCAAAAACTTGATGGCCGCGGAACAGAGACCGACTGTGGTTGGTTCGAAATGGTCAGATTCCGTGGGCCGGTTAGAAGATCGAGTTTTCTAACGAGAGGAGGCAAGTGCACCTATCGCATGTAGTACTCGGTATTCGGGAAAATACCGAGGTCGTATTATTCTCGGGGACGCGTTGATTATATCTACTCTTCCAGGAACACTATTATCTTACTATCAGTAAGGTGGGATTTTTTAGTTTAATTTAAAACGGAAAGAAAGAAAGCAGAATTTTGCTAAGTTAGTTCGATGACGGGTTAACGCTCGGCATCGAATCGGATTAAGACTAAAATAATTCTTAACAATTATTAAACTTTGTTTTTAAATTAATAAAAGGCACTCGGCCGTGGAGGTTCCAAAAACATGAGCTCACCTTGGTCTAGGGATATCACTCACCTGGGCGCTAAGGCTATTCGACCGAACGTTAGTCCGACGAAGGATTCCCCTTAACGCCCGCAATACGCTAAGAACCCCGCTATTGGGTGGGGAACCCAATCCGGCAGAACTACGCTTCTCCTTTTTCGAGGGGGCGTACGCAGTTCTCTTTACCCAAGGGGGATCGGTCCATACGTGCAGCCTCTCGGCGTCGCGTATGGATAACGGAAATAGAGCCCACACATCGATTATGTGGTCCTATGCGTCGTTAACCCGGGGTAAACCTTAAGTCCTTAAATTAAATAAAAAATAAAGTTTTTTAATTATTTCAAATCATTTTATATGTCCCAATGCTCTTCGATGCCGAAGGCTAAAAGAGATTAGCCACTCATCGGTATGGGAACGGCTTTATGTTTTTAGGTGAAGCGTGAGTGTTAAATTAAGCACTGAACAATTATAAGAGAAAACACGAAAAATAGGACAATTAGATAAATTGAAGGCTAATTGATGTAGGCACTCACGCACACTTCAAAACCATAAAGAAAATTAAATAAAGCAAGCCCTACTCAAATGAGTAGGCAGAAATAAATGCACACACGCACACACTCTTCTTAATTGAAGAAAGCGATAAATAAAGCGGTAAAATTATCTCCTACACGCACGCACTCTATATAATTGAGAAAGCGATAAAATTGCAAGTCCCGGCTCAAATGAGTGGGCGGGAGTAAATTTATCTCATACACGCACACACTCTACTTGAAAGTAAAACACACGCACGCACTCTACAGAAAAGTAAACACACACACACACACTCTACAGAAAAGTAAACACACACACACACATGAAGTTTTCCTACTCAAGTGAGTAGGAAGAAAATGAAAGCAGTAAAAAGACAAGTCCCACTCAAACGAGTGGGCGGGAAATGAAAGCAGAGCGCCATTTAACTCTTAACGAGTAGGCAGAAATAAATGCATACGCACACACTCTACAGAAATTAAAACAAAGCTGTAAATTCTAACTCGTACACGCACGCACACTTGCAAAAATAAGAAAAATAAGGTTGTTGAAAAATTAAAACGACTGCATTTCTACCGCTAGAATGCGGTAGAAATGCATAAAAAGTGAAAATAAAAATTAACCGAGCGAAATTGTTTTGCAAATAAACGCAAAATGAAAGTACTCGAAAAATTAAAACAACTGCATTTCTACCGCGAGAATGCGGTAGAAATACATAAAAAGATGAAATAAAAATTAAAGGGACTAAAAGTTTTGCAAATAAAAAGTTAAAACAAAGTGAGCGAAAAATTATAACTACTACATTTTTATTCATAAGTTTTTATAAAACCTCCAAAAAAGGTGAGAATAAAACTAAAAAGGAACGAGAAGTTTTACATTCCTAAGAGCCTAAGTTAAAGAAAAATAAAGACGAACACTTTTAGGGGAGTTTTTATAAAACCTATATGAATGAAAATGATAAAGAAGAAAAAGCTAAAGCTACAAAGTGCGGAAAATGAAAACTAAACGGACGGTACGACGGCTAGAAATGCCAATAAATCCTAATTCTAACTAAGTTATCAAAGCTATAAAAAAATGAAAACATAAAAGAAACACAAAAAGATGAACGAAAAATCTACTTAAGAAGGGCGCTTCCAATTGAACATTTCAACTTTGCAAGATAGAAAATCTACCATTTTATTGAATAAAAAGGCTTTTACATGAAAAGCTAAAACAAACAACCTAATACAAACTAAGAAAGATAGGGAGAAATTCTCCTTACATAGCTTAGAAGCCAAACGGGCAGCACCTCCCCTAAGTAAGATGGACCAAAAAAGTGGACAAAATAAGCTTCCTGGAAGCTCTTATTTATAGGCAAATTTTCGGGTGGGTCACGCCCGTGACTAGGGCGTGACAGGGGGGCGTGTCGACATTATTCATGAGCTGATCGGGTGACTTGACTGGAAAGTTGACTTCGGCTAAAAACGTGGCGGTCACGCCCTAGGTCACGGGCGTGACATGTGTCAGTCATGGGCGTGAATGGGGCGTGTCGGGGAGGTCGATCTGGGCGCGGTCCGGCCGCAAAGTCGCGCGCGTCACGTCGGGCCAGGTGGCTAAGTCACGCCCGTGTCACACCTTGACACGGGCGTGTCTTGGGGCGTGTCGAGCTTGGTTTGATCATCGCCGATCGTCGAGCTGGCAACTGTGGTCGGCGATCGTCGAGGGCGTGACACGGGCGTGTCGGTCATGTGACACGGGCGTGTCAGTCAACATTTTGACTTTTTCTGGAATTTTTCTGGAATTTTTCTGGAATAAAAATAAAGCTAAGTTAGAAATAATATTTACAAAAATAAGCAATTTATTTAATAAAACTAATAAAAAAAGACAAAAAATAAACAAAATTGACTTAAATAAAAAACAAAAATATAGGTATATTTACAACTCATCACTGGATAAACAAGGGATTGAGCTAGTTCACCAGAGCAGTCGTCGGCCTAGCTCAGCACTATCGTACCCGCACCAAGCTTGCATCCATGTCCGTTTCTCCTCCCCTCCCTCGGTGCTAGTATTCTAGATCCACTAGGAGATATATCGGGCTAAAATTATCCCGATGCCATGAGATGAAGAGTGAGAAATATGAGCTTTTCTTCTTGATTGGGTTCACCGGATGAGACGCCTCTGGCGGCCATATCGTCGAGAAACGCTAGCCACCTCCTCAATGGAGGTGGTGGCAATAATCACCGGCGGTGGCAGTGGCTCAGGTAGCCAAAAATGAGAGATCAACATTGCCCAGCTCGGGATGATCTGGGTCGTCTGCTCAGTGTAGAGGACAATGGGATGTCGTTGATTAAAGTTAAATTAAACTATAGTGTTATTAATTATTTTTGTCTTATTTATTAAAGTATTTTCATATAAATATTAGGTCCCTTAGAGGAAAATTCAGAAATTTTCACCAACATGGAACTTGTAGATATATGTCTTACTTTTAATTTGACATCCTAAACTTGTAATTTGGAGCATTGTAGCTCCTTGTAGGTCCAATCTCCTAGGACTGCTCCTAGACTAGGGCAAGACTTCAAATGGATGTCTAGGATAAACTATATGTCAAAATTTTGTGAAATTTTGGTCATGTATGTGTATACACCATACATAGACTATATCCAAAAAATAGAATTTTTGGAGAAAAAATTTCTATAGTTTTAATAGAAATATTAATTTTTAAATAAATGGGATTTAGGGAGATTCTGAATTCCAAATCCCCCCAAATCTGGGTGGCATGTCTCTAAGGTCATCCTATGGTCTTGATAAAATTTGGAACAATTTGGATCTCTGTATGTTAAAGGATCCAACATGTATGGAGAAGGTAGATTTGTAAATAGTGTGTAAATGGTAAAATGAGAATTTAGCCCATTTGGCCCAATGTATGTCCTTGAAATTTTGGACAGAGTTTATGGAGGTAAAATACTACTTTCATGAGAAAATTGGGATTTTTGGAATCAAAAATCCCATAAGTTCGAATTATTTCAAAATTAGCACATTTAGGTATTAAAATAAAAAATAGGGCTACTGAACTTAGAAAAATTCCAAATTATTGATCCAAGCCCTATTATTTCATCTTACTTCTCTAGAAAAATTTATGAGCATCTTTTAGAATTATTCCTTGTATAAATAGTATAATTACAATTTTACCCTTATGGGACTTTGATCATAAACATGAGCAGTGGTTCATGGAAAATTTTGAGGAAATGTCTAGGCCCTTATTTCTTGAATATGAACCCCTGTAAATTTTATTAAAAATTTTGGATGATTATTTATGGTGAATACTATAATAGTGGCATTTTTGAAATTATGTTAACATGTGAATATCTTAGGTCATATCATTGACTAAGAGTACGAAAATCCATTTTGACCATTATATTATTAAAATTATTGAGTAGAAATTTTCCCTAAATTTTTACATGATTATTTTAGTACTTCATTTGAAAAAGGAAGATAATGGGATTTTAATCATAAATGGAAAATAATGGTCAAATCAAGTTGGAAAATTAATATTTTTGGTGAACAGACATTTTTAACCAAGATGAACATCAGATAAATTATTTAGATCTAATGGACCACTGGTTAGAGTAGTTCATGTTCAAAGTGACCTAGATCACTTAATTAAATAAATTAAATTATGGTCCAAAATAATTAGAAAAATGATGGAATTTTGAATGGTCAATATTATACACACGACAAACCCATGATAAAAATTTGGAAGCCTATGGCCCAAGTAATTGGAAGTCATCTCATATGGGTTAGAATTAGGTCATTGGTTGCGCTTAGTAAAAAGTGACGTGTAACACTAGGACCCACATGGAAATGATAGGTGGTTGGGTTGAGAGATGAATTGGTAAGTTAAAACCCTGATTGGTCTCTCAAGTATGTCACTACACAGTAACGAGTGTTAGAGTGCAAGTCACAAGGAGAATAATTATAACGGGGTCCGGTGGAAGACCGTCGCTCTCCCAATCAGTACCTTATGTCATTAGGTTTACACAAGAGTGATAACGAGATTGGGGTATTATTAATGGGTAGACACTAATAAAAGTTAGTGTCTTTGATAAAGGGGTCTTTGGGCTTCAGCTCATCGTAGTTCCTAGTGCCCTCGAGAGCCCTTCACTGGGCATGCCCTAGGCAGTCCAAGGATTAACCCTAAATTGCTATGTATAACAAGAATTAGATAAGAGTAGTATAATAGATTAAGGGAATGATGTGACAAAAGCACCCGTATAGGGTTAGAGGGTTTCAGGACGGGTTTAATCCTGCGAGCTGGAGGCTCGGGTGTTTGATACAAGACGGGTTGGTCCTGCGAGTTGGAGGCTTGGGTTTAAAATAACTTGCATATGCATAAAACATTCTAGTGGTGGGTCATGCGGTACTGGACAGTCATTACACCGATGGCAGCATGGTGACTCTGGTGAGGTGTGAGGGTTTGAGGGGCCAGTAGGTTATTTTATACTGCGCTCCAAAGGACAATCCCCAAAAACACACACCCGACCAAAAAGATTGGTGGACATGACCATCAAATTAGTACGCAAAGACTCTAGAGTGCACCTCAGACGTGTACAGAGGCGTATGAAGGGTCTTGGCCTGGTAGTGTGTATACCTTCCTAAGAAGTAGAGACGCTCGATCCACTGCTATCGTATCCACAACGGTGGTACCAGAGAGTTAAGCTAACTCTAAAAAGTGAGAACTAAAGGTCTGTGATCACAGAGTCGTGTGTGTGAGTTGTACTTATATAAATCATAACCCGCATAACTCATCATAGCATGCATACATACTTAGGGCATACACATTGTGGATCCTTATCATATAAATTTGTATGGGCTCTTTTATATGATAAGTTATATTTATGAAACCTTAACTTATAAGTTTGTATGGGCATTCATATAAGTTAAGTACTCCTGTGATATTAGTGTAGCGGTTGATAGTCTTCTTTCTTCTCAGTTCCTAACTTACTTACAACACTTTCTTTTTGTTCTACTTTACCTACTGCACTCATTTTCATTACTGCTTTACTACTTTACTTGTGCTATAAGAACAATTAGTATAATAATATAACTATTAGAAAAATGACCATGATAGAATAGTCCCATTGTCACCTACTTCCTTTTTGTACTGCTTTGTTGTCCTCTGCTTTCGTCCTCCCGCTCGGTTTCTAGGAGTCGTGGGGGTGAGGCAAGGACAAAATGGCTTAGTTTTTATGACTAACGGTCGTCTGTGACTGTATCATTTTAGGAGCTCGAGGAGCTGGAGCACCAGTATGACCAGTAAGATGAGGTGGCAGGACCAGGGGAGCAGATACCACGTACTACTACTGCGGCTCAGCGTTAGGTGATGATGAGTGTTTCAGTTACCGCTTTTGCATAGTGTTGGTGTGAGAGAGAGATTTGATTCCATTTTGGCATGTACTGGGCATAAGCCCTAACTCTCTTTTTTTGTACTCATTGTGGACTGATGTACTTTCATCACTATATATTATGATTATATTGATATGACTTGTGGACATGCTAGATTTCATTTACTGCTTGTTGTACTTCTCTTGTCACTTAGCCTACAGTTTGAATGATCGTAATAGCCGGCAGGATCGGCGTCATGTGGTGTCGACTAGACAATGTGCTAGCGTCACCGTAAGGTGGCAGTTCTGGGCATAAGATTGGGTAACCTCCTTAGTAAGGGGGAGGGGATCTTACAAACTGGTATCACTTCACAAATGACTACCACACCTTTCTAGCAGACGGAGATGGGGCAAACTTCGACGTCCATCCTCGGTGCCTTTAGGGACCAGCAAGCCCCAGTCTAGCAGCCAAATCCGGTATCGAGTTGGCTAAATGCATTCAATAGTTTGTCTCTGCCAATGTACCACGAGACAGAGAATGCAGTGAAGATGGAGGAGTGGCTAAAGACAATTCAGGAGATACTGGTAGGCATCAGCTACCCAGTCAACAAGATGGTTTCCTTAGCAACATCCGCACTAGACGTTCATGCAAAGAGGTGGTGGAAGTCCCTGCTGGACTCCACGTATACTTATCAGGAGCTGTCAAACATCACTTGGGAGGAGTTTATTTAAGTCTTCTTAGAGCACTTCGTGTCTATTACGGACAAAGATGAGTTAGAGGAGAGGTTCTTGAACCCCAGGCAGGGAATCAAATCAGTGACAGAGTACCAGAGGGAGTTCTCCCATCTTTCCAGGTTCGTAGGGATTCATGATTTTGATGACAGGAGGTACGCAAAGAGATTCTACCAAAGACTTTGAGACTCTATGAGGCAGTCTCTATTGTTCATCTCGCATAACACTTCGGTTCAAATCATTGAGATTTCAAAGAAGCTGGAGGCAGACCAGATGATTATACAGAGAAGGGGAAATAGATCATTGGATGGGTCATCCTTCGAGGAGAGCTATCGGGGTTCACAGAGAGGCAGAGTGATGAGCCGTAAGAGGGGTGGAGGACGTTATCGTCCTAATTTCATGAAGGAGAAGAGGCCTCCCGTAGTGCTAGCTCCTCCACCACTATAGATCCATGACCTAATGAGACATGATGATTATGGCCACTAACAAGTGATTTGTTATAGGCACCAATAGTTGGGGCACGTTAGGGCTGACTGCCCTCAGGAATTTCATCCACCTCCTCCACCTCCAGCAGCCCCTCCAGCACAATAGGGTCGAGGCCGAGAACGAGGTCAAGGCCGAGGTCAAGTACATTATGGTAGAGGTCGAGTACAAGATCAGATGTATGTGTTGGACCTCGCCAAGCTGAGGAACCCCAAGGAAGTTATTACATGTACTTAAAATTTATTGCAAGTAAAAAATTTAACAACTGAACCTTACGGCCACTAGAAAAACCACATACCTTAACTTAAACCCCAAATATCAGGTATAGTCTTTATTAACGGCAAGCCTGCCCATACCTTATTCGATACTGGTGCTTCGCACTCATTCGTATCTGAAGCCTTCTTGGAGGGACTAGTTAGCATAGACCAATTCACCGGCGTGACCAAGAGGGTGCGTCTACCAGATGGATCAGAGATTATATCATCTGCCAAGTGCAACATGGAGCCAGAGATTGGAGTAATGGTATTCGAAGCATCGATGATGATTTTAAGAATGTCGGACTTCAATTTGATCCTAGGCATGACTTGGTTGCATTGGAACCACGCCCGGATCGATTGCCTGTCAAGGATGATCACCTAGCGGCATAGGGATACCGACATCATCATCGAAGGTATTAGACCTGTTTCCCATACTCTTTTATCATCGGTGCAGGCTGTCAAAGCCCGTGAGCAGGGTGATGAGGTGTACATGATCTGTTTTGAGATGGTGGAAATAGATGCCTCCGTTACTGATATTCTAGTAGTTCGGGATTTCTTCGACGTAATCCCGGAGAAATTCTCGAATTACCTCTAGCTATAGACATGGATTTTCAGATTCAGTTGGTGTCAGGAGCGAGGCCTGTGTCTCGGGAACCTTACAAGATGGCACACAAGGAGCTAGCAGAGTTCCGGACTCAATTACAGGAGCTGGTGGAGTCGTGTTTTTTCCGGCAAAGTTCATCACCATGGGGAGCAACGTTGCTGTTTATGAAGAAGAAGGATTGATCTTTATGTCTTTGCATTGACTACTGGGAGCTGAACTAGTTGACGGTGCGGAATACATATCTGATGCCCCGGATTGATGAGCTATTTGACCGACTACAGGGAACCTTCTAGTTTTCCAAGCTCGACTAAGGTCAGGATACTACCAGCTGCGCATTTAGGAGGAGGATATACCAAAGACGGCCTTCAGTTCTCGGTATGGACTATACGAGTTCACAGTAATGCCCTTCGGACTCACCAATGCACCTTCTGCATTCATGACTATGTTGAATCGTGTGTTCGAACCAAACTTGGATATATTCATCATAGTCTTCATTGACGATATATTGATCTATTCTCGGATGAAGGAGGAGCACACCCAACATCTGGCTTTAGTGCTGGGCAAACTGAGAGAGCATTAGATGTATGTGAAGTTCTCCAAGTGCCAGTTCTGGCTATAGGAGGTAGCATTTCTGGGGCATACCATCAGTGGAGCTGAGTTGGCTGTGGACCCAGCCAAGGTGCAGGAAATTAGAGATTAGTCGTGGCCCGAGTCAGCTTTAAACATCTGTAGTTTCTTGGGACTAGCGAGATACTATCGCAAGTTCGTAGAGGAATTCTCGAGGATAGCACTCCCCCTCACGTCCCTGATGAAGAAGGATACAACTTTTACTTGGACTAAGAAGTGTGAGGCAGCGTTTCAGGAGTTGAAATACAGGCTCACCTCCTCCCCTATCCTTGCACTTCCATCTGGGAAGGAAGGATTTCACATTTATACCGACGCATCATATCAGCGGATGGGTGTAGTCTTAATCAACATGGACATGTCATCGCATATGCTTCGAGACAGCTAAAGAAAAACGATAAAAACTACCCCATACATGATTTCGAGCTCGGGGCATTGGTATTCGCGTTGAAGATTTAAAGGCATTACTTGTATGGGGTTCATTGTGAGATCTTCTCAGATCATAAGAACGTCAAGTATATTGATACGCAGAAGGATCTAAATCTGCGCCATAGGAGATGGCTTGAGTTCCTATGCGATTACAACTACACGATGCATTATCACCCAGGGAAGGCGAACACCGTGGAAGATGCCTTGAGCAGGAGAGCCGGTACTACTAGACTGGAGCCCCGGGTGATGGCTATTGAGCTAGTACAGATGATAGAGGATATGCATATTACCATGGTTTCCAGGGCTGAGCCAGATGTTTATCGGGAGTACTTGGCCTCCCTGAGCATTGTTTGTGATATAGGAGACTGCATACGGGCATAACAGAGATAGGATGCAGCTTTAGAGCCCGTATTCAAAGCCCTAGAAGGGGGTAAGTCAGAGGATAATTCATTGTGTGACGACCTCATTCATTTCCTTGGCAGCATTTATATACCCACAGGATAAGGTATCCGGGAGGACATACTCAAGGAGGCACATTGCACTCGGTACTCAGTGCACCCCGGGATCACCAAGATGATAGCACACCTACACAGGGATATCTACTAGCCGGGGATGAAGAGGGAGATCATAGATTATGTGACACATTGCGAGACTTGCCAGCAAGTGAAGGTGGAATGCAAAATCCCAGGAGGGCTACTACAGCCATTGTTGGTGCCATAGTGGAAGTTCGAGGATATAGCTATGGACTTTGCGCACAGATTGTCTAGATCTCACTCTGGGCATGATTCTATATGGTTCATCGTCGATAGATTGACCAAGGTGGCCCGATTTATACCGATCACGAAGGAAAATCCAGTTGAAGTTTTGGTGAGGTTATTTGTGGAGCAATTCATCAGGTACCATGACGTTCCTAGGACGATTGTCTCAGCCCGTGACGGTTGGTTCACTTCTAGGGAGTGGAGAGCGGTGCAGGCATACTTGGGTTCTTAGCTTGCTTTCAGCACCACTTTCCATCCACAGACCGACGGTCAGACAGAGCGGACCAATAAGACTATGGAGGATCTGCTACGCTTATGTATATTGGATACAGGGAAGCCCTGGGAGAGACTGTTGCCACTAATAGAGTTCTCATACAATAACAGTCACCAGGCGAGCATTGGGATGGCTCCATATGAGGCCATATATGGTAGGAAGTGTCGGACGCCGCTATCTTGGTTCCAAGATGAGGATCTATGAGATCTTGGATCGGATTATATTGAGGATATGAATGCTCACATACGGCTAATTAGGGATCAGATGCTAGAGGCACAGAGCAGACAAGCCAAGTTTTACGATGCGAGGCATTGAAAGGTAGAGTTTCAGGTGGGAGACAGGGTATTCTTGAAGATACTTCTAGTGCATGATGTTCCCCAGGTGCGGAGGCACAAGAAGCTCAGCCCTCAATTTATGGGACCATACTTGATCCTAGAGCGGATCAGTCCTTTGGCTTACTGGCTAGAGCTGCCGCTAGAGTTAGGGAACCTGCACAACGTCTTCCATGTCTCCTCACTTTGGTGAGCACTACTTCAGCCAGAGCAGCATATCACCACTACAGAATGCCCAGTGGCACCTGATAGATCAGTTCGTTTGGAGCCAGTTTGGATCGATGACATGACGATCAGAGTGCTGCGGAAGAAGAAGGTTCCCTTAGCCAAGATGTTGTGGTCCAGCCATGAACGGGAGGAGCACACCTGGGAGCCGATGGATCTGATGCGGGAAAGATATCCGGGAGTCTTCACCTCAGGTATATCATGAGTCTTTTTGAAAAGATTTAAAATTCTTGTGCATAGGAACCTCGTAGACCCGAACTTGAATTTCAGGGACGAAATTATTTTTTTTGTTTATTAGGATTTATAACATCTCATTTCCATCTAGACCCCTTAACAATAGATTAGGGTAGAATATGTGGTGAGTGAAAAAGGATTAGGCTAGGTTCGACCTAAGGAGTTAGGGTGGATTCACATAGGGCCCACTAAAGGGTTCAAGTCAAACTTAGAAAAAATTGTTCAGGATCAATAGGTATTGAGTGAACTCGACGCCATTCGATTAAGCATTGAGTGAATCAATTGAACTCAACGCAATTTGACAAAACATCGAGTGTATTGAGTGGACTCAACGTCATTCTCTTTAACTTAGAAAAATCGTTCTGGATCAACAGGCATCGAGTGAACACAACGCCATTCGATGAAGCGTCGAATGTGTCGAGTGAACTCGATGCCATTTGACAAAGAATCGAGTGAATTGAGTGGACTCAATGCCATGCTCTTTAACTTAGAAAAATCGTTCTAGATCAACAGGCGTCGAGTGAACACGACGCCATTTCGACAAAGCGCCAAGTGCATTGAGTGGACTCAACGCCATGCTCTTTAACTTAGAAAAATCGTTCTAGATCAACAGGCATCGAGTGAACACGATGCCATTTGACAAAGCATCAAGTGCATTGAGTGGACTCAATGTCAAGCTATTTAACTTAGAAAAATCTTTCTGGATCAATAGGCGTCGAGCTAACTCGATGTCATTCGACGAAACGTCGAGTGCGTTGAGTGAACTTGACGTTATTCCATGAAGCATCGAGTGCATCAAGTGAACTCGATTCCATTCAAAGAAGCATCAAATGATCTCAATGCTTTTGGACTTAGGATATTTTTCGGTCTGGTTCACCTGTATGGCTGAACCGGGTTTTGGGGGAAAATGCTGATGATGCATTTGAACCCGATCTCTTTAACAAACCTATTTAATACATTGATCTTCTCAAGAAGACATATTTAAAGCAATGATTCGCGGTCCAATACTATGGTGACATGTGGAAAATCAACTCAAACTAATTGGCGGTCCAACATTAGGCTGACACGTGGCAAGTAATTGAAGCCCTAATTCTTCTTATAAAAAGGAAGACACCAGAAACCCTAGCCATCACTCCCACTCCTTACCAAGGTCGTCATCATCTTCATTGAGCACAGATGAGTGTAAAATGACTCTTGGAGCTAATCTTATGCTGGAGAAATAAGGGATTGAGATAGTTCACCGGAGCAGTCGTCGTCCATGGCTCACCACTACCGTACCTGTCGCCAAGCTCGCATCAAGATCTGTTTCTTCTACCCTCCATCGGTGATAGTATTCTAGATCCGCTAGGAGAGATATCGGGCTCAAATGAGCCTGATTTATTGAGAGGAAGAGGGAGAAATACGAGCTTTTCTTCCTGCGCGGGTTCGCCGAAGGAGCCGCCTTCGGCGGCCATATCGCCAGGAAACGCTAGCCACCACCTCAACGGAGGTGGTGGCGATAATCACTGGCGGTGGCAGTGGCTCAAGTGGCTGGAAATGAGAGATCAACATTGCCTAGCTCGGGATGATCTGGGTCGTCGGCTTAGTGTAGAAGACAATGAGATGTAGTTGATTAAAGTTAAATTAAACTATAGAGTTATTAATTATTTCTATCTCATTTATTATAGTATTTTGAATATTAACTTTAGGCCCCTTAAGAGCAAATTTAGAAATTGTCACCAACATGAAACTTGTAGGTCTATGTCTTACCTTTAATTTGACACCCTAAACTTGTAATTTGGAGCAATTTAACTCCTTGTAGGGCCAATCTCCTAGGACTACTCATATACTCGAGTAGAACTTCAAATGGATGTCGAGGCTAAACTATAAGTTCACATGCTATGAAATTTAGGTCATGTATGTGTGTATGCCATACTTATACTATGTCTAAAAATCAGAATTTTTGGAGAATAATTTTCTATAGTTTTAATAGAAATATGAATTATTAAATAAATGAAATTTAGGGAGATTCCCAAAGCCAAATGCCCCCAAATTTGGGTGGCATGGCTCTGAGGTAATCCTATGGTCATGGTAAAAATTTGGAACCATTTAAATCTCTGCATGTTAAAGGATCCAACATGTATGGTGAAGGTAGATTTGTAAATAGTGTGTAAATGGTAAAATGGGAATTTAGCTCATTTGGCTCGATATATGTCCTTGAAATTTCTGACAGAGACTTATGGAGATAAAATACTCCTTTCTTGCTAAAATTGGTATTTTTGGAATCAAAAATCCCATAAGTTGGAATTATTTCAAAATTAGCACATTTAGGTGTTAAAATGAAAAATAAGGCTACTGAACTTAGAAAAAGTCTAAATTGTTGATCCAAGCCCTATTAGGTCATTTTACTATCGAAAAATTTATAAGCATTTTTTAGAATTATTCCATGAATAAATAGTGTAGTTACATTTTTACCCTTATGGGACTTTGATCAAAAACATGAGCAGTGGTTCATGGAAAATTAAAAATGTCTAGGCACTTATTTCTTCAATATGAACTCCTATAAATTTTATTAAGATTTTTGGATGATTATTTATGGTGAATACTATAATAGTGGCATTTTTATAATTATGTTAACATGTGAATATCTTAGGTCATATCACTGACTAAGAGTATGAAATCTATTTTGACCATTATCTTGTTAATATTATTGAGTAGAATTTTTCCCTGAATTTTTACATGATTATTTTAGTACTTCATTTGAAAAAGGAAGATAATAGAATTTTAATCATAAATGGAAAATAATGGTCAAATCAAGTTGAAAAATTAGGATTTTTTGTGAACATACATTTTTAACCTAGATGAACTTCAGATAAATTATTTAGACCTAATTGACCATTGGTTAGAGTAGTTCATGTTCAAAGCAACCTAGATCACTTAATTAAATAAATTAAATTATGGTCCAAAATAATTAGAAAAATGATGGAATTCTGAATGGTCAATATTATACATACGACAAACCCATGATAAAAATTTGGAAGCCTATGACCCAAGTAATTGGAAGTCATCTCATATGGGTTAGAATTAGGTCATGGGTTGCGCTTAGTAAAAAGTGACGTGTAATACTAGGACCCACAGGGAAATGATAGGTGGTTGGGTTGAGAGATGAATTGGGAAGTTGAAACCCTGCTTGGTGTCTTAAGTATGTCACTAAATAGTAACGAGTGTTAGAGTGCAATTCACAAGGAGAATAACTATAACGGGGTCTGGCGGAAGACCGTCGCTCTCCCAATCAGTACCTTAAGTCATTAGGTTTACACAAGAGTAATAATGAGATTGGGGTATTAATAATGGTTGGACACTAATAAAAGTAAGTGTCCTTGAGAAAGGGGCTTTGTGCTTCATCCCATCATAGTTCTTAGTGCCCTCGAGAGCCCTTCACCGGGTATGTCTTGGGAAGTAAAAGGATTAACCCTAAACTGCTATGTATAACAAGAAATAAACAAGAGTATTCTAATAGGTTAAGGGAACGATGTGAAAAACTCACCCGTATAGGGTTGGAGGGTTTCAGGACCAGTTTAGTCCTGCGAGCTGGAGTCTCGGGTGTTTGATACAGGACGGGTTGGTCCTGCGTGTTGGAGGCTCGGGTTCGAAATAACTTGCATGTGCATAGAACATTCTAGTGGTAGATTATGCGGTACTTGCCAGTCATCACACCGACGACAGCACGGTGACTTTGGTGAGGTGTGAGGTTTTGAGTGGCTCGTAGGTTGTTTTATACTGCAGTTCGTAATACAATCCGCAAAAACACACACCCGACCAAAAAGAATAGTGGACATGTGCAGCAAATTAGTACGTAGAGACTCTAGAGTGCACCTCGGACATGTACAGAGGCGTACGAAGGGTCTAGGCCTGGCAGTGTGTATACCTGCCTAGGAAGTGGAGACACCCCGCTCCACTGCTGCCGTAGCCACAATGGTGGTACCATAGAGTTTAGCTAACTCCAAAATGTGGGAAATAAAGGTCTGTGATCTCAGAGTCGTGTGTGTGAGTTGCACTTGTATGAATCATAACCCACATAACTCATCATAGCATACGTACATACTTAGGGCATACGCACTGTGGATCCTTATCATATAAGTTAGTATGTGCTATTTTATATGATAAGTGATATTTATGAAACTTTAGCTTATAAGTTTATATGGGCATTCATATAAGTTAAGGTACTCCTGTGATGTTAGTGTAGCAGTAGATAGTCTTCTTTCTGCTCAGTTCCTTACTTACTTACATCATTTTCTTCCAGTTCTACTTTACCTACTACACTACTTTTCATTACTGCTTTACTACTTTACTTGTGTTATAAGAACTATTTGTATAATGATATAACTGTTAGAAACATGACCATGATAGAATAGTCTCACTGTCACCTGCTTCCATTTTCTACTGCTTTGTTGTCCTCCGTTCTTGTCCTCCCGGTTGGTGCCTAGGAGTCACGGGGGTAAGGCGAGGACAAAATGGCTTAGTCTTTATGACTAACGGTCGGTTATGACCGTATCATTTTAGGAGCTCAAGGATATGGAGCACAAGTACGACCAGTAGGACGAGGTGGCAGGACCTTAGGAGAAGAACCACGTACTACTACCGCAGCTCAGTATTAGGTGTTGATGAGTGTTTCAGTTACCGCTTCCGCATAGTGTTGTTGTAAGAGAGAGATATTTGATTCCATTTTGGCATGTATCATGCATAAGCCCTAACTCTCTTATTTTGTACTCATTGTAGACTGATGTACTTTCATCACTATATATTATGATGATATTGTTATGACTTGTGGACTTGCTAGATTTCATTTACTGCTTGTTGTACTTCTCTTCTCACTTAGCCTACAGGTTGAATGATCATACCAGCCGGCAGGATTGGCATCGTGCGGTCTCGACAAGACAGTTTGATAGTGTCATCATAAGCGGCGATTCTGGGCATAAGACCGGGTAACCTCCTTGGTAAGGGGGAGGGAGATCTTACAAACTGGTATCACTTCACAAACGATCATATGAGAAAGAAGTTCACAATACTAGGCCACCCCGCTCGAGCATTCGTTTGCGGGCAAACTATGCAGCAGAAGCAATGGTGTGCCCATGTGTAAAAATTCACAGAAAACAGTTTATTTAAAACAATGAGTTAGGCTAATCCTAATATAAACCTTATTTCTGTCTAGCCCCCACAGGTCGTCATACCACAGGATGTCATTCCTCCCCCTTCGGCTGCCACACATTTCCAACAAATGGGGATAGGGCAGACTCTGACGGCCATCCTCGATGCCTTTTGGGACCAGCAAGCCCTAGTCCAGCAGCCAAATTCTTGATCGAGTCTGAAAATTGCATTCAAGAGTTTGTCTCTGTCAATGTACCACGAGACCGAGAATGCAGTGAAGATGGAGGCCTGGCTAGAGACTATTCAGGAGGTACTGGTAGGCATCAGCTACCCGGTCAGCAAGGCGGTTTCCTTAGTAACATCTGTACAAGACATTCATGCAAAGAGGTGGTGGATTTTCCTGCTGGACTCCACGTATGCTGATTAGGAGCTGTCATACATCACTTGGGAGGAGTTCAGTGAAGTCTTCTTAAAGCACTTTATGTATGTTACGGACAGAGATGAGTTAGAGGAGAGGTTCTTGAACCTCCGACAGGGGAGCAAATCAGTGACATTGTACCAGAGGGAGTTCTCCCATCTGGCCAGGTTCACGGAGATTCATGATTTGGACGACAGGAGGTACACAATGAGATTCTATCGGGGACTTAGAGACTCTATGAGGCAGTCTCTACTATTCATCTTGCATGGCACTTTGGCTCAGATCATCGACATGACAAAGAAGCTGGAGGCAGACCAACTAATGGTATAGAGTAGGGGAAAGAAACCACTGGATGGGTCATCCTTCGGGGAGAGCGGTCTTGGGTTTATAGAGAACACATTAATTCTCATTGCATACACTCACCTAGTACCCTCTTTTGATACTACCAAAGAGGAGAATGAATTGCATAAATCTAATTATTTAGGGGGAATACATTAAAAATTCATAGGAAACATCTAGGTAAGAGGAGTAATCATATAGGAGGTGCATACTTCATTTGTTGCTCGATCATGGCTATTCTTCCTATAATTTATCCCTAATCAATCTTAAAAGCTATATACTCATCCCTACCTACTTTTTCTAATAACAAAAGGGGGAGAATAAACCGAGAAATCTAGTAGAATAGATATTTATGTTGAGTAAAATATATAGGGAACATAAAATGGATATTTAGGGGGAGTAAAATATATAGGGAACACTTATGTAGGGGGACTTCATATAAGAAGAGTATGCATTTGTACTTTAAACAAAAATATTCTTAAACACATTAATTTCTCATATAGGTATTTGCTATTATCAAGAGGGGAAGATTGTTGGAGCATGCATTCCGCATCTCTTGGTTTGAGAATAACAAGTCTTGTGATGTATTTGATAAACTATTTTGTGTGTTTATAGTCTGTAAGTTATACAGGTTGAATGAGGAGACAATTCATCAGTCATGCGTATGATCCAAGGGTGTGTACACTTTAGAAAAAAACAAAAAGGCCGAGTTTTTTGTGCTAAACTTCAAACTACCATAACTTTCAATCTGAAAGGAGTTACATAATGTGTCATCCCATTCCGGAATGAGAACAAAGTCATCTATACTCTGGAAAAGGTTTAGACGACAAAAGTGAAAAGGATATATCGCTGGCAATAGCCACTATCGCCAGGCGATAGAGAAAATGACATCAACGTGATGAAGTCCATATTCCACACGATCTATCCACCAAGCACACTATTTAGAGATATCGCAAGGAGATATCGAATATCGCTAGAGATAACCCCACAATCGAATCATTCCGCAGAATCCTTAGAATCAAGGGACACGTGGCATCCGGATATGATATCGCTGGCTGGCGATAGCCAGTATCGCCGGCGATAGCTCCGAAGTATAAATTTGGCTCATTTTTTCTCTAGAGATAATGAATTTTATTACCTAGAGTATTTAATCCCATGCATTCCATCCGGAGAGCTCCAACCTTCAAAAAAATCCAACTTTCCCAAGAATGTTCAAGAGCAAAGAAGAGACGGTTCGTGCGCAGCATCTCAGGCAATCTTTGCAAGGATTCGATGTCGTCTTCTAAGTTTCATTTTGAGGGAGTTTTTATTCAGAATTTTTATTTTGTAACTTATCTTATCATCTTTGTAATCGGCAGAGAAATTGCCGCCTTATGCATGGCATCTAGGTCCATGTGTGGCTTAGGAGAAATTCGTCGCCTTGTGCGTGGTGTTTAAGTCCTTGCGTGGCTTAGGAGAAAATCGTTATCTTGTGCATGGCGTCTAGGTCCTTGTGTGGCTTAGGAGAAATTTTATGCCTTGTGTGCAGCGACTAGGTCGTGATGAGATCTAGGGGAAGGCTAGTAGCAAGATCTAAGGAGAGATGCGCTATAATCAGTCAGTTCTTGGGAGAAGGACCGGTGAAGCATCAAAAGGGATTTTTATATTCGCCTCGATTTCTAGCGTTATAGAAATCAAACATTTTGTAATCAATTTCTAATGAAATAAAATCATGGCTTTTATTATCTCATTATCTTGATTTTATTTTTATATCATAAAATGTTTTAAATTTTATTTTCTCTATCAATAGCTTTAAAGTAAAATATATTGTAAATTTTTTTTTAGAATGCGCTTTAAGAATTCAATATTTGTATCTAGCGACGAGCGATAGTGATATCGCTAACAGTAGTAAAGTAATATTGAATTCTTCATTTTCCTAAAAAGTAATTTTTAATATAATATTTTTGTTTAAATACAAAAAAATATAATTTCCTATAAAATATTTCATAACTTCATTAATTACCTCTAATATTTTTATTTAAGAATTAAACTTTCATAAAGCCTTTATTCACCCCCCCCCCCACCCCTCTAAGGGCGCCGTAAGATCCAATAGTCTTGGTGATTGTTGAACAATTAACAAAGGTTTCGAACCTCATTCCAAATAGGAAGGATGATTCAGTGGAAAAGCTGACAAAGCTTTATGTTTACAATATAGTATGATTGCACGGTGTGCCCCATAGCATCGTTAATGACTGAGATGGGTGTTTCACGTATAACAATTGGAGGCTTATCCATCAGTTGTTGGGTACCAAACTGATGTTCAGTACGACCTTTCATCCTTAGGAGGATGGTCAGACCGAGAGGGTAAACATGACAATGGAGGATATGCTTCGCATGTGCGCGCTAGATTTCGGGAATAGGTGGGAGGACCACTGGTTTATGAACGAGTTTGTCCATAAAAATAGCTACTAGGTAAGTATTCAGATGGCGCCCTTCGAGGTCCTCTATTGTAGAAAGTGTCATACTCCCTTGGTATAGTTGGACATGGGTAAAGCAAAGCTATTCAAGCAAAAGGAAGTCAAAGATGCTACTTCGACTATTCGTACAATCCGAGAGTGGTTGTTGATTGCTCAGGATATGCAGGCTAAGTATTATAACACCAAACATAGAAATGTCGAGTTCTCCATGGGCGATTGGGTTTATCTGAAGATTAGGCCGTTCAAGGGCGAATCAAGGATTCAACGCTTGAAAAAGCTAAGTCTGGGGTATCTTGGGTCATTTGAGGTATTAGAACGCATTGGTGAAGCCGCCTATCGATTAAACCTTTCAACAGAACTAAGTGGTATGCACGATGTATTCCACTTATCGATATTACGGAAGGCAGTGCAAGAGCCTACGCAAGTGGTTGCTACGGATCATGTGTTGATTGATAGTAGGTTGACAACAAAGGATTAGCCCATTTGAATCAAAGACGTGGAGGTCAAGCAGTTGTGGAATAAGTTGATCAGAATGGTCAAGGTCCAATGGAACAATTGTGGCCGTAAGGAACTATCATGGGAGCATGAGCAAACCATGAGATCGGAGTTTCCCGAGCTATTTTCCTGAGGTATACTTTTGTAATATTGATACTTCTGTGTTTTTCCATCCACATGTAATTTAAGGACGAAATTCTTTGAGTGAGGGAGATTTATAATGCCCCAAGTTTCCTGTGGCAAGAGATGGTTTTTGTGAGCTACCGCCCGACGGTAGGGTTAACATAGCAGTAGTATGCTGGATTTATAGCAGGAGCGTTCAATGAGTTGTCGTATGGAGGTAGTTTGATATCGCACGGCAGTAGAATGGTCGATTAATCGATAGAGTGCTCTGTGAACTATCGCCTGACGGAAATGTTACTGTCGGCAGTAGCAGAGCTGATTTATTTGGAGTTCCTCCCTGTGAGGTACAACATCGCGGTAGCAATAATGCAGGACGGTGGCGCCAGTTTGTCGAAAGCGGTGTGTTCATGCAATGCATCGTATCCACGCGATGATATGTTGATGCCGCGCGGAGGTAGAAGGATTGTTACGGTGTGGCCACGTGTCGGCCTAGGATTGGAGGTTTTGGGTGGTGGGATTGCGGAACAAGCCGAAGTTTGAGGTACATCGCGGCGGTAGCTAATTACCATATGGCGGTAGCTCGATTTAAGGCTAGGGAAGTTACATTTCAATTCATTTCTTTCTCTCGTGGCTTCCTCTTTCTGATCAACAGCATGAGAGGAGAGTGAGGGAGAGTTAGAGGAAGGAGATCCCATCAACGTGGGAGTTCCGGAGCTCCGAGTTGCAAGTCGAGTTCGAATTCGTGGAGGCAAATCCATTTTGGTCATTTTCATCCGACTAGATTCTCTCCCATGTCATCGAAACGAATGTCAAGGGTAATGATCCTTCTTCTAGGATATGTGAAGTCCTATATTTTTGCAGGTGGGGGTAGATGCTCCACGAGCACATGGAAGCAGTTCTCCTAATGGGTAGATTGGTTGTATCCCTGTTATCTTTGCATTTAGAATCTGAAATCAAGGTACGAAATTAGTTTATTGTGTGAATCCCATCTGGACAGGTTAGTCTGGGTTGGTGATGATTGCTTTGTATGTCGAAGAAGACTCTGTGGTAAGCGTGTAAATTTCGGAGTCGCGGGCTGTGTAGGTTGCTACAGAGAGAGTATTGGAGAAGTACTCCAGGAAAATACCCATTTGGAGGGGACGAATCGATAGTCTGTCCCTTACCACACGGCGGTAGCTCCCAGTGAGCATTGTTCTGTGAAGCTTGTCTCTTGGAGACTTGGGGACCTTTATTTTGTGTTGCATGTCTCTTGAAGACTAGGGGGCCATTGTGTTATGCTGAGAGCCTGAGGTTCCCAGCTTAGGAGGCTGTGAGTGCTAGCCTTGGATCATAACAGAGTTATGTATCGTACGGATGGGAAAGGGGAGGCTGGCCCGCATTGCGACTTGTTGCATCCGATGATTTGAGCACCGGGAAAGAGCTGAACTGTACCCAACCCTATGCCAATCGACTTAGAGTGAGTTATTGAGTGGTTCACGGGGATCACCTTGACTTTGTCGTATCCATAGGGGCAAGTCTTTGGCTTCGACCCGGAAAGACTAGAGAATTATCTAATGATGTTGACCATCGTTGAGAACAGAGGTGTGACCCTTTAAGTTCCAATGCACCAATAATGTGTCCTGAGAGCACGGGGCTTTTGGACAGCAGTGCCAATGTCTGTTGTGAATGATGCTTAAGTTGCACGTTCTGATTGCCAATATATATCTATGTTAAATGCTTGCAGGGAAGGAATGCCGCCACCCCGAGTGAGGGGTGGGGTTGTTATAATTTGGTCAGCTACCTGACCGTTGCTTTGTTTGCCATCATTGTGGAGGAATGGTTTCGTGCTGGTGTAGCTGAGACGAGCGAGAAATAGCGGGTTGTTGTAACGCCCCCGGGTTTTTTTGTGATTGTTTAATCTTTGTTTGGCGTTACGTTGACACGTTTTCGGCTTGTGCTATTGTTGGAGTGGGGTTTAGCTCTCTAGGTTTTCTGAGTGGCTTGTTTGTGCATGTTTGTAAGATTCCCCAGCGAGCCGGAGTCTGTTTTGGTGACTCGGTGGAGCCTCTTCGGAAACACTTGTATTTTATCTTCAGGAGGTGTTAGCCCGAGGTTTTGTTAGTCATATGTTAATTCTGAATTCGCCATTGGATTCGTAGCGTGGGTATTTAGCTACGGTGTAAATTTCTTCAAATTCCGAGGTTGTTGGGTTTTCGCGCCGTTTTGGATGTTTTATGTAATTAATTAATATAATATTATATTAATTGTAAGTAGTTAGAAGGTATAAACAGCACTTTTGTTTAGAATACCCTATTCCTCTTCCCCAATCCCGACGGTTAGCTTCCAGCAGAAGGAGACGGGCGACGAAAAACCTGGAGCTTCTGGCCGCTGATTTCTTGCTAGTTAGAGCCTGGATTTCTCATTTGAAAGCAGATCTGGACTGCTCTCGTCCGGATTTACCTACCTAGGGTAAGTATTTCAAATTCTAGGTTTGTCCTTATAGTTAGGGTTTTGCGGGTTAGCTTGTCTTCCCTCTAAAGCTTCAGATTTTATGGCTAGGTGTTTTTGCTGCCAGATCCGAGAGAAGGAGAGGAGCTGGCCGAATTTTTTCTGCAATTGAGGCAAGTGGTGCTTTTCCCATGCTTGCCAAGTAGTTTCTTGTTTTCCTTATAGCATTTACTGCCATGGATCTTGGGTATATTGTAGGTTTTGGCAAAATTTGTCTTGCTGTAGGTAGAAAATGTCTGGTTGGGTTGGTTTTGGTATGGCTCTGGCTGGATAAGATAGGATAAGTCTATATCAGGATAGTTAGCAATAATAGGTTTTCATTCCAAGGAAATATTTTGATTTTGGGCTAGTGGTTGAGGTCTAGCTTGGTCGGTTTGAGTAGAGTAATGTTACTGCCAGGTCTCTTCCCCTTAGCGTCGAGTGTATCTTAGCACAGAAGTCCAGTTTTTAGGCTAAGTGTAAAAGCGTTGAGTGTGGTGGACACACTCAACGCCTAGCTGTTTTGGTCTGGAGACTAAGTTAAAAGCGTTGATAGCGTTGAGTGAGGTGAACTCACTCAACGCTGTCTGATTAGGATGTTTTGCTAAGTCAGAAGTGTTGACAGCATTGAGTGAGTTGAACTCACTCAACGCCATCGGTTAAGCAAGTGTTCTAAGTAAAAAAGCGTTGACAGCATTGAGTGAGGTGAGCTCACTCAACGTCATCTGCCTTGATAGATTTTTTTTCTAAGTATTTTGGAATTGAGTGAGTTGAGCCCACTCAAAGTCATCTAGTCAGGCTGATTTTTCTAAGTCAAAAGCATTGAGTGTGGTGAACTCACTCAACATTGTTAGCCGTTTAGTGCTGACAATGTTGAGTGAGCTGAACTCAATCAACGTCGTCGGCCTTGTTTAGTGCTGGGTACATTGGAAAATGTGTACCAGATTTGGAGAAGCCACAACTTAGTCAATGGTATGCATCAATTTGTATTTGATAGAAGTTTGAGTTTCATTGTGCCGATTTAAGAATTTGAAGAAAAATTTTCTAAGTACAAGTGTCGATACTTGTGAAGAAACTGTGTCGACACTCAGGGAGACTATGTCGACACTCAGGCAAGCTGTGTCGACACACTAGCAAAATGTGTCGACACTTATGAAGAATTTGTGTTGACACCAAGAATTTGTGTCGACACTTATAAAGAAGTTATGTCGACACTCAAAGCTATGTCGACACCTAAAGAAGCAGTTGTGTCGACATCCTGAAATGTGTCGACATCTGAAGCAGGACTTGTGTCGACACTTAAAACTAAAGTTGTGTCGACACTCAGGAGATATGTTGACAATTGAAGCAATTGTGTCGACACACAGGACTTGTGTCGACACACTAACTCTCAAAAGGCTGTGTCGAGTTCAGAAGTAATTGTGTCGACACACAGGACTTGTGTCGACACACACTCAACGCCATTTGACAAACACTCAATGCCAACTGTCTACAACAGAAATGTCAAGACAAGGAGCTGTTGTGTCGACACACAGGACTTGTGTCGACATATACAACAAAAGCAGTGTCGAGAAGCAGAAGTATAACTGTGTCGACACTTGGAGTAATTATGTCGACACCATGAAGACTTGTGTCGACACTTAGCCTATATGTGTCGAAATATGTGAAGTAGTCTGCTGAGTGTTGTGTGCTGAGTTGAAAAGACATTGAAGAACCTGGTGACATGACTGGTGACTTAACAGCTGTCATAACTAGCCGGTTTGACACCACTATCAGAACTGTCAGAAGTTTGTTATGAAACGGATCAGCCGGTAACCATGGATCAAGCTCTATATAAGAGACAGATCGGAAATGACAGAGAGGAATCAACAAGAAGAATTCTGACAGATCAAGGGCTGTCTGCAAGAAAGATTCAGAGTTCAATCTGAATTTACAAAAGAAGCTGAAGGATCAAGCGCATACCCAACTGCACCAAAAGCCCGGACTGTTGGAGAGGGCGCTACTTAATTTCTTAAATAAGTAGCAAAGCGCCACGGGTCAAGTGAAGGAACGCCGGACCCAACAATCCCCCCCCCCGGCATCCAGCACAACCCGTCGGCTCAGAGGTGGAGTTACCACATGGCCCACCTGGCTCAGAGGTGGGGTTACCACATGTCCACGGTTGCTTGACCCGCCGGACCCACACAGGTAGAAGGGAAAAATCGGGATTTAATAGCGCCCCCCCCCCCCGTCTTGAACCCGTGACCTCCTCTGATACCAATTGAAGGATGAAGCGCATACCCAACTGCACCAAAAGCCCGGAATGTTGGAGAGGGTGATACTTAATTTCTTAAATAAGTAACAAAACGCCACGGGTCAAGTGAAGGAACGCCGGACCCAACAGAAGCTGAATAAGGATCAACTTCAACATCAAGAGAAGATCCACCTTATTTTGTTCTAATCAAGAAGCTTTGAAAAGCTAAGTTAGGTTTGATCTGAAGGATCAGTATATACAAGAACTGATCAAGAAGGTTACATCAACAGAGAAATCTTGCTGGTGAAGTTTTTAGTTACTCTTTACTCTCAAATTCTTGTAGGATCTATTGTTAGATCTGAGATTATAAGCTTAAAATTATAAAGGCTAAGGTAGCGCTGTGTGTCTGAGGTAGGACTTGTGGAAAGTCTGAGTTGTAAGCCTAATTATAAAGGCTTAGGTAGGGCTTAGGCCTGAGGTAGGATTCTGGAGAAGAATCTGAGGTAGGACTTATGTTAAGTCTGAGGTGTAGGAACCATCTTGGATTCTGAGATTGTAAGATCTGCGGATCCGAGCCAGTAGAAGGAAGTTAGGCTGAATCCAGTTATCTGCTGGAGAGGCGAAGGTGGAAAGTAGATGTACCCATATCTTGGGGAACCACTATAGATCTGGTGCATTCTGTGTTGTGTTTAAATTTCTATAGATAGATTGATCTGTGCTAAAAGAAGTTATATATCTGTTTGCCTAAAAATTAAAAAGACACAAAAAGATAAGAACCTATTCCCCCCCCCCCCCTCTAGGTATTTAGGCTCTTGAAATAAAGTCTCTCAAGCGGTATCAGAGGGAGGTTCCTCAAAATTTGACCTAACCGTCAGAGGATTTCTCCAAGGTAAATAACAGATAACAAGAATGGGTTCAAGTGAAAATCAAAATAAATTTGGATCTATGAAATTACCAATATGCAGGAAAGAATCTTTTGGCATTTGGAAAGAAAGGGTTAGGCTGTTTATGGAAGCATCTGATCCAAGAATTTATATCACAATACAGGAAGGCCCCTTCATCCCAATGAAGGTATCAGTTCTTGATGCAAGCATTCAAACTCCAAAGAGTTATTTAGAGATGACTAAGGATGAAATCATCTTGGCTACATTAGATAAAAGAGCTCAGAATATAATTGTAAGTGTCATAAATGATGCAACATTCCATAATCTTGTGCACTGTAAAACTTCCAAAGAAATGTGGGATACAATGATTGTCTATATGGAAGGCACAGAAGAAGTCAGAGAGGACAGAAAGTCTATGCTGAATCAGGAGTATGAGAGCTTTAGGCAGACGAAAACTGACAGCATAGCTGAATACTATAAAAAGTTTTTCAGAATAGTGAATGAACAGATGACATATAGAAGAGTCTTCAGTACTTATGAACTAAACGACAAGTTTCTTAGGTCCCTAACAAAGAATTAGGACACTAAGATATGTGCCATCAGGGAAGTGGCCAAACTGGCTGACACACCTCCACCTACACTTTTTGGAAAACTTCTTTCATATGAAATGCAGCTTACTGCTAGGAAAGAGGAAGAGAAGGGCAGTAGATTTGAACATAAAGAAAAGTCAGTAGCCTTCAAGGCTAAGGGCTCAAGGAAGGGTAGGAGAAAATCTCTTTCTCCACCGAAAAGGAGTACTGAAGCAGAAGAAGGAGTTCCTGAAACTAGTACATCAGATAGTCACACATCTGATGAAGACTTTGTTGCCTTCACAAGACAATTCCAAAGGTTCATGAACAAAAAGAAATGGAGAACCAGGCCTTCATCAACATCCTATTCCAAGGATGAATACTACAGGTAGAAGAAAACACCTAAGGAGGACAGGTATGCTTCTAAACCTGGTAAACAATCTAATTCTAAGATTGTGTGTTATTGCTGCAACAGGTCTGGGCATATCATACACTACTAGAAAAATGGCTTTTAACCACGGTTTTTTTTTCCACGGGGGAAAACCGTGGCTAATACTGAAGTATTAGCAACGGTTCCTATTCCGTCGCTAATAAACTAGTATTAGCCACGGATGACTAATCCATGGCAAATAACCCAACTTTTTGCCACGGTTTGCCTGTTTCGTGGCTAATAATCTAGTATTAGCCACGGAACCCTAATCCATGGCAAAAAGTCATTTTTTTATTCCCACACCGCCAATAAAAAGCTTGATTTGGGGTTTATATAGCCCATTCAAAATTATTGTTTGAAATAAAATCGGCGCAGCGGCGGCCGGGCGGCAGCGGCGGCCGGGCGGCGGCGGCAGAGGGAGGCAGAATATTTTTTATGTTTGGTTTATTACAGGCCCTTTAGCCACGGCAATTGAACCGTGGCAAATGAGGAACTTTTAGCCATGGCAATTGAACCGTGACTAATAACTAATAGTCACGGATTCAGCGTGGCTAATACTATTAGCCACGCTCGCATTGCCCACGCCCATTTTCCATGGGTAGGCCGTGGCTAATAGTTATTAGCCACGGTTTTGGACTTTTAGCAACGGAAATCTGTCGTGGCTAAAAGTCTATTTTTTAGTAGTGATAGCTGACTGTCCTGATAAAAGAAAGGAGTCAAAGGACAAGAAGAAGCAGCTGGTCAAAGGCAAGAAGGAGAAGTACCTAGTGGCTCAGAAAGAGAAGAGTTGGACAGACTCTTCATCTTCAGAATCTGGAGAAGAAGAGGCAGAAGCATATGTTGGACTCTTCTCAACAGAAGAGGATTCTAGGGAACTAGAATTCCTACAGATGCTGGACTCCATAAATAGAGTGGAAGAATATTATTGTAAAGGGCTGATGGCTCAATCTGAAGAAGAACAATGCCAAGATCAGCTGGACCAAGTCAGGTAAATAATTCTTCCCTAGTCTCAGATTACTTTACTAGATCAGAATCAGAAGCATTTGCTTCAAAAGAATTTGATGGATCTGAGTCTGAGGGGGATGTTCACAAACTCATTGATGAGTATGGTGTGTTGTTGCATGATCTAAAGAAGAGCAAGTTTCTTGTTAAAGAGCAGGCCAAAGAGATTGAGTCTCTTTAATTGGCTGCAGTAGATTTAGAAAAACTGCTGGATCAAAAACTGAATGAGGTTGCCAAATTGAAGAACATTACAGTTATTCAGATGGGCACAATCTCATTCAAAGAGAATCATATCAAGAAACTGGAGGTAAAACTCCAGCAAGAGAGAGAGCTAGTGGCTAAATTCTCCAAGCCAAAATTAGTCTTACCCTTGATAGATAATTTTGTTTCACATAAAGGGAAGACTGGTCTAGGCTTTAAGGGAAGAACTAGGGCTACCAATTCTAATAGAAAAGGTAAAGCCCCAGTTCAGCCTCTAGCTGATAATCCCCCTATTTTCTTTAAGAATGTAGTGAATCCTACAAATAGGTATGATCATGACATTACACATAGTCACTATGAGCATGAAAATTTCATGAGCAAGGGTGCAAATGTCAATAGACCAATCTATAGGCATGTCTATCATATTCAAGAGGAGTACTTGAAGAATGCTGTTCCAGCACCAACACTTAATAAGTCTACTGGCAACAAAGTAAGAAAACTTGTACTTAAGAAAAGGTATAATAGGTTTGAGTGTTGGTGTTGTGGCAAGGTGGGCCACTTTGCCATGGATTGCTGGTTTAACTCAAGTGTTAAAACCGAAAGTAGGATTCCTGTTAGATCAGTTACAGGATTTCAAACTAACAAGGACCTAGGACCCACTAGCAAGTTGGGTTCTAAGGGTAAGTGATTCTTTATTTATTGTAGGTGAATCCAAGTGACCATACCCCTATATGGTACTTGGATAGTGGTTGTTCCAGACACATAATTGGAACATGGAGAATGTTGTGGGACTATGTGCCCATAAAGAATGGACCAAAAGTTATCTTTGGTGGATCAGAAAAGGGAATCATCAAAGGATTTGGTAACATATCTTGTGATTCAATTACAATCACTAAAGTGGCTTATGTAAAGGGTCTAAAATATAACCTGATTAGCATAAGTCAACTTAGTGATCTAGGTTATGATATTTCTTTCCTCAAAGGGGAGTGCCTAGTAAAAAGGTCAAGTGATCAAGAGATCATTTTGACTGGCACTGGGAAAGGAAATGTGTATTGCCTTAACCTAGATTGTGAGTCTAACAACTCACCTATTTATTTGGTTGCAGGAGAAAAAGCTTCTTTATGTGTCAAATGGCACAAGAGGCTAGCTTATCTGAACTATAAGTCAATAGGACTGTTGTTCAGCATGGGATTAGTGAGGAATGGTCCTCAAGTGAAGTGCATAAAAGAGGGTGTGTGTTCAGCTTGTCAAAAAGGCAAGCAGACAAAGTCCTCTTTTCAGTCACTTGACATCAAATATTCAAAGAGATGTTTGTATCTCATGCATATGGATTTGTTTGGTCCTATGCCAGTTCATAGTCTTGGTAGGAAAGCATACACACTTGTTGTTGTGGATGACTATTCTAGATTTATATGGGTTTTCTTCTTAAGGCAGAAATCTGAAACTCCAAATATTTTCCAGTCTTTTGTCAAACAAATAAAGAATGAATATAACACTTCAGTGGTAAAAGTCAGAAGTGACCATGGAACTTAATTTCATTCTGAATGTATGAAAAAATTCTGTGAAAAACTTGGGATTCATCAGGAATTCTCTTCACCTAAAACTCCTCAGCAAAACGGTGTTGCTGAAAGAAAGAATAGGACTCTAATTGAGGCCAGTAGAACCCTACTGAATGACACTACTGTCCCTGAATACTTTTGGGCTGAGGCAATAAATACTGCTTGTCATGTGCTCAATAGAGCTTCCATCAATAAGAAACACAAGATGACACCCTACCAGATTTTGAAAGGCAGAAAACCAAACATATCTTATTTTAGAATCTTTGGTAGTAAGTGTTTTGTACTAGTCAATGGTAAGCACTACCAAACTAAGTTTGCTGCCAAATCCCTAGAAGGGATATTTGTTGGGTACAGCAACCAAAGTAGAGCATACAGAATCTATAACTTGACTACTCAAGTTGTAGAAGAATCTATGCATGTTGTATTTGATGAGTCAATGTTTATTAATAGTGAATTGTCTAGTTCTTCAGTTAGTTCTACAGGTCTAACAGATAAGCTAGACAAGTTGACCATCAAAGAAGATGTTCCTTCTAAACTGGATGAGGATAAAGATGCCAGCTATCCAGGGGGAGACCAAGTCCCTCTGGGTAAAGAAGAAAATGTGGAGCATCAAGATGAGGAAACTGGAGATAGCCATAATGCTGATAGAATTCCTCTAGCAAGGAGACACCTAAAGGATCATCCAGCTCACCAGATCATTGGTGATGTAAGTCAGGGTGTTCTAACAAGGAGCAGGAGCATGAACACAGTTCTATGTTCTAGCTTCCTGTCCCAGATAGAACCCGGGAAGATTGAAGAAGCAATGCAAGACACTAACTGGATTGATGCAATGCAAGAAGAGCTTAGTCAGTTCAAAAGGTGTAAGGTCTGGGAACTGGTGCCAAAACCAAAGGATCACAACATAATAGGAACTAAGTGAATCTATAGGAACAAGCTTGATGAGAATGGCACTATAGTCAAGAATAAGTTTAGACTGGTAGAAAAAGGCTACAGGCAAGAGGAAGGTATTGATTTTGATCAAACCTTTGCTCCAGTGGAAAGGCTGGAGGCTATAAGGCTGTTCTTGGCCTATGCTGCCTTTCAAGGGTTCAAAGTATATCAGATGGAAGTGAAATAAGCATTTCTGAATGTCTATTTAAAAGAAGAAGTCTATGTAGAACAACCCTCAATTTTTGTAGACTCTCACTTTCCTGATTATGTATATAGGCTTAGGAAAGTACTATATGGTTTGAAACAAGCCCCAAGGGCTTGGTATGAAACCTTGGCTACCTTCCTCATTGAAAATAAATTCTCTAAAGGAAAGATAAGAAAAACTCTATTATATAGGGAATCAAAAGGCAAGATAATACTAGTCCAGATATATGTGGATGACATTATCTTTGGTTCCACTGAAAAAAGCCTTTGTAGGAAGTTTGCCAAACCTATGTAAGGGAAATTCTAGATAAGCAGTATGGGTGAGCTGAAGTTCTTCTTGGGACTTCAAGTTAGACAGACTGAGAGTGGGTTGTCCATATCCTAGTCTAAGTTCACTAAGGAGTTGATTAAGAAGTATGGTTTGGACTCAGCTTCTACTATGAAAACTCCAATGGGAACAAGTATGCCTATATGCAAAGATGAAGCATGGAAACCTGTTGATGAGTCTTTGTATAGAGGGATAATTGGCTCCCTACTATACTTGACTGCTAGTAGACCTGACATCATGTATGCAATATGTGTCTGTGCTAGGTATCAAGCATGCCCTAAGGAATCTCATTATACTACAGTTAAAAGAATTTTGAGATATCTTAAGGGCACACCTAATCTAGGCCTTTGGTACCCTAAGAATAGAGATTTTCTATTAACAGGTTTCCCAGATGTAGATTTTGCTGGATGCAAAGAAGACAGATAAAGTACTAAAGGAACCTGTCAATTACTTAGTGGGAGGATGGTGTCATGGAGAAGCAAGAAGCAAACCAGTGTAGCTATATCAACAACTGAATCAGAGTATATAGCTTCAAGTAGGTTCTGTGCACAATTGATGTTTATAAAGCATCAACTAGAAGATTATGACATCCAGGTAAGTAGAATTCCACTATTTTGTGATTCTACAAGTGCTATTTCTATTGCTAAGAATCATGTATCACAAAGTAGGACCAAGCATATAGAAATAAAGTTTCATTTTATCAGAGAACATGTAGAGAAGGAAAATATTAATCTAGAGTTTGTAAAAACTGATAATCAAATAGCTGATATTTTTACAAAACAACTGGATGAAACTAAATTCAATAATTTCAAAATTGAATTAGGTATGTTGATCCTAGAATAGGTTAACATAAGTTTCCATAAGTAGCATAAGTAAGTACCAAATTTCTCTTGAAATTTGTCTAAGTACAAAGTTTGTGTCGACACAAGCAAGTTGTGTCGATACACTCAGTGTGTTGTGTCGACACAGAAAAAAGATGTGTCGACATAGAAATAGTATCTTTGTCGACAAAAGAATAGGTGTCAACACAACCTTGTCGAGACTATATGTCGAGAGGATATTTGTGTCGACACAAAAAGTTGGTGTCGACACAACTCTGTTGAGACTAAAGTGGTCAGTGTCGAAACAGACGCAAGTATGTCGACACAGACTCAAGTATGTAGACACATAAATGTGCCGACTTAAAATACATTTTGTCGACTTAGACATTAGTATGTCGACACATAGTTGTGTCGACTCAACTTAAGTTCTGTCAAGACCTAGGTCATTTGTTTGTCGATACAAAAATTGACTTGTCGACTTAGGCCCATCGTTTGACCTGTCCTTGACACAAGTACTATAAATAGGTGAATCCAAAATCTAGTCGACTACGCTATCAGAATTTTTGACTCTACACCTACTGTCGACATAGACCTTCTCTTCTCTTCTCCTCTAGCACTTACGTCAATGGAGCCACACCAAGAAGATAAGGTTAATGAAGGTTATGAACTGGTTCATGAAGGTTTCATGACAGCTTCTGATGAAATTCAGGGAGTTATTGCCCTAATTTCTTAAAATGGATTAGAATTTTTGGTCTCTAAACCGACCAAAATTTGGAAAAAGGAAGGCATGGAGTTCTACACAACCGCTACTATGGACACAGAAGGAAAGAAAATCAAGGCATCGATTCAAGATACCTGGGTGAAGCTCACATTGAAATCTATCAGGAAAGCACTACATCTACCATTAATCAAGGATACAGACGAAATAACTCCTTCTCAGATAACTGAAGCTTTAAGCTTGTGTGGACTGAGTCCCAGTATTAAGATTGGATCATCTATCAATAGAAAAGGGATGAATTATCAAGGAAAATTTCTTTCAGAAGTTGTGGGAAAAGTGATTATCTGCAAGACTGGTGGACATGATAGGATTTCTGCCCATATATTCAATCTTATGGTGAGGGTTATATTCAAGATAAACACTGACTGGGAATCAGTAGTGTTTGATAAAATACAAGAAGGAATAAAGAAACCTAACCTGGGACGGATTCTCAGTTTATGCTTAACATCAGTAATTCCAGATGTTCTGAAACAAGCAAATTGATCTAAGATAAATCACATGAGTAAAATGGATGTGAGGATACTGTCAAGATGGGACAGAGTTCTGACCAAGAAAGTCCCTGCTCCAAAGGAACAAACTAAGAAAGATAAGAAGAAAAAGAAAGTGGTTGTACAGGCTGACTCCTCCAGTGATTTTGAGGAGGAAGTGGCCTTTAGTTCTGATGAAGACCAGCACCAACAGTATGCTCATGATCAAGTAAAGGTTAGTGAGCCCCAGGAGCAATAAGTTGACTCCACTCCAGGGGAGAAAACTTAGAACAAGAAACTGAGTTGCCTGCCCAAGGGGGAGGTATTGATGATGTTGTCCTAGATAGTGACTTAGCTGCAAATACAATCATGGATGTAGTATCTGAAATCAACACTACAGCTGAAGAAACTGATAAGACAGATGCTCAAAATGAGCCAGTAAGTATCTTCTCCACAGTCCAGTGATATATGATGGGATTCTCCTCAAAAATTGTTCTAGGGGACACTTTTGTTTACACAAAAAAACTTTCAAGTGATATTAGTCTTTTAAGTAGTACTTTAAAAACTAATCTTATTAATTCTGTACAGATACAGCAGGAATTCACCTTGGAAGAATTGTTTTCAGATCTTCCTACAGTTGGGACTGAGGGGGAGCATACTGAAAAAGAAAAAGAAATTCCAAGGACTGAGGGGGAGTTACCCAAGGATACCCCAGCTGAAAAGGACACTGTTGATATTAAAAGTACATCTGAATCTTCTAAAGATGAAGAATCCATATTAACTAAGAAAAGAAAGCTGACTGTGTTAAAGAAAAAGAGTTCTGGATATAAGAAGGCTTTACAAATGGGAACTGCACCATCTACATCAAGCATGGACTTCATTTCTTTACTAGTCCAGATGCAGATTAAATTAGATAATCAAAGACAGACAATAAAGAAATATGTGGATGAAACTCATAAGGAGTTACAGTTTCAGTTGGCCCAGGACATCAAATCTATTAGGTTTGAAGTAAATCAGAATAAGAAGGAGATGAAAGATTGCTTCCATAAAGGAGGTAATGTTCTGGTGTTCCTGGCCAAGCAATAGCAAGATATCAAATCTACAGTGGATGAAATTGAAGTGAAGCAAGGCTATGTACTAGAGAATCAGTACAGAATGAATGAAAACCTTAAGAATTCACATCATGTCATATTAACAAAGCTCACTAATTCTAGTACTGCTCTGAAGGCTGAAATCTCCAAGCAAATCCAGGAAGATATATCTCCTATCAAAGCCACATTTCAAGACTCTCAGGAGAAGATTAAAGCTTTCCTGACAAAATTTAGAGCTTATTTTAAGGAGGGAACTGAATATATAGCTGATCAAGTCAGATTCCAGAAAGAAGATTTAAGAGATCATGTTATAAGAGAAGTCATAAAGGGGGAGAGATTACTAGTCAAAGCCAGCTCTGATCATGCTAAATAGACTTTCAATAGCATCAGAGCTACTCTTGGATATCCTCCTCTTTGTGATGATGATAATGTAGCAGAGTCTGGGATACAACCTACATATTTTGAAGGAGATCAGCCTGAAGTTGCTCAGGTGGTCTACCCCCCAGATGATTTTGAGATGGTTCAAGAAGAAATGCTGAAAATGTATAGTCATCCACCAGAGGCACAAAATGTAATTCTAGAAAAGGTTGAAGTGTCAGAAGCTGCATTAGAAGCTCAGAAGGAAGCTCAACTTTCCAAGAAGAGTTTCAGAGAGTAGGCTGAGCTGAATCCAGATTTTGATCAATGGAGCCCAACTTCTAGAAACATCATACTTACTGCCTGGAAAGCTATAAAGGATAAAACCCATGATAGGGGTAAGTGGTATTCTGAACAAGAGTGGAATAAATATCAAGCAGGACAAGAAGCAATCCTTCAACATAGAAGAAGTGCTAAGGCTGGGAAGCTACCTGCTAATGCTCAAGTGCCAAGCAAGTACTTCCCCAAACCTTTCCACTATTTTAAAAGAAAGAAGATCAAGGCTGAAGAATCAAAGAAGAAAGCTCTAAAAGAGAAAAAGCCAGCTGAGGATGTTGAACCTTCTATGCAGACTAAAATCAAGTCTGGCAAAGGAATAGTTATTAAGGAGCCTAGTCAGTAATAGGATTGTTAGGTTAATGTAATAGAACAATGTACTAATTTGTTTATTTTGTTCTATAAGAAATTCTTGTAAACCAAAATTTTACTGATTAATGAAATCTGTTTCAGTATTAATTGTTTGGTGTTTACAATGATTATGTGATAACCTGCTCTGAAATGTTTTTACATCTATTACAATTTTGTTTTATCTTAAGAGATGTATATCTTTGACTAAGGGTTATGACTTCTCCAAATAGGGGGAGATTGTTGGGTACATTGGAAAATGTGTACCAGATTTGGAGAAGCTACAACTTAGTCAATGGTATGCATTAATTTGTATTTGATAGAAGTTTGAGTTTCATTGTGCAGGTTTAAGAATTTTAAGAAAAATTTTCTAAGTACAAGTGTCGACAGTTGTGAAGAAATTGTGTCGACACTCGGGGAGACTGTGTCGACACTCAGGCAAGCTGTATTAACACACTGGCAAAATGTGTCGACACTTATGAAGAATTTGTGTCGACACCCAGAATTTTTGTCGACACTTATAAAGAAGTTGTGTCGACACTCAAAGCTATGTCGACACCTAAAGAAGCAGTTGTGTCAACATCCAGAAATATGTCGACATCTGAAGCAGGACTTGTGTCGACACTTAAAACTGAAGTTCTATCGACACTCAGGAGATATGTCGATACCTGAAGCAATTGTGTGGACACACATGACTTGTGTCGACACACCAACACTCAAAAGGCTGTGTCGAGTTCAGAAGTAATTGTGTCGACACACAGGACTTGTGTCGAGACACACTCAACGCCATTTGGCAAACACTCAATGCAAACTGTCTGCAACAGAAATTTCAGGACAAGGAGCTACTGTGTTGACATACAGGACTTGTGTCGACACATACAACAAAAGTAGTGTCGAGAAGCAGAAGTATAACTGTATCGACACTTAGAGTAATTTTGTCGACACCATGAAGACTTGTGTCGACACTTAGCCTATATGTGTCGACACATGTGAAGCAGTCTACTGAGTGTTGTGTGCTGAGTTCAAAATACATTGAAGAACCTGGTGACGTGACTGGTGACTTGACAGCTGCCATAACTAGCCGGTCTGACACCACTGTCAGAACTGTCAGAAGTTTGTTATGAACCGGAACAGCCGGTAACCATGGAGCAAGCTCTATATAAGAGACAGATCGGAAACGACAGAGAGGAATCAACAAGAAGAATTCGGACAGATCAAGGGCTGTCTGCAAGAAAGATTCAGAGTTCAATCTGAATTTATAGAAGAAGCTGACTGAGGATCAACTTCAACATCAAGAGAAGATCCACCTTATTTTGGTCTAATCAAGAAGCTTTGAAAAGCTAAGTTAGGTTGGATCTGAAGGATCAGTATATACTAGAACTGATCAAGAAGGCTACATCAACAGAGAAATCTTGCTGGTGAAGTTTTTAGTTACTCTTTACTCTCAAATTCTTATATGATCTATTGTTAGATCTGAGATTGTAAGCCTAAAATTATAAAGGCTGAGGTAGGGCTATGTGCCTGAGGTAGGGCTTGTAGAAAGTCTGAGTTGTAAGTCTAATTATAAAGGTTGAGGTAGGGCTGAGGCCTGAGGTAGGATTCTGGAGAAGAATCTGAGGTAGGACTTGTATTAAGTCTGAGGTGTAGGAACCATCTTGAGTTCTGAGATTGTAAGATCTGCGGATCCGAGCCAGTGGAAGGAAGTGAGGCTGAATCCAGTTATCTGCTGGATAAGCGAAGGGAAAAAGTGGATGTACCCATATCTTGGGGAACCACTATAGATCTGGTGTATTCTGTGTTGTGCTTAAATTTCTGTAGATAGATTGATTTATGCTAAAAGAAGTTATATATCTGTTTGCCTAAAAATTAAAAAGACACAAAAAGATAAGAACCTATTCACCCCCCCCCCCCTCTAGGTGTTTAGGCTCTTGAAATAAAGTCTCTCATTTAGCTCTAAGTCAAAAGCATTGAGTGTGGTGAAATCACTCAACGTTATTGGCCATTTAGCATTGACAGCATTGAGTGAGCTGAACTCACTCAATGTCGTCATGCAGTGAGGATTTTTGCGGCTAAGTCTTTTGGCGTTGTGAGTGGAGCTCACTCAATGCGGCATCGAGTAAACTCGACACCTTCCCTGCCTAGTGTTTGGCATTGAGTGAGTGGTACTTACTAAACGCGGTATCGAGTGGACTCGACGCTTTTTCCTAAGGCTGGTGTTTTCTCCCGAGTTTGTTAGTATGGGTTTTATTTTGGTTTGGTGATGTTTTCGGCTAGTAGTTTGAATGTCGTATCGTGGATCATTGCACGTGGTTTTTTTGGGTCTCTGAGAGGGGCCGTTTTAGGTGTGCTAGACCCTATGGTCGCCACTGTGTTGTCTTTGAGACGGGTTGGGTCTCTATAAGAGATTGTTTTGGTTCATCGGACCCCGTGGCTGCCACCCACGTGTCCTTGAGATAATTGGATCTGGTGGCTCAGTTTGGGACTGATTTTGTCGCCGACATAGATCTGGGCTTTTACTAGTGCGGGTGATCCACCGGTGTAGGGCTGTCGGTTCATTATCTCCTTTATGTTTGGCATATGTTGGCTTTCCTTTTGCTTCTTAAAGTTTGAGCGAAGCTTGGTAAATTTTAGCACTTGGTACAATTCTCTTACTTTAATGATAAGTATTATACTTACTCACAGTTTCTTTTTGTTTCTTTGGCTGAGGTTGTTAGCATTACTCTTGCAGGGTTTGGTAACCCTTTTTGTTCTTTCATTGATTACCATCTAATGTTCCTTTGCTACTTGCATTGCTTATTCTTTACTGAGGTGTTCTTTCTTTGAATTCCTCAGGTTCAGGGCAGTAGCCGGTTTTGTGTCTAAGTTATCCTCGTTGTGATCGTGGTGTTGTTGAGGTTTCCCTCATTCTAGTCAGGTAGTTTTTGTTGATTTTGTTAGTATAGACATACATACTCGCCAGCGGGTTCGTGTCAGGTTGTTGACGTCCGCTGGTGGTTTTCTTTTGTGATACTAAGTAATGTGCTTAAACTACTAGTTTACCTATTTTGGAGGTTGTTTTACTTTCTCTCTTGGAATGTTTTATGCTAGGTTGCATGTTAGATATTTTAACTTATAAGACCCCTACCGCTATTAATTCATACTATACTAACGTAAAGACTATCTTCATAACCGATGTATTTTCTGCAGCGTATAAATATATTTTACTCGTGGACAAGTAGATCCACTGTGCCGAGGGATACGGCCATCTAACTTAACTGGATTTCATTCATAATAACTTATGAATTCTGTATAACTTGTTTAGGTTGGTGCCTTGCCTGAGCGTCTGCAGTTATCTCCTGCATTGCGTGGCATCACGACATGTATATTCTCTTACTCTGATGTAATTTTATTGCTGAGAAAATGCGGGTTATGACAGTTGGTATCAGAGGGAGGTTGCTTGACAATTGGTCAGGCAACCTTCCCTTGTTAGTGTTAGTAGTATAGTGTCATATCATACACACACCGATGTGTCATCAGTACATCTTGGCTGAAGCATGAACACTACACTCATAAGCATAATTAGAAGTATACGGGGCATATTATGTAGTATGGGATGCATGATATGTTTTTGTATATGGATCCACCATAGGTGGCAACATGTGAATGTTATGTAGTATAGGATGCATAACCTCACCACATGAATGCCCATTAGCACATTTTCTCTTTTTGTTGCATGCAATGTTATGTAGTATGGGATGCATAATATTTTCATGTGTACGCCGCTCATAACATGCATTAAGGCCTTTTTAGAATGCATAGCACAACATGCATAGCATAACATAGCATAAGCACAACATGCCAAGCTAAAGATTTACATGATGACATATGTACACACAAGGTTATTAGTCAAAAGGAATATAAATTCATGCATTCATGGTCTAAGCACATGAGTTAGTATGATGATGGTGAATTATCCTAGGTTAAGCATAACATCATTATTGGAAAAAAAATCCCAGAGAAAGTTAGTAGTTGAAGCTAATAGTTAAGTATGTATTGTCTATACTGTGTCGTTTGAGTTCTAATCATTAAGCTATGTTTTGATTAGCAGTTTACTATTTTATTATAATTTTGCTTGAGCGTGATGCAACAAGGTTGACTCCCCGGCTTGAGGGTGTGTCGTCAAGTGTGCAGGATGAGGCGGTTATTGTAGAACTGCGGCAAAGCATAGAGACCCTGTCAGGCCAGATGGTGGTGATGCAAGCGCAGTTGCAGGCATTGTTGGCTGCCATCTTAGGATGGCAGCCTAGTGAGCAAACCCCCGCAGTGGGGGAGAATGAGAGCGAGATCAGCAAATAGAATAAGATTGCTTCTGGATTGTTAGCTACTGAAGAGTGTAGAGTCAAAGGTATCTTGGGTGGCCTCCAAATGACATTCAGCAGTACGCCAATACTTACCAGTTCGAGACGAATGAGAGGACAGTGGAAGTTACCACTAAAGTTGAGTCTATGGGATATGCTAAGGATCGGGGCATGATACTAAGGAAGGACAAGAGGAAGTTCGATGAGGGTAAGAAAACCCAGGTATCTAGTGCTGCTCCAAGGAAGAGGAGTAAGGAAGTGTGTAGTTTTTGTAGCCGACCGGGCCACCCTTTGTAAAGATGTTACCAAAGAATTGGAGCTCAGAAGAAAGAGCAGATTCATGCGATACAAGGTGTTTCTAGGAAATATTTAGTCTGTTATACATGTAAGGGGATAGGGCATGATGTTGCCCATTGCTGGGGAAAGGATAAGGTTTGCTTTCAGTGTGGACAGAAGGGGCATGTTAAGACAAAGTGCCCGCAGCCCCAGCCCATTCTTCAGCCAGTCCCACCTCGGGCTTTGCCACTGCAGCAGCAATTGGACAAAGGAAAAGGAAAGTTGAATGTGTTATCATCAGAAGAAGCTCAGACTTCTACTATAACACCCCAAAAACCTTAAGTTGGAGTCAGGCTGGGTGACACGGCCTGGGACATGGGCGTGTCCGAGGGCGTGTCCAGTGCACACGGCCCGGGACACGGGCGTGTCCCAGGGCGTGTCCTTTACTATAGGAGTCGACTCGAGTTCTCGAGATAGCACGGTCGGCGATCGTCGAGAGGCGACATGGCCTGGGACACGGGCATGTCCCGCTCGGGTGAATACCGAGCGGCGTTGAGTGGCGTTGAGTAGAATTGCGTTGAGTGTGGAACACGGCCTGTTACACGGGCATGCCACAAAGGCGTTTTGGGCACATAGCCAGGGACATGGGCGTGTGCCTTAGCCGCGTGTTTCTCGGGTGATTTGGTCCTGTGTTGAAACGGTGACACGGCCAGTCACACGACTGTGTCACAGTTAACATGGGCGTGTTTGCCCTGTGACACAGGCATGTTGGAGCCCATGTTCTGGTTTAGTTTAAGTCGTTTTGTACACTGCTTGGGGTACACGGCCTGGGACACGGGCGTGTCACAGGCCGTGTCAAGTCAAATTTGGACTTTTGGGCAGATCTTGGCCATCCAATTATTTCTATTTGGATCCAATGCCCCAGGTTCTTTCCTGCAGTGATAAGGCTAAGGGTTGGCCTCTTCTCTCATTCTTATCAAGAGAAAAAAAAAGAGCTTGGAGGAATGAGAAGGAGGAGAAGAGCAAAGCTTTTGGTGGTGCTCCCGCGGTCCGATTCGCGATCCGAGGCTAGTCCTGTGGAGGCAAAGCTGTTGCGGTGCTTTCCAACCGGCCAGATTTCGTTGGCTCCCAAGAGATTGTCAAGGGTAACGATCTTCATTCTTGGATATGTGAAGTCCTTCATTATGCATGAGTAAGGAATCCTCTCCACCAAAAGGTGGAAAGAGTGAGTGATTCCCGTGGGTTGATAGTTACTATCCCCTATTGAGTCTATATCTGGACCAGGAAGTGTTTAGTACGGGATAGGCATGTTGTGTGAAGCCCATCTGGACATGTTGGTCTGGATTGTTGATGTTGCATTTACGCATCGGATTAGACTCCGCGTATACTCATGTAGTTAGTGGGGCCGTTGGGTTGTGCCTGTGAAGGGGAGTAGCAGGAAGTACTGGAATGTGGAATTCCAGGAAAATGCCCTTGTGTTGTTTGTGCTGTGGCTACGATGTAGCCAGTCCTTGATGGACAATTGATGTGGGGTGTGAACGGACCGGACGTGACTACACTAACGGACACCTAACCGTCACAGAACAAGAAATAAAAAGAGAGAACTCCGACCAAAAGCGAACGAAAAGGGGTCGGTTGGTTCCCAAAAAACCGGGACTCGATACCACGTCCTTAGGACCTACCTCTCCAACAAGCACACAACTCACCGTAAGCCGGACTCGATACAACGTCCTTAAGACCTGCCTCTCCAACAAGCACACAACGCACCGCACCTACACAAGCATCTATTCATTTCAATATAAGCCGTTTCAAACGCAGCAATAATTTTATTTTGGAGCGGCAGAAAACTTTCAAGAGCGATCGAAATTCGAGTCATGATTAATTCCCTTGTTGGCACATAAAGTGCACCGATCGGAAAAGCAAATCAAGGCTAGGCCAAGTTGCGCTCCCGAGACAGATCTACCCGTTCCGGATAACAAGAGATTCAATAACAACACCTTCAATTTCAGATTTTGCAAGCGATGAATTTAAAAACTGCGGAGAAAATGATGCGTGAAAAACCTCCACAAACTAAAGCATGAATCACACAAGGGGAAATAGATTACCCAACCGGGATTAATGTTCACACAAAGATAAGGTGGGAGAATCACTCTCTCCACGGATCCTCCGGCATCACACTGAGGGGTTTGCAACCTTCTTCCATGGAGTCGCACTGAAGGATTTCGTCCATGTGAATTCACCCTTCTTCATGCAGTCAGTAATGGGTGCCATAATGCTACTAAAATCGCGTATGAAACGACGATAAAAGGTAGCTAAGCCGTGAAAACTACGCACCTCTCGAAGGTTAGTGGGCTCGTGCCAATCTCTAATCACTTGAACCTTTCTGGGGTCAACACGAATTCCCTCAGAACCAACTATGTATCCAAAGAATTCTACCTCCATCACATAAAAGGTGAACTTCTTAAGATTCAGAAATAAGGTTTCCTTCCTTAAAGTGGTGAGGATTACTTTGATGTGGGAGAAGTGTTCGGCGGGGAAGGTACTAAAGACTAGGATGTCATCGGAATATACTACAACAAACTTCCCCATATACAGCCTAAAGATGTGCATCATCATCCGGGAGAAGGTGCTAGGGGCATTGTATAACCCAAAGGGCATCACAAGCCACTCATACAACCCGTCCTTAGACTTGAACGTGGTCTTCCACTCATCCCCCTCTCGGATCCGAATCTGGTGGTAACCAATCCGTAAGTCGAGCTTCGAAAAGATAGTGGCACCCGAAAGGACATCCAAGAGATCATCTAATCGCAGGATTGGAAACCTATATTTATGGCAATTTTGTTGATAGCCCGGCTATCAACACACATGCGCCAAGTGCCATCCTTCTTTGGGGCAAGGAGGGTCGGGATAGCATACGGGCTCATACTCGCCCTAATAAATCCCTTATGCAATAAATCCTCTATCTGGGTTTGGAGCTCTAGGTGGGCGGCGGGATTAAGCCTACAGTGTGGTTGGTTTGGTATGGAAGATCCGGGGATAAGGTCGATGGCATGTTGTATATCTCTAAGCGGAGGCAACGACGATGGCAACTCATTAGGGTAAACGTCCCTAAACTCATCCAACAATACCCGTAGCTCTCAGGGTAAATCATCCAACACACCACTATCAGTCTTGGTACCCATGAGAATGAGAGCGTGCATCATTCTCTCAATGAAGGGATCCTTCAAAAATTCTTTCCTACCAACCAAGCTCAACGCCTTCCTCTCTACAGGGATGGTGGTATCCTTAGTCATCACTACCGGTTCTTTTGGCACAGTTGGTCACAAGGTAATGGTCTTGCCATTGAATTTGAACTCATATGTGTTGGCACGACCATAGTGTGTCACATCACGGTCATAGAGCCAGGGGCGGCCTAATAACACATGGCAAACGTCCATCGGCAGGACGTCGCACCAAACCTCATCCGTGTAGGATTTGAAAGACATGGGGACTAGGCATCGTTGGGTGACCTTGATAGTAACCTTACTAATCCAAGCAACCTGATAGGGGGTCGGGTGCGGCTCAACAGTCAAGGACATACGCTTAACGGCATTCTAAGAAACGGCGTTCACGCAACTACCACCATCAATAACTAATTTGCATAGCTTCTCGCCACTCTTAAAGATCAGGGAAAATATGCTCGTCCTCTTCTAGTCTTCTACGGGACGAGGAGTGGTCAAAATACAACGCATCACCATAAGGCGGTGATCATCCTCCAAGTCACTATGGACTCCTTCGGGGTCACTCTCCTCTGCGGCCTCGTACTCATAATCGTCAGGGTCGGTAACTGGATCTAATAACGCTAGCGTTTTCGTCTTTGTGGGGCATTCGTAGGCATAGTGGCCTTGAATGCCACAAGAATAACAAGTGGTGTTAGCCTTGCTAACCTTTCCTATAGGAACACGCTCACTTACAGGGTTCTTAGTGTTTCGAGAGGTGATCACAACATACTTAGACTCAGTGGATCTACATTTTCCCTTATCAGGATATATGGAAGAAGATGTCCCAGTGGTGGACTTGTTCTTTGTGTGAGAATAACGGGAGTGAGCCTTAGAGGCTAAGTGTTTTTCAATGTCTAGGGCGGCATTGAAAGTTGCGTTCAAATCTGTATGCCCATATCGCAAGAGCTTCCTTTGGATATCGGGGCGAAGCCCCTTTCGAAACCTAAATAAAGTGACTTCGGGGATCTCTTTCAAGTCACATCGCACCATACGGTCCTTAAGTTCACCCATATAGTCAGCTACCGAACTTGAGCCTTGTCGCAGGGTGGCAAGCTCATCGAACATCTGTGTCCGATGGTACGTGGGGACGTACTGATCGGTCAACAAATTCTTCATTATGGCCCATCCAATAATTGGGTCTCCGTTCCCAGTTCCTATCCTATGCTCTTCATTCAACCAAAAAGTTTTGGCATGACTAGTTAACTTCATCCTGGCAACTTGGACCTTTTGGGGGTCCGTGAGATGGTGCCAGTCGAAATAACATTCCATATCCACCGTCCAATTGAGGAAGTTTTGTGGATCTCCCATGTCGTCGTAAGTGGGGGCCTCAATCTTGACGGCCCTAATAATTTCAAACTCTTGCTCGTGGCGACGGCCTCGAGGTGGCGCTCGTGGGGAGTCCCAATCAGAATCCGAATCAGAGCTCTGTTGGTGCCGGCAGGGCAACTCAACATTAGCGGGTGGTGGGGGTGGCCTAGCTTGGGCTTGTATGAACTAGGTTAACATGTTCCTAAGTTCAGTCATCTCATTACGCAGCCCCGAAATGGCCTCAGTGTTGGGATCTACATGCTCATTCGCAGCCATCCTAGACGTAGACGGAGTCGAATATTCCGATCCTAGCCTAGTGCGCATTCAGGATTAGGAAAACCTTGGAAAGATGAATTTTCCTAGGGCTGTAGCTATACTAAAAATAAGATATTTTTATAGATTCCCAAAGTGACAAACACGTAGATCTTTAAAAAAAAATTCGAAATTTCGCTGAAAAATAAGGATTTCAGCCCGCTATTGGCAGACCATAGAAATTTTTTTTATTATTTTCTAGAGATCTGATTACCAACAAAGAACGAAGAGAGGATGTTTGCAACGTGGAAGTTGAAACGACCGCCTCTGATACCAAATGTATGTGGGGTGTGAACGGACCGGACGTGACTACACTAACGGACAACTAACCGTCACAGAACAAGAAATAAAAAGAGAGAACTCCAACCAAAAGCGAACGAAAAGGGGTCGGTTGGTTCCCAAAAATCCGGGACTCGATACCACATCCTTAGGACCTACCTCTCCAACAAGCACACAACTCGCCGTAAGCCGAACTCAATACAACGTCCTTAATACCTACCTCTCCAACAAGCACACAACTCACCGCACCTACACAAGCATCTATTCATTTCAATATAAGCCATTTCAAATGCAGCAATAATTTTATTTTGGAGCGGCAGAAAACTTTCAAGAGCGATCGAAATTCGAGTCTTAATTAATTCCATTGTTGGCACATAAAGTGCACCGATCGGAAGAGCAAATCAAGGCTAGGCCAAGTTGCGCTCCCGAGACGGATCTACCCATTCTGGATAACAAGAGATTCAACAACAACACCTTCAATTTCAGATTTTGCAAGCGATGAATTTAAAAACCGCGGAGAAAACAATGCATGAAAAACCTCCACAAACGAAAGCATGAATCATACAAGGGGAAAGAGATTACCCAACCGGGATCAAAGTTCACACAAAGATAAGGTGGGGAGAATCACTCTCTCCACGGATCCGCCGGCGTCACACCGAGGGGTTTGCAACCTTCTTCCATGGAGTCGCACCGAAGGATTCTGCTCCGGAGTCGCACCGAACTGATGGAGGGAGTAAGGGGGGCGGCGGCTTCACACTACAAGCCAAGGGAGGAGGGGCGGTGGCTATGGAGAAGACTCCTCTTGGCCGAACTCTCTAGGGAGGGTTTTTTTAGGTTTAAACTTTCAAGGCTTGATTCCTTCTAATCATCTCCTTAAATAGGAGTTTACAACAAGCCTTAACCCTCCATGATGGAGATGTAATCTCATCCATCCGAATGTCTAAGTGCACACCAAAAATAAAAATTGTTCAAATTAAAAATTAAAAGCATTCCATGAATATAAAATTATCACTTAAACATAGGATAATTTTATATTCCAAAAATATAAAATAAAGTTCATGAAATAAGATAATTAGGCTAATTCATCATGGCGGTTTTAGCACGCCGCGGGCGGAGGTTGTAACGTGCACTTCCTTCAGCGTTATCACGGCGTCTCAGATCTTTATGTCGTAGCGCCTCGACAACCGGGTCATCATCAATTAGCGGCGGCACTGCATCAACAATGAAGTCGGTCCTATTTGGACAGTGTGGCTAATGTGACGCCAGTCCTTGGCGGACGTTATGGCGATTGTGAGCTGCGAGCTCTAAAAGGCCTCGTGCCGAACAGGAAAGGTGAAGCCGACCCGCGTATTTTATTATAGCCACAAGTACGATGTGCTTGGTGATGTCAAGATGATTTGAGCAATGGGGGGTGGTGGATCTGTACCTGCGTTATGTTGGTTGTACAAGGAAGTGCCAAGGCATTGGGCTTTCATCAGCAGCATAATGAGAGTTTTATGCATGTGCGCCATTAAGACTAAATGCTCAATGGTGTTGATCCCGGTTCGTTGGTGTACCCAAAAGTGTGCCTGAGAGCACGGATCGTCGGGCCGGGTGGCCGACGGTTGTGATGGATTGCTTGTGCGTAAGAGCACAATATTTATGATATCTGTCAATTGAGGTATTGCTCTGCAGGGAAGGAATGTCACTGCCTCGGGAAAGTGGTAGGATTGTTATAAATTGGTCAGCTGAATGCTGACTGTTTCCTTGTTTGCCACCTTTGGGGTGGATTGTCCCTGTGCAGGTGCTGGAGAGCCGAGCGGAAAGTGAAGGGTTGATGTCTGTGCTGCTGTTGTTGCCACTTTTGCTGTTGCTGTTGCTGCTAGCCCTTGAAGGCTAGCTAATGTATTTTCTTTTATTCACGTATGGCCGGCCTGCGCACCGATGTCTGTAATCCATACTGTTTAAAGAGGAACTGTAAGGCCTTAAGGTCAAACTGTGTTATTTGCTACCCCCTCATTTGAGTGGATATTCCTGGTATGAGTTCAGCCTACTGCTTATGTTTCTGCTAGCATGGTCTGAGTTAGGATATGTTGGTGGTATTAACCTGTGACATCACCATCTGTTTGTGTCATATAGTGTGGGGCCCCGGCCGGACCTTCTATTATATGTTGTTTAACGGGTGGAGTCATTATATTTTGGTATCAGCTTGTCTTGGTCTTCCTCTTTTTAATTTGTGGTCGAATTCTTTTGTGGTGTGGCGAGCACGTGTCTGTTCGAACCGCTGTAACGCTAGTGAACTCTGGAATATCCACTAAGGACTGCAAATACACTTGTTTGAGAAATCTGTGCATTTCTACTTTGTTTTTATTGCTTGCGTATTGTCGCTAATGTGTGTCTTGTCCACCCATAGGTGACTCGTGGCGGTGCTGGGCAATCTGAGCCCTAGCACCGTGATGAGAGGGTGGCACCAGCTGAGGTGCCAACACCTCCTCCATCTGCAGAAACTATTCGCTTAGTTGATGAGGCTCTATTTTCGAAGATTCAGTCGACCGGGCAGGCGCCACCGGCAGTGGTGCAAGATCGTGTTAGTGTCCGACACGAACCGGTTGAGGCTGTGGATCCGCGAGAAGCTGAATGACAATTGAAGCAATTCATGAGCTTCAATCCGCCTATGTTCATGGGACTGGGATCCCCAATGCAGGCAGAGGATTGATTATCGCGAGTCAAACGTATCTTGACGGCGATCAGGACAGAGGAAACTCAAAAGGTCACTTTGGCCACCTTCTTTTTAGAAGTAGAGGCGAGGTTTTGGTGGGATGAGGTTGAGTTACACCATTTGGCGGGCAGGCAATTGACTCAAGTATCGATTGAGGAGTTCTCTCACATGTTTTTGGAAAAACATCTACCAGCGGCACAACGCATTTCTATGGAGAACGAATTTCAGTGGCTAATGCAAGGAGAAAATAGCGTTGATGCGTACCTACATGAATTTACAAGATTGGGTCGGTATGCAAGAACAATCTTCACCGATGAACAAAGAAAAACAAATCGGTTCTATGAAGGATTGCGGGACGAGTTGAGGTTCCTACTTTCTAGTTCAGTGAACCAGGGATTTCAGGCTTTGGTTGATACGGCGGGTGCGCTGGAAAAGGACATGAAGCGGGTGCAAGGCAGGAAAGACTTGGCTGTGGCAAAGCCCGAGTTCAAAGCACCCCGCTCTGGCAAATCGTACTACCAGAAGAAGTGGGGCAAGAGGTCCAAGTCTTCAGGGCAAACTTCTGTGACGGTTACATCGGGAGCAACGTCGAGACCAGAGTCACGTACATGCTTTACCTGTGGCAAGGTGGGGCATATAGCCCGTGATTGTCGGGTTTCTCAACCCAAAGGAGAAAAAAAGGCGGGTGTGTCTTATGCTGAGAAGGGCAAAGCAGTGGTTGATTCATCTGCATCTCAGGCTAAGCCCAGAGTCTACAATCTTGGCAAACGGGAGGCTATCCAGCAATGTGATGTTTTCACAGGTACGAGTTAAGTTAATGCTTGTTGTATTGATTGCATATTTTGTATGTAGCGTGTGCATGATGTGTGTGCTACAGGCTTTGTCCTGATTTGGGACAATCCGGCAAGAGCCCTATTTGATACGGGTGCTTCGCATTCTTTTCTGTCTAAGGACTTCGTAACTCGAGTTGGAGTACCAAGTCACGTGACAACAGATGGTGTAAAGGTGCTATTACCAAATGGTTATATCATGCTTGCGGAAAGGACGTGCGATGTGGAAGTGCATATAGGAAATCAGGATTTTGGATTGAGAGCATCTGTGCTATCGCTATCGGAGTTTGATGTGATCTTTGACATGGACTGGCTCTCGGAGCAGCGTGCCTTTATTGATTGCAACTCAAAGGAGATCACACTGGAGCAGAATACCGAACTTGAGACGAAGTTCGCTGGTATGCAAGGAGTAGGCGGGACCTTGTTGTCTGCACTCCAAGTCGTTAGTGTTGTTCGGAAGGGCGCGGAGTTATTCTTCACGCTAATTCAGGTTGTTGAGCCGAAGGCCAGTGTAAGTGAAGTTCCGATTGTGTCGGAATTTGCTGATGTATTTCCTAAGGATCTTCCTGGGTTATCGCCCCAGCGGGAGATTGACTTCTCGATTGAGTTGGTGTCAGGTGCTAAACCTGTGGCCCGCTCACCATATCGCGTTGCGCCAAAAGAAATGGCTGAACTTAAAGTCCAATTGCAAGAGTTGTTGGAGCAGGGATACATATGCCCAAATATATCACCTTGGAGCGTGCATGTTCTATTTGTGAAAAAGAAATACGATAGTTTGCGATTGTGTATTGACTACCGCGAAATGAATAAGCTGACGAAAAAGAACAAATATCCGATTCCACGGATTGATGACCTATTTGATCAGCTAGTGGGGTCAACCGTCTATTCAAAGTTGGATTTGAAATCGGGATATTTTCAATTGCGGATTCGGGAAGGTGACATTCCGAAAACAGCATTTGGGACACACTATGGTCATTATGAATTCACGATGATGTCGTTTGGCTTATGTAATGCGCCTTCGGTATTCATGGATTTAATGCACTGGATGTTCCGAGAGTACTTGGATTTATTCATAATTATGTTTATTGATGATATTCTTGTGTACTCTCAGTCAGGAGATGATCATGCAAACCATTTGCGGTTGGTATTGCATACCCTGTGGAGGAATAAGCTGTATGCCAAGTTCTCAAAGTGTGAGTTCTGGCTATCGTCAGTGGCTTTTCTGGGCCATGTGGTAAGTGGGAGGGTATAGCAGTAGATCCGGCAAAGATAAGTGCCATACAGGATTGGCCAGTGATGTCTTCAGTGGCCGAAGTCAGGAGCTTCCTTGGACTGGCAGGCTACTATAGACGGTTTGTGGAAAACTTCTCATGGATTGCTTTACCTCTGATCACGTTGACGAGAAAAGATCAGAAGTTCGTTTGGATGCCGGAGTGCGCGCGAGCTTTTGAAGAGCTAAAGAGTCGTTTGACCACGATGCCTGTGTTGACATCGCCATGTGGTACAGACGGCTATGAGATCTACAGTGATGCTTCAGGGAGCGGCTTAGGCTGTGTTCTTCTGTAATTTGGTAAAGTGATTGCTTATGGCTCATGCTAGTTAAAGGTGCATGAACGGAACTACCCCGTCCAAGATTTGGATTTGGCGGCGGTAATCTTTGCGCTAAAGTTTTGGTGGCACTATCTTTATGGCATTAAAGTGGATATCTATACAGATCACAAGAGTCTAAAGTATTTGTTAGATCAGAAGGATCTGAATATGCGACAACGGAGGTGGATGGAGTTCCTTGGGAACTACACTTTCGATATTCATCATACTCCCGGAAAGGGAAATGTGGTCGTTGATGCTTTGAGTCGTAAGGCTCCAGTACGGGCAAATTGGTTGCAGAGACAGGATGAGCGGCTAATCCAGGAGATGGAAGTATTAGAGATATCTTGTGTTGACAAGGATGCTATGGCTGACGCATGCTTGAACTGGACGGAGGTACAATATTACCTTGCGGACAGAGTTCGGCAAGCAACGGAGCTTGATGATAGTTTCCAATACTATGCAAAGGATGGTCCTGGTGGTAAATTCTCCTGGGATGATGGCTTGTTGCGAAAAGATGGTCGATTGTGCATCCCAAGTACGGGGAAGTTGAGAGAAGAGTTGATGTACGAAGCGGACTTCGCCAAGTACTCAATTCACCCTGGGAGCACAAAAATGTACAGAGACATGAAAAAGTTGTTCTGGTGGCCCGGACTAAAGAAAGACATAGCACGTTATGTTGCAGAATGCCACACTTGTGCTTTGGTGAAAGCAGAATGCCAGAAGCCTGGTGGTTTCCTAAAGTCATTACCGATTCTGGAGTGGAAGTTTGATGATATTTCAATGGATTTCGTGCACGAGTTACCGAGATCTCAATGAGGTCATTCTTCTATCTGGGTGATTGTAGACCAGTTGACAAAAGTGGCTCACTTCCTTCCAAACAAGAGAGACTATTCAGTGGAAACCTTGGCTAAGCTCTATGTGGAACATATTGTTCGACTGAACGGTATTCCTCGGAGCATTGTCAGTGATTGTGATGGGCGATTCACCTCAACTGATTGGAGGCTAATTCATCAAATGTTGGGCACAAAATTAGCATTCAATACGGCCTTTCATCCCCAAACGGATGTCCAGACTGAGCGAACCAACATGACGATGGAAGATATGCTTCGTATGTGTGCCCTGGATTTCGGTAAGAAATGGGAAGAATACATTTATTTGTTAGAATTTGCCTATAATAACAGCTACCAAGCAAACATCGGTATGGTATCGTTTGAGGCTCTATATGGTCGTAAATGCCGTAAACCATTAGTTTGGGCAGAGGTAGGTGAATCCAAGCTGAATGGGCGAAAGAAAGTCAAAGAAACTACCTCGATAATCCGCTCTATTCGGGAGAGGCTATTTATAGCCCAGGATCGACAAGCAAAGTACTACAACGCCAAGCATCGGAACGTGGAGTTTGCGGTGGGCGATTGAGTCTATTTAATGATCAAACCCTTCAAAGGCGTATCTAGGATTCGGCGGTTGAAAAAGCTAAGTCCGAGATACCTTGGTCCGTTTGAAGTGGTGGAGCGAGTCGGGGAAGCTGCTTATCGACTAGCACTTTCAGCAGAGTTGAGTGGATTGCACAATGTATTCCACATCTCAGTACTTTGCAAAGCCGTAAAGGATCCAGCTCAAGTAGTGGAGAAAGATCATGTACCGGTCGAGTATGGGCTAATGACGAAGGTTAGACCCATTTGGATCGAGGATTGAGCCAAGAAATAGTTACGGAGCAAGATAATCGGGATGGTCAAAGTTCGGTGGGACAATTATGGTCGTGAGGAGCTAACATGGGAGCGAGAATTGACCATACGAGCTGAGTTTCCCGAACTTTTTGTATAAACTGTTGACCGTGTACATTTTGTTATAATAGATCTTTTAACGTTATAGCTTTGTGATTCTTGTTTCCTTGCTGAGTGCAAATTTCAGGACGAAATTTATCTTAAGGGGGGAGGATTGTAACACCCCAAAAACCTTAAGTTGGAGTCAGGCTGGGTGACACGGCCTGGGACACGGGCGTGTCCTAGGGAGTGTCCAGTGCACACGGCCCGGGACACGGGCGTGTACCAGAGCGTGTCCTTTACTGTAGATGTCGACTCAAGTTCTTGAGATAGCACGGTCGACGATCTTCGAGAGGAGAAATGGCAAGGGACACAGGCGTGTCCCAGGGCGTGTCCAACTCAGGTGAATATCAGGCAGCGTTGAGTGGCGTTGAGTGGAATGGCGTTGAGTGTGGAACACGGCCTATGACACGGGCGTATCATCGGGGTGTGTTGGGCACACGGCCAGGGATACAGGCGTGTGCCTTAGCCGTGTGCTTCTCGGGTGATTTGGTCCTGTGTTGAAAGTGTGACACGGCCAATCACACGTCGTGTCACAGTTGATACGGGCGTGTCTGCCCTGTGACACGGGCATGTTGGATCCCATATTCTGGTTCAGTTTGAGTCGGTTAGTACACTGTTTGGGGTACACGGCCTGGGATACAGGCGTGTCACAGTCCGTGTCAAGTCAAATTTGGACTTTTGGGCAGATCTTGGTCATCCAATTATTTCTATTTGGATCCAATGGCCTAGGGGCTTTCCTGTAGTGATAAGGCTGAGGGTTGGCCGCTTCTCTCATTCTTATCAAGAGAAAAAAAAGAGCTTGGAGGAAGGAGAAGGAGGAGAAGAGAAAAGCTTTGGGTGGTGCTCCCGCGGTCCGATTCGCGATCCGAGGTTAGTTCTGTTGAGGCAAAGCTGCTGCGGTGCTTTCCAACTGGCCAGATTTTGATGGCTCCCAAGAGATCGTCAAGGGTAACGATCTTCCTTCTTGGAAATGTGAAGTCCTTCGTTATGCATGAGTAAGGAATCCTCTCCACCAAAAGGTGGAAAGAGTTAGTGATTCCAGTGGGTTGATAGTTACTATCCCCTGTTGAGTCTGCATCTAGACCCGGAAGTACGTAGTACATGATAGGCATATTGTGTGAAGCCCATCTGGACATGTTAGTCTGGATTGGTGATGTTGCATTTACGCACCGGAGAAGACTCTGTGTATACTCGTGTAGTTAGTGGGGTTATTGGGTTGTGCCTGTGAAGGGGAGTAGCAGGAAGTACTGGAATGTGGAATTCCAGGAAAATTCCCTTGTGATGTTTGTGTTGTGGCTACGATATAGCCAGTCCTTGATGGACAATAAAGCCGGTCCTATTTGGACAGTGTGGCTAATGTGACGCCAGTCCTTGGTGGACGTTATGGCGATTGTGAGCTGTGAGCTCTAAAATGCCTCGTGCTGAACAGGAACGGTAAAGCCGACCCGCGTCTTTTATTATAGCCGCAAGTACGATGTACTTGGTGATGACAAGACTATTTGAGCAACAGGGGGTGGTGGATCTGTACCTGCGTTATGTTGGATGTACAAGGAAGTGCCAAGGCATTGGGCTTTCGTCAGCAGCATAATGAGTGTCTTAGGCATGCGCGCCATTAAGACTAAATGCTTAATGGTGTTGATCCCGGTTCGCCGGTGTACCTAAAAGTGTGCCTGAGCACAGATCATCGGGCTGGTTGGCCGACAGGTTTGATGGATTGCTTGTGCATGAGAGCATAATATTTATGATATCTGTCAATTGATGTATTGCTCTACAGGGAAGGAATGCCACTGCCCCGGGAAAGGGGTAGGATTGTTATAAATTGGTCAGCTGAATGCTGACCATTGCCTTGTTTGCCACCTTCGGGGTGGATTGTACCTGTGTAGGTGCTGGAGAGCCGAGCGGAAAGTGAAGGGCTGATCTCCCTGCTGCTGTTGTTGCCGCTCTTGCTATTGTTATTGCTACTAGCCCTTGAAGGCTAGCTAATGTATTTTTTTTATTCACGTATGGCCGGCCTGCGCGCGGATGTCTGTAATCCATACTGTTTAAAGAGGAACTGTAAGGCCTTAAGGCCAAACTGTGTTATTTGCTACCCCCTCGTTTGAGTGGATATTCCTAGTATGAGTTCAGCCTACTGCTTATGTTTCTGCTAGAATGCTCTGAGTTAGGATACGTTGGTGGTATTAACCTATGACATCACCGTCTGTTTGTGGCATATAGTGTGGGGCCCCGGTCGGACCTTCTATTATATGTTGTTTAACGGGTGGAGTCATTACATCTACCCAAGTAATATCAAGTTAGGTCCTCATCTAGTCTTATTGTTAGTGGTATTTATAGTTTTAGTATTCGCTTCCTTGAATGCGTGAACGATTGTTTAGGAAGATTTTCGGTGCTACCCACTCATTTGTGGTTGGGACCCTCGTTTGGCCCTCGATCTTATGGCACACGCTTCGTGTCGAGTTCCCCTCTAGTGGTTGGGTATTGTGGGGCCAATGTATTAAGATTGTGCGAGTTTATATGACTTCCTAGTTTTTGCTGATTTGATAGAGTAGAATTATCCGCGCTAGGTCTCCCCAGCTATTTCTGCAGTTTGTGCTCGAAAGCTTTTAGATTCCGGATGTTTTGCTTGTTGGTTTCGGTGTTGGAGACCAAGTTTAGTTTGTCGCATTTAGAGGAGATCCCTGTGGTGCGCGAGTTTGAAGTTGTTTTTCCATCCAATCTTCCTGGTCTTCCGCCTGAGAGAGACGTGGAGTTCGTCATAGATCTGGAGCCAGGTACTCATCCTATTGTTAAGGCCCCGTACCGTATGGCCTGTGTGAGCTGGATGAGTTGCTATAGAATGGTTTTATAAGGCCAAGAATCGATGATGTGTTTGATCAAGTAGTGTGGTAGCAGTGAGTTGTCCAAGATTGGTCTTCATTTAGGCTTCCACCAGTTCAGGATTTGTGAATCAGGTATCCCACAGACTGCTTTTCATTCCAGGCATGGACATTTTGAGTTTTTTGTGATATCGTTTGGTTTGACCAACGCACCCTCTGCCTTTATGTATATGATGATCGAAGTATTCAAAGATTTTCTAGACCGACTTGTAGTTGTGGTTATAGACGACATTTTGGTATATTCCCGCAATGCTGAGGAGCATGACCAGCATCTGCGTTTAGCCTTATTGGCTTTGAGGGACCACAAGATGTTCTCCAAGTTGAGCAAGTGCGAGTTTTGGTTGCCACGGGGTTTGTTTCTGGGTCAAGTGGTTAACAAGAATGGGATTTCAGTCCACCCAGAGAAAATAGTTGTTGTTATGGAATGGACTATGGATTTCAGTCGACGTAGGAGAATGAAGCCTTCGTTAGGAGCGAGAAGTGCGAGGAAGCTTTTCAAGAACTAAAGAATAGGTTATGCACTGCTCCAGTTTTTGGCATTGCCTACGGAGGGCATGGATTATGATGTGTTTATGGATGCATCTCATGTTGGGCTTGGATGCATGCTGATGCAAGAAGAAGAAAAAAATGATGGTGTATACGCATGATCTAGAGTTCGCAGCCGTGAATTATGAGCTAAAGTTGTGGAAACACCTGTTGTAAGACGCGCAATGCAAGATTTATATTGATCATAAGAGTTGAAGTATGTCTTTACTCAAAGAATTGAATTTGCGTCAGCGATAATGGTTAGGTTGTGTTGCTAATTTTGAGGTAGAGATTTGATACTATCCGGGAAAAGCTAATGTAGTAGCCGACGCCCTAAGTTGGAAGACATGTAAAGTTTCCAATCTCTCTACTGAGTTGTTGATAAAAGGATTGTTTTTAATGGACATTTCAGTGAGAAGTTATGACACGCCAAGCAGTTTGGCGGTGTCCGAGCCTTCATGGATTTCTCTTACGAGGCTTCATCAAAATGACGATCTTAAAGTACTGCACCTTCATAATAGAACTGAGAAGGGGAAGTTGCTGGATTTTTCGATCAATGACACGGGTACCCTAAAGTACCGCGACAAATTTTGAATCCACAATGTTGAAAGTCTACGAGTTAAATTGTTTAGTGAGGCGCACGGTTACAGTGTTGCCCACCACACAGGTTATACTAAGATGAATCAAGACTTGAAGCAGATTATTTGGTGGTTTGGGATGGTAGGTGTTAGAGCCAAGTTCGTATCTGAGTGATCTGATTGTAAGCGGGTTAAGGCCAATCATGGAAGGCCTGGAGGCAAGTTGGATCCCTTGGAGATTCTGAGTTGGAAGTGGGAGAGCATTTCGATGGATTTCATCACAGCTTTACCGAGACCTCCTCGAGGGCATGATTCAGTCTGGGTTATCGTGGATAGATTGACGAAGTATGCTCACTTCGTACCTTATAAGATTGATTACCCCATGATGAAGTTAGCTGAGCTATATCTGAGTGAATTCATCCGGTTGTTTGGAATCCCAGTCAGTATTATATCAGACCGAGACTCTAGGTTTATGTCTCGCTTCTGGAAGAGTTTGCAAGAGGTTTTGGGAAGTACTCTGCCGCATACCACCCGCAGACCAAAGTTAAGACAGAGCGAGTTAACCAGATCATGGATGATACGATCAGATGTTGTATTTTAGACCACGGAGGAGCGTGGGGCAAGTGTTTGTGGCTGATGGAGTTTTCTTATAATATCAGTTATCAAGAAAGATTTGCAAATGGATCATTTTGAAACTCTGTTTGGAAGACGCTGCAGAACTCCCCTATTTTGGGCTGTGGTTGGCGAGAGATCTTTGTTGGGTCCAAATGCGCTCAAAGAAATGAAAGTTTCTGTGAAGCTATTCGATAGAAGCTTCGGATTGCTCAGGAACATTATAAGAAGAATGCCAATCGGCGTAGATCTTATTTAGATTTTGCAGTAGGGGACTTGGCATTTTCTTAAGGTTTCCCTGATGGTTGGGGTTAAGAGGTTCGGTAAGAACCGGAAGTTGGACCTAAGGTATGTGGGACCATTTAAGATTGTTGAGCGGATTGGTGTGTCAGCTTATAGGCTGGATTTGCCTGCAACCTTTCCTGGCATGCACGATGTTTTTCACGTAAGCCAACTACGGAAGTGTGTGCTAAGCGTCGGGAAAGTTTTGAATTTTGTGCCTCAGTTAGAGCCAAATCTTTCTTATGTTGAGATGCATGTCCGCATTCTAGATGCTCATGATCGGGTGTTGCGGAGGAAGTCATTCCCGATGGTTAAAGTTTTGTAGAGAAATCAGGGCGTGGAAAGCGCGACTTGGGAATTGGAATCGGCTATGAGGGAGGCTCACCCTCATCTATTTCCCTGACTTTGCTTGGTGCTTATTCTTCTGTATAACTCTTAGTTTGTTATTTCCCTTCTATAGTAGAAGTGTTGTGCGTAAAGTTTCGGGGCGAAACTTTCTTTTAGGGGGAGTGACTGTAACGCCCCCGGTATTTTTTTGTGATTGTTTAATCTTTGTTTGGCATTATGTTGACGCATTTTCGGCTTGTGTAGTTGTTGGAGCGAGGTTTAGCTCTCTAGGTTTTCTGAGTGGCTTGTTTGTGGCCGGTTTGCAAGATACCCCAGCGAGCCGGAGTCTTGTTTGGTGACTCGGTGGAGCCTCTTCGGGAATTCTTGTGTTTTGTCTCCGGGAGGTGTTAGCCTGAGTTTTTGTTGGTTGGATGTTAATTCTGACTTCACCATTGGATTCGTAGCGTGGGTATTTAGCTACGGTGTGAATTTCGTCAAATTCCGAGGTCGTTGGGTTTTCGTGCCGTTTTAGATGTTTTATGTAAATAATTAATAAAATATAATATTATATTAATTGTAAGTGGTTAGATGGTATAAATAGCACTTTTGTTAAGAAAACCCTATTCCTCTTCCCCAAACCCAACGGTTAGCTTCCAGCGGAAGGAGAAGGGCGACGGAAAACCTGGAGCTTCTGGCCGCCGATTTCTTGCTAGTTAGAACCAAGATTTCTCGTTTGAAGGCAGATTTGGACTGCTCTCGCCTGGATCTACCTCCCTAGGGTAAGTATTTCAAATTCTAGGTTTGTCCTTGTAGTTAGGGTTTTGTGGGTTGTCTTGTCTTCCCTCTAAAAGCTTTAGATTTTATGGCTAGGTGTTTTTGCTGCCAGATCCGAGAGAAGGAGAGGAGCTGGCCGAGTTTTTTCTGTAATTGAGGCAAGTGGTGTTTTTCCCATCCTTGCCAAGTAGTTTCTTGTTTTCCTTGTAGCATTTACTACCATAGATCTTGGGTATGTTGTAGGTCTTGGCCAGATTTGGCTTGCTGTAGGTAGAAAATATCTGGTTGGGTTGGTTTTGGTATGGCTCTGGCTGGATAGGATACGATAAGTCTGTATCAGGATAGTTAGCAATAGCATGATTTCATTCTAAGGAAATATTTTGATTTTGGGCTAGTGGTTGAGGTCTAGCATGGTCGGTTTGAGTAGAGCAATGTTTCTGCCAGGTCTCTGCCCCTTAGCGTCGAGTGTATCTTAGCACAGAAGTCCAGTTTTTAGGCTAAGTGTAAAAGCATTGAGTGTGGTGGACACACTCAACGCCTAGCTTTTTTGGTCTGGAGACTATGTTGGAACACCCTATTACTAATTTGGGTAAGGATCACTATGTCCATAGGATTGTGTCTTGACCTCATTGTATAGGTTTAAAGGTAAACTAGAATAGGTCTAAGGCTTAGAACTTAGGTTTGAAAGCTGCCCCCAAGACCTCCTCATTCAGATTACAAGTGCAGAATACCAAAGACAATTTTCATCGAGCTCAGATCGACGAGGCGTCAAACTCAGTTCGACTATCTCTGAGCTCAGGTCGACGAGGCGTCGAACTCGGTTCGACAATCTCCGAGCTCAGATCGACGATTTCTGTCTCAAGTCAAACTCCAGATCTCTGAGCTCAAATCGACGATAGTCGAGCTCAGATCGATGATTTTTTGAGAGATCGACGATTTCAGGATTTCAAATCAGACTGTTATGGAATTCAAATATCTTCAATATCTAGCATTTAATGCAGAATATTTTGTAGCTGTTTCATCAATCTGGAGCAAGTTTCAAGGAAACTGAAAGGGAATGTTTCTTAGGACTTTCCTCCAGAGATACTACCAATTAAGGAAGTCATTTATGACTGGCTAACGGCTATCTAGGAGATTGGATTTCATAATATCATCACAGACAATAGAGACAGATAACCAAGGATAATATCTCTCAAGAATTCTACAGGATTATATAGTTAGAGTTTTATAGAACACAAGGAATAGAATAGAGAAGGAGCTCAACACACAGAGAAGAATCTCTTCTATTCTTTCAGATCTCTTCTCTGATTCAAGTTTTCCAGGCTTCATCAATCAAAGACTCAAGACAACACATTTCAGCCTTTGCTGAAATTATCAATTGCTGGAGATCTCAACTTACTGAAGGCATATCACCCTATGCAAAGCTTCTTCTCCTGACATACTGCTAATCTCAGGGGGAGCTTTGGCATCAACAAATCCACTAGTCTTCTCTTTGATTGTTGACAGAGAAGAACACCTTCAACTCTTTTTATTTTCTTTTGCTGTAAAAGGGTTATTCAAAGCTCCCTTCAAAAGTTTTGTGTTTGGTTCCTGAGACCTTGTCAAAACTCAGTGGTGGCAAGACACCTGATCAAAAAATCTGGTTTGGTTTTTGAGCACCTTATGAAAAGCTCATTGGTGCCCAGGACACCTGATCAACTCATCCTGCAATGGATTCCTACCTAGGGTGGTAGAAGAGAGGATGTACCCAGGTTGATTGGGGAACCACTATAGCTCCTTGTGTCATCTGGTTTGCTTGTGTATTGGTTGCTGTGTGCTGTGTTTTTATATCTTGCTTTACTTTATTTTATTTACTGCAAGCACAATACACAATAAATAAATTAAGTCTTCCACTGCCAATTTGTTTTTAATTTGCAAAATTATTTTAAAATACTCTATTCACCCCCCCCCCCCCCCTCTAGAGTAAAGGTAGATCTTACCCTCACTTTCAATTGGTATCAGAGGGAGATTGGTTGTTTTTACAGGCTAACACCTGAACCAAAAGATCTCTGATAAGATCAACCTTTAATAGAGGGTTGTTATTTCTATTATAATTATTTTAATATAAATCCATGGCATAGAACAAATACTATGCAAGCACCAGACCTCCAATGTGCAATCTTTCGAAGTTTGCACTTTGGAAGGCAAGGATTAAATTATACATGAATTCTATTGATGAGGATATCTTTAATTATGTTTTGCCAGTGTGTCCAAGACCTCTAGAAACCACAAGTACAAATGTTGTTCCACCCCCTTCAGGAATAGATGCAGATATCAAGAAGTAGAAAGTTGCTGATGCAAAGGCAATGAATATATTGGCTCAGACAATGTCTGATGATATATTTCAGAAAGTAGTTGAATGCAACTCAGCAAAGGAAATCTGGGACAAGCTATCTGAGCTTGTGTCAGGATCTGCTAAAGAGAGAAAGGACAGAAGAGCTCATCTCATAACCAAGTATGAGAACTTCAAGAAGGGATAAACTGAGTTAGTAGCTGACATGTATAACAGACTCACTCTGATTGTCAGTGATTTAAAAACATTGGACAAGGAGATCTCACTGACTGAACTCAATGATAAGATCCTGATGTGCTTCCCCAGCACTTGGGACTCAAGGATCTGGCCAATCAAGGATGCCAGAAGCTTGAATGAGATCACCACTGAAGCTCTATTGGGCAAGCTCAAGTCTTATGAGCTGCTCATCAAAAATAGAGAGGAAGAGTAAAAGACTGCTTATCCAGCAACAAGGAAGGAGAAAACAATTGCTTTTAAAGCTACAGAAGAATAGCCTGAAGACAAGGTCATAGGAAATGAAGAGCTAATGAGCCTACTAGCAAAAAGATTCTACAAGATGGCTAGAAAAGACTTCAGGAAAAGGTCATCCAGAGGCCATGAAAAGCCAAGGTATGACAAATCCAGTAATAAAGAGATTATCTGTTTTGGATGCAGGAAACCAGGCCACATTGTGCCTGACTGTCCAGAGAACCAAAACAAGGACAAGAAAGATAAGAGAGAAAGGAAAAGAGATAAAGTGTAACATCCCAATGTTACTTCTAGACCCCTAACTTAGATTTGGGTTATGCATGGGATAGGTGTTAGGGTAATTAGCTAGGTTTGACCCTAGATAGTGGGTTATAGCCATGTAGGGCCCACCATAGGACCAAAGTCAAACTAGGTCAAACTAGCCTAAATAGGAACCCTAGCCACACCATGACCCCACCACACTGCCCTAACCCTAATTACAATCTAAGTGGACCCTAGGTCATGCCCCTAGGTCAACACTTTGACCATAGTTGACCCAGGTCAACCTTGGGTCTAAAGTGGTCAAGCCCCACACTCATTAGCCCAATTAGATCAAGTGAAGACCAAGCCCATTCCTAATGGGCTAAGACCTTCACCATGGCCCAACCCATGTTGGGTGATGACATCAGGTCCATGACCATCATGTGGAGTCAGCCCACTCATCAAGTTGACCAAGTCAACCTAAAAGTCAACAAGTCAACAAAATGGCCTAAAGAGGAGAAAGGTGAGCCCAAGTCATTTCCCATGGGCCAAGCCCACCAAATTTTGCCCATGACCAGCCAAGTGGTCAAGGACGGCCCCTAACCCCCAAAATGAGGAGAGAGAGTACATGCAAAGGGGCATTTTGGAGAAAACACCTAAGAAAGGAGAGAGAAAGAGGGAGGTGATGAAAGGAGGCCATGTGGCCTTCATCTCCTCAGCCCAAAAGGTGTTGGCCGACCACCCCACCCCATTTCAGAAGAAAATGAGGCATGACAGCCACTTGTCACCCATGGTGGAGCAACCAAAGGCCAACCCGAAACCTTACCTAGGCCATATCTGTAACATCTCATTTCCGGCTAGACCCCTGGGAATGGTTTTGTCTTAACAGAACCCTAGAAGCCCAAGATTTAAAGTACAATGACCGACACTTCGGGTCACGGGTTGGTCATGCCCGTGACCTATGTGTCACGCCCGTGATATAGGGCGTAACTCCTTCGACGATCGTCAATCTCCATGAGATGATCGTCGAATTTTAAACCCGGGCTTGTCACGCCTGTGACCTATGTGTCACGCCCGTGATATAGGGCGTGACTCCTTCGACGATCGTCGATCTCCGTGAGACGATCGTCGAATTTGAAACCCGGGCCTGTCACGCCCGTGATCTATGTGTCACTCCCGTGACCTATGTTGGGTTTCTCTATGAGGTTGGCACAACGCTTGTGCACGCAGTGGAAGTAATAAAATCTAGAACAACCCAAAGAGATTGGATCGGGCCATGAATGTTGAATCAAGAAGTTAATACAAAACTAGGCAAAAATTACCTATTCGGTGTTGAGTCACAACTCAACAAAGATGCTCCAAGTGTAATTCCTTGTCGGTGGCGAGTTCTACGTGGAATAACGTCCACGTCTCTGCAGAAATCCACACGAGCGGGAGAACCCCGAGCTTCGTCGCACGAAGGATCGGGAGGAAAATCGACCGCACCTTGCAACTCCACGGACTGCTAGGTCCGCGCCAGGAATAGCAATACCAGCGACAATTGCCGGAGAGGGGAGGTCGACGGAGCGAGCACGGCAGCAGAACACTTCCGTCGGCGGGATCCGGGAATCGGCGGAGCGAACGAAGAATGGCGGAACCCTTCCGTCGGTTTCGTTTTAGTCAAAAAGAAAAGCCGACAGACATCATATTCCCAAAAACCCTAAGTATCTATTTATACTCAAAGCATAAATAAACCTAGTTAAAATCGCTATCCGCAGACCACACAAAAATAGGGTTTCAGAATCGGCGAGAATCATCTCTCAGAATCGGCGAGAATCACTCGGCGAGAATCATACAGGATCGGCGAGAATCAGTCGACGAGAATCGGCCGCTGGAATCGTCGAGAGTCAGTCGGCGAGAATCAGCTGCTGGAATCACGTCAAACTTGGTTGACGATAATCGTCGACCTGCGGTCGACGATGGTCGACTCGTAGTCGACGACACATAGTCGACTGAATAGTCAGCGAGAATCAAAGTACGATACTCGACGATTCACGCCGAACGTGGGTTGACGATAATCATCGACCTGCGGTCGACGATACTCATCGACCCGCGGTCGGCGATTCTCGTCGACCCGCAGTCGGCGATTCTCGTCGACCCGCGGTCGACGATTCTCATCGACCTGCGGTCGGCGATTCTCGTTGACCCGCGGTCGACGATCGTCGACCTTCGGTCGACTATTCTGGCCAAACCTAAAAGGCAACTTTTGCCCAATCCCGTCGATCCTTTAAGGCAACTCTTTGCCCATAACCCCATTCAGGTCGGTGATTGGTAACCTTTACCAACACAGTCAATCAACCAACTTCTCCACATCTCTTATGTGCGTCCCTACAGGCTCATATCGCGTTGGTAGTGAGATTACATGTTTGACCACTTCTAGATCACCATGGTAACTCCAACAGTCTCCCACTTGATCTTGAAAGTATCAAATCAAAAACCACACAAACAATGAGCGGCATCTAGCAATGCATCATTGCTCCCCAAGCGATAAGAGTTCATAACTCATAAGCCTTTATGACCAATGTATCAGCGTTGTCTTTGTCCCTTTGTCCCTTACATCCGGAAAGAACTAGAGGCATGGACCGTGTCACCCTCGTAATAGCTCAATCCAAGTTTCTTGATCCAGGACAGACTTCCAGAGAATGGTGAGTCCAATATCACATATTGACTCAACCCAGCATGGCCATGCATTTCTCAGTCCAGTTCCATCAAGGGGCCCATGGATGCAACTCCTGTCATATAGGAGGACAAATCCCATATCTGCTCACACACAAACACCCAAATGATTCGTAACGTACCCAACAACCACCCTTATCATCAACCTTTCTCAAGGAAGACTTTAGATGGCATCAAAGCACGCTCTTCCTTACTTGATGAATGCTGTGACTTCAGGTCAAAGGACCACAACACCATTGTCAATTGAGACCTACTCGTGACACGTTTAGATAACAATCCACAGAGTCATCTCAGGTTGGGTCTGTCCAGTATAACTTGTTCATTAACAAGTACCCACGTGATGACTTGATATCACAATATCATGACCTGTGAGAACTGTTCATCAGTCAACACACGTGCTAGTCTTAAAGTATCATCATCACCCTTAGTTTCTATGACGATACAATGAGCAGGGACCTTTTAAGAATGAAGCTTCAAATAAATCATAGGCTCTCACATTCAAGTCACGTACTTGATGTCCTATGGAAGCGAACATTCTAAGGATATTTATTATGTTACAATTTAACTATCATATAGAAAAATCATAATAAAAGAACTTGCCATTAATTGTAAAAAGAAACATTTAGGTACAAAATTCATCAAATGAATAAAAGATAAACAGCCAACAGAATATATGTTTACATGCAACCCACAAGACTCCCACTAGAGTTGATGATTCAGGTATCGCATACCCATTGATCTAGTATGACCATCATGCTTTCTCTGCGCGAGAGGCTTTGTCAGTGGATCCGCAATATTCTCCTCAGTCGGCACTCTGCAAATGTTCACATCTCCTCGTTCGACAATCTCACGAATAAGATGGAACCGCCGAAGTATGTGCTTGGAGCGCTGATGGGATCTAGGTTCCTTAGATTGTGCAATTGCACCATTGTTATCACAGTAGAGAACTACGGGACCAACAATGCTAGGAACTACATCAAGCTCGCCGATGAATTTCCTAATCCATACAGCCTCCTTCGCTGCGTTAGCCGCAGCAATATACTCGGCCTCTGTTGTAGAATCAGCAACTGTCTCTTGCTTGGAACTCTTCCAGCTCACAGCTCCTCCATTAAGGCAAAACACAAACCCTGACTGAGACTTTGAATCGTCTCTATCAGTTTGGAAGCTAGCATCCGTGTAACCACTTACAACAAGCTCTTCCTCTCCACCATACACCAAGAACACATCCTTAGTCCTTCTCAAGTACTTCAGGATATTCTTGACTGCAATCCAGTGACACTCACCGGGGTTTGACTGATACCTGCTAGTCATGCTCAAAGCATAGGAGACATCGGGTCGAGTACACAACATCGCGTACATGATTGATCCAATTGCCGAAGCATATGGAATCAACTTCATGTGGTCCTTATCTTCCCAAGATTTTGGACACTGGTCCTTAGAGAGATTCACACCATGAGACATGGGTAAAAATCCTTTCTTGGACTCAAGCATGTTGAACCGCTTCAACACCTTTTCGATGTACGTACTCTGGGTCAAACCCAGCAACTTCTTCGATCTATCTCTATAGATATTAATACCGAGTATGTAAGTCGCTTCACCCAAGTCCTTCATAGAAAAGCAGTTCCCTAGGTTGTTCTTAACAACTTTCAGGGTAGGAATGTCATTCCCAATCAAAAGTATGTCATCTACATACAATATCAGGAAGACAACAATGCTCCCACTGATTCGCTTGTAAACACAAGGCTCATCTTCATTCTTGATGAAACCAAACTCTTTGATTTTCTCATCAAAATGAAGATTCCAACTTCGAGAGGCCTGTTTCAGTCCATAGATGGACTTGTTCAGCTTGCATATTTTAGTGGCTTCATTTAGGGATACAAAACCCTCGGGTTGTGTCATGTACACTTCCTCAAGGAGGTTTCCATTAAGGAAAGCCATTTTGACATCCATCTGCCAGATCTTGTAGTCATAATACGCAGCAATAGCAAGCAATATCCTTATGGACTTAACCATGGCAACAGGGGAAAAGGTCTCATCATAGTCAATACCATGAATTTGCTTGAAACCTTTAGCCACCAGTCGCCCTTTGAATGTCTGTACATTCCCATCCATGTCGGTCTTCTTTTTGAAGACCCACTTGCACCCTATGGTTCGTACCCCTTCAGGTGGTTCCACCAAGTTCCAAACTTGGTTTGCGTACATGGAGTCCATTTCGGATTTCATAGCCTCAAGCCATTTGTCGGAGTCCGGTCCATTCATAGCCTCTTGGTAGGTTGCTGGTTCATCATCATGATCCATAAGCAACACATTACCTATTTGAGACACGAGAAATCCATATCTCTCAGGCTCAAACCTCGGTCTACCAGATCTACGTAGGACTTGTGCTTCTTGAGTAGGTTCTCCAGCTACAACATCTTGTAGTCCTATCTCAGAATCCAATTGCGGTTCATTCACTACCTGTGGTTCTTGAACTTCTTCAAGTTCTACCTTTTCAGTCTTTCTTGATAAGAACTCTTTCTCCAAGAAGACGTCAGTCCTTGCGACAAACACTTTGCCCTCGGACGGTAGGTAAAAGTAATACCCCTTCGTTTCCTTAGGATATCCCACCAGATAACATTTATCCGATTTGGGTTCCAGATTGTCAGGCATTTGACGTCGCACGTATGCCTCACAGCCCCAAATTTTAATGAACGTCATACTAGGACGCTTCCCAGTTTATATCTCATATGGTGTCTTTAGAACCGTTTTCATTGGAGCGCGATTCAATGTCATTGCAGCAGTCTCTAAAGCAAAACCCCAAAAGGAAACAGGCAAGTCTGTATGACTCATCATCGAACGTACCATGTCTAACAGAGTACGATTTCTCCTCTCAGACACACCATTATGTTATGGTGTTCTAGGTGGAGTGAGCTGTGATACAATACCACACTCTTTCAGATGATCACGGAACTCATGACTCAGGTATTCGCCACCTCGATCAGATCGGAGTGCTTTAACCCTTTTATCCAACTGGTTCTCTACTTCATTTTTGAACTCTTTGAACTTTTCAAAGGTCGCGGATTTGCACTTCATAAGATACACATATCCGTATCTACTGAAATCATCAGTAAATGTAATGAAGTAGAAATACCCACCTCTAGCCATGGAACTCATGGGTCCACATACATCACTATGTACTACACCCAAGAGATCCTCATCCCTCTCAGTATAGCCCGTGAAAGGAGCTTTAGTCATCTTGCCTAACAAACAAGATTTGCATCGCTCAAATGATTCATAATCAAATGAGTCCAAAAGTCCATCTTTATGGAGCTTGGATATGCGCTTCTCGTTTATATGGCCCAAACGACAATGCCAGAGATATGTAGGGTTTGAGTCATTTGTTCTTAGTCTTTTATTATTTTCTACATTATAGATCTGATGGTCCAAGTTCAAAACATAAAGACCATTAAACAATTGGGCTACAGTATAACAAACATCATTCTTAAATATAGAACAACAGTTGTTCTTAATCATAAAAGAAAATCCAATCATGTCCAAGCATGAAATGGATATAATGTTTCTAGTTATTGCCGGAACAAAATAACAGTTATCTAGTTCTATTACAAGCCCACTGGGCAAAGAAAGACGGTAAACCCCTATGGCTACAGCAGCAACTCTTGCTCCATTGCCGACACGAAGGTACACCTCCCCTTTACTCAGCAATCTTCTCCTTCCCAGTTCCTACACATTTGTACAAATGTGAGAACCACATCCGGTATCTAATACCCAAGATGAAGGAGCAGAAAGTTTTATCTCTATAACGTAAATACTTGAAGCGGAAGTCATACCTCCCTTCATTTTCTGCATACCCTCAATGTACGAAGGACAGTTCCTCCTCTAATGACCAGCCTTGCCACAGTGGTGGCATTTCCCTTCCTTCACCATGCTTTTCTTCTTCATCAGTGCAGAAGACTTGGGTTCAAGATATGACTTAGGTCCCACCTTCATCTTCTTGAAGCCCTTGGCCTTGCCCTTGCCCTTATGCACCATCAGTATGGGGCTGGCAGGATTGGCCTTCTTCATATTGATCTCGGCAGTTCTCAACATGCCTAGGAGCTCAGGCAGTGTCTTGTCTATCTCATTCATGTTGTAGTTCAAGACAAACTGCTCGTAACTGTCCGGCAACGATTGCAGGATCAGATCTGTGGCCAACTCTTGACCCAGAGGAAAACCCAGCCTTTCAAGGTTCTCTATATACCCAATCATCTTGAGTACGTGAGTCCCTACTGAGTCTCGAGCTCCCATCTTGCACTGAAATAATGCTTTTGTGACATCGAACCTCTCTTGACGAGCTTGCCCTTGAAACATTTTCTTGAGATGCTCGTCAATCTCCTTGCACCCCATGCTCTCATATTGCTTCTGAAGCTCAGAGTTCATGGTGGCAAGCATAAGGCATTCGACATCTAAGGCATCATCAGTATACTTCTTATAAGTATCTTTATCAGCACGGGAAGAATTCCCGGTCGGCACCTCGGGGGCTTCTTCTTCCAAGACATAGAGCTTTCGCTCTTGCCTGAGAACATTTCTCAGGTTCCTGTACCAGTCCATGTAATTAGTCCCATTGAGCTTATCCTTCTCAAGGATGGCTCTTAGAGACAGAGTGGAGTGCGAACCACTTGCCATGGAATTCTACAAGAATTCATGCAGAATAAATCAGTACCAAAATTTCAAAAATACAATTATTTTTCTTAATTTGGACTTCAACTAAGACTCCCACTATTTTATTCGAAATAATAGCCCTCACTATCAATTCGGAGAGTTCATGCGAGCTACTCTCTTAGTGGACAAGATCCGTATTTCACCAACACTATGAGTCAGCTTTGGCTTTCCTCTCACGATGTGGTTATTTAGGTAGGCAACGCTTGCCAATTGCATCCTCATGCAATTCTTGTATGGTTGGTGAATAACTCCTTATTCGCATCCATCATATGGTGCATGCCAACCCCATGCCTCTAGGCACTCAACCTTTGAGGTCACCTAGTTAAGCTAGACCCGATGTCGACAGTGGGATATCACAATTATCCGCTCGCACCCTTAATAAGATAGATTAATGCACCTTGCTTTGGTAAGCCCACACTTCATCGATCGAGGCAGGAAGAGTGTCATCCATCGGAAGGCATCCGAACACTTAATATTAGAGGAAGGGATTTTAATTATAGGTTAACAATTAACCATGATCAACATTTGATCATTGTGCACATCCAAAGAAAAACACTTCACAAAAATCCCCATGCATCCCTTATGTGCACAACAGAACACTATCAACATTTGATAGAAGAAAAGGGATAAATCTGAACATCTGGACACTTCCAAATCTTCAGGTTTACATGCATTGGACAAGGGACAAAGGCAACTCAACTTAAAGCAGTAGACAAGCTCATCTCTCTATGTTGGATTCAAAATCCAAAACAAAACGGAGGGATGGTTACTGCTAAGGAGACAGTAATTCCTAACGATTAGAAATTACCACAAGATTCCAGACGTTCCTGGCGGGGTGCCAAGATTAAATCTAGACATTTAGAACACTTCTAAATCCCTAGGTTTACACGTACTGGAATAACCTAACTTCCAAAACAACAATCATGGTCGTAACCTCCCTCTGATACCACTGTTGGGTTTCTCTATGAGGTTGGCACAACGCTTGTGCACGCAGCGGAAGTAATAAAATCTAGAACAACCAAAAGAGATTGGATCGGGCCATGAATGTTGAATCAAGAAGTTAATACAAAACTAGGCAAAAATTACCTCTTCGGTGTTGAGTCACAACTTAACAAAAATGCTCCAAGTGTAATTCCTTGTCGGTGGCGAGTTCTACGTAGAATAACGTCCACGTCTCTACAGAAATCCACATGAGCGGGAGAACCCCGAGCTTCGTCGCACGAAGGATCGGGAGGAAAATTGACTGCACCTTGCAACTCCACGGACTGCTAGGTCCGCGCCAGGAATAGCAATACCAGCGACAATCGCCGGAGAGGGGAGGTCGACGGAGCGAGCACGGTGGCGAAACACTTCCGTCGGTGGGATCTGGGAATCGGCGGAGCGAACGAAGAATGGCGGAACCCTTTTGTCGGTTTCGTTTTAGTCAAAAAGAAAAGCTGACAGACATCATATTCCCAAAAACCCTAAGTATCTATTTATACTCAAAGCATAAATAAACATAGGTAAAATCGCTATCCGCAGACCACACAAAAATAGGGTTTCAGAATCGGCGAGAATCATCTCTCAGAATCGGCGAGAATCACTCGGCGAGAATCATACAGGATCGGCGAGAATCAGTCGACGAGAATCAGCCGCTGGAATCGTCGAGAGTCAGTCGGCGAGAATCAGCTGCTGGAATCACGTCGAACTTGGTTGACGATAATCGTCGACCTGCAGTCGACGATCGTCGACCTTGCGGTCGATGATGGTCGACCCGCAGTCGACGACACATAGTCGACTAAACAGTCGGCGAGAATCAAAGTACGATACTCGACGATTCACGCCGAACATGGGTTGACGATAATCCTCGACCTGCGGTCAACGATAGTCGACCCGCGGTCGACGTTACTCGTCGACCCGTGGTCGACGATTCTCATCGACCCTCGGTCGACGATTCTCGTCGACCCTCAGTCGACTATTCTGGCCAAACCTAAAAGGCAACTTTTGCCCAATCCCGTCGATCCTTTAAGGCAACTGTTTGCCCATAACCCCATTCAGGTCGGTGATTGGTAACCTTTACCAACACAGTCAATCAACCAACTTCTCCACATCTCTTATGTGCGACCCTGCAGGCTCATATCGCGTTGGCAGTGAGATTACATGTTTGACCACTTCTAGATCACCATGGTAACTCCAACAACCTAGGTCATGACTCCTTCGACGATCGTCGATCTCAGCAAGACGATCGCCGAGCGCGAAATTTGCCTTGACCTTGTCACGCCCGTGACCTATGTGTCACGCCCGTGACCTAGGGCCTGACTCCTTCGACGATCGTCGATCTCCGTGAGACGATCGTCGAACTTACAACCCGGGCCTGTCACGCCCGTGACCCAGGTGTCACGCCCGTGACCTAGGGCGTGACCACCCTTTGACGATCGTCGATCTAAGTTCGACGATCGTCGACCTCAGAATTGGCCACCCGGGCCTGTCACGCTCGTGACCCATGTGTCACGCCTGTGACATAGGGCGTGACCACCCTTCGACGATCGATTATCTCAGTTCAACGATCGTCGATCCCAGAATTTGACACCCGGGCCTGTCACGCCCGTGACCTATGTGTCACGCCCGTGACCAAGGCTGAAACGTCAGCCAGACTTTAAATTTCGGTAACCGACATCTTAATCAATTCTGATTATGGAATGTACAGCAGGAATATTTATGGGCCATTTCCGTCCCTAATTATTTAATAGAAAGAGAGAGTAAGGTCCAATAGGAAATCGCCACCTGGATCAGCCAATTCATCTTCCACCTTTTCCTCTTCCCTGCATCATAACCGAAATGTTATTAAGAAGAAACATTCATGGCCATGAATGTTTCATCCTTTTCCCTCCCCATTGGGAAATCTATAAAAGCCCCCTTGGAGCAAGAGGAGAAGGTTACACGTTCGATCAAACGGATTCAGATTCCTCCCCTTGCTGTTGAAGAATTTCCGGCGACGCCACCACCGCGCCATGACAATCCGACGTCCATCTCGACTCCAAACCGCGAATAAGGTCCTCCTCTACTCTTTCTTCTATGGATAGATCTTAGAAATTACTTAGGAGAGATGTCGATCTCAAAGGAGCAAGATTGAGTGAGTTTTTCCATGTTTTTCAAAAATAAATGGTGGTCGGGTTCGCCAGAAACCGCCTCTCCGACGGCCGTGCCGCCGCCCGACGGTAGCCCGCACCTCAACAGAGGTGGTGGTGGTGGTGGCCGGCCAGGGAGACGGCTGGGTGGCCGGGAAATAGCTTTAGAAAAGCTACAGGAGGCGTTTGTTTTACTGATGCTGTTCGGGTTCGGGTGAAGAAGATGGTGAACAGTAGTATTTAATAATATTATATAATGTATTGTTAGGAATTAATTCCCTTTACTGTACACTTGGTTAAAACTGAAAATTATAGCCCGTAGGGGCTGAAACATAAAAATTGGTCAACATAGAAAATGTAGCCCTTGAAGTCTAGTTTAATTTAAAATTAATTTCACTCGAATTGGAGTCCTGGTTGGACCACAGTACACTTTTTGGTGAGGCCTATCCATAGGGCTATATTGACCTTAGAAAAATTCCCCACTCCAATCCAGTCATCAAAATGACTTGAAATTTGGGTTGTGGCCTAATCTTACATATATCTAGGATCTATCCAAAAATGAGAATTTTTGGAGAATGTTTTTCTATAGTTTTTAGAAAAATTTAATAATACTATCATAATTTAATTAGATGGCTAAATGACTTCCAAACCCTCCCAAATTTTGGTGAGTGGTCCCTGGGTGTAACATAAGGTTCTGGTAAAAATTTCATCTAATTTTGAGATGTTTTGATTAGGTTTGTGTCCAACCCTAGGTTGATCCTCATAGGATAATTTAGGATCAAACACCCCCTTGGTATTTGAGTAGCCATATTACCTCAACATGGGCTGATATTTTGGTCACTGACTTTTTAAGGCATGACACACCTTCCAAGGGAGTTTGGAGTGGTTTGGTGTAGGGTAGCCCTAGAACCCTAGGGTAGGTCCCTTAATGGGGATTTGTAGGGTTGTGAAGGTCATGGGGCCAAATGACCTTGGACTGACTTGAAATTTGGTGGAGAGGACCATAGGACCAGTAAAGTCCTCTGGTAAAAACATTAGGGTATTTGGAGACCTTTAGCCCACCTAAAACCCTAACCCTAGTTTAGGTCACCAACCTTAATTTGAATTATTAAGCTATCTAATGAACTTCAAATCAAATAAAATTTGCACAGAGTGATTTTATGGTCCAAGTAGACATAATATAATTTTGTTGAGATTTTTGGGCTAATTTATACAGTACTTCATTTACAACTCTAATTGTGACCTAGATATTTATCTTGATGATTTTGAAATTTCTATGCACTGGAATGTTATGAAATCTTGTATTAGTGCATATTATAGCATGATATTCCTTCTGTAATTTTCTTGGAAATTTTAACTGATTATTTCTAGTACATATTTCTTTAACGTACTAATTGTGATATGTAGTCAAAAATACAGTTAAGGCACAATTACTATTTAGAAAAATATGAAATTTGGTAAGAGGGTGTTTCAAATTATGATAGTCACCCTGTAATTTTCTCTGGAATTTTAGATGATTAAAAACAGTACCTCCTTTATTAAGTTAGGAGAATTGGTATCTTGAATTAAAATAAATTTAGAGTTTAAATATTGGAAAAAAATTATGGTACTTGGTTTATAATGGTTTTAATTCACTATAAAGCTTCTATAAATTTCTTGGGATTTTTTGGATATATATTTACAGTACTTCCTTCATAATATAGTAAAAGTGGTCTAAAATGGTAAATTAGGAAATGTAGGCCTAAACACCTCTGAAATTTCTCAAAATTTAAAATTACTGTTTAAATGACCTATAGGATTTTTACTGATTTTATGATAATTTATTGTTGGCTCATTAGTGCCCTTCATGTTCATACTAGGGCATTTGGAATCTTAGAATAAATAAATTAAATGCCCGATAAATAGGAAAATTATTATTTTCTGGATTTAGACTAATTAGGTCATGGTAGACCTTCAGTAAATATTATATGGGATTCGGAAGACAGTAGGGAGTACCACCCCTTGCATACCTCATAAAGCTTAGGATGGTCTGCGTTTAGTAAAAACTGCAGAAGCTGAACTAAAGTGGGTAATGAACTTGGGAGATGGAATTTTGATAGTTTGCTGGTTTGGATAGGGTGAGTTAAATCAAGTTCATTATTGGAAGTCAGGATGGGTAGGGTGTGAGATTGACTAGCGATAAGTAGTGTTCGGGTTCGACGGAAGATCGTCCTCCCCGAGAAGAGGAAGAGTCAAAGTCACCCTAGGATTAGCCCACTGTAATGTGAGAAGGGAATGGGTTAAGGGAACCAATCAATTATAATAAGTGCCTTGGAAATGGAGCTTTGGGATTCACCCCATCATAGCTCCTAGTACCGCTGCGAGCCCTTCACCGGGTAAACCTCGGGAAGTCCAAGGTTAACCTTAAATCTTAGGAATAAAATGATCAAGAGTAACCCTAATAATAGTTCTACCTCACACCTACACTTGTACACTTAGGAAGAAGAATTGGCATGGAATGGGTAGAGTAGGTCCGTAGTCTAAGGGCCTACTAGTAATGATAGTGGTCTGGTTTGTGATTGGGAAGTCCGGGGAGCTGGATGCTCGGGGACTTGGTACATGCTTGGTAGCCTAGAGAGCTGGAGGATCGGTAACATGAGAACTTGTACAAATATAATTGTCATGACTGCATGTGCATAAAAGTGGTGGGTCATCAGTACTGGGCGATCGATCACACCGACAGCGGTACGTTGACTCGGCGGTGTGGGACACTTAGCCAAAGAAAGCCTGGTGGGTACAGCCAGCACTAGTACGCGGATACTCTAGGTTGTGTTCTTCTAGGGGCATACGGAAGGGCTAGGCCTGGTAGTGTGGTTACCCGCCTAGGAGTGGGGGGCCCGACCCACTATCTCCGTTTGCCACAACGGAGGTTCCTGGGGGTGAAGCTAGCCGCCCGAACAGGGGGAACTGAAGGTCTGTGCGCATAGAGTCGGTGGGTGTGTTGCACTTGCTTGTGCATTTCATAGCATATTTGTGTGTCATAGTATAAACATTGCCACCTATCGTATAAGATGGTATGGGACGTTTTATACGATAGGCCCTGCAAAACGACCCCTTGTTCTATAGGGGTAATCCCTATAAATCAATGGTTATATTTCTTGTGCTTTTACTTACTTGCTACTCCTTACTGTTTGATAATCGACACCCCAACGTATAAGTGGTATGGGACACTTTATACGATGGGAGCCCTGCAAAAGATCCCTTGGCTTATGCGCTTCCGCGCATAAGTTAAGGTTACATTTCCTACTTTTTGCTTCTATCATGTTTACTATGGAATTGCTAGCATAGGTCCGCTGTCACCTGCTTTTGACTTACTCTCTACCTTCATATCCTTCCCTTTCTTCCTCTCCGCTCGGTACCTAGGAGCCATGGGGGAAGGGGTAGGGGATGATAGGGCTTAGTCTTTATGACTAACGGTTTTCGAACCACAACATTTTAGGTGTACCATATGGAAGGGTCACGGGTATTGCAGTTTCTGACAGAGTTGACCCCGCGACCGTGTTACCATTATCACCAGTCGGGACATACACGGGTTAAATGCCCCTTGATGGGTGGGATCGCACCAACTCAGTAGCCAGGAGGCCGAAGACGTAGATGCAGACGTGGATTGCGAGGCAGCGACGGCAGGCCAAAAATGAAGAAGCACCCAGGGATGCAGCACCAGCAGAGTACGGAATCGGTGGAGATGGGCCAGTCTAGCTTGGGTGCTCTCGGTTTAGTGACAGTTACGGTGTCGCTTAGTTTCAGTTTTGCTTCCGCGAGTGACTTGTAGTGAGGATATGATGTACTGGGCATAAGCCCTCCTTTTGTACTCTGATATATTATTATTGCGGACACTCCCTTCGTGGAGATTTATTTATATACATGTGGTTATATGGACTTGCTTTTACTTCTTTATGCTACTATTCTGCGATCGAAAAGGGCCGGCAAAATTGGCGTTTTGTAGTGGCGGCCTTCCCGTGAGTCGGTGCCACCGCAAAGCGGCAGTTCTGGGCTAAGACCCCGGTGTTTAAAAAGAAAAAAATGGGGGGGGTGGGGAGGTATTACAAGTAGTATTAGAGGAAACCTCGATCAGAAAAGTAGCAGTCCACTAACCCTGGGTCACCCCCGCTCGAGTTTAGTTTGGGGACAAACTAAGCAGCGGAAGCAGTGGTGTGCCCATAAGGGAAATCACATGTAAAAGTCCACTTCATCATTAATTGGAATCCTTCTTTGTAGCCTGTGACCTACCCTGCCCCCAGCAGGGAACATCTCCGGTTGTGAAGATCTCATCTTATCATCCTCTAACCAACGACTTAGACTCAACCAACTAGGACTCGGGACTAACCATGACAATTTATAGTATGCCCTAGTTCAAAATAGACCATGGGTATGAACATGGTTAAGGTGCGGAGATACCCAATGAGAATAATGGAGGAGTTTAGCACGAGGATGACTACCTAAGACGTAAACTCAGGTGTCCCTACTATCCCAATCAAGGATTACTCAAAGCGGTAGACTACTTTAAGGAGAATTGAGACCAATAATACATTAGTAGAATGGTAAAAGACAAGTAGTCTTAACCCTCAATACCGGTAATAAAATTACCTGGAGGCAACCACCGAGACAAACACTGAGGGTCGGATAAGAATTCGAGTTCGGAAGATACCCATTTGGGATTGGGAACATTTTGACCCGGATAAGGTTGTCGTAGATGTGACTCAGAGAGTTTAAAGTATGGAGTATATTAACGAGTTTCAGGGTGGAACCCCAAGTCGAAGATTGATGCCCTAGGGATTGTGCACCCAGCTAGGACAGATGTAATAGGGTAATATCAAAGATACTTAGCCCAAGATAGGTAGGGGCTGATCTTTTGTTTATTGGGGGCTAAACTTTTGTTTATTGGGCAAACTAGTATTGGCTTGGGTTCCCTTGGACCTAGTTTAGGAAAAGTGGCGTAACAAACATGGTTGGAATGATTACCCATAGCGTTACCAAGACAATGGCATGGTAATAAGACGGAATAATTACGAGAATTAATTGTTATCACGTGAAATTAGGTGACGGGTAACAAGATTCTGGATATCTGAGAAGTTAAAGATTTAATCGCTAGGTTGTATCATCAGAAGGATGATGTACCCCCAGAGTGGAAATTTGAGGACATCGCAATGGATTTTATTCATGGACTTCCCCGATCACGGACGGGAAATGACTCGACTTGGGTCATCGTCGATCGGTTGACAAAGGTGGCCAGATTCATTCCGATCAAGAAGGATGACTCTGTGGGGGGGGCACCAGTGCGGAGATTTGTGGAGCAGTTTGTTCGATACCACAGGGTGCCCAAGACAATCGTGTCGGATCGGGATGGCTGGTTCACTTCCAGGGAGTGGAGGTCCGTGCATGCTCACTTGGACACGCGATTGACCTTCAGCACCGCATTCCATCCCCAGACGGATGGGCAGATAGAACGCACCGATCGGATGCTGGAAGACCTTCTGAGGCTATGCATTTTGGACCACGGGGAACCATGGGAGAAGCTCCTACCCTTGATCAAGTTCTCCTATAACAACAGCTACCAGTCCAGCATCAGGATGGCGCCTTACGAAGCCTTGTATGGAAGGAGATGAAGGACCCCGCTTTCTTGGATTCAGGACGAGGATCCGAAGGCGTTGGGATCGGATTTTGTCGAAGGCGTCGAGGCTCAGATGAGACCAATCAGAGACAGGATGTTAGAAGCGCAGGGTAGACAGGCTAAGTATTATGACGTCCGGCATCGTCAGGTGGAGTTTCAGGAGGGGGACCGAGTGTTTTTTTTGAAGATTCGGCCCATACATGGAGTTTCACGGGTGCGTGGTCGGAGCAAGAAGCTCAGTCCTAGGTATATGGGCCCTTACAGGATCCTGGAGCGAATCGGGGCCCTAGCTTACAGGCTGGAGATTGCCACCAGAGCTGGCATCTCTGCACGACGTATTCCACGTTTCTTCACTTAGGAGGGCTCCACTGCACCCGGAGCAACAGATTTTTACCACAGATGGACCGGTAGCTTCTGACCGGTCAGTTCATTTGGAGCCGATCGGGATCGATGACACGGCAGTGCGGGTCTTGCAATGGAAGAAGGTTCCATTAGTCAAGGTTCCATTAGTCAAGGTTCTGTGGAACAATCATGGGCAGGAGGAGCATACATGGGAGCCACAGGACTTGAAGCGGTAAAAATACCCGGAACTTTTCGGTCAGGTATACCTCACAACCCCTCTGGACAATCAATTTGTGTTCCTATTTTAAACCAATAAGACTGAAAATTCAAGAATAGGGGCTAATCCTTTATTTATTGGGGTATATCCCTTGTCGGTTGGACGAATTGGTCTTAGAATCAAAACTGCACACGGCAAACCTAACATAGAGATGGAATCTTTCAACTCTCATGGGATGTTACAAGCTTCTTTTTCCCGATTAGAGTTCCGTAGGCTTAACCTTGATTTCGGGGACGAAATCTTTGTTTTGTTTATTGGGATTTGTAACATCCCATTTCCGGCTAGACCCTTGGGAATGGTTTTGTATTAACAGAACCCTAGAAGCCCAAGAATTGAAGTACAATGACCGACACTTCGGGTCACGGGTTGGTCACGCCCGTGACCTATGTGTCACGCCTGTGACATAGGGCGTGACTCCTTCGACGATCGTCGATCTCCGTGAGACGATCGTCGAATTTTAAACCCGGGCCTGTCACGCTCGTGACCTATGTGTCACGCCCGTGACATAGGGCGTGACTCCTTCGACGATCGTCGATCTCCGTGAGACGATCGTCGAATTTGAAACCCGGGCCTGTCACGCCCATGACCTATGTGTCACGCCTGTGACCTAGGGATTGACTCCTTCGATGATCGTCGATCTCAGCGAGACGATCACCGAGCGCGGAATTTGCCTTGACCTTGTCACGCCCGTGACCTATGTGTCACGCCCGTGACCTAGGGCGTGACTCCTTCGACGATCGTCGATCTCTGTGAGACAATCGTCGAACTTATAACCCGGGCCTGTCACGCCCGTGAGCCAGGTGTCACACCCGTGACCTAGGGCGTGACCACCCTTTGACGATCGTCGATCTAAGTTCGACAATCGTCGACCTCAGAATTGGCCACCCGGGCCTGTCACGCCCGTGACCCATATGTCACGCCCGTAACATAGGGTGTGACCACCCTTCGACGATCGATGATCTCAGTTCGACGATCGTCGATCCCAGAATTTGACACCCGGGCCTGTCACGCCCGTGGCCTATGTGTCACGCCCGTGACCAAGGCCGAAACATCAGCCAGACTTTAAATTTCGGTAACCGACGTCTTAATCAATTCTGATTATGGAATGTACAGCAGGAATATTTATGGGCCATTTCCGTCCCTAATTATTTAATAGAAAGAGAGAGTAAGGTCCAATAGGAAATCGCCACCTGGATCAGCCAATTCATCTTCCACCTTTTCCTCTTCCCTGCATCATAACCGAAACGTTATTAAGAAGAAACATTCATGGCCATGAATGTTTCATCCTTTCCCCTCCCCATTGGGAAATCTATAAAAGCCCCCTTGGAGCAAGAGGAGAAGGTTACACGTTCGATCAAACGGATTCAGATTCCTCCCCTTGCTGTTGAAGAATTTCCGGCGACGCCACCACCGCGCCATGACAATCCGACGTCCATCTCGACTCCAAACCGCGAATAAGGTCCTCCTCTACTCTTTCTTCTATGGATAGATCTTAGAAATTACTTATGAGAGATGTCGATCTCAAAGGAGCAAGATTGAGTGAGTTTTTCCATGTTTTTCAAAAATAAATGGTGGTCGGGTTCGCCGGAAACCACCTCTCCGGCGGCCGTGCCGCCGCCCGACGGTAGCCCACACCTCAACAGAGGTGGTGGTGGTGGTGGCCGGCCAGGGAGATGGCTGGGTGGCCGGGAAATAGCTTTAGAAAAGCTACAGGAGGCGTTTGTTTTTCTGATGCTGTTCGGGTTCGGGTGAAGAAGATGGTGAACAGTAGTATTTAATAATATTATATAATGTATAGTTAGGAATTAATTTATTTTACTGTACACTTAGTTAAAACTGAAAATTATAGCCCGTAGGGGCTGAAACATAAAAGGTGGGCAACATAGAAAATGTAGCCCTTGAAGTCTAGTTTAATTTAAAATTGATTTCACTCGATTTGGAGTCCTGATGATTACAATTATGGTAGATTTTTATTGTAATAATTGTAATCATGTCCGCTGTTTTCTACCTCTTTATTCAAGTAATTGCACTAAATAATTGAGAATTGGTATTGTCATGAATAGTAGAGAATAGTTTAGAGTTTTTACTATTTTATGTATTGAACTTCTCCCTTACTATGTCATTTTTCTAATGCAGGTACGACTAGCCAGTGGAACTAAAAGTCTTGGAGCAAACAGGGGAGTTTACGGGGACAACAGGACTGATCACAGGAGAAGAATTGCTCACACACGGGTAGGAACACGGCCGTGTGCCTACCCGTGTTCCATCCCAGCTGAAGAAATTTTCCAACCCCCGTGTCTGAAGAACATGAAGAACAACACGGCCGTGTTCCAGAACACGGCCGTGTCAGTACCCGTGTGATTCAACACGGCCCATGATCACACACGTCTTTTCGTGCAGAACTGTCCTGGAACTACCGACACGGCCTGTAACACGGCCGTGTCGGCACCCGTGTTCGACCATGTTTGCTATTGGACTATAAAAACCTGGAGAAAATGTTATTCTGCACTTTTTGGATTATTTTGCTTGGAGATTTTTCTGGAGAACGAAAGTGGAGTACCCAAGAGAAGGAAGGCTTGAAGGAGATATTTGTATGCATTTATTCTTTAATTTATCTCATTTAAACTTGTATCTCTCTTGGTAATCCAACTTTATTTATCTTTTAATTTTCATGAACAATGTGTTTGAACAAGTTAGTAATCATGTATCGTTTTGTTTTAGTCAATTTCATTGTATTTTATTCGTATATGGGCTTGCAAACATTGAGAATTATCCTTATTATGAATGATTATTTATTTTTACATGAATTCCAAATGTCTAGATTGAGAAATTGGATTGTTTGGATGATGGTTAAATCTTCATATTTATGTGTTATTTCTCTTTGTAATTCAAAACTCATGATCGAGAGATATGTTTCTTGGAAAATTAGAATACGAATGAATGGAATTATGATATTTTAGAGATAAAGCTTCATGAATCTATGTATTAGATAGGGTATTTCATTCAATAAACAATTGAGTATTGTAAATTGTTCGAGAGAAAATTTACTTAACTTAACTTAGATTTTAAATTGCTCGAGAGAGAATGTGATAATTAGTTTAACCCTTTACAATACAATGAATTTGATAGTCTTGTTATTTCATGATTACACAAAGTGATTATGTTCATTGAATGCTCTTAACTTTCGACTTGAAATTATTTTTGTAACTCTACAATACAATTTTTATCCGAATAGTCATAGTTAGGATTAATCTATGTTAGAACGCAATTTTAAGTTTAGGTATGATAATAGAGTGAGAGTGAGTACGAATAGTTGAAATGACCCTGTGGAATACGATACGAGATGTAGATTTCTCTTATACTATGATTGATAGGTGCACTTGCCTAAAAGATAATTCAATCTAGCTTATGCCCATCTACATAGTTATGATAAAATGTAGAATGAATCCGCATCAAGTTTAGACTTAGCGAAAATATTCATCAAGTTTTTGGCGCCGTTGCCGGGGAATTCTTTTTCAATATTTTGAAAGCTTTAACTTTATTAATCTACCATTGTTGTTTACTAATAAATCTTTGTAGATTAGTTTAAAGTAAAATTATATTATTTAATCTCTGTTTTGTAGTCTGTTAGTCTATGACCAGGGCAAGAAATTCTGGGTTAGAACCATTTCATTCTGAACCGGAACGAATTATTCACAACACCAATCACAGAGACGTGGGTATTAACACCACAGATATTATAGACGATCTGATAGAAGAAGAAACAGTGAATCAAGGAGAACACCATCCTAAAAATCTAGATACCATGGCCAACCAAAATGAGCAAACCATGTCTGACTTTGCTAGACCCAATCTCCAAGGAACTGGGTCAAGCATTGTTCGACCACCCATTCCAACCAATAATTTCGAACTGAAACCGAGCGTGATACAAATGGTCCAACAATATGTTCAATATGATGGCTTACAAGACGAGGATCCCAATACACACTTAGCCGGATTCCTAGAGATATGTGATACTTTCAAGATTAATGGTGTCTCCAACGATGCCATTCGATTGAGATTGTTCCCATTCTCATTGAGGCATAAGGCAAAGCAGTGGCTCAATTCGTTACCTAGAGGATCCATTACTACTTGGGACATGATGGTTGAGAAGTTTTTGATGAAGTATTTTCCACCGGCAAAGACCGCAAAGTTAAGGAACGACATCTCTACGTATGTTCAAGTGGAGGCTGAATCATTGTACGATACTTGGGAACGATTCAAAGAGTTATTAAGGAGATGCCCCCATCATGCCTTACCTTCTTGGCTTCAGATTCAGACTTTCTACAATGGTCTAAATCCAGCCACCAGACAGATGATTGATGCGGCTAGTGGAGGCACCTTGAACAATAAGACACCTGAAGCAGCCCAGCAGTTGATAGAAGAAATGGCAATGAATAGCTACCAATGGACTACCGTGCGGCCGAAGTCTACCAAGCCCGCCGGAATGTATGAAGTGGATGTCGTTACTGCCTTAGCAATTCAAGTGGAGAAGCTCCATCAAAAGATGGACAACCTTTCTTTAGCGCCACCCCCAATGGTACCTCAACAATGGGACCCCTCCCTTGTTGGAATCCCTAGTGGTGAACCTCAAGTGCAAGAACATGTAGACTACATGGGTAATAATCCCAGACCACCTTTCAATCCAGGAAACAACCCATATAGTTTTACATACAATCAAGGATGGAGGAACCACCCCAATTTCTCTTGGGGAGGGCAAGGCAACCAAGGTAAACCACCCATGTTTGGACAACAACAACAATAACAACAACAATTGGAGCCAAGGAAGCCAACATTGGAAGATGTCCTTGCAAAGTTCATGCAAACTACCGATGTTGCCTTCCGTAATCAAGAGGGTTCTATTCGAAACTTGGAGAATCAGATTGGGCAGTTGGCAAGGATGGTATCAGAGAGACAACAAGGAACACTTCCAGGAAATACTGAGACAAACCCAAAGGAACATGCAAGAGCAATTCAGTTGAGGAGCGGGAAGGAGTTACAAGACCCAAGGCTTGCACCGGATGCACCTCAAGAGGAGTCTAGTGGAGAAGCACCGAACGTGACACCGATGGAATATCAACCAGCCGTACCATATCCAGCAAAGATGAACAAGGAGCGCATGGATGCGCAATACGGTAAATTTATTTCTATGATTAAACAATTGCATGTTAATTTACCGTTTTCTGATATTATTCAAATGCCTAAGTATGCTAAATTTTTGAAGGATTTAATTTCTAATAAAAAGAAAATAGAAGAATTATCGTTAGTCACACTTAGTGAAGAATGCTCTGCTATTTTACAAAATAAATTACCACAAAAGCTTAAGGATCCCGGTTCTTTTTCAATTCCATGTTTAATCGGTGATTTGCAAGTTAATAAAGCTTTAGCGGATTTAGGAGCTAGTATAAATTTGATGCCTTATACATTATATTTGAAACTAGGCCTTGGAGAACTTAGCCCGACTAGGATGAGTATTTAATTAGCAGATCGGTCGGTTAAGTACCCAAGAGGTATAGTGGAGGATGTATTGGTTAAGGTAGACAAATTTATATTTCCTGCCGATTTTGTTATTTTAGATATGGACGAAAATATCGAAGTACCACTTATACTTGGTCGCCCATTTCTAGCCACTTCTAGAGCTCTTATTGATGTTTTTGATGGTAAATTAGTTTTGAGAGTAGGGGAGGATGAAGTCACTTTTCAAATTGGCAATACTATGAAACAATCTTTAGATAGTGATGATTGTTGCTATTTTTCTCATGGTATTGACAACTTATTGTCTTCTATTGATTCTAATTTTTATTATAAAGATCCTTTAGAAATTTGCATTACTAATTGTTTTCTAGAAGACAATACTAGTAAAGATATTGTTGATCATTTACTTTTTCTAGATAACTCTGTTTCGATGAATGGAAATACTGAATATAACTTACTTACAAAAGGAGATAATGAAGTTCATAAGAATAATACTAAGGATCCACCTGTAGTTGAATTAAAAAAATTACCGGATCATCTTGAGTATGCATTCTTAGGAGCTAACTCTTCTTACCCAGTTATTATTTCTTCTAATCTTTCTGAAATTGAAAAAGCTAAATTAATAACTGTGTTAAAGAAATGTAAAGGTGCAATAGCATGGCAAATCTCTGATATAAAAGGTATTAATCCTAGTTTTTGCACTCATAAAATCCTTTTGGAAGAAAACTATAAGTCATCTATTCAACCGCAACGTAGGCTTAATCCTAATATGAAAGAGGTAGTTAAGGCTGAAATTGTTAAATTATTAGACGCTGGTATGATATACCCTATTTCCGATAGTTCATGGGTTAGTCCTGTCCAAGTGGTTCCTAAGAAGGGTGGTTTAACTGTGGTAGCAAACGATAAAAATGAATTAATTCCGACGTGAATAGTAACAGGTTGGCGTGTCTGTATAGACTATAGGAAGTTAAACGATGCCACTAGGAAGGACCATTTCCCTTTACCCTTTATTGACCAAATATTAGAACGCTTGTCAGGACATTCATATTATTGTTTTCTAGATGGACTTTCTGGGTATTTCCAAATCCCAATAGCCCCAGAAGACCAAGAGAAAACCACGTTCACATGCCCATTCGGTACCTTTGCCTATAGGCGTATGCCATTCGGTCTTTGTAATGCCCCCGCTACTTTCCAAAGATACATGTTAGCTATCTTCAACGAGTATGTTGAAGATATCATGGAAGTGTTTATGGATGACTTCTCCGTCTTTGGAGATGCATTTGATTTATGTTTGAATAATTTAGAGAAGGTTCTAAGGAGGTGTGAGGAGACGAACTTAGTACTTAGCTGGGAGAAGTGCCATTTTATGGTGCAAGAAGGGTTAGTACTAGGTCATAAAATCTCCAATCAGGGAATTCAAGTAGATAGAGCGAAGATAGAAACGATAGAAAAGTTACCACCACCCACATCCGTTAAGGCAGTGAGAAGTTTTTTAGGCCACGCCGGATTTTACCGCCGGTTTATTAAAGACTTTTCAAAAATTGCTAAACCACTTACGAGACTATTAGAAAAGGATACACCGTTTCTCTTTGATCAAGAGTGTCTACATGCTTTTGAGTTCTTAAAAGAGAGATTAGTTAATTCTCCTATTATGATAGCGCCTGATTTTACTCAGCCATTTGAAATCATGTGTGACGCTAGCAGTTTTGCGGTAGGAGCTGTTTTAGGACAACGCCGAAACAAACATTTTCATCCTATATTTTATACTAGTAAAACACTTAATAATGCACAAGAGAATTATACTACTACTGAAAAAGAACTTCTAGCAGTAGTCTTTGCGTTTGATAAATTTAGATCCTATTTAACATTGTCTAAGGTGGTAGTTTACACGGACTACTCTGCACTTAAATATTTGCTAGCCAAGGCGGACGCTAAGCCTCGTTTAATCCGTTGGGTACTTTTATTGCAAGAATTTGATTTGGAAATTAGGGATAAACGAGGAGCAGAAAACTTAGCGGCAGACCATCTTTCACGTTTAGAAAATCCATTACGAGCAATGTTAGATGAGTCTGAAATTTCAGATACGTTCCCTGAGGAATCGTTATTTGCCTTATCTTCGAAAATTAATAATGATTATCCATGGTTTGCAGATTATGCAAACTATCTTGTGGCTAAGGTCCTCCCAAAGGATTTTTCATACCAGCAGAAAAAGAAATTTTTCTCCGACTTGAAATATTACTTTTGGGAGGACCCTTTTCTTTTTCGGATATGTGCAGATTCCGTGATCCGAAGGTGTGTATCCGCCGAGGAAGGGTGGAGAATCCTGGAGCAGTGTCATTCAGGTCCTACTGGTGGTCACTATGGAGCAAATCGCTCTGCGAAAAAGGTTCTTGATTCGGGTTTTTATTGGCCCCTTCTATTCAGGGATGCCCAAAGGTATGTGCTTTCATGTGATTCTTGTCAAAAAGCAGGTAATATTTCTAAATTACATGAAATGCCGCAAAATTTTATTCTTGAATGTGAAGTATTTGACGTGTGGGGAATAGACTTTATGGGTCCATTTCCAGTTTCATTCGGGAATAAGTATATCTTAGTGGCCGTAGATTACGTATCAAAGTGGGTTGAGGCGCAAGCTTTACCTACTAATGATAGTAGAGTAGTAATCCAATTCCTGAAATCTCTATTTGCGCGATTTGGCACACCACGAACACTTATTAGCGATAGGGGTTCTCACTTCTGTAATCTACAGTTAGATAAGGTATTGCAGAAATATGGAGTCACACATAGGATAGCTACACCATATCATCCCCAAACTAGTGGCCAAGTTGAAGTATCCAATAGAGAACTTAAGCGCATCCTAGAAAAATCTATAGAGGGGAATAGAAAACAATGGTCTAGGAAACTAAACGATTGTTTATGGGCTTATAGGACCGCATTTAAAACGCCTATAGGTACCACTCCCTTTAGATTAGTCTATGGTAAATCTTGTCACTTACCTATAGAATTAGAGCACAAGTCATATTGGGCAATACGCTCTCTAAATTTTGACACAAATTCTATAGGGGAAAAACGCAAACTTCAACTTAATGAACTAGATGAATGGAGGACTATGGCTTATGAGAACTCCAGAATTTATAAGGAGAAAACCAAACTATTTCATGACCGTCACCTCCGGAAAACCAAAACATTCAACAAGGGTGATCAGGTGCTCCTTTTTAATTCTAGACTGCGTCTATTTCCCGGGAAGCTTAGGTCTAAGTGGTCCGGACCATTCCAGGTTAAAGAAGTTTTTCCCTATGGCACCGTCGAACTAACTCACCCTGAAAAGGGAGATTTTAAAGTCAATGGGCACCGGTTAAAGCTTTATAACAGTGCACTTCCCCAAGAACTTATTCGACTAGAATCATGCCTTCACCTAGACTAAGAGAATGTCTAGAATAGTATAGTATCTTGTCTATATAGGAGAATAAAAAATTTTTAATGAAACTTTAATTAAAAATAAATAAATTACGTAATCAGGAGAAATCACTAAAGAAGAAGTGTACACGGCCATGCACACGCCCGTGTGCATGGCCATGTCTAGCACACGCCCTGTCCACCCAGCCATGTGATCACCCGTGTCGAAACGACGAATTTAATTGTTTCAAGTCAGAGAAGTACACGGGTTTCCACCAAGCCGTGTTCATAGCCGTGTGTAATATATACGGCTATCCACCCAGCCATGTGCTCACCCGTGTCGAAACGACGAATTAAATTGTTTCAAGTCAGAGAAGTACATGGGTTTCCACCAACCCGTGTTCTTGACCGTGTCCGATCGAGGTTGACTACACGGGTAGGGGACACGGCCGTGTTGTTGACCGTTTCCAACTGACACGGGCAGTTTCCCGCGATTTGACCACACGTCTCCTTGAAGACCGTGTTTCCTGCGCAGAACGATTCCTCAACACGGGTACACACACGGCCGTGTGTGCACCCGTGTTCGGCTTCTTTTTATAGGGGGCAGAATTTTCCATTCTCTTCATCACTCCCACTTTCTCCTCTTCCCATTCTTGCATCCATTCCAGCCGGGAAATCCATCTTCTTCTCCAAAATTCGCGGAATCGCCTCATTTCTTCGCGCTCAACATAATCGGTAAAACTCCTGGGTTATTTCCATCCAATCTCCTCTTGTTTATTTCTATTTCTATTCTCCTTCTGAATTTACTTTAGATTTTTTTTTATTTATTTATTTTCAGATTATGGCATCATCACGTAGCCAAGGTGGGCGCCGACGTCGCCCGGATCTTCAAGCATTATCTACTGAGAGGCGCGACGTCGCTCAACCACTAGTTTTCACAGATCCTATCCATACAAACCGTTTTAATCGCTTACAAGCCAAGAAATATCAGGACATACGAATAATGGACTGGGATGTCCTAGAAACTATAGGTCTAGCGGCTACTGTGAGGGATTTAATTTCTGTAGTGGGGTGGCGAGAGTTCTTTGCCATAGAAGAGTTAGGATTTAGAGAACTCACACTCGAGTTTTTGTCCACCTTTTATTTAAACCTTCGCCCCTCCATGACCGATGATGGAAGACCAATAGAGGGGAATATCTCATTTCGAGTAGGGGCACCTTCTACACACTTTCTCTCTACCAGTTTACACAGCATTTAGGACTGTACGACGAGGCATTCCTCCTTAGTGCCGCCTACTCTGATTTGCAATTTGATCTCCCGAGTCGCAACCAGGCGGGTGATGTTTGGCGCCGTCTCTCTTTTGATACCACGCCCTACGAAGCTAAGAGGTCTAAGGCTTCAAAATTGGTTTCCCCCGCCGTACATTACGTTCATCACCTACTTAGCCATACACTGAGCGGCCGGGGCGAAAGCTCTGGTGTTGTGAGTCGACAGGACATTCTTTATCTGCACAGCATGACAGCCCACTATCCTATCCATTTGGGCTATATGCTTGCTCACTTCATTCTGCATCAGGCGGAGAACTCCCGCGTCGGGTCCATCTGTGTAGCCCCTTACATTACGCGCTTGGCCAGAAATATGGGCATCTTCTCGCCTCTTCCCCCGATGACGGTGGTAGCAAGGACTATGCCTATCACCATGGCAAGTCTTCGCTCCATCCGCCTCGTTTCAGCACGCCAGGGCCGGGGTGGGATTACATACACCATTGCGAGTCGTGGACGCCATGTCCACGATGACGACGATGAGGTCGATCCAGATCTCGATGAGCCTCTCATTCCACCGGCCCGCTCGACGCATACTCAGGGGGAGTCATCATCTGCCCAGCCTCAGCGACAGTCTCGATTTGCACAGGAGCTGCAGCATTTTTATGACACTCAGTTGTTGCCGCGCCTTTAGCGTATCGAGGAGCAGCAGCAACGGACTGAGGATGTCATGTATCAAATCCGGCAGCACTTGGGGATTACCAGCCCACCGCGACCAGCTCCTCGTCCATCTCATCCTCAGGATGATCCGACTGATCAGGATGACACACCAATGTATTTCTGATACATCTGGCTTTACATTTCTGGCTTTGTAGTGCTATTTCATTATTATTGTTTTGATCATTTTGTATGGTTGGTATATCTATAAAAAAAAAAGTTTTATTTCAGATTTTGCGCCTGTTCCGTACTGTGATGCTTTATATTCATGCTCAACAGTTCTTTATGTAGTGCAACTTCTGTCCCCTTGTTTTAATTTTTGTTTGCAATGAGGACATTGCAACTCAAGTCTGGGGGTACGCTGTATTTTTATAATTAGTATTGACAGTGGAATACATGATTAAAGTTACTTATATTCTATTTATCATAATACTCTATATTTCTTTATACACCCCCTCGAAAAATTTGATTACTTCTCTCTAAGCTTTCATTACTTCACTCATTGGGAATATAACTATCTAATTCATTTTCGCACGCTGATTAAACCAAATTCGTGTTCAAATTTGTTGATTAGTAACTACGTATAGAAATTCATTAGCCTACTTTTCTCCATAAAATTTGGTTTAAAAATATTGTCCTTTATATTATTAACTAATAATCGCTCCATTTTAGAAAATATATTTATCTGTTCTAAAGTGAGTCGATTAGTGTAAAATTTTGATAATTTCGTATTAGTAGATCAACAATAACAAAAATTTTCTCTATTGGTGTCTAGAACTTACTAGCGATCCTCAAAACCTTTTGCACATGTTAATTAGTAAAGGTGGAAATGATTTAGGCCTCCTTTTGGATAGCTTGAGCCTTTCTCATCCCAAAACCTTAAACATTATACCCTTGCTCACCCAATTTGAACCTTATCCCTATATTTTTGTGGTATTCCAACTCTAAAATTCACCAAGGCAAATCCTCACCTAGTAGCACATATCATTGAGCTCGTCATGAAATGATTTTTCATAGTGATATGTGGCCTGAGTGCGTGTACACTTGCACCCATTCGGAATGATCCCTACTATGAAATCCCTACAAAAACATAGTGATACGTGGCCTGAGTGAGTGTGACTTTGCACCCATTCAGAATGATCCCTACTATGGACCTTTGGTTAAGAAACAAAGAAAAAAAATATAAGGGAATTATAATACGTACAAAGTCTGGGGGTGCTCATAAAATATCAATGTATGTTAAAGGTCTTTATCATACAAAGGGCTCAATTGTGATCTAGGTGTAAAAAAAAAACATCGAGTTCTTTTTTTTTGCTTACCCCACCTATAATCACCTATCCTAAGCCAAAACAATACACAACCATACAAGTCCTAAGGATCCAATTTTACTAATTCTCATTAGTGTTATGGAGAGGGTGTGTAAAGAAAAGTGTATGATTATCAATAGGGGGATTTTTAATTTTTGAAAGACTAATGCATATGTTATCAAGATTGTTATTTTCTCCTTACAATAGTTATGGATAACTATAATTATAATTCTAAGAAAGAGCGAAAAGTAGTTAAGATATGTATTGGAGAAATTTTTAAGAAAAAGTTATATTTAGAAAAGTCTGCTATACTATTTCCTATACAATTGCAGCATGAAATCTCTATTCGAATTCAAAACAATCAGTGTGCGGAAGAAGAATTATGTATTGGTAACCCAATTGTTTGAATTAGTTTGCTTAGGGACAAGCAAACACTTAAGTGTGGGGATGTGTGATGATTACAATTATGGTAGATTTTTATTGTAATAATTGTAATCATGTCCGCTGTTTTCTACCTCTTTATTCAAGTAATTGCACTAAATAATTGAGAATTGGTATTGTCATGAATAGTAGAGCATAGTTTAGAGTTTTTACTATTTTATGTATTGAACTTCTCCCTTACTATGTCATTTTTCTAATGCAGGTACGACTAGCCAGTGGAACTAAAAGTCTTGGAGCAAACAGGGGAGTTTACGGGGCCAACAGGACTGATCACACGAGAAGAATTGCTCACACACGGGTAGGAACACGGCCGTGTACCTACCCGTGTTCCATCCCAGCTGAAGAAATTTTCCAGCCCCCGTGTCTGAAGAACATGAAGAACAACACGGCCGTGTTCCAGAACACGGCCGTGTCAGTACCCGTGTGATTCAACACGGCCCATGATCACACACGTCTTTTCGTGCAGAACTGCCCTGGAACTGCCGACACGGCCTGCAACACGGCCGTGTCGGCACCCGTGTTCGACCATGTTTGCTATTGGACTATAAAAACCTGGAGAAAATGTTATTCTGCACTTTTTGGATTATTTTGCTTGGAGATTTTTCTGGAGAACGAAAGTGGAGTACCCAAGAGAAGGAAGGCTTGAAGGAGATATTTGTATGCATTTATTCTTTAATTTATCTCATTTAAACTTGTATCTCTCTTAGTAATCCAACTTTATTTATCTTTTAATTTTCATGAACAATGTGTTTGAACAAGTTAGTAATCATGTATCGTTTTGTTTTAGTCAATTTCATTGTATTTTATTCGTATATGGGCTTGCAAACATTGAGAATTATCCTTATTATGAATGATTATTTATTTTTACATGAATTCCAAATGTCTAGATTGAGAAATTGGATTGTTTGGATGATGGTTAAATCTTCATATTTATGTGTTATTTCTCTTTGTAATTCAAAACTCATGATCGAGAGATATGTTTCTTGGAAAATTAGAATACGAATGAATGGAATTATGATATTTTAGAGATAAAGCTTCATGAATCTATGTATTAGATAGGGTATTTCATTCAATAAACAATTGAGTATTGTAAATTGTTCGAGAGAAAATTACTTAACTTAACTTAGATTTTAAATTGCTCGAGAGAGAATGTGATAATTAGTTTAACCCTTTACAATACAATGAATTTGATAGTCTTGTTATTTCATGATTACACAAAGTGATTATGTTCATTGAATGCTCTTAACTTTCGACTTGAAATTATTTTTGTAACTCTCCAATACAATTTTTATCCGAATAGTCATAGTTAGGATTAATCTATGTTAGAACGCAATTTTAAGTTTAGGTATGATAATAGAGTGAGAGTGAGTACGAATAGTTGAAATGACCCTGTGGAATACGATACGAGATGTAGATTTCTCTTATACTATGATTGATAGGTGCACTTGCCTGAAAGATAATTCAATCTAGCTTATGCCCATCTACATAGTTATGATAAAATGTAGAATGAATCCGCATCAAGTTTAGACTTAGCGAAAATATTCATCAAGTCCTGGTTGGACCACAGTAGACTTTTTGGTGAGGCCTATCCATAGGGCTATATTGACCTTAGAAAAATTCCCCACTCCAATCCAGTCATTGAAATGACTTGAAATTTGGGGTGTGGCCTAATCTTACCTATATCTAGGTGTTATCCAAAAATGAGAATTTTTGGAGAATGTTTTTCTATAGTTTTTAGAAAAATTTAATAATCCTAGCATAATTTAATTAGATGGCTAAATGACTTCCAAACCCTCCCAAATTTTGGTGAGTGGTCCCTGGGTGTAACATAAGGTTATGGTAAAAATTTCATCTTATTTGGAGATGTTTTGATTAGGTTTGTGTCCAACCATAGGTTGATCCTCATAGGATAATTTAGGATCAAACACCCCCTTGGTATTTGAGTGGCCATATCACCTTAACAGGGGCTGATATTTTGGTTACTGACTTTTTAAGGCATGACACACCTTCCAAGGGAGTTTGGAGTGGTTTGGTGTAGGGTAGCCCTAGAACCCTAGGGTAGGTCCCTTAATGGGGATTTGTAGGGTTGTGAAGGTCATGGGGTCAAATGACCTTGGACTGACTTGAAATTTGGTGGAGAGGACCATAGAGTCAGTAAAGTCCTCTGGTAAAAACATTAGGGTATTTGGAGACCTTTAGCCCACCTAAAACCCTAACCCTAGTTTAGGTCACCAACTTTAATTTGAATTATTAAGCTATCTAATGAACTTCAAATCAGGTAAAATTTGGGCAGAGTTATTTTATGGTCCAAGTAGACATAATATAATTTTGTTGAGATTTTTGGGCTAATTTATACAGTACTTCATTTACAACTCTAATTGTGCCCTATATATTTATCTTGATGATTTTGGAATTTCTATGCACTGGAATATTATGAAATCTTGTATTAGTGCATATTATAGCATGATATTTCTTCTGTAATTTTCTTGGAAATTTTAACTCATTATTTCTGGTACATATTTTTTTAACGTACTAATTGTGATATGTAGTCAAAAATACAGTTAAGGCCCAATTACTATTTGGAAAATTATGAAATTTGGTAAGAGGGTGTTTCAAATTATGTTAGTCACCCTGTAATTTTCCCTGGAATTTTAGATGATTAAAAACAGTACCTCCTTCATTAAGTTAGGAGAATTGGTATCTTGAATTAAAATTAATTCAGAGTTCAAATATTGGAGAAAAATTATGGTACTTGGTTTATAATGGTTTTAGTTTACTATAAAGCTTCTATAAATTTCTTAGGATTTTTTGGATATATATTTACAGTACTTCCTTCATAATATAGTAAAAGTGGCCTAAAATTGTAATTAGGAAATGTAGGCCTAATTACCTCTGAAATTTCTCAAAATTTAGAATTACTGTTTAAATGACTTATAGGATTTTTACTGATTTTATGATAATTTATTGTTGGCTCATTAGTGCCCTTCATGTTCATACTAGGGCATTTGGAATCTTAGAATAAATAAATTAAATGCCCGATAAATAGGAAAATTATTATTTTCTGGATTTAGGCTAATTAGGTCATGGTAGACCTCCAGTAAATATTATATGGGATTCGGAAGACAGTAGGGAGTACCACCCCTTGCATACCTCATAAAGCTTAGGATGGTCTGCGTTTAGTAATAACTGCAGAAACTGAACTAGAGTGGGTAATGAACTTGGGAGATGGAATTTTGATAGTTTGCTGGTTTGGATAGGGTGAGTTAAATCAAGTTCATTATTGGAAGTCAGGATTGGTAGGGTGTGAGATTGACTAGCGATAAGTAGTGTTCGGGTTCGACGGAAGATCGTCCTCCCCGAGAAGAGGAAGAGTCAAAGTCACCCTAGGATTAGCCCACTATAATGTGAGAAGGGAATGGGTTAAGGGAAACAATCAATTATAATAAGTGCCTTGGAAATGGAGCTTTGGGATTCACCCCATCATAGCTCCTAGTACCGCTGCGAGCCCTTCACCGGGTAAACCTCGGGAAGTCCAAGGTTAACCTTAAATCTTAGGAATAAAATGATCAAGAGTAACCCTAATAATAGTCCTACCTCACACCTACACTTGTACACTTAGGAAGAAGAATTGGCATGGAATGGGTAGAGTAGGTCCGTGGTCTAAGGGCCTACTAGTAATGATAGTGGTCTGGTTTGTGATTGGGAAGTCCGGGGAGCTGGATGCTCGGGGACTTGGTACATACTTGGTATCCTAGAGAGCTGGAGGCTCAGTAACATGAGAACTTGTACAAATATAATTGTCATGACTGCATGTGCATAAAAGTGGTGGTCATCGGTACTGGGCGATCGATCACACCGACAGCGGTACGTTGACTCGGCGGTGTGGGACACTTAGCCAAAGAAAGCCTGGTGGGTACAGCCAGCACTAGTACGCAGATACTCTAGGTTGTGTTCTTCTAGGTGCGTACGGAAGGGCTAGGCCTGGTAGTGTGGTTACCGGCCTAGGAGTGGGGGGCCCGACCCACTGTCTCCGTTTGCCACAACGGAGGTTCCTGGGGGTGAAGCTAGCCGCCCGAACAGGGGGAACTGAAGGTCTATGCGCATAGAGTCGGTGGGTGTGTTGCACTTGCTTGTGCATTTCATAGCATATTTGTGTGTCATAGCATAAATATTGCCACCTATCGTATAAGATGGTATGGGACGTTTTATACGATAGGCCCTACAAAACGACCCCTTGGTCTATAGGGGTAATCCCTATAAATCAATGGTTATATTTCTTGTGCTTTTACTTACTTGCTACTCCTTGCTGTTTGATAACCGACACCCCAACGTATAAGTGGTATGAGACACTTTATACGATGGGAGCCCTGCAAAAGATCCCTTGGCTTATGCGCTTCTGCGCATAAGTTAAGGTTACATTTCCTACTTTCTGCTTCTATCATGTTTACTATGGAATTGCTAGCATAGGTCCGCTGTCACCTGCTTTTGACTTACTCTCCACCTTCATATCCTTCCCTTTCTTCCTCTCCGCTCGGTACCTAAGAGCTATGGGGGAAGGGGTAGGGGATGATAGGGCTTAGTCTTTATGACTAACAGTTTTCGAACCACAACATTTTAGGTGTACCATATAGAAGGGTCACGGGTGTTGCAGTTTCTGACAGAGTTGAACCCACGACCGTGTTACCATTGTCACCAGCCGGGACATACACGGGTTAAATGCCCCTTGATGGGTGGGATCCCACCAGCTCAGCAGCCAGGAGGCCGAAGACGTAGACGCAGACGTGGATTGCGAGGCGGCGACGGCAGGCCAAAAAGGAAGAAGCACCCAGGGATGCAGCACCAGCAGAGTACGGAATCGGTGGAGATGGGCCAGTCTATCTTGGGTGCTCTTGGTTCAGTGACAGTTACGGTGTCGCTTAGTTTCAGTTTTGCTTCCGCGAGTGACTTGTAGTGAGGATATGATGTACTGGGCATAAGCCCTCCTTTTGTACTCTGATATATTATTATTGTGGACACTCCCTTCGTGGAGATTTATTTATATACATGTGGTTATATGGACTTGCTTTTTCTTCTTTATGCTCTTATTCAGCGATCGAAAAAGGCCGACAGAATTGGCATTTTGTAGTGGCAGCCTTCCCGTGAGTCGGTGCCACCGCAAAGCAGCAGTTCTGGGGTAAGACCCCGGTGTTTAAAAAGAAAAAAAAAAGGGGTCTTACAATATCTCCGTGTACAAGCCTCCTCAGGCCACACTAACCCCACCAACAGTTTCAGAGAGAGGAAAGGAGTGGAGTTTGATATCTGGAGCGAGGCAAACGGTGGAGAAACGGGAAATTGGCAAGGAGATCGTCGGAGCAAGCTCAACCATGGCCAACCGCCGCCACACCCGCAACCAACCACCAATTCGGGTCCATTTCGCCTCACCTCTACCCGTACTAGTTTCCTAGATCAATTAGGAGAGCAATCGGGCTCAATTGAGCCCGATGCCATGGGAGAAAATCCCGAAAAATTTCCAAGTTTTTTTATACACTCGGGATCGTCGGAGCCGTCGCCTCCCGCCGCCTAGTCGCCGGCAAAAGCCGGCCACCACCACCGTGAAGGTGTTGGCACTGTTGGCCGGCCATGGCGCCGCCTCAATCGGCCGGAAAACACCCCGCAAGGTGGCCCAGGAATCTACAATCAGAGCCGTTGATTCATTGGATAAGATGATAGGATCCCGTCCATTGGTGCATTAAGATTCGTGCTATAGATATTTAAATGATATAGTGTATTTAATTAATGAATAGTGGTTCATTCTGTCACAAATATACTGTCAGCTTGCATGTGATTTTTAGGACACATATAGACTTCAACATAAATTGAACCTTGAATAAAAAATGTAGATGAATGTGTTACCTTTAAAATTTCACCCTAAACTTAGGTTTTGGTCCAGTGGCCTGTCCTGTAGGGCATTTTTTCTAGGACTGGTCCTAGGCTAGGGCAGATCTCAATTTGAGTGTCCATGCTAAACCAGTGATCCACATGGCCTGAAATTTTGGGCATGTGCATGTCTAGGGCATATCTAGCCCATGCCAAAAATTAGGAATTTTTGGGATACCTTTTTCTATAGTTTTTACAATAATATCAAAATATGAATTTATGAAATAGTTGGAGTTATAGGCACCCAAATAGTCCCAAATTTTGGTGGCATATCCTCTGGGACATGGTTAGGGTCTGATAAAAATTTCAGCCTATTTGAACCACTGCATGTTGGGTTAACCCACTTGCATGTGTTGGCTACTTATGGCCTTGGGGTGCATTTAGCCATAAATGATATATTGTGTATTCAGCCTAGTTGAGGCATGAAAAAATCATGGAATTTATTCCAGTGATTAATTAGGGTAAAACTCACCCCTAGAATTAATTATGGGATTTTTGGGATCAAAAATCTCATTATTTGGAATTATCAAAATATAGCTCTTTTTGGAAAAGAAATTGGAAAAATAGACTTTTACCAAGGAAAACCCCCTAAGATTTGTCAAGTCAAAAATGAGGTGTTAATTGACTTAGGAAAATTTTTATAACTCTGTTTGAGAATTATTGGAGCAAAATACACTGAATTTACTCTTTTACCCTTTTTGTATTTATTCATGAATTATTGGAATTACATGTTGTAAAATTGTGCAATTATTTCTAAGAGTTGTATAATTGTGATATTAGCCTTGTAGGGTTATTTCAGAATTTTTGGATGCACTGTTAATTATGGAGTTAGCATAATGGCATTTTGGTAATTAATTAAGAATTGAGTTTGATAGGCCACTACACTGTAGAATTTAATGAAACTCTGCCATTAGTCATAAAGTAGTGATATATATTCTCAGTAATTTTTCTGGAATTTTGGTGGATATATTTCTTATACTTCATTTGGAAAATGATAAATATGTAGAATCTGTATTAATTATGGGATAAATAGAAATATAAAAAGGAAAATTATGAGATCTTGTATACAGTAATATTTTACTCATATGCAACTCAGGAAAATTCCCTTAGGTCAGTAGATTTTAATTGATACCACTTCATGTGTAAAATGACCTAGGGAATAATTTAAAGGATTTAATTAAAGGCCTTAATGACCTAGAAAAAATTGTGAAAATCAATACATTCATTTCATTAGTCCATACCACCCTAGGACAAATATTTGGGGTCTGTTGGCCAAGGATTTAGAAGTTTGGTTTCGGGGTGGTATTAGGCCATGAGCTGCGCATAGTAAGGTAGGTTATACCTTAGGGCGTCCGGGGAATTGATCGACAATTGAGCTAGAGTATATGATTGGAAGTATAACCCTGGGTGGAAGTTGTATCCTAGTGACGAGAGTGAAAGTGCAAACCTTAGTCCTAACTTGGCGGAGGCCGGCAGAAGATTGTCGCCCCTCGAATAACATTTTAAGTCACTAAGCCGCTCTAAGTAACACTGAGAGCAAAGGGAATCATGGGTAGACATCAACTAAAGTAAATATCCTTGAGAAAGGGAGCTTTGGGCTTCAACCCATCGTAGTTCCTAGTGCCCCCGAGAGCCCTTCACCGGGCACGCCCTAGGCAGTCCTGGGATTAACCTTAAGTCACTAAGTATAATAACCGATAGGCAAGAGTAGTCTAATAGGTTAAGTGAACTGGAAATGATCTCACTCGTACCGGGTTGGAGGGACTTGCAGTCTGTTGACTTCTTGCTCACCCGTGTAGAGTTGGAGGAAAGTGGTTGATATATATATATACTCACCCGGGTAGGGTTGGAGGTTTTGTAGCACATACTCACCCGTGACGGGTTGGAGGAAATTGGGACAGGATGGTCCTGCGAGCTGGAGGCTCGAGATAAAATACTTGCATGTGCATAAACTAGTGGCGGGCCATGCGGTACTGGCCAGTCATCACACCGACGGCAGTACGGTGGTCCAGGCGGGTGCGAGGGTTAGAGGGACCAGTAGGTTATTTATACTGAGGTCTGGAGGACTTTTCCCGATAACGCGCACCCGGCCCAACAAGACTGACAGGTAGTCAGCAAAGTGGTATGCAGAGACTCTAGAGTACACTTGTTTCATGTACAGAGGCGTACAAGAGAGTTCTAGGCCTGGTAGTGTGTATACCCGCCTAGAAGGCGGAAGCGCCCGTTCCGCTGCTGCCGTAGCCACAACGGTGGTACCTGAGAGTGATGCTAGCTCTCGAAAAGTGGGAACTAAAGGTTTGTGATCACGGAGTCGTGTGTGTGAGTTGCACTGCATGTTCATATCATACCCACCATTTAGAAGCATATCATAAACATTCATAACAACCTAAGATACCTAATGTATAAGTGGTATGGGACGCTTATACATTAGGACCTGTTAAACGACCCCTTAGTCTATAAGCTTGTGTGGGAAAGTTTATAAATTAAGGTTATTTCCTTTTATATATATATATTGCTTGTGACAACCGACACCCCATCATATAAATGGTATGGGACATCTTATACGATGGGAGCCTTGTAGAAGATCCCTTGGCCTATGTGTACTCGCATAAGTGAAGGTTACTTTTCTTACTTATTTTTATGTATATTGTGCTGTTAGTTTCCTATCACCTGCTTCCACTTTTGTAACCCCTTGATTGTCCTCCGCTTCGTCCTCCTGCCCGGTGCCTAGGAGTTGCGGGGCGAGGTGCGGAGGAAACGACTTAGTCTTTTTGACTAATGGTCGGTGACCATACTATTTTTAGGAGCTCGGGGAGATGGACCAGCACGTCGAGGAGGCAGGACTTAAGGAGCAGATACCGGCACCTCCTACTACTACTACTAGAGCACGTACTCAGGTGTGATGAGTGAGATTATAGATTTCCGCTGCTGTAGATTGAGAGAGAGTGAGTTGATATTGATGTACTGGGCATAAGCCCTTTTTACTCTCTTATTATTGTACTCATTGTGGACTATATATTTTGTACTTCTCATTTGATATATATATGTGATTAGTACTGTGGCTGTGGACTACTGCGTTTACTCTGTTTTATACTTCATATTCTCATATTGGCCAACAGGTTATGATCGTACTAGCCGGCAGAATCGGCATCTTGCAGTGTCGACTAACCCGTGTGTTAGTGCCACCGTAAGGCGGCAGTTCTGGGCATAAGATCTGGGTTAGCCTCGGGAAGGGGGAAACGGATCTTACACAAAGACTCCAGGAGAAACAACTATGACAATTCCTCATCTAGCAAGAACAAGCATACCAGGAAAGGATTTGTAGCTGAGACCTGTAGTGAGACTGAAGAAGAATCAGATACCTCATCAAGCTCAAGTGATGATGAAGATGATGCCCAAGAGAAGGAATTCTGCATGATGTCTATCAATGCCTCTCAACACAATTCAGATGCAGAACAAGAGTCAGGATCTGAATCTGAACCTAAAGCTGAAGAAGATCAAGTAATAGACTCTTTTGATTTTAATTTAGAGGACTTTAAATTTGAGTTTAAGGCACTGTGTTTAGACCTACTCAAGTCTGAGAAAGAGATTATCTCTCTCAGAAATCAACTGTCTGAACACAGTACCTTAAAATAAGATAACCTCAAACTCTCTGAGGAGTTAGAATGCAGTAGGGAGCAGATAGCTTCACTGAAAAGTGAACTATCTGAGACAAAGAAGTTTGAAGAATCCCTCAATAGGAGAAGCATCAAACTGATGGACATCACAAGCACAGTGAATTCAAGACTTAACAGTACACTGGGCTTGGGTGCTTCATCCAGCCAACCTATAGTATTAACAACCCCAATCAAATTTATCTCAGATAAAGGAAAGGGAGTTGTAGAGGTAGCTAGGAAGAATTCTGATATACCTAAGGAAAATAAGGTTCAATAGAAAACGTCGAACGGAGCTCGACGATCTCTGAATGGAGCTCTGTAATTTCAAGATGCATCGTCGAACTTAGGTCGACGATCTCTGAACTCTAAACTAAGGCAAATTCGATCTTCGAACGGAGCTCGACGATCTGACCCAAGATCGTCGAACTTATCTCAGAGATCGTCGAACAGAGCTCAGAGCTTTGAACAATCTTTTAAGGGTAAGTCAAAATTCAATTCTAGAGGTCCTACATCCCAAGGCTTTAACCCTTATGCTGAATGGATAATACCTCCTAGGAGATATCATCCAGAAGGCAATAAAAGTCAACCAGGGATGTCTCTTTTTTCATATTTTAAAGGTTATCAACCTAGACCCAAGGTAAATTTGGTCAAAAACAAATAAATTGTTATATGTGCAGGTGAAGACCTATCCTATAATAAACCAGCAATGGTATCTGGATACTGGGGGCTCAAAGCACATAACAGGGAGCAAGGATAATCTTATATCCTTCAAAGCCAAGCTTGGACCCAAGGTCATATTTGGAGACTCAAACTTTGGACAGACCAAGGGATATGGTGCAGTCCAGATAAGGTCAGTCACATTCAAGAAGGTGGCCTATATGGAAGGACTGAAGCACAACTTAATCAGCATCAGACAATTGTGTGATGATGGCTACCAGGTGATTTTCAACAAATCTTCATGCAAAATCAAATCAGAGGATAACACAACTGTGTTGACAGGTAAAAGGAAAGATAACATCTATCTTGTAGATTTTCAATCAACTAAGGTAGATATCTGTTTGTTCAATTCTGTTAGTAAACCAAATTAGATATGGAATAAGAGATTAGGTCATGTAAACCTTAGAACCATTGCTAGGCTATCCAAGGACAACCTTGTTAGAGGACTACCTTCTGGCCCCTACAAGAAGGAAGGACTTTGCAGGGCTTGTCAATTAGGCAAGCAAACTAAAAATAGCTTTAAGTCACTTAATAAGAGTGATTCACCTAGGATTTTGTATCTGTTACACATGGATCTATTTGGACCCATTACAGTACAAAGTCTAGGAGGGAAATCTTACACTTTAGTAGTTGTAGATGACTTTTCTAGATTCACATGGGTGTTTTTTCTGAGGAAGAAGTCTGATAACTTTAAGTGTTTGATAGAGTTTATCAAATGCATACAGATTGAGTTCAATACTCACATTGCCCTGATCAGAAGTGATCATGGGACAGAGTTTGATTCTCTTCTTATGCAAGAGTTCTATCAGAGTGAAGGGATCAGGCACACTTTCTCAGCTCCTAGAACTCCTCAACAAAATGGGGTTGTTGAAAGGAAAAATAGAACCCTTATTGAATCTGCTACTACATTGTTGACAGATGCTCACCTTCCTCTATCTTTTTGGGCAGAGGCAGTGAACACCTCAAACTATGTGTTGAATAGAAGTTTGCTACATAAGCTGAAGGGCAAGACTCCTTATGAATTACTCAAAAGGAAGAAACCTAAAGTAGACTATTTCAGAATTTTTGGTTGTATTTGTTACATTCATAATAATGAAAAGAAATATATAGCAAAATTTCAAGCCAAAGCTGATGAAGGAGTGTTTTTGGGATACTCCATGATCAGTAAGGCTTATAGGATATATAACAAATCATCTCTTAAAATTGAAGAATCTGTACTTGTGTCCTTTGATGAAACTAACATGTCTTTCAAGAAGAAGAATACTTCTACCATTGAAACTTTGCAAGTACATTCTCTTTCAGAAAATTTAGACAGGATAAACATCATTGAAGAGGATACAACGCCTTCACCTATCCAACAAAAAGGTGAAAGCAGTGAAGATAAAGAAGACATTCAACATCCTGGTTAGAATCACATTGAAGAGCCAGTTGTTGTTCCACAAGAGGAAACAACAACACAGGTTGGTGAACAATCAACACCCCCTATTGATTTAGTAACATCAAGAGATCATCCAATCTCCCAAGTGATTGGAGACATCTCAGCTTGTGTGCAAACAAGAAATCAGGTCAACCAAAACCTGATGCACACCTACTTTCTTTCTCAAATTGAGCCTCAATACATACAAGATGCAGAACAAGATCCACACTGGATCATTGCAATGAAAGAGGAGTTAAATAAATTTAAAAAAAACAAGGTTTGGGAGCTAGTGCCAAGGCCAAAGGATCATCCCACTGTTGGAACAAAATGGGTATTCAGGAACAAACTAGATGATCAAGGCATTATTGTAAGGAACAAGGCAAGGCTAGTTGCACAAGGATACTCTCAAGAAGAAGGAATAGATTATGACCAGACCTTTGCACCAGTTGCAAGGTTAGAGGCCATAAGAATATTCCTAGCCTATACAGCTCATAAGAGATTCAAAGTTTATATAATGGATGTGAAGAGTGCATTTCTAAATGACGATATCAAAGAAGAAGTCTATGTCAGACAACCCTCAGGTTTTATCTCTCCTACTAATCCTGATCATGTTTTTAAACTGCATAAAGCATTATATGGTCTCAAGCAAGCTCCTAGAGCATAGTATGAGACCTTAGCATGCATTCTTTTGGAAAATGATTTTAAAAGGGATAGAGTAGACCAAACTCTTTTCATCAGAACCCATAAGTCCAATATCCTACTAGTACAAATTTATGTAGATGACATTATCTTTGAATCTACTGATTCAAACTTGTGCAAGAGGTTTTCCAACCTAATGCATTCAAAATTTGAAATGAGTAGCATGGGTGAGCTTTCCTTCTTTCTACGATTGCAAGTCAAACAGCATGCTGATGGCATATTCATTTCTCAAACCAAGTATGCAAAAGAGTTTGTTAAGAAATTTGGTGTGTTTGAAGCATCATCTATGAAAACACCTATGTCTACTAATGTTGTATTAGATGTTGATGAACATGGCAAACCTGTTGATCAGATAACATATAGAGCAATGATTGGCTCTTTATTGTATCTTACAGCTAGTAGCCCTGACATAATGTTTACTACATGCATCTGTGCTAGATTCTAAGTAAGCCCTAGAGAGTCACACCTAACATTAGTAAAAAGGATTCTAAGGTATGTGAAAAGTCATCCAAATCTAGGTCTCTGATATCAAAAAAATTCAGGATTTGAATGATCTGGATTTTCAGATGCTGATTATGTTGGATGTAGAGTAGACAGGAAAAGCACCAGTGGAACTTGTCAGTTTATTGGTGATAGACTTGTCAGTTTATTGGTTTTATAAGAAACAAACATCTGTGTCCACATAAACTGCTGAAGCTAAATACATGGCAGCAGGTAGTTGTTGCTCACAGATATTGTGGATTAAAAATCAGCTCTTAGACTATGGTTACAACTTAGATAAGTTAAAAATCTTTTGTGATAACACCAGTGCAATTTCTATAGCCAAAAATCCAGTCCTCTATAGTAGGACAAAACATATAGAGATTAGGCATCACTTCCTAAGAGATAATGTTGAAAAGAATAAAATTGAACTTCAATATATCCCAACTAATTTGCAAAGGGGATATATTTTCACCAAACTCTTGGATGAAAAGAAACACACATTCTTCCTGAATCAGTTAGGAATGTTAGATGGAGGAAGTCTAAATTAAGATCCAAGATTTTTAAAACCTTAAAATTGACAAAGACTAGGCTAAAAACTTGATTTTTCTAGTTTCTATAGGTTCTTTCTTAACTCTGAACTGTGCTCGACGTTTTTCCTAAAGATCGTCGAATGGAGATCGATGTTCTCATGAAAGTGTCGAACGGAGCTCAGCGTTTCCCTGATAGTGCTAGGCTATCTCTTTCCGGTCAGAGATCGTCGAACGTAGCTCGACGCTCTCCAATATTGTCGAACGGAGATCGACGATGTTGAAGACCTTTCAGATTCCTTTAGAAGCCCAGATCGTCGAACTGAGTTCAACGATCTTTCCATTTCAGCGTCGAACCCTGATATAAAATCATTTTCGGCCGTCATTCTCTTTTGCGCATTCATACTTTCTGCAGAGCTTTCTTTCCCTCCAAACCCCTCTACACTTGGTCTTGTTTTGTTTGTTTTTGCAGGAAAGTCATGGACGTTTCAGTTGCTGTCCTAGCCGCCATGAAATTCGACACAGGATTTGACATTGATATGGATTCATTTGAAGGCACCGATCAGATTTTCAAGGACATCCTAGAGTTATTCAAAGAATAACAGCTGGTCACCATTATGACTTCAAGGATTAAGCTTGCTGCCGATGAAATCAAGGAATGGGTATACACAGCCCATAACCTAGATCATAATACAGTGGTCGGGACTATCTCGGGAACCCAGGTATCCCTCACTCCCGTAATTTTGACAGAGGTATTTCAACTAAGTACTGGAAATGATAGTGTTGAGTTGTTCGGAGAAGAGTTTTCTAATATGCTAGATAGAATGGGTCATAATGCAGCAAACCCCAATAAGTTACTTAAGACAAATCTATCAGTAGAATATAGATTTCTCACTGATATAGTGGGCAAAGTCATATTAGTAAAACACTCTACCCATGATACTATTTTTAAGTATCAGTTCTGTCTAATGGCTGCTATTGTAGATAAGAAATAGTTGAACTGGGGAGAGATTTTCTTTGATCTGATTAAGAAGAAATCAATAAGAATTTTGTAAATTTTGGGAGAATAGTGGGATTGTTTTTGAACAACAGATGCCCCCAACTGCTTGTCTCAAATGGCATGCATATTAATGCCTCCAAGAGGTTGTCCTCTACCTTATTTGGTAGATGGTAGAGGACAATTTTCAACCCCAGCAGGACCCCCTCAGCAGCTACTACTTCAGGCACCAGGACTACTTTAGTCACTTCCCCTCAAGCAACTGCCCCATTAGAGGATTTGTCTTCATCCTCCATCTCATCTCCACCATCTCCACCTCCAGTTTCCTCAACCATCCCTACATCCCTTATCATAATTTCATCTACAACAATCTCTACACCTCCTCCAGCCACTCTTCAAGGAAAATTTCATCCACTTCATTACTATCCCCCACTAGAACTTGACTCATCCATCCATATTCCATCATTCAACCTCCTAGATGACTCCTATATGGATGATTCACCTTCTTCTCCACAAGAGCTTCCATCTTCTTCCACCTCTTACCAACAGCTTCTTCAAGATATCTTAGCTCAGCCCTCATTCACACCATCCATCTCCACAGTCACACCATCCATCACCATCCTAGTTTCATCCATCACCACCATCCCTATATCTGAACCATTCATACCACTTCCATCAACATCACCTCCACACATTTATGCAGCTCCACCAACAACATCCTCTTCTGCAACATTCTTCTCTACCTCTACTCAAGCCTCCCTTGAGCAAGTAGATGTTCCTGCACTTGCAGATATGTTATATGAGATATTAGCTCCCAGGCTAACACTCTAGCTGGAAGCCTCCTTGGCTCCTCTTCTAAAATCTATCAATGATTTCTCTGCAAGGCTATCTTCTTCCTATCCTCCTTAGGCAATCCCTTCTTTGGGGTGCCTAGATCTAGTTTCTACTGAATCCAGGCAGGGGGAGATGCCCAATGAAGAAGCCATGCTGCCTGCTGAAGTTTCATATTTCATGCTAAGTTCAGAAGTAGTGCCAGATGTTCCAGCTCCAGCCCTAATCCCATCTTTCAGGTTCCTGCTTTCAGTTTTTGATGTTCTATATAGCAGATATCTTCCAGCTCCAGATGCTGAAGATCTTTCTAAGGCCATTGTGCCTGTTTCAATCTGTGATCCCAGCTTGATCCAATCATATATTGATTCAATCAAGTCTGTGGAAGTTCCAACTACTGATGATGCTTTTGTTGATGATGATAATGTGATGATCACAGAGGCTATTGTTGAGCCTGTTGTTTTTCTAGTTGCTGCAGCTAATGTTGTTTCAGAGGCTGTTGTTGTTGTTTCAGAAGCTGCTGCTATACATGTTATTCCAACTTCTTCTGTTGTTATTCCTACTATTGCACCTCCTGCTTCTGCTCCTGTTTCCCCCCACAAAGGGAGCTTATAAGGAAATAGATGCTATATATGATAAGCCCCAGAGTTCTGATAGTGATGAATATAGGACAGATTCTGATGATTCCTCTGCAACTATTGCAAGGAAGAGGAAAGCTAGAAGTAAAGCAATGAGGAGAGTTCCTACAAAGAAAGCCACTTCTGAAAATGACATTCCTTATTATATATTGCATGATTGTCCCATTATAGAACATTGGATGCAATATTCTAGGAATCAGTTGAAGGCTATGAAGAAGAAAAAGAGATGCAATGAAAGATCTCTTCTATTTATTCCTCCTCCTCATCCTCCTTCTCCTGGTGCAGGATCTAGTGCTGATTCAGCCTCCAATATTTCTACTCAAAGATCTGCCCAGTCGCATGTTCAAGCAAGAGGTCCTCAGTCCAGAAGTTACAGCTCCAGGGGAAATCAATCTAGAGGAAGCCAGCAGAGAGGCAATCAGAGAGGTCAGCAAGTATACACCAGAGGACAGTCAAGATACAGGCCATATGAAAGAAGAAGACAAGCTGCTTCAAGTGATACTACTGCAGGGCTATTCCCTTATAAACTCAGAGAAGGATTTCATGAAAAAGCTGCTCCTTCATATATTATTAACAAATATGAGCCTCCTGTTCTATTTGAAGATCCAGAGAACAATCCAGTCTCTTGGACAGCCAGGATGAAGGAGCTAGCTGCTTTAGATCAGATGAGGAAAGCCATAGAGCAAGGGAAAGACACCTTCAATGTCTCAACATTTTCTGAGCAAAGAAAGCAAGAACTTGAAAGGTACTCATCTAGGAAATTCTTTGACCCAGAAAGGTATATGGAATTGCACCCAGAGGCAGTTGTTCCTAGAGCTAAATCTCAAACTACTCTTGGTGCTGCTGAAGATAGAAGATCAAAGAAAGAAGCAGAAAACCCCAATTGGGAAATTCTTTTCAAGAAAGGCAAGGAAAAGGACTGCTAGTGTAAGTTGAACTATATATCTCACTCTGAACAATTTGATGTGTTATATATATATATATATGCTTCTGCAATATTGTTGTCTATAATTCTGCAATGTTGTATTTATTTCTGCTTATTTGTATTTAAACTCCTATAAATCATGTAAATAGTAATCCTAACCCAAATAGGGGGAGATTGTTGGAACACCCTATTACTAATTTGTGTAAGGATCACTATGTCCATAGGATTGTGTCTTGACCTCATTGTATAGATTTAAAGGTCAACTAGAATAGGTCTAAGGCTTAGAACTTAGGTTTGAAAGCTGCCCCCAAGACCTCCTAGTTCAGATTACCAGTGCAGAAGACCAAAGACAATTTTCGTCGAGCTCAGATCGAAGAGGCGTCGAACTCAGTTTGACTATCTCTGAGCTCAAGTCGACGAGGCGTCAAACTCGGTTCGACGATCTCCGAGCTCAGATCGACGATTTCTATCTCAAGTCAAACTCCAGATCTCTGAGCTCAGATCGACGATTTTTTAGAGATCGACGATTTCAGGATTTCAAATCAGACTGTTATGGAATTCAAATATCTTCAATATCCAGCATTTAATATAGAAGATTTTGTAGCCGTTTCATCAATCTGGAGCAAGTTTCAAGGAGACTGAAAGGGAATGTTTCTTAGGACTTTCCTCCAGAGACATCTACCAATTAAGAAAGTCATTCATGACTGGCTAACGGCTATCTAGGAGATTGGATTTCATAATATCATTACAGATAATAGAGACAGATAACCAAGGAGAATATCTCTCAAGAATTCTATAGGATTATATAGTTAGAGTTTTACATAACACAAGGAATAGAATAGAGAAGGAGCTCAACACATAGAGAAGAATCTCTTCTATTCTTTCAGATCTCTTCTCTGATTCAAGTTTTCAAGGCTTCATCAATCAAAGACTCTAGACAAAACGCATTTCAGCCTTTGTTGAAATTATCAATTGCTGGAGATCTCAACTTACTGAAGGCATATCACCCTATGCAAAGCTTCTTCTCCTGACCTACTGCTAATCTCAGGGGGAGCTTTGACATCAACAAATCCACTAGTATTCTCTTTGATTGTTGACAGAGAAGAACACCTTCAACTCTTTTTATTTTCTTTTGTTGTAAAAGGGTTATTCAAAACTCCCTTCAAAAGTTTTGTGTTTGGTTCCTGAGACCTTATCAAAACTCATTGGTGGCAAGACACCTGATCAAAAAATCTGGTTTGGTTTTTGGGCACCTTATCAAAAGCTCATTGGTGCCCAGGACACCTGATAAACTCATCCTGTAGTGGATTCCTACCTAGGGTGTTTTTAGAGTGGATATACCCAGGTTGATTGGGGAACCACTATAGCTCCTTGTGTCATCTGGTTTGCTTGTGTATTGGTTGTTGTGTGCTGTGTTTTTATATCTTGATTTACTTTGTTTTATTTACTGCAAGCATAATACACTATAAATAAATTAAGTCTTCCACTGCCAATTAGTTTTTAATTTGCAAAATTATTTTAATATACTCTATTCACCCCCCCCCCCCCCCCTCTAGAGTAAAGGTAGATCTTACCCTCACTTTCAGACTAAGTTAAAAGTGTTGATAGTGTTGAGTGAGGTGAACTCACTCAACGCCGTCTGATTAGGCTATTTAGCTAAGTCAGAAGCGTTGACAGCGTTGAGTAAGTTGAACTCACTCAACGCCATCAGTTAAGCCAGTGTTCTAAGTAAAAAAACATTGACAGCATTGTGTGAGGTGAGCTCACTCAACATCGTCTTCCTTGATAGATTTTTTTCTAAGTCTTTTGGCGTTGAGTGAGTTGAGCTCACTCAATGCCGTCTAGTCAGGCTGATTTTTCTAAGTCAAAAGCGTTGAGTGTGGTGAACTCACTCAACGTCGTTAGCTATTTAGTGTTGACATCGTTGAGTGAGCTGAACTCACTCAATGTCGTCAGCCTTGTTTAACTCTAAGTCAAAAGCATGGAGTGTGGTGAACACACTCAACACCATTGGCCATTTAGCGTTGACAGCGTTGAGTGAGCTGAACTCACTCAATGTCATCGTCTAGTGAGGGTTTTTGCGGATATGTCTTTTAGCGTTGAGTGAGTGGAGCTCACTCAACGCGGCGTCGATTAAACTTGACGTCTTCCCTGCTTAGTGTTTGGCGTTGAGTGAGTGGTACTCACTCAACGCGACGTCAAGTGGACTCGACGCTTTTTCCTTAGGCTGGTGTTTTCTCCTGAGTTTGTTAGTGTGGGTTTTATTTTAGTTTGGTGATGTTTTCGGCTAGTAGTTTGAATGTCATATCATGGATCATTGCACGTGGTTGTTTTGGGTCTCTAAGAGGGGTCGCCTTAGGTGTGCTAGACCCTGTGGCCGCCACCGTACTGCCTTTGAGACAGGTTGGGTCTCTGTAAGAGGTTATTTTGGTGCATCGGACCCCGTAGCTGCCACCCGTGTGTCCTTGAGACAATTGGATCTGGTGGCTCTTTTTGGGACTGATTTTGTCGCTGACACAGATCTGGGGTTTTACTAGTGCAGGTGATCCACGGGTATAGGGTTATCGGTTCCTTCTCTCCTGTTGGGTATTGTATCCACAATGTACCCGATTTGAAGAAGCCCCTAAACAAGCTAAGTTGAATTGACAATGTATTTGATGATTTTCTATCAAGTTTTGCTTGCAGCTATTCCATGCTAAGTACACACCAATGTCAGGGTGCAGTGGGTCAATATACACGGGTCTGCACAATGTAATCCCTCGTTGATCAGATCAGTATATTGACTCACGTGTGCTCTCTCTATTGGAGTGTACTTATTTTCAAGTAAAGGTTCAAGATTGATCAAGAGCATAAGAGGAGCAAAGATGGGTCAAAGACCAAGTTCATAGAAAGGAAGAGAAAAATTGTCTAAGTTAAAATCGGCGAGAATCACTAAGTCATTCCCAACGACTTCGACGGGAGTCACTTGTGATTCTCGCCGATTCGACGGGAATCAGGCTTCATTCCCGCCGACCTCTTCCGGATGACTGTTTTCCTATCAGAAATTCTGCTATGGCAGAATCGACGGGAATCACCAAGTGATTCTCGCCGACTTCGATGGGAATCGTTCTGATTCCCGCCAATTCGACGAGAATCAAATTGCATTCCCGTTGATTCCCATAGGCTGACTAGTTTTACAACTGGAAATCGGCCAAGGCAGAATCGACGGGAATCGTTAGTGATTCCCGCCAAATTCGACGGGAATCACCAACGATTCTCGCCGATTTTGCCTTAGGCAATTTTCGCCTGTTCGCTGGGCCGAACCAAGAAGCCGTGCGCTGTTTCGGCCGGGGCTAGGGTTTTTCCTTGTGGGCCCCCACAACGGTCATTAGGGTTGGCTCGGGTATATATACATGCTTATTTCGAACATCTACAGCAACTATTCACGCGAAATCAAGAAGCCGATGCCGTGCCCTAGCAGATCGCGAAAATCGCCGATCGCTCTCTCCGCTCGCAAGCTCGTCGCCGCCGCAATCTCAGAGATTCTTTGATCCTCCATCGACAGGACCGAGGCTAGCTGTTGGTACCCTAGTTTGATTTGAGTTTAGTCCTCTCCTTTGTGCTCCTTGACCCAAGAATTATCTATGGTCAATGGTTTGTAGTCTAGCTGTAGAGTCCTCACTTTTCCAGATTGAGAATTTGGTTAAGTAGTTTTTCGTTCGACTATAGTCGAACGCCGCTCGACTATCATCTATCGGCTGATCGACGATCGTCTATCAGTTGCTCGACGCTCTGTCTGCGTTGATAGTTCGACTATCTGTTGATAGGTCGACTATCTGCTTGGCGTGGTAGTTCGACTATCTGTCCTGATAGATCGACTATCTGATAGTTCGACTATCTGTTGATAGGTCGACTATCTGTTCCGCTTTGATAGGTCGACTATCTGTTGATAGGTCGACTATCTGTCGTCTTTGATAGTTCGACTATCTGTCCTGATAGTTCAACTATCTGATAGTTCGACTATCTGTTGATAGATCGACTATCTGGTCTGTTTTGATAGTTCGACTATCTGTTGATAGGTCGACTATCTGTTTTCTGAGGTAGGTCTACTATCTGCTTGATAGGTCGACTATCTGTTTGCGCTTGATAGTTCAACTATCTGTCCTGATAGATCGACTATCTGATAGTTCGACTATCTGTTCTGATAGGTCGACTATCTGCCGAGGTAGTTCGACTATCTTCTTCGATAGGTCGACTATCTGGATCGTTCGACTATCTGCCCGATAGTTCGACGATCTCCGTGCGTCGGTCGACGATCTCCGAAGGTCGTTCGACGCTTTCTTCCTGCCTTTATATTTTGTATTTATTTATTATATTTAATTAATTAATACATTTTCTGGCAAGTTATTTCAGTTGATTTATGATTATATTTCCAGGCATATCTGCTCTATTCTTTTTGCCTGAGTCAAATCTTTTTAGATAAAGTTGTTTGTCTTATTAGTTGTCTTTGTATTTTACTTTATCTGCTGACAGCCCTTTATAGCCGTTAGACTGAAAAGTCTTCTCTTTGCTATAAAGAGTATTTCTTTGATGTGACTTTATTTAGTCCTTCTGTTATTTGATTTGATCCTGCAGCTTCTTAGAAAGAGGTTCATTCCTTTTATAGAATATCCTGCTGCAGAGTTTGTTTTGCTGTGTGTTATTTACAGCCCAGGTCTCAAGTTTCAGAAGAAAACAAGTAATTCAAACTGAAGAGAGCCGTTGCTTGTATCTGCTATATAAAGGACCCTTTGAAGAAGGATTGAAACTAGCTAACTAGTTACCCAGATATTTTCAAGCATTCAAGCCTTCATCAAGATCAAGCTTTCTGCTCTCAGCAATTTCCATCTAACTGAGAAGTGTTAAGATCTTCTACTCCTCTTCAACCTGAGTTCTCCTGCTTTTAGGAAGTTCAAACTCAGAGTTCTCTTGAAGAAGAAGAAGAAGATAGCTGCTTAAAGATCTTTTATTTTATTATTCTTTATCTTCTTGTAGTTTTTCCTTCAGAGTTTTCTGAAGAGTTTTTTTGCACTGAAGCAAGACTTCACCTGGACATCTTTGAGCCAGGGGGAGCCTTGAATCTTTAGAGCTTTCTAGCTCAGTGCAAGTTTTTGTGCTTCTCTAATCTATTGTAAAATAGAGAAGACATCTTAACCTTCTTCCCCCTCCTGTACAGGGTTATTACTTACTTCAAAAGTATCCCTTGGTGGCAGGGCACCTGATCAAAAACCTGCGCTTGGTTTTTAGACACCTGATCAAAAGTCTAAAGGGTTTCTGGATCTACCTGAAGCAGATCCTGTTGGTGGCAGGGCACCTGATCAAAAACCTGAGTGGATTCCTACCGTGTGGGTAGAAGAGTGGACGTACCCAAGTTGTTTGGTGAACCACTATAAATTTCCTTGTGTCGTCTGGATTCACTTGTTTAATTCCTGCATTGTGGCTGTGATTAGATATAACTAGGTTGTTAGTTGCTGATTAGGTTTTCCAAGCCTTAACTGTAATTACAGTTAGCTTGAGTTTGTGCACATCACTTGTGTTAGGCTATAGGGTTAAATCTATATCTATAATCTTTCATTCCGCACTTCACTCCAAGGGAGTTGGGTAGACCATTAAGTTTTGTCTAGTGCAAAATTTGATAACTCAATTCACCCCCCCTCTAGAGTAGTATCTATCCCTTCACTTTCAATTGGTATCAGAGGGAGGTTGACTGACTGAATAGGCTAACACCTAAGTCACAAGATCCTGATAGATACCAAAGCTTATAGATATTCACTATCATGGCCCAGTCCAAGGATTATTCTAACACCAGACCTCCAGCATGTAACTTAGCTAAGTTTGGCATCTTGAAGGCAAGGATAAAATTATATATGAATTCTATTGATGAAAGCATTTTTGCTTCTATTTTGTCAGGTCCCCCAAGAGCACATGCTGCTGCTACTGCCTCATCATCTGATATGAGTACAGTGCCTCCTCCAGATTACAACGATGAGTACAAGAAGGCCAAAATAGCAGATGCCAAGGCAATGAACATACTGGCGCAGACAATGTCTGATAAGGTGTTCCAGAAGGTTGCTGACTGCTCTTCAGCAAAAGCCATGTAGGACACACTGAACCAGATTGTAGCTGGTTCAGCTGATGAAAGGAAGGACAGAAGGTCCAACCTGATCTCACAGTATGAGAACTTCAAGAAAACTGATGCTGAATCAGTTGAAGCAATGTACACCAGGCTCAGCTCAATCATCAATGAGCTGAGGACCCTGGACAAGGACATATCATTGACAGAGGTCAATGATAAGATTCTTATGTGCTTCCCTAGCACATGGGATCTAAGGATCTGGCCCATCAAAGAAGCCAGAAGTACAAATGAGATCTCCACTGAAGCCCTTCTCGGCAAGCTCAAGTCTTTTGAGCAAGTGCTGAAGACAAGGGAAGCTGAAGCTGAAGCAAAGACCCCCACTCCAACAAGAAAAGAGCAATCTCTAGCTCTTAAGGCTGCTGATGCTTCTGAAGACAGCCAATCAAATGAGGAACTAATGGCACTGTTTTCCAAGAGGTTTCTCAAGATGGGGAGAAAGGAGTTCAGAAAGAAGTCTTCACGTTATGAAGACAAACCAAGGTATGATCGCTCTCCTGCTAAAGAAATTATTTGTTATGGTTGCAGGAAGCCTGGACACATCTTGCCAGAGTGTCCAGAGGAGAAGAACAAAGAAAAGAGAAAAGAAAAAGAACAGCACAGGAAGCACTCTAAGCCATCCTCCTAAAAAAACAAAAAGAAGGAGAGAGGTTTTATTGCTGAAACCTGGAGTGATTCTGATGAAGAATCCTCCTCATCAAGCTCCAGTGAGGATGAGGAAGAGAAGAAGGCAAAAGAAGTTTGCCTAATGGCAATAGATGCCTGCAGCAACCACTCTGCTGCAGAGAGTTCTGATTCTGATGAAGAGATGCCTACAGAAGATGAGGTACTCTCTTCCTATGATTTTACTTCAGAAGAATTTAAATTAGATTTTAAATCTTTATGCTTAGATTTGATTAGCTCTGAAAAGGAAATAAAAGAACTTAGAAATAGGTTAGCTGACTTAGAATCAATAGCTACAGAAAATGTTAGGTTAAAGGAAGATCTCACTACTTGTAGTGAAGAAATTAAATTTCTTAAAATAGAGTTAGCTAAGTCTAAGAGGTTAGAAGAATCACTTAATGGTAGAAGCCTTAAGTTATTAGAAATTACCAGCATGACTAACACTAGGTCAGCTAATAACAAACTAGGCTTAGGAGCTTCTCCCAGTGAACCCCCAGTCCTTCTTAAAAATAATCTTTCAACTCCAGTGAACTTCATTTCAGCTAGTGGAAAGAAGAACACTGAGCAAGTAAATCTGGTTAATAAAACCCTAAATAAAGCTAAGAGAGAAAAGAGAAAGAAATTCTTTAAAGAAATGCAAAGAGCGTCGAACGCAGCTCGACGATCGGAAGCTCAATGGTCGAACGAAGGTCGACGATCTGAGCGCCCATCGTCGAACGTCGATCGACGTTTTCAACATGATTTTCAAAATCATAATCAGTACCATAGAAACCTAAGTGAAAATAGAAACCCTAGGTTTGTTGACCCATCATCTGCATGGAGAATCCCACCTAGGAGATCTCACCCACTAGGTTATCACCCTCAGCCTGCATTTTCATATATTTCCAGTTTTTCTTATGTGAAAAACAAGGGACCCAAGGTTACCTGGGTCCACACTATCTAAATAAATGTCTTGCAGGTGAAGGCCTATCCAATCACTCAAAATAAGTGGTATTTGGATAGTGGATGCTCTAAGCATATGACAGGAAATAAAGATCTTCTGTCAAAGTTCAAAGCTAAGCTCGGCCCAAAGGTTATCTTTGGAGACTCCAGCTGTGGTCAGACAGAAGGCTATGGCAAGATCACAATTGGAGCAGTTACTTTCAAGAGAGTTGCATATGTCAATGGACTGAAGCACAATTTGATTTCAGTCAGCCAACTATGTGATGCTGGCTACCAGGTTTCATTTTCTAACTCTTCTTGTAATATTACTTTAAATAATAATATTGTTTTAGTAGGCATTAGAATAGGTAATATTTATTTAGTAGATTTCAATTCATCTCATTCTGAAATCTGCCTGTTTAATGAAGTAACTCTTAATAATAATTCTTTGTGGCATAAGAGGCTTAGTCATGTTAACCTTAAAAATATATCTAGGTTATCTAAGCACAACCTTGTTAGAGGTTTACCTTCTTGCCCCTACAAGAAGGAGAGCCTATGCAAGGCTTGTCAGCTAGGCAAGCAAACCAAAAATTCTTTTAAATCTGTAAATAAGAGTGATTCTCCTAGAATCCTGTATCTATTACACTTGGACCTTTTTGGCCCAATAAATGTACAGAGTTTAGGAGGGAAGTATTACACCTTAGTAATTGTAGATGACTTCTCTAGGTTCAGTTGGGTTTTCTTTTTGAGAACTAAGTCTGATAACTTCAAAGCCCTTACAGACTTTCTACTATGTGTGCAGACTGAGTACTCTACTCATGTGGCCTTGATCAGAAGTGATCATGGTACTGAGTTTGACTCTCTTCTCATGCAAGAATTCTGTGAGAGAGAAGGTATCAAGCATAGCTTCTCAGCTCCTAGAACTCCTCAACAAAATGGGGTAGTTGAAAGGAAGAATAGAACACTCATTAAAGCTGCTAGCACATTGTTGGCAGATGCTAACATGCCTCTCTCCTATTGGGCAGAAGCTGTTAGTACAGCCAATTATGTCTTGAATAGAAGTTTGATACACAAGCTTAAGTGTAAAACTCCTTATGAGTTGCTTAAGGGAAAGAAACCTAAAATTAATTATTTTAGAGTATTTGGGTGTATTGTTTATATTCATAATAATAATAAAGAATATATTAGAAAATTTGAAGCAAAAGCTTCAATGGGAATCATGCTTGGATATTCCCAAGTAAGCAAAGCTTATAGGGTTTATAACAAATCAACCTGTAAAAATTGAAGAATCTGTGCATGTGACTTTTGATGAGTCTCAGATGTTTTATAAGGAGAAGGAAAATTCTCCTTCCTCAAGTTCTTTACAGGTACATGATGCCCCTCAAGAAATTCTTCAACTATCAACTCTTTAGATCACTGAATCAGACAGTGATGAAGACATTGCTGAAGTTGTTGAAGCTGTTGTTGTACCACCAATAGTAGATCAAATTCCTCCTGAGGAATTAATCCCAACTGTTGCTGAAGATCACATCCCACCTGCTGATATTGTCACACTTAGAGATCACCCGACATCTCAAGTGATTGGAGACATATCAGCTGGTGTGCAAACAAGACACCAATTAAGACATGATGTGATGCATGCTTGTTTCCTCTCACAGGTTGAGCCCCTCACCTTTAAAGATGCAGAGCTAGATCCCCACTGGATCATTGCAATGCAAGAGGAACTCAATCAGTTTGAGAGATGTAAAGTTTGGACTTTGGTTCCAAGACCTAAAGGCCAACTGATCATAGGCACCAAGTGGGTGTATAGAAACAAGTTGGATGCAAATGGAATTATAGTAAGGAATAAAGCTAGGCTTGTAGCTCAGGGCTACAGACAGGAGGAAGGTATAGACTATGACCAAACCTTTGCTCCTGTTGCAAGGCTAGAAGCAATAAGGATCTTCTTGGCCTATGCAGCCTTCATGAAGTTTAAGCTGTTCCAAATGGATGTCAAAAGTGCATTCCTAAATGGTGAGCTTAAGGAAGAGGTGTTTGTTGAACAACCACCAGGGTTTGTTTCTTCAACTCAGCCTTCTCATGTGTTTAAGTTGCAGAAAGCTCTTTATGGACTAAAGCAAGCTCCTAGGGCCTGGTATGAGACCTTAGCTAGTTTCCTGTTAGAGCACAACTTTACTAGGGGAGTAGTTGATAGAACCCTTTTCGTCAAGCATCACAAGGACACAATCCTGTTAGTTCAGGTGTATGTAGATGATATTATTTTTGGCTCCACTGATCCCAAACTGTGCAAAAAGTTTTCCAACTTAATGCATTCCAAGTTTGAGATGAGTAGTATGGGTGTGCTGTCTTACTTTCTTGGTCTCCAAGTTAAGCAAGATGCTGATGGTATCTTCATCTCCCAATCCAAATATGCCAAGGAATTGGTTAAGAAATTTGGGATGGCTGATGCTTCAGCAATGCCTAGACCCATGGCTACTAATGTAGTTATTGATTCTGATGATCACGGCAAGCCAGTTGATCAAAAGAACAATAGGGCCATTGTTGGTTCCCTATTATATCTAACTGCAAGTAGGCCAGATATAATGTTTGCTACATGCCTTTGTGCTAGATTCCAGGTCAACCCCAAGGAATCTCATCTAATTCTTCTAAAGAGAATCCTGAGATACCTGAAGGGATGTCCAGATCTAGGACTTTGGTACCCAGCTGAGTCAGAGTTTGAATTAATTGGATATTCTGATTCTGATTATGCTGGTTGCAGAGTTGACAGGAAGAGCACCTCAAGAACTTGCCAGTTCCTGGGAGAGAGATTGGTCTCTTGGTTCTATAAGAAGCAGGCTTCTGTCTCAACTTCAACTGCAGAGGCTGAATATATAGCAGCTGCCAGTTGTTGTTCACAGATCCTGTGGATTCAAAACCAGCTTGTGGATTATGGTTACTCACACAAGAACACCAAAATCATGTGTGATAGTACCAGTGCTATCTCAATTGCACAAAATCCAGTGCACCACTCTAGAACGAAGCATATTGAGATTCGGCACCATTTCCTGAGAGATTGTGTGGAAAAGAATAAGATTTGTCTTGAGTTCATATCCACTGAGTTTCAGAGAGGTTATATATTCACCAAGCCCTTAGATGAACAGAAGCATCTGTTCTTTTTAGTTCAACTAGGCATGATCAATGGACGAGACTAAGTGTGACTATATCTGCCTTTGTTGAAACTTGTTTGAAGATAGTCGAACGACGTTCGAAGATAGTCGATCGGGTCAAGCCCATCGTCGACCTATGGTTGATGAAAGTTTGTCTGATTGAAGATCGTCGACTGGCGTTCGACCATCGTCGAACAAGTCGAGCTCATCGTCGATCTCTGGATGACGATAGCCTGTTGTTTGAGAAGCCAGAAATAGTCGAACGATTGTCCGACTACTCTGCTTCTGAGCCGATCGTCGAACGGCCGTTCGACCATCGGGTCTAGTATCTTTTTAATAGATCGACTTTCTCCGGTCTAATATAAAGCCGATAGTCGACCTAGGTTAAAAGATCTTGTGTTTTATCGTCGACGGAGTGTGTCTTTTCGCATTCTGTCTTCCCGCTTGCGATTTTCTGCCGCTTCGTCCCCTTCGTCTTCTCCGTCCTTCTCGAGCTTTCTCCAGTGAATCCATGGCGATTTCTCCCGCAGTTCTAGCAGTTGTAAAGTTTGATGCAGGCTTTAGTGTCGATTTCGACGCATTCAGTAGCTGCGAAGCTGGGATCGTAGAAGTTCTTCAGCTTTGCCGGGATCAAGGACTTGAGAGGTTAATGTCTTCAAGGATTAAGATAAACATCCCAGAGATCAAGGAATGGGCCTTCACGTCGTCCTCCACCGACGACTCGATGACTGGCACCATCGGCGGAGAAGAGGTAATCCTAACTCCGGCCGTTCTGACTGATATTTTTGGTTTAATAAATGGTGAAGAGGATTATGAGCAAGATGCTCAAGAATTTGGAAGAATGCTAGTTGAGCTGGGACATGCAGAGGGCATTCCCACCAAGCTGCTCAAAGTAAATTTCCCCTTCAAAATTAAGTTTCTTGCTGAGTTGGTAGGAAAAGTGCTCCTCGGTAAGCACTCTGCCCATGATAATATCACAAGGCAACAATTCGCACTAATGTGTGCGATTGTTAATCGGAAAAGGATAGATTGGGCAGCAGTTGTGTTTGATTTGATCAGGAAAAAGACTGGTAAGAAGGAAGTCACCCTAGGAAGGGTTATTGGAATCTTCCTGAAGGAAAAGTACCCCAAGCTGCTGAGTTCAACTGCAACAACAATAAACGCAAGCAAGAAGATGGATCCTAACCTGTTCTCTAAATGGAAGAGAACATTTGTGAAACCCGCTCTCACAGGGGTTGCTCCAACAACATCTGAGGACACCAGGACTGAATCAGTCACTCCTCACCCTGTCGAAGCTGGCTCAGCTCTTCCCTCTTCCTCTTCTGCTTTGCTGTCTGCTTCAGTTGAAGTTCCATCAACTTCAGCTGAAGTACGACCTTCTCCCTCTTCTGCTCCAGAAACAACCACGGTTGTTCCTCTTTCCCCTCCAGCATCTCCTCTACCTGCTCATCTGGCTAGGATATCTGCTCCTAGCTTTGATTTGTTAGGATCTGAGAGGATTCCTACTCCTCCTCTATCTCCCATTCATTCTCCAGTTAATTCTCCAATTAACTCTCCAGCTCCATCTCCCATTCAATCCCCTGTCCACACCATTCTTCATCCCAGCATTTCAACCATATCTACTGCAGCTCCATCCACTACATATCCATCATCTTTTGAGATTACTCCTGAACTCATCTCCCGCATTGTGGAGTTGATTACCCCTTCAATCAAAACCATGATTGAAGAGGCAATCGCTCCCCTTGCATCCTCCATTGATACCTTAACCGCTACCATTAAATCTCTTTCAAAATCTGCTGAGCCATCTTCCTCAAGGGGCCTGGTTTCAGTCTCCACTGAAATCAGGCAGGGGGAGATGTTCTGTGAAGATGCCTCAGAACCTCCTGCCTCCCTTCCAGCTATAACAGATACTGTAATGACAGCCCTGGAAGAGTCTGCTCCAGCTGAAAAAGAAGTAGTTCCAGTGTTATCTGACAAGGAAATAGCTGATGGAATCATGCTATCTGAAATTGCAGTAAAAGTCTGCCTAGAAGATCTCACCACTCCCGTGGTTGCTCGATTCCTAGAAGGTATTATTACCTCATATCTAGATGAATCATGGGAGATGGTCAAGTATGAAGGTAATTCTTTCATCCGCTTTGTTGATGAGTCGATTAATTTGATAGTTTGTGAATACCTTGAAGGAATGATTTCTATTTATTTAGCAGATCTGTATTCATAATTCTACAGATTATATTAGAGGAGATTTAGCTGCTCAGATCATAGCAGTTGTCTCTGAAGCTGATCCAATTGTTCCTGATATCCAAGTAGATCCTGAATTGGATTCTTTTTTAGATGATAGAGAAGATGAGTCTGAGAAGCAAGATGAAGTCAAAGATGACACTCCTGTTCTGAGTGTGGAAGAAGAAAAAGCAAGAGCTGCCTGGAATTTAAGAGTACAGTCTTTGCTAAAAGAGAAAGAAAAAGAGCTGCAAATTGAAAAGTCAACTATCTGGGATGATTCACCAGGGTTGGACTTAGATTCCCTTCTGGCTCTGGATACCATGGAAGAGGAAAGAGAGAAATCAGATCTGAAGCTTAAAGAAAAGGCTGTTTCTGAAGCCTATGATCCTTATGAAAATCCTCCCTCATCTCATTCTGATGATGAAGAGTATTCTGATGTATCTGAGAAGTCAAGGAAAAAGAAAGTTGTTCAAAAGAAGAGAAAAGTTGCTCCTCCTCCTCCCAATAAAGACAATGATACTCCTTATTATATTCTGAAGGGCATTGACCCTAAGTCAAAGGAATTTCAGCATTGGATGTGGTTCTCTAAGAACCAGCAGAAAGAAAGGAAAAGATCTAAAAGATATGATAGTCCTGGTTCAAGATGGACTCCCAGAGGTCCTCCTCCTCCTCCAGGTGCAGGAGCTTCTGGTAATCTGTCTGCCAACCCTTCTGCCTCTTCAGGAAAATCTGCTCCATCAGCAAGATCTGCTTCGTCTCAGCATCAATCAAGGAAAAGCTCTCATAGCTCTCATGGAAAGTCTCATTCTGGCAGTCAAATGCATGAAGCTGAAGTGAAAGAACAAGTTAAGGAGGTTGTGTATCTAAAGCCAACCTTTTCACCTCCTCCTTCTCCTAAGAGAAAGGTTTCAACTGCTGTACCAGTTCAGTCTGAGAAAGCTGTTTTAAAAGGTAAGTAGTTTACTTTGTTTTAAAATTCTAGCAAGATCCTTTTGCTAAGTCTGCTCCAATATCTTATCTAGATAAAGAATCTGATGCTGCTCCTCCTGAGCCTGTTTATGAAAGTCCAGAGCTTGATCCTAACTTTAGGATGGCTCGTTTTCACGAACTAGTTGGAGCAGCTCAAATAAGAAAAGCTAAAGCAGAAGGTAAAGATACTACTGGTTTAACCACCATGTCTGCTTTCAGAAAGAAAGAGTTTGAAAAGTTCCAGGTTAATCCTGATGTGTTTGACCCTTCAAAATACATGGAAAAGCATCCTGAAGCAGTAGTCCCAAGAGCTGCAGAATTAAAGATCATTGGTGTGCAGGATTTGAAGCTATCAAAGAAAGAATCTAATGATCCTCTAAGGAAAATCTCTTTTGTTCCTAGTTCCTCTGCCCCCTTGCCAGACTCTGTAGATTCTTAATAGTTTGATTGACTGCTGTGATATATTTGTTTATTATCTATCTGGTTGATAATCTGCTAGTTATTTGCTATCTATTTCCTGTATTGTTTATAGTGTTCTATAGCTAGCTGTATGTTTTAGATTTTGAAGGACTTAGCTCAAATAGGGGGAGATTGTTGGTACCCTAGTTTGATTTGAGTTTAGTCCTCTCCTTTGTGCTCCTTGACCCAAGAATTATCTATGGTTAATGGTTTGTAGTCTAGCTGTAGAGTCCTCACTTTTCCAGATTGAGAATTTGGTTAAGTAGTTTTTCGTTCGACTATAGTCGAACGCCGCTCGACTATCGTCTATCGGCTGATCGACGATCGTCTATCAGTTGCTCGACGCTCTGTCTGCGTTGATAGTTCGACTATCTGTTGATAGGTCGACTATCTGTTCCGCTTTGATAGGTCGACTATCTGTTGATAGGTCGACTATCTGTCGTCTTTGATAGTTCGACTATCTGTCATGATAGTTTAACTATCTGATAGTTCGACTATCTGTTGATAGATCGACTATCTGGTCTGTTTTGATAGTTCGACTATCTGTTGATAGGTCGGCTATCTGTTTTCTGAGGTAGGTCGACTATCTGCTTGATAGGTCGACTATCTGTTTGCGCTTGATAGTTCGACTATCTGTCCTGATAGATCGACTATCTGATAGTTCGACTATCTGTTCTGATAGGTCGACTATCTGCCGAGGTAGTTCGACTATCTTCTTTGATAGGTCGACTATCTGGATCGTTCGACTATCTGCCCGATAGTTCGACGATCTCCGTGCGTCGGTCGACGATCTCCGAAGGTCGTTCGACGCTTTCTGCCTGCCTTTATATTTTGTATTTATTTATTATATTTAATTAATTAATACATTTTCTGGCAAGTTGTTTCAGTTGATTTATGATAATATTTCCAGGCATATCTGCTCTATTCTTTTTGCCTGAGTCAAATCTTTTTAGATAAAGTTGTTTGTCTTATTAGCTGTCTTTGTATTTTACTTTATCTGCTGACAGCCCTTTATAGCCGTTAGACTGAAAAGTCTTCTCTTTGCTATAAAGAGTATTTCTTTGATGTGACTTTATTTAGTCCTTCTGTTATTTGATTTGATCCTGCAGCTTCTTAGAAAGAGGTTCATTCCTTTTATAGAATATCCTACTGCAGAGTTTGTTTTGCTGTGTGTTATTTACAGCCCAGGTCTCAAGTTTCAGAAGAAGACATGTAATTCAAACTGAAGAGAGTCGTTGCTTGTATCTGCTATATAAAGGACCCTTTGAAGAAGGATTGAAACTAGCTAACTAGTTACCCAGATATTTTCAAGCATTCAAGCCTTCATCAAGATCAAGCTTTCTGCTCTCAGCAATTTCCATCTAACTGAGAAGTGTTAAGATCTTCTACTCCTCTTCAACCTGAGTTCTCCTGCTTTCAGGAAGTTCAAACTCAGAGTTCTCTTGAAGAAGAAGAAGAAGAAGATAGCTGCTTGAAGATCTTTTATTTTATTATTCTTTATCTTCTTGTAGTTTTTCCTTCAGAGTTTTCTGAAGAGTTTTTCTGCACTGAAGCAAGACTTCACCTGGACATCTTTGAGACAGGGGGAGCCTTGATTCTTTAGATCTTTCTAGCTCAGTGCAAGTTTTTGTGCTTCTCTAATCTATTGTAAAATAGAGAAGACATCTTAACCTTCTTCCCCCTCCTGTACAGGGTTATTACTCCCTTCAAAAGTATCCCTTGGTGGCAGGGCACCTGATCAAAAACCTGTGCTTGGTTTTTAGACACCTGATCAAAAGTCTAAAGGGTTTCTGGATCTACCTGAAGCAGATCCTGTTGGTGGCAGGGCACCTGATCAAAAATCTGAGTGGATTCCTACCGTGTGGGTAGAAGAGTGGACGTACCCAAGTTGTTTGGGGAACCACTATAAATTTCCTTGTGTCGTCTGGATTCACTTGTTTAATTCCTGCATTGTGGCTGTGATTAGATATAACTAGGTTGCTAGTTGCTGATTAGGTTTTCCAAGCCTTAACTGTAATTACAGTTAGCTTGAGTTTGTGCACATCACTTGTGTTAGGCTATAGGGTTAAATCTATATCTATAATCTTTCATTCCGCACTTCACTCCAAGGGAGTTGGGTAGACCATTAAGTTTTGTCTAGTGCAAAATTTGATAACTCTATTCACCCCCCCCCCCTCTAGAGTAGTATCTATCCCTTCACTTTCACTAGCAGTGTGTCTCACGCTTCTCTCTTAAGATCTCTTGTCTCTCGAATCGTTGAACGAAGTTAGTTCTTCATTCTGAATCGATCAAGATGACTGATCCAACTGAGATCGTTCGTAGACCTTGCTTGCTTCGCCAAGAAGATTGGATTCACAAAGCATCTCCGCCTCAACCTCATGCTGCCGCCGATCTTGTCAAGATCCTCTCCAAGGGAGTACTCTAGTTGTGGACTCTTCGTCTCTTTCAAGAAAGCATCAACGAACGAAGAGCGACATCGGATTCTCAACAAGTTTGTTTGTATTTCTTGTACATTCAATTTTTATTTTGTTGTAAAGGAATTTTTATTCCTACTTGTAAGGGTTGGGTGCAACCCGTGGTGGAGGAGTAGTGACTCCTTCGGTTGGAAGGGTTCCTTCCGTAGTGTGAGGATTGGATTTCAATCCGGTTGGTGAAGTGACCGAGTCATCCCTTGGTGGGAGATAGGTCGAAGGGGGAGAGTGGACGTACCCAAATCGGGGAACCACTATAATTGTTTGTGTGCTTTTTTGTGCTGTGTTTATTTATTTGTGCAGGTAATTTAAATTCCGCAAAAGACTGCAATACACCTATTCCCCCCCCCCCCTAGGTGGATTTAGTTGACACTAGATACTTACAAGTGGTATCAGAGGGAGGTTACTCAGCAATAAGGTTAACACCTTGAGTAAGATCCCATATCTAGTGTCAAGAAGATCTCAGAAATGGACGGACTCAAGTATGCAGGAAAGATCCAAGTGTGCACCAAGCTGAACTTTCCTATCTGGAAGGAAAGGATCAGGTTCTACATGGAAGCAGTCAACCCTCGACTCTTCATGGTAGTGGAGGAGGGACCTTATATCCCCACTTAGGCCTCCACCATTGATCCGACCAAGATGGTACCAAAGAAGCTCTCCGAAATGGACAAGGATGAGATGGTGATAGTCGGTCTTGACAAGAAGGCTCAAAACATTCTTGTACACGCCGTCGATGACTCCATGATGCAGAACTTCAGCAAATATAGGACTGCTAAGGACATCTGGCACTGCCTGATCATCCTGATGGAAGGCACAGATGAAGTAAGGGATGATCGAAGATCCCTTCTGAACCAAAAGTATGAGACCTTCAGGCAAGGTCCCAAGGAAGAGATCGGAGTGACTTTCGAGAACTTCCTGAAGATCGTCAATGCCCTGAAGGGCTATGGCAGAATATTCATCGATGGTGAATTAAATGACAAATTCCTTAAATCCCTTACTAAGGAATGGGACAACAAGATCTTCACCATCAGAGAATCTGGCAAGCTGGCTGAAACTGATCCCCAGATTCTGTTTGGAAAGCTTATGTCCTATCAGCTTCAGCTGAACACCAGAAAAGCTGAAGAAGAAGCCGACAAAGCCGCTGCCAAAGAAAAGACTGTAGCCCTAAAAGCCAATCACTCAAGGAAAGACAAGGGTGCAGCCTCGCCCCTCTCTTGGAAAAGGGATGAGTAAGAAGACTCTGAGCCATGCTCTTCCGGCTCAGAGCTATCTGAAGAAGAATTCTCCCTCATCACTCGAGAATTAAAGAAGTTCCTCAAGATGAGGAATCAAAGAAAGAGAGGCGACTCTTCCTCCAGACATCAGAAGAAGAATTACTCTTCTGACAGGTATGAACCTAAACAAAACAAACATCGCTCTGCTGACATTATTTGCTTTGGATGCAATAAGCCAGATCACGTCATTGCTGACTGCCACCAAAGAAAGAAAGGCAAGGGGAAGGGAGAGGAGCACATGTCCTCTAGAGATAAGAAGAAGGAGAGGAGCTACATTGCCAAAAAGACAAAGACACTGAGTGAGTCTGATTTGTCAGACTCCAGTGATGATGAGGAAGCCTACTTCGGGCTAATGGGTCGCTCTGACTAAGAAGGAGACTGCCCCCCATTTACTGGGAAGGTAAAAGATCATACCCCCCTCTGTGACTCTGACTCTGAGTCTCCTGATGATGATCTCGAGGACAGCCCATCTGGCCGTGAAGCTGAGCTCCTCGAAAAGTATGAGCTTCTGCTCAATACCTTTGAGGAATGCCGCAAGAGGTTGAGAGCTCAGAAAAAGGAAGTCAAATTCCTTAAGGCTGAGGGTGTGTCCCTAAGAGAAGAGATCACTAGCTTGATTTCTCTCTGACAGGAACACCTGGACCTGACTTCTGAGCACTCAGAGTCTCTAAGGCTCCTTGACCAGAAATAAGAAGAAATCAACAAGTTGGAAGAACAACTAGCAGCTGAAAGGAAGATTGTCAAAAGCTTCTCCATGCCCAAGACCGTTCTTCCTCTGGTTGATGAATTCTCTGCTCAGGCTAAAGGGGTTGGCTTAGGGCATATGGGTGTGCCTGGTAAATCATCCAGGATAAACAGAAAACAGAGGAAAAATAAGGCTGCTAAGAAGGCCTCTGCTGTAGAAAAGGGAAAGGCCCCACTCGATCATGTTCTATTCAGAAAGCCTGGCTTTCCTTACAATGAGCAGGACTTTGAGTCAATCTATGACCACTTCTTCCGGCCCTCGATTGAAAAGCCCAAGAGCCGGTATGATGGTTGGGCCTTCCCCCGCAACTACGGTGAGAGTGTCTTCAAGGCACCTTATGAGGAAATCCAAGTGGAGAATTATGGCCACTTCTCTAGCGGCCATAATAGGAAGCAGGCACCAAAGGCCAAGCCTGTTATACTGAAGGAATAGGAAGTGAAGAAATCGTGTGACTGCTGTCATCATGATGCCTCCACCTCTAGATCCAAGGCCCCGGCTGGACCCACCGTTCCAAGGGTGAAGCTGGAGCCTAGGAAGCGGTACAACAGGTTTGACTGTTGGTGTTGCAGCAAAGTTGGTCACTTTGCCGTGGATTGCTGGTTTAACCCAAGATTCAACGAGACTCCTCATGTTAGTAATGCGAGGCCGACCACTCGTAGGGTTAACCACCCGAGGGGGAGTGTGCTAACAAGGAATCTAGGACCCAAGTTCGATTGGGTTCCTAAGGGAAATTAATTCTGTTTTGCAGGTATATCCAAAGGCCACCAAAATGCCAATCTGGTACTTGGACAGTGGATGCTCCCGACATATGATCGGGACTAGAAGCCTGTTGCGTGATTACTCCCAAGTCGAAAATGGACCACAAGTCATCTTTGGAGGATCTGATCGAGGAGTCGCCAGGGGTTATGGTATGATTTCCAACGGTGTATTCTCTATCACTGGCGTGGCCTATGTTGAAGGGTTAAACCACAACCTGATCAGTGTAAGCCAGTTGTGTGATAAAGGATACGATGTTAAGTTCTGCAAGCATAAGTGCTTGATAATATCGTGTGCCTCTTCGGAGACGGTATTAACTGGCATTAGGAGAAGAAATATCTTTTGCTTAGATTTTCTTAGCTTAGATTCTTCTACCCCCGTGTGCCTAGTAGCAAAAGGCAGTGCATCTCTTTGTGAATAATGGCACAAGAGATTAGCACATATTAATTTCAAGAACATTAATATGTGGTTTTCTAAGAACTTAGTAAGGGATGCCCCTACTATTAAGTGCATCAAAGATAGCCCTTGTCCTGCATGCCAGAAGGGCAAACAGACTCGGGCTACCTTTAAGAGCATTGCAGAAAAAGACTCCTCCAGATGTCTCTATCTTCTGCATATGGACTTGTTCGGTCCAGTGCAAGTTCATAGCTTAGGAGGCAAATCGTATACGCTAGTGATTGTTGATGATCACTCTCGGTTTACGTGGGTGTTCTTCTTGAAACGAAAGTCAGATACGTTTGACATCTTCACTAATTTTGTCAAGCAGATTCAAAATGAACTTAACTGCTCTGTGGTCAAGATCAAAAGTGACCATGGAACAGAATTCGAGTCTGGTGTCATGACAGAATTCTGTGAAGAACATGGTATCGTTCAGGAGTTTTCCTACCTACGTACTCCACAGCAAAACGGAGTTGCAGAGAGGAGAAATAGAACGCTCATTGAAGCATGTATGACAATGTTGAATGACATTTCTCTTCCAAAGTACTTCTGGGCAGAGGCTGTCAATACGGCTTGTCATGTATAGAACCGAGCATTGATCAACAAGAATCATCGTAAGACGCCTTATGAGCTACTGAAAGGCAGGAAACTGACCATGTCTTATTTAAGGATTTTTTGCTGCATATGCTATGTACTCAATAATGGGAAGTACCCACGTACTAAATTCGGAGAAAAATGCTTCGAAGGCATTTTCATGGGCTATAGTAGCCATAGTCGGGCATATAGGGTCTTCAATAAGAAAACCCTAGTGGTAGAGGAGTCCATTAATGTTGTTTTTGATGAAGGAAGCTTGCTTCATAGCAATTCTTCCAGTGCCATTCTTGAAGATGCAGGTGTAAGGCTTGAACAGTTAAGTCTCGATGAGACTGCAAAAGGTGCAACTTCCAAGTACGTCAAGGTTTCCACCTTAACGCCAACTGGAGAAGATGACGATCAGGATGGAGCAACTCTCCCAGAAGAAGGAGAAGCCCAAGAAGCTGTTAGAGCTCACGATGCCATACTCTTGGAGCTCTGACACGTGAGGGATCATCCCAAAGATCAGATCATAGGAGATCCTCGTGACGGTGTCAGAACTCGGAGAGGTACAATTAACGAGATTCTGCACCTTAGTTTTCTGTCACAGGTTGAGCCAAAGAAGTTCGACGAAGCGAACAAGGATGCATCATGGATATTGGCCATGCAAGATGAACTGCATCAATTCGAACGATGCAACGTCTGGACGCTTGTTCCGAGACCAAAGAAATAGAATGTGATCGGCACTAAGTGGATCTTCAGAAACAAGCTGGATGAACACGGTGTAATAATCAAGAACAAGGCTAGACTGGTTGCACAAGGTTATAGACAGGAGAAGGGGATTGACTTCGACCAAACCTTTACACCGGTTGCAAGGCTCGAGGCGATCAGATTGTTCCTGGCATATGCCTCTCACAAATGATTCACGGTCTATCAGATGGACGTGAAATCTGCGTTCCTAAATGGAAATTTGAAAGAGGAAGTATATGTCGCGCAACCCCCAAGTTTTGTTAATCCATCACTTCCTAATCATGTTTATTTTCTTAATAAAGCATTATATGGCTTAAAACAAGCTCCTCAAGCTTGGTATGAGACTCTGTCTAGTTTTCTTCTTGAGAACAAGTTCTCGAGAGGAAAAATAGATAAGATATTGTTTCTTAGGGAAGTCAAAGGCAAGATTTTGCTGGTGCAAATCTATGTCGATGACATAATATTCGGCTCAACGGACAACAATCTTTGCATGAAGTTTTCTAAACTTATGCAAGGAAAGTTTGAAATGAGTAGCATGGGAGAGCTAAAGTATTTCTTGAGACTTCAAGTGAAATAGTCTGAGGATGGAATTTTCATCTCTCAGACGAAGTTCACAAATGAACTCCTCAAGAAATTCGGAATGGAGAATGCAACCTCTATGAGGACTCCAATGGGATCCACTGTGTCTCTGGACAAGGATGAGAAAGGGAAACTTTTTGATGAAACCAAATACAGAAGCATAATTGGATCCCTGCTCTACCTTACTGCCAGTCGATCGGATATTATTTTTTCCACATGCGTTTGTGCCAGATATCAGGTGAACACTAAGGAATCTCATTATGTCGCTGCTAAGCGAATTCTTAGATACCTTAAAGGTACACCAAATCTTGGCTTGTGGTACCCAAGAAACAATGATGTCGAGCTGATAGGATTTTTAGATGCTGACTTTGCAGGAAGCAGGGATGATAGGAAAAGCACTTCCGGGACGTGCCAATTCCTCGGAAGAAGGCTTATTTCATGGAACAATAAAAAGCAGGATTATGTCGCAACCTTAACGGCTGAATCTGAGTACATCTCAGCAGGCAGCTGTTGCGCACAACTTCTATGGATCAGAAATCAACTCAAAGATTATGACTTGCAGTTCAGAGAAGTTCCTATGTATTGCAACTCCTCGAGCGCAATAGCAATTGCGAACAATCCTGTGTCGCACAGCAGAACCAAGCATATTGAAGTGCGCTACCACTTCATTAGGGAGCATGTGGAAAACAAAGATATCTCTCTCTGCTATGTCCCCACAGATAAGAAGATTGTAGATATCTTCACAATGCCCCTAGACGAGGCCAAGTTCAGTCTCTTCAAAACTGAACTCGGCATGCTGAACTATGAAGATTGAAGCCTGAAGGGGTCAAGGCTCTTGGATCAAGGGGGAGCATCTGCTATGGATTCAAGATCGAGCACGGATGCAAGAACTGAGGGTGAGCATTTGGCTCCAAGTGAAGTCCTAGATTTGCAGAATCCGAAAAGGGGGAGATTACCCTCTTGGCTAAGGCTAAGGTGGCTGCCAATGTTAAGTATGCTCTCAGGAAAAGGGTAATGAATTTCACTCTCAGCTGAATTTTCATTTTATAATTTTCTTTCTCATTTGTTCTATTCACCTTAGCTTGTAGGGTTTAGGCTTCTTCAAATAGGGGGAGATTGTTGGGTATTGTATCCACAATGTACTTGATTTGAAGAAGCCCCTGAACAAGCTAAGTTGAATTGACAATGTATTTGATGATTTTCTATCAAGTTGTGCTTGCAGCTATTCCATGCTAAGTACAAACTAATGTCAGGGTGCAGTGGGTCAATATGCACGGATCTGCGCAACGTAATCCCTCATTGAGCAGATCAATGTGTTGACTCACGTGTGCTCTCTCTATTGGAGTGTACTTATTTTCAAGTACAGGGTCAAGATTGATCAAGAGCAGAAGAGGAGCAAAGATGGGTCAAAGACCAAGTTCATAGAAAGGAAGAGAAAAATCGTCTAAGTTAAAATCGGCGAGAATCACTAAGTCATTCCCGCCGACTTCGACGGGAGTCACTTGTGATTCTCGCCAATTCGACGGGAATCAGGCTTCATTCCCGCCGACCTCTTCCGGATGATTGTTTTCCTATCAGAAATTCTGCTAAGGCAGAATCGACGGGAATCACCAAGTGATTCTCACCGACTTCGACGTGAATCGTTCTGATTCCCGCCAATTCGACGAGAATCAGGTTACATTCCCGCCGATTCCCATAGGCTGACTAGTTTTATAACTAGAAATCGGCCAAGGTAGAATCGACGGGAATCATGAGTGATTCCCGCCGAATTCGACGGTAATCACCAACGATTCTTGCCGATTTTGCCTTAGGCAATTTTTGCCTGTTCGCTAGGCCGAACCAAGAAGCCGTGCGCTGTTTCGGTCGGGGCTCGGGTTTTTCCTTGTGGGCCCCACAACGGTCATTATGGTTGGCTCGGGTATATATACATGCTTATTTCGAACATCTACAGCAACTTTTCACGCGAAATCAAGAAGCCGACGTCGTGCCCTAGCAGATCGCGAAAATCGCCAATCGCTGTCTCCGCTCGCAAGCTCGTCGCCGCCCCAGATCTCAGAGATTCTTTGATCCTCCGTCAATAGGACCGAGGCTAGCAGTGTGTCTCACGCTTCTCTCTTGAGATCTCTTGTCTCTCGAATCGTTGAATGAAGTTAGTTCTTCATTCCAAATCGATCGAGACGACTGATCTAACTGAGATCGTTCGTAAACCTTGCTTGCTTCGCCAAGAAGATTGGATTCACAAAGCATCGCTGCCGCAACCTCATGTCACCGCTGATCTTGTCAAGATCCTCTCCAAGAGAGTACTTCGGTCGTGGACTCTTCGTCTCTTTCAAGAAAGCATCAACGAACGAAGAGCGACATCGGATTCTCAACAAGTTTGTTTGTATTTCTTGTACATTCAATTTTTGTTTTGTTGTAAAGGAATTTTTATTCCTACTTGTAAGGTTTGGGTGCAACCCGTGGTGGAGGAGTAGTGACTCTTTCGGTTGGAAGGGTTCCTTCCGTAGTGTGAGGATTGGATTTCAATCTGGTTGGTGAAGTGACCGAGTCATCCCTTGGTGGGAGATAGGTCGAAGGGGGAGAGTGAACGTACCCAAATCGGAGAACCACTATAATTGCTTGTGTGCTTTTCTGTGATGTGTTTATTTATTTGTGCAGGTAATTTAAATTCCGCAAAAGACTGCAATACACCTATTCCCCCTCCATAGGTGGATTTAGTTGACACTAGATACTTACATCTCCTTTATGTTTGGCATACGTTAGCTTTCCTTTTGCTTCTGCAGGTTTGAGCGAAGCTTGGTAAATTTTAGAACTTGGTGCAATTCTCTTACTTTAATGATAAGTATTATACTTACTCACAGTTTCTTTTGGTTTCTTTGGTTGAGGTTGTCAGCATTACTCTTGCAGGGTTTGGTAACCCTTTTTGTTCTTTCATTGATTACCATCTAATGTTCCTTTGCCACTTGCATTATTAATTCTTTACTGAGGTGTTCTTTCTTTGAATGCCTCAGGTTCAGGGCAGTAGCCGGTTTTGCGACTAAGTTGGCCTCATTGTCGTCGTGGTGTTGCTGAGGTTTCCTTCATTCTAATGAGGTAGTTTTTGTTGCTTTTGTTAGTACAGACATACATACTCTCCCGCAGGTTCGTGTCAGGTTGTTGATGTCCGCTGGTGGTTTTCTTTTGTGATACTAAGTATTGTGCTTAAACTGCTAATTTACCTATTTTGGAGGTTATTTTACTTGCTCTCTGGGAATGTTTTATGCTAGGTTGCATGTTAGATATTTTAACTTATAAAACTCCTACCTCTATTACTTCATACATGACATATTTCTAAAACTAAAATACTATCTTCTAAACTAACATAAAGACTATCTTCATACTATACTAAATTTAGAGTCTTGCATACCATGAGTTGTCTTTCGGGGACGTTTACGCTCATGTAGGATGCCAAATCATCTTAACCTAAGTAATTTCCGCAGTGTATAAATATATTTTTCTCGTAGACTAGTTGATCCACTGTGCTGAGGAATACGGCCATCTAACTTAACTGGATTTCATTCATAATAACTTATGATTTTTGTATAACTTGTTTAGGTTGGTGCCTTGCCTGAGCTTCTACAGTTATCCCCTACATCGTGTGGCATCACGGCAGGTATTTTTTCTTACTCTGATGTAATTTTATTACTGAGAAAATGCGGGTTGTGACAGTTGCAGCCCGTGGTAGCTAAGCCGGCCCTCGAAGGCCAAAGCAAAGTGTGTTTACTTTTACTATTTCATGTATGGCCGGCTTGCGTGCCAAAGTATGAAAAACCCTTCTATTCAAGGAAACCTTTGTAAGGCCTTAAGAACATAACTATTGTGTATTTATCTTATCGTTTCGGTTTGGTTTAATGGACACATTCATATTGTTGGGTTCTTAATTCAATTCAATTGATCTTCCCCTAGAATACACTCTGAGTTAGGATGCATTTATGGATTATGGTCTCAATACGTAACTCCACTGACTGTCTGTGGAATATGACATAGGGCCCCGGTCGGACCTTCTATTATATTCTACGTGATGTATGGGGGTGTTACACACTATCTATTGCAGAGTACATATATCGAGTTAATGAGCTTATTGTGATGAGTGATCTACAAGAAGAGACTAGTGTCGCTGCTTCCCGATTTCGTTCTGCATTGAGATCAGCGTTACGGAGGGAGCTTATTCCCCACTGGATAGAGACGGTATAACAAGTTTATTAGATGGAATTTGAGTATGCACAGTACTTGAAACTTATTGGTGTCCAACAGGCTCCTTCCAAATAAGACAGGCCCACACTTAGGAGGCCACCTCCGGACACTACCACTACAATAGGTCCCTCTCGTGCTATCGTGGATATAAAGGGCAAGGCTATCACCACCGGACCTCTTGCGAGCGCCAGGTTGGGTAATGTTCAGTGTTATCATTGCTCTAACATAGGCCATATGCATGTCCAATGCCCCGCCAAAAATTTGTTAGTTGAGGAAAGCGAGCTCAGTACTGATTTTAAGGAGTCTGCTATTAAGGATATTGTTTTCACCGTCGAAGACAATTGGGAGAGCGATGTTAAGCACTCCATGGAGTTAGGTGTTATATGATGTCTCATGTACACCCCCGCATATTGATGAGAATTAGTGTCATACAACAATCCTCTATACTTACTTTTTTGGCACTGACGGTCCCTACAAGCTGCCAGTATCAGGAGTTGTGTGAATATTGTGGTCCAAAAGGCCTTAGAGCTGATGCAGGTAACTCCTGAGCCTCATCCCCATCCATATCAAATGATGTGGGTCAACAAGATGGCCATACATGTTAACCAGGGTTGCTTGGTTCTGATATCTCTCACCTCATTTGAGGATCGTGTCTGGTGTGGCATCATCCACATGAATGTCACCCATGTTTTATTAGAGAGGCCTTTGTTCTTCGATCATGATGCCACATACTTTGTTTGCTCAAACACGCATGTATTCTATGAAAAGGGTTGTAAGATTACATGACAACAACACCCAAGGATAAATTCAAGGGAAATACTACACCTTCCACTGGCACAAGTTCATCCAGGTCACTGAACATGTTGCGTCGCAGCGAGTGTACAAGAGAGAGCGTTGATACCGACATATTTGACGTAAAAACCGCCATCGTAGCTATTTATGGCCATACAAAGATTCGCGAGCCTAGCATCATGTATTTAGTGTTGGCCCTTTTTATACCAGAAATCACCCATGATATTTCATGAATCTATATTGGTACTCGTTGCATGTTCAACAAAACTTCATATGCTCCTCCTGACGACTCCACTGTTGAGCCACTTGTTGAGCCATCATTCATATGGAATGTACATATTATGGGTAAGGCGGATGAGTCTTATGGTGCATTTGATGACTCGTTTATTCTATATTGTATTATTCACACTTATGGAGACACCCAGTATACTATATTGAAATGGCTTATCATTGATATCTCTGGTGTTTAGTTGAGTGATCATCGTGCATGTGATGAATTTTTTATACCCCTCCTTACAAGCCTCTCAATCTTAAACCCCCTTCAGAGTTTCTTATAGTACACAAAACTACTGGTGATGATGCATAATTTGACCTAAATTATTAATATAAAAATCTAAATAATCTAATATAAATATATTTATAATGTTAATTTTATTCGCTAAATCGTATCTTTTTATAATTCTATCCTAACCATGTCTATTTTACTATATTTTCTGCACGCAGCGAACTTTGGGGCCACTTTTGGGCATTTTTCGGCCAGAATCAGATCTTGGGCTGAACACGAAAGTTGTAGCCCTCAGAAATACCTTTCCAACGCATGGTTACATGCCTTCATCGGATTTATGTAGCTTCAGGAATCCTCCGTCGAAGTTGCTGTCCAACAGGTTTCCTGCCTGAATGATTCTCGTCTTTGAGCAAGAACCAAGGATCTCGGGACAAATTGCATTATTAATTATAAGAGAACACGCCTTCAGTTTTGGCATTCCAAACTAAATGTTGAGTGCAGTCATGCCACGGTGTTGTTGAACTATATTCAAGAATGGAATGAAGCCACAATGGTCCGATGAGATTTTTTTCTCCTAAGTATGAAAGAGGCTAGCCACCTTTGACTAAATATTCAGCATGTGTTCTTAAAGGAAGCTTCTTGGAAAGAGAGAAAGTTAGCCAATTTTTATAATGCTTTTCATGACAAGTATGAAAGAGGCTAGCCATCTTTGACTATATATCCAACATGTGCATTTTGACCAAGGGAAGCTTCATCCTCATGCCAACTTCCAACTCTATCCCCTTGGTTTTGGCCCTATAAATAAGCATGATGGAAGGGGGGAAAGGATCATCATTCCTCCTTCATTTGAGCCTTCTAGAGAGCAATTGAGAGTTTATTTTTAGAGTATTTTAGATTAATATTTACATGCTTTAATTTTCTTGCAATCTCTTTTATCGCACTTGTAATCTTATTGTAAACTCTCCTTGTAATGTCTTTATGTCCTTTTTGTAATTTCCTTTCAATAAGAATAATATAGTTTGTTATTCCTTTTATCTCTCTCTCTTTCTTATTTTGCATATTCTTAACATGATTTTCATTTCCTACACAATTATGAGTAACTAAATCCTCATAGTACTCGATCTTGATGATCTGAGGATGAGTTGATCAGTTATGATGCTCTAACTCTCTTTCTCTTTTTAGAATCTAGGCCTTCGATTTACTCTTGATTTATTTCAAATGAAACTATATTATCGATATATAGTCTCCATTCATGTTTTCATTCTTGGATAGTCGAGAGGCCGATAGCTTGAAGTGAGCGCTCAAGAGTAAAGAGAGTTGCACGCACCTCTCGAGAGAGAATGACGTAAATCTCCCGGATTGGAGTCAAATCCAATAGCAAGGTTCACTACTTAAAGCGAGTGTTAGGTATTCGGATACGGGACGAGAGTTCGGTCGGATCTTCCTAACCTCAGTTGAGCACTTCTTCGAGAGAAGCGTGTTCAAGCTTTGGGAACCCCCACGGTTAAGGTAACTTTATTTTATTAAGTTAAAGTTTGTGATTGCTTTCTTGATTAATTTTGACAAAGAAATTCAAGATCGAGTACTTCCTCTTAAATCATCGTTTATCCTTTTTTTTATTTGCAAGTAATTTTCTCTCTTCTCTAATTTAGTAAGCAAGCCCAAAAAGAACTTTTATTTGATAAGATAACAGTAACTCCTTGAAGTAGAAGTAATCAAACCACCCCGGGTAATACGACCTTGATATTGAACTTAATATCCTATACTATATGTGATAAGGTACACTTGCCTTCCTCGAATATAGAATCGGAGAACATCTCACAACCACACTTTCACCTTCTCTCTCCATAACTTTTTCTTCTCCACGCATAATCCCTTTCTCCACGTAATTTTTATATCAAGTTTTTGGCGCCGTTGCCGGGGACACTAGTTTTGATATTTTTAAAAGAGGATAGCTATTATTTTTATCTTCTTCTTTTTTCGCTCTCTTTATAGTTTTTCTCATTATCTCTCTCCCACTTCTCTTTCTTTTTAGTGTATGACCAGAGGAAGCTCTTCGAATATTCCTTTTGATTCTGAGATAGAGCGCATCGTTTTGCATCGCCTCCGTTCTCGTGTTCAGGAATCGCATTTATGCATCGAAGAGTCGATCGGAGACACTGCCACAGAAATTATGGATCTTAATCCGCCCAACCAAGATGAGGCCAAACAAAGGACCATTTCCTATTATGCGCGGCCAAATCTTGAGGGTACACAATCAAGTATTGTCCGCCCTGCAGTGGCGAACAATAACTTTGAGATCAAATCCAGCATTATACAAATGGTGCAGCAGTCGGTAACCTTCGATGGTCTCCCGGACGAGGATCCAAATTGCCACATTTCAAATTTTCTCGAGATTTGCGATACTTTCAAAATCAATGGTGTCACGGATGACGCCATTCATTTACGTCTTTTTCCATTTTCTTTACGGTCAAAGGTCAAGAAGTGGATGGGCTCTCTCCCTAGAGGATCCATCACTACATGGGCCGAGATGGCAGAAAAATTTCTTACAAAGTACTTTCCTCTTGCAAAAACCGCAAAACTACGCACTGATATCGCATCATATATGCAAATAGACTCGAAGACTCTCTACGACACGTGGGAGCGCTTTAAGGAACTATTGCGTAGATGCCCACACCACGCACTTCCCACTTGGCAACAAGTGCAAATCTTCTATAATGGCTTGAATTTCCAAACAAGACAAATGATCGACGCAGCCGCTGGGGGGACGTTGAATAACAAAACCCCGGAGGCCGCACAAGAGCTTGTTGAGGAAATGGCCATGAATGTATACCAATGGAATGCACCCCGAGCACGACCAGTTAAGCCAACGGGAGTTTTTGAAATTGATGCATTTACGAATTTAGCCCTCCAAGTTGAGCGCCTAACTAAGCAAGTGGCAGATGTTGGGATTTGTCTCCACAATACCTCAGATTTTTAGGAAGTCAGACCTTGAACTAAGATGAATTAAGGTGTATTTGATATTGTGCTTAAGTTGTATGTGTGCAGGTTTTATTGCCAAGTGTAGACCAATGTCAGTCTATAATGGGTCACCAAACACAGGACCATATAATGTAATCCCTCATTGTGTGATCCAAAGTGTTGGCCCATGTATAGCCTCTCTATTGGGATACACTTCCTACATGCACTTAGATTAGTGGACTGAAGTATTGAAGTTTATAGTTTTTCAGAAGAATTTTTCTAAGTCCACAAACTCGAGTAGCCTCCTTCATATACTCGAGTAAGTGACTTAGTACTCGAGTTAATCCTTAGACATACTCGAGAAGACTCTGTATACTCATGTAGGTAAGGTTACTCGAGTAAGATAGTTAGTCACTCGAGTAGATCATATTTTATACTCGAGTAGATCCTTCTGTCCTTAAATCAGAAATTTTCCTCAAGTCCACAAACTCGAGTACCTTGTTTGTTCACTCGAGTAAGTGAGTCTGTACTCGAGTAAGTTGGATTACATACTCGAGTAGACTGTATTGTACTCGAGTAGGTGATAACTTGTACTCGAGTAGTTGGTTAGTTACTCGAGTAAGTGTTCTGATTGATACTCGAGTAGATCTGCACTTTTCATCTCAGAAAGTTTCTAAGTCTACCTACTCGAGTAGTTCCCTATATACTCGAGTAAGTGACTCTGTACTCGAGTAGTAGTTTTTCATACTCGAGTAGCTTAGTGATTACCCGAGTAATCTTCCCCAGATACTCGAGTAGTTCACTTTCCCCTCACTCGAGTATCTCCAACTCTTCTACTCGAGTAGTTCTTCCTATTTTATCTGAGAAATTTTCTCTAAGTGTTTTTACTCGAGTATATACTCTCATACTCGAGTAGTTCTAAAATCACTCGAGTGTTGATCTCTGAATCACTCGAGTAGCTTCTCTTCTTATACTCAAGTATGCTCCTCCTATCCACTCGAGTATATAACATCTTATACTCGAGTAGGTCTCTTCTCTGTCTCGAGTACATCTGTTCAATTATTCCTGAAATTCTCCAAGTACAATTTCACTGTGTATTTCGAATTAATCATTTATGATTGGTCCACGTGTCATCTCTAATTAAATTTCTGACCGTTGGAGTCCACCTATAAATAGGTCCTTTCAGATTTGACTAATAACAAGTTTTCAGAGATTATTATTTTTAAGAAAGAGAAAAGTTCCCGTGAACCCTAGTTTCTCACGCCGCCGCCATTACCGTTCACGGAAGAAGGTCTGGATCGACGATCTCCGATCGCTGCTCTCAACTTTGTTTCTCCAGCGATCCAGACAAAAGATAATCACTCGATCTCGCCGAGCCTCAAAGATCTCTGATCTATTTTCTCGATCGAGGTGATTCCATTTTTCAGATCTGTGGATCTCTCTCAAGTCATCTTCAACATATTCTGATCAAGCCAAAGTTCTTAAGGAAGAAGACTATCAAAGATCCAGATCTGTGCAATATATTGTTTGTATTTTCTTTTCAAACAAATTTCTTTGTAGGAGTTTTTCTCCGAGTTTTTGTAGGAAGGCTTTATCTTCCAAGTGTAGATCCGATTTGGATCGAGTTTTGTAGGAACGTGGTTCCGAGGTATAGGATTGTTTTCAATCCGAGATAGTGGAGTAGCCGAGTCTAGTGGTTTGCTAGATCGGTGAGGAAAGTGGACGTACCCAAGATTGGGGAACCACTATAAATCTCTTGTCGTCTGTGTGATTGCTTGATCTTTGTTGTGTTAAGTTTTATTCCGCATTTGACACGCACTTCACCTATTCACCCCCCTCTAGGTGATTTAGGTAGACAACTTAGTTTTCACAATTGGTATTAGAGGCAGGTTGATCGTTAAAAGGTTAACACCTTGATCTAATCCTTACCAAGTTGTCTCAAGAGAAATTTCAAGCATGAGTAAGACCAAGGATTTTGCTAAGCTCCCTATCTGCAACAAGAACATTTTTCCTATGTGGAAGGAAAGAGTTAAATTCTTTATGGAAGCAGTAGATCCTCGGATCTTCATGATTGTTGAAGAAGGTCCCCACATTCCTATGACCACCTCCTCCATAGATTCATCTAAGAAAGTTCCAAAGAAATTGATGGATCTGGATAAGGACGAGATTGCACTAGTCTCTTTGGACAAGAAAGCAAAAAATATTATCGCAAGTGCAGTCGATGACTCAATGCTGCAGAATCTGATTCATTGCCAATCTGCCAAGGAGATGTGGCAATCCCTAGTGACTCTAATGGAAGGTACAGAAGAAGTGAGGGATGATCGAAGGTCCCTACTGAACCAGAAATATGAAGCCTTCAGGCAGGGTCATAAGGAAGCCATAGCTGACACTTTTGAGAACTTCTTCAAGATAGTAAATGGCCTCAGAGTTTATGGACGTGTCTTCACCAATAGGGAACTCAATGATAAATTCTTAAGATCCCTAACCAAGGAATGGGACAATAAGGTATGTGTCATTCGGGAGTTTGGAAGGTTAGCTGAGACAGACCCGCAGAATCTATTCCGAAAGCTTATGTCTTACGAGCTGCAAATCAACTCAAGAAAAGCTGAAGAAGAGATAAGCAGGTCCGCATCCAAGGAGAAGTCTGTCGCTCTAAAGGCAGATAGCTCAAGGAAGACAAAGGTTAGCCCTCCTGCCCCAGTTCCTGAAGCTGATGAAGAAGAATCATCTGATCCAAGCTCATCTGGCTCAGAACTATCTGAAGGAGAGTTCTCATTGCTCTCCCGGCAATTCAAGAAATTCTTAAATAAGAAGAGGCAATGGAGAGGCAAAAATGCCTCATTCAGAAGATCACGACGTGACGGTGATCAACGAAAGAAAGGCTCAAGTAGCCATGACAGGTATAACCCTAAATAGAACAAACAGATTTCGACTGACATCATTTGTTATTGTTGCAATAAGCCAGGTCACGTCATCGCGGACTGCCCTGACAAGAAGAAAGAGGGCGGCAGACGAGAGGAAAAGAAATCCTCATACCACAAGAAGAGGACAGAGAAGAGTCTAGTAGCCAAGAAGAGCAAAACTCTCAGCGACTCCGACTAATCTGAGTTGAGTGAAGAAGAGGAAGCCTATTTTGGGCTCATGGCTCACTCAGATGATGAACAAGTTCCCCAGTTCACTGGAGAGGTAAAATCTCACACCCCTCTCTCTGATTCTGATGATGATAATGAGCAAGAGGGCTATTCCTCTGAAGATGAATCTGAACTCATGGCCCAGTACAAAGAGTTGCTCATGACCTACGAAAAATGTCGTAGAGTAGTGAAAACTCAAGCCAAAGAGATAAAATCTCTACAGGCTAGTGAGAGCAGCTTGAGAGAAGAAGTCGCTAAGACTAACTCTCTTCAAGAGAACTTCAATAGTGCTATGGATGAATACAATCAAGCTCTCAAGCACCTCGACCTTAAAGAGGAAATCATCAAAGAATTGGAACAACGACTTGAGGCTGAGAAGAAACTTGTTGAGAGTTTCTCAAAGCCTAAGACAGTTCTTCCACTCGTTGTTGAATTCTCGGCTAAGGCCAAGGGTGCTGGTTTAGGCCACATTGGTTCTTCTAGTAAATCCTCTAGGAGAAACAAGGCCAAGAGAAAGAATAAGGCTGCCCAGAAGGCTCTAGCTGAAGAAAAGGGAAAGCTCCCTTGGAACCTGTTCTGTTCAAGAAAGTCATCTTTCCTACGAACGAACTCGACTATGAGTCTACCTATGGACACTTTTCTAGGCCGATCCCTGAGAAGCCTAAATCAAGATACCAAGGTTGGACTCGTCCTCGTAACTTTGGCGAGAGTGTCTTCAAAGCGCCTTATGAAGAGATTCAACTTCAAAGCTATGGACTTTATGCTCATGGTCATAACATCAAGAAGACACCCAAGGTAAAACCTATTGTGGAAAAGCCTATGAAGGAGAAGACTTCATGCAGCTGTCTTCATCATGAAGCCTCCTCCTCCAAAAGTAAGGTTCCTGCTAAACCTTCATTTCAGAAAATCAAATAGGAATACACTAGGCAAAGATACAACAGGTTCGACTGTTGGTGTTGTTGCAGAATTGGTCACTTTGCCATCGATTGTTGGTTCAATCCTAGTAATGCTGCAACCCCTCAAGTTAGCAATGTGAGAATGACCACTCATGAGGCTAATACTCGTAGAGGGAGTTTTCTAACTCGAGACCAAGGACCCAAACGTGTTTGGGTTCCTAAGGCTAAGTGATTGTAATGGCAGGTATGTCCAAAGGCCACCAAAATGCCAATCTGGTATTTGGACAGCGGATGTTCTCGGCATATGACCGGGACAAGAAGCCTACTCCAGAATTTCACCTCAGTCTGCAACGGACCAAAGGTCATCTTTAGAGGTTCAGATCGAAGGATAACTAAAGGCTATGGTATGATTTCTAACGGTAGCGTTTCTTTTTCGGATATAGCCTATGTTGAAGGATTGGAACACAATCTCATCAGCATAAGCCAACTATGCGATAAAGGATATGTAGTTGAATTTCATGCTGACAAGTGTTTGATAAAATCGGTTAATAACCGGGAAACTATTTTATCAGGCACTCGAAGCAGAAATATTTTCTGTTTAAATTTCATTTGTATTGACACTTCTACACCAGTATGTCTTTTAGCAAAAAGTAGTGCATCTCTTGCTGACCAATGGCACAAGAGACTAGCACATATTAATTTCAAAACTATTAATATATTATTCTCTCAAAACTTAGTACGTGATGCCCCCAATGTCAAGTGCGTTACGGACAGCCCTTGTCATGCCTGTATCAAAGGCAAGCAAACAAGGAGTTCATTTAAAAGCATAATAGGCAAGGATTCCAATAGAAGCTTACAACTTCTCCATATGGACTTGTTTGGTCCACTGCAAGTCAGAAGTTTGGGAGGTAAGGAATATACGTTGGTTATTATGGATGATTACTCGCGCTTTGCGTGGGTGTTCTTTCTGAAACACAAGTCAGATACCTTCAGCATTTTCACAAATTTTGTTAGGCAAATCCAGAATGAATACAACTGTTTCGTAGTCAAAATCAGGAGTGACAATGGAACGGAATTCAAATCTGGAGCCATGACAGAATTCTGCGAAAGTCAAGGTATCTTTCATGAGTTTTCCTCTCCTCGCACTCCACAACAAAATGGAGTAGCTGAGAGAAGGAACAGAACACTCATAGAGGCTTGCCGGACCATGTTGAGTGATGCCTCACTTCCAGAGTACTTCTGGGCTGAAGCCGTCAACACCGCTTGTCACGTGCAAAATCGAGCTCTCATCAACAAGAACCATGATAAGACTCCTTACGAACTTTTGAAAGGCAGGAAACCAACCATTTCGTATTTTAGAATCTTTGGCTGCAAGTGCTTCGTACTTAACAACGGTAAGTATCACACTACCAAGTTTAGCGAGAAAAGCTTTGAAGGTATTTTTGTAGGTTATAGTAGCCATAGTAAGGCATATAGAGTATGCAATAGAAAAACTCTTGTAATAGAAGAGTCGATACATCTTGTATTTGATGAGACGAGTCTGCTGCACAGCAACTCGTCTAGTGTGCCTAGTGTAGATGCAGGTACAAAGTTGAAGGAACTTAGCTTGGATGAAACTACTAAAGATAAAGACGAGACGTTCATCAAGATCACCTCTACAACCCCTATTGGAGAGATAGATGATCAAGATGAAGAACATATCCCAGCTGAAGATGCAACTCCAGTGGCTGAAGAGATCCCAGATGCAAGGACTTTAGAGCTCAGACATTTGAAGGATCATCCCATTGATCAAATCATAGGAGACCCTCGGGATGGCGTCAAAACTCGTCGAGGTACAACTAACGAGAATTTATACTTAAGTTTTCTTTCACAGGTTGAACCAAAGAAGTTTGAGGAAGCCAACTCCGACGCATCCTGGATCCTAGCCATGGAAGAAGAACTAAATCAGTTCAAACAATGCAAAGTTTGGACACTTGTTCCTAGACCCAAGGGTAAGAACGTCATTGGTACAAAATGGGTCTACCAGAACAAGATGGACAAAGATGGAACCATCATAAAGAATAAAGCCAGACTTGTCGCAAAGGGATATCGTCAAGAAGAAGGAATTGACTTCGACCAGACTTATGCTCCAGTGGCAAGACTGGAGGCAATCAGGTTATTTCTTGCCTACGCTGCACTTAAGGGCTTTACCGTCTATCAGATGGACGTTAAGTCCGCCTTCCTAAATGGTGACATAAAGAAAGAAGTGTATATAGAGCAACCACCAGGTTTCGTTGATTCAACTTATCCTAATTATGTTTACTTATTACAAAAAGCTTTATATGGTCTTAAACAAGCTCCTCGAGCTTGGTATGAGACGCTGTCCACCTTTCTTCTTGAGAACAAGTTCACTAGAGGAAAGATAGACAAGACATTATTTCTTAGGGAAATAAAAGGCAAGATTTTGCTAGTGCAAATCTATGTCGATGACATTATTTTTGGCTCTACAGATAACAACCTCTGCAAGAAGTTTTCTAAACTTATGCAAGGGAAGTTTGAAATGAGCAGTATGGGAGAGCTGAACTATTTCTTAGGGCTTCAAGTGAAACAATCTGAGGATGGAATCTTCATCTCACAGACAAAGTTCACCAAAGAGCTACTCAAGAAATTCGGAATGGAGAATGCAACCTCTATGAGGACTCCAATGGCCTCAGCTATGTCTCTAGACAAGGATGAGAAAGGGAAACCTTTTGATGAAACCAAGTACAGAAGCATAATTGGGTCCTTGCTCTACCTTACCGCAAGTAGACCAGACATAATGTTCTCAACATGTGTATGTGCTAGATTTCAGGTGAACTCTAAGGAATCTCATTACATTGCTGCAAAGCGAATCTTGAGATACCTCAAAGGTACACCAAATCTTGGCTTATGGTACCCAAGAAGTAATGATAGTGAACTAATTGGATTTTCAGATGCAGATTTTGCAGGAAGCAAAGACGACAGGAAAAGCACTTCCGGGACTTATCAATTCCTCGGAAGGAGACTTATTTCCTGGAGCAGTAAGAAACAGAACTGTGTTGCCATCTCAACAGCTGAATCAGAGTACATCTCTGCAGGCAGCTATTGTGCACAGCTTCTCTGGATCAAAAATCAGTTTGAAGACTACAACATGAAGTTCCAGAACATTCCTTTGTTTTGCGACTCATCCAGCACTATAGCAATCGCCAATAACCCAGTCTCCCACAGCCGGACCAAGCACATAGAGATTCGTTATCATTTCATCCGGGAGCATGTGGAAAATGGAGACATAGATCTACAATATGTCTCTACAGACAAGCAAGTTGCAGATATATTCACCAAGCCGCTGGACGAGTCCAAGTTCTCGTTTTTCAAAACAGAACTCGGGATGCTCAACAAAGAAGACTAGCGATGGACTCACAACTCAAGAATATATCAGTGATGTCGGCTGCTCAGAGTTAAAGACTTCAGTGGCAACATATATCTCCCAAGGAAAATTGTCCTTCAAAGTAAGATACCCGAGTATATCAAGACAGATACACGAGTAAACAGAAAATACTCGAGTAAAAAGTTTGACATACACGAGTAGTTAACCACATACTCGTGTATGAACTTGACCTACTCGAGTATGCTCCGTCTTATACTCGTGTATGAACTTGACCTGCTCGAGTATGCTCCGTCTTATACTCGTGTATGAACTTGACCTACTCGAGTATGCTCCGTCTCATACTCGTGTATGACAAATCTACTCGCGTATACGGACTTCACATTTTGGATTTCTCAATTTTTTTCTATTCACACCAAGCTATTTGCCGCCTCATTCAGGTATGAATTTATTCCTTTTAACCTAATTAGAATCATATATATATAGAAAAAATCAGGAAACCCCTTTCCACTTCTTATTCACTCGAGTAGCCGCCGTCTCTTCATCTTCCAGAAAACCGCAGAGCATCGTCGTCTTCGCCTCTCCCGTCCTCCAGAATCGCAGATGGCCCCCTCTTCTAAAATCGGCATAGGCTCAGAACTTGCCCCCGCGGGCATAGCCGATCTTTCAGATGATTTCCGAAATCTTCTGATTTTACTCGAGACCGCCGGACTATCGTTCGTTCTCCAGACGCCGTGCCAAGTTATTTTCCCAGCTGTTGAAGAGTTCTATCAAAATCTGAAGGTGAAACGAAATGGAAAGCTCCTGAAATCCAAGGTCAGAGGGATAAAAATCCGACTGGACAAAGACTCACTAGCTGCTCTGTTAAAACTACCAGTAGTAGAGGATGATGACGAAATGACTGCTGAAGACTCAGTAAGAACCAGTTTATTCTGTGGATGTAACCCTCAAGCCCATTCCTTTAACAGAGCTGATTTCAACTTAGAAGGAAAATTTCTAGTGGATGTAATTGCTAAGATACTGTTATGCAAAACTTATTCCATTCGAGACATTTCTATGGAAATGTTTGATATAATGCAAGCCATTATCTGCCGCAAAAGATTCCAGTTTGGACTGTTGATCCTAGATAAAATCAGAGAAAGCATTAAGCATCCTAGTTTTGCAAGAATTATTTCCCTCCTTCTTCATGAAATCAATCCTTCAGTCTTTAACTTATCCAAAGGGACTCCACTGCATCACATGAAAAAGGTTTCTATATCCTCCATCCAGCGATATGAAATTAAAATTCTGAACTCAGCCCAAGCATCCAAAGCTGTTGTCCCTTCAGTAAATTCCCAAGAAACAAGTATACCTGATGACAGGATTCCATCTCCTCCTCCACATCAAACTGCTGCTACCTCTGGTGCAACAGTTGAGGGGGAGCCTGCCTCATCTCATTCTCAGTACCCAGCTTCATCAGAACCTTCACAGCAAGCAGAAGTCAGGGACTCTCTCCCTCCAGTTTCTCCTCCTCCAGCAGATCCCCACTCAGAGATTCCAGATCCAGCAATCCTTCTATCTACAGCAGAAGATATCAATAAATTGATTGATGAGCTCAGCTCAGATGCACCCCTGTTTCAAAATGAATCAGTTGTACTAACTCCAGAGGCTCAGTCTCCTGCTCAGATTCCTGCTCAGTCTCATACTCAGATTCCTACTCAGTCTCCTGCAAGGACTCCAGCACAGTCTCCTGTCCAGTCTCCTGCTCAGTCCTCTGCTGCACAGGAAAGCCAGCCTGATGATATTCTTTTGTCTGATGATGAGGAAGTATCTCCAGAACAAGTGGAGGCTCCTCTGAGGACTTTGGACTTCTCTATTCCCTCCTTCATTAATACAGAAGAATCTGCTCAGATAGAATCTTTCAAAAGAGCTGAAAGCTCAGTGGAAATTACTAAAATCCCTCCATGGGTTGTTCCTGCTCCTTCAGTCCCTCTCCCCACTTCAACTCCTTCTACTTCTTCAGATATGGTAAGCAAGATTGAACAGCTACTCAGTGAACAAAGAAAGTACTTTGATAACTCTATAGCCTCAGTAAATAACAAAGTCTCTACTCTTGAAAAGGAGATGAGTAGAGGCTTTGCTGAAATTCAAGCCAATACTAATGAGCTCAAGAGATTGTTTCAATTGGGTGGAAAAGCTCTAGATCACACTATTACAAGCATAGGTGAATTAAGGAATCAAGCTGAAACTGTTGCTCATAATCAGATAATATTGGACAAGAATGTTGAAGCAAATGTGGTGAAAGTATGTGAAGAGGTTGGCACTTTCAGAGATGAAGAAATTGCCCAGCTAGCTGTAGATATCAGCAAGGGGGAGAAAGTTGTCAAAGAACAAGTTGAAAAAGTAGTTGAAAAGCTGTCTGAACAAGCTCAAACAACTGTGAATGATCTAGTCAAGAATATGAAAGCAGATATTCTATCTCAACTCCAATCTGTCAAGTTCTACATTTATGATACAGCTGTATGGGTAAATAATCAGAACTTCCCAAATTCTCAACTCAACCCTACCATCATTCCCAAGTTCTTAGACCCTCTTGAAGAACATCCTCCAGCAGATGCTCCAGCTCAGGCAAACATTCCAGGAGATGTGCCAGTCTTTTCACCCAGACCTGCTGGTGATGTGACTGAGCCTCCTCTCTTTTATACTGATATTTGGCAAGATGAACTTCCTCCTAGTTCTCAAGGTGTCCCAAAGAAGAAAAGGAAATATGGTGACGGATCTTCTGCCAGCCGTTCTGCACCTAGAAAAGAGCCTGCCCCAGCTTCTGAAGGTAGATCAGAAATTGTTCATTCTGAAGTTTGGAGTCCAACCTCTAAATCTCTGATCCTTGATACCCTGAAGCTAGTAACAGATCTTGGTGAGCACAGAGATCAGTATTACAGTTATTCAAAATGGAAAGCTTATGAAGCATCCCAGATCAAGATCAGACTTCATGACAGAAATTGGGGATACAACAACCCAGCTGCTCCTCCTAGGCCCAGAACATATTTTCCTAAACCTTTCAGTTACCTAGAGAGGCAAGAGCTGAAGAGAGAAAGAATGCACAAAGGAGCCCCCTCTTGAGTCAATGAGAATGTGGAAATGGACTTTTCAATATATTAAAAACATTTCTATATATATATATATATATTTGATTCTGATTATGGCTATCTTATTATTTATCCTGCTTCAGTTTATTTGTTTTTAAAGTATATGTGTGTTGTTCTTTTACTCTAAGTAATTCACCTTAGTGTAGAGGGTGCTGACATCTATAAATAGGGGGAGATTGTTGGGATTTGTCTCCACAATACCTCAAATTTGTAGGAAGTCAGACCTTGAACTAAGATGAATTAAGGTGTATTTGATATTGTGTTTAAGTTGTATGTGTGCAGGTTTTATTGCCAAGTGTAGACCAATGTCAGTCTATAATGGGTCACCAAACACAGGACCATATAATGTAATCCCTCATTGTGTGATCCAAAGTATTGGCCCATGTATAGCCTCTCTATTGGGATACACTTCCTACATGCACTTGGATTGGTGGACTGAAGTATTGAAGTTTATAGTTTTTCAGAAGAATTTTTCTAAGTCCACATACTCGAGTAGCCTCCTTCATATACTCGAGTAAGTGACTTAGTACTCGAGTTAATCCTTAGACATACTCGAGAAGACTCTGTATACTCATGTAGGTAAGCTTACTCGAGTAAGATAGTTAGTCACTCGAGTAGATCATATTTTATACTCGAGTAGATCCTTCTGTCCTTAAATCAGAAATTTTCCTCAAGTCCACATACTCGAGTACCTTGTTTGTTCACTCGAGTAAGTGAGTCTGTACTCGAGTAAGTTGGATTACATACTCGAGTAGACTGTATTGTACTCGAGTAGGTGATAACTTGTACTCGAGTAGTTGGTTAGTTACTCGAGTAAGTGTTCTGATTGATACTCGAGTAGATCTGCACTTTTCATCTCAGAAAGTTTCTAAGTCTACCTACTCGAGTAGTTCCCTATATACTCGAGTAAGTGACTCTGTACTCGAGTAGTTCCCTATATACTCGAGTAAGTGACTCTGTACTCGAGTAGTAGTTTTTCATACTCGAGTAGCTTAGTGATTACCCGAGTAATCTTCCCCAGATACTCGAGTAGTTCACTTTCCCCTCACTCAAGTATCTCCAACTCTTCTACTCGAGTAGTTCTTCCTATTTTATCTGAGAAATTTTCTCTAAGTGTTTTACTCGAGTATATACTCTCATACTCGAGTAGTTCTAAAATCACTCGAGTGTTGATCTCTGAATCACTCGAGTAGCTTCTCTTCTTATACTCGAGTATGCTCCTCCTATCCACTCGAGTATATAACATCTTATACTCGAGTAGGTCTCTTCTCTGTCTCGAGTATATCTGTTCAATTATTCCTGAAATTCTCCAAGTACAATTTCACTGTGTATTTCGAATTAATCATTTCTTATTGGTCCACGTGTCATCTCTAATTAAATTTCTGACCGTTGGAGTCCACCTATAAATAGGTCCTTTCAGATTTGACTAATAACAAGTTTTCAGAGATTATTATTTTTAAGAAAGAGAAAAATTCCCGTGAACCCTAGTTTCTCACGCCGCCGCCATTGGCGTTCACGGAAGAAGGTCTGGATCGACGATCTCCGATCGCTGCTCTCAACTTTGTTTCTCCAGCGATCCAGACGAAAGATAATCACTCGATCTCGCCGAGCCTCAAAGATCTCTGATCTATTTTCTCGATCGAGGTGATTCTGTTTTTCAGATCTGTGGATCTCTCTCTCAAGTCATCTTCAACATATTCTGATCAAGCCAAAGTTCTTAAGGAAGAAGACTATCAAAGATCCAGATCTGTGCAATATATTGTTTGTATTTTCTTTTCAAACAAATTTCTTTGTAGGAGTTTTTCTCCGAGTTTTTGTAGGAAGGCTTTATCTTCCGAGTGTAGATCCGATTTGGATCGAGTTTTGTAGGAACGTGGTTCCGAGGTGTAGGATTGTTTTCAATCCGAGATAGTGGAGTAGCCGAGTCTAGTGGTTTGCTAGATCGGTGAGGAAAGTGGACGTACCCAAGATTGGGGAACCACTATAAATCTCTTGTCGTCTGTGTGATTGCTTGATCTTTGCTGTGTTAATTTTTATTCCGCATTTGACACGCACTTCACCTATTCACCCCCCTCTAAGTGATTTAGGTAGACAACTTAGTTTTCACAGTAGAGATGACTGCTTCCTCCGCCACTCCTCCTTGGGCTAATAATAATAATGTTATTTTTGAAGAACATGTTGACTTCTTGGGAAACGCGCCTCCGCCTTCTTATAACCCGAATAACGCACCGTATAACAACACCTATAATGCGGGTTATAGGAACCATCCAAACTTCTCATGGAGCAACCAAGGGAATGCTCAGCGCCCTCCAAATCTAAATCCTGCTTATAATCCAGCTCCCCCCTCCCCCTTAATTTAAATCCACCCGGTTTTCCACTACAACAGTCGAAGCCCTCTTCGCTTGAAGAAGTCTTCGCCAAGTACGTTGCCATAAATGAATCTAATCTCAGGAACATTACCGGGTCTATTAAAAGCTTAGAAAATCAGGTGGGCCAATTAGCGAAGATGTTCTCCGAGCGACAATAAGGAACTCTGTCAGGAAACACCGAACAAAACCCAAGGGAAAGCGCGAATGCAATCACACTCCACAGCGGAAAGGAGGTAGCTATAAAAAATGACGAACCCATGGTACCTTCTTATACTCCTCCCCCTCCTATTTTAGCTTCGAATTTACCGACTACGTTCATGTCGCGCGCCTCTAATTCAAATATTCCTTATCCTGCTAAGTTAAAAAATGAGCGTGCCGAGGAGAGTTATAAAAAGTTCTTAGAAATTTTAAAACAAATTCATATTAATGTCCCTTTCTGCGAGGCTATCTCTAACATGCCAAAATATGCGAAATATCTCAAGGAGCTGCTCTCTAATAAGAAAAGGTTTGAGGATATTTCACATATTTCCCTTAACGCAGAATGCTCCGCGGTTGTACTTAACAAATTACCGCAAAAAGTGAATGACCCGGGAAGGTTTTCCATCCCATGTCTTTTTGGTAATTCGTTAGTAAAACACGCCTTAGATGATCTAGGAGCAAGCATAAACCTCATGCCATTCTCTCTATTTAAAAAATTAGGTCTAGGATCTCCAAAACCCACCAAAATGAGTATCCAGTTAGCTGATCGATCAGTTAAGTATCCAGTAGGGATAGTAGAGGATGTGCTCGTAAAAGTAGACAAATTCATATTTCCGGTGGATTTTGTTATCCTAGACATCGAAGAGGATGCCGAAGTACCCTTTATACTCGGCCTCCCCTTCCTTGCCACCTCCGGCGCTATTATTGACGTTAGTGATGGAAAGCTCCTCCTTTGGGTTGGAGACGATGAAATCACTTTTAGTATAAATCCCTCGATGTGTAATACCTTAGCTAATGATGATTCTTGCTTTTACCTAGAAGAATGCTTCGAAGGTGAATCTTCTACACTACCCGAGTCTATATCTTCATCGTATAATGAACCCATTATCATCGAGCGCTTCTGCTTAGAAGAAGTCTCTCGCCCCACACCACCTGAACCACTACACATCGAAACCCTAAAAATCAAAACCTCCTACGAGGAACCACCCACCTTAGAGTTGAAGCAACTTCCCCCTCATCTCAAATATCTCTTCTTAGAAAGAAACTCCAAACTTCCCGTTATCATCTCTGCCGATTTGAGTGACTCAGAAATTTCTGAGTTGGCTCTAGTGTTAAGAAATCATCGCCACGCAATTGCATGGCAGTTATCTGATATAAAGGGGATTAGCCCCTCCTTCTGTACCCATAAGATCTTCTTGGAAGAGAATTCCCACAATTTTGTCCAGCCCCAACGACGACTTAATCCTAATATGAAGGAAGTCGTGAAGGCTGAGGTAATCAAACTCCTAGATGCGAGAATCATCTATCCCATCTCTGATAGTACTTGGGTTAGCCCAGTACAAGTTGTGCCGAAGAAAGGCGGTGTAACGGTGGTCGCGAATGAAAACAATGAATTAATTCCAACCCGTACTGTTACGGGTTGGCGGATGTGCATCGACTATCAAAAACTTAATGATGTCACCCGAAAAGACCATTTTCCGTTACCGTTTATCGACCAAATCTTAGAACGCCTATCCGGTCACTCTTTCTATTGTCTTCTCAATGGTCTCTCAGGATATTTCCAAATTCCTATTTCACCCGAGGACCAAGAGAAGACCACCTTCACTTATCCTTTTGGTACCTTCGCGTATAGAAGGATGCCATTTGGGTTATGCAACGCGCCAGCTACATTTCAGAGATGTATGTTTGCAATTTTTAACGAGTTAGTATAAGAGGTGATGGAAGTCTTCATGGATGACTTCTCGGTCTTCGGTAATTCATTTAAAAACTGTTTAAAAAATCTTGAGTGTGTGCTTATTCGTTGTGAGGAGACCAATCTAGCCCTCAATTGGGAAAAATGTCATTTTATGGTCCGAGAGGGATTAGTCCTCGGCCATAAAATTTCGAGAAAAGGGATAGAGGTCGACCGGGCTAAGATCGAAGTAATTGAAAAATTTCCCCCACCAACGAACATTAAAGCGATTTGTAGTTTCTTAGGCCACGCAGGGTTCTATCGGCGCTTCATTCAAAATTTTTCCAAAATCACCAAGCCGTTAACCCGTCTTCTTGAAAAAGAATCTTCTTTCCTCTTTGACGATGAATGTCTTGTAGCATTTAATTTAATTAAATAAAAATTAGTAAAATCTCTGATCCTAGTCGCGCTAGATTGGTCGCTCCCATTTGAAATCATGTGTGACGCAAGTGATATTGCCGTCGGCGCTGTTTTAGGCCAACGGGTGGATAAATTCTTCCACCCAATTTATTATGCGAGCAAGACACACGTCCGCACAAGCCAACTACACCACTACTGAGAAGGAGCTTCTAGCGATCGTGTTTGCTTTCGATAAGTTTAGGTCTTACATCACTCTCTCAAAAGTTGTAGTCTTCACGGATCACTCCGCGCTTAGATATTTATTAAGTAAAGCGGACGCCATGCCCCGCCTTTTGCGATGGATCCTCCTCTTACAGGAGTTTGACTTGGAGATCCGGGACAAAAGGGGTGCCGAAAATTTGGCGGCCGACCATTTGTCGCGTTTAGAGAATCCGGCTAGTGAAGCATTAATAGAGTTTGATATTAATGATAAATTCCCCGATGAGCGCCTCCTCGCTCTAGAAAATCTTAAGAATTGTTCGGCACCCTGGTTCGCCGATTTGGCTAACTATTTAGTAGCCCGGGTCTTGCCAAAAGAATTCTCAAATCAGCAAAAGAAGAAATTCTTTTCTGACATAAAGAATTATTTTTGGGAAGACCCCTTTTATTTCGTGTTTGTGCGGACCAGGTTGTGCGACGTTGTGTTTCGAGTAAGGAAGGCCTATAGATTTTACGGCATTGCCACGAGGGACCTACAGGTGGTCATTATCAGGCGAACCGCACCGCAAGAAAGGTGCTAGAGGCGGGCTTTTATTGGCCCATGCTTTACAAAGATGCTCACACCCTGGTGAGTACTTGCGATAGCTGCCAGCAGGCCGGCAATATCTCACGTAGGGACGAGATGCCTCAAAATATTTTTCTAGAATGTGAAATCTTCGATCTTTAGGGCATCAACTTCGTTGGCCCCCTCCCTCCGTCTTATCAAAACAAATACATTCTCGTTGATGTCGACTATGTATCAAGGTGGGCGGAAGCGCAGGCGCTCCCCACCAATGATGCACGAGTCGTAGTTAATTTTTTTAAAAAAATTATTCTCTCGATTTGGCACGCCGCGCGCTATAGTTAGTGATAGGGGAACCCATTTCTGCAATAGCCAATTTGCCAAAATTTTGGCAAAATATGGTGTAACGCACAAACTCTCCGCCGCCTATCACCCCCAAACGAGCGGTCAAGTCGAGGTTGTCAATCGAGAATTGAAGCGTATTTTAGAAAAAACTGTTTCTATAAATAGGAAGGATTGGGCGTTAAAACTAGATGATGCTCTATGGGCCTATCGAACGGCATATAAGACAGCCATCGGCTGCACGCCATTTCGATTGGTTTATGGCAAGGCTTGCCACCTTCTGGTTGAGTTAGACCACCGTGCATTCTGGGCGCTTAAATTTTTGAATTTAGATTCTACCCTAGCTGCTGATCAACGTAAATTTCAGCTGAACGAGCTCGATGAGTGGCGCGCGAACGCATACGAGAGTAATAGGCTTTATAAAGAGCGAACAAAGTTTTATCACGACAAAAATATTAAATTTCCAAAAAAACTTTCGCCGGGCGATCTCGTCCTTCTTTATAACTCTCGCCTTCGCCTCTTTCAGGGAAAATTAAAATCGCGATGGACCGGCCCCTTTATTGTTAAAGAGGTTTGGCCATATGGGACGGTTCTTATTTCCCACCCAGAAAAAGGAGAATTTAAAGTAAATGGTCACCGCCTAAAATTATATTTGCCGGGAGACGATCTAAGGAAGAATGATTCGCATGACTTTTTGCCCTAACAATGATGCTCTCATTACCAATTGTTTTATTTATCTTTATTTTTTCGTTTTATTTTGGACAATGATGTTTGAACTTGGATAAACTATTTGAATTTTGTCTGTTATAATTTCAACATATTTTAAACTTCTTTTGGACAATTTCTTTTAAACAATATTTTTTGTTGCGTCGAGCTCAGACGACGTTTTAAACAAAGGGCGCTCTTGGGAGGCAACCCAAGTTATTTTTCTGTTTTCTTTCTTTTTGTTTTTTTTTTGTTTTTGTTGTTTTTTTTTACTTTTTCCCTGGGCGATTCCGACAAGCTGAAGTTTTGTGATCGCCTACTCCAACGTTGCTGATTCCACCAAAAGTTCAAGATGATATTTCATGAAGTTCCACAACGCAAGTATGGGGGAGCAATATCGCCCAGCCACTCGCAACTCACAAATTCGGGGAAGTACCTGTTTTAATTTATTTCATTTCAGTTTTATTGAAAAACTTCTCTCTCTCCTTCTCCTCCTTCCTTCATTTAGGACAATGTTTAATTTTAAGTATGAGGGAGTCTTCCTTTATTTTAGTCTTTTTCATATTTTAGAAAATCACAAAAATATTTTATCTTTTTTTTAAGCACAAAGCAAAAAAATCATAGAAATAATATTTAGTTCTAATTAGACTAATTATGGTAGAATCAACAGTACCCCTTACTTTATGTTTTGCTATTCTCAAAATATTCTATATAAACATAGCTAATTTTAATTTTTCCTATCTTTCTTCTTAATTATGTTGTACAAGTAAAGTATTGACCTATGTTGTGTTCTAATTCTGGGTAGCATGTTCATTTGAAAAGTTTTTTTCTAAAACTTGCACTTCTCTATGATTTTCATCTTTTATTCTTTTTACTCTCTTATAAATTATTCATCCTCTATTTTCCTTTTGGTTTTTAGAAAAATTTTAAAAGATAACTTTGGATTCGTGTAGTAGATGTGAATTATCCTAGACGCTTATTATTCTTGTACTCATGAAGATTTCATTAGTCTTTATTTACTATCCAGAACTTACCCTTTTTGAAATTTTTCAAACCTTGCTTTAGATGAATTTGGGAGCATGAAAATGATTTAGGCCTTTTTTTTTCATTTGAGCCTTCATGCCAACCTTTTAAATCAATCATTAGTTTGCCTCTGTTGAGCCTTTTTCCATGTTTTACTTGTTACATCCACTTTTTATCTCACCAAAACCAAATATTCCAACCTATTTAATCACACTAATCTTTAGAGTTTTATTTAAATTTCACAATTGTGATAGGTTTAATTTTGTGAGATATTGGGAGAAATTCAAATGAAAGACTATGCTCAAAAAAAAGAAATGAAAAAAAAATGTTTTGATTGGCCATTCAAAAGAAAATTTTTTTTTTCTTACGGCCTTTTGTTATAAAAAAAAGTGATAAAAAAATCTTTATACCTTGTTGCATGTGCTTCATGCCTTTTTGTTGTTGTTGTTTTTATAAAACTCATGTTTTGGTTTAGTGTGATTATTAGCCACCGATTTTATCTTTGAATTCCATTCCAAATCATATACCTAGGCCAAGATTCAGTCCTACAAAGTCCTTTTGATTCATGCTCTTAGGTTTGTTTTTAGTTAAGTAGAGAAAAAGAATAGATTAGCTAAGTTTTTGGATACGAATTTAGATTCTTGGTTTTAGATTGATATGATTATAATTTGTCTCTTAGGGTATAGTAACAACTCAATGCGCTACTCTTTTGTTACTTTGCTTTAATTCGTTTAAAGACTTTTAGGTCAAAATTTTTGATGATTAATTTTGGTTAGTAAAGTTTTTAAAAATGATCTTTCATAATTAAGTAAAAGCTTAAGATCTATTTTTCATTCTTCCCTACTTAGAATTTCGCAGTGTACTCGTGTGTAGCATGATTAATTTTTTTTGATTAGTTAATTTTATGTTAGCTAGTTTTTATTACTTTGCTTGAGGACAAGCAAGATAATAAGTATGGGGGAATTTGATGATGCATAATTTGACCTAAATTATTAATATAAAAATCTAAATAATCTAATATAAATATATTTATAATGTTAATTTTATTCGTTAAATCGTATCTTTTTATAATTCTATCCTAACCATGCCTATTTTACTATATTTTCTGCGCGTAGCGAACTTCAGGACCACTTTTGGCCATGTTTTGGCCAGAATCAGATCTTGGGCTGAACACGAAAGTTGTAGCCCTCAGAAATACCTTTCCAACGCATGGTTACACGCCTTCATCGGATTTATGTAGCTTCGGGAATCCTCCGTCGAAATTTCTGTCCAACAGGTTTCCTACATGAATGATTCTCGTCTTTGAGCAAGAACTAAGGATCTCGGGACAAATTGCATTATTAATTATAAGAGAACACGCCTTCAGTTTTGGCATTCCAAACTAAATGTCGAGTGCAGTCATGTCACGGTGTTGTTGAACTATATTCAAGAATGGAATGAAGCCACAATGGTCCGATGAGATTTTTTTCTCCTAAGTATGAAAGAGGCTAGCCACCTTTGACTAAATATTCAGCATGTATTCTTAAAGGAAGCTTCTTAAAAAGAGAGAAAGTTAGCCAATTTTTATAATGCTTTTCATGACAAGTATGAAAGAGGCTAGCCACCTTTGACTATATATCCAACATGTGCATTTTGACCAATGGAAGCTTCATGGAAGCTTCATCCTCATGCCAAATTCCAACTCTACTCCCTTGGTTTTGGCCCTATAAATATGCATGATGGAAGGAGGGAAAGGATCATCATTCCTCCTTTGTTTGAGCCTTCTAGAGAGCAATTGAGAGTTTATTTTTAGAGTATTTTAGATTAATATTTTCATGCTTTAATTTTCTTGCAATCTCTTTTATCGCACTTGTAATCTTGTTGTAAACTCTCAGTGTAATGTCTTTATGCCCTTTTTGTAATTTCCTTTCAATAAGAATAATATAGTTTGTTATTCCTTTCTCTCTCTCTCTTTCTTATTTTGCATATTCTTAACATAATTTTCATTTCCTACACAATTATGAGTAACTAAATCCTCATAGTACTCGATCTTGATGATCTGAGGATGAGTTGATCAGTTATGATGCTCTAACTCTCTTTCTCTTTTTAGAATCTAGGCCTTCGATTTACTCTTGATTTATTTCGAATGAAACTATATTATCGATATATAGTCTCCATTCATGTTTTCATTCTTAGATAGTCGAGAGGCCATTAGCTTGAAGTGAGCGCTCAAGAGTAAAGAGAGTTGCACGCACCTCTCGAGAGAGAATGACGTAAATCTCCCGGATTGGAGTCAAATCCAATAGCAAGGTTCACTACTTAAAGCGAGTGTTAGGTATTCGGATACGGGACGAGAGTTCGGTCGGATCTTCCTAACCTCAGTTGGGCACTTCTTCGAGAGAAGCGTGTTCAAGCTTTGGGAACCCCCACGGTCAAGGTATCTTTATTTTATTAAGTTAAAGTTTGTGATTGCTTTCTTGATTAATTTTGACAAAGAAATTCAAGATCGAGTACTTCCGCTTAAATCATCGTTTATCCTTTTTTATATTTGCAAGTAATTTTCTCTCTTCTCTAATTTAGTAAGCAAGCCCAAAAAGAACTTTTATTTGATAAGATAATAGTAACTCCTTGAAGTAAAAGTAATCAAACCGCCCCGGGTAATACGACCTTGATATTGAACTTAATATCCTATACTATATGTGATAAGGTACACTTACCTTCCTCGAATATAAAATCGGAGAACATCTCACAACCACACTTTCATCTTCTCTTTCCATAACTTTTTCTTCTCCACGCATAATCCCTTTCTCCACGTAATTTTTATATCAACTGGTTTAAAGAGTTGATCTAGTTAGGTTTCCATCTTTACATTTGTTGCATGATCACTATATTTATTGTATGACTCATCTGTGTTGCATGATTCATATTTGTTGTATGTTTTGCATTTGTTGCATGTTTTGCATTTGTTGCATGTTTTGCATTATTTACATGAAATACATGAATAAATCTGAAGAAAAATTCTAGCAATATTGAATTATATAAAGCACAGGCAGATGAACATAGGTTTGAGCAACATTTTCGTGTGGGAGACCAAGCCATGATCCGACTTCGCATGGAGAGGCTCTCAAAAGGAGCCGCTAAAAACTACAACCAAAACAAATTGGCCCTTTTATGGTTATAAAGAAAATTGGAAAAAATATCTATGAGTTCAACCTCCTTGCAAATATGAGTATTCATCATGTATTTAATTCGAAATATTTAACACATTACTTTGAGCCTCTCGAGCATAGGAATCCTTACCTTGAGCCACTTCCTGCACGTTCCCATTTATAGCATGACCCTTCTCCTGACCACCTTGGACAAACATCATATCCGCGGATTTCCCCCCACCTCCCATGATTCCACTGGTTCTTCTGGATCAAACCAGCACGAGAGGTGAAGGCTGAGCGCATTACTGGTATTGTGGCACACTAGTGCACCACCGCCACAGATGGTCTTTCGTGTCATTATTTGGTGCACTTGAGTGTACGCGCCATCTTTAATGATACTTGGATATCTGCGATGGAGCTTACTAGACTTGCCCCCGATCTTTGACGTCAGTATGATCATCTTCATTCATCAAAGATGAATGCTTTTCAGTCGGTTGGAGGGTTGATGGGGATCGACGCTGAACTATGAGTCACCATTTCACGGGGCCAACATTCATATATTCATGCAGCAAGTGTCGATCCAATCGGTGATCCGTGACCACGAACGCGTTTGGAGCGTCGTTTTGTTAACTATATGTATTTTGTTTTTTATTTGAACTTATATTTAGTGTTTTATGACACTGAGCTTCATAGTCAATCATAGTTGTTCATGTTCAGTGTCCAACCGACCCTCATTATAAATAGGGGTGGAAGCTCTAATTTTTAGGCATTGTTTGTCTGTGATAGATTGCAGGTCGGTAATCAATTGTGATGTGGTCCCGTGATATCCGGTGATACGAAGTCCCAGTTATTTTCCTGAAATTCTCCTTTTCTTTAGTTTCTAATTTGTTTTCTCGCAAACCCTCTTGTCTTCCCACGATCTATAGCCTTCCCACGATCTATAGCCTAATCGATAACTTCCCCCCTTTTCCTTTTCGCCCACATGAAAACACACGGCCCGATTCCCGTTCTCCTCCATTCAGCCGCTCAACTGCTGTCATCCCCACCACCATTCGCGAGTTCACCCCTCCCTCACTCATCTTGGCCGAACGAGCAAGCCATAGCCCCAACCCTTGTGTATCTACACCGCAAATCTTTCGACACTTTATTGAAGACGTCCACAATTCTTCACACCCACAATCAGCTAGGACTGGCCACTCGTCCGACTGGAGATCGAAACCACTCTCGTACCTGTTCCAGTTCCCTTCTCCTTTCTAAATTCAGCAACCCGTCACTCCCCTGCCAACATCGAGGTTAAGCCTAACCTCCTCTCCCACAACTTCAACTAGCCCTCCACCCCTCTTCTCCCCCTATCTGTTAATCTGTTCCACAGTCCTAACCTACCATCAATTGCATCCCACGTTATCAATCAATCGTCTCTCTTACAAGTCCCACCCTAGGTTACAACTTCTAGAGGCTAAGCTCCTCTTCACATATGTTTATTGCACTCGGCGCCGCCCATTCTTGAGCAGTCGCTCGTGTCTCTTTCACCACAGGATCTCCATACTTGTTCAAATGAGTCGAGCCTGAGTCAAGTTTTGCAAAATTTCAAAACTCGAGCTAATCATATCAAACTGGAGCTCAACCTGAAGTTTTGAGCTCGCGATCTCGAACTGCTCACGAGTTTTCTTAGCTCATGATCCTTATTTTCTTTATATTTAATTTTTTAAAAAAATTAGCAATAAAAAACTCACAAGCCAGCTCACGAATTCATGAACAACAATATATGAGCTCGAGATCGACTGTAATCGAGCTCCAGCTCCACAGGCTCGAGCTCAAGTGTTGCTTTTTTCGAGCCGACTTATCAAGCTTTCGAGCCGGCTAAACTCAACTTGGACCCCTAACACCTAGGCATCACTCTGACACTAGACATTAATCCCCTTCTGATATAGAAGAACTATGTACATCAAAGAGTTCGATACAGATGAAATGATTGCAGAGATAATACAAGAATTAATAAAATTGCTCCTCATCCTTTTACAATAAAGACTCCATCCATGAATCCTCAAGAAACATCATCAGAAATTTAACCAGCCATTCTAGCAATTTGACCCTTAAAATTTCTACAAATCTCAATTTCACTGTTCAGAGTAGAAGAGGAAGAAAGGACATCCGAGCCATCTGGAGAAGGTACACCAAAGAGGAGAAGGAAGTATTCAAGTAGATGAAGATTATTATGCTCCCATGTCCAAAAGTAGTACTGAGTTCTTTTTGTTTTTAGTGGCGAATCAAGCAATTCTGAGAAAGATGCCAACAAAGCAGAATTAGCTAAAAATAAGGAAATAATATAATTCAATAGAGTTGAATTAGAAGTTAAGACTGAAAAAATTGTAGTAAATAAACACAAATTTATTGTGACTGAAAACAGAGAAGGGTATTATTGAAAAAATTAAATCCATACAGCTTGAAAAAGAAATTGTAGATCAGAGATGGATGCTCCCATTTCCAAAAGCTCAGTTAACTACTATTCATAACAGAGGACCTGGATGTAAATAAATGAATGAATATGTTAGATATACACACCAATATACCTCCACAATTTGCACTGCACAACAGTGCAATTTTAATTTTGCAATGTAGTGCAGTGTAGATTTCACAGCACACAAAATGCACTACAGTGCAATTTGCACTTGCAGTTCAACATGAAAGTAACACTGAAGAACGCCCATCCACACGACTACGACAATAAATCCAATTGGCATAGAATGTCCAATCACATGCCACAAAGGATCACACTGTTCACACCCGCCCATCACATGTGAACCCATGCTTCACTCTCATATTCATGCTGCCACCACAACTCAAATTTTGATCACTATCTTCGATCGGCCAGAGAAGACCGACCCGTGCGGGGGGTGGCGTGATCATGGCTGATGTCGTGTTCGAAAGGAAATGATGTGTGGTTCAACAGTTGCTGGCGTGAAGGGACGGAGAATAGGATGAGAATCGTGCAATGCAGGTTGAACGGGAGCGGTTATCTCCTTAAACACAGTACAATTATACCCACATAGTATTCTTTATATTTTCTATGAAGGCATCTTTGTTTATATATCTATTCATGTTTTTATTCTCCCCTCTCATTTTTATTTTACTTCACTTGCAGTAGACTCATTTCTATTCATTGATACATATATATTTGCAAATTACTGAAACAGATTCAGCTATCAATTTACTCTTGGCTTCTACAACTGGAAGCAATGATTCGACACCTGAAAGATTTTATGCTTTCAAACAAGCACTACATAGTTTTTGCAATTTGAAATTTTGAATATTTGAATTTATTATTATGTATCTATCCTTCATCTTGAAGGAGTGTTAAAGCATAAGAAGTTTTAGTTGTACATTTAACTTTGCATAAAACCCTGATGGAATGTAAATAAAAATCCATCAGTATTTATATTTTTGGTTTCTCGATCACTTGAACTTACTAACTATTAAATGTATTGGATGCGGGCGCAACCCACTTGTTTGCGGGCGAAGCCTGTAGGGGAGCATCGAGTACGAGATCCCCTGCAACCAAAGCGAAACTCTCAATCTCCCTGCAACCAAAGTGAAGCCTTGCTTCGCGGCATCGCCTGCCCTCACTAGTCACTACATAATCCTGTCGTCGAATGTTGTCGCTCGCCAAATGTTGTCGCTCGCCAAATGTTGTCCCCCGCCGAATATTGTCTCCCATCGAATATTGCCGCCTGTCGAATGTGCATGTGCGCAGCCCGCAGGGGAGCATCGAGCATGGGCGTAGCCCGTGCGAAGATGTTAGTGGGTGTGTAAGTATATATATCAAATCAATTTTATTGGCAATAGATATAAGATGGAAAATACAGCCACGTCATTCAAACTGACGCAGGACGACCTGATATGAAAATGTTGGTGTGCCGACAAGCTAATGTAATCCTACATGAGTGTGTGAAATGATTGTGCTGACACACTAACACATTCCTAAGTGAACGTGTGGAATGACTGTGATCAAACCCAATGTAAACGATGCGTGCATATAATCAATTAATCAGGAAATAAAATAACAGCAATTATAATTATATAACTTGGTAAATGTACACGATGTGAACTTTGTTAATTTTCCTCAAGCACGTCTTTGCAAATGACATCCTCAACTATAATGCCCACGATTGAATTTATAGGATCACACGAAATGAAACAAAATTTCCAACAAAAATCAATACATCCCAAAACAAATATAAGATATCCAACATTTAACGAGGAATTAAACAGAGTACAATTATACTCACATAGCATTAGAGATCCGACGTTAAACAAGTGAAGGCGGACGATTGTTGCCGGCGGATATTCTGCGGGTGGAGACAAGACTGTTGGACTGATGTAGAAAGTGAGGCTTGCTAAATAATGGTAGGCTTCCTGAAGAGAGGATATGGTTAAGTGGTGGGAGTAGTACAAGACAAAACTGTGTTGTAGAAGAGGAAATCGGAAGTGACTTTACCAGGGAAATAGAAATGTGGCAGGGAACATGGAGCGGAAAAAGCTTGTGACTTGCGGATGGAAGAAGTGACGGCCTGTGTCGATCGTAGCATGAGTAGAATGGAAGATATCGGTGAGTATGAAAGTCCACCTAGTGTCAACTATTTTCACCTATGGGGGGGGATAGGTGTCTTTGCAGCGTATTTGCGGAATTAAGATTTTACCTGCACAAGAAAACAGAACAACCAAGCACAGAAAATACACAGGCAATTTATAGTGGTTCCCCAACTTGGGTACGTCCACTTTCCCCCTTCGACCTATCTCCCAACCAGGGACGACTCGGTCACTTCACCAACAGGATTGAAATCCAATCCTTGCACTAACGGAAGGAACCCTTCCACACGTAGGAGTCAACACTCCCACAACCCGGGTTGCACCCAACCCTTACAACTAGAGACCAATCGGTCCGTTACAAAGAAATTGAAAATAGCTTGTAAGAAATACAAACGACGTTTGGAGACTAAGGTGTCCCTCTTCGTTCGACGACGTGTTCTTGAAATCAACGAAGAGTCCACAACCCTAGATCTCACTTGGATTGAATCTTCCCGAAACCGGCGGCGGCTTGGAGCGGCGGCGAGGTTCTCGGAATAAGCGGCGGCGACGGAGAGCTGCTGCAGTGCTATCTTGATTCAACCTTCGTAGCAAAGGAAGCAAGGTCTTCCAACGGTCACACTAGGATCGGTCGTCTCGATCGATTCGGAAGGGGAAGGATTTTCCCGATCAACGAATCAAGAGACAAGGGATCTCTGGTTAGACGCGTGAGACGCTATGCTAGCCTAAGCTTCTGTCGCCGGAGATCTGGAAGAACTTGAGATCAACAGCGACGACAACTGCTCGAACGGCGGAGACGATCGGCGGAGCAAGATCGGGGATTTAGGGCTCGACGGCGGCTCGTCCTTTTTGAATTCGCGTATTTTTCTTTCTGTCCCTGTTCATACATACGGGGTATATATATATTAGGTCAAGTATATGACCGTTGTGGGTCCCACCAATAAGAAGACTTGAGCCCGGTTCGAAACAGTTCAGATAACTTGAACCGGTCCAGAGAACAACAGGAAATTGCCCAAGTCAAATTCGGCGAGAATCGTAGGTGATTCTCGACGAATCGGCGAGAATCACTTACGATTCTCGCCGACTTCTACTTAGCCGAATTCTGGCTGTACTGATACAGAAGCCGGGGAGAATCGGCGGGAATCACACTTGATTCTCACCGAATCGTCGAGAATGCAAAGTCATTCTCGACGAATCGGCGAGAATCACTTAGTGATTCTCGACGATTCTGCCTTAGAGAAATTTCAGGCGGTGACGAGACTGCCGGCTCCAACCGGCGAGAATCAGCTAGTGATTCTCGACGACTCGGCGAGAATCATTAGTGATTCTCGCCGATTCGGCGAGAATCACTTAGTGATTCTCGTCGATTTTTACTTGGGCGATTTCTCCACTTTCTTTCCTTGAGCTGGTATTTGGCTCATCCTTGCTCCTTGTCTGCTCTTGCTTTATCATAGCCCTGTACTTGAAATTAAGTACACCCCAATAGAGAGAGTACACGTAGGCCAACACACTGATCTGCTCAACGAGGGATTACGTTGCACAGACCCGTGTATATTGACCCACTGCACCCTGACATTGGTGTGTACTTAGCGTGGAATAACTGCAAGCACAACTAAAAAATATTTCATCAAATACATTGTCTATTTACCTTGGCTTGCACAGGGGCTTCTTCAAATCAGGTACATTGAGGATGCAATACCCAACAATCTCCCCCTATTTGAAGAAGCTTAAACCCTACAAGCTAAGGTGAATAGAGCATATAGGAATGAAAAACCAAAACTTAAAAGTGAGGTGATAGGGATATGCATTACCAGTTACTTGAGAGCAAACTAGAACATTGAGCTACCTTAGCCTTAGCCGAGAGGGTAATCTCCCCCTTTTCAGCTTCTGCAAATCTGGGTCTGGTGCACCTGACACCATGCTCCCCCTCAGTTCGTGCACTTATGTTTTCACTTGAGTTTCTGGCAGATGCTCCCCCTAGATGCACGAGCCAGGAGCGTCTGGAGTCTTCATTCCTCATAGTTGAGCATCCTCAATTCAGTTTTGAAGAGACTGAACTTGGCCTCGTCTAGGGGCTTTGTGAAAATATCTGCAATCTGCTTGTCCGTGGGGACATAGCAGAGAGAGATGTCCTTGTTCTTCACGTGCTCCCGAATGAAATGGTAGCGCACTTCAATATGCTTCGTTCTGCTATGTGATACTGGATTGTTTGCGATAGCAATTGCACTTGAGGAGTCGCAGTACATTGGTACTTCCTTGAACTGGAGATCATAGTCTGCTAACTGGTTCCATATCCATAGAAGTTGTGCGCAACAGCTTCCTGCCGAGATGTACTCAGACTCTGCTGTGGAGGTTGCGACACAATTTTGCTTCTTGCTGTTCCAGGAGATAAGCCTTCTTCCGAGGAATTGGCACGTTCCGGAGGTGCTTTTCCTGTCATCCCTACTCCCTGCAAAATCAGCATCTGAAAAACCTATTAGCTCGACATCATTGTTTCTTGGGTACCACAAGCCAAGATTGGGAGTACCTTTAAGGTATCTAAGAATTCGCTTTGCAGCGACATAATGAGATTCCTTAGTGTTCACCTGATATCTGGCACAAACACATGTGGAGAACATGATATCCGGTCTACTGGCAGTAAGGTAGAGCAGGGATCCAATGATGCTTCTGTATTTGGTTTCATCGAAAGGTTTACCTTTCTCATCCTTATCCAGAGACATAGTGGATCTCATTGGAGTCCTCATAGAGGTTGCATTCTCCATTCCGAATTTCTTGAGGAGTTCATTTGTGAACTTTGTCTGATAGATGAAGATTCTTTCCTCAGACTGTTTCACTTGAAGTCCCAAGAAATACTTCAGCTCCCCCATACTGCTCATTTCAAACTTTCCTTGCATAAGTTTGGAAAACTTTTTGCAAAGATTGTTGTCAGTTGAGCCGAATATAATGTCGTCAACATAGATTTGCACCAGCAAAATCTTGCCTTTGACTTCCCTGAGAAACAATGTCTTGTCTATTTTTCCTCTAGAGAACTTGTTCTCAAGAAGAAAACTAGACAATGTCTCATACCAAGCTCGAGGAGCTTGTTTTAAGCCATATAGCGCTTTATTAAGAAAATATACATGATTAGGATAAGTAGGATTGACAAAACCTAGAGGTTGAGCGACGTATACTTTCTCTTCCAAATCTCCATTCAAGAAAGCCGATTTCACGTCCATCTGATAAACTGTGAATCCTTTGTGGGAGGCATAGGCTAGGAATAGCCGGATTGCTTCGAGCCGTGCAACTGGTGCAAACGTCTGGTCAAAATCAATCCCCTCCTCCTGTCGGTAACCTTGAGCCACTAGTCTGGCCTTGTTCTTTATGATGACACCATGTTCATCCAGTTTGTTTCTGAAGATCCACTTGGTGCCAATCACATTCTGCTTTTGTGGTCTGGGCACAAGCGTCCAAACGTTGCATCTTTCGAACTGATGCAATTCATCTTGCATGGCCAAAATCCATGCAGCATCTTTGTTTGTCTCGTCAAACTTCTTTGGCTCAACCTGTGACAGGAAGCTAAGATGCAAAATCTCGTTAATAGTACCTCGGCGAGTTCTGACCCCGTCACGAGGATCTCCGATGATCTGATCTCTGGGATGATCCCTCACGTGTCTGAGCTGTAGAAGTCTGGCGTCAGGAGCTTCGACTACTTCTTGGGCATCTCCTTCTTCTAAAGGATTTGCTCCATTTTGATTTTCAACTTCTCCGATCTGCGTAGAAGTGGACACCTTGGCGTATGTTGGAGTTGCATCTTTCTCGGGCTCATCCAGTTGCAACCTTTCGAGTCTAGCACCTGCATCTTCAGGAAGACGACTAGAAGTCTTGCAATTAAGCAAACTTCCTTCATCAAATACAACATTTATTGACTCCTCTACCACTAGGGTTTTCTTGTTGAAAACTCTATAAGCCCGGCTGCGGCTACTATAGCCCATGAATATGCCTTCGAAGCATTTTTCACCAAACTTAGTACGCGGGTACTTCCCATTATTCAGTACATAACATTTGCAGCCAAAGATCCTCAGGTAAGACATGGTTGGTTTCTTGCCTTTCAGTAGCTCATAGGGAGTCTTACGATGGCTCTTGTTAATCAACGCCCGGTTTTGTACATGACAAGCCGTATTGACAGCCTCGGCCCAGAAGTATTCTGGGAGAGAAGCGTCATTCAACATTGCCGTGCACGCCTCAATGAGTGTTCTGTTTCTCCTCTCCGCCACTCCGTTCTGTTGAGGAGTGCGAGGGGAGGAGAACTCATGAAAGATACCAAGTTCTTCACAAAACTCTGTCATAGCCCCAGACTCAAACTCTGTTCCGTGGTCACTTCTGATTTTGACCACGGAGCAGTTAAGTTCGTTCTGTATCTGCTTGACAAAATTAGTGAAGATGTCAAACGTATCTGACTTGCGTTTTAAAAAGAACACCCACGTAAACCGAGAGTGATCGTCTACAATTACTAGCGTATACGACTTCCCTCCTAAGCTATGAACTTGCATAGGACCAAACAAGTCCATGTGCAGAAGATAAAGACATCTGGAGGAATCTTTTTCTGGGATGCCCTTAAAGGTAGCCCGAGTCTGCTTGCCCATCTGACATGCAGGACATGGACTATCTTTAATGCACTTAATAATGGGAGCATTCCTTACTAAGTCTTTGGAAAATAGCATATTAATTGTCTTGTAATTAATGTGTGCCAATCTCTTGTGCCATTGTTCGCAAAGAGATGCACTGCCTTTTGCTACTAGGCATACAGGGGTAGAAGAGTCTAAACTAAGGAAATCTAAACAGAAAATATTTCTGCTCCTAATGCCAGTTAATACTGTCTCCGAAGAGGCACATGATATTATCAGGCATTTATCCTTGCAGAACTTAACGTCATACCCTTTATCACATAACTGGCTTACGCTGATCAGGTTATGATTTAACCCTTCAACATAAGCTACGTCAGAGATAGAGAGGATACCGTTGGAAATCATACCGTAACCTCTGGTGACTCCCCGATCAGATCCCCCAAAGATGACTTTGGGTCCATTCTCGACTGGAGAGTACTCCCGCAGCAGGCTTCTAGTCCCAGTCATATGACGGGAGCATCCACTGTCCAAATACCAAATGAGAGTTTTGTTGGCCTTTAGACATTCCTGCAAAACAGAATTAATTTGCCTTAGGAACCCAATCGAACTTGGGTCCTAGATTCCTTGTTAGCATACTCCCCCTCGATTGGTTAGCCCCACGAGCGGTCGGCCTCGCACTGCTAACATAAGGAGTCTCGTTATACCTTGGATTAAACCAACAATCCACGGCAAAGTGACCAATTTTGCCACAGCACCAACAGTCAAATCTGTTGTACCTCTTCCTAAGCTCCTGCTTCACCCTGGGAATGGTGGGTACAGCTGGGGCCTTGGATCTGGAGGTGGAGGCATCATAGTGATTGCAGTCACATGATTTCTTCACCTTCGGTTCCTTCAGTATAACAGGCTTGGCTTTTGGTGCCTGCTTTCTATTATGGCCGCTAGAGAATTGACCATAATTTCCCAAGTGGATTTCCTCATAAGGTGCCTTGAAGACACTCTCACCGAAATTGCGGGGAAAAGTCCAACCATCATATCGGCTCTTAGGCTTTGCAACCGAGGGCCGGAAATGATGACCAAAGGTTGACTCAAAGTCATGTTGGTTGCAGGGAAAACTTGGCTTTCTGAACTCAACAGGACTGAGTGGGGCCTTTCCCTTTTCAGCAGCAGAGGCCTTCTTGGCGGCCTTATTCTTTCTCCGGTTCCTGTTTCTCCTGGATGAGGAACCGGATACCCCTACATGCCCCAAGCCAGCTCCTTTGGCCTGAGCAGAGAAGGTATCAACTAATGGAAGAACAGTTTTTGGCATAGAAAAGCTCTTGACGATCTTCCTTTCTGCCGCAAGTAGTTCTTCCAACTTGTCGACTTCCTCCTGCTTGAGATCAAGGAGCTTTAGAGACACCGAATGCTTTGAAGTTAGTTCCAAGTGCTCCTGTCGGAGGGAGATCAAACTGGTGATCTCTTCCCTCAGGGATACACTTTCGCCTTTAAGGAATTTTACTTCCTTCTTCGCAGCCTTCATTCTCTTTCGACATTCCAGGAAAGTATTGAGCAGAAGCTCATACTTATCGAGGAGCTCAGCTTCACGGGCAGAAGAGCTATCCTCAGGTTCATCATCCTGAGACTCAGGGTCAGAGTCAGAGTCAGAGAGAGGGGTGTGAGCTTTTACCTTCCCCGTAAATGGGGGGCAGTCTCCTTCCGAGTCACAGTGACCCATTAGCCCAAAGTAGGCTTCCTCGTCATTGCTGGTATCTGAAGTGTCAGATTCACTCAGCGTCTTTGGCTTCTTCGCGATGTAGCTCCTCTCCTTCTTCTTGTCTTTTGAGGACCTGTGCTCCTCTCCCTTTCCCTTTTCCCTCTTGCCTTGATGGCAGTGGGCCACGACGTGTCCTGGCTTGTTGCAACCAAAGCAAATAATGTCAGATGAGCGGTGTTTGTTCGGTTTGGATACATACCTGTCAGAAGAATAGTTCTTCTTCTGATCCCTCGAAGAGGAGCCGTTTCTCTTTCTCTGATTCCTCAGTTTGAGGAACTTCTTGAATTCCCTTGTGATAAGGGATAAGTCTTCCTCAGACAATTCTGAGTCGGAGGAGCTTGGCTCCGAGTCTTCCTCTTCATCTTTCTTCCACGCACGGGAAGAGACAACACCCTTGCCCTTTCTGGAATGAATGGCTTTCAGGGCCACCGTCTTTTCCTTGGCCGCGGCTTTCTCTGCTTCCTCTTCAGCCTTCCTTGTGTTCAACTGAAGCTCATAGGACATGAGCTTCCCGAACAGAATCTGAGGGTCGGTTTCCGCAAGTCTGCCAAACTCACGGATGGCACAGATCTTTGTGTCTCATTCCTTAGTGAGGGACCTAAGGAACTTATCATTGAGTTCACCGTCAGTGAACACTCTTCCATATCCTTTGAGTGCATTGACGATCTTGAGGAAGTTTTCGAAGGTGACTCTGATCTCCTCCTTTGGCCCTTGTCTGAAGGCCTCATATTTCTGATTGAGGAGGGATCTCCGATCGTCCCTCACTTCATCTGTGCCCTCCATTAGGACAATCAGACAGCTCCAGAGATCCTTGGCTGTCCTGCAGTTGCTGAAGTTCTGCATCATAGAGTCGTCAACTGCGCTCACCAGGATGTTCTGAGCTTTCTTGTCAAGTCCGAACAGCACCATTTCGTCCTTGTCCATTTCTGATAGTTTCTTGGGTACTTTCTTGGTAGGATCAATGGTGGAGGCCTTAGTGGGAATGTAAGGTCCCTCCTCCACTATCATGAAGAGCTGGGGGTCGACTGCTTCCATGTAGAATCTGATTCTTTCCTTCCAGATAGGAAAGTTCAGTCTGGTGCATACTGGGATTTTGCCGGAGTGCTTGAGTCCGTCCATGGAAGATGTCTGTCAGCTTCTTGACACTGGTGGCAGGATTCTACTCAAGGTGTGAACCTTTTTGATGAGCAACCTCCCTCTGATATCACTTGAAAGTCCACCTAGTGTCAACTATTTTCACCTATGGGGGGGATAGGTGTCTTTGCAGCGTATTTGCGGAATTAAGATTTTACCTGCACAAGAAAACAGAACAACCAAGCACAGAAAATACACAGGCAATTTATAGTGGTTCCCCAACTTGGGTACGTCCACTTTCCCCCTTCGACCTATCTCCCAACCAGGGACGACTCGGTCACTTCACCAACAGGATTGAAGTCCAATCCTTGCACTAACGGAAGGAACCCTTCCACACGTAGGAGTCAACACTCCCACAACCCGGGTTGCACCCAACCCTTACAACTAGAGACCAATCGGTCCGTTACAAAGAAATTGAAAATAGCTTGTAAGAAATACAAACGACGTTTGGAGACTAAGGTGTCCCTCTTCGTTCGACGACGTGTTCTTGAAGTCAACGAAGAGTCCACAACCCTAGATCTCACTTGGATTGAATCTTCCCGAAACCGGCGGCGGCTTGGAGCGGCGGCGAGGTTCTCGGAATAAGCGGCGGCGACGGAGAGCTGCTGCAGTGCTATCTTGATTCAACCTTCGTAGCAAAGGAAGCAAGGTCTTCCAACGGTCACACTAGGATCGGTCGTCTCGATCGATTCGGAAGGGGAAGGATTTTCCCGATCAACGAATCAAGAGACAAGGGATCTCTGGTTAGACGTGTGAGACGCTATGCTAGCCTAAGCTTCTGTCGCCGGAGATCTGGAAGAACTTGAGATCAACAGCGACGACAACTGCTCGAACGGCGGAGACGATCGGCGGAGCAAGATCGGGGATTTAGGGCTCGACGGCGGCTCGTCCTTTTTGAATTCGCGTATTTTTCTTTCTGTCCCTGTTCATACATACGGGGTATATATATATTAGGTCAAGTATATGACCGTTGTGGGTCCCACCAATAAGAAGACTTGAGCCCGGTTCGAAACAGTTCAGATAACTTGAACCGGTCCAGAGAACAACAGGAAATTGCCCAAGTCAAATTCGGCGAGAATCGTAGGTGATTCTCGACGAATCGGCGAGAATCACTTACGATTCTCGCCGACTTCTACTTAGCCGAATTCTGGCTGTACTGATACAGAAGCCGGGGAGAATCTGCGGGAATCACACTTGATTCTCACCGAATCGTCGAGAATGCAAAGTCATTCTCGACGAATCGGCGAGAATCACTTAGTGATTCTCGACGATTCTGCCTTAGAGAAATTTCAGGCGGTGGCGAGACTGCCGGCTCCAACCGGCGAGAATCAGCTAGTGATTCTCGACGACTCGGCGAGAATCATTAGTGATTCTCGCCGATTCGGCGAGAATCACTTAGTGATTCTCGTCGATTTTTATTTGGGCGATTTCTCCACTTTCTTTCCTTGAGCTGGTCTTTGGCCCATCCTTGCTCCTTGTCTGCTCTTGCTTTATCATAGCCCTGTACTTGAAATTAAGTACACCCCAATAGAGAGAGTACACGTAGGCCAACACACTGATCTGCTCAACGAGGGATTACGTTGCACAGACCCGTGTATATTGACCCACTGCACCCTGACATTGGTGTGTACTTAGCGTGGAATAACTGCAAGCACAACTAAAAAATATTTCATCAAATACATTGTCTATTTACCTTGGCTTGCACAGGGGCTTCTTCAAATCAGGTACATTGAGGATGCAATACCCAACAGAGTAGACTGCTAGTTCTAGAAATGTTCGGTGGCTGCTGAGAGGGGGGCACTGGTCGTAACAGGGTTCTAGACTGGGCCGAGATTGGAAAAAGACCTCTTGCCTAAAACGAGACTGGAGAATGGGGAGCTTAGGGCGTCGGTAATGAAGTTGGCGGGAGGAATAAACACAGTGGCTGAGAGGATTGCTGGTGGCCGACGGGATCGAGAAAGGGTGAGGGGAACAAAATTGGTATGTCGTCCAGGAGGCTGGACACTATATTCGATTGGTCAGAGAAGAGCGATCCAGGCAGGAGGTGGCGTGATCGTGGCTGATGTGGAGTCCGATAGGAAATGACGTGCAGTTCTACAGTTGCAGTCGTGGAGGGGATGGAGTATAGGATGAGAATCGTGCCATGCAAGATGAACAGGAGCGGTTATATCCTTGAGAAGAAGAAGAAATCGTGGGTGGGATATGGGAACAGTAAAAAATAAGTGTGAAATGAAAGGAAACAAATGAAAACTGAAATTAACCTGAGGTTTCGCACCACGGTCTCGCAGCGTCGCACATCACGGTCTCGCGGTGTCGCACCACGAAGATTGCTGGAATTCTGAATTCTCTCACAAAAGTCGGCAACAACAACAACACTCAAGCCTTTATCAGGAGGGACTGACATCATTGCTTTACTTCTGGCTTTTCTCTTTTTGGCAATAGTGCTAGCAGAATCATCAGAATCAGTCCTGTATTGGTCACTCTCAGAGCTTTGAGGTCGATCATACAGATCATCAATTCTTCTGATAAGCTCTTCTTGAGCTTTAAGGTTTGCAGAAACAGCAGGAGCAGGAATTTCATCAGCATCATCCGCCCCTATTTATAATGAGAGGGGTGTTTAGGCACCCCGCGTGAACAGGAACGATCGTAAATTACGCTCGGTGACCTAAAAAAATAAATACAACTCCAAAAAATATTTAAAAAAAGTACATATAAAATGAAAAATGACGCGCTCGCGATCTCGGATCGCCGATCCGATCAACGCTTCTCCGTCATATCAGTTGGTGAAAATGTCCATCACCTTGTAAAAAATGTGTAAATATGAAGATGTGGTATTGAGAAGAATGAAATGGTATTGGAAAACTGCACAAATTGGATATACCATGATAGGCTATTTATCCAACAATGGAATATTCGAATCGCTCTTGGAACAGATGGTCTGGAATGGTCTGGAACCGCTACCAGAGAATCCCATAATGAACAATTCACTCTTTTCCAACTTTTATTTAGTGGTACTTTTTAATCTTTTCATTCATTATTTCTTCATTTAACAGTTTTGAGGAGCCAATAATAGACCTTTTCACAAACAGTTTTATGAAATAAAATCAAAAGGAACAACCCTCAAAATAAGGTGCAGGTCCATTGATGGCAAATTGGAACTACTAAAGAAACAACTAGAGGCCAATGAGAAGCACAGGGCTAACTATTTGAGGCGTTATGAAGATGTTAATGATAAAAAAACTTTTGCGGATGATTACTCTCTCAATATTTCAAATTGGAAGAGTAAATGGAGCACACTGGAAGTGCGCTGCTCTAGTATATCAAAATCCTTCAAGCTCTACTGTGTGTGTGTGTCTAGAAAGAGAGAGAGAGAGAGAGAGAGAGAGTAATTATTAAGAATAATCAACTTGCATATCAAAATCCTTCCAAGCCGTCGCTGTAAGAAACTGCTGGAGAGGAAGAAGGTGTTGGAGCCGATCTTCTTCCCGTGAAGAACTAACACCGACCGAGGAAAAGATGCCGCCAAGAAGGGTGATAAGATCCATGGCAGGAAATGGTGGAAACGCCGGAAACGAGGTGTGCTTCCCACTCTTGGTGCTAGATCTTTAGTTATTTCTAAGAGAGATATCGACTCAAAAGAGTCTTGATTTGTCAGAATACTGTGCCTGTTGGACGATGACGAGTGAACAGAGAGAAGTCGGCCGAACTCCGAGTGACAAGGTAACCCATGGCCCACACTCAGTGAAAGATATGGTAAGCTCTGAACAACTCTAGAGGGGGGGTGAATAGAGTTTTTAAAGTCTTTTTGATTTTTGCGGAAATAACAAGTCTTTGATCAAATATGTTACTATGATATAAGTGTATAAGTGTACAAGTGAATTAGAGAAAAGGTAACTAAGCTACACAGCAAAATATATCACAGCACAGACAATTATATCACAGCACAAGCACACAGGAAAATCACAGCCACACAGACAACACAAAAATTTTATAGTGGTTCCCCAAACTTGGGTACATCCACTCTTCTACCACCCTAAGTAGGAATCCACTACAGGTTTTGATCAGGTGACTGCCACTAATGAGCTTTTGATCAGGTGTTCAAAAACCACCCAAATCTTTTGGAACGAGACTTGAAACCATAATAATTTTGAAGGGAATTAAAACCCTATACAAAGTAGGGAGGGGGGTTGATTGAAGTCTTCTTTTCTCAAATCAAAATGAGAAAACTTTGTGGATTCTGTGATGTTGTCAAAGCTCCCCCTGAGATCTTGAATGGTTCAGGAGTGGAAGCTTTGCAAAGGGTGAGTAGGCCTTCTGCTGTAAGATCTACTTTCTGAGATCCTTTGACTGATTTGAATATTTTTATCACTTGAGATCCCAGAAAACAAAGAAGGAGAAGAAAGACTCTTGATGGTGATTATTGTTCTTTCTTCTTCTTTTTGAGAGCAGTTGATTTTTCTTCAGAGAGCTGTATGCACTGCACTTGTGGTTTTTCTAAAAACACACTTGTATTCTGAAAAGTTTCTGTGTGTATATATTTCTTTAGCAGAGAGATGATCCCCTAGATAACTTCCTCTTGGTCGAATTCAAAATCCTGCAATCAATGCTCAGCCGAAATCTAGGGAATGAAAACGACAAGAATGTTGTCATACATTCTATTCTATGTCTGTCCCGAGATATAAGCAATTAATTCCATGGGGGATATTTGCAATCAATGCTGTCAGTAACGGCTCTATTCAAATGCATTGATTATCCAGGGAATTAACGACCTATAATAGATATACGATAAGGAGACAGAAAAGGAAAGAATAAATAACAATGTCTTACAGTTTTCGTCGACCAGAGAACATCTTTTCGTCGACCTGCGATCAACTTTCGTCGACCTGGGATCAGCTTTCGTCGACCTGGGATCTGGGATCAGCTTTCGTCGACCTGGGATCTGGGATCAGCTTTCGTCGACCTGGGATCTGGGATCATCTTTCGTCGACCTGAGTTCTGCGAACAACTGCACTGCATAAACTGACAGATACTGTGCTCTAAGTTCGTCGACCTGAGAATGTGAAATTAGTTGACCTCAGAACTTGGTCAAACTGACAGCGTTGAGATAATAGCATATCTGGCATTGAGTGATCTCTGGCTCTGAAAGTTGAAGAGTTAGTTGATCTGAGAACAGAGTTCGTCGAGCTTAGGTCAAGATCGATGAGCTGGGGACTGAGTTCGTCTAGCTGAGCTCGACTTTCGTCGACCGGAGATCGACGAACGTAGAACTCCTTTTTCTAAGTCTTGAATTCTCTAAGTCTTGAGTCTTTGGCAGTATTGGAGGCTGGTCCTTTGTACTGTTGATTATAAGGACTTGACATAGACTCTAAGACATAGTCATGACCCTGATCTATACATGTTGGGTCATATTCTAATTTAGTGAACCTAACTCAAATCCAACTAGGAGTTCCAACAATCTCCCCCTATTTGAGTGAGGTCACTAATTACAGACTCAATACCAGAAAAAAAAATATACAAAGCAGAAACACAATATATATCTGGCAGATAATTTAATAACAAGTGCAGCAGATATATGTACATAGTCAGCTTTGTAACAGAAAGAAAGTTTAATAAAGTATACCAAAAGTAGCAATTCTTCTTCAGGATTTTCTGTTTTTACTTCTTGTATTTTGCTTCCTTCTTCTTTTCTTCAGGCTTGGTAAATATAATCTCCCTGTTAGGATTGACAGCTACTCTTTTTGATATATATATAGATTTGCTGCTCCAATCACTGTCTGGGTTGAAGTTCTGGGAACAATTGCCTCTGGATATCTAGCCATATAATCAGCAGGGTCAAACAGTTTCTTGCTCACTTGAAGTCTTTCAAGTTCTTTTTCTCTGTAAGTAGACATTGTAGAGAATTTAGTTAGATCCTGTCCTTCTTCACTGGCATTTTTCATCTGTGACAGAGCAATCAATTCTTGAAGCCTGACCATCCTGAAGTTTTGATCATCATTCTGACTGACAGGTAACTGATCTTCTTGAGAGGGTAGCAGGGTGACAGGCCTGAATTGTGTTGACTGTTCTTGGAAGTTTGTTGCAATCTGGCTTTCACTACTTTGAGTGTACAGTGATTTTGGAGGTGCAACTTCACTGTATTTTCCTTTGGGTTTATGTGATACAGAGTGTCTTCTTTGTTCAGCCCGTGGTTGCGGAGGAGAGAATTCTGGTTTTTGATACACTATTTCTTTTATTTGTTCTGTACAGCTAGTACTTCTTTGTTGACTGCTTCCATGTGATTGTTGTCTAGATGGTCATTCCTGCCTCTGATAAGTTCGGGTGAATGAGGGCTTGGAGGGTGCATCTGACTTTTGAGAGCTGATTCCAGAAGCACCAGCAACTGGTGGAGGAGAAGGAGGGGGATCCTTCCTGTATTTGTAAGCTGGGGGAGGAGAGTACCTCGTACTTTTCTTCCTGGCCTTTTGTTCATTCTTTGAGAGCCACATCCAGGCCGACATTCCCTTGTATGGGGTTATTTTTTGTAGGATATAGTAGGGAGTATCATTGGTGTTTCCAGGTTTGGGAGCAGGAGGAGGTGGAGCCTTCCTTTTCTTAGAGATTTTCCATTTCTTAGATTCCTCATCATCATCATCATCATCATCATCATCATCATCGGAGGATTGAGGATTGTCATACATGGCATCAATCTCTCTTAGTGCTTCATCAGAGCTTGTTTTCTTTGTTACATGAGATGGAACTGGGGAGGGAACTGGAGAACTGTATACTTCGGTGCTCTGAGCAGCTAACTTGTTTTCTTCTTCTATGTCAGCCATAATCAATGCATCCAGATCTGGTACTGGAGAATCATCCATTCCAAAGACTGGGGCCATAGGAGAAGATATAATTGGTGAGGCAATCTGTCTAGATGATGGAGTGGAAGGAATGGCAAAACTGGCCTTTAGTTGTTTGACAACATCAGAGCTTATTGGGGAAGTATATGGAATAATAGCTAATGATGGCTTGGTATACTCAGCTGGAGGAAGACTGTGATGAGCTGTATCAAAAGAACTTAACAAACTCATCAAGTCTACTGTGGGATTAATGAAAATATCACCAACAGTATTTATTTTTAGTATAACTGACTCATCAATGTCCAAGTCAGTTTCAATAAAATGAATCAAATCTAATAAATCTTCTTCTGCTTCTGTATCCATGTCTGTTGTATCTGATATCTGTACAACTGGTCCTGCTGCTAAAATTGCTGCTGCTGCTGCTACTTCTTCATCAAGTATCTCCCCCTGCCTGGTTTCAGCATGTGCTGAAGCCAGGCCCCCAACTGAAGATGGAGCAGTGGTGAGGGTAGATATTTGGGTAGCAAGAGATGAGATGGAGGCAGCTAGAGGAGAAATAGCCTCTGATATAAGGGTTTTGAGTAGTGGGGTGAGAATTGTGATGAGAGTGGTGGTAAGAGAAGGATCCAGGGTTGGAGAGGCAGATGGTGGGGCAGTAGCTGAAGGAGTAGATGTGGTTGATGGAGGTGGAGGTGGAGGTGGAATTTCTAAGGGAAAGTCATTTTGTGGAGATGGAGAGTTCAGGGGAGAGGAGAGCAGGTTAAAGGAGGGGAGGGAGGAGAGGTTGATGTGGGGGATGTCAACCAGGTGAGATGGTAGAGGGTATAGAGGTGGTGTAGGGATGGAGGTGTCAGGTTGAGGTGAAGGAGGAGGAGATGGGAGATGTGTAGGTGAAGAGGGAATTGGGGAGGCTGGTGGTGTTGGGGTATGGATGTGGATGGTAGTGGAAGGTGGGGTTGGTTGGACTTGTTGTTGGGATGGAACTGGAGAGGCGGGATGTGGTGAAGGAGTAGAAGAGAGCCCTTCAGTGGGGTGGGGAGAGGCTGGTGCAGCCCTTGTACTCTTGGAAGTTTTAGTGGAGGAGGAGGTAGTCTTAGTTAGCTTGGTGATGGTCCTCTCCCACTTGCTAAAAAGAGCACAGGTAAGTCTCTTTGAAGCATTGATGGATATGGTCAATGAGACCAGGGATCCTGCAGCCTTTTCCTTTAGGAAGATCCCTAGGATCCTTCCAAAGCATACCTCTTTCTTATTATTTTTCTTTTTAATCAAATAAAACATAATCTGTGCCCAGTTCACAGCTTTCTTATTGTAGATGGCACACATAACCAGGAATTGATGTCTGGTGATATAGTCGTGTGCAGTGTGCTTCCCGAGCAACACTTTGCCAACTACATCTGCGAGGAATTTATACTCGACAGACAGAAGTTTCTTGAGGAGCTTGTTTAGGGTGTCTCTAGAATACCCCATTGTATTCAGCATTAAATCAAACTCTTCCGAATCAATTTCTAAATCCTCCTCACCATTTTTCAATCCAAAAAATTCAGTAAGAATATCGGGGGTAAGAGAAATTGCGTTACCCGCGATGGTGCCGGTCATCTTGTTCTCATCGACAGTAGCTATGTACACCCATTCTCTGATTTCTGTGGCAGATATCTTTATCCGGGTCGAGAGCAGAGTCTTCAGTTATTGTTCTTCTAGCAGTTGGAGAATGTTCAGGAAAACTGGGTAAGAATACTGGAATGATTCAAAGTCTATATCGAAACCAGCATCAAATTTCATGGCAGTGAGAGAACCAGCTGGAATCGCTATGAAAGCACCTGCAAAAGGAAAACGATGATCAAGTGCAAAGGGAACTGAAAGTGCGAGACGGAGGTCGAAGAAAACCTAAATATAAGGTTTTCCAGAATATGAACCGACAAACTCCGGTCAACGAAAAAGAAAAAAAATCTTCGTTCTGAGGTCGACGAAATAATTTAAGGTTAAACAGTTCGTCGAACTCAGTCTGAAAGATATAAGACATTTCGTCGATCTCTGGTCGACGAAAGGTTTCTGAAGTAAGTTCGTCGATCTCGGGTCAACGAAAATCACTTCACTAAGAGATTTCGTCGAGCTCAGGTCGACGAAAAATCTCAAGAACAGTTATCAGTTCGTAGATCTTAGGTCGACGAACAGAGACAGTTCTTTGACTATAGACAGAGCATTAGATTAAATTCTGACCATTTATCATACCAAGCTGATTGAAAAAGAACAGATGCTTGGATGAGTCTAATGGCTTAGTGAATATATCTGCACTTTGCAAATCAGTAGAGATAAATTCAAGTTTAATCTTTTGTTTGTCAACACAATCTCTAATGAAGTGGTGTCTGATGTCTATATGCTTGGTTCCAGAATGCAATACTGGATTTTGTGCAATTGAAATAACACTTGTATTATCACATAAAATAGTTGAATTATTTAAGTTGATACCATAATCCAGTAGTTGGTTTTGTATCCACAAAATCTGTGAACAGCAACTGCCTACAGCCATATATTCAGCTTCAGCAGTGGATGTTAAAACAGATGTTTGTTTTCTACAGAACCAAGATACAAGTCTGTCACCAAGGAACTGACAAGTTCCAGAGGTGCTTTTCTTGTCTACTCTGCATCCAGCATAATCAGCATCAGAGAATTCAGTTAACACAAATGCTGATTCTGTTGAATACAAGAGGCCTAGATCTGGACAACCTTTTATATATCTTAAAATCCTTTTCAAGAAAATAAGGTGAGATTTTTTAGGGTTCACTTGGAACCTAGCACAAAGACATGTGGCAAACATAATATCTGGTCTGCTTGCTGTCAAATACAGTAGGGATCCAACAATGGCCCTATAAATGGTCTGATCAACTGGTTTTCTAGATTTATCAGCATCTACAATAGCATTGGCAGGCATGGGAGTTTTCATGGCAGAGGCATCATTCATCCCAAACTTCTTAATAAGTTCTTTAGCATATTTAGACTAAGAGATGAAGATCCCTTTAGGGGTTTGTTTCACTTGGAGACCAAGAAAATATGATAACTCACCCATGTTACTTATCTCAAACCTTGAGTGCATTAAATAGGAAAATCTTTTGCACAGTTTAGGATCAGTAGAACCAAAAATTATGTCATCTACATATATTTGCACCAAGAGAATTTTATCATGATGCAGTTTTGTAAAAAGAGTTCTATCTACCATGCCTTTAGAAAAACAATGCTCTAAAAGAAAGCTGGTTAAAGTCTCATACTAAGCTCTTGGAGCTTGCTTTAAACCATAGAGAGCCTTATGCAATTTAAAAACATAAGAGGGATGAGATGGAGAGATAAAATCTGGTGGTTGTTCAACATACACCTCTTCTTTGAGTTCTTCATTTAGGAATGCACTTTTCACATCCATCTGGTAGACTTTAAACTTTTTGAATGCTGCATAAGCTAAAAAAATCCTTATAGCTTCAAGTCTGGCAACTGGAGCAAAGGTTTGATCATAATCAATTCCTTCCCCTTGCCTGTATCCTTGAGCAACAAGCCTTGCCTTGTTCCTCACTATCATACATTGGGCATCAAGTTTGTTTCTGAATACCCACTTAGTCCCAATTACTGGATACCCCTTAGGCCTTGGAACTAAGTCTCAAACTCTACACCTCTCAAACTGGTTGAGTTCCTCTTGCATTGCAGTGATGCAGTTTGGATCTTGCTCTGCATCAGATATGGATTGAGGCTCAATTTTAGAGAGAAAGCAGGCAAGCATCACATCAGGGTTGAGTTGATGTCTTGTCTGCACTCCTAATGATATGTCTCCAATTACTTGAGATCTAGGGTGATCCCTAAGTGTGACAAGATCATTAGGTGGAGTTTGTTCAGCAACAGTTATTTGATTTAATTCCTCTTGTGGAATTGTATCAACTGTTGGAGGAAATTGAACTGCTTCCACAGTCTCTTCTTCACTTTCAACTTCTGATATAGCTTTTGGAGAGGGATGTGATTCATCCTTTGAAGTAAGCTTTAGATCATCCAAGCTCTCACACAAATTTTGTACCTGCAGATTATTGTTGGTAGAGATGTCTCTCTCCTTGTAAAACATATTAGATTCATCAAATGTTACATGCACAGATTCCTCAATTTTTAATGTTGATTTATTAAACACCTTATATGTCTTGCTGACTTATATGTTGATTTTTAATGTTGATTTATTAAACACCTTATATGTCTTGTGGAATTGTATCAACTGTTGGAGGAAATTGAACTGCTTCCACAGTCTCTTCTTCACTTTCAATTTCTGATATAGCTTTTGGAGAGGGATGTGATTCATCCTTTGAAGTAAGCTTTAGATCATCCAAGCTCTCACACAAATTTTGTACCTGCAGATTATTGTTGGTAGAGATGTCTCTCTCCTTGTAAAACATATTAGATTCATCAAATGTTACATGCACAGATTCCTCAATTTTTAATGTTGATTTATTAAACACCTTATATGTCTTGCTGACTTGAGAATATCCTAGAAAAATTCTCATTGCAGCCTTAGCTTCAAACTTTTTAAGATGTTTCTTGTCATTATTGTGAATATAGCATATACATCCAAATACTTTAAAATAGGTTATTATAGGTTTCTTCCCTTTGAGTAGTTCATAGGGAGTCTTAAGCTTTAGTTTATGTATTAGGCTTCTATTCAGGACATAATTTGTTGTGCTTACTGTCTCTGCCCAATAGGAAAGAGACATATAAGCATCTGCAAGCAATGTATCTGCAGCTTCAATGAGTGTTCTATTCTTCCTTTCAACTACCCCATTTTGTTGAGGAGTTCTTGGAGCTGAGAAACAATGTCTGATACCTTCCTTCTCACAGAACTCTAGCATAAGAAGAGATTCAAACTCAGTACCAAGATCACTTCTGATCAATGCAACTTGAGTAGAATACTCAATCTGTATGTTCTTGAGAAAATCTGTGAGAACCTTAAAAGTATCTAACTTAGTTCTCAAAAAAAAACTCATGTGAATCTGGAGAAATCATCTACAATAACTAATGTATAAGACTTTCCTCCTATACTTTGTACTACAATAGGATCAAAAAGGTCCATATGGAGCAAGTACAAGATTCTAGGTGAATCACTCTTATTAATGGATTTAAAACTAGATTTAGTTTGCTTTTCTAGCTGACAAGCCCTGCAGAGGCCTTCCTTCTTGTAGGGACCAGAAGGTAAACCTCTAACAAGATTGTCTTTAGATAACCTAGCTATATTTTTATGGTTTACATGTCCTAGTCTTTTGTGTCATAAGTTAGTTTGAATGCTAACCGAATTGAATAAGCAAATTTCAGATTTAGCTGATTCAAAATTTACTAAGTAGATGTTGCCTTGTCTAATTCCTGTTAAAACAGTTGTGTTGTTTAAAGAAATAAGACATAAGGAGTTAGTAAAGCTTACTTGATAACCTGTATCACATAATTGGCTTACTGATATCAGGTTATGCTTAAGACCATTTACATAGGTCACTTTCTTGAATGTGACAGCTCCACAGTTGAAGTCTTCATAGCCTTCTGTCAGTCCAAAGTCTGAGTCCCCAAAGATTACTTTAGGTCCAATCTTGGCTTTATAGTTGATAAGGCATTCCTTGCAACCTGTCATATATTTAGAGCAACCACTGTCCAAGTACCACTTATTTTTAGTGACAGGGGTCTCTTCTACCTGCAAAAGGATTAGCAGTTTTTGACCCAGGTTACCTTGGGTCCTTGTTGTTTAGCATAACTGAAACTTGAAATAAATGAACATTCAGGTTGATCCTTATAACCTAAAGGATGATACCTTCTAGGAGGTATGACCTACTGCCTAAAGAGATTAAAGGGTTTATCAGTTTTTAGGTTACTCTGGTTATAAACTGAGTTTGACAAAGTTGAGTATGTTCGTCGATCTGAGCTCGACGATCTGGGTTGAGTTCTTCGATCTCTGCTCGAAGAATGGAGATATCCATTCTCAGAGCCCTAGAAACGTCGATCTCTAGTCGACAAACCATACTGATTTCATCGATCCCAGTTCGAAGAATAGTTTACATTATTATTTGCATTCAGGGTTCGTCGTTCTGAGGTCGACGAACCATACCCATTTCGTCGTTCTACGTTCGACGAAATATGCTGAACATAGTTATGCTGTTTGTTTTTCCTTTTCTGATTGGTTTTATTAAGTTCTAACTGTTTAAGAACTTTGTTAACCTTCTCTACCTGTTCAGTATTTTTCTTACCATTTTCAGAGATGAAATTAATAGGTTTTGACAATTGATTTTTCTGAATTAGAATTGGTTCACTAGATGAGGCTCCTAATCCTATTTTGTTATTGTTAGATCTTGTATTAACTGTGCTAGTTATATCTAACAGTTGTAAGCTTCTACCATTTAGAGATTCTTCTAATTCCTTAGCCTTACTTAATTCAGATTTTAGAAAAACTATTTGTTGATTGACTAAGCTTAATTCTTCAGTTAATTTTTCATTTTCAGCAATGATTTTGTCTTGTTCAAAAAGTTTTTTCCTGAGAAGTTTGATTTCCTTCTCAGATCCTATTAGGTCTAAACACAAGAGTTTAAATTCAGATTGAAATTCTTTAGATTGAAAGTCATAGGAAGCAATTACCTGATCCTCTTCAGAGAGGAATTCTTCATCATCTGATTCTTCTGAATCTGATCTGCTGCTTCCTGCATCTATTGCCATAAGTCAAACTTCTCTTGCCTTCTTTTCTTCTTCATCATCTTCATTGGAACTAGAGGAGGATGTTTCATCTTCAGTATCACTTCAGGTTTCAGCTACAAAGCCCTTCTCCTTCTTTTTGTACTTGCTGGAGGTGGCCTTGCTGTGCTGATGTCTTCTTGAGTCCTTTTCTTGCCTTCTGTCTTTCTTTTGGACTTCTGGGCATTCTGAGATGAAGTGTACAGGTTTCCTGCACCCAAAACAGACAACCTCTTTAGAAGGGGTCTTGTCATACCTGGGTTTATCTTCATTCCTTGAAGGCTTCCTCCTGAAGTCCTTCCTTGCCATTTTATAGAATCTCTTAGCAAAGAGACTCATGAGTTCTTCATTGACTGGTAAGCTAGGAGATTCTTCTGCAGCTTTGAATGCTAAGCACTGTTCCTTCCTAGTGGGTGTTGGAGCCTTTGGTTTAACTGCAGCTTCTTTTGACTTGATCAATTGCTCATAGGATTTGAGCTTTCCAAGCAGAGATTCTGTTGAAATTTCAGCCATGCTTCTGGCTTCTCTGATGAGCCAGATTCTAGAGTCTCATGTGCTAGGGAAGTACATGAGGATCTTGTCATTAACCTCAGTCAGAGTAATTTCTTTGTCCAGTGTTCTGAGCTCACTAATGATGGAGCTCAGCCTGTTGTACATTACTTCCACAGATTCTGCTTCATCTTTCCTGAAATTCTCATATTGGGATATGAGGTTGGATCTTCTATCCTTCCTCTCATCAGCAGATCCTGCTACCATTTGGTTGAGGGAATCCCAAATGGCTTTGGCAGATATGCATTCAGCAACTTTCTGAAATATGTCATCTGACATAGTTTGGGCCAGTATGTTCATAGCTCTGGCATCAGTTATCTTTGCTTTCTTATGTACATCAGTTTGATCTGGAGGAGGCACTGCACTGAGATTTACTGGGGTTGAAGTAGAGGCCACTGGAGCTGGTGGTCCTGTCAAGATGGAATTAAAAATGTCCTTATCAATAGAGTTTATATAAAGTTTGATTCTTGCCTTCCAGATTCCAAATTTTTGCAAGTTGCAAACTGGAGGTCTAGTGCTGGCATAATCCTTGTTTTGTGTCATGATATCAGAAAGTAAAATTTAAACTGAGAAACTAGTAAAACTTATTCAGAGTTTATCCTGAGGATCTTGATTAATCCAGGTGTGAGCCTGTATGATGTGATTAACCACTCTCTGATACCAATTGAAAGATAGGGTAAGCTCTGAACAACTCTAGAGGGGGGGTGAATAGAGTTTTTAAAGTCTTTTTGATTTTTGCGGAAATAACAAATCTTTGATCAAATATGTTACTATGATATAAGTGTATAAGTGTACAAGTGAATTAGAAAAGGTAACTAAGCTACACAGCAAAATATATCACAGCAGAGGCAATTATATCACAGCACAAGCACACAGGAAAATCACAGCCACACAGATAACACAAGAATTTTATAGTGGTTCCCCAAAATTGGGTACATCCACTCTTCTACCACCCTAGGTAGGAATCCACTATAGGTTTTGATCAGGTGACTGCCACCAATGAGCTTTTGATCAGGTGCTCAAAAACCAACCCAAGTCTTTTGGAAGGAGACTTGCAACCAGAATAATTTTGAAGGGAATTAAAACCCTGTACAAAGGTGGGGAAGAGAGGTTGATTGAAGTCTTCTTTTCTCAAATCAAAATGAGAAAACTTTGTGGATTTTGTGATGTTATCAAAGCTCCCCCTGAGATCTTGAATGGTTTCAGGAGTGGAAGCTTTGCAAAGGGTGAGTAGGTCTTCTGCTGTAAGATCTACTTTCTGAGATCCTTTGACTGATTTGAATATTTTTATCACTTGAGATCCCAGAAAACAAAGAAGGAGAAGAAAGACTATTGATGGTGATTGTTGTTCTTTCTTCTTCTTTTTGAGAGCAGTTGATTTTTCTTCAAAGAGTTGTATGCACTGCACTTGTGGTTTTTCTAAAAACACACTTGTATTCTGAAAAGTTTCTGTGTATATATTTCTTTAGCAGAGAGATGATCCCCTAGATAACTTCCTCTTGGTCGAATTCAAAATCCTGCAATCAATGCTCAGCCGAAATCTAGGGAATGAAAACGACAAGAATGATGTCATATATTCTATTCTATGTCTGTCCCGAGATATAAGCAATTAATTCCATGTGGGATATTTTCAATCAATGCTGCCAGTAATGGCTCTATTCAAATGCATTGATTATCCAGGGAATTAACGGCCTATAATAGATATACGATAAGGAGACGGAAAAGGAAAGAATAAATAATAATATGTCTTACAGTTTTCGCCGACCAGAGAACAGCTTTTCGTCGACCTGTGATCAGCTTTCGTCGACCTGGGATCAGCTTTCGTCGACCTGGGATCTGGGATCAGCTTTCGTCGACCTGGGATCTGGGATCAGCTTTCGTCGACCTGGGATCTGGGATCAGCTTTCGTCGACCTGGGATCTGGGATCAGCTTTTGTCGACCTGAGTTCTGCGAACAACTGCACTGCATAAACTGACGGATATTGTGCTCTAAGTTCGTCGACCTGAGAATGTGAAATTAGTTGACCTCAGAACTTGGTCAAACTGACAGCGTTGAGATAATAGCATATCTGGCATTGAGTGATCTCTAGCTCTGAGAGTTGAAGAGTTAGTTGATCTGAGAACAGAGTTCGTCGAGCTTAGGTCAAGATCGACGAGCTGGGGACTGAGTTCGTCCAGCTGAGCTCGACTTTCGTCGACCGGAGATCGACGAACGTAGAACTCCTTTTTCTAAGTCTTGAATTCTCTAAGTCTTGAGTCTTTCGCAGTGTTGGAGGCTGGTCCTTTGTACTGTTGATTCTAAGGACTTGACCTAGACTCTAAGACATAGTCATGACCCTGACCTATACATGTTGGGTCATATCCTAAATTAGTGAACCTAGCCCAAATCCAACTAGGGGTTCCAACACTCAGGTAGGAGGTAACCCTAGGCAGGGTATATAGAGCTAGAAAACTCTGATAGAGAGAGAGAGAATAATTATTAAGAATAATCAACTTGCATATCAAAATCCTTCCAAGCCGACGCTGTAAGAAACTGTTGGAGAGGAAGAAGGTGCTGGAGCCAATCTTCTTCCCGTGAACCATTTTTGGACCCTCGTCTCGAAACCATTCCTTCAAGGGAAGCTCCCTCATATTAAAACTATACCTCTTAATAATTATTATATGTTGTGCCCTTCGTATAAATGAAATAAAAATGTGTAAAACATTGTAATAAATTCTCAAACTTTTTCCAGTGTCCTATTTAGGTAATTATTGACCTAGGTTATTAATTTGGAGATGATTCGATTTGTTTTGGTGATTTTACAAAACTATACCTCTTAATGGAATATCTTTCCACCAAGAATAATCAACTCTGATTGATGACCATATTCTAATGGAATATTTTTTCCAAATTTCATGGAAATAATTTTCCGATCTTTAATGAGAATTATTTTTCTGATTTTAATAATTTTTGTTCTAACTCGAATGTTGATTATTCTTGGTGAAAAGGTCACCCCGAAAGGTTCTTGTTGCGGACTAACTCGATGCCCCGGTCGGACCAGATTTACTGACGTACTCACCAAAGTAGTTTTTGATAAATCTCTTCATTCTTACTCCCACGGGCTCTAGATGCTGGATGTTTATAGTGTTAGCTTGAGGGGGGTGTTAAGGGTCAAGCTACATAAGCTCGTCGGATTATCCTTGGGCAAAAAGATAATCTCTCTCTCTTGTCAGCACACGTCGAATGCTGCATATGCAAGAAATATCCTGATAGTCTCTAATCTTGCAACAGGTGCAAAAGTCTGGTCATAATCTATGTCTTCCTCCTGTGAATATTCGTGTGCTTCCTAAGATCTAACCCATGAAGGAGTAGAGGAGGACCTGATTTGCGGCCTGACAACGTGTGCTTTGCCTCCTCACCATTTCCGGCCACCAAACTCGCATGGGACAGTGAAATGCTTCCACAGCAGAAAAATGTCGGAGGTGGGGTCCGATTCGAATTTTTTGATTTAACTAGTAGAGAAATGATTCCGATAAAATTAGAAGAGAAATGATTCCGGTAAAATCTAAGATGGACACGTTGGAGTACAGAAACAGTGCTGCTGTAGGAAGGCTAGCTGATGTACGAGAATAGGTAAATGCTTCCCAGGAAGAGGCAAAACAATGGAAGCAAAAATATGAATTTACCAATGGAGAAGGTAGAACTGCTCGCGTCAGAGAAGCTCTGGCACTGAAGCATTCTAATAAAAAGGCACGGCTGTGGTAAGATGCCTTGAGAGCTGAGTTATCGTTTAAATGGAGCCCTAGAGGGAAATGCTTCCCAGGAAGATGCATGGGTAGAATGGCGTGCGAAATAGACGGAGAGGAGAGTAAAGAGGCGTTCATACCTTAGAAATGGAGCACTAGGTTGGCAAAAATTGTGGAGTAGAAACCTTTGTCCCCCTTCGGACCAGAGAAATCTTGTAGAGAGTCTTTCATTGTTTGGTTGTAAAAATTTCATTGAATTTGGTTGCACTTTGAATCCACATAATAATCTGATGTGGTTAAAGAAGAACAATTGAAAAGAAGCAGCAGAGTTTGGGGATAATATTTTTCTCCTTATCATTTTTATTAAGCCAGCAGTTCTTTTTTATAGGGACTTACAACTTGCATAGAAAGAAGAACTTTCTTCTCAAGTAAAGAAGATATTTATCTCTTTGACTTTGACTTATAATAACTCTAGTCCTATCCATTACATATTCATTACATAGTTTAACTAATTACACAACACCTGATTTGGGTTAACTAATTACACCCTTCCTTAACCTGAAACCTATTTTATTCCCAATATACTTTGCAGTTTTTCGAAGCGTGCCCTAGGCAGCGGTTTTGTTAGAAGGTCGGCGACTTGGTCTTCTCCCTTGCAGTATATGGCTTTGATGGTTCCTTCCTCCGTCCTTTCTCTGATGAAATGGAATCGTAGGTTGATATGCTTTGATTTGTGCTGAGTAAGGGGATTCTTAGATAGTGCAATAGCTGAGGTGTTGTCGCATTGGATTTCTATTGTAGTTTCCTCTTCTTTTCCTGTTATGACTTTCATGATTTCCCTAAGCCAGATGGCTTCACAGCTTGCTGCAGATAATGTCATATATTCCGCTTCTGTGGTTGAGAGTGCCACTGATTGTTGCTTGCGCGAGCTCCAGGTCACTGGACTTTGCCCTAGCATGAATACATAACCACCGGTACTCCTTCGATCATCAAAATCTCCACCCCAATCAGCGTCACTGAACCCATGTAGGCAGAGCTTTGTATTTTGACAATATAAAAGGCCATGGTTGATAGTCCCTTGGACATAGCGAAGGATGCGTTTTACAGCTTCCAAATGTGTTTTATTTGGGAAGCTTACAAATCTAGAAGTGATATTCACTGCATTATCTATGTCAGGGCGTGTGTTACATAAATAGATCATCGATCCTACTATCGATCTATACATTTCTCCGTCAATTACCTCATCAGCTCTTCCTTTTACCCTCTTCTCCCCTGTTCCCATAGGAGTGACAGAGGGATTACACTTGCTCATTCCACATTTTTTTAGTATGTCTCTTGCATAGTTACTTTGGGATATGAAGATTCCAGTTGGCATTTTTGATACTTGTATGCCAAGGAAAAGCTTCATCAAACCAAGATTGGTCATTTCATACTTATCCTCCATTTCGTTTTGGAACTTCACTATTAGGGGAGGAGAATTACCTGTAATTAGCAGATCATCAACATAGAGACCAATTAAGAGGAATGAGTCTTGATTCCTTCTGGTATATAGTGTGGGTTCACTTGGACATTTCTTGAATCCATTTATATGTAGATAGGCATCAATGTTTGCATTCCAGGCTCTTGGAGCCTGTTTCAGTTCATATAGGGCCTTTTTGAGTTTATAGACTTTTTCTTTACTTTATTCTTGTATGAAACCTTGTGGCTGATCAACATAGATCTCCTCTTCAATGGTGTCATTTAGGAAAGCTGATTTTACGTCGTAATGGTACACGGGAAGGTGTTGGTGTGTTGCATATGCTAGCAGTAGCCGGATTGTACTCATACGAACCACTGGAGAATTAGTCTCTTCATAATCTCTACCTGGTTTTTGTGAGTACCCTTTGGCTACAAGACGAGCTTTGTTCTTTACTTTGGTCCCGTCTTCATTATGTTTGATCTTAAAGATCCATTTTAATCCAACTGTATTGTGTCCTGGAGGTTTGTCGACTAAGCTCCAAGTGTTGTTTTAATTTATCATATTCATTTCTTCAGTTATAGCAATTCTCCATTCTTGAGATTGATTTGCTTCTTCAAACGTGGCGGGTGCTATGCAGGATAGAGCAAGATCACTTGTTTGATAGATATCTTCTAAGCTGTGGGTATTTTGGGACGATGATGCTTCTGAGCCAGAATCACTGGCTGAGTCTTCCACTTGCTGAGGTTGGATAGATTCATGCTCAGTTTGGAGAGGTTGGATGGATTCATGCTCAGTTTGGAGAGGTTGGATGGATTCATACACTTGGGATGAGTCAACCACTCTCATTTGAGGTATAGTATTGTGTTCAGCTGAGTCCCAAGGCCATTCTCCTTCTTCATTGAATATTACATCTCGGGATATAGTCAGTTTTCTTGCTTCTGGCTGATATAGCCGATAGGCTTTTGACTGATCACTGTACCTAATAAAAATATACTCATTACTCTTTCTGTCTAGTTTTTCTTCTCTTCCTTTATGTAGTAATGCATATGCTGTACATTTAAAGGTTCGAAGGTGAGTTACTGAAGGTTTCCTTTGAAACAATTGTTCATAAGGAGTGGAGTCCTGAAGTGACCTTGTTGTCACTCTATTTAGGATGTAAACTGCTGTGTTCACAGCTTCAGCCCAAAACTCCTTTGGTAAATTTTTATGTAATAGCATGATCCTTCCCATCTCTGCTACTGTTCGATTTCTTCTCTCTACAGCTCCGTTTTGTTGGAGTGAATATGGAGCTGTTAACTGTCTTCTAATTCCATTTTCTCTACAGAAAGTTTGGAATTGAGAGGACGTGAATTCTCCTCCCCTGTCTGTCCTAAAACTCTTAATTTTCTGGTTAAATTGGTTTTCAACTTCTAGTTTAAAAGTTTTGAAAACCTGGAAGGCTTCAGATTTGTGGGAGAGGAAGTAAATCCACATGTATTTGCTGAAATCATCTACTAATAGGAAATAATAGCTCTTACCTCTTATAGATTTTGTTGTTGTTGGACCCCAAAGATCGTCATGGATCATCTCTAAGGGGGAGTTAGATTTTCTTTCCAGTTGTACAGGAAACGGTGTTTTGTGAGCCTTCCCTTTTGCACAGCTTGGATAAAACATGGTTTGTTTGGATAATTCAGGAAGTCCTGTCACCAATTCTTTGGTTTTCATTATGTTGATTGCATCCCAATGCAGGTGACCAAGTCGATGATGCCAAAGTAATTTGGATGAACTGCAACCCTGTTGACAGGTGAGGGCAACATCAAGATTTGATATGGGAAGATCTAGAGGAAACACTCTGTTCTTTCCCATTTGAGCTGAGACAATAAGAGCACCTGATGCTTGATCGGTTATTGAGCATAAATTCTGAGAGAAAGATACATTGTAGCCTTTCTGTAATAGTTGCCCTACACTTAGCAGGTTTTGGGCTAGCTTTGGTACAAATTGAACATCAGTTATTTGCTTAACTTGTCCAGATGAAGTGATGATGTTAATGCTTCCTTTTCCTTCTAACTTGGATGCTTTTCCGTCACCAAGATAGACTTCAGCTTTATGGGTTTCATCTAATGTTGCAAAGGTTTCCTTTTTATATGCCATATGGGATGAACACCCACTGTCTATATACCAAGTTCTTGATAATTTACATTCTGTTTTTAAACAAGAGTAGAATAGTGTTTCTTTCCCTGTTTCTTCTATTTTTCCTTTGTCCACAAATTTGACTGTATCTTTATGCCAGCATTCTCTGTCTGAGTGATTGGGAATTTTGCATCTCTTGCATTTGGAGTAGCAATCACGGGAATTGTGGGTTGTCTTGTTGCAAATTATGCAATAGGTAGGTGAGCTCACAACATTTTTGTCCTGGAAGGATGTTGGTGCTTTCCCTCTACCTCTTATTCCTGAATTCCAATTTTGTTTACCTCTATTATCTCGCTGTTGCACTGGTTTTTGGTAATCATTCCTTTTTTGGTAGTCCACTGGTTTACTTAATTTCATTTTCATCTGCAAGGCTTGGTTAATGTTTTGGGAGTTTCTTGCTAGTCGATCTTCATGGGATTTTAGTGAGGCCATGAGTTCAGTCAGTGGCAATTTGTAGATGTCTTTTGACTCTTCTATTGTGGTTACTGCTGGATTGAAAATACTTGGAAGGCTTCTCAGTAGCTTTGGTACTATCTGCCTGTTCTCCACAGTATTTCCAAGGTTGCGTATTTGGTTAATTAAATTAACTACTCTAGCAAGAAACTCTTGAACTGGTTCCCCAGATTTCATACTTACAGTGTCAAGGTCTGACCACAAAGTTTGCAACTTCATTGCAATTACCTTGGCTGAACCTTTGTATTCTTCTTGTAATATGTCCCAGGCTTCTTTTGCAGTTTCAGCGCTCATGATTCTTGGAAAGATAATTTTTGTGACACCTTGTTGAATGAGCATGAGAGCTTTGGAATCTCTCATTAATATTTCTGCTTTACTTTGTAGATAACTTGCTTCTGCTTTCTTTTCTTTGCCGTTTGTAGGTAAGAGAGGTCCTTCTTGGACTAATTCCCAGAGCCCTTGGGAATGAAACAGAGTACGCATCTATATCCACCAGTGCTGATATTTTTCGCCATTAAAGATTGGAATTGAGGTATGTGAGTACTGGGTAGATGATTAAGCCATGATTTTAAAATGGGCAAGAACTTCTGCCTTGATGTTTAACGGGCTCTGATACCAGTGTGGTTAAAGAAGAACAATTGAAAAGAAGTAGCATAGAGTTTGGGGATAATATTTTTCTCCTTATCATTTTTATTAAGGCAGCAGTTCTTTTTTATAGGGACTTACAACTTGCATAGAAAGAAGAACTTTCTTCTCAAGTAAAGAAGATATTTATCTCTTTGACTTATAATAACTCTAGTCCTATCCATTACATATTCATTACATAGTTTAACTAATTACACAACACCTGATTTGGGTTAACTAATTACATCTGAATAATTTCAGGGAGTCGTTCATTGCTTGATATAGGGCGAGCCAACCCCTGTTTTGCTTCCTACAACCCCAGAGCATCCTCTTTGCTCTTGCATAGCTTCATCTTGGCGGAGCTTCCTCTTTGTTCTGGGCAGAGCTTCTCCTCGGTAGGTATGTCCTGACCCCCCTCTCTCTATTTATTTTTTCAATTGAAGGCCATCATCCTATTTGTGTTCATTTCTCCAGCAAAGTTCATCACCTCTCTTATGGCGGATCGTGGTAGAAGGATTTCGAGCAATAGGGTTTGAGGAAGGCCTGGCTCTATGAGGTTGAACTTCATGTGCTTCATTTTGGTTGTTGGATGTTTTTCTTCTTTGTCTACCCTCAAGCGTTTTGGGATTTCAGTAGTTATAGTTCGGCGGACGGCAACATTCAGCGGACGGCATCATTCGGCCGGCAACATCATTCAACGGGCTGGCGGCATCATTCAACGGGCTCAATGCTCCCTGTGCAAACGGCCTCCGCCTGTCTGTGGGTTGCCTTGAGCGTGCACGGTCTTCACTCATGCGCCCAAGGTGGAATTGCACGTGTTCAACAAATGCTCGAATGTTATCGCACGTGCTTCGCTCGTGCTCGATGCATTTGCTTACGAACAGACTCCGCACGTCTCCATGGGTTGCCTTGGGTACTCACTGACTACGCCTGTGCGCACCCAAGGTGGAACTATGCAGGGTGCGTACGGGCTACGCCCGTGCTGGGCTACTCCCGCATGGGCTACTCCGGCAAGCCAGTACGATATTATGTAAATATTTTCGACTTAATTGAATGAGCTTTTGGCGGCCAAATCCATCCATATTGTCGACTATTAGTTGCTCTACCCTAAGTACATGATTAATGATTTACTAACTGTATATTTTATTGGATATTTGTTATCTTAGCCATTCTTAACATTTAGCAAATTACCAAAGAAGCTCCCTAAGGAATGTAGTCTTCTTTTCTGGACCATAATGAATGATCTATTTAAATTACCTTTGCATAAGCAAAAAATCAAGGGTTTATTTGTGGTTAAAGGGTATGGGTTATGTTGAAGTGTGATCTCACAATTATCATTCATTGTACAATCCCAAATCAAAATTTGGATAACATGAAGCAAGAATGCAAATGTTATCGTGCGTAGTAATGGCATGTTGCATCCCTGCAAACCGTTGGAGAATGCCTTGCAATGAGAAACAAACCAATTAGAAACAAGTCGTGCAATGAAAGATAAAAAAATCAATAATAGACCCAATAGCCCATGCAGCATCGATCCCTCTGCAGCATCAATTGCAGATGACAAAATGCATCCCAAATTATTAAATTTGGTAAAAAATGTACCCCTCAATTAGAGTTAGTCTTGACTCTTGCACTTTGTACCCTAGTGTTCAATTAACACGGTGCTTTGGTTCGGACCTATTTCACTGCAGTGAAATGTTAAATGTGTTGGTGATTTTAGGTTTACCGTTTGCAATCTATCTTCCCTTAACTGGAGTCAGACGAGAACGCAACACCAACGCCGACGATTTCTCTGCTTCAAGCGCCAAAGATTCTCTGCTTCGAGCACCCACGAGTCCTCTCTTTCCCAGCAACGGCGTGCTCCAACGACTATTTCTCTGTTTCCAGCGCCCACGATCGGCTTCTGTGGCCTTCATTTGGAGGATGCGACTATTTCCCCGACTGTTCTCAGCTTCCCAATAATTCCACAGCTCCAATTGAAGATCTGTGTGGTTTGGCCATCTATCCTAGGGCTCAAAAAGGATTTAATGAGATTGGATTGGGATCCTCTGCAGTTCCTTAAGAACTGCAGAGGTACATTTCCGATAATTCAGGCCGTTGGATCGGCCTGGATTAGTAAATGTATTTCTCCCGTCATACTTTTATTTCTCCCGCCTGCGTCTCCCGCCATACTTTTATTTTTCTCGCTACCAGTGAACGTTGCTAAGGCCGGCGGTGGAGGGGGAGCTGCTAAGGCCGGCGGTGGAGGGGGAGCTGCTAAGGCCGGCGGTGGAGGGGGAGCTGCTAAGGCCGGCGGTGGTGGGATCGATCCAACGGCCTGGATTAGTAAATGTATTTCTTTATACAGTTTAGGGAGAAATACATTTACTAATCCAGGCCGTTGGATCGATCCAACGGCCTGGATTATCGGAAATGTACCTCTGCAGTTCTGAAGGAACTGCAGAGGATCCCAATGAGATTGTGTTCCCAGCTTCTTGAAGGGATAGAGGAAACATTAAGTCTTGGTAAGGATGACCAAACTTTATGCAGTCGTTGATCTAGAGAAGACTAGAATACCCTTGTATTTTTAGTCTAGGGTGCAAAGTGCAAGACTAATGATACAGTGGAGGACGACTCATGGAGAATCTAAATGCAACACAATATGTGACTCAAAAAGTGATTAATATGCAAGAGTATGTATGCACTAACAATTGCAGCAGTAATTAATTAATATACAACTTAACAGAGAAACGAACAGCCATAAATATTAATTAAGAGAAAATAGGTATTAACTCTTCAAACCACAGAAGCACAATTAATATTTAGTACGCCCAAAATAAGTCCGGCAAATCATGCAACGATTGAACTAAAAGCAAATAAAATAAACATCTACTACAGGAATAGTGTCAAATACACAACCGTAGAAAATAATAACTCCAAAATAACGACTTACACGTGCAGGAGACAAAGGGCTATTAATTACAGGCTTCCAAGGTTGTTGCCCGGAAAAGAGTGTGTCGGGTCAAGGGATCTGAATAGGATTGATGGATTGTAATGTGTGAGGGCCGAAAGTGGGGGGTATTGGAACAAAGGAGATGTGGTTGGGTTGCTAGGGAACTCACGACAATGGGAATTGGTGCAGGGAGGGAGGGGAATTTTGGGAGTACAGATAGATAAGAGTTCTTTGGGTGGAGATCCAAATGAATGGCAGTGGGAGAATGCAAAAAATGCAAACTGAAGAATTTGTTCGGGGGGGGGGGGGGGGGACACGGGCCAGGATATAGGGGAATTCTGGGTGTGGGCTTAATGGGGGGAGAAGAAGGCTTTTGATAGTGATGTTACAGGACAATGGGCGGGCTTTCCTGGACGTGAACCTAACGGGAGAGGAGGAAGCTTTGGGTGGTGGTGTTACGGAACAATGGGCAGGCTTTTCTGAGTAGGGTCAGACGGGAGAAATAGTGAGTGGGCCGTGGGTTGCTGGAGCGGCTAAGGGAGGGCTCGGGAAGGGAGGAGGTGGCTTTACGGTGGTACGGCAGTGGAGGAGGGTGTGGCTTCCTTGGTATCACACTAAGGAAAATCGCTCTAGGAGTCACACCTGGAGGAGCATGACCGGCAGTTTATGCGCAAACTGCAAAACCTTCGATGCCTCCCCGCAGGACCGCTGCTTATATATAACCCTAAAATATAACCACTGCATATACACTCCACATAACCACCCGAATCAGACGGCTCAAATTGTCTGGGTCGATCGGCCGTCAAATACAACTCAAATATAAAAAGTAATATATGAACTTGGCTCGGATCGACCATCCGGACACAACCATGGACTCGAATTATCCTTCTGGGTAGCGAATCACCGCCTCCTGGGGAATACACCTATGTCGGGCGTTGTGCGCCATCAACTTCCCTGACTTGAAAGCACTCATCTCCAGTGAGTGAAGATGGTCACACTCGTTGTGTAGCCGTGGAGCGAGTCTCTCGAGCTCCTCTGAAGAAATCCAAGTAGTATCGTGCAACAGACAAAATAACGCACAATATCTCGCCCGCCCGCGGTATAGTAGTCGTGACCAATGATCTGAAGTATGTCGTATGTAGAAGTAGATGGTTGTAGTTGTAAGGAATCTCCATCTGACTGATGTGTCGGCGGAACCATTGGTAGTACAGTATGATCCTCATGGAGCGACTCCTCGGGTGGTAGCAGGGAGGGACCCTCCCAGGTCAAATGTGAATCAACACTTGCTCTCCCGCCTTAAAGATTTGTTTCCGCCTGTGTTGGTTTGCACAATATTTATAATAATCATTACTAGATGCAATTTTCTTACGGACCGACTCATTAAGTGCATGAACATGCTGGATGAAAGACTGCTGACTCACTAGGTCTAACTCGAGAGGAATATCAAACAAGTCAATAGGTTTTCTAGGCTCATACTCTAACATGATATGAAATGAACTCAAACCTATGGTCATATTGATGGAACTACTATATGCAAATTCGGCTATGGGGAGAACAGAATTCCAGGTGGACAAACTATCCACAAAAAGACAACATAGTAGTTTCCCAAGACTACTGTTAATAACCTCGATTTGCCCATCCGTCCCAGACGGGTGGCAGACGGAGGAGAACTTCAGGGTTATACCAGTCTTCTTCCATAATGTCTTACAAAAATAACTCATGAAATGAGCGTCGCGGTTAGATACTATGAAGGTGGGAAGTCCATGATACTTAAATACTTCTTTAAAGAATAACACAGCCATGTGGGAAGCGTCAACGGTCTTTCAACAAGATATAAAATGGGTCATTTTACAAAAATGTTCCACTACAATGAAGATCGAATAGAGCTTCCTCAAAGTGAGAGGGAGCCCGAGAATAAAATCCATACTAATATCGGTCTAGGGCCAATGGGGAACGGGCAGTGAGGTGTATAACCCAGTGGGCTGGTGGGATCCCTTCGCATTCTGGCAGACTCGAGAATGCCTGACAACCCTAATAGCGTCCTTCTTCAGGACGGGCTAGAAGAAGCAATCCTCAACTAACACAATCGTCTTGTCTTGACCAAAGTACCCCGCTGCTCCGCCTGCGTGTAGCTCCCAGATAAGGAAATCTAGGAGGGACGACTGAGGAACGCAGAGGAGCGAGCCCATGAATAAGTACCCATCTGAAATCGAATAGCCCTCATGAAGATCAGGATGGTCCCTCAATAGTACGACATAAATGTCCCCAAAATCTAAGCACTCTGGAGAATCGTAAGCTAGTCGCTCAAAGCCCACTACTCAAGTGTTCATAGTGTGGGGAATACTGACTCGATGACTTAAGCCGTCAGCTGGTTTGTTCTCAACACCTGCTCGGTATGTTAGAACATAATGAAACTCCTACATATAATCCATCCATTTTTCATGACAGCGACCCAATTCCTTCCGTGAGTCAAGGAATCTCAGCGCCTGATGGTCAGAGTACAAAACAAACTCCTTGGGCAGGAGTTAATGACGTCAGTATCACAGTGTCTGTACAATGGTATAGAACTCCCGATCATAGTTCGAATACTTTTGTCATACATCATTCAGCTTCTCGCTGAAGTTGGCAACAGGATGACACTCCTGGCTAAATACCGTGTCGATGCCAGCTCCTGACGCATCACAGGCTACTTCGAAGGCCTTGAAGAAATCAGATAAGCATAGAACATGAGCAGTAGTCAGTAGATAATCATTCCTTAATCTCCTCGATGGCTCAAGTGACGTCCTTCATCCAGATGAACTCACCCTTGTGGAGGCAGCTCGTAATGAGGGTCATAATCGAGCTGAAGGCTCGGACAAACCTCATATAGAAGGTGGCAAGTCCATTAAAGCTACAAGCCTCATGAATGTTCGTCGGAACGGGCCACTCACGAATCGCCCTAATCTTGTCAAGGTCAACGGATATACCAGACGCCAAAAATACATAACCTAAGAAGTGAACGGATGTGGACAGGAACGAGTACTTTTTCAAGTTGATGAAAAAATGCTCCTTCCATAGGAGCTCGAACACCAAACGAATATGGCGCAAGTGCTCAGTGCGGCCCTGATTGTATATCGAAATATACAACCAAGAATTTGCCCATATAGGGTCGCAGAACCCGTGTTATCACTCTCATGAACGTGTTGGGCGCGTTCTATAGTCTGAACGGAATAACTAGCAACTCATACAAGTCGTCCTTTGTCTTGAATGTCTTCTTCCACTCATCCCCTCTCTAACTCTAATATGACAGTAACCACTACGATGGTCGACCTTCGAGAAGATCTGGGTGAAACGCCCCGAAAATTGTAAATGAATCGGTCGCGTCCTAAGGAATTTTTGGTGCCTTTATAGGGCTACACGGCCTGGGACACGGGCGTTTCTATGGTCGTGTCCTTCTGTGTTGGCTGGACTGTGTCCAAGAAAGGACACGGTAGGAAACACGATTTTGTAAAGTAGTGACACGGGCGTGACAGGGGTGACACGGGCGTGTCCTCACCCATGTCACCACCCATGTTCTTCTCGGGTTGAAACCCTAGGTGTTGTCAGGAGTACATGGTCGGGTTACACGGGCGTGTACTGTATGACACGGGCGTGTCAGATTCGGCACGGACGTGTGGCCACCCGTGTCCACCAAGGGACGTGACGGTTGGCGTGTCGGTTATGCGTGACACTCCCCTGGTCATGGGCGTGTCGGGACCCTACACGGGCGTGTCAGGTTGAGACACGGGCAAGTCTCGACCCATGTCCTGCTCTAGATCGACGACTTTGTGTGCAAGCTGGGCACACAGCCAGGCACACGGTCGTGTGCAAAGCCGTGTTCGGCTTATTTTAGTGACTTTTTGGCTGGATCCGAGCCGTTCGTTTTCTTTAAATCAGATCTGACGGCTTATGATTAATCCTCCTTCCTTAAGGTCGGGAATGGGGGTTAAACTCCTCATTTTCTTTTGGCATTTCTCTTTCTTAAGTTTTAGAGAGAGGAGAAAGCAAGGAAGAAGGAGGAGGAGGATCCCAGCCGCCGACGGAGCATCGGAGCACCGAATCGAAAATCGAGACCGGATCCGCGGAGGCATTCTCGTTACGAAGCTTTCCATCCAGCTAGTTTCTCATGGCGCAAAAACGAACTTCAAGGGTAACGATTCTCAACTTGGACATGTGAAGTCCTCTTCCTTTCTGCATGGGAAACCCGCTCCCGCGAGTGTGCGGTGAGTGCGCGGTGTTCCTTGGGGTAGATATGTGAAGTCCTCTTTGTTTAGAGTCCGGAATCAAAGTACGGGCATAGGCATTGTGTGTGAAGCCTACCCGGACATGTTTTTCTGGATCGGTTATGTTGCATTGTGCATTGATTGTCGGAGAAGACTCCGTATTGTGTTGTTCTTCGGGTTTTTCTATACGGTAGATTGCAACAGGGAGCCTTGGGGATTAACTCTAAGTGCACCTAGAAAACTGGGCGGAAACGCATTCCTGCCAACTAAGTGGCCTGGGGCCAACCTTGTATAATTGGGATTGTATGTGCGAGGCCTGTCTCCAGGAGACATGTAGGGTCTTTCTTTGGAAAACGGTGAGCCCATGGGGTTCAGAATTATTAGGCCAGGGAGCCGAACAGGAAAGGCAAAACCGACCCGCGCCCTGCAGGTTTGGCCATGAGTACTATAGTATTCGGAGACGGTAGGGCGACTTGAGCAACAAGAAATGGTGGAGCTGTACCTGCGTTATGTGGACTATGACATGAGAGTAACGGAAATTGGCTCTCGTCGGTGACATAATGAGAGTCTCAGGCCAGGGGCCGTAAAGACTGAAATACTCAAAGTAATCCGTCAAGTCAAGGACCTCTGAACGGAGGTGGTATCCGGGAAGTCCGGTACACCGTCAATGTGCCCTGAGTGCACGGGGTGGGTGACCGTGTGGGCCTCCACCTGTGGTGAACTGTGCTAGGTGGTACTTTCACTAGGATTTTTGGATGGTAGTGAAGCCACGGAATTGATCGGATTCACTGAGAATGTGCCCTGAGTGCACGGGGTGTTTGGCCGAGCGAGCCTACACTTGTGGCGAAATATACTTATGCACTTAATTGTTTAGCTGGCTAATGAAATGCAGGGAAGGAGCACCGCCGTCCCGAATAAGGGGCGGGGTCGTTATAATTTGGTCAGCTTTAGCTGACCGTTGCTTTGTTTGCCACCATATGGTGGAATGTTGCATGCAGGTGCGACGGAACCAAGTACCAAATAGCGGGCTGAAGCCCAAGCTGCTGTGTTGTCCCTCGAAGGCCAAAGCGAACTGTTGTTTTATTTCTGTCATGTGTGGCCGGCCTGCGAGCCGATGTCTGTAAAACACTATGTTGTTAGGTGAACATCTGTAAGGCCATAAGGCCGAGTACTTTTATTTATTGTGATATTTCTTTCCTAATGTGGTTAGTGGACATTCATGTTTTCATTCTATCTGTTATTTGGGTTCTTTCAGCTAATTAAAAGCTTCCGCTAGTTGCTCTGTGTAGGACGTTTATGTTTGGGAGAATGGTTTCATTCTGTAACCCTTCGGTCTATCTATAGTGTATGGCGTCGGGCCCCGGCTGGATCTACTGCTATATACCATGCGACAGATATGGGTGTTACAATTTGGTATCAGACTACCGGTTCCGATCTTGCTTATTGGAATTCGTGGGCGAATTCTTTTAAGGGGTGGTGAGCACATGTATGTGCGTCATCGTTATAACATAAAAAGAACCCATGAATGTCCACTTAGGAATGAAAATACACTTGTTTTTGAGGAACCTGAGTGTTCCAATGATTTCTTTTAGCAATTTGTATGTCGCATAATCGATAGTTATGCTTTTTAGGGAACTACGAGTGGTGCGGGGCAGTCGCAAGGTCAGCACTCCATGGAGAGTAGTGCACTTAACAGCGTGCCTGAGACCCTGCTTTCTGTTGAAACTATAAGAAGGATAGTTGAAGTTGTGTTCGCGGTGACTAAAGCACAACCTAGAGGGCAAGTGCAGCCCTCTGTCCCTTGGGTGACTTCAACACCGAGTGGTGTGATGGAACAACTGGCATATAGCACCCCCCCCCCAACCTTTTGCCTGGGTCGGACCGAAGGGGGGTAATACTGGCCCAAGACGCCCACTCAGTGCACATAGGGGAAACGATCCACCCTGTCCAAACACTAGATGACCGCCTTGGTTGGCTCGAATCATAACATTCACAACTCATCAGAATATAGCGGAAGCATTAACAGGAAACCATTGCAGATTTATATATCACATATACAAATTACAGCGGTTCTAGGGCCGAAGCCTAAGTACTTATATAAGCCTGTGGGCTATACATGTGCTACATATAATCCTCATATACTCTCTCTCTCTCTCTCTACGCTGCTCGACGGAACTCACGTCTCTAAACTCTGGGGATGGTGGGGGTGCATCTGCTCGAGTAGACCTAGCTGCTGGCGTAATCTCCTGCGGCAGCGGGTCACTACGGTGCTCCACCTTCTGTGAATGGTTAATCAAATAACCGTTAGTCATAGAGCTAAGTGGAAACAAATCTCCTCCCCGGATCCACATCCTGGGGACGAGCACGCACCCACCCAACAGAAGTAAATAGCCGAAGCACGAGAGGGTTAGCACAATATTCCATATATGAACAGCTAGGAGCAAATATAAAAGAGTGCGGTATAACCGGAAAGAGCAGCAATAGTATAAAACGGTTATAACAATGCTCTACTAGCTCATCAGCACAACATGTTTTCATATCCTGAATTCTATCGCAGGCATTCACAGCCACGCACATACCATAGGCATTCACAGCCGCGCACATACCGCAGGCATTCACAGCCGTGCACATACCGCAGGCATTCACAGCCGCGCACATACCGCAGCACACAAACCCTATGTCGACATAGTTTGGACCGCTTCTGTTCCAGCAGGGTAGCGAGCCCCGCGGGCCTCACCGATGTGGTCGTCGGTGACAGTGGTCAGTCCTGCCACTTCTAGGGGTGATCGTACCGCACAACCCCAGGCCCTAACGTACAACCTGGTGTACTCTTGGATGTGAGCGACATCCAGCGAATCATTTTGGCCGACCAGCGGAGGAAAACCCGATGGGGAATAAAATGGTCGGTCACCCGTGGTGCCCATCTCCCTGTCGCCTTGAGTCGTCAACCTTCCCGCACCGGTACGAACGGTCTGCGGAAGGGACTGACCCGCCACTATTCCACCGCAAGCAATTTACAAACAATCAATCAACGGCAAACATAATACACACTGGGTCTACGTCGGCCTGCCCTACTAGGCTTAAACTTCGGGCGGCGGCGCTTAGCTCTACTTTCGTCAAGGAGCGTGGGAGCGCATTATTTGGGGCTAGACCTGGAGGAATAGCTCAACTCCGGTTATCCCCAACTAAGGATCAACCTTAATAATGACTGCTCGTCAGAGCAGGACCCGGGATTATAATAGTAAATTGCAATGAGGACAAATGCGGTGTTTATGCTGCTTATTTAAAGTGCTGGAAAGAAACGTGACCAGTACGAAACTGGAGTAGCACTGAATTAAAAGTACTTGACTAGTACGAGACTGGAGTAAAGCTGAATTAAAAGTACTTGACCAGTACGAGACTGAAGTAGAACTGAATTAAAAGTACCTGACCAGTACGAGACTGGAGTAGAACTGAATTAAAAGTACTTGACTAGTACGAGACTGGAATAGAACTGAATTAAAAGTACCTGACCAGTACGAGACTGGAGTAGAACTGAATTAAAAATACTTGACCAGTACGGGACTAGAGTAAAGCTGAATTGAAAGTACTTGAATTGAAAAGAATAAAGGAACAGGACCAGTGCAAGACTGGAATAATTATAAAGAAAATGATTAGTAGTCCAATCACTCCATCCAGGAGGCTTCAGTCTCATCTCCGTTCTCAGGAGGCACATTCAATTTTATTTCAGTTCTTAATAAGGCTTCATTGGATTACACTCATTATTAAGATCAGATTATGATTTGGTTGCGCCTTATTAATCACGGCTTAATCGGATCAGGGGCTTATCAGGAGTTACACTCTCATTATTTATCGAGAATAATTCGCAACTCGCTGCTCGTACTCTCACTTTCCGAGCATGTCCAGATCACCCGAGAGTCGAGGCGCTCGACGGTTTCACAAAGCCTCGGAACACACGGAGCTTGGTCACTTGCCTCAGCCACTCCCGTCGATACAATAACTTTGAATTTATTATTCAAATTAGAGAGGATAGTTGCGCGCTCCAATTTTCATTTTCGAAGAAAACGAGCGTAATAATTTTCGAACGCGACCCTAGGCTTCCAGATTTTAGGAAAAATATCAAAACTTATCCCCATCACCCCAAATTTTGATACAACCCTTAAGAGAGCCTAAAATGAGCCTTGTAATTTTTTTGTAATTTTCCAAAGTGTTTTGGGCCTTTAATTTAGCCAAACAAATTGTATTTGGGCTTTTAAAAATATCAAATCAACCCCAAAAATTCTCAAATTTTTTGTGGAGACTGCCCTCATTAAGGAGAACAATTTTCATGTTCAAACCTTTTTCATGAGGGCTCTATCTTAGCCTCTGAAAAATCAAATCAATTATAATAATATAATATTATAATAATTATATATATTATTATAATATAATATATATATTATAAATAAAAATTCCAGTTCATCTTCTCTTCCCCCCCGCTGGAACGAATCCGCCACCCTTACGGGCCTTCCCCGCCGCCGACCGGCCACCGGCCGGCCGTGGCTTCGCCCCCGGCCGACTGCCCGGGGGTGGGCGCTCCCTCCGGCGGTGGTCCGGCGGCCCGCCGCTGCCGGCCATCGCCGGAGCTTTTTTTTATTATTATTTTAAACCGGAGGGAAGGGGAGAACGGCGGCGGCGCTCCGGCCGCCGAGGGCGCCATGCAAAACGTTCAAAATGAAGAAGGGGGAGGGAGAAGGCTTCCACCTGTGTTCGGCGGGCTTGGGAGGGGCTGCCTTGGTCGGACATGGCTCAAGGTGGTGGTGGAGGGGGAGGAGCTCCTCGGCTTTGCTTTTTCCGGCCACCAGAGCTCCGGCAGAGGGGGGGAGAAGGGGGAGTTGCTCACTGAGCTGTGAGGATAGTTAGGGGAGGGGAGCCTTTATATAAGCTTGGGGGAGGGAGGGCTTCTCCTTTTTGGCAATGTGGAATTAATCCCTCCTTAGGGAGGGATTAATCACCACCCTCCAGCTGTCCTTGGACAGTTGGAGGTGCCACATATTCCCCATGTGGGGAATGAGGGGAAGCCCCATGGGCTTGGGCCTCCATGGTGAAGAAAGAGAGGGGAAAGAGGAGAGAATGGGGTTTGTGGGCCTCCATTAACTTAGGGACTAGGGAGGCTTGCTGGTTGGGGGCCCAAGGAGAGTGAGGGGGGTATGGGTCATCCTTCTTTGGAGAGGAGGAGGGCTCCTCATTTGGAGAAAAATCCAAAAAGTGGATTTTTAGGAGGGTTTGACCAAGTCAACCCTAGGGTGGGTCCCCCTTGCTGGTCAAAGTCAATGTGGGTCCAAGTCATCGGGGTCGGGTCAAGGTTCGGGTGTCGTGTCATAATTGGTGTGCGCACGCTTTTCGGTGCACGACTAGCCTCGATTTGACCGCAAGTTGACCAATTATCTTCAAAATTGACCGGGATGACTTCCGTTGACTTCGTATTAACCACACGAGTCCAATGTCACTGACTGGGGTTGAATCGGAGTCCGTTTGGCGAAAGTCCAAAATCTGCGCACCGCAGCGCGTTAAAATGGTCGAACTGTGTAAAATTGCCATTAGACCTCAGATCGTGACGTGACGAGCTCCGATGCGTTTATATAGACTATACGAGACCACATGAACTGATAAAACTTGATTCGAAGTTCTTCTGGCTTGATATCCAAAATCTCGCTTTCGTTGCGTTTTACGAGGAATGGTCACATCCACTATATGATCTCGGGGGTCCAACTGAACGAGTTCCGACGCGCTCGTATTGACTATACGAGGCCGCAGGAACTGGCAGAACTCAATTCGGAGTTTGTTGGAACACCCTTTTTATATTTGGGTCAGGATAACTATGCTAAGGATGTTGACCTAATTGTATAGCATAGGTCATTGAGTGTGAGTTTAGAACTTAGGTTATTTGAGATTTAGTTCTGCTCAGCTCGACGGAGAGTCGACCCCAGCTCGACGTAGAGTCGTCCTCAGCTCGACGCATAGTCGACTGCTGCTCGACGCACAGTCGATCGCAGCTCGACGCAGCGTCGTTCTCAGTTCGACGTAACGTCGAGTTCTGCTCGACGTTGTGGCGTGTATCTCTCTGCTTCAATTTTACTCTCTGATCAACGGTCAGTCGAGCTCAGATCGACGCTTCAGGAAGAGTTCGACGTTTTAAGTTCTCCCGTCTGTCAACTTTTGAAATTCAAATGAGAGATTTTTCAAGCAGTTATTGCAAGAGATCCCATGGCCGTTTCAAGACTTAATTGCACCATATCTCAAGGAATTTTCAATGGAAATCAATTAAGGCTTTCCTTCTAGGCATGGACAGTTATGGAATATATTAAATGCCCTGCCAACGGCTATCTCATTTCTCAGAGATCTATTCGAGAGAGACAAGAAGAACAAAAAAAAATTTAATTCATTCATTCTGACAACACAGAGAACATCAATCTTCATCTCTTTCTCAAGAAATCAGTCTGCAGAGAATTTACAGAGAAGAACTACACTCAGAGAAACATCTTGATCAACATTCTCTGAAACCTCTTCTGCCTCTGCATTCAACTCTTCTCAATTAGCTTTCTACCTTCAGACATCAAACACTCAGTTTCTGAGTCATCTATTGCTGAAGAAGGACAAGCAGTGAAGAGCCTGTCACCCTTGTGCAAAGCTTCTTCTACCTGAACTTCTATATCTCAGGGGGAGCTTTGACAACATCTACATCCACTAGCTTCTCTCTGATTGTTGACAGAGAAGCAAACTCAACCCTTCTTATTTTACCTCTTCTGTACAGGGTTTTAACTCCCTTCAAAAGTTACCTTTTGGTTAGCTGAGACCTTATCAAAATCAGTGGTGGCAAGACACCTTATCAAAAAATCTGGTGGTGCCCAGGACACCTGATCAAGCATCCTGCAGTGGATTCCTATCAAGGGGTGATAGAAGAGTGGACTACCCAAGTTTGGGGAACCACTATAAATTTCCTTGTGTCTTCTGTGGATTGCTTTTCTTCTTGCTTGTGTGCTGTGTGATTTTACTTTAAATATATTTATCTGTTTGCATCACTCACTACCTACACTAAGCAAATCTAAAGGTTTTAAATATATCAATTTATTTGAACTTACTCTATTCACCCCCCCTCTAGAGGCTGTTAGATCTTGTCACCTAACTTTCAATTGGTATCAGAGGGAGGTTGGTCTTTACTTCAGGCTAACACCTGGACCACAAAGATCTTTGATAAGATCAAACCCTATAGAGTGGTTACTTTATTTTGTTTTGTTATAAATTGTTTTTATAAAACTCATGGCACAAAACAAGGAGTATGCAAGCACAAGACCTCCAGTGTGCAATCTTTCCAAGTTTGGACTCTGGAAAGCAAGGATAAAACTTTACATGAATTCTTTTGATGAAGATATCTTTAATTGTGTCTTAACAGAATGTCCAAGACCTCCTACTTCAACAAGTACTTCAACTGTTCCACCTCCTGCAGGAACAGACACTGATATAAAGAAGTGGAAAGCTGCTGATGCAAAAGCAATGAACATATTGGCACAAACTATGTCTGATGACATATTCCAAAAAGTTGCTGAATGCAATACTGCCAAGGAAATCTGGGACAAATTAACTGAAATAGTCTCAGGTTCAGCTGATGAAAGAAAGGATAGAAGAGCTCAACTGATAACACAGTATGAGAACTTCAAAATGGCTCCAGCTGAATCTGTGGCTGACATGTACAACAGATTCAGTCTCATTGTCAGTGAGTTGAAAACTCTGGACAAGGATATATCTCTCACTGAGATAAATGATAAAATTCTCATGTGCCTACCTAGCACTTGGGATTCAAGAATCTGGCCAATCAAAGATGGCAGAAGTCAAATTGAGCTATCCACTGAAGCTCTCTTAGGCAAGCTCAAGTCCTATGAGCAATTTGTCAAGACAAGAGAAGGGGAGCAAAACACATCTTCTCCTGCACCCAAAGTGGAGAAGACAATAGCTCTCAAAGCTTCAGAGGAAGTACCTAAAGAGAAGGAGATAGTCAATGAAGAACTTCTAAGCCTACTAGCCAAAAGATTCAACAAGATGGCTAGGAAGAATTTCAGAAAATGGTCTTCTAAGGACCAAGACAAGCCAAGGTATGATAGATCTAATAATAAAGAAATTATTTGCTATGGCTGCAGGAAACCAGGACACACTGCTCCAAACTGTCCTGAGAATCAAGGCAAAGACAAGAAAGATAGGAGAGAAAGAAAAGACAAGAGAAGAGAGAAAGATTCAAAGAAATATTATGAGAAACCCTCTTCCAGCAACACCAAAAATACAAGGAAAGGATTTGTTGCAGAAACTTGGAGTGATACTGAAGATTCTGAAGAATCATCCAGCACAAGTGATGATGAGGATGATGCCACAGAAAAAGGATTCTGCATGATGGCAATCAATGCATCACAAAGCAGCTCAGATTCAGAGCATGAATCTGAATATATGACTGATCAGGAATTGAGTGAAGATCAGGTACTTGACTCATTTGATTTTTCTTCTGATGATTTCAAGTTTAGATTTAAATCAATGTGCATAGACTTGCTGACAGCAGAGAAGACAAATGATTCTCTTAGAAGTCAACTGTCTGATTACAGCACATTAAGTGCAAATAATCTCAAGCTCTCTGATGAGTTAGAGTGCTGTAGGGAGGAGATAGCTTCACTAAAGAGTGAGCTATCCAAGGCTAAACAGCTAGAGGAAACTCTCAATGGGAGGAGCCTCAAGCTAATAGACATCACAAGCACAGTGAACTCAAGAATGAGTGGTTCACTAGGTTTGGGTGCCTCTCCAAGCCAACCTATAGTGCTAACAACTCCCATAAAATTTACCAGTAACAAGGGTAAAGGAATTATGGTAGTAGCCAGAAAAAATTCTGATCTACCTAAGCAACTTCAAGTTCAACAGAAAACGTCGAACAGAGCTCGACGTTCTTCGACCAGAGCTCGACGCCGTTCTAACAAGAATCAGCAACACCTTGCTGAAGCGTCGAACTCAGCTCGACACACGTCGAACTCAGGTCGACTTGCTGTTGTCCCTGAAAGTAGGCCTGTTCAAGCGTCGAATGGAGCTCGACGTCCTGAAACTTCAGCGTCGAACTTAGGTCGACGTGCGTCGAACAGAGCTCAGAGTTCTGGGTTGTCTGCACAGGATAAATCTAAATTGAATATCAAGTATCCTACATCTCAGCCTAACCCTTATGCTGAATGGGTGATTCCTCCTAGGAGATATCATCCTGAAGGCTATAAGAGTCAGCCTGAAATGTCATTCATTTCTGATTTCATTGGTTATCAACCTCAACCCAAGGTGAACTGGGTGAAAAACAACTAAGCTGTTACATGTGCAGATGAAGAGCTATCCAGTGGTGAACCAGCATTGGTACCTGGATAGTGGTTGCTCCAAACATATGACAGGAACCAAAAGCAATCTTTCATCCTTCAAAGCAAAGCTTGGACCAAGAGTAATCTTTGGTGACTCCAATTTTGGACAAACCAAGGGATATGGTCAAGTCAAAATAGGCTCAATCACTATCAAGAAGGTAGCCTATGTGGAAGGACTGAAGCACAACTTAATCAGCATCAGTCAACTTTGTGATGCTGGTTATCAGGTTTGGTTCACTGATCTAGTATGTAATATTGCTCTAGATAATAATATTGTGTTGATTGGAAATAGGCAAGATAACATATACCTAGTAGATTTTAATTCTTCTAAAGTAGACATATGCCTTTTTAATTCCCTTAGTAAGCCAAATGAGCTTTGGCATAAAAGATTAGGACATGTTAACCTTAGAACTATTGCTAGGTTGTCTAAACTCAACCTTGTTAGAGGACTACCTTCTGGTCCCTACAAGAAGGAAGGACTCTGCAAGGCTTGCCAACTAGGAAAGCAAACTAAAAATAGTTTCAAATCACTTAACAAGAGTGATTCACCTAGGGTTTTGTATCTGTTGCACATGGACCTTTTTGGACCTACTACAGTACAAAGTCTAGGGGGGAAATCTTATGCCTTAGTGATTGTAGATGACTTCTCAAGATTCACTTGGGTGTTCTTCCTAAGAAAGAAGTCTGATAACTTCAAAATTTTGACAGATTTTCTCAAGAGCATACAGATTGAGTTCAATACTCATATAGCCCTGATCAGAAGTGATCATGGGACAGAGTTTGATTCTCTTCTTATGCAAGAGTTCTGTCAGAATGAAGGGATCAGGCACACTTTCTCAGCTCCTAGAACTCCTCAACAAAATGGGGTAGTTGAAAGGAAAAATAGAACCTTAATTGAATCAGCCACAACATTATTGACAGATGCTCATCTTCCTCTAACCTTTTGGGCAGAGGCTGTGAACACCTCCAATTATGTTTTGAATAGAAGCCTGATACATAAACTAAAGGATAAGACTCCTTATGAATTGCTCAAAGGGAAGAAACCTAAAGTTAGCTTTTTCAAAATTTTTGGTTGCATTTGTTTCATCCACAATAATGACAAGAGATATTTAGCAAAATTTGAAGCTAAGGCTGATGAAGGAGTGTTTCTGGGATACTCTTTGAACAGCAAAGCTTATAGGGTGTATAACAAATCATCTCATAAAATTGAAGAGTCCATGCATATTACCTTTGATGAATCTAATATGTCTTATAAGGAGAAGAATTCTTCTACCAAAGATCACTTACAGGTACAATCATTAGCTGAAAATATTAATCAGTTAACCATCATGGATGAGGGAAATCTATCTTCAACAACTCAACAAGAAGCTGCTAGCAATAAGAGTGAAGATACAGATCAAATTTCAGAACCAAATGGAGAGCCAGTTGTTGTTCCACAAGAGGAAACAACAACACAGGTTGGTGAACAATCAACACCCACTGTTGATTTAGTAACAATAAGAGATCATCCAATCTCCCAAGTGATTGGAGAAATTTCAGAAGGTGTGCAAACCAGAAATCAGATAAATCAACATCTGATGCACATCTGTTTTCTCTCCCAAATAGAGCCTCAAACTATTCAAGATGCAGAGCAAGATCCAAACTGGATCATTGCAATGCAAGAAGAACTAAACCAGTTTGAAAGGAACAAAGTATGGGAATTGGTTCCAAAACCAAGAAACCATCAAATTGTTGGAACTAAGTGGGTTTTCAGGAATAAGCTAGATGATCAAGGGATCATTGTGAGAAACAAGGCAAGGCTTGTTGCTCAAGGCTATTGTCAACAAGAAGGGATTGATTATGACCAAACCTTTGCACCAGTTGCAAGGTTGGAGGCCATAAGAATTTTCCTTGCTTATGCTGCACACAAGAAGATCAAAGTTTTCCAAATGGATGTTAAAAGTGCATTTCTCAATGGAGACATCAAGGAAGAAGTCTATGTCAAGCAACCTCCAGGTTTTATCTCTTCAACCCTTCCTGAACATGTTTTCAAATTACATAAGGCTTTATATGGCCTCAAGCAAGCTCCAAGAGCATGGTATGAGACCTTAGCCTCCTTTTTGCTTGAAAATGATTTTAAAAGGGGTAGAGTAGACCAAACTCTTTTTATTAGAACCCATAAGTCCCATATCCTACTAGTACAAATATATGTAGATGATATAATATTTGGGTCTACTGATTCAAGCTTATGCAAAAAGTTCTCACAACTTATGCACTCAAAGTTTGAAATGAGTAGCATGGGTGAGCTTTCCTTTTTCTTAGGATTGCAAATCAAACAACATGCTGATGGCATATTCATCTCTCAAACCAAGTATGCAAAAGAATTGGTTAAGAAATTTGGTATGTCAGATGCATCTTCTATGAAAACACCTATGCCTACTAATGCTGTCTTAGATGCTGATGAATCTGGTAAACCAGTTGATCAGACTAATTTTAGAGCAATCATTGGCTCTCTTTTATATCTTACAGCTAGCAGACCAGATATTATGTTTGCTACATGTGTATGTGCTAGGTTCCAAGTGAGCCCTAGAGAGTCACACCTCACATTAGTTAAGAGAATTCTTAGATATGTAAAAAGTTGTCCAAATCTAGGTCTCTGGTATCCACATGATTCAGGATTTGATCTCACTGGATTTTCAGATGCTGATTATGCTGGATGTAGAGTAGACAGGAAAAGCACCAGTGGAACTTGTCAATTCCTGGGTGATAGACTTGTCTCCTGGTTTTGCAAAAAGCAAACATCTGTGTCTACATCAACTGCTGAAGCTGAATACATGGCTGCAGGAAGTTGCTGCTCACAGATATTGTGGATTCAAAACCAGCTCCTAGACTATGGTTACAACTTAGAGAAGTCAAAAATTCTTTGTGATAATACTAGTGCAATTTGTATTGCTCAAAATCCAGTTCTCCATAGTAGGACAAAGCACATAGAGATCAGACATCATTTCTTAAGGGATAATGTAGAAAAGAATAAAATAGCACTAGAGTATATTTCTACTGATTTACAAAGGGGAGATATTTTCACCAAACCTTTGGATGAAAAGAAACACTTCTTCTTCCTTAATCAGTTGGGAATGATAGATGGAGATAGCATAAATTAATTTACAAGATTTTGAAATCATAAAAATAACAAAATCTAGGCAAATGTATCTCTTCCTTAAGGATCTAGAGGCTGTTAGATCTAGAGGTTCTGTCTGAACTCTGCTCGACGCTCGACGCTTTTCACTTGGAAACGTCGACCGGAGATCGACTGACCGTCGACCGCTATATAGCGTCGACCGTCGACCTCATCTTTTGCGTCGACCAGAGATCGACTTTGTCTAGAGTTTGTTAAGGTTCTGTTTCGGTCGACGACGTTAATTGACGTCGACCAGAGCTCGACGTTCAGCATCCCAAATAGCGTCGACCGTCGACCTTCAAAACGGCGAACGTCGAACTCAGCTGAACACCATCGAGTCTCTTCGTTTCCCCTAGAGCCTCTTAGCGTCGAACTAAGCTCGACGTTATTTCCTTTTCTGCGTCGAACCCTAGTATAAAATCATCTTCTCGGCGTCGATGTCATTTGCGCTTTCGTATTTCCTGCAACTACATTCTCCCTCCAAAGCTTTTACACTTGTTCTTGAGAGGTATTCTGCAGATAATGGCGATTCCAGCAAACATATTGACGGCAATGAAGTTCGATTATGGTTTCGACATCGACCTGGATTCCTTTGAAGGTTCCTCACAGAATTTTCTGGATATCCTGGAGCTATTTAAAGAACAGAAACTAGTGAAGTTTATGTCAACAAGAATGCCCATGGCAGAGACTGAAATTAAAGAGTGGATATATACAGCAGCTAATACAGATGAGAGCACTATTACTGGTTCTATTTCTGGAACTCAGGTATCAATATCTCCTGCTACTTTTACTGAAGCTTTTGAATTAGAGAATGGAAATGACAGCTTGGAATTGTCAAATGAGGAGTATGCTGCAATGCTAGACAGAATGGGTCATTCTTCTGAGAATGCCTCCAAATTGCTGAAAGTGGATCTTGCCATTGAATTTAGGCTTTTAGCTGATGTGGTAGGCAAGGTCATCTGTGCTAAGAGGACAGCACATGATGCTATTACCAGGCAACAATTCTGCATCATGGCTGCCCTCCTAGATAAAAAGCACCTAAATTGGGGAGAATTACTGTTTGATTTAGTGAAGAAAAAGGTCAATAAGACCTATGTTCATTTTGGAAGGACTTTGGGATTGTTGCTTCATCATGTCTGCCCACAGCTTCTGGTAACCTCCAAGCACATTAATGCTTCAAAGAGGTTGACCTGTGCCCTGATTGGAAAATGGGACAGGAAGATTGTAAATCCCAAGGCTGCTGCAGCAATGAAATCCTCTACTGAAACAAGGGCTGTTGTGGCCACTCACCCTCAGTCAACTGACCTAGTAGAAGAAGCCAGGCCATCAATCACCATCTCTCCTTCATTCAGCTTTCCAACCACCTTCTCTCCATCAACTTCTCAGCTCTCATTCCCTTTGCAAACATCATCCATTGACACTATTGCATCTTCTCTTCATCCATCCATTACCACCACTTCTGAAGTATTTGATCCTCTTCATTACTTCCCTTCAATGGACATTGAGATCCATCAAGATGATTCCTTCTTGGATAATTCACATGATAACATTGCTGAGCCCTCATTCTCAGACCTCATCATGTCCTCCATTATTCAACCCTCCATTCCTCTTCCTTCTATACCATCATCTTCTCCTGCTGCATCTGTTTCTCTCCCCTCTACCTCTGCTCAACAGTCTGAGCAAGTAGATCTGCTTCCCTTGGCTAATAAGCTCTATGAGCTCTTGGCTCCAAGGTTGTCCTCCTTATTGGATGCTTCCCTAGCTCCAATAATCAGATCTTTGGACTCTATTTCTTCAAAGCTCTCTTCCCTCTCTCCTGCTGTGGCTGGCCCTTCTTCTAGGGGCCTAGAATCAGTTGCTACTGAATCTAGGCAGGGGGAGATTTTGGTAGAAGAAGAGCTGCCTTCTGTTGATTGTGAAGAGATGCTTGTTTCAGATGTTCAGACTGCAGATAGAGAATTCAGTCCACCTCCAGTTGAAGATTCTATTGTGACAGTACCAGCATCATTTTTCAGAAGATCCTTCAGCTCTCACAAGTTACTGCTTGCTGAAGATCTGTCCAGGGCCATCATTCCCTTTGCTGCTGCTGTTGTTGGTTGTGATAAGATGATTCTTGAAGATGATGCAGTGGTAGCTGATGCTCCTGCAAATGAGTCTATTGCTCATATTTGTTCTGATTCTGTTGATATTATTGATGACATGACTGTTGATAAGGTTCTTAACACTTCTGATGCAGTGGAAGCCCTTGCTCCTGCTGAAGTTGTTGTTTCTGAGGCAGTGGTAGCTGTTGCTCCTGCCAGTTCTTTTGTTTCTTCTGTTTCTGATGCAGTGGTAGCCTCAGCTCCTGCTAGTGAAAGTTATCCAGCCATTTCTGTTGAGGCTGTGATTTCTGAAGTCTTGAGTGACTTAGCTGATTCAGTGCCTGCTGCTCCTGAAACCATTTCTTTCCCTGCCGTGCTAGATAAGTCATCTACACTGGCAGATGCTCCTCTTCCTGTTTCAGAAAGTGCATCAAAAGATGATTATTATGATCCCTATGATCATATCCAAAGCAGCTCCTCTGATGAGTTTGCAACTAGCTCTGATGACTCTTCTGCAACTATTGCTAAAAAGAGGAAAGCTAGAAGCAAAGCTCTAAAGAGAGTTCCAATGGAAAGGGCTACTGACCATGACATTCCTTATTACATACAGCACAAATGCAAGATTACTGAGCCATGGATGCAGTTCTCTAAAAATCAGCTCAAGGCAATGAGAGAGAAAAAGAAGTTCAAGAAAGGAGATTCCAAGTCGTTTGACTTTCCTCCTCCTCCACCTCCTCCTTCTCCAGGTGCAGGAGGCAGTGCTAACCTAGTAAGCAAACCTCCAACATCCTCCTTCCAAGGCAAGACTTATCAGTCAAGGAGAGGACAAGGAGGTGGCCAATCTAGAGGTTATCAATCAAGAGGAAATCAATTCAAAGGATCTTCTAGAGGTAATCAAGCTAGAGGTCAAGCCAGACCCCAATCTTATCAAAGGGAAGGAAAGACCATTGCTTCAACCACTGGTCCCTTTCCCTTTAAGCTCAATGAGGGTGTAAGGCAGAAACCTATTCCTTCAGATCAAAGTAATAAGTATGAGCCTCCTATTCCATATGATGATCCAGTTAACAACCCTACTGCATGGAAGGCTAGGATGACTGAGCTTGCTGCCCTAGACCTAATTAAGAAGAACAAAGAAAGGGGACTGGACACATCCAACATAAGCACAATGTCAGACCAAAGAAGACAGGAATTAAACAAATATCATTCTAGCAAATTCTTTGATGCTGATAGATACATGGAGTTACATCCTGCTGCTGTTCCTCCCTCTGGAAAGAGCATAACTTCATTGGGGACTTCTGAAGATTACAGATCAAAGAAAGACACTGCCAACCCTCAAAGGGAAATCAAATTCAAGAAAGGCTTTGAAGAAGAGCCTAAGAAGAAGTAAATGTAAGATGGCTTATCTTCTATGCTACTGCCATAAACATCTTTGATAGTTGCTTATCTGCTCCTGCTTCCATCTGTGTTCTTGATTTTCAGTATTTCAAATGTCTGTATGCATTTTTTTTAATTTCCTTAAATTCATGTGAATAGTAATCCTAATCCAAATAGGGGGAGATTGTTGGAACACCCTTTTTATATTTGGGTCAGGATAACTATGCTAAGGATGTTGACCTAATTGTATAGCATAGGTCATTGAGTGTGAGTTTAGAACTTAGGTTATTTGAGATTTAGTTCTGCTCAGCTCGACGGAGAGTCGACCCCAGCTCGACGTAGAGTCGTCCTCAGCTCGACGCATAGTCGACTGCTGCTCGACGCACAGTCGATCGCAGCTCGACGCAGCGTCGTTCTCAGTTCGACGTAACGTCGAGTTCTGCTCGACGTTGTGGCGTGTATCTCTCTGCTTCAATTTTACTCTCTGATCAACGGTCAGTCGAGCTCAGATCGACGCTTCAGGAAGAGTTCGACGTTTTAAGTTCTCCCGTCTGTCAACTTTTGAAATTCAAATGAGAGATTTTTCAAGCAGTTATTGCAAGAGATCCCATGGCCGTTTCAAGACTTAATTGCACCATATCTCAAGGAATTTTCAATGGAAATCAATTAAGGCTTTCCTTCTAGGCATGGACAGTTATGGAATATATTAAATGCCCTGCCAACGGCTATCTCATTTCTCAGAGATCTATTCGAGAGAGACAAGAAGAACAAAAAAAAATTTAATTCATTCATTCTGACAACACAGAGAACATCAATCTTCATCTCTTTCTCAAGAAATCAGTCTGCAGAGAATTTACAGAGAAGAACTACACTCAGAGAAACATCTTGATCAACATTCTCTGAAACCTCTTCTGCCTCTGCATTCAACTCTTCTCAATTAGCTTTCTACCTTCAGACATCAAACACTCAGTTTCTGAGTCATCTATTGCTGAAGAAGGACAAGCAGTGAAGAGCCTGTCACCCTTGTGCAAAGCTTCTTCTACCTGAACTTCTATATCTCAGGGGGAGCTTTGACAACATCTACATCCACTAGCTTCTCTCTGATTGTTGACAGAGAAGCAAACTCAACCCTTCTTATTTTACCTCTTCTGTACAGGGTTTTAACTCCCTTCAAAAGTTACCTTTTGGTTAGCTGAGACCTTGTCAAAATCAGTGGTGGCAAGACACCTTATCAAAAAATCTGGTGGTGCCCAGGACACCTGATCAAGCATCCTGCAGTGGATTCCTATCAAGGGGTGATAGAAGAGTGGACTACCCAAGTTTGGGGAACCACTATAAATTTCCTTGTGTCTTCTGTGGATTGCTTTTCTTCTTGCTTGTGTGCTGTGTGATTTTACTTTAAATATATTTATCTGTTTGCATCACTCACTACCTACACTAAGCAAATCTAAAGGTTTTAAATATATCAATTTATTTGAACTTACTCTATTCACCCCCCCTCTAGAGGCTGTTAGATCTTGTCACCTAACTTTCAGAGTTCTCTAGCTCGATTCCCTGCCTAGGGTCTCCTCCTACCGGGTCACGGGTAGAGGCTCGGGTCACTTTTATTGGGCCCACTAGGGCTCTAGTGGCCCAATAAAAGTCGGGATGTTACATGGCATATATAAGACCTTTGGATCAGTAGTTGAACATGCTTTTAGTTCAGGGTACGCACTCAGTTGAGGAGTATTTGTAGACATTTCTTATCATAAGGCGCTACCCAGGGTTTGATTTGGAGAACGAGCAGACTATAGTTAATAGATTCTACAACGGTCTGCGTGATGAATTACCACTGCTACTCGTAGGACCAAAGTTACTTGGATTCCGAGCATTAGTGGAGTCGACTAGAGCTTATGAAGCAGATCTGGCCAGAACCAACCAGACGTCAGTGCGCAGGTTACCAAACTCCCCAGGTCTCGCAAAGCCTATACACCGAAAGAGGAGTAAAGTGAGGCCTGACGTATCTGCTAGTCAAACTCCATATTACTGTTATAAATGTGGAAGGTTTGGTCACTTTGCCCGAGATTGTCGTAAAGACGATCATGGGACAGAGAAAACTATGAAGGGAGCCCAAGAGAAGAAAGACTCCAGTTCTGAGAAGACAGAGATCAAGGCACTACCCACCTCAAAGTCCGGTTTCCGTAGATGGTGTAAGAAGGCAAGGAGGGCGGATCTAGTTCCTTCTTTTGGTGCGTCTGGAACAATTATTGGCCAAGACCCGGACGCATGCTTTTGTTGTGGAAAGTTGGGACACTTTGCCCGAGAGTGTCGAAGCGGACGTCTGGAGTCCGAGAAGAAGCCTAGAGCGACTAACGAAGAGAAGGGCAAAGGGTTGGAGACTGCTACACCTCAATATGCTCCATCCCAACCTAGAGGATACAACTTTGGCCATCAGGAGGTTATGGAATATGCTGACATGGTGACAGGTATGGTTTAATTTTTGGTATGTCAGTTTTAGATACTTGTTGCCTTACGCAAATTAGCCTATGTTTGGTTATGATAGGATTTGTATTGATTTTTTGAGTGTCCGACGAAAACCTTGTTCGTTATGGGAACTTCCCATTCCTTTTTGTCCGAAGGACATGTATCGTGCATCGGAGTTCCTTCTTCGATGGCAAGAGTCAAATCGATAGTACTGCTGCCTAACGGGTACTCTTTACACCCAAATAGAGCCTATTGTTTGAAGTTACGGTTAGGGAGTCAGGAGTTTTGTCTTGCAAGCGTCGCTACTGCTGTCTATAGAGTTCAATGTAATCTTTGAAATGATTTGCTCTCGGAGCTGCGCGCGTACATCAATTTCAAACGTAAGGTGGTCAGTTTGGTACTAGCTATGGTTGTGAGATGTCAGAACTGAAGTATTACTTCAAGAGCTGGTAGAACAGGGTTATGTGCGTCCAAGTTTATTGCCTTGGAGCACATCGGTCCTCTTGTTAAAAGAGGATAGAAGCTTACAACTATGTAATGGTTGCTAGAAGTTGATTAAGTTAACGGGAAAAGATTAAGTATCCAACCCAAGGAGTGATTATCTGTTCGATCAACTTAATGGGTCAAGTGTGTACTCAAGTTGAATCGGAAGTCTGGATACTATTATTTTTCGCTAAGGGAAAGTGATATTCCCAAAACGGCATCCAGCACACGATATGGGCATTATGAGTTCATCGTTAAGCCGCTTGTGCTGACAAATGTGCCGTCTATGTTATGAATTTGAGGTATAGGGCGTTCAGTGAGTACCTGAACCAGTTCGTGATAACCTTTATCGACGACATACTGGTATACTTTCGGTACGAGGGTGATCATTCCAAGCATCTGGATTCGGTATTGGAGACGTTAAGGAGAAATCAGTTGTATGCCAAATTCTCCAAGTGCGAGCTTTGTGGTTACCCTTAGTAGCGTTTCTTGGTCGTCTTGTGTGGAGAAAGTATCGTGGTGGACCCGTCAAAGATATTTGTGATACGTGAGTTGCTTGTGTTATCTACGTTGGCGAAAAGTTCGAAGTTTATAAGACTGGCCGGCTAGTACAGACGCTTCATAGAGAACCTCTAGCGGATAACATTATCCCTCACGACTTTGGCGAAGAAAGATCAAAAGTTTGTGTGGTCGCTGGAGTGCGCACAAGCTTTCGAAGAGCTGAAAATTCGGTTGACCTCGGCAACTATTCCATGTTCACCGAGTAGGACCGAAGAAGTTGAGATTTACAGCGATGCTTGGGGCAGTGACTTGTATGGTGTTCTGCTCCAGTGTGGGAGTGTAATAACATTTAGCTCGTGTTTGTTGGAGGTACACGAGAGGATTTATCCGGTCTATGACTTGGAGTTAGCGACCGTGATATTCGCCCTGAAGCTATAAAGGAGCTACCTAAACGGTGGGAAGGTCGATATCTAAATCGATCTCAGGTACCTGAAGTACTTATTGGATAAAAAGGATATAAACTTGTGGCAGCGGAGGTGGATGGATTTATCGGGGGACAATACCTTCGACATACATTTTGGTGCAAGTTTTGGAGATATTGGAAATCTCTTGCGTGGTCAAGCAGATCACGGATGATGCTTTTGATAAGTCAAATCCCCAATATGGTTTTTGTTGGAACCTCTGTTTGGCTTTGTGCTAGGTTCACTCTTAGGTTGTTTAGACCCTCTTGTATAGTCAGGGTCTCTGTCTTTAGTCTTAGTTAGATCCCCTTTAGATCAGGTTTGGGCAGACTTGCTTTGCTTTGGACTCAGATTCAGAATATATTGTGATTCATCTATAACAGTTCGACTATAGTCGAACTCTGCTAGACGATCGTCGATCTCCCATCGACGATCTCAAAGTCTCCTACTCTGAACTGAGCTCGATGATCAACGAGCTCAGGTCGACGATCTCTTGTTTCTCTCAAGTAATCGAAGCTCGACGATCTCTTATCCCTGGTCGACGATCTCTGATCCGAGCCTTACGATTTTAAGCTGTCTTCTTCGATCAGTTTTTCAGATCAGTTAGAAGTCTTTATTTGGTATGGCTATGGTCAATTATTTTAAGGCAAGATATATTCTGATAATAAATGCTGATACTCTCAAGGATGATAGCCGTATTTCTTGAAGCATTTATTATGGTATTCACAGAATATTGTGTAGAGACAGTTATGGATTGTATTTATGACTGCCAGCCATTCTAGCAGTTTGGGCTCCTTATTTTTTGCAGTAAATTATGCCTTGCCTTGGGAATTCAAATTCAGGCCATTTTTCTTCTCTCTGACAGAACACATATCTCAACATAACAAAAAGAGAATGAGACAGTACACAAGCCAGTAATTAAACAGAAAGAAAAGAATCTTTTGCTCTCAATGGATACTGCATGCTTTGCTAAGAAGAAGAAAAAGAACTCTCTCTGAACAATTTTTCACCAATCTTCTTCTCTCTTCAGTCTTCAAAGATTCACAGAGAATCTCAACATCAACCACTATTATCAGATTCTAAAAGGGCTTTACAACCTTTTCACTTTGAAGTCCTACACCCAGGGCCAAGCTTCATCTTCCTGGATTCATACAATATCCCAGGGGGAGCTTGGATTTTTTATTTAATCCACATAATCTTCTCAATTGTCTGAGAGAGAAGATTCCCATATACTTTTTTCTTTTACCTCCATCTGTACAAAGTTATCTCTCCCTTCAAAAGTGAACACTTTGGTGATAGGGCACCTAATCAAAAACCTATTGGATTTTTAACTCCTGATCAAAAGCTCAAAGGGTTTCTAGATCTACCTGAAGCAGATCTTGTGGTGATAGGGCACCTGATCAAAAACCTAAGTGGATTCCTACCTGGGTGGTAGAAGAGTGGATGTAACCAGTTTTGGTGAACCAGTATAAATTTTCTTGTGTCGTCTGTGTTGCCTTGTGATTTCTTTGTGTGCTGTGTTGCTGTGGTAGTCCTTCTTATTTCTTTTCTCTAGTCTCTTTTATTAGTATTTCTATTCCGCAATTAAATTTTTAAATAAGTTTTAAATACTCTATTCACCCCCCCTCTAGAGTAAGAACCTATCTATCCCCTCACTTTCAGTTTTGAAGACGGACAGTTGCGGAAGGACAGTCGTCTGTGCGCCCCAAGTGTGGAGATTCAGCGGCAGGACTTGATGTACGAGGCTCATTATACCAAGTACTCAATTCACCCGAAGTGCACAAAATGTTTAGAGGTTTGAAGAAATTGTTCTGATGGCCCGGACTGAAAAAGGATGATTCGGTGGAAAAGTTAGCCAAACTCTACATGGATAATATTGTTCGGTTATATGGTGCACCCCGCAGTATTGTAAGTGACTGAGATGAACGCTTCACGTCCAACGATACCAGGCTGGTGCATAAATTGTTGGAAACTAAGCTAAGCTTCAGTACGGTCTTCCATTCACAGACGAATGTTCAGACCGAATGGGCCAGCAAATGATGGAGGACATACTTCACACGTGCGTCTTGGATTTTTGAAGACAGTGGAAAGATCACATGTACACAGTGGAGTTTGCGTATAACAACCGCTACCAAGCGAGTTAACAAATGGCGCCTATCGAGACCTTGTATGGGAGAAAAAGGTCGCACACCGTCATCTTGGTTGGAGACGGGTGAGTCGATGTTGTACAAACGACAGACAGTGGAAGACGCTACTTCAACGGTACATACAGTTCAGGAATGGTTGCAGATCGATCACGACAGATAGGCGGAATACTATAACGCCAAAGCATAGGAACGTGGAGTTCGTTGTTTCCGATTGAGCATAGTTTAAAATCAAGCCGTTCAATGGTGTCTCGCGAGCTCGACGCCTGAGGAGACTGAGTCTGAGGTACCTTGGATCGTTTGAGCTCCTGGAGCGGAGTGGTGAAGTAGGGTATTGACTAAAGTTGTCAGTGAACTTGAGTGGGATACATGATGTGTTACACATATCGGGGTTGCGGAAGGCGGTGCTAGAGCCTTCGCATGTGGTTGCGATCGGTCAGGTGTCGTTTGATTGTGGGATGACGACGAAGGTAGAGCCCGTATGTATTGAAGACTTTGAAGTCACACGATGCCGCAATAGGAAGTTTCCGTATGGTTAAAGTCCGTTGAAATAATTACGGTCGTGAAGATCTTTCATGGGATCGGGAGCAGATTATGTTGGAGGAATACCCCGAGTTATTTCGTTTGGGTAAATCTTAGGTTGTGTACCTTTACATCATTTCGTGGATGAAATTCTTTAAGGAGGGAGATTTGTAATGCCCCGAAAATTGTAAACGAATCGGTCGCGTCCTAAGGAGTTTTTGGTGCCTTTATAGGGCTACACGGCCTGGGACACGGGAGTGTCTATGGCCGTGTCCTTCTGTGTTGGCTGGGCTGTGTCCAGGAAAGGACACGGCAGGAAACACGGTTTTGTACAGTAGTGACACGGGCGTGTCAGGGGTGACACGGGCATATCCTCACAAGTGTCACCACCCGTGTTCTTCTCGGGTTGAATCCCTGGGTGTGTTGTCAGGAGTACACGACCGGGTTACAATGGCATGTACTGTATGACACGGGCGTGTCAGATTCAGCACGGGCGTGTGGCCACCCATGTCCACAAAGGGACGTGACGGTTGGCGTGTCGGTTATGCATGATACGCCCCTGGTCACGGGCGTGTCGGGACCCGACACGGGCGTGTCAGGTTGAGATACGGGCGTGTATCGACCCGTGTCCTGCTCTGGATCGACGACTTCGTGTGCAAGCAGGGCACACGGCCAGGTACACGGCCGTGTGCAAAGCCGTGTTCGGCTTATTTCAGTGACTTTTGGCTGGATCCGAGCCGTTCGTTTTCTTTAAATCAGATCTGATGGCTTAGGATTAATCTTCCTTCCTTAAGGCCGGGAGTGGGGGTTAAACTCCTCATTTTCTTTTCGCTTTTCTCTTTCTTAAGTCTTAGAGAGAGGAGAAAGCAAGGAAGAAGAAGGAGGAGGATCCCAGCCACCGGCGGAGCATCGGATCACTGAATCGAAAACCGAGACCGAATCTGCGGAGGCATTCTCATTACGTAGCTTTCCATCCAGCTAGTTTCTCATGGCGCCAAAACGGACTTCAAGGGTAACGATTCTCAACTTGGACATGTGAATTCCTCTTCCTTTCTGCATGGGAAACCTGCTCCCACGAGTGTGCGGTGTTCCTTGGGATAGATATGTGAAGTCCCCCTTGTTTAGAGTCAAGAATCGAAGTACGGGCATAGGCATTGTGTGTGAAGCCTACTCGGACGTGTTTTTCTAAATCGGTGATGTTGCATTGTGCATTGATTGTCGGAGAAGACTCCGTATTGTGTTGTTCTTCGGGTTTTTCTACACGGTAGATTGCAACAGGGAGCCTTGGGGATTAACTCTAAGGTGCACCCGGAAAACTGGGCGGAAACGCATTCCTGCCAACTAGGTGGCCTGGGGCCAACCTTGTATAATTGGGATTGTATGTGCGAGGTCTGTCTCCAGGAGACATGTAGGGTCTTTCTTTGGAAAACGGTGAGCCCATGGGGTTCAGAATTATTAGGCTAAGGAGTCGAACAGGAAAGGCAAAACCGACCCGCGCCCTGCAGGTTTGGCCATGAGTACTACGGTATTCGGAGACGGTAGGGCGACTTGAGCAACGGGAAAGGGTGGAACTGTACCTGCGTTAGATGGACTATGACATGAGAGTAGCGGAAATTGGCTCTTGTTGGTGGAATAATGAGAGTCTCAGGCCAGGGGCCGTAAAGACAGAAATGCTCAAAGTAATCTATCAAGTCAAGGACCTCTGAACGGAGGTGATATCCGGGAAGTCCGGTACACCGTCAGTGTGCCCTGAGTGCACGGGGTGGGCGGCCGTGTGAGCCTCCACCTGTGGTGAACTGTGCTAGGTTGTACTTTCACTAGGATTTTTGGATGGTAGTGAAGCCACGGAATTGACCGGATTCACTGAGAATGTGCCCTGAGTGCACGGGTTGTTTGGCCGAGCGAGCCTACACCTGTGGCGAAATATACTTATGCACTTAATTGTTTAGCTGGCTAATGAAATGCAGGGAAGGAGCACCGCCGTCCCGAATAAGGGGCGGGGTCGTTATAATTTAGTAAGCTTTAGCTGACCGTTGCTTTGTTTGTCACCATACTTAATAACTAGGATTTTTGAATGTTGCTTGCAGGTGCGGCGGAACCAAGTACCAAATAGCGGGCTGAAGCCCAAGCTGCTGTGCTAGCCCTCGAAGGTCAAAGCGATCTGTTGTTTTATTTCTGTCATGGCCGGCCTGCGAGATGATGTCTGTAAAACACTATGTTGTTAAGTGAACATTTGTAAGGCCATAAGACCGAGTACTTTTATGTATTGTGGTATTTCTTTCCTAATGTGGTTAGTGGACATTCATGTTTTCATTCTATCTATTATTTGGGTTCTTTCAGCTAATTAAAAGTTTCCACTAGTTGCTCTGTGTAGGACGTTTATGTTTGGGAGAATGGTTTCATTCTGTAACCCTTCGGTCTGTCTGTAGTGTATGTCGTCGGGCCCCGGCCGGACCTACTGCTATATACCATGCGACGGATAGGGGTGTTACACTGGGCACCAGTCATCGAGTCCAGAAAATAATCGATGCAGGGAATAGAAAAACGATACTTCACCGTGTCCTTATTTATGGCATGGCTATCAATGCCCATGCGCCAGCACTTGTCCTTCTTCGGAGTAAGAAGGGTCGGTACGGCACAGGGACTTGGACTCCCTCGTATAAACTTATTCCGCAGAAGATCATTAACTTATCGTTTTAGCTTGGCATGCTCAGTCAGATTCAGGCGATAATGTGGGAGATGGGCAAAGATGCCCGTGAGATCAGATTGATGGCATGTTGGATGCCCCTCAGTGGGGGAAGTTCATCAGGAAGCTCCACGAATATAATGTCAATGAAATCATTCATCAGCTAACGAACATCCGGATCAGTAATCTCAGTCTTGCTAGGGGTCTCAGTCTCCATCGTGGCCACCATAATAAACATAACCCCTGCCTCTAAACTCTCTCTCAAGAAATCACCCTTCCTCAAATACAGCAGTTTTAACCCCCCAACCCCCACCCAGCAGCCCTGCATTTTCCCCTACCATCCACCTCTTGTTGAAGGTGCTCTCAGGTAGCAGATCTCTAACTTGCATCCCCCACACAGCAGCAGTTCAGGCCCCATACAGCCACAGTTCCAACTGTCTAGACAGCCAATCTTCATTACAATGGGAACCAAAATTCAACCCCGAAGATGCATCCTACACTCCCCTCACTATAGTCGTGATTCTCGAGGTGTGTGTTTGTTTCTTTATCGTTGGGTCTCATGACTGTTCTCTACTTATAGAGATAGTGGTTTGTAAGTTTTGATTCAGTCGTTTTCGTTCTTTATAATTTCTCATTTAATTACTATTTATTTTTGCGCATTCACACGCCCTTACTAATCTTTTGTTTCTGTTATGGGTCCTCCATTGGTTATTGTAGAAAGAGCTCAAAACTTATGTATATTTCTCAAGTATATAAATACAAGGAGTGAATACAAGTATATAGGAGAGAGAGAGAAGAGAAACAATCCTATACATGATGTGGGACTAATAAGAGAAGAAGAAAAGAAACCAAAACATGGGCCTAATCCTAGGCCTTTTTATACGGGATTTTCTAACACTCCCCCATAAGCTGGAGCATACAAATCGTATGAGCCAAGCTTGGACAAGCACTGATAAAAGAGAATACGAGGAAGGGCCTTTGTGAGGATGTCTGCAACTTGTTCTGTCCCCGGAACATGCTTCAGGTCGAGTTTCTTCATTTGCACCTTTTCTCGTATGAAGTTACAGTCGACTTCAATGTGTTTTGTTCTCTCGTGGAATACTGAGTTCTTGGCAATATGTATGGCAGTCTGGCTGTCATAGAGGAGGAGAGCTGGGGAAGGGAGATTTACACCCAGATCAGTAAGAAGAGCTTCAAGCCATGTTAGTTCAGAAACTACTGATGTCATTGCCCGGTATTTTGCCTCGGCGGATGATCGAGCAACGACTGTTTGCTTCTTGCTTCGCCAAGTAATCAAATGTCCTCCAAGATATGTGCAGAAATCACTGGTTGACCGTCGATCATCAAGGGAACCAGCATAATCGGCATCAGAATATGCCACCAATGTTGGAGCTGAAGATGAGGTTTGTAAACCAGACCCTGACCAGGAGATGTTTTAAGGAATCTGAGAATGCGTTCAACAGCCTGAAGATAAGATCTTCGAGGAGTATGCATGTATCGACTAGCAATACCAACAGCGAAGGAAATATCTGGTCTGGTTACCGTGAGGTAGATCAACTTTCCAATGAGACGACGATAGTATTCTGGGTTCTAGAGTAGGAGATCAGAGTCAGATGCCTGAGCGCACAACTTTTGATTAACATCCATTGGTGTGTAAATTGGCTTATAGCCTGAGTAGCCAGCTTCTTGAAGTAGGTTAAGGCAATACTTCCGTTGAGAGAGCACGAGACCGTCTAACCGTCTGACAACCTCAAGGCCCAAGAAGTACCGAAGGGGCCCCAGATCTTTTGTTTGGAAAACTGTACCCAGGTGTAGTTTGACCTCCTGTATAACTTTCACGCCGTCTCCCGTAATAATGATATCGTCCACATAAACTAACAGAAAAATAGTTCCCGTTGTCCGATGACGAGTGAAAAGCGAGAAGTCGGCCGAGCTGCGAGTAAAACCAACGTCCTGAAGAGCCTTACTGAATTTGTTAAACCATGCCCGAGGGGATTGTTTGAGACCATACAGAGCCTTCATTAGTCGACAGACCTAAGACTCCCTCGTGGTTTAAAACCCGGGAGGTTTCTGCATGTATACTGTTTCTTGAAGATCGTCATTCAGAAAGGCTTTCTTAACATCGAGTTGGAATAAAGGCCACCGACGATGGACATCCACAGAGATGAGGACTCAAACGATATTGAGTTTGGCAACCGGAGAAAAGGTTTCTTCATAGTCGAGCCCCTGTTGTTAGGTGAAGCCACGGGCCACCAGACGAGATTTCAGGCAGTCAACCGTTCCGTCAGCAGCATGTTTGATAACATAAACCCATTTACACTCAACCAGGGTGTGACCTGGAGGGACGAGGATAAGAGTCTAGGTCTGATTAGCCTAAAGAGCAGTCATTTCCTCTTCCATGGCGGCCCGCCATCCAGAATGTTAAAGCGTCTCCTGCACAGAGTTAGGGACCGAAATCGAAGAAAGAGAAGTAGCAAATGTGTGGAGAGAAGGAGAGAGGCGATGCAAAGATACATAGTTTACCAGAGGATGAGCAGTGGAGGCGGGTACCTGATCAGCAGGGTGCGGAGTAGCCGAGGTCGAGGTCGACTGCAGAGGGTTAACGGAGTCGGATGGCCGACGAGAATAGACAAGGATGACAGGTGGCTTGGAGAGGGCAGGAGGCGGTGCTGGTGGTCCTACTAGTAGCGGGGTAGTAACGGGAATAACAGGACGTGGGAGGAGTGGTGGTAGAGGTGCTGACGTGGAAGGAGTGGGTGAAGGAGCAGAGAAGAACGGTTGATCTTCCCTGAAGGTAACATCGGCCTAAACAGAAAGTTTGCAGGTAGTAGGAGAGTAACATACATAGCCTTTTGTGTACGGGAATAACCAACGAAGATATGTTTGGTGGCTCGGATATCCAATTTGTCTGTTGATGGCCCCAGGTGGTGGACATAACAGGTTGAGCCAAAAACCCGAGGCAAGATAAGGAAAGCCTGAGCAGAGGGAAAAAGGAGGCTAAACGGAGTAGAAAGTGGAGGAAAGACGAAGGGAGCCGATTGATCAAGAAACACGCAGTAGAGACAGCAAAGTGCCAGTAACTTTTGGAGACATTCATTTGAAGCATGAGAGAGCGGGCAACATCAAGCAAGTGTCTGTTCTTCCGTTCGGCAACGCCATTTTGCTGTGGTGTGTACGCACATGATGTTTGATGGAGAATTCCGAATTCCGAGCACAAGCCCGTAAATTCATGGCTAGTGTACTCTCGAGCATTATCGGTGCGTAATGTTTTGATGGTGGTGTTGAATTGCGTACGTGTTTCAAGGACAAAGCTCGAAAGACACGAGGAATCCCGGTACGATCGCTGAGTAAGTAAAGCCATGTTGTGCGTGAGTAGTCATCAATAAACGTAAGAAATTAACGATAAGCAAAAAGACTAGTAACTTTATAAGGACCCCAGATGTCTGAATGCACTAAATAAAAAGGAGCAGAGCTCTGGGTACAATGTGCTGGAAAAGAAGAACGCGGTTGTTTGCCGAAGATACATGATTCACATTGAAAAGGATGCAGAGAAATATCTAAAAGAGCTCGTTGGAGTACCAGGAGAGGAGCGTGGCCAAGTCATCGATGTCACTCACTAGAGGAGACAAAGATAGGATGGTGGGAGTGTCGTCGAGAAGGTATAGCCCGCCCTACAGTTTTCCATTACCAATGGTAATCCGCGTCCGCTGATCCTGTATGATAAAAGAAGAGGGGGTGTATATGACAGAGCTATTTAGATCAGTTGTAAGGCGACCAACAGACAGTAAATTGAACGGAGAGCCCGGAACATGAAGAGCCGAGCGAAGGGAGAGCGAGGGAGTGATGACAAGGTCAGACGCGCTGGAGAAGGGAACCGTTGCCCCATTTGCCATAGTGATAGACCTGGGATGCGGAGAATCCATGTACTTGGATGGCTGTTGTGAGGTAATATGATGAGTGGCACCCGAGTCCAGAATCCATCGCGGTCTAGTGGATAAGCAAACAGTACCTGTATTGGAGGCAATGACGATGGAGGCAGAGGACGGGTTGAGCAGCCCTTGCAGTTGCTGGAGCTGGAGACGAACAACCTCAAGGTCAGAAGGAGCGGCAGAGGTGTCTGCAGCAACCGCTGCTGTAGGACGAGGAGGATAACTAATCTTCTTGTAGCAGGTCGCCGCATAATGACCGTCCTTGCCGCAGTAGAAACAAGTTGGCCGACCCCGATCACCGCGCCCGCGGCCTCGAGAACCCGAACGGCCACCACGAGCGTTCGTAGGGGTGGGCAATAAGGGAGAAGGGGTGTGCTGAAGAAGGACGGAGGGCAAAGGCGTAGGAGTATCAGGAGGCGGTGAAACCCGGAGGAGTATAGAGCAGACATCAGATAAAGAGGGTATAATGGAGGAGGCCAGAATCTGAGTGCAAATATTCTGAAGGTGAGGAGGGAGACGGGCCATCATGATGGAAAAACAAACAGCCTCTTTCTGAGCACGATGAGTAGCATGGTCAGTGGTAGACGGTTGATGTTGAATCCATGCCTCAGCGAGAGTCTTTGCACGAGCGACAAACGAGGTCATGTCCGAGCCGCCCCCCTCCCCCCCCCCCCCCCCCCCCGTGTTGAGAGCCATAAGATCGATGAGGATATCAAAGAGATGTTGAAGGCTGTCTTTACCCGAGTACAGATAGTGCAATTCATCCCACATAGCTTTGGCCGTTTCGTGATACATGGACATCTGATATGGTTCGCCATCAAGAGAATTCAGGAGCCAGGTCTGAGCATGACCATAATTACAGAGTCATTCGTCGGTTGAAGGAGAAGGAGGAGCTTGAGTGAGGTGATGCAAGAGGCCCTTGGCCTGAAGAACCCGGCGAATAGAATGAACCCAATGGAGAAAATTCTTCTTCCCGGAGAGGGAGATAGTTGTAATTTGCAGTTTATCACGGATTTCAGGAACAGGTGTCGGGCACTCTGTAGAGGGGCAGGCCGTAGTGGAGTTGCTGGAAGTCATGACGGAGAGAGACAGCAGAACCGGCAGACTGCAGAAGCGAACAGACACAGGAGCCCCCGAGAAGAAAGGGCAAGCAAGGAGCAGTCTGCAGCGAGCCTGGGTAGTCCGCAGCGAAAAGAAAGGGCAGTCCACAAGGCAGGAAGACAAGCAGGCGGCGAGCAGGGAGACCGCAGCGGATAAGAGTAGTCCGTGGTGGGAAGAACCAAGTTACCCAAGAGTCCGCGAGGGTAGGAAAAGAGCAAGCGACAAGTCGAGGCCGCGAGAAAAGGCCGCGAGAAGAGAAGGCAGGTCGCGGCTAGTGAACAGAAAGGAGGTCGCTCGGTCACGGTGATAAACACAAGCAGAAAGAATAGGCCATGACCAGAGACAACCACGCGAGCAGACGAGAGGAGAGGGGAGGCCGCAGCGGTCAAGGGAGATCTCGCAGAAGGCCGCGAGCAGTGAAGAGAAGAGACAGAGACAACCCGCGAGTTCGCGCAACGGACTGAAGCAGCGAGCAGAAGCAGTCCGCAAGGCCGCACAGCGAGCTGGAGCAGGTCAAAGCGGACTGAAGAAGAGAAGCAAGGCAGTGAGAAGAGAGCTCGCGCGGGAAGAAGAAGAAACCGCGAGTAAGAGGACTCGAGCGGCAAGAAAAAGGAAGTCGCGACTTGGAGAAATCGAGCGACTAGAGGGAAGCAACCGCGAGCAGGAGAGCGGGCAAGGGAGAAAGAGCGGGGAGCTCGCAGCGGACTGAAGCAGAGCAGCGAGTAGGCAGGGAATAAGAGGAGAGGAGCTCGCGGCGGACAAGAGGAGAGCCCGCTGCGGTTAAGGAGGAGGTCGCAACGGGAAGGAGAAGTCCGCGAGTAGAGAGAGGATCGAGCGGACAGAGGAAGAGACCGCGAGGTGAAAACGCAGGCCGTAAGGTAGGAGAGGAGCTCGCGGCGGACAGGAGGAGAGCCCGCAGCGGACACGAGGAGAGCCCGCAGCGGACACGAGAGGTGGGCCCCACGGGTCAGAGCAGAAGATGGCTATAAGAAGCCTTAGTAGGGTGGAACCACGGGGAGAGAGAGAAGAGAAGCAGATGCAGAAGGCAGTCCGCAGAAGCCCGCAGAGAAGGGGAAGAGTGGATAGAAGGCCGGGCTGTGCGGTTAGAACTGGAGAACCGGAAACAGGCCACAAGAGGGCGGGCTGTGCGATTAGAGAAGGGGAAGCCACAGTAAGAGGACCGTTCCCTCTGATACCATGTAGAAAGAGCTCAAAACTTGTGTATATTTCTCAAGTATATAAATACAAGGAGTGAATACAAATATATAGGAGAGAGAGAAGAGAAACAATCTTATACATGATGTGGGACAAATAAGAGAAGAAGAAAAGAAACCAAAACATGGGCCTAATCCTATGCCTTTTTATACGGGCATTTCTAACAGTCATCTTATATTATTATTAGTTTATTATTATTATTATTAGTCGAGTCGTTGTATCGAGTTATTGTATCGAGTCGTTGCCATCGGTGCCTATATATGGGCCGTTGGGGGTCATGTAACTGGCAAGCAAAAAGTAAATGAAAGTTCTATTCTCTCTCTAGCCTATCTCTCTCTCTCTCTAAGTTCTTCTCAACCTCTCTCTCAATTCTAGGGTTTATCCCTTGTATCTACGCCTCTTCCCCCCACAATCACGGGCACGTAACAACTTGGTATCAGAGGAATCCTTCCTCCCCGCTGCCCCACCTTTCGATCCACCGTTTCTTGCCCTTGTCGAGGCCGATCCAGCGCGTCCTGCCCGTCCGACGCTTTTCCGCCCCGATGCAGCCGATCACGTATCTTCTCCGCTTCCGCAGTCCCCGCCAAGCCATCACCACACCGTTGTCGTTCCAACCCAAGCCGCAGAACCTGCGACAACCATCGATCCCGGTCGCTTCGTCGCGCCGCACTGCATCGCCAGCCTCCGACGTGCCCTCTTCGTCAACCCCTGCCCAACTCTGCATCTATTTTCTCCTTCCGCAGGGAGACCAGGCCACTGAACCCTCATCACAACCCGCCTGCAGGAATTATTTCCACTGTTGCCGCCTCTCCGCTTCTCGAGCCGCCTGCCTCGTGCCTTTCCCCAACTAGCAGCAACCCTATCTTGTGATTACAACAACCACGCCTCTCTCTGCAGCCCGCCTGCAGTAATTTTATTAATTTCTGGAACACCATGCCACGCCTCTCTGCAACCATCATTATTACAGTATCCCATCACTTCAGGGCTCAGGGGACTCCGCCGGCCATCATTATTACAGCAGCCCAAAAAAAAATCATATCATATTTACTGATATGGATCTACCAGTAAGCGCTGCCGAGGCTGCCTCCGCTCGTGCATGTCTTTCAAAGCTTGAGGCGACCCTGGCCGCCAACACCGCACGTTTTCTGGAGGATCTCGCCCGACTTTTCGGGTACCCTCTTTCCCCGAATTCGCCGCCAACCTCACTTCAGGGCTCCGTCATCAACCTTTCGACGCAGCCTCCACCACCACCAACTCCTCTCGAGCAGTCGCCACTGTCACCATCTACTTTTGTGGCCATCATTCCGCAGTTACTGGCCCCGGCCACCGCACCGCCTCTTCGGTCAGTTATTACTCCGCCAGCTCCACAGGCCGCGCTTCCACCTCCACTTCGGACCTCAGCTCTGCCGCCTCCGAACACTTTGTCGGCTCTTGCTCCGTCAGCTCTGCCGCCTCCGGACGCTTAACCGCCTCGACCACCGGCACTTGCTCCACCGACCCCGACAGAACCTTTTCTGCCGCCGCTTGTTGGCCCTCCGATTTCCGCGTGGCTACTGCTATCACCCCCTCCAGCAGGCCAGACGATGACATTCCATCTGTCGGCCGTTTTACCGATGGTGTCACCACTCCTCGCCGACGCCACTGTCACCGCTACATGTTACCGCGCTTTGTTCTGGAGGAAGATCAAGTTACCAGATGATCCGGTCATCCGCATTGTGGGGGGAAGAGGCGGAGATACAAGAGATAAACCCTAGAATTGAGAGAGAGGTTGAGAAGAACTTAGAGAGAGAGAGAGAAGCTACAGAGAGAATAGAACTTTCATTTTCTTTTTGCTTGCCAGTTACATGACCCCCAAAGGCCCATATATAGGCACCGATGGCAACGACTCGATACAATGACTCGATACAATGACTCGACTCATAATAATAATAATAAACTAATAATAATATAAGATAACCAATGGAGGACCCGTAACAGTTTCCTTACTTTAACTGCTTTAATTCAATTGTGGTGAAATCATGTCATATCATTTATAAATATTGTTATGCACATTTGATTTCGCTGGTCATTGTATTTTGCATCTAACCTATATTTTCATTTAGCGCCTTACCCTACGTCACACTCTGGTGAAGAAACTTTTGTTGACATGGTTGCCTGATGTGCTATCAAGCCATCCTTAATGAGCATCAAACCATCTATATTGAACAAGGACACGCAGTACAGCCATGAATTTTTAATAAAACAAGTTGATAAAGTTTAATAACAGCATACAAAACCTATAAAAAGAGTTTCTAGTTAATACCACTTCAAATTCAAAAAAAAAATTTAAAAAAAATAAAGATTAAATGGCAAGATCATTTTATAATTTTTGAAGTCACTGTAATGCATTATCAAAACAATTTTACGAAAAAGAAAAAGACAATATAATTTATAAGCAGTGAAACAAAGGAGATGAAAATTAAAAAAATACTATAAAAATAAGCACGACAGAGGCAAATTAGTAAAACAGCAACCCGCCAATTACGAGGAATATTTTTATTTTTTTTCACGTAAGAAGATGCAGATGTACTATACCCAATAAAAAAACAATAAGAACCAAATATGCTAGAAATGAAAATGTTAAAATCATCATCATGATAGCACAGCACTGGAAAATGAAGGCCAAACCGGACAGACCGTGGGAGAAGAATTTTTGTGTGAAGGTGCAAAAGGAAACTTCTTGAGCTAAGGTTAGAATTATTCTGTCAATCAAATGCAACTATGGCTCAACAAAGAAAACTTAGAAAGGTAAATTTGGTTAAGAACCCCATTGTTATGCTCAGTCTTATCTAACAACAGCACACTACATTACTGAAAAGATGAAAATTTGTTAATATCAGCCAATTGCCCTTTCAAACCAAGTACATGTTTGAAAAAGTTGTGGTATTTGAGCAGTGATTATGTGAAACCACGGTAGTAAACAGTGGTGCGGTTTACCTGCATTTGGAATGTCATGACTACTTTTGACCCAAATTCCACTTTGTGGTTTTAAATGTTCATGACCGCTAAAACTTTGACCACACATGCACACCATTCTTAATGCCATGGACATTATGAGAAAAATAATGATAGAAATTCCGCATGATGCCAAAATCCTGATAAAAGGGATTAAGAAAAATATTTGGAAGCATAATGAATTAAATAATAAAAAAAATTATAAGTTGATCCAAAAACCAAGTGAGAGCAGAAGATATTGAGGCTCAGATGACTCCAAATCTAGTGGAAGAAAACGAGAAACCCTCATCTGGCCTGAGAAGCCTCTTGATGGGGAACCATCAGATGCACCTGGAGGGGTTCGCCGCAAGGCGGGACCCACGTACATGTATTCGCGCAAGAAGACTTGATCGGATCGCCGATCGGACTCCGCGGTTGCATCCGGGACGTCACCGCGAGTCAAAAAACTATATTATTTTATTTTTCTTGAGTTTGTTTTGATGTTTTTAAGGGGCTAACCCACCGGCCAATCATAGTCGTTGGTAGGAATGTTCTAACTTATCTTTTATTATAAATAGGAGTGTTAGAGGCTGATTTGGGGAATTGCAGAATTTGGAGAGTTCATTTTCGGATTCCTGCGATCCTTCCCCGGTGCCGACACCGTGGAGCACTAGGTGACGACTCCTAGGTGGTATCCCCAAGATAATACTCATCCATAGCCTTCTCCTCCCCCCTCCAAAACCCTCATCCGCATCCCCTACAACCCCCAAATCCCAATCTCCACTGCTGATTACTGTGCACGATCACTGTTCACGGTTACTGTTCAACGCTAATGTTCGCCGCACTGTTCATCGACGTTCTTGTTCACCGACGTTCCTGTTCACCCGCACTGTTCATCCGCCGGCCTTATACCAATCTCGCAGCCTCCTTCCCCTCCGTGGATCCACTTCTCACCACTCTGAAAACCCTAGATCTATTTTGATCTAGTGCTCTGATCCATCATTTTCATATGTATTCCCATTCCCGTAGCCCGGATCCTCCGTCAAAACACCGGATCTATCCACCTACACCCGGATCTATTTCCTAGCGGCTGGATCTCTCCGTTTCCGGCCCGCCTCCCCTCTTTTCCACCGTGGGCAGCCACCTCGCCGTCACCGTGCCACCGTTCTCACCTCCGATCGCCCGTCTTTACATCCGGCCTTCAAATTCTTCAGTGCCTCGATTCAGCCCTCTACGTTGTGAGCTTTGTGGTATTGTATTTTTGATTTGACATTTTCATTCGGTGCTTATCTATTTTGTGCTGCGACTATTGTTTGTGTGGAAATTGACTCTAGTATACTAATAATTACAGGAGAAATTATTCGCCGCACGCTTTGCTTTGGCCCTCCGAGCGGAGGAAGCCATTAAAAAAATTGCTGAAATTAATTGTTTGTTTTCTAATTCAATTATTTGCATGGTGCTATTAATTTCATTGCTTAATTTAATCGTCGCTGTCACCAACGGTTGTATTTGCATTTAGAGTTGCATTAGTGTGTCACCCCTGCACCCGCACCTAGAGTCATAGTTTCTGAGCACCACTAACCTACCCTACATCAAATTGGTATCAGAGGAGATTAGACCATTTGCATGCTCCGTAGTGGTAGGACTTTTAGAGTAAGCATGGTAGAACCACAGAATACCGAGGACTGAGCGACAAGCTCAAACTCGGACGCCGCTTTTGCTGAGTTCCAACGCCTTGTCCTAGGTCACCTTGACACCATAGGATCGCAGTTCGACGATGTGCATCAGGACCTTGCCGAGGTGAACCTTCGTTTAGGCCACTTAGAGGATGTCAGAGACACTCCGACACAGCATGACGATTCACTTGAGGACGATCCTGACGTTCCTCCATGTTATGACCAGCGCCCAAGATATGGTCTTCCTACGGCAGGCCGCTACCGTCGTGATCCTCACCACCGAGCCCCAGCCCCGCCGGCCAGGCGACAACCTGATCCGGTGCTTGAAAGGCCCCTACCTCCGCTTGATGAGTACCATGTGCCGCGTAGACCTCAGCCTGACCCCAGGGATAGAGTTCCCCCACTCGGTCAACGAAAACACCGCCGTGATGAGTATTATCCTTCAGGTCGGAGAGAGCGTGGTCCCCCACCCGCTCGACACGATTACGCTCAGGATGATTACCCCGAGGACTACCCTGATCCATGGAGAGGTGGCCACCACTTGTACATCACTCGTCGTATCCGACTCGACGCCCCTTCGTTCGATGGTCGTCTAGATCCGAAAGCCTTCAGCGACTGGCTCTTGGACATGGACCACTACTTCGAGTGGTACGACATGAGTGACGAGTGTTGTGTCCGTTTTGCGAAGATGAAGTTGATCGGGCAAGCTAAGGTATTCTGGATCAGTGTTGAGAGAGCCTTAGAGCGGGATGATTAATACCCCATCGCCAGATGGGATGAGATGAAGGAGAGACTGAAAGAGAAGTACCTACCCGCGTCTTACCGAGATCAGCTATTTGAGCAGCTACAAAATATACGGCAGGGGACACTTACCGTCGCCGAGTACATGGCTCGCTTCGATGAGCTGATCGTCAGGAGTGACATTTCAGAGGAACCTATGGCCACTGCCTCCCGTTTCAAGGCGGGACTTTGTTCTGACATTCGGAAAGAGCTGATTCCCCAGCGTTTGGAGACTGTTGATCAGATATTCCAACTCTCCCTCGAGTACGAGCAGTACTTCCGATCGTTTAGTACGACGCAATTCACTTCGCGATCTGACTCCTCGACTTTTAGGAAACCCGCTCCGCCCCAGACCACCACGGCTGCACCCTCACGTATCCCCGCGGATGCAAAGGGTAAATCCATAGCCACTGATGGCCAGTGATCAGGAGGCATTGTATGTTTTAGATGTTCTGGCAGAGGCCACGTGGCGGCGCAGTGCCCCACGCGGAACCTGCTAGTTGAGGAGGAGGAGCAGGGTTTAGAGGACGAAGAAGAGACCCCAAAGGAAGTTAAGGCCGAAGTTGGGGAAGGTTAGGAGAGTGACGCCGAGCAATCGTTAGAGGTGGGAGTGATTAGACGCCTCCTGCACACCCCACATGTGGATGAGGATTGGCGGCGCACTACCATGTTCAACACGTACTTTCCTAGTGCAGGCGGTCCCTATAACCTAGCTATTGATAGTGGGAGTTGCGTGAACATCATAGCCCAGAAGGGGCTTGACCGTATGCAGGTGAAGGCCGGGCCTCACCCCCACCCATACCGTGTCATCTGAGTCGACAAGACGGCGATCCAGGTCACCCAGCATTTCTTAGTCCTGATCACTGTCGCATCCTTTCAGGACATGGTCTGGTGCGATGTCATTTCAATGGACGTCGCTCATGTGTTTCTCGGCCGCCCCTGGCTATTCGATCATGACGTCACGTGCTTCGGTCGCTCGAACATGTGTGTCTTTTATGATAAGGGGCGGAAGATTATGTTGACGCCCACCCAACCCAGAGATCGATCCAAGGGTGTGGTAGAGCCATCTATGAGCACGAGCGCCTCACAACCACTGCATATTTTGAGGCGAGGTGAGTTCCTACGAGATAGTGCCGAGTCAGACCTCATTTATGTAGTCGCCGCTACCCAGGTTACTGAGGACACCCCGGTTGACCACCCACCCACGGTGCGTACCCTTTTAGGCGAGTTTGCGGACATCATGCCAAACGAGCTCCCCGATGAGCTGCCTACCCCACGGGACATTCAGCATGCCATTGATTTAGACCCGGGAGCCTCCCTCCCAAACCTGCCCCATTACCATATGCATCCGGATGAGCACGCTGAGCTCAAACGACAGGTTGACGTGCTTCTCTGGATGTAGTTCATTTGTGAGATCATGAGTCCTTGTGCGGTCCCCGCCGTTCTTACCACTAAGAAGGACGGTAGTTGGCGTATGTGCATCGATAGACACGCCATTAATAAAATAATGGTCAAGTATCATTTCCCGATCCCACGAGTCGATGACCTACTGGATACTATGTTCGGTGCCTAGATCTTCTCCAAGATTGACCTTCGTAGTGGGTACCATTAGATACGAGTTCGTGAGGGAGACGAGTGGAAGACCGCATTCAAGAAAAAGGACGGTCTATATGAGTGGCTAGTTATGCCATTTGAGCTATCCAATGCCCCGAGCACGTTTATGCGAGTTATGACGCAGGTGTTGCAGCCCAACATGGGTAAGTTTCTTGTGGTATACTTTGATGATATACTAGTCTATATCCTGACTCAGGATGCTCACCTCGATCATCTGAGACTTCTCTTTGGCACCCTTTACCAAGAGAAACTATATGTGAACCTGAAGAAGTGCGCATTCCTCTCCGAGTTTGTCGACTTTTTGGGCTTTATTATATCCTCTACTAGAGTTTCCGTGGACCCTGAGAAGGTCAAATCTATTCGAGATTGGCCTGTGCCTAAGAATATCCACGAGGCTCGTAGCTTTCACGGACTTGCCACCTTCTATAGGAGGTTTTTCCAGGGGTTCAGCACGATCATGGCCCCTTCACGAGCTGTATCAAGAAGGGAGAGTTTCAGTGGACCCCCGCAACCACAAGAGCCTTCGAGGAGATTAAGGAGAGGTTGACGACTGCTCCAGTCCTACGACTGTCGGATTTAAGCCGCGCTTTTGAGGTCGTTTGCAACGCGTCAGGTGTCGGTATAGGTGGCGTATTGAGTCAAGAGGGACACTAAGTTTCTTACTTTAGTGAGAAGCTGAATGAGGCTAAGCAAAAGTACTCGAATTACGATCGAGAATTTTATACAATAGTCCAATCTCTGTGCTACTGGAGGCACTATCTCCTCCCCCGGGAGTTTGTATTGTACTCAGACCACCAGGCCCTACGTTACCTGGACTCGCAACGCAAGCTGGGCCACCGGCATGCGATGTGGGTCGAATATCTACAAGATTTCCATTATGTTCTCAAGCACCGTGTTGGTGTTAAGAACAAGCCGGCTGATGCGTTGAGTCGCCGCGTATCCCTGTTGCAGACTATAACTGCGAGTGTCGAGGGACTTAAGAGGTTGATGCTCGATTATTCGACGTGTCCTGATTTTGCCAGGATTTACACCGCCCTATCCCGAGACCCACCCGACCCTGTTGAGGGATATCAGATCTATGAGGGATACTTGTATCGGGGTTCCCGTTTATGCATTCCCCAGACATCTTACCGAGATTATCTGATTTGGGAGCTGCACGCGGGCGGAGTCGCGGGCTACTTTGGGCGAGATAAATCCATCACAATTATCGAGGACCGTCTCTACTGGCCCTGACTTAAGAAGGATGTAACCCGAGTTGTGCGCCACTGCCGTGTCTGTCAGACGGCAAAGGGAAATAAGCAGAACACCGGTCTTTATACGCCTCTACCCGTACCCCACCGCCCTTGGGAGGACATTAGCATGGACTTTGTTCTCGGACTTCCTCGCACCCTACGGAAACACGAATCCATCTTCGTGGTGGTTGATCGGTTTTCGAAGATGACACACTTCATTGCCTGTCGTAAGACGGCAGATGCGACCCACGTTGCATAAATATTCATGAGGGACGTCTTTCGATTGTATGGCCTGCCCAAGTCGATTGTGTCGGACCGCGATGTGAGGTTCATGAGCTACTTCTAGAAAACCTTGTGGCACAAGACTGACACTATCCTTAGGTTTTCCTCGGCATATCACTCACAGACGGACGGACTGACTGAGGTAGTAAATCGGAGTTTAGGAAATTTGTTACGGTGTCTGGTAAGAGAGCGCGTAGGCAGTTGGGACTTAGATAAGCCGATAGCAGAGTTTGCCTACAATAGCGCAGTCAATAGGTCCACTGGGTTAAGCCCATTTCATGTATTGTCAGGATATGACCCGAGGAAACCCATAGACCTTGTGTCGAGCCCTTTAGAGTCCCTCCCTAGTGAGTCTGCTGAGTCATTTGCACAGCACTTGCATGATTTGCATGAGACAGTCCGCCGACAAATAATAATAAGCAAAGAAAATTGCAAAGCCCATGCAGATAAGCGAAGGTGAGAGCAAATATTTAACATAGGCGAGAAGGTAATGGTGCGAGTCCTCCCCGAGAGGCTCCCTTCAGGGCCTGCCAAGAAGTTAAGCACGAGGCGAATGGGTCCGTACTCTATTATTAGTCGTATTGGGACCAACGCCTACCGACTTGACATCCCGGCCAATATGGGAATTCACCCCGTGTTTAATGTTCAGGACCTGACTCCATATTATGAACCTCATGAGTATGTGGACCCAAGCAGTGGAGATGTCCAGCCACTCAAACAGCCACTGTCGCTACCATACCACCCTCACACATCGCCACCGTCTGATGGCCATCCTAGTTCACCCACTGTTGCCACCCACCCACCCGGGAAGTTGCCCCCATTGGTTCCACCGCAGACACCACCGATCGCACCGGGATCCACCTTGCGAGAGGCGAGAGATGCGAGCATCACGGAGATCAGATCCCACCAGTTTGTTCCCACCTCGGACGGACCGCGTTGCCGCTACCTGGTAGATTGGCGGGGCCGCCCTGACACTGACGACACTTGGATACTACTGGCAGAGCTCGATCGGCTCGCCCCCGGACTTCGACCTCTGTACGATCATCTCTATTCATCGGAGATGAAGGCTTTTCAGTCGGGGGGAGTTGATGGGGGAACCATCAGATGCACCTGGAGGGGTTCACCGCAAGGCGGGACCCACGTACATGTATTTGCGCAGGAAGACTTGATCGGATCGCCGATCGGACTCCGCGGTTGCGTCCAGGACATCGCCGCGAGTCAAAAAACTATATTATTTTATTTTTTTTGAGTTTGTTTTGATGTTTTTAAGGGGCTAACCCACCGGCCAATCATAGCCATTGGTGGGGATGCCCTAACTTGTCTTTTATTATAAATAGGAGTGTTAGAGGCAGATTTGGGGGATAGCAGAATTTGGAAAGTTCATTTTCGGATTCATGCGATTCTTCCCCGGTGTCGACGTCGTAGAGCCCTAGGTGACGACTCCTAGGTGATTTTCTTCATCCCCAAGGTAATACCCATCCATAGCCTTCTCCTCCCCCTCCGAAACCCTCATCTGCACCCCTACAACCCCCAAATCCCAATCCCCACCGTTGATAACTGTCCACGATTACTGTCCACAATTACTGTTCACCGCTACTATTCACCCGCACTGTTCATCCGTCGGCACTATTCATCCGCCGGCCCTATACCAATCCCACAGCCTCCTTCCCCTCCGTGGATCCACTTCTCATCGCTCCGAAAATCCTAGATTTATTTTGATCTAGTTCTACCACCCTCCAATCCATCATTTTCATATGTATTCTCCTTCCTGTAGCCCGGATCCGTCGTCAAAATACCGGATCTATCCATCTACACCCGGATCTATTTCCTAGCGGCCGGATCTCTCCATTTTTGGCTCGCCTCCCCTCTTTTCCACCGTGGGCATCCACCTCGCCATCAACGTGCCACCATTATCATCTCCGATCGCCTGTCTTTACATCCGGCATTCAAATTCTTCAGTGCCTCGATTCAGCCCTCTACGTTGTGAGCTTTGTGGTATTATATTTTTGATTTGACATTTTCATTCGGTGCTTATCTATATTGTGTTACGACTATTGCTTGTGTTGAAATTGGCTCTAGTATACTAATAATTGCAGGAGTAATTATTCGTCGCACGCTTTGCTTTGGCCCTCTGAGAGGAGGAAGCCATTATAAAAATTGCTGAAATTAATTGTTTGTTTTCTAATTCAATTATTTGTGTGGTGTTATTAATTTCATTGCTTAATTTAATCGTCGCCTTCACCAATGGTTGTATTTGCATTTAGAGTTGCATTAGTGTGTCACACATGTACCCGCACCTAGAGTCATAGTTTCTGAGCACCACTAACCTACCCTACATCAAATTGGTATCAGAGATCAAGGTTAGGCCATTTGCATGCTCCGTAGTGTAGGACTTTTAGAGTAAGCATGGTAGAACCACTGAACACCGAGGATCGAGCGACGAGCTCGAACTCGGACACCGCTTTTGCTGAGTTCCAACGCCTTGTCCTAGGTCGCCTTGACACCATAGGATCCCAGTTCGATGATGTGCGTCATGACCTTGCCGAGGTGAACCTTCATTTAGGAAACTTAGAGGATGCCAGAGACACTCCGACACAGCATGACGATTCACTTGAGGACGATCCTGACGTTCCTCCACGTTATGACCAGCGCCCAAGAGATGGTCATACTCCGGCAGACCGCTACCGTCGTGATCCTCACCACCAGCCCCAACCCCGTCGGCCAGGCGACATCCTGATCCGGTGCGTAAAAGGCCCCTACCTCTGCTTGATGAGTACCGTGTGCTGCGTAGACCTCAGCCTGACCCCAGGGATTGAGTGCCCCCACTCGGTCACCGAGACCACCACTGTGATGAGTATTATCCTCCAGGTCAGAGAGAGCGTGGTCCCCCACTCGTTCGACACAATTACGCTCAAGATGATTACCCTGAGGACTACCCTGATCCACGGAGAGGTGGCCACCACTTGGACATCACTCGTCGTATCTAACTCGACGCCCCTTCGTTCGATGGTCGTCTAGATCCGAAAGCCTTCAGCGACTGGCTCTTGGACATGGACCACTACTTCGAGTGACACGACAAGAGTGACGAGCATTGTGTCCGTTTTGCGAAGATGAAGTTGATCAGGCAAGCTAAGGTATTCTGGATCAGTGTTGAGAGAGCCTTAGAGCAGGATGGTTACTACCCCATCGCCAGATGGGATGAGATGAAGGAGAGACTGAAAGAGAAGTACCTCCCCGCGTCTTACCGAGATCAGCTATTTGAGCAGCTACAAAATTTACGGAAGGGGACACTTACCGTCGCCGAGTACATGGCTTGCTTCGATGAGTTGATCGTCAGGAGTGACATTTCAGAGGAAGCTATTACCACTGCCTCCCGTTTCAAGGCGGTCCTTCGTTCCGACATTCGGAGAGAGCTTATTCCCCACCGCTTGGAGACTATTGATCTGATATTCTAGCTCTCCCTCGAGTACGAGCAGTACCTCCGGTCGTCTAGTACGAGGCAGTTCACTTCGCGGACTGACTCCTCGACTTTTAGGAAACCAGCTCCGCCCCAGACCACCACGGCTGCACTCTCACGTATCCCCGCGGATGCGAAGGGTAAAGTCATAACCACTAATGGCCAGCGATCAGGATGAATTGTATGTTTTAGATATTATGGCAGAGGCCACATGGCGGCGCAGTGCCCCAAGAGGAACCTGCTAGTTGAGGAGGAGCAGGGTTTAGAGGACGAAGAAGAGGCCCTAGAGGAAGTTAAGGCCGAAGTTGGGGAAGGTTGGGAGAGTGACGCCGAGCGATCGTTAGAGGTGGGAGTGATTAGACGCCTCCTGCACACCCCACGTGTGGATGAGGATTGGCGGCGCAATACCATCTTCTATATGTACTTTCCTAGTGCAGGCGGTCCCTGTAAGCTAGTTATTGATAGTGGGAGTTGCGTGAACATCGTAGCCCAGAAGGGGCTTGACCGTATGCAGGTGAAGGTCGAGCCTCACCCCCACCCATACCGTGTCGTCTGGGTCGACAAGACGGCGATCCAGGTCACCCAGCATTGCTTAGTCCCGATCACTATCACGTCCTTTCAGGACAAGGTCTTGTGCGAGGTCATTCCCATGGACGTCGCTCATGTATTGCTCGGCCGCCCCTGGCTATTCGATCGTGACATCACGTGCTTCGGTCGCTCGAACACGTGTGTCTTTTATGATCAGGGGCGGGAGATTACGTTGACGCCCACCCAACCCCGAGATCAATCCAAGGGTGTGGTAGAGCCATCTGTGAGCACGAGCACCTCGCAGCCACTGCATATTTTGAGGCGAGGTGAGTTCCTACGAGATAGTGCCGAGTAAGACGTCATTTATGTAGTCGCCGCTACCCAGGTTACTGAGGACACCCCGGTTGACCACCCACCTATGGTGCATCCCATTTTAGGCGAGTTTGCGGACATCATGCCAGACGAGCTCCCCGATGTGCTGCCTCCCCCACGAAACATTCAGCATGTCATTGATTTAGTCCCGGGAGCCTCCCTCCCGAACCTGCCCCATTACCGTATGCTTCTGGATGAGCACGCTGAGCTCAAACGACAGGTTGACGAGCTTGTCCGGAAGCAGTTCATTCGTGAGAGCATGAGTCCTTGTGCGGTCCCCGCCCTTCTTACCCCTAAGAAGGGCGGTAGTTGGCGTATGTGCATCGATAGTCGCGCCATTAATAAAATCACGGTCAAGTATTGTTTCCTGATCCCACGACTCGATGACCTACTGGATACTATGTATGGTACCCAGATCTTCTCCAAGATCGACCTTCGTAGTGGGTACCATCAGATATGAGTTCGTGAGGGAGATGAGTGGAAGACCGTATTAAGACCAAGGACGGTCTATATGAGTGGCTAGTTATGCCATTTGGGCTATCCAATGCCCCGAGCACGTTTATGCGAGTTATGACGCAGGTGTTGCGGCCCTACATGGGCAATTTTCTGGTGGTATACTTTGATGATATACTAGTTTATAGCAAGACTCAGGCTGCTCACTGTGAGAACAAGATTGAAAGAGGCCGGAAAATGGTATAATAGAAATTTTATTATGCCAAAAAGATGAATATTACAAAGGTATGACCTCCTTTTTATAGAATGGAGGAGATGGAAGAGATTACAAATAGACAATGTGGGACTAAATAATTACATGTACAAGCCGAACAGGCCGCGCGGTTAAACGAATAGGCTAACCGCCCGACAACCAGCAGAAGGAGAGAAGAAGCCGCCATAGGAGACCGCCAGACCGTCCGGTCTCTAAGCCGCTAGAGCTAGACCGCCATACCGTCCGGTCTCTAAACCGTCATTGCCAGACTGCCAGACCGCCCGGTCTCCATACAACAATACTCCCCCTCAAGCTGGAGCATATATATATCGATCATGCCCAGCTTGTCGCAAATGTGAAGAAAAGGGCGGACACGGGCTTGGTGAAAATATCAGCCAACTCTTTATCGGAGGTGACGAATGGAGTACAAATTTGTTCCTTCATAATCTCTTCCCAAATAAAATGATAGTCGACTTCAATGTGCTTTGTTCTCTCATGGAAGACCGGATTTTTGGAGATGTATATAGCGGTCTTGTTATCACAAAACATAGGTAGAGGATGATTGTAGACCTCTCCTAGGTCAAGCATGAGAGCCCGTAACCACTTCAACTCACATGTGGTCGACGCCATACTTCGATATTTTTCTTATACACTGGACCTGGAGACTACAGAGTGCTTCTTGCTCTTCCAACTCACAAGATTTCCCCCCATAAAGGTGCAGAATCCCGATATTGACTTGCGGTCACCTTTGTCATCAGCATAGCTCGAATATGAGTACGCTTTAACCCTTAAATGACCATTCTTCTGAAAGAACAGTCCATTCCCAGGCGCAGATTTAACATACTCCAATATCCTCGGGGCAGACTGTAGATGGCACTCCCTTGGAGCTTACATGAACTGGCTAACCTTGCCTACAGCATAGGAGATGTCGGGTCTCGTCACTGTGAGATATATGAGTTTACCAACCAGACGTCTGTACCTTGTAACATCTGAAAGAGGAGGAGAGTCATCCGTCCAAATTTTATCTTCTCCAGTCGCCATCGGACATCGGGCAGGTTTAGCCCCAGTCAACTCTGCCTCTTTTAGCAAATCAAGAGCATACTTGCGTTGAGAGAGGACTAAGAAATTGGGCTTCCAAGAGATTTCTATCCCCAGAAAGTATTTTGGGGAGCCCATATCCTTTGTGACCAGGTGTTGACGAAGATGTTTCTTAGTAAGGGTTATCCCAGCCTGGTCATCTCCAGTGAGAAGAATATCATCAACATAAACCGCAAGAACTACCAGACCCAAGGAGGTTTTGAGAAAGAACAAAGAGTGATCCGCAGAACTTCTCGTAAAGCCCACGACTGTCACAATCCCGCTAAACTTGTCAAACCAAGCCCGAGGGCTTTACTTTAGGCCATAGATAGCCTTCGTTAGCTTGCATACTTGTGTCTCCCCCTAAGCAACATACCCTGGAGGTTGCTCCATGTAGACATCCTCCTGAAGATCCCCATAAAGAAATTGAGAGGTCTAAGATGTTAGCCTAAATCACCTAGAGGGGGGTGAATAGGTGAAATGCGTGTCAAATGCGGAATTGAAAACTAACACAGCAAATATCAAGCAATCACAGAAGACAAGAGATTTATAGTGGTTCCCCAATCTTGGGTACGTCCACTTTCCTCACCGATCTAGCAAATCACTAGACTCGGCTACTCCACTATCTCGGATTGAAAACAATCCTACACCTCGGAACCACGTTCCTACAAATCTCGATCCCAAAACGGATCTACAAAAACTCGGAAGACAAAACTTCCTACAAGTCTCGGAGAAGAATCTCCTACAATGAAATTTGGTTTGAAAATAAAAATCAAAACAACAATCTCAGATCTGGATCTTTGACGGTCTTCTTCTTCAGGAACTTCGGCTTGATCAGAAAAAGGTTGAAGATGACCTGAGAGAGATCCACGAGTCTGAAAACTAGAACCACCTCGATCGAGAAGAGAGATCTGGAATCTTCAAGGCTCGGCAAGATCGAGTGATTCTCTTTCTTCTGGATCGCTGGAGAAAAGATCGATGAAAACGAAGGTCGCGATCCAAACTTTTCTTCTTCTTCCGTGAACGGCAATGGCGGCGGCGTGAAAATTAGGGTTCACGGAATTTCTCTTTCTTAAAAAGAATATTTCTGCAATTACTCTTAAAAGTCATTTCTGAAAAGACCTATTTATAGGTGGGTTCCAACGGTCATAATATTGATTAATGATGACACGTGGACCAATCAGAATTGACAGATTCAAAATACTTATGATGAAAATGGACTTAGAAAAAATTCTGGAGAACTTGACTGCGATACTCGAGTAATGGAGGATATACACGAGTATGGAGAGATGGATTACTCGAGTACCAAGAAGCAGTATACTCGAGTATAGAAAGATAGAAATATAGGAGAGAAGAATGAATTACTCGAGTATCAAAAATGGTATACTCGAGTATCAGAATTGTATACTCGAGTAATAGAAAGTATACTCGAGTATCAAGACGATATACTCGAGTATCAAAAGGCTAAACTCGAGTATCAGAAAATATACCTGAGAAACGTTAACATACACGAGTATCAGAGGATATACTCGAGTATGGAAGAATTTACTCGAGTATCAAAAATCAATTACTCGAGTATGAACATACTTACTCGAGTATCAGAAGATATACTCGAGTATAGAGAAAACTTACTCGAGTATCAGAAGTTATACTCGAGTATCAGAAAACACTTACTCGAGTATGAACATACTTACTCGAGTATCAGAAGATATACTCGAGTATAGAGCAAACTTACTCGAGTATCAGAAGTTATACTCGAGTATCAGAAAACACTTACTCGAGTATCAGAAGTTATACTCGAGTATAGAAAACACTTACTCGAGTATCAGAGATTATACTCGAGTATAGAGCAAACTTACTCGAGTATAAAGGACTTAGGAAAATTTTCTCTGAGAAAGCTTAGCTCCAAAGCTTCTGTCCATCCATCCAATGTGCATGAAGGATAAGTGTATCCCAATAGAGAGGCTATACATGGGCCAACACCTTGGATCACACAATGAGAGATTACATTGCATGGTCCTGTGTTTGGTGACCCATTACAGACTGACATTGGTCTACACTTGTCAATTAGAACCTGCACACATACAACTCAAATACCACATCAAATACAACTTAATTCATCTTAGTTCAAGATCTGACCTCCTACAAATCTGAGGTATTGTGGAGACAAACCCCAACAATCTCCCCCTATTTGTAGATGTCAGCACTCTCTATACTAAGGTGAATTACTTAGGAGTAAAAGAACAAAAAGCATATCAAGGAGAATAAACCTAATTAAAACAGGATAGACAAAATATGGCCATAATCAGAATTAAATATATATATATATGAGGAAATGTTTTTAAAGCACATAAACAAAATAGTCCAATTCCACTTTCTCAGATCCACTCATGATGAAGCATCCTTGTGCATTCTTTCCCTTTTGAGCTGTTGCCTCTCCAGGTAGCTGTAAGGCTTTGGGAAATAAGTCCTGGGCCTGGGAGGAGCAGCAGGGTTGTTGTGTCCCCAGTTTCTGTCATGGAGTCTGATTTTGATCTGTGAAGCTTCATATGCTTTCCACTCTGAGTAGCTGTAATGATTGTCTCTGTTTTCCCCATGATCTGTCACTAATTTCAGGGTATCAAGAATAAGGGATTTGGAGGTTGGACTCCAAATCTCTGAGTGAACAATTGCTGGATCTCTTCTGGGTTCAGAACGACTTGCAGAAGCACCTTCACCATACTTTCTTTTCCTCTTAGATGGACCTTGAGAACTGGAAACAAAATCATCTTGCCACATGTCAGAGTAGTTAAGAGGGGGCTCAGTTACATCTCCCTCGGTTCTAGGAGAGAAGACTGGCACACCACTTTCTGGAATGGTAGCTTGGACAGGGGCATCTGCAGAGGGTTGCTCTTCAAGAGGATTTAGGTGCTGAGGAATGATGGCTGGGTTGAGCTGAGCATTGGGGAAGTTCATGTTATGCAGCCACACAGCAGTGTCATAGGTGTAAAACTTTACAGATTGAAGTTGAGAGAGAATGTCTGCTTTCATTTCCTTTACAATTCCATCCACTGTAGTTTGAGCCTGTTTAGAGAGAGTTTCAACTTGTTCTTTTGCAACTGCTTGGGCTTGCTCATGAAGTTTTTCCACTTGTTCTTTTACAACTTTCTCCCCCTTGCTGATATCTATGTTTAGCTTTGCAATGGCTTCATCTTTGAAGGTGCCCACTTCATTACATACTGTCACAACATTCATTTCAGCTCTCTCATCCAGCTTGATCTGATTGTGAGCTACTGTCTCAGCCTGGTTTCTTAGCTCACCTATGCTTGTAATGGTGTGGTCTATGGCTTTGCCTCCAAGTTGGAACAACCTTTTTAGTTCATCAGTATTTGCTTGGATTTCTGCAAAGCCTCTGCTCATCTCTGTTTCAAGAGCAGAGACCTTGGATGTTACTGATTGCAGAGAGGCATCAAAGTAATCTCTCTGTTCTTTTAGCATAAGCTCTATCTTGCTGATAAAATCTGAGGATGAAGAGGAGGGAGCTGAGGTTGGTTCAGGAGCTGAAGCAGCAGGAGCAAGAGCAGAAGTAGAAGCAGAAGCAGTCCAAGGAGGGATTTCTGAGATCACCACTGAGCTAACTGCTCTCTTGAATGGAACTGTTTCAACATCTTCTTCTGAGGGTAGGAGAGAGGGCATGGAGAAAACCAAATTCTTCAGAGGTGCCTCCACAGGATCTGGAGACAGCTCATCATCAGACAGGAGAATATGAGCTGATTTACTAGGCTCACTCTCAGGAGAATGGACTGGAGATCTTGCAGGAGATGGAGCTGGGGTTCTTGCAGGAGACTGAGCTGGGGTTCTAGCAGGAGACTGAACTGGAGTATGGACTTCAGACTGAACTGGAGACTTAGCAGCTGAGTCATTCTGGAAGAGAGGGGCATCTGAGCTGAGCTCATCAATGAATTTGTTGATATCTTCAGCTGTAGACAGAAGGGCTGCTGAGTCTGGAATCTCTGAGACTGGATTTGCTGAGTGAATATCTGCTGGAGGAGGAGAGATTGGAGGAGTAGGAATTCTTACTTCTTCTGTTTCTGGAATTACTGATCCTGAAGAAACCTGATTCTGAGGAAGAGAAGAGGCAGGCTCCCCCTCAATTGCTGCACCCAGAGTGTCAGCAATTTGATGTTGAGGAGGAGATGGGGTCCTGATGACAGCTTGCTGTCTGGAGGTTTGGGCAGGGTTCATGATCTTGAGGTCATACCTCTGAATGGATGATATTGAGACTTTCTTCATGTGGTGAAGAGGAGTCCCTTTAGAGAAGTCAAACACTGTAGGATTTATCTCATGGAGGAGGAGGGAGATAATCCTGGCAAAGCTGGGATGTTTGACGCTTTCTTTGATCTTATCCAGTATCATCATTCCAAACTGAAACTTCTTCCTACAGACAATAGCTTGCATAACATCAAAAAGAGTTTGTGATACATCTCGAATGGAGTAAGTCTTGCACCAGAGGATTTTGGCAATGATGTCAACTAGAAACTTCCCTTCTGAATTGAACAGAGAGCGGTTCAGGGTTTCACCTCCACCTTCTGGATCTCGACCACAGAATAAGGAGGTGCGGTCGGCATCTGCCTTGTCTAAATCATCTTCTTCGTCGACCACGGGCATCCGAAGCAGAGTGGCGACAGAGGTTTTATCTAACCGAACATCAACTCCCCTTACCTTTGATTTCAGAACTGTACCATTGTGTCTAATCTTCAAGTTTTTGTAGAACTCTTCAACATCAGGAAGCAAAAGGCGGCAAGGTTCTTGAAGAACGAAGGTCAATCCGGCCGTGTCGAGGAGAATCAGAAGATTCTTGAAATCATCGGAGATATCTTCAATGCCATCAGTCACTAATTCCGAGCCGATTCCAAACTTGGAGGAGGGAGGAGCCATCAGCGATTCTGCAATGAGGAAGACGGAAATCTGCGGCGACGGAAGACGAAGAACAGGGTTTCGGGAATACGAACAGCCGGCGGCTACTCGAGTGAATGAGAAGTGGAAAGGACTTTGTCGTTTTGAATATATATATATAAATAATCCTAATTAGGTTTAAAACGAATTAAGTATAAAGACATACCTGAAGAGGCGGCAAATTAGTTGTGCGAATAGAGAGTTTGAAAAATTCCAGAGAAATCCGATTACACGAGAGAAGTTTACGGCATACACGAGTAATCCTTAACATATACTCGAGTATGGACTGAGTATACACGAGTATTAAGTCTAGACGGATTTTTCCATACTCGAGTATAAGAAATTCATACTTGAGTATCAATCTGATTACTCGAGTATATGAAGTTCAATACACGAGTATTAAATTCTGAAGACTTTTCATACTCGAGTATAAGGAGTGCATACACGAGTATTGATTTGATTACTCGAGTATATTTGACTTGTTACTCGAGTATTCACTATTTCACTCGTGTAAATGTAACTATTCTCGAGTCTCAAATTTCTTGAAGGAATTTTCACTAAACTAAAAGAAATGTACCTCAAAGTATCCAACATTTCTGACCTCTTCTAAATTTCTGAGTCCATCATTGGTCTTCTTTGTTAAGCAGTCCAAGCTCAGTTTTGAAGAATGAAAACTTGGACTCATCCAGCGGCTTGGTGAAGATGTCTGCAACTTGCCTGTCTGTGGAGACATACTGTAGATCTATATCTCCATTTTCCACATGCTCCCGGATGAAATGGTAGCGAAGCTCTATGTGTTTGGTCCTGCTGTGGGAGACTGGGTTGTTGGCTATTGCAATTGCGCTGGAAGAATCACAGAACAGTGGAATGTTCTGGAACTTCATGTTGTAATCTTCAAACTGATTCTTGATCCACAAAAGCTGTGCACAACAGTTCCCTGCAGAGATGTACTCTGATTCAGCCGTTGAGATGGCTACACAGTTTTGCTTCTTACTGCTCCAGGAAATGAGTCTCCTTCCGAGGAATTGGCAAGTCCCGGAGGTGCTTTTCCTGTCATCTTTGCTACCTGCAAAATCTGCATCTGAAAATCCAATTAGTTCACTATCATTACTTCTCGGGTACCATAAGCCAAGATTTGGTGTTCCTTTGAGGTATCTCAAAATTCGCTTTGCAGCAATGTAGTGAGATTCCTTAGAGTTCACCTGAAATCTAGCACATACACATGTTGAGAACATTATATCTGGTCTACTCGCAGTAAGGTAGAGCAAGGACCCAATTATGCTTCTGTACTTGGTTTCATCAAAAGGTTTCCCTTTCTCGTCCTTGTCCAGAGACATAGCTGAAGCCATTGGAGTCCTCATAGAGGTTGCATTCTCCATTCCGAATTTCTTAAGCAGCTCTTTGGTGAACTTGGTCTGAGAGATGAAAATTCCATCCTCAGATTGTTTCACTTGTAGCCCTAAGAAATACTTCAGCTCTCCCATACTGCTCATTTCAAACTTCCCTTGCATAAGTTTAGAGAACTTTTTGCAGAGGTTGTTATCTGTAGAGCCAAAAATGATGTCGTCGACATAGATTTGCACTAGCAAAATCTTGCCTTTTATTTCCCTAAGAAATAATGTCTTATCTATCTTTCCTCTCGTGAACTTGTTCTCAAGAAGAAAGGTAGATAGCGTCTCATACCAAGCTCGAGGAGCTTGCTTAAGACCATATAGTGCTTTTTGCAATAAGTAAACATAGTTAGGAAAGGTTGAGTCAACAAAACCTGGCGGTTGCTCTACATACACTTCTTCCTTTATGTCACCATTCAGGAAGGCGGACTTTACGTCCATCTGATAGACGGTAAAGCCCTTAAGTGCAGCGTAGGCAAGAAATAACCTGATTGCCTCCAGTCTTGCTACTGGAGCATAAGTTTGGTCGAAGTCGATCCCTTCCTCTTGACGATATCCCTTGGCGACAAGTCTGGCTTTATTCTTTATAATTGTTCCGTCTTCATCCATCTTGTTCCGGTAGACCCATTTTGTCCCGATGACGTTCTTATGCTTGGGTCTAGGAACAAGTGTCCAGACTTTGCATCTTTTAAACTGGTTTAATTCTTCTTCCATGGCTAGAATCCAGGATGCGTCGGAGTTGGCTTCCTCAAATTTCTTTGGTTCAACCTGTGAGAGAAAGCTTAAGTGTAAATTCTCGTTAGTTGTACCTCGACGAGTTCTGACACCATCCCGAGGATCTCCTATGATTTGGTCAACAGGATGATCCTTCAGGTGTCTGAACTCTAAAGTCCTTGCATCTGGGATCTCTTCAGCCACTGGAGTTGTATCTTCAGCTGGGATGTCTTCTTCATCTTGATCATTTCCCTCTCCAAACGTGGTTGTAGAGGGGATCTTGATGAACGTCTCATCTTTATCTTCAATAGGTTCATCCAAGCTGAGTTCTTTCAACTTTGTACCTGCATCTACAATAGGCACACTAGACGAGTTGCTTTGCAACAGACTCGTCTCATCAAATACAAGATGTATCGACTCTTCCACAACCAGAGTTTTTCTATTGAAAACTCTATAGGCCTTACTATGGCTACTATAACCTACAAAAATACCTTCAGAGCTTTTCTCGCTAAACTTTGTAGTGTGATACTTGCCATTGTTAAGTACGAAGCACTTACAACCAAAGATTCTAAAGTATGAAATGGTTGGTTGCCTGCCTTTTAGAAGTTCGTAAGGAGTCTTATCATGGTCTTTGTTGATGAGTGCTCGATTTTGCACGTGACAAGCGGTGTTGACGGCTTCAGCCCAGAAATACTCCGGAAGTGAGGCATCACTCAACATGGTCCGACAAGCCTCTATGAGTGTTCTGTTCCTTCTCTCAGCCACTCCATTTTGCTGTGGTGTGCGGGGAGAGGAAAACTCATGAAAGATACCTTGACTTTCACAAAATTCTGTCATGGCTCCAGACTTGAATTCCGTTCCATTGTCACTTCTGATTTTGACTACGGAACAGTTGTATTCATTCTGGATTTGCCTGACAAAATTAGTGAAAATACCGAAGGTATCTGACTTGTGTTTCAGAAAGAACACCCACGCAAAGCGCGAGTAATCATCCACAATAACCAACGTATATTCCTTACCTCCCAAACTTCTAACCTGCAGTGGACCAAACAAGTCCATATGAAGAAGCTGCAAACTTCTATTGGAATCCTTGCCTATTATGCTTTTAAACGAACTTCTTGTTTGCTTGCCTTTGATACAAGCGTGACAGGGACTGTCCGTAACGCACTTGACCTTGGGTGCATCACGCACTAAGTTTTGAGAGAATAATTTATTAATAGTTTTGAAATTAATATGTGCTAGTCTCTTGTGCCATTGGTCAGCAAGAGATGCACTACTTTTTGCCAAAAGACACACTGGTGTCGAAGAGTCTATACAAATAAAATTCAAACAGAAAATATTTCTGCTTCGAGTGCCTGATAAGATAGTTTCCATATTGTTAACCGATTTTATCAAACACTTGTCTGCATGAAATTCAACTACGTATCCTTTGTCGCATAGTTGGCTTATGCTGATGAGATTGTGTTCCAATCCTTCAACATAGGCTACATTCGAGAAGGATACGCTACCGTTAGAAATCATACCATAGCCTTTAGTGATTCCTCGATCTGAACCTCCAAAGATGACCTTTGGTCCGTCGCAGACTGAGGTGTAGTTTAGTAGTAGGCTCCTTGTCCCGGTCATATGCCGAGAACATCCACTGTCCAAGTACCAGATTGGCATTTTGGTGGCCTTTGTACATACCTGCAATTACAATCATTTAGCCTTAGGAACCCAAACAAGTTTGGGTCCTTGGTCTCGAGTTAGAATACTCCCCCTACGAGTATTAGCCTTATGAGTGGTCACTCTCACGTTGCTAACCTTAGGGGTTGCAGCATTTTCAGGATTGAACCAACAATCACTGGCAAAATGACCAATTCTGCCACAGCACCAACAGTTGAACCTGTTGTATCTTTGCCTTGTGTAGTCCTGCTTGACTTTCTGGAATGACGGTCTGGCAGGAGCTTTACTCTTGGAGGAGGAGACTTCATGATGATGGCAGTTACATGAGGTCTTCTCCTTCATAGGCTTTTCTACAATGGGTTTTACTTTTGGTGTCTTCTTAAAGTTATGACCATGAGCATAAGGTCCATAGCTTTGAAGCTGAATCTCCTCATAAGGTGCCTTGAAGACACTCTCGCCAAAGTTACGAGGACGAGTCCAACCTTGGTATCTTGACTTAGGCTTCTCAGGGATTGGCCTAGAAAAGTGTCCGTAGGTGGACTCATAATCGAGTTCGTTCGTGGGAAAGATAACTTTCTTGAACACAACAGGTTCCAAGGGAGCTTTCCCTTTTTCTTCAGCTAGAGTCTTTCGGGCAGCCTTATTCTTTCTCCTGGCCTTGTTTCTTCTAGAGGATTTACTAGAAGACCCAATGTGGCCTAAACCAGCACCCTTGGCCTTAGTAGAGAATTCAGCAACGATTGGAAGAACTGTCTTAGGCTTAGAGAAACTCTCAACAAGCTTCTTTTCAGCCTCGAGTTGTTTTTCCAGTTCTTTGATGATTTCCTCTTTAAGGTCGAGGTGCTTGAGAGCTTTATTGTATTCCTCCATAGCTTCATTTAGGTTCTCTTGAAGAGTGTTAGTCCTATTGACTTCTTCTCTCAAGTTGCTCTCACTAGCCTGTAGAGAATTGATCTCTTTGGCTTGACTTCTCACCATTCTACGACATTTCTCGTAAGCGGTGAGTAATTCCTTATACTGTCCCATGAGTTCAGATTCATCTTCAGAGGAATATCCCTCTTGCTCATTGTCATTTTCAGAATCAGAGAGAGGAGTGTGAGATTTTACCTCCCCAGTAAACTGGGGGACTTGTTCATCATCCGAATGAGCCATGAGCCCAAAGTAAGCTTCCTCTTCTTCACTCGACTCAGATGAGTCAGAGTCGCTGAGAGTTTTGCTCTTCTTGGCTACTAGGCTTCTCTCTGTCCTCTTCTTGGGGTGTGAGGATTTCTTTTCCTCTCTTCTTCCACCCTCTTTCTTTTTGTGAGGGCAATCGGCGATGACGTGACCTGGCTTATTGCAACAATAACAAATGATGTCAGTAGAAATCTGTTTGTTTGGTTTAGGATTATACCTGTCATGGCTACTTGAGCCTTTCTTCCGATGATCACTGTCATGTCGTGATCTTCTATATGAGGCATCCTTGCCTCTCCATTGCTTCTTCTTGTTCAAAAATTTCTTGAACTGCCTTGAGAGTAGGGAGAACTCTCCATCAGATAGTTCTGAGCCAGATGAGCTAGGCTCAGATGATTCTTCTTCATCAGCCTCAGGAACTGGGGCAGGAGAGCTAGCTTTTATCTTCCTTGAGCTATCTGCCTTTAGAGCGACAGATTTCTCCTTGGATGCAGACCTGCTTGTCTCTTCTTCAGCTTTTCTTGAGTTGATTTGCAGCTCGTAAGACATAAGCTTTCCGAACAGATTCTGCGGGTCCGTCTCAGCTAACCTTCCAAACTCCCGAATGGCACATACCTTATTATCCCATTCCTTGGTTAGGGATCTTAAGAATTTGTCATTGAGTTCCCCGTTGGTGAAGACACGGCCATACACTCTTAGGCCATTTACTATCTTGAAGAAGTTCTCAAAGGTGTCAGCTATGGCCTCCTTGTGACCTTGTCGGAAGGCTTCATACTTTTGATTCAGAAGGGATCTCCGATCATCCCTCACTTCTTCAGTGCCTTCCATCAGAGTCACCAGGGATTGCCACATCTCCTTGGCAGACTGGCAATGAATTAGATTCTGCAGCATTGAGTCGTCGACTGCACTTGCTATAATATTTTTAGCCTTCTTGTCCAGAGAGACAAGTGCAATCTCATCCTTGTCTAGATCCATCAACTTCTTGGGAACTTGCTTGTTGGGATCTATGGTGGAAGTAGTCATAGGAATGTGGGGACCTTCTTCAACAATCATGAAGATCCGGGGATCTACTGCTTCCATGAAGAACTTTACTCTTTCCTTCCACATAGGAAAGTTGTTCTTGGTGCAGATAGGGAGTTTAGCAAAATCCTTGGTCTTACTCATGCTTGATACTTTTCAAGAAACAACTTAGAAGGATAAGATCAAGGTGTTAACCTTTTAACGATCAACCACCCTCTGATACCAATTGAGAGGTCTAAGATGTTAGCCTAAATCACCTAGAGGGGGGTGAATAGGTGAAATGCGTGTCAAATGCGGAATTGAAAACTAACACAGCAAATATCAAGCAATCACAGAAGACAAGAGATTTATAGTGGTTCCCCAATCTTGGGTACGTCCACTTTCCTCACCGATCTAGCAAATCACTAGACTCGGCTACTCCACTATCTCGGATTGAAAACAATCCTACACCTCGGAACCACGTTCCTACAAATCTCGATCCCAAAACGGATCTACAAAAACTCGGAAGACAAAACTTCCTACAAGTCTCGGAGAAGAATCTCCTACAATGAAATTTGGTTTGAAAATAAAAATCAAAACAACAATCTCAGATCTGGATCTTTGACGGTCTTCTTCTTCAGGAACTTCGGCTTGATCAGAAAAAGGTTGAAGATGACCTGAGAGAGATCCACGAGTCTGAAAACTAGAACCACCTCGATCGAGAAGAGAGATCTGGAATCTTCAAGGCTCGGCAAGATCGAGTGATTCTCTTTCTTCTGGATCGCTGGAGAAAAGATCGATGAAAACGAAGGTCGCGATCCAAACTTTTCTTCTTCTTCCGTGAACGGCAATGGCGGCGGCGTGAAAATTAGGGTTCACGGAATTTCTCTTTCTTAAAAAGAATATTTCTGCAATTACTCTTAAAAGTCATTTCTGAAAAGACCTATTTATAGGTGGGTTCCAACGGTCATAATATTGATTAATGATGACACGTGGACCAATCAGAATTGACAGATTCAAAATACTTATGATGAAAATGGACTTAGAAAAAATTCTGGAGAACTTGACTGCGATACTCGAGTAATGGAGGATATACACGAGTATGGAGAGATGGATTACTCGAGTACCAAGAAGCAGTATACTCGAGTATAGAAAGAGAGAAATATAGGAGAGAAGAATGAATTACTCGAGTATCAAAAATGGTATACTCGAGTATCAGAATTGTATACTCGAGTAATAGAAAGTATACTCGAGTATCAAGACGATATACTCGAGTATCAAAAGGCTAAACTCGAGTATCAGAAAATATACCTGAGAAACGTTAACATACACGAGTATCAGAGGATATACTCGAGTATGGAAGAATTTACTCGAGTATCAAAAATCAATTACTCGAGTATGAACATACTTACTCGAGTATCAGAAGATATACTCGAGTATAGAGAAAACTTACTCGAGTATCAGAAGTTATACTCGAGTATCAGAAAACACTTACTCGAGTATGAACATACTTACTCGAGTATCAGAAGATATACTCGAGTATAGAGCAAACTTACTCGAGTATCAGAAGTTATACTCGAGTATCAGAAAACACTTACTCGAGTATCAGAAGTTATACTCGAGTATAGAAAACACTTACTCGAGTATCAGAGGTTATACTCGAGTATAGAGCAAACTTACTCGAGTATAAAGGACTTAGGAAAATTTTCTCTGAGAAAGCTTAGCTCCAAAGCTTCTGTCCATCCATCCAATGTGCATGAAGGATAAGTGTATCCCAATAGAGAGGCTATACATGGGCCAACACCTTGGATCACACAATGAGAGATTACATTGCATGGTCCTGTGTTTGGTGACCCATTACAGACTGACATTGGTCTACACTTGTCAATTAGAACCTGCACACATACAACTCAAATACCACATCAAATACAACTTAATTCATCTTAGTTCAAGATCTGACCTCCTACAAATCTGAGGTATTGTGGAGACAAACCCCAACAGAAATGCATTCTTGACATCCAGTTGGGAAACTGACCAATCCCTGTTAACAGCGATAGAGAGGAGGACCCGGATAGTGCTGAGACGAGCAACTGGAGAGAAGGTGTCAAAATAGTCAACCCCAAAAGTCTGGGTGAAGCCTTTAGCAACAAGGCGGGCCTTATAACGATCCACACTACCGTCTGGATTGAACTTCACCACAAAGACCCAACGACATCCAACAACATCGGTGCCAAAGGGAGGAGGAACAAGGGTCCACGTACCCCGTTCAGTGAGAGTAGCAATTTCCTCATCCATGGCAGCCTTCCAATGAGGAACAGTAAGGGCCTCCTGGTAGAAACGGGATTGCAGTGGCAGAGATAGCCAGCCCAAAAGCCCTGCAAGAAGAGGTAAGACGATCATAGGAAACAACAGCAGCAAGTGAGTGCTGGGTACATGACCGAACCCCTTTGCGAAGAGAAATGGGAAGATCCAGGTCAGCTGGTGCTTCAGTATCCGGAGCGTCTGTGGCAGAGAGAGCTGGCCCGGGAGTAAAGAGCGACAGCGACGGAGAAGAGGGAGATAGTGGAGGAGAGGAGAGAGGAGGATTCGATGGAGACGGTGGAGGCAGAAAAACTGTGGTAGGGGTCGATGGGTTGGAGGGAATAATAGGAGAAGCAGAAGCCTCAGGAAGAGGAGAGGAGTCGACAGAGAAATAGGAAGCACTCTCGAAAAAGGTAACGTCAGCAGAGACGAACTGCTTGCGGAGAACGGGGTCAAAACAACAATAACCCTTATGGGTTGTAGAGTACCCCAAAAAGATGCATTTGGTGGAGCGAGGGGAGAGTTTGTCACGGGTGGTGGAGGGAGCGTGCACAAAGGCTGTGCACCCAAAGATACGTAGAGGAAGAGGGAAAGGTTCCTTGTCCGGATAGAGAATGGATAATGGGGTTTGACCGTGGAGAACTGTGGAGGGAATACGATTGATGAGGTAGCAGGAGATGAGAACAGCGTAGCCCCAATAGGCTCGGGGAACCTTCATCTGTGTCATCAGAGTGCGAGCGATATCAAGGAGGTGACGGTTTTTGCGTTCCGCCACACCATTTTGCTGTGAAGTATAGACACAGCTAATTTGATGAATAATCCCATTTTGCATATAAAAGGAAGAAAAGTAATGACTGATATATTTTTTGGCATTATCAGATCAAAAGACTTTAATAAAAACATTAAATTGAGTTTTGATCATAAGATAGAAGGACGTCCATACAGAGAATAATTCGGAGCGATCTTTTAACAGATACACCCACGTACAGCGAGAGAAATCATCTATAAATGTGACAAAATATGAACTTCCCCGACCAACGGTAAGGGTAGGAGAAGGACCCCAAACATCAGAGTGGACAAGATCAAACGGACGGGAAGATCCACGAACTTGCTTTGGTGGGAAGGAGGAGCGGTGATGCTTGCCAAGCTGACAGGCCTCACAGTTGAGGGCAGGACTTTGTGGAGGAAGTTGGTGTAAAAGCTGACGAAGAAGTCGTGGAGGAGCATGACCAAGGCGAAGATGCCATTGGAGAAGATCTGTGGAGGTGGAGGAGAAGGTAGACAGAGCGGAAATATTGTCGAGGTAGTAGAGACCGCCACTCTCAGTCCTAGTAGCAATCGTCCGTTGGGAGTCCGGATCCTAAAAAAACAAGAAGTAGAAGTGAATGCGATGGAACACTGTAGTTGCTTGCATAGAGAGGTAACAGATAATAAATTTCAAGGAAACTTGGGCACGTAGAGGGTATCCGCCAAGAGAAGAGACGGAGTGACTTGAACCACTCCCGTCTCATTGATCGGTGATGTAGAGGTGCCCGCAAGAAAAACCGGGTGCAACCGATCATGTGTTTCAAGGAGAGAAAAACAATGGGTATTGTCGGTCATATGATTGGTAGCACCTGAGTCGATCATCCATTTTCCTTGAGTAACAACGTAGGCACTACTAGAAGATTTGACCACCGAGGCGGACGGCTTCGAAGAGGAGCAAGTAGATATATCGAAGAGAGCCATAGGAGCAGAGAGCGGCTAGAAGACCAGGCCGCGACAAGTCGAACAGATCGCGGCGACAAGCAAGAAGCGTACAAACAGAAAGAGGCCGCGAGGGCAAGAGAGACCACAGCAGATTTGAGGAAAGCCGCAGCGGACAATCAAGGAGAACGCAACGGTCAATGTGCCAACACACCAGCGGCCAGAGAAGCCACGACCAAACCGCGCGACTAGAGAAGCAGAGCAAAGCAGAGGGGAAGAAGACGTGGGAACAAAGGGAGATCGCACGAAGCAAGGAAGGTCGCGCGAACAAATAGAGTTTGTGCGAAAGAGAGGAAACCGCGCGACTAAAGGAGATCACGGGAAGAAAAGGAGAAGAGAGACCGCGAGAAATAGGTCGTGAATAGACAAGGAGGAAGAGCAGAAAAGCCGCACACACAAAAAGGCAGCAAGAACAGGTCGCACGAATAGGAACAAACGCAAACAGGGCGCGACAAGAGAAGAAATAGGTCGCGAGAACAGGTTGCGAGAGCAGGAACAAGCCGCTCAGACAGGTCGAGTGGACAGAGAGGGCTCAAAGAACAGGATGAGAAGGGCAAGCCGCGCGGACAAGACAGAATAAACCGCGCGGATAGAGGCAAACTGAATCAGGTGGAAACGATCGAGTCCTCTGATACCATGTGAGAACAAGAATAAAAGAGGCTAGAAAATGGTATAATATAAATTGTATTATGCAAAAAAGATGAGTATTACAAAGGTATGACCTCCTTTTTATAGAATGGAGGAGATGAGAGAGATTACAAATAGACAATATGGGACTAAATAATTACATGTACAAGCCGAATAGGCCGCGCGGTTAGACGAATAGTCTAACCGCCTGACAACCACCAGAAGGAGAGAAGAAGCCTCCATAGGAGACCGCCCGGTCTCTAAGCCGCCAGAGCTAGACCGACAGGCCGTTTGGTCTCTAAACTGCCATTTCCAGACCGCCAGACCGCCCGGTCTACATACAACAACACTCACCTCGAACATCTGAGACTTCTCTTTGGCACCCTTCGCCAAGAGAAACTATATGTGAACCTGAAGAAGTGCGCATTCCTCTCCGAGTTTGTCCACTTTCTGGGCTTTATTATATCCTCTACTGGAGTCTCCGTGGACCCTGAGAAGGTCAAATCTATTCGAGATTAGCCTGTGCCTAAGAATATCCATGAGGCTCGTAGTTTCACGGACTTGCCACCTTCTATAGGAGGTTTGTCCAGGGGTTCAGCACGATCATGGCCCCCTTCACGAGCTGTCTCAAGAAGGGAGAGTTTCAGTAGACCTACGCAACCACTAGATCCTTCGAGGAGATTAAGGAGAGGTTGACGACAGCTCCAGTCCTACGACTGCCGGATTTTAGCCGTGCTTTTGATGTTGCTTGCGATGCGTCAGGTGTCGGTATAGGTGGCGTATTGAGTCAAGAGGGACACCCAGTTTCTTACTTTAATGAGAAGCTGAATGAGGCTAAGCAAAAGTACTCGAATTACGATCAAGAATTTATGCAATAGTCCAGTCTCTGCGCTACTGGAGGCACTATCTCCTCCCCCGGGAGTTTGTGTTGTACTCCGACCACCAGGCCCTACGTTACCTAGACTCGCAACGCAAGATGGGCCACCGGCATGCGAAGTGGGTCGAATACTTGCAAGATTTCCATTATGTTCTCAAGCACTGCGTTGGTGTTGAGAACAAGCCGGCTGATGCATTGAGTCGTTGCGTATCCCTATTGCATACTTTGACTGCGAGTGTCGAGGGACTTGAGAGGTTGATGCTCGACTATCCAACGTGTCCTGATTTTGCCGAGATTTACACCGCCCTATCCCGAGACCCACTCGACCCTGTTGAGGGATATAAGATCTGTGAGGGATACTTGTACCGGGTTCCCGTCTATGCATTCCCCAGACATCTTACCGAGATTATCTGATTTGGGAGCTGCACGCGGGCGGAGCCTTGGGCCACTTCGGGCGAGATAAATCAATCGCCATTGTCAAGGACCGTCTCTACTAGCCCGGACTTAAGAAGGATGTAGCCCGAGTTGTGCGCCAATGCCGTGTCTGTCAGAAGGCAAAAGGCAATAAGCAGAACACCGGTCTTTATATGCCTCTACCCGTACCCCACCGCCCTTGGGAGGACATTAGCATGGACTTTATTCTCGAACTTCCCCGCACCCTACGGAAACACGACTCCATCTTCGTGGTGGTTGATCGATTTTCGAAGATGGCACACTTCATTGCCCGTCGCAAGACAGCAGATGCGACCCACGTTGCATCAATATTCATGAGGGATGTCTTTAGATTGCAAGGTCTGCCCATGTCGATTGTGTCGGACCGCGATGTGAGGTTCATGAGCTACTTCTGGAAAATCCTGTGGCACAAGACTGACACTATCCTTAGGTTTTCCTTGGCATATCACCCACAGACAGACAGACAGACTGGGTTAGTAAATCGGAGTTTAGGAAATCTATTGCGGTGTCTGGTAGGAGAGCACGTAGGCAGTTGGGACTTAGATTTGCCGATAGCAAAGTTTGCCTAAAATAGCTCAGTCAATAGGTCCACCGGGTTGAGCCCTTTTCATGTAGTGTCAGGATATGACCCGAGGAAACCCATAGACCTTGTGTCAAGCCCTTTAGAGTCTCTTCCTAGTGAGTCTGCTGAGTCATTTGCATAGCACTTGCATGATTTGCATGAGTCAATCCGCCGACAAATAATAATAAGCAATGAAAATTACAAAGCTCATGCAGATAAGCAAAGGCGAGAGCAAATATTTAATATAGATAAGAAGGTAATGGTACGAGTCCGCCCGGAGAGGCTCCCTTCAGGGCCTGCAAAGAAGTTAAGCACGAGGTGAATGGGTCCATACTCCATTATTAGTCATATTGGGACCAACGCCTACCGACTTGACATCCCGGCCAATATGGGAAATCACGTTGTGTTTAATGTTGAGGAACTGACTCCATACTATGAACCTCATGAGTATGTGGACCCGAGCAGTGGAGATTTCCAGCCACCCCCGCCCCCACTTTCGCTACCATACCACCCTCACACATCACCACTGTCTGATGGCCATCCTAGTTCACCCACTGTTGCCACCCACCCACCCGGGAAGTTGCCCTCATTGGTTCCACCGCAAGCACCACCGATCGCACCGAGATCTACCTTCCGAGAGGCGAGAGATGAGAGCATCACAGAGATCAGATCCCACCAGTTTGTTCCCACCTTGGACGGACCGCATTGACGCTACCTGGTACATTGGCGGGGACGCCCTGACACTGACGACACTTGGATACTACCGACAGAGCTCGATCGGCTCGCCCCCAGACTTCGACCTCAGTACGATCATCTCCAATCATCGGAGATGAAGGCTTTCAGTCGGGGGGAGTTGATGGGGAACCATCAGATGCACCTGGAGGGGTTTGCCTCAAGGCGGGACCCACATACATGTATTCGTGCAGGAATACTTGATCTGATCGCCGATCGGACTCTACGGTTGCGTCCGGGACGTCGCCGCGAATCAAAAAACTATATTATTTTATTTTTCTTGAGTTTGTTTTGATGTTTTTAAGGGGATAACCAACCGGCCAATTATAGTCATTGGTGGGGATGCCCTAACTTGTCTTTTATTATAAATCGGAGTGTTAGAGGATGATTTTGGGGATTGCAGAATTTGGAAAGTTCAATTTCGGATTCCTGCGATCATTCCCCGGTGCCGGCGTCGTGGAGCCCTAGGTGACGACTCCTAGGTGGTTTTCTTCGTCCCAAAGGTAATACCCATCCATAGCCTTCTCCTCCCCCTCTGAAACCCTCATATGCATCCCCTACAACCCCCAAATCCCAATCCCCACCGCTGATTACTGTTCACGGTTAATGTTTACCGCTACTGTTCACTGACGTTCCTGTTCACTCACACTGTTCATCCGTCGGCACTGTTCATCCGCCGGCCCTATACCAATCCCGCAGCCTCCTTCCCCTCCGTGGATCCACTTCTCATCGCTCTGAAAACCCTAGATCTATTTTTATCTAGTGCTACCACCATCCAATCCATCATTTTCATCCGTATTCCCCTTCCCGTAGCCCGGATCTGTCATCAAAACACCGGATCTATCCACCTACACCCGGATCTATTTCCTAGCGGTCGGATCTCTCCGTTTTCGGCCTGCCTCCCCTCTTTTCCACCGTGGGCAGCCACCTCGCCATCACCGTTCCACCGTTCTCACCTCCGATCGTCCGTGTAACATCCCTATCCGTCACATAGCATATAGCAGTAGGTCCGGCCGGGGCCCGACGCCATATACCACAGACAGACCGGTGGGTTACTAAATGAAACCATTCAACCAATAACATACGTCCTACACAGAGTACATTCTAGCGGAAGCAATTTATAAGTTGCAAAGTTAAGAACTCAGCCAAAAGCATGAATGTCCATTAGGATAACCAATTAGGAATGAACGTACAAAATACACAAAGTACTGGCCTTAAGGCCTTACAAGGTTTTACTCAATTAAACTGTGTCTTACAAACGTCGGCACGCAGATCGGTCACACATGATTAAAACGAGTAAACATTTGCATGGCCTTCGAGGGCAGGCTCAGCAACCGGGGCTTCAGCTCGCTACTTGCCACTAGGCTTTGTAGCACCTGCAAGCAACAATCCACCGCACGGTGGCAAACAAAGCAACGGTCAGCTAAAGCTGACCAAATTATAACGACCCCACCCCTTTCTTGGGGTGGCAGAGCTCCTTCCCTGCAATGCATTATTATAACAAACAATTTAAGTGAAAGTACACACTTGCACAATACACCACAGGTGCAGGCTCGCACGGCCACACACCCCATGCTCTCAGGGCACTTACTCGGTGAAGCCAGTCCGAACCCTGTTCGATCCTCAGCTCCACCACCGCCCCCAGGACGGCAAACCTCGTCAGCATTTAGTCCTTTCTGCCGTAGCCTAGACTCGTTCTCCAAATTATCGGTAAGTCTCATGTACCTTAAGTCGCTTTAACCGAAGAAGATGGAGCGGGTAGGGTTCCACCAGCCCGTTGCTCACCCCGCCACGGCAATTTGGCCTTTGACGCGGGCCAAGCTTCCCTCAGTCCCAACTATCGATCATACACAGTACATAGCCCCGCTATGTACCAGGCTGGCTCCTAGGCCACCAAAACAGCAGAACTTCGCTTCCGCCCAAATTTCTGGGTGCATCTTGGGGTTAATCCCCAAGACTCCCTATTACAATCTACCACGTAGAAAACCAGAAAACAACTATCAGCACGGAGTCTTCTCCGGATATTCATGCATAATGAAACATCACCGATCAAAATCAACTTGTCCGGGTAGGCTTCACACACCATGTCTATGTCCGTACTTCGATTCTAGACTCTATATGTAAAACAACGGGGACTATTCATGTCTACCCAAAGGAATACCTCATACTCGCGAGAGCGGGCTACCTATGTAAAACGGGAAGAGGACTTCACATGTCCAAGAAGAGAATCATTACCCTAGCATTTCTCTTCGGCGCCATGATGATCTAGTCGGATGGAAAAGCATCGTATCAGCCTCGCCTTCGCAGATCTAGACTCGGATAGAGAATCGGAGCTCCGAAGCTCCATCGGTGGCCGGAGTTGACCTCCTTCTTCCTCCTAGCTCTCCCCTCTCTCTAAGTTATTAGAAAGAGAATGGTGAAGATGGAATAAGGGTTTGAAACCCTATTCCCGGCTTAAAACCTAACCAGGACAGCCCTTGGATCCTTTTTGAAAGAAACGAACGACCACGATTTGCCTTGGAAATAATATTTCTGGGCCGAACACGGCGTGCGACACGCCCGTGTCCAAGGCCGTGTTCTGCACTCTCCGTAAACCAGGAAATCCAGAATAGGAAACAGCCTGTAACACGGCTTGTGACACGCCCGTGTCACCCATGGACACGCCGGTGTCATGGGTCGTGTACCCCAAACGATGCTGGAACCGTCATGTCCTGAACAGGACACGGGCTAAGACACGCCCGTGTCAGACTTCACCCGCCCGTGTCAGACTTCACACGCCCGTGTCAGACTTGACACGCCCGTGTCAACCAGTACACGCCCGTGGTCCAGGCCATGTCACTCGGTCGACATAGGACCCAAAACCTCCCGAAGAGGACACGGCCATGTGACACGCCCGTATCACTGACCGTGTGACATGACATGCCCTGGGACACGCCCGTATCCCAGGCCGTATTCCCAGCCCTCGACGATCGTCGACCTCTCCTCGACGACCCGAGAACGATACGCTTCTGTGACACGCCCGTGTCACAGGGCGTGTTTACCCTACCAAGTTCCAAACTTGGCTCAAACGCCGCCCGATCCTCCTTTGAGTTTCGGGGCGTTACAATTCTCTCCCTCTTAAAAGAATTTCGTCCACGAAATTACCGAAAGGAAAAGATACACAAAACAAAAACGGTACCTGAGTGGAATAACTCTGGGTACTCCGCAAGCATGGTCTGCTCCCGCTCCCATGAGAGCTCCACCCGACCGCAATTGTCCCAACGGACCTTGACTATCCTGATCTCCTTGTTACGAAGTCGCTTAACTTCAGAGTCCTCGATACGAACGGGCTTGACCCTTTTTGCCAACCCTTCGTCCACCGGTTCTTGATCAACCGCGATCACCTGCGAAGGCTCTTGCACCGCCTTCTGCAACGCTGATATGTGGAATACATCGTGTAGACCACTCAGCTCCATCGATAGCTTTAGACGATGAGCCGCTTCACCAATCCGCTCCAGGATCTCAAATGGTCCAAGGTACCTCGAGCTCAGCTTTTTCAAGCGTCGTACCCGTGAGACACCCTTGAATGGTTTTATCTTTAAATACACCCAGTCGCCAACAACAAACTCTACGTTCTGATACTTGGCATTATAGTATTTAGCTTGTCGGTCCTGAGCGATCAACAAACGCTCTCGAATGGTTCGTACCAATGAAGTGGCGCTTTCCACTTCTTGCCTTTTTGTACAACCTCGACTCGCCCGTTCCCAACCACGACAATGGCGTGCGACATCTTCTACCATATAGGGCCTCAAAGAGCGTCATTTGTATGCTCGCTTGGTAGATATTGTTGTACGCAAATTCCACCAAGTACAGGTGATCTTTCCACTGCTTCCCGAAATCCAGGACGCACATGCAAAGCATGTCCTCCATCGTCCTTTTGACCCTCTCGGTTTGACCATCCGTTTACGGATGAAAGGCCATGCTGAAACTCAGCTTGGTACCCAACGTCTACTGCACCAACCTCCAGTCATTGGGCGTGAACCATCCATCTCGGTCGCTCACGATGTTGCGGGGCACACCGTGTAGTCAAACAATGTTAACCACATACAGTTTCGCCAGTTTATCCACCGAATCATCCTTCCTATTCGGAATGAAGTGCGACACCTTCGTCAAACGATCTACGATCACCCAGATGGCGTCGTTTCCCCTTCTACGATCTTGGCAACCCATGCAAAAAATCCATAAAAATGTCGTCGAACCTCCACTCCGGGATAGGGAAAGACTTTAAGAAACCTCTGGGCTTCTAGCACTCCGCCTTCACCAAGGCGCACGTTTGACACTTCGCCACGTAAAGTGCCACGTCCTTCTTCAGTCCTGGCCACCAGAACAACTTCTTCATAACCTGATACATTTTCGTGCTCCCTGGGTGAATCGAGTACTTGGTATGATGCGCCTCGTACCTCAATTCACCCCGTAGTTTACCCATATCAGGGACGCGCAAACGATTATCCTTCCATAACAGTCCATCAACAACATTAAACTGGGAATCTGACCTATCCAGAGCCTCATCCAAGATTTGCTTCATGTTGCTAGCCAGCTCCAGAGCCTGCTGAGCCCGATCAGCCAGGTCATAATGCACCTATGTCCAGTTCAGTTGTGCTTCTGCACTAGTCTGCTTGTCCACAGAAGAAATCTCTAATGCCTCCAGCTCCCGAATCAACCGCTCATCATAAACCGACAACCAGTTGGCCCGCACAGGAGCCCTGCGACTCAATGTGTCCGCAACTGCATTTCCTTTCTCAGGCACAAAATGAATCTTGAATGTATAGTCCCCCAGGAGCTCCATCCATCTCAGTTGCCTCATGTTTTGCTCTTTTTTATCCAACAAGTATTTTAGGCTCTTGTGGTCGGTATGGATATCTACCTTCACCCCGTACAGGTAGTGTCTCCACAGCTCCACGAATGCTTTCTCGCACTCTGGCGATCACACAAACTTTTGATCTTTCCTCCTCAAAGTCGTGAGGGGTTACGCTATCCACGAGAAGTTCTCTACGAAGCGCCTGTAGTAGCCGGCCAGCCCCAGAAAACTCTGAACTTCCGCTACCGAACACAACACAGGCCACTCCCGTATCGCAACTATCTTCGCCGGATCCATAACAATTCCCTCTCCACTAATTATAAGACCGAGGAACGCCACCGAGGATAGCCAAAACTCCCATTTGGAGAACTTGGCGTATAATTTGTTCCTCCTCAGCGTCTCCAACACCAAAATGTTGTCGATAAAGACTATTACAAAGTGGGCTAAGTACTCCCCGAACGTTATGTTAATCAGATCCATGAACACTGATGGCGCATTAGTCAGCCCGAACGGCATGATCGTAAACTCGAAATGTCCATATCTCGTGCTAAACGCTGCCTTTGGGATGTAACTTTCCCTTATTCTCAGCTGATAATAACCGGACTTAAGATCCAATTTTGAGTACACCGATGACCCGACTAACTGATCAAACAGATCATCAATCCTTGGGATCGGGTACTTATTCTTTTCCGTTAACTTATTTAGCTCTCTATAGTCGATATAGAGCCGCAAACTTCCGTCCTTCTTCTCAACAAAGAGGACCAGTGTGCTCCAAGGCGACGAACTTGGACGCACATAACCCTGTTCCAAAAGCTCTTCTAGTTGAACCTTCAGTTCCGCCATCTCTTTAGACACTAATCGATACGGAGAGCGTGACACAGGTTTGGTACCTGGAACTATCTCAATTGTGAAGTCAAACTCTCGTTGCGGTGGGGATCCAGGGAGATCGTCAGGAAATACGTCAGGGTACTCGGATACCACTGAGATACTATCCAAGGTAGGCTTAGGCTTCGAAACCTCCACTAGCATGAAGAACAACTCTGCATCGGCACGAACTGCCTTATCCACCTGAAGAGCAGACATCAACGTCTTGCTCGACCCTTTCAAGCCTGCAAAAGTCGTCTCACGACCAGTTCCCAACTTGATCTCCTTGCGATTGCAATCGATGTATGTTTGCTGCTCCGAGAGCCAGTCCATACCAAAAATTACGTCGAACTCCTCCAATGGTAGTAACTGTAACGCCCCGTTTTTTCAGCGATTATTTTTATTCTCGTTTGGCGTTATGATGACGCGTTTCCGTGGCTTGTGCCATTTGTGGAGTGTGGTTTAGCTCCTTAGAACTGAGTGCCCTATTCTGTAGCCTGTTGGCAAGATCTCCCTAGCAAGCCGAGTCGTTTTGGGTGACCCGGTGTGGCCTCTCGAGGGGATGTTGATGTTTGGATTTATTTGGGTATAACTCGAGTTCTGTTCATCGAAAATTAATTTCGACTTCGCCGTTGTGTTCGTAGCGTGGGTATTTAGCTACGGTGCGAATTTCGTCGAATTCCGAGGTAGTTCGGTTTTCGCGTCGTTTAGGTGCTTTATGTAATTTTGTAATTAATTATATAATTATATAATTATATATATATATATATATAGAATGAAAGGAGCCGATCTATCATCTTCCCCACTCGAACCGCCGCGCCTGTACAAGAGAAAGAAAACCGCCGGACTACCCTTGCCTTCGGACGCCGATTCCCGGAGCGTTTGTGGACGGAATTCGATTCCGAGAGTGGATTCGGATTGCTCTCGTCAAGACCTTCATTCCTACGGTAAGAAATTCAATTTTCATGGAGTTTTGGGAGGATTGGAATTTTCGGTTTTGGAAGTTTTCCGCCATTAATGGCCGAGTGTTTGTTTTAGGTGTTGCGGCCGTTTTGATCCGTGCGAAGAGGAGGAAAGCAGTCCAAAGCTTCGCTGTGAATTGAGGCAAGTGGTATTCTTGCCCTTGCCAAGTTTTCTTTTTGAATTTTCTTGCTGAAATTGAAATCCCGGTTAGCCCAGGTTAGAGGCCTTGTTGTTCTCATTTTCTTGCTAACTATAGGGCTTAGTTCTTCCTACTGAAACCCCCCTATTTTGTGATGATTGGAATCCAAATCGTCGGCGTGGAGCCGTTGTTTTCCTTTATTTTTATTGTTGCTCTGGTTCGGGTGTAGCCGAGAGGGAGAGTTAGGAGGGGGGGTGTGGTTGCCGATTTTTTTCGTTATGGTATTACTCGAATGATTAGGCATAGTTCGTATGGTAGTGGTGCGCGACGTGGATAGTTGTCTGCTGCTACTGCAGTGGCGTGAGTCGTGTGCGCGTTCCGGTGTCGTTCGGGAAATTCCAAACGGTACAGGTTAGCCGCGCACGGTCATCAACCGTTAGGGCGCACGACCACTGGTCGTGTGCCTCTGTTCGTGCGCGGCTGTCTTTCAGTTTCCAAAGTTCTGTCTCGGAAAATCGCACGAGCGCTGACAATAGTGCGCACGACCAGTGGTCGTACGACACTGATCGTGCGCAGTTGCTAGGTTTTCTGTCAGGTTTTTCAGGGTCGCTTCGCACGATCATCAGCCGATGAGTGCGCACGACTACTGATCGTGCGTCACTGATCGTGCGCTTTGTATAATTCCTTTTGCTAGGCGAATTTAGCTGGTTTCGAGTGTGGGAGTTTAGATACTCAAGTGGCAGGCAACTACTCGAGTTCTGGATCTTCTGCCTTGGTCGTTCGACTGTCGTCGAGCTCCGTATTCTTTAGTGGGTTTGTGGGTAGTGGTATTATTTTGGCAGGCGAGTGAGGCTAGTTCACTCAATGCCAAAGTTTAGGTAGGCACTGAGTGGGTTTCACTCAATGCCTAGTCGTGTTGGTTTATTTCAACACTCTTCCTTTACCTTGTATTTCGTTTCCGAGTGGATTTCCAGTTGTATTTCTGGGTTTTCCTTGTCGGCCGTTTTCTTTATTTTCCTAAAGGCCGAATCGTGGGTCGTGGTTAGTAGTGGTGGTTGTAGCTCTTTATGGGGGTGGAGTTGTGTGATATAGCCAAGGCCACCCATGTTTTTCTTGCTCCAGGTACGGGCTGGGCATGTCGGGTGGAAGGTCCCTTGTGTTTTCACGTGTTGACCCTCGAGCTTTTGACTTGGACATGGTGGATTGGGGGACTGCGTTTGCCTTCGATCCGGTTTCTCGTTGTTGTTTTTGCTACTATCACTTCCCACAGTTTAGGGTGTCAGAAGTTTCTTCTTTGGTAGTTTGCAACATTCTGGCTCTTGGCAGCCTAGTAGGCCCTGCAGGATGTGGTTCCTGGGCTGGGTCGTTGCTGTTGCTTTGCACGTTGTGCATTTCTTGTGGTCCTGTTTTGGACAGTTGTGACTCCTTCTACTGCATGTTTTTCTGTTACTTTGTCCTTTGGTTGACTCTTTCATGCAGTTTTTTTTTGTTTAGCTTGCTGAGGTATTCTGTTTTCTTTTGGAATACCTCAGGTTCTGAGCTGTAGCCAGTCTGGTGGCTAGTTGGAGGTGGTGTTGTTGGTGGACTCCCGGACCTTGGAGTTCTGTTTACCTTGTTAGTGAGGTTGTTTTCAGTACTTTCTTACAGACATATATTTGTGCTAGTGGGTTCGTGTCAGGTTGTTGGCGCCCACTGGTAGTTTTTACCTTGTACTAGATATATACTATTGCTGCTACCATTTTCTGGAGATAGTCTACTTGCTCTGAGAAGGTTTTATGCTAGGTTGCTAGTTATTTTTAAACTATAATTGTTATTATAAATAAAGCTCATGATCAGCATGTTTTATAAGCGAAATCACTATTTTTCCAAATCACGTATAAAGACCATTTTCTTATATATTACACAAATTTAATGTAGAGTCTTGCATAGCATGAGTGGTTCTCTTGGAACCCTTATGCGCTCCTTAGGATGTTAAACCTAAATAAAGTATTTTTCCGCAGCGTATTAATATAGTTTTTCTTTTGTGGACTAGATAATCCACTGAGCCGAGGGATACGGACTCTAATTATAACTGATTTTCTATTCATCAAGCACATGATTTTCTTGCATAAAGATTGTGGTTGGCTTTGCCTGAGCGTCAGCAGTTATCCCCTGCTTGACGTGGCATCATGACGCGTGTTTTCTCTTACTCTGATAATTCTTAATTCAGAGAAAATGCGGGTTGTGACAGTTGGTATCAGAGGGAGGTTGCTTGACAAGTTAGTTGAGCAACCTTCCTTTGTTCGCTTATTAGTAGTTCAGCATCATGTCATTCACACACCGATATGTCATCAGCACGTCTTGGCAAAAGCACGAACACTACCCTCATAGCATAACATGAAGTATACGGGGCATATTATGTAGTATGGGATGCATAATATGTGTTCGTATATGGATCCACCATAGGGGCTACATGTGAGGGTTATGTAGTATGGGATGCATAACCTCACCACATGACTGCGACTAGCACGTTTCTTTTTCGTTGCATGGAAATGTTATGTAGTATGGGATGCATAACATTTTCATGCGTACGCCGCTCATAACATGCATTAGGGCCTTTTTTTTAGAATGCATAGCACAATCATGCATATCATATCATTGCATAAGCACAACGCGCCGAGCTAAAGATTTGCAGGATGACATATGTACACACATGAGTTTTCAAATTAACATAAGTTCATGCATCCGATCTAGGCACAAGAGTTAGTAAGGTGGTGGTTAACCATCCTAGGTTAGGGCATATCATCTAATTATTGTGAAGAAGATAAACTCTCAGAGCAAGTTTAGCAGCTTTAAGTCTATATCTACATATGTATTGTCTGTACTGGTAATCGGTTCTAGTCGTGGGATTTGGATCTGATTTGCGTTGTAATGATTTTTAGGATGGCTAGGCGTCCTGCGACTCGATCGACTCCCCTGTCTGAGGGTGAATCTTCTGGAGCTCAGAACGATGCGGTGATCGAGAGTCTGCGTCAGAGTAGCGAAGCTATGGGCAGGCAGTTGGAGGAGGTGCAAGCCCAGATTCAGTCTTTGGTGGCAGTTGTGGCAGGGCAGGCTCAGGGTGCGCAAGTTCCTGCTGGGGGGTTAGCTGTTCCTCCTCCTCCTGCACCCTTGAGACCTCCAGTGGTGGTGCCAGCAGAGATGGCCTTCATCTCGCAGTTTCAGAGGCTGAGCCCTCCCACTTATGATGGGAAGGCAGATTTTATGGTGATAGACGACTGGCTGATCTCCATGGAGGAGATGTTCTCATACTCAGGGATTGCAGATGATCAGAGGGTGATGATAGCCGCCTATTAGCTTAAAGGTTTGGCTAAGAGTTGGTGGCTGAGAGAGAAGGAGAGCCTGGTAGCCGAATGCTCTTGGGAAGTGTTCAAGGAGATGCTGTTGAGGAAGTTCTTACCCTCGGTCGAGCGTGACCGCCTCATGAATGACTTCCTCCATCTGAAGCAAAGGCAGCTCACGGTGGGTGAGTATGAGATAGAGTTCAGCAAGTTGAGCCGTTTTGCCCCTGGATTGGTCAGCGTTGAGGCTGATCGAGTTAAGCGATTCCTCGGTGGTTTGAGGAGTGAGGTGCAACAGTTGGCCAGTGCTTATGGGTCAGTATCTTATGCTGGAGTTGTAGAGGCTGCTCTTAAGGTTGAGGCTATTGAGACGGCGAAGAGCAGAGGCCAGCAGTTGAAGAAGGATAAGAGGAAGTTGGTAGAGGAGAAGAAACCCCTGGTACCCGATGCTGTTCCGGGAAAGAGGAGCAGGGTGGTGTGCAGTTTTTGTGGCCGGTCAGGCCATCCTGTCGAAAGGTGTTTCAAGAAGGCGGCAGCTCAGAAGAAGGAGCAGGTTCATGCGATTCAGGGTGCTCCTAGGAGAGATGCCTCCTGTTCTGTTTGTAAGCGATCCGGCCATGATGCGGCCCAGTGTTGGACCAAGGATAAAGTCTGCTTTCAGTGTGGGCAGAAGGGTCCCATCAAGTCGAGGTGTCCTCAGTTTCAGCCATGATGCTCTTCCTGCAGTTCCGTTACAGGCATTACCTCCACCTCAGCGTGTGGACAAGGGAAAAGGGAAGCTGAACGTGATTTCTTCCGAGGAGGCTCAGACTTCGACCCAGGTGATCTCAGGTTAGTTGTTTGTTGTTTTTCTTTCTAGCCTGGTAGTTTAGTTGCTAGATTTTTTTTTCGCGGTACTGTTGTGCTAGCTCCTTAGCTTTGTGCGTTCCTATAGGGAAATTTAAGGTGAAGAATCGCTGGGCGCGTGTTCTGTTTGACTCCGGCGCTACCCACTCGTTCGTGGCTAGAGCCTTTGTGGAGCGTCATCGGTTGTCTCTAGATCGTGTTCGGGATTCCTTCCGTGTCAAGTTTCCCTCTAGTGAATCTGTGTTGTCAGATTTGGGTATTTTGGATTGCCCGGTTTTGTTGGGGGATTTTCTTGCGAAGGCGGACCTGAAGATGATTGATCTAGAGGACTTCGATGTCATTTTTGGCATGGATTGGCTCTCTCGGTATGATGCGGTCATTCAGTGCAAAGGAAAGCGCTTGGACTTCATCAGGGACGACGGTCAGCCCGGCAGCGTGTATGCTGATCCGTGTCAGGATTCTCCTGTTCTCTCTGCGGTATGTGTTCAGAGATTGTTTCTTTCTGATTGTTGTGTTTGTTTAGTCTCGGCGGTTGGAACCGTTGTTAGCGTGCCACGCTTGGAGGAGATTCCTATTGTTCGTGGTTTTGCCGATGTTTTTCCTGATGATCTTCCTGGTATCCCTCCTGAGCGGGATGTTGAGTTTGTTATTGATTTGGAGCCGGGTACGCGTCCTATTGCTAAGGCGCCGTACCGGATGGCCCCTCGTGAGTTAGAGGAGTTGCGAATTCAGTTAGATGAGTTGTTGGCTAAAGGTTTTATCAGGCAGAGTTCGTCGCCTTGGGGTGCTCCTGTTTTGTTCGTAAAGAAGAAAGATGGGTCGATGCGGCTTTGCATCGACTATAGAGAGTTGAACAAGGTCACTATCAAGAACAGGTACCCTCTGCCGAGGATCGATGATTTATTTGACCAGTTGCTAGGTAGCACGGTGTTCTCCAAGATCGATCTTCGTTCGAGCTATCATCAGCTCAGGATCCGTGAGGCAGATATTCCACGGACTGCGTTCAGGTCGAGGCATGGACACTTTGAGTTTTTGGTGATGTCGTTTGGTTTGACCAACGCACCATCAGCTTTCATGGACATGATGAATCGGGTATTCAAGGATTTCCTAGACAAGTTCGTGGTGGTCTTCATTGATGACGTGTTAGTTTATTCTCGCAGTGATGAGGAGCATGAGCAGCATCTGCGCTTGGTACTATCAGAATTGAGGAACCATAAGTTATTAGCCAAGTTGAGTAAGTGCGAATTTTGGCTGCCTCAGGTTTCTTTTCTAGGCCACGTAGTGAACAAGGATGGGATCTCGGTTGACCCAGAAAAGATTGCAGCAGTGATGGATTGGAGTAGGCCGAATACTCCTAAGGAGATCAGAAGTTTCTTAGGGTTGGCTGGCTATTACAGGAGATTCGTGGAGGGTTTCTCTTCTCTAGCCGCACCTTTGACCAAGCTGACTCAGAAGAATGTGGCTTTTGTTTGGAGCGAGAAGTGCGAAGGAGCTTTTCAGGAGTTAAAGAGGAGATTGTGTACTGCTCCCGTTCTGACCCTTCCTACTGAGGGCGTGGATTATGATGTGTATGTGGATGCTTCGCATATAGGTCTGGGATGCGTATTAATGCAGGATAGAAAAGTAATTGCTTATGGGTCAAGGCAGCTGAAGACTCATGAGAAGAATTATCCTACGCATGAACTTGAGTTTGCAGCGGTTATCTATGCGTTGAAGTTGTGGATGCACTTACTTTATGGGGCTCAGTGCAAGATTTTTACTGACCATAAGAGCCTGAAGTACGTGTTCACGCAGAAAGAGTTGAATCTGCGTCAGCGGCGGTGGCTTGAGTATGTGGCGGATTATGACGTAGAAATCCAGTATCATCCGGGCAAGGCCAATGTGGTGGCCGACGCCCTGAGCCGAAAGACGGGAAAGATCTTTAACCTCTCCGCCGATCGGTTAGTTGAGGAGTTCCTCCTTATGGATATTTCAGTGGGATGCTGTGGTTTGCAGAGTAGTTTGTCAGTGGCAGAGCCGTCCTGGATTTCTTTGACTAGACTGCATCAAAAGGACGATCCGGATCTGTTGCACCTTTTTACCAGGACAGAGAAGGGAGAGTTGCCAGATTTTGCTATTGATGATGCGGGTACTTTGAAGTACCGCGGCAGGTTTTGCGTTCCCGCTGTTGGGGACATTAGAGGTATGATTTGCAGTGAGGCTCATGGTTCCAGCGTTGCCTACCATCCAGGATCTACGAAGATGTACCGTGACTTAAGGCAAATTGCCTGGTGGTATGGTATGAAAGGGGATATAGCCCGATTTGTTGCTGAGTGTCACACTTGCAAGCGTGTGAAGGCCGATCATGGAAGGCCTGGTGGTAAGTTGACTCCGCTAGAGATCCCGACTTGGAAGTGGGAGAGTATATCTATGGACTTCATTACGGGTTTGCCTAAATCCCCGAGAGGATATGATTCTGTTTGGGTTATAGTGGATAGATTGACGAAGTGTGCTCACTTCGTGCCTTATAAGATTGATTACCCGATGAGGAAGATAGCGGAGTTGTACTTGAATGAAGTCATCCGACTCCACGGTGTGCCGGTTAGCATCATTTCTGATCGAGACTCACGGTTTACTTCTCGTTTTTGGCAGAGTCTGCAGGAGGGTTTGGGTACGGATCTGAGGTATTCTACTGCGTACCACCCTCAGACCAATGGGCAGACGGAGCGGGTCAATCAGATTGTTGAGGATATGATCCGGTGCTATATTTTAGACCACAGTGGAGCGTGGGATGAGCGTCTGCGACTCATGGAATTTGCTTATAATAACAGTTATCAGGAAAGCTTGCAGATGGCTCCGTTCGAAGCTTTGTATGGGAGGCGCTGTAGGACTCCGTTGTTTTGGGCTGAGGCTGGTGAGAAGCCTTTGTTGGGTCCAGATGCTCTGGAAGAGATGGAAGTCGCCGTGAAGCTTATTCGTGAAAAGCTTCGTTTAGCTCAGGAGAGGTATGAATAGAACGCCAATCGACGTAGGTCTGCTTTGGAGTTTTTAGTAGGGGATCATGTATACCTCAAGGTTTCTCCAATGGTTGGTGTGAAGAGATTTGGTAAAAATCGGAAATTGGACCCAAGGTATGTGGGCCCGTTCGAGGTTTTGGAGCGGATTGGTGTGTCTGCTTATAGATTGGATTTGCCAGCGAACTTCCCTGGTGTTCATAATGTTTTTCATGTTAGCCAATTGCGGAAGTGTGTGCGCAGCAGTGGGCAACTCTTGGATGTTGTGCCCCAGTTGGAGCCCAACCTCTCTTTTGTTGAGGTGCCAGTTCGTATTTTGGATACTCAGGAGCGTGTGCTGCGAAAGAAGTCCATACCGATGGTGAAAGTTCTATGGAAAAATCAGGATTTGGAGAGCACGACTTGGGAGCTAGAGTCGGCCATGAGGAGGGCGTACCCTCACCTGTTTCGCTGATTTGATCGGTATGTTTCCCTTTGTAACTTCTGTTTGTTACTTTTCCTTCTTTAGTAGGAGGGTTGTGCGTAAAGTTTCGGGACGAAACTTTCTTTTAGGGGGAGTGACTGTAACGCCCCGTTTTTTCAGCGATTATTTTTATTCTCGTTTGGCGTTACGATGACGCGTTTCCATGGCTTGTGCCATTTGTGGAGTGTGGTTTAGCTCCTTAGAACTGAGTGCCCTATTCTGTAGCCTGTTGGCAAGATCTCCCTAGCAAGCCGAGTCGTTTTGGGTGACCCGGTGTGGCCTCTCGGGGGGATGTTGATGTTTGGCTTTATTTGGGTATAACTCGAGTTCTGTTCGTCGAAAATTAATTTCGACTTCGCCGTTGTGTTCGTAGCGTGGGTATTTAGCTACGGTGCGAATTTCGTCGAATTCCGAGGTAGTTCGGTTTTCGCGTCGTTTAGGTGCTTTATGTATTTTTGTAATTAATTATATAATTATATAATTATATATATATATACATAGAATGAAAGGAGCCGATCTATCATCTTCCCCACTCGAACCGCCGCGCCTGTACGAGAGAAAGAAAACCGCCGGACTACCCTTGCCTTCGGACGCCGATTCCAGGAGCGTTTGTGGACGGAATTCGATTCCGAGAGTGGATTCAGATTGCTCTCGTCAAGACCTTCATTCCTACGGTAAGAAATTCGATTTTCGTGGAGTTTTGGGAGGATTGGAATTTTCAGTTTTGGAAGTTTTCCGCCATTAATGGCCGAGTGTTTGTTTTAGGTGTTGCGGCCGTTTTGATCCGTGCGAAGAGGAGGAAAGCAGTCCAAAGCTTCGCTGTGAATTGAGGCAAGTGGTATTCTTGCCCTTGCCAAGTTTTCTTTTTGAATTTTCTTGCTGAAATTGAAATCCCGGTTAGCCCATGTTAGAGGCCTTATTGTTCTCATTTTCTTGCTAACTATAGGGCTTAGTTCTTCCTACTGAACCCCCCCTATTTTGTGATGATTGGAATCCAAATCGTCGGCGTGGAGCCGTTGTTTTCCTTTATTTTGATTGTTGCTCTGGTTCGGGTGTAGCCGAGAGGGAGAGTTAGGAGGGGGGTGTGGTTGCCGATTTTTTTCGTTATGGTATTACTCGAATGATTAGGCATAGTTCGTATGGTAGTGGTGCGCGACGTGGATAGTTGTCTGCTGCTACTGCAGTGGTGTGAGTCGTGTGCGCGTTCCGGTGTCGTTCGGGAAATTCCAAACGGTACAGGTTAGCCGCGCACGGTCATCAACCGTTAGGGCGCACGACCACTGGTCGTGTGCCTCTGCTCGTGCGCGGCTGTCTTTCAGTTTCCAAAGTTCTGTCTCGGAAAATCGCACGAGCGCTGGCAACAGTGCGCACGACCAGTGGTCGTGCGACACTGATCGTGCACAGTTGCTAGGTTTTCTGTCAGGTTTTTCAGGGTCGCTTCGGCACGATCATCAGCCGATGAGTGCGCACGACCACTGATCGTGCGTCACTGATCGTGCGCTTTGTATAATTCCTTTTGCTAGGTGAATTTAGCTGGTTTCGAGTGCGGGAGTTTAGATACTCAAGTGGCAGGCAACTACTCGAGTTCTGGATCTTCTGCCTTGGTCGTTCGACTGTTGTCGAGCTCCGTATTCTTTAGTGGGTTTGTGGGTAGTGGTATTATTTTGGCAGGCGAGTGAGGCTAGTTCACTCAACGCCAAAGTTTAGGTAGGCACTGAGTGGGTTTCACTCAACGCCTAGTCGTGTTGGTTTATTTCAACACTCTTCCTTTACCTTGTATTTCGTTTCCGAGTGGATTTCCAGTTGTATTTCTGGGTTTTCCTTGTCGGCCATTTTCTTTATTTTCCTAAAGGCCGAATCGTGGGTCGTGGTTAGTAGTGGTGGTTGTATCTCTTTATGGGGGTGGAGTTGTGTGATATAGCCAAGGCCACCCATGTTTTTCTTGCTCCAGGTACGGGCTGGGCATGTCGGGTGGAAGGTCCCTTGTGTTTTCACGTGTTGACCCTCGAGCTTTTGACTTGGACATGGTGGATTGGGGGACTGCGTTTGCCTTCGATCCGGTTCCTCGTTGTTATTTTTGCTACTATCACTTCCCACAGTTTAGGGTGTTAGAAGTTTCTTCTTTGGTAGTTTGCAACATTCTGGCTCTTGGCAGCCTAGTAGGCCCTGCAGGATGTGGTTCCTGGGCTGGGTTGTTGCTGTTGCTTTGCACGTTGTGCATTTCTTGTGGTCCTGTTTTGGACAGTTGTGACTCCTTCTACTGCATGTTTTTCTGTTACTTTGTCCTTTGGTTGACTCTTTCATGCAGTTTTTTTTTGTTTAGCTTGCTGAGGTATTCTGTTTTCTTTTGGAATACCCCAGGTTATGAGCTGTAGCCAGTCTGGTGGCTAGTTGGAGGTGGTGTTGTTGGTGGACTCCCGGACCTTGGAGTTCTGTTTACCTTGTTAGTGAGGTTGTTTTCAGTACTTTCTTACAGACATATATTTGTGCTAGTGGGTTCGTGTCAGGTTGTTGGCGCCCACTGGTAGTTTTTACCTTGTACTAGATATATACTATTGCTGCTACCATTTTCTGGAGATAGTCTACTTGCTCTGAGAAGGTTTTATGCTAGGTTGCTAGTTATTTTTTAACTATAATTGTTATTATAAATAAAGCTCATGATCAGCATGTTTTATAAGCGAAATCACTATTTTTCCAAATCACGTATAAAGACCATTTTCTTATATATTACACAAATTTAATGTAGAGTCTTGCATAGCATGAGTGGTTCTCTTGGAACCCTTATGCGCTCCTTAGGATGTTAAACCTAAATAAAGTATTTTTCCGCAGCGTATTAATATAGTTTTTCTTTTGTGGACTAGATAATCCACTGAGCCGAGGGATACAGACTCTAATTATAACTGATTTTCTATTCATCAAGCACATGATTTTCTTGCATAAAGAGTGTGGTTGGCTTTGCCTGAGCGTCAGCAGTTATCCCCTGCTTGACGTGGCATCATGACGCGTGTTTTCTCTTACTCTGATAATTCTTAATTCGGAGAAAATGCGGGTTGTGACAGTAACGACGCTTGCAAGTCGTACTCCTGACTCCCAATCCGTAACTTTACGCTGCAGGCTCTATCCGCGCGCATTGAACACCCATTCGGCAATAACACATCCAATTTGTCCTTTGTCATCGAAGAAGGTACTCCGATGCGCGATTTAAATCCTTCGGACAAAAAGGAGTGCGAAGCTCCCGTATTGAACAATGCTCTTGCCGGATTACTGAAAATCAAAACAAAGCCTAGTACCTCCAGTCCTAAGCTAACTCGCATAAGGTAACATGTATAAAAAGCGAAATTGCTATCAATTAACCCATACCTGTCAGCCCGACAATCGACCACATGGCCTCCTGTTGGCCAAGGATGTACACTCTCGGTTGGGTCGGAGAATAGTGCGATGCGGTGGACTACACCGTCTTGCCCTTCTCCTCATAAGTTACTCCCGGCTTCTTCTCGGACATTGGGCGTCCGTTCCAACAGTCATGGGCAAAATGCCCCGACTTTCGACAATTAAAGCATGCGCCCAGTGCACGACCTGTAGTCACCCCCGAAGCACCAGAAGAAGGGGCTGGACCCGAAGTCCTAGCCTTCTTATTCCACCTTCGAAAACCGGACATTGAAGTCGGCACCTTGAACTCTGACTTCTTAGCACCAGAGTCTACAACTGCTCCTGGCATAGCTTTCTTTGTCGTCTAAGCACCCTCCCGACAATCTCGGGCAAAGTGTCATTTCTTGTCACAAGTATGACAAGTGTAAGTAGCTTTGCTAGTAGATAATCTAGTCTCCTTTCTCAGCGTTCTGCGGTAGGCAGCCCTTATAGGATCTGCAGAGTTCGGTACCCTACTCACTGGTATCTGGTTAATTTTCTCCAACTCTACTTCCAAAGATCTGGCCGACTCCACCAAGGCTCGGAATCCCAATAACTTTGGTCCTAGCAGTAGAATTCGCAACTCACTACGCAAACCATCATAAAATCTATAAACTATAGACTGCTCGCTTTCCAACTCAAAGCCTGGCTAGCGTCTTATCATAAGGAATGCCAGCAAATATTCGTCAACTGAGTGCGCTCCCTGCACTAAAAGCATGTTCACCTGCTGACCCAATGGTCCTCTAAGTGCCATTTGCTCCATCACACCACCCAGTGTCGAGGCCACCTCAGGGACAGAGGCTTGCATATTCCTTCCATGTTATGCATTGGTCACTGTGAACACCGCCTCAACTACCCTTCTTATGGTTTCAATAGAAGGAGGGGTCCCAGGCACGTCATTGGGTGCAGTACTTTTCTCAGAAAGCGTGCGTTCAGACTGCCACGCGCCACTCCCGGACACCTATAGTCGTACAAAACACCATTAAGTGACCGAACAAAATTGCAAAAAGCAATTATAAGAACATGCAGGTTCCTCAAACATGTGTATTTTCATTCCTAAGTGGACATTCATGGGTTCTTTTTATGTTATAACGATGACGCACACACATGTGCTCACCACCCCTTACAAGAATTCGTCCACGAATTCCAATAAGCATGACCGAAACCGGTAGTCTGATACCAAATTGTAACACCCCTATCCGTCGCATAGCATATAGCAGTAGGTCCGGCTGGGGCCCGACGTCATATACCACAGACAGACCGGCGGGTTACTAAATGAAACCATTCAACCAATAACATACATCCTACACAGATTACGTTCTAGCGGAAGCAATTTATAAGTTGCAAAGTTAAGAACCCAGCCAAAAGCATGAATGTCCACTAGGATAACTAATTAGGAATGAACGTACAAAATACACAAAATACTGGCCTTAAGGCCTTACAAGGTTTTACTCAATTAAACTGTGTCTTATAAACGTCGGCACGCAGGCCGATCACACATGATTAAAACGAGTAAACATTTGCATGGCCTTCGAGGGCCGGCTTAGAACCCGGGGCTTCAGCCCGCTACTTGCCACTAGGCTTCACAGCACCTGCAAGCAACAATCCACCGCACGGTGGCAAACAAAGCAACGGTCAGCTAAATCTGACCAAATTATAACGACCACGCCCCTTTCTTGGGGTGGCGGTGCTCCTTCAATGCAATGCATTATTATAACAAACAATTTAAGTGAAAGTACACACTTGCACAATACACCACAGGTGCAGGCTCGCATGGCCACACACCCCGTGCTCTCAGGGCACTTACTCGGTGAAGCCAGTCTGAACCCTGTTCGATCCTCGGCTCCACCACCTCCCCCAGGACGGCAAACCTTGTGAGCTTTTAGTCCTTTCAGCCATAGCCTAGACTCATTCTCCAAATTATCGGTAAGTCTCATGTACCTTAGGTCGCTTTAACCGAAGCAGATGGAGCGGGTAGGGTTCCACCAGCCCGTTGCTCACCCCGCCACGGCAATTTGGCCTTTGACGCGGGCCAAGCTTCCCCCAGTCCCAACTATTGATCATACCCGGTACATAGCCCCGCTATGTACCAGGCTGGCTCCCAGGCCACCAAAACGACAGAACTTCGCTTCTGCCTAAATTTCTGGGTGCACCTTGGGGTTAATCCCCAAGACTCCATATTGCAATCTATCACGTAGAAAACACGAAAACAACTATCGGCACGGAGTCTTCTCCGGCTATTCATGCATAATGAAACATCACCGATCCAGACCAATTTGTCTGGGTAGGCTTCACACACCATGCCTATGTCCTTACTTCGATTTCGGACTCTATATGCAAAACAATAGGGACTATTCATGTCTACCCGAAGGAATACCTCAAACTCACCGCATACTCGCGAGAGCGGGCTTCCTATGCAAAAAGGGAAGAGGACTTCACATGTCCAAGAAGAGAATCGTTACCCTAGCATTTCTCTTCGGCGCCATGATGATCTAGTCGGATGGAAAGCACCGTATCAGCCTCGCCTTCGCAGATCTGGACTAGGATAGAGAATCGGAGCTCCGAAGCTCCACCGGCGGCCGGAGTTGACCTCCTTCTTCCTCCTAGCTCTCGCCTCTCTCTAAGCTTCTAGAAAGAGAATGGTGAAGATGGAATAAGGGTTTGAAACCCTATTCCCGGCTTAAAACCCAACCAGGACAGCCCTCAGCCCTTGGATCCCTTTTGAAAGAAACGAACGGCCACGATTTGCCCTAGAAATAATATTTCTGGGCCGAACACGGCTTGTGACACACCCGTGTCCAAGGCCGTGTTCTGCACTCGCCGTAAACCAGGAAATCCAGAATAGGACAAGGCTTGTGACACGCCCCTGTCACCCATGGACAAGCCCGTATCATGGGCCGTGTACCCCAAACGGCGCTGGAACCGTCACGTCCTAAAGAGGACACGGGCTAAGACACGCTCGTGTCAGACTTGACACGCCCGTGTCGACCAGTACACGCCCGTGGTCCGGGCCGTGTCACTGAGTCGTCACAGAACCCAAAACCTCCCGAAGAGGACACGGCCATGTGACACGCCCGTGTCACTGGCCATGTGACTTGACACGCCCTGGGACACGCCCGTGTCCCAGGCCGTGTTCCCAGCCCTCGACGATCGTCGACCTCTCCTCGACGACCCAAGCACGACACGCCCCTGTGATACGCCCATGTCACAGGGCGTGTTCACCCTACCAAGTTCCAAACTTGGCTCAAACGCCGCCCGATCCTCCTTTAAGTTTCGGGGCATTACAGTCCGTCCTTACATCCGGCCTTCAAATTCTTCAGTGGCTCGATTCAGCCCTCTACGTTGTGAGCTTTGTGGTATTGTATTTTTGATTTGACATTTTCATTTGGTGCTTATCTATGTTGTGCTGCGACTATTGCTTGTGTGGAAATTATCTCTAGTATACTAATAATTGCAGGAGAAATTATTCGCCGCACGCTTTGCTTTGGCCCTCCGAGCAGAGGAAGTCAATATAAAAATTGCTGAAATTAATTGTTTGTTTTCTAATTCAATTATTTGAGTGGTGCTATTAATTTCATTGCTTAATTTAATCGTCGCCGTCACAAACGGTTGTATTTGCATTTAGAGTTGCATTGGTGTGTCACCCCTGCACCCGCACCTAGATTCATAGTTTCTGAGCACCACTAACCAACCCTACATCAAATTGGTATCAGAGGTCAAGGTTAGGCCATTTGCATGCTCCGTAGTGTAGGACTTTTAGAGTAAGCATGGTAGAACCATAGAACACCGAGGACCGAGCGACGAGCTCGAACTCGCTAGGTCGCCTTGACACCATAGGATCCCAGTTCGACGATGTGCGTCATGACCTTCCCGAGGTGAACCTTCGTTTAGGCCACTTAGAGGATGTCAGAGACACTCCGACACAACATGACGATTCACTTGAGGACGATCCTGACGTTCCTCCACGTTATGACCAGCGCCCAAGAGATGGTCATCCTCCGGCAGAGTTGCGGATCAGTTGATGATGAGAGCGCTGGTGAAGGCCTCTTATCTAGGAGGTCTGGGGATCGAGCCTCAGCCTCAACAACCTGTCGCATGGTGGTGACTCCATGACGGAGAGCTTGTTGGGGTGTACGGGCCGCGACCCTGATGAAAGCCGTCTGGTGCTGACTCCAGGTGGGCCCCTGGTGGGACTCCGGGGTGACGGACAGGTGGACTCCTGGTCCCGCATCACCTCTCCCCAAGCAGTCCTCAATGCTCTTCATCGCCTCACCGAAGGAAAAATAACAAGGTTCTTTATATAAAGCCCACATAGTCCAATTCCTGAATGGAAGATTCTTTCTTACAAAAACTATCATCAAGCACATCAACATCCAAGAGAAACCCTAACAAAAGCTTCTCCTAAAATCATATATAAATATATATATATATATATATATATATATATATATATATATATATATACTAGCATCTTCGAACGGGCTTCGCCCGTTCTCGATGCATCGCTGCGGGCTTCGCCCGCAACCAACAGTTATTTAATAATTTTATTATTTATAATCCCAAATTGGCAACAACATGTGTCGTTGATGTCAACATGTGTTGTCAACGACGATATTAGTCATGAGCGGCAATATTGTTCGTAGGAGGTGATATTGTTCATGGACGACGACATTGTTCGTGGGCGTTGACATTGTTCGTGAGCGGCGACAATGTTTGGGGGGTGGCGACACTGTTCGGGTGCGGCGACATTGTTCGGGGGTAGCGACATTGTTCGGGCGGCGACGACATTCGTTTGGAGTGCCCGTTCTCGATGCGGCGTTGCAGGCTGCGCCCGCATCCACGCGGACTTCGCCCGCTAACCAACAACATTGGTCGTGGGTAGCAACATTTGTCGTGGGCGGCGATATTGGGCATGGCGGTGACATTGGTGCAAGGCTGCGGTGCAAGATTGATGGTTACCCAATTAAATTGACAACATTCAAAGTTCACTTGCGAAGATGCACTCGCTCGTTCTCGATGCGTCGATGCAGGCGGGCTGCGCCTGCATCCAGGCGGGCTGCGCCCGCCTTTGAGCATGTTACATCCACACTTACCAGTTCTACACGGGCTTCGCCCATGCTCGCTGGCTCTTAGCGGGCTGCGCCCGCATTTGAGCGGGTTGCGCCCGCATTTGAGCGGGCTGCGCCCGCATTTGAGCGGGCTGCGCCCGCATTTGAGCGGGCTGCGCCCGCATTTGAGCGATTGCGCCCAAAGTGTGAAATTTAATTATAAAACGATGATCAACTATTTAAAACTTGACGATAAATGTTAGACAAATAAATGCTGTGTTGAGAGCCATAACCGCAAATAGTACGAAAAAAAAATGAACTCTTCATAATGGCAAACATAAATTGTATTGCCATAACAGCAAACAAAACTTGCATTTGACTGAATACATAAAACTAAGGAAACTTATCAAATATAGTATAATGCAAATAAACTAAAAACTATTCTTATAATAATATTCATATATCATCATCCAATATTATGTACGTGACCATGAGGCATCCCGTCTTCATATTTTGAAGCTTCGTATCATTGACCAACAATATTCACTGCGTTCTTGGAGAGTTCATTTGGGTATCTAGCATATGCGAAACAACTTTCAAAGCCGTGAAAACCTGAGAGTAATGGCATGCTTCACTTTCTTAGGAGGATCAGGATACCTCAGGCATGCAAGTTCTGGTGCAATGACTTTTCTATTTTTTATTTAAATCACTGGCTTTTGTCTGTGCTTCATGCTCCAGTATTGTCAAGAACAAAGGAAATTGTGGTTTGATACTCTGCGCAGTATTGTGAAAAATGAATAAACTAATTCCCTGCAGTACATCACCTGGACAATTAGCAAACACCTTAACTACATCTATTTAACCATGCTAACAGAGCAGATAGTGAGAAGGAAAATGGATGAAGGAGAAAATGAACCAAAGAGTGCGAGAGAAGAAAGCTTATTAAAGCTAGATCTTGTTTTTATCTACATCAATTAAATCACATATTTAAGTCATATCCCCAAATTCAAGAAAAACCTAATCTTCCTTTGCGGCTCCAGATCTATAAAAATAAGCAAGAAATTTCCATAAAAAATAGGAAACTGGATGAGGAGGAGCTCACCTGGACGATGCCTAACTCCTGGTTTCAACGCAGAGAAGAGGCAGCAAGTACTCAGAAGCAGAGAGGAGGCAGCGAGGATGTACAAAAAGGATAAAAGTCGTTTTTAAAAAATGGAATCTTCTCCTCCTACTCATGCGAGCTCATCACATTTTTAACGGAGTGTATCCTCCTGCTCACTGTGAATCGCTGAAGAATGGACTGAACGGACGCTCACAGCGAGCTCCACTAAGGGTCTGTTTGGGACAGCTCTGGCGGATTGAAAAGCTGCTGTCCGGATAGAGCTGTTTTAAAATAGATCTCTGGGGAGCAGTTTTGAAAAGCTGCAGACTGTTTGGGTGTTCTGTGCAGAAGTGCGCTCGGAATCGCCGGAGGAAGGACGTCGGGGGCTTGGAATTGCCGGAGAAAAGCCGTCCGGGGCTCGAAATCGCCGGAGGAAGGCCGTCCGACCTCTGACCATGTTCCAACTGAAGAAACCATTAGATTTCCAAAACATGTGAGAAAGAAAGCTATTTTGCGGGAGCAGAAGCTGGGGAGGAAGAGATTTCTGAAAAGCTGCAAAACAGCTCCAGATTTTTGAAAAGCTCTTCACAGAGAGCTGTCCCAAACAGACTGAAAGCAGCTCTGGCGGTTGGAATAGAGATTTTCCAACCGCCAGAGCTGCCCCAAACAGACCCAAAGGCTCTGTTTGGCTCCACGTTTTGGGAGCTGTGTGCTGCCGTTTTCTTCACCGTCCCGCCAAACAGAGAAAAGAGCGCAGCAGTGGGAGAAGCCACCGCAGGCGGATCGCTGGATTTGAGCGTTTGCGAGTCGTGAAAATTTTTCACGACTCGCAAATCGCGACTGAAGTAGAGCCCGCGATCTTTCCTCTCCCGTGAATCCTAGGTCGCTCTCCCGTGAAGCCCTCTGCCCGACTCCCTTTCCTCCGGTGTTTCCTCTCCTCCGACGATCTCATCCGGCATTCCAGATCCTCCGGCGTTCCAGATCCGCCGGTGTTCCATCTCTTCCGACGAACAGACGGGTCCCTTTTTCCCCGGTGAACAACCTCGCCCCCCCTGCAAAAGGCCGCGAGCCTTCTTCTTCAGGTATAGATCGAAACCCTGTTTATCTTTTGCTGGCATTTCTGATTTCTTGTTCCTGGTCTCCTGGAGATCATTTTTTGATCTCATGGGATGTTTTTGATCTCTTAAAATATAAATTATAAGAGATCAAAAACACTGTAAATTTAAATATAAATTATATTAACTATATTTATTCTTCTTTTGCAGTTAAAGTTCGATGATCGAGAGAAATATTTCATGGGCAAGACGTAGCATGTTTATGATTTATTTATAATTTTTAAAAAATCATTACACCACACAGCTGTTTTGCCAAACAGCTTAAACAGCTTCTCCGTTTGAAACAGCTCTGCAAAAGCTGTTTATCCAAACAGTTTCACAGATTCTGCCACCACTGTTCAAAACAGCTGATTATTCCACCACTGCTTCTCACCACTGCTTCTGCAGTCGCTGCAGCTGAGCCAAACAGAGCCTAAAAGAAGCAGAGCCGATCTTCTCCTGCAGACCCGCAGACCGATCTCCTCCTGCTCACTGCGAGCTCATCACATTTTTGACGGCCCGGAGAAGCAGACCCGCAGGAAAACAACTTGAAGGAGAGAATATAAACATCAGTGAGGAAGCAAGAAGTTGGAGGGGGGCTTTGTGCAATCGTTTTGGGAGACGTGCGGGAGGGGACTTGACGGGGAGGAGTCGTGACAGGGAGAAGGCGAGCTCTGCTACTGCGGCAGCTTTTGGCGGATTAGATGGAAGAGCTGCTCTGCTTTCGCCAGATTAACGGGAGCACTGCTTTCCGTCTATGCTGATGCTGGAGGAGCTGAGCCCAAAATAAAAAAATATCGGTGTGCTTGTTTTTCTAAATCGGATGGCCGAGAATCATTGATTTAGTTAGATCGGACGGTCAAAAAGAAAACTTTGGCGTGCTTTGAAGATAGCTATATTGCTTTATATATATATATATATATATATATATATATATATATATATATATATATACTATTAATTATCCAAACCTCTCTGGAGAGTTAGCATAACCGATTGTATCCCTCGATCTTTTGAAATTACAAAATCTCCCAAAAAAGTTTACATTTTATAACATGCATGCACAAAGATGACCACACATGCAGACCATTCTTAATGACATGGAGGCATGGACATTAGGAGAAAAATAATGATAGGAATTCCGCATGATGCCAAAATCCTGATAAAAAAGATTAAGAGAAATATTTGAAAGCATAATGAATTAAATAATTAAAAAAATTATAAGTTAATCCAAAAACTAAGTGAGTGTAGAAGATATTGAGACTCAGATGACTCAAAATATAGCGGAAGAAAAGGAGAGAGAGAAGAAACTCTCATTATCCAACCTGCTTCCAATGCCTAACAAAAGAAACTCTCATCTACCTTCAAAAAAAACTCTCATCTTGCCAGAGAAGCCTCTCCCCAAGCAGTCCTCAATACTCTTAACAAGGTTCTTTATATAAAGCCCACATAGTCCAATTCCTGTATGGAAGATTCTTTCTTATAAAAACTGTCATCAAGCACATCAACAGAGAAACCCTAACAAAAGCTTCTCTTAATATCATATATATATATATATATACACACACGAGTGCCCGACACGGGGCTCCGCCCGTATGGCTATGCGCCACAGTACCTGGCCCGCGACGGAGGGCTTCGCCCCACCCCGGCGGGTCGCTCCGTGACAGTACCCTAATCCAGCGACGGCGGGCGTCGCAAGCCCTGGGGCTGCTGCGGTGGCGTTGAGTGCACTCAATGCACTAGGCGTTGAGTGCCCACTCAACGCCCCGGGCGTTGAGTGGGGCGTTGCCTGAACAGGCGTTGAGTGAGCACGCCCGCTCAGGCGTTGAGTGCGCACTCAACGCCTGAACAGGCGTTGTTCAGGCGTTGAGTGCACTGAACAGGCGTTGAGTTCATACTCAACGCCTGAACAGGCGTTGAGTGCATGAGTGCACTCTCAACGTCTGGATAGGTGTTGAGTGCACACTCAATGCCTGGGGCGTACACCTTTATGTTCCTGAGTGCGCTCAACGCCTGCATTATCTTGAATAGCTGGCCCGAAGTAAGCTTTCTGTGGCGGGCTTCTTTAGCAAGCTTATGGGCTTTATTTTGTAGCCCGCAGACTGGGCGGGCTTGCTTGGCCTGACATGGATCCACTGGGCTGACGTGTTGTACCATGGATCCACTGGCCTCACACGATAAAATAGGTACGTGGGAGAGCACTGGACACAGGTGTCGTGTGCACGGGTGTTTGCGAGCTGCTGAAGCGTCGCCGCGCCGGAACACTGCCGAGGCGGGGGTACTGTCGCGTAGGACACGGGGGCTCCCCGTGCCTTGTCAATTGATCGAGCCCGGGCGAAGCCCGTGCGGAGGCGGGCGAAGACCTCCTGGAGGCGGCCGAGTTTGGGCGGAAGTACCGTAACAGCTGGGGTACTGTCAATGCGAATAGCATTGAGCAAGGGCATAGCCAGTGGAAAGATGCTCGTATACACAATATAATTGTTTCGCATTCAGCACATAAACAAAACGTAATTTTAAGTTCTTAGATTCCACAAAATAAATTGTGAAGCTTAACAAATCCCAAATGTAATGGAAATAATAAGCAAAGGTAACAGAAAACTTAAAATCATCAAGGTCAATAGATATCTAGATAGTGTAATTACTGCTGAAATGGTTGGTGAAATCATAAATAAAAAAGAGATTTACCTGTCATGAATGTATGATATGGATGTTCAGAGCATGAATCTATCGTAACTACGATCGTAACGTTCTCTACCGCTATGATGGACTTCTCGATGGAACATAAAATTTTATCATGAACATCAAAGGCCGGGAGATGGATTTCAATGTATCTATCGGCATAAAACTGAAAAGGGATAGAATCGACTTACACCTTAGTGAAGAAATCTCCAAAATCATCAATGATACTGTAGCATGGAAACTTTCAGGCAAATTAAATGTTGCATACCTGTTTGAGGAAGCGAAGTTATGTCATCATAATCGGCAACGATTGATGGCGATCGGGAGTGTTGTTGCGGAGGGATTGATGGCGATCGGGAGTGTTGCCGAGGGATTGATGGCCAAACTGTCCAAGCGCACATATAATAGAAAGAGAGAGAGTGCGAGAGAGACTTAAGCCAAACCTTAGCGGATTTAGTAGTTTGATTGGGGCTGAATGATTTGGGTACAGTGTTAATGGGAAGTTGAACAGGGCACATTGTATGTTGCAAGGGGATGAACATTACAGATTTCTGTGTAAACGCATAAGCAAGACTAATAAAGTAGGAGCGGGAAGAGCCCAGCAACGAAAAATTTTCATCAATCATCGAATACAATCCACAGGACTCACAAATTAATTCAGCAATCGAAATCAATCATCAAAACTCCACAGCTCTCCAATGAAAATCAACAAAACGCAAGCATCAATCTCATAAACGTATCAACAACTCAATGTCACCCGATGGAAGCATCACATAGAAATTTTCTCAACGGGAAACAATCCACAAAATGCAATCAAACATTCATCAATCTCTCCACACCCAAAACGAAAATACAAAACACATAACAGAGAAGAAGAAGAAAATGGTACCGGCGAAAATCGGAAGCTGCGGCCATGGCAGAATACTCATGGTCCAGGGGTACGTTGCAACCGTGACTTTGCAGTCATGCTCGGCGGTTGGAGCCTGGAGGGTGCGGGGCGTGCAGCGTCGTGGGAGAGAAGGTGTCGTGCAGGTTTTAGATGCGTGCCACAGTGGAATCGGGAGGAGCGACTGAGCCCTGTAGCTCTGAGTTGGGAGAGATGAACAACGCCTTCTCCTGGTCGGTTGCCTGAGCTGTCGCTTGCAGAACAAAGAGGATGAAGCGATGGAGGGGCTTTTTTGGGAAATAACTCGCGTGACCGACGACAGAGATGAAGCGGTGGCTGGCAAGATCGGCGCGACGGCAGAGATGAAGCTCCGGTGTGCTGTTACAACCAGATTACTCTCACCGGAGGATCGGACGGCTAGAAACCCATCAGTTTGTTATTTAACTAAAGGTAACAATAGCTTACGCTGTTCCACCGTAGTTCTGGAGCTTCAATTTAAGCAACGGCTCAGATGGATTCATCAGCAGGAAATTAAAGCTCAGGCCAACACGTGGCACATGAAGACCACCCTTTTAAAACTCGGCCAGCTCAGCAGAAGATCTCCTCTTCATAGCCGTTGGAATTACTGTTCATGTAATAAACTATATATATGTGATTTAGGATGTAATATTTTTCTGAAGGAATAAAAGTAAAGAATGATCGTCTGCCTCTCCCTGTATTCTTCTCTCTCCCACCTGGCCCTCTCTTGGCCTTTCTTCTGTTTCAGTGAATTACCCCATCACATATCCTAACATTTGGCGCTCTCGTCTTGAACTCCTTCCATGGCGGGCGGCACCAGATCTCAATCAACGGAACATCTTCCCGTTGATGTCTCTCAGGCCATCCAAGAAGAACAGCGGGCACGCCAGGCACAGATCGATTCCGTCCGCAATGAATTGCAGTCCCAAACCAAGATCCTGACTCAACAATTCTTGGCCTCCCGAGACCAGACACAAGAACAACAGGAGGAAATACGACAGGAATTGCGCTCGTTTATGGAATCGATTCAGCGATCTCTAGACTTGCAAAACGCACGTCTACAAAAACAACCGGACCAGTGCACAGGACATTCTTTGGCTGGCATTTTGGGTGTTTCGCCCCCTCCAGAGACCCCAATCCAGGTTTTTTTCTGCTCAACCTAAACTTATTTCAATTTCTTGCCCACGTTTTTCAGAAGGAGACCCAACAGATTGGCTCTATGACCTTAAAATTTTTTTCGTATATAACACGATCGATCCCCAGGAATATTTATTGTACGCCGCCTTACACTTAGACAAACCAGCTTCCCGCTGGTACCAAGCAATCCTATCTGACCATCCGGCCCTTAACTTTGATTTTTTTTGTTCAAGCAATAATGCAACGTTTTGGCCCCAGCCCATACGAGAACCCGCAGGGGGCTCTCACAAAACTCACGCAAACAACATCAGTTTTAAATTATAAAACAGAATTTGAAGAGCTTAAAAATAAGGTTCCTGGACTTGACCCAACTTTCGTCACCAATATGTTTATTTCCGACTTACAACCCCACATCCAAAGTCAAGTTATGATCCACGAACCAAAAGAACTGGATCGGGCTTTTGCAATAGCCCGAATGTTTGAGGCCCAACATCTCAAATACCACAAACCACCTCCATCACAATATAAGCCTACCCCCGACTATAACTCTAAACCACAAACCTGGCTGCCAACTTCTACCAACAAAACCCGACACAACACCCAAAACAATTTATTAAAAAATTAACCCCCCAGGAACTCCAATATCGACGAGAAAAAGGATTATGCTACAACTGTGATGAGAAATATCATCAAGGTCACAAGTGCCGAGGCAAAGGAATTTTATGCTATTTTCAAGGCACTGAAGATGAGGACCCACAAGAGGCCTTAGACCAACTCTCGGATATTGACGACGATAATCCAACCTCGGCTGCCTTAATACAAACATTAACGGATTCATCCCCCACACACGTTATTCGATTCACAGGACATATCGCACAAGAACCCCTCGAAATATTAGTTGACAGCGGCAGTTCCCATAATTTCATCTCCCCTTGCATGGCCAAATACTTAGGCATCCCGATTTATGTTATACCTGAATTTCCTGTCCTAATGGGGAACGGGACATCCATTAAGTGTAAAGGCATTTGTAAGGATATTCAGTTGCTCATTCAGGCCATCCCATTCACAGTACACTTATATGTACTAGACATCACAGGAGCGGACGTTATTCTGGGAGTACGATGGTTACGCCCTTTAGGACCTATAACCACAGATTACTCTACCTTAACCATGTCCTATGTAAGCGATAAGGGACCAATAACTCTTCAGGGACATACCAATCTCCATGATAGCCAGATTTCATCATCGCAACTCTCACGTTTGTTATCCTTACAGCCTTTAGCACTTGTTGGCTAATTATGTCTGACACTTTGTTACCAACATCGGTCGCGGACCAGCCAACACTACCACCACACTTTACTTCCCTCCTTAAGAATTATGATCACTTATTCCAGGAACCCTCAACATTACCACCAAAACGTGACATTGACCATCGAATTAATTTAGAACCAGGAGCACATGCACCCAACCTCAAACCTTATCGATTCCCATATTACCAAAAAAATGAGATTGAACGCCTAATTGTTGAAATGTTACACAAAAAACAAATCAGACCAAGTACTTCAAGTTTCTCTTCCCCAGTCCTATTAGTTAAAAAAAAGGATGGCACATGGAGGTTCCGTGTCGATTACAGAGCCCTAAATAAGATTACAATTAAAGACAGATTCCCAATACCGACAATAGATGAATTATTAGATGAACTCCACCAGGCCCGTTACTTTACAAAATTAGATTTACGCTCGGGATATCACCAGATAAGGATGGCCGAGGAGGATATACACAAAATAGCGTTTAGGACACATCAAGGCCACTACGAATTCACAGTTTTGCCCTTCGGTCTTTCTAACGCTCCCTCCACGTTTCAGGCTTTAATGAACAAAATTTTCCAACCTTTTTTACGAAAATTTATAGTTGTTTTTTTCGATGATATACTAATATACAGTGCCTCTCAAAAAGACCACCTTTTGCATCTGAGCCAATCCTTGGAGGTTTTAAAACAAAATAATTTATATATTAAGCACAGTAAATGCTCCTTTTTGACCACCATGATTGATTTCCTGGGCCACCAAATAACTCAAGGACAAGTAGGCCCAACTAAATCAAACTTAGAGGCCATCCAAAACTTTCTAGAGCCTAAAACCCAGAAAGATATACGAGCATTCCTGGGATTAACGGGCTATTATCGCAAATTTATCAAGGGATACGCCACCATTGCTTATCCCTTGATGGATCTGCTCAAACAAACACTGTTCCTATGGACTCCAACAACACAAACCGCTTTTGAACTCTTAAAAACCAACTAAAGCAATCCTCCAGTTTTAACTCTACCAAATTTTGAAATACCCTTTGAAATCGAGATAGACGCATCGGGGAAGGGAATCGGCGCAGTTTTAACCCAACTTAAACGACCAATTGCTTTTTATAGCAAAAAATTGACACCACAAATGCAACTAAAATCAACCTACGTAAGGGAAATGTATGCAATTATCTCCGCAGTAGCAAAATGGCGCCAATATCTTCTGGGCCATAAATTCACCATTTACACAGATCACCAAAGCCTACACCATCTATTAACTCAAGACTTACACACACCAGACCAACACAAATTTTTCTCAAAGTTACTAGGTTACGACTACACGATAAAATATAAAGCTGGACAGAATAATATTGTTGCTGATACCTTATCTAGGGTAGATACAACCCCAGAACAACCACCCTTAATGTGTCTAGCCACATTAACAGCTCCAGTCTCCCCTCTTTTGAGTGGACTGGAGCAGGCTTATGCCACCGATAGGTTTACACAGCAACTCATCCAGAAGTTGAATACTTCACCACAGTTAATTCCTACTTGGTCCATGAAAGGACCTTATATTTATAATAAGCACAAATTATATATTCCAGAAAACACAGACTTAAGGCAGACGCTAGTTAAGGAAGCACATGACAACCATTGGGGAGGCCATTCTGGCGTAAAGGGAACAACATTCCGTTTACAGCAACAATTTTATTGGCCCAACATGCGTAAACTAATCGAAAAATATGTCAAACAATGTGAAATGTGCCAGCGGGCCAAGCCCAGCAACCATCTACCCTATGGCCTGTTACAGCCACTAGAAACACCTAAAAAACTTTGGTCAGATCTTACCATGGATTTCATAACTCAACTACCAAATTCAAACTCACATACGATCATTATGGTAGTAGTAGATAGATTTTCAAAAGCAGTTCATTTTGCATCACTTAAAACATTAGCTGCACCTATTGTAGCTAGTTTATTCTGGGAAACGGTAGGCAAACTACACGGTATTCCAGAAACTATAATTACTGACCGAGACACGATTTTCATCAGTAATTTCTGGAAAGAATTATTTAGGCTTCAGGGCACAAAATTGAAATACAGTTCAGCTTACCATCCTCAAACAGATGGATTAACTGAACGTATTAACCGCTCCCTAGAGCAATATTTACGCTTATTTTGTCAGCACAATTATAAGAAATGGACATTATATCTAAGCTTTGCTGAGTACTTTATAAACACAACATTTAACTCTGCGATCGGAATGACCCCTTATGAGGTCATGTTCAGTCGAACACCTCCTGGTTTATTATCCTACAGCCCGGGGAGCACAACAAATGAGGCGGTTGCAGCAACACTGGCAAAACGAGAGAAAATTCTACAACTACTTAAAGAAAACCTGCAGAAATCACAACAAAGAATGAAGACCAACGCCGATAAAAAAAGGAAGGAGCTGCACTTACAACCAGGGCAGTGGGTTCTGCTCAAATTGCACCCGTACAGACAGCTCTCACTGGGGCGCTCTTATAACAAAAAATTGGGCCTCAAATACTACGACCCATATCAAGTTCCGGAAGTCATTGGACAGGTCGCCTACCGACTGGACCTCCCTCCGGAATCAAAGATACACCCAGTTTTCCATATCTCCTTGTTAAAACCATTCATAGGAGAACCAGGACCTCAGCCGGTTGGCCTTCCAGAGAATCATTGGAGGAACAACCCACTTCATCGGCCATTAGCAATCATTTCTACACGCACAATCTCACAACAAGGACGTGAAATACAGCAAGCCTTAGTGCAGTGGGAAGGACTTCCACCAGAGGACAACACTTGGGAAGATCTCGCCATTCTTAAGGATTTCCCCAACTTAGCCACTCATAGTACTCAAAAAACAGAACCAACATAGAAGAATAAAGGCCAAAGAAGTAAGAGAAAACCAAAGACCAGATCACACGAGAACAGGCCAGCAAAGCATGGGGAACTACCTTCCAGCTTTGATTAAGGGGCCTGCCTCAGGGGAGGGGAAGCAGAAAAAAAAAGAGGTAGAGAAGCATATGAAAACACAAAAAAAAACATCGTCAGCACATCCAGAACAGAGATAGAACCAACATCATCTACAGCGGAATATTACCTCGCCTAGCTAAGAGTAGCAGAATCAGTTCTGGAATTAGCTTAAGATCATCCGGCGTATCTGCTCTCATCAACATCATCTTCTGCCGTCTTCCATTAGCCAGCCAGGAAGATTCAACTCGCCGGAGATGTGTACTATTCCTTCTCCATCGCTAGGGTTTGAGTTCAGGAAGCAAATTGATGAAGACGCTGAGGACAGCGTGTTTTATAAGGGGAGGGTAAATGTTACAACCAGATTACTCTCACCGGAGGATCGGACGGCTAGAAACCCATCAGTTTGTTATTTAACTAAAGGTAACAATAGCTGACGCTGTTCCACCGTAGTTCTGGAGCTTCAATTTAAGCAACGACTTAGATGGATTCATCAGTAGGAAATTAAAGCTCAGGCCAACACGTGGCACATGAAGACCACCCTTTTGAAACTCGGCCAGCTCAGCAGAAGATCTCCTCTTCATAGCCATTGGAATTACTGTTCATGTAATAAACTATATATATGTGATTTAGGATGTAATATTTTTCTGAAGGAATAAAAGTAAAGAATGATCGTCTGCCTCTCCCCTATATTCTTCTCTCTCCCACCTGGCCCTCTCTTGGCCTTTCTTCTGTTTCAGTGAATTACCCCATCACATATCCTAACATGTGCCCTGAAAAAAGCTACTCATGGTCAAGAAGAAGAAGTGGTTGCTGGTAAGAGCGGCCAGAGAAATGAGAAACACTGAGGGAGGTGTGCAGACGGAGGGCTGCAGTACCGGGGGAAATATTAAATAAAGCAGATGGGGGTGTGCAGACGACGAGCTGCAGTACCGTGGGGAAATTTCAGTTTATTATTTTTGGAATCCGTTTTTGGCCTCATTTTCATTCAAATTAAACTAAGATGGATGGTACGCATTTGTCTCTCGGAATATATTCAATGATTGAGATTTTGAGTGGCTTCAAATCTTGTTTTACAAAACTACATCTTTATAATATATATATATATATATATATATATATATATATTATTAATTATCGAAACGGCCCTAGAGAGTTAGCATAACCGATTGTATCCCTCCATCTTTTGAAATTAGATAATCTCCCATATTGATTTACATTTCATAACAAGCATGCACAAAAATGGCCATATATAGAGAGAAAGAGAGAGACACACACAAAGGTAGAAAGAGAAATTTGGAAGAACGAGGTATATTCAAATCATCCTCCACATGTTAGCTCTTTCAAGGAAGAAATTCATTCATAGGCGATCAATAAGTTCACCAACACTTCGGGAAAAAGAAAAACTAGCAAGGAAAAATAGGCAGAAGAAGAACAAAGACGTTTCAAGAGGACTAAGTCAATAACTTCACAAAAATGGAGGTAAAGATATTTGCAAGAACAGATGAAATGAACCGTCTTTATAATTTCTTTTGGATCGGCGACATTGCAAAATTGGATTACGAATGCTTCGGCGATGTCATCATTTTTGATACTATATATTGGCTAAACAAATATAATTTGACATGCGCACTTTTTATAGCAGTGAACCACCATTGGCAATTTTTGTGTGGGCTGTGCATTTGTAGAACATGAGATGATAGACTCCTTTTGTTGGGTATTTGAGGCCTTTTTAAAGTTTGTTGGAGGTAAGCAATCAACCACCATTTATACAGATCAAGATCAGACAATGGCAGTTGTTATTGAGAGGATTTTCCCTGCTTTTCGACAACGATTATGTCAATGACATATTTCAAAAAAAACAACGTCTAAGGTATCAACTTTTAATAAGGATAAGCACATTAGATCTTTATTTTATATCTGCATGAGTAAATGTGATACTGAAATGGAGTTTGAGCTGTATTTGAGAGAAATGATAACCAAATAAAATTTGCAAGAGAATTGATGGTTAAATGATCTTTACAATATTAGAAAGATGTGGTCCACTGCATTTAATAAAAATATATTTGATCTCGGCATTTTATCTACCCAACGTAGCAAATCAGCAAATAGTAGTCTGCACGGGTGCTCAAAGGCTATAAGTTCACTATCTGAATGCTTACTTGGGATGGAAAAACTAATTTATGGTTGACGAAGGAGTGAACATGAGGAAGACTTCAAATGCAAACAAGGTACTATCACTAAAAATTCAAAAACTATTCGATCTTTAGGCAAATATCAAAGATATATACTAGGAAAATATATTCATTGTTTCAGCATGCATTTATGGAGGGGGAAGTTGGGATGATGGTGGTTGAGTAATCTATATATGACCAAGATACGATCGCATACAACATATCGCTTTTGCGATGTTGGTGGTCTTAAAAAATAGTGCATTGTGATAGTAGAGACGAATAACAATGATATAGAGTGCTCTTGTAGGGGTTTCCAAACAAAGGGTTTATTGTGCAAGCATGCATTGCGCGTGTATAATTTTTGTAATGTACACAACATTCGACCAAATTACATATTAAGTAAATTTACAATGCAGACTAAGAAGAGAAACAATTTTTCAATGTCAACACCTGCAAACCACCACGAGTCAAACTTAATTTTTTGAAATCATATGATGTGGTGCACATATGACTTGTACCAATGAATTGAAAATTGTCAAATTGCGAAAGACTACATTGTGAATGTAATGGACGATGTTGGTCAAGTTTTACAAGATATGATTGACAATGACGAGAAAAAGAAAAAGGGATTTGTTGATGACATACAAGGCGGTTTGAAAGATCCATCATTTATAGCATCAAAGGCTCGTTTGAAGAATTATTGGGAGTGCACTTCCAAAAAAAACAAATATGATTACATAATTTCTTTTTATATACACTAAAAATCTATGGAATTAATTTTCTCTTATTTGTCAAACAGAGAAGTCACGTGTAGCTAAAGGGAAGGGCTTGTCTACTTCTGATGTTGAGCAACCGAAGGAGCATAATTTCATGCACATCATTTCTAAGATTGATTCAAACTCCATTTTTCATCAAATGACGATTTGAACGATGCATTTTTTATGAATGACGACCTATCGATTAATGTACCGTTAAACTTTTCATATATTCATGATGTGTTCAAATGGTGAACTATTGCTAATGTATAAGTTATTATGTTTATAAAATATTACTAATTTTGCTGAAATACAGCTCTTAAATTCTCATATACTGCAGTATCTGTACTGCATTCAATCTGAATATCATCAATACGCGGATATTAATAGTGAATATGTTATTATGCAGTAATAGATGACTAGCTTGAGTAACTACTATCTCAATATGGGCATAAACAGCAATTGAAACCAACAGTATTGTGCACATTGTATAAAATAATTTACAATAACAAAAATATTGTATTGTATCATTGGATTATAATTGTGCATATTGTATACAATAAAAATAACAAAATATATTTATAATTGTTTCCCTCATTGTGACAATTTTATAAAAACATTGTCCTATGAATTCATTTGATTAACTCCAATAGAAATCATCTCTTTGACTGGACAAAATTCTGCCATCTAAAGCCATTGTAATCACCATTTGGTGCATGCTTATGCTTTAACAAACAATCCACTTTATCTACATGCAAAAAAATGAATGATATGTGATCATTGGGATCTGACAGGTACTGTGATGGGCCAATGGTAATCGACAATAAAATTAATGTTTTACCCTTAAAATCCGCCCTTATTAGCAGAAATACAACTGTATTATACAATATTACGGTCGTATGACATAAGGATGAGGCTATATTCTTGAAATTCGGCCTTATTTTAATTATACACAGAACACAGGAATATTTTTTCTGCAGAAACAATAAGATTAAACAAACACAATGTGACACTATATTATCAACAAACAACGATATAGTACTGGATATGGAATCATTTAATAAAAACTATTTATGAAGTAGTTTAAAACACTTACTCATTAACTTGTCAGAAATGTCTCCAGCATGTCTACTACAATCTCAGCCCGGATTTTCCCGATTTCTTTTCCCCAGTTTTGATGCTTAGCCCAATCAATTTTGATCTTACTGACAATGATTTTCATATACATCATAACAAAAATAATGCAATCGTCTGGGCTTTCGTGTGTTGGATTTTCCTCAATATAGAAGAGTAGCCATTCATGGATATTTTATGGAAAGACTTCACTTAAATCTTCCTCGAAAAAATCCAATTGCATGACAAAAGAAAAAATTGGACATTACCTTCACATAACATGGTATATTATTTTCTAAAAATTTATTTTTTGTTGCTAACTATGAAAAGACTTTCATACCACTTTTTGAAGATCATTATAGTTTGATATCTTAAACAACGAATCGTAATATTGCCAACACTTGTCTTTAACGTTCCCCACACAAAGCCCAATGATTGATATGATGTACTGGAATTAGAATAAATTCTGTGAACTTCAGTAAATTTGGGGTGAGGTGGCTGACTAGGGCTTTAACGCTTATTCGACTTCTCTTGAGATTTTGCATGAAAAAAATTAAGCACAATATTAGTTAGCCTAAAAGAGATTGCACGTTTGTATAAAAGATTATTTGAAGAATATATACTAACAATATGATTTGCCTACACATATAGGAGGTGCTTATATTTTCTAGGATACTTTGCTTCTTTACATAGATAACTATGTTGTAAGCATCTAGGCGAGCGTCATTAATCATTTCCTAGAAAATCATCCATATGTGATCGATACAAAACTATATTACCGCCTTCAATCACAATATTGTTTCTGCACTAAATCATTATCTTGTTAGAACATATAATCATGGATTATAAATTAAAAAACTATGCAAAATATAAACATCAGATAAAATTTCTAACTTGTTAGAAAACTCGGACATAACATGTTTTATTATAATTCGTTTGCTTTTGGAATGTTTAATAGTACTGGAAATGCTACTTGAGAGGAAGACTCGGGAAATTTAGAACTTGTCTTCCGATCACGCTACCCTTTAATACATTTAATCAAATTTCTATTGATCCCCCTCTTATTAGAAGGTAGAGGCACAACCACTAAAGCATCTAAAATATTAGTTGTTGATTGGTGAACTTCATCATTAACAATTGATGGTTGTTTCGGTGATGAGTGATTGGAGCGTGTTGGTGTAGAATGATAGGAGAGATTTTGTTCTTCATATGTAGCTGATGGGGACGATTGAAACCATCTAAAATGGTCGTAATTAACGCATCAAATCTACGATCTATGTGACTCCGTAATTTATTCAACTCTTCCACTACAAATTCAAGAAACTTTTTGAACTGTAGTTTCTCCGCACACTTACCTTCCATATTTCCCTCTAGTTTTACATATGTTTCTCTTTTAACCTCTCTTTTATCTTCCTCCTTGCTCATTACCAACTTCTCCTTCTCCTCGCACTTTCTTCTCTTTTTATGACTTTGTTCTTTTTTTCTCACATACTTTTCAATTTTTCTCCTCAAATACCTCTTCATTTCCTCTTGTTGGGAATATTGCCCTTCAATATTCCCTAGATTTGAAGAGTCATCACCATTAATACTAAGAGCATAATTGTATTTGATGTATGTTCAAGTTTTATGTGCGCAGGATGTTCTTTGTCACAATGATTAACAGGTTGTGTAAGTAACAGTGATAGGTGGACACAAGGAAGAATGTCGGGAAGACAAAAATTTGTCTAAGTCCACACACGTTGAGTGAAGGAAGTTCACTCAATGTCAGATGTCAACAAGCGTTGAGTAAAGCATGGGCAGTCAAAGACTGACTTTTGACAAAGCAAAATTTTTGTTAATTCCACATGCGTTGAGTGAGGGCAATTCACTCAACGCCATATAATAAGAGGCGTCGAGTACATCTTAGACAGTCAAAGCTTCAGCATTGGCAAAAAAGAAATCTGGATAAGTCCAAAAGCGTCGAGTGAGGACAGCTCACTTGACGCCTGAAGAAAGAAGCATCGAGTAAAGCTCAAACAGTCAAAGCTTCAACATTAGCAAATAAGAAATCTGGCTAAGTCTAGAAGCGTTGAGTTAAGTCAGTTCACTCAATATCAAGCTCAGAAAGCGTCGATAGAACAAGCTTCAGTCAAATCCTCAGAAGATGTAGACAAAAAATATGTCTAAATCCAAATGCGTTGAGTGAGGGCAATTCACTCAACGGCTAAAGAAGAAAGTGTCGACAGAACAGAGTGATTTCAAAGCTTAAGAAGTAGTGGACAAAAAATCTGTCTAAGTCCAGAAGCGTTGAGTGGAGGCAGTTCACTCAACGTCAGCTCAACGAGAAATTCTACTAAGTACAGAAGCGTTGAGTGAATGTTATTCCCTCAACGCCTCATCAAAATGACAGGAAAGTCAAGTATGCGTTGAGTGAAGAAGGCACAAGCAACACACTCAATGCCTATCAACAGAAAGATTGCCTAAGTTCAAAAGCGTTGAGTGAAGGTCGTTCACTTAACGCTTCCTCAACAAAGATATTGGCAAAGTCCAAATTCGTCGAATGATGACTAATCACTCAACGCCTAATGGTACAGAAAATTAGCTAAGTGTTTTTGTGCTGAGTGAAGGCTATTCACTCAACGTCAATGAAGAATCTTCTATTTTTGACTAATTCCATAGGTGATGACGTCAGCAGAAATTCAAAATGTTCCGGGAAGTCTACAGTATGCAGAAAATGGCACTGCGGGCCTACTATACGACATTTTCTGATAAAGCAAAGTTGTAGCAAACAACTATTGTTGGTCTCGAGGCTCAAAGAGTCGTTGGATGACGGAAGATAAAAATCGACTAATTAGTAACTTTTGGAAAAGCAGTAGACTTCGTCTTATTCCTATCGGCATTGTTGTAAAGCCGAAAGAACAAGTTCTTGTTGATCTAGAAGTTAAAAGAAGGTAGTTGTCATTCTCACCTGCAATAACAAATTCAGATAAACGTCTCTAAAGAAGAAGAAGCAGCCAAAGCTAACCCTATTTGCAGCAGATCTGTTGATATAAGTTAGTTGTTGTCATTCTCTCCTGCAATACCAAGTTCAGAAGAACTCTCTGAGAAAGGAGCAGCAAGGACTAATCCTAGCTGTAGCCACTTCACAGTTCTAGCTGATCATTTCTAAAGAACTTTTTCTGGAAGCTGTGAAGAAGATATCTGAACTGAGTTTTCTCAGGACAGAAGGAAGAAGACACAGAGAACATTTCTCTGGTGTCTAATCATCATCAACAAACCTTTTATCTATAGGATCTTAATAGATCTAAGTGTAAGCCTATTTTATAAAGGCTGAGGTAGGATCCATGTTGTGGATCTGAGGTAGGGCAGTTTGCCTGAGGTAGGAGAGTCATTCTCTCTGAGTTGTAGGGCCTTTGTGTCCGAGTTATAGGATTCTTCTGTGAATCTGAGGTAGGGAATTTGTACCTGAGCTATAGTAGAGTCATTCTCTCTGAGTTGTAGGGCTATCCTCATAGCCAGAGTGTAGGACTTGTGCTCAAGTCTGAGGTAGGTGATTTTTAGATCACTAAGCTGTAGGAGCAAAGCTTGCTCTGAGTTGTAGGGTATTGTGCCTGATGTATGTCTTGGAGGAGACTGAGAGATCCTGAGGGATCTGTGTTGTAAGCTCTTAGGAGCCGAGTTTGGAGAAGTTGTCTTGTCTAACACACTATTAGAAAGGTGGGAGGGATAATGGATGTACTCATAATCTGGGGAATCACTATAAATCTTGTGTGTGTTGTTGTGAATTCTTGAAAGCTAAATATAACTAAATCACAACACACCTCAGACAAGAAAATATAAAAAGGCTTAGAACCTATTCACCCCCCCTCTAGGTGTTTCTACTCTTGAAACTAAAGACTTTCAAGTGGTATTAGAGGGAGGTTTCTCAAAAAGGACTTAAGAATCTGAGTTAATCTCCAAGAGTAGCATAAGTATATCCTTTTGGGTTTAGGAGAGAACCATAAGTAGCTGGGGTCCATGAAGCTTCCAATCTACATAAAGGAGAGATTTTTGATCTAGAAGGAGAGAGTCAGGTTGTTCATGGAAGCATCTGATCCAAGAATCTTTATAAAAGTTCAAGAGGGACCTTTCATCCCCATGAAGGTCTCAGTTCTTGATGCAATTATCCAAACACCTAAGAAGTATTCAGAGATGACTAAGAATGAGGTCATATTGACTACCATGGATAAGAGAGCTCAGAATATCATAGTCAGTGTTATTGATGATTCTACTTTCCAGAATCTTGTTCACTACAAGACTTTCAAGGAGATGTATGACACCTTTGTTCTCTACATTGAAGACACTGAGGAAGTCAGGGATGACAGGAAATCCCTGCTTAATCAAGAATATAAAGTCTTCAGGCAAACCAAGAAAGATAGCATATCTGAATGCTATGAGAAATTCTTCAGAATAGTGAATGAGCTGAGGACCTATGAGAGGGTCTTCCTCCATTATGAGTTGAATGGCAAGTTCCTCGGGTCTCTAACTAGAGACTGGGACACAAAGATCTGTGTCATCAGAGATGTGGCAAACTTGGCTGATACTCCCCCTCACACATTATTTAGAAAGCTACTCTCCTATGAGATGCAGCTATCTGCAAGGAAGGAGGAGGAGACCATCAACAAATCTCAGGCCAAGGAAAGGACTGTGGCTTTCAAAGTTGAGAGCACCGAGAATTGCAAGGAGAGGATTGCCTCTCCTCCAAGTTGGCCTGCTAAATTAGACAACTCAGAGCTAAGTTCATAAGACATCAACATGTCTGATGGAGAATTTATTGCCTTCTCTAGGTAATTTCAGAAGATGATGAAGAAGAAGCAGTGGAGGAGCAGATCTTCCTCCTCCTCTCATCACAGGAAGGACCACTACAAGACTGAGAAGAAACACTCCAAGAGAGACAGGTATGAATCTAAAACTAGTAAACATGTTTCTTCTAAAGTTGTTTGTTATTGCTGCAGCAAACCAGCACATTTCATAACTAATTGTCATGTAAAGAGAAAGGAGATTGGTGAGAAGAAGCACCACCATCTCAAGGGAAAGAAGTAAAAGAACTTCCTTGCTAAGACTGAAAAGAGCTGGAGTCAGAGTGACTATCTTCTTTTGAGTCTGAAGAAGAAGAAGAAGCCTTCATAGGGCTGCTAGCTGTTATTGCAGATGAAGCTCAAGATTATCCTGATGTTAGGACAGGTATCAGGGACCCTCTGTCACTTTCAGATAGTGACTTAGAGGAGGATGATGAGGATGAAGTTGCTAATAGCTACTATGGGTTGATGGCCATGTCAGATGAAGAATCCTATCAGGATCAGCCTGATCTAGATAAGGTATACTCTTTATCTATCTCCTCTTCTTACTCAGATTATGAGACTAGTCCAAATTCTGATGCATCATTATCTTATAATGAATATGGGTCATAATCTGAAGAAGATGTCAATCAATTGATTAAAAAATATTGTGCCCTTCTGGATGCTTTGAAAAGGAGCAAGAAGATGGCCAAGAAGCAAGCTGAGGAGATTATCTCCCTTCAGCTAGCTGCTTCTCTACAGGCTGAGATAACATCCTTGTTGGATCAGAAGACAAGGGAAGCCAGCCAATTAAAGATCATAATACTCATCTAGATTGGGACCATTAATTACAAGAACAGTCTCATTAGAGATCTTGAAGAAAAGCTCCAAAGGGAGAGAAGGATTGTGGTTAGTTTCTCTAAGCCTAAGTCAGTGTTACCCTTGATAGAATTCTCCTTTCAAAAGGGTAAGAAGGGGTTGGGATTCAAAGAAAACACTAGAGTTGCTCATCCCAAAGGGAAAGGCAAAGTTCCTATTCAGCCCCTGACATCTAAGCCTCCCATCCCTTTTAAGAAGGTGATGTTACCTTCAAACAAGTATGACCAAGAAAGCATCTATGGTCACTGGATGAAAGGTAGATCAACAAGTGTGAACAAAAATGTTCACAGCTATGATGTAAGATATAGCAAGGGAATGAGTGCCTTTAAGGCTCCCCATGAGGAAATTCAAATGATCCATCATTGGACCATTTGTATTTGGTGCACCAGCCTCCTCACTCAAGAATATGGCAGTGGCTAGCTCTCAAGATAATTCAACAAAGATTCAAACCAAGAGTAAGTCTATCAGTAAGCCTGATCTAGTTATATCTGATGTTATCAATAGTCTCTCCTCTGCAAAGAAGACTGATGTTAAAGGCATTCAGATCAAGCCAAGTAAGTCTACTAAAAGACTCACTTTCAGTCAGATCATTGTTGAAAGAAAGTTAAAGATGGCTGATGCTCCTCCTTTTGAACAGTCAGCGCTAACCAAACTGTCAGACCTGCTCAAAAAAGAAGATACAGTATTCATGAGTGTTGGTGTAGTCTTCCTGTTAAAAAATCTGCAGGAAGACAAGCTTATTTTCAGACTAATCAGAACATAGGACCTAATAAATATTGGAGTCCTAAGGTAAATTAAATTATGTTTTACAAGATAGTCCAAGTGCCCATATATGGTACTTAGATAGTGGATGTTCCAGGCATATGACTAGAATAAGAAGCAACCTAAAGGAGTATACTCCAGTGAAGGATGGGCCCAAAATAATTTTTGGTGGTTTAGATAGAGGAGTCACCAAATGCTATGGTAAGAGCACCAATGGCATAGTAACCATCTCAAAAGTGGCTTATATTGAAGGGTTGCAACACAACCTGATCAGCATAAGTCAACTCTGTAATCTTGGCTATTTCATTGTATTCCACAAGGATGAGTGTCAAATTAAGAGGTCAAGTGACTAAGAGGTCATCTTGACAGGCACTAGGAGTGGAAATGTTTATTGTCTAAACTTTATATGTTTAGGTCAAGAATCTCCTATATGTCTAGTTGCAAATGAGAAAGTCTCATACTGTGTACAATGACACAAGAGGGTAGCTCATTTGAATTATAAGACCATTGACAAAATCTTTAGAGAAGAGCTAGTTAGGAATGGTCTCAAGATGAAATGCACCAAGGAAGTCATTTGCTCTGCATGCCAAAAGGGCAAGCAGACCAAAGCTTCTTTCAAAAGCATTGAGATCAAAGACTCTGTGATGTGTTTATACCTCCTACATATGGACTTGTTTGGTCCTATGCCAGTTCATAATCTAGGTAGGAAAGTCTACACCCTTGTGATTGTTGATAACTTCTCTAGGTTTGTTTGGGTTTTCTTTCTTAAGAAAAAGTCTGAAACCCTTGATATCCTCAAGAATTTTGTCAAGTAAATTCAGAATATATTGGACAGTACTGTGATCATAATCAGAAGTGATCATGGGACTAAATTTCAGTCTGAAAGCATAACAATATTCTGTGAAGAGCAAGATATTCATCAAGAATTTCCTTCTCCAAAAACACCCCAGCAAAATGGGATTACTAAGAGGAAAAATAGAACTCTCATAGAAGGTGGTAGGACTTTGCTAAGCGACACATCTCTCCTAGAATATTTCTGGGCTGAGACAGTAAATACTGCATGTCATGTCCTAAATAGAGCTTTTCTCACTAAGAGCCACAAGAAAACTCTCTATGAGATCATGAAGGACAGAAAATCAAACCTGAGCTATCTTAGGATTTTTGGTAGCAAATGTTATGTGCTATGTAATAGAAAGGCCTATGTGACTAAGTTTGCTGTCAAATCCTATGATGAGATATTTGTTGGGTACAATAATCATAGCAAGGTCTATAGAATCTTTAGCTTGAAGAATCAAGTTGTAGAAGAGTCTGTACATATAGTATTTGATGAGTCTATTATGATTAATAGTGAGTTGCCAAGCTCCTCTTCTAGACCTATAGGTATAGAGCTAATGATAGACAAGCTAACCATCAAGGAAGCTACTCCAAGTGTCCAAGATAAAGATGATGGAGTGTATATTCCAGAAGAAGTACAAGACACACTTGATGTGGATGAAGATCAGCAAGATACAACCACTAAAGCTCAAGATGGTGAAGGAAGATTGCCTCCAGCTGTCAGGCATCTAAGAGATCATCCCAGACACCAAATAATTGATGATGCTAACCAAAGAGTTATAACAAGGAGCAGAAGTCTCAACACAGCCATATATTCAAGTTTGCTGTCACAAGTTGAGCCCAAAAGATTTGAAGAGGCCAACATAGACCAGTTCTGTATTATGGCAATACAAGAGGAACTGAACTATTTCAAGAGGTGTAAGGTCTGAAAGCTGGTTCCTAGACAACAAGGACATAATGTCATTGAAACCAAGTGGAACTACAGGAACAAGCTTAATGAAAATGGCATTATAATCAAGAACAAATCTAGGTTGGTGGCTAAGGGATACAGACAAGAAGAAGGAATTGACTTTTATCAAACCTTTTACCCAGTAGCCAGATTGGAAGTCATCAAACAATTCCTTACATATGCTGCACACAAGAGATTCAAAGTCTACCAGATGGATGTGAAGTCAGCCTTCCTGAATGGTGACTTAAGGGAAAAAGTTTATGTTGAGCAGCCATCAGGTTTTGTTAATCCTAACTCTCTTTATTATGTTTATAGACTTAGGAAAGCTCTATATGAGTTGAAGCAAACCCCTAGGGCATGGTATGAGACCCTGTCTAGCTTCCTCATTGAGAACAAATTCTCAATGGGGAAGATAGATAAGACTCTATTCCTAAGGGAATCTAAGGGCAAGATAATCTTAGTCCAAATTTATGTATATGAAATATTTTTTGGGTCTGCTGATGACAACTTTTGCAAGAAGTTTGCCAAACTAATGCAAGGGAAATTTGAGATGAGCAATATGAGTGAGCTTAAGTTTTTCTTGAGCCTCCAAGTACGGCAGACTGAAGACAGATTGTCCACATATCTCATTCTAAGTTCACTAGGGAGTTAATTAAAAAGTTTAGAATGGAGAGTGCCTCCACTATGAAAACTCTCATGGGGTCAAGTATGTTAATAGAAAAGGATGAGGAAGGGAAGTCTATTGATGAAACCTTGTATAGAGGCATAATTGGCTCTCTATTATATCTGACTGCTAGTAGGCCAGACATTATGTATGCTACATGTGTTTATGCTAGATATCAGGCTAGCCCTAAAAAATCTCACTACTCTGCTGCTAAGAAAATTTTGAGATATCTTAAGAGCACACCAAATCTTGGAATATGATACCCTAGGAATAGGGATTTTACTAACTGGATATTCATATGCAGATTTTACAGACTATAAAGAGGACAGGAAAAGCACATCAGACATCTGTCAGTTCTTGGGAGGAAGACTTGTGTCTTGGAGGAGTAAGAAGCAGACCAGTGTGGTTATTTCCACTGCTGAGTCAGAGTATATATCAGCAGGAAGTTGTTGTGCACAATTGCTGTGGATCCAGCATCAGCTTCAGGACTACAACATCAAGATAAGTAACATCCACATATACTGTGATTTAACTAGTGCAATCTCCATTGCTAGTAATCTTGTCTCTCATAGCAGGACTAAGTATATTGAGATTAAGTATCATTTTATTAGGGAGCGTGTGGAGAAGGAAGATATCAGTCTTGAATTTGTCCCTACAGACAAGCAAGTGACTGACATCTTCACTAAACAACTAGATGAAGTCAAGTTCAACACCTTCAAGTTTGAGTTGGGTATGTTGAACTTGGGATAACTTCAATTGCTCTTTATTTTGTTTATATTGCAGGAATTACTACTTCTTGCAGGTTGTTAAGACTTTTAGTGGTATCAACACTGAAATGGTATAAAGTGTATACTAGAGAGAATGATAGAAGATGATCCTGTTGAGGGAGAGCAAGTCCAACACTTGCAGGAACGCATGCTTCCTATTAAGAAGGAGCAAGCAGCTGCAACAGTGGATTCTGTATGTCCTGAGGACAATGCACAGACTGAGGGGGAGTTTAACTCTGAACTCCCTGCTCTAGAGATTATTTATAGCATTGTCATAAACTTCTCTGAGTCTGAGATGGAATGTTGCTGCTGAGAAGACAAGGCTGTGGAGGATAAGAATTATGTTCCTCCAAAAATAATGATGTAGTTAAGGGGGAGCATTCACATGTTCCTACTCAGGATGAGGTCATTCCATCCACTAAGTTGGCTGAAGATTCAACTCTTCCTGAGCATGATGGTCAAATGGACCAAGAGTATAATTCCCCATGATCCTTCCTCCACCCTCAATAGATGAATGTTTATTGAAGAAGCAAGAAAGGGAGAGGAGTGGGAGAGCAGTGACTTGACATGACTTGACATGTTGACTCAGTGCATAATACTTAGAATGATTCAAGTGGTATGAGGAGGGCAATGACTACTTGTTGAGTCAGTGCATAATACTTGGAAACTTCCAAGTGGTATAAGGATAACAATGACTTGATATGTTAAGTCACTACATTAAACTGGGGAACTTGAGACAAGCTATAGTTGCAAGCTTACATCTGCTAAATTGATATGTTTTATGTATTAATGCATCTTAGTATTGTTGTGTATTTTGCCTTCTTCAAATATGGGGAGATTGTTAGAATATTACCCTCCAATATTCCCTGGATTTGAAGAGGCATCACCATCATTACTAAGAGTATAATTATATTTGATGTATGTTCAAGTTTTATGTGTGCTGGATGTTCTTTATCACAATGATTAGACAAGTTGTGTAAGTGACAGAATACTGAGAAGACAAAAATTTGTCTAAGTCCACAGGCATTGAGGAAAGGCAGTTCACTCAACGCCAGATGTCAACAAGCGCTGAGTAAAGCATGAGCATTCAAATCCTTACTGTTGACAAAGTAGAATTTCGGTTAAGTACACAGATGTTCAGTGAGGACATTTCAATCAACGTCATATAACAAGAGGCGTCGAGTAAAGCTCAAGCAGTCAAAGCTTCAGCATTGGGAAAGAAGAAATCTTGCTAAGTCCAGAGGCGTCGAGTGAGGATAATTCACTTAACGCCTGAAGAAAGAAGCATTGAGTAAAGCTCAAACAGTCAAAGCTTCAGCATTAACAAAGAACAAATCTGGCTAACACTAGAAGCGTTGAGTGAAGCCAGTTCACTCAACGCCAAGCTCAAAAAGCGTCAACAGAACAAGCTTTAGTCAAAGCCTCAGAAGATGTAGACAGAAATCTGACTAAGTCCAAATGCATTGAGTGAGGACATTTCAATGCCAACTCAACAGAAAAATCAACTAAGTACAGAAGCGTTGAGTGAAGGAAATTCACTAAATGCCTAAAGAAGAAAGTCGACAGAATAGAGTAATGTCAAAGCTTAAGAAGAAGTGGACAGAAAATTTGTCTAAGTCTAGAAGCGTTGAGTGAAAACAGTTCACTCAATGCCAGCTCAACGAGAAATTCTATTAAGTACAGAAGCATTGAGTGAAGGCTGTTCACTCAACGCCTCAGCAAGATGATAGGAAAGTCAAGTACGCATTGAGTGAAGAATGTTCACTCAACGCACTCAACACCTATTAACAGAAAGATTGTCTAAGGACAAAAGCGTTGAGTTAAGGTCGTTCACTCAACGCTTCCTCAACAAAGATATTGGTTAAGTCCAAATTCGTCGAGTGATGACTAATCACTCGACACCTAATGGTACAGAAAATTGGCGAAGTGTTTTGACGTTGAGTGAAGGCTATTCACTCAACGCCTATGATGAATCACCTGTTTTTGACTAAGTGCACAGGTGATGACGTCAATAGAAATTCAAAATATTGCGGGAAGTTTACAGTACATGACAAACGGCGCCACAGGCCTACTGTGCGACATTTTTCTGATAACGCAAAGTTGCAGCCAACAACTATTACTGGTCCCGGGGCTCAAAGAGCCGTTGGACAGCGGAAGACAAAAAGCGACTAATCAGCGAGAAGAAATTAACTTTTTGAAAAGCTCTGGACTTCGTCTTCTTTCTCTCGACATTATTGCAGAGCCGAAAGAATAAGTTCTAGCTGATCTGGAAGTTAAAAGAAGGTAGTTGTTGTCATTCTCACCTGCAAAAGCAAGTCAGGAGAAACGTCTCTGAAGAAGAAGAAGCAGTCAAGGCTAACCCTAGCTGCAGCAGATCTGTTGATACAAGTTAGCTATTGTTATTCTCTCATGCAACAGCAAGTTCAGAGAAACTCTCTGAGAAAGAAGGAACAGCAAGGGCTAACCCTAGCTGCAGCCACTTCACATTTTCAGCTAATCATTTCTGAAGAACTTTTTCTGGAAGCTGTGAAGAAGATATCTGAACTGAGTTTTCTCAGGACAAAAGGAAAAAGACACAGGACATTTCTCTGGTGTCTAATCATCATCAACAAACCTTTCATCTGTAGGATCTTAACAGATCTGAGTGTAAGCCTATTTTACAAAGGCTGAGGTAGGATCCCTGTTGTGGATCTGAGGTAGGGCAATTTGCCTGGGGTAGGAGAGTCATTCTCTCTGAGTTGTAAGCCTTTGTGCTTGAGTTATAGGAACCTTCTGTAGATCTGAGGTAGGGCCTTTGTGCCTGAGCTGTAGGAGATTTATTCTCTCTGAGTTGTAGGGCTATTCTCCTAGCCTGAGTATAAGACTTGTGCTCAAGTCTGAGGTAGGTGATCTTTGGATCACTGAGTTGTATGAGCAAAGTTTGCTCGAAGTTGTAGGGCCTTGTGCCTGAGGTAGGTCTTGGAGGAGACTGAGAGATACTGAGGGGTCTATATTGTAAGCTCTTAGGAGCTGAATTTGGATAAGTTGTTTTATCTAACACACTATTAAAAAGCTGGGAGGGACAATGGATGTACCCATAATCTGGGGAACCAATATAAATCTTATTTGTGTTGTTGTGGATTGTCTTGAAAGCTAAATATAACTAAATCACAACACACCTAAGACAGGAAAAATATAAAAAAGGCCTAGAACCTATTCACCCTCCCCCCTCTAGGTGTTAGCTACTCTTGAAATTAAAGACTTTCACTTCTTTACTTGTTTCCTTCTGCCTCGAAATTTCATCATCTTTTTCTTATTTGTTAGAGACTAATTCTTCAAAATCACTGTCTTCCAACGATACACCTCCTAGTAAATGCTCCTCGGCTGGCAATATATTCTTGAAACCCTCCTTTACCTGTACAATAATTTGATGGTCATGTTATTTTATTCGACAAGTTGCAATTTAATCAAAGTGCAAATATTTATTAGAAGTTATATCATACCTTCCCGCGGAAACTTAACTTCGAAGATAATTCTTTACAAAATTTATCACTAAAAGTAAACTTAGGAGACCACAGACAAATTTGGGATCTCACTAAGTCATCATCAACAAGTAGAAAGGTAGTGTACTCATAAAACCACACCTGCAATTAAGATATTTAACATTAAATAAACCATTTATTACTCAAAAGTAGTGCTCAGCTTGAAATGTGACTCACCACTAAGAGCACTAAGAAGCCTTCCACGTCCTCCAAGCTCTCTTCAGGTTTCTTTTTGGAGGCCACAAAACTTAATGCCCCAAACTCTGACTACAAAAATTTATAAAAGCGTCGGGCCAGTTATATTTAATAAATTCTTCGAAACCCCCAAATGTATATAGACACTTGGGTATCTTCATTATCTTTAGGGGGAAATAACTTACATAGTATGTAACATACTTTGTAAGGGACTCAACTCTAAGAGCCTATTTTACAAAGGCTGAGGTAGGATCCCTGTTATGGATCTGAGGTAGGGCAGTTTGCCAGGGGTAGGAGAGTCATTCTCTTTGAGTTATAAGCCTTTGTGCCTGAGTTGTAGGAACCTTCTATAGATCTGAGGTAGGGCCTTTGTGCCTGAGATGTAGAAGAGTCATTCTCTCTAAGTTGTAGGGCTATTCTTCTAGCCTGAGTATAGGACTTGTGTTCAAGTCTGAGGTAGGCGATCTTTGGATCACTGAGCTATAGGAGCAAAGTTTGCTCTGAGTTGTAGGGCCTTGTGCCTGAGGTAGGTCTTGGAGGAGACTGAGAGATACTGAGGGATCTATATTATAAGCTCTTAGGAGCCGAATTTGGATAAGTTGCCTTATCTAACACACTGTTAGAAAGCTGGGAGGGATAGTGGATGTACCCATAATATAGGGAACCACTATAAATCTTGTGTGTGTTATTGTGGATTGTCTTAAAAGCTAAATATAACTAAATCACAACACACCTAAGACAGGAAAAATATAAAAAAGGCCTAGAACCTATTCACCCCCCCTCTAAGTGTTAGCTACTCTTGAAATAAAGACTTTCACCTCTTTACTGATTTCCTTCTGCCTCGAAATTTCATCATCTTTTTCAGATTTGTTAGAGACTGATTCTTCAAAATCACTGTCTTCCAACGATACACCTCCTAGTAAAAGCTCCTCGGCTGGCAATATATTCTCGAAACCCTCCTTTACCTGTACAATAATTTGATGGTCATGTTATTTTATTCGGCATGTTTCAATTTAATCAAAGTGAAAATATTTATTAGAAGATATATCATACTTTCCCGCGGAAACTTAACTTCGAAGATAATTCTTTACAAAATTTATCACTAAAAATAAACTTAGGAGACGACAGACAAATTTGGGATCTCGCTAAGTCATCATCAACAAGTAGAAAGGTAGTGTACTCATAAAATCACACCTGCAATTAAGAGATTTAACATTAAACAAACCATTTAGTACTCAAAAGTAGTGCTCGGCTTGAAATGTGACTCACCACTAAGAGCGCTAAGAAGCCTTCCACGTACCCCAATCTCTCTTCAGGTTTCTTTTTGGAGGCCAAAAAACTTAATTCCCCAAACTCTGACTATAAAAATTTATGAATAGTGTTGGGCCAGTTATATTTAATAAATTCTTCCAAACAACAAAATGTATATAGACACTTGGGTATCTTCATTATCTTTAGGGGGGAAAATAGCTTACATAGTATGTAACATACCTTATAAGGGACTCAACTCTAAGAGCCTCAACTTCTTCACTCCATTTAGCAATAGATAGCCACAATAACTCGCCTGTCAAATCATTTTGCTGGTAGTTAGTTATAGGTTATCACAATACAGTGAACATACCAGCATTACCTACCTATATTTAGACAGCATCCATTCTGGAATAATTACACAAACTACCACCGTATTATCAGTGCAAAGTGAGCACACAACATTATCTATCTATATTACACAAATTATGACATGGATAGGAATGGAATAAGGTTGTACATATGTATTTTACGGGCGTATTTTACCATACATCTTTTTGTAATGCATAAACTGTGACGCACGCAATGCCCGGTATGCAATATGAATTCATGTATGCATTAAATTAATAAAGTATGTGAAGATGCGTAACAAAATTTAATTAATTTCAGGTAACGTCCCCGATGATGAAAAGAGGTATAAGCAGTGATGAATCGGCGTCGCCATGAGCTGTTGTCGCATAAAAATGTCATATTTTGTGGGCTGCTTAATTAACGTGCATGTAAATATGTGATATATGAAGTTGAACGATGCTTATATGCTTAATATGGTGATGTGAGTAAGCTGGTATGACGCGTTTATTTAATTATATATATATATATGTTGCATTTTTAAGTATATGGCTGACTGGTTGGATTAATTTGTTGATGATGCTGGTATAAACCTTCAAATGAGTGCTTTTGATGCTTATATGTTGGGCTGGCTGGTTAGCTATGTTTATATGTGGGCTGGTTTGGTTTGACCGGTTAAACATGCTTCTTTGTAACCCAGACCAGCCTTAAGCGGTGGGTTTTGTCCGACTTTACAGGATAAATCCCGACTCCTGCTCATCCTTCCCGATACCTGCTTACTTTTCCCGCACGCCTGCTCCTTCTTTGCTTCCTGGCGAAACCCGAGAGCTAGGGTTTGGGCGATTTCTTCCTTCCTGTCGCCTGGTATGGTGAAATCTCACACCCCTTTTTCTTCTTCTCCCTATACGAGCCCTAAAAGCCACTTCTTTAGCTAATTTTGGAGATTTTTGACCTTGGTAGGCTTTGGTGGGAGAAAGCTTTGAATACTTATGAAAGTGAGGGTAAGATCTATCTTAACTCTAGAGGGGGGTGAATAGAGTATTTTAAAGTAAATTTACAATTTTAAAATGCACTGCAGTAAAGGCTTAATTTATGTATAGGTGTAAGGTGCTTTGATGTTGAAAATAAAACTAAAGCAGTAAGAATAAAAACCACAGCACAAACCAAAGAATATCCACAAGAAACCAAAAGACACAAGGAACTATAGTGGTTCCCCAAAAACCTGGGTACATCCACTCTTCTACCACCCTTGGTAGGAATCCACTGCAGGATGGGTTGATCAGGTGTCCTGGGCACCAATGAGCTTTTGATAAGGTGCTTAAAAATCACACTAGATTTTTTGATCAGGTGTCTTGCCACCACTGAGTTTTGACAAGGCTCTCAGAACCAGAATCAAGACTTTTGAAGGGAGTTTTGATAACCCTTTTACAGCAGGAAAAGAAAAAGAAAGAGGTGAAGTTGTCTTCTCTATCTCAATCACTGAGAAAAGACTTAGTGGATTGATTGTGTTGTCAAAGCTCCCCCTGAGAAAGATGAGAGCTTTGCTAGGGTGATAGGTCTTCAGAAGCTTCAGATCTCCAGCAGAAGATGGTTTCAGCAGAGGCTGAAATATGAGTTGTCTGGAGTCCTTGATGTTGAAGCTATGATTACTTTTCAGTATGCCAACTAATTCTCCAGGATTGATCACTTGATTTTTTTTGAATTGATCTCACTATCCTGTGAATCTGTACTGAGAATTTCTTGTTTTGGATTGTCTATTCTTGTGTAGTCTCTTATTATTGTCTCTCTGTCAGACTAGAAAAGATGATTTATTCTCTGAAGATCCTCTATCCAAGATAGTCGTTAGCAGTCAATAAATATCTTCCATAAATGTTTTGTCTTCTGGAGGAAAGTCCAATAAACATTCTCTGATAAATCCCTTGAAACTTGCTCCAGAATAAATGAAAACGGCTAGCAGATCTCTTGAAATAAATGCTGAGAGAATTTGAAAAACATTCCAAAAGCTGACTGAATTTGAATCCTCAAAGTCGTCGATCTCTCAGGAAAAACGTCGATCTGAGCTCTACGAACGTCGACCTGAGCTCAGAGATTGAAATGAACATCAGACAGAAAACGTCGACCTGAGCACGAAGATCGTCGACCGGAGCTCAGCGACCTGAAGAATAAGCTGAAGACAGATCGTCGATCTGAGCTCGAAGATCGTCGACCGGAGCTCGACGATTTAGCAGAGTTGAGCTCAGAGAGCGTCGAACGGAGTTCGACGTTTCGTCGACCTAGGCTCGACAATAATTGTCTTTGCCTCAGCTCTAAGTCTGAATCCTTGAATGGTCCTGGGGGCAGCTTCAAACCTAAGTTCTAAGCCCTAGACTCATTCTAACTTGACCTTTTCAACTATACATCTAGGTCAAACTGATTTCCTAAAAACATAGTGATCCTTGCCCAAATTAGTAATAGGGTGTTCCAACAATCTCCCCCTATTTGGGTTAGGATTACTATTTGCAGAACTCAGTAATAAATACAAAATCATCATACATAGAAACAAAAATCTAACACAAAAGAGCAGATCATGCAACATAGCAGCAAATAGATGGAATATCAGCAAATGTTCAAGATGAGTATACTGTCTGCTTACAAATGTCATTTCCTTTCACTTCCCTTCTTAAATAAGATTTCCCTGTTGGGATTTAGAGCTTCTTTCTTTGATCTTCTATCATCCTCTGCACCTAGGGAGGTTTGAGATTTTGGCCTGGGAACCACAGCCTCAGGATGCAGTTTCATGTAGTCCACTGGGTCAAAGAATTTCCTTGATGCATACCTTTCCAGTTCTGCCTTTCTTTGATCTGACAAAGTAGTAATGTTGGAAGTGTCTTTCCCTTGTTCTCTAGCCTTCTTCAGCTGATCTAAGGCAGCAAGTTCTTTTATCCTAGCAGTCCATGATAATGGATTGTTCTCTGGATCTTCAAAAGGAATTGCAGACTCATATCTATTGACAGTTTCTGAAGCAGTAAGAGTTCTTGTATCAACCATTTCTCTGAGTTTATAGGGGAAAGGACCTTGAGTTGAGTACATGTGACTTTGTCCTTCCCTTGCTTAAAATCTGTGTCCTCTTTGATTTCCTCTATATTGTCCCCTTCTGGACTGATAACCCCTTTGATACTGCCCCCTGGGATGATATCTTTGAGAGGATTGGGAGGAACTTTGCTTTGGAGCTGAGGTTAGAGAAGCTGAGCCTCCACCTGATCCTGAATCTGGAGGAGGAGAAGGAGGAGGCTGAAATTGGGATGAACCTTTCTCATACTTATCAAACTTTCTTTTCTTCTTCATGGCCTTTAGTTGATTTTTAGAATATTGCATCCATGGTTCAGTAATTTGGCAATCATGCAGAATATAGTAGGGTATATCATTAACATCCTTGGCCTTAGCAGGAAGGACTTTCATCATGGCCTTGCTTCTGGCCTTCCTTTTCTTTGCAATAGTACCAGAAGAGTCATCAGAGTCAGTGTGAAACTGATCACTTTCTGAGCTCTGGGGTCTATCATACAGATCATCAATACTTTTGATGTACTTTTCTTGTTGTTTCAATTGTTCAGAAGTCAGAGCAGGAGCAGCAGCAGCAGAAGTAGAACTTATGGAAGCAGCAATAGGAGCAGAAGTAATTTGAGCAGCAGGTTTAGGTTCTTCCAGATAAGCAGCAGCATCAGCAACAACAGACATCATTTCAATATCAGAAAATCCAATAGGTGTAACAGCAGTAGCAGCAGTAGCAGTAAAAATTGAAGCAACAACATCCTCAGCCTTGAAAGAGTTTATATAAGATGCAATTAGGCTAGGATCACATTCTAAAACAGGCACAATGGCCTTAGTAAGGTCTTCAACTTGTAGAACTGGCAGAGAATTGAAGTACACAGAATCAAAAACTGACAGCAGGCTCTGAAGATCTATTGCAAATACTGAAGCAGGTTCTGAAATTTCAGCAGCCTCAGGCAAAACCAGAGCTTCATTAGGCATCTCCTCCTACCTGGATTTAGTGAGAACTGGATCAAGGCACCCAGAAGAAGGGATTGCCTGAGAGGAGAGGAAGGTAGATAGCCTGGTAGACAGCTCCTGAACATTTTTCAGAAGTGAAGCCAAGGTGGTCTCTAGCAATGAGGTTAGCCTGGGGGCTAGTAGCTCATACAACCTGTCTGCCAAAGCTGAAAGATCTACATGCTCAAGAGGGGCTTGAGTAGAGGTAGGAGTTGATGTAGCTGGAATGATGTTGGCTGGGACTAATAAAATGGATGGTGTGGAGGTAGGAGGTATAGGGATGGATGGCTCAGTAGAAGGAATTGTTGAGATTGATGTAACTGAAGAAGAGATGGATGATATGGGAGAGGTAAAGGATGGGGTGAAGGATGATTGAGAAAATATGTCCTGAAGAAGTTGTTGGTAGGAAGATGTAGATGGAATTTCAGGAGGAGTAGGAGGAGAATCATCCATGAAGGAGTCATCTAGAAGATTAAATGATGGAGTGGTGACAGGTGGATAGTAGTGCAAGGGATGAAATGATTCTTAGGTAGAGGCTGGAGGAGGTGAAATGGGTGATGAGATTGTAATGGGGGAAGGTATGGATATGGTTGAGATGAGTGGTGAGGTTGAGATGACTGGGGCAGAGACAGCTGGAGAAGGAGGAGAAGCAGGCAAATCTTCTGCTGGGGCAGAGACCTGAGGAGGAGTCACTGAGGCAATCCTTGTGCCTGAAGCAGGTGTTGCTGCAGTAGCCCTGTTGGGGTTTATGATCTTCCTGTCCCACCTGCTGAAGAGGGCACAGGTGAGCCTTTTGGATGCATTGATGTGCATCCCACTTGAAACCAACAGATCAGGGCACCTGTGATGTAGGTAAACCCCTATAATCCTCCCAAAACTGACACAGCTTTTGCTAACTTTCTTTTTGATCAAATTAAAGAAGATCGATCCCCAATCCAGATGTTTCTTATCAACTAAGGCTCCTATTAGGCATAACTGATACCTTGAGATTGTATCATGGGCGGAGTGCTTTGCCAGAAGCACTTTTCCAACAACATCAGCCAAGAATTGAAATTCAATAGATAAATTCTTTTTCAACAGTTTATTAGGGTTCACTGCAGAGTGACCCATTCAATCTAACAAAGAATCATTCCCAGTACTTAATGCGAATACTTCTGTCAAAAGAGCTGGGGACATTGGTACCTGAGTTCCATTGATGGTGCCGACTATAGAATTTTCACTCTCACTGGTGGCAGTATAAACCCATTCTTTTACTTCATCTACTGCAATCTTTATTCTTGTTGTCATCAACTGAACTAACTGCTGTTCGCGGAACAAGTTCAGAATATCTTTGAATCGCTGATCACTGCCATCGAAGGAGTTCATATTAATGTCAAAGCCTGTATCAAATTTCATTTTGGAGAGGGCGGCGACCGACATTGCCATCTGTACCTGCAAAGATTCAACAAACACGACCAAGTGCAGAGAGTTTGGAGGGAAGGAGAAAAATTTGCAGAGAGTATGAAAGCGTAAACAACGAGCGACGGCCAAAAAATGATTTTATATTATGGTTCGATGCGAAAAAGGAAGGATCGTCGATCTCCGTTCGACGATCAGGACTCCTGATGGAAGCTGAAAGGTCTTCAATATCGTAGATCTCAGTTTGAAGATCTAGAGAGAACGTCGAGCTCAGTTCGACGATCGAAGGCCTGAAAGAGATAGTATGCAACTATCTAACACGCTCTGAACTCAGGTCGACGTTTTGGGAAAACGTCGATCTTCGTTCGACGTTTCTCAGGTAAACGTCGATCTCCGTTCGACGCTTTCTGGGGAAAATGTCGAGCGCAGTTCAGAGACAGAAACTATCCTACAGACACAAAAAGAGATGAGTTTTTAGCCTAATATTGGTCTGTTTTTAGCTTTTCAAAATCTTGTAATTTACTTTAGGCTTCCTGAAAGTGAGGGTAAGATCTATCTCAACTCTAGAGGGGGGTGAATAGAGTTTATTTAAATAAGTTTCACAGCTTTGAAAATATCAACACATATAAAATTTAATTTACACTATAGTGTAGAGTGCTAGAAAATAATTAAAGAAGCAAGAAACTAAGAGAACAGCACACAGCAACAATCAAACAAACAATCCAGAAGACACAAGGAAATATAGTGGTTCCCCAAAAACCTGGGTACATCCACTCTTCTACCACCCTTGGTAGGAATCCACTCAGGATGAGTTGATCAGGTGTCCTGACACCAATGAGCTTTTGTTAAGGTGCTCAAAAACCAAAACTGGATTTTTTGATAAGGTGTCTTGCCACCACTGAGTTTTGACAAGGTTCTCAGAACCAGACAGAACTTTTGAAGGGAGTTCAAGAACCCTTTTACAACAAGAAAATAAAAAGGAAAAGGAAATGAAGTTGTCTTCTCTGTTCTCAAATCAAATGAGAGAAGACTTAGTGGATCTTTGTTGTCAAAGCTCCCCCTGAGATGTAGACTGGTTCAGGAAGGGAAGCTTTGCTCTAGGGTGATAGGTCTTCAGAACTTTGATCTCCAGTAAAAGATTGTTTCAGCAAGAGGACTGAGAGATGAGGTGTCTGGAGTTCTTTTGATGAAGTTGTGAACGCTTGTTAGTAAGCAAGAAGATTGTTCTTCTAATTCTTGATGACTTGTTATCTGTCACACTTTTTCTTATGATTCTCTGAGAAGAATTCTTGTCAAGGATAGCCGTTGGCAGTCATAAATGTCTTCCATAAAGAGTCTTGTCTTCTAGAGGAAAGTCCAGCAAACATTCTCTGAATAATACCTTGAAACTTGCTCCAGAATAAAGACAAACGGCTGGCAGATCTTCTTGTCATAAATGCTGATAATATTCAAAAACATTCCAAAGAATAACAGTATTTGAATCCTTAAAAGACGTCGATCTCTCAGAGGAATCTTCGATCTGAGCTCTACGATCGTCGAACTGAGCTCAGAGATAGAATGAGATCAAGCAGACAGAAAACGTTGAACTGAGCTCGAATATCGTCGACCTGAGCTCAGCGACCTGAAGAATAACTGAAGAGAGATCATCGATCTGAGCTCGACGATCGTCGACCGGAGTTAGACGCTTTATCAAGTTGAGCTTAGAGAGCGTCGAACCGAGTTCGACGTTTCGTCGACCTGAGCTCGACGAGAATTGCCTTAGACTTAGCTCTTCAACCTTGATCTTGGAATGGTCCTGGGGGCAGCTTCAAACCTAAGTTCTAAGCCCTAGACTCATTCTAATGTTGACCTTTACAACTATACAACTAGGTCAACCTGGTTTCCTAAGATAAACATAGTGATCCTTACCCAAATTAGTAATAGGGTGTTCCAACAATCTCCCCCTATTTGGGTTAGGATTACTATTTACAAACAGGATCAGGAAAAGAATAAGCATACATTCAAAACAAGAGCTAACCAAGCAAAGATATAGCAGCAAGCAGATCACAGATAAAATAGCAGCAATTATCCAGAGGTGGATGAAAGTTTAGCTTACACAATTTACTTCTTCTCAGTTCCCTTTTTAAACAAAATTTCTCTGTTAGGATTCAGGGTTTCTTTCTTTGATCTTCTGTCATCCTCTGCACCTAGAGAAGTTTGAGATCTTGGCCTTGGAACTACAGCCTCTGGGTGCAGCTTCATGTAGTCTTCTGGGTTGAAAAACTTTCTTGAAGCATATCTTTCCAATTCTTTCTTCCTTTGATCTGATAAAGTTGTTATATTGGAGATGTCCATGCCTTGCTCTCTGGCTTTCTTTAGTTGATCAAGAGCAGCTAGCTCTTTCATTCTTGCTGTCCAGGATAGAGGATTGTTCTCAGGATCCTCAAAAGGAACAGGAGGTTCATACCTGTTGAGAGATTCAGAAGCAGGAGGAGTCCTGGAAACAACTATGTCTTTTAGCCTGTAGGGGAAAGGACCTGAAGTAGAGTCAGTGTGGCCTTGTCCTTCCCTTTGATAAGATCTTTGTCCTCTCTGATTTCCTCTGTAATGACCCCTTCTGGATTGATATCCTCTTTGATGTTGTCCCCTTTGATAGTATCTTGGATAAGATTGGGAGGAGCTTTGCCTTGAAGCTGGAGCTTGAGGGGCTGAGCCTGATCCAGTATCTGGAGGAGGAGGAGGAGGAGGCTGATATTGTGAAGATCCTTTTTCATATTTATCAAGCTTCCTTCTCTTCTTCATAGCTTTCAGTTGATTCTTGGAGTATTGCATCCATGGCTCAGAAATGGGGCAATCATGCAGAATGTAGTAGGGAATATCATTGGAGTCTTTTGCTTTAGCTGGAGGAACTGACATCATGGCTTTGCTTCTAGCTTTCCTCTTCTTGGCAATGGTATTGGCAGAGTCATCTGATTCAGTCTGGAATTGGTCACTATCTGAGCTTTGTGGTCTGTCATACAGATCATCAATGCTTTTCAAGTACTTTTCTTGTAGCTTTGACTGATCAGAAGTTAGAGCAGGAGCAACATCAGTAGCAGACACTTGAGCAGGAGCAGGCATAGCAGCAGGTGTGGGATCTTCTAGGTAGGAAGCAAGTTCTTCATCAGCAGTTTCATCAGCAATAGTTACTGGAATCATCTCTATATCTTCAGCAGCAGCAGCAGCAGTTTCAACAACAGAAGGCACAATGGCCTTAGTAGCAGCATCAGGAATATCCACAGCCTTCCAGGAATTGATATAGGATTCAATGTGGCTGGGATCACAAACAGATACAGGCACAATGGCCTTAGACAGATCTTCAGTGAGAGGTACTGGCAGAAAACTGAAATGAACTGTATCAAATTGAGATAGCAGGCTCTGAAGATTTAGTGCAAAAACAGGAGCATCCACTGGCACATCCACTTCTTCATAAAGCATCTCCCCCTGCCTTGGTTCAAGGAGAACTGAATCAAGGCAACCAGTAGAAGGGATTGCCTGGGAGGAGGAAAAGGAGGAAAGCTTGGTAGACAGCTCCTGAACTTGTTTCAGGAGTGGAGCCAGGGAAGTCTCCAACAGAGATGTCAGCCTGGGAGCTAGCAACTCATAAAGTCTGTCTGCCAACCTTGGAAGATCTACATGCTCAAGTGGGGCTTGAGCAGAGGTAGGAGTAAAGGTAGATGGAGGGATGTTGGCTGGAGCTGAAGGTGTGGAGGTAGGTGGAGTAGGAATGGATGGCTCTGAGGATGGAATTGTGGAGATAGATGAGGTTGAGGTGGAGATAGGTGAAGCAAGAGAGGAAGTGAAGGATGGTTGGGAGAGGATGTCATGAAGCATTTGTTGAAAAGAGGAGGTAGAGGGTGGCTCAGGAGGAGAGGAAGGAGAATCATCCATGAAGGAATCATCTACAAGGGAAAAGGATGGTAGGGTGAAGGTTGAATAAGAGAAGAGAGGATGGAATTCCTCTGAGGTGGATACTGGAGAGGATGAAACTGGTGAGGAAATGGTAATTGGGGATGATATGGTTATGGTTGAGACTGGAGGAGAGGAGGAAATGGCTAGGGTAGATACAGCTGGAGGAGGAAGAGAGGCAGGCAACACTTCTGCTGGTGGAGTGACTGAAGCAGTCCTTGTGCCTGAAGGAAGTGGTGCAGTAGCTCTTGTAGGGTTGATGATTTGCCTGTCCCATTTGCTGAATAGGGCACAAGAGAGCCTTTTGGATGCATTGATGAACATCCCAGAGGAGGTTAACAGTTCAGGGCATCTGTAGTGCAGATAGACCCATAAGATTCTCCCAAAACTCACAGCAGTCTTATTGATCTTCTTCTTAATTAAGTTGAAGAAGATTGATCCCCAGTTCAGATGTTTCTTATCCAGCAGAGCTCCCATCAGACAAAACTGATATCTTGATATTGTATCATGGGCAGAGTGCTTGGCCAGCAGCACTTTCCCAACTATATCAGCCAAAAACTGAAATTCCAATGACAGATTCTTCTTTAAAAGTTTATTAGGGTTCACAGCATTGTGACCCATTCTATCAAGCATTGAATCATAATCTTCTCCAGATAATTCAATAGAATCTTCTCCAGCACTAAGATGAAACACTTCAGTTAAGAGAGCCGGTGATAGATGTACCTGAGTCCCTTTAATGATGCCGATGACAGAATTCTCATTCTCATCTGTCGCTGAATAGCACCATTCTTTTATTTCATCTGAAGCAATTTTCATTCTGGTAGTCATTATTTCCAACAGCTGCTGATCTCTGAACAGATTGAGAATATCCTTGAAGCGCTGATCGCTTCCATCAAACGAGCTTATATCGATATCAAAACCGGTGTCAAATTTCATTTTCGAAAGGGAGGCAACAGTTGAAGCCATCTGTACCTGCAAAGATTGAACAAACACGACCAAGTGTAGAAGGTTTTGGAGGGAAAGAGAATTTGCAGAGAGTATGAAGGCGTAAACGACGAGCGGCGGCCGAAAAATGATTTTATATTAGGTTTCGACGCGAAAAAGGAAAATCGTAGTGCTCAGTTCGACAGTACGTCGATCTCAGCTCGACGATTTGGGCTACAGAGGGAATTTGAAGAGACGCCAATAGCGTCGAACTCCGTTCGACGTTATTGAGAGCGTCGAGCTCCGCTCGATGACCAGGGGGCAGACAGAAGGAAAACCTAGATCTAACGGCGGCGCTGAACTCAGATCGACGCTTTAAGAACCGTCGATCTCCGGTCGACGATTTATGGGAAATCGTCGATCTCCGTTCGACGTTTTCTGGGAAAACGTCGAGCTCAGTTCAGAGACAGAACTTATTCTACAGACACAATAAGAATTGATTTTTAAGCCTAGTCTTGGTCTGTTTTATCTTTTCAAAATCTTGTAATTTAATTTAGGCTTCCTCCATCTAACATGCCTAACTGATTTAGGAAGAAACTGTGTTTCTTTTCATCCAAAGGTTTGGTGAAAATATCTCCCCTTTGCAAATCAGTAGGAATATATTGAAGTTCAATTTTATTTTTCTCTACATTATCTCTTAGAAAGTGATGCCTAATTTCTATGTGTTTTGTCCTACTATGGAGGACTGGATTTTGTGCTATAGAGATAGCACTAGTATTATCACAGAAAATTTTAGACTTCTCTAAGTTGTAGCCATAGTCTAAGAGCTGATTTTGTATCCACAATATTTGTGAACAGCAACTGCCTGCAGCCATGTACTCAGCTTCAGCAGTTGAGGTTGACACAGATGTTTGCTTCTTACAAAACCAGGAGACAAGTCTGTCACCAAGGAACTGACATGTTCCACTGGTGCTTTTCCTGTCTATTCTGCATCCAGCATAATCAGCATCTGAAAATCCAGTTAAATCAAATGCTGAATCTTTTGGATACCAGAGACCTAGATTTGGACAACTTTTAACATACCTAAGAATCCTTTTAATTAGAGTTAGGTGTGACTCTCTAGGGCTAACCTAGAATCTAACACATATGCATGTAGCAAACATTATATCTGGCCTATTGGCTGTAAGGTACAATAGAGAGCCAATCATTGCTCTATATGTTGTCTGATCAACTGGTTTCCCATGTTCATCAGCATCCAATACAGCATTGGTAGGCATGGGTGTTTTCATACAAGATGCCTCAGACATACCAAATCTCTTAACCAATTCTTTAGCATACTTGGTTTGAGAAATAAATATGCCTTCAGCATGTTGCTTGACTTGCAGTCTTAAGAAGAAGGACAGCTCACCCATTCTACTCATTTCAAATTTAGAATGCATAAGCTTGGAAATTTTTTTGCACAAGTTTAAATCAGTAGAACCAAAAATAATGTCATCTACATAAATTTGCACTAGTAGGGTATGGGACTTATGGGTTCTAATAAAAAGAGTTTGGTCTACTCTCCCCCTAACAAAATCATTTTCCAGAAGAAAGCATGCTAGGGTCTCATACCATGCTCTAGGAGCTTGCTTGAGACCATATAATGCTTTATTCAATTTGAAAACATAATCAGGGTGAGTTAGAGAGATAAAACCTGGAGGTTGTCTAACATAGACTTCCTCTTTGATGTCCCCATTGAGAAATGCACTCTTTACATCCATCTGATATACTTTGAAACTTTTGTGGGCAGCATAAGCTAGGAATATTCTGATGGCCTCTAACCTTGCAACTGGTGCAAAGGTCTGATCATAGTCTATTCCTTCTTGTTGAGAGTACCCTTGAGCAACTAGCCTTGCCTTGTTTCTGACTATGACTCCTTGATCATCCAGCTTATTTCTGAAGACCCACTTTGTTCCAACAATGGGATGATCTTTTGGCTTAGGCACAAGTTCCCAAACCTTGTTCCTTTCAAATTGATGCAGCTCCTCTTGCATTGCAATGATCCAGTGTGGATCTTGCTCTGCATCTTGAATGGATTGAGGCTCAACTTGAGATAGGAAGCAAGTGTGCATCAGGTTCTGGTTGACCTGATTTCTGGTTTGCACACCAACTGAGATCTCTCCAATTACTTGGGTGATTGGATGATCTCTTGTTGTTACTAAATCAACAGGGGGTGTTGATTGTTCACCAGCCTGTGTTGTTGTCTCCTCTAGTGGAACAACAACTGGCTCTTCAGGATGATTTTCTTCAAGATGTTGCACTTCTTCATCATCACTGCTTTCATTCTTTTGCTGAATAGGTTGAGAGGTTGTGTCCTCTTCTTTAACCTGTAATCTGTCCATACTTTCAGATATAGATTGTACCTGCAAGGGTTCTTTGGTAGAAGTAGACTTCTCCTTATAACACATGTTAGTCTCATCAAAAGTAATGTGAACAGATTCTTCAATTTTACAAGATGATTTATTATATACCCTATAGGCCTTGCTGATCATGGAGTATCCCAGAAACACTCCTTCATCAGCTTTAGCTTGGAATTTGACTAGATATTTCTTGTCATTATTATGAATATAACAAATACAGCCAAAATTTTTAAAATAATTTACCTTAGGTTTCTTCCCTTTGAGCAATTCATAGGGAGTCTTGCCCTTTAGTTTATGTATCAGGCTTCTATTTAATACATAGTTGGAGGTGTTCACTGCCTCAGCCCAAAAGGATAGAGGTAGGTGAGCATCTGTCAATAATGTAGTAGCAGATTCAATGAGGGTTCTATTTTTCCTTTCAACTACCCCATTTTGTTGAGGAGTTCTAGGAGCTGAGAAAGTATGCCTGATTCCTTCACTTTGACAGAACTCTTGCATAAGAAGAGAATCAAACTCTGTCCCATGATCACTTCTGATCAGGGCAATGTGAGTGTTGAACTCAATCTATATGCATTTGAGAAACTCTGTCAAACATTTAAAGTTATCAGACTTCTTCCTCAAAAAGAATACCCATGTGAATCTTGAGAAGTCATCTACAACTACTAAAGTATAGGACTTCCCTCCTAGGCTTTGTACTGATATGGGTCCAAAAAGATCCATGTGCAACAGGTACAAAATCCTAGGTGAATCACTCTTATTAATTGATTTAAAACTACTTTTAGTTTGCTTGCCTAATTGACAAGCCTTACAAAGTCCTTCCTTCTTGTAGGGACCAGAAGGTAGTCCTCTAACAAGGTTGTCTTTGGATAGCCTAGCAATGGTTCTAAGGTTAATATGCCCTAGTCTCTTATGCCATAAAATATTAGGTTTTGAAATGGAATTGAATAAACAGATATCTACTTTAGAAGAAAGAAAATCTACTAAGTAAATGTTACCTGTCCTTTTACCTGTTAATACAGTTGTGTTATTCTCTGACTTGATCTTACACAGGGATTTGTTGAAGGTCACCTTGTATCCTTCATCACATAGTTGACTGATACTTATCAGATTGTGCTTCAGTCCTTCTACGTATGCCACCTTCTTAAAAGTGACTGAGCCTATCTGAGCAGCACCATATCCTTTGGTTTGACCAAAATTTGAATCACCAAAAATCACCTTGGGTCCAAGTTTGGTTATGAAGGATGATAGGTTCTCCCTGTTCCCTATCATATTCTTTGAGCACCCACTATCCAGATACCATTGTTGGTTAGATACTAGATAGGTCTTCACCTGCACATAAACAACTTATTTGTTTTTGACCCAGTTAACCTTGGGCCTAGGTTGATATCCCTTAAATTTTGAAATAAAAGACATCCCAGGTTGATCCTTATAACCTTCAGGATGGTATCTCCTAGGAGGTACTATCCATTCAGTATAGGGGTTAAAGCCTTGGGATGTGGGACCTCTAGGATTGAATCTAGATGTGCCATTGAAGGAATGTTCACAGACCTGATCTTCGTTCGACGATCGTCGTGCTGACGTCGACGATCTTGGGTCAGATCGTCGATCTCTGTTCGAAGATCGATTATACTGAAGTTCAGAGTTTGGATATCGTCGAGCTGAGGTCGACGATCTGTGGTTAGATCTTCGAGCTCTGTTCGACGATCGTCGAGCTCTGCTCGACGCAATCTGTTGAACTGAATTTTTCTCTGACAGATCTGCATTTTTCCTAGCTACCTCTATTACTCCCTTTCCTTTGTCGGAGACAAATTTGATTGGAGTTGTTAATATTATAGGTTGGCTGGATGAGGCACCCAAGCCTAGTGTACTGTTGAATCTAGAGTTCACTGTGCTTGTAATGTCCATCAGTCTGATACTTCTCCCATTTAGGGATTCTTCAAACTTTTTAGCTCTTGACAGTTCACTTTTCAGTGAAGCTACCTCCTCCCTACAACATTCTAACTCCTCAGAGAGTTTGAGGTTATTTGAGTTTAGGACACTGTATTCAGATAATTTGTTTTTGAGAGAGATTATCTCTTTTTCAGATCTTAGTAAATCCAAGCACAATGTCTTAAATTCATTTTTGAAGTCCTCAGAATTAAAATCAAAAGAGCTAATTACCTGATCTTTCTCTGGTTGATTTTCTGAGTCTGAATCTGATTCTTCATCAGAGTTTTGCTGTGAGGCATTGATAGCCATCATGCAGAATTCTTTCTCATCAGCATCATCTTCATCATCACTGGAGCTAGATGAAGTTTCAGAATCTTCTTCTGTCTCACTCCATGTCTCAGCAACAAAACCCTTCCTTGTATTTTTGTTCCTGCTGGAAGAGGCTTTGTCTGAGCTGTTCTTTTTGAAATCTTTTTCTTTTCTTCTTTCTCTTCTATCCTTTCTGTCCTTGTTCTTGTTCTCTGGACAGTCAGGCACAATGTGGCCTGGTTTCCTGCAACCAAAGCATATGATTTCTTTGTTATTATTGTTTGACTCATCATACCTTGGTTTGTCATGTCCTTTGTATGGCCTTTTTCTGAAGTCCTTTCTGGCTAGCTTGTAAAATCTTTTGGCCAGTAGGCTGACCAATTCCTCATTGCCTGTGAGTTTTTCTTCAGGCTGATCTTCAATAGCTTTGAAAGCTATTGACTTCTCTTTCCTTGAGGCTGGTGAAGCAGCCTTCTGTTCTTCCTCTCTGTTCTTGATAAGCAGCTCATAAGATTTGAGCTTGCCTAGGAGAGTTTCAGTAGTGATTTCATTTAGACTTCTGGCATCTTTGATTAGCCAGATTCTTGAATCCCAAGTACTGGGGAAGCACATTAGGATCTTGTCATTAAGCTCAGTCAATGAGATTTCTTTATCCAAGGTCCTTAGCTCATTGACAATCAGACTCAATCTGTTGTACATATCTGCTACTGACTCAGTCTCTCCTTTCTTGAAATTCTCATATTGGGTTATGAGGTGAGATCTCCTGTCTTTCCTTTCATCAGCAGACCCTGAGACAATTTCAGAGAGCTTGTCCCAAATTCCTTTAGCTGAGTTGCAGTCTGCTACTTTCTGAAATATCTCATCAGACATTGTCTGAGCTAAGATGTTCATGGCCTTTGCATCTGCAGTTTTCCAATTTTTTATGTCTGCATCTGTTCCTGAGGGAGGTGGAACAACATTTGTGCTTGAGCCTGCTGGTGGACTTGGACAAACTGTCAAGACAGAATTGAAAATATCTTCATCAATAGAGTTCATGTATAATTTAATCCTTGCCTTCCAAAGTGCAAACTTAGATAAATTGCACACTGGAGGTCTGGTGCTTGCATAATCCTTGTTCTGTGCCATGTCTTAGAGTAATATATATATAAGAAGAAATAACCCTCTTAAAAGATAGATTTTGCCAAGGATCACTTGGTTCAGGTGTTAGCCTGTATGAGCAACTAACCTGCCTCTAATACCAATTGAAAGTGAGGGTAAGATCTATCTCAACTCTAGAGGGGGGTGAATAGAGTTTATTCAAATAAGTTTCACAGCTTTGAAAATATCAACACATATAAAATTTAATTTACACTATAGTTTAGAGTGCTAGAAAATAATTAAAGAAGCAAGAAACTAAGAGCACAGCACACAACAACAATCAAACAAACAATCCAGAAGACACAAGGAAATATAGTGGTTCCCCAAAAACCTGGGTACATCCACTCTTCTACCACCCTTGGTAGGAATCCACTCAGGATGAGTTGATCAGGTGTCCTGACACCAATGAGCTTTTGTTAAGGTGCGCAAAAACCAAAACTGGATTTTTTGATAAGGTGTCTTGCCACCACTAAGTTTTGACAAGGTTCTCAGAACCAGACAGAACTTTTGAAGGGAGTTCAAGAACCCTTTTACAGCAGGAAAATAAAAAGGAAAAGGAAATGAAGTTGTTTTCTCTGTTCTCAAATCAAATGAGAGAAGACTTAGTGGATCTTTGTTGTCAAAGCTCCCCCTGAGATGTAGACTGGTTCAGGAAGGGAAGCTTTGCTCTAGGGTGATAGGTCTTCAGAACTTTGATCTCCAGCAAAAGATTGTTTCAGCAAGAGGACTGAGAGATGAGGTGTCTGGAGTTCTTTTGATGAAGTTGTGAACGCTTGTTAGTAAGCAAGAAGATTGTTCTTCTAATTCTTGATGACTTGTTATCTGTCACACTTTTTCTTATGATTCTCTGAGAAGAATTCTTGTCAAGGATAGCCGTTGGCAGTCATAAATGTCTTCCATAAAGAGTCTTGTCTTCTAGAGGAAAGTCCAGCAAACATTCTCTGAATAATACCTTGAAACTTGCTCCAGAATAAAGACAAACGACTGGCAGATCTTCTTGTCATAAATGCTGATAATATTCAAAAACATTCCAAAGAATAACAGTATTTGAATCCTTAAAAGACGTCGATCTCTCAGAGGAATCGTCGATCTGAGCTCTACGATCGTCGAACTGAGCTCAGAGATAGAGTGAGATCAAGCAGACAGAAAACGTTGAACTGAGCTCGAAGATTGTCGACCTGAGCTCAGTGACCTGAAGAATAACTGAAGAGAGATCGTCGATCTGAGCTCGACGATCGTCGACCGGAGTTCGATGCTTTATCAAGTTGAGCTCAGAGAGCGTCGAACCGAGTTCGACGTTTCGTCGACCTGAGCTCGACGAGAATTGCCTTAGACTTAGCTCTTCAACCTTGATCTTGGAATGGTCCTGGGGGCAGCTTCAAACCTAAGTTCTAAGCCCTAGACTCATTCTAATGTTGACCTTTACAACTATACAACTAGGTTAACCTGGTTTCCTAAGACAAACATAGTGATCCTTACCCAAATTAGTAATAGGGTGTTCCAACACTTCCTCCATCTAACATGCCTAACTGATTGAGGAATAAGTTGTGTTTCTTTTCATCCAAAGGCTTGGTGAAAATATCTCCCCTTTGCAAATCAGTTGGGATATATTGAAGTTCAATTTTATTTTTCTCAACATTATCCCTTAGAAAAAGATGCCTAATTTCTATGTGTTTTGTCCTACTATGGAGGACTGGATTTTGTGCAATGGAAATAGCACTAGTATTGTCACAAAATATTTTAGACTTCTCTAAGTTGTAACCATAGTCTAGGAGTTGGTTTTGTATCCACAATATTTGTGAACAACAACTGCCTGCAGCCATATATTCAGCTTCAGCAGTTGAGGTTGACACAGATGTTTGTTTCTTACAATGCCATGAGACAAGTCTATCACCAAGAAACTGACAAGTTCCACTGGTGCTTTTCCTGTCTATTCTGCATCCAGCATAATCAGCATCTGAAAATCCAGTTAAGTCAAATGCTGAATCTTTTGGATACTAGAGACCTAGATTTGGACAGCTTTTAACATACCTAAGAATCCTTTTTACTAAAGTTAAGTGTGACTCTCTAGGGCTAACTTGGAATCTAGCACATATATATGTAGAAAACATTATATCAGGCCTACTGGCTGTAAGGTATAATAAAGAGCCAATCATTGCTCTATATGTTGTCTGATCAACTGGTTTTCCATTTTCATCAGCATCCAGTACAACATTGGTAGACATGGGTGTTTTCATACATGATGTATCAGACATACCAAATTTCTTAACCAGTTCTTTTGCATACTTGGTTTGAGAAATAAATATGCCTTCAACATGTTGTTTGACTTGAAATCCTAAGAAGAAGGATAGCTCACCCATACTACTCATTTCAAATTTAGAGTGCATAAGCTTGGAAAACTTTTTGCATAAGTTTGAATCAGTAGAACCAAATATAATATCATCTACATAAATTTGTACTAGTAGGGTATGGGACTTATGGGTTCTAACAAAAAGAGTTTGGTCTACTCTCCCCCTAATAAAATCATTTTCCAGAAGAAAGCATGCTAGAGTCTCATACCATGCTCTAGGAGCTTGCTTTAGACCATATAATGCTTTATGCAGTTTGAAAACATAATCAGGATGAGTTGGAGAGACAAAACCTGGGGGTTGTCTGACATAGACTTCTTCTTTGATCTCCCCATTGAGAAAAGCACTCTTCACATCCATTTGGTAGACTTTGAATGCCTTATGAGCAGCATAAGCTAGGAAAATTCTTATGGCCTCTAACCTTGCAACAGGTGCAAAGGTCTGGTCATAGTCTATCCCCTCTTCTTGAGAGTATCCTTGAGCAACTAGCCTTGCCTTGTTCCTTACAATAATTCCTTGATCATCCAATTTGTTTCTGAACACCCATTTTGTTCCAACAATGGAATGATCCTTTGGCTTAGGCACTAGTTCCCAGACTTTGTTTCTTTCAAATTGATGCAACTCCTCTTGCATTGCAATGATCCAATGTGGATCTTGCTCTGTATCTTGAATGGATTGAGGTTCAATTTGAGATAGCAAGCAAGTGTGCATCAGGTTTTGGTTGACCTGATTTCTAGTTTGCACACCAACTGAGATGTTTCCAATCACTTGGGAGATTGGATGATCTCTTGATGTTACTAAATCAACAGGTGGTGTTAATTATTCACCAACCTGTATTGCTGTTTCCTCTTGTGGAACAACAACTGTCTCTTCAAGAAGATTAGCAGCTTCTTCATCTTCACTACTTTCATCCTTTTGAGTAACTTGTAATCTGTCCAAGTCTTCAGCTAGAGAATGTACCTACAATTGTTCTATGGTAGAAGCATTCTTCTCCTTGAAAGACATATTAGTTTCATCAAAAGAAATATGAACATATTCTTCTATTTTTAGAGTAGTTTTATTATAAACCCTATAAGCTTTACTGATCATGGAGTATCACAGAAACACTCCTTCATCATCTTTTGCTTTAAATTTTGCTATATATCTCTTGTCATTGTTGTGAATATAACAAATGCAACCAAAGATTTAAAATAGTCTATTTTAGGTTTCTTCCCTTTGAGCAATTCATAGGGAGTCTTGCCCTTCAGTTTATGTATTAGACTTCTATTCAACACATAATTGGAGGTGTTCACTACCTCAGCCCAAAAGGACAGAGGAAGGTGAGCATCTGTCAATAATATAGTTGCAGATTCAATTAGGGTTCTATTTTTTCCTTTCTGCTACCCTATTTTGTTGAGGAGTTCTAGGAGCTGAGAATGTATGCCTGATCCCTTCACTCTGACAGAACTCTTGCATAAGAAGAGAATCAAACTCTATCCCATGATCACTTCTGATCAGGGCAATGTGAGTGTTGAACTCAATCTGTATGCATTTGAGAAACTCTGTCAAACACTTGAAGTTATCAGACTTCTTCCTCAGAAAGAACACCCATGTGAATCTTGAGAAGTCATCTACAACCACTAAAGTGTAGTATTTCCCTCCTAGGCTTTGTACTGTAATGGGTCCAAAAAGATCCATGTGTAATAGATACAAAATCCTTGGTGAATCACTCTTGTTAAGTGATTTAAAACTATTTTTAGTTTGCTTGCCTAATTGACAGGCCTTGCAAAGTCCTTCCTTCTTGTAGGGGCCAGAAGGTAGTCCTCTAACAAGGTTATCCTTGGATAGCTTAGCAATGGTTCTAAGGTTAATATGTCTTAGTCTCTTATGCCATAGAATATTAGGTCTAGATATGGAATTGAACAGGCAAATATCTACTTTAGATGAATAAAAATCTACTAAGTAAATGTTACCTCTTCTGTTACCTGTCAGCACAGTTGTGTTGTCCTCTGACTTGACCTTGCATATAGCTTTGTTGAAAGTCACTTGATATCCTTCATCACACAGTTGACTGATACTTATCAAGTTATGCTTGAGTCCTTCAACATAAGCTACTTTCTTGAAGGTGACTGTTCCAATTTGGACTGCACCATATCCTTTTGTTGTTCCAAAGTTTGAATCACCAAAGATTACTTTGGGTCCAAGCTTGGTTTTAAAGGATGTGAAGTTGTCCTTGTTCCCTGTCATGTGCTTTGAGCACCCACTATCCAGATACCATGGCTGGTTTGATGTTGGATAGGTCTTCACCTGCACATAAATAGCTTATATGTTTTTGACCCAGTTTACCTTGGGCCTAGGTTGATATCCCTTAAATTCAGAAATGAAAGACATCCCAGGTTGACTCTTATAACCTTCAGGATGGTATCTCCTAGGAGGTACTATCCATTCAGTATAGGGGTTGAAACTTTGGGATGTAGGACTTCTAGGATTGAATCCAGATGTACCTTTGAAGGATTGTTCAAAATCCTGATCTCTGTTCAACGATCGTCGAGCTGAGGTCGACGATCTTGGGTCAGATCGTCAATCTCTGTTCAAAGATCGACTATCCTGGAGTTCAGAGTTCAGGTGTCGTCGAACTGAGGTCGACGATCGTTTCTTGGATCGTCGAGCGCCGTTTGACGATCGTCGATCTCTGTTCAACGCATTCTGTTGAACTGTATTTTTCTTTGGCAAATCTGTATTCTTCCTAGCTACCTCTACAACCTCCTTCCCTTTATTAGAGATAAATTTGATTGGAGTTGTCAGAACTATAGGCTGGCTGGATGAAGCTCCCAAGCCCAGTATACTATTAAGTCTAGAGTTCACTGTGCTTGTGATATCCATCAGTTTGATACTCCTCCCATTAAGGGATTCTTCAAACTGCTTGGCCTTGGATAGTTCACTCTTCAGTGAAGCTATCTCCTCCCTATAGCATTCTAACTCTTCAGAGAGTTTGAGGTTCTCTGATTTTAAAGTGCTATACTCAGACAGTTGTTTTCTTAGGGAAGTGATTTCCTTCTCAAACTCCAACAGATCTAGGCATAGTACTTTAAACTCATGTTTAAAGTCCTCAGAATTGAAATCAAATGAATTGATTACCTGATCTTCTTCTAGTTGAGCTTCTGAATCTGATTCTGACTCTTCTGCTTCTGAATTTGTTTGAGAGGCATTGATAGCCATCATGCAAAATTCCTTTTCATCAGCATCATCCTCATCATCACTGGAGCTGGATGAGGCTTCAGAGTCCTCTTCAGTTTCACTCCATGTCTCAGCAACAAATCCCTTCCTTGTATGTGTGTTCTTGTTGTAGGAGGGTTTGTCTGAGGTGATCTTCTTGAAGTCTTTCTCCTTTCTTCTTTCCCTTCTATCTTTCTTGTCCTTGTTTTTGTTTTCTGGACAGTCAGGCACAATATGGCCTGGTTTCCTACAACCAAAACATATAATTTCTTTATTGTTATTTGATTTATCATACCTTGGCTTATCATGTCCCTTGTATGATCTCTTTCTGAAGTCTTTTCTGGCCATTTTGTAGAATCTTTTGGCCAGTAGACTTAGGAGCTCATCATTTCCTGTAGCTTTATCTTCAGGCTCCTCTTCTGTAGCTTTGAAGGCTATGGTCTTCTCTTTTCTTATGACTGGAGAAGTAGCCTTTTGTTCTTCTTCTCTATTTTTAATGAGCAGCTCATAAGATTTGAGCTTGCCCAGGAGAGCTTAAGTGGTAATCTCATTTAGACTTCTGGCATCTTTGATTGGCCAGATTCTTGAATCCCAAGTGCTGGGGAAGCACATTAGGATTTTGTCATTCAGCTCAGTCAATGAGATTTCTTTATCCAGAGTCTTTAACTCATTGACAATCAGACTTAGTCTATTGTACATGTCAGCCACTGATTCAGCTTCTCCCTTTTTGAAATTCTCATATTGGCTTATAAGATGGGATCTCCTGTCTTTCCTTTCATCAGCAGATCCTGAGACAATTTCAGAGAGTTTGTCCCAAATTCGTTTGGCTGAGTTGTATTCAGCTACCTTCTGAAATATCTCATCAGACATTGTCTGAGCTAAGATGTTCATGGCCTTGGCATCTGCAGTCTTCCACTTCTTTATTTCAGCATCTGTTCCTGAAGGAGGTGGAACAACATTTGTACTTGAGCTTGCTGGTGGACTTGGGCACACTGTCAAAATAGAATTAAATATGTCTTCATCAATAGAATTCATATAGAGTCTAATCCTTACTTTCCAAAGTACAAACTTGGATAGATTGCACACTGGAGGCCTGGTGCTTGCATAATCTTTGTTCTGTGCCATGTCTTTATATAAAATTAAATATAATGAAAATAACCCTCTTGAAAGATTGATCTTATAAAGGATCTTTTGGTTCAGGTGTTAGCCTGTATGAACAACCAACCTCCCTCTGATACCAATTGAAAGTGAGGGTAAGATCTATCTTAACTCTAGAGGGGGGGTGAATAGAGTATTTTAAAGTAAATTTACAATTTTAAAATGCACAGCAGTAAAGGCTTAATTTATGTATAAGTGTAAGGTGCTTTGATGTAGAAAATAAAACTAAAGCAGTAAGAATAAAAACCACAGCACACAACAAAGAATATCCACAAAAAACCAGAAGACACAAGGAACTATAGTGGTTCCCCAAAAACCTGGGTACATCCACTCTTCTACCACCCTTGGTAGGAATCCACTGCAGGATGGGTTGATCAGGTGTCCTGGGCACCAATGAGCTTTTGATAAGGTGCTCAAAAACCACACTAGATTTTTTGATCAGGTGTCTTGCCACCACTGAGTTTTGACAAGGCTCTCAGAACCAGAATCAAGACTTTTGAAGGGAGTTTTGATAACCCTTTTACAGCAGGAAAAGAAAAAGAAAGAGGTGAAGTTGTCTTCTCTGTCTCAATCACTGAGAAAAGACTTAGTGGATTGATTGTGTTGTCAAAGCTCCCCCTGAGAAAGATGAGAGCTTTGCTAGGGTGATAGGTCTTCAGAAGCTTCAGATCTCCAGCAGAAGATGGTTTCAGCAGAGGCTGAAATATGAATTGTCTGGAGTCCTTGATGTTGAAGCTATGATCACTTTTCAGTATGCCAACTAATTCTCCAGGATTGATCACTTGATTTTTTTTGAATTGATCTCACTATCCTATGAATCTGTATTGAGAATTTCTTGTTGTGGATTGCCTATTCTTGTGTAGTCTCTTGTTATTGTCTCTATGTCAGGCTAGAAAAGATGATGTATTCTCTGAAGATCCTCTATCCAAGATAGCCGTTAGCAGTCAATAAATGTCTTCCATAAATGTTTTGTCTTCTGGAGGAAAGTCCAATAAACATTCTCTGATAAATCCCTTGAAACTTGCTCTAGAATAAATGAAAATGGCTAGCAGATCTCTTGAAATAAATGCTGAGAGAATTTGAAAAACATTCCAAAAGCTGACTGAATTTGAATCCTCAAAGTCATCTATCTCTCAGGAAAAACGTCGATCTGAGCTCTACGAACGTCGACCTGAGCTCAGAGATTGAAATGAACTTCAGACAGAAAACATCGACCTGAGGTCGAAGATCGTCGACCGGAGCTCAACGACCTGAAGAATAAGCTGAAGACAGATCGTCGATCTGAGCTCGAAGATCGTCGACCGGAGCTCGACGATTTAGCAGAGTTGAGCTCAGAGAGCGTCGAACGGAGTTCGATGTTTCATCGACCTAGGCTCGACGATAATTGTCTTTGCCTCAGCTCTAAGTCTAAATCCTTGAATGGTCCTGGGGGCAGCTTCAAACCTAAGTTCTAAGCCCTAGACTCATTCTAACTTGACCTTTTCAACTATACATCTAGGTCAAACTGATTTCCTAAAAACATAGTGATCCTTGCCCAAATTAGTAATAGGGTGTTCCAACAACTTGCACTCAGGTACTTGATCCCTTTCATGATCTTGTTTTCTTAGAAGCTAGCTTTGAATGATTTACCATTTTTTGGATTAGGGTTTGTTGTAACTTGGGTATGCTGAGATTCATATTACTATTTTGGTCGGCTGTGCCCTTGTGTGGCTGTTGTTTTTGGACTGTGTGGCTGCTATTTTTGAGTGTTTACAGGGCTGTTTGGGCTGTTGGCCGGTTGGTTTTGTGTAAGTTAGGGCTGTTAGGGCTGTTGGCCGGCTGTGCCCGTGTGTAGCTGCTGTTTTTGGACTGTAGGCCAGCTGGTTTATATTGGTGTGGGCTGTTTGGTAAATATTTTGGTTATGCTATGGTTTATTTGCAATGTATGAATGGACGGCTATATGACAATTTGCATGCGTTGGCCTGAATACGTCGTGTCGCTGTGTGGGATGCAACCTCGTAGAATAAAATGTTGTTGCCTTATAAATGTCATATATATGTACAGATATTGCGAAGGATGGCATCTCTAAGTAGACGCAACGTCTATTCGAGGCGGGGCAAGGAAAAAGAACGAGCTACGGTGAGAATTTCTCCTTTTTAATGTATGCTTTACCTGATTGTTTCATTTCTATATTGAAAATGTCATATATTGCAAATGCTATGAATGGGCTCTTATAGAGGCAATCAAGCAAGAAATTATTTTTCTGAGGGGACTAATTAAAATAATAAACTCATTATAAATCATCATATGTGTCGACACATGGAATTGTTAAGGGTAACATAAAATGAATAATATTGATATTGTGTACTGAATTACCAAACCAGTCGAGCCGAAAGGCATAAACACGTATTATACGTACTGGTTTGGAGACTGATGACCCCCAAGGGGTCGGGCCCAAAGACTGAAAATGGAATACTGAGACTGATACAGAATTCATTTAATTGCCCTTAACAGTTCCTAAAATGAAAAGTCAAAAGGAATATCGCCTTACAACTTACTGTTTATGGTTTCTTATAGCCTTTACTAAACCAATACTGATAGTTACCCATATTGATTTGACTGCAATACTGATTACAGAGCATGAGCTAGATTGTTTCGTTTATGATAATAGTATATATATTCAACTGAATTTGTTTCCTACCATGTTTGTTAACTACAACATTAGCTGTTTTCTCACACTTTTATACAACTGTACAGCAGGTTTAAAAGGTAAATTTTCACTTAGTCTTTAAGCAAGACTAACGGTTTTATTCTTAAAATTTTTAGGAACCGAAAAGCCGCAAACCGATCATTAGTAGAGCACAGGTTGGAATGTTCTAGTTTACTTTGTTTTTTTTATGCTTGCTTAGTTTTGTAAACATAGAATGATATGTAGATGCTTTTTATGCTATACATACTCGTTATGAAATGCATAGGAACTTCCACTTTACTCTGATATACATGCAAATAATGATATTGTAAATTGTGGCAGTCAAGCGGGCCATTACAATTCAGTGGTATCAGAGCCAGGTTTTCAATTGAACCCTGGCCATAACGAGTATGTATTACTGTCAGTGAACTCACTTAAATGTGATTTATATGGATTTGGCCCAGGAAGCCCGAGAGGCAATATCTAAGGGTAGTGCATCGGGGCAGGCCCAGCAAGAGCTGCCGTAAACGATTCGCTCACAAGTAGAGCAACAGACTCCACCACAACTAATGGATCTGACAAGGATGTTGGCGGAGGCTATTACAATGGTTCGTGATGTGGCCCCTCCACCAGCACCGGAAGTGGCAGGACCGTCACAGCCGAGGCATTTGGACGTCGATTTAAAATAATTTTTGGAATTGAAGCTGCCAGTGTTTCGGGGAGGGCTATCTCCCCTAGAAACAGAGGATTGGATCTTGTGTATTGAAATAATACTGGAAGTCATGCTTTGCCCAGACGAATGGAAGGTGGGTTTGGTCACGTTTTACTGGAAGGAGAAGCGAAGCGATGGTGGCTAAATATGTGTGGCAGGCTGGCGGGCCGTGAACAAGCAAGCATTCCATGGGCCACTTTCATTCAAGCCTTTACTAATTGGTTCGTTCCAGAATCAGAAAAGAAGTTGTTACAGGACAAGTTTTTGAGACTAGTGCAGAGTTCGCGATCGGTCTTGGAGTATGAAATAGAGTTCACCAATTTGGCATTTTATGCAGAGGCATTTGTGCCTAATGAGAAAGAATGATGTCGACGCTTCCAGGAGGGATTACAAGACAATATCCGTTCGGTTTTGGTACCAATGGAGATTGCAGACTATGGGGCTTTGGTGCAAAAGGCCCGTTTGATGGAGATTGATGCAGAGAAAACGGAGAAGCGGAGGGAATTTGCAAAGAAAAGATCGTCATGGTCGTCCTCTAGTAAGGAGTCTTCGAGCAAGACAAGTACATCGGGAAAGTCCAGTGATTCCGGAAAGCGGCCGCATCCCATTGAGAGTAGTGGCAGTGCGCCAGCAATTGAGCAATAATGTGGCAAGTGTGGCAAAAGCCACAAGGGGCAGTGTTTAGTGGGAAGCAATGTTTGCTACTTATGTCGTCAGCCTGGGCATTGACAGAGGGAGTGCCCTCTTAACTGAGAAGGACAAAGAGCAGCACAACCATTTCCAGTGCCACAGGGCCAGAGGTTATATCAGATGGGCCGTGCTCTGGGAGGTGAGTACGCGGCCTCAGCTTCTACTTCAGCGCCAGCCGGATTATATATTGAAGAACGTCAAATGCAAGAACGCCGAGTACAGCCGCGAGTGTTTAATCTTAATCAACAAGAGGCAAAGGCAGATGACACCGTTGTGACAGGTATTATCCCTATCGGTAACTATTTAGTTAAACTGTTATTTGATACTGGAGCAAGCCACTCCTTTATTTCTGCATCAATATTGAATGCAATTGCGGCAAAGCCATACCGGGTACAAGAGGTTCTGCACGTTACGTTACCAAATAATCAGATACTCCCAACGCAGCAACGAGTAATCGTTACATTTGCCCTGAATGATAAATTAACTTTTCAGGCGGCGCATCCTGTCGCACTGGAATAAAATGTGCGCTTTTCGTTAACCGATCAATAATTACCCAAATACCATCATGCCCCAACTTACTGCGGGGTAGACCGAAAACAAAGTCCATCGCAATGTCTTCCCACTTCCATTTTGGTATTGGTAGGGAATGAAAATATCCTCCAGGTTTCTGGTGTTCTGCTTTCACTAGTTGGCATGTGTGACAAGACGCAATATACGCTATTATGTCCTTTTTCATACCAGGCCACTAGAAATCCTCCTTCAGGTCGAGATGCATTTTTGTCCGTCCTGGGTGAATTAATATGGAGTATTATGTGCCTCATATAATATATCTCTTCGTAGGTGGTTCACATTTGGGACACATAACCGTCCGTTCATAAATAATAGTCCATTCTGTAACGTAAATTCGCTAGTCTCCCCCTTCCTTACCTTTTCTTGCAATTCAACCAGAAACGGATCCTTTGACAAGGCTTCTTTAATTCTATCCTTCAATATGTATCTGATTTGAAATTGGGATAACTATACTTGTTTACTTTCCTGTGTCACAAGTGGCGTGATCTGCATCTTTTCCAACTCGTACACTAATTGCGCCTCATAACCAGATAACACAAATAATCCAACTGTATTCTTACGACTTAGGGCATCAGCAGCCACATTCTCTCTGCCAGGGTGGTATTGCAGGTCCACTTCGTAATCCTTGATAAACTCTAACCACCGACGCTGTCGAAGGTTCAATTCCTTCTGAGAAAATATATATTTTAGATTTTTGTGATCAGTAAAGACTTCGCAGCGTACGCCGTATAAATAATGTCGCCAAATCTTCAGGGCAAAGATTACGGCAGCCAGTTTTAAATCATGGACTGGGTAATTCTTCTCGGCATCTTTCAACTGTCGGGAAGCATACACAATTACTTTTTCGTGTTGCATCAATACACAACCCAATCCCTTGTACGAAGCATCACTATAAATCTGAAACCCTTCCGTACCTGATGGCATGGTTAAAATCGGCGATGTGGTCAATTTTTCTTTTAAAATGTCAAATGCTATCTGACAGTCAACTGACCACTGAAACGATGTATTTTTCCTGGTTAGCTGGGTCAACGGTAAGGAGATCTTCGAAAAGTCCTTTACAAACCGTCGATAGTATCCTACCAAACCCAGAAAACTCCGTACTTCCGTCACTAATGTTGGTTGGGGCCAACTTAGGATAGAATCAATCTTTGCGGGGTCTACAGCCAAACCCTGCTCTGTTATTACATGTCCAAGGAAGGACACTTTTCTCAGCCAAAATTCACATTTTGAAAATTTGACATATAATTGATGTTCTTTCAACGTTTGTAATGCCAATCGCAAATGCCAAGCATGTTCTTCTTCTGACGGAGAGTAAATTAGTATATCATCAATGAACACTATTACGAATCGGTCCAAATAATCTTTAAAGACTCGATTCATCAAATCCATAAATGCTGCTGGTGCATTAGTTAGCCCAAATGGCATAACCATAAACTCAAAATGACCATATCTAGTACTGAACGCAGTTTGGAAAATATCTTCTTCCTTTATCCTTAATTGGTGGTAACCAGATCGTAAATCTAACTTAGAGAACACTCTGGCGGTTACAAGTTGGTCGAATAAATCCTCTATCCGAGGGAGAGGATATTTATTCTTCACGGTTAACTTATTAAGTTCACGGTAGTCTACACACAGGCGTAACGTTCCTTCTTTCTTCTTAACAAACAATACTGGGGCACCCCACGGGGAGGAACTCGGGCGAATGAAATTTTTATCAATCAAGTCCTGTAGTTGCACTTTCAATTGCGCCAATTCCTTTGGTGCCATACGATATGGTGACTTTGCCACTGGCCTAGCCCCTTGCTCGAGATTGATTTCAAATTCAATTTCCCTCTTTGGAGGGAGTCCAGCCAACTCTTCTGGAAATAACTTTTGAAATTCACATACGACCGGAATCGTCGTAATGTCTTTCTTTTCCTCTGGAGGTCGTTTCACCATTACCAGAATAGCTTCACCACCCTTTCGAATTTGTGACAGTGCCTTCATTGCAGAAATTAGCATTTTTGACACTTCACCCAATCCTCGGTACTTAATTCTGCTGTGATCTGCACATTTTACCGATACTTCTTTGTTCTTACAATCAATAACTGCTTTGTTTTGGGTTAACCAGTCCATGCCCAAAATGATATCAAATTCGGTTAGTGGAAGAACAGCTAATGTTGTAGTTAACAAACATGGTAGGAAACATATTCAGTTGAATATATATACTATTATCATAAACGAAACAATCTAGCTCATGCTCTGTAATCAGTATTGCAGTCAAATCAATATGGGTAACTATCAGTATTGGTTTAGTAAAGGCTATAAGAAACCATAAACAGTAAGTTGTAAGGCGATATTCCTTTTGACTTTTCATTTTAGGAACTGTTAAAGGCAATTAAATGAATTCTGTATCAGTCTCAGTATTCCATTTTCAGTCTTTGGGCCCGACCCCTTGGGGGTCATCAGTCTCCAAACCAGTACGTACAACACGCGTTTATGCCTTTCGGCTCGACTGGTTTGGTAATTCAGTACACAATATCTGTTGGAACACCCTATTACTAATTTGGGTAAGGATCACTATGCTTGTCCTAGGAATCCCAGTTGACCTAGTTGTATAGTTGAAAAGGTCAACATTAGAATGAGTCTAGGACTTAGAACTTAGGTTTGGAGCTGCCCCCAGGACCATTCCAAGATCAAGGTTGAAGAGCTTAGTCTAAGGCAATTTACGTCGAGCTCAGGTCGACGAATCGTCGAACTCCGTTCGACACTCTCTGAGCTCATCTTCAATAAAACGTCAAACTCCGGTCGACGATCTTCGAGCTCAGATCGACTATCTGCTTTTGTCTAGCTTCTGCTGAGTCGTCGAACTCCCCTCGACTATCGTCGAGCTCAGATCGACGTTTTCTGTCTGCTTGTCCATTTAATCTCTGAGCTCAGTTCGACGATCGTAGAGCTCAGATCGACGTTTTCTTTGGAGAGATCGACGCTTCCAGGAATTCAAATGATGCTGTTCTTTGGAATGTTTTTGAATATTATCAGCATTTATGTCAGAAGATCTCCCAGCCGTTTGTCTTTATTTCTGGAGCAAGTTTCAAGGAATTATTCAGAGAATATTTGCTGGACTTTCCTCTAGAAGACAAGACTATTTTTGGAAGACTTTTATGACTCCCAACAGCTAATTTTGGACAAGGAATTGTCAGAAAATTTTAATTCTTTTCTTCTGTGTTATCAAGATACACAGAGATTGACAAGAAAAAAAAAGTGAACACACAGAATAGAGAATACTGATAGCAGAAGAACAACAGAAGAACTGTGACTCCAAAAATCTTCTTGCTGACTGAAAAGTGTTCACAATCTCATCTCAGAACTCCAGACACCTTACCTTCAGCCTTCTTGCTGAAACCATCCTGTGCTGGAGATCAAAGTTCTGAAGACCTATCACCCTAGAGCAAAGCTTCTTTTCCTGAACCTTTCTACATCTCAGGGGGAGCTTTGACATCATCAATCCACTTGTGCTTCTCTCATTTGATTGAGAACAGAGAAGACACCCTTCACTCTTATTTTTCTTTTCCTGCTGTAAAAGGGTTCTTGAACTCCCTTCAAAAGTTCTGTCTGGTTCTGAGAGCCTTGTCAAAACTCAGTGGTGGCAAGACACCTTATCAAAAAATCTAGTTTTGGTTTTTGGGCACCTTATCAAAAGCTCAGTGGTGTCAGGACACCTGATCAACTCATCCTGAGTGGATTCCTACCAAGGGTGGTAGAAGAGTGGATGTACCCAGGTTTTTGGGGAACCACTATAATTCCTTGTGTCTTCTGGTTTGTTTGTGTGATTTGTTTGCTGTGTGCTGTGCTTTTTTACTTCTTAGTTTTTAACTTCTTACTAGCACTCTACACTATATCATAAATTGAATTTTATATGTGCTGTTTATTTCAACTGTGAAAAATTATTTTAAAATACTCTATTCACCCCCCCTCTAGAGTTGAGATAGATCTTAGCCTCACTTTCAATTGGTATCAGAGGCAGGTTGGTTGCTCATACAGGCTAACACCTGAACCAAAAGATCCTTGATAAGATCAATCTCTTAAGGGGATTATTTTCTCTACATCTACCTTTTTATTTAAAGACATGGCACAGAACAAAGATTATGCAAGCACCAGACCACCAGTGTGCAACCTTTCTAAGTTTGCACTCTGGAAGGCAAGGATTAGATTATACATGAATTCTATTGATGAAGACATTTTCAATTCTGTCTTGACAGTTTGTCCAACTACACCAGCAAGCTCAAGTACAAATGCAGTTCCACCTCCTTCTGGAACAGATGCAGATATAAAGAAGTGGAAGACTGCAGATTCTAAGGCTATGAACATCTTAGCCCAAACAATGTCTGATGAAATCTTTCAGAAGGTAGCTGAATGCCACTCAGCCAAAGAAATCTGGGACAAACTCTCTGAAATTGTCTCAGGATCTGCTGATGAAAGGAAAGATAGAAGATCTCATCTGATAAGCCAATATGAGAACTTCAAAAAGGGAGAAGCTGAATCAGTGGCTGACATGTACAATAGACTAAGTCTAATTGTCAATGAGCTAAAAACCCTAGACAAAGAAATCTCACTGACTGAGCTGAATGACAAAATCCTGATGTGCTTCCCCAGCACTTGGGATTCAAGAATCTGGCCAATCAAGGATGCCAGAAGTTTAAATGAGATTACTACTGAAGCTCTCCTAGGCAAGCTCAAATCCTATGAGCTGCTCATTAAAAATAGAGAAGAAGAACAAAAGGCTGTCTCTCCAGCTACAAGGAAAGAAAAGACCATAGCCTTCAAAGCTGAAGAAGAGGAGCCTGAAGATAAAGCTACAGGAAATGATGAGCTCATAAGTCTACTGGCCAAAAGATTCTACAAGATGGCCAGAAAAGACTTCAGAAAGAGACCATACAAGGGTCATGATAAACCAAGGTATGATAAATCAAACAACAATAAAGAAATTATATGCTTTGGTTGCAGGAAACCAGGCCACATTGTGCCTGACTGTCCAGAAAACAAGAATAAGGACAAGAAGGAAAGAAGAAAAAGAAGAAAAGAAAAGGATTACAAGAAGAATAGCTCAGACAAAGCCTCCTCCAGCAAGAACAAACATACAAGGAAGGGCTTTGTTGCTGAGACATGGAGTGAGACTGAAGAGGAATCTGAAGCCTCATCCAGCTCCAGTGATGATGAGGATGATGCAGATGAAAAAGAATTTTGCATGATGGCTATCAATGCATCACAGCAAAACTCTGATGAAGAATCAGATTCAGATTCAGAAAGTCAACCAGATGAGGATCAGGTAATCAACTCTTTTGATTTTAATTCTGAGGACTTCAAAGATGAATTTAAGACACTGTGTCTAGATCTATTAAAATCTGAGAAGGAGATAATCTCTCTTAGGAATCAATTATCTGAGCATAGTGTCCTAAACTCAAAGAACCTTAAACTCTCTGAGGAGTTAGAATGCTGTAGGGAGGAGATAGCTTCACTGAAAAATGAACTATCAAAGGCCAAAAAGTTTGAAGAATCCCTAAATGGGAGAAGTATCAGACTGATGGACATCACAAGCACAGTGAACTCTAGATTTAATAGCACACTGGGCTTGGGTGCTTCATCCAGCCAACCTATAATTTTGACAACTCCAATCAAGTTTGTCTCTGACAAAGGAAAGGGAGTAATAGAGGTACCCAGGAAGAATGCAGATCTGTCAGAGAAGAACTCAGTTCAACAGATGGCGTCGAGCAGAGCTCGACGATCGTCGAACAGAGCTCGACGATCTAACTACAGATCGTCGACCTCAGCTCGACGATATCCAAACTCTGAACCTCAGCATAATCGATCTTCGAACGGAGATCGACGATCTGACCCAAGATCGTCGACCTCAGTTCGACGATCGTCGAATAGAGTTCAGGCTTGTGAACACTCCTTCAATGGCACATTCAGATTCAATCCTAGAAGCTCCACATCCCAAGGCTTTAATCCCTATACTGAATGGATAGTACCTCCTAGGAGATACCATCCTGAAGGTTATAAGGATCAACCTGGGATGTCCTTTATTTCAGAATTCAAGGGATATCAACCTAGGCCCAAGGTTAACTGGGTCAAAAACAAATAAGCTGTTTTTGTGTAGGTGAAGACCTATCCAGCATCAAACCATCAATGGTATCTGGATAGTGGGTGCTCAAAGCACATGACAGGGGACAAGGACAACTTCACTTCCTTCAAAGCCAAGCTTGGACCCAAAGTAATTTTTGGAGACTCAAGCTTTGGAACTACAAAAGGATATGGTGCAGTCAAAATTGGCCCAGTCACATTCAAGAAGGTGGCATATGTTGAAGGACTCAAGCACAACTTGATAAGTATCAGTCAACTGTGTGATGAAGGATATCAAGTGACCTTCAACAAAGCCATATGCAAAGTCAAGTCAGTGGACAACACAACTGTGTTGACAGGTAACAGAAGAGGTAACATTTACTTAGTGGATTTTCATTCACCAGTGGTAGATATTTGCCTGTTTAATTCCATTTCAAAATCTAATGTTTTATGGCATAAGAGACTAGGGCATATTAACCTTAGAACCATTGCTAAGCTATCTAAAGACAACCTTGTTAAAGGACTACCTTCTGGTCCCTACAAGAAGGAAGGACTTTGCAAGGCTTGTCAATTAGGCAAGCAAACTAAAAGTAGTTTTAAATCAATTAATAAGAGTGATTCACCTAGGATTTTGTACCTGTTGCACATGGATCTTTTTGGACCCATATCTGTGCAAAGCCTAGGAGGGAAGTCCTATACTTTAGTGGTTGTAGATGACTTCTCAAGATTCACTTGGGTATTCTTTCTGAGGAAGAAGTCTGATAACTTCAAGTGTTTGACAGATTTTCTCAAATGCATTCAGATTGAGTTCAACACTCACATTGCCCTGATCAGAAGTGATCATGGGACAGAGTTTGATTCTCTTCTCATGCAAGAGTTCTGTCAGAGTGAAGGGATCAGGCACACTTTCTCAGCTCCTAGAACTCCTCAACAAAATGGGGTAGCTGAAAGGAAAAATAGAACACTCATTGAATCTGCAACTACATTATTGGCAGATGCTCACTTACCTCTGCCCTTTTGGGCTGAGGCAGTGAACACCTCCAACTATGTGTTGAACAGAAGCCTGATACACAAGCTGAAGGGCAAGAATCCTTATGAATTGCTCAAAGGGAAGAAACCTAAAATAGGCTATTTCAAGGTTTTTGGTTGCACTTGTTTTATTCATAATAATGACAAGAAATATCTAGCAAAATTCTAAGCTAAAGCTGATGAAGGAGTGTTTCTGGGATACTCCATGATCAGTAAGGCCTATAGGGTTTATAATAAATCTTCCTGTAAAATTGAAGAATCTGTTCATATTATTTTTGATGAAGCTAACATGTCTTTCAAGGAGAAGAATGCTTCTACCATAGAACCTCTGCAGGTACATTCTCTAGCTGAAGACTTGAACAAACTGCAAGTTGCTGAAAAGAATGAGAGCAGTGATGATGAAGAAGAAGTTCAACATCTTGAAGAAAATCATCCTGAAGAGCCAGTTGCTGCTCCACTAGAGGAGACAACAACACAGGCTGGTGAACAATCAACACTCCCTGTTGACTTAGTAACAACAAGAGATCATCCAATCACCCAGGTAATTGGAGAGATCTCAGCTGGTGTGCAAACTAGAAGTCAGGTCAACCAAAACCTGATGCACACTTGCTTCCTATCTCAAATTGAGCCTCAATCCATTCAAGATGCAGAGCAAGATCCACACTGGATCATTGCAATGCAAGAGGAGTTGCATCAATTTGAAAGGAACAAGGTTTGGGAACTAGTGCCTAAGCCAAAGGATCATCCCATTGTTGGAACAAAGTGGGTATTCAGGAACAAGCTGGATGATCAAGGAGTTATAGTCAGAAACAAGGCAAGGCTAGTTGCTCAAGGGTACTCTCAACAAGAAGGAATAGACTATGATCAGACATTTGCACCAGTTGCAAGGCTGGAAGCCATCAGGATATTCCTAGCCTATGCTGCTCACAAAGGTTTCAAAGTGTATCAAATGGATGTAAAAAGTGCATTTCTCAATGGGGACATCAAAGAGGAAGTCTATGTTAGACAACCTCCAGGTTTTATCTCTCTAACTCACCCTGATTATGTTTACAAATTGCATAAAGCATTATATGGTCTCAAGCAAGCCCCTAGAGCATGGTATGAGACCCTAGCATGCTTTCTTCTGGAAAATGATTTTGTTAGGGGGAGAGTAGACCAAACTCTTTTTATTAGAACCCATAAGTCCCATACCCTGCTAGTGCAAATTTATGTAGATGACATTATTTTTGGTTCTACTGATACAAAATTGTGCAAAAAGTTTTCCAAGCTTATGCACTCTAAATTTGAAATGAGTAGCATGGGTGAGCTGTCCTTCTTCTTAGGACTGCAAGTCAAGCAACATGCTGAAGGCATATTTATTTCTCAAACCAAGTATGCAAAAGAGCTGGTTAAGAAATTTGGTATGTCTGATGCATCATGTATGAAAACACCCATGCCCTCAAATGCTGTAGTAGATGCTGATGAACATGGGAAACCTGTTGATCAGACAACATATAGAGCAATAATTGGCTCTTTATTGTACCTTACAGCTAGTAGGCCTGATATAATGTTTGCCACATGTATTTGTGCTAGATTCCAAGTTAGCCCTAGAGAGTCACATTTAATCTTAGTTAAGAGAATTCTTAGGTATGTTAAAAGTTGTCCAAATCTAGGTCTCTAGTATCCAAAAGATTCAGCATTTGATTTAACTGGATTCTCAGATGCTGATTATGCTGGATGCAGAATAGACAGGAAAAGCACCAGTGGAACATGTCAGTTCCTTGGTGACAGACTTGTCTCCTGGTTCTGTAAGAAGCAAACATCTGTGTCAACCTCAACTGCTGAAGCTGAGTATATGGCTGCAGGCAGTTGCTGTTAACAAATATTGTGGATACAGAATCAGCTCTTAGACTATGGCTACAACTTAGAGAAGTCTAAAATTTTCTGTGACAATACTAGTGCTATCTCTATAGCACAAAATCCAGTCCTCCATAGTAGGACAAAACACATAGAAATTAGGCATCATTTTCTAAGAGATAATGTAGAGAAAAATAAAATTGAACTTCAATATATTCCTACTGATTTGCAAAGGGGAGATATTTTCACCAAACCTTTGGATGAAAAGAAACACAGTTTCTTCCTAAATCAGTTAGGCATGTTAGATGGAGGAAGTCTTAATTAAATTACAAGATTTTGAAAAGCTAAAACAGACCAAGACTAGGTCAAAAAATTTCCTCTCTTTTTGTGTCTGTAGAATAAGTTCTGTCTCTGAACTGAGCTCGACGTTTTCCCAGAAAACGTCGAACGGAGATCGACGGTTCTTGAGGAGTCGATCTGAGTTCAGCGCCGCCGTTGAATCTAGGCTTTCCTTTTGTCTGATCCTTGGTCGTCGAGCGGAGCTCGACGCTCTCAATAACGTCGAACGGAGTTCGACGCTATTGGCGTCTTTTCATTTACCTCTGTAGCCCAAATCGTCGAGCTGAGTTCGACGCTTCTTCGAACTGAGCTCCACGATTTTCCTTTTTCGCGTCGAACCCTAATATAAAATCTTTCTTTCAGCCGTCGTTCTCCCTTTGCGCTTTCATACTCTGCAACTCTCTTTCTTTTCCCACCAAATTCTCTACGCTTGGTCGTTTTTGGTTTTCTGTTGCAGGTGAATATGGCTGAATCTAGTGCTGCTATTGCTAAGATGAAGTTCGATACAGGCTTTGACATCGACATAAACTCCTTCGACGGAAGCGACCAGCGCTTCAAGGACATCCTAAACTTATTCCGAGAACAACAGCTGACTCCAATAATGACTACAAGGATGAAGATCGCCTCAGAAGAAATTAAAGAGTGGTGTTTTACCGCAACAGACGAGACTGAGAATTCTGTTGTCGGCACCATTAAGGGGACTCAGGTATTTCTATCCCCGGCTCTTTTAACAGAAGTCTTTCAACTCAGTACTGGAGAAGACTCCATTGAACTGTCTGGAAAGGAGTTTGACACCATGCTGGATAGGATGGGTCACAATGCAGTCAACCCTAATAAGCTACTGAAGAAAAATCTGGCTATAGAATTTCAATTCCTGGCTGATGTAGTTGGGAAGGTGCTGTTGGCCAAGCATTCAGCCCATGACACCATTTCCAGATATCAGTTCTGCCTGATGGGAGCCTTATTAGATAAGAAACACCTGGACTGGGGCTCCATCTTCTTCACTCTGATTAAGAAGAAGATCAACAAGAATGCAGTTAGTTATGGGAGAATCTTAGGGGTCTTTCTGCACAACAGGTGCCCTGACCTATTAACCTCCTCTGGCATGTTTATCAATGCATCCAAGAGGCTTTCCTGTGCCCTCTTCAGTAAATGGGACAGGCAGATCATAAACCCCTCCAGGGCTGCTGCAACACTTCATTCAGGCACAAGGACTATTTCAGTCACTCCTCCAGCAGAAGAGCTGCCTGCTTCCTCCCCTCCTCCAGCCATATCCACCCAAGTCGTCACCTCCTCACCACCAGTCTCCACCTTAATCATCTCATCCCCAATTACCATTTCCTCACCTATGCCATCCCCTCCTCTATCCACCTTAGAGGAATTCCATCCTCTCTTTTCCTATTCAACCTTCACCCTACCATCCTTCTCACTTACAGATGATTCCTTCATGGATGATTCACCCTCTACTCCTCCTGAGCCACCCTCAACTTCCTCCTTTCAACAAATGCTCCATGACATTCTCTCTCAACCCTCCTTCACACCATCTCTTACTTCCCCTATCTCCACCTCAACCTCCTCTATCTCCATTATTCCATCTTCTGAACCAACCATTCCCTCTCCACCTTTCTACACATTTTCAGTTTCAGCCACCATCCCTCCATCCACCTTTGCCTCTACCTCTGCTCAAGCCCCACTTGAGCATGTGGATCTTCCTAGCTTGGCAGACAGGCTGTATGAGTTGCTAGCTCCCAAGCTGACATCTCTACTGGAGTCTTCCCTGGCTCCACTCCTGAAGCAAGTACAGGAGCTGTCTACCAAGCTTGCCTCCTTTTCCTCCTCCCTGGCTATCACATCTTCTGTGTGCCTTGATTCACCTCTCTCTGAACCAAGGCAGGGGGAGATGCCTTATGAAGAAGTGGATGTGCCAGCTGCTGATATTATGTCTGCTCCAGCTCCAGCTCTTGGATGTGCTTTTGTACTGAATCTGCAGAGGCTGCTATCTATATTTGATACAGTCCATTTCAGCTATCTGCCTGCAACTCCTGCTGAAGATTTGTCTAAGGCCATTGTGCCTGTATCTACCTGTGATCCCAGCCATATTGATTCCTACATCAAGTCCTGGAAGGCTGTGGATATCTCTGATGCTGCTACTAAGGCCACTGTGCCTCCTTCTGTTGAAACTGCTGCTACTGCTGACATAGAAATGATTCCAGCAACTGATGCTGATGAAATTGCTGCTCCTGCTCCAGTGTCTGCTCCTGTTTCTGCCTGCTCTGCTGTTGCTCTCTCTCCTCCTGCTCCTGCTGTTTCTGCAAAACTTAAAGCTCAAGAAGAGCTTATCAGAAGAATTGATGATCTGTATGATCAACATCAAAGTTCTGAGAGTGACCAATACAGGACTGATTCTGATGATTCTGCTAGAACTATTGCCAAGAAGAGAAAAGCCAGAAGTAAAGCAATGATGTCAGTCCCTCCTGCCAAAGCCAAAGACTCCAATGATATTCCATACTACATCCTGCATGACTGCCCCATCTCCGAGCCTTGGATGCAATATTCCAAAAATCAACTGAAAGCTATGAAGAAGAAGAGGAAGCTTGACAAATATGAAAAAGGATCTTCTCAATATCAGTCTCCTCCTCCTCCTCCTCCAGATTCTGGCTCAGGTACAGCCCCTCAAGCTCCAGTCTCCAGACACAGTTCTTCCCAGTATTATCAAAGATCATATCAAAGGGGACAGCATCAAAGAGGATATCAACCCAGAAGGGGTAATTACAGAGGAAATCAAAGAGGACAAAGATCCTATCAAAGGGAAGGACAAGGTCACCCTGACCCTTCTTCAGGTCCTTTTCCTTACAAGCTGAAAGACACAATTGTCTCCAGGACTCCTTCTACTGTTTCTGAAATCATCAACAGATATGAATCTCCTATTCCTTTTGAAGATCCTGAGAACAACCCTGTATCCTGGACAGCCAGAATGAAAGAATTGGCTGCCCTTGATCAAATAAAAAAGGCCAGAGAACAAGGCAAGGATACTTCAAACATAACTACCTTATCAGAGCAGAGAAAGAAAGAACTGGAAAGATATGCATCAAGGAAATTTTTCAATCCAGAAGACTATATGAAGCTGCACCCTGAGGCTGTTGTTCCAAGGCCCAAATCTCAAACTTCTCTAGGTGCAGAGGATGACAGAAGGTCAAAGAAAGAAAGTCAGAATCCAAATAGAGAAATTTTATTTAAAAAGGGATCTGAAAGGAAGTGAACTGTGTAAGCTAAACATTTCATCCACCTTTGGATATCTGCTGATGTTTATCTGTGATCTGCTTTACTGCTATATATCTTCTCTGCATTTTGTATTAGCTTATGTTTTGTTGTATGCTTTTTATTTCCTGATTGTCTGTAAATAGTAATCCTAACCCAAATAGGGGGAGATTGTTGGAACACCCTATTACTAATTTGGGTAAGGATCACTATGCTTGTCCTAGGAATCCCAGTTGACCTAGTTGTATAGTTGAAAAGGTCAACATTAGAATGAGTCTAGGACTTAGAACTTAGGTTTGGAGCTGCCCCCAGGACCATTCCAAGATCAAGGTTGAAGAGCTTAGTCTAAGGAAATTTACGTCGAGCTCAGGTCGACGAATCGTCGAACTCCGTTCGACGCTCTCTGAGCTCATCTTCAATAAAACGTCGAACTCCGGTCGACGATCTTCGAGCTCAGATCGACTATCTGCTTTTGTCTAGCTTCTGCTGAGTCGTCGAACTCCCCTCGACTATCGTCGAGCTCAGATCGACGTTTTCTGTCTGCTTGTCCATTTAATCTCTGAGCTCAGTTCGACGATCGTAGAGCTCAGATCGACGTTTTCTTTGGAGAGATCGACGCTTCCAGGAATTCAAATGATGCTGTTCTTTGGAATGTTTTTGAATATTATCAGCATTTATGTCAGAAGATCTCCCAGCCGTTTGTCTTTATTTCTGGAGCAAGTTTTAAGGAATTATTCAGAGAATGTTTGCTGGACTTTCCTCTAGAAGACAAGACTATTTTTGGAAGACTTTTATGACTCCCAACGGCTAATTTTGGACAAGGAATTGTCAGAAAATTTTAATTCTTTTCTTCTGTGTTATCAAGATACACAGAGATTGACAAGAAAAAAAAAGTGAACACACAGAATAAAGAATACTGATAGCAGAAGAACAACAGAAGAACTGTGACTCCAAAAATCTTCTTGCTGACTGAAAAGTGTTCACAATCTCATCTCAGAACTCCAGACACCTTACCTTCAGCCTTCTTGCTGAAACCATCCTGTGCTGGAGATCAAAGTTCTGAAGACCTATCACCCTAGAGCAAAGCTTCTTTTCCTGAACCTTTCTACATCTCAGGGGGAGCTTTGACATCATCAATCCACTTGTGCTTCTCTCATTTGATTGAGAACAGAGAAGACACCCTTCACTCTTATTTTTCTTTTCCTGCTGTAAAAGGGTTCTTGAACTCCCTTCAAAAGTTCTGTCTGGTTCTGAGAGCCTTGTCAAAACTCAGTGGTGGCAAGACACCTTATCAAAAAATCTAGTTTTGGTTTTTGGGCACCTTATCAAAAGCTCAGTGGTGTCAGGACACCTGATCAACTCATCCTGAGTGGATTCCTACCAAGGGTGGTAGAAGAGTGGATGTACCCAGGTTTTTGGGGAACCACTATAATTCCTTGTGTCTTCTGGTTTGTTTGTGTGATTTGTTTGCTGTGTGCTGTGCTTTTTACTTCTTAGTTTTTAACTTCTTACTAGCACTCTACACTATATCATAAATTGAATTTTATATGTGCTGTTTATTTCAACTGTGAAAAATTATTTTAAAATACTCTATTCACCCCCCCTCTAGAGTTGAGATAGATCTTAGCCTCACTTTCAATATCAATATTATTCATTTTATGTTACCCTTAACAATTCCATGTGTCGACACATATGATGATTTATAATGAGTTTATTATTTTAATTAGTCCTCTATGAAAAATAATTTATTGCTTGACTGCCTCTATAAGAGGCCATTCATAGCATTTGCAATATATGACATTTTCAATATAGAAATGAAACATTCAGGTAAAGCATACATTAAAAAGGAGAAATTCTCACCGTAGCTCGTTCTTTTTCCTTGCCCCGCCTCGAATAGACGTCGCCGCGTCTACTTGGAGATACCATCCTTCGCAATATCTGTACATATATATGACATTTATAAGGCAACAACATTTTATTCTACGAGGTTGCACCCCACAAAGCGACACGACGTATTCAGGCAAATGCATGCAAATTGTCATATAGTCGTCCATTCATACATGCCAAATAAACCATAGCATAACCAAAATATTTACCAAACAGCCCACACCAATACAAACAAGCCGGCCTACATTCCAAAAACAGCAGCTACACAAGAGCACAGCCGGCCAACAACCCTAACAGCCCTAACTTACACAAAAACAACCGGCCAACAGCCCAAACAGCCCTATAAACACTCAAAAACAGCAACCACACAGTCCAAAAATAGCAGCCACACAAGGGCACAACCGGCCAAAATAATAATATGAATCTCAGCATACCCAAGTTACAACAAACCCTTATCCAAAAAATGGTAAATCATTCAAAGCTAGCTTCTAAGAAAAGAAGATCATGAAAGGGATCAAGTACCTGAGTGCAAGTATTCAAAGCTTTCTCCCACCAAAGCCAACCAAGGTCCAAAATTTCCAAAATTAGCTAAAGAAGAGGCGTTTAGGGCTCGTACAGGGAGAAGAAGAAAAAGGGGTGTGAGATTTCACCATACCAGGCGACAGGAAGGAAGAAATTGCCAAAACCATATCTCTCGAGTTTCGCCAGGAAGCAAAGGAGCAGGCGTGCGGGAAAAGTAAGCAGGTATCGGGAAGGATGAGCAGGAGTCGGGATTTATCCCATAAAATCGGACAAAATTCACCGCTTAAGGCCGGTCTGGGTTACAAAGAAGCATGTTTAACCGGTCAAACCAAACCAGCCCACATATAAACCTAGCTAACCAGCCACCCCAACATATAAGCATCAAAAGCACTCATTTGAAGGTTTATACCAGCATCATCAACAAATTAATCCAACCAGTCAGCCATATACGTAAAAATGAAACATATATATATAATTAAATAAACGCGTCATGCCAGTATACTCACATCACCATATTAAACATATAAACATCGTTCAACTTCATATATCACATATTTACATGCATGTTAATTAAGCAGCCCACAAAATATAACATTTTCATGCGACAACAGCTCATGGCGATGCCGATTCATCACTGCTTATATCTCTTTTCATAATCGGGGACGTTACCTGAAATTAATTAAACTTTGTTACACATCTTCACATACTTTATTAATTTAATGCATACATGAATTCATATTGCATACCGGGCACTGCGTGCGTCACAATTCTCCCTTCCTAAAAAAAATTTCGTCCCCAAAAATCATTCTTCCATATTATCGAACAGTGCAGGAAAACGATTTCGCATTGCCTCTTCACGTTCCCAAGTCGCTTCATGCCTAGGATGACCCTTCCACCAAACTAGTACAAAGTTCACTACACGAGTTCGTAACTGTTTGCTTTGTCGATCTAGAATTTGATATGGTTCTGTCGGGCTAGAAAGGTCTGGTTCAATTTGAATATCTGTGGCTGAAACAATCGTTGCAGGGTCACGAACATATTTTCGTAATGTTGACACGTGAAATACATGATGTAATCTCTGCAATACTGCTGGTAGCTCCAAGCGGTAGGCAACATCACCTACCCGTTCAGTGACTGAAAAAGGTCCGACATAACGTGGACTCAACTTTCCAAGTCGTCGGAATCGTGAAACTCCTTTGAATGGTCTGATTTTCAAACATACCTGGTCACCGACTTGAAATTGCACAAGGCGATGACGGGCATTATAATATTTTTGTTGTCGGTCTTGTGCTACCTTCATTCGTTGCTGTATCAGCTTTACTTTTTCATGCCATTTATCAATTTTCTCCCGGTTATACAATGTTCGCTCACCTTCTTCAGCCCAACTTAATGGTGTTCGACAACATCGACCATACAATGCTTCGAAGGGTGCCATCTGAATAGACGATTGGTAGCTGTTATTGTACGCAAACTCTACCAATGTCAAATATTTCTCCCGGGAGCCTTTTAAATCTAGTACAACCATATGCAGTAAATCTTCTAAAAACTGAATTGTTCGCTCCGACTGCCCATCTATTTGGGGATGAAATGCTGTACTGAATAATAACTTTGTCCCCAAACGTTTGTGAATATATCTCCAATTTCCGGACGTGAAGCGACCGTCGCGATCAGAAATAATGGATCGGGGAATCCCATGCAATTTGATATCATTTTCACTTAGTTTTATGCAAGACTAACGGTTTTATTCTTAAAATTTTTAGGAACCGGAAAGCCGCCAACCGAACATCAGTAGAGCACAGGTTGGAATGTTCTAGTTTACTTTGTTTTTTTATGCTTGCTTAGTTTTGTAAACATAGAATGATATGTAGATGCTTTTTATGATATACATACTCGTTATGAAATGCATAGGAACTTCCACTTTACTCTGATATACATGCAAATAATGATATTGTTAATTGTGGCGATCAAGCTGATCATTACATAAACATCCTTTGACATTACGGTCGTATTATCACAACATTTTAACAAATACGGATGTATTAGTCCAGCCCTACAACAATATACAGACACATTTTAACTGTATCCATATTGAAAGCAACATATTACTTACATACAATAATATATGGTTTGTATTACGATCATACAACATTATTTGCACAAACATCATAAAGCATTACGATCATATTATCACAGCATTTTAACAAATACTGATGTATTTTAACAGCACTTCAACAATATATCGTTGTATACAGACATGATCTTTACAAATGCAGGTAGTAATACAATATAATTTGGAAGAACACTGAAGGAAACATATATTTTTCTCTTAGGCTAGAAGAAAGGTTTTCGCCGGGAAATTTTTTTTGCAACCATATTTCCACCCAATGCAAGCAGAAAACGGCGTAGAGAACAGGAATGTACCTTCGTTATCGTGGTCAATAAGGATGCTTCCCGCCACCAGCTGATTCTTCGAGTTCAAACCATTAATTTATAGAGGCCGTTGGGAAGTTTTTAGGTCGTCAATGGCGTTTTTTGTAGGAAGCGGAAGCATTTTAGGAGTTGTGCGGAATTTCAAAATTAGGAGAGGAAAGAGGGGGCCCTCGATGAAAATAGGTCTTTATACACAGGTGTATTAATATATACGTATACGTACCAAAAACGGATGCAAGAAACAAAGGCGATTCACAACTACCTAATTATAAGGCAGAATTTCATCATCAGTGGATGATTCTTCAAGGCCTCTCTAAATATATAGGGCGGTTGTGCATGCCGACGGGACACACACACCGACGAGACGCTGCGGCGAGTCCGCATGCGGAGGGAGATGATGACTGGCCCGTCTAGAGGAGACACCAAACGCGTGTCGTCGACATGTTACTTTATTTGCATTTGTTATGTTATTTTTATTTATGTATATGCTTTATTTTTTGCACTGTTGTTTTGTTCTCCGCACCCCGCACCAATAAGGGTTGTGTTGTACTTATTTGAGATTATGTTTTGGATGTATGAAATTTAGGGTTGCTCCCTAGGTTTTTTGTCTCGTTCCCTCCTCCTTCCTATCCCACACCTCCGTCGACCCATACCCATGTTGGATTCCTCTCCAAGATCGTATCAATTTGGTCCGACCTGCCACACCGCTCACCATCTAGCCGTCAGCGATCAGGATTGCACAAGTCGTGACTTCCGTTCCGCGACTAGTCCTGCCGCACATCATGACTTCTACACCGCTTCCACACATCGCTTTTGATTCAACCACGACATTTGCTCCACGTCCAGTCATGCAGCATTTGATCCCTTCCACGACACCTCCGCAAGTCTGTCGTGTCCAGCCTTCTGGGCAGCCGATCCGCCCCCTGGCGACTACATCAGGGAGTTTCGCCACTTCCTGCGTTTGCACCAGGGAGTTTCGTCGTTTCCTGCGTCTGCCGATTAATGCGCTTGACGACAAGTGTACCAGTGACACAATTAATATAAAATGGGGAGGCTTTTCCCGAGTATCGATCTCACAAAAAACGCAGAGTGTGTCGTGATTCTATTGTTTGGAAAATAAATTATAAAGATTTTAAAACTTCAGAATGGGCTTTATTTTGGATTTGAAAAAGTAAAAGCACAACTAATTAAACTAGTGCGGGTCGCAATCACCACTTCTCTTGATGGATATAAGTTATGCAGGCAGCTATACATCGCGTCAGAAGGCGGATGGGCGAGAAGGCACGCGGAGGGAATGGTTCGCACGACACTAGCAATTGTTAATGCAGCCACTAACAATGGTGGGATGGAGATGATGGGATGGAGGTACTCCTCACTCACATAAACTACAAAATTAACCACAAAGACATGGAAATAATGCAATCATAACAATTAGGGTTTAGACAAATATTATCCATACATCTAAGAGTTCAAAAAGAAAATCACTACAACAAAGAGGGGGTGAGATTACAACCAAAGCATGAATACTCGTCAAAGGCTCGCAACCGAAATCAATGGGTTGTTAATCCTTGTCTGGGCTCGGTCTTCAACTGCCGTCCAGGGTAGAGAAGGGATGTCACCTCATTCCAATGAGCATGTCTTCTTCGTCAATAGCCTTCAGTCATGATCTCGCCGGAGAACTCCAAGAGTGCAGCGAGAAATCCCTTTAAACGGAGCTTGGAAGCAAGCGAATGATGAAAGAGGCCAAGAGGATTCCCTATCTTGAGATTTGTAAGAGTTTTGAGGACGGAGCACCTCCCAATGGTGGGCGGTGATGGAGCAGCGGAAAGGGGTGAACTTGGAGCTCTCAACGCGAAACAGGAAGAGGAATTTGGAATAGGGCGAAAATCTACGCTTAAATATGAAATTGTCAAAAAATTGATCACGCACGGTTCAACGCACGGCCATGCGTTCAAACCGTGCGATATTTATAAGAAACATTCACTCCAGGCTAAGGGCCCCGCCCGTGTGATTTCTCCTCACGCACGATCACAACAACCGTGCGTGAACAAAAACGCATAGGTGGCGACAGAACTATGAATTTCAGGCCAAACCCCCAGCTCGTGCGATTTTCTTCTCGCACGGTTGAATCCAACCGTGCGTGAAGGAAACGCACAACCAATAAAAATTATTAAAAATTTAGACAAAGCAGATCGCTCGTGTGATTTGTTCTCGCGCGGTTGGAATCAACCGAGCATGACCAAAACGCACGAGCGGTGGCAGAACCCCATATTTCAACACAATGTTCACGCACGATAAAAACATCTCGTGTGAGAAGGAATTCACACGATCGTGCGATCATGAAAAACTGTCCCTCGATCCAAGACGTGGGAACGCACGGGAAAAACACCCGTGAGTGAAGGAAAATCGCACGACAGTACGTGAAGGAAAAATACACGATCGTGCGAAATACACAGAATTCCCAAGGGGGATTAGGCTCTACCCCACGCGTCTAAAATAGAAATACGAACAAAAAAAACACAACGAAGAGCACCATGTGCTTACCCCCAACAAAGTAGAGCGCAATTGCACACCACAACAGACCAAATGTGCACTTCGTGTACAAATATGAATCAAGTGAAATATAAACGATTATGAATAAAATGTGAAGTGCATGTGAGTGAAAACAAGCCCAGATGAACATGAAAAACCCTATAAATATCAGACACATCACTGATCCACCATTTTTGAGCCCGATCTTCCAGTTTGAAGCCGCTAGTCTCATTTTTGTGAAATACCATTTCCGATCTGTCGGATTTCCGTAAGTGTCAGCGCTCTTCCTTCGATTGCCAACTGATCCCTTCTAATCCACCGATTCCAGGCTGCTCCGCCGCCCGCATCTCATCAGTCATTGCACCCCTGCTCCTACCCTGCCTCTGTTGCCCCCAGTTCAATCTGATTCCCTCTAGTGGCCACCCTCTGACTCTAGTCTATGGCTCCAAAGACTCTCTTCATCGATGATCTTCCTCCGGATGCTGCCGTTGAAGCCCTAAGCCGCCACTTCGAGACTCAAGAGCAACTCGTCACATCCATGCATGCCTTTCACCTTGCCCTCAACTCTAAGATCGACTCCCTCCAAGCATCGACCGCCACCTCCGGATCCGGCTCGCCCGCGGACGGCGGCTCTCTCCTCAGCGTCAGGATGCCAAGGAGAGACTCTCTGGACTCGCTCTGCCCATTCCGGGCCAGTTCGCCCTCTCCCACGACATTCCCTCCTATGTTGGCGATGACCGGATAGGTTGGATCGCCAAATCGGAGCAATATTTTGACCTGAACTACACGCTAGAGCACGACAAGGTGTCTACGATTTTGGTTGGCCTGAACAGCTCGACCCTTCACTGGGCTTGGTGGCTTGGGCAATCCAACTTGTGCATCTCCTGGCTCGAGCTCAAGCAGGAGATGATCCGATGGTACGACACCTGCTACTCTGGATCCTCCGCTATCGAGCATCTTTGCGGCGTCTGCCAGACAGCCGACCTGGACAATAATGTTGATGAGTTCGTTTCCATGGCCACCCTTGTCCCTAAGCTACAGCACGATCATTACCTGGGATTCTTCATGCAGGTTCTACAACCACATATCCGCTCCCATCACCGCACGAACCTCCCACACACAATCTCCGATGTTATGGACTTAACGCGTCTGCTGGAACCGACCTCTCCCCCACCCACCTACTTCCGCGGCCGACCACCACCAGCCTCGGCCGCCTTGGCGACCGCCAGACACGAATCCTCTGAAAGTGAGGATAAGATCTACCTTTACTCTAGATGGGGGGGGGGAGTGAATAGAGTATATTAAAATAATTTTCCAGATAAAAAAAAATTATTTGCAGTGGAAGACTTGATTTAAGTATAGGTGTAATTGTGCTAGCAATATATAAAACTAGGTTAGTAAGAAAGCAAAATCACAGCACACAGCAAAGAAAAAACACAGCAAACCAGATGACACAAGGATGTATAGTGGTTCCCCAATCAACCTGGGTATATCCACTCTTCTACTACCCTAGGTAGGAATCCACTGCAGGAATAGTTGATCAGGTGTCCTGGGCACCAATGAGCTTTTGATAAGGTGCTCAAAAACCAAACCCAGATTTTTTGATCAAGTGTCTTGCCACCACTGAGTTTTGACAAGGTCTCAGAAACCAGCCTCAAAACTTTTGAAGGGAGTTTTGATAAACCCTTTTATAGCAGAGTAAGGAAAAAGAAAAAAGTTGTTGTTATTCTCTATCAACAGTCTAAGAGAAGACTAGTGGATGCTGTTGTCAAAGATCCCCCTAAGATCTGCATTTGTTCAGGAAGAAGAGCTTTGCATAGGGTGATAGGTCTTTAGAAACTTTAGATCTCCAGAAAGAGATGATTTCAGCAGTTGCTGAAATGTGATGTGTCTGGAGTCTTTGATGAAGAAGCCTTTGAACACTTGAATCAAGAAGATCTTGAAGGAGTAGAATAGAAGAATTCTTTTCTGTTGATGATCACGTTCACAGTATGATCCCTTATGTTCTGTATGAATTTTAACTCAGTAATCGTGTAGACTTGTGTCTCTCTTGAGTCTATTCCCAGAATCTCTTGATTGAAATCTCTTGTTCTCTTTTTCAATAATTCTCTGGAGATATACTGAAAATCTGTCTTTTAGATAGTCGTTACTCAGTCATAAATGACTACCTTAAATGAAATTTGTCTCAAGAGGAAAGTCCTAAGAGACATTCCTTTTTGTCTTCCTTGAAACTTGCTCCAGATAAATTGAAACGGCTACAGAATCCTTTGAAATAAATGCTGATAATAAAACAGATTGAATTCCATAATTGTCTGAATTTGAATTCCTGAAATCGTAGATCTCTTCAGAAAAGCATCGATCTGAGCTCGACAATCATCGACCTGAGCTCAGAGACTGAAGCTAGACTGAAAACAGAAATCGTTGATCTGAGCTCAACTATCGTCGACCTGAGCTCAGAGATTGGATTACTGCTAGAGACAGAAATGTCAATCTGAGCTCGAAGATCGTCGAACCGAGTTCGATGACTCATTGAACTGAGCTTAGAGGTAGTCGAACTGAGTTCGACGTTTCGTCGACCTGAGCTCGACGAAAATTGTCCTAGTCTTCAACACTTGAATTCTGATCTTAGAAGGTCTTGGGGGCAGCTTCCAAACCTAAGTTCTAACCCTTAGACTCATTCTAATTGACCTTTAAGACTATACGATAAGGTCAATACAATTTCCTAAGAACATAGTGATCCTTGCCCAAATTAGTAATAGGGTGTTCCAACAATCTCCCCCTATTTGGGTTAAGATTACTATTTACAAGACAAATAGGAAATAATAAGCATACAGACATAATTCAAAAGCAAAAAACAATAATGTAGAGAAAATAAATGCAGCATAGCAGAACCACAGACAGAAACACAGCAGACAGTCAGAATTTAGATATATTGTCAGCTTACACATTTACTTCTTTTCATTGCCATTCTTGAATAAGATTTCTCTGTTAGGGTTGAGAGCTTCCTTCTTTGATCTCCTGTCATCATCAGCACCTAAATAAGTTTGAGATTTGGTCCTGGGAACCACAGCCTCTGGGTGCAATTTCATATAGCTTTCTGGGTCAAAGAACTTTCTGGATGAATATCTTTCTAGCTCTTTCTTTCTCTGCTCGGATAAGGTTGAGATGTTTGAGGTATCTCTCCCTTGTTCTCTTGCTTTCTTAATCTGATCCAAGACTGCTAATTCCTTCATTCTGGCAGTCCAAGAAAGTGGATTATTTTCAGGATCTTCAAAAGGGACTGGAGGTTAATATCTATTCATAGTATCATCAGAAGGAGGAGTTCTTGAAGTAACAGTATCTTTTAGCTTATAAGGGAAAGGACCAGAAGTTGAGTCAATAGGTCCTTGTCCTTCCCTTTGATATGGATGTTGTCTTGACTGATCTCTGGAGTATACTTTAAAATTGCTTTGCCTTCCTGTCTTGTGCTTCGAGCACCCACTATCCAGATACCATTGTTGGTTCATTGCTGGATAGGTCTTCACCTGGTCTTCTTCATCTTCATGTTCAGATTCAGATTCTGATTCAAGTTTTACATCAGAATTATGTTGGGAGGCATTGATATCCATCATGCAGAACTCCTTCTCTTCAGCATCATCTTCATCATCATTTGAGCTTGATGAAGCCTCTGACTCTTCTTCAGTTTCACTCCAGGTTTCAGCTACAAATCCCTTCCTGGTGTGTTTGTTTTTGCTGGAGGAGGATTTTTCATTGTTGTTTCTCCTAGAGTCCTTGTCTTTTCTCCTATCTTTCCTGTCCCTCTTGTCCTTATTCTGATTTTCTGGACAATCAGGCACAATATGGTCTGGTTTCCTGCATCCAAAACAAATAATTTCTTTATTATTGGATTTGTCATACCTTGGCTTCTCATGCCCTCTGGATGACCTCTTTCTGAAATCTTTCCTGGCCATCTTATAGAATCTTTTGGCCAGTAAGCTCATAAATTTTTCATTGCCTGTGACCTTGTCTTCAGGCTGATCTTCTGTAGCTTTGAATGCTATTGTCTTTTCCTTCCTGATTGCTGGAGAAGCAACCTTTTGTTCTTCCTATCTATTCTTGATGAGCAGCTCATAAGACTTGAGCTTGCCCAACAAAGCTTCAGTAGTAATCTCAGTTAGGCTTCTGACATCCTTGATTGGCAAGATCCTTGAGTCCCAAGTGCTGGGGAAGCACATTAGGATTTTGTCATTGAGTTCAGTTAGTGAGATCTCCTTGTCCAATGTTTTTAACTCACTAACTATTAGGCTGAGCCTGTTGTACATGTCAGCAACTGACTCAGTTTCTCCCTTTTTGAAGTTCTCATACTGGGTTATGAGATGGAATCTTCTATCTTTCCTTTCATCAGCAGATCCTTATACAATTTCTGACAACTTGTCTCATATTTCTTTTGCTGAGTTGCATTCAGCCACTTTCTGAAATATTTCATCAGACATAGTCTGAGCCAGAATATTCATTGCTTTGGCATCTGCAACTTTCCATTTCTTAATTTCTGCATCTGTTCCTGAAGGAGGCGGAACAACACTTGTACTAGTATTTACTGGGGGTCTTGGACACACTGTCAAAACAGAATTGTAAATGTCCTCATCAATAGAATTCATATATAATTTTATCCTTGCCTTCCAAAGTGCAAACTTAGAAAGGTTGCACACTGGAGGTCTAGTGCTAGCATAATCTTTGTTCTGTGCCATGGTTTTGTATGAAAATAAGTATAATAAAAATAATAACCCTCTATAAAAGATTGATCTTATCAGAGATCTTTTGGTTCAGGTTTTAGCCTGTAGGAACAACCGATCTAATGAAGATTCAGTTGTTGAGTAACCAACCTCCCTCTGATACCAATTGAAAGTGAGGATAAGATCTACCTTTACTCTAGAGGAGGGGGGGGGGGTGAATAGAGTATATTAAAATAATTTTCCATATAAAAAAAATTATTTGCAGTGGAAAACTTGATTTAAGTATAGGTGTAATTGTGCTAGCAATATATAAAACTAGGTTAGCAAGAAAGCAAAATCACAGCACACAGCAAAGAAAAAAACACAGCAAACCAGATGATACAAGGATCTATATTGGTTTCCCAATCAACCTGGGTACATCCACTCTTCTACCACCCTAGGTAGGAATCCACTACAGAAATAGTTGATCAGGTGTCCTGGGCACCAATGAGCTTTTGATAAGGTGCTCAAAAACCAAACCCAGATTTTTTGATCAGGTGTCTTGCCACCACTGTGTTTTGACAAGGTCTTAGAAACCAGCCTCAAAACTTTTGAAGGGAGTTTTGATAAACCCTTTTACAGCAGAGTAAGGAAAAAGAAAAAAGTTGTTGTTCTTCTCTGTCAACAGTCTAAGAGAAGACTAGTGGATGATGTTGTCAAAACTCCCCCTGAGATCTGCAATTGTTCAGGAAGAAGAGCTTTGCATAGGGTGATAGGTATTCAGAAACTTTTGATCTCCAGCAAGAGATGATTTCAGCAGTTGCTGAAATGTGATGTGTCTGGAGTCTTTGATGAAGAAGCCTTTGAACACTTGAATCAAGAAGATCTTGAAGGAGTAGAATAGAAGAATTCTTTTCTGTTGATGATATCCTTCACAGTAGGATTCCTTGTGTTCTGTATGAATTTTAACTCAGTAATCCTGTAGATTTGTGTCTCTCTTGAGTCTATTCCCAGAATCTCTTGATTGAAATCTCTTGTTCTCTTTTTCAATAATTCTCTAGAGATATACTGAAAATTTGTCTTTTAGATAGTCGTTACTCAGTCATAAATGACTATCTTAAATGAAATTTGTCTCAAGAGGAAAGTCCTAAGAGACATTCCTTTTTGTCTTCCTTGAAACTTGCTCCAGATAAGTTGAAACGGCTACAGAATCCTTTGAAATAAATGCTGATAATAAAACAGATTGAATTCCATAACTGTCTGAATTTGAATTCCTGAAATCGTCAATCTCTTCAGAAAAGCGTCGATCTGAGCTCGACTATCGTCGACCTGAGCTCGACTATCGTCGACCTGAGCTCAGAGACTGAAGCTAGACTGAAAACAGAAATCGTCGATCTGAGCTCAACTATCGTCGACCTGAGCTCAGAGATTGGATTACTGCTAGAGACAGAAACGTCGATCTGAGCTCGAAGATCGTCGAACCGAGTTCGACGACTCGTTTAACTGAGCTCAGAGATAGTCGAATTGAGTTCGACGTTTCGTCGACCTGAGCTCGACGAAAATTGTCCTAGTCTTCAGCACTTGAATTCTGATCTTAGAAGGTCTTGGGGGCAGCTTCCAAACCTAAGTTCTAACCCTTAGACTCATTCTAATTGACCTTTAAGACTATACAATAAGGTCAATACAATTTCCTAAGAACATATTGATCCTTGCCCAAATTAGTACTAAGGTGTTCCAACATCCTCCACCGCGGCCGCCGCCTTGGGGAAATCAGTCAGGCTGCCCACCAGCCCCTCAGCGCCTCTCAAACGGTGATTACAATGAGATTCACAGAAAGGGTCTTTGTTTCCGGTGTCGCCAACTGTACTCCCCCAACAATGAGTGCTCAGTGAAGGAGTTTCATGCCATCATTGGCGATGTAGACCCTGAGGTTACCCTAACCAACTTTGAGACCCTGATGCTCTCATCAGGGGATAAACCTCTTGACTCCATCACGACTACGTTATACTGTTTGGAGTTATCTTGCACCTCGACGGGCGGGATCTCCGGCCAGCCGACCATGCAGCTCTCGGGCACGCTGCGGGATCATCTAATCATCATCATGGTAAACAGTGGCGCAAGCCACACCTCATCTCTGAACGTCTGTTGCAACAGCTCCGTCTCCCTCAGTTCCCTCTCCGGATGTTGCAGTCCTCCTGGGCGATGGGCATCGCCGACCGACTCAGGGCCATTACACTGTCGTGCCTATTTTTGTGGGGTCCTGTTCCATGATCGCTGACTTCTACTCATTTGGTCTAAGCGGTATCGACGCTATTTTGGAGGTGGCTTGGCTCTACACGCTCGGCGAGGTACGCGTCAATTGGGTGACTATGACCAAACAGTTCCTCCACGAGGGCCAAACACGTCGCCTCGACGGTGACTTCCCTCGTCTCCGGTCTCCCTTTACACAATCCGGCGGACCATGAATGTTGGCCTCTCTGAAGGGCTGTGGGCCATCTTGGGCCCATCCAATGTGTCTTTTCCTTTTTCGCCGGACCATGAAGAGCTTTCTACTGCGCTCGCCGACATCATCCAGCCTCCGGTAGGATTGCCCCCTGTCCAGTCTTCTCTGGTTCGGAAGAGAGACGGCAGTTACCGCCGTATTACCCAGCCAAGCTACTTGATCTCCGCTAACACCTTCAGGGGGACTCTAGCTCACAGGAGGTCCCTGTTGCTAGGTCTTACCGTATGAAGTCTGAAGCTACATGGATGCCCAAGGATTAATTCTTCCGCCACCCCTCCGACCACTACATTGGGAACAAGGCATATTTTCCAGATGGCGGCACTGTTTTGATTGCACATGCCGACGGGACAAGCACATGCCGACGGGACAAGCACATGCCGAAAAGACGTTGTGGCGAGTCCGCGCACAGCGGGAGATGATGAGGGGTCTGTCTGGAGGAGAGACCGAAGACGTGCCGTCAACATGATAAGTTTATTTGCATTTATGTTGTTTTTATTTATGTATACGCTTTAGTTTTTGCATTGTTGCTTTGTTCTCCGCACCCCGCACATATAAGGGGTTGTGTTGTACTCTTTTGGAATTATGTTTTGAAAGTATGGAATTTAGGGTTGCTCCCTAGATTTTTTGTCTCGTTCTCTCCTCCTTCCTCTCCCTCACCTCCGCCGGCCCTTCCCCTTGCCGAATTCCTCTCCGGGATTGTATCAGCAAAAAAGAAATATTTTGAAAGCATAATGAACATCACCTCCCCTAATGAAGAACATCACCTCCCTTAATGAAGAGTGTCATGGGAGGCACTTGATAAGGCTCTATTTTGGAAAGTGGTGACAGAGGAAACGAGAGAAAAAATATGATTAGTTTCCAGAGAGAGAGAGAGAGTACAGTTAGTTTCAAACCAAAGGTGCAGATGACTTCAAAACTAACGGAAGAAAAGGAGAAAAGCATAGAGAGAAACGTGTGGGGTGTGGTGTGTGTGTGGTGTGCGTGTGTGTGTGGTGTGTGTGTGTGTGTGTGCGTGTGTGTGTGTGTGGCGTGTGCGCGTGTGTGTGTGCGTGTGCGCGTGTGTGTGTGTGCGTGTGTGCGTGTGTGTGTGTGCGCGCGCGTGCGCGTGCGTGTCCGTGTGGCGTGTGTGTGTGCGTGTGCGTGTGTGTGTGCGTGTGTGTGTGTGTGCGTGTGCGTGCGTGTGTGGTGTGTGTGCGTGCGTGTGTGTGCGTGTGCGCGTGCGCGTGGGTGTGTGTGTGTGTGTGCGTGCGTGCGTGCGTGTGCGTGTGTGTGCGTGTGTGGCGTGCGTGTGTGTCGTGCGTGGTGCGTGTGTGGTGCGTGCGTGTGCGTGTGTGCGTGCGCGTGCGGGTGCGTGTGTGTGTGCGCGTGCGCGCTCGTGTGTGTGTGTGTGAGAGAGAGAGAGAGATTTGAGGCTCAGATCATTTCCACACTAGTCAAAGAAGAGGGGAAAAGATAGAAGAAACTCTCAATCTCAAATCTCCCTCCAACATTAATAATATTGCATGGGTTGCCTGAGAAGCCTCAGGTCCATGATTTTTTATAGCCTCTAATTGATGTAAAGAAATTATCATCGAGCACATCAACAATTGCAAAGAGAAACTAACAAAACAGGCCCGTGGTTGACCTCTCTCTCTCCTCAATATTTTAGCATTTTATCTCTCTTGCACGTACACCAACCATGCACGGGTTGCCTGAGAAGACTCATCAGGCCATCCTGAGAACCTGGGCGAAGAAGAAGAATAAGAAGAATGCATCCAGATGTCTAACGCAATAATTTCTCAGTTTTTTAAACGAAAAACAGAGAGGTAGATGGGAGAAAGTGAGAGAGGGAATACTGAGAACCTGAGGCTCAGATCATTTCCAAACTAGTAGGGAAAAACTCTCATCTTCATTTCATTTCACACTGCTAATCTTCATTGCCTCACATTGAAGAAAAAAATAATAAGGTTATTTATGATAATTATATAGAGGCATTTACGGGTACCTCCCCTCTAAGTTTGAAAAATTATAGATTGCACCCTTCTTATTATTGAAATTAAAAAAAAAACTCCCCTGAATATTACAAAACATAACATTTACTTCCCCTGAAGTTCACATTTCATAACAGCCATGAACAAAAATGCCCCCCTCGAAGTACATTTTCAAGGGAAGTAAATGTTATGAAATGTGAACTTCAGGAGAAGTAAATGTGCATGGATGTTATGAAATGTGAACTTCAAGAGAAGTAAATGTTATGTTTTGTAATATTCTGAGGAGGTTTTTGTAATTTCAATAATAATAGGGGTGCAATCTATAATTACGCTAACTTCCAAGGGATGTTTTGGTAACTATTCCTAATTATATATATATATATATATATATATATATATATATATATATATATATATATATATATATATATATGAATAGGAATATTTACCGAAACTTCCCCTAGGAGTTAGCATAATTACAGGTTGCATAACTGATTGTATCCATCCATCTTTTGAAATTACAAAATCCTCCAATATAAGGGTCATTTCATAACATGCATGCACAAAAACGACAACACACGCACATGAAAACATAGAAAGAGAGAGATTGAGTGAGGGTGAAAGATATTGAGGCTCAGATGACTGCCAAACTAGTAGAAGAGGATAAAGGCAGAGAGAATAAACTCTCTTCCAACCTCCTCATAATAATGATAGTGACATGGGGGAGAAGCCTCTCCCAGGGCCGTCCTCAATGCTCTAAACATAATAGGAGAAAAACTACCTTCATTTCATTCCAAGTTGTCAATCTTCATCACCTCACATCTAAGGAAAACAATACCAAGGTTTTGAATAAGCCCTCATTTTCTATATCCTTAATCCCGCATGCATTGACCCTTTTAAGGAAGAAATCCATCCAAGGGAGACCCACTTTTAGGGCTGTCCATTTTGATGGAATTGGAATTGAGTTCAAGATTGGATAGACGAAGCGTCACCACCAACAATCTCGGAATAATGAGAAGAAGCTTCTATAAAAAATTTAAGAACGATCAGACAACTTTCATATGATGTTTATCGATCTTGAGAAGTCTTATAATAGAGTTCCGAGAGAGAACTTATGGAGAGTCTTAGAAAAGAAATGTGTAAGTGTATCATACATTGACATAATTGAAGATATGTATACAAATTCAATGACGAGGGTGAGGGCATGTGGAGGATTAACACAAAAAATCCCCATCATTGTTGTCGGACGTAAAGGTTCAGCTTTAAACCCTTGTTTTTTACCTTTACCTTAGTGATGCTCACCGGACAAATCCAAATAGCAACACTTTGATGTTTATTGTTTGTGGACAATATCGTTTTGGTTGATGAGACGCGCGAGGGTGTAAACGTGAAACTTGAATCTTGGCGAGACATTAGTTTGAGAAGAACAACGACAGAGTAGATAGAGCTTAAATTTAGCCCTCAACATTCAGGTCCAAGATTCTTCATCACCTCTAATTGATGCAAATAAAATCTCATCATGCACATCAACAATGGTGAAGCGAAACCCTAACATGAACCATCGTTCGTGAACGCCCAACCTCAACTAAAAAAATTCATGCATTTTATGCTCAAAATTAGTTATTTTTTTGGTAGCGGTCATAACCTGTCTTGCCAAACATAAATTCTATGATAATGGCGATTTTGACCAAACTCACCGGAGAAAATAAGCCGTGCCAAATAAAGCCACATCTTTAGATCTCTCTCTCTCTCCCCTCAATATTTTAGCACTATCTTTCTTGCACGCCCACCATGAATGCACGGGTTGCCCGAGGAGACTTTCAGGCGGATAGAGAGGATAAAAACGCGGCTACTCGTGCGAACACTGGTAGGCGAGTAGAGTAGAGAGGTCGCAGCGGGCAGACCGCGCGACAAGAAGAAGGCAAACCACGCAATAAGAAGAAGTCAGGCCGCGCGACAAACAGCGGCAAGGGAGAGGGTGCAACGAGCAAATTGCATGACAAGCAGGAGGCAGGCCGCGCGACAAGAGCGAAAATAAAGAGGAGGGCGCAGTGGGAAGAGAGAGGCGGGGCCCAGAAGATTCTCTATAAATGGAGAGAGATGGGGAGGAGAGGGAAGAAGGATGTGGAGAAAGGGAGAGAAGCGGTTAGAAAGGAGAAGCCACAGCAGGAGGCGGACACCACGGGAGCGGTTAGGAAGAAGCGTCTATGGTTAGAGAAGAGAGACCGCCTAGTGCAAGACCGATTGGGCGGGTTAGGGCACAGAGACCAAGGTTAGCAAAAAATACTAACCGCCTAGAACAGGACCGATCGCTTTGATACCATGTAGAGAAATGCAAGAAAGAGAAAAATAATCCAGATCTCTTTTTTTTGTAAATACAGGAGTACATACACTTATATAGAGAGAAAGATAGGGAGAGTCTTCTACATCTACAATGTGGGACTAAATAGAATATACATGGGCTTATACATGGGCTCCTCCTAATGAACTTTTTCATTACAATTTAACAATGACAAACTTTTGTGATCATATAGGATGGGCATTGCATAGTAATTGTAATCATATATAATTGACACACCCAAACACTATCATACATAGATCAATAAGATTGTAGTCCTCTCAATGAAAGAGTGAGAGAAGAGGTAGACGAGGGAGAGAAATTGAGGCAATTAAGAACTAAAGCTCAGAACATTTTCAAACTAGTAAAAGAAAAGGAAAAGCGGAAAGGAGAAGTAACGCTCATCATCCAAGCCAACAAATGCATGTAAAATAGCTGCTGTCAAAAAGTACTCAGGAATGAGAATAAAGAAACTCAAAGCATAATGAGCATAATACTTTCCATGTTTTAAAACTAAAAGACTGGGAGGAGATGGGGAGAGGGAGAAATAGAGGGAAAATAGAAAACCAGAGGCTCGGATCATTTCCAAATTAGTCAAAAAAAGGTGAAAGGGAGAAAGTAACCTTTGATCGAACCTCCTTCCAATACTAATCAGAGTTAAATGAGAGGCCATCCACAATTCCCTAAACATCGCAAGAAATAACTCAGATCTTTTGTTCTTTCTTGATTCTTCATTGCCTCCAATTGAAGTAAAATTTTAAAAAAATGAATTGGTGCATAGTGTTAGAAGATAGTGAAAAACAGTGTAAAAGCCCATTGTAATTGTGGCTCATTTATGAGCCCGCACTTGTCTTAGGTTTAGTCCCACATTGTTAGTCTTGGGATTTTCTCCTTCTCTCCTCCTATATAAGTGTATTCTTACTTACTGTTTATACATGAAATACAGCCTACAAGGTTTATTGCATCTTTTTCTACATGGTATCAGAGGGAAGTATACAAGCCCCGACACGAGGGCTGGTATACAAGCCATCCTCCTCTTTATCCCTTGTTGCATACACTGATGCTGATTATGCGGGCTCTCTCGACGATCGACGATCCACCACTGGTTTCTGTACCTATTTTGGAGGAAATCTCATCACATGGCGCAGCAAGAAGCAATCGGTTGTTGCTCTCTCTTCTGCTGAAGCAGAGTATCGTGCTATGGCCGATGTCGTGTCTGAACTTACCTGGTTAGAAAGCCTTATGTCTGACTTGGGTGTCAAACTCTCATCACCGGCTACTCTTTTCTGCGACAGTCAGGCAGCTAAACATATTGCAAAGAATCTTGTGTTCCACGAGCGAACGAAACACATTGAGGTTGATTGTCACTTTGTTCTGGAGAAGGTGCAACTGAAGAAGTTTGAATTGGAACATGTTCCAGCATCTGGGCAAGTTGCTGACATCTTTACCAAGGCTCTGCCTCGGTCATATTACCAGCAGTTTCTATCCAAGCTTGGTGCTTACGATTTGTATGCTCAGGCTTGCGGGGGAGTGTTAGAAGATAGTGAAAAACTATGTAAAAGCCCATTGTAATTGTGGCCCATTTATGAGCCCGCACTTGTCTTAGGTTTAGTCCCACATTGTTAGTCTTCGGATTTTTCTCCTTCTCTCCTCATATATAAGTGTATTCTTACTTACTGTTTATAAATGAAATACAGCCTACAAGGTTCCTTGCATCTTTTTCTACACATAGAAATCCATATAGTTTAACCCCTGTATTAAAGTTTCCCATCAAAGTGCTTCAACAACTTCCCCGTGAAACCCTAACAAAATAGTTGAACTCAGTTTCTTGAAAGATCTAGCTACTTAGATCTCCCTCCCGCTCTCCCGCTCTCCCGCTCTCCCTCTCTCCCTCTCTCTCTCTATATATATCCTCGAAAAAGTATTAGCATTTGATCTTCCTAGCACTCCCATATGGATGATCGGGTTGCCGGAGAAAATAATCTCAAGATCACCCCGAATGCATTGCCCCTTTTAAGGAAGAAATCCATCCAAGGGAGACCAAAACACAGTCACAAACACGTTTAGGGCTGTTCATTTTGATGGAATTGGAATTGAGTTCTGGAAGATGGGATAGACGAAGCGTCACCACCAGCAATCTCAGGATAATGAGAAGAAGCTTCTATAAAAAATTTAAGAACGATCACACAACTTTCATATGATGTTTATCGATCTTGAGAAGGCTTATGATAGAGTTCCGAGAGATATCTTATGGAGAGTTTTAGAAAAGAAATGTGTAAATGTATCATACATTGACATAATCGAAGATATGTATACAAATTCAATGACGAGGGTGAGGATATATGGAGGATTAACACAAAAAATTCCCATCATTGTTGTCTTACGTTAAGGTTTAGCTTTAAACCCTCGTTTTTTTTACCTTTATCTTAGATCAGCTCACCGGACATATCGAACAAGCAACACTATGATGTTTATTGTTTGCGGATGATATTGTTTTGGTTGATGAGACGTGCGAGGGTGTAAACGCGAAACTTGAATCTTGGCGAGACATTAGTTTGAGAAGGACAACGACAGAGTAGATAGAGCTTAAATTTAGCCCTCAACATTCAGGTCCAAGATTCTTCATCGCCTCTAATTGATGCAAAGAAAATCTCATCATGCACATCAACAATGGTGAAGCGAAACCCTAACATGAACCATCGTTCGTGAACGCCCAACCTCAACTAAAAATATTCATGCATTTTATGCTCAAAACTAGTTTATTTTTTTGGTAGCGGTCATAACCTTTGTCTTGCCAAACATACATTCTATGATATTGGCGATTTTGATCAAACTCACCGGAGCAAATAAGCCGCACCAAATAAAGCCACATCTCTAGATCTCTCTCTCCCTCCTCAATATTTTAGCACTATCTTTCTTGCACGCCAACCATGAATGCACGGGTTGCCCGAGGAGACTTTTCAGACCATCCTGCGTGCATTGGTCCTTTCATGGAAGAAATCCATTCAAGGGAGATCAATAAGCAATCAAACACATTTATGGAAAAAGAGGAAGAAAGTATCAGGATGCCTAACGCAATAATGTCTCAGATTTTTTTAAAAAAAACAGAGAGGTAGATGGGAGAAAGTGAGAGAGCAACTAGAGAACCTGAGGCTCTGATCATTTCCAAATTAGTCAAGGAGAAGGAGAAAGGGAGAGAAAGAGAAGAAACTCTCATCTTCCAACCAACCTCCTTCCAACATTATGATGGTTGCACTGGTTGCCTGAGAAGTCTCGCCCCGGGCCATCCTCATTGTGCTAAACACAGTGAGGAAAAAAAATTATTTATCATTTCATCTCCGGTCAATGATTCTTCATTGCCTCTAATAGTTCACCCCCTATATAAGTGTTTCCTCAGCTCCAAAGAAATATATGTATGTATGTATTATATGCTATATATTAAACAGACTTTAATCCACTGCACTAGTTGCCTAGCAAGGCCATCCCTGACTGCCTTATTATAAGGATAAGGAAAAACTCAATCATCACTACATGATTCTTCGTGGCCTCTCTAAATATCTAAGGCAACAGAGACGTGAAATTAGTAAAAAAAAAACAATATTCCATGTAATTTGACCCTTAAGCGCACCAATCAAGGACCAAACAAAAAAACCAATTAGAGCTCGCTATGCGGACAAATAAATTCTTGCTGCTTAAGTATGTATTCATATGTGTATATATGTATGTATATTGTCATTTATTAGGATTGCTCCTCCAACTTTGTATAACTATAATGAACTCACATCTATCTTTCAAAATTATAATATCAACAAAAAATACTCCAAGAGATTTTTTATGTGGTTTGATGATTCAACATCACCTCCCTTAATGAAGATGGTCATGGGAGACACTTGACAAGGCTCTATTTGGCAAAATGGTGACAAAGTGAAAAGGAGAGAAAGAGTGCAGTTAGTTTCAAGAGAGAGAAAGAGAGTTCCATAAGTTTCAAATCAAAGGCTCAGATGATTTCAAAACTACCTGAAAAAAGGGGAAAAAACGGACAGATCAAACTCTACCTTCTCCCAACAATAAATATAGTGGCACGGGTTGCTTGAGAAACCTCCCCCCAAACCATCCTTGATGACAAAAACATAGAACTTCATTTGAGGTTGCCATTTTTCACCGCCTCATATCAAAAGAAAACACTAAGGGTCCGTTCGTTTGCACGGAATTGAGCCTCTGGAATTGGAATTGAAGGTCTAATTCCAATTCCATCGTTCATCTGCACGCTTGCCGTTGAAATTTAAATTTTAATGAATTCCGTGGAATTCATTTTGAACTAAAGACAATTTCTTCCAATCTATATAATAATTGGACAATTCCGACCGAGACACATTTTTAAGCCCGGACGTGAATTTTTGCCTGGGCGCGAATTTTTTCTCCCGGGGGCATTTTTTTTCACCTGGGCGCATTTTTTTCGCCCGAGCGTGATTTTTTCGCCCGGGAGCGTTTTTCGCCCGGGGGCGATTTTTTCGAGCGGCCGTGAATTTTTTCTCTCGGGTGCGATTTTTTTCAACCTGGCGCATTTTTTTCGCCCAGACGTGATTTTTTCGCCCGGGCGCGTTTTTTTTCGCCCGGACGCGTTTTTTTCGCCCGGACGCGTTTTTTTCGCCAGGGCGCGAATTTTTCGCACGGGCGCGAAGTTTTTGCCCGGGATCGTTTTTTTCGCCCGGGCGGGATTTTTTTTCGCTCGGGCGCGAATTTTTTTCGCCCGGGCGCGATTTTTTTCGCCCGGGAGCATTTTTCGTCCGAGCGCGATTTTTTTCGCCCTGGCGCGATTTTTTTCGCCCGGGCGCGATTTTCTTGCCCGAGTGCGAAAAAAATCTCCCGGGGCGTTTTTTTCGTCCGGGCGCGAAAAAAATCTCCCAGGGCGTTTTCTTTGCCTGGGCGTGAAAAAAATATCCTGGGGCATTTTCTTCGCCCGGCCGTGATTTTTTTTCGCCAGGGCACGATTTTTTCGCCCGGGCTCGTTCTTTTTGCCTGGGCGCGATCTTTTCTCCCGGGCGCGATCTTTTTGCCCGGGCTCGATCTTTTCGCCCGGGCGCGAATTTTTTCTCCCTTGAGCAATTTTTTCGCCAGCCGCGATTTTTTAGTCCGGGCGCGATTTTTTTCGCCCGGGCGCGTTTTTTTAGCCCGGGCGCGTTTTTTTCGCCCGGACGTGATTTTTTCACCCCTGGCGGTTTTTTTCGCCCGGGCGCGTTTTATGCGCACGGGCACATTTTTTTCGCCGGGAACGATTTTTTCGCACGGGCACATTTTTTTTCGCCGGGCGCATTTTTTGCGCAAGGGCAAATTTTTTTTCGACGGGCGCAATTTTTTCGCCCGGGCACATTTTTTTTCGCCGGGCGCATTTTTTTCGCCCGGGCGCGTTTTTTTCCCCCGGGCGCGTTTTTTTTCGCCCGGGAGCGTTTTTTTCGCCCGGGCTCGTTTTTTTCGCCCGGGCCCGATTTTTTCGCCCGAGTCATTTTTTTCGCCCGGGCGCGCTTTTTTCGCCCGGGCGCGATTTTTTTGCCCGGGCGCGAGCGTGATTTTTTTCGCCCGGGCAGTTTTTTTTTCTCTCGGGTGCGTTTTTTGCCCCCAGCCAAAAAATCACATCCGGGCGACAAAAATGGGCCCGAGTGAAAAAAATTGCGGCCACATGAAAAAATCCCACCCGTGAGAAAAAATCATGATTAGGTGGATAAATCTTGCCCGGGCAAAAATCGTGCCCGGGCAAAAAAATCGAATTCCAATTCCACAATATTCACCAACATGTTTTATTAGACGAACATTGGAATTGGAATTCGTCACCAATATTTAATTCCACAATATTCATCAATATTCAATTCCAATATCGAATTCCAATTCCGTGCAAACGAACGGACCCTAACAGAGAGAGAGAGACCCAAATTATGGCCCCAAGCAACATATATAATATCTAAATAGAGAATACATCGCATAGAATGTATGTTTTGCATGATAACGGTTATGAACGCCACCATGCAAAGAATATTAGTTTTGAACATAAGTGGATCAAGTTCCTTAGATGAGACCGGGTGTTCATGACCGCGATCGTGGTGCCAAACGGAGCCTTAATCTATACTATATTAAAAGGGAAAAACACTCATTGGTTAAACATCCACTTTCCGATTTTACCCCTCTTTATTAAAACAATTCTAGTTTTAAAAATGTATGTTTTTTTTTCTTTTATTATAAAAAATGTGCTCTCATATAGATAAGTCATCTACCTATAATGAAAAATGTGTTCTTCCCGCTGCTCACAAACCCCTGTGCACACCACAAAAATGAGCAATGTGCGAAGTATAACACCCAGGGTTTACGAGCAGCAGGAGCATCGTCGCGTCAGGACAATGTCGTGGTTGAGATAATGACGCGTGGGGCACAGGGTCCCCTCGTGCACTATTGCAGTTGAGGTACTGTCGGTGTTAGCCGTAGGGGCAGAGCCCTGTGTCTGCCCAACGTAATTATAAAACCAAAATAAGAAGGCCTGGGAGGAATAATGGAAAATAGAGGCTCGGATCATTTCCAAACTAGTTAAATACAAAGTGAAATGGAGAGAGCAAATAAGCGCTCATCTTCCAACATCATTCCAGTACTAATGATAGTTGCATGGGTTGCATGAGAAGCGTTCTCCCCAGGCCATCCTCAATTCCCTCAACATTCAGGTCCATGATTCTTCATCGCCTCTAATTGATGCAAAAAAAATCTCATCAAACACATCAACAATTGCGGAGCGAAACCCTAACATGAAATGTCGTTCGTGAATGCCAACCTCACCTAAAAAACTTCATGCATTTTATGCGCAAAACTAGTTTATTTTTTTGGTAGCAGTCATAACCTTTGTCTTGCCAATCATACATTCTATGATAATGACATTTTTGACCAAACTCACCGGAGCAAATAAGCCGCGCCAAACAAAGCCACGTCTTTAGATCTCTCTCTCTCTCATGAATGCACAGGTGCCCGAGGAGACTTTCCAGGCCATCATGCGTGCATTGACCCTTTCATGGAAGAAATCCATTCAAGGGAGATCAATAAGCAATCAAAGACATTTATGGAAAAAGAAAAAGAAGAATAAAGCATCAAGATGCCTAATGCAATAATGTCTCGGTTTTTTTAAGAGAAAAACAGAGGTAGATTGGAGAAATTGAAAGAGTAAGTAGAGAACCTGAGGCTCAGATCATTTCCAAACTAATCAAAAAGAAGGAGAAATGGAGAGAGAAGAAACACATATCTTCCATCCAACCTGTTGAAGCCAAAATTGACCTCAACGGGAGTTCAAAACAAGGGTGCAGCCAACACCTACTTCTCTCAAGTCACGACCCTCGACTTGTTGCTAAGTACCTAGGACTGACCTAAAGCCTCAGCAGGGAGGTCCCACATCACACCCGGAAGATCTCTGAGAGCTTCCCCTCCAAAGCCAAAAGCTGGGCTAGGAGCTCCTCAGAAAGCACTAGAAATTTGGAGAATAATGAGAGTCTGCCTTCTAAGGAGACCTTATGGGTCTATTTATAGTCTTTTGCTGACCTGAAGTTACTGAAATACCCCTGGCTGGTCTGCCAATAGCCAAATCCCGCTATTTGTAAAGTACTAAATGCAACCCCTTGAGGTGTATGGGTAATTTTATCTGAGGGCGATTAAGTAATTTTACCCTGAACCCTGGGCCCCACTCGACGAGAATTATATGCCGAGAACCCTCTCGCCTTCACTTGGTAGGAGCTAAAAAGGAGTGCTGAAAGTCTCAAGCTGAGCTGGCCCCCGCCTTGTTCAAGACGCAATCCTTCTCGCCGACTCTGCCGGAAGCGGGTCCCGGCTGATGCGACGTTGAGTGAGTGGAGCTCACCCAACGCCCTTGCCACTTACCACATCATTGAGTGAGTGGAGCTCACTCAGCGCCCTTGTTGCCGACCACGATATTGAGTTAGTGGAGCTCACTCAGCGCCCTTGCTGCTGACCATGGCGTTGAGTGAGTGGAGCTCACTCAGCGCGGCGTTGAGACCACTCAACGCCTTCTCGTCCGCTTCTGGTCATGGCGTTGAGTGAGTGGAGCTCACTCAGCGCGGCTTTGAGACCACTCAATGCCTTCTCGCCCACTTCTGGTCATGGGAGGGATCTCGCCTGCTCCCATGCGGGAGCTCCTCCGGCGTGAGAGCTCTTCTGATCTTTAGGCCCAAGCTAGCCCGAGGCTGGTCCAACCCCGACCGTTGATGCCTCTTGGTGCCTCCCAGAGAATATGGGGTTGTACACAATCCCCACTCTTTTTAAGCTATCCCTGCGCTCGAAAAGACACATCCAACCAGCAATATTCGCTGGGCACGTGTCATTTCAAAAAAGGAGAATCTTTTGGTGGGTCATACCATGGTTATATATATATGTGTGGATAGACGGCCGTAAAACTGTTCCTGAGTCATCGCTCTATGCCTGAGCTCTCGCGAGATCTTGTCATGCGTTCCAAATGTGTTGACAAGCCGCTCCCGCAAGACCTCCAAGACCGCATCAACGCGGCCCAGGCTTGAGCCCTGGTGAACAACGCTGTGGTTGCCCCTTGGCTAGCGAAAAAGTCGTCAGCCGCTAATCCTTCTCCGCTAAAGAAGAAGAAAGAGAAGAAGAAAAAGAAGGCGAAGGTGTTCCAGCGGGACCTTTCCCGCGAGAACAGGGACTCGCCTACCCCGACTCCCGATCGAGTGGATGGTGCATCCCCTCCGCAGAAGGTATGTCTCTCTGATTTGCTGATCCCCAAGATTGCGAGTCCACTACGATCTGAGCATGCGCAAGGGTTGGTAACTGACGCAATATATTTCGCAGGAAGCGGCTCGAGGTGATGATACCGGGTCGCCGCTGGTACCTCCGGACCCGTCGCCTCACCCTCCCGAGGATAGACCACGGGTCATGGAGGTCACTCCTCCGGCTTCCTCTCTGAGAACCGTGGGTATGCTTTTTCTGTTACACCTTTCTGACCATTTCAATTGCAGCCAATACCTACTGTCAAGCTGACTACTCGCATCCTCAGCTTTCGCCGACCCGGGTCTCGCCACCCGGGAGGGTGAAATAATTACTTCTAACCTGCTCGGCCAAGCGGCTAATCCCGCCCTACTGGCGGGAGGGGTGTCTACCAGCCCCTCCATAGCCCAAAAGGAGATCAGCCATCTAGCGAGAGAGAATGACTTCCCCCATGCTTCCGGCCAGGCCGGGATCACTGTGCGCAAGGCTTTTCGCCCGGGACGTGGAAAGCCACTCCACCTCCTCTATGGGACTGAGGGGGGCTGGGCCTTCTCGCCAGCCGTCGGCCAGTGGCTCTCGTCATGCGGTAGGTAAGCGAAACATTACCGTAGTTCTTACTAAGTTCTCGCTGTAACCACGAAAGCGGTTTTCCCAGAGGATCCGGACTTGCGAACTAGGGCCGATGAAGATGATGATGAGGAGGGTGAGGAAGAGGACGTCGAGATCTCCCCCCTTCCTTCGTTTGGCGAGATGGAGGACATTGTTAATGACACCGGGGGAGCAAAGAGACGAGGGAAGAAGATTGCTGCCCTCTTGTCGAAGCTTGTGCGGCGGGAGCGGGCTCGCACCACTGCGGCGAAAGAATTCCGCGAGATGGTGGAGCAGAGGCTCGAGGCCCTTGAGCGCGACTATTTCTTTGGCGAGATGGGGCGGCCGGGTGGGCCTATTGCCGAGTCCTCCCCTGGGAGGTGTATCCCGCAGATTCGATACCAGGCTCGCCGGATCAACCTAGGGTGTACCACCCTATCTTCCTACTACAACCAGTTGGCGCCCCCGAGTACCAGACGGCGGGAGCGAGGACGATGGCGCTGGGAGCCGTACTGATCGCTGAATCCTCCCCCTTCTCACCTCTCGGCCTTCCCTTCCCGCAATGTACCCTGTTTCTTGATGTTCTGGACTGTTCACTCATAACCTTTCAATCATTGTTTATTATTATTGTTATTGTTTTTTCTTCCTTTTTAACTCTCGTCCGGCGAGAGCGATCCCTGCTCTGGCTTTTGTTTATGTTCCACGTGGTCGTTTTGAAATGCTCACGCGAATCTGAACCTTCGGCCGGTCGCTGTCATCCCAGGCCGGAACCCGAGGCATCGCTGTCTCGGGGCATGACGCCTGTACCGCCGCCGCTATTTTCATCATATATATATATATATATATATTCTTTTTTTAGAAAAGTCATCATTACCACGGCTTCCTATATATAGATGAGTTCACCAAACGCATTTATTTCTCCGAATCGGAACCGTCATTCCTCTCCTTGTTGCTTTCGTGACTTGCCGAGAACCCCCCTTGCTCCCGCCTTCTTCACTTGTTTTCGCCTAACTTTCGCTCTCGCCCATTCCTTTGAGATCTCGCCTTCCATCCCCTCGACAAAATGCCGGGTTAGAATGAGGGGTGTTCACATTGCGAGGAAGCCTTCTGAAAGCATCAGTTCCCCACTTGTCGCCTAACCATTGAAGAGTACAAACAGATCACTTCTCAGTATGTTCCCACCGGCTTCACCGCGAGAAATCACAGTAACCAAGACAGGTTAAACACCGCGGGGGAGGGGGAGCTCGCCATCCCCCTCGAACATTTCGAGGTGGGCTTTCACCTTCCTCTCTGGCCGGAGATGCGCCAGGCCCTTCGTTACTACGGAGTTGTCCCTGCGCAGCTAAACCCTAACTCGGTCGCCATCCTTGTAGCGTTCATCTGCTACATGCGATCAGAGAAGATCGAGTTCAGCCTCCCGATTTTCTGAAAGTTTTCATCTTTCACGCGAAGGGAGGGGTAGTCTTCTTCTCAGGGCAACTGCTCAAGACGACCGGTCTCGCACACAAGCATCATCATTGGGGCGAGAAGTTTATCTTCGTCTCTAGCGACTTCGGCAGAGTTCCTCTTGCGCTTGTCCAGTATGAGGATGCCGCCTACAAGCCGCCTACCATGGGATCGTGCGAGAGCGCCATTCTGGAGTTTTTTGGGACGAAGGAATTCGATGTCCCATTCCTCCGACGGGACGTCGACTCTCTCCCTCCCGTGCCTCCCGGCGAAGGTACGGTCCCGTCCTCAACCTGATATTCCCATTCTAAATTTCAATACATTCTATTGCCGCCCTTGCAGGAGAGCGAGAAGTCCCTCTGCACCAACCCTTTGTCGAGACTCAGGGTACCGAGGGCCAGGCAGTGAGTGATCCGCTGGCTCTCGAGAAATCCGCGGCTCGGGCTTGCCGGGACGAGCCTCCCCCACCTCCTTCGACCAGTGTCGGGAAGCGAAAGCCCGACGCCTTTTCGTCCCAGCCGCTAAAAAGACCGAAGCCAACCGCGACTGACAAAGGGAAGTCCGTGACGACTACACCCGCCCGACCTCTCGCACCCGACCAGTCCTTCGAGGAGGTCCTGTAGGTGGCCAGCGAGGTGACCGTTGCTGCCAGGAATAGCGCCGGGGCCCCTACTGAGAACCTTCCAGCCGCAAGTGGGGCTGGTGGCGATGGGGTGGCTGTCAAGACCTCCACTCGGTCTTCGTCCAAGGAGGCGCCAAAGGGGCACAGGAATTTTGGCCTCGGCGTGAAGTGCCTCGACGCTGAGGGGAAGCCCTTGCTGCGGTGGGACCCTGAGACCAACCATGTCTCCCTCTCAACCCTCCTCCCCAGTTGGGCGGAGCGCGACCATGTCACCGGCGAGGCTTTCGCGCTGGGCTACGGCCTTTACAGTCGGGAGTACGCCGGCCTCTATGATCAGCTGCCCACAAGGCTCCTGGCCTTTGAATCCGTCCGGGCTCTGATGCGTGGGTTCGAGCTTGCGCACATGTGCGCACGCCGGAGCATCACCATCGACCGCAACTTCGGCGAGATGCTCAAGGCGTGGGACCAGGCAGTGGCCCAGGCGGCGGTTCTGAAGGCACAGCTGGCGGATGCAATGGGACGCCTTTCCTCGCGCCCAACAGAGGAGGTAAGAGAGATCTTTCAACCACTCGCTCTCGCCTCTGTAATCCATGGGTCGTTTTGATGTTGATTTGTTTCTCCATTCCGCGGGATTCTGCTCAAAATACGGCCCTTCGCGCGGAGCTGACCGAGCTAAGATATGAGAACATCCTGCTAAAGGACTAGCTCCGGCGCGCGGAAACGGCTGTGGTTCCGCCTCCCCCCTCGCTGGACGAGAGGCTGAGGAGCCGTCACTTCTCGGAGTATGACATCGACAAGCTCCTGCAGACCAACACTCAAGCAACGGTAAGGCTGACCCTTGAGATGTCGCGGGATGTGGGATGTTTGAACGAGAGTGGCAAGATCGTCACCGCTCCTCATCTTGTTCCCTGGCTCTTTGAGCCTATCCAGAAGCCCCCAGGAGCGCCCGACTCTCCTCCCCCGGATGTCCCGAGATCCCCCACGGCTGCTGGCGAGATACCTGGGGAAAGCTCGGGCGAGAGCTCCCATAGTAGCTCAAGCGGGAGCTCGAGCGGATACATCGCTTCTCCCTGATGGGTTTCCTTCTCTCTCTCTTTTTGTTTCTGTAATGAGCAAGACGCTCTAACTTTTGTAATCACATTTGAATGTATAAATTATTAGTGTTTGTACCCCTCCTTTCTCTTTTTTTTGTTGATAACGAATGCTGCTCAAGAGAGCTTCCACCCAGGCCCCTGGCCCCCTCTAGGATAGTCTACCTTAGCGGTCGATAGGTGAGAACCTGCCGAGAGCTCAAGGCTTAAACACGTCGTTCCCGCGTTCTGCCGAGAACCATTTGTCGTGAGTGTCATTCATAGGCCTTTTAAGAGAAGACCGCCCCTCCTCGCCTTGCGCGATCGATCGGGTCTCCTTGCCTAGACCCACCGGGAACTTCATTTGGCGAGATCCCCCAGTTGGGATTTCCTGGACGAGACCTCTCCTGGCCAAGACCTCTCCTGGTCGGGACCTTTCTTGGTCGAGACCCTTTTGGGCCTGTCTTCAGGGTGTGTCTTTTGTCTAGCCTAGAACATCTGTGTCGAAACATTTCTAAACACTAAACCTATCCCCCACAGGCGAGCCTTCAGACCTGCCAGCTAGATGAGAGCCTGCACAGCGGGTCTACCTGGGGATGAGCTGAGTTCGGGGTGTTGATGAAGATTTCATATCCAACCTCTCCCCCACAGGCGAGCCTTCGGACCTGCCAGCTAGATGAGAGCCTGCGCAGCGGGTCTACCTGGGGCTGAGCTGAGCTCGGGGTGTTGATGAAGATTTTATATCCAACCTCTCCCCTACAGGAGAGCCTTCGAACCTGCAAGCTAGATGAGAGCCTGCGCAGCGGGTCTACCTGGGGCCGAGCCGAGCTCGAGGTGTTGATGAAGATTTCATATCTAACCTCTCCCCCACAGGCGAGCCTTCAGACCTGCCAGCTTGATGAAAGTCTGCGCAGTGGGTCTACCTAGGGCCGAGCCGATCTCGGGGTGTTGATGAAGATTTCATATCCAACCTCTCCCCCATAGGCGAGCCTTCGGACCTGCCAGCTAGATGAGAGCCTGCGCAGCGGGTCTACCTGGGGCCGAGCCGAGCTCGGGGTGTTGATGAAGATTTCATATCCAACCTCTCCCCCACAGGCGAGCCTTCAGACCTGCCAGCTAGATGAGAGCATGCACAACGTGTCTACCTGGGGCCGAGCCGAGCTCGGGGTGTTGATGAAGATTTCATATCCAACCTCTCTCCCACAGGCGAGCCTTCGGACCTGCCAGCTAGATGAGAGCCTGCACAGTAGGTCTACCTGAGGCCGAGCCGAGCTCGGGGTGTTGATGAAGATTTTATATCCAACCTCTCCCCCACAGGCGAGCCTTCGGACCTGCCAGCTAGATGAGAGCCTGCGCAGCGGGTCTACCTGGGGCCGAGCCGAGCTCGGGGTGTTGATGAAAATTTCATATCCAACCTCTCCCTCACAGGCGAGCCTTCGGATATGCCAGCTAGATGAGAGTCTGCGCAGCTGGTCTACCTGGGGTCGAGCCGAGATCGGGGTGTTGATGAAGATTTCATATCCAACCTCTCCCCCACAGACGAGCCTTCAAACCTGCCAGCTAAATGAGAGCCTGCGCAGCGGGTCTACCAGGGCACGAGCCGAGCTCGGGGTGTTGATGAAGATTTCATAACCAAAACCTCTTTCTAATTCTGATATTAAAATGAAGAGAGTTGCCAATGGATCACAGTATGGAATATATTGCGATAGCATTTGAAAACAAAAATACAATCACCTCCTCCTCCTCACGGGTAGAAGCGCTTTAGATCATCACCGCTCCAAGTGTGGCTCAAGGTCCTCCCTTCCACATCCTGGAGGTAATAACCTCCAGTTCTAAGGACCTCTTTTACTATGTAAGGCCCTTCCCAGTTTGGGTTGAGCTTACCCACGGGGGCTGACCTTCCCGCCGCATTAATCTTTTTCAATACCAGATCTCCTTCGACGAACTGTCTGATCCTGACATGCTTGTCGAAGTATTTTTCCATACGCCGCTTGATCTCTTCTTGCCTGATGGTTGCGTCATACCGCGCTTCTTCCGTCATGTCTAGCGAGAGGCGCAACCCCTCCTCATTTTCCAACCTCCAAGCCTCATCTCCTTCCCAGGCGGCTGCGACCCGTAGGGACCGAACCTCGAATTCCACTGGGAGGACCGCCTCACACCTGTGAGAAAGCTTGAAGGGAGTCTCGCCTGTGGCCGTGTTCGGGGTCGTCCTCAAGGCCCATAGAACCGAGGGGAGCTGCTCCACCCAATTTCCCCTCAAATTTTCTACTTTTTTCTTGAGTAAGTTCACAATGATTTTGTTTGCTGCTTCCACTTGACCGTTGCTCCGTGGGTGGTGGACAAAGGCAAACCTGAGATCTATCCCCAGCCGGGCGCAGAAGCTGATGAACTCTTCACTAGAAAACTGGGGTCCATTATCTGATACTATTACTTGGGGTAGACCGTGCCTGCATACGATCTCTCCCCAGATGAAGTTCCTTATAACTCTTGAGGTGACTTTGGACAAGGCCTTAACCTCCAGCCACTTCGACAAGTAATCGATCATGACTAGGAGGAACCTCCTTTGCCCACTAGCTGGAGGAAAAGGTTCGACCAAGTCCATCCCCTAGATGGCAAAAGGCCATGGCGACGAAATGCTCATGAGCCTTTGAGCAGGCAGGAAATGGAGGGGGGCGTACAGCTGACATTTCTGGCATCTCTTTGCAAACCTAGCTGCGTCCCTCCTCAGGGTCGGCCAGAAGTACCCCTGCCTTACCACCCTTGCTTCCAGCGTCCTTCCTCCCGAGTGGCTGCCGCACTCGCCCGAGTGCACCTCCCCCAGGATCCTCGGGACCTCTTCTTCGGTCGCACATCTTTCCCAGAGCCTTGACAGCATCTTGCGATGCAACCCCCCTTCTAACATCAGGTAGTGAGCCGCTTTACGCCTGAATCTCTTTGCATCCTTAATCTCCCCTGTCAGCTCGCCCGTGGTTAGGAAGGTTACCAATGGATCCACCCACGAGGATCGCTGACCTATCTCCATTAACTCCCCTTCCTCGATCGTTGGTCGGAATAGTTCAGTCAGTGTTCCGCCTCCCCGAGGCCCAAACTTTGCCAATCGGTCGGCGGCCGCACTCTCCTCCCGGGGGACATGCTGGATTGAGAATGATCGGAAACCTCCGATGATTGCCCTTACCTTGGAAAGGTACTTTATGAGGGTAGGCTCCCGAGCTTCAAACTCTCCTCGAATCTACGATGCTACGACCATCGAGTCTGTGAAGGCCTCCACGTCTCGGATCTCAAGCTCTCTCGCCAGACGAAGGCCGGCTATCACGGCCTCATATTCTGCTTGGTTTTTGGTTACCGGAAAGTGTTAGGCCACCGCCTACTCTATGACGACCCCCTGGGGGCTTATCAACACCACTCCTCCCCCAAGAGAAAGCTTTCCCGAGGCCCCATAAACCATCATCTTCCATGCCCCTTGCGGCTGCTGCTCCCCCTCCTTGACCTAAACTACATAATCTGCTAGAAAATCCGTCACCGCTTGCGCATTGATGGAGAGCCTCGGTACGAAGGAGATGTCGAACTCGCTTAGTTCGATGGACCACTTGGCAAGTCTTCCCGAGTGCTCCACCCCTTCAAAGATCTTATGAATAGGATGGTCGGTCACCACCTTAATTGAGTGCGCTTGAAAGTACGGCTGAAGTTTACTTGCCGAAACAACCAGAGCGCATGCTAGATTTTCCAGGATGGGGTAACGGAGCACCGCCTTCTTCAAAATCCGGCTCACGTAATAGATGGGCAGCTGCTTCTTTCCCTCTTCCCTGACCAGAACAGAGCTCACAGCCTCCGCTCCTACTCCTAAATATAGGGCCAGGTCCTCTCCTTCTTTTGGGATTTGAAGTAGAGGAGCCTGGGAGAGCTGTCTCTTCAGCCCTTGGAAGGCCTCTTCACATTCGGCGGTCCACTCAAACCTTTGGTTACCCCTAAACATCTTGAAGAATGATGAACACTTGTCCCCCGATCTGGAGAGGAACCTGCTTAGACCGGCCAACTTGCCTGTCAAGTGATGAACCTCCTTAGCATCGCGAGGTGATTCCAAGACTAGGATGGCCTCCACCTTATCCGGGTTAGGCTCAACCCCTACCGGGGTCAAGAGATGCCCAAGGAACTTCCCGCGGCTGGCCTCGAAGACACACTTCAAAGTGTTCAGCCTCATCTTGAATCTCCACAGGGTGTAGAAGGTCTCTTTTAGGTCCCGCAGGTGCGAGTTCACACACTTGCTTTTCACCATCAGGTCGTCGACATAGACCTCCAATCTTCTCCCCCTTTGCCCCTGGAAGACTCGATCCATCATGCGTTGGTAGGTAGTCCCTGCGTTTTTCAATCCAAAGGAAATCATTTTATAGCTGAAGCACCCCTCCCTAGTGATGAAGGAGACGTCCTTGACATCGGGAGGGTGCATCTGGATCTGCTGGTAACCTGAAAAAGCATCCAAAAAAATCATAACAGAAAAACCGACGGCTGAATCAACCAGCGCATCGATTTGAGGCAGGGGATATCAATCCTTAGGGCATGATTTATTTAATAAAGAGAAATCGATACACATTCGCCAGTTCCCGCCCCCTTTTTAACCATTACAACGTTGGAGATCCAGCCTGGATACTGGATCTCTGAGATGAAGCCGGCTTCTAGGAGCTTCTTGACCTCCTCGCAGATCGGCTCCTCCAGCTTGGTGGTGATGGTCCTCATCTTCAAGCATATGGGGCGAGTCTGGGTGTCCAGGTTCAGGCGATGCCAAGCCACATCCGCGTCAATGCCCGGCATGTCCGCCGCGCTCCAGGCAAAGATGTCGACATTGCTCAGGATGCAAGCTCTCATTTGCTCCTGGTCCTCGGGACTTAGGCCCTCGCTGATCCGTTGTAATACCCCAGAAATCTCAAAAAGCCAAAGTGGGATTCAGGTTGGCTGACACGGCCTGAGACACGGGCATGTCTCAGGGGGTGTCAGGTGTACACGGCCTGGGACACGGGCGTGTCCCTAGTCTCGACAAGTACTCGAGCCCTGATCGCCGAGTGTGGAACACAGCCTGTGACACGGGCGTGTCACAGGGGAGTGTTTGGCACACGGCTAGGGACACGGACGTGTGCCTTAGCCGTGTCCTTCTCGGGTAATTTTTGAGATCGTGTTACAGGGGTGACACGGCCGGGTACACGGCCGTGTACTGTGTGACACGGGCGTGTCAGGCTTGACACGGGCGTGTCAATGCCCGTGTTCTGGTTTATTTTCAGTCGGTTGTGCACCACTTCAGGAACACGGCCTGTGACACGGGCGTGTCACAACCCGTGTTCGGCCTAGGAAATCAAATTCAGGGCTAATCAGAGCCGTTCATTTTCTTTGACCAAGATCAAATGGTCTGGGCTCTTCCCTGGGTTGATAAGGCCGGGATTGAAGAGGATAAATCTCATTTGAGTTTCATCTTTCTCTTTCTAAAGTTAAGAGAGAGGGGAGATATTGGAACCCTAGGTTTTGATTTGAGTTCAGTCCTCTCTTTTTGTCTCTTGACCCAAGATTTATCTATGGTCAAAGGTGAATCTAGTTGTGTAGAATTGCTTTTCTAGATGAATATTTGGTTAAGTAGTTTTTTGTTCGACTATAGTCGAACGTCGCTCGACTATCGTCTATCGGCTGATCGACGATCGTCTATCAGTTGGTCGACGTTCTGTCTGCATTGATAGCTCGACTATTGTTGATAGGTCGACTATCTGTTTGCTTTGGTAGTTCGACTATCTGTCCTGATAGTTCAACTATCTGATAGCTCGACTATCTGTTGATAGGTCGACTATCTGTTTGTTTTGGTAGTTTGACTATCTGTCCTGATAGTTCAACTATCTGATAGCTCGACTATCTGTTGATAGGTTGACTATCTGTATCGCTTTGATAGTTCGACTATCTGTTGATAGGTCGACTATCTGTGTTGCTTTGATAGGTCGACTATCTGTGTTACTTTGATAGGTCGACTATCTGTTTTTCTGTGATAGGTCGACTATCTGTTGATAGGTCGACTATCTGTTTTTCTGTGATAGGTCGACTATCTGTTTGATAGGTCGACTATCTGTTTTGTTTGGTAGTTCGACTATTTGTCCGGATAGATCGACTATCTGATAGCTCGACTATCTGTTCTGATAGGTCGACTATCTGCTGAGGTAGTTCGACTATCTTCTTTGATAGTTCGACTATCTGGATCGTTCGACTATCTGTCCGATAGGTTGACGATCTCCGTGCGTCGGTCGACGATCTCCGAGGGTCGTTCGACGTTTTGCTGTATGTTTTAAAATAGTTTTGTCGTCTTCTATGATGTGACTAATTTCATACTTAATTTGGCATATTTTATAAAAGATTATCTGAATAAATTGTGATATTATTTCCATGCAATATCAGTTCAATTCTTTATGCATGAGCTAATCTTTTTCTGACAAAGTTGTTTGTCTTATAACTGAGATATGTTTTCTGCTTTATCTGCCAGGCTGTCCTTTGTAGCCGTTAGACTCAAAAAGTCTTTCTTGGCTGTAAAGAGTCTTTTCTGATGTGACTTTCTCTAGTTTTATTTCATCAGAATTATTTGCAACTCCTTAGAAAGCTTTATCCTGTTATAGGATATCTGCCTGCAGTATTTTGTTTTGCTTTATGCTTTTTGCAGCCCAGCTTGCAGAGTTCAGTAGAAGACAAGATTCAAACTCAAGTAAGAGCCGTTGCTGCTGCTGCTATATGAAGACTTCTTTGAAGAAGAAATCAACTAGTTCACACACATTGAAAAGCTAACTGCAGCATTCAAACTAAAAGCTTACAGTCTCCAACTGCTCTCAGCTCATTCACATCTAACTGAGAAGAAGCTTTAGTTCTTCACTCTTCTTCAACCTGAGTTCTCCTGCCTACAGGAAGATCTTCACTCAGAGCCTTTTGAAGAAGAAGAAGAAGATAGCTGCCTGAAGAAGAAATTCTATTTAATATTATTTATCTTCTTGTAGCTTTTTTACTTTAGTAATTTCTGAAGTGTTTCTGCACTGAAGCAAGACTTCACCTGGACGTTCTTTTAGCCAGGGGGAGCCTTGATTCTTTTAGAGCCTTCTAGCTCAGTGCAAGTTATTGTGCTTCTCTAATCTATTGTAAAATAGAGAAGACACCTTAACCTCCTTTCCCCCTCCTGTAAAGGGTTATTACTCCCTTCAAAAGTATCCCTTGGTGGCAGGGCACCTGATCAAAAACCTGTGTTGGTTTTTATACACCTGATCAAAAGTCTAAAGGGTCTCTTGATCTACCTGAAGCAGATCTTGTTGGTGGCAGGGCACCTGATCAAAAACCTGAGTGGATTCCTACCTTGTTGGTAGAAGAGTGGACGTACCCAAGTTGTTTGGGGAACCACTATAAATTCCTTGTGTCGTCTGGATTGCTTTGTTTAATTACTTGCATTGTGGCTGTGATTAGATCTTAACTAGGTTTGCTAGTTGCTGTTTAGGTTTCCAAGCCTTAACTGTAATTACAGTTGACTGCCTTGTTGTGCACAACACTTGTGTTAGGCTTTAAGGTTTAATCTCAAATATCTATAACCTTCATTCCGCATTTAACTCCAAGGGAGTTGAGTAGAAAGTCAACTTTGCTAGTGCAATTTTTGATTACTCTATTCACCCCCCCTCTAGAGTAGTATCTATCCCTTCTCTTTCAATTGGTATCAGAGGGAGGTTGACTGACTGAATAGGATAACACCTAAGTCATAAGATCCTGATAGATACCAAAGTTTATAGATATTCTCTTTCACTATCATGGCCCAGTCCAAGGATTATTCTAGCACCAGACCTCCAGCATGCAACTTGGCTAAGTTTGGCATCTGGAAGGCAAGGATTAAACTATATATGAACTCTATTGATGAAAGTATTTTTGCTTCTATTTTGACAGGACCACCAAGAGCACCTGCTGCAGCTACTGCCTCATCATCATCTGATATGAGTGCAGTGCCTCCTCCAGACTACAATGATGAATACAAAAAGGCAAAGATAGAAGATGCTAAGGCAATGAACATTCTGGCTCAGACAATGTCTGATGAAGTATTCCAGAAGGTTGCTGACTGCTCCTCAGCTAAAGCAATGTGGGATACACTGAGCCAGATTGTAGCTGGTCAAGCTGATGAAAGGAAGGACAGGAGGTCCAACCTTATCTCATAGTATGAGAATTTCAAGAAAACTGATGCTGAATCAGTTGAAGGAATGTACACAAGGCTCAACTCAATCATCAATGAGCTGAGGACCCTTAACAAGGATATTTCATTGACAGAGGTCAATGATAAGATTCTTATGTGCTTCCCTAACACATGGGATCTGAGGATCTGGCCTATCAAGGAGGCCAGAAGCACAAATGAAATCTCAACAGAAGCCCTTCTCGGCAAGCTCAAGTCTTTTGAGCAAGTGCTGAAGTCCAGGGAAGCTGAAGCAAAGACCCCAACTCCTACAAGAAAAGAGCAAACCCTTGCTCTTAAAGCTGCTGAAGCTTCTGAAGGAAGCCAATCCAATGAGGAACTGATGACATTATTTTCCAAAAGGTTTCTCAAGATGGGAAGGAAGGAATTCAGAAAGAAATCTTCAAAGTATGAAGATAAACCAAGGTATGATCGTACCCCTTCTAAAGAAATAATCTGTTATGGTTGCAGGAAGCCTGGACACATTCTTCCAGATTGTCCAGAGGAAAAGAACAAAGATAAAAGAAAAGACAAGGATCAGCACAGGAAGCATTCCAAGCCATCCTCCTACAAGAACAAAAAGAAGGAGAGAGGCTTTGTTGCTGAAACCTGGAGTGACTCTGATGAGGAATCTTCCTCCTCAAGCTCCAGTGAGGATGAGGAAGAAAAGAAGGCAAAGGAAGTTTGCCTAATGGCAATTGATGCCTGCAGCAATCACTCAGCTGCAGAGAATTCAGATTCTGATGAAGAAATGCCAACTGAAGATGAGGTATTGTCTTCTTATGACTTTACTTCTACTGAATTTAAATCTGAGTTTAAATCTTTATGTTTAGATTTAATTAGTTCTAAAAAAGAAATAAAAGAGCTTAGAATTAAACTAGCTGAATCGGAATTGATTGCTAATGAAAACATTAGGTTATCAACAGAACTCACTAATGCTAGTGAAGAAATCAAATTCCTTAAGAATGAATTAGCCAAGTCCAAAAGGTTAGAAGAGTCTCTGAATGGTAGAAGCCTTAAGTTGCTTGAAATAACCAGCATGTCTAACACTAGGTCAGGCAATAACAAATTAGGCTTAGGAGCATCTTCTAGTGAGCCCCCAATCATTCTTAAAAACCAACTTTCAACTCCAGTGAATTTTATTTCATCTAGTGGAATAAAAAACACTGAGCAAGTCAATCAAGTAAATAGAGCTTTAAATAAAGCTAAAAGAGAGAAAAGAAAACAGAAATTTAAGGAATTACAAAGGGCGTCGAACGCTGCTCGACGATCGCAGGCCCAATGGTCGAATGAAGATCGACGATCTGGGTACCAATCGTCGAACGTCGATCTACGCTTTCAACAAGAATTTCAAAATTCCAACCAGAACTTTAGAAACCCGAATATGAATAGAAACCCTAGGTTTATTGACCCATCATCTGCATGGTGAATCCCACCTAGGAGATCTTACCCATTAGGTTATCACCCTCAGCCTGCTTATTCATTTATTTCCAGTTTTTCTTATGTGAAAAATAAGGGACCCAAGGTTACCTGGGTCCACAATGTTTAAATTGATTTATTTGCAGGTGAAGACCTATTCTATCACTCAAAATAAGTGGTATTTGGATAGTGGTTGCTCCAAGCACATGACAGGAAATAAAGAACATCTGTCAAGGTTCAAGGCAAAGCTTGGCCCAAAGGTAATCTTTGGAGATTCAAGCTGTGGTCAAACTGAAGGCTATGACAGGATGACAATTAGTGCTGTTACATTCAAGAGAGTTGCTTATGTGACTGGACTGAAGCATAATCTAATTTCAGTAAGTCAGTTATGTGATGATGGATATCAGGTATCATTCTCTAACTCTCTTTGTAATATTACTTTAAATAATAATGTCGTATTAGTAGGCATTAGACAAGGTAATATTTATTTAGTAGATTTTAATTCAACTCACTCTGAAATCTGCTTGTTTAATGAAGTAACAAATAACAATACTCTATGGCATAAAAGGCTTAGCCATGTTAACCTCAAGAATATATCTAGGTTATCTAAACACAACCTTATTAGAGGTTTACCTTCTTGCCCCTACAAGAAGGAGAGCCTATGCAAGACTTATCAACTAGGCAAGCAAACCAAGAACTCATTTAAATCAGTAAATAAAAGTGATTCTCCTAGAATCCTGTATTTATTACATTTGGACCTATTTGGCCCAATAAATGTACAGAGTTTAGGAGGGAAGTATTACACCCTAATCATTGTAGATGACTTCTCTAGGTTCACTTGGGTGTTCTTTCTGAGAACTAAGGCTGATAACTTCAAAGCCCTTACAGACTTTCTATTATGTGTGCAGACTGAGTACTCTACTCATGTGGCCTTGATCAGAAGTGATCATGGTACTGAGTTTGACTCTCTTCTCATGCAAGAATTCTGTGAGAGAGAAGGTATCAAACATAGCTTCTCAGCTCCTAGAACTCCCCAACAAAATGGGGTAGTTGAAAGGAAGAACAGAACACTAATTGAAGCTACTGGCATAATGTTGGCAGATGCTAATATGCCTCTTTCCTATTGGGCAGAAGCTGTTAGTACAGCCAACTATGTCCTAAATAGAAGTCTGATACACAAGCTTAAGTGTAAAACTCCTTATGAGTTACTTAAAGGAAAGAAACCTAAAATAAATTATTTTAGAGTGTTTGGCTGTGTTGTTTATATTCATGATAACAGTAAAGAATATCTTAGAAAGTTTGAAGCAAAGGCTTCAATGAGAATTTTTCTTGGATATTCCCAAGTAAGCAAAGCTTATAGGGTATTTAATAAATCATCTTCTAAAATTGAAGAGTCTGTTCATGTGTCCTTTGATGAATCCCAAATGTTTTACAAGGAGAAGGAAACTTCCCCTTCCTCAAGTTCATTACAGGTACAAGAATCTTCCAAAGATGTCACTCAAGAAATCCTCCATCTTTCAACTCTTCATATCACTGAATCAGACAGTGATGAAGACATTTCAGAAATTGTTGCTGTACCACCAATAGTAGATCAAATTTTTCCTGAGGAATTAATCCCAACTATTGCTGAAGATCACATCCCACCTGCTGATGTTGTCACACTTACAGATCACCCTACATCTCAAGTGATAGGAGACATATCAGCTGGTGTTCAAACAAGACATCAGTTAAGATAGGATGTGATGCTGTTGGGTACATTGGAAAATGTGTACCTGATTTGAAGAAGCCCAACTTAGCTCAATGATATACATCAAGGTGTATTTGATGTTGTTTTGAGTTGACATGTGCAGGTGAAGAAGTATTACAGAATGCAGAAAAATATTCTAAGTCCACATGTCGACACCTGAAAAAATTGTGTCGACACTTCAGAATATTTGTGTCGACTCTTCAGAAAATCAGTGTCGACACAGAGAAAGATGGTCGACCACATTTATGTCGACACTGGGAAGTAGTGTCGACACATAAAGGAAATCGTCGACCTCAGCACTGGGAAGCAGTGTCGACACAGAAGAAGATAGTCGACCAGAGAAAGATAGTCGACACAGAAGAAGATAGTCAACCAGAGAAAGATTGTCGACACAGAAGAAGATAGTCGACCAGAGAAAGATAGCCGACACAGAAGAAGATAGTCGACCAGAGAAAGATAGTCGACTTACAGAAGAAGATAGTCGACCTCTACTGTGTCGACACTGGGTGGATGTGTCGACACCTTGAGATTGAGTCGACACATATTGGTAGGAGTCGACTATGCTTGTGTCGACACCAGAAGACTGAGTCGACATATTTTGGCAGAATTAAAGATTGATGTGTCGACACCTGAAGGCTGAGTCGACACATACTGAGTTATGAATCTACAACAACTGTGTCGACACACAGGACTTATGTCGACACACTGCAGAGTCTAGACCAAGTTATTTTCTGAAGAAGCTGTGTCGACTTAAAGGCAACTTAGTCGACATCATCAAAGACTGTGTCGACACCAAAGTCAATTGTGTCGACACAGATAGACAGATTGGTCTCGACACTTTCTAACTGACTGTCTCGACATTTTGCTGTCCAAGGCTAAGGTACAGGAACTGTTTGAAGACTTGACAGCTATGGGTTGCCACCGTTTAACTGAAGCTGTCAGACCTGTCAGAAATCAGTTAGAAACCGGATCAGCCGGTTACCATGAAGGAAGTCTATAAATAGACATATTATGAAAAGAAGGAAGACACACATATAATAACAGAAGAAGATCTAAGAAGAAGAAACAAGAAGGATTACGATCCTATTGAATTTTCAATTTAAGAAAGTGAAAAAGAAGATCTTCATCAGAAACTCTAAGAAGAAGTCTGAAGTATTAGAAAAGGTGTTGGATAGAGAGGGATCCAGTCATCTTGAAGAAGAAGAAGGAAGTCATCTGTGGTTTCTCAAGAAGCTGTTTGGAAATCAACTCAGCTAAGTTCAGATTCAAGAAGCTTTGAAGAAAGCTCAGATTCAGTTGATTTCATCAGCTGATCAAGAAGTATCTTGTCCTCTTCTCTCTCAACAAAGGCAAGACATTAAAATATCTTTTCTAAATTTCTGTAGCATCTGTTTATACAGATCTGAGTTGTAAGCCTGTGTTATAAAGGCTGAGTGTAGGAGAGGTGATCTCTGAGTGGTAGGGCTATTTGCCTGAGTGTAGGAGAAGGTTATTCTCTGAGTGGTAGGCCTTGAGGCAAGGCTGAGGTAGGGGTGTAGAGCCTGAGTTGTAGGAACCTATCCAGGTTCTGAGCTGTAGGATCTGAGGATCTGAGAATAGTGGAAGTTTGGCCGAATCTAGCATATTGCTAGATAGGTGAAGGGGGAAAGTGGATGTACCCGGACCTTGGGGAACCACTATAAAACATTGTGCAATCTGTAATGCTTAGTTGTCTGTGAATGCTGTGCTAGATGTTTTAATTTGTAATTGAATTCTGCCTAGAATTATAAACAAGAAATTAGAACCTATTCACCCCCCCTCTAGGTGTTTAGGTTGTCTTGAAAGTAAAACTATCAAGTGGTATCAGAGGGAGGTTCCTCAGAAAGGACTTAACAGTCTGAGGTAGATCTGTAATGCAGAATCAAGATTCAAAAAGATGGGTTTTGGTGAGAATCATAAGGAGCTAGGGTCTATGAAATTACCCATATGCAAGAAAGAAATTTTTGGAATTTGGAAAGAAAGAGTCAGATTGTTTATGGAGGCATCTGATCCAAGGATTTACATCACAGTACAGGAAAGCCCCTTCATACCAATGAAGGTATCAGTTCTTGATGCAAATGTCCAAACTCCAAAGAGTTATTCAGAAATGACCAAGGATGAAATCATCTTGGCAACCATGGATAAAAGAGCTCAGAACATTATTGTTAGTGCCATAGAAGATTCAACATTTCAGAATCTAATTCACTGCAAGACCTCCAAAGAGATGTGGGACACATTGATTGTCTACATGGAGGGATCTGAAGAAGTAAGGCAGGACAGGAAATCTATGCTCAATCAGGAGTATGAAAGTTTTAGACAAGGAAAATCTGATAGCATAACTGAGTGCTACAAGAAATTCTATAGAATTGTGAATGAGCTTATGTCCTATGGAAGAGTCTTCAGTACTTATGAACTGAATGACAAATTCTTAAGATCCTTAACAAAGGATTGGGACACAAAGATCTGTGCCATAAGAGAAGTGGCTAAATTGGCAGAGATATCTCCTCCCACCTTGTTTGGAAAGTTGCTATCCTATGAAATGCAACTTATGGCGAGGAAGGAGGAGGAAAAGAATTCAAGAGGAGAGCATAGAAAAAAGACTGTGGCATTCAATGCAGAAGCCACTAGAAAGAATAGGAGGAAATCACCATCTCCTCCTAAGGAAGTTGCAGAAGATAGTTCTGAAAATTCAGATAAGGGTTCAGAAAGCTGTGATTCAGATGCAGACTTTACTGCATTCACAAGGCAATTTCAGAGGTTCTTGAAAAAGAAGCAATGGAAGTCTAGGCCTTCCACATCATAGCAAGTTGATGACTATTATCAGAAGAAAAGGTCATCAAGGAAAGAGAAGAGCAGATTAAAGCCCAGCAAAGCCACTACTTCAAAGATTGTCTGCTATTGTTGCAATAGGCCTAGACATGTAGTGGCTGACTGTCCTGATAAGAGAAAGGAGTCTTCAGACAAGAAGAAGACTCATCAGAAAGGCAAGAAGGAGAAATCCTTTGTTGCAAAGAAAGATAAGAGTCTAACAGACCAGTCAACTTCAGAGTCAGAATCTGAAGCTGAAGCATATATTGGACTATATGCTGCATCTAAAGAAGAGGAGTTTCTGCAGTTGCTAGACTCCATCAATGAACAAAAGGATCATCAGTGTATGGGGCTGATGGCAGGATCAGAAGAGGACATATGCCAGAATCAATCTGGTCCTAATAAGGTACAATGTCCTTCTATTACATCTATTTGTTGTACAAGTGAAGAATCAGCTACATTTGCATCAAGTGATGTAGATGCATCTGAATCTGAAGGAGATGTCTATCAATTGATAGACAAGTATGGGGACTTGTTGCAGGCCCTTAAGAAAAGTAAGAACCTGGTTAAATCTCAGGCTCAAGAAATTGCTGAACTAAGGGTTGCTACAACTGAGTTAGAGAAAGTTATTGATCAAAAATTAAATGAAATTGCCAAGCTGAAGAATATAACTATTATTTAGATGAGCACAATTAATTATACTAATGATCAAGTGAAGAGTCTGGAAGCCAGACTTAGAATTGAAAGGGATTTAGTGGCTAGTTACTCTAAGACAAAATCTGTCTTACCCTTGATAGATGAATTTGTCACTCAAAAGGGTAAGGCTGGATTAGGATTTAAAGGTAACTCCAGGGCTGACAGATTCAAGAGGAAAGGTAAAGCTCCTGTTCAGCCACTAAACCTTTCAGTCCCCATAAAGTTTAGTAAGGTGGAAGTGCCTTCTAACAAATATGATCATGAAGATATTCAAGGTCATATTAAGACTAATGTTCTGAAGAACAAGGGTATAAATGCAAGCAGGCATACCCATGGTCATAAACCCAATGATTTTAAGAAATCAGTAGGTGAAGTTGCTGCAGCACCAGCAATGAACAGAAATTCTTCTGACAAGGATGTATCTAGATCTAGATACAATAAGTTTGAATGTTGGTGCTGTGGCAAGAGAGGCCATTTTGCACTAGACTGTTGGTATAACCCAAGTGTTATAAAGAACAATAGTCTACCTGTTAGAAGAGGTTATGGTAGCTTTATTAATGCTAACCTGAACCAAGGACCCAAGACTTACTTGGGTTCTAAGGGTAAGTAATTCTATGTTGCAGGTGAATCCAAGTAACCATGCCCCTATATGGTACTTGGATAGTGGTTGTTCCAGGCACATGACTGGAACAAAGGGGCTGCTGAAGGAGTATTCATCTGTCAAAGATGGACCTAAAGTGATCTTTGGTGGATCTGAAAAAGGAGTCATCAAAGGGTTTGGTAATATTTCTTCTAACCTAATTACTATCACTCAAGTGGCTTATGTAAAAGGTTTGAAACATAATCTAATAAGCATAAGCCAGCTAAGTGATTTAGGATATGACATTTCATTTGTTAAAGATGGATGTCATATCAAGAGGTCAAGTGATCAAAAGATCATACTGACTGGGTATAGGAAGAGAAATGTATATTGTCTTAATTTTAAATGTGAAGATAAGGCTTCTCCCATCTGTCTTGTAGCTGATGACAATGCTTCTCATTGTGTTAAGTGGCACAAGAGATTGGCTCATCTAAACTATAAGACAATTGACTAACTCTTTAGCAAAGAGTTAGTGAGGAATGGACCTCAAGTTAAGTGTATAAAGGAAGGGATATGCTCAGCTTGTCAAAAGGGCAAGCAGACAAAATCCTCCTTTCAAAGCCTTGAAAACAAGGATTCTGTGAGGTGCTTATACCTCTTGCATATGGATCTTTTTGGTCCTATGCCAGTTCACAGTCTAGGTAGGAAAGTCTACACTTTTCTGGTTGTAGATGACTATTCTAGATTTACATGGGTGTTCTTTCTGAGACAAAAATCTGAAACCTCAAGTGTATTACTTAATTTTGTAAAGCAAATTCAGAATGAACTGAATAGTACAGTGGTCAAAATCAGAAGTGACCATGGTACTGAGTTTCAATCTGAAAGCATAACAAACTTGTGTAAAGACTTTGGGATTTTCCAAAAGTTCTCCTCACCTAGAACACCTCAGCAAAATGGAATTGCTGAAAGAAAGAATAGAACATTAATTGAAGCAGGTAGAACTCTGTTGAGTGACACCTCTCTCCCAGAATATTTTTGGGCTGAGACAGTTAACACTGTTTGTCATGTAATCAATAGGGCTACTATCACCAAAAACCACAAAATGACTCCCTATGAGATTGTGAAAGGCAGAAAACCAAATCTATCTTACTTTAGGATCTTTGGTTGCAAGTGTTATATACTTAACAATGGCAAGTCATATTTGACTAAGTTTGCTGCCAAATCTCAGGATGGGATATTTGTTGGTTACAGCACTAATAGTAAGGCCTATAGAGTCTTCAACTTGACTACTCAAGTTGTTGAAGAATCTGTGCATGTTGTGTTTGATGAAACAAGATTAATCAACTGTGAGTTGTCTTGTAGATCAAATGACTCAACAGGTATAAGCAAAAGTATGGACAAGCTCTCCATTACTGAAGGATCAAAGGAAGATGGGGCATTGGAAAATGAAGGCTTTTGTCCAGGGGGAGAACAAGACACTATAGAAGCTGATGAAAACCAAGAGATTCAGCTAAATGAAGGAGCTGGAGATGTTCAACCAGAAGGGAATCTTCCTCCAGCTATAAGACATTTGAGAGATCATCCAGCTGATCAGATAATAGGTGATCCAAGACAGGGGGTGCAAACTAGAAGCAGAAATCAAAACACAGTTCTACATTCAAGTTTCCTGTCACAATTGGAGCCTAAGAAGTTTGAAGAAGCTATCCAAGACCTGCACTGGATTGATGCTATGCAAGAGGAGCTGAATCAATTCAGAAGGTGCAATGTCTGGGAGCTTGTTCCTAAACCAAGAGGCCACAACATAATTGGCACAAAATGGATCTATAGGAACAAGCTAGATGAAAGTGGAATAATAGTAAAGAATAAAGCAAGATTGGTTGCAAAAGGATACAGGCAGGAAGAAGGGATTGACTTTGATCAAACCTTTGCTCCAGTAGCAAGGCTGGAAGCAATCAGAATATTCCTTGCCTATGCAGCCTATCAAGACTTCAAAGTATACCAGATGGATGTGAAGTCAGCATTTCTGAATGGTGATCTTAAAGAAGAAGTATATGTAGAGCAGCCATCAGGTTTTGTAGATCCTCTTAAACCTGATTTTGTTTATAAGCTTAAGAAAGCTCTGTATGGGTTAAAGCAAGCCCCAAGGGCTTGGTATGAAACCCTGTCTACTTTCTTTATTGAGAATAAATTCTCAAGAGGAAAAATTGACAAAACTCTATTCCTTAGGGAATCCAAAGGCAAGATCATCTTAGTTCAGATCTATGTTGATGACATAATCTTTGGATCTACTGAAAACAACCTTTGTAAAAAGTTTGCCAAACTTATGCAAGGGAAGTTTGAGATGAGCAGTATGGGGGAACTGAAATTCTTCTTGGGACTCCAAGTAAGACAGACTGATGATGGCTTGTCCATATCCCAGTCTAAGTTCACCAAAGAATTGATTAAGAAATATGGTATGGAGTCATCCTCTACCATGAGAACTTCTATGGGAACAAGTATGCCTATATGCAAAGATGATACAGGTAAACCTGTTGATGAGTCTTTGTATAGAGGAATAGTTGGCTCACTACTATATCTTACTGCTAGTAGACCAGATATTATGTATGCTACATGTGTCTGTGCTAGGTACCAAGCCTGCCCTAAAGAATCTCATTATACTGCAGTCAAAAGGATTTTGAGATTTCTTAAGGGCACACCTAATCTAGGTCTTTGGTACCCTAGGAATAGAGAGTTTCAACTAACAGGCTATTCAGATGCAGATTTTGCAGGATGTAGAGAGGATAGGAAGAGTACTATAGGTACTTGTCAATTCCTGGGAGGAAGACTAATATCATGGAGTAGTAAGAAGCAGACCAGTGTGGCAATTTCCACAGCTGAGTCTGAGTATGTTGCTGCTGGAAGCTGCTGTGCACAGCTATTATGGATGCAGCATCAGCTTAAGGATTATGGTATTCAAGTAAGTAGAACACCTCTTTTGTGTGATTCTAAGAGTGCAATTTCTATTGCTAATAATCCTGTTTCTCATAGTAGAACTAAGCATATAGAAATAAAATACCATTTTCTTAGAGAACATGTAGAAAAAGAAGACATCTCATTGGAATTTGTGAAAACAGATTATCAAATAGCAGATGTGTTTACTAAGCCCCTGGAAGAGACCAAATTCAATAAATTCAAAATTGAATTAGGTATGTTAACCATTGATTAGTGTAATCACAAAATCATCAACAATGAAGTTGAAATGGTAACAAGACATTCAAGTGATATAAAGACACATTGAAGTAGTATCAGGTATTTTGTAGGACTTATAAGTTGTGTTGAACAAACAGAAATTGGCTAAGTAAAATGGTGTCGACACATTCAGTATTAATGTGTCGACTCAGGGTAGTAATGTCGATAAGTCAGAGATGTTGTGTCGACACAGAAAATATGTGTCAACACTTAAGAATCTTATTGTCGACTTATCCAGGAATGTAGTGTCGACTTCACCAGGATAGTGGTGTCGACACTTACAGATTTTGTGTCGACACTTATACTAAGAGTCGACACAGAATTTCTGATGCTCTTCTATATATCTCTAGTGTCGACATAACTGCAAGTTGGTGTCGACACATGATAGACGGACTTGATGTCGAGACAATAGAAGCTTGTGTCGACACATTCCATCTGTGTCGACACTTATAGTCTGTTTTTGGCGTCTTTTGATCTTCTTTAAACAGAAGGTATAAATAGGTCAAACACTCATTCTGTCGACATGCTTACAAGGTTTTCGAAACCCTGTGTCGACATTCTCCCTCTCTCTCTCTCTTTCTCTCATCTTTCAAGCTTTCTCGACTGATCAATGGCGCCAAAGATTGAAGATAATGTGAATGAAGGATATGAGTTGGTGCGCCAGGCCTTTGCTGCTGCCCCTCCAGATGTTCTCGGGGTTATCTCTCTCCTCTCCGACTCAGGATTAGAATTTCTGGTCTCCGAAACATCTAAGATATGGAAGAAGGAAGTGCATGAGTTCTATACTTCTGCATCTATAGTCTCTAAAAGTCATGAGATAAAATCAACAGTTCATGGGTCACCAGTGGAAATTACACCAAGTAAGTTAAGAACAATTCTACACTTACCTATAATCGAGAATGAAGAGGATGTCCCTGCTTCTAAATCAAGGGAGGCTCTTCAATGGTGTGGATTGGATTCCACCATGAAAATTGGAGCTGCTTTCAATAGGAAAGGAATGAATCAACAGGGCAAGTTTCTGTCTGAGGTGGTTGGAAAAGTTATTCTGTGCAAGCCAGGTGGACATGATAGGATTTCCGCCTATATGTTCAGCCTAATGACCAGGATTGTGTTTACAATTCCAACGGATTGGTCAACTGTAATCTTTGAAAAGATTAAGGAAGGAATCAAGAAGCCAAATCTGGCTAGAATAATGAGTATATACCTAAGTAAGGAGATTCCTGATGTTATGCAACAACAATCTGGAACAAAGATTAATCACATGAGAAGGATGGACATGAGATTGTTCTCCAGATGGGATAGGGTGCTGACCAAAGATATGCCTGAAGTGGAAAGGCAGGATTCACCTGAGAAATCCCCAGGTCATGCTGCCAGTACTGAGCACCCACAAGAAGAACAAGTAAGACAAGAGGTTGAAGATCAGCCTGCTTCTATACAAGTTCAGGATGCCACAATACCTGTAAATCAAGAAGAAGAGGTAAGAATACCAGCTCAGCAAGTTTATTCACCTACACAGACTGTATCTACTCATGACCAGGTACAGGTGTAGGGGGAGCTGGTGTATTTTCCTACAAAAGACATCTCTAATATTTCTATTTCTGCACAGGTCCAGGGAAACCAAATGTCCTCACCTGCCCAAGAAATCACCAATACTGAACAAGTACAGGGGGAGAGACTGTCTGAGCAAGTGCAAGACAATGCTCAAATTGATATAACTCAAAATTTGAATACTACAGATGTTCCAGCCCAGAAGGAATATACTCTAGAAGAGTTATTTCCAAATGATGAAATTATTACTGATAGCATGGAAGTGGAGCAAGAAATTGAGGGGGAGCCTGTGCATGTGGAGACTGTACAACATGACACTGAAGCAGCTGTTCCTCCTCCTCCCAAAGAAAGAGTTCAAATTGATAGTACTTCTGATTCTGAGAATGAAGAAGCCAGAGTGGCTAAGAAGAGAAAACTTCTGGTCTTCCAGAGAAGGAGCAAGAGCTATAAGCAGGCCCTACAGTCTATAACACATCACACTCCTTCTGACTTTGATTATAACAAGTTTTTGATCGATTTACAAGTAAAATTGGATGAACACAGAGTGGCTATTGAAAAATATGTTGATGAGAACAACAAGTCCCTGCAATTTGACTTAGCTCAAGATATAAAATCTATTAGGTTTGAGGTCAATATGCATAAAAAGGAGATGACAGATTGCTTCCATAAGGGAGGCAATGCTGTGGTATATTTGGCAAAACAACAGCAGTCTATCATCCCTAAGGTGGATGATATTGCTTTAAAGCAAAGCTATGTCTTAGAAAATCAGCTAAGGATGAATGAGAATTTAACTGAATCTCATCATGAGATCATTGAGGAATTGAAAAAGATTGTTCCAGGCCTGCCTGCAGCTAGAGTAAAGGAAATGGAAGAATTTGATAAGAACTTTCAAGCTGCTATTGATTCTGTTAAAACTGCTATCACAACCTCTCAAAAGGAAATATCTGACAAGCTTCAAAAGTTAAAACCATTTTTTAAAGAGGGTGTGAATTATCTAGATGGTCAAATCAGATTTCAGAAGGAAGATCTCAGAGATCATGTTACTAGAGAAGCCATAAAGGGGGAGAGGATGTTAGTTCATGCAGGCTCAGAGCACACCAAATGGGTGACCAATAGTATTCGAGCCACATTGGGATATCCACCATTGTGTTATGATGCTATGGTGGCTGAGTCAGGAATACAAACAAGTCTACTTGAAGGCAATCAACCTGAGGTTGCCCAAGTCATTTACCCTCCTCCAGATTATGATATGATTGATCAGCAAGTTCAAGGAATATATAGTCCTCCAAAGGAGGTTACTAATGTTATTATTGGGAAGGTTGATAAGCCTGAGGCTACTTTGAAAGACCAGCAAGATGCTCTACTATCTAAGAAAAGATTTAGAGAGCAGGCTGAACTTAAGCCAGACTTTGAGCAGTGGAGTCCTACTTCCAGAAATATTATACTCACTGCATGGAAGGCTGTCAAAGACCAAGTGCATGAAAGAGGCAAGTGGTACAATGAGATGGAATGGCAGAAGTATGAAGCCAGGCAAGAGGCCATAGTACAGTTTAGAAGAAAAGCCAAGCTGGGTAGGCTGCCTTCAGATGCTCAGGAGCCAAGCAAGTACTTCCCAAAGCCCTTTCATTATTTTGAAAGGCAAAGGCTCAAGGAAGAAGCTAAGAAGAAGGCTAATCTAAAAGGCAAGAAGCCAGCTGAAGATTCTGAAGCTCCTGTGAAGGCTCAAATTCTATCTGGCAAAGGGATTGTCATAAAAGAGCCTGATCAGTCTTAATTTTTAGTTCTTTCAAAGTATTTTGTAATGTTTTGATTAAATCATTAAATGTAAATCTCTGTATTCAAACATTATCAAGTTATAAACAAAATGTTGTTTGGTATCATATAATGTTCATTCTGTGATGGATGGTTTTTATTTTGTTTATATTAAGTATTCCTGTTATGTCATATATCATCAGTTTATACTTTTTATAAATGGTGTATATCATTGGCTATAGGGTTATGACTTCTCCAAATAGGGGGAGATTGTTGGGCACATTGGAAAATGTGTACCTGATTTGAAGAAGCCCAACTTAGCTCAATGATATACATCAAGGTGTATTTGATGTTGTTTTTAGTTGACATGTGCAGGTGAAGAAGTATTACAGAATGCAAAAAAATATTCTAAGTCCACATGTCGACACCTGAAAAAATTGTGTCGACACTTCAGAATATTTGTGTCGACTCTTCAGAAAATCAGTGTCGACACAGAGAAAGATGGTCGACCACATTTATGTCGACACTGGGAAGCAGTGTCGACACATAAAGGAAATCGTCGACCTCAGCACTGGGAAGCAGTGTCGACACAGAAGAAGATAGTCGACCAGAGAAAGATAGTCGACACAGAAGAAGATAGTCGACCAAAGAAAGATTGTCGACACAGAAGAAGATAGTCGATCAGAGAAAGATAGTCGACACAGAAGAAGATAGTCGACCAGAGAAAGATAGTCGACTTACAGAAGAAGATAGTCGACCTCTACTGTGTCGACACTGGGTGGATGTGTCGACACCTTGAGATTGAGTCGACACATATTGGCAGGAGTCGACTATGCTTGTGTCGACACCAGAAGACTGAGTCGACACATTTTGGCAGAATTAAAGATTGATGTGTCGACACCTGAAGGCTGAGTCGACACATACTGAGTTCTGAATCTACAACAACTGTGTCGACACACAGGACTTGTGTTGACACACTGCAGAGTCTAGACCAAGTTATTTTCTGAAGAAGCTGTGTCGACTTAAAGGCAACTTAGTCGACATCATCAAAGACTGTGTCGACACCAAAGTCAATTGTGTCGACACAGATAGACAGATTGGTCTCGACACTTTCTAACTGACTGTCTCGACATTTTGCTGTCCAAGGCTAAGGTACAGGAACTGTTTGAAGACTTGACAGCTGTGGGTTGCCACCGTTTAACTGAAGCTGTCAGACCTGCCAGAAATCAGTTAGAAACCGGATCAGCCGGTTACCATGAAGGAAGTCTATAAATAGACATATTATGAAAAGAAGGAAGACACACATATAACAACAGAAGAAGATCTAAGAAAAAGAAACAAGAAGGATTACGATCCTATTGAAGTTTCAATTCAAGAAAGTGAAAAAGAAGATCTTCATCAGAAACTCTAAGAAGAAGTCTGAAGTATCAGAAAAGGTGTTGGATAGAGAGGGATCCAGTCATCTTGAAGAAGAAGAAGGAAGCCATCTGTGGTTTCTCAAGAAGCTGTTTGGAAATCAACTCAGCTAAGTTCAGATTCAAGAAGCTTTGAAGAAAGCTCAGATTCAGTTGATTTCATCAGCTGATCAAGAAGTGTCTTGTCCTCTTCTCTCTCAACAAAGGCAAGACATTAAAATATCTTTTCTAAATTTCTGTAGGATCTGTTTATACAGATCTGAGTTGTAAGCCTGTGTTATAAAGGCTGAGTGTAGGAGAGGTGATCTCTGAGTGGTAGGGCTATTTGCCTGAGTGTAGGAGAAGGTTATTCTCTGAGTGGTAGGCCTTGAGGCAATGCTGAGGTAGGGCTGTAGAGCCTGAGTTGTAGGAACCTATCCAGGTTCTGAGCTGTAGGATCTGAGGATCTGAGAATAGTGGAAGTTTGGCCGAATCTAGCATATTGCTAGATAGGTGAAGGGGGAAAGTGGATGTACCCAGACCTTGGGGAACCACTATAAAACATTGTGCAATCTGTGATGCTTAGTTGTCTGTGAATGTTGTGCTAGATGTTTTAATTTGTAATTGAATTCTGCCTAGAATTATAAACAAGAAATTAGAACCTATTCACCCCCCCCCCTCTAGGTGTTTAGGTTGTCTTGAAAGTAAAACTATCAGATGCATGCTTGTTTCCTTTCACAGATTGAGCCCCTCACCATTAAAGATGCTGAGCTAGATCCCCACTGGATCATTGCCATGCAAGAGGAACTCAATCAGTTTGAAAGATGTAAAGTATGGACTTTGGTTCCAAGACCTAAAGGCCAACTGATCATAGGCACCAAGTGGGTGTATAGAAACAAGTTGGATGCAAATGGAATCATTGTAAGGAATAAAGCTAAGCTTGTAGCTCAGGGCTACAAACAGGAGGAAGGTATAGATTATGACCAAACCTTTGCTCCTGTTGCAAGGCTAGAGGCAATAAGGATCTTCTTAGCCTATGCAGCCTATATGAAGTTTAAGGTTTTTCAGATGGATATCAAAAGTGCTTTTCTTAATGGTGAGCTAAAGGAAGAGGTTTTTGTTGAACAGCCACCCGGTTTTGTTTCTTCAACTCAGCCCTCACATGTATTGAAGTTACAGAAAGCTCTTTATGGACTAAAACAAGCACCAAGAGCCTGGTATGAGACTCTAGCTAGTTTCCTATTAAAGCACAACTTTGTTAGGGGAGTAGTTGATAGAACCCTCTTCGTCAAGCACCACAAGGACACAATCCTGTTAGTTCAAGTGTATGTGGATGACATTATATTTGGCTCCACTGATGCCAAACTTTGCAAAAGGTTTTCTGACCTAATGCATTCTAAGTTTGAGATGAGTAGTATGGGTGAGCTGTCTTACTTTCTTGGTCTCCAAGTAAAGCAAGATGCTGATGGCATCTTCATCTCCCAATCCAAATATGCCAAGGAATTGGTAAAGAAGTTTGGGATGGCAGATGCTTCAGCAATGCATACACCTATGGCTACTAATGTAGTTATTGATTCTGATGATCAGGGAAAGCCTGTTGATCAAAAGAATTATAGGGCCATTGTTGGTTCCCTATTGTATTTAACTGCAAGTAGGCCAAACATAATGTTTGCTACATGCCTTTGTGCTAGATTCCAGGTCAACCCCAAGGAATCTCATCTGATTCTTCTCAAGAGAATCTTGAGATACTTGAAGGGATGTCCAAATCTAGGACTTTGGTACCCAGCTGAGTCCGAATTTGAATTAATTGGATATTCTGATTCTGACTATGCTGGTTGTCAAGTTGATAGGAAAAGTACCTCAGGAACTTGCCAGTTCCTGGGAGAGAGATTGGTCTCTTGGTTCTGTAAGAAGCAGGCCTCTGTCTCAACCTCAACTGCAGAAGCTGAATATATAGCAGCTGCTAGTTGTTGTTCACAGATCCTGTGGATACAAAACCAACTTTTGGATTATGGGTACTCATACAAGAACACTAAAATCATGTGTGATAGTACAAGTGCTATCTCCATTGCACAAAATCCAGTGCACCACTCTAGAACGAAGCACATTGAGATTAGACACCATTTCCTGAGAGATTGTGTGGAAAAGAACAAGATCAGCCTTGAGTTCATATCCACAGACCTTCAGAGAGGTGATATATTCACCAAGCCCTTAGATGAACAGAAACATCTATTCTTTTTGGTTCAACTAGGCATGATTAATGGACGAGACTAAGTGTGACGTCTGTCTTGTTGAAACTTGTTCGAAGATAGTCAAACGACGTTCGACGATAGTCGATCGGATCAAGTCTATCGTCGACCTATGGTTGAAGATAGCTTATTTGCTTGAAGATCGTCGACCAGCGTTCGAAGATAGTTGAACAGGTCGAGCCTATCGTCGATCTATGGTTGACGACAGCTTGCTGTTTGTGAAGACAGAAATAGTCGAACGATTGATCGACTACTCTGCTTCAGGACCGATCGTCGAACGACCGTTCGACCATCGTCTCCAGTATCTTTTAAATAGATCGACGATCGCTGTTTTAATATAAAGCCGATGGTCGACCTAGGTTAAGAGATAGTTGCTTTTATCGTCGACGGAGAGCGTCTTTTCGCATTCCGTCTTCCCGCTTGCTCTTTTTCTTGCGCTCCGCCCTCACCGTCTCTCTCTCATCTTCTCCAGCTCTTGCAATGGCGATTGCTCCAGCGCTTCTTGCAGTAGTGAAGTTTGATGCCGGTTTCAGCGTAGATTTTGACGCCTTCAGCTGCTGCGAACCAGGAATAGTGGAAATCCTAAATCTGTGCAAAGATCAAGGATTAGAGAAACTCATATCCTACAAAATAAAGATAAACACTCAAGAGATCAAAGAGTGGGCCTTCACTTCATCTTCAATTGATGACTCGATGACTGGAACAATTAGCGGAGAAGAGGTAATATTGACTCCCGCTATTCTGACTGAAATTTTTGGTTTGATTAATGGTGAAGAAGAGTATGAGCAAGATACTCCTGAGTTCGGAAGGATGTTAACAGAGCTGGGACATGCCGAAGGCATTCCCTCTAAGCTGCTCAAAGTGAATTTCCCGTTTAAGATTAAGTTTCTTGCGGAAATAGTTGGAAAAGTGCTACTGGGAAAGCACTCCGCCCACGATAATATTATAAGGCAACAATTTGCACTAATGTGTGCAATTGTAAATAAGAAGCAGATAAATTGGGCAGGCGTTCTATTTGATTTGATAAGGAAAAAGAATGGCAAGAAAGAAGTTACCCTAGGAAGGGTAGTTGGAATTTTTCTGAAGGAGAAATTCCCCCATCTGCTAGTGTCAGCCGCCACCTCCATCAACGCCAGCAAGAAGATGGATCCTTCGCTGTTTGCAAAGTGGAAAAGGACCTTCCTGAAGCCCGCTCCCGCAGGGGTTGCTCCAGTTACTTCTGAGAGCACCAGGACTGTCTCCATCACTCCCCCCTTCTAGTAGCTGGCTCAGCAAATCCATCTCTTCCATCTTCTTCATCTGTTATGCCGTCTACTTCAGTTGAAGTTCCTTCAACTTCAATTGAAGTACGACATTCTGCTTCTCCTCCTGCATCTCCTCTCCCGACTCATCTTGCTGGGATTTCTCATCCCAGTTTTGATTTGTTGGTGTCTGAAATTTCTACTCCAGTTCACTCTCCAATTCTCTCTCCTGATCACATTGATCACCTTGCATCCACTCATACATCTCTAGTTCATTCTCAAGCTCATCTTGCATATACCATCCCTGCTGATCTTCCATCTTCTAAAATTCCATCATCATCATCATCTTTTGAAATTACTCCTGCATTTATTTCTAGCATTGTGGAGTTAATTAACCCCTCAATAAAAATTATGATTGACGAGGCGATTGCTCCCCTTGCTTCCTCTATCTCCTCTCTGACTGCTGCTATTCTGAAACTCTCAAACTCTGCTGAGCCCTCTTCTACTAGGGGCCTGGTTTCAGTATCTACTGAAATCAGGCAGGGGGAGATGCTTGATGAAGATGTCTCTGAGCAGCCCTTGGCCTCCCCTCCAGCAGTTCATCTTGCAGTAATAGAGAAAGCAATAGAAGATTCAGCTCCTCCTTCTTTATCTGAAAAAGAGATTTCTGATGCTCTGTTGAAATCTGAATTCATTGTTAAAGCTTGTTTAGAAGAAAGTTCTACTCCCTTGGTTGCCGTGTACCTAGAAGGAATCATCACCTCCTTTCTAGATGAATTGTGGGAGTTAGGACATGCTGTGGTCGATTCTGAAGGTATTCCCTTTACTTACTTTTTAGACTTGATAACTGATATGATAGTTTGGGAATATCTGGAAGGCATGATTAGATGTCATTTAGAACAATTTTATTCATAATACTACAAATAAATTAGAAGAAATTCTAAATGTTCAAGAGCATGTTATCCAACCTGATCTAGAAGTTCAACCAGAACCAGAGGCTCAAATTTCTGAAGTTGCTTAGCCAGAAGTACAAGCAGAACTGGTCACTATGACAGTTTCTGAGATTCAAGAATCAGCTGCAGATGCCCAGATTGAAAAATCAACTGTATGGGATGATTCCCCGGGCTTGAATTTAGATGCTCTCCTAGCACAGGATGCCATGGAAGAAGAACTAGAGAAAGCTGCTTTAAAGGAAAAGGAAAAAGCTTTGAAAGATGCAATTGACCCTTATGATATGCCCATCTCCTCTAATTCTGAAGATGAAATCGATTCTGATGAGTCTGCTAAATCTAAAAGAAAAAGAATTGCTAAAAAGAAAAGAAAAGCTGTTGCTCCTCCTCCTGCTAACCCAAATAATGATACACCGTAATATATACTGAAAGGAATTGATCCAAAGTCAAAAAACTTCCAGCATTGGATGTTATTCTCTAAGAACCAGCAAAAGCAAAGAAAAAAGTCAAAAAGGTATGACTCTCCTGTCCCTAGATGGAATCCTAGAGGTTCTCCTCCTCCACCTCCCGGTACAGGAGCCTCAGGAAATTTATCTTCTAAACCTGCTGCTCAGTCCGAAAGATCAAATCCATCTCAATCTGCTCAAAGGAGAAGTTCGCAAGGATTCCAAGGTAAAAGTCAAACTGGCCATCAAAGACCTGATGCTGTTAAGGAACAGGTAAAGGAGGTAGTATATCAAAGACCAACATTTTCTCCTCCTCAGTCCAAAGAACTTAAAAGCTCTACCTCTCCTAAGCCAGATCTCTCTGAGAAGGATGTTTCAAAAGGTAAGCAAATTATTTTATCTGAAAAATCTAGCAAGATAGTTGCTAAATCTGCTCTCCTTTCTTATCTAGTTATTCAGGATAAAGAACCAGTTGATACTTCTTCTGAGATTGTTTATGAAAGCCCAGAGCTTGATCCTAACTTTAGGATGGCTCGTTTTCTTGAACTGGTTGGAGCAGCGCAAATTAAGAAAGCAAAAGCAGAAGGAAAGGACACTGCAGGATTGACCATAATGTCTAAATTCAGAAAGAAGGAGCTCGACAAGTTCCAGGTTAGACCTGAGATATTTGATCCTTCAAAGTATATGGAAAAGCATCCTGAGGCAGTGGTCCCAAGAACAACAGAATTGAAAATTATTGGAGAACAAGACCTAAAGTTATCAAGAAAAGAAGCTCTAGATCCCACAAGAAAGATTACTTTTGTTTCTAGCTCTTCTGATCCTAAGCCTGACTCTGAAGCTCCTTAATTTTTTCATTTGATTGACAATTAATTTCTTATCTGATTGATTGATGATATCTGCTTAGTTGTTTCTCTTTATGCATTTTATTTTACTTTCAGTAATTAGTTTTGTATGTTTTAATTGTTGAGAGACTTAACTCAAATAGGGGGAGATTGTTGGAACCCTAGGTTTTGATTTGAGTTCAGTCCTCTCTTTCTGTCTCTTGACCCAAGATTTATCTATGGTCAAAGGTTAGTTGATAGGTTAGATTCTCTAGTTGTGTAGAATTGCTTCTCCAGATGAATATTTGGTTAAGTAGTTTTTCGTTCGACTATAGTCGAACGTCGCTCGATTGTCGTCTATCGACTGATCGACGATCGTCTATCAGTTGGTCGACGTTCTGTCTACGTTGATAGCTCGACTATCTGTTGATAGGTCGACTATCTGTTTGCTTTGGTAGTTCGACTATCTGTCCTGATAGTTCAACTATCTGATAGCTCGACTATCTATGGATAGGTCGACTATATGTTTGCTTTGGTAGTTCGATTATCTGTCCTGATAGTTCAACTATCTGATAGCTCGACTATCTGTTGATAGGTCGACTATCTGTGTCGCTTTGATAGTTCGACTATCTGTGTTGCTTTGATAGGTCGACTATCTATTGATAGGTCGATTATCTGTTTTTCTGTGATAGGTCGACTATCTGTTGATAGGTCGACTATCTGTTTTTCTGTGATAGGTCGACTATCTGTTTGATAGGTCGACTATCTGTTTTATTTGGTAGTTCGACTATCTGTCCGGATAGATCGACTATCTGATAGCTCGACTATCTGTTCTGATAGGTCGACTATCTGCTGAGGTAGTTCGACTATCTTCTTTGATAGTTCGACTATCTGGATCGTTCGACTATCTGTCCGATAGGTCGACGATCTCCGTGCGTCGGTCGACGATCTCCGAGGGTCGTTCGACGTTTTGCTGTATGTTTTAAAATAGTTTTGTCGTCTTCTATGATGTGACTAATTTCATACTTATTTTGGCATATTTTATAAAAGATTATCTGAATAAATTGTGATATTATTTCCATGCAATATCAGTTCAATTCTTTATGCATGAGCTAATCTTTTTCTGACAAAGTTGTTTGTCTTATAGCTGAGATATGTTTTCTGTTTTATCTGCCAGGCTATCCTTTATAGCCGTTAGACTCAAAAAGTCTTTCTTGGCTGTAAAGAGTCTTTTCTGATGTGACTTTCTCTAGTTTTATTTCATCAGAATTATTTGCAGCTCCTTAGAAAACTTTATCCTGTTATAGGATATTTGCCTGCAGTATTTTGTTTTGCTTTATGCTTTTTGCAGCCCAGCTTGCAGAGTTCAGTAGAAGACAAGATTCAAACTCAAGTTAGAGCCGTTGCTGCTGCTGCTATATAAAGACTTCTTTGAAGAAGAAATCAACTAGTTCACACACATTGAAAAGCTAACTGCAGCATTCAAACTAAAAGCTTATAGTCTCCAACTGCTCTCAGCTCATTCACATCTAACTGAGAAGAAGCTTTAGTTCTTCACTCTTCTTCAACCCGAGTTCTCCTGCCTACAGGAAGATCTTCACTCAGAGCCTTTTGAAGAAGAAGAAGAAGAAGATAGCTGCCTGAAGAAGAAATTCTATTTAATATTATTTATCTTCTTGTAGCTTTTTTCCTTCAGTAATTTCTGAAGTGTTTCTGCACTGAAGCAAGACTTCACCTGGACGTTCTTTTAGCCAGGGGGAGCCTTGATTCTTTTAGAGCCTTCTAGCTCAGTGCAAGTTATTGTGCTTCTCTAATCTATTGTAAAATAGAGAAGACACCTTAACCTCCTTTCCCCCTCCTATAAAGGGTTATTACTCCCTTCAAAAGTATCCCTTGGTGGCAGGGCACCTGATCAAAAACTTGTGTTGGTTTTTAGACACCTGATCAAAAGTCTAAAGGGTCTCTTGATCTACCTGAACCAGATCTTGTTGGTGGCAAGGCACCTGACCAAAAACCTGAGTGGATTCCTACCTTGTTAGTAGAAGAGTGGACGTACCCAAGTTATTTGGGGAACCACTATAAATTCCTTGTGTCGTCTGGATTGTTTTGTTTAATTACTTGCATTGTGGCTGTGATTAGATCTTAACTAGGTTTGCTAGTTGCTGTTTATGTTTCCAAGCCTTAACTGTAATTACAGTTGGCTGCCTTGTTGTGCACAACACTTGTGTTAGGCTTTAAGGTTTAATCTCAAATATCTATAACCTTCATTCTGCATTTAACTCCAAGGGAGTTGAGTAGAAAGTCAACTTTGCTAGTGTAATTTTTGATTACTCTATTCACCCCCCCTCTAGAGTAGTATCTATCACTTCTCTTTCAGGAGAGCAAAGCAAGGAAAAAGAAGAGGAATCTGGCCGCCGGTGGTGCTGCGGTGGTCCAAATCGCGAGCCGAGTTCGGATTTATGAAGGCAAGGCTGCTACGAAGGATTTCATCTGTCTCAATTCTCTCCATGGCTCCGAGGCGAATTCCAAGGGTAACGATTTCTGTCTTGGACATGTGAAGTCCTACTTTCCTGCATTTGCATAGGGAAAAACCGTCCCCGCGAGTGTGCGGTGGGTTGTGGTGTCCCTTGGGGTAGATATGTGAAGTCCCCCTTGTTAGAATCCAGAATTAGAGTACGGATCTAGGCATGCTGTGTGAAGCCCATCTGGACGTGTTGGTCTGGATTGGTGATGCTTTGTTTGTATTTCAGAGAAGCCTCCGAGTATTTGATTGTTTGTGTGCAATTTGTGGCGTATACCTGTACTAGAGGAAGTATAGGAAATTGTAAAAGTTGGGTTCAACTCTTGTGGCGGTCGGGAAAGGTGAAGCTATACCCGCATCAGTCCAGCCTTGCGTCTGACGATGTGTGCAATGGGATAGGCGGATCTGTACCCGCGTTATGGTTGTCTAACCTTGGGTGCTTAAGGCCCTGTTAGGATCACATAGCGAGAGTCGACGGCTTGCGTGCCAATCAAGACTAGAATGCTCATTTGTGGGATCCGGTGTTTCCGGTACACCCGAATGTGCCCTAAGTGCATGGAGCGTCGGGCCGTCGTGCCGACGTTTTTGATATGTATTGACTGTGCGGTCGTGCACATCTTGTGTGGTTTGCTATATATATATCATATTGGAAAATGCTATGCAGGGATGGAATTCTGCTGCCCCGTGTCGGGGGCAGGGTCGTTATAATTGGTCAGCTGAATGCTGACCGTTGCCCTGTTTGCCACCGCTTAGTGGATTGGTTCTTGTAGGTGCTGGAGGTGCTGGTCCGAGCGGGACTTAGCGAGCTGAAGCCCAAGCTGCGTTGCTGCCCTCGAAGGCTTTGTTATGTTTCTTCTTGTTCATGTGTGGCCGGCCTGCGTGCCGATGTCTGTAAACCACACCTTGTTAAGAGAAATTTGTAAGGCCTTAAAGCCAGATACTTTGGTTGTATACATTCCTATATTTTAGTGGACAGTTCTTGTTACTCTTGAGTTCAAGTTTTTCAACCGTGAAGCTTCCGCTAGAATGCTCTGTGTTAGGATGCGTTGGTTTTGATATTATTTCGTAGTGTCTCCGCCTGTTGGTGGAATATGGTGTCGGGCCCCGGCCGGACCCTCTATTATATTCTTCTTGACGGGTAGAGGTGTTATAATTTGGTATCAGCTTGTTGGTCGATCTCTTCCGAATTCGCGAACGAATTCTTTTGAGAGGTGGCGAGCACGTGTCAGTGCTGTCGTTATAACACTTAACTTGAACTCAAGAATGTACACTAAGGAATGCAAATACACTTGTTTGAGGAACCTGCGCGTTCCTAATTATTGTTCTTGCTTGCGCGAGGGCGTGATTGTGTGCTCTGTTTGGGGTCCTTGGGTGTTCCTGCTTCTACTTTGTGCAACATTATAGTTGCTTACTTGTGTGTGTTACGCTTGTAGGTGACTAGTAGTAATGAGGGACAGTAAGAACCCCAACATGCAATGGGGATTAATGAGCCAACACTCCCTCTTTCAGTAGCGACGGTCCGGTTGATCACTGATGTTGTTTTTGCAGTGATCAACGCCCGCCATGAGGGACATGTACAACCCTCTGTGCCAATGGTACGTCTCATGCCGGTTGGTGTACCTGAGCAGCTAGCAAGGAAACGAGCATCGGCCCCGCCGGTGAATATGCATTTAAGCCAAGGACCATATACGGCCGAGGAGTACTTTCATGCATTTGTGGCGCTGAGACAACATGCAACGTGTGTGGTTGAAAGTGAGGAGATGAAGATTAACAGATTTTATAATGGTCTGCGCGAAGAACTGCGAAGTCTATTTGTGGGTCCAAAGTTACTTGGCTTTTGTGCCTTGGTCACGAGAGCTCGGTCTTTGGAAATGGACTTAAATCAGTTCAGGGCAAGGTACGGTGCCAGTGTGCCCACCATGACAAAGATGCCAACAGCAAGTTCTCGTAGGCGGAAGAAGAACAGACATATGTGGGAGTCGACCTCTGCTACCACCAGGGGGGCAAAAGAAATGCGTGTTTGTTTTGTGTGCGGAAAAGTAGGGCATTTTGCCCGAGACTGCCATGGTAATGCACCAAGGATAAAGAAAGCTAAAGCTGGAGCGGTGGCAGGACAAGTTCCACCCATTTTCTACTCGTGTGGTATAGAAGGACATAAAGCTCGAGACTGTAGAGTTGGACCTTAGACGAGTGGAAATAAGAAGAGAAAGGATGGACTATACATAAATAAATGTCACTATGTACTGTACATATCCGCGTATGTTATGCTTGCTTTCAAACTTGTTTTGTATCTGTATATTTATGTTTTGTTGATGAATAAGCAAAACGGTGGTGTATAGCTTGTTCCACCCTATGTATGAATCTGGACAACAGGAGGCCATTAAGCAGGCGGATGTCGTCACAGGTGCGCGCAGTTTTTAATGTTATTTTATACTGTGTGTTGTGCTTGTTTTTATTGTGATGTTTTAGGGTTTGTCCTTATACGAGAGTATCCGGCGTGAGCACTATTTGACACAGGTGCTTCACATTCATTTCTGTCTGAAGAGTTTGTCTTTTGTGTCGGGGTACCTATCCGGACCACGACAAACAGTGTAAAGGTGTTGTTACCTAACGGATGTTTGATGTGCGCGGATAAATCTTGCTGTCTTGAGGTCAAGATAGGGAGTCGGGAGTTCAAGGTGGAAACATTAGTATTGCCGATCAAGGAATTTGATATAATCTTTGGTATAGACTGGCTGTCAGAGCAGCATGCCTGTATAGATTGCACTTCAAAAGAGGTCACACTCGGGCAAAATATCGAACAAGAGACCAAGTTCATTGGTATACAAGGGTTGAGTGGGATGTTGTTATCTGCTCTCCAAGTTGTTAAGGCAGTTCGGAAGGGTGCAGAGTTGTTCTTCACACTCGTAGAGGCGGTGGCGCTGAAGGCCAGTGTGAGTGAAGTGCCGATTGTGTTGGAGTATGCTGATGTGTTTCCAAAGGACCTTCCGGGGTTACCTCCCTAAAGGGAAATCGACTTCGCTATCGAGCTGGTGCCAGGTGCGAAGCCTGTGGCCCGTTCGCCGTATCGAGTAGCACCAAAATAGATGGCCGAACTAAAAGTTCAGTTGCAAGAACTGTTGGAGCAGGGATACATACGCCCAAGTATGTCACTTTGGAACGCGCCTGTTCTTTTTGTGAAAAAGAAAGACGGTAGTTTGCGGCTATATAATGATTATCGCGAACTGAATAAGCAGACGGAGAAAAACAGGTATCCGATTCCACGGATCGATGACTTGTTTGATCAGCTAGCAGGCTCAACCGTCTATTCCAAGTTGGATTTGAAATTCGGGTATTACCAATTGCGGATTAGGGAAGGTGGCATTCCCAAGACAGCGTTTGGCACACGCTACGGTCATTATGAGTTCATAGTGATGCCGTTCGGCTTATGTAATGCGCCTTCGATATTCATGGATCTCATGCATCGAACATTCCACGAATACTTGGATCTGTTTGTGATTGTAATCATTGATGATATCCTCGTGTACTCTCAGTCGGAGGAAGATCATGCAAAACATTTGCGGTTGGTATTGCATACCTTGCGGAGAAATAAGCTGTATGCCAAGTTCTCTAAGTGTGAGTTCTGGCTCTCGTCGGTGGCTTTTCTGGGCCATGTGGTAAGTTGAGAGGGCATAGCGGTGGATCCTACAAAGATAAGTGCCATTCGTAATTTGTCAGTGATGTATTCGGTGGCCGAAGTCAGAAGTTTTCATGGACTGGAAGGCTACTATAGACGATTTATGGCTAACTTCTCCCGGATTGCTTTGCCTTTGACTACGTTGACGAGAAAAGATTAGAAGTTCGTTTGGATGCCGGAGTGCGCGCGAGCTTTTGAGGAGCTAAAAGGTCGTTTGACCACGTCGCCTGTTTTGACGTCGCCTTGTGGTACAGACGGTTTTGAGATATACAGCGATGCGTCAGGAAGCGGCTTAGGCTGCGTTCTCCTACAGTTTGGCAAGGTGATCGCTTATGGCTCACGCCAATTAAAGGTGTATGAGCGTAATTACCCATTCCATGACTTGGAGTTGGCGGCGGTGATCTTTTCTCTAAAGTTGTGGCGGCACTATCTTTATGGCGTGAAGGTAGATATTTATACAGATCATAAAAGCCTGAAGTATCTGCTCGATCAAAAGGATTTGAATATGCGACAAAGGAGGTGAATGGAATTCCTAGGGGATTATACCTTCGACATTCACTATGTTCCCAGAAAAGGAAATGTGGTCGCTGATGCCTTGAGTCGTCTGACTCCGATGCGGGCAAGTTGGTTGCGGATACATGACAAGCGTCTAATCCAGGAATTGGAAGCGTTGGAGATATCTTGTGTTGAGAGGGATTCTTCGGCCGATGCATGCTTGAACTGGATGGAAGTTCAATATGACCTTGCGGACAGGGTTCGGCGGGCAACGGAGTTGGATGAAAGTCTCCAGCGCTATGCAAAGGAAGAGTCTGGTGACCAATTCTTCTGGGCTGACGGTTTATTACGGAAGGATGGCCGATTGTGCGTCCCTTGTGCGGGTAAATTGCGAGAAGAATTGTTATACGAAGTGCACTTTACAAAGTACGCAAGTCAACCTGGGAGCACAAAAATGTACAAGGACATGAAGAAATTGTTCTGGTGGCCCGGTTTAAAGAAGGACATAGCCGCGTATGTGGCTAAGTGTCGTACTTGTGCTTTGGTAAAGGCAGAATGTCAACGGCCGAGTGGTTTCCTGAAATCGTTGCCGGTTCCGCAGTGGAAGTTTGAGGATATTTCTATGGATTTCGTGCACGGATTGCCGAGATCTCAACATGGGAATGACTCAATCTGGGTGATTGTAGACCGGTTTACAAAGGTGGCTCACTTTCTACCGAACAAGCGGGATGATTCAGTGGAAATGTTGGCAAAGCTCTATGTGGAACAGATTGTTCGATTGCACGGTATTCCTCGAAGCATCGTCAGTGACCGAGATGGGCGATTTACTTCAAAGGATTGGAGGCTAATTCATCAGCTATTGGGCACGAAGTTAGCATTCAGTACGGCCTTTCATCCGCAAACCGATGGCCAAACTGAACGAACCAACAGAACAATGGAGGATATGCTCCGTAAATGCGCCCTGGACTTCTGTAAGAAATGGGAAGATCACCTTGTTATGGTGGAATTTGCCTACAATAATAGCTACCAAGCGAGCATCGGCATGGCACCGTTTGAAGCTCTGTATGGTCGCAAGTGCCGTACACCGTTAGCTTGGGCAGAAACTGGCGAATCCAAACTTTTGGGACAAAAGGCAGTCGAGGATGCTAACTCAACAATACGCTTTAATCGAGAGAGACTACTAATAGCCCAGGACCGGCAAGCCAGGTATTACAATGCTAAGCACCGGAACGTGGAGTTCGCGGTAGGTGACTGGGTCTATTTAAAGATTAAACCCTTCAAAGACGTATCTCGGATTCGGCGGTTGAAAAAGCTAAGTCCACGATACCTTGGTCCATTTGAAGTGGTGGAGCGAGTTGGGGAAGCTGCCTATCGGCTAGCTCTTTCATCGGAATTGGGTGGATTGCATGATGTGTTCCACATCTCGGTACTACGAAAAGCAGTCAGGGATCCAGCTCAAGTGATTGAGAATGATCGGGTGCCGGTTGAGTATGGGCTAACGACAAAGGTGAGGCACATTCGGATCGAGGATCGAGCCGAGAAACAGTTGCGGAAGAAAACGATCGGGATGGTAAAAGTTCGGTGGGACAATTGTGACCGAGAAGAGCTAATACGGGAGCGAGAGCAGACCATCTGAGCCGAGTTTCCCGAGTTTTTTTCGTAACCTGTTCGCTCGTTTGTATATGTGATAGAAACATATATGTCTCTGATTGTGTTATGTTGTTATCTCCCTGCTATCTTCAAATTTCGGGACGAAATTTTATTAAGGAGGGGAAGATTGTAACACCCCAGAAATCTCAAAAAGCCAAAGTGGGATTCATATTGGCTGACACGGCCTGAGACACGGGCGTGTCTTAGGGCGTGTTAGGTGTACACGGCCTGGTACACGGGCGTGTCCCTAGTCTCGACAAGTACTCGAGCCCTGATCGTCGAGTATGGAACACGGCCTGTGACACAGGCGTGTCACAGGGGCGTGTTTGGCATACGGCTAGGGACACGGGCGTGTGCCTTAGCCGTGTCCTGCTCAGGTAATTTTGGAGATCGTGTTACAGGGGTGACACGGCCGGGTACACGGCCGTGTACTATGTGACACGGGCATGTCAGGCTTGATACGGGCGTGTCAATACCCGTGTTCAGGTTTATTTTCAGTCAGTTGTGCACCGCTTTAGGAACACGGCCTGTGACACGGGCGTGTCACAACCCGTGTTCGGCCAAGGAAATCAAATTCAGGGCTGATCAAAGCCGTTCATTTTCTTTGACCAAGATCCAATGGTCTGGGCTCTTCCCTGGGTTAATAAGGCCGGGATTGAAGAGGAGAAAGCTCATTTGAGTTTCATCTTTCTCTTTCTAAAGTTAAGAGAGAGGGGAGAGCAAAGCAAGGAAGAAGAAGAGGAATCCGGCCGCCGGTGGTGCTGCGGTGGTCCAAATCGCGAGCCGAGTTCGGATTTACGAAGGCAAGGCTGCTACGAAGGCTTTCATCCGTCTCAATTCTCTCCATGGCTCCGAGGCGAATTCCAAGGGTAACGATTTCCATCTTGGACATGTGAAGTCCTACTTTCCTACATTTGCATAGGGAAAACCCGTCCCTGCGAGTATGCGGTGGGTTGTGGTGTCCCTTGGGGTAGATATGTGAAGTCCCCCTTGTTAGAATCCGGAATTGGAGTACGGATCTAGGCATGCTGTGTGAAGCCCATCTGGACGTGTTGGTCTGGATTGGTGATGCTTTGTTTGCATTTCGGAGAAGCCTCCGAGTATTTGATTGTGTGTGTGCAATCTGTGGCGTATACCTGTACTAGAGGAAGTATAGGAAATTGTGAGAGTTGGGTTCAACTCTTATGGCGGTCGGGAAAGGTGAAGCTGTACCCGCATCAGTCCAGCCTTGTGTCTGACGATGTGAGCAACGGGATAGGCGGATTTATACCCGCATTATAGTTGTCTAACCTTGGGTGCTTAAGGCCATGTTAGGATCACATAGAGAGAGTCGACGGATTGCGTGCCGATCAAGACTAGAATGCTCATTGGTGGGATCTAGTGTTTCCGGTACACCCGAATTTGCCCTGAGTTCACGGAGCATCGGGCCGTCGTGCCGATGTTTGTGATATGTATTGACTGTGCAGTCGTGCACGTCTTGCGTGGTTTGCTATATATATATCATATTTGAAAATGCTATGCAGGGATGGAATTCCGCTGCCCCGTGCCAGGGGCAGGGTCGTTATAATTGGTCAGCTGAATACTGACCGTTGCTCTGTTTGCCACCGCTTGGTGGATTTGTTCTTGCAGGTGCTGGAGGTGCTCGTCCGAGCGGGACTTAGCGGGCTGAAGCCCAAGCTGCGTTGCTGCCCTCGAAGGCTTTGTTTTGTTTCTTCTTGTTCATGTGTGGCCGGCCTGCGTGCCGATGTCTATAAACCACACCTTGTTAAGAGAAATTTGTAAGGCCTTAAGGCCAGATACTTTAGTTGTATACATTCCTATGTTTTAGTAGACAGTTCTTGTTACTCTTGAGTTCAAGTTTTTCAACCGTGAAGCTTCCGCTAGAATGCTCTGTGTTAGGATGCGTTGGTTTTGATATTATTTCGTAGCGTCTCCGCCTGTTGGTGGAATATGGTGTGGGGCCCCGGCCGGACCCTCTATTATATTCTTCTTGACGAGTAGAGGTGTTACATCCGCACCTTCTGCACCTGTCCTCTGCTGGTGAAGACCTCCATTTCCACCACTTCTTCGGCCGGCTCCAGCCATGCCTGCTCCCAGCCGGCCCTTGCTTCTCCTTCGGGCTCCATCTCCTCCCTTACTGTTTCAACCTCTTTTGCCTCCTTCGGTCTCCCCTGCTCAACTCCTGTTGCTTGCTCCTCCTCTACCTCCATCGCCTCCTACAGGCTCTCCTGTTGTTGCTCGACTTCCACCCCCCTCCGGGCCTCCTGCTCAACTTCTCCCTTCTCCTCCACGCTCTCCCTTATCGCCTCCCCTAGGCTCACCTCCTCTTCTGTGACATCCTCTCCTTGCTCTGCTAACTCTCTCTCCAGCTCTTCTGCCTTCGCCATCCAAGACACAGTGTTGACCGCCGTTACGTAGCATTGCCTTGCCACCTTCGGGTCTCCCCTAATCCTGACCTGCACCCCTCCATTGTTAAATTTGAGACATTGATGAAACGATGAGGGGACGCAGCGAAAGGCGCTGATTAGGGGACACCCAAAGATGGCATTGTAGCTGCTCGGGGCGTCCACGATCACGAACCTGCAGTTCCGTAACACGCCTCCCAACTTCATGTGCAGCCCTACTCCCCCTTCAACTTCTTTCCTCTCGCCCGAGAACCCAAAGAGCGGTCCATCTGAGGCTAGGACCCTCTTCCCTTCAACCTTCATCTCATTGAAAGCCTTCTTAAAGATCACATTGACAGAACTCCCGTTATCCACCAGTATCCTGTAGACCATGAAGTTCTCCACTGCTGTCTGAATTACGAGGGCATCGCAGAACAGATCCTCAAAGTCTGGCATGTCAGCTGATGAAAAGGTGATTTTTTTATCTGGGGGGGGGGGGAGCCAGAGAGGTCGAGGCGACCCCTCTTCGGAACATGGTCTGAAGGCTACCCTTGCGGGTTGCCTCAATCCCTACTCTCCCGTGGATCACCCCGATCCCTCCTCGGGTTCCCACATCTGCTCTATCCTTGCACCTATCTTCCTCCTCCCTCTGCTGCACTTCCACGATCCTTACCGGCGAATCCTGCCTCCCCATTCCTCTAGCTTCCCTCATCTCTAAGAACTCTGGGCAGGTGGCCGTCGCGTGACCTTCCTCCTGGTGGAAGTCACAGAAGGGCAACGCCACCCTGCCCCCTCTTCCTTCTCCACCTCCCCTTCTTCCAGCCCCTCGAACTCCTCTTCTTCCTCCTCTTCCTCTACCAACCTCCATTGTTTCCTGCGGCAGCGGGAAGTGATCCCTCGGTCCCTGCCTCCACGCCTGCTGATCGAACCTCCTCGGCTCCCGAAGGTTATCCCTTCCCTGAAAACCTCCTCCTCTACCCTGGGGGTGACCCTCATGAGGCCTCCAACCCAACCGGTTGTTTGGCTCCCAGGCCCCCCATCCATGGTGCTGCCCCTGTCCTCGGGGTTCATCCCTCCTTCTCTCTTCTCTTTGCTCCCTCTACAGGTTCCTTCACATCATCCTCCGCAAACCGGGCCAACTTTCTGGCAAATGCCGGATTCGCCCTTTCGAAGTATATCTCTTTCGCCGCCCTCTCCATGAGCTCCTCGAAGGAGGGGGGCACTCTCTTCAACTCCATGCTGAAGAAACCCGGCCTCAGTCCTAGGGTGAAGGCGAGCATCAGCGCGTACCCTGGGACCTCGTGGACCAGGAGAACCTCTTCCTGAAACCGGTCAACGTAATGACCCAGTGTCTCCTCCGGCTTCTGCCTTACTGTAAACAGGCACTCCGCCTCCTTTTGCTTTTTTGACGTCGAGAACCTTAACAGAAACCCCCTGCGTAGATCTTGAAAGCTGTATATTGAGCTAGCTGGCAACTGGTGGAACCAGTCCCGGGCCTTCTCCTTCAACGTGATGGCGAACAGCCGACACTTGAAGGCATCTGAGATCTGCCTGATCGAAACCACATCCTCAAACCACTGTATATGCTGCGCAGGGTCATCCTTCCCCGAGTAATAGGACATGTCCGGCTCCCGGAACCCATCTGGCACCGGAGCTAAGATGATGAGCTCGCTGAAAGGGCTCTCGCCTCCTGGCTGGCAGAAGGGCACGTCTCGCGGCCTCGGCTGACTGGCCTGATCTGCGAGACCATGCCCAGGGAAGAGTTCCCGCACAACCGCCTCCCTCTCGCCTAAATCTGTCGGAATCTCCTTTCCGGGGCGCTGGCCTGGGAAAAGTTCCCGTGCGGCCACGTCCTTCTCGCCGACCTCCACCGGGATCTCCTTCCCGGGACGCTGCCCAGGAGCGTTCTCGCCCATGAGCGGGACCACCTCCACCGGAACCGGAGGTGTCGCCCACTCACTCCTCGCCGAGAAGGCCAAGCCGATGGTCTGCTGGACCTCTCGCCTGAAGTCCTCTAACATCTTCCTTGTTGCTTCTTCTCCCCGGGTGGGGGATCCTCCTGAGCCAGACCCTTTACCGTCACCTCCAGTCATGGGACAAAACTCAAGGCTTTCCTGTATCGACTGCCTTCCACGCTCACCGCACCAGAACTTTTGAAGCTAAAATTGACCTCAACGGGAGTTCAAAACAAAGGTGCAGCCAACACCTACTTCTCTCAAGTCCCGACCCTCGACTGGTTGCTAAGTACCTAGGACTGACCCAAAGCCTCAGCAGGGAGGTCCCACCTCACACCCGGAAGATCTCTGAGGGCTTTCCCTCCAAAGCCAAAAGCTGGGCTAGGAGCTCCTCAGAAAACACTAGAAATTTGGAGAATAATGAGAGTCTGTCTTCTAAGGAGACCTTGTTGGTCTATTTATAGTCTTTTGCTGACCTGAAGTTACTGAAATACCCCTGGCTGGTCTGCCAAAAGCCAAATCCCGCTGTTTGTAAAGTACTAAATGCAACCCTTGGGGGTGTATGGGTAATTTTATTTGAGGGCGATTAAGTAATTTTACCCTGAACCCTGGGCCCCACTCGGCGAGAATTATATGTCGAGAACCCTCTTGCCTTCACTTGGTAGGAGCTAAAAAGGAGTGCCGAAAGTCTCATGCTGAGCTGGCCCCCGCCTTTTGCGAGACGCAATCCTTCTCGCCGACTCTGCCGGAAGCGGGTCCCGGCTGACGTGACGTTGAGTGAGTGGAGCTCACCCAACGCCCTTGCCGCTTACCACGACGTTGAGTGAGTGGAGCACACTCAGCGCCCTTGCTGCCGACCACGGCGTTGAGTGAGCGGAGCTCACTCAGCGCCCTTGCTGCTGACCATGGCGTTGAGTGAGTGGAGCTCACTCAGCGCGGCGTTGAGACCACTCAACGCCTTCTCGCCCGCTTCTGGTCTTGGGAGGGATCTCGCCTGCTCCCAGGCGGGAGCTCCTCCGGCGTGAGAGCTCTTCTGGTCTTTAAGCCCAAGCTAGCCTGAGGCTGGTCCAACCCCGACCGTTGATGCCTCTGGGTGCCTCCCAGTGAATATGAGATTGTACACAACCTCCTTCCAACATCATGATGGTTGCACTGGTTGCCTGAGAAGCCTTGCCCCAGGCCATCCTCAATGTGCTAAGCATAGTGAGGAAAAAAACATTTAACATCATTTCATCTCGAGTCAAAAATTCGTCATCGCCTCCAATAGTTCGACCCCCCTATATCAGTGTTTCCTCGGCTCCAAAGAAATATATGTATGCATGTATGCTATACTATTAAACAAACTTTAATAGTATAGCATATCAGCTGCACTAGTTGCCTAGCAAGGCCATCCCCGGCTGCCTTATTATAAGGATAGGGAAAAACTCAAACATCAGTACATGATTCTTCGTGGCCTCTCTAAATATATAGGGAAACAGAGAGGTGAAATTAGTAAACAAAATATTCCATGTAATTTGACCCTTAGGCCCTCCAAAAGATTTTTTTATGTGGTTTGATGATTCAACATCACCTCCTTTAATGAAGAGGGTCATGGGAGACACTTGATAAGGCTATATTTGGCAAAATGGTGACAAAGTGAAAAGGAGAGAGAGTACAGTTAATTTCAAGAGAGAGAAAGAGAGCTCGATTAGTTTCAAATCAAAGGCTCAGATGATTTCAAAACTACCTGAAAAAAACGGACAGATGAAACTTCATTTGAGATTACCAAACCATCCTCAATCATAAAAACATAAAACTTCATTTGAGATTACCATTCTTCATCGCCGAATATAAAAAGTAAACACTAACAAGGAGAGAAACCCAAATTATGGCCCCAAGAAACATTTATCATATCTAAATAGAGAATATATCCCTTATCAAGGAACAAAACCATTTACAAAAAATCTCAAGTTCAGATCGTGAGCGTAAATGATGGGGGACCATCGGCCCATAATAAAGCGGGGCCCACTTTCGTCTATTCTCGCCGGAAGACTTGATCGGAGTGACGATCCGATCCCACGGATGCGTCCGGATGCGCGTCGCGAACTTTTTTAATATATAACTTTGTTATTTTTTGTTTTATTTTTTTATATTTGACACATGGACTATTCGGTCAATCATAGTCGTAGATTCTGGGTTGCCCTAATGCTTATAATGTTATAAATAGGAGTGTTAGAGGCATGGAAAGATCATTGCTGGTTTTGGAGGAAGTCATTCCCGGAACTCCGCGATCAAGGCACGGTGCCGACGCCGTGGAGCCCTAGGTGCCGACTCCTAGCGGTGGAACTTCATCCCCAAGGTAAACCCTAACCCCCTCCATCATTTTCCACCACCCCCTTCCCCATCCGGCCACGGAATCCCCTCCAAAACCCCACCCGAACCCCACCGGCCTGCAGCCAGGGCAGCATCCCCTCTCCCTCCTGTTTCCTGTTCCACCGCCCCCTCATGTGCCCGGAAATCCATCGCCGGCCTGCTGCCTACAGCCCAGCACCGGCAGCCCCTTCCCCTCCCAAAACCGACCCCCCTAGGGTCTTCTTTTCCCTTGCCGACCCCCTCCTTCTCTTCCCCTTCGTGGATCCACTTCCCACCGCTCCGAAAACCCTAGATCTATCTTGATCTAGTACTACCACCCTCAACCGGCCTCCCTCTCTCTGATCGGGAGAACCAACCCCGATCTACAATTCCCCTTTACCCCTTCACCATCCCTAACCCAAATCCGCTTTCCACCACCGGATCTACCTTCCCCTTGGCCGGATCCGTCCATATTTGGTCGGATCTACCCATTTTCAGCCCAACGCAACTCTTCTCCACCGCGGACAGCCACCGTTCCGACACGCAAACCCGGATCTGCCCTCAAAACCGCCGGATCTTCCCCGCCTCGGACATTCCCTTATTTGTGAGTTGTTTGTTGTATGGAAATGTTAATTTTCAGCACTTGAACATCTTTGGTTTACTTATATTTGCTTGGATATTCATATGTGGACTTGTGTCGTGAACAATTTTGATTGCAGGGAGGAACCATTTGTGGCGCGCTTATTTTAGGCCCTCCGTTTGGAGGAAAGCCTTTGCTTAATTGCCCTATTAGAAACTTGCCTTCGCTTAAATTATTGAATGTGTGGGTTGTTCGGTCGGAGTCTGAGCGTCATCATAAAGTGTTCGCGTGTCCACTCACTCGAGTTAGCCTAGATTGTAAGGCATGCATCCTACCCTACATCAAATTGGTATCAGAGGCAAGGTTAGGTCATTTGCATGCTCCGTAGTGGTAGGACATTTAGGACTAGCTTGGCAGAACCACAGGTAACCGACGACCGAGCGGGAAGCTTGAATTCGGGCACCGCGTTTGCTGAGTTCCAGCGCCTCATCCTAGATCGTTTTGACACCTTAAGCGCCCAGTTTAATGACATGCGACAAGACCTTGCCAAAGTAAACCTACGACTGGACCACTTAGAGAATGTTAGGGACACGCCAGCACATCGTGACGATTCTTTAGAGGACGACCCTGATGTTCCCCCACGTCCCAACCAGCGCCCGAGAGTGGGCCAGCCGCCGATGGAACGTCATCAGCGTGACATTCCCTACTGGGCCCCAGCCTCGGCGGCAAGGCGAAACCCTGAGCCAGCACGTGATAGACCCCCAACCTCCGCGTGAAGATTATTGTATGCCCCGTCAGTCGCAACCTGACCTTAGGGACCCTGTGCCTCCGCCTGGTTGCCGTGACCAGCACCGAGATGAGTATTACCCGCCAGATCGACGAAGATTTGATTACGACTATGATGACTATCCAGGGGACTACCCTGACCCCCGGAGAGGTGGCCATGCCTTCGACATCACTCGTTGGATTCGCCTCGACGCCCCATCATTCGATAGTCGCTTGGATCTGAAGGCCTTTAGTGATTGGATCCTAGACATGGATCACTATTTTGACTAGTACGATATGAGAGATGAGTGATGCGTCTGTTTCGCGAAGATGAAATTGGTTGGACAAGTCAAGGTATTTTGGATTAGCGTGGAGAGAGCTGTCGAGAGAGAAGGCTATTATCCCATCACTCGTTGGGATGAAATGAAGGAGAGACTGAGGGGTAAATATCTCCCCGCCTCTTACCATGATCAGTTGCTTGATCAGCTACAGAACCTACGTCATGGGACGCTTTCAGTAGCCGAGTATATAGCTCGATTCGATGAGTTAGTCGTTAGGAGTGATATTTCCGAGGATCTCATTGCCACCGCGTCTCGATTTAAGGTTGGCTTCGTTCGGAGCTCCGGAGAGAGTTGATTCCCCATCGCCTCGAGACTGTTGACCAGATATTCCATCTCGCTTTAGAGTACGAGCAATATCTCCATACATCGGGTACGAAGCAGTTCCCCTCGCGGACTGATTCTTCGACATTCAAGAAGCCCACCCCTTTCCAGACTACCACGGCTACCCCTCCCCCCACGGGTCACCACTGACATGAAGGGCAAGGCCATCTCCACCGAGGGTCAGAGAACTGGGGGTATCCAGTATTTTAGATGTTCCGGCAGAGGAAATGTGGCGACACATTACCCCACACGAAGTCTGCTAGTTGAGGGAGAGGAGCCGAGCCTAGAGGGAGCCGAGGATGTTACTGAGGACGTCGAGGCTACGATCGAGGAGGGATGGGAGAGCGAGGCTGAGAGATCCCTAGAGATGGGTGTAGTACGACGCCTCCTATATACCCCCCGCGCTGACGAGGATTGGCGCCGCACCACTATCTTCTACACGTATTTTCCTAGCGCAGACGGACCCTGCATGCTATCCATTAATAGTGGGAGTTGTGTCAATATCGTGGCCCAGAGAGGTTTAGAGCGTATGCAAGTGAAAGCAGAGCCCCACCCTCATCCTTATCGGGTCATTTGGGTAGACAAGACCGCCATCCAGGTGACACAGCGGTGCCTCGTTCCCATTCGGCTTGCTACATTTGAGGATCACGTGTGGTGTGACGTAATTCCTATGGATGTTGCCCACGTATTATTGGGATGACCTTGGTTGTACGACCGCGATGCCACGTGCTACGGCCGGTCGAACACGTATACATTCTACGATAAAGGTAAGAAGATCACGTTGTCACCCACCCGACCCAAGGAGAAATCCAAGGGTCCGATTGAACCCTCCACCAGCACCACGTCATCGAGGCCACTGCATCTCCTATGGTGTAGTGAGTTCCTGCGGGAGAGCAAGGATGCCGACATATTTTACATTGTTGCTGCCACCATGACTTCTGAGAGTCCGATGGTGACCCATGATCTCCCCCTGAAGATTCAGACTTTACTAGAGGAGTTTGTTGACATCATGTCTGAGGAGTTACCTGATGAGCTCCCACCATTGCGAGATATCCAGCATGCCATAGATCTAGTCCCGAGAGCTTCTCTCCCTAACCTGCCTCACTATCATATGAATCCAGATGAGCACGCCGAGCTCAAACGACAGGTTGACGAGCTTCTCCGGAAGCAGTTCATTCGAGAGAGCCTGAGTCCCTGTGTCGTCCCCGCCCTTCTTACCCCTAAGAAGGATGGTAGCTGGCGCATGTGCATCGATAGACATGCCATCAATAAGATTACAGTGAAGTACAGGCTACCCATTCCTCGACTCGACGATTTGCTAGATACCATGTCAGGTGCCCAGCTCTTTTCCAAGATCAATCTTCGGAGTGGGTACCACCAGATTCGGGTACGAGATGGTGATGAATGGAAAATGGCCTTTAATACTAAAGATGACATGTATGAGTAGTTGGTCATGCCATTTGGGCGGTCCAATGCCCCGAGCATGTTCATGAGGATCATGACACATATATTACGGCCCTACATGGGTAGTTCTTAGTTGTGTATTTTGATGATATTCTGATTTATAGTCAAACCCAGGGCGACCACCTAGAGCACTTGGGACTCCTCTTCGAGACCCTTCGTGGTGAGAAGTTATTCGTGAATCTAAAGAAGTGTTCGTTCTATGCCGAGTCGGTTCAGTTCTTGGGGTTTATTGTATCGTCCATGGGAGTGTCAGTCGACCTTGAGAAGGTTAAGTCCATTCGCGAGTGGCCCTTGCCTACGACCATTCACGAGGCCCACAACTTCCATGGTCGAGCTACCTTCTACAGGAGGTTTGTTCGGGGATTTAGTACAATTATGGCCCCGTTCACTAGCTATTTGAAGAAGGGCGAGTTTCAGTGGACCCCCGTGGCCACTCGAGCGTTTGAGGAGATTAAGGAGAAGTTGACCACAGCACCGGTCTTACGACTCCCTGATTTTGACAAGGCCTTTGAGGTCGCGTGTGATGCTTCAGGAGTAGGAATCGGTGGTGTGCTGATCCAGGATGGACACCCGATCTCCTATTTCAGCGAGAAGTTAAATGAAGGCAAGCAAAAATACTCAAATTACGATAGGGAGTTTTATGCGATAGTTCAGTCATTACGATACTGGAGACACTATCTCCTTCCCCGGGAGTTCGTTCTCTATTCAGACCACCAAGCGCTTTGGTACTTAGATTCCCAGAAGAAGTTGGGGCATAGGCATGCGAAGTGGGTTGAGTACCTCCAGGATTTTCACTATGTTCTCAAACATCGCGCCGGTGTTGAGAACAAACTCGCTGACGCGTTGAGTCGGTGGTTCACCCTTCTGCAGACTCTGAGAGCCCACATGGACGGACTTGAGCAGATTATTGATGATTACCCGAATTGTTCGGACTTCAGCGAGATATACGCAGCTTTATCCCGAGACCCACTCGAACTGTCGACGGTTTCAAGATTTGGGAAGGTTACCTTTACCGGAGTTCCCACATGTGCATCCCAAGCACATCGTACTGTGACTATCTGATTTGGGAGCTTCATGCGGGCGGAGCCTCCAGGCATTTTGGTAGGGATAAGTCCATAGCTATCGTCGAGGTTCGATTTTATTGGCCAGGCCTAAAGAGGGATGTGTCCAGAGTTGTCCGACATTGTCGTACGTATCAGACTGCCAAGGGAACTAAACAAAACATAGGATTATATACGCCCTTAACAGTCCCACTCATTAGTATGGACTTTGTACTTGGACTGCCGCGCACGGTTCGGAAGCATGACTCCATCTTTGTAGTCGTTGATCGTTTTTCCAAGATGGCACACTTCATAGCCTGCTCTAGGACTACTGATACATCACGTGTTGCATCCATTTTCATTCGAGACGTCTTTAGGTTACATGGCCTACCGAAGTCCATAGTCTCCGACAGGGATGTTAGATTCGTGAGTTACTTTTGGAAGACCCTATGGTACAAAACGGGCACTACCCAGAAGTTTTCATCTGCATATCACCCCCAAACAGATGGGCAGACTGAGGTTGTGAACCACCGTCTAGGGAACTTGCTTACATGTCTTGTCGGCGAGCATGTGGCGAGTTGGGACTCCGTCCTTCCCGTCGCTGAATTCGCCTACAATAGTTCGGTCAATAGGTCCACCGGGTTGAGCCCATTTCACATAGTATTAGGGTATGAACCCAAGAAACCCATCGACCTCATTCCTTGTCCATTAGAGTCCCGTCCAAGTGAGTCCGCCGAGTCATTTGCACGTCATTTGCATAAATTACATGAGTCAGTCCGTCGAAAAATTATTTCAAGTAACTAAAACTATAAAATCCGTGCAGATTTAAACAGGCAAGAACATGTTTTCAACGAAGGTGAGCAGGTAATGGTCCAAATCCGGGTAGAGAGGCTCCCGTCGGGGCCTGCCAAAAAATTAAGCGCTAAGTGAATGGGTCCCTACTCGATCATTAAACGGATCGGGACAAATGCCTACGAGCTGAATATCCCCGCGAGTATGGGAATCCATCCGGTGTTCAATGTTGAGGACTTGACTCCGTATTACGAACCTCGCGAATATTCGGACCCGAGTCGAGACGATCTCCACCACTCCACCACATCACTAACTACAGCTTCCTCCCACTCACCTCTGCCACTTGCCTTGTCTCTAGCTGTACGCACCCCTGGGAGTCCCTCACCAATGGTGGCACCGCCTGCACCCCTGATCGCTCCGGGATCCACTTCACGAGAGCAGCATACTGAGAGTATTACAGACATCGTCGCCCATGAGTACGTCCCTACCGCCAGTGGACTTTCATGTCGCTACCTGGTTCGTTGGAGAGGCCGCTCCGCCTCTAATGACACGTGGATTCTACCTACTGAGCTGGATCGAATCGCCCCTGGACTTTAACGACAGTATGATCATCTCCATTCATTGGAGATGAATTCGTTTCAGTCGGGGGGACTTGATGGGGGACCATCGGCCCATAACAAAGCGGGGCCCACTTTCATCTATTCTCGTCGGAAGACTTGATCGGAGTGACGATCTAATACCGCGGATGCGTCCGGATGTGCGTTGCGAACTTTTTTAATATAAAACTTTGTAATTTTCGGTTTTATTTTCTTGTATTCGACACATGGACTCTTCGGCCAATCATAGCCGTAGATTCCGCGTTGCCCTAATCTTAGAATGTTATAAATAAGAGTGTTAGAGGCTTGGAAAGATCATTGCTGGTTTTGTAGGAAGTCATTCCCGGAACTCCGCGATCAAGTCACGGTGCCGACGCCGTGGAGCCCTAGGTGTCGATTCCTAGCAGTAGAACTTCATCCCCAAGGTAAACCCTAATCCCCTCCATCATTTTCCACCACCCCCTTCCCTATCCGGCCACCGAATCCCCTCCAAAACCCCACCCTAACCCCACCGGCCTGCAGCCAGGGCAGTAGCCCCTCTCCCTCCCGTTTCCTGTTCCATCGCCCCCTCCTATGCCAGGAAATCCACTGTCGGCCTGCTGCCTACAACCAAGCACCGGCAGCCCCTTCCCCTCCCAAAACCGACCACCCTTGGGCCTCCTTTGCCCTAGCCGACCCCCTCCTTCTCTTCCCCTTCGTGGATCCACTTCCCACCGTTTCGAAAACCCTAGATCTATCTTGATCTAGTGCTACCACCCTCAGCCGGCCTCCCTCTCTCTAGGATCATCCCCGATCCGGGAGAACCAACCCCGATCTACAATTCCCCTTTACCCCTTCACCATCCCTAACCCAGATCCGCTTTCCACCACCGGATCTACCTTCCCCTTGGCCGGATCCGCCCATATTTGGTCGGATCTACCCGTTTTCAGCCCACCGCAACTCTTCTCCACCGCGGACAGCCACCGTTCCGACACGCAAACCCGGATCTGCCCTCAAAACCGTCGGATCTTCCCCACCTCGGACATTCCCTTATTTGTGAGTTGTTTGTTGTATGGAAATGTTAATTTTCAGCACTTGAACATCTTTGGTTTACTTATATTTGCTTGGATATTCATATGTGGACTTGTGTCGTGAAGAATTTTGATTGCAGGAAGAAACCATTTGTGGCGCGCTTATTTTAGGCCCTCCGTTTGGAGGAAAGCCTTTGCATAATTGCCCTATTGGAAACTTGTCTTCGCTTAAATTATTGAATGCGTGAGTTGAAATTTCTTACTTGAATTAATTGTCGGTCGGAGTCTGAGCGTCATCATAAGGTGTTCACGTGTCCACTCACTCGAGTTAGCCTAGATTGCACGACACGCATCCTACCCTACATCAGTAAATCTCTAAATGTTATATAGATGGGAAAGAATAGGCTGATAGTTCAAAATGAATTCATTATGTATTCCATTTCCATTCTACAATCACGCAACCAATAACAAAATTAGAATTGGACATGTAATTCAAACACGAAAGTCCCAATTCAGAAAAATACTCTTCTGGAAAAAGAAGAAGGCAAAGATCAAGACCTTACAACAACAACACTCAAGCCTTTATCCCATCATAGTGGGCCGGCTAGAGTTGTCACTTAAAACCGAAAACCAAACCGGGACCACAAAGAGCAGGACCGAACCGTTCGCGAATTATTTGAGTTCCGGTTTGAATTTTGGAACCGTGAACGATATTGGTCCGGGTGTGATTCTTTCATTTTATTATCCAGACCGGAACCGGATCGGAACCGTAACATACAAGTCTCAAGTTGTTTCATAATTTTTAGACCCAATCTGAACCGGACCAAATGAGAACCGAACTGCGACCTACTTATTATTATTAGTATTAGTAATATAATTATTTTATTATTAATATTATTATAATATTGTTATTTCTTATAATATATCTATTTATACTTCATATTAAGGGTAAAAATAATGCGGTTTGAACTCAAACCGCAATCGCACCAAAGGAGGTCAATTTTAGATTGAACGCAATCATACCGCACCAAAATATGCAGCGTGTTTGATATTAGTGCGGTTTCGAGTCATTTTTGCGGTGCGGTTACGGTTTGTATACAGTTATATAATATATTTTCAATTTTACTAAAAATATTTTATTTTAAAAATATAGTGTATACAATGATAATTTAATATTAATCATGAAAGACAAATATAATTGTAGTAGATAAATTAAATTAGTCAAATTAAATTAACTAATATATTCTTCAAGAAAAATTTTAATTGTAAAATAAGATTTTACGACGAACAAGTCAAAGTTCTTACTATATTATACAAAAAAAAGTACTCCTCTTTGGTATAACGCAAAATTCTTGGGTCTTATCCCCATATTTCAAAGTCCCTCTTGCAAAAAAACCAAACAGGTTTACTTTTCCCCTCCAGTGTTTTTATTTTTGACTTCCCTCATCAATTCCGTCAAATTTGGTTTTGGTTCTGGTTGAAAACAATTGGAACCGAACCGCATAAAATCGGACTGAACCGTTAGTGGACAGTTTGGTTTTAGTTCTTGTTGAACCAGAACCGTTGACACGACGGTTCTAAAAGTTATGTTGGAATCGGAACCGGTCAAACAAAATAAGGTTTGGTTCTAATTTGAAGAACGGTTACCTTAGCAGTTCAGTTCATGATTTTAGTGAAACTGGAACCGTGATAGCTCTAGTCGGCTATATGGATCCTTTGTCACCATCGGGCCCTATCTTTAGTCATAACCTCACTAATGTGTTAGTACCTCATGTCTTTCCTTATAGTCTCATTCCAAGTCTCATCCTCTAATCAAAGAAAAGGAGAAGTGAAGAAACTCTCATCCTCTAATCTCCCTCCTGTTAGTGTATATTTGGACAATTAACGGGTTCGAAGGCTTAACGGGTCGTGTCGGGTACACGGTTAACCCATACCCGTAGTAACTCCTAAGGGTTTGCCTATTTATACCCACCTAGGGGCAACGGGTAGGGGATTCCACCTAGATCCCCATCCGGATGCTTCGAGCAACTTCCACAAACTCGAAGTAACTGCCCCTTGCTCGTTCATCCGACCCCTCCCGTAACCGCTTCCCCTCGCTCGTTTTCGCACAGGAAAACCGCCGCTCTCGTCGCCGGTTAGAGGAGCAGATCGAGAGGTTTCCCGTCGCCTTCAGAGGAGAATCGTGCCGCTATTTCACTCGGTTCGCGAAGGAGAAGAAGCGAAATCCGGCGACACTGCTTGATCGTGAACATCGAAGAGGAAAGATCGCCTTTTCGCTTTGACTGCAGAAAACGCTGCTCCCGTTTTCTATTGTGCGATTCCGGCCAGATCGAAGGAGAGGAGGTCTTCCCCGTCGGCTACTGTCGCGTTCCCGACGCCAGATCACAAGAAGAGGACTGTCGCTGTTGGAGAAGGAAAAGCAAAGGGCTTGTTTCCGACCTGGTTTGGTTTTCCCTTCGCCCTAATTTCTGAGTCATCGCCGCCACAGTCCCGTCCGCCACTGCCGCTGGGTTCGGTCGAAAGAGAAGGAAAGCCTCCGCCATCGCTGTTTTCGGATCGGGAAGGAATAAGAAATCCTGTAGCCGCTTCCCTGCTCGGATTTTTCAGCTGCAGATCGTGGAGGAGGAAAATAAACTTACCATTGTTTAGTGATTGGGAAACGGAAAATCGTCGAGGTAGAAATTCAGGCTTCTCCTCGACAATACATTGAGTTCCGGAACAAGTTGGCTCAGAATTTGCTTCTAGTGAAAGGTCCAGTTCTTAAAGTTTTAATAGAAGCTTTCCGTGTGATTATTTCTACTGATTCTGTGAAAGAGAACTTCTGGCAATATCTTTATCCCTGAACTTAATTCAGCGATTCAAAGCAGCAAACTTATTAGTCAAAATCCACATTCTCAGTGAAGCACAATTAATACTCTTATTGTACTGCAAATCACCAGTAGATCTTTCCAGAAACAAAAGAAGGGTCGGTTCCAACTCTGTCTAAAGGTTATAAGACTATCCTCCAGAGACTTTAAAAGAGGCACAATGATGAAGGGGTCAAATTTCTCATCTCCCGTTCCTATGATAAAGTTGGAGAAGTTCACGGCAACCGAGTTTACCGATTGGAAGTTGAACACCCAATTCGGAATGAAGTACCTGAACGTGTTTTACACAGTTCAGTATGATCGTGCTGCCGTTATGGGGACTAAAGAGGAGGCCCAATGGATTGCTGATGAGGACTTCTGCCGCGACTACCTGCTGAACTGTCTCTCCTCCAGCCTGGCGAAGACGTACATCAAGATGAAGACCGCCAAGGAAATCTGGGAAGCACTGGAGGAGCACTTCAGGCAAGAGGAGGATCTGTCCAAGGAGCACCTGGTAGACAAATTCCATTCCTTCATGTTCGACGAGGAGAAGGCGATTCTCCCTCAGGTATCGGATTTTGAAGCTTTAGTAGATTCTTTACATAGTGAGAATATTACCCTGCCAGACAGCTTTGTTGCTGGCACGATTATTTTTAAGCTGCCCTCTACGTGGTACAACTTTAAAACTGAAATGTACCGCAAGAAGATGCAGGTCGGTCTCAATGATCTCAAGCGATTTATTCGCATTAAGGATGAGAATATGACTCGACACGCTTTAGAAACTGTTAGCAAGCAGAAGGTTGTGGCTAACATGGTTCTCAGTTCTAAACGCGTGCCGAACCCTAAGAGGACCAGGCCCTCCCATGGTAGCTCCCAGGTTGCAGGCCCTAGCAAACGCACCAAAAAGTTCAAGGGCAAGTGTTTTAACTACAACAAGTGGGGGCACAGCGCATCTGATTGCAGGCTCCCTAAACGGGAAAGAACCAAAGCACCACAGGATGGCAACCAAGCCAATATGGTTAGCCTAGCTGAGTCTTCCGATTTTGTTGGGATGGTCGGAAACGCTAAGGCCAGCATGGAGTGGTACTTGGATTCGTGGGCGACGTGCCACGTTTGCAATAATGCTGATCTTATGACAGGGCTCACTGCTGTAAAAGAGTCTGTTACAGTTGCAAATGGCGAGACAGCTGACGTCTTGAAGGTGGGGAATGCAACGCTACTGCTATCCTCAGGTAAGACTCTAACTCTAAAAAATGTTAAGTTTATTCCTTCTCTAGCTGCTAACTTAGTGTCTATAAGTTTATTATGTGATGATGGTATGTCTTTTACTTTTTGTAGCGGTAGAGTAACACTGTCAGTTAACTCACACTATTTTGGATGTGCATACGTCCAAAATAGGATGTACCGACTGAGTCTAGCAAACGAGTTAGTTCAACAAGTTCAATCAAACTTAGTTAGCCCTAAGACTCTACATGAGAGACTAGGACACGTGAACTATAGAAAGATATTCCAACTAGCTAGAACTCACCAGATCACATTAGACACTAAGTCACCGCCTGAGAAATGCGACGTGTGTGCTCAGACTAAGATCACTAGGAAACCTTTTAGTGTGGTTACTAGGAGCACAACACCGCTAGAGCTTATACATTCCGATATATGTGACTTTAAAAGCTTTGTCACCCGAGGAGGAAGAAAGTATATGATCACGTTTATAGATGATTGCTCTAGGTTTTGTCACATCTATCTTCTTAAAACTAAAGATGAAGCATTTGAAAAGTTTTGTCTTTTCAAAGCCAGGGTAGAGAACCAACTAGACATGAGAATTAAGAGGTTTAGAAGTGATAGAGGAGGAGAATATATGTCCAGTGAGTTCCGGGGTTTCCTTGCCTCTCAAGGGATCATAGCAGAAACCACTGCTCCTTACTCACCCCAATCAAATGGTATAGCCGAGAGAAAGAATAGAACGTTGACAGAAATGTTAAACTCTATGCTCCTCACTGCTGGCATGCCTACTGCCTATTGGGGAGAAGCAGTTTTAACTGCAAACAACATTCTAAACAAAGTTCCTCATGCTAAGTTAGACGTCACACCCTACGAGCTTTGGTTTAAGAGACCCCCGTCTTTAACTAGACTTAAGACCTGGGGCTGCATAGCCTATGTCAGGGTCTCTGACCCTAGACGGTCTAAACTTGGACCTAGGACCAACACATGTGTCTACTTAGGTTGTGCTGAAGATAGTGTTGCAGATAGATTCTTAGACCTGTCTAATAATATAATTATTGAATCAAGGGATGCAGTGTTCTTTGAGGATAAGTTCCTTAAGGATAAAAACCTGACAATCCCAGGTATGCAAGCAACTATTACTGAGGAAGACCCTGAATCAGTACCGAGCACCTCCTATTCAGTCCCGGTAGACAGTAGTGTCCTAGAGTCTAGACGGACTTTAGTGAGAGAGCGAACTCCCAGAACCTTTGGTAGTGACTTTGTCACTTGCCACATTGAGGCCGATCCATCCACCTATAAGGATGCGAGGAGATTAAGGGATTCACTACTCTGGAAAGAAGCCATTGATGAAGAGATGAATTCTCTACTTCAGAACAACACCTGGACATTGGTTGATAAGCCAAGAGGGGCTAAAACTATAGGGTGTAAGTGGGTTCTGAAAAAGAAACTCAATCCTGATGGTAGTGTAGCTAAGTATAAAGCACGCCTGGTGGCTAAAGGTTTCACACAAGTTAGTGGGGTGGATTACTTTGATGTATATTCACCAGTGTGTCACTTAGCAACCATTAGGATCCTACTTGTTATTGCGTCTATTGAGAATTTTATTGTTCATCAAATGGATGTTAAGACTGCGTTTTTGAACAGAGATCTGACGGAAGAAATATACATGAGCCAACCTGAAGGTTTCATAGTAGAAGGTCACGAAAATAAGGTCTGTAAGTTAATCAAGTCGCTATACGGACTAAAACAAGCACCAAAATTATGGCATGAGAAGTTTGATTATAGTGTAAGGAACATGGGATTCATGTCGAGTCTCTCGGACAAATGTCTTTACATACGTCATAGATCGAATAAAGTCGCTATAATATGCTTGTATGTAGATGATATGCTGATACTTGGTTCTGATCAATCCGTAGTGGATGACGTTAAATCAGAACTAATGAAGGAGTTTAGCATTAAAGACCTAGGTGTAGCTGAGACTATCCTAGGCATGCAAGTGAGCTTTGGAAAAAATGGCATTTCCCTAAGTCAAAGCCACTATATAAAGTCCATGTTGGACACGTGGGGATACAGTGAACGTAGAGCAGTGGAGACACCTTACGATTACAATAATCGCTTGAAGCCCAATGATGGAGCTGCGATTCGACAGTCAGATTATACTAAACTGATTGGTAGTCTCATATATGCTATGGTTTGCACAAGACCTGACATAGCCTTTACGGTCAGTATGTTGAGCAGGTTCACTAGTAATCCTAATCAAGACCATTGGGATGCCCTCAATAGGCTGATGCGATACCTAAAGCACACCCAAAAGTATGTTTTATGTTATCATGGTCATCCTCCAGTATTGGAAGGATATTCTGATGCATTATGGTGCTCAGAATTTAATGACAGCAAGTCCACTAGTGGATTTATATTCACACTAGGAGGAGCAGCTGTAGCCTGGAAGTCCAAGAGGCAATCATGTATTGCACTATCTTCTATGGAATCCGAACTCTACGCTCTAGCTTCAGCGGGAGAAGAAGTAGAGTGGATAAGAGATTTGGTGATGGACATTCCATTGTCGAGCCTGAAGTTGAGTTCTGTTGTAGTTTACGGTGATAATCAGGCTACTAAAACGATTGCTACGAACACCTTGTTCAACAGCAAAAGAAGGCAACTCAGGATGAAACAAGCCTGGTTGACCTCCCTTACGAGTCAAGGGATTGTAAACCTCGTTGATGTGAGGTCAAAAGATAATGTTGCAAACGCCTTGACAAAGGGCTTAAATAGAGTTCTCACAATAAAAACATCGGGGGAGATGAGATTAAAGTTCATAGAAATATGAAACTTCCTCCAATGTTTATGTTTTCATAGCGAGAACTTATAGTCGCAACATTCAAGCATCTAATAACAGACTGAAAACCCCAAATAATTTCTTGATGAAAGCCCAAGATGGCTAGATGTTAGTCATTCCACACCTGATGACTTAACATCTTTCTCGTTGTAAGCTAATTTGAGAATTATTCAACTGGGAATAGAAAGTCGTTGCATGAGTTAATCTAACATTAGTGATCATAGCACATTATTCCACATTTGATAATGTTGCAAATGACGGTGTGCCAAATCATATGATGAGGTACATAGTGTTCACTAATGAGTAAGATAACAACGTTTGATTTATTAAAATCAAAACCTGACTGGTCCTAGCTAGACTGGATAGAGATGCTGACAGTGTTACTTCACTACTGCTACAAGTACTAAGCTCATTTAGGTAGAGCTAGCTTACTTTGATACGTCACTGCATATGTTTATGAATTCATAGAGTCTGACTCATGAAATTCCTTGCAGGCACTGGTGAAGATGGAGGAGAGAAAGTGGATTTTGACATAGATGATGATGATCTACTCTCTGAGTAGAATTGTTACACGTTTATCTATAGTCATTTACTGTTTTCCAGACTTATTTATTGTTGAGTAGCACATTTTCTTTTGATATATTATGTTATTGTTTTTTAAAATTCATGATTATGGTTTTCTTTAAAAACTGTGCTAACTCTTATGGAAATGTGTTAAGTCAGAAATTTATTTTAATATTCTCCACTTTCTGCACTCCGAAACGTATACGTTATTTGTCACAAATATAGGAAGAGATTGTTAGTGTATATTTGGACAATTAACGGGTTCGGAGGCTTAACGGGTCGTGTCGGGTACACGGTTAACCCATACCCGTAGTAACTCCTAAGGGTTTGCCTATTTATACCCACCTAGGGGCAACGGGTAGGGGATTCCACCTAGATCCCCATCCGGATGCTTCGAGCAACTTCCACACCTCCAACATTAATGATATTGCATGGGTTGCCTGAGTAGCCTCACCCCAGGCCATCCTCATTGCAAATCACCATTTCATAGTGAGGACAGAAAACATTTATCATCATTTCATCTCCGGTCAATGATTCATTGTCGCCTCCAATAGTTTGAGCACCCGCATCATTGTTTCTTTGTCATTAAGGAAATATATGTATGCATGTATACCTGCAATCGTGAACATGGGGTTCTCATGTCCCCTGGCATGACAGTATATCTGGCAATCATCATCTCTATGAAAATTTTTTAATCTAAAGAAATATAAAGCTTAAAAGAAATTTAGGAGATAGTGACACATTTTATAAAATAAAATAGATTTAAAGACACTTTTTACAAAATAGTATAGAGCGGTAAAGTTGAAAGGATGAATTTTTCACAAAGTCTTTTTTCAATTATATATAGTATAGACATGTATAGAAAGACAAAAGAGAGAAAGGGCAGGATGGGGAGAGGGAGAGAGGAAGAGTCAAAAGTAATCAAGGATGATGAGGATTAAGGAATGAAACTGAATAACATTAAAGTTATAGTCTGTTTGGACGGGTGGTTGTGATTGGAAATGAAGATAAATCAGTTTCTTGATTGGGCTCCCTCCCTACGGTTGAAAACAAGTATAAAATGATATTTGGGGGGATTGGTGATTCCAAATTGAGGCTACTCAAACAGATCAAAACTGTATTTATGTTCTTTGAAAAATGCATGTTTGCAAAAACGCTCAAACAAAACAAAGCCTTAGACTTAGGCTTCGTTTGTTTTGGCGTTTTTATCCATTGGCGGTGAGGAAAAGTCATCAACGCTGAAAAAACATGTTTAGAAAAACTCATTTTTTCATTCTCAACGCTCCAAAACATCATTTTTGGCCTTCAACGCCAAAGCTGCCCCCTCTCTCCATTCCCAATGCTCTAAAACGCCAGGGAAGAAACAAGCAGAGCCTTAGTTTGGCGCAGTGTTTTTGCACATGTGAGTATGGACAAAAACGTCAATGTCTTAGAATGTGTGTATGACATGATAACGAGTAGGGGTGCAATTTGGATTTGTTCGGTTCGGTTCCACATAGAACCAAGAACCGGCCCGTATAGGTTCGGTTTCAAATTTTTGGAACCGGAACCGACCCACGGTTCTAAATTATGGAACCGGATCTGAACCGTTCGGTTCGGGTCGCTTCCGGTTCGGTTCTCGGTTCATAACATGGGACTAATGAACTATAAGAAAAATATCAAAATAAGAGATTTTTACTTTTAGGCATTAAATAAGATTGATTTGTTAAATTATAAAATAACATCTCCAATTAAGTCCTTCGCGACTCACGCTAGTGCCCAGCGCCCAGCCGACCCAATCTTTATAGTTAAAATTTGTAATAATACATATATTCTTTTAAGTTAAAATTTGTAATTTATATTCGGTTCGGGTCGGTTTTCGGGTACCCGACTGTCAAAATCGAGAACCGAACCGAACCGAACCATCAGTTTTATATTTTTTGGAACCGTACCCGAGCCGACAGAAATAGAAACCGATCCGAACCGCCCGGTTCGGTTCGGTTTCAGTCCGGTTTTTGGTTCTTCGGGTATTTTTACACAGCCCTAATAACGAGTATGACCTCCACTAAGAAAAGAAAATTAGTTATGAACATAAGTGGATGAAATTCGTTAGATGAGACCGAGTGTTCATGAATGACGATTCTTAATCACAACTTTCACAACGGCCACCGTCATGCCAAATGGAGCCTTGTTTAATAATTATAAACAACAACACTAAAGCCTTTATCTCACAATAATGTGTGTGTGTTTGTGGGGGGGGGGGGGGGGGGGGGGGGGGGGGGCGCTATATGGATCCTTTGTCACCATTGTGCCTTATCTTTTGTCATAATATCACTAATGCCTAAGTACATCATGTCTTTCCTTGATTAATGATTATAAAAACAAAATATGAGGGCATGAGAGGAAACGTGGAAAATAGAGGCTCGGATCATTTCCAAACTAGTCAAATATAAGGTGAAATGGAGTGAGCAAATAAACGCTCATCCTCCAACATCCTTCGAGTACTAATGATAGTTGCACGGGTTGCCTAAGAAGCCTTCTTCCCAGGCCATCCTCAATGCCCTCAATATTCAGTTCCATGATTCTTCATCGCCTCTAATTGATGCAAAGAAAATCTCATCAAGCACATCAACAATTGTAAAGTGACCCTAACATGAACCGTCCTTCGTAAATATCCAATCTCATCCAAAAACATTCATGCATTTTATGCTCAAAACTAGTTTATTTTCTTGATAGCGGCGATAACCTTTGTCTTGCCAAACAAACATTTTAAGATAATGACATTTTTGATCAAACTCACTGGAACAAATAAGCTGCGCCAAACAAAGCCACGTCTTTAGATCTCTCTCTCTCTCTCTCCCCCCTCAATATTTTAGCACTCTATCTTTCTTGCACGCCCAACATGAATGCACGGGTTGCCCGGGGAGATTTCCAGGTCATCTAGCATGCATTGGCCCTTTCAAAGAAGAAACCCATTCAAGAGATCAATAAGCAATCAAACACATTTATGGAAAAAGAAGAAGAAGAAGAAAGCATCAGGATGCCTAACGCAATAATGTCTGAGTTATTTTAAAACAAAAACAGAGATGTAGACGAGAGAAAGTGAGAGAGTAAGTAGAGATCCTGAGACTCGGAACATTTCCAAACTAGTCAAAGAGAAGGAGAAAGGGAGAGAGAGAGAATAAACTCTCATATTCCATCCAACCTCCTTCCATCATTATGATGGTTGCACTGGTTGCCTGAGAAGTCTCGCGCCGGGCCATCCTCAATGTACTAAACATAAACAACAACAACCCTTTATCCCACTATAGTGGGGTCGGCTGTATGGATCTTTTGCCTCCATTGTGTCCTATTTTTTATCATAATCTCACTAATGCCTAAGTACATCATGTTCTTAATAGTTCGACCCCCTATATCAGTGTTCCCTCAGCTCCAAAGAAATATTTGTATTTGTATGTATGTATATAGAAGAGACAACAATAAAGAGAGAGAGAGAGAGAGAGAGAGAGAGAGAGAGAGAGCGGGGGGGGGGGGGGAGAGAGAGTTTTATCCTTCGATCTTATCTTGGAACCCTAGGGCCCGTTCGTTTGCAACGACATAGAATAGGTATAATTGGATCTTCTCGAGCTCCTCTACCAACGCCACCACAGTCTTATCAGTGCCTTTTTTGACGGAAACAGGATTTGCGCCAGATGTAACACTAAGCAAACCAAGTTTGATAATCTCCCTTGCAAGCACACAAGCAGTAGTCGTCTCATCTGAGACAGTCCCGGGAGGAAGAAAATGATCGGGCCGCCTGTAGCACTTCCGTCCGGGGTCCAGCAATATCGCAGGGAGGGGCATTTGTGATACGACCCAACTGGGCTACCGGCTGCTCGCAGGGCCATCTGACCCAAGATCCATAGCTGGCCCCAGCCGGTCGTATCAGGTCCGCGGACCATACACCCCAACCCTTCTCCAGTATCCAACACGTGGCGGGTTGTTGAGAGGAGGGGGAGCAGGCTCGATCCCTCCACCTCCTAGATAAGATGCGTTTCCGCGGACTTCTCATCACCAACTGAGCCGCAGCTATGATACGACCCAACTAAACAACAACATTGGGACTGCGAAAACCCAAAACGAAAACGGGATATGAAAATGTTGCAAACGAACGGGCCCTAATACGAATGCACAGGTTGCCTGGAAATCCTTCTCTCCAGGCCATCCTCGATGCATTGGCCCTTTCAAGAAAGAAATCCATCAATGGCAATCAAGCAGCAGTCACAAAGTATTTAATGGAAAAAGAAGAAGAGGAAGAAGAAAGGCGTACCAGGAGGCAGGCGTGCCAGAAACTACGGCGCGGGGACTCAAGGCCAGGATAGTCGCGGGAGATCAGACGGTAAAACTCATCTAGATAGGCTCGCCATTGTAGCATTTACGGCTGAGCGCATGCGCATCAACACGTTTTTGTAGCGAGTAGCGACGGGCCCAGCACCGAGTGAATCAAGTTTTGTAAATATTTCCTATTTGCTCCTCCGCCCTGCCAATTTCCCATTTGCTTTTCGCTGGCGACAGGCTCGACGACACTCAAAACCGCAAGAGCTTTGGCAACAATTCTAAAATCCTACAACAATGTTTCGGGACAAATAATTAAGGGTGCAGTTATTAGCAACTCACTTTGGTTTCTAGCAAATTAGAAAAAAGCAGATTCTGTCATTTTTTGCATTTTTTTTCTCTTCTAAAAAATTACTACTATCAAATCAATCTTGCTTTTTGACAATTTTTGCATTTTTTAATTTTGAGCCCCAAATATTTCTCATTTGAAAAAGTGATCAACATGAAACTTGTAGATCTGGATGAGATCTACAACTTTCATGTTAATCATTTTTTGATGTGAAGCTGTTTAGGCCTCCAATTTGGGCCCTAAAAAAGACATGCACTGAACGTACAGATTTTCGGCGTGACTTTTTTGGGGCTCAAATCGGGGGTCCAAACTACTTCAAATTAAAAATTGTTCAACATTAAAGTTGTAGATCTCGACGATATCTACAACTTTCATGTTGAATACTTTTTAATTTGAAGCCGTTTATGCCCCCGATTTGGCCCCCTAAAAAATTACGCCGATCCCGGGCGTCCGTACATATGTACGACATAACTTTTTTCAGGGGTCAAATCGAGGGTCTAAAGTGCTTCAAATCAAAAAGTGTTCAACATGAAAATTATAGATCTCGACGAGATCTACAACTTTCATGTTGAACACTTTTTGATTTGAAGTCGTTTATGCCCCCGATTTGATCCCCGAAAAAAGTCACGCCAATCCCGGACGTCCGTACATATGTACGACGTAACTTTTTTCAGGGCCAAATCGGAGGTCTAAAGTGCTTCAAATCAAAAAGTGTTCAACATGAAAATTGTAAATCTCGTCGAGATCTACAACTTTCATGTTGAACACTTCTCATGAAATTGTACGTATAAAACGCAGTTCAAAAGGACGTATATATTCTTATATACACTTTACTCGTATATACAACACATTCTTATAGGAATCAAAAATCAAATATATTTCTAAACCGACTGATATTTTGTTTAAATATTTTGGCGCAGATAATGATATTTTGTTGAAAAAATAGTTTTGGACATACTAAATATTTGCGGTATTTTGACTCATCTATAATGCTAACATAAGTGGTTGAATGAATACATTTGAAATCGTTTGTAATGTTATTATATGCAGCGGGTTATTTTGAAATAATGAATGTTTTAAATAAAATTTAATTTTTTTTTAAAAAAATTATGGTGATTTGCTAGTAACAAAATGGTTTTCAAATAGTCATTTTGAAAAATGAGAGTTTGCTAATAGTAATGATTTGCTAGAAATCAAACTGAATTTACTAGTAATAACACCCATAATTAATCAAATATCTTATTTGGGCCAAAGGTGTCCCATCTTCAAGAAGAGCAATCGTACAACACTTAAACTTCAGAGAAACAATTTCACTTATTCATCTGGGCACCAGGCTACGACTTCAAAAGATCAAAGAAACAGATTTCAGCTTTTTATTGGACTTGCTAAACAAAATAATTTGCTCGTGGGATGTAACGCCCAACATGTAGTTGCAAGATAATTAGCTAAATAAAAATTTATAGGCAAAACAATTACAAAATGATTGCGGCAACGATAGAAAATGTACAAGTTAAATTTATAGCAAAAATTATTGGTTACAAATATTGTCTACATCATTTATTTAAAGTGTAGATCAATGGGTTTCAATTGGGATTTAAATAGGGTGATGTTAAAAGCACACCATCTTCGGCTTTGTGCACATCAATATTATGTGCATCCATTGGAATTTTATGTGCACACCATCTTCGGCTTTATGCACACCAATACAATGTGCACAGTCTGAGCAAATATAGCTGCAATGTATGTGGACTCGTTGGACGCCGTCGCCGTCTCCTTCATCAGAGCAAACAGATCGACGGCAAGACTGCCATGGCCGTGCATCGCGAGCCCTCCGATCATCACGTTTCAAAGCACGACGTCTTTGCTCGAAACCCGGCGGAACACCTCCAAAGCTGCTTCAACGCACCCGCATCTGCAGTACATGTCCACAAGAGCTGTGGGGAGGATGACGTTGTCGTGATTGCATAGTTTTTTTTAAAATGAAATACGCGCCTTTTTGAACTGCGTCTTCTACGTGCATTTTTATGAAACGTGTTCAACACAAAAGTTGTAGATATCGTCACAAAAGTTGTAGATCTTGACGATATCTACAACTTTTATGTTGAACACTTTTTGATTTAAAGCCGTTTAGGCCCCCGATTTGGCCCCCGAAAAAAATCACGCGCAACATATGAATGTCCGCGTGATTTTTTTCGGGGGTCTAAACGGCTATAAATCAAAAAGTGTTCAAAATGAAAATTATAGATATCGTCGAGATCTACAACTTTCATGTTGAACACTTCTCCTGAAAATGAACGTAGAAGACGCAGTTCAAAAAGCGCGTATCGGGAAGGGGGAGGCGGGCTGCTTCTGCTTTAGTTGGGTGGGGTTTAGAAAACCTAAATTATTAAGGATTATATTTTTGATGGGTGTGCACATAGCCGAAAATGGTGTGCCTTTAACACCACCCTTTAAATATGAATGATGGAGGCTTGGGCGGTGGGTTTAGTTGTGAACATTGGGGATTGGACCGGTCATTTTAGGCGGTGAAGTGAGCCACTGGAGAGATTATCCCGCATTGCACGAGTCTTCTTCGTTCTCGCCTAGGGCTTTTGAAAAGTCGACCGCTGCCCGCCTTTCCCATGTTCTTCTCCTCCATTTCCGACACCAGACGGCGTAGAGAAGCCTCTCGGCTTCAGGTGCGACGAAGAAGAAGCCCTATTTACTTCTCCTAAGCCTCTCCATGAGTTTAGAGCCTTAATTGAGCAAAGAAACCCTAGATCTTCAATACTTGTCCTATTTCTCCTTGTACGCAGTTTTTTTGCCTCTTTCCCCTCTCTTCTATGCAAATAGGAAGTATTTACTTCCATTTTAGAGAATTGAAAGAAAATAAATCTATTTTTTGATTTCGTAATATTTCATGACCGCAAGCAAATCATTTTTTTGCTGATTTTATTTTATGATTAAATCTTAGAATAATTTTGGGACTAATGTTATGAAAAATAAGATTGTTTGGGGAATGATGAAAGATAAATAGTTGTATGTTGATATCATATTAATGTAGAAAACTATGTTTATTTGCAAGTAGCGTGATGATTTTAACTTTCATGTGAATACAATTATGGGGACTGATTTTGATTTGGAATTTTAATTTATGGAGATTGGAAATAAATGTTTGTACATGATATATGCCATCATGCCCTACTTTGATAGATAAACAAAATTAGCATGACAATATTGAATAGGGCTTGGGCTTTGATCAAAAGATATTTTAGGTTAAGGATTTTGCTATGAACCGTTTAATGATATCTGGAATTGCATCTTGCATGAATAACATTGCCGAAATTGACCTTAAGAATGATAGGGTTGTTGTCCATAATGTTGATTTTGTTGTCTTTCTTATCAATATTGTTGTCGGTACCCGATCTTTTGATGCGCTAACGGCAAGTGTACCGGTCACACAAATAATATAAAATTGGAGAATATTTGCAAGTATCGATCTCTTGAGAAACGCAAAGTGAGCATGCGATTCAATTGCATAGAAAATTAATTATAAAAGGTAAAACGCAAATACTGGGCTTGATTTTGATGTTTGAACAGAAAGAAAACACTAAAACTCTAGTGCGGGTCGCATTCACCGCTTCACAAGGGTGGATGCCTAGTTGGGCGAGCTTGTGAAATGGATTGCAAATGGATGAGGATCGCAAGCACCTCTTCGTAACACACGCCACTAGCAATTGCTAGTGCGGCACTCAAACGACGGTGGGGGTGATGAGATGGAATGGGGGCGCTCCTCACAATCATAAACAACATAACATTCACATAGACATTAACAAATGCATTTGTACTAAATTAGGGTTCATACAACACTCTCAAATGTCCAACAATCCAAAGAGAAAAAAACTACCAATGAAGAGAAAGGAAGATTACAACTAAAGCATGAAAACTCATCCAAGTTTTACAGCCGGAATCGAGGGTTGTCACGCCTCGTTTGCGCTCGGACTTTGACTATCGTCCGAGGTCAAGAAGAGTTGTCACCTTCTTCCAATATACCCGTCTTCTTCGTAAAAAGCCTCTAATTACACCCTTCGTCGGAGAACTCTCCGAGAGGAGCGATAAATCCTTCGGAATGGAGCTTAGAGACTTGTGGAAGATGGAGGAGGCCGAGAGGAAGCTCTAGCAAGAGATTGGTGAGACAAGCTTGGCCAAAACTCCTCGATATGATGGCCGGAGGTGGAGCGGTGAACAAGGGCGAACTAGAACCCTAAGGCGCGGGAAAACTTATCGTCCCAAAAGAGTGAAGTCATGCGGCTTAAATAGTAAACCGTCAGAAAAAAAGGTCACGCACGGTCGAACGCACAACCATGTGTGATCATGCATTAATAATCAGCACAGAAATCCCCCAGCCTGAACCAGTAGAAGACGGTGTGTTTTTGATCGTGCATGGGTAAAACAGCCCGTGCGAGAAGAAATCGCACGATTAGTAACAAATCACCAAAAATAAGAGAAACGAGGAAGGACGTGTTTTTTCCTTCGCACACGGTTGAACCCAACCGTGCGTGAAGAAAACACACGAACAATAAAAACATAAAATTTTGTTAGATAAAAAGACGAGGTCGTACGATTTGGTCACGCACAGGCAAAACAACCCGTACGAGAGCAAAACGCACGATCTGGGGCAAGGAACCAGAAAGAAAACTGTAGGCATCGCACGATCGCGCCGATCGTGCGTGAAGAAAAACGCATGATCGTGTGATTCCTCCAGAGAAGAATAGGGTAGCGTTGGTGATTTGCCCACCTACACAGCAACACACAACCTGGAGCACACCTCCAGCACACATAAAACCAAGGTAAAACAACATAAAGCAGGCTAGGGAGCACCTTGTGCTTACCCCAAGGGTGAGCAATTGCACACCATAAATCGTACACTAAGTGTAAAATACGGATCAAATCAAATATGTAAGACCCCCTTTTTTTTATTTTTCGAACACCGGGGTCTTAGCCCAGAATTGCCCCTTTACGGTGGCACCGACTCACGGGAAGGTCGCCACTACAAAACGCCAATTCTGCCGGCCCTTTTCGATCACAAAGAAAGAGAATTAAGTATACGTAAAATGTAAACAAGTCCACGGAAATACACATATGAAATGAAATCACATCCAGTCCATCAATAGATAATAATAGAAAGTACTGCAAAGATACAGTTCAGATGAAATATAGATAAACGGGCTCGAGCCCGGTACATCAGAGTCCTCACTACAGATCACTCATCGCGGAAGCTATAAAATACTAATCACTCACGGAGCTGGTCGCAGGTGCACCGGTGCTAGACTGATCCACCTCCATGCGCACCGTACTCCGCTGGTGCTGGTCCCTGGACTGCTGGTCCCTGTCTCCCATCCAGAGCTCCTGTAATGTTGTGGTTCGAAAACCATTAGTCATAAAGACTAAGCCCTATCATCCCCTACCCCTCCCCCCACGGCTCCTAAGCACCGAGCGGAGAGGAGGAAAGGGAAGCTACAAAGGTGGAGAGTAATCAAGCAGATGACAATGAAGCTAATCTAACAACTATGATGGTGTATAAACATCTATCTAGAATAAAGTACATCTAGGATTCTACGGTAGTAAGTAATAAAGTAGACATGTAGTAAGTAGCAAATATATAAGAAGGATAATAGAGAACAAATAAGTAAATAAGTAAGTAACCTTAACTTATATGAATGCCCCTACAAACTTATAAGTTTAGGGGTCTTCTGCAAGGCTCTCATCGTATAAAAAGTCCCATACCGATTTATACGTTGGGGTGTCGGTTGTATTAAAATATGAGTGTGGTGATATGCTATGCCATGATTCATGCAAGTGCAACTCACGCACACGACTCTAAGCGCATAGACCTTTAGTTCCCCCTGTTCGGGCAGCTAGCTTCACTCCCAGGAACCTCAGTAGTGGCAAACGGAGAGAGTGGGTCGGGCCCCCCACTCCTATGCGGGTATCCACACTACCGGGCCTAGCCCTTCCGTACGTCCCTAGAAGAACACAACCCAGAGTATCCGCGTACTAGCGCTGGCTATATCCACCAGACTTTCTTTGGCTAAGTGTACCACACCGCCGAGTCAACGTACCGATGTCGGTGTGAATGACAATCAAATACCGAAGACCCACCACCTTTATTCTGTACTCAAACCCTCGAGCCCTCGGCTCCCCGGACTGTCCCGTCCGTGCATCTACTTTCAGAGCTACCGTCTGAATGGCAACCAAACCAACTTATTCTACCTTCCTAGCTATCGAGGTGTGTGTATGTGCAACCCTAGTTATACTAGTTGCTCTTTTAATTTATTATTCCTACGGTTTACATTAGCCCAGAACTGCCCCCGGTATTCCCCGTGAAGGGCTCTCAAAGGGCATTAGGAACTATGATGGTAGCTTTAGCCCACTGTTCCCTTTCGCAAGGCACTTATTGTTATTGGTTAATCTACCTTTACCCGATCCCTTTTTAAGTTACTTTAGATCGAGCCCTAGAGTATTAAGACTCTTCCTCTCCTACCCGGGGTGGACGATCTTTCGTCGTTCCCGAACGCTACTTAACACTAGCCACTCTCACACTCTATTTATCCTGACTTACAATAATGAACTTAAACTTAACTTGCCCTATCCAAACCAGCAATTACCAAAATTCCATCTCCCCAAGTTCTTTACACACGCTAGTTCAATTTTCATGGTTTTACTATATGCAGACCATCCTAAGATACATGAGGTATATAAGGGGAGGTACTCAAAATTGTCTTCTGAATCTCCTATAATATTTACTGGATGTCTATCATGACATAATATAGCTAAGACCAAGATTTCCAAATTTTTCCTATTTATCGGGCATTTAATTTATTTATTCTAAGCTTCCAAATGCCCTAGTATGAACATGAAGTGTACTAATGAGCCAACAATAAATCATCATAAAATCAGTAAAAATTCTATGAGGCATTTAAGCAGTAATTCCAAATTTGGATAAATTTCAGAGATGTTTAGGCTTACATTTCCTTATTTACCACTTTAGGAAACTTCCATCATATTATGAAGCAAGTACTGTAAATATGTACCCAAAAATCACAAGAAAATTACAAAAGCTTTATGGTGACCTAAAACTATTAGATACCAAGTCTCATGATTTTTCACTAATATTTTGGGCTCTGAATTTATTTTAATGTAAAATACTAACTTTCCTAGCTTAGTGAAAGAGGTACTATATTTAATCATCCAAAATTCCAGAGAAAATTACAGGGTGACTATCATGGTTTGAAACACCCACTTACCAAATTTCATAATTTTCCAAATAATAATTGGGCATTATTTATATTTTTGACTACATATCCTAAATGTTAAGTTAAAGAAGCAAGTATATAAAAAAATCAGATAAAACTCCCAAGAAAAATACAGAAGGTATAACATGCTATAAGATGCCCTAATCCAAGATCTCATAACTTTCTAGTTAACAGAAATTCCAGAATCATCAAAACAAATATCTAGGGCACAACTAGTGGTGTAAATGAAGTACTGTATAAATTAACCCAAAAATCTCAACAAAATTATATTATGGCCATTTAGACCATAAAATCACCCTGCCCAAATTTTATTTGATTTTATGTTCATTTATCAGCCTAATAGTTCAAATTAAGATTGGTGCCCTAAACTAGGGTTAGGATTTTAGGTGGCCTAAATGTCTCCAAATCCCCTAAGATTTTGTACAGAGAACTATAATGGCCCTATGGTCCTCTGCACCAAATTTAAAGTCAGTCAAAGGTCATTTGACCCCATGAACTTCACGACCCTACAAATCCCCATTAAGGGACCTACCGTAGGGTTCTAGGGCTACCCTACACCAAACCACCCCAAACTCCCTTGGAGGGTGTGTCATGCCCTAAAAATTCAGTGACCAAATTATCAGCCTCTGTTGAGGTTGTTTAACCACTCAAATCCCAAAATGAATGTATTGACCCAATTAACCCTATAAGGGCTAAACTAGGGTCGGGTTAAAACTTAATCAAAACACTTACACATGAGGTGGAATTTTTACCAGAGTTCTAACATTCCTCCTAAGACCTCCCAACCATATTTGGGGGGATTTTGAGGTGTTTACAAAATCTAATTAATTTATACATGGTTTATTAAATTTTCCCAAAAACAATAGAAAAATATTCTCCAAAAATTCTCATTTTTGGATAGGCCCTAGGTATAGTAAGGATAGACTCCCTGCCCAAATTTCAGAACATTTGGGCAAAGGATGAAAGGTGGGCACACCTTTTTGTCTCTGCCTAGCTCTAGGTCTAGATCCCACCAAAAGAAATGCCCTGGTCAAACCAGTTGACCAAATTGACCCAAATCAATTTTGAAATATAGTAGACCCATAGGACTACAGATTTTATGTTGGTCACTTCGACATAAAAAAGCCTCTACGTACCTCATTAAATAGCATAAAAGAGCTTGATAAATCACTACATTATATATATAAATATAATAATTTAGTATTATAAGTTACTGTTCATCTTCTCAAAAAGCCCGAACCAGCAACCTAAAAATGCTTAAAACCTGTAGCTTTTCTAAAGCTACTTCCCGGCCACCCAGCCATCTCCCTGGCCAGCCACCACCACCACCACCTCTGTTGAGGTGAGGGCTACCGTCGGGCGGCGGCACGGCCACCGGAGAGGCAGTTTCCGGCGAACTCGCCACCATGAGATTTCGGAAAGACCATGGAAACGCTCACCCGATCCAGCTCTTTTGAGCCCGATATCTCTCCTAATGATTTCTAAGATCTATCTATAGAAGAAGAGGTAGAGGAGGACCTTGTTCGCGGTTTGGAGTCGATCTGATCGTCATGATGCCATTTGCGCGGTGGTGGCATCGCCGGAATTCTTCAACAGCAAGGTAATGAGCTCTAGCTTTATCAGGCAAGGGTGAAACCTTCCTCTCTAAGTCTAGGGAGTCTTTTATAGGAGAAAACAGGCTATGGGTGGGGATATAAACGGTCCAGCCATTAATGCCTCTTACCTGCATGCTTCGGCCATGGTGGAGGGGAGCTGAAACGGCTCTGTAACAGCTGGAGGAGGGCTGGAAACTCCTCCTCTCCCTGAGAGGATTTGAATCCAGCCGTTTCAAGGGGAACAGGGTGGAGCCGAGCCTTAAAAGCCATAAGTGGCCAGGCAAACCATCGCTCGGCCATGGCTGGAGGAGAAGGAAACGGCTGCCACGTGGAACATCCGGTCAAATTCACTAAATAAGGTTTTAATTAAGTCTTAATAAGAGAAACGACCCATTTAAGACATCCTGGCCAGCTCCTAGACCGGCCCGGTTCAGCTGAACCAGCACCCAGCCAAAACAGATCTGTCAGAAAAACTAAGTAAAATGGCGTTGAGTGAGCTCTGCTCACTCAACGCCATCCATGCTACGGCGTTGAGTGAGCTCAGCTCACTCAACGCCATCCCAGATACGGCGTTGAGTGAGCTCTGCTCACTCAACGCCATCAGAATGGCCTCCCATAATATGGCGTTGAGTGAGCTCAGCTCACTCAACGCCATCCAGATTATGGCGTTGAGTGAGCTCAGCTCACTGAACTCCATCCGGATTATGGCGTTGAGTGAGCTCTGCTCACTCAACGCCACCCAAAATATGTTCTTTTTAAAATATGGCATTGAGTGAGCTTATCTCACTCAACACCATCCAGATTATGGCGTTGAGTGAGCTCTGCTCACTCAACGCCATCCAGACAACACCAAATGGCGTTGAGTGCGGTCAGTGCACTCAACGCCGTTCAACTTATGGCGTTGAGTTCACTCAACGCACTCAACGCCATCCCGCCTAACAGTTTACGGCATTGAGTGAGCTAAGCTCACTCAACGCCATCCAGTCTACGGCGTTGAGTGAGCTCAGCTCACTCAACACCAACCTGACGACACCATATGGCGTTGAGTGCAGTCAGTGCACTCAACGCCATTCAACTTATGGCTTTAAGTGAGCTAAGCTCACTCAACGCCATCCAGACCACGGCGTTGAGTGAGCTTAGCTCACTCAACGCCATTCCAAGGTCACGGGCGTGACAGATCGGTCACGGGCGTGTTAGGCCCATGTTGAAATTTCTGAGCTCGACGATCGTCCTCCTGAGGTCGAGGATCGTCAAAGGGGTCACGCCCTAAGTCACGGGTGTGATGGGTCGTTCACGGGCGTGACCACCCCTTGACTCGAAATCTTGGTTGGTATAATTCAATTCCTGGGTTTCCCATGGTTCTGTTAAGACAAAACCACTCCCAGGGGTCTTATCGGAAATGGGATGTTACAAATCCCAATAAACAAAATAAATATTTCGTCCCCGAAATCAAGGTTAAGCCTACGGGGCTCCTATCAGGAGAAAAAAGGCTTGTAACATCCCATGAGAGTCGAAAGATTTACATCTCTACGTTATGTTTGCTATGTGTGGTTTGACGGTGATGGTCAAATCTAAGACTAATTCGTCCAGTTGACTAGGTATAAACCCCAATAAACAAAAGATTAGCCCCTATTCTTGAAATTTCAGTCCTATTGGTTTAAAATAGGAAAGCAAATTGATTGTCCAGAGGGGTTGTGAGGTATACCTGACCGAAAAGTTCCGGGTATTTTTGCCGCATCAAGTCCTGTGGCTCCCATGTATGCTCCTCCTGCCCATGATTGTTCCACAGAACCTTGACTAACGGAACCTTCTTCCGTCGCAAGACCCGCAATGCCGTGTCATCGATCCTGATAGGCTCCAAGTTGACTGATCGATCCGAGGCCACTGGGCCATTTGCCGAGGAAATTAGCTGTTCAGGGCGTAGCAGAGCCCTCCATAGTGAGGAGACGTCATGCAATCCCGCTAACTCCGGCGGTAGCTCCAGTCTATAGGCTAAGGGGCCGATCCGCTCCAGGATCCTGTAAGGCCCCATATATCTCGGACTGAGCTTCTTCCGCCCGCGAACCCGCGAGACTCCGATACTTTGATACCATATACACTCATATTAGATTCATGGCCCAGTACAAAGATTACTCTAGCACCAGACCTCCAGTATGCAACTTAGCCAAGTTTGGCATCTAGAAGGCAAGAATTATACTTTACATGAACTCTATTGATGAAGATATTTTTTCTTCTATCTTAATAGGGCCACCTACACCTCCTGCTGCAGCTACTGCTACAACATCTGCAAATCTCAGTGTAGTGCCACCTCCTGATTATAATGAAACTTATAAGAAGGCCAAGATAGTTGATGCCAAAGCTATGAATTTTCTGGCTCATACTATGTCTGATGAGACATTCTAGAAAGTGGCTGATTGTACCTCAGCAAAAGTCATGTGGGACTCACTGAATCAGATTATAGCTGGTTCAGCTGATGAGAGGAAGGACAGAAGATCCAACCTCATATCCAAATATGAGAACTTCAAGAAGGAAGAAGCTAAGACAGTAGAAGTTATGTACACAAGGCTCAGCTCCATTATTAATGAGCTGAGGACACTTGATAAGGATATCACATTGACAAAAGTCAATGATAAAATACTAATGTGCTTCCCCAGCACATGGGATCTCAGAATCTGGCCAATCAAGGAGTCCAGAAGTACAATAGAGATTTCAACTGAAGCTCTCCTTGGCAAGCTCAAATCATTTGAGCAAGTACTAAAGACCAGGGAAGCTGAAGCTGAAGCCAAAGCATCTACTCCAACAAGGAAAGAGAAAACCCTTGCTCTTAAGGCTGATGATGAGTCCAAAGTGACTCAATCAAATGTAGAACTGATGGCACTCTTTGCCAAGATGTTCTACAAGATGGGCAGAAAGGACAACAGAAGGAAGTCATCAAAATATGGTGACAAGCCAAGGTATGATAAAACCCCATCTAAAGAAATTGTTTGTTATGGATGCAGGAAGCCTGAACACATTCTCCCTGAGTGTCTAGAGACAAAACATAAGGAAAGGAGAAAGGAGAAGGAACGTGAGAAGCACTATTCCAAGACATCTTCTCACAAATATAAGAAGAAAGAGAAAGGTCTTGTTGCAAAGACTTGGAGTGATACTGAGGAAGACTCCTCTTCCTCCAGCTCCAGTGAAGATGATGAAGAAGAGAAGAAAGCTAAGGAGATTTGCCATATGGCAATCAATGCCTGCAGTAGTAACTCAGCTGCAGAGATGACTGAAGATGAGGAGGATGAATTATCTGATGAAGACCAGGTAAATGCATCTTATTATTTTACCTCTGATGAATTTAAGCATGAATTTAAAACTCTTTGCCTAGATTTACTTAGCTCAGAAAAGGAGATTAAGTTGCTTAGAGATAAACTAGCTAAATCAGAATCTCTATCTAGTGAAAACATTATGTTAGAATCTGAACTCACTAGATCATCTGAAGAAATTAAATTTCTAAAATTAGAACTAGCTAAAGCTTAGAGGTTAGAAGATTCACTTAATGATAGAAGCCTTAAGTGGCTAGAAATCACAAGCACTGCCAACACTAGGACATGCAACAATAAGTTAGGCTTAGGTGCCTCCCCTAGTGAACCCCCATTGCTCCTTGAATACAATCTTTCTACTCCAGTAAAGTTTGTTTCTGAAAAAGAAATACACAACACTGAGGTTATTCAAAAGGCTAAGAAAACTTTAAATTAAATTAAGAGAGACAAAAGGAAACAGAAATTCATAGAAATACAAAAATCGTCGAACGCCTATCGACGATTGCTGTACCCATCGTCGAACGACAATCGACGATCTCTGAACTCACCTACTGGGTATAACTACTTAGCAATGAGTGATCGACGATCTCAGCCTGAGTCATCGAACAGAGATCGACGATCGTGGAATCCAGAATCCTTTTCTGTAAACCAAGATCGACGATCTGGGTATCGATCGTCGAACATCGATCGACGATCAGAACTAAATTTCCAGAATTACAACAATGCTCACAGAAACAATAAGTTTAATAGCAACCCTAGGTGTACTAATTGGATTATCCCACCTAGGAGATCTCATCCCTTAGGATATCACCCTCAACCTGCATATTCTTTAATTTCTAGTTTTTCCTATGTGAAGAACAATGGACCCAAGGTTACCTGGGTCCACAATGTTTAATTTATCTTATTGCAGGTGAAGACCTATCTTATCACTCAGGACAAGTGGTATTTAGATAGTGGATGCTCCAAGCATATGACTGGAAACAAAGAGAACCTTTCAAGCTTCAAAGCCAAGTTGGGACCAAAGGTAGTCTTTAGTGATTCTAGCTGTGGTACGACTGAAGGATGTGGTAAATTCACCATAGGGTCAGTGAATTTCAAGAAGGTAGCTTATGTCACAGGACTGAAGCACAATCTCATTCTGTAAGTCAGCTTTGTGATGCTGGCTACCAGGTTTGGTTTTCTAATACTTTGTGCAATATTACTTTGAATAATAAAGTTGTATTAGTAGGCGTTAGACAAAGAAATATTTATCTTGTAGATTTTAAATCCACCTCTTCTGAAATTTGTTTATTTAATGAGATGAGTAGTAATAATACTTTGTGGCATAAAAGACTAGGTCATATTAACCTTAAGAATATATCTAGGTTATCTAAATACAACCTTGTCAGAGGTTTGCCCTCTTGCCCCTACAAGAAGGAAGGTCTATGCATGGCTTGTCAGCTAGGAAAGCAAACTAAAAATAGTTTCAAAGCTGTAAATAAAAGAGATTCACCTAGAATCCTGTACCTATTGCACTTGGATCTCTTTGGTCCAATAGCTGTACAGAGTCTAGGAGGGAAATTCTATACCCTAGTAATTGTAGATGATTACTCTAGGTTCATTTGGGTGTTCTTCTTGAGAAATAAATCTGATAACTTTAAAGTTCTTACAGATTTTCTACTTTGTGTATAGACTTAGTACTCTACTCAAGTTGCCTTGATCAGAAGTGATCATGGTACTGAGTTTGAATCTCTTCTTATGCAAGAATTCTGTGAGAAAGAAGGTATCAGGCATAGCTTCTCTGCTCCTAGAACTTCTCAAAAAATGGGGTAGTGGAAAGGAAAAACAGAACCCTGATTGAAGCTGCAGGAACATTGTTAGCAGATGCTAATATGCCTCCATCCTTTTGGGCAAAAGCAGTTAGCACAGCTAACTATGTACTGAATAGGAGTCTAATATATAAACTTAAGGGGAAGACTTCTTATGAATTGCTTAAAGAAAAGAAACCTAAAATAGATTATTTTAGAGTGTTTGGCTGTGTAGTTTACATTCACAATAATAATAAAGACTATATTAGAAAGTTTGAAGCAAAGGCTTCAATGGGAATCTTTCTAGGATATTCCCAAGTAAGCAAAGCTTATAAAGTATTTAATAAATCCACTTTGAAAATTAAAGAGTCAGTACATGTATCTTTTGATGAAACTAACATATTTACAGAGAGAAGGAAACTTCTTCCAGTAACTCTTTGCAAGTACCTGACTTGTGCAAGAATTTGGATGAGCTGAAACTCACTCAGGAGATTCAACCTCAACCAACTCTTCAGATGGTTGATTTAGATAGTGATGAAGACCAAGTAGAAGTGATTGCAACTCTACCAACAGCCAATCTAATTCCACCTGAGGAATTAATTACAACTGCGGTTGAAGATCACATATCACCAACTGATTATGTCACACTTAGAGATCATCCTACATCTCAAGTGATTGGAGACATTTCAACTGGTGTGCAAACTAGACATCAACTAAGTCAAGATGTGTTGCTTGCTTGTTTTCTTTCTCAGATTGAGCCCCAAACCATAAAAGTTGCTGAGAAAGATCCCCATTGGATCATTACTATGTAAGAGGAGCTAAACCAGTTTGAAAGGTGTAAAGTTTGGAATTTGGTTCCAAGACCAAAAGGTCAACTAGTTATAGGCACTAAATGGGTGTTTAGAAACAAGTTGGATGCTCAAGGAATTATTATAAGGAATAAAGCAAGGCTTGTAGCACAGGGCTACAGACAGGAAGAAGGCATAGATTATGATTAGACATTTACTCCTGTTGTAAGTCTAGAGGCAATAAGGATCTTTCTAGCCTGTGCAACCTACATGAAGTTTAAGGTGTTCCAAATGGATGTAAAGAGTGCATTCCTGAATGGAGAGTTAAAGGAAGAGGTCTTTGTTGAACACCCCATGGTTTTATTTATTCAACTTATCCCTCACATTTTTTTAAGTTGCAAAAAGCTCTGTATGGACTTAAGCAGGCTCCTAGAGCATGGTATGAAACTCTAGCTAGTTTCCTATTAGAACATAAGTTTGTTAGAGGAATAGTTGATAGAACCCTTTTTATTAAGCACCATAAGGACAAGATCCTGTTAGTTCAAATTTATATGGATGACATTATATTTGGTTCCACTGATCCCAAACTATGCAAAAGGTTCTCAGACCTAATGCATTCTAAGTTTGAGATGAGTAATATGGGTGAGCTATCTTATTTCCTTAGTCTCCAAGTGAAATAAGATGCTGATGGCATCTTCATCTCCCAATCTAAGTATGCCAAGGAATTGGTAAAGAAGTTTGGGATGGCAGATACTTCTGCAATGCACACTCCTATGGCTACTAATGTAGTTAGTGATTCTGATGAAAAGGGAAAGCATGTTGATCAGAAAAATTATAGGGCCATTGTTGGTTCCCTATTATATCTAACTGCAGGTAAGCCTGATATAATATTTGCCACATTCCTCTGTGCTATATTTCAGGTCAACCCCAAGGAATCTCACTTGACTCTTCTTAAGAGAATCTTAAGATACTTGAAGGGACTAGCTTCCTTGAACATAGAGAAGACATCTTCTTTAAGTATCTTAAGATTCTCTTAAAAAGAGTAAAGTGAGATTCCTTGGGGTTGACCTGAAATCTAGCACAGAGACATGTGACAAACATAATATCAGGCCTACTTGCAGTTAGATATAATAGGGAACCAACAATAGCCCTATAATATTTCTGATCAACAGGCTTTCCCTTTTCATCAGAATCAATAACTACATTAGTAGCCATAGGAGTGTGTATTGCTAAAGCATCTGCCATCCCAAACTTATTTACCAATTCCTTGGCATACTTAGATTAGGAGATGAAGATGCTATCAACATCTTGTTTTACTTGGAGACCAAGGAAATAAGACAACTCACCCATACTACTCATCTCAAACTTAGAATGCATTAGGTCTGAGAACCTTTTGCATAGTTTGGGATCAGTGGAACCAAATATAATGTCATCCACATAAATTTGAACTAACATGATCTTGTCCTTATGGTGCTTAATAAAAAGGGTTCTATCAACTATGCCTCTAACAAACTTATGTTCTAATATGAAACTAACTAGAGTTTCATACCATGCTCTAGGAGCCTGCTTAAGTCCATAGAGAGCTTTTTGCAACTTAAAAATATGTGAGGGATAAGTTAAAGAAATGAAACCTGGGGGTTGTTCAACAAACACCTCTTCTTTTAGCTCTCCATTCAGGAATGCACTCTTTACATCCATTTGGAACACCTTAAACTTCATGTAGGCTGCATAGGCTAGAAAGATCCTTATTGCCTCTAGCCTTGCAACGGGAGCAAATGTCTGATCATAATCTATGCCTTCTTCCTGTCTGTAGCCCTGTGCTACAAGCCTTGCTTTATTCCTTACAATAATTCCTTGAGCATCCAACTTGTTTTTAAACACCCATTTGGTGCCTATAACAAGTTCACCTTTTGGTCTTGGGACCAAATTCCAAACTTTACACCTTTCAAACTGGTTTAGCTCCTCTTGCATAACAATGATCCAGTGGAGATCTTGCTCAGCATCTTTTATGGTTAGGGGCTCAATCTGTGAAAGAAAACAAGCAAACATCACATCTTGACTTAGTTGATGTCTAGTTTGCACACCAGTTGAAATGTCTCCAATCACTTGAGATGTAGGATGATATCTAAGTGTGACATAATCAATTGGTGGTATGTGATCTTCAATAGCAGTTGGAATCAATTCCTCAAGTGGAATTAGATTGGCTGTTGGTAGAGTTGCAATCACTTCTACTTGGTCTTCATCACTGTCTGAATAAGCTATCTGAAGAGTTGGTTGAGGTTGAATCTCCTGAGTGAGTTTCAGCCATCCAAATTCTTGCACAAGTCAGGTACCTGCAAAGAGTTACTAGAAGAAGTTTCCTTCTCTCTGTAAAACATTTTAGTTTCATCAAAAGATATATGTACTGACTCTTCAATTTTCAATGTGGATTTATTAAGTACCCTATAAGCTTTGCTTACTTGGGAATATCCTAGAAAGATTCCCATTGAAGCCTTTGCTTCAAACTTTCTAATGTAGTCTTTGTTATTGTTGTGAATGTAAACTACACAACCAAAAATTCTAAAATAATATATTTTAAGTTTCTTTCCTTTAAGAAATTCATAGGGAGTCTTCCCCTTTAGTTTATGTATCAGACTCCTATTCAGTACATAGTTAGCTGTGCTAACTGCTTCTGCCCAAAAGGATAGAGGCATATTAGCATCTGCTAACAATGTTCCTGTAGCTTCAATCAGGGTTCTGTTTTTCCTTTCCACTACCCCATTTTGTTGAGGAGTTCTAGGAGCAGAGAAGTTATACATGATACCTTCTTTCTCACAGAATTCTTGCATAAGAAGAGATTCAAACTCAGTACCATGTTCACTTCTGATCAAGGCAACTTGAGTAGAATACTCAGTCTGTATACAAAGTAGAAAATCTGTAAGAACTTTAAAGTTATCAGATTTAGTTCTCAAGAAGAACACCCAAGTGAACCTAGAGTAATCATCTATAATTACTAGGGTATAGAATTTCCCTCCTAGACTCTGTACAGCTATTGGACCAAAGAGATCCAAGTGCAATAGGTACAGGATTCTAGGTGAATCACTTTTATTTACAGCTTTGAAACTACTTTTAGTTTCCTTGCCTAGCTGACAAGCCTTGCATAGGCCTTCCTTCTTGTAGGGGCAAGAGGGAAAACCTCTGATAAGGTTATATTTAGATAACCTAGATATATTCTTAAGGTTAACATGACCTAGCCTCTTATGCCACAAAGTATTATTACTACTCACCTCATTAAATAAACAAATTTCAGAAGAGGTGGATTTAAAATCTACAAGATAAATATTTCCTTGCCTAATGCCTACTAATACAACTTTATTATTTAAGGTAATATTTCACAGAGTATTAGAAAACCAAACCTTGTAGCCAGCATCACACAGCTGACTTATAGAAATGAGATTGTGCTTCAGTCCTGTGACATAAGCAACCTTCTTGAAAGTCACTAAACCTATGGTGAATTTACCATATCCTTTAGTCTAACCACAGCTGAAATCACCAAAGACTACCTTTGGTCCCAACTTGGCTTTGAAGCTTGAAAGGTTCTCTTTGTTTCCAGTCATATGCTTGGAGCATCCACTATCCAAATACCACTTGTCCTGAGTGATAGGATAGGTCTTCACCTGCAATAAGATAAATTAAATATTGTGGACCTAGGTAACCTTGGGTCCATTATTCTTCACATAGGAAAAATTAGAAATGAAAGAATATGCAGGTTGAGGGTGATATCCTAAGGGATGAGATCTCCTAGGTGGGATAATCCAATTAGCAGACCTAAGGTTGCTATTAAACTTATGGTTTCTGTGAGCATTGTTGTGATTCTAGAAATTTAGTTCTGATCGTCGATCGATGTTCGACGATCGGTACCCAGATCGTCGATCTTGGTTTAAGGAAAAGGATTTTGGATTCCACGATCGTTGATCTCTGTTCGACGACTCAGGCTGAGATCATCGATCACTCATGCTACGTAGTTATACCCAGCAGGTGAGTTCAGAGATCGTCGATTGTCGTTCGACGATGGGTGCAACGATCGTCGATGGGCGTTTGACGATTTTTGTATTTCTATGAATTTCGGTTTCCTTTTGTCTTTCTTAATCTTATTTAAGGTTTTCTTAGCCTTTTGAATGACCTCAATGTTGTGTATTCCTTTTTCAGAAACAAACTTTACTGGAGTAGACAGATTGTATTTAAGGAGCAATGGGGGTTCACTAGGGGAGGCACCTAAGCCAAACTTATTGTTGCATGTCCTAGTGTTGGCAGTGCTTGTGATTTATAGCAACTTAAGGCTTCTGCCATTAAGTGAATCTTCTGACCACTTAGCTTTAGTTAGTTCTAATTTAAGAAATTTGATTTCTTCAGATGCACTAGTGAGTTCAGATTCTAGCATAATATTTTCACTAGATAAAGATTCTGATTCAGCTAGTTTATCTCTCAGCAACTTAATCTCCTTTTCTGAACTAAGTAAATCTAGGCAAAGAGTTTTAAATTCATGCTTAAATTCATCAGAGGTAAAATAATAAGATGCAATTACCTGGTCTTCATCAGATAATTCATCCTCCTCATCTTCAGTCATCTCTGCAGCTGAGTTATTGCTGCAGGCATTGATTGACATAAGGCAAATCTCCTTAGCTTTCTTCTGTTCTTCATCATCTTCACTGGAGCTGGAGGAAGAGGAGTCTTCCTTAGTATCACTCCAGGTCTTTGCAACAAGACCTTTCTCTTTCTTCTTGTATTTGTGAGAAGATGTCTTGGGATAATGCTTCTCATGTTCCTTCTCTTTTCTCCTTTCCTTATGCTTTGACTCTGTACACTCAGGGAGAATGTGTCCAGGCTTCATGCATCCATAACAAACAATTTCTTTAGATGGGGTTTTATCATACCTTGGCTTGTCATCATATTTTGATGACTTTCTTCTGTTTTCCTTTCTGCCCATCTTGTAGAACCTCTTGTCAAAGAGTGCTATTAGTTCTTCCTTTGATTGAGTCACTTTGGACTCATCATCAGCCTTAAGAGCAAGGGTTTGCTCTTTCCTTGTTGGAGTAGATGCTTTGGCTTCATCTTCAGCTTCCCTGGTCTACAGTACTTGCTCAAATGATTTGAGCTTGCCAAGGAGAGCTTCAGGTGAAATCTCTGTTGTACTTCTGGACTCCTTGATTGGCCAGATTCTAAGATCCCATATGCTGGGGAAGCACATCGGTATTTTATCATTGACTTATATCAATGTGATCTCCTTATCAAGTGTCCTCAACTCATTGATAATGGATCTGAGCCTTGTGTACATAGCTTCTACTATCTCAGCTTCTTCCTTCTTGAAGTTCTCATATTGGGATATGAGGTTAGACCTTCTGTCTTTCCTCTCATCGCTGAACCAGCTACAATCTGATTCAGTGAGTCCCACATGGCTTTTGCTGAGGTGCAATCAACCACTTTCTGGAATGTCTCATCGACATAGTCTGAGCCAGAATATTCATAGCTTTGGCATCAGCTATCTTGGTCTTCTTGTAAGTTTCATTATAGTTAGGAGGTGGCACTGTACTGAGATTTGCAAATGTTGTAGCAGTAGCTGCAGCAGGTGGTGTTGGTGGCCCTGTTAAGATTGAGGAAAAAATATCTTCATCAATAGAGTTCATTTAAAGTCTAATTCTTGCCTTCCAGATGCCAAACTTGGCTAAGTTGCACACTGGAGGTCTGGTGCTAGAGTAATCTTTGTACTGGGCCATGAATCTAATGTGAGTGTATATGGTATCAAAGTATCTTATCACAAGATCTTATGGTTCAGGTGTTAGCTTGTTCAACCATTCAACTTGATAAGGATTTAGTTGTTGAATAACCAACCTCCCTCTGATACCAATTGAAAGTGAGGGGATAAGATACTTACTACTCTAGAGGGGGGGGGGGGGGGTGAATAGAGTATTCAAAAATTAAGGAGACTCTAAACACTTCTCTTAGATCTATTTGCGGAATATAAAAATAAAAGCTTTAAATCTAAAGCCTAACTGAGTGTAGTGAATAAAAGAGAAGCTCACTGAATTTTATGTTGAACTTTTATCCTAACACAGCAACTAGCAACCTAGTTAAAACTATCACAGCCACAGAGCAATGATTAAAATAAACAACAGACAACACAAGAGCTTTATAGTGGTTCCCCAATTGGGTACATCCACTCTTCTACCACCCTGGTAGGAATCCACTACAGGTTTTTGATCAGGTTCCCTGCCACCAGAAGATCTGCTTCAGATAGATCTAAAGACCCTTCACGCTTTTGATCAGGTGCCTAAAAACCAACAAACAAGTTTTTGATCAGGTGCCCTGCCACCAATGGTTCACTTTTGAAGGGAGTAATAACCCTTTTACAAGAAGTTGAAAGAGAGAATTAAGATGTCTTCTCTGTGTTTAGAGAAGCTAGTGGATGGCTCTGAATATATCAAAGCTCCCCCTAGCTAAGAGAATGTCCAGGAAGAAGCTTTGCTTCAGGGTGTAGGATCTCCAAATTGCTTGAGAAGACTTTTTGATGCAGCCTTGAAGAAGACTCTAGATTTTGAATGAATGTTCTTCTTCAGTAGCTTTTGCAATCTGGGAGAGTTTGCAACAATGAATGTTCAGCAATCTGGGAGATTCTTCTTCTTGAAAGCTTGAACTCTGAGCATTGATTTTCCTAAAGACAGGATGAACTCAGGAAGAAGAAGAACTTTTCTTTTCTCTTGAGATATCTGGTTCTGTGTCTGCTGAGAGTTTGTATGTGTTATTATCTGTATTCTGAGTTGTGTATGAGTGTTATTATCTTCAGCCGACTGCACTGATAATATAGAAACTTCTCTTCTTTTGAAAAAGCCTCGAGCCTTGCACTAGAAAAACTTTCCAAATGATAGAATAAAACAAAATAAGGAAACCTACACCTGCAATATTTTCTGTCATTCCCAAAAAGGAATTGAGGATGTTAAAAAATATCCTTTCAATTTGACTTTACAAATTGGCACAGAAAACAAAGCCTAACGACTATATTACAGCTATAGAAAAGCACGATTTCCTCTGATAAAACAAACGGCTTTATTCTGCCAAATCTCTCAATTAATGCAAAAGAAATATTGCAAATAAGCAAAAGAATATAAACATTAAATTGAGCAGAATATACTGAATAAAATATGTCTTAAACAAAAGGAAATAAACCAAAGATTTAATGAAATGACTATAGATAAATACAGACAGAAAGCGTCGACCAGAGATTGAAGATCGTCGATCTGAACAAGCAGATCGTCGACCTGAAGAAAAACTATCTTCACAGAAAACGTCGACCAAGGCTACACGATCGTCGATCTGAATAAGCAGATCGTCGACCCACTTCAGAGTTCATATAACTCTGAGATCGTCGATCATCAATCGAAGATCGTCGAGCGCCAATCGACTATCGTCGAGCACAATTCTACTTAACCATTTTCATTTCAATTCAATCTCAACTAATCTAACCTAAGGGTAGACTAAACTTTAGTCTAACCATTGACCATAAGTAATTCTTGGGTCAATTAAGCCTAATTGAGATGACATGACCCAAATCAAAACTAGGGAACCAACAGATAACAATACTCACACACAACTCATAATATAGAGAATAACACATACAAACATAAAGCATACACAGAACCAGAAATCTCAAGAGAAAGAAACGTTCTTCTTCTTCCTGAGTTCATCCTGTCTTCAGGAAAATCAATACTCAGATTTCAAGCTTTTAAGAAGAAGAACCTCCCAGATTGCTGAACATTCATTGTTGCAAACTCTCCCAGATTGCAAAAGCTGTTGAAGAAGAACATTCATTCAAAATCTAGAGTCTTCTTCAAGGCTGCATCAGAAAGTCTTCTCAAGCAATTTGGAGATCCTACACCCTGAAGCAAAGCTTCTTCCTGGATATTCTCTAAGCCAGGGGGAGCTTTGATATATTCAGAGCCATCCACTAGCTTCTTTGAACATAGACAAGACATCTTAATTCTCTCTTTCAACCTCTTGTAAAAGGGTTATTACTCCCTTCAAAAGTGAACCATTGGTGGCAGGGCACCTGATAAAAAACCTGTTTGTTGGTTTTAGGCACCTGATCAAAAGCCTGAAGAGTCTTTAGATCTACCTGAAGCAGATCTACTGGTGGCAGGACACCTGATTCAAAACCTGTAGTGGATTCCTACTAGGGTGGTAGAAGAGTGGATGTACCCAATTGGGGAACCACTATAAATCTTTTGTGTTGTCTGTTGCTTATTTTAATCAATGCTCTGTGGCTGTGATAGTTTTAACTAGGTTGCTAGTTACTGTGATTAGGATAAAAGTTCAACTGAAAACTCAGTGAGCTTCTCTTTTATTCACTACACTCAGTTAGGCTTTAGGTTTAAAGCTTTTATTTTTATATTCCATAAATAGCTAGAAGAGAAGTTTTTAGAGTCTCCTTCTTTTTGAATACTCTATTCACTCCCCCTCTAGAGTAGTATCTTATCCCCTCACTTTCACAAGGGTAGGAGGAAATTAAGAAATATCTATTGTTAGACCTTATTCATCTCCCATAAAGCTTATTGTTTGGTGGCCCAAGGGTAGGGGGTAGGGCCTTAACTTCCTATGAAGAGGAGGTGTGCACCCTCTTGGAAGAAAATTCCAAAAAATGGATTTTTAGGGGTTGGGGGTTTGACCAAAGTCAACTCTTGGTGGGTCCCCCAGGGTCAAAGTCAAAGTGACTCTACGACATCGGGATTCAGGTCAAAATTTGGGTGTCGGTCATAATTTGTGTGCACACGCTTTTCTGGGCATGACAATGCTTGATTTGACCACGGGTTGACTACCCATCACTGAAATTGACCAGGACGTATTCGGTTGACTTCGTATTGATCATACGAGTCCAATGCCACTGACTGGGTTCGAATAAAAGTTCGTTTGCTAGTTATCCAAAATCTGCGCGTCGCAGCACGCTAAAATGGTCGAAATGCTTATATTCGTCATTAGACTTCGAAATGCAATGCAATGAGCTCCAATGCGTTTGTATCAACTATTCGAAGCCACAAGAATTGATAGAACTCAAATCGGAGTTCTCTATGTTAATATTCAAAAATCACGTTTTAACGACTCTCTATGAGAAACAACCATATCCATCATATGACCTCGGAATTCAACGGAACGAGTTTCAACGCACTTATATTGACTTTATAAGGCCACAGGAACTGACAGAACTCAAATCAGAGTTTTCTTGCTCTATATCCCTATTTAGGGTTACCTCTTACCTTGGCATGGGTCACGGGTAGAGGTTCGTGTCACTTTTATTGGGTCCTATTAGAGTTCTAGTGGCCCAAAAAAAGTCGGGATGTTAAAATCCAATAAAAAATAAAAGGATTTTCATCCCCAAAAATTTGTTAAAAGTAGGGGAAAAGTAACATACTTGGGGAAAAAGTTCCAGATATTTTTCTCGGACAAATGCCTCTGGTTCCCAAGTGTACTCATCTTGTCCGTGATTTGAACAAAATATCTTAACCATCGAAATTGCATTGATACGTAGATTATTCACTTCATGATCTACTACCCTAACTAATTCAAGCTGGACAGATCTATCAGACTGTAGTTGCATTGGTGGTGTAGGTAGATGCTGCTCTGGTTTCTGGAGGACTTGTCTCAAGGATGAGACATGAAACACATCATGAAGATTTCCCAATTCTGGAGGCAGGGCTAATCGATAGGCAACAGGGTCATACGCTATATCACCTGATACGTGCCCAAGTAACGGGAATCTAGCTTTTTCCGTCTCCTCATCCGGGAGACACCATGCATGGGCTTGATTTTTAAGAACACCATTTCTCCCACACTAAACTCTATCGGTCGGTGTCGTGCATCATAATGTTTGGCTTGTCGACTCTGTGCTTCCCACATTCGCTCTTTGATTAGTCGTATCGTTGTCGTAGTATCATCAATATAAGCCACTCATAAGGCTTACATGTCCTCATCTTGAGCCCAAGTCAACGGAGTTCAGCAATGCCTTCCATATAATACCTCGTATAGGTCCATCTTGATGCTGACCTGATAGCTATTATCATAAGAAAACTCGACTAAAGACAACAGTTGTTCCCACGGCTCATTTTTCTCTACTATGCAAGGTCGAAGTAGATCCTCCATTGTCCATTTTGTCCTTTCCGTCTGTCCATCTGATTGCGGGTGGAAGGCAGTACTGAAGGCCAACTTGGTCTACAAGTATGCTTGCACCCGCCTCCATTCCTTGAAAGTGAAACGTCTATCACAATCCGATATAATGGACTTAGGAACTCTGTGAAACCGGACTACTTGTTCTATGAACAACCTGGCCAGGATGTCAACTCCGTCACCCTGCCGGTTTGGAATGAACCTTGCCACCTTGGTAAGCCGATCCACGATAACCCATATAGAGTCGTTTCCAGCACAGGATTGGGGTAAGCCGTGAACGAAGTCCATGGAAATATCCTCAAATTTCCACTCTCGTATCAGCGGGGGTTGCAGAAGACCTCTTGGGTTGCGACATTCAGCTTTAACCTTCTGACAAGTCTGACAATGAGCCATAATGTTGATGACATCTCTCTTCATTCCGGGCCAGTAAATAGTCCTACGCAGATCAACATACATTTAACTACACCAGGATGGATAGAGTACCTCGACTGGTGCACTTCTCGAAGGATTTTATATCTGATTCCCCTGGCAGAGGGAATAAATATATGGTATCTGAACTGCAAGATCCCATCTGTTGGGTCCATTTCTCACAATGTCCTAGATTTGTAGAAGTCAAACAAGTCAATGGTATACACATAGTTGTATTTGATGTGTGTTCAAGTTCATGCATGGAGGTTGGTCCTTGTCACATAGATTAGAGATGTATTCCAAATGGTTATGACAGGTGGTCAGAAGGTAGAGAAGTGGAGAGACAGAAATTTGTCTAAGTCCACTGATATTGAGTGAAGCCAGTTCACTCAATGCCAAATGTCAAAGAAGGATGCTGGAAAGGCTAAAAATTGCCTAAGTCTACAGACATTGAGTGAAGCCAGTTCACTCAACATCGGATGCCAAAAAGCACTGAGTAAGGTATGGACAGTCAAATCCCAGCAGTCTGCAAAGCAATTATGCGGCTAAGTCCACAGGCGTTGAGTGAAGGCAGTTCACTCAACGCCATATAACAAGAGGCATCGATAATTGCTGAGTCTGTCAAAGCCTCAACATTGGCAAGCTGAAAAATCGACTAAGTCTAGATGCGTTGAGTGAAGCCAGTTCACTCGATGCCTAAAGAAGAAAGCGTTGAGACAAGCTCACACAGTCAAAGCTTAAAGAAGGAAGACAAAAAAATCTGTCTAGGTGTTTTGGCGTTGAGTCAAGCTTATTCACTCAACGTATAGTGACAGAAAACTATCTAAGTGTTTTGGTGTTGAGTCAAGATTACTCACTCAATGCCTAGTGATAGAAAACTGTCTAAGTGTTTTGGCGTTGAGTCAAGCTTATTCACTCAACGCCTAGTGACAGAAAATCTATCTAAGTGTTTTGGCATTGAGTCAAGCTTATTCACTCAACGCCTAGTGACAAAAAATCTGTCTAAGTATTTTGGCATTGAGTGAAGGTTGCTCACTAACCGCATATACTAAAATTGTTTGAATTTGACTAATTCCATAGATGATGACGTCAGTAAATTTCAAACATTGCGGGAAGTCTACAGTACACGACAAACGGCGCCACAGGCCTACTGTAGTACTATTACTGCTAAAGCAAGCTGCAACTAACAACTACAGGTGGTCCCCACTGATTCTTAGAGCCGTTAATCGGCGGAAGATAAAAGGAACATGATCGGGACATAGAACTTAATGTAAGACCCCCATTTTTTTCTTTTAAAACACCGGGGTCTTAGGCCCAGAACCCCCGCCTTGCGGTGACACCTTCGCACCCGGGAAGGTCGTCACTACAAAACGCCGATCCTGCCGGCCAAATCGATCACAACTGCAGCAAATAAATAAGCAAGTCCATATAAGCTACACATGAATAGAAAAATAATCTCCACGAAGGAAGTGTCCACAGATAGAACATATAACAGAAATCACGGGCTTATTCCCGGTACATCATGTCCTCATTACAAGTCGCTCATCGTAGAAGCCAACTAATATAACTACTAGTGGTCGGGACTCACAGTCCCTGCTGTCTGGACTCCGGTACTAGACTGTCCGATCTCCAAGCGTGCCGACCCCCGGGGCTGCTCCTCCATGCTGGGCTCCGTGGACCCCTAAAATGATGTGGTTCAAAAACCGTTAGTATAAAAGACTAAGTCCTATCATCCCCCGCCCCTTCCACCATGGCTCCTAAGCACCGAGCGGGGAGAAGGAAAGGGAAAGACATGAAAGTGGAGAAAATCAAATAGTAGATGGCAACAGAACTAAACTAGCAGTACTAAGGTATAAAAGATGGTAATAATGATTAAAAATTTGAATAAGAAAGTAACCTTAACTTATGTGATTTCAAATAAGTTAAGGGATCTCTTGCAGGGCTCCTATCGTATAAAAAGTCCCATACCGATTTATATGATAGGGTGTCGGTTTTACTAGCAGGCTTAAATATATAGTACAGAATGAGAACCTTGACTTATAAGCACGCTCGCGCGAACTGATAAGCCAAGGGGTCATTTTGTAGGGCCTAATATATAGAGCGTCCCATACCACTTATACATTAGGTGTCAGGTTATATGCAATGGTTATGCTATGAAATACAATTATGTTATGATGTGGACATGCAAGTGCAACTCACCCACTCGACTCTGTGTACACAGACCTTTAGTTCCCCCTTTCGGAGCCGTTACCTCCCAGGATACCTCCGTAGTGGCAGACGGAAGCGGTGGGTTGGGCCTCTCCCACCTCTAAACCAGTAAAGCACTACCGTTCAGACCTATCATACGCCTCAACACTTGGTGCACAAAGCGGACTCCTGCGTACTCTTGCCGGCTGGCACACCGGACTTCTGTTGGCGAAGTGCTAACCACACTTGCCGAGTGGACGTATTGGCGTCGGTGCATCGACCCTCCAATACCAAAGACCCAACACCTTATACCTTTTATGCACATGCAATAGTTATGAGTCCAACCAACAACTGAGCCAAAGCTCCCCGGACTATCCCGTCCGTCAACAACCTAGCCCAAGCTCCCCGGACTATCCCGCTCGTCATAATCAACAACCGAGCCAAAGCTCCCCGGACTATCCCGTCCGTCAATAATCTAGCCAAAACTCCCCGGACTATCCCATCCATCATAATCAACAACCGAGCCAAAGCTCCCCGGACTAACCCTAGTATTTTGACAAATCCTCCTACGGGTCAGACGATCTTTTGTCGATCCCGAGCACCATCTAACATTTAGACAAAACCCAACCCTTTCTTATCCTAACTCGAGTGATGAACTCATTCTAAATTATCCAAACCTACATCCACTAATCCCGACACATGTGTCTACCTTTATACTCCACATATTTTCTGCAGATTTACTATATGAAGACCACTAAGGTTAAATACCATGTAAAATGGGAAGTACGTCAAATAATCATCCAGTACTTCTATAATAATTATTGGAGGTCCATTATGAACTTTAAGTCCTAAATCCAGAGATCCACAATTTTCCTATTTATTTAATAATTTACTTAATTATTGTAGTGGCTAAAAATTCCAATAATGAACATGATGTACCAATTTCAGACAAGATATCATTCCACCGATTTTATATGATATTCAAAATAAGTATTCAAATTACCGTCCAAAATATCCAAATTTTTCAGTAAGGTTTTGTCCCCCATTTCTTATTTCAATTTATTCCTTAATAATTCATTTAAAGAGATATGCAAGGCTATATTACTTCCAAAAATTCAGATAAAATTCAAGTATAATTTTAATGGCATATAAATGATTTGGACCAATTTTCATAATTTATTTATCAGTAAAAAGCCTTAAATAAATTATTGAACAATTTCCTCATTTACCAAGCTTGTGAAGTAAGTACCTCAAATATGTATTCAAGAATTCTCATAAAATTTATATATGTCTATAAATACTTAAAACTTTCTCTGCCAAACTTTCATGACCTCCCAAGGGGTAGAGAGACCAATATGATCAATTTATTAATTAGGGCATCCCCTTGTGTTACAAAAGCAGTACTACAATTACTATTCCAAAAATTCTAATTAAATTACCATAGGTCCATAATATCCTTCTGACCACTCTACCAAAATTTCATCCTTGTTTAAGGAGTTTAACTAGCCTATTCCAACCCTACCATATTTGTGCACTAAACTAGGGTTAGGGTTTTGTGGGTCATAAACTTTCCAAAATACCTTAAGCTTTTCACCAGAGGGTTTTAATTACCCTAGTACCCTCCCTACAAAATTTCATTGTCATACAAGGTGTCTTGGCCACATGCCCTTCACAAGGTACAAAAGCCCTTCCTTAGGGTTTGACCTAGGATCTTGGGCCAAATCAATTCCAATACTCCCAATTTTTCATTGGAAGGTGTAAAAAGTCATGCCAAGTCAGTGGTCAAAATCTCAGCCTCTGTTGAGGTTATTTGACCATCCAAAACCCAAAGCGCACTCTTTGACCAAATACCCTTCATTAAGGTAGAATTAGGGTTAGGTCATTACCTATTCAAAACACCTCCAATTAAGGTGAAATTTTATACAGAGCCATACCATGATGCTAGGGACCACTCAATAAAATTTGGGAGGGTTTGGAGATCTTTAGCCCACTTAATTAAAATATCCTAGTATTATTAAATAAAAATATAAACTTTAGGCAAAGTATCTCCTAAAATTCCCATTTTTGGACAGACCATAGGTTTAGCTAGAGTCGACCCCCTTCCCAAATTTCAGGTCATTTGGATAAGGGATGAAGAGTGGGCACCCATTTTAATCTCAGGATAGCCTTATGTATAGGTCCCACCAAAATGGGTGCTGTGGCCAAACCACTTACCCAAATGGGTTCAAATAAATTTTATATTAAACTAGACTTCATTGGCTACAACATTTATGTTGAAAGTTTCCTCATAAAGAGCCTCTAAGTATTTTCCATTAATTTTCAAAGATGACTATTATCATAATACAGAAAACTCATTTAAAAGAAAAGAATTAAATAAGCAGCACAGATCTTGAAGCAAGATCTGACGGATGTTGAGTTGTCTTCTTCCTCCAGCCAAAGGCCATGATTGGCCGAACCTGGAGCTTAATCCAAGACGTTTTCCCGGCCACACAGCCACTTCCCCGGCCGGCCACCGCTGCCACCACCTCCGTTGAGGTGGGGGCTATCGCCGGGCGGCGCCACGGCCGCCGGAGGGGTGTTTTCCGGCGAACCCGACCACCCTTTTTTTTGGAAAAACCATGGAAAACTTTAACCATGATCGGGTTCAGCTGAGCCTGATTCTCAACCTAAAAGACTCCTAAGATCTACCCATAGAAGAAGGAGTACATGAGGACCTTTTTTACGGCCTGAAGTCGTGTCGATTGCCGGGAAGCCATTGGTGGTGGTGGTGGTCAAATTTCTGCAATAGCACAGTGAACTCCTTGGCTCCTTCAGATAATGTGTGGAGTTGGATCCTTGGAGTTCAGCTCAGCTTTTAAGATGAAAAAGAGGGTGTTAGGTGGCTGTAGGAAGCTTGGCCATTTTTGGTCTCTAGTCAAAGTTGGCGGCCGTGGTGGGTGGGGGATGAAGCATGATCTGCATGGCTGAAAGCAGTTAAATATCATTTGGCTAAAATCTCTTAGTCTTAGTGAATTGAATGAGGGTGGTTGGGGAGGGGAAGGATGAGTCCCAAAGACTTTTGCTCTCTTCTCTAAGTTACTGCCATGGCCGGGGGAGGTGGTTCTAGCAAGAGAGTGGGCCCTTGACCTCCCAGGCCATGCATGGCATAAACTCCTTATTTCTCTCTCTTCATTAATCGGGAATAGTGCTGTCACGGGCGTGTCGCATGGTGACACGGGCGTGTCATACCCGTGACCTGCTCTGGTTGTGTCGGGCTATGATGACTGAAGTATAACGACTGGGCACGGGCGTGTACTATTGAACACGGGCGTGTCTAAGCTAACACGGGCGTGTTATCCGATTCAGCCAAAACAGCCAACAGGCTGAAGTTTTTCCAGAAATTGTCTAAGTACAATGGCGTTGAGTGAGCTGAGCTCACTCAGTGCCGTTCACTCTATGGCGTTGAGTGAGCTCAGCTCACTTAACGCCTTTTACTCTATGGCGTTGAGTGAGCTCAGCTCACTCAACGCCATAACTTTCATGGCAAGACGGCGTTGTATTGTCCCTTGGAGGTCAATTGTACCCAATTAGGGTTAGAGTTGACTTTGGTCAACTTAGCTCCTTTGACTACCCTCCATGGGTCCTTAGTGACCCATTGACCCCTTACTAGGGTTATGAAGGTATGGGTGGGGTCTTGGAGTCTTGGTGAAGCCCCATGATCTCCTTAATCCAAGGTTCAGAAATCCACTATGTGTAGACCATAGTGGTCTCATCCTCATTCCTAGGCTCACTTGGCCTTTATGGACTTTCTAGGGCTTTGTCATGACCTAGTCATGACAAAACTATCTCTAGGAGTCTAGTTGTCTGAGGGATGTTACAAATCCCAATAAACAAAATAAAAATTTTGTCCCCGAAATTGAGGTTAAGCCTACGGGGATTTCTACCGGAATGAAATAAACTTGTAACATCCCATATGGTTTTCCTATTGAGTCGAAACGACTACTTGTTCAATAAACGAGGGCAATCCACTAATAAACAAAAGATTAGCCCCTACTTTTCTTGACTGAGTGCGCATGCCTATGTTCTCAATTTCCCTTATCTAGTCCTACCGGTTTAACACTAGAAGGTAATTTATAGTATGTGGTGAGGTTTACCTGACTGAACAACTCCAGGTATTTCTGCCTCATCAGGTCCTGAGGTTCCCAGGTGTGCTCCTTCTGACCGTGGTTCCTCCACAGAACCTTGACTAAGGGGATCTTCTTGCGGTGCAAGATCCGTACTCCTTTGTCATCGATCCGAACCGGCTCTAAGTGAACAGACCGGTCTGAAGCTACCGGCCCGTCCGTAGTCGAAATCTGCTGCTCCGGGCGTAGTAGAGCCCTCCTAAGAGAGGATATATGGAATACGTCGTGCAGACTTGCAAGCTCCGGTGGCAGTGCCAGCTTGTATGCCAAGGGACCGATCCGCTCCTGGATCCTATAAGGCCCCGTATATCTTGGGCTGAGCTTCTTTCTCTGTCCGCGTACCCGAGTAACTCCATGCATTGGTCAGATCTTCAAGAACACCTGGTCTCCCACTCGGAATTCCACCTGACGGTGCCGAGCATCGTAATACTTAGCCTGTCAGCTCTGTGCTTCTAGCATCCTGTCCCGTATCAATCTCACGTGAGCCTCGGTGTCCTCGACAAACTCCGAATCCAACGCCTTAGGGTCCTCATCCTGTATCCATGACAATGGAGTCCTGCACCTCCGTCCGTACAATGCCTCATAAGGAGCCATCCTTATACTGGACTGGTAGCTGTTATTATACAAGAACTCGATCAGTGGAAACAACTTTTCCCAAGGTTCACCGCGATCCAATATGCAAATTCGTAGAAAATCCTCAAGAGTCCGGTTAGTGCGTTCCGTCTATCCATCCGTCTGGGGATGAAAAGCCGTAATGAATGTTAGTCGCGTGCCCAAGTAAGTCTGCACTGACCTCCACTCCCTGGACGTAAATCGTCCATCCCGGTCCTACACAATCGACTTGGGCACGCCATGATAATGGACGAACTGCTCCACAAACTTTCGGACTAACACACCCACCGAGTCATCCTTCCTGATTGAAATAAACCTGGCTACCTTTGTCAACCGGTCGACGATCACCCAGATCGAATCATTCCCTGTCCGCGATCGAGGAAGTCCATGTATAAAGTCCATGGCGATATCATCAAACTTCCACTCTGGTACTGGGAGTGGCTGCAATAATCCTGCGGGTTTCTGCACTCCGCTTTCACTAACTGGCATGCCTCGCAATGGGTCACGAAGTAGGTGATATCCTTATTCATGCCCGGCCAGTACATAGTCTTCTTCAGATCTGCAGTCATCTTCATAATCCCCGGGTGTACTGAATATCGACTGCAATGAGCCTCCATCACGATGTCCTCCCGGACCTGGCCTCCCTCTGGTATGTAAACCCGTCCTCTGAAGCACACTAAGTCATCGCTCAGCGAGTAATCTCCCGCAGTGTCTGCTTCTAAGGCCCGGAATATCGGCTCTAGCGGGTATCCTGCCTCTGTCCATCCTTGACCCATTCTCGAATGTCATCCGTGGCAATTAATGACGATAGATACTCCCGGTACAACTCAGGGCGATCCTCAGACACAAGGGATATTTGCATCTTGTCTAACATCTGAACCAACTCCAAGGCCATCAACTGTGTTCCTAATCCAGGGTTTGCGGTCTTTCGGCTCAGTGCATCGGCTACCACATTCGCCTTTCCCGGGTGGTAGTGCATCTCGTACTGGTAGTCTGCTAAAAACTCCACCCATCGTCTCTGTCTGATGTTTAACTCTTTCTGCGTGTCCACATACCTCAAATTTTTATGGTCAGAGTATATGTCGCAGTGGACACCGTACAGATAGTGCCGCCAGACTTTCAGTACAAAAATGACTGCTCCCATTTCTAGATCATGGACTGGGTAGTTCTGCTCATGTTTCTTCAGCTACCAAGAAGCGTAAGCTATCACATGGCCATTCTGCATCAGCACTTCACCCATGCCCTGGTAGGAAGCGTCGGTGTAGACCTAGAATCCTTCTTTCCCTGAAGGGAGGGCAAGTATAGGAGCTGAAGTGAGTCGTCCCTTTAGCTCTTGAAAAGCCACCTCACACTATGGGGTCTAGATAAAGGGCACCTCTTTCCTTGTCAGAGATATGAGTGGAAGGGCGATACAAGAGAATCCCTCTAGGAACTTCCGGTAGTAACCAGCGAGTCCTAGGAAACTCCGCACATCTGTGGCCGTCTTCAACTGTTGCCAATCCCGAACTGCTTGGATCTTGGCCGGGTCCACTGCCAACCCAGCACCACTGATGATATGGCCTAGGAAATCCACCTCCTTCAACCAGAACTGGCATTTGCTGATCTTCGCATAAAGCTTGTGCTCCCGTAGTCTCTCCAAGGTCAGCGTCAGATGCCGTGTGTGCTCCTCCTCGGTCCTTGAGTAAATAAGGATGTCATCGATAAACACGATGACGAACACGTCCAAATATGCCTCGAACACCTAATTCATGAGGATCATGAATGCCGACGGAGCATTTGTGAGCCCGAAGGGCATCACGGTAAACTCATATAGCCCATATCTGCTACTGAAGGCAGTCTTTGGAATGTCCTACACCTGGATCCGTAGCTGGTAGTAATCCGACCTTAAATCTAATTTGGAAAAGAAATGTGCGCCTTCTAGCTGGTCAAACAACTCATCTATCCTTGGCAGTGGATATGTATTTCGGACTGTCAATCGGTTTAGTGCTCGGTAGTCGATGCACAATCTCAGAGTCCCGTCCTTCTTTTTAACGAACAAGACGGGGGCTCCCCATGGCGAAGAGCTCGGTCGGACAAATCTGGCCTCCACCAGTTCCTGGAGTTGGCTTCGAAATTCTGTCAATTCTTTTGGGGCCATCTGGTAAGGGGCTCTAGCTGCCGACTTAGACCCCAGCACTAGATGTATCCGAAAATCCTGCTCCTGGTGCGGGGGTAGCCCAGGCAGTTTCTCTGGGAATACGTCAGCAAAATCTCATACCACCGGAATATCCGAGGTGGAGCCCCTGGCCTCAGTCATTTCAAATACTACCTCATATACTTCTTCCCCCTGTAAGTGGGCCTTTACGGCCTGTATAGATGACAACATGAGAGGGGGAATAGATCTAGTACCTTCGATGACGAGGTAGGAATCCCCATGTCTCACGGTAAATTTATTGGACATGCAGTCAATCTGAGCATGATTCCAGTTCAACCATGTCATTCCTAGGATCAAATTAAAGACTGGCATCTTCATGATTGTCGCTGGAGCTTCAAATATCTTTCCGCCGATTTCCGCCTCCATGTTGCAGTGGGCCGAGGTGAGCAGCTCCGATCCGTCGGGTAATCGTATCCTCATCATCAAACCCGTGAATCGTTCCACGCCTTCCAACCCTTCTACGAAGGCTTCCGATACAAATGAGTGTGAAGCACCCGTATCAAACAGCGTATAAGCGGGTTTGCCGCTGATGAAAAATATTCTTAGGGGGGGGAGTTAAATGTCTTAGAATCTAGCTATGGTTTTCTTTCCTAGATTATCACTTCTATATAAATTTAAATGTCATGAGGAAATAAGTTTACAATTTTCTGACGTACCAGTGATTACTTGCTCCGGGTTCCGGGGTTGAGCCAAATCTAGTGCATAAATTTGCTCCCTCTGCTGCCTGCGATCTGCACCCTAGAAACCACGTCCTCGACCACGTCCTCGTCCTCATCCTCCAAACTATTGGGCATGCGGGCCGGGGCAGACTGGGGTGCTGGTAGAGGTGCTTCCCTCATGGGGCAGTTTCTCCGAATGTGTCCTATCTGATGGCAGTTATAGCACTCCGGTGGGGGAAATGCCATACCCCCGGGTCTTGGTGCCTCCCTCATCTAAAGAGGCTGAGGGGCCAATATCACTTGCTCTCTCGGCTCCTGCCTCACTTCCTGACGAAGTTGGCCCTCTGTCCTTCTTCCCTCTCTCCCATCTATTATGAGGCCCCACCGCTAATCATTCCGGGCTCCCTGGCCCTGGTCCTCCGTCGGACTCTTTCGACCCCGAGTCGTGTGCCAATCAGCCTCAATCCTCTTGGCCATCTCTAACATCCGAGGTATAGGCCCGTCAGAAACAAACAGAAGGGCCTCCTTCAACTCCTCCCGCAGGCCCTTATAAAATCTCTTGGTGTATCCCGCCTCATCTAGCTAATAGGAGTCTGCGAATAGTGCTAAATGGTTGAACTCCCGGTGGTATTCTACCACTGTCTTGTTTCCCTGCTTCAATTGCAGGAACCTGTCCTCCAACTCATCCCTGGCTGATTGTGGCACAAAATGCTCTAGTAAAGAGGCCCTGAACTCCTCCCAAGTAATATCTGAAATCTCCATATCGGCAAAAGTCGTATCCAGCGATGTCTTCCACCATCTTTTGGCATGAGACTCTAAACAAGAGACTACCAAAGGAACCCTCTCCTACAAGGGGCACCGTATCCCGGTCAACATTTCATACATAATATCTAGCCATTCTTCTGTCCGAACAGACGATTCTGTCCCTAGGTAAGATTGAGGAGAGAGTCCTCGGAAGATGCTCAGCCAATTGGCCCCCGGGTTTGGCTACGGGGCCGAAACCTGTTGGGCCCTGAAAGCATCCAGAATAGCTGTCAGGGTTTGCCCCATCTCCGAGTGTAGGAATGGAGTGGGGACCGGGGGAGGTGGTGAAACATTCGGAGTCTACTGGACTCCGCCTTGTTGTGTTTGCTGCGTTGGGGGCTGCGTAACAGAAGTCAATTATAAGTAATCACACATATCTAAAAGTGGACAATTTCATGTGATCCCCCATATGGGCCCACCACTGCTTCCGCTGCCTAGTTTGTACCCAAACTAAACTCGTGCGGGGGTGGCCCGGGGTTTGTGGACTGCTACCTTTCGATCGATATATTTTCCTCTGATACCACTTGTAAGGCCCCCATTTTTTTTCTTTTAAAACACCGGGGTCTTAGGCCCAGAACCGCGGCCTTGCGGTGACACCTTCGCACCCGGGAGGTCGTCACTACAAAACGCCGATCCTATTGGCCAAATCGATCACAACTGCAGCAAATAAATAAGCAAGTCCACATAAGCCACACATAAATAGAAAAATAATCTCCACGAAGGGAGTGTCCACAGATAGAACATATAACAGAAATCACGGGCTTATGCCCGGTACATCATGTCCTCACTACAAGTCGCTCATCGCGGAAGCCAACTAATATAACTACTAGATGTCAGGACTCATAGTCCCTGCTGTCTGGACTCCGGTACTAGACTGTCCGATCTCCAAGCGTGCCAACCTCCGGGGATGCTCCTCCGTGCTTGGCTCCGTGGCCCCCTAAAATGATGTGGTTCGAAAACCGTTAGTCTAAAAGACTAAGTCCTATCATCCCCCGCCCCTTCCCCCATGGCTCCTAAGCACCGAGCGGGGAGAAGGAAAGGGAAGGACATGAAAGTGGAGAATATCAAATAGCAGATGGCAGCGGAACTAAACTAGCAGTTCTAAGGTATAAAAGATGGTAATAATGATTAAAAATTTGAATAAGAAAGTAACCTTAACTTATGTGATTTCACATAAGCTAAGGGATCTCTTGCAGGGATCCTATCGTATAAAAAGTCTCATACCAATTTATACGATAGGGTGTCGGTTTTACTAGCAGGCTTAAATATATAGTACATAATGAGAACCTTGACTTATAAGCACGCTCGCGCGAACTGATAAGCCAAGTGGTCGTTTTGTAGGGCCTAATGTATAGAGCATCCCACACCACTTATACATTAGGTGTCAGGTTATATGCAATGGTTATGCTATGAAATACAATTATGCCATGACGTGGACATGCAAGTGCAACTCACCCACTCGACTCTGTGTATACAGACCTTTAGTTCCCCCTTTCGGAGCGGTTACCTCCCAGGATACCTCCGTAGTGACAGACGGAAGCGGTGGGTTGGGCCTCTCCCACCTCTAAACCAGTAAAGCACTACCGGTCATACCTATCATATGCCTCAACGCTTGGTGCACAAAGCGGACTCTTGCGTACTCTTGCCGGCTGGCGCACCGGACTTCTGTTGGCGAAGTGCTAACCACACATACCGAGTCGACGTATTGGCGTCGGTGCATCGACCCTCCAATACCGAAGACCCACCACCTTATACCTTTTATGCACATGCAATAGTTATGAGTCCAACCAACAACCGAGCCAAAGCTCCCCGGACTATCCCGTCCGTCAACAACCGAGCCCAAGCTCCCCGGACTATCCCGTCCGTCATAATCAACAACAGAGCAAAAGCTCCCCGGACTATCCCGTCCGTCAATAATCTAGCCAAAATTCCCCGGACTATCCCATCCGTCATAATCAACAACCGAGCCAAAGCTCCCCAGACTAACCCTAGTATTTTGACAAATCCTCTTACGGGTCAGACGATCTTTCGTCGATCCCGAGCACCATCTAACATTTAGCCAAAACCCAACCCTTGCTTAACCTAACTCGAGTGATGAACTCATTCTAAATTATCCAAAACTATATCCACTAATCCCGACACATGTGCTCAACTTTATACTCCACATATTTTCCGCAGATTTACTATATGCAGACCACTAAGGTTAAATGCCATGTAAAATGGGAAGTACATCAAATAATCATCCAGTACTCCTATAATAATTATTGGAGGTCCATTATGAACTTTAAGTCCTAAATCCAGAGATCCACAATTTTCCTATTTATTTAATAATTTACTTAATTATTGTAGTGACTAAAAATTCCAATAATGAACATGATGTACCAATTTAAGACAAGATATCATTCCACTGATTTTATATGATATTCAAAATAAGTATTCAACTTACCCTCCAAAATATCCAAATTTTTCAGTAAGGTTTTGTCCCCCATTTCTTATTTCAATTTATTCCTTAATAATTCATTTAAAGAGATATGTAAGGCTATATTACTTCCAAAAATTCAGAGAAAATTCAAGTATAATTTTAATGGCATATAAATGATTTGGGCATATTTTCATAATTTATTTATCAGTAAAGAGCCTTAAATAAATTATTGAACAATTTCCTCATTTACCAAGCTTGTGAAGTAAGTACCTCAAATATGTGTTCAAGAATTCTCATAAAATTTATATATGTCTATAAATACATAAAACTTTCTCTGCCAAACTTTCATGACCTCCCAAGGGGTAGAGAGACCAATATGATCAATTTATTAATTAGGGCATCCCCTTGTGTTACAAAAGCAGTACTACAATTACTATCCCAATAATTCTAATTAAATTACCAAAGGTTCATAATATCCTTATGACCACCCTACCAAAATTTCATCTTTGTTTAAGAAGTTTAACTAGCCTATTCCAACCCTACCATATTTGTGCCCTAAACTAGGGTTAGGGTTTTGTGGGTCCTAAACTTTCCAAAATACCTTAAGCTTTTCACCAGAGGCTTTTACTTACCCTAGAACCCTCCCTACAAAATTTCATGGTCATATAAGGTGTCTTGGCCACATGCCCTTCACAAGGTACAAAAGCCCTTCCTTAGGGTTTGACCTAGGATATTGGGCCAAATCAATTCCAATACTCCCAATTTTTCATTGGAAGGTGCAATAAGTCATGCCAAGTCAGTGGTAAAAATCTCAGCCTCTGTTGAGGTTATTTGACCATCCAAAACCCAAAGCGCACTCTTTGACTAAATACCCTTCATTAAGGTAGAATTAGGGTTAGGTCATTACCTATTCAAAACACCTCCAATTAAGGTGAAATTTTATACAGAGCCATACCATGATGCCAGGGACCACTCAACAAAATTTGGGAGGGTTTGGAGATCATTAGCCCGCTTAATTAAAATATCCCAGTATTATTAAATAAAAATAAAAACTTTAGGCAAAGTATCTCCTAAAATTCCCATTTTTGGACAGACCCTAGATTTAGCTAGAGTCGACCCCCTGCCCAAATTTCAGGTCATTTGGATAAGGGATGAAGAGTGGACACCCATTTTAATCTCAGGATAGCATTATATATAGGTCCCACCAAAATGGGTGTTGTGGCCAAATTACTAACCCAAATGGGTTCAAACAAATTTTAAATTAAACTAGACTTCACTGGCTACAACTTTCATGTTGACCGTTTCCTCATAAAGAGCCTCTAAGTATTTTTCATTAATTTTCAATGATTACTATTATCATAATACAGAAAACTCATTTAAAAGAAAAGAATTAAATAAGCAGCACAGATCTTGAAGCAAGATCTGACGGATGCTGAGTTGTCTTCTTCCTCCAGCCAATGGCCATGATTGGCCGAACCTGGAGCTTAATCCAAGACATTTTCCCGGCATCACAGCCACTTCCCCGGGAGGCCACCGCCGCCACCACCTCCGTTGAGGTGGGGGCTATCACCGGGCGGCGGCACGGCCGCCGGAGGGGTGTTTTCCGGCGAACCCGACCACCTTTTTTTTGTGGAAAAACCATGGAAAACTTCACCATGATCGGGTTCAGCTGAGCCCGATTCTCAACCTAAAAGACTTCTAAGATCTACCCATAGAAGAAGGAGTAGAGGAGGACCTTTTTGGCGGCCTGAAGTCGTGTCGATCGCCGGGAAGCCATTGGTGGTGGTGGTGGTCAAATTTCTGCAACAACACAATGAACTCCTTGGCTCGTTCAGATAATGTGTGGAGTTGGATCCTTGGAGTTCAGCTCAGCTTTTAAGATGAAAAAGAGGGTGTTAGGTGGCTGTAGGAAGCTTGGCCATTTTTGGTCTCTAGTCAAAGTTGGCGGCCATGGTGGGTGGGGGATGAAGCATGATCTGCATGGCTGAAAGCAGTCAAATATCATTTGGCTGAAATCTCTTAGTCTTAGTGAATTGAATGAGGGTGGTTGGGGAGGGGAAGGATGAGTCCCAAAGACTTTTGCTCTCTTCTCTAAGTTGCTACCATGGCCGGGGGAGGTGGTTCTAGCAAGAGAGTGGGCCATTGACCTCCCAGGACATGCATGGCATAAACTCCTTATTTCTCTCTCTTCATTAACTAAGAATAGTGCTGTCACGGGCGTGTCGCACGGTGACACGGGCGTGTCATACCCGTGACCTACTCTGGTTGTGCCGGGCTATGATGACTGAAGTATAACGACTGGGCACGGGCATGTACTGTTGAACACAGGCATGTCTAAGCTAACACGGGCGTGTTATCCGATTCAGCCAAACCAGCCAACAGGCTGAAGTTTTGCCAGAAATTGTCTAAGTACAATGGCGTTGAGTGAGCTGAGCTCACTCAGCGCCGTTCACTCTATGGCGTTGAGTGAGATTAGCTCACTCAACGCCTTTTACTCTATGGCGTTGAGTGAGCTCAGCTCACTCAACGCCATACCTTATATGGCAAGACGGCGTTGAGTGAGCAGATCTCACTCAACGCCATTTACTCTATGGCGTTGAGTGAGCTCAGCTCTCTCAACGCCATAACTTTTATGGCAAGACGGCATTGAGTGAGCAGAGCTCACTCAACGCCATTTACTCTATGGCGTTGAGTGAGATCAGCTCACTCAACGCCATAACTTTTATGGCAAGACGACGTTGAGTTAGTAGAGCTCACTCAATTCCATTTACTTTATGGCGTTGAGTGAGCTCAGCTCACTCAATGCCATAACTTTCATGGCAAGACGGCATTGTATTGGCCCTTGAAGGTCAATTTTACCCAATTAGGGTTAGAGTTGACTTTGGTCAACTTAGCTCCTTTGATTGCCCTCCACGGGTCCTTAGTGACCCATTGACCCCTTACTAGGGTTATGAAGGTATGGGTGGGGTCTTGGAGTCTTGGTGAAGCCCCATGATCACCTTAAACCAAGGTTTAGAAATCCACTATGTGTAGACCATAGTGGTCTCATCCTCATTCCTAGGCTCACATGGCCTTTATGGACTTTCTAGGGCTTTGTCATGACCTAGTCATGACAAAACTATCTCTAGGAGTCTAGTTGTCTGAGGGATGTTACACTTAACTTGTGGGTTTTATTCATTTTGAAAAGAGGCGGCTGAACTTCATCTTACTCGCCATTGTTGCCAAACTTGAATCCTAAAAGTTTTGCCAGCGGTTCCAAAAGTTCCAGCAAGTTAGTTGTAGCTAATTTCTTCTGCTACAGCAAGTTCAGATAAGGTTCTGATAAAGAAGAAGGTGCAGAGCCATCTGGTTTCTACATTCCAAGTTAGTTGATTGATAAGCAAATCAACAGCAAGATCAGAAACTTGTTTCTGAGTTTCTTCCAGCACAGACAGCTGCTTACTGGAGATATTATTTCTTTTGTTGTGAAGAAAGTTAGGGATGAGATAACTCAGTCCAGGAAGGAAGGCACATAGAAATTTTCTCTGGTGTCAAATCAACGACAACAGACTCCTTTCTTTCTGTAGGATTCATACTTGGATCTTAGCTGTAGGATCCTTTTGGATCTTAGTGTAAGGCTATGTTATAAAGGCTGAGTATAGGATCAGTTATTGATTTGAGGTAGGATCCCTGTATGGATCTGAGTGTAGGTCATGTGTGCCTGAGATAGGAGAGTGTTATTCTCTGAGTTGTAGGGCTAACCTCCATAGCTTGAGCTATAGGACTTGGGTTCAAGTCTGAGGTAGGTGATCCTTTGATCACTGAGTTGTAGGAGCAAGCTTACTCTGAGGTAGGGCTTTGTTCCTGAGCTATAGGTATTGGAGGAGACTGAGAGATCCTGAGGGATCTATGTTGTAAGCTCTAAGAAGCCGAGTTTTGGAGAAGGGGCCTTATCTAACAAGCTATTAGAAATGTGAGGGACAGTGGACGTACCCATAATCTGGGGAACCACTATAAATATTATGCGTGCTTTTGTGGATTGTTTTGAAAGCAAGCTAACCTAGCTAACTCACAACACACCAAGTTAAAGAAAAATCTTAAAAGACTAGAAAACCTATTCACCCCCCTCTAGGTGTTTAGCTACCTTGGAATTAAAGACTTTCACCATCGTGTAGGTTAAACTCCTCCCATGATCCATCTAGTTTTCGGCGGTCGAGGGTTGGCAGCTCAGCACATCGACAACTCTATTAGCCTTCCTGGGGTTGTACTGGAGGGCGAAATCATTATCACATAGAAATTCCAACCACGGACGCTGTCGGAGGTTCAACTCTTTCTTGGTAAATGTGTATTTGAGGCTCTTATGGTTGAAGAAAATCTCGCACCTTACTCCGTAAAGGTAGTGCCTCCAAATCTTGAGGGTGAAAACGACGACACCTAACTCCAAGTCATGGGCTACATAGTTCAGCTCATGTTTCTTTCGCTAGTGAGAAGCTTAATCCACCACCTTACCGTGCTGCATTAACACAACTCCTAATAATTTCAGGGATGTATCTGTATATATCTGGAATCCCTTGGTTCCTAAAGGGAATGTAAGGATCAGGGCAGAAGTTAGCCGTTTCTTTAGTTCTACGAATTAAGCCTAACATCCTAGCATCCACCAAAATGTCACACCCTTCCTTGTGATGGCGGTGAGGGGTAACGCAATCTTAGAGAACCCTTCCACGAATTTATTGTAGTAACCGGCAAGTCCGAGAAAACTTCGAATATCTGCTGTCGACTTAAGCAGCGACCAGTTCTGAACCACTTGGATTTTGGCTTGGTCCACCGCCACTCCATCCTTGTTGACGGTATGACCCAAAAATCCGACTTCTTCTAACCAGAATTCACACTTGCTGAACTTGGTGAAGAGATAGTGCTCCCGAAGTTTAAGTAACACCAATCGTAGATGTCTAGAATGATCGGCCATGGTCTTCGAGTAGATCAAAATGGTGTCTATGAAGACAATCAAGAAGATATCTGGAAAAGGTTCGAATACCTTGTTCATCAGAGCCATAAAGGCGGAGGGGACATTGGTGAGCCTAAAAGGCATTACCATAAACTCATATAGTCCATAGCGAGAGCTAAAGGCAGTTTTGGGAATGTCTTCTTCCCGGACTCGTAGCTAATAATAGCCAGATCTTAGGTCCATCTTGGAGAATACGAATGCACCTTGGAGTTGATCAAATAACTCATCGATCCTTGGAAGGGGATATGTATTCCGTATAGTAAGCTTGTTTAGCTCCCTATAATCTATACACAAGCGCAACATCTCATCCTTCTTCTTTATGAACAACACAGGGGCTACCAAGGGTGAGGAACTTGGACAGATAAATCCAGCATCTATCAATTCTTGTAGCTGGATCTTTAACTCAGTTAATTCCTTGGGGGCCATCCGATAAGCTGCTCAGGATACTAGTCGAGCTCCAGATACAATCTCAATCTTGAAGTAAAACTCTCACTGTGGAGGCAAACCTGTGAGGGACTCCAGAAACACATCCGGGAAATCACGTACCACTGATACCTCAACGAGTACTTAAACCTTATTCTCCATTTTGAAGTAGATAAGAAATACTTCATCTTTCTGTCGGACTGACCTTATAGTCTGAGTGGAGGTCAAAATGATGCGAGAGAAGGAGGGTATACCTTTCAGCGTAACAACCCATCCGTCTGGGTTTTGATGCCTGACCTCTCGGATTGAACAGTTTATTTGGGCCTTATGCCCGACCAGCCAATCCATTCCCAATATGAGGTCGAATCTGGTTACTTCTAGGATCGTCGCATAAATCTTGAATTCTATGCCCCTTATCATGGCCTGGAATGAGCATTTCTCCGTAGACATCATATCTGATCCGTCTGGTAGACGAATCTGTATAGACAATCCAAACGAGCGGACGACATTTTCCTTAGTTGCAATAAAGTCCTGAGATACAAAAGAGTGTGTTGTTCTAGTATCAAAGAGAGTTTTCGCGGGGTATCCTTATACCAAAAGTAGTCCTGAAGAAGAAAGGAGTATATACATATCAGTTGACAAAACATACACCTGATATAGGTATATACATGCACAAAGGATAAAACATAGGTAGTAATATCTGACTTATCTCTATCATCTAAGATATATACCTATCACTACATAGGGGGCTTGTCCATGCTGGAGGTCTAAGGTGTAAGCCTCCAAGGGCACTGCTCGGCCCTCCTAATCTCTCCTACTAACTCTACCTCTGTGACCTCTCTAGTCCTATCCACGTGCCTCCTGTCCTCCCTGAATAGCTCCTAATCCTAGCCTTCCTGCCGCCTGCGGGCAAAAATCCTTCATGTTTCATAGCTACTAGCACAAAAAGCAGTTCCCAGTAAAGGGAACATCTCGTCATACTACTGGTGTGGGCTGTGGTACTAGCTCTAGCCTAGGCTCTTGCTGCGGTGCTGGGGGTGCTGATGGGCGCCTATAAGGCTTCCTGCACTATCTCTGCTTGCGCTCACTCTACTGTCTGTGGGGAGCAGCTCCTCTATCTCGTCCCTGAGCCCTTGGGGCCTCGACCTGTCCTCAGTGTTGCCGGACCACCATCCTCTAGTCTAACTCTAACACCACGGCGTGAGTCGCTATGGTGTGGAAGGTAGACTAAGAGACCATAATCAAGGCCTGTCTCAGGTCATCTCTTAAGCCTCGGTAGAAGCGAGTAGCTCTATATCTGTCAGCGACTGCTAGGTTCTTGGAAAAACGTGCCAAGTGTATGAACTCTCGCTCATAGTATGGCACCATCCGGTCACCCTGACGGATGTGCAGGAACCTCTCCTACAGCACAGCTCGGTCGGCATTCGAGATGAAGTGCTCAAGAAAAGCCTCTAACCCACCCCCCACAGGATAGTGCTCAATGGTCATCCTCTGAACGTCAAGCGGCTGGCTGCTCTCCACTAGTCTCTAGCATATCCCTATAATAAAGTCACCACTAGTAACACTACAGCTACTGCTGGGCACATAATTCCTACAAACAGCTCCTCTACATGCTCAACCCATTCCTCTGCATGCATGGTAGTATCTGTATCTCTGAAGGTGGGAGGCCTTAGCCACCAAAAGGTCGTCAGTAGGTCAGTGGGTACCATCAATTGCTGTGGTGGCCGTGCCAAAGCCGTCTGGAATGTTGCCATAATAGCTGTCAACATTTGCCCTAAGTCTGTCTCGGTGAACGGTACAACTGTTGGGGAAATCGGGTCTAGAGGTGGGGTTGTGGGGACATATCCTTTGGAGGAGGATCTCCCGTTACTGGACTCCAATATCTGGAGAAGTAATAGGAAACAAGTGTCAGCATTTTACAAAAATAAGGGAAATTTGCAAAAAACTAACAAAGCAGAAACGAAGGTGCATGAGTGTGTTATCGTATAGTCTAAAATCCCTAAGCCTCTATACTAGGGTCTACCAGGATTCCGCTACATGGTTCATCCCGAACTAAAGAACGAAGAGAGGGAGGGATGGATCCTAATACTACTCCACCATGACGGATCGTGATCGCTCTGATCCATCGTAGAACTCCCCCCAACCTTGGCCCAAGTCGGGCCGGAGGGGATCTTACTTGCCCAAAACGTCCACTCGGTACTCCTTAAGGGGTAACGACCCACACTACTAGTCACTAGTTGGATGCCTTGCTTGGCTTGAATCACAACATTCACATCACATCACAGAGTATTGCGGAGCATTAACAGGAAGCCACATCACACATATATATATCAATATATATTTAAGGGGAACGCAAAAGTCGTAGCCACTGTTCACACACAAAGCCCATAGGCTATACAGTTTTATAGTTAATCACTCCTCTCACTTCAACTCTGCTAGCTAGCACTCACGTCTCAAAACTCGGGAGAAGTCGGGGGGTGCTTCTACTCGGGCAGTCCTATCACCTGGCGTATCGTCCTATAGTAGCTGGTCTCTACGTTGCTTCATTTCTCGTGAATGGTTATTAAGATAACCGTTAGTCACAGAGCTAAGTGGAATCAAATCTCCTCCCCGGATCCATACCCTGGGGACGAGCACACACACCCAACAAAGTAAAATAGCCGAAGCAAGAGAGGGTTAACCAACATTTCGTGAATGAGCTAGGAGCAACTAAAATAAGTACAACAAGATATAACTTGACTAACAACAATAATATACATCAGTTTTAATTTAGGCTCCACTAGCATAGCTGCATAGTAGGTATCCAAAACATGAACGAACTTCGCAAGATTTCAAGCCACGCATGTATCGCAGGCATTCACAGTCACACACACATCGCAGGATTTTACAGCCGCACACACATTCCCTATGTCAACATAGTATGGACCACTTCTCTTTAAGCAGGGTAGCTCGCCCCGCGAGACTCATCGATGTGGACATCAGTGATAATGACCAGTCCTGCCACTTCTGGGGGTTATCATACTGCACAACCTAGACCCTAACATACAACCCTGTGTACTCTTGGATGTGAGCAACATCCGACGATTCAATATTTTGGCCGACCAGTGGAAAAACCCACCGGGGAAAAACGTAATGACCGATCACCCGTGGTACACATTTCCCTATCGCCTTTAGTCATTGAACTCCCCACACCAATACGAATAGTCTGCGAAAGTGACCGACCCGCCACGATCCACCAGAAGCAATTTACAAGAAACAAATAAGATAGTTTATTAACATGCACCGGGTGTTCGACGGCTTGCCCTACTATGCTTTAAATAATTCGGGCAAATGACACTTGACTCGACTTTCGACAAGGAGCGTGGGAGCACCTATTTGGGCTTAACTCAGAAGCAACATCTTGACTCCCGTTATCCCCAACTAAGGCTCAACCTATTAAATCCATGCCCTTCTGAAAGTGAGAGATAGATCTACTTTATAACTAGGGGGTGAATAGGGTATTTTAAAATCTTGATTTAGTTTTATAGCGGATTTAAAAACTAGTGATAAATATATATATATACAAAGAAACAATCACAGCACACAAATAAAAAGAATAACAATCATATACGACACAAGGAGTTTATAGTGGTTCCCAAATAAACCTGGGTGCATCCACACTTTTACCACCCTTGTAGGAATCCACTACAAGTTTTTGATCAGGTGCCCTGTTACCACAAGTTTTTGCTCAGGTGCCCTGTCACCACAAGATCTATTTTTCTAAGGGAGATCTAGCAACCCTTTGAGCTTTTGATCAGGTGCCCAAAAACTAACTTAAGTCTTTTGATCAGGAGACTTAGAAACCAAAAGGGTATTTTTTGAAGGGAGTTAAGAACCCTGTACACAGTTTATGAAAATAAACAAATAGAATGATGATGTCTTCTCTATCAAGAATCTTTGAGAAGACTAGTGGATGTTAAAGCATAAAGCTCCCCCTGATTTGAGTAGAGTTTATGATCAGGAGAGGGAGTCCTTTCTTCAGGGTGTAGGCCTTCTTGTATTTGAGAAAATGAAGACTTTGCACAAGCAGAGATTGAAGATCTAATTCTGTAAGAGTGTGTGTTGATCTCTAAGTCTCTAAGTCTGTAACTCTAAGTCTGTATATCTGAGTCTATATTTTTGAGTGAGAAACCTTGGTCTGTAACCTTTTGGCAACAATCTTTTATACATATATATATGATGTAGAGAAGAATTAAAACATTTGAATTAGTCGATTCTGAATTGTCTGAGAGATTTCCCGAGAATGGTAACTGCCTTGGAAATAGATTAGCCTTAATCTCTGTGATAAATCCATATTTAATGCTACCTCTAACCGACTATATTCGTTAGAATATTTGGCATTAAATATCAGAGTCATTGATTTCTGTAATTAAGCCTTTAAATTATTTTGCCTTCAGAATATAATCAGTCCTGAAATTAAGCATGAAACTTGTTCTGCCTTCTATAAACAAAATTGCCTAAAAACACTATAGAGAATTAGTCGAACTTAGCAAGCATTTCGTCGACCTGAGCCTGGAGTTCGTCGAACTGAATCTGCATATTTGTCAACCTGAGCTCAAAGTTTGTCGAGCTGAGCTTGACTTTCGTCGAGCTGAGTTTTTGAGTAGAGATCGGAGTTCATTGACCGGAGATCAAAGTTTGTCGAGCTAAACTCAAAGTTAAAACTCTGAGCTCATCGAGCTGAGCTCGGCGATCATTGAACTATGCTCAGCTTTCATCGACCTGAATTCTGCATTCAACTAACTGCATTTCTGCTGGAATTATTCTGAGGCAATAACCCTGGAAATAACCTATGACCCTAGACTATACAAAATGGGTCAAACTAAACATACTAATAGTAATCCTAGCCCAAATCAGTAATAGGGTTCCAACAATCTCCCCCTATTTGGGTGAGGATACTATTTATAAAGAAAAAATAACCCAAAGCATAAACTATCTAGCAGAAAAACTTTCAGCAAATATAAAATAAAGTGCTTTGAGAGTACTGAAACATAAAAACAGTTATAAGAACATAAAATCAGAAATCACTTGTCTTTCTTAGGAGCATTAGAGGATGATACTGAAGAAGGTTTGGTGAAGATTAACTTCCTATTAGGATCAGCAACTTCCTTTTGACTCATCTTCAGATCTTGAGAGCCAATAATTTTCAAAGATGTAGTCCTAGGCACTACTTCCTCTGGATGTAAGCTCATGTATTGATCAACATTGAATAAGTTCTTTACCTAGTATTTATCTAGCTCCTTCTTTCTGTAAGAGGACATAGTGGAGAACTGGGATGTGTCCTTTCCTTCAGCTTTAGCTTTCTTAATCTGAGATAAAGCAAAAACTTCATTAAATATAGCCATTCTGAAGTTTGGATCTAGTTCTGGATCATAAATTAGTGAAGGAGGCTTTTCTTGATATGTTTGTTGTTGACTACTTTTTCTTGAATGCTTCTGACTACTTTACTGACTACTTTGAGGGCCTGACTTTGAAGGTCTAGAAAGAAAAGAAGAAGAAGTAGACCTCTGAGAAATGTTTCCTGCTGCACCTGCTGCTGGAGGAGGAGGAGGAGGTGGTCCTCTGCTAGACCTTGGAGGTGACTGATATCTCTTCATTTTCTTCCTCCTTTTCTGTTCATTTTAGAATATCGCATCCAATGGGGAAGGTCTTGAGTGAGAGTTAATCCATACAAGATGTAGTATGGAATGTCAATAGTAGAAGAAGGTTGAGGAGCAACCTTTGCAAGAACTTTCTTTTTCTTATACTTTCTTTTCTTGGAACTAGAGTCATCTGACTCATCAGATTCTTCATCATCAAATTCATCTTCAAGCAGATCATATAAATCATCAATCTATTTAATTAACTCTAACTGATCAGGAATTGAAACTACTGGCAGTGTATTCACAATATCTGTATCAGCTTGTATCTGTACACTATCATCTTGTTCCATGTCATTGAAAAGAATATCATCTAAATTAGGCATTGGGGATTCATCCCATGCATAAGTTGGAGGGGAACAGGCTGGCTCTATAATATCTATTATATTATCAGTTACTACAGTCTCAGGGACTGGATTATTACTGGGAGAAATAACTGAAAAACTGTTTCTTAGTTGTTCTAAAACTGAAGAATCAACTGGGGCAGTATAACATATTATAGCTTTATTAGAAGAATTCTCAAAGACTGGAAAATAACTAGTATGCAAAGTATTAAAATCTGATAATAAAGAACTTAAGTTGACTTTTGGATTAATAGAGACATCCCCAATAGTAACAACTTCTTGAATTTCTGCAACTGCTTCTTCAACTGAATCTACAAACATTTCTGGATCTTGAATAACAATTTTTGCTGCTATAGGACTGACCTGAGCTTCTGCTGCTAGAACCCCTAGAACTGATACTGCAGATAGAGGAGCTTCTTCATGAAACATCTCCCCCTGCCTAGATCTAGGGACACCTTAATCTAGGCCCCAAGAAGAAGGGACGGTAGAGGAAGAGGATATCTGAGAAGAGAGAGCAAAAATGGAAGCAACAAGAGGAGCTATGGCTTCTTCTGTTAGCTTTTTCAGAGTTGGAGTAATGAATTCAATAAGATTTGAAGCAATGGAAGAGAAATCCAAAAACATAAACTCAGGATTAGTCTGAGTAAATGTAGATGGTGGATTTGGGGTGGAATAAGATGGATCAGATTGGTTTGCACAGATTTGGCAGATGGTGAAAGCTTGAGGGATATGAGTAAGATTAATTATAGGAGGAGTGAAATCAGGAATGGTTTCTTCTTGTATAGGGGAGTGAGGTGGAGATGGAGATATATGAATTTGATATGAATGAGGTGAAGATGGAGGAAGTAGATTGTAATTAGGTAGATTAGAAATTAGAGGAGATGAGGGTGACTTATGAATGGGTGATTCTGGATGAATGGATGTGGATGGTATATATTCAGACGTAATGGATGGTAAAGGTGACTGAATAGATGATTGAGGAATGAAGGAGTCATCATGTAGAGTTGATGACTGAATAGGATAATGTTGTGGAGATGGAGGAGGAGAAGAAATGAGAGGAGCAGAGAATTTTGCTGGGGTTTGGAGAGTGGATGATACAGCCCTTATGTTTTCATAAGCTGCTCTAGAAGAGGTCGCCCTTGATGAATTTGGGATAAACCTCTCCCATCTTCCAAACAAGGCAGAAGTAAGCCTCTTGGATTCATTAATATGGGTGGTCTGTGACACCAGGAGTTCAGGGCACTTAGCTTGTAGGAAAATTCCTAGTACCTTACCATAACAAACATCCTTCTTATTAATTTTCTTCTTAATTGAATCAAATAATATTGTTCCCCAATTCACATATTTCTTATTAACCAAGGCACACATCAACATAAATTTTTGACTGGTTACATAGTCGTATGCTGAATATTTTCCCAACAAAACTTTACCGACCACATTAGCCAAATACATATATTCAACAGAAAAATTCTTCTTTAACAGGTGATTAGGGTTTCCCGGATTATGTCCCATTCTATCTAGCATCTCATCAAATTCAGAACTAGATATTTCTATTTCATATTCTCCATTAATAAATCCAAAAACTTCAGAAAGAATATCTGGTGACAAAGTAACCTGATTTCTAGAGATTGATCTAGTAACTATTGCCTGATCAGGAAACCTTGCACTGTGAACCCATTCTTTGATTTCAGCAGCTGGGAGTTTGATCCTTATGGTCATGAAGTTCTTCAGAGTCTGATCCTAAAACAATTTTAGAATATCCTGGAATATTTGGTCAGAATGACGGAAGGAACCCATGTCTATATTGAAACAAGCATCAAACTTCATCGCCGAGAGGGTTGCCTATGAAATTACCATCTTCCTACAAGAAAAAGAGATCAAGTGAAAGAGAAAATAGAGAAAGCGATGGATAAAGTTTGATGAAAACCTAAATATAAGTTTTCAGAAGACAAAAAGACGAACTTTGCCTGATGAAAAACAAAGCATCGAATCCTGTTCGATGAAAAATATTGAAAAGAAAAGCATTTCATCTGTAACGTCCCCATCTGTTACATGACTTATAGTAGAAGGTCTGGCCGGGGCCCCACACTATATGCCACAAACAGGCGGTGAAGTTACAGGTTAATACCGAATCATAAACGCAACCTAACTCAAAGTATGCTAGTGGAAGCTTAAAGTTAACATTGAACTCAACTGTTCGGAATGTCCACTATATATAAACTGCACATTTATATATATATCCCAAAGGAATGTACCAAATACACAAAGTTAGGGCCTTAAGGCCTTACAGTTCCTCTTTTCATAGTATGGATTACATACATCGGCGCGCAGGACGGCCATACATGAATAAAAGACAACACATTTCGCTTAGCCTTCAATGGCTAGCAGCAGCAGCGGCAACAGCAGCAGACAGGACTTCAGGCCTTCATTTATCGCTCGGCTCTCCCGCACCTGCACAGGGACAATCCATCCAAAAGGTGGTAAACAAGGCAACGTTCAACATTCAGCTGACCAATTTTATAACAATCCTACCCCTTTCCCGGGGCAGTGGTATTCCTTCCCTGCAGAGCATTGCATCAATAGATATAACATATCTTGTGCTCTTACGCACAAACAATCCATCACAATCGTCAGCCACCCGGCCCGACGATCTGTTCTCTCAGGCACACTTTTGGGTACACCGGCAAACCGGGATCAACACCATTAAGCATTTAGTCTTGATGGCGCGTAGACCTAAGACTTTCATTATGCTGCTAACGAAAGCCCAATGCCTTGGCACTCTCTTGTATAGCGAACATAACGCAGGTACAGATCCACCACCCCCCATTGCTCAAATCGCCTTGCCATCACCAAGCACATCATACTTACGGCTACAATTAAAGGCGCGGGTCGTCTTAACCTTTCCTATTCGGCAAGAAGCCTTTTAAGAGCTCGCAGCTCACAATAGCCATAATGTCCACCAAGGGCTGGCTTCACAATCCAAAAGGGGAGTCAATGTCGGCATCCTTCGCGGCCGCTTGGCGGGTTCAGCAGAACTCTCTATCTGCACCTAAACTCAACCCAAACCCTGCAATTCATGCAGTGCCAGAAAACTGGTCTTTTCAGTACAAGCATTATAAGAGTGTTTTCCTGGAATTCCTCACAGGCACAACCCATTGACTCCACAAACTATACGTTTATGCGCGGAGTCTTCTCCAGCACGCAATATGCAACATCACCAATCCAGACCAACCTGTCCAGATGTGCTTCACACAACATTCCTATCCCGTACTACACATTTTCGGGTCTATTTACAGACTCAATTGGGGATAACAACTATCAACCCACGGGGATCACTTACTCTTCCACCTTTTGGTGGAGGATCCCATGCTCATGCATAAAGGATGACTTCACTTGTCCAAGAAGGAAGATCGTTACCCTTGACGATCTCTTGGGAGCCATAGAAATCTTAGTCGGTGGAAAGGACCGCAGCGATCTTGCGTCCACAGATCTAGCCTCAAATCTCTAAACAAAACTCTAACGCTCCCGTGGTGGCCGGATCTTCTCCTCTTCCTCCTACTAGCTCTCCTCTTTCACTAAGCTCTTGAGAGAGATAATGGCTAATTGAAGAATGATATCTTCACTCAATCCCGGAGATAAACCCAGCTGGGAATACCTGGGGCCATTGGATTAGGGATGAGGGAAACGAACGACCACAAATTGGCTGAAAAGTCTAATTTTGCGGCTGACACGACCTATGACACGCCCGTGTCACAGGCCATGTACTGTAAGCGGTACACGAACCGACTCATCTAGAAAAGGACACGGCCCTGTGACATGCCTGTGTCACATGCTGTGTGTCCTGACACGGCTTCAAACACGCCCGTGTCTAACCCGTGTTCGACTGGCCGCATAACCTTAGCCATAACCCGAGAGGGACACGCCCTCTGACACGCCCGTGTGGTTTGGCGTGTGCTTCACTCAACGATTGTCGAGCTCATGGCGTTTAGTGTCGAGAGTATGGCGTTGAGTGCATACCGAGAAGGACACGGCTTAGGACACGCCCGTGCCCCAGGCCGTGTGCCTCACTCAACACCTTCTCGAGACCAAACAACACTCAACGCCTTCTCGAGAAGCCCGAGCAGGACACGCTTGTGTCCCAGGCCATGTCTAAGCCTGAATTCCAAACTTTGGAAATTTGGGATTTTGGGGTGTTACATGATCGATATCCAGTTGACGAAAGTTTTGCGAAAGAAATATATTTCATCGACCTCTGTTCGACGAAAAATACTTTTAACTAATTCGTCGATCTCTATTCGACGAAAGTTTCTAAAGGAAGGTTCGTCGATCTCCGTTCGACGAACGATTCACGAAAAGAACTCAGTTCATCGAGCTCCGTTCGACGAAAGGTGTGCAAATCGTCGATCTCAAAAACAAAAGTCAAATTAATGATTCTCTATTTATCATGCCTAGCTGATTTAGGAAGAACATATGTTTCTTTTCATCTAAGGGTTTAGTGAATGTTAGGAATTGTGCCCTACAATGTTCCTCAGAATTTGAGGAGGCATCACCAGTCATGCTAAGGGGAATAAATGTATTTGATCTGTGCTTAAGTTCATGCATGCAGGTTGTCCTTGATTGGACAGGTGAACAAAAAGGGCAGGCTGGAAGTCAGGTAATTTGACTAAGGCAAAAAGCGTTGAGTGATGAAGGAACACTCAACGCTCTCAACGCCAGAGACATTTGAGATATCTGAGAAGAATTTCTAAGGCAAAAGCACCGAGACAGTTGAGAATAATGTCTCAGCATAACCGCCGAGACAGCTGAGAAGCTCAACACAAAACATTGAGAGAAATGTTGGTCCTAGCAAAATTGCTGAGACAAGAGATAGTCTCAGCTATGAATAAGAAGCCGCTGAGACAGAAGATAGTCACAGCTGAGAAGAAGAAACTGCTGAGATAGTTGAGAAGGAACCGCTGAGACAGAGTCAGCAGAATTTCTCTAAGTCCAGAAGCGTTGAGGGAGGCAGACTTACTTAACGCTTTTAAAGAAGAGCTCAGTTCAGAATTTGTTGAACTAAATTCTGAGTTCGTCGAGCTGAGCTCACCATTCATCGAGTTCAAGTTAAAGTTTGAAGATTCAAAGTTCATCGAGCTCAGTTAAGAATTCGTTGAACTGATTTCAGAATTCATCGAACCCAGCTCACCTTTCGTCGAGCTCATGTTAAAGTTTGAATATTATGAGTTCGTCGAGCTCAATTCAGAATTCGTCGAACTTATTTCAAAATTCATTGAACCCAGCTCACCTTTCATCGAGCTCAAGTTAAAGTCTAAAGATTCTTAGTTAGTCGAGCTCAGTTCAAAATTCATCGAACCCAACTCTCCATTCGTCGAGCGCAGACAAAGTATTTCACGTCGTTGCGGGAAAGCTACAGTAGCGTCGGAAGCTACTATTTGTCCTCTTCTGAGGGAGGTGGCGCTCACCATCCTTGGCGAGGCCCACATTGAAATTATGTCATTAATTCAAATAAACAGATATAAAAGGAAAAGAAGAAAAGGGTATTAGGGTTAACGAACACATAAACAAAAAAGAGAATGAAAAGAGAGGAGGTTAGACTTCATCTTCTCCGATAAGCTTGAAAGCCAAGTCTAGCAGAGCTAGCCAGAAAGGCAGAGAAAGATAGCTAAAGCTTCTTCCAGTTCAGAAAGTTTGTTCTGTGTAGAACAAGGTAGCTGATTCATCCAATCAGCATGGAGAGATAGCTGTATGAAGGGTCGTCAGCCTTCAAAAGCAGATAGCTATTCTTCAATGCAGCAGAGAATTAGGAGCTAGCTATAGAAAAGACTAATTCCTTCTACAACAAGAGAGCTGGACTGATATCTGCTCAGTCTAGTAAGGTAGACTCTTAGATTTTTCTAAGATTCAAGGTTTTATTTTATTTCAACTTCTTGATTTATTTCTTGTAGGATTCAGCTTGTCTGAATTTGAGTTATAGGACACTTTATGCCTGAGTTATAGGTGACTAATTAGTCACTGACGTAGGTGCGCTGCTGGGGTACTGAGGTAGGATCCAAGTGTGGATCTGAGGTACGGATGTCCTCCCAGCCTGAGTGTAGGGCCTAGTTCCTGAGGTAGGTGACTTTTGAGTCACTGAGCTGTAGGTGACAAGTGTGTCACTGAGTTGTAGGCCTTGGAGGAGGCTGAGCTGTAGGTGCCTGGAAGGGCACTAAGGTAGGTACCTGGAAGGGTACTAAGCTATAAGAGTGCTACAGCACTCTGAGAGTAGGGCTTTGTGCTTGAAGTTATAGGGTTGAGAAGCCTGAGCTGTAGGCCTTAGAGATAAGGCTGAGGTAGGTGGTTTTTGGACCACTAAGCTGTAGGAGCACTACATGGCTATGAGGTAGGAACCTTTGTGGTTCTGAGGTAGGGTTCTGAAGAGAACCTGAGTGTAAGGCTGAGGGCCTGAGGTGTAAGCTCTAAGGAGCAGTTTGGAGGAGTTTGTGACTTGTAACATAAGTTAGAAAGGTGGGAGGGAAAGTGGATGTACCCAATTGGGGAACCACTATAAATTACTGTGTGCTTGTTATGTGTTTGTTTTTCTGTCTTATTGCAGGTGCTAAGTACAAGTTCTAGATCACCTTAGGATGAAAGCAAAAGAAAATATAAAGGTTAATAAGAAAACAGCAAAAGGAATCAGAAATTTTAATAGACATATTCACCCCCCTCTAGGTGACTAGCTAACCTTGAAGTAATAACTTTCAAGGTGTGCAATTCGTCAATCTCAAAAACAAAAGTCAAATTAATGATTCTCCATTTATCATGCCTAGCTTATTTAGGGAGAACAGATGTTTCTTTTCATCTAAGGGTTTTGTGAAAATATCTACCCTTTGTAAATCAGTAGAAATGAAGACAAGATTAATTTTATTTTTGTCTACATTATCTCTAAGAAAATGATGTCTTATTTCTATATGTTTAGCCCTGCTATGCAAAACTGGATTTTGTGCAATAGAAATTGCACTGGTATTGTCAAAAAATATAGTTGAACTATTGAAGTTTTATCCATAATGCAGTAATTGATTTTGAATCCATAAGATCTGTGAACAACAACTACTAGCTGCCATATATTCAGCTTCAACAGTTGAAGTAGAAATAGATGTTTGCTTCTTGCAAAACCATGACACAAGCCTATCACCAAGAAACTGACAAGTTCTTGATGTGCTTTTCCTATAAACTCTACATCTAGCATAGTCAGCATTTGAGAATCAAGTTAATTCAAATTCTACTCTATTGGATACCAAAGTCCTAGATTAAGGCAACCCTTTATATATCTCAAGATCCTTTTAGTTATAATTAGATGAGATTCGTTGGGATTTACTTGAAACCTAGCACAAATACATGTAGCAAATATTATGGCTAGTCTATTAGCTGTTAGATATAATAGAGACCCAACGATGGTCCAATATAATTTTTTATCAACAGGATTTCCCTGCTCATCATTATCAACAACAACATTAGAGGGTATGGGTGTTTTCATAGTTGAGGTATCTGACATCCCAAATCTTTTAATTAGCTCTTTAGCATATTTAGATTGGAATATAAAAATACCATCAGGAGATTGCTTCACTTGTAAACCAAGGAAGTAGGATAGTTCACACATGCTACTCATTTCAAACTTAGAATGCATTAGGTCTGAAAATCTTTTACATAGTTTGGAATCAGTAGTGCTAAATATTATATCATCTACATATATTTGAACTAGCAAAATTTTATTCTTATGATGTCTAACGAATAATGTTTTATCTACAATGCCCCTACTAAATTTATTTTCTATAAGAAAACAAGCATGAGTCTCACACCAAGCTCTTGGAGCTTGTTTAAGACCATGAAGGGCTTTGTTAAGTCTAAAAACATAAGAGGAGTGAGTTAGAGAGATAAAACCTAGTGGTTGTTCAACATAAACTTCTTCTTTGAGCTCTCCATTTAAAAAGGCACTCTTCACATACATTTGATATACTGTGAATTTCTTGAATGCTGTATATGCAAGAAAGATCCTGATAGCCTCCAATCTTGCAACAGGAGCAAATATTTGGTCATAGTCTATGCCTTCTCCTGTGAATATCCTTGATCTACCAATCTTGCCTTATTCCTTACAATAATACCTTGAGCATCCAGCTTATTCCTAAAGACCCACTTGGTTCCAATGACTGGATAGTCTTTGGGTCTTGGAACTAAGTCCCAAATTCTACACATCTCAAACTGATTGAGTTCCTCTTGCATAGTAATGATCTAGTGGGGATCTTGTTCTACATCTTTGATGCATTGAGGTTCAATCTGAGAGTTAAAACTGGCATGCATCTGATCTTGATTCAATTGATGCCTTGTTTGAACACCAACTTATATGTCTCCAATCACTTGAGATCTTGGGTGATTCCTAAGTGTGATAAGATCAACATGTATAGTTTGTTATTCAACTACTTGTGGTCCTAATACCTCTGGTGGAATTTCATTACCCACAATATATTCAACATGAATTTCATGATTTTCTTCATCAATGTCTTAAGCAATCTGTTGAGAAGGATGTACTGTATCCTCTTGTGATAGGATTAATTCATCCATTTTCTCACACAAATTTGGTACCTGAAAAGATTCTATGGTAGAGACATTTCTCTCCTTGTAAAACATATTAGTCTCATCAAAGGTAACATGTACATATTCTTAAATTTTAAGAGTAGATTTGTTATAAACCATATAAGCCTTGCTGACTTGAGAATATCCAAGGAAAATTCCTGACGCAGCTTTGGCTTCAAATTTTCTTAAGAATTTCTTGTCATTATTATGAATATAACACTTACAACCAAAGACTTTAAAATAATTTACTTTAGGTTTCTTAGATTTAAGTAATTCAAAGGGAGTCTTACCCTTAAGTTTATATATTAGACTTCTATTAAGCACATAGTTTGTTGTGCTTACTACTTCTGCCAAAAAGGATAGGGGCAAGTGAGCATCTACAAGTAATGTGCCAGCAAATTCAATTAGGGTTCTATTTTTCCTTTCAGCTACCCCATTTTGTTGAGGAGTTCTAGGAGCAAAAAAATAATGCCTGATACCTTCCTTCTCACAGAATTCTTGCATCAGAAGAGATTCAAACTCGGTGTCATAATCACTTCTGATAAATGCAATCTGAGTAGAGTACTCAATCTTGATGCTCTTAAGAAAATCTGTAAGAACTTTAAAGTTATCTGACTTGTTTCTCAGAAAGAATACCCAAGTGAATATAGAGAAATCATCTGCAATGACTAAGGTGTATGACTTTCCTCCTAAACTTTGTACTGTAATAGGTCCAAAAGGTCCATTTGTAGAAAATACAAAATCCTGGGTGAACCACTTTTAGAAATGGATTTAAAACTATTTTTAGTTTGTTTGCATAATTGACAAGCCCTGCAGAGTCCTTCCTTCTTGTAAGAACCAGAAGGTATTCCTCTAATAAGGTTATCCTTAGATAGTTTAGCAATAGTCCTAAGGTTTACATGTCCTAATATTTTATGCCATAAATTATTTGTTTTATTAATTTGATTAAACGGGCAAATTTCTGAATTAGCAGAATTAAAATTAACTAAGTAAATGTTACCTTGTCTAATTCCAATTAAAATAATTTTTGTTGAAACTAGAAGTAATTGAACATAAAGACTTATTAAAAGTTACCTGATAACCTTCGTCACATAATTGACTTATGGAGATGAGGTTATGCTTGAGAACATTCACATAGGCTACCTTCTTGAAAGTAACTGCTCTAACCTTGACATTTCCATAACCTTCTTTCTGGCCACAGTTGGAGTCTCCAAAGATAACTTTTAGTCCAAGCTTTGCTTTAAAATCTTTTACATTAGCCTTGCTTCTTGTCATGTGTTTTGAGCAACCACTATTCAGATACCACTGTTCCTCTATGGTAGGATAGTTCTTTTCCTACATGAAAATAAATTAGATGTTCTTGACCCAGGTTACCTTGGGTCCTAATTTTCTTTCATAATGATAATTGGAAATGTAAGAGCACTCTGGTTGATCTTTATAACCAAGTGGAAGATATCTCCTAGGAGGGATGATCCACTGAGTAAAGGGGTTTTTCAATTTTTGTTTTTGATTATTATTTTGAAAATAAGTAAACTTTTTGTTTGAGGAAATAGGGTTCGATGAATTGTAATTATTTCGTCGAGCTTCGTTTGAAGAATAGTACTGATTTCGTCGAGCTCGGTTCACAGAATGATAATATTCATTTTCTGCATTCCACGTTCGTCGATCTCTATTCGACAAATCATATTGATTTCGTCGAGCACCAGCTGTTGAGTAATTATACCCAAATTCTGGTGAAAGACTTGATTCCAAGAGCCTAGACAACTAGGGGGGTGAATAGATTCTAATCTTTTTAACTATTTAGGCAATTAACAAGATCTAACCCAACATAAAAATCTCAGTTCTCAGAAAAATAAACACAGCACAACACAACAAGATTTATAGTGGTTCCCCAATTTATGGGTACATCCACTTTCCCCCTTCGCCTATCCAGTAGAGAACTGGATTCAGCCAAATTTCCTTCCACTACCTCAGATCCACAGATCTTACAACTCAGAACCTGATAGGTTCCTATAGCTTAGACTTCTTCAAGTCCTACCTCAGATTCTTCCCAAGAACCCTACCTCAGGCAACAACCCTACCTCAGCCTTTATCTCCAGGCCTACAACTCAGACTTTAACAAGTCCTACACCTCAGGCACTCAGCCCTACCTCAGCCTTTATAAATAAAGGCTTACAACTCAGATCTATATAAGATCTTACAAGAAAATGTTTATTTAATGAAATAGAAATTTCACCCAGATTGAAATCTAAATGGGTGAGAGCTTCTTGGTTAGTTCTTGAATGACTGAATACTTCAGATCCAACCTGACTTAGCTTCTTCAAAGCTTCTTGAATTTGAACAAAATAAGGGGTATCTTTACTTGGTGTTGAAGTTGATCTTTAATCAGCTTCCTTCTTAAATTAAGAATCAGATCTGAATCTTTCTTGCAAACTTGTTCAGGATCTGCCTTCTTCTGGGTTAGCCTCTTGCTCTCCCTTACTTATTGTTAGTTCTATATATTTTTTCTGTTGGCTGTGCTGGTTATTATGGATCAGCCCTTTATATAGAGTTCATTCACGATTACCGACTGATCCGGTTTATAACGGCCTTCTGACAGTACTGACAAATATGTCAGTCGTGTTACGTATGACAGCTGTCAAGTCTTCAGTCGTGACAACTGACCCTTAATTGAAATTCTTTCTCAGCAGGACACAGTCAGCAAACTACTTCAAATGTGTCGACACAAATAAACCAAGTGTCGACACAATTCTTGATGATGTCGACACAACTTCCAATGTGTCGACACAGTCATTTTTTATCTTCTCGACACATCTTCTGTTGTATGTGTCGACACAAGTTCTGTGTGTTGACACAACTGCTCCTGGTCTCGGCATAGCTGATGCTGATAGATGGCGTTGAGTGTATGTCCAGACATTGTTGAGTGTGTGTCCAGAAGTCGTTGAGTGTGTGTCGACACAAGTCCTATGTGTCGACACAAGCCTTTCAGACTCAGTATAGCTGTTGTTGATAGATGTCGTTGAGTGTGTGTCGACATAAGTCCCGTGTGTCGACACAGCTCCTGCTTCAGGTATCGATACAATTCCTAGGCGTCGACACAGGCCTTGGTTTTTGTGTCGACATAAATCCTGGGTGTCGACACAGCTCCTGCTTCAGGTTTCGACACAATTCCTTACAAATGTCGACACTTGTACTTAGAAATTTTCCTGCATTTCTTAAACATGCACACTAAAACTCAACATCCCATCAAATACAAATTGTTGTATACCATTGAGTTAGGTGAGGTTTCTCCAAATCTGGTACACATTTTCCAATGTACCCAACAATCTCCCCCTATTTGGAGAAGTCATAACCCTTAGTCAATGATATACACCACACATAATAAACCAAAGAATAAGATGTATAAATTCACAGCAGGGTAACTTATAAATCAAATAACAGCTAATATCAACACTGAAAATGATATCATTCATTAAACATAAAATTGTTTAGCTTTACAGATTTCTTTATAGAACAAAAAGATACATTATTCTAGATACTAGCCTATCTATCCTAAGATTGACTATGCTCCTTGATTACTATTCTTTTTCCAGACTTGATCTTAGCTTGCACATTGGCTTCAGTATCTTCAGCTGGCTTCTTCCCTTTCAGATCCTTCTTTTTGAGCTCTTCAGCCTTAATCTTCTACCTTTCAAAGTAATGAAAAGGCTTTGTAAAGTACTTGCTAGGCTCCACAAAGTTAGCAGGTAACTTTCCAGCTTTGATATCCTTTCTGAGCTGATGTATGGCATTTTGCCTCTTATGATACTTGCTCTATTCTTTTTTCAGAGTACCACTTGCCTCTATCATGCATCTTATCTTTCACAGCTTTTCAGGCAGTTAGAATAATGTTTCTAGAAGTAGGACTCCACTGCTCAAAGTCAGGCTTCAATTCTGCATGTTCTCTAAATCTTTTCTTAGAAAGCTGGGCCTCTTTCTTAGCTTCCAAAGCAGCTACAGACATTTAAAATTTGTCAATGATGACATTTTGTGCCTCCTGTAGAGGGCTATACATTTTCTGAACTTTCTGCTGTACTATTTCAAAATCTGCTGGAGGATAGATAACCTGTGCAACTTCCTGTTGAACACCTTCAATATGATCTGGTTGAACACCAGATTCAGCAGTATTATCTTCATCACACAGAGGTGGAAATCCAAGGGTAGCTTTGATGGTATTAGATACCCATTTAGCATGATCAGAGCTGGCTTTTACTAATATCATCTCCCCCTTTATGACTTCTCTGGCTATATGATCTCTCAGATCATTCTTTTGAAACCTTACTTGATTAGCCAGATATTCAGTACCTTCATTATAGTAGGCTTTGAATTTAGTCAGGTGATCATAAATAGACTTTTGAGAAGCTTCAATGGTGTGTGGATAGCTGCTAGATCATCTTTAATTTGTTTAGAAAGTTCAGCTTTCACATCAGTGGCCATACCTCCAATTTTATTGAGAATTTCAGCATGTTAGTCCTTGAGATTTTAATTTGATCTGAATTAATTTTCTAGAAAATATCCTTGCTTGACTGCAATGTCTTCAATTGCAGTCTTCATTTCTTGTTGTTGGGTAGCCAGATATAGTACAACATTACCTCCCTTGTGGAAACAATCTATCATCTCTTTCTTATTCATATTTACTTCAAATCTGATGGATTTAATTTCTTGAGCGAGCTGGAACTGCAGTTCTTTATGTGTCTCATCCACATACTTCTCCAAAGATTATCTTTGCTCATCCAATTTTACTTGTAGTTTAACCATCAGTGAACTGATGTCCATCTGCATGTTTGATGGTTGAGAGGCTGTTTATAAGGCTTTCTTATAGCCTGTGCTCCTTTTCCTAATAGCGACCATCTTCCTTTTCTTAGTCATGGAGGCTTCTTTATCATCAGAAGATTGTGATGTGCTTTGTATATTCACAGTGTCCATATCAGTAGGGGCATGCTGAGACATCTCCCCCTCAGTTCCTTGTATCTCTTTCTCAATCCTTTGCTGCTCCCCCTCAGTGCCTGTTTTATTGAAGTCAGGGAACAGTTCTTCCAAAGTGAACTCCTGCTGCATCTAAAAAGGAGGAACAAGGTTGTCTTTTTGTACTAATGGTTCCCTCTGGACATTAAGATCTTTGTCCAGGGTCTTCTTAACACTGGAGACGTGGACTTGCTCATCTTGAGCTTGATCTGTCATTTTCACATCTTGTGCTTCATTCTAAGTATTGACCTATGCTTCCTTATTTATTTCTGATACAATATCCATCACAGTATCAGCAGCATACTCACTTTCTAGAGCAGCTTCAACAATACCTTCCCCTTGGGCACGCAGCTATGATTGTTCATTGTTTTGGACAGTTATTTCAGTATTCTCTCCCCCTGGAGTGGAGACTATCTGATTCTCTAGTTGCAGACTGCTCTCCACCTGAGCTTGAGCTTCTTTTTCCTGTTGGTCTTCATCTGAGCTGAAGACCACTTCTTCTTCAGAATCACTGGAGGATTCTGCTTCTTGGACAATGGTTTTCTTCTTCCTATCCTTCTTTACATGTTTTTGTGGAGTAGAAACTTCCTTTGTCAAGACTCTATCCCATCTGGATAGAATTATCATATCCATCCTCCTCATGTGATTGATCTTAGATCCTGGCAGTTGATTCATAACATCTGGGATAGTGGAAGCTAGATACAAGCTTAGTATTCTACCTAGATTTGGCTTCTTAATACCTTCTTGAATCTTGTCAAAAACTACTGATGACCAGTCTATTTTTACACTGAATATAACTATGGTCATAAGTTTAAACATGTAAGCAGAAATTCTATCATGTCCACCTGTCTTGCAGAGAATTACCTTGCCTATGATCTCTGAGAGAAATTTACCTTGGGAATTAATTCACTTTCTGGTAATTGAGGATCCTACCTTGGTATTTGGATTCAGTCCACACCAACTGAGTGCATCCTTTGTCATTGATGGAATAATATCATCATCTTCTTTAACTCTGGGGAGTTGAAGTGACTTCCTGATCGTCTTTAGTGAGAGTTTAACTCTTGTACCATGAACAGTGGCTTTCATCTTCTTTCCTTCAGAATCCATAGTTGTAGATGAGTAAAATTCAAGAACTTCTTTCTTCTATATCCTTGATGGTTCAGAGACCAAATACTCCAACCCATTCTTTGAGATTAGGGTAAGCACACCCTTGATTTTTTGTGAAGCTGTCTCGAATCCCCTGCGAACTAGCTTGTATCCTTCATTGATCTTATCATCCTGGTGTGGCGCCATTGACGAGAGAGAGAGAAGGGAAGAGAAGATAAGAGAATGTCTTTGTCGACACAAAGTCTAGAGTCGAGAATTCTGAAAGCGTAGTCGACCAGATTTTTTCTTCTTCTATTTATAGTCTACTGGTAAAGGGTAGGTCAAAAGACACGCTTTACTTAGTAATAGTACTAGTCGATAAAAATATACATGTGTCGACAAAAATGACTTGGTCACGACAAAACTTAGTTTTATTCGACACGTCTATGTGTCGACATACTTGTGCTAGTGTCGACACAGACTATCAAAGTCTCCATAGAGTGTGTCGACACCAATTTTTGTGTGTCAACACAAAAATATACTAATATAAGGTCTCGACAGAGTTGTGTCGACACCAACTTTTCTCCCGACACAGATTCTATTTCTGTGTCGATACAATTCTTTTCTTTGTCGACACAACTAAATAATAGTGTCGACATAGTAAGCATGTGTCGACATAATTTTCTAACTTAGACAAAATTTCTTGAGAAATTTTTGACCTACAGATACCACTTGAAAAATTTTATGTTGACCTATCACCTTATTCTTAGTTCAACATACCTAATTAAATTTTAAAATAATTGAACTTACTTTCATCCAGAGGTTTTGTAAATATATCATCAATTTGGTTGTTAGTGTTGACAAATTTTAGACTTATGTCTTTCTTTTCAACATGTTCTCTGATGAAATGAAATCTAATTTCTATATGATTAGTTCTACTGTGTGAAACAAGATTTTTAGCAATAGAAATAGCACTAGTAGAATCACAAAATAATGGAATTCTACTTACCTTGATGTCATAGTCTTCAATTTGATGTTTTATCCTCAACAACTGAGCACAACAGCTACCTGCAGCTATATATTCAGATTCAGCAATGGAAATAACCACACTTGTTTGCTTCTTGCTGCTCCATGACACCAGCCTACCACCTAGGAATTGACATGTTCCAGTGGTACTTTTTCTATCTTCTCTGCAGCCTGCAAAGTCTGCATCTGAAAAATCTGTTAGTAAGAAATCTCTATTCTTAGGGTACCAAAGACCTAGATTATGTGTGCCCTTAAGATATCTCAAAATTCTCTTGATAGCAGTATAATGAGATTCCTTTGGGCAAGCTTAGTACCTAGCACAAACACATGTAGCAAACATGATGTCAGGTCTACTAACAGTCAAGTAAAGTAGGGAGTCAATTATCCCTCTATACAAAGACTCATCAATAAGTTTTACTGCTTCATCTTTGCCTATAAGCATACTTGTTCCCATATGAGTTTTCATGGTGGAGGCTGACTCCATGCCATATTTCTTAATTAACTCCTTGGTGAACTTAAACTGAGATATGGACAATCCATCACCAGTCTGTCTAACTTGCAGTCCCAAGAAGAATTTTAGCTCACCCATGCTGCTCATTTTAAACTTCCCTTGCATAAGTTTGACAAACATACTACAAAGGTTGTTTTCAGTAGAACCAAAGATAATGTTATCAACATAAATCTGGACTAGAATGATCTTACCTTTTGATTCCCTAAAGAATAGAGTCTTGTCTATTTTCCCTCTTGAGAAATTATTCTCAATAAGGAAGGCAGACAAAGTTTTATACCAAGCCCTAGCGGCTTGTTTCAATCCATATAGAGCTTTCTTAAGCCTATATACATACTTGGGATAATGAGAATCAACAAAACCTGATGGCTGTTCTACATATACTTCTTCCTTCAAGTCTACATTTAGAAAAGCTGACTTGACATCCATTTGTAATACTTTGAACCCTTGAAAAGCTGCATAAGCCAGGAACAATCTTCTAGCTTACAACCTTTCCACTGGGGCAAAAGTTTGATCAAAGTCTATCCCTTCTTCCTGTCTGTAGCCCTTTGCTACCAGTCTTGCTTTATTCTTGATTATGGTGTCATTCTCATCTAGTTTATTCCTGTAAATCCACTTGGTTCTTATAATATTGTGATCCCTTGGTTTAGGAACCAACTCCAGACTTTACATCTTCTGAATTGATTCAGTTCTTTCTGCATGACATCAATCCAGTTTGTGTCTAGCATGTCTTCTTCAAACTTCTTAGGTTCTATCTGTGATAGAAATCTTGTATATAGAACTGTGTTCATGCTTTTGCTCCTGGTTAGAACTCCTGGCTTGCATCACCAATGATTTGATGTGTAGGATGATCCTTCAAGTGTCTTCTAGCTGGAGGAAATCTGTCAACCTCTTGGTCTTCTTCACTTTCCTCATTTCGATGCACTTCATTGTCTTCATCTTCATCTAGAGAGTCTTGTACTCCCCCTGGATAGTATCCATCCTTTTCTTCATCCAGTCTTGCAGGTTGGTCCTCACTAATAGTACGCTTGTCTATCCTTTCCTTTAAACCTGTAGAGCTACCAAAAGTGCTAGACAGTTCACTGTTAATTAACTTAGACTCATCAAATACTATATGGACTGATTCTTCTACAACTTGTGTAGTTAAGTTGTAGATCATGTATTCCCTACTGTTATTATTGTACCCAACAAATATCTCGTATAGGGATTTGGCAGCAAACTTAGAATGGTAGTGCTTACCATTAACTAGGACATAACATGTGCTACCAAAGATTCATAAGTAGGAAATGTTTGGTTTTCTTCCTTGTATAATCTCATAGGGAGTCTTCATATGTCTTTTATTGATGGAAGCTCTATTGAGTACATGACATATAGTATTTTCTGCCTCAGCTCAGAAGTATTCAGGGAGAGAAGTGTCACTTAGTAGTGTTCTACTTACCTCAATTAGAGTCCTATTCTTTCTCTCAGCAACTCTATTTTGTTGGGGAGTTCTAGGTGAGGAGAACTCCTGATGAATCCCAAGTTCTTCACAGAACTTTATCATACACTCATACTGAAATTCAATTCCATGATCACTTCTGATTTTGACCATTGAATTGTTAAATTCATTCTGAATTTGTCTAACAAAAGTTTGGAAGACAGTATGGGTTTCAGATTTCATCCTCAAGAAGAAAACCCATATAAATCTAGAATAGTCATCCACAATAACTAATGTGTATGCTTTCCTACCTAGACTATGAACTGACATAGGACTAAATAAATCCATATGCAGGAGATATAGACATCTCACTGAATCTTTGGTAACAAGTCCATGGAAAGAGGTCTTGGTCTGTTTTCCCTTCTAGCAAGCTGAACAAACACCCTCTTTAATGCACTTGACCAATGGACATTTCCTCACTAGCCCCATACTAAATAATTGTCCTATTGACCTATAGTTCAAATAAGCTAGCCTCTTGTGCCATTGGACACACTGTGATGCTTTCTCATCTGCAACTAGACAGATATGTGAGTTGTTATACTCACAATCAAGGTTAAGATAATATACATTCCATTTCCTAGTGCCAGTCAGAATGATCTCTTGATCACTTGACCACTTTATTTGGCACTCGCCCTTGAGGAAAGAGATGTCATACCCAAGATCACTTAGCTGACTTATGCTAATTAGGTTATGTTTTAGACCTTTCACATAAGCCTCTTGAGTGATACAGGTAGAGTTATTAGAAATATTAGCAAACCTTTTGATGAAATCTTTTTCAGATCCACTAAAGATTACTTTGGGTCCATTCTCTATGGGAGAATAGTCCTTCAACATCCTTCTTGTTCCAGTCATGTGCCTGGAACATCCACTATCAAAGTACCATATAGGGGTATGACCACTTGGACTCACCTGCATCAAATAAAGATTTACCTATCCTTAGAACCCAAATTGTTTTTGGGTCCTAGGTTCAAGTTAGCTTGAAATCTAACATGGTTACCTGCAGCCTTTCTGACAGGTAAACTGTCCTTACTCTGAATACTAGAATTGAACCAACAATCAATGGCAAAGTGGTGCACCTTGCCACAACACCAACACTCAAATCTATTATACATTGTTGCCAGTATTCCTTTTAAGTGTAGGTGCTGGAGCAGCATACCCCAAGGATTCCTTAAGAACATGATTGGTTTGCTTATAGGGTGCCCTATTAGCATGTGCACCCTTGCCATTGAGATCACCATACTAACAGTGACCATGAGTGAGGTCATGATCATACCTGTTAGTAGGTTGCATCACTTTTCTAAAAGAAATAGGGGGTTTCATAGCTAGTGGCTAAACTGAGCCTTTGTCTTTTCCTTGAGAATTGGATGCCCTTATTCTTTCCTTGAAGCCTAGACCTGTCTTTCCTTTCTGAGATATGAAGTTATCTATTAAAGGCAAGACAGACTTTGGCTTTGAAAATTTAGCCACTAGATCCTTTTCTTTCTGGAGTCTTGCTTCCAGATTTTTTATGTGATTTTCTTTGAAGGAAATTGTGCCCATCTGAATAACCGTTATGTTTTTCAGTTTGGCAACCTCTTTCAATTTAAAATCATTCAGTTTGGCTGAATCTGATGCAACCTGTTTGAGAGATTCAATTTCCTTGGCCTGCTTCTTGACAAGGAATTTGCTCCTCTTAAGAGCTTGCAACAAACCACCTGTTGGGTATTGTATCGACAATGGACCTGATTTGAAGAAGCCCCTGAACAAGCTAAGCTTAATTGACAATGTATTTGATGATCTTCTATCAAGTTGTGCTTGTAGCTATTCCATGCAAAGTACACACCAATGTCAGGGTGCAGTGGGTCAATATACACGAGTCTGCGCAACGTAATCCCTCGTTGAGTAGATTAGTGTGTTAACTCACGTATGCTTTCTCTATTGGAGTGTACTTATTTTCAAGTACAGGGTCTATGTAGATCAAGAGCAGAAGAAGGAGCAAAGATGGGTCAAAGACCAAGTCATCAAAGGAAGGAAGAGAAAATTCTTCTAAGTCAAAATCGACGGGAATCACTAAGTTATTCCCGCGGACTTCGACGGGAATCGCTAGTGATTCCGCCGACTTCGACGGGAATCGTTAGTGATTCCCGCCGATTCATCGAGTATCGCTTAGCCTCTCCCACCGACTTCTTCCGGCTGAAAGTTTTCCAACAGGAATTCTGCTAAGGCAGAATCGACGGGAATCATGAGTGATTCCCGCCGACTTCGACGGGAATCACCAACGATTCCCGCCGATTTTGCCTTAGGCAATTTTTTTCGCTCGCTAGACCGAACCAAGGTGTCGTGCGCTGTTTCGGCCGGGGTTAGGGTTTCTCCTTGTGGGTCCCACAACGGTCTTTAGGGTTGGCATCTGATATATATATACCCGTATCTTGAACCTCTACAGTAACTATTAACGCAAAATCAAAAGTTAATGACGTCGTGCCCCAGCCGATCGCGGAAACCGCCGATCGCCTGTAGCCGCTCGAAAGTTCGTCATCATCGTTGATCTCTGTGGTTCTTTGATCTTCCGACGACAGTACCGAGGCAAGCCAAGCATCTCATGCATCACTCTTGAAATCTCTTGTCTCTCGATTCGTTGAACGAGACTAATTCTCCATTCTGAATCGGTGCAGACGATTGATCCGACTGAGATCGTTGGTAGACCTTGCTTGCTTCGTCAAGAAGTTTGGATCTACAAAGCATCGCCGCCGCATTTACTTGCCGCCGCAGATCTTGACAAAATTCTTTCCAAGAGAGAAATCCGGTTGTGGATTCTTCGTAATCTTCAAGCAAGATTCAACGAACGAAGAATAACATCGGGATCTCCAAAAGCGTTGTTTGTATTTTCTTTTACATTCAATTTTGGTTTGTTGTAAAGGAATTTTCATTCCTTGTTGTAAGGGTTGGGTGCAACCCGTGGTGGTGGAGTTGTGACTCCTTTGTTGGAAGGGTTCCTTCCGTAGTGTGAGGATTGGATTTCAATCCATTTGGAGAAGTGACCGAGTCGTCCCTTGGTGGGAGATAGGTCGAAGGGGGAAAGTGGACATACCCAAATCGTGGAACCACTATAATTCTTTGTGTGTTTTCTGTGCTGTGTGTGTTAATTTGTGCAGGTAAAGTTAATTCCGCAAAAGACTGCACGACACCTATTCCCCCCCCCCATAGGTGGATTTAGTCGACACTAGAGACTTTCATGTGGTATTAGAGGGAGGTTACTCATCAATAAGGTTAACACCTTGAGTAAGATCCTGCATCTAGTGTCAAGAAGAAAGAAGATCTCGAGAATGGACGAACTTAAGTATTCAGGAAAGATCCCAGTATGCACCAAGCTGAACTTTCCCATTTGGAAGGAAAGGGTCAGGTTCTACATGGAAGTAGTCGACCCCGACTCTTTATGATAGTGGAGGAGAGACATTATATCCCCACTAAGGCCTCCACCATTCATCCGACCAAGTTGGTGCCCAAGAAGCTCTCCGAAATGAATAAGGATGAGATGGTGCTTGTCGGACTAGACAAGAAAGCTCAGAACATTCTAGTAAGCGCCGTCGATGATTCCATGATGCAGAATTTCAGCAACTGCAGGACTGCCAAGGACATCTAGCACTGCCTGATCATCCTGATGGAAGGCACAGATGAAGTAAGGGATGATCGAAGATCCCTTCTGAACCAAAAGTATGAGGCCTTCAGTCAAGGTCCCAAGGAAGAAATTGGAGTGACTTTCGAGAACTTCCTGAAGATCGTCAATGCCCTGAAGGGATATGGAAGAGTGTTCACCAATGGTGAACTAAATGACAAATTCCTTAGATCCCTTACTAAGGAATGGGATATCAAGATCTGCGCCATTAGAGAGTTTGGCAAGCTGGCAGAAACTGATCCCCAGATTCTTTTTGGGAAGCTTATGTCCTATGAGCTTCAGCTAAACACCAGAAAAGCTGAAGAAGAAGCCAATTAGCCCGCAACCAAAGAAAAGACTGTGGCCCTGAAAGCTAGTCACTCAAGGAAAGGCAAGGGTGCAGCCTCGTCCCGCTCTCGGAGAAAGGCTGAGGAAGAAGACTCTGAGCCATGCTCATCCAGCTCAGAGCTATCTGAGGAAGAATTCTCCTTCATCACTCGAGAGTTCAAGAAGTTCCTCAAGTTGAGGAATCAGAGAAAAAAGGATGGCTCCTCCTCCAGACATCAGAAGAAGAATTACTCTTCTGACAGGTATGAGTCTAAACAAAACAAACATCGTTCTACTGACATTATCTTCTTTGGATGCAATAAGCCAGGCCACGTTGTTGCTGACTGCAACCAAAGCAAGAGAGATAAGGGGAAAGGATAGGAGTACAAGTCCTCTAGAGATAAGAAGAAGGAGAGGAGCTACTTTGCTAAGAAGCCAAAGACACTGAGTGAATCTGATTCGTCAGACTCCAGTGATGATGAGGAAGCCTACTTCGGGCTAATGGGTCGCTCTGACTCAAATAGAGACGGTCCCCCATTGACTGGGAAGGTAAAAGATTGCACCCCCCTCTCTGACTCTGACTCTGAGTCTCCTGAAGATGATCACGAGGATAGTCCATCTGCCCGTGAAGTTGAACTCCTCAAAAAGTATGAGCTTCTGCTCAATACTTTCGAAGAGTGCCGAAAGAGGTTGAGCGCTCAGAAAAAGGAAGTCAAATTCTTTAAGGCTGAGGGTGTGTCCCTAAAAGAAGAGATCACTAGCTTGATTTCTCTCCGACAGGAACATTTGGACCTGACTTCTGAGCACTCAGATTTTCTAAGGTTCCTTGACCAAAAACAGGAAGAAATCAACAAGTTGGAAGAATAGCTTACGACAGAGAGGAAGATTGTCAAAAGTTTCTCTATGCCCAAGACCATTCTTCCTCTTGTTGATGTATTCTTTGCTAAGGCTAAGGGGGCTGGCTTAGGGCATATGGGAGGGCCTGACAAATCATCCAGTAGAAACAGAAATCAGAGGAAAAATAAGGCGTCTAAGAAGGCCTCTGCTGCAGAAAAGGGAAAGGCCTCACTCGGTCCTGTTTCATTCAGAAAGCCTGGCTTTCCTTGCAATGAGCAGGACTTTGAGTCAACCTATGGCCACTTCTTCCGGCCCTCGGTTGAAAAGCCCAAGAGCCTGTATGATGGTTGGACCTTCTCCCACAACTACGGTGAGAGTGTCTTCAAGGCACCTTATGAGGAAATCCAAGTGGAGAATTATGGTCATTTCTCTAGCGGCCATAATAGGAAGCAGGCACCAAAGGCCAAGCCTGTCATACTGAAGGAACAGGAAGTGAAGAAGTCGTGTGACTGCTGTCATCATGATGCCTCCACCTCCAGATCCAAGTCCCCGACTGGACCCACCGTTCCAAGGGTAAAGCAGGAGCCTAGGAAATGGTGCAACAGGTTTGACTGTTGGTGCTGTGGCAAAGTTGGTCACTTTGCCGTGGATTGCTTGTTTAATCCAAGATACAATGAAACTCCTTTTGTTAGCAATGCGAGGCTAACCACTCGTAGGGTTAACTAACCGAGGGGGAGTGTGATAACAAGGAATCTAGTTCGATTAGGTTCCTAAGGAAAACTAATTCTGTTTTGCAGGTATGTCCAAAGGCCACCAAAATGCCAATCTGGTATTTGGATAGTGGATGTTCCCGGCATATGACCGGGACAAGAAGCCTGTTGCGTGATTACTCCCCAGTCGAAAATGGACCCAAAGTCATCTTTGGAGAATCTGATCGAGGAGTCACCAAGGGTTATGGTATGATTTCCAACGGTGTATTCTCTATCACAGACGTGGCCTATGTTGAAGGGTTAAACCATAACCTGATCAGTGTAAGCCAGTTGTGTGATAAAGGATACGACGTTAAGTTCTGCAAGGATAAGTGCTTGATAATATCGTGTGCCTCTTCGAAGACGGTATTAACCGGCATTAGGAGCAGAAATATCTTTTGCTTAGATTTTCTTAGCTTAGACTCTTCTACCCCTGTGTGCCTAGTAGCAAAAGGCAGTACATTTCTCTGTGAACAATGGCACAAGAGATTAGCACATATTAATTTCAAGACTATTAATATGTTGTTTTCCAAGAATTTAGTAAGGGATGCCCCTACTATTAAGTGCATCAAAGATAGCCCTTGTCCTGCATGTCAGAAGGGGAAACAGACTCGGGCTACCTTTAAGGGCATTGCAGACAAAGACTCTTCCAGATGTCTTTATCTTCTGCATATGGACTTGTTCGGTCCAGTGCAAGTTCATAGCTTAGGAGGCAAATCGTATACGCTAGTGATTATTGATGATCACTCTCGGTTTACGTGGGTGTTCTTCTTGAAATGAAAGTCAGATATGTTTGACATCTTCACTAATTTTGTCAAGCAGATACAGAACGAACTTAACTGCTCCGTGGTCAAAATCAAGAGTGACCATGGAACAGAATTCGAGTCTGGTGTTATGATAGAATTATGTGAAGAACATGGTATCTTTCATGAGTTTTCCTCCCCACGTACTCCTCAGCAAAACGGAGTTACGGAGAGGAGAAATAGATCGCTCATTGAGGTATGTATGACAATATTGAATGACGCTTCTCTCCCAGAGTACTTCTGGGTAGAGGCTGTCAATACAGTCTGTCACGTGCAAAATCGGGCCTTGATCAACAAGAATCATCGTAAGACGCCTTATGAGCTATTGAAAGGCAGGAAACCGGCCATGTCCTATCTATGAATTTTTTGTTGCATATGCTATGTACTCAATAATGGGAAGTACCCACGTACTAAATTCGGAGAAAAATGCTTCGAAGGCATCTTCATGGGCTATAGTAGCCATAGTCGGGCATATAGGGTTTTCAATAAGAAAACCCTAGTGGTAGAGGAGTCCATTAATGTTGTATTTGATGAAAGAAGCCTGCTACATAACAATTCTTCCAGTGGCATTCTTGAAGTTGCAGGTGCAAGGCTTGAATAGCTAAGTCTAGATGAGACTGCTAAAGATGGAACTCCCAAGTACGTCAAGGTCTCCACATCAATACCACCTGGATAAGATGACAGTCAAGATAAAGAAATTCTCCCAGAAGAGGGAGGAGGCCGAGAAGCTGTTGGAGCTCCAGATGCCAGACTCTTAGAGCTCAGACACGTGAGGGATCACCCAAGAGATTAGATCATAGGAGATCCTCGGGATGGTGTCAGAACTTACAGAGGTATAATTAACGAGATTTTGCACCTAAGTTTTCTGTCACAGGTTGAGCCAAAGAAGTTCGATAAAGCGAACAAAGATGCGTCATGGATATTTGCCATGCAAGATGAATTGCATCAATTCAAACGATGCAACGTTTGGACGCTTGTTCCCAGACTAGAGAAACAGAATGTGATCGGCACTAAGTGGATCTTCAGAAACAAATTGGATGAACACGGTGTCATGATCAAGAACAAGGCCAGACTGGTGGCTCAAGGTTACAAACAGGAGGAGGGGATTGACTTCGACCAAACCTTTGCACCAGTTGCACGGCTCGAGGCGATCAGATTGTTCCTTGCATATGCCTCTCACAAAGGATTCACTGTCTATCAGATCGACGTGAAATCTGCGTTCCTAAATGGAAATTTAAAAGAGGAAGTATATATCGCGCAACCTCCAGGTTTTGTTAATCCAACATTCCCTAATCATGTTTACTTTCTTAATAAAGCACTATATGGCTTAAAACATCGAGCTTGGTATGAGACTCTGTCTAGTTTTCTTCTTGATAACAAGTTCTCGAGAGGAAAAATTGATAAGACATTGTTTCTTAGGGAAGTCAAAGGCAAGATTTTGCTGGTGCAAATCTATGTCGATGACATAATATTCGGCTCAACGGACAACAACTTGTGCAAGAAGTTTTCTAAACTTATGCAAGGGAAGTTTGAAATGAGCAGTATGGGTGAGCTGAAGTACTTCTTGGGACTTCAAGTGAAACAGTCTGAGGATGGAATTTTCATTTCTCAGATGAAGTTCACAAATGAACTCCTCAAGAAATTCGGAATGGAGAATGCAACCTCTATGAGAACTCCAATGGGATCCACTGTGTCGCTGGACAAGGATGAGAAAGGGAAACCTTTTGATGAAACCAAATACAGAAGCATAATTGGATCCCTGCTCTACCTTAATGCTAGTAGACCGGATATTATGTTTTCCACATGCGTTTGTGCCAGATATCAGGTGAACACTAAGAAATCTCATTATGTCGCTGAAAAGCGAATTCTTAGATACCTTAAAAGTTCACCAAATCTTGGCTTATGGTACCCAAGAAATAATGATGTCGAGCTGATAGGGTTTTCAGATGCTGACTTTGCAGGAAGCAGGGATGATAGGAAAAGCACTTCTGGGACGTGCCAATTCCTCGGAAGATGGCTTATATTGTGGAACAGTAAAAAGCAGAACTGTGTCGCAACCTCTACGGCTGAATCTTAGTACATCTCAGCAGGCAGCTGTTGTGCACAACTTCTATGGATCAGAAATCAACTCGAAGATTATAACTTGTAGTTTAGATAAGTTACTATGTATTGCGACTCCTCGAGCATAATAGCAATTGCGAACAATCTAGTGTCGCACAGCAGAAAAAAGCATATTGAAGTGCACTACCACTTCATTCGGGAGCACGTGGAAAAAAAAAATCTCTCTCTGCTATGTCCCCACGGATAAGCAGATTGCAGATATCTTCACAAAGCCCCTAGACGATGCCAAGTTTAGTCTCTTCAAAACTGAACTCGGCATGCTGAACTATGAAGATTGAAGACTGAAGGGCTCCATGCTCTTGGATCAAGGGGGAACATCAGCGAGGAACTCAAGATCAGGCACAGATGAAAAAACTGAGGGGGAGCTTTGTGCTCCAAGTGAAGTCCCAGATTTGCAGAAGCCGAAAAGGGGGAGATTATGTTGGTACCCTAGGTGTGATTTGGCTTATGTAATCCCTTTCCAGCCCCTCTTGATCCATAAAACTATATATGATCATGTTTAGACTTTGTTCAGTCTCCCTAGGGTAGTTTATAACTGACCTAGAGCTTAGGTTAGAAGTTGTAGAATGAATATATGGTTAAGGCATTTTCCGTTCGACCATCGTCGAACGAGGCCTCGCGATCGTCGACCATTGGTCGATGATAGCAGGGCTATAGAATAGTTGAAGTCAAGACAAGTTTATTATGCTCTGAAGGATTGGTCGACGATCTCAGAGCAAGTTTATTATGCTCTGAAGGATTGGTCGACGATCTCAGAGCAAGTTTATTATGCTCTGAAGGATTGGTCGACGATCTGCCATCAGCAGTTCAACGATCGCAGTCTTGCTTCACGATTTCTGTTTCGACAGATTCTTTGTTGGTCGACGATAGCATGAGCTGTTCGACGATTTCTGTCCCAGACGATTTCTGCCTTAGTCGACGATCTGTTGGCTAGGTCGACGATCATCGAACCCCTATTCGACGATTATTGTCTGCCTTTAACAGTTTGTATTCATTCTATTCCTTGGTTTATTTCCAAGTGTTTTAGCTTGTGGTTAGAGAGATTTTCTGAAGTTTTTTTTGCTAATTTATGGCTTAAATTCAAATGAATTAATTACCAAATATGTTAAGCATAAATTACGGGATTCCGTATTTGATAAAGTATTTTGTCCTATTATACAAAATATGTTGATTTTATCTTTCCAGGCTGTATTCTAGCCGTTGGCGCTGTATGCTATTTCCAAGTATGTTAAGTCTTTATGCTGAGATATTTTCCCATTCATTTATTTCCTTATTGGGACTGACAGAGAGTTAATAGCTCATTCTATTCCTATTGCTATATTCTATATTGAGATAACCTGTTGCAGGGCTCGAGATATTCAAATCAATAGAGCCGTTTCAAGGGAAAAAGAGAAGACATATTTAAAAGAGATTTTTCTCTCAGCAGAGACAACAAGTTACAGACACAGAGAGATTTTCTTCTCAAGGCTTCATTCGCTCAAGCCTCATCAGAGCAGCTCTTCACCATCTCTCAAAAAGAGAAGAAAAGTTTTCCTGAAGCAAAAGCCCAAAGCAATCATCTTCTTTCTCAAGTCTCCTGAGCATCTGCTTAGAGTTTTCAAGACTTCAGAAAGACCAGCTCCAGTTCTGCTTCAAGTGTTCCAGAATCTGAAGACCTGATAAAAATCAGTCTACAGATCCCTGAGGATTTAGTTTCAGTATATCTGAAACTCCTTCATCCTGAAGCAAAGGCTTTCCCTGGACTTCCACTGAGCCAGGGGGAGACTTTGATTCTTTAGAGAATCCACAAGTCTTCTCTAATCTGTTATTAACAACAGAGAAGACAATCTAACCCTCTCAACCCCTTTGTAAAAGAGTTTTCACACCTCTTCAAAAGTGAACATTGGTGACAGGGCACCTTATCAACAACCTGTGGTTGAGCATCCTTATCAAAAGCTCAAAGGGTCTTGTTTGATCTACCTGAATCAGATCATTGGTGGCAGGGCACCTTAGCAAAAACCTACAGTGGATTCCTACTAGGGTGGTAGAAGAGTGGAGTACCTATTAAGAGGGAACCACTATATATCCTGTGTCCCTCTGGCTATTTTGTTTAATTGCTTATTCTGTGGCTGTGATAGAACTACCTAGGATTGCTAATTGTTGTGATAGGCTTATAGTTAAACTGAAATTTCAGTTAGCTCTCTCACTTGTGCACTTCACTGTTTTAGGCTCTTAGGGTTCAAGTATCGGATTATTTATTCCACAAATAAACTCCAAGGGAGCTGACTAGTTGTTCATAAAATTTGAATACTCTATTCACCCCCCCTCTAGAGTAGTTTACATCTTATCCCCTCACTTTCAATTGGTATCAGAGGGAGGTTAGCTATTTATACAGGCTAACACCTGGGTTAAAAGATCCAGTGATAAGTTGTTTCCTGATACCATTCACAAACACTTTCACACATGGCCCAGTCTAAGGATTATTCAAGCACCAGGCCTCCTGTATGCAACTTGTCCAAGTTTGGCATTTGGAAGGCCAGGATAAGACTATACATGAATTCTATTGATGAAGATATCTTTTCTTCTATTTTGACAGGACCACCTGCTAGGCCTGCTGCTACTACTTCTACTTCTGCAGATCTCAGTGCTGTGCCACCTCCTGACTACAATGAAAATTACAGGAAGGCAAAAGCAGCTGATGCAAAAGCAATGAACATCCTAGCTCAGACAATGTCTGATGAAATATTCCAGAAGCTTGCTGAATGTACCTCAGCCAAAGCTATGTGGGATTCCCTCAACCACATAGTTACTGGCTCAGCTGATGAGAGGAAGGACAGGAGATCCAACCTCACTTCTCAGTATGAAAATTTCAAGAAGGATGATGTTGAAGACATTGACACAATGTACACAAGACTCAGTTCAATAATAAGTGAACTGAGGTCTTTGGACAAGGAGATAACTTTGACAGAAGTCAATGACAAGATCCTGATGTGCCTTCCCATCTCTTGGGACTCAAGGATATGGCCCATCAAGGATGGCAGAAACACTGTGGAACTCTCCACAGAAGCTCTATTGGGAAAGCTCAAGTCATATGAGCAAACTTTGAAGAGCAGAGCTGCTGCAACTGAAGTAAAGACTCTTACACCTACAAAGAAAGAGCACTCTCTAGCTCTTAAGGCTGCTGAGACTTCTGAAGGAAGTCAATCAAATGAGGAGTTGCTGGCACTCATTGCCAAGAGGTTCCTCAACATGGGAAGAAGAGACTTCAGAAAGAAGTTCTCCAAGTATGAGGATAAACCAAGGTATGACAAGACTCCTTCTAAAGAAATCATTTGTTATGTTTGCAGCAAGCCTGGACACATTGCTCCAGATTGTCCAGAGAAGAAACACAAGGAGAAGAAAAATGAGAAAGAGTACAGGAAGCACCACTCCAAGTCCTCCTCACACAAATACAAGAAGAAGGACAAGGGATTTGTGGCTGCTACCTGGAGTGAAACAGAAGAGGATACCTGCTCCTCTAGTTCCAGTGATTCAGAAGAAGAAGAAGAGAAGAAAGCCAAAGAGGTCTGCCTCATGGCTATTAATGCCTGCAGCTCTCTGTCAGCTGCAGAGAATTCTGAAGAAGAAGGAGACAATGAAGAAGATCTTCCTATGGAAGACCAGGTAATCAACTCATTTGATTTTTCATCTCCTGAGTTCAAATTAAAATTTAAAACTCTATGTTTAGATTTACTATTATCTGAAAAAGAAATTAAGTCACTTAGATTAAAGATAATGGAACTAGACATGGAAAGTACTGAAATAATTAGATTAGAAAAGGAATTAGAAAGCTCAAAAGGAGAAGTAACATTCCTAAAATTAGAACTAGCTAAATCTAAGAGGTTAGAAGAAAAATTAAATGGCAGAAGCCTTAAACTATCTGAAATAACCAGTATGGCAAACACTAGGGTTGGTAATGATAAACTAGGCCTAGGTGCTACACCTAGTGAACCCATCCTCCTCACAAAGGAGAGATTTAGCACTCCAGTAAAATTTATTTCTGAATCAGGAATAAAGAATACTGAGGAAATTGAAAAGTATAAGAAAATTCGTAATAAGATTAAGAAAGAGAACAGAAAGAAAAAATTTCTAGCTTTACAGAAATCGTCGAACATTAATCGACGATCGTCAAACCAATCGTCGAACATCTATCGACGATCGCTGAACACCTACACTGAGTATAATAGCTTTGGTGCAGGAGGTCGACGATCTCATCTTGAGTCGTCGACCAGTGATCGACGATCGTGGAATCCAGAACATCGTTCTACCATAAATGATCGACGATATGGCTTGCGATCGTCGACCATTGATCGACGATCTGGACTTAAGCTGGAAAATAAAATTCAAACTTCCAGAACTGCAAATCCTAATCACTACCCTAGGTTGTTTAATCCTTCAACTGAATGGATTATCCCACCTAGGAGATCACACCCTTTAGGATATCAATCTAAGCCTGCAAGATCTTTTATATCTTGCTTTTCTTTTGTGAAGAATACTGGACCCAAGGTAACCTGGGTCCACAATGTATAATTGATATCTTTGCAGGTGAAGACCTATCCAGTCATACATGACAAATGGTATCTGGATAGTGGATGCTCAAAGCATATGACAGGAAAGAAGAAGAACCTGTCAGGTTTCAAAGCCAAGTTGGGACCAAAAGTTGTATTTGGAGATTCCAGCTGTGGACAGACTGAAGGGTATGGAAGCTTCACCATAGGAGCTGTAACCTTCAAGAAGGTAGCTTATGTCTCAGGACTAAAGCACAACCTAATCTCTGTAAGCCAAATGTGTGATGCTGGGTACAAGGTATGGTTTACTGACACTGCTTGTAATATTGCTTTAAATAATATTGTTGTGTTAGTAGGCATTAGAATTGGTAATGTTTATGTTGTAGATTTTAATTCATCCAAATCTGAAATATGCTTATTTAATGAAGTAACCAGTAATAATACCCTTTGGCATAAGAGACTTAGTCATGTTAATTTGAAAAATATTTCTAGGTTGGCTAAACACAATCTTTTAAGAGGCTTACCTTCTTGCCCCTACAAGAAGGAAGGCCTTTGCAAAGCTTGTCAATTAGGTAAGCAAACATGGAATAGCTTTAAATCAGTTAATAAAAGTGATTCTCCCAGGATCCTGTACTTGCTACATTTGGACTTATTTGGTCCTATTGCTGTACAGAGTCTTGGAGGAAAGTCTTACACTCTAGTAGTTGTAGATGACTTCTCTAGGTTCACTTGGGTATTCTTCTTGAGAACTAAGGCTGATAACTTCAAGGTTCTTACAGATTTTCTAAAGTGTATACAGAGTGAGTATTCTACTCAGATTGCCTTGATCAGAAGTGATCATGGTACTGAGTTTGAGTCTCTTCTTATGCAAGAATTCTGTGAGAAGGAAGGTATCAAACATAGCTTCTCTGCTCCTAGAACTCCTCAACAAAATGGGGTAGTTGAAAGGAAAAACAGAACCCTAATTGAAGCTGCAAGTACATTGTTGGCAGATGCTAACATGCCTCTGTCCTTTTGGGCTGAAGCAGTTAGCACAGCTAACTATGTATTGAACAGAAGTCTGATACATAAACTTAAGGGTAAGACTCCCTATGAGTTACTTAAGCAAGTGAAACCTAAAATAGACTATTTTAGAGTATTTGGTTGTGTAGCTTTTGTTCATAACAATAACAAAGAATACCTTAGAAAATTTGAGGCAAAAGCTTCAATGTGAGTTTTTCTAGGATACTCTCAAGTAAGCAAAGCCTATAGGGTCCTTAATAAATCTTCTCTTAAGATAGAAGAGTCTGCACATGTCTCTTTTGATGAGACAGTCATGTATTATAAGGAGAAGGATTCTTCTTCTAATAGTACAGTGCAAGTCCTAGAATTAAGTAAGGATTTGGAAGGTTTGAGACTCACACAGGAGAATCATCCCCAACAAACTCCTCAGGTTGCTTCCTCAGATTCTGAATCTGATGTAGAACTTCTAGAAGTTAAAGCACCTGCTCCAACAGTTGATCAAATTCCACATGAGGAATTAAATCTTGAAACTGTTGAAGATCAGATCATTGTTGAACCTACTGATCTTGTCACACTTAGAGATCACCCTGTATCTCAAGTGATTGGAGACATTTCAGTAGGAGTCCAGACAAGACATCAACTCAACAAAGATGTGATGTTTGCTTGTTTCCTTTCTCAGGTTGAGCCCCTAACCATTAAAGATGCTGAGCTTGATCCACACTGGATTATAGCCATGCAAGAGGAGCTTAACCAGTTTGAAAGATGTAAAGTTTGGACCTTGGTTCCAAGACCAAGAGGCCAACTGATCATAGGCACCAAGTGGGTGTTTAGAAACAAGCTTGATTCCCAAGGCATAGTAGTTAGGAATAAGGCTAGACTAGTAGCTCAAGGCTATAGACAGGAGGAAGGCATAGATTATGATCAGACTTTTGCCCCTGTAGCTAGATTAGAAGCCATTAGGATTTTCCTAGCCTATGCTGCCTATAAGAGATTTAAGGTCTTCCAAATGGATGTGAAGAGTGCCTTCCTCAATGGAGATTTAAAGGAAGAAGTGTTTGTTGAACAACCACCAGGGTTTGTTTCATCAACCTTACCCACTCATGTGTTCAAACTCCAAAAGGCTCTATATGGACTTAAGCAAGCTCCTAGAGCTTGGTATGAGACCTTAGCAAATTTCCTTCTAGAACACAAGTTTGTGAGAGGTGTAGTAGATAGAACCCTGTTTATTAGACATCATAAGGACTCACAACTGTTAGTTCAAATCTATGTAGATGACATTATATTTGGCTCCACTGATCCCAAACTATGCAAGAGGTTCTCTGAACTAATGCACTCCAAGTTTGAGATGAGCAGCATGGGTGAGTTATCCTATTTCCTTGGTCTCCAAGTGAAACAGAGTGTTGATGGTATCTTCATTTCTCAATCAAAATATGCCAGAGAGCTTGTTAAAAGATTTGGAATGTCTGATGCTTCATCAATGAGCACACCTATGGCCTCAAATGCAGTTATTGATTCTGATGTCAATGGCAAGTCTGTTGATCAAAAGAATTATAGAGCCATTGTTGGTTCCCTGCTGTATTTGACTGCAAGTAGGCCTGACATAATGTTTGCTACATGCCTATGTGCTAGGTTTCAGGTCAACCCAAAGGAATCTCACTTAACTCTTCTCAAGAGGATCTTGAGATACCTTAAGGGATGTCCTAACTTAGGACTGTGGTACCCAGCTGAGTCAGAATTTGAATTAATTGGATATTCAGATGCTGATTATGCTGGTTGTAGAGTTGACAGGAAAAGCACCTCAGGGACTTGTCAGTTCCTGGGAGAGAGACTTGTCTCTTGGTTTTGTAAGAAACAGGCATCTGTGTCTACTTCAACTGCTGAGGCTGAATATATAGCAGCAGCTAGTTGTTGTTCACAGATCCTATGGATTCAAAATCAGCTAGTGGATTATGGGTACACACACTCAAACACAAAAATTCTGTGTGACAGTACCAGTGCAATATCAATTGCTCAAAATCCTGTGCACCATTCCAGGACCAAGCACATTGAGATTAGACATCATTTTCTGAGAGATAATGTGGAAAAGAACAAGATAATTATGGAATTTATATCCACAGACCTGTAGAGAGGAGATATTTTCACTAAGCCCCTTGATGAACAAAAGCATTTGTTCTTCCTGAACCAGCTTGGTATGATTAATGGTTCAGAGTAGTGAAAATTAGGATAGATCTGTTTTCTGTCTAAAATCATCGAACAACTGCTCGACGATCTTCGACCAGGTCAGGACTATCGTCGACCAATAGTCGATGACAGTTCGTTCTATAGTAAGGCAGAAATCGTCGACCAACTAGTCAACGATCTCTCCTTAGGTATCTATCGTGGACCAATTGGTCGACGACAGATTTGTTGTGATGTGTGGTGAATCGTCGACCAACATATATTGATCGACGATCGTGGTGTATGCTAGTAGTCGGTCGATGTTTGACGATTAGTTAAATATTGACTATCGTCAGTCATTGTTCAACGACCGATTTTAATCCGTGTTCGACGATCGCAGATTTTTTATCTGATAGTCGATTTAGGTCTGGAGATCGTCGTCTTTCAGTTTCGTCTTTTCATATTCTGTCTTCTGGCTTAGAATTCGCTCTCGAACTCTAATCCCGCGCGATTCTCTTCTCCCCTTGCCTTGCATCTCGATTCGCCATTCTCTCTCAAATCAAATGGCGATTCTTCCAGCAGTTCTTTCCGGGATGAAGTTCGACACGGGATTCTGTGTCGACTTCGATTCCTTCTGCCTTTGCGATCAACCAATCAGAGACATGTTGCGGATGTGTGAAGATCAAGGACTGAAGAAATTTATGTCATCCACGCCCAAGATCAATATACCAGAGATTAAAGAATGGGTGTATACTTCGTCTTCCAGCGACGAAGCAATGATGGGAAAGATTAATGGAGAGGAGGTCATTCTGACTCCTGATATTTTGACAGAGCTGTTTGATTTACCAACTGGAAACGAAGAATATGAACAAGATATAGAGGAGTATGGCCGCATGCTAACAGTGATGGGCCGTGCTGATGGTATTCCAGCAAAGCTGCTGAAGATCAACCTGTCTCCAGAGTTTAAGTTTCTGGCAGACCTGGTGGGCAAAGTTGTTTTGGGTAAACACTCTGCTCATGATAACATCAACAGGCAACAGTTTGCCTTGATGTCGGCATTGGTGAACAAGACTCAGATAACTTGGGGAAAAGTTTTGTATGAATTGATAAGGAGAAAGAATAGCAAGAAGGAAGTAACTCTTGCCAGAGTATTGGGTGTCTTTCTATCTGAGAAAGCACCCCTGCTGCTTGTATCTGCATCCTCTGCAGTCAATGCAAGCAAGAGGTTGGACCCCTCCCTCTTCAAGAAATCCCAAAGGGTTATCAAGAAGACAGTCAGGGTTGATCCTAACCCTTCATCAGACACCAGGGCTGATTCAGCCACTCTCCATCTTGCTGGGGAAGGCTCAGCAATCCCTCCATCTTCACTCATTATCACTGCATCCCCATCACCTGCATTCATTTCCACACCATCTGCAGTCCCTCCCTTTATTTCATCTCCCATTCCACATGCATCTCCATCCCAGTCACCAACACCACAACATCTGGCAGCTCATACTGATATCATTCCATCACCACCTCACCTTGCATCCCACAGTCATCCATCCACATCTACACCCTCAGCATTTCAGATCACCCCTGAATTGCTTGCACACATTGTGGAGCTCATCACCCCATCCATCCAAACCATGATTGAGACAGCCAATGCCCCTATCATTGCATCCATAAATGCACTTACAGAAGCCATTAAATCCATTCCATCTTCTATTGAGCCCTCTTTAGTGAGGTGCATGACTCCAGCCCCAACTGAAGTCATGCAGGGGGAGATGTCTTTTGAAGTGGTCTCAGGTGATGCCTTGACCCTTCAGGATAACTCTTCCCTTCCTTCCCTTCCAGCCATTACAGAAGAAGCTCAAGAGCTACAAGAGGAAGAAATTCCAGAGAAAGAGTTAGAAGATAGTGCAGCTGTTGAAGATCAACAGGCTGATCTAATTCTAGAGGATATTCCAGTGGACACTACTGATCTTGTAGTAGTGGTCCCAGAAGTCAACAAAGATTCAGAGCAACCAGAAGTGAATCTAGCTTCTGAGGAAGAAGTCCCTGAGAAAGACAATGAGGAAGTCCCCATGGACATTTGTGAAAAAGTTCCAGCGAACACTACTGATTCAGAAGTAGTGGTTCAAAAATTTGAGAATGATGCTGCTGCTGCTGCTGCTGAAGAAGTTGAGGCTGTGCAAGATAGTGCAGAAAATGCTTCCAAGATGATTGAAAAGGATTCAAGCTCAGGTACTCTAAACCTTGAACAATATATAGCCTTTATGGCTGAGAATATTGCCTCTGAGTACATTGAAGAGTTGGCTAATTCTCATATGGATTCCCTAGCCATCTCTCTAGAGAAAGCATCTGCCCCTGCAGATATTGTCATCTTTTCTCCACCTATTCTTACCTACCCTCTATCCATTCCTATAGTTGCTGAACTAATTCCAGAGCAAGCTCCAGGATCTGTTAAAGAAAAGGAAGCTGAAGCCCCAACTGCAGAACTGGTCCCCAGGACAGTTCCTGATTTGTATCCTGAATCAGAACTTTGGAAGAGTACTCCTAATGTTGATCTTGATGCCCTCTTTGAGCAAGATGCCATTGAGGAGGTAAGAGAAAAGGAAGATAGAGAGAAGCCTGAGAAAGAAAAAGCTGAACCTGCTGTAGCTGCCAAGGATCCCTCAGAGCAAGATTTTGATGACTATGCTGGCAAAAACTCATCTCACTCTTCTGATGATGATGATGATGATTCTAAAGATTCTGATAACACCAAGAAGAAGAAAAAGGCTGCATCTAAGAAAAGGAAAGCATCTGCTCCTCCTCCTGCAAATCCAAACAAGGATATTCCTTATTTCATTCGGAAAGGAATTGATCCTAAGAGCAAAGAGTATGAACCATGGATGAGATTCTCAAGGAAACAGTCAAGAGAGAAGAAAAGAACCAAGAGATATGATACTCCAGTTCAGAAATTCCCTCCCAGAGGTCCTCCTCCACCTCCTGGTGCTGGAGCCTCTGAAAATCTTTCTTCTGCTCCATCTGCTCAATCAGCCAGATCCAACCCTTCTCAGACCTACCAGAGAAGAAGTAATCAAAGCCAAGGAGGCCAAGATAAATCAGGACAAGGAAGGCAAAGAAATGAAAGTGTTCCCATGGAACAGATAAAGGAGATGACCTTTCAGCAACCAACATTCTCTCCTCCTCCTTCTCCCAAAAGGAAAGCTCCAGAAAGGAAACCTTCTCCTCCCAGGAGAGGTTCATCTTCTACATCATGGAAACCTGCTATTCCTAAGACAGTTGATACAAAAGGAAAAAGAGTTGTCTATTCAGAGAAGTCCAACAAGAAATTTATTGAACTTGCACCTCCAAGATCTTTATATGCTAAATCTGATCCTAAGAAGGCTGTACAGATTCCTATTGACTCAAGCAGATTAGCTACAGGTCTTCAAAGGAATATGGAGATTGCAGCTCAAACTAATACTGATAGACCACCTTCTCCATCAGACAAGACAGAAATTGAAAGAATTGCCTCTATGGCAAGATTCAAGGAATCAATTGCACTAAGCATGATGGAGAAAGCCAAAGCTCAAGGACTGGACCCTTCAACATACTCAACTATGTATGAATTCAGAGAAAAAGAACTCAGCAAGATTCAAGTCAACTCAGAAATATTCGATACTGAAGAATACATGAAGCTGCATCCTGCTGCAGTCCTGCCAAGCTATGGTGAAAAGAAGATCATTGGTGAACATGACCTGATGTTATCCAAAAGACAAGCAGCTAATCTAAACAGAGAAATCATTTTCAAACCTGCTGTAATCTCAAAAAACTCCTCTGATGCTAAACCATCTGATAAATCTGCTTGATACTCTATAATTCTGCTGATTTATGATTTATATGTTTTCTGTGGATTGCCTGTGTTTTGATATTATGGTTAAACTTTGCATTTGTTCTTGTTTGTATTAGTTTTTAGATTGGATTGGATGACATGACCCAAATAGGGGGAGATTGTTGGTACCCTATGTGTGATTTGGCTTATGTAATCCCTTTCCAGCCCCTCTTGATCTATATAACTATATATGATCATGTTTAGACTTTGTTCAGTCTCCCTAGGGCAGTTTATAACTGACCTAGAGCTTAGGTTAGAAGTTGTAGAATGAATATATGGTTAAGGCATTTTCCGTTCGACCATCGTCGAACGAGGCCTCGCGATCGTCGACCATTGGTCGATGATAGCAGGGCTATAGAATAGTTGAAGTCAAGACAATTATCGTCGACCAATGGTCGACAATCTCAGAGCAAGTTTATTATGCTCTGAAGGATTGGTCGACGATCTGCCATCAGCAGTTCAACGATCGCAGTCTTGCTTCACGATTTCTGTTTCGACAGATTCTTTGTTGGTCGACGATAGCATGAGCTGTTCGACGATTTCTGTCCCAGACGATTTCTGCCTTAGTCGACGATCTGTTGGCTAGGTCGACGATCATCAAACCCCTGTTCGACGATTATTGTCTGTCTTTAACAGTTTGTATTCATTCTATTCCTTGGTTTATTTCCAAGTGTTTTAGCTTGTGGTTAGAGAGATTTTCTGAAGTTTTTTTTGCTAATTTATGGCTTAAATTCAAATGAATTAATTACCAAATATGTTAAGCATAAATTACGGGATTCCGTATTTGATAAAGTATTTTGTCCTATTATACAAAATATGTTGATTTTATCTTTCCAGGCTGTATTCTAGCCGTTGGCGCTGTATGCTATTTCCAAGTATGTTAAGTCTTTATGCTGAGATATTTTCCCATTCATTTATTTCCTTATTGGGACTGACAGAGAGTTAATAGCTCATTCTATTCCTATTGCTATATTCTATATTGAGATAACCTGTTGCAGGGCTCGAGATATTCAAATCAATAGAGCCGTTTCAAGGGAAAAAGAGAAGACATATTTAAAAGAGATTTTTCTCTCAGCAGAGACAGCAAGTTACAGATACAGAGAGATTTTCTTCTCAAGGCTTCATTCGCTCAAGCCTCATCAGAGCAGCTCTTCACCATCTCTCAAAAAGAGAAGAAAAGTTTTCCTGAAGCAAAAGCCCAGAGCAATCATCTTCTTTCTCAAGTCTCCTGAGCATCTGCTTAGAGTTTTCAAGACTTCAGAAAGACCAGCTCCAGTTCTGCTTCAAGTGTTCCAGAATCTGAAGACCTGATAAAAATCAGTCTACAGATCCCTGAGGATTTAGTTTCAGTATATCTGAAACTCCTTCATCCTGAAGCAAAGGCTTTCCCCGGACTTCCACTGAGCCAGGGGGAGACTTTGATTCTTTAGAGAATCCACAAGTCTTCTCTAATCTGTTATTAACAACAGAGAAGACAATCTAACCCTCTCAACCCCTTTGTAAAAGAGTTTTCACACCTCTTCAAAAGTGAACATTGGTGACAGGGCACCTTATCAACAACCTGTGGTTGAGCATCCTTATCAAAAGCTCAAAGGGTCTTGTTTGATCTACCTGAATCAGATCATTGGTGGCAGGGCACCTTAGCAAAAACCTACAGTGGATTCCTACCAGGGTGGTAGAAGAGTGGAGTACCTATTAAGAGGGAACCACTATATATCCTGTGTCCCTCTGGCTATTTTGTTTAATTGCTTATTCTGTGGCTGTGATAGAACTACCTAGGATTGCTAGTTGCTGTGATAGGCTTATAGTTAAACTGAAATTTCAGTTAGCTCTCTCACTTGTGCACTTCACTGTGTTAGGCTCTTAGGGTTCAAGTATCGGATTATTTATTCCACAAATAAACTCCAAGGGAGCTGACTAGTTGTTCATAAAATTTGAATACTCTATTCATCCCCCCTCTAGAGTAGTTTACATCTTATCCCCTCACTTTCAGATTACCCTCTCGGCTAAGGCTAAGGTGGCTGCCAATGCTAAGTATGCTCTCAGGAGAATGGTAATGGATTTCACTCTTAGCTGCATTTTCATTTTATGATTTTCATTCCCATCTGTTCTATTCACCTTAGCTTGTATGGTTTAGGATTCTTCAAATAGGGGGAGATTGTTGGGTATTGTATCCACAATGGACCTGATTTGAAGAATCCCCTGAACAAGCTAAGCTGAATTGACAATGTATTTGATGATCTTCTATCAAGTTGTGCTTGTTTCTATTTCATGCTAAGTACACACCAATGTCAGGGTGCAGTGGGTCAATATACACTGGTCTGCGCAACGTAATCCGTCGTTGAGTAGATCAGTGTGTTGACTCACGTGTGCTCTCTCTATTGGAGTTTACTTATTTTCAAGTACAGGGTCTAGGTAGATCAAGAGCAGAAGAAGGAGCAAAGATAGGTCAAAGACCAAGTCATCAAAAGAAGGAAGAGAAAATTCTTCTAACAAAATCGACGGGAATCACTAAGTTATTCCCGTCGACTTCGACGGGAATCGCTAGTGATTCCCGCCGACTTCGACGAGAATCGTTAGTGATTCCCACCGATTCGTTGAGTATCACTTAGCCTATCCCGCCCACTTCTTCCGGCTGACAGTTTTCCAACAGGAATTCTGCTAAGGCAGAATCGACGGGAATCATGAGTGATTCCCGCCGACTTCGACGGGAATCACCAACGATTCCTGCCAATTTTGCCTTATGCAATTTTCTCGCTCGCTGGACCGAACCAAGGTGTCGTGCGCTGTTTCGACCGGGGATAGGGTTTCTCCTTGTGGGTCCCACAATGGTCTTTAGGGTTGGCCTCTAGTATATATATATACCCGTATTTTGAACCTCTATAGTAACTATTCACGCGAAATCAAAATTAGCCGACGTCGTGCCCTAGCCAATCGCGGAAACTGCCGATCGCCTGTAGCCGCTCGCAAGTTTGCCGCCACTGTTGATCTCAGTGGTTCTTTGATCTTCCAACGACAGTACCGAGGCGAGCCGAGCATCTCATGCATCTCTCTTGAGATCTCTTATCTCTCGATTTGTTAAATGAGACTAGTTCTCCATTCTGAATCGGTGGAGACGATTGATCCGGCTGAGATCATTGGTAGACCTTGCTTGCTTCGTCAAGAAATTTGGATCTACAAAGCATCACCGCCGCATTTACTTGCCGCTGCTGTACAACCCCATATTCGCTGGGGAGGACCAGGAAGACTAAGACTTCAGTGGTCAGGGTTGGGCTAGTCCCGGGTTAGCCCTAGGTCGGACCGGCAGAGTTCTCTCCCTTAAGGTGCTCCCGCCTACTGGTAGCCGGGATCGTTTGCGCCAGGACTCAGGTCTTCAGGTCAGCTTTAGGCTTCGGGACAGGAAAGCTCCCGCCTAGAAGGAACTCTCCCTGGGGGCGGGCAACAGTGACGTCGAGACCACTGAGAGCGAGAACCCTCTTGGCGGGAGATCTCGCCAAGGTGAGCCCAACTAAGGCTCAGCGAGAGCCTTCTCGCCCGGGGTTCTCGCCAAGCAGGTCCATGAGGTGGGGGCTGGCGCCCAGGAAAGAGGATTATTTTATTATTATTTCAATATCCTCGGGTTAAATTACTTGTATGCCCCTGGGATGAAAGCGGGATTTGGCTATTGGCAGACCCATCAGGGGTATTTCAGTATTTTCAGGACAGGAGAAGACTATAAAAAGACCCATAGGGGCTCTTTGGAAGGCAGGGTTCTCATTTTACTCTCTAACTCCAGTGCTTTCTGAAAAGATCCCAGTCCAGCTATTGGTTTTGGAGGGGAAGCTCTCAGAGATCTTCCAAGTGTGAGGTGGGACCTCCCAGCTGAGGCTTTGGGTCAGTCTTAGGACCTTAGCAGCTAGTCAGGGGTCGAGATTTGAGAGAAGTAGGCGTCGGCTGCACTTTAGTTTGTGAACAGTCGTTGAGGTCAATTTTGGCTTCAACAGCCGCCGATCTTGAAAAGATTCTTTCCAAGAGAGAAATCCGGTTGTGGATTCTTCATAATCTTCAAGCAAGCTTAAACGAACGAAGAAGGACATCGGGATCTCCAAAAACATTGTTTGTATTTTCTTTTACATTCAATTTTGGTTTGTTGTAAAGGAATTTTCATTCCTTGTTGTAACGGTCTGGTGCAACCCGTGGTGGTGGAGTTGTGACTCCTTTGTTGGAAGGGTTCCTTCCGTAGTGTGAGGATTGGATTTCAATCCGTTTGGAGAAGTGACTGAGTCGTCCCTTGGTGGGAGATTGGTCGAAGGGGGAAAGTGGATGTACCCAAATCGGGGAACCACTATAATTCTTTGTGTGTTTTCTGTGCTGTGTTTGTTAATTTGTGTAGTTAAAGTTAATTCCGCAAAAGACTGCACGACACCTATTCCCCCCCCCCCCATAGGTGGATTTAGTCGATACTAGAGACTTTCACCACCATACTCATCAATTAATTGATGTACATCCCCCTCAGATTCAGAACCATCCACTTCTCTTGATATTGATGCTACTGATTCTGATCCAGTAAAATAATCAGAAGCTAAGGATGGATTGTATACCTTACTTGGACCAGGCTAATCAAGGCACTGATCTTCTTCTAAAAGAGCCATCAGCCCTCTACAACAATAGTCTTCACCTCCATTTATGGAATACAGCATTTGCAAGAATTCTGATTCCATAGAATCCTCTTCTGTAGTAAACAGCCCAATATAAGCTTCTGCATCATCCTCTTCTCCAAATTCTGAGGATGAAGAGTCAGTCCAACTCTTCTGCTTCTGGGCAACCAAGGATTTCTCCTTCTTGCCCTTATTTTGAGGCTTCTTCTTATCCTTAGTCTCCTTTCTCTTATCAGGACAGTCAGCTATGATATGTCCAAGCCTGTTGCAGCAATAATGAACAATTTTAGAGGTATTTTGTTTACTAAGATTGGAGGCATACCTATCCTCCTTAGAAGATGTCTTGGTTCTCCATTTCTTCTTCTTCATGAACCTCTGAAATTGCCTTGTAATGGCAGCAATGTCTTCATCAGAATTATGGTTGTCTGATGTATTGATGTCAGGATTTTTTGCTTCAGCCTCAACACTTCTTCTGGGTAAAGAAGAAGACTTTCTCCTACTCTTTCTTATGGCTTCGGCTTTGAAGGCTACTGACTTGTCTTTATACTCAGACCTACTACTTTTCTCCTCCTCCTTTTTGGCAGTGAGCTGCATCTCATAAGATAGGAGTTTTCCAAACAAGGTTGGTGGAGGTGTATCAGTAAGCATGGCCACCTCTCTGATGACACATATTTTTGTATCTGAGTCCATGGTCAGTGACCTGAGAAACTTATCATTCAATTCATATGTGCTAAATACTCTTTCATAGGTCATCAACTCATTTACAATTCTAAAGAACTTCTTGTAACATTCTACTATGTTGTCTGACTTAGCTTGTCTGAAGCTTTCATATTCTTGATTCAACATAGATTTCCTATCCTCTCTAACTTCTTCAGTTCCCTCCATGTAGACAATCAAGGTGTCCCACATCTCCTTGGAGGTTTTACAATGTACCAAATTCTGAAATGTGGCATTATCTATAGCACTCACAATTATGTTTTGTGCTCTCTTGTCTAAAGTTGCTAGAATGATCTCATCCTTAGTCATTACAGAATAGCTCTTAGGGGTTTTGAGATTAGCATCAAGAGCTGATATATTCATTGGAATGAAAGGACCTTCTTCTACTGTGATGTAGATTCTAGGATCAGATGCTTCCATGAACAATCTGACCCTTTCTTTCCATATCCCAAAGTTTTCTTTCCTGTAGATGGGTAGTTTCATGGATCCAAATTCCTTTTGATTCTTATTTGAACCCATTTTGGCTAATTGTTAATTGCCTTGGAGATTTACTAAGATTGTTAGGTTTATTTTTGAGCAAGCTCTCTCTGATACCACTTGAAAGACTTGATTTCAAGAGCTTAGACACCTAGAGGGGGGGGGGGTGAATAGGTTCTAATCTTTTTAACTATTTAGACAATTAACAAGATCTAACACAGCATAAAGAATCTCAGTTCTCAGAAAAATAAACACAGCATTGTACAGCAAGATTTATAGTGGTTCCCCAATTTGTGGGTACATCCACTTTCCCCCTTTGCCTATCATGTAGAGAACTGGATTAAGCCAAAATTCCTTCTACTATTTTAGATCCCCAGATCTTACAACTCAGAACCTGATAGGTTCCTACAACTCAGACTTCTTCAAGTCCTACCTCAGATTCTTCCCAAGAATCCTACCTTAGGCAACAACCCTACCTCAGCCTTTATCTCTAGGCCTACAACTTAGACTTTAACAAGTCCTACACCTCAGGCACTTAGTCCTACCTCAGCCTTTATAAATACAAGCTTACAACTCAGATCTATATAAGATCTTACAAGAAAAAGTTTATTTAATGAAATAGAAATTTCACCCAGATTGAAACCTAAATGGGTGAGAGCTTCTTGATCAGTTCTTGAATGACTAAATACTTCAGATCCAACCTAACTTAGCTTCTTCAAAGCTTCTTGAATTTGAACAAAATAAGGTTGATCTTTACTTGGTGTTAAAGTTGATCTTTAATCAGCTTCATTCTTAAATTCAGAATCAGATCTTAAACTTTCTTGCAGACTTGTTCAGGATCTGCCTTCTTCTGGGTTAGCCTCTTGCTCTCCCTTACTTGTTGTTAGTTTTATATATTTTTTCTGTTGGCTGTGCTGGTTGTTATGGATCAGCCCTTTATATAGAGTTCATTCACGATTACCGGCTGATTCAATTTATAAAGACCGTCTGACAGTACTGACAGATGTGTCAGTCGTGTTACGTATGACAGCTGTCAAGTCTTGAGTCGTGACAACTGAACCTTCATTGAAATTCTTTCTCAGCAGGACACTGTCAGCAAACTACTTCAAAAGTGTCAACACAAATAGACCAAGTGTCGACACAATTCTTGATGATGTCGACACAACTTCCAATATGTCGACACAATCATTCTTTATCTTCTCGACATAGCTTCTGTTATATGTGTCGACACAAGTCCTGTTTGTCGACAAACCTACTCCTGGTCTCGATATAGCTGATGCTGATAAATGGCGTTGAGTGTATGTCCAGACGTCGTTGAGTGTGCGTCCAGACATCGTTGAGTGTGTGTCGACACAAGTCCTCTGTGTCGACACAAGCCTTTCAGACTCAGTATAACTGTTGTTGATAGATGGAGTTGAGTGTGTGTCGACACAAGTCCTGTGTGTCGACACAGCTCCTGCTTCAGGTGTCGACACAATTCCTTGGTGTCAACACAGGCCTTGCTTCTGGTGTTGACATAACTCTTGGGTGTCGACACAGCTCCTGTTTCAGGTGTCGACACAATTCCTTACAAGTGTCGACACTTGTACATAGAAATTTTCCTGCATTTCTTAAACCTGCACACTGAAACTCAACATCCCATCAAAGACAAATTGATGTATACCATTGAGTTAGGTAAGGCTTCTCCAAATCTGGTACATATTTTCTAATGTACCCAACATCTGGATTCAGAGTTCGTCGATCGCCGTTCGACGAAAAAAACTGATTTCGTCGATCTTGGTTCGACAAATTTTGTTGAACATGATTTTTCTGTGAATTTTTATTTTGCTTTGATTTATTCTTTTGTGAAACTTTAGTATTTTTATCTATTATTTGTAGAACTTCTTTTCCTTTAGCTGATATGAAGTTTATAGGGGTTGATAAAATATTTTTCTGAATAAGATGAGGTTGACTTGATGAAGCTCCCAAGCCTTGTTTAACATTGAGCCTAGCATTGATTGAGCTTGTGATATCCATCAGTTTGATGCTTCTCCCATTAAGGGATTCTTCAAACTTTTTAGCCTCATTTAGCTTGTTTTCTAAGGAACCTATTTGTTCATTAACAATTTTTAAATTTTCTTTTAAGTTCAAGGTTTTCTGAGGAAAGATTGTCAAATTAAGTTAGTTTCTCTCTAAGAAGTTTTATTTCCTTCTCCGATTTTATTAAATCTTTACATAGTAATTTAAAATTTATTTTAAAATGATCTGAATTAAAATCAAAAAAAGATATTACCTGATCTTCTTCAGATTCTAACTCAGACTCAGAATTGTTGCATGATGCATTGATTGCCATCAAACATATTTCTTTGGCCTTTGCTTCTTCTTCATTTGCACTTGAGCTGGATGAAGATTCAGATTCTATATCACTCCAAGTTTTAGCAATAAATCCTCTCTCCTTCTTCTTGTGTTTAGTGGAAGAAGGTTTGTTGAAGTGCTTCTTAGAGTCTTTTTTCTTTCTTCTTGTCCTTCTTTTAATTATCAGGACACTCTAGAAGAATGTGTCCTGGCTTCCTACAATCATAACACACAATTTCTTTAGTTGGTGTCATATTATACCTTGGTTTGTCTTCATTTCATAAAGATCTTCTCCTAAAGTCTTTCCTTGCCATTTTATAGAATCTCTTAGCCAAGAGACCTATAACATATTCATTGTCTGGATATTTTTCTTCCTTTTCTGTTGCTTAAAAAGCAATGCTTTTCTCTTTTCTTACCGAGGGTAAAGACTTCTGTTCAGCTTCTCTGGTTCTGATGAGCTGCTCATAAGACTTGAGCTTGCCCAATAGGGTCTCTGTGGTAATCTCATTTAAGCTTCTTGCTTCTTTGATTAGTCAGATCCTTGAATCTCATGTGCTAGGGAAATACATAAGGATCTTATCATTGACTTCTATCACTGTAATGTCCTTCTCTAAGGTTTTCAACTCATTGAAAGTTATTACTTAAAGGTTAGTTAGTCACCTAGAGGGGGGGAGGGTGAATAGGTCTTTGAAATTACTTAAGCCTTTTTACTGATTATAAGTTTGGTGATCTAGAGCTTGTCCTAATTACCTATAATACAAGAAGGAAACAAGCAACACAGCAAGCACACAAGTATTTATAGTGGTTCCCCAATTGGGTACATCCACTTTCCCTCCTACCTATCCAACTGATTTGTTGGACTAGGAACAAACTCCACCAATATGCTCTTCAAAGCTTACACCTCAGGCCCTCAACCTTACACAAAGATTCTTTTCAGAATCCAAACTCAGAACCACAAGGGTTCCTACCTCAGAGCCTTGTAGTACTCCTACAGCTCAGTGGTCCACTGACCACCTACCTCAGCTGTAAGACCCCCTTTTTTTTCTTTTTCAACCACCGGGGTCTTAGCCCAGAATTGCCGCTTTGCGGTGACACCTTCGCACCCGGGAAGGTTGCCACTACAACGCGCCGATTCTGCCGGCCTTTTTGATCGCAACATGTAGCAAGCAAGAGAGAAGCAAGTCCACCAAAGGAGAATATCACATGAAATAAAACTCCTCGAAGGGAGTGTCCACAGAAAATCATCAGAGTATAAATAGTCTGGAAATAAAAAGGGCTCATGCCCGGTACATCAGAGTCCTCACTACAAGTCTCTCATCGCGGAAGCTAAGAAAATGCTAATCACTCACGGAGCTGGTCGCAGGTGCACCGGTGCTAGACTGTCCCACCTCCATGCGCACCGTACTCCGCTGGTGCTAGTCCCTGTCTCCCATCCGGAGCTCCTGTAATGTTTGGTTCGAAAACCATTAGTCATAAAGACTAAGCCCTATCATCCCCTACCCCTCCCACCACGGTTCCTAAGCACCGGGCGGAGAGGAGGAAAGGGAAGCTACAAAAGTGGAGAATAGTCAAGCAAGTGACGGTGGACCTAACTAGCAAGTTATATCAGGTGAACAGTATAAATGTTGTAATAGGTAGAACAATTAATATATAGCAAATTGTATAAAAGACAGCCAGAGAATAGTAAGTAAGCACAAGTAAGTAAGTATGTAAGTAACCTTAACTTATATGAATGCCCATACAAACTTATAAGTTAAGGGATCTTCTGCAAGGCTCCCATCGTATAAAAAGTCCCATACCGATTTATACGTTGGGGTGTCGGTTGTATGCAAATATGAGTGTATGATATGCTATGCCATGATTCATGCAAGTGCAACCCACGCACACGACTCTATGCGCACAGACCTTTAGTTCCCCCTGTTCGGGAGGCTAGCTTCACCCCCAGGAACCTCCGTAGTGGCAAACGGAGACAGTGGGTCGGGCCCCCCACTCCTAGGCAGGTAACCACACTACCAGGCCTAGCCCTTCCGTACGCCCCTAGAAGAACACAACCTAGAGTATCCGCGTACTGCTGCTGGATGTACCCTCCAGACTTTTCACCGAGTCATCGTACCGCTGTCGGTGTGATCGATCGCCTAGTGCCGATGACCCACCACTTTTCTCCGTACTCCGACCCTCGAGCCCGCGGCCCCCCGGACAGTACTGTCCGTGCATCTACCTTCAGAGCTACTGTCTGATGGCAAGTAATCCTATATTCTACTTTCCTAGCTACCGGGGAGTGAGTGTGTGCAATCCTAGTTATACTAGTTGCTCTTTTAATTTATTACTCTTATGGTTTACGTTAGCCCAGGACTGCCCCCGGTATTCCCCGTGAAGGGCTCTCAAGGGGCACTAGGAACCAAGACGGTGCATTACGGCCCGAAGTTCCCTTTCGCAAGGCACTTATTATTATTGGTTGTCTACCCTTTACCCAATCCCCTTCCTGTTGCTTTAGTTCTAACCCTAGAGTATTAAGACTCTTCCTCTTCTTCCCGAGACGGACGATCTTTCGTCGTTCCCGTACTCCCTTATCCTAACCAGTCCCACATTCTACTTATCCTGACTTCTGATAAAGAACTCAATCTTAACTTGCCCTACCATCCATCGATTATCAGAATTCCGTGGTTTTACTAAATGCAGACCATCCTAAACTATATGAGGCACACAAGGGGAGGTACTCCAAATTATCTTCCAAATCTCCTATAAAATTTACTGGAGATCTATCATGACTTAATTAGCTTAAATCCAGAAATTTATAATTTTCCTAATTAATCTGATATTTATTTTATTTTTCTCAAAGATTGGCCATGGGTAATTTTTAACATGAACTACATGATATTCTTAAGTTATGGCCACCCAAAAATTGTGATCACTAAATAACTGTAAGGTATCATCAAATACTAATTTGCAGGATTTTACAAAAGGTATATAGCCTCTAATTAATTTATCCATTATAATCTCATTATTCCCTTTTAAAGAAGGAAGTACTGAAATTACTCATCATAAAATTACAGGAAAATTACTGATTAATAGTATGGTACAGAAAAGATCATTGTGCAAAGAATCATAATTTTACCAGCTTGCTAAGCACCAAAATAGATTTAATCCAATATCCATGATAAATAATACCCTATGAAGCAAGCCTTAGAATTAAGCTTCTAAAAATCCCATAAAAATTCACAGAGTTTTAAAACCGTAATAAAGGTTCTCCGCCTAAATTTCATCAATTTCCAGGAAGGTTGTACTCCATAATAAATTTTCTAAGCAAATCATACAACTACTCAATCGCTAAGGAAGTACCCAAAATAGTGATCATAAAATTCTTAAAAAAATATCCAGAGCTTGTACTACCCCTATAATCAACTCTACCCATTTCTCATCACTTTTTAATGTGATTTGGTGTCATTTCCTATCTCTACAAGTTTTGCGCCCTAAACTAGGGTTAGATTTTTAGATGTCCCAACGATCTCCAAATCTACTAAGATTTCATCCAGAGAACAATATTAGCCCTATGGTTCTCATCACCCAATCTCGGGTCAATCCAAGGTCATTTGACCACATGACCTTCACAAACCACCAAGATCCATCCTTAGGGTTTGGCCTTGGTCCTTAGGGCAAACTTACCCCGATCCACCTCAAACTCCAAGAGGGGGTGCTAGAGAATATTACTAGCCAGTGGTAAAAATCTCAGCCTCTGTTGAGGTGATTTAACCACTCGAATCTCAAAAGTGCACTTTTAACCTAAGACCCCTTATTAGGGCAAAACTTTGGGTTGATCAATTCTGATCCAAACCTTCTCCAAATGCGATGAACAATTATACAGAACCTTATGGTGAACCCAGGGACCACTCACCAAAATTTGGGAGGGTTTGGAAATTATTTAACAATCTAATTAAAATCGGTTAGGATTATTGAATTTTTCTAAAAACTATAGAAAAATATTCTCCAAAAATTCTCATTTTTGGATAGCACCTAGATATATGTAAGATTAGACCACTCCCCAAATTTCAAGTCATTTGGATGACTGGATTGGAGTGGGGAATTTTTCTAAGGTCAAGGCAGCCCTCTGGATAGACCTCACCAAAAAGGGTGCTGTTGTCTAACCAGGATTCCAAATCGAGTGAACTTAATTTTAACTTAAAGTAGACCTCAAGGGCTACATTTTCTATGTTGACCATTTTTCCTGTAGGAGCCTCTAAGTATTTTTCCCAAAATATTTAACATGACCGATATCTCATTCAGAAATTGATTTAAAAATAAAATCTAATTAGAAGACACTGTTCATCTTCTTCTACAGCCCGAAACCAGAGCCTGAAAACCTAATATCCTGTAGCTTTTCTAAACTATTTCCCGGCCATCCGGCCATCTCCCTGGCCGGCCACCACCACCATCACCTCCGTTGAGGCGAGGGCTATCGTCGGGCGGCGGCACGGCCGCCGGAGAGGCGGTTTCCGGCGAACCCGCCACCATGAAATTTTTGGAAAACCACCAATAGGCTCACCCGATCTGGCTCTTTTGAGCCCGATATCTCTCCTAACGATTCCTAAGATCTATCCGCAGAAGAAGAGGGAGGGGAGGACCTTGTTCGCGGGTTGAAGGCGTGCAGAGCGTCGGGAAGCCATTTGCGCGGTGGTGGCGTCGCCGGAAATTCTTCAACAGCAAGGAGGAAGTCTGAAACAGTTGAGGGAGTGTAACCTTTTCCTCTTGCTTTCAGGAATCTTTTATAGATGAGCAAATGGGGAGGGGAAAGGGTGAAACGTTGAAGATGAAATGTTGGCGGCCATTAATAACACCTTATGACGTTTCGGTTATAACGAATGGCAGTTGAAAAGTTGGAGATGAAGAGGTGTTTGCCAGGTGGCAATTTCCTATTGGACCCATTCTTCCTTAATTATTACCATAATTAAAGTATGGAACGACCCATAAATATTCTTGATTTTTATTCCCATGGTCAGAATTTATTATGGCGTCGGTTACCAAAATTTCCAACCTGGCTGTCGTTTCGGCCTTGGTCACGGGCATGACACATGGGTCACGGGCGTGACAGGCCCGGTTAGCCAGTTCTGGGTTCGACGATCGTCGAACTGAGATCGACGATCGTCGAAGGGTGGTCACGGGCGTGACACCTGGGTCACGGGCGTGACTGGCCCGTATGGCCAAATTCTGGGTCGACGGCGTCGAACTGGAATCGACGATCGTCGAGCGTGTCACGCCCTATGTCACGGGCGTGACATAGAGGGTCACGGGCGTGACTGGCCCGTGTGGCCAAATTCTGGGTCGACGGCGTCGAACTGGAATCGACGATCGTCGAGCGTGTCACGCCCTATGTCACGGGCGTGACATAGCGGGTCACGGGCGTGACATGCCCGTGGGCCCATTTTGGGTCGGCGACCGTCGACATGGAACCGACGATCATGGTCACGCCCTATGTCACGGGCGTGACATAGCGGGTCACGGGCGTGACTGGCCCGTGACCCGATTTCTTGGTCGATTTATTTCAAGTTTTAGGCTCCCTGGGATTCTACCACAACCATCCGACTCCTAGGGGTCTAGCCGGAAATGGGATGTTACAAATCCCAATAAACAAAACAAAGATTTCGTCCCCGAAATCAAGGTTAAGCCTACGGGACTTAAATCGGGAAAAATAAACTTGTAACATCCCATGAAAACCGAATGATTACCTCCCTACGTTACGTTTGCTTGTGCGGTTTCGAATCTAATGTTAATTCGCCCACCTAACTAGGTATATACACCCCAATAAACAAAAGATTAGCCCCTATTCTTGAAATTTCAATTCCATTGGTTTAAAACAGGAAGGCAAATTGATTGTCCAGAGGGGTTTGAGGTATACCTGACGGAAAAGTTCCGGATATTTTTGCCGCATCAAGTCCTGTGGCTCCCATGTATGCTCCTCCTGCCCATGATTGTTCCACAGAACCTTGACTAACGGGACCTTCTTTCTCCGCAAGACCCGCACTGCCGTATCGTCAATCCTGATAGGCTCCACGTTGACTGACCGATCCGAGGCCACTGGGCCATCTGCCGAGGGAATCAGCTGCTCAGGGCGTAGCAGAGCCCTCCGAAGTGAGGAGACGTGGAAGACGTCATGCAATCCCGCTAACTCCGGCGGTAGTTCCAGTCTATAGGCTAAGGGGCCGATCCGCTCCAGGATCCTGTAGGGCCCCATATATCTTGGACTGAGCTTCCTCCGCCCGCGAACCCGCGAGACTCCGTGCATCGGCCGTATCTTCAAGAAAACTCGGTCCCCCACCTGGAACTCCACTTGACGATGCCTCGCATCGTAGTATTTCGCCTGTCTGCTCTGGGCTTCCAACATCCTGTCTCGGATCAATCTAATCTGAGCATCTGTATCTCCCACAAACTCCGAGCCCAATGCCTGCGGATCCTCATCCTGAACCCATGATAGTGGGGTTCTGCACCTCATCCGTACAACGCTTCGTATGGAGCCATGCCTATGCTGGACTGATGAGCGTTGTTGTACGAAAACTCGACCAGTGGCAGCAATCTCTCCCAAGGTTCGCCACAGTCCAAAATACACAGTCGTAGCAGATCCTCCAGTGTACGGTTTGTGCGCTCTGTCTGTCCGTCGGTCTGAGGGTGGAAAGCTGTGCTGAAAGTCAACCGAGAACCCAGATGGGCCTGGACTGACCTCCATTCCCTGGATGTAAACCGCCCATCCCGATCCGAAATGATAGTCTTGGGCACCCCATGATAACGCACAAACTGCTCGATGAACCTCCGTACCAATACTCTGACCGGTGTGTCCTTCGCCACTGGGATGAATCTGGCTACCTTTGTCAGCCTGTCCACTATCACCCAGATCGAGTCGTTCCCCGCACGGGATCTAGGTAGCCCATGTATAAAGTCCATGGCTATATCCTCAAACTTCCACTCCGGCACTGGAAGCGGCTGCAGCAATCCTGCCGGGTTCCTACACTCCGCCTTCACGAGCTGGCAGGCCTCACAATGCGTCACAAAATATGTAATATCTTTCTTCATACCCGGCCAGTACATCGTCCTCTTTAAATCCTTTACCATCTTGGTGATCCCCGGGTGTACCGAATACCGGCTGCAGTGAGCTTCCGTCAAAATGTCCTCCCGGATCCGTCCTCCTGCTGGTATGTAGACTCTGCCCCGGAAACACAGAAGCCCATCCCTCAAAGTGTAATCTCCTGTCGTGCCTTCCTCCAATGCCCTGAATATCGGCTCAGCTCTCTCGTCCAGCATCTGCCCATCTCTGATGCGGTCTCGGATGTCATCTGTAGTAGCCATCGACCCCAGGTACTCCATGTACAGCTCCGGGTCATCCTCAGATACCAGCGAAATCTGCATCTCCTCGAATGATCTAATCAACTCCAAGGCCATCAGCTGCGCGCCTACTCCAGTCGTACTCGCTCTCCGGCTCAGAGCATCCGCAACCACGTTCGCCTTCCCCGGGTGGTAGTGCATGGTATACTGGTAGTCCGAAAGAAACTCCACCCAGCGTCTCTGCCTGATGTTTAACTCCTTCTGGGTGTCGACGTACTTCAGATTCTTGTGGTCGGAGAAGATATCACAATGTACCCCGTAGAGATAGTGCCGCCAGATCTTAAGGGCAAAAATGACTGCCCCCATCTCCAAGTCGTGCACGGGGTAGTTCTGCTCGTGCTGCTTCAACTGACGGGAGGCATAGGCGATTACGTGCCCATTCTGCATAAGGACGGCGCCCATCCCCTGATAGGAAGCATCTGCATATACCTGGAATCCCTCCCTCCCTGATGGGAGAGCAAGGATGGGGGCCGAGGTGAGATGATCCTTCAGCTCCTGGAAGGCAGATTCGCACCGCGGCGTCCAAATAAAAGGGGACTCCTTCTTCGTCAGAGACGTAAGAGGAAGGGCAATCTGAGAGAACCCCTTTACGAACTTCCGGTAGTAACCGGCAAGTCCCAAGAAACTCCGAACATCCGTGGCCGACTTTAGTGGTGGCCAATCCCGTACTGCCTGGATCTTTGCCGGATCCACTGCCAGACCTGCTCCACTGATGACATGGCCCAGAAAGGCCACCTCCTTTAGCCAGAACTGGCACTTGCTGTACTTGGCATACATCTCGTGCTTACGCAGCTTCTCCAAGGTCAAGGCCAGATGTCTCGCGTGCTCCTCCTCCGTCCTTGAATAGATGAGGATGTCGTCGATGAATACAATGACGAAGACGTCCAGATACTCCTCGAACACCTGATTCATCAAAGTCATGAATGCGGAGGGTGCATTCGTGAGCCCGAACGGCATCACGGTAAACTCGTACAATCCGTATCTGCTGCTGAACGCCGTCTTCGGGATGTCCTCCTCCCGAATGCGAAGCTGGTAGTATCCTGACCTCAGATCCAGCTTTGAGAACCAATGGGCTCCTTCCAGTTGGTCAAAAAGCTCATCTATCCGTGGTAAGGGATAAGTGTTCCGGACCGTCAACCTGTTCAGAGCCCGGTAATCTATGCACAGACGAAGGGTCCCGTCTTTCTTCTTAACGAACAGCACCGGAGCTCCCCATGGTGAAGAGCTAGGTCGGACGAACCCAGCCTCCACTAACTCCTGAAGCTGACTCCGGAATTCCACCAACTCCTTTGGGGCCATTCGATAGGGAGCTCTGGATACCGGCTTAGCCCCCGGTACGAGCTGAATCTGAAAGTCCCTCTCTCTGTGCGGGGGTAGCCCTGGTAGCTTCTCTGGAAACACGTCGGCGAAGTCCCGCACTACCGGAATATCTGCAATGGAATCCTTGGCTACGACCGCCTCAAAGAGGACCTGATAAACCTCTTCCCCCTGCAGGTGGGCCTTAACGGCCTGCACAGACGATAGCAAGGCACGGGGTGCTGGTATAATACCTTCGATAACAATGAAGGAGTTGCCGTGCCTCATGGTGATCCTCTTCGCCACGCAATCGATCTGGGCATGGTTCCAATAGAGCCAAGTCATGCCCAGGATCAGATCATAATCTGGCATCTTCAGAACCGTCGCTGGTGCCTCAAACGCCTTTCCGCCGATTCTTGCTTCCATATTACAATGAGCAGAGGTCAATATCTCTGACCCGTCGGGTAGGCGCACCCTCATCATCTTCCCGGTGAATGGCTCCACTCCTGCCAGTCCTTTCACGAAATCCTCCGACACGAAGGATTGCGACGCACCAGTGTCGAAGAGGGTGTGAGCGGGCTTGCCGCTCACGAACACTATGCCTGGGGTAATTAAATGTCTTAGTATTCTTATTGTAGTTTATCTTCTCTTAATTTCTAACCAGGTTATGTTTAAAATAGTAGTTTATATAAAGAAAAATCTGAAAAGTACTGCCATACCTGTGATAACCTGCTCCGGGTCCCGAGGCTGTGTCAGGTCTAGAGCATACACCTGCTCTCTCTCTGGCCTACGACCTCGATCCTGGAATCCCCGTCCTCGGTCCTGTCCTCGTCCGCCAAACTGTCGGGGAGGTGGAGCGCCCTGATGTGGTGGTGGGGGTGCTCGCCCCACAGGACAGTTCCGCTTGATATGCCCTGGCTAGTTGCACTGATAGCATACCGGTGGCTGCCCTGCCGTCCTTGGCATTTCCAGCATCTGTATAGGCTGGGGAGCCAATACCCCCTGAGTCCTCTGCTCCTGCCCAAACTCCTGACGGGGCTGATCCCCGTTCCTTCTCTCTCCAATAACCTGGCCCCGAGGACGGTCTCTACGACCTCCAATCACTGAATCATCAGCCGGTCTCTTCCGATTCTTCACTGTGAGCTGATCCGCCTCTCTCTTCTTAGCCATCTCCAGAATCCTGGCCAGACTCCCCTCTGAAACAAAAAGGAGGGCCTGCCTCATGTCATCCTGCAGCCCCTTATAAAACCTCCGGGCGTAGCCAGCATCGTCTAACTGGTAAGCGTCCGCATAATGGGCCAGGTGAGTGAACTCCTGATAGTACTCCACCACAGTCCTGTTCCCCTGCCTCAACCGTAGGAACCTATCCTCCAGGTCATCTCTCGCCGACCGAGGCACAAAATGTCCCAAGAGCGCTGCCCTAAACTCCTCCCAAGCAATATCAGCACAGTCCATCCCTGCGAAGGTGGTGTCCAGCTGAGATTTCCACCATCTCTTTCCATGTGACTCTAAGCAGGAGACTGCCAAAGCGACTGCCTCCTCCGTGGGGCATCGAATCCCTGCCAGCATCTCGTAAATAGTGTCCAACCACTCCTCCGTACGTACTGCAGACTCCGTCCCCTGGTAGGATGGAGGGGAAAGTCCCCGGAAGACAGCCATCCAATTGGCCCCGGGGTTTGGCTGTGGGGCCGGGGCTTGCTGAGCTCTGAAGGCCTCCAGGATGGCCGTCAATGTTTGCCCCATCTCCGTCTGCTGGAACGGAACGGGTGCTGGCGGAGTCGGGACCACATTCGGAGCCTGAGGTGTCCCCTGCTGCGATGTAGGGTTCGTCGCAGGCTACAAGCAAAAATTCCATTTGTTAGCGAGCGAAATGAATGGAATTTAAGAAGAGTTATGATGGACTTTCACATGTGATTTCCCTTATGGGCCCACCACTGCTTCCGCTGCTAGTTTGTCCGCAAACTAAGCTCGCACGGGGGTGGCCCAAGGTTTTTGTGGACTACTTCTCTTTCGATCGAGGTTTGCTCTGATACCACTTGTAAGACCCCCTTTTTTTTTTCTTTTTCAACCACCGGGGTCTTAGCCCAGAATTGCCGCTTTGCGGTGACACCTTCGCACCCGGGAAGGTTGCCACTACAACGCGCCGATTCTGCCAGCCTTTTTGATCGCAACATGTAGCAAGCAAGAGAGAAGCAAGTCCACCAAAGGAGAATATCACATGAAATAAAACTCCTCGAAGGGAGTGTCCACAGAAAATCATCAGAGTATAAATAGTCTGGAAATAAAAAGGGCTCATGCCCGGTACATCAGAGTCCTCACTACAAGTCTCTCATCGCGGAAGCTAAGAAAATGCTAATCACTCACGGAGCTGGTCGCAGGTGCACCGGTGCTAGACTGTCCCACCTCCATGCGCACCGTACTCCGCTGGTGCTGGTCCCTGTCTCCCATCCGGAGCTCCTGTAATGTTTGGTTCGAAAACCATTAGTCATAAAGACTAAGCCCTATCATCCCCTACCCCTCCCACCACGGTTCCTAAGCACCGGGCGGAGAGGAGGAAAGGGAAGCTACAAAAGTGGAGAATAGTCAAGCAAGTGACGGTGGACCTAACTAGCAAGTTATATCAGGTGAACAGTATAAATGTTGTAATAGGTAGAACAATTAATATATAGCAAATTGTATAAAAGACAGCCAGAGAATAGTAAGTAAGCACAAGTAAGTAAGTATGTAAGTAACCTTAACTTATATGAATGCCCATACAAACTTATAAGTTAAGGGATCTTCTGCAAGGCTCCCATCGTATAAAAAGTCCCATACCGATTTATACGTTGGGGTGTCGGTTGTATGCAAATATGAGTGTAGTGATATGCTATGCCATGATTCATGCAAGTGCAACCCACGCACACGACTCTATGCGCACAGACCTTTAGTTCCCCCTGTTCGGGAGGCTAGCTTCACCCCCAGGAACCTCCGTAGTGGCAAACGGAGACAATGGGTCGGGCCCCCCACTCCTAGGCGGGTAACCACACTACCAGGCCTAGCCCTTCCGTACGCCCCTAGAAGAACACAACCTAGAGTATCCGCGTACTGCTGCTGGATGTACCCTCCAGACTTTTCACCGAGTCATCGTACCGCTGTCGGTGTGATCGATCGCCTAGTACCGATGACCCACCACTTTTCTCCGTACTCCGACCCTCGAGCCCGCGGCCCCCCGGACAGTACTGTCCGTGCATCTACCTTCAGAGCTACTGTCCGATGGCAAGTAATCCTATATTCTACTTTCCTAGCTACCGGGGAGTGAGTGTGTGCAATCCTAGTTATACTAGTTGCTCTTTTAATTTATTACTCTTATGGTTTACGTTAGCCCAGGACTGCCCCCGGTATTCCCCGTGAAGGGCTCTCAAGGGGCACTAGGAACCAAGACGGTGCATTACGGCCCGAAGTTCCCTTTCGCAAGGCACTTATTATTATTGGTTGTCTACCCTTTACCCAATCCCCTTCCTGTTGCTTTAGTTCTAACCCTAGAGTATTAAGACTCTTCCTCTTCTTCCCGAGACGGACGATCTTTCGTCATTCCCGTACTCCCTTATCCTAACCAGTCCCACATTCTACTTATCCTGACTTCTGATAAAGAACTCAATCTTAACTTGCCCTACCATCCATCGATTATCAGAATTCCGTGGTTTTACTAAATGCAGACCATCCTAAACTATATGAGGCACACAAGGGGAGGTACTCCAAATTGTCTTCCAAATCTCCTATAAAATTTACTGGAGATCTATCATGACTTAATTAGCTTAAATCCAGAAATTTATAATTTTCCTAATTAATCTGATATTTATTTTATTTTTCTCAAAGATTGGCCATGGGTAATTTTTAACATGAACTACATGATATTCTTAAGTTATGGCCACCCAAAAATTGTGATCACTAAATAACTGTAAGGTATCATCAAATACTAATTTGCAGGATTTTACAAAAGGTATATAGCCTCTAATTAATTTATCCATTATAATCTCATTATTCCCTTTTAAAGAAGGAAGTACTGAAATTACTCATCATAAAATTACAGGAAAATTACTGATTAATAGTATGGTACAGAAAAGATCATTGTGCAAAGAATCATAATTTTACCAGCTTGCTAAGCACCAAAATAGATTTAATCCAATATCCATGATAAATAATACCCTATGAAGCAAGCCTTAGAATTAAGCTTCTAAAAATCCCATAAAAATTCACAGAGTTTTAAAACCGTAATAAAGGTTCTCCGCCTAAATTTCATCAATTTCCAGGAAGGTTGTACTCCATAATAAATTTTCTAAGCAAATCATACAACTACTCAATCGCTAAGGAAGTACCCAAAATAGTGATCATAAAATTCTTAAAAAAATATCCAGAGCTTGTACTACCCCTATAATCAACTCTACCCATTTCTCATCACTTTTTAATGTGATTTGGTGTCATTTCCTATCTCTACAAGTTTTGCGCCCTAAACTAGGGTTAGATTTTTAGATGTCCCAACGATCTCCAAATCTACTAAGATTTCATCCAGAGAACAATATTAGCCCTATGGTTCTCATCACCCAATCTCGGGTCAATCCAAGGTCATTTGACCACATGACCTTCACAAACCACCAAGATCCATCCTTAGGGTTTGGCCTTGGTCCTTAGGGCAAACTTACCCCGATCCACCTCAAACTCCAAGAGGGGGTGCTAGAGAATATTACTAGCCAGTGGTAAAAATCTCAGCCTCTGTTGAGGTGATTTAACCACTCGAATCTCAAAAGTGCACTTTTAACCTAAGACCCCTTATTAGGGCAAAACTTTGGGTTGATCAATTCTGATCCAAACCTTCTCCAAATGCGATGAACAATTATACAGAACCTTATGGTGAACCCAGGGACCACTCACCAAAATTTGGGAGGGTTTGGAAATTATTTAACAATCTAATTAAAATCGGTTAGGATTATTGAATTTTTCTAAAAACTATAGAAAAATATTCTCCAAAAATTCTCATTTTTGGATAGCACCTAGATATATGTAAGATTAGACCACTCCCCAAATTTCAAGTCATTTGGATGACTGGATTGGAGTGGGGAATTTTTCTAAGGTCAAGGCAGCCCTCTGGATAGACCTCACCAAAAAGGGTGCTGTGGTCTAACCAGGATTCCAAATCGAGTGCACTTAATTTTAAATTAAAGTAGACCTCAAGGGCTACATTTTCTATGTTGACCATTTTTCCTGTAGGAGCCTCTAAGTATTTTTCCCAAAATATTTAACATGACCGATATCTCATTCAGAAATTGATTTAAAAATAAAATCTAATTAGAAGACACTGTTCATCTTCTTCTACAGCCCGAAACCAGAGCCTGAAAACCTAATATCCTGTAGCTTTTCTAAACTATTTCCCGGCCATCCGGCCATCTCCCTGGCCGGCCACCACCACCATCACCTCCGTTGAGGCGAGGGCTATCGTCGGGCGGCGGCACGGCCGCCGGAGAGGCGGTTTCCGGCGAACCCGCCACCATGAAATTTTTGGAAAACCACCAATAGGCTCACCCGATCTGGCTCTTTTGAGCCCGATATCTCTCCTAACGATTCCTAAGATCTATCCGCAGAAGAAGAGGGAGGGGAGGACCTTGTTCGTGGGTTGAAGGCGTGCAGAGCGTCGGGAAGCCATTTGCGCGGTGGTGGCGTCGCCGGAAATTCTTCAACAGCAAGGAGGAAGTCTGAAACAGTTGAGGGAGTGTAACCTTTTCCTCTTGCTTTCAGGAATCTTTTATAGATGAGCAAATGGGGAGGGGAAAGGGTGAAACGTTGAAGATGAAACGTTGGAGGCCATTAATAACACCTTATGACGTTTCGGTTATAACGAATGGCAGTTGAAAAGTTGGAGATGAAGAGGTGTTTGCCAGGTGGCAATTTCCTATTGGACCCATTCTTCCTTAATTATTACCATAATTAAAGTATGGAACGACCCATAAATATTCTTGATTTTTATTCCCATGGTCAGAATTTATTATGGCGTCGGTTACCAAAATTTCCAACCTGGCTGTCGTTTCGGCCTTGGTCACGGGCGTGACACATGGGTCACGGGCGTGACAGGCCCGGTTAGCCAGTTCTGGGTTCGACGATCGTTGAACTGAGATCGACGATCGTCGAAGGGTGGTCACGGGCGTGACACCTGGGTCACGGGCGTGACTGGCCCGTATGGCCAAATTCTGGGTCGACGGCGTCGAACTGGAATCGACGATCGTCGAGCGTGTCACGCCCTATGTCACGGGCGTGACATAGAGGGTCACGGGCGTGACTGGCCCGTGTGGCCAAATTCTGGGTCGACGGCGTCGAACTGGAATCGACGATCGTCGAGCGTGTCACGCCCTATGTCACGGGCGTGACATAGCGGGTCACGGGCGTGACATGCCCGTGGGCCCATTTTGGGTCGGCGACCGTCGACCTGGAACCGACGATCATGGTCACGCCCTATGTCACGGGCGTGACATAGCGGGTCACGGGCGTGACTGGCCCGTGACCCGATTTCTTGGTCGATTTATTTCAAGTTTTAGGCTCCCTGGGATTCTACCACAACCATCCGACTCCTAGGGGTCTAGCCGGAAATGGGATGTTACATCAGCCTTATTTCTAAGGCCTACAGCTCAGGCTTCTCAGCCCTACAACTTCAGACACACATCCCTACTCTCAGTGTGCTGCATCACTCCTACAACTCAGTACCTTTCCAGGTAGCTACCTTAGTACCCTTCCAGGAACCTATAGCTCAGCCTCCTCCAAGGCCTACAACTCAGTGACACACTTATCACCTACATCACCTACCTTAGGCACTAGGCCTTAAACTCAGGTTGGGAGGATAGCCCTACCTTGGATCCACACTTGGATCCTACCTTAGAGAGAAGCATTTTGCTACCTCAGGCACTTAAGCCGTACAACTCAAATCCACACTTGGATCCAACCTCAGTACCCCAGCAGGGCATCTGCCTCAGTGACTAATTAGTCACCTACCACTCAGGCACAAAGTGCCCTACACACAGATTCAGATAAACTGAATCTTACAGGAAATAATCAAGTAAATTTAAGTACTGACTCAGAGATGAATCTCTGAGTCTAACTTACTGGATTGAGTAGATATCAGCCAAGCCCACTTGCTGTAGAAGGGATGAGTCTTCTTCTACATCCAAATTCTTCTTTGCTGCATAGGTGAGCAGCTATCTGCTATTGAAGGCTTACACCCCTTCACAAAGCTATCTTCTCTTGCTGATAGATTGAATCAGCCAACTTGTTCTTCAAGGAACAATCCTGCTTAACTGGAAGAAGCTTCAGCTATCTTTGCCTTCTGGCTTTCACTACTGAACTTTGCTTTCAAGTTTGTCGTAGAAGATGAAGTCCAGCCGCCTCTTTTTTTTTGCTTTCGTTCTTGTTTTTCGTTAACCCTAATCTTCTTTTATTCTCTTTCTTTTATATCTGTTGATTTGAATCAACCACACAATTTGAATGTGGGCCCAGTCAAGTATGGTGAGCGCCACCTCCCTCAGAAGAATACAAATAGTAGCTTTTGGCACTACTATAGCTTTCCCGTAACGGCATGAATTATTTGGACTGGGCTCGACGATCGTCAATCTGATATCGACAAACTCTGTGCTGAGCTCGATGAACTTCAGAATCTTCATGCAAATTTAACTTGAGCTCGACGAAAGGCGGGCTCAGGTCGATGAACTCTGAATCTTCAACCTTTAACCTGAGCTCGATGATCTGTGAGCTGAGCTCGACGAACGTTGAATCTTCAACCTTTAACCTGAGCTCGACGACCTGTGAGCTGAGCTTGACGAATGCTGAATCTTCAACCTTTAACCTGAGCTCGACGATCTGTGAGCTGATCTCGACGAATGCTGAATCTTCAACCTTCAACTTGAGATCGACGATCTGTGAGCTAAGCTCGACGAATTCTGTTGGGTCTTACATCCAGAATAACCCAGATTTGTATGAAGTCACCCTTGAACTAAGATGAATTAAGTTTGTATTTGATGATCCTTTTAGCTGAGTGTTTTCAGGACTTAATTTCCAAGTGTAGACCAATGTCAGTCTACAGTGGGTCACAAAACACAGAACCACACAATGTAATCCCTCATTATGTGATCTATGGTGTTGACTCATATGTAGCCTCTCTATTGGGATACACTTCATTTTCATGCACTATACTTATTAGAGAAAGACATGTGGCTAATTTCATTGAAGAAAGAAAACTTTTTCAGGAAACAAAAAATTTTCTAAGTATTTTACTCGAGAAGAACTTAAGTACTCGAGTTGATTCTTTGATAGTACTCGAGTAAGTTAAGTTTGGATTTTGAGTAAGGGAAATAGTTCTCGAGAAGATTGAACATAGTTCTCGAGAAGCCAGTTCCATTACTCGAGTAGATCCTTTCTTATTCTCGAGTTAACAGAATTCCTATCTCAGAATTTTCTAAGTCCTATACTTGAGTAGTTAAATTTATCACTTGAGTGGCTAAGTACTTTATCTCGAGTGACATAAGACAAGTACTCGAGAAGTGTCTATCTTACTTGAGTAGTGAAGCACCTGTACTCGAGAAATCTATCTACTTCTCGAGAAGTCAAGCTCTAGTACTCGAGTAGACAGATTTCTTCTACGAATTTTTTTCTAAGTCCTCTACTCGAGATGATTACTTCCATTTCTCGAGTAACATTTTTAGTACTCGAGTAATCCTCATTCCACTCGAGTAATGATGAATTCTTTCCTGAAGTTTCTTCAAGTACTTCTTCTCGAGAAGCTTGCAGATGTCCTCTCGAGAACTTGAAGTAATACTCGAGTAATCCTTTCTTCACTCGAGTAATGCAGTGTTTTTCTCTGAAAAATTGCTAAGTATCAGGACGCGTTTTTCAAAATGATTTCCTCAATCATTGGTCCACATGGCCATCATTAATTGTAATTATGACCGTTAGGAATATCTTATAAAAGGTCTTTTCATTCCGACCGACCCCAAGTACGCGTAAGAAGAAATTCTGAATCCCTAATTCTCTTTCCTAATTCGGAAGCCGCCGCTCATCGTTCTTATCGCCAAGGGCTTTCGATCAAGAACGATTCAGAACAGTCGACTTGCAGATCAAGATCTTCTATAATCTACACATCCTTTTCTTGATCTTGTGAGTCCAGAAATTTCAGATCAAGGATCTACCTAAGTCTTCTTCAACATATTCTGACAGAGCCGCAAAGTTCAAGAAAGAAGACCTAAGTAGAAATTTCCAGATCTGAGAGATTTTACTGTTTGTATTTCTTATTTCAAATTTATTCTTGTAGGAGATTATTATCCGAGTGTAGGGGCTTTGTTCTCCGAGTTGTTGTAGGAAGTTTTTATCTTCCGAGTGTAGATCCGTTTTTGTGGATTGAGTTGTAGGAACGTTGTTCCGAGTAGAAGGATTGTTTTCAATTCGAGATTAGTAGAGTAGCCGAATCTAGTGCATGGCTAGATCGGTGTGTGGAAAGTGGACGTACCTAAGGTTAGGGAACCACTATAATTCTTGGTGTCGTATGTATTTGCTTGGTTATTTTTCTATGCATAGATCGCTAAAAATTTTATTCCGCAAAAAGAAGCCCAACTCACCTATTCACCCCCCTCTAGGTGATTTAGGTAGACAACTTGAACATTTTTCAATTGGTATCAGAGGGGGTTGATCTTTAAAAGGTTAACACCTTGATCAAATCTGCCCCAAGTTGTCTATTGAGTTATCCAAGCATGGACAAGGCTAAGGATTCTGCTAAGCTTCCTTTGTGTACAAAGACCAACTTTCCCATGTGGAAAGAAAGGATTAAGTTTTTCATGGAAGTTGTGGATCCAAGGATCTTCATGATTGTTGAAGAAGGTCCTCATGTTCCCATGACCGTCTACACTATAGATCCTACCAAGAAAGTTCCTAAGAAGTTGATGGATCTTGACAAAGAAGAGATTGCACTTGTCTCTTTAGACAAGAAGGCCAAAAATATCATCGCAAGTGCAGTCAATGATTCTATGCTACAAAACCTAATTCACTGCCAATATGCTAAGGAAATGTGGCAGTCTCTCATTACCTTGATGGAAGGCACTGAAGAAGTTAGGGATGACAGGATATCCCTTCTAAACTAGAAATATTAAGCCTTCCGACAAGGACCCAGAGAGTCAATTGCAGATATATTTGAAAGTTTCTTCAAAATTGTTAACGGCCTAAGAGTATATGGCCGGGTCTTCACTAATGGAGAGCTAAATGATAAATTTCTAAGGTCCCTGACTAAGGAGTGGGACAACAAAGTTTGTGTTATCCGGGAGTTTGGCAAGCTGACAGAGACTGACCCTCAGAATCTCTTCGAAAAGCTAATGTTATATGAGCTGCAAATCAATTCAAGAAAAGCTGAAGAAGAGAAAAGCATATTCTCATCCAAGGAGAAGTCTGTCGCACTGAAGGCAGAGAACTCAAGGAAAGCAAAATATGTTTCACCTGCTCCTGCACAGGAAGATAGTGAAGAAGAAACTTCAGAGCCAAGTACCTCAGGCTCAGAGTTATCTGATGGAGAGATCTCTTTTCTTTCAAGACAGTTCAAGAAATTCTTGAACAAGAAGAAACAATGGAGAGGCAAAGATGCCTCGTACAAAAGATTACGTCATGATGGTGATCGACACAAGAAAGGCTCAAGTAGCCAAGACAGGTATAATACTAAACCGAACAAACATATTTCTGTTGACATCGTTTGTCATTATTGTAATAAGTCAGGTCATATTATTGCTGATTGCCCTCACAAGAATAAGGAGGGTGGAAAAAGAGAGGAGAAGAAATCTTCTTACCATAAGAAGAGAACTGAAAGAAGCCTAGTAGCCAAAAAGGGAAAGACTCTCAGCGACTCTGACTCATCTGAGTCAAGTGAAGAAGAGGAAGCCTACTTTTGGCTAATGGCACAAACTGATGAAGAAGAAGAACTCCAGTTCACTGGGAAGGTAAACTCTCATACTCCTCTTTCTGAATCAGATGTTTCTGATCATGATCATAAGGACAACTCTTCTGATGATGAGTCTGAACTCATAGCCCAATATAAGGAGTTAATCAAGGCTTACGACAAATGTCGAAAAGTCGTGAAAACTCAGGCCAAAGAGATTAAATCTCTCAAGGCTAAAGAGAGAACTCTGAGAGAGGAAGTCATCAAGATGGACTCACTCAGAGAAGACTTAAATACTTTTGTTGAAGAGTATAATAAGGCTCTCGAGCACCTAGATCTGAAGGAGAAGATCATCAAAGAACTGGAAGAACAACTTGAAGCGGAAAAGAAACTTGTTGAAAGTTTCTCCAAGCCCAAGAATGTCCTTCCTTTGGTTGCTGAATTCTCCGCTCAAGCCAAAGGTGCTGGCATAGGCCATGTTGGTGCTCCTAGTAAATCCTCTAGGAGAAATAAGGCTCAAAGAAAGAATAAGGCGGTCAAGAAGGCTCTGACCAAGGAAAAGGGGAAAGCTTCTCAAGATTAGATGTCATTCAAAAAGGTTATCTTTCCAACCAACGAGTTTGATCTTGATTCGTCCTACGGTCACTTTGCTAGGCCTACTTATGTAGAGCCCAAGTCTCGTTACCAAGGATGGACCCATCCTCGTAACTTCGATGAAAGTGTCTTCAAGGCACCTTATAAAGAGATAACTCTTCATAGTTATGGCCCTTATAATCATGGTCATAACATCAAGAAGGCACCAAAAGTAAAGCCCGTTGTGGATAAGCCTCTTAAGAAGAAGAAGCCATGTGAATTCTATCACCATGAAGCTTCTACCTCCAAGACTGCTGCCCCTGCTAGTCCACACTCCCAAGAGGTCAAGCAGGAGAAATTTAGGCAAAGATACAACAACGTCGACTATTGGTGCTCTGGCAAAATTGGTCACTTTGTCATTGATTGCTGGTTTAACTCTAGAAATTATGTAACTCCTCAGATTAATAATGTGAGAAAGACCACTCATAATGTTAATACATGTAGGGGGAGTAAGCTAACTAGAGACCAAGGACCCAAACAAGTTTGGGTTCCTAAGACAAACTGATTTGTGATTGGAGGTATGTCCAAAGACCACCAAAACTCTTATCTGGTATTTGGATAGTGGATGCTCTCGGCATATGACCAGGACAAGAAGCCTTCTCCAGAATTACTCACCAGTCATGAACGGGCCAAAGGTCATCTTTGGAGGTTTTGATAGAGGAATAACTAAAGGATACAATATGATTACAAATGGTTGTGTATCCTTTTCGGATGTGGCTTATGTTGAAGGATTGGAACACAATCTCATAAGCATAAGCCAACTCTACGATAAAGGATACATCGTAGAATTTCATGCAGACAAGTGCTTGATAAAATCGGTAGATAATCTGGAAACGATTCTATCAGGCACTCGTTGTAGGAATATTTTTGTTTTAATTTTATTTGCATAGACTTTTCTACACCAGTATGTCTTTTGGCAAAAGATAGTGCGTCTCTTTATGACCAATGACAAAAGAGATTAGCGCATATTAATTTCAAAACTATTAATAAATTATTTTCTCTTAATTTAGTACGTGATGCCCCAAATGTCAAGTGCGTTAAAGATATATCTTGTCACGCATGTGTAAAAGGGAAGCAAATAAGGTCTATCTTTAAAAGCATTATTGGCAAAGACTCTAATTTGTGCTTACACCTACTTCATATGGACTTGTTCGGTCCACTGCAAGTTAGAAGTTTGGGAGGTAAGGATTATACTTTGGTTATTGTTGATGATTACTCGTGCTTTGCATGGGTGTTCTTTCTAAAACACAAGTCAGATACTTTTGACATCTTTACAAATTTTATTAGGCAGATCCAGAATGAATACAACTATTCCGTAGTCAAAATTAGAAGTGATAATGGAACTGAGTTCAAGTATGGGGCCATGACAGAATTCTGTGAAAGCCTAGGTATCTTTCATGAGTTTTCCTCTCCTCGTACTTCTCAGTAAAACGGAGTAGCTGAGAGAAGGAATAGAACACTTATAGAGGCCTGCAGAACCATGTTGAGTGATGCCTCACTACTGGAATATTTCTTGGCTTAAGCCGTCAACACTGCATGGCACGTGCAAAATCGAGCACTCATAAACAAGAACCATAATAAGATACCTTACGAAATGCTAAAGGGCAGAAAGCCGACTATTTCATTTTTTAGAATCTTTGGTTGTAAGTGCTTCGTCCTTAACAATGGCAAGTATCACACTACTAAATTTAGTGAAAAGAGCTTTGAAGGTATTTTCATAGGATATAGTAACCATAGTAAGGCATATTGGGTATTTAATAAGAAAACCCTAGTTATAGAAGAATCTATTCATGTTGTATTTGATGAGATGAGCTTGCTGCAAGGCAACTCTTCTACTGTGTTTGTTGAAGATGCAGGTTTAAAGATGAAAGAACTTAACTTGGGTGAACTGACTAAAGAAAAAGGTAAAAAGTTCATCAAGATCACCAATCCAACCCCGATTGGAGAGGTTGATGATCAAGATGAAGAAATCATCCGAGTTGATGAATTCACTCTTGTGGTTGAAGACACTCCAGATGCAAGGACTCTAGAGCTCAGACATATGAAGGATCACCCAATGGACCAAATTATAGGAGATCCCAGGGATGGTGTCAGAACTCGTAGAGATACAACTAATGAGAATTTATATTTGAGTTTTCTCTCGCAGGTTGAACCAAAGAATTTTGAGGAAGAAAACTCAGACGCATCTTGGCTTATGGATATGGAATAAGAGTTGAATCAGTTCAAGCGTTGTCAAGTCTGGAAGCTTGTTCCAATACCTAAAGGTAAGAACGTCATCGGGACAAAGTGGGTCTACAGGAACAAGATGGACGAGGATGGGACACTCATAAAGAACAAGTCCAGACTCGTCGCCCAAGGTTATAGACAAGAAGAAGGAATCGACTTCGACCAGACGTATGCTTCAGTGGCAAGGATGAAGGCAATCAGGTTGTTCCTAGTATATGCTGCACTTAAGGGCTTCACTGTCTATCAGATGGACGTGAAGTCTGCCTTCCTTAATGGTGGCATAAAGAAAGAGGTGTATGTGGAAAAACCTCCAAGTTTCGTTGATTCTAACTTTCCTGATCATGTCTATCTTTTATCTAAAGCCTTGTAAGGTTTGAAACAAGCTCCTCAAGCTTAGTACGAGACGTTGTCTAACTTTCTTCTTGATAACAAGTTCACAAGAGGAAAGATAGATAAGATATTATTTCTTAGGGAAATAAAAGGCAAGATTTTGCTAGTGCAACTCTATGTCGATGACATCATTTTTGTCTCTACTGACAATAACCTCTACAAAAAGTTTTCTAAACTTATGCAAGGGAAGTTAGAAATGAGCAGTATGGGAAGGCTGAAGTATTTTTTAGGACTTCAGGTGAAACAATCTGTAGATGGAATTTTCATCTTTTAGACGAAGTTCACCAGGGAGTTAATTAAGAAATTCGGAATGGAGAACGCAACCTCTATGAGGACTCTAATGGGTTCAACTATGTCTCTGGACAAGGATGAGAAAGGGAAACCTTTTGATGAAACCAAGTACAGAAGCATAATTAGATCCTTGCTTTATCTTACTGCTAGTAGGCCGGACATAATGTTTTCAATATGTGTATGTTCTAGATTTCAAGTGAACTCTAAGGAATCTCACTACACTGCTGCAAAACGGATTTTGAGATATCTTAAAGGTACACCAAATCTTGGCTTTTGGTACCCAAGAAGTAATGACAGTGAACTAATTGGTTTCTTAGATGCAGATTTTGTAGGAAGTAAAGATGATAGAAAGAGCACTTCCGAGACTTGCCAATTCCTTGGAAGAAGACTCATTTCTTAGAGCAGCAAAAAGCAGAATTGTGTCGCAATTTCAACCGCCGAGTCAGAATACATTTCTGTCGGTAGTTGTTGTGCACAATTGCTTTGGTTAAAGAATCAACTGGAAGATTACAATATGAATGTCAAGGACATTCTTTTGTTCTGCGACTCCTCCAGTGCAATTGCAATAGCCAACAACCTAGTCTCTCACAATCGGACAAAGCACATAGAGCTGTTGTACCACTTCATCCGGGAGCATGTAGAGCATGGGAACATAAATCTATAATATGTCCTAATTGACAAGAAGATTGCAGATATTTTCACAAAGCCGTTGGACAAGTCCAAGTTCTCATTTTTCAAAACAGAACTTGGCATTCTCAACAAGGATGCATAAGAATGAAGAAAGAGGTCTCAAGCAAGTTCAAGATCAGGATTAACTTCAAAATCCAGAAAAATTTAGAAAATGGACTGCATTTCTCGAGTACAACACTTGTACTCGAGAATAGAAGACTCACTTCTCGAGTGCTGATATTACTTCTCGAGAACATTGAAGTCACTTCTCGAGAACAAAAAATCCTACTCGAGAAAAAGGCTACTTCTTCTCGAGTGCGGCTAATCTTCTTCTCGAGAACAATTTGTTCTCTTGAGAAATTGAGTGTTCATCTGGACTTCAAGTTCAAATTTTTCTTATTGGCACCCAGCATCTTCACCCCCTCTTTCGAGGTATTTTAAATATTATTAATATCATTTTTTATCAAAGTTAAGGGTTAGTATAAATAGACTTAGGTCCAAGAAAATCATATTCCCGATTTCAAAACCCTTCCACTCGAGAAAACCGCTTCGTTGTCTCCGTCTCCGCCGTCTGCCTCAAGCCAGATTTTCCAGTGGCCGACCATCAAGAATCATTTCCTTCTCATCAATGACACCATCTTCAAAGATTGGGATTTGGAGTGAGCTTGTTGTTACTGGGATTGTAGATATTTCCGACGATTTCCAAAATCTTCTTCTTCTCCTTGACACCGCTGGATTAACCTTCGTTCTTCAGCAACCCTGCAAAATTCTCTTTCTCGAGGTAGAAGAATTCTTTCAAAATGCCAAAGTGAAAAGGAATGGTAAAGTTCTCAAGTCCAAAGTTAAGGGGATTAAGATCAAGCTTACTAAGTCAAATGTCTCTACCCCTCTTCGGCTACCCGTGGTTAAAGAGGAAGATGACATAACCTCTGAAGATCATGATAGAGCATAAAACTTTTTTGGAATTTCTGTGGTTATCAACAACATTTGTCGACCAGACCTCAATGCAGAGGGCAAACTTCTATTGGACATTCTGGGCAAAGTTCTGCTTTGCAAGACATCTTCAATTAGCTTCATCTCTACCGACCTCTTTTACATGATGACAACCAATATCTACAGAAATAAGTTTCAGTTTGGAATGATGATTCATGACAAGATCATAGAAAGCATTAAGGCTCCCAACTATGCTAGGATTATCTCACTTATCCTGCATGAGTTGAATCCAGAAGTTTTTGACCTCTCCAAAGGGACACACTCCATCACATGAAGAAAGTATATGTCTCTTCCATTCAAAGATGGGAATTGAAACTACAAAATCCAGTCCAAGCTCACAAGGCTGCTAAGGAAATAGAAGATGTGGACAGGACCCCATCTCCTTCCTCTCATTAGATAACTGACTCAGTTATTGAGGGGGAGCCTGCCCCATCTGTTCCAGCTCAGAAAGCTCCAGCTCCTTCAGCCACTCCTCCTTAAATCTCTTCACATGCTTCCAGTCATCAAGTCCAAGAAAACCTTCCATCCAAATCAGGTGTTTCCTCTACCTCTCTGTTGCATATAAAAATTCTTGATTTGACTGCTGCTGAAGTTATTCTAGATCAGAAACCTTGACAGATGATCAGCTTCAAGGACATCTTCTATCCACTAATGAAGATATCACTTGAATGATAGAGGAGCTCACATCCAAAGAGCCTCTATCCTCTATTCCTAAAGATTGTCCCTCATCCTTAAAGTCCCCTGAACAACCAGCTAAGTCAATAGCAAAGTCTCCTTCTCCTCATCAAGACAAGTCTCCTGAGAATGAACAAGAGAAATCCCCTAAACATCTATATGATGATGAAGTTGTTTCTATAAATGATTCAGAAGATGACACTCCTCCAAAAGATGCTGAACCAAGACTCCCAAGTCTTAACTTCACTATTCCCTCCCTGCTTCCCTCAGATGCTTAAAATGAGGACAACACTATCCAAGAGAAACTTCCATCCACCTCAACAGTTGTGATTGAAGAGATCCTTCCATGGAAAGCCCCTGCTCTGCCTCCTCCATTTGCTCAACCTACAGAGATCTTCCCTGAAGGCCATATTCTTATTAAAATTGAAGCTATGCTTACTGCACAGAGACAATACTTTGATGAGTCTCTGAAAAGTGTAACTGAAAAGGTGACTTTCTTAGAGAAAGATATGAGCCGTGGATTTGCTTAAATCCAGAACAATATTGATGAACTCAAAAGGCTATTCCAAATTTGAGGAAAAGCTTTAGATCATACCATAACAAGTATTGGTAATGTGATGGAACAATCAGTCACCCTTGCAAATAATCAGATTCAGCTTGAAAAGAATGCAGAAAAGAGAAACTTCAAAACTTGTGAAGAGGTTGGAACCTTTAAGGAAGATGTGATAAGCTCCCTAGAAGTCACAAAGGGGGAGGATAAGGGGAAAGAACAATTGGAAAATAAAGCCGATCCTTGAAAAGTTAGTTGGAAAATCAAGTGAAAGAGAATAAGATATCTGTGCTTAACGAAGTCAAGAGTACAAATCTATATACATTTGACACAATAGTATGGATGTACAATCAATTATTTCCTGAGGTGCCCATGGATCCTACTGCACCTCCTCCTACATATCTGGATGTTAACATGCATACTTTCTCTCCTCCTCCAGAACACTTTGAAGGACCACCTCCAAGACATTTTGAAGGACCTCCTCAAGACTACTTTGAAGGACCTCCTCCTGATGTCTATGAACAAGTTTTGGAATCAGATAAGACTGGTATGCCTTCTCAACCTCCAGAGTTTTAGAAAGCCAAAAGAAGGAAATATGGGGATGGAACTAGGGCTGTAATGGTTCGTTCTGTAAGCAAAACCGCAAACCGAACCATCTCTATGTGGTTCCAAAAATTAGTTACCGAACCGAACCACTCAGACATTAAAACCGAACCAAACCAAATGGTTTGGTTCGGTTCGGTTTGGTTTTGGTGGTTTAAATAATGTAGTAAAGCTTAAAGATTTATAGATAAAAAACAGAGATGGTGCATTGAATGAGGCTCAACCACCCAACATGAAAGTGCTATCTGAACACAATTCCTATCACCTAACCATTTCAGGACTCCAAAATAAAATGAATGGAAAATGAAATATTCATCAACATTGTTTGTTTGGAGAAAAATCTAGATTAGAGAAATATCTAGACTACAGATCAACGATAACTTAGATACTTAATAAAAAAATAGAAAACTTAAAATATATAAGAGAAATACCTGCTGTATGATTAACCATATGGTTTAATTAAATTTAATTAATAATATAAATGTTTTTATATACAACGGTTTGGTTTTGTTCGACTCGGTTTGGTTTGCCACACAAAACAATAAACCGAATCGAACCGTATGGTTTTTCTAAAATCAAAACCGTAACCGAACCGCGGCCTACTAAAACCGAACCAAACCGTCTGGTTTGGTTTAGTTCGGTTTGGTTTTGCGGTTCGGTTGGTTTAGACTTACAGGCCTAGATGGAACCTCAGCTAGTAGATAAACTCCAAATCCTGAAGCTGCAAAGATGAGAACTCAAGAGTTTACTGAAGTGCGAAGTCCAACCTCCAAATCCCTTATTCTTGACACTCTCAAGCTGTTCCTTGATTTTAATGAATCCACAAGTCTTCACTACAGCTAAGATGAATGGGGATTATATGAGAAGTTTCTTACTAAAAGAAGAATATATGACAGAATTTATGGAAGAAACAATCCCAAGGCTCCTTATAGGCCTCCAAAATACTTCCCGAAGCCTTTTAGCTACCTAAATAGACAACAAGAGAAACATGAAAGACAGCAATCTCCACAGGATCAGTAGAAGCTGAAGATATTTTGAAAGTTCATTCTTTTGAAATTATAGAATTAAATTTCTCTTGGACAAATTTCTATTTATATGAACTTTTAATTTTGTTGATCTGACTTTACTCATAATAGCTTTTTATTCTACTTATCATGCTATTAGTTTCCTTATTTGTTTTTCTCTTGATGTAATTCACCTTAGTGTAGAGGGTTCTTACTTTTACAAATATTGGAAGATTGTTGGGTCTTGCATCCACAATAACCTAAATTTGTATGAAGTCACCCTTGAACTAAGATGAATTAAGTTTTTATTTGATGCTTTTTAGTTGAGTGTTTGCAAGACTTAATTGCCAAGTGTAGACCAATGTCAGTCTACAGTGGGTCACCAAACACATGACCACATAATATAATCCCTCATTGTGTGATCCATGGTGTTGACTCATATGTAGCCTCTCTATTGGGATACACTTCATTTTCATGCACTATACTTATAGGAGAAAGACATGTTGCTGATTTCATTAAAGAAAGAAAACTTTTCAGGAAGAAAATTTTTTCTAAGTATTTTACTCGAGAAGAACTTAAGTAGTCGAGTAGATTCTTTGATAGTACTCGAGTAAGTTAAGCCTGGATTTTGAGTAAGGGAAATAGTTCTCGAGAAGATTGAACATAGTTCTCGAGAAGCCGGTTCCATTACTTGAGTAGATCCTTTCTTATTCTCGAGTTAACAGAATTCCTATCTCAGAATTTTCTAAGTCCTATACTCGAGTAGTTAAGTTTATCACTCGAGTATCTAAGTACTTTGTCTTGAGTGGCAGAAGACAAGTACTAGAGAAGTGTCTATCTTACTCGAGTAGTGAAGCACCTGTACTCGAGAAGTCTATCTACTTCTCGAGAATTCAAGCTCTAGTACTCAAGTAGACAGATTTCTTCTCAGAATTTTTTCTAATTCCTCTACTCAAGAAGATTACTTCCATTTCTCGAGTAACATTTTTAACACTCGAGTAATCCTCATTCCACACGAGTAATGATGAATTCTTTCCTAAAGTTTCCTCAAGTACTTCTTCTCGAGAAGCTTGCAGATGTCCTCTCGATAACCTGAAGTAATACTTGAGTAATCCTTTCTTCACTCGAGTAATGCAGTTTTTTTCTCTGAAAAATTGCTAAGTATCTGGATGCATTTTTCAAAATGATTTCCTCAATCATTTGTCCTTGTGGCCATCATTAATTGTAATTATGACCGTTAGGGATATCTTATAAAAGTTATTGTCATTCCGTTCGACCCCAAGTACGCGTAAGAATAAATTTTGAATCCCTAATTCTCTTTCCTAATTCAAAGCTGCCTCTCATCGTGCTCATTGCCAAGGGCTTTCGATCAAGAATGATTCAGAACAGTCGACTTGCAGATTAAGATCTTCTACAATCTACACATCCTTTTTTTGATCTTGTGAGTCCAGAAATTTCAGATCAATGATCTACCCGAGCCTTCTTCAACATATTCTTATAGAGCGCAAAGTTCAAGAAAGAAGACCTAGGCAGAAATTTCTAGATCTTAGAGATTTTACTATTTGTATTTCTTATTTCAAATCTATTCTTGTAGGAGATTATTCTCCGAGTGTAGGTGCTTTGTTCTCCGAGTTGTTGTAAGAAGTTTTTATCTTTTGAGTGTAGATCCATTTTTGTGGATCGAGTTGTAGGAACGTTGTTTCGAGTAGTAGGATTGTTTTCAATTCGAGATTAGTGGAGTAGCTGAGTCTAGTGCATTGCTAGATTGGTGAGTGGAAAGTGGACGTACCCAAGGTTGGGGAACCACTATAATTCTTGGTGTCATCTGTGTTTGCTTAGTTATTTTCTTGTGCATAGATCTCTAAAATTTTTAGTCCGCAAAAAGACGCACAACTCACCTATTCACCCCTCTCTAGGTGATTTAGGTAGACAACTTGAACATTTTTTAAATTCCACTTTCTGGACTTAGAAAATTTATGTTGCCTTTGTCTCAGCGGTTCCTTCTCAACTGTCTCAGCGGTTTCTTCTTCACAGCTGATACACTTCTGTCTCAGCGATTCTTTATCAACTTTCTCAGCGGTTTCTTCTTCATAGCTGAGGCAGTCTTCTATCTCAGCGGTTTAGCTGAGACCAACACTTCTCTCAACAATATGTGTTGAGCTTCTCAGCTGTCTTAGCAGTTCTGCTGAGACATTCCTCTCAGTTATCTCAGCTGTCTCATCGGTTATGCCTTAGTCAAATTATCTGACTTCCATCTTTCACTTCCTGCTCACCTGTCCAATCATGGACAACCTGCATGCAATAACTCAAGCATACATCAAATACATTATATGTGTATGTCATTGACTAGTTTGACTTCTTTCAAATCTGGAACATTGCCCTCTGATACCAATTGAAAGTGAGGGATAGATCTACTTTACACTAGAGGGGGGGGGGGGGGTTGAATAGGGTATTTTAAAATCTTGATTTAGTTTTATAGCAGATTTAAAAACTAGTGATATATAAATATATATATAAAGAAATAATCACAACACACAAATAAAAAGAATAACAATCATAGACGACACATGGAATTTATAGTGGTTCCCCAATAAACCTGGGTACATCCACTCATCTACCACCCTGGTAGGAATCCACTACAGGTTTTTGATCAGGTGCCCTGCCACCACAGATTTTTGCTTAGGTGCCCTATCACCACAAGATCTATTTTTCTAAGGGAGATCTAGCAACCCTTTAAGTTTTTGATCAAGTGCCCAAAAACAAACTTAAGTCTTTTGATAAGGAGACTTAGAAACCAAAAGGGTAACTTTTGAAGGGAGTTAAGAAACTTGTACACAGTTTATGAAAATAAACAAAAATAATGATGGTGTCTTCTCTGTCAAGAATCTCTGAGAAGACTAGTGGATGTTGAAGCAGAAAGCTCCCCCTGATTTGAGTAGAGTTTATGATTAGGAGAGGGAGTCCTTTCTTCAAGGTGTAGGCCTTCTTGTATCTGAGAAAATGAATACTTTGCACAAGCAGAGATTGAAGATCTAATTCTATATGAGTGTGTGTTGATCTATAAGTCTCTAAGTCAGTAACTCTAAGTCTATATATCTGAGTTTGTATTTTTGAGTGAGTAACCTTGCTAAGTATCCTTTTGGCAACAATCTTTTGTATATATATATATGATGTAGAGAAGAATTCAAACATTTGAATTAGTCGATTCTGAAACGTCTGAGAGATTTCCCGAGAATGGTAACTTCCTTGGAAATAGATTAGCCTTAATCTCTGTGATAAATCCATATTTAATACTGCCTCTAAACTACTATATTCGTTAGAATATTCTACATTAAATATCAGAGTTATAGCTGTCTGTAATTAAGCCTTTAAATCATTTTTCCTTCAGAATATAATCAATCCTGAAATTAAGCCTGAAATTTGTTCTACCATCTATAAGCAAAACTGCCTAAAACATTGCAGAGAATTAGTCGAACTCAGCAAGTATTTCGTCAACCTGAGCCTGGAGTTCGTCGAACTAAATTTGCTTATTTGTCTACCTGAGCTCAGAGTTCGTTGAGCTGAGCTTGACTTTCATCGAGCTAATTTTCTGAGTAGAGATCGGAGTTTGTCTACCAGAGCTCAAAGTTTATAGAGCTAAACTCATAGTCAAAACTCTGAGTTTGTCGAGCTGAGCTCGGCGATCGTCGAACTGTGCTCAGCTTTCGTCGACCTGAATTCTGCATTCGACTAACTGCATTTATGCTGGAATTCTGCTAAGGCAATAACCCTGGAAATAACCTTTGACCCTAGACTATACAAAATGGGTCAAACTAAACATCCTAATAGTAATCCTAGCCCAAATCAATAATAGGATTCCAACATCTTCAGGGCAGGACCCGTGCTTAGAATAGTAAATTGCATAGATGAAAGTGTGGTAATAAAAATTGTTGTTAATATAATCTACATAATTGAAATGCTATAAAGAAATAGAACCAGTAAAACACTAGAATAGTACTGAAAGGAATGAACTGAAAAGTTATTGACCAGTGCGAAACTGGAATCATATTTTTAAAAAAAACGAACTAAACTGAAAGTAATTAGCCAGGACCAATATGAAACTGGAATACTGAAAAGAAAGTACTTGAACAAAATAAAAGAATTGGACCAATACGAGACTGGAATAAAACATAAAGAAATGGTTAGTAGTCCAATCACTCATATTCAGGAGGCTTCAGTTTCATCTCCGTTCTCAGGGGTTTTAGTTCAGCTCCATCTCCATTCTCAGGAGTTTTAGTTCAGTTCCATCTCCATTCTCAAGAGTTTTATTTGGATTTTACCCATTATTCAGGTTCAATGATAGTTCAGTTGCACCCTTTATTATTGTGGATTAATCGGACTTGAAGAATTTATTAAGGGTTACACCTTTATTATTTGTCGAGAATGATTGCTCATCCTTTCATTTTCCGAGTTTGTTCAAGTTACCCGATAGTTTTTGTACCAGAGAAGAACGAGGCGCTCAGTGGTTCCACGAAACCTTGGAATACTCAGAGCTTGGGCACTTGCCTCGATCACTCTCGTTCGTAAAACAATTTGAACTTATTAATTGATTAAACAGGTTGGTCGCGCGCTTCAACTTTTATTTCATGTAAAAGAGGAGCCATTTATTTCCTAGGGCGACCCTAAGTTCTTTTAAATTTGAAAAACTTCAATTTTTATCCCAAGATTCTCATATTTTTATGCAACCTTCGGGGAGGCCTAAGATGAGCATACAAAATTTCTCAAAAATTTTTTTGAATAATTTTGGGCCTCTAATTTGGCCAAATAAAACTTATTTGGATTTTTAAAAAATACCAAATCAACACAAAAAATTCTCAATTTTTTTGTGGAGAACACCCTCATTGAGAGACACAACTTCCATATTCAACACTTTTTCCCTAGGAAACTATATGTTTTTATAAAAAAATATTCAAGGTTCTGATTAAATAGTGGTCTACATATAGCAAATCTAAACTCATCCTACAACCAGGATTGTACCAGACAAGGAAATTGTCCATCGCTTCCCCACAACGGATCAGCCACGAATCTGCTACGGGGGGAACAGAAGGTGATGTGAGGGGGGAGGGGGGAAACGATAAAATCACTGCAGTTCATCTCATTATCGTGAGATGAATGATGGTGATCCCTTCCCGCTGGAGAAGGAGGTTGTGGCCCTCTGCCACCGCTGACCAGCCATTGTCGGGCACCGACGTTGCCCCCGATCGACTCCTTGGGGGCCGAAAAACTAATGGGCGGTTGTCCGACGGCCTGCCGCCGCCGGCCACCGCCGAAAATTGTGAAACCGAGAGCAGGGTGTCAGCGACTCTGCTCCTAGCACCACCGCATCACCCTGCCTCTCTAGTTACCACTCTGGCCACGAAACCACCCCCGACCGGTGCACTAGGGGTAGTGCTCCTCTTCGGTGGTTGCCCGGCGGCCTGCCGCCGTCGGTCGTCGTCTTAGCAAAAAAAAAACCATTCCTCTATTTTCGGGTGCCACTAGAGCGACGATTTCCGATGGCACCTCGACCTTCCACAGTCTTGGAAAGACATTCCTGTTGGTTTAACCTATCCCCTACACCACCACCGATACTGGGAGAGGCTAGCCTCCTGCGGCCACCACCGGACATGGAGCTTTGTTTGGGTGGTGTCGGAGGTGCTCTGGCCGCAGGGAGGCCCATGCAGGTCATCAAAAAACTTAGAATGGGGGAGGGGAGAAGGTTCCACCAGGCCTAGAGGAGCTTGGGAGGGCCCTGTCAAAGTTGTCATTAGAGACGGCAGTGGAGCTTGGGTGGTGGAAAAATTTTGGCGAGCTGGAGCTCCGGTGAGGGTGCCCTAGGCTCGGGTAGGTCTCTGTGGAGGGAAGAAGGCTGGGCAGTGCCTTTTATAGGCTTGGGGAGGGTGGCCTCCCCTCCCCTAGCCGATGTGGTTTTAATCCCATGAGGGAAGGAGCTCCTCTCATCCCCTCCACTTGCCCTGGCAAGGTGGCAGCCATCAAAAGGCCTATAGGTGGCAGCCATCAAGGGTAGGGTAATAAGGGGTGGGCTTGGGCCTTGGTTCTTAGGAAGAGAAAAGAGAAGGGTGGAGGAAATTGGGCCTACCTTGGCCCATGGATCATCTCCCATCAAGCTTTCTGGTTGGTGGCCTAAGGGTAGATGGGGATAGGGCCTTAACTTCCTATAAAGAGGAGGTGTACACGCCCTTAAAAGAAAATTCAAAAAAATGGGTTTTTAGGGGGGGGGGGGGTTGACCAAAGTCAATCCTAGGTGGGTCTCCCCATGCTAGTCAAAGTGAGTTTATGACATCGGGAGTCAGGTCAAAGTTGGTGTGACATGTCATCATTTGTGTGCGCACACTTTTTAGGGCACGACTATGCTTGATTTGACCACGGGTTGACTACCCGTCAGTGAAATTGACCGGGACATACTCGGTTGACTTCGTATTGATTATATGAGTCCAATGCCACTGACCGGGGTCGAATCAGAGTTCGTTTGATAGTTATCCAAAATCTGCGCGTTGCAGCGCGCTAAAATGGTAGAAATGCTTAGATTCAGCATTAGACTTTGAAATGCAACGCAACAAGCTCTGATGCATTCGTATCGACTATTCAAAGCCATAGGAACTGACAGAATTCAAATCGAAGCTCTCTAGGTCAATGTTCAAAAATCACGTTTTCGCGATGTTTTACGAGAAACGACCAAATCCACCATATGACCTCGAAATTCAACGGAACAAGTTTCAACGCACTCGTATTGACTTTACGAGGCCACGGGAACTGACAGAATTCAAATCAGAGTTTTTTAGCTCTATATTCCTATCTATGGTTACCTCCTACCCTAGCATAGGTCACTGGTAGAAGTTCAGGTCACTTTTATTAGTTCCTACTAGAGTTTTAGTGGCCCAATAAAAGTCGTGATGTTATAGTGGTGGCATCCAGTGGCATTGGCAGAGGCTGACTTGTGCCTCTTATGACGCACCCGCATGCGCTTGCATGCAGGCTGGGTTATGCGCAGCGCTCGCGCGCGCTTGCGTGTGTGGCGCTTGCATGTATAGCACTGGGTGCATGCCATGCTCGCGGGCGTGCCCTTGCGCTGCATGCTTTGGCTTTGTCCTCTTTTCAGGCGTTTTCAGGGCCTTTGGGGTGAGCATGGCTTGGCACGTGCGGCTCATTTGGCCGATTTGGCTTTTGTGACAATGGTCGCTATGCTCCTGGTTTGGCTAGAGAATTTCAAGGGGAACCACATCAAATGCCCCCAAATATTCGTGGGTCGTGATCCACGAAGCGATGTGCCCGAAAATTTCTAATCTTGATCATTTCATCTCTGGTTTATGGATTTAAGATCATTTCAGCATGCACACATCACCAGTTACTTTAGTTTGTGGCGTGAAATATCCCCTTGGTTGGGCTTTGATGTGAGCGTTGATGCCTTTGATCTGTCCATGTATGTTTCAGGGGCAGAAGGTTTTACGAGGATGTCTGGACAGCGATTCCTGGGGTGGATTGCTCATACATTGCCCTTTCTTGTTGTGTCGTGTTGGCAGCGCATTACAAGATTGATCATCCATTTTGCGCTTTGTGTATTGTGATGGTGTGGAGGCATGTCGCTTTTTTACATTCACATTTGTATGAATGTGCAAATATGATGCTGCGTGTTAACTTGCGTGGATGCCACAAAATGTAAGCGCTTGTGGCAGATCATTGGACGTGGCATAGAGGAATGTGTTACCCCCTTATCTCGGCATCGTGAAAGGACCTGCGAAATCCATTCCTATCAGGATCTGGGATGGAGCTTCTGGAGGCGGAGGCCATCGATGGCGTTTATGCCTCGGGATGTTGCAATGATATGAGATTTTGCATTTACAGAACACATGGAGTCTTGGGGCCTTGGGGCCTTGGAGTGGAGTTAGCCCGAATGGCAGAGCGGACCCTAAGATGATGGATATGAAGGCAGGCTTGTTGTGGCCTTGTATTTCACTAGGGCTTCACGTGACACGAAGGCCGCATGGGGCGTTCCGTCCCCTGAGTGAGTTCTCCCTTGAAAGATGGTATTGGCGGTGGCCCATGCTTCAAGGACAAGCATATATTGATCGATAACGGGAGCTCGGTGGACATCTTATTCGAGTCCACACTACTAAACATGAGGATCCTATGAGAACGCCTTGAGCCGGCAACCGGGCCACTGTATATATTTGATAACGCACCCATACCGTGCAGGGAACGATCACTCTCCCTGTCACTCTAGGTGAATTTCTGAGGCAAGCAACCCTAGACGTCCAGTTCGTGGTAGTCGAATCCAGTTCTGCGTATAACTCGATTTTTAGACGGTCACTCCATATACTTTTCGAGGCAATACCCTCCATTCTGCACCTGCCATTGAACCCCGGGTGGGATAGGTGTCGCACGGGCAATCAGGAGGCAACATAACTTTGCTACATTCAGCAAGCGCACCCCGAGCAGGTCCAGGGGCAATCAGGAGGCAGCATTACTTTGCTTATTTTAATTTATTGTGAAATAAAATCATGTTTTACATTATTCTATTATCTTGGTTTTATTTTCTATTCTAAAATGTTCTAAATAATATTTCTAAATCAAAGCATCAACGCAAAATATATTGCAAATTACTTTTAAAATAAATGCACAGATTTCATTTTATGTTTGGCGATAGTGTTATCGCTGGCGATAGTGTTATGGCTGGCGATAGTGAAAGAACATTGAAATCAAACCTTCTTTAAAAGTAATCTTCAATATAATATTTTTTGAGATATTAAAATTTAATTTATTCTAAAATATTTCGAAACTTTTTTAAGTAACTCTGATATTTTAAATAAGAATTAAATTTCTAAAAAACCCTTATTCACCCCTCCCCCACTAAGGGTCCCTTAAGATCCAACAAGTGGTATCAGAGTCTGGTTATTGAAAAACTGCTTCACAATTGGGAGTAATGATGCTTCATGATCTTGCTTCCACTAGGGGATGAAATTTTATTAAATGAAAAATCTTTAGCACCACCTTTATTTATGAGTATAAATTATAAAGGGTGGAAGATATTAATGGAAAATTTTCTTAAATCGTTAGATATAGAAGTTTGGAATATTACCATTATGAAGCCCCCAAATATTTTAAATAAAAATGAAATGTTTTTAAATGCTAAATCAATGAATAGTTTATTTTGTGCGCTTGATCAAGAAATTTTTAAATTTATTTATATTTTGCTTACTGCTTATGACATTTAGAAATTTCTTGAAGATACTTATGATTCTCCATCTACAAAAACAAAATAAGTATAGGATATGAAGAATATACATGCGTGTAAAAGTCTTCAAGAAAGCTCCTCCATTATAGATCCATGACGTGCACATCAAGTGAAAAGGAAGAAGAGAACACATCATGTAAAAGAAAAGAAGGAAACACAATTATGGAAGAGGGATGCCAAGAAGATGTCAAAAGAACATTGTGTTCAAATCTTGCCTCATCCAATAATAATGCAAGGAAATCAATTTCTCCTCTTTTTATACCAAATTCTATTTTAACATTACATATGCTTCAAATTACTAAACGTAAAATTAAGAAATTAAAAAATGCTAACTCCAAACAACGTTTAGAAAATAACAATTTAAAAAACAAATGTCAATGTAGAATCTACTCTTGTTGTGTCTAGTTCTTCAACTTGCACTTTTATTAAAAAGGCCACACCGTATAGATTGCTATGAATTGAAAGAAAAATTCAAAGTTTTTGAAAAGAGCTAAGTATTTCAAAAGAGCATAGTAAAAAGTTGATTAATGAAAATAGTGCCTTCACTCATAAACTAGAATCATTAAAAGTATTTTTGCAAAAACTCTCGATCAGTAAAAAAATATTTTTTTTACTAGTTTATCTTCAAAAATATGCATTGTATCTACTAGCGTTTCAAATTTCATAAAATGTGCTTAATGTTATGTTATGTTTTTTTTTTGAACCAACATGTCATGGTCACTCTATATATATTTTGCTTTATAGCTTTCACACATTAAGCTTAATAATTAAACAAAACTAATTGGATGAATTTGAAATAAGAAGTCATATCTTTGCAAGTGGCCAAAATAAACTTATTTTTTAATCTCTAATATCATTATAAAGTTAATATTGAATTAACGAAATCATTTTCTCAAAATGGATTTAAATTGACTATAAGGGGTCTTAGGCTAAAATATTGAAATGCACAAATTTTCAATTATTTTTCTAATTTCTTTGTTGCATATGATAGCTCCTATAATAATAAATTATAATCAAGAAAAAATGGAATTAGAAAATCACAAAAATCATGTGTTTTGAGCAAAAAAAAAAATAAAATCTCTGTTACAATTGCGCGACGGTAGGTTCTACTACCAACTGTAGCTCTATTTTCTGAATTTTTTTAATTTCTTGGCATATTTTTTTTCTGAAAAATTATTATGCTAACTATCACTACTTTTGATTTCATAAATGTTTTATATTGAATAAATTTAATATAATAAATTCATAATAACTTTGTGGCTTTAAATTGAATAAATAGGTCTAAAATTCATTACATATAAAAGTCATAGGCTATAAGTCATAATTAGGATCAAATACTAAATATGATCGTGATCATTTACCCTTATCATGTGTCTCACCATAGCGGGGGCATAGGATTGTGTGCAGTAAATACCTAACATCTTAGTCATATCTTGTCCTTAACCCAAGAGGGTTCTAGTGGGGGCTTTGTGAGGCACTGGGAGGAAAGAGTGGTAGGTTGAGTGTCATCTTTTGTACGCATATGGGATTAACACTCAAACCTACAACATGTGTACAGCTCCTCATGCCCATCTGTCAGTTAGTACAGGGCTAGGGTGTAGGCATATTGCGAGGATATCTTCATCTAGGGCATACTCATATACATTGCATAAACATTATTTTGCATCATATGATTATCATGTCTTGCATATTCATTGCTCGAATATGCGTATCTTATGTTTTTATACAATATTTATTTGGGCATTCATGATTTTGAAAAACATAAGTATTTTTGAAAAACTATTCTTGACACCTTAGATAAAAATTTTAAATCCACATCTTTTAATTATTCTTCGAAACTCTTTGTTGCAATTGGTGTCGCATATATTCTAAAATATGAATCAAGAAAAATTAGAATGAAAAATCATCAAAAGTAATGTTTTATAAGTAAAAATCAAATCTCGGTTACTACTGTTAGGCGATACCTGTACCGTTGGCGATAATACAAAATCAAAATTTCTTTGAATATGTTTTTTTAATAATCATGTTGTTTGCTCAATGTTTTTCTTTATAGAAAAATCTCATAAAATCTTTTCAAATTATTATTTTATTATATTTCAAAAATCAAATATAAAATTACAAAACATAGTTAAAAAGAACAAAAATATTTTTGTTATGTGGTGATTGTTTTGTATTTTTATAAAAATAAAAAATTACATAAAAAACTGCTTGTTATTCATTGTCATTGTCAAAGATGATTAAACTATATCAATCAAAGATTAAATACAATGTTTAATTTAATTTTCAAGTTTTTTAAAAATATTTTTTTATTTATGTCATGCCTTGAATATTATCTTGTTATGTGTAATGAAATTGAATGTAGCAAACATATGTAGGATTGCTTAGCAAGTCTCTAAGTATGAGTAATGTTTTATGTTTGATAATGATTTTATTCACTCACTTATTTTGATAACCTACATGTGTTTTTTAATCTTATACATGCATGATTGTGTAGTGTAATAATATAATAATTAAAATGCATAAATAGATTACCTATACTATATTGAATTGATTATTTCAATTCTTTGTTTTTCATGCACTTATTCATCAGTGAAAAGTAGTTTTCAAAAAAAAATGTTATTGTTTGCATAACAAGTGAATTCAGAGCCCTTAGTAAACAAACAAAAACTCAATATAAAATTGATAAGGAAAACTCTACCAAGCACCACTCACCCTTCTGATAAGTCTTAATGAGCATTATGAGGTTGAACACCTTGGATAAAGGATTATAAAGTATCTTGTAGCAAACAAAATATTCACCACTTCTCTTAGTACACCGGATCACAAAAATAAAAAATAAAAAGATTAAATGTGATCACCAAGCACTACTCTACTTTTTGATAAATCTTAATAAGCACTGTGTGTGCAGAGCACCTTGGTACTTGTATCCTTTACTTATGTGCATTGAAAAATAATGAAAGTAATATTATTTTTGTATTTTAATGTTATGATATTCATTATATATGTCATGTGTTTTGATTGATTCACTTGTATATACTTTATCAAAATATTATTTGTACATATCATTATTTCTCATAAAACTTCTACTTATTAGAATTAGAACCTAATGCATACATATATTATTATCTAAAATATTAAGTAAATGCATTAGATAGGAAAACATGACCGCTATAATGTTACAATATTAAGTAAATGCACTAGATAGTAAAACTTCTCTTTTTGGTATTTTAAAATCATGCTTGAAAAATTTCATGAAATAACATCTCTTGGAATTAAATTGAATTGAAAACATCTTCTAAATTAGGCTTAAAACTCTTTATCCTTTATATGATTCTATTTTGCAAAAAGAAGTTTATTTTAAAAATGCTTATCATATTCTTATTCTTACTACTTGGGCATAATCATAATTATCTATTTTCCTAACAAATGATATCATAATCATCTCTTTTCTCAACAAGTAGTAAAATTTGATTAACCAAGTAGTATTTTCTTTCTCTCTACTACTTTATTCAATCATGCATATATTTTGTCAATAAGTTGTAGAGAATCTATGAACTTTGATGTTGCATCACATCTTCTTCTCTACATAGATCATATTGATTCTAATTGCCTATACTGTCCTTTACCCTTTTTATACTACCAAAAAGGGAAAAATATTGTACATAAATTTCATAATTTAGGGCAGTACATTAAATTTTTTTCATATGAAGCATCTATGTAGAGGGAGTATTCATTAGAGGTGCATAAATTGCTTTTTGCTCGATCATGAAAATCCTTCACAAAGTTACCCAATAAAAACTCATAACTCTTGGTTCATAGTTTTCTAAATAATTGTGATATCATCTTCAAATATGGCCATATTCATGCTTTTATTCTTTGAGCATCACTTTTCAAAACTATAACGCTGATTCTAAAATTTTACCTAAAAATTAATTAATGATGTTTTCATTATATACGGATTCAATATAGTTTATCTTTACTGCAAAACTACTCCAAGCTCGATCATGTTATCACATGTCTAAAAGTCACTTATGATAAGATATCCTCGACATCACCTCTATATATATATAAAGTGGAAGAATCACCGACAAAACACTTAACCCACCCTCTTTTGATAATACCAAAAGGGGAAGAATGAATTTGAAGAAATATAATATTTAGGGGAAGTATAACTCAGGAAGCATCAAAGAAAAGGGAATCTCATCTAGGGGGAGTATGTTCTTAAATGTTCATCATCCACATATAAACAAAAACATTATTTTATGCATTATTTATTCATGATGGATTTGTTATTATCAAAAGAGGGAGTTTGTTGGAACATGCATTCCATATCTCTTGGTTTGAGAATAACAAATCCTTATTTATATTTGATCATGTTTGTTGTATATTTATAGTGTGTAGGAACTACAGGATCAGATGCCAAAATTCTATCGCTACCACAAGGAGATATCACTACCACTGGCGATAACATATTCAGCTACAACAGTTTTTCGACTATATTACTACCACTAGGCGATATCACTACCACTGGCGATAGCATATTCGACTGCATCGACTATATGACAGAAAAGGAAGGACAAAAGCCGTAATAGAAAATTGTTGAAAATGGAAAGAGCTATTGCCAAATGGTATTGCTACCGTCGAGTGATATATTTATGGAGGGTCCATTTTTGGAATAATTAGGAACCAAAAATGCCTATTTTCAAAGAACAAAAATTTCCTAATTTGGACCAAGAAAGTTTCCTAAAATGGAATTTGTCAAAAATAAAGATTTCCAAAGGAAGAAAAGGCTATCTAAAGTAGCTATAGCCATGCGGTATCATTACCGCAAGCGGTAACTCCCGAGCTTATAAAAGGGGTTATCTTCCAAATGACAAAGGAGATGAAAGAACGAGAACCTGAGGACGCCACCTAGAGTCAATGATAGTACCAACAATCTTGAAATTTTCAAGGCTTCCACTTGGAGAAAAGAACTCCATCCAAATAATTGAAGTCAACGGTCTCGAACAACGGATCTCTCACGCTTCATCATCATCGAGTCCAATTTTTAAGGTAATTCTTCATTATTGTATTTTTATTTTTCTTTATCATTAATAAAGTGTTAATTCACCATAGGGAGGGGCGACTAGATATTGTGAGACTTAGGGGGAAAAATAGTCTGGTGCAGACGTCAGTGTTCTGGGAGGATTCCGTGAATTTGTCGACTGTGTTGGCGACTAGGTCGAGGGTAAATCTAGGGGCAGTTCAAGGTATTATCTGGGAGAGATAGAATAGAACAAACTGGTCATTGGGGATAAGGGTCGGTATAGAAAATGAAAAAAAGAGTTTTTCATATTTCACCTCGATTTCTAGCGTCGGAGAAATCAAACATTTTGTAATCAATTTATTGTGAAATAAAATCATGCTTTACATTATTCTATTATCTTGGTTTTATTTTCTATTCTAAAATGTTCTAAATAATATTTCTCCATAAAAGCATCAACGCAAAATATATTGCAAATTACTTTTAAAATAAATGTATAGATTTCACTTTCTGTTACTAGCGCCGGGTGGTAGTGTTGTCACTGATGGTAGTGAAGGAACATTATAATTCGACCTTCTTTAAAAGTAATCTTTAATATAATATTTTCTAACATTTTTAAAAATATATTTTTTTGTAAAATATTTTGAAACTTCTTTAAGTAACTATGATATTTTAAATAAGATTTAAATTTCTAAAAGCGCTTATTCACCCCCCCCCCACCCTCTAAGGGAGCCTAAAGATCCAACAAATCTCGATGATACCGTTGAGACCGCTTATAGTCTTGGCAATATCGTCGAGAGTACTGGGAGTCTCGGCAATACCGCCGAGACCGAGTGGAGTCTCGACGGTATCGCTGAGAGCGGAGAGTTTCGCATTTTTAGCGTCATAGGGTGAACTTGGGCATGTTTTCGGGCATTTGATCGCCTTTGAAATAAATATAATGGCCCAGATCTTTCGCCCGAGAGCCTTAAATAGGGTCAAAGGGGTTTTCACCTCCCTTTGTCTAAGTCCATTGTGATATTGACGGCTGCGGGAGATAGCAGATGAAGAAGACGACCTAGATTGTTAATGATTTAGAGCTCCGACTGCCGATCCATGACCGGATTCGCAGAGAGGGCGTGGTGGAGAACACGATCATCCGAGTATCTTCAACTGTTCTTGGCGAGGAAGTGATCTCGTAAGGTAATGAATTCTCTCCTCCTAGTTTTAGGATGCGTGAATGGCGTCCCTTTTTTATGCCTTTATTTAGAGCATATAGGCACCAGATCTCTCAAGTGAGAGGTTTGGGTCACCTTGGTTCAAGAAGAACCTTCGGGTTGATAGAGTCTGTTTTTGACATATTTTGCATTAGAAATCTGCCCTGTTAGTGGATTAGGCATTATGAGTAAAGTCATAACCATGATCGGTGGTCTAATTCAGTGATGCTGCTTAATGTATATGTTATGGAGTTTTTCTAGAAATCCAATTGCGACGAAGATATCGTTGTGATGCCCTTTATTTTCGTGTGATAACAAAAAAAGTTTTAGGGTGGCAAGGGATGTGAATGTTGAATGTTATGGGAAGGTGTGGCTTTGTCTTTGTGGTTGGCTGGCCCTCTCGGTGACATTGCAAGTCACGTGTAGAGGGTGTACTAGCAAGAAAAGTCCCCTTTTGTGAAAACTGACGAGAATGCCAAGATTTTAGACAAGCCCGGACAGTGAATCCCATGAGCGGGCAGGGTCAAGCAAGGGTTCTTAGTATCAGTTGGATTGTTGTGGTGGAACTGACAAGAGTGTCAAAGCTTGCAGGCAAGCCCGGGGTTTGAGACCCATGAGCGGGTGGGGCCTAAGTAAGAGTTCCATTTGCAGCTTGAAAGCCTTTGGGGGAAATTAGAATTACCCATGTGATCAATGCTATATAATGATGTGTTTGAATCATACATGCTTAAGGTGCCATGGGTGAAACCCAGATTTGCATACATGATGCATGGTAGGCCCCCTTTTATTTCAATGTTCAGCATAAAAATGTGTTTGATGTTTGTGATACACATACTTGTTATTTTTTTATTACTTTCCTTTTATTACATATGCATACGAAGTGCTGACCTGTAGGATGATGGAGAGCCCCGAGGTCTGCTAGGGATGGCCGGGAGGAGGGGTGTTAGTTACACAGCTGAGGTCAGCCTTTTCTGACCCACGTTACATAAAATCTTTACAGGACAAGGATCACCAACTGGAGCGAGCTTGCAGGCGAAAAAGGCCAAACCCTCATGTAGTGTTCCATCTATTATTGGTTATTTGCGGTGTTTAGTTTCCTTTATGATGTTTCGGCTTGCAGGCCGAGGTAGCTTTAGGAGTTATGTACTTCTATTTTGATGTAGTTTATCTTTGAGTTGGATGTCATATGTTGTAAGGCCATAAGGCCATCTGGACTTCTGTGGCAGTGGACAACTTCGGTTTCTAGTGTTAATTTTATGTTTCCGCTACTTTGTTTCTATGTTATGAGATGGGTAATATGGTTGAAAGTATCAAGTTGCCTACCTAAATCGCCTAGAGGGGGGTGAATAGGTGAGTTATGCATCTAATAGCGAATTAAAAATTATAAAGATCGAGCACACAGAACAACACAACACAACATGGGAATTTATAGTGGTTCCTTAATTTAACTACGTCAACTGTCCCACATCGCCTATCTACTACGAAGGGCTAGATTCGGCTACTTCACCTTTCTCAGACTGAATCAAATCTTACAACTCGGAGTCACCACTCCTACTTCCAGGAGAACAACCTCTCCTACACTCAGAGAACAAACTCTCCTACACTCGATCCTAGTACAGGGATCTACAACTCAGAAGATAAACTTCCTACACAAGTACAAAATAAATTTATAAAAAAACTCTAGATTGAACACAATCTATTTCTTCAGATATGAGACTGTTCAATCTTCTTCTTACTTGGAATGAAAATCTTGAGAGCTTTGAATAAGAAGAAGACTTGATATGAAACTTGGACGCTTGATCTGAAAACTTCGATCTGACAAGATCCAAATGCTTAGAGAAACTTTGAGAATGGATATGTCGTATCTTAACTTGAAAGAATCATTGTTAGGTCGTCATTCTTCATTTTCCAAGAGCAGTGAGTTCGATGAAAAGAGCGGTCTATTTCTCGATTTGAAATTTTAAAAAAAATAGCGATTAAGTTTGAACGATTTAACCCTAGGTATTTATAGGATTCCTTCTCTAACAGCTAAAAAAATCTTTACAAAATATAAAGGTCCACGTGTACTGTACATGGCCGACGTCTTGAAATAGAACCCCGTCAGACAGAATATCCGGAAAAATTCGCTAAGTCCATTCGTCGAGTATCGTTGTATATCCATGAATATACTCGACAAATCTTCTTCGATTTTCGCCAAATTTCCCTTAAACAAATCCAGAAAAGAAAATTCGAGAACACAGAAATATTTCCAATGAGACTCGATGAATTTGACGTGTATCGACTAGTATATTCGACTATTCGATGAGTATCAATGAGTACACTCATCAAATTCGACGAGTATACTTGAGGATACTCGTCGAATCTTACTTTACCTATTTCCAAGTCCAGTGAAATTATTCTCCAAGTAAACACGACAAATTCGATGAATGTTAGTAAGTTTATACGACGAATTCGATGAGTATCCATAATTAAACTCGATTAATTCAACAAGTATCCACTACAATACTCGACGAATTTTACTTCGAAAAATTTCTTATTCCTTCTGGATACAACAACTTATCCTTCATTGATTCTTCTAATGCACTTGTAATAGAAGTACAATCCAATAGAGTGATTACACGTGAGTCAACATATTGGGCTACATAATGAGGGATTGCATTGTATAGTCCTGCATGTGTTTCATGACCCACTGTAACCTAATATTGGTTTGTACTTAGGAATAAAACCTGCAAGCACATGACTAATAAAACAACATCAAATACAAACTTAATTCATCTTAGTTTAAGGGTCACTTCTTCAAATCAAGGTCATTGTGTATACAATACCCAACAATCTCCCCCTATTTGAAAAGTCAAAACCCTATATACTAAGGTGAATTGCACAAAAAATAATCTTAAATAAGAATAAGGAAAGGAACATAAAAGCTAATAATAATAAGTTCTATCTCAGTCAAAATATTAATGTATATCTAAAGAGTTCTATCAAGGAAAATAGTTTTCACACAACATCAAATAATAATAGACTTCGGATATGTTCCCCCCAGGACTTCTGATTCTTCCTATCACAATAAGCATTGGGCTTTGGAAAAAACTTTGACGGCAAAGGAGGAGCATTAACATCATCCCTTCTGAATTTTCTGAAATGAATTCCTCTCTTAGCATTTGCTACCTCATGTTTCTTCCATTCATCCCTTCTATAATGTTTCAACCGGTCTTCATTTCCCAAGTCAATAAGGGTGAAGGTGTCAAGAATAATCCCCTTGGAGATCGGGCTCCATACCTCACACAGTTCCCTGTTAGGATCAGACCTATAAGCAGATGGGCCTTCTCCAAACCTTCTTTTCTTTGATGTAGGTTGAGGAATATCTTCAACTGGCTCTATTTCTGGATTAGCACCAGCAACATCTGTTCTATACTAATAAAGGTCTTAAGGAAGATCTTGAGTTTATGACTAGTATTGAGAGTACTCTTGAGCAAGCTGAACACCAACATGTACTGGTCTTGCATTCTTACTTCAGCAGTTCCTGGACCTCCAAAAAGTTCTTTATGAGCCAACTAAAATTGTCATAATAGTAGGTGTTGACATCTTGAAACTTTTCTTTTAATGTGGCTTGAATCGCAGTCACCTTATCTTTGAGTTTGTCCTCCCCCTTTTTTTCTTCTTAAAGTATAGCATTTGATATCTCATTACTGCATTATACCATTTGATTATCAAAATAGTTCATTCCAACGTTTTGAGCAGTAATAATGGTTTTAGCATTCTCATAAATATTTATAACCACATCAAGATTTGTTTTCAGCCCTATCATATTGTGAACTATAACTTTCCCACCTTGGGCTAACCATGTGTCCAGGTTTGCTTCCAATTTATCAAAATGAACCTTAACTTCAGAAAGGTCATTGTTCATATCGTGTTCAACCTCTTTCACTTTAGAGAGTACTTTCTTTAGCGATTTATTGTAATGTTCTTGTTGCCTTGCCATCATTGCTTCAATATATTTGAGCAAGAAATTGACTGTACTTGAGATTGGAGTGTCTGCAGTCTGTATTCTTGGAGGAGACAAAAGATCAACAATGTATTTAGAGTCACTAGAAGTCTCTTTCACTGGTGATAAATGGGCTTTCAGCAATAAAGCTGGATCTTGAGCCTCTTGGATAGGAGGAAGCACCTCAGCCTCTCCTTCCTCATCAGATATTTCCATAATGTCCTCCCCCTAAATAGGAGACCCACCTGGAATCTTAGAAATCCTTCTATTTAGGTTTCGAATGAATCTATCAAGTTCAGTTGGAACTGATATATAAGGATGAATCTGCTCCCCCTCAGCCTCTACTGGATGAATCTCCGGGAGACTTACGATTATGTTCTCAGAAGCAACAATCTCAACAGAAGCAATAACCTCAATATCTGTAACTCTCTCACAAATATTGTCAGCAAAAAAATCAAGATCAGTCATCTCTACCTCAATAGAGTCATCAAAGTCAGCATCTACATCATCATCATCATCAACTATCTCTTCATCAGTCTCATTAGGCACAATCACAATAGCAGTAGCAAAACAATCATCTAAATCTAGAACTACTACAGCAATCACTGTCTCAACTAAACCTATGTCTGGAACAACTATCTCTACAGTAACTGAATCTGGAACAACTGGCTCAGTAGAAATTTGTGGTGGGAGTAGGAATCCTATCATTAGGAACAAACTCTTCCTCTTCTTCAGGCACTACCCTGATTCCACCTTGCCTTGGGATTCTCCTTTCCAATCTAGAGAAGATTGAAGATTCAATCATCTTTAGGTGATGGATTTGTACACCTTTTGTCATGTCAAACATGTTCCAGTCCGTTCAAGTAAAGGCTGAGAATCCTTCCAAAATTTGGCGAATGCAGACTGTCTTTGATTCTGCCAAACAGTTCTGCTCCCCAATCTATTCTCTTTCTGTATATGATTGCGATGATGAGCTTGAACATATCATTGGAGAGGTATTCATGAGAATCTACTTTGCATAACATAGATTTTCCAATAGCATCAGAGAGGAGTTTGCCTTCATCGTTCATGGCTTTCCTCTTGATGGTTGTAGTTCCTCTGGTAGTCCACAGAATAGTAAAGCCCGTATGAAATCATTATCTTCAACAAGGTCGGCTTCTTCAACTTCTAGAAGCCACAGATAATGTTTGAGGAGAGAGGCATTCACCTTGATAGACATATTCCTGACATTGCTTTTGATCACTATGTCTTCTCGACGGAGCTTTGCATGATGAAAAAATTCCAAAACTTCTCTATCCAGTACCTTGCACAGATGTTTCAGAACGAAGGAAAGTCCGACGTCTTCTAGCATCAAAAGAACATTGCGGAACTTGTCGGAGGCGGTAGAAAACCCGTTGTGAACGAGTTCTCCCCCAACCAGAAGGCTTCCAGTACCTTGAGGAGCCATGGAGTTTGACGGAGAATCAAGGAAGATGAATCGACATGACATGCAGTTGCAGAAGAGGAACAGTGCTTCGAAATCTTATCGACATAATACGAAAGGATTTCGATGACTGTAAACTTCGTTTTCCCGATACTTCTCTCTCTATATAAAATTAATATTTTAAAAGAGATAGGAAAGCGTGCACCTTCCTAAATTGACTCTTCGGATCCAAAAAAGAAAAAAAAATGACCTAGAGTCAAATTCATCAAATTTCCTTGAGTAAGCCCAGTGATTCGTCGAAATAGCATGGATGAAGAGTCCCATTTGTTGAAAGTCGATGAAGTTACATAGCTCATCTCGATGAATTCGTCAAGATTCCTCGAGTATATACTACGAATTTTCATTAGAATTTTACTGACTTTCTGAAATGAATAATTCCTGAGATCCGATAGAATTCCTTGGCTATTCTGAATCCTTGACCATCTTCATGAGTCCTTATTGAGCGTACCAAGTTCCATTTTGAATAAAGAGAACTTGGCCTCATCCAGCAGCTTTGTGAAAATGTATGTGACTTTCTTATCCATTGGGATATAATATAGGTTGATGTCCCCATTCTCCATATGCTCCTGGATGAAATGATACCTTATCTCGATGTGCTTTGTCTGGCCATGAGAGACTGGATTATTAGCAATCGTAATTGCACTGGACGAGTCGTAAAACATAGGAATCTCTTTTAGCTCCATGTTGTAATCTTAGAGTTGATTCCTTATCCATAGAAGTTGTGCGCAATAACTACCTGCAGAGATATAATCTGACTCAGTAGTTGAGATAGACACACAATTCTGTTTCTTGCTACTCCAAGAAATCAACCTTCTTTATAGGAACTGACAAGTTCCGGAAGTGCTTTTCCTGTCATCTCTACTCCCTACAAAATCAACATCTGAAAAGCCAATTTGCTCGCAGTCATTACTTCTTGGGTACCATAAGCCAAGATTTTTGTGTACCCTTAAGGTATCTCAAAATCCTCTTTATAGCGACGTAGTGAGATTTCTTAGTGTTCACCTAATATCTAGCACATACGCTTATTGAAAACATTATGTCCGACCTACGTGCAGTAAGGTAGAGCAAGGATCCAATTATGCTTTTATACTTGGTTTCATCAAAAGGTTTTCCTTTCTCATCCATGTCCAGAGACATAGCTGAACCCATTAGAGTCCCCATAGAGGTTGCATTCTCCATTCATTATTTCTTAATTAACTTGTTGGTGAACTTCGTCAGAGAGATGAAAATTTCATCATCAGATTATTGTACCTGGAGTCCTATGAAATACTTCAGCTCACCCATACTACTCATTTCATACTTCCCTTGCATAGGTTTAGAAAACTTCTTACAAAGGTGACCGTTTGTAGTTTCAAAGATAATGTCATTGACATATATTCATTCTAGCATAATCTTGTCGTTTACTTCCCTGAGAAATAATGTCTTATCTATCTTTATCCTTGTGAACTTGTTCTGAAGAAAAAAGTTAGATAGTGTCTCATACCAAGCTCGGGGAGCTTGTTTTAAACCATACAAAACTTTATTAAGAAAATAAACATGTTCAGGGAGAGTTGAAATGACAAAACCTGGAGGTTGAGCTATGTTTACTTCTTCTTTTAGATTACCATTGAGGAATGCTGATTTCATATCCATCTGATAGACCTTGAAACCTTTGTGAGCAGCATACGCTAGAAACAACCTAATTTCTTCGAGTCTGGCCACATGAGCAAAAGTATGATCAAAGTTGATCCCATCTTCTTGTCTGTAACCTTGAGCTACAAGTCGGGCTTTATTCTTTATTATTACTCCATTTTCTTCCTGCTTGTTTCTGAATATCCATTTTATTCCAATCATGTTCTGTCCTTCGGGCCTTGGCACCAGCTCCCAAACTTTGCACCTTTCAAACTAGTTGAGCTCATCTTGTATAGTCATTATCCAAGAAGCATCCTTATTTGTTTCTTCAAATTTCTTTGGCTTAACCTGAGAGAGAAAACTAAGATGCAAAACTTCATTAGTTGCACCTCTTCTTGTTCTTTTGTCATCATGAGGATCTCCAATGATCAAATATATATGGTGATCTCTTGTGTGTCTGAACACTCAATTCCTTCCCAAATTACCAGGAGGTTCTGCCATACCCGGTGCACCTTCAGCAGGTGGATAGAGATCTACATCTTTGTTTTCCTCTTCAACCATGCGGGGATTCACAACTTTGACAGAATTTGGAGAATCTTCCTTGACTATTTCTTTCAAGTTTAGTTCTTTAATCCTGACACCTACATCTTTACCAACAACACTAGACGAGCTGCTATGAAGCATACTTGTTTCATCAAATACAATATTTATAGATTCTTCTATAACCAGGGTTTTCTTATTAAAAATCCTATATGCCTTACTATGGCTACTATAACCTACAAAATACCTTCAAAAAATTTTTCACCAAACTTCGTACGATAATAATTCCCATTGTTAAGTCCGAAGCATTTGCTGCCAAAGATTCTAAAGTAAGACACACCCAGTTTTCTTCCTTTCAATAGTTCATAAGGTGTCTTATGATGGATTTTGTTAATTTATGCTATGTTTTGCACGTGGCAAGCTGTGTTGATGACTTCAGCCCGAAAGTACTCTGGTAGTGAAGAGTCATTCAATATAGTTGTACATGCTTCAATGAGGGACCTGTTCCCTCTCTCGACAACTTCGGTTTATTGTAGAGTATGCAGAGTGGAAAACTAATGAAAGATATCTTGACTAGCAAAAAATTTTGTCATGGCCCCAAACTCAAATTTTTTTTGTGGTCACTTCTGATTTTGACCACTGAGCAGTTCAATTCATTCTGAATTTTCCTGACAAAGTTTGTGAAAGCTTCAAAGGTGTCTGACTTATTTTTTAGAAAGAACACCCAAGTAAAATGAGAGTAGTCATCAACAATAACAAAAGAATAGACTTTACCTCCTAAACAGTGAATTGGCATAGGACCAAATAGGTCAATATGAAGTAGATATAAACTTTTAGAAGGTTCTTTTTCAACAATACCCTTAAAGGTAGCCCTTGTCTGCTTACCCATTTGGCATGTATAACATGGACTCTCTTTAAGGCGCTTAATGCTGGGAGCATCACGTACTAAGTTTTGAGAAAATAACATACTCATAATTTTAAAATTAATATATGCTAATTTCTTGTACCATTGTTCATAGAGAGATGCACTATCTTTTTCTAAAAGGCACACTGGTGTAGAATTGTCTAAACAAAGAAAATTTAAACAAAAAATATTTCTACTCTGAGTGTATGTTAAGACTATCTCCAAATTGGCAGATGATTTTATCAGACACTTATCCATGTATAACTCAACGATATAGCCTTTATCACATAATTGGCTTATGCTTATGAGATTATGTTGTAATACTTTAACATAAGCTACGTTTGTGAAGGAGACTATGTCGTTGGAAATCATACCATAGCCTTTAGTTACTCTCCTGTTTGAACCACCAAAAATGACTTTTGGGCCGTACTCAACTGGGGTATACTCTAGAAGTAGGCTTCTTGTCCCAATCATATGCCGAGAGCATCCACTGTCCAAATACCAAATATGAGTTTTGTGGCTTTTGGACAAACCTGCATTCAAAAATCATTTACCCTCAAGAACACAAACAGATTTGGGTCCTTGGTTCCTGGTTAGCTTAACACCACTAGGAATGTTAATGTTTCGAGTGGTCGGTCTTTGAACGTTAACTCGTAGAGTTTCATTTTTAACTGGGTGAAACCAATAATATATAACAAAGTGACAAATCTTGCTATAACACCAACAGTCAAACATGTTGTACCTACTTTTATATTCCTATTTTACCTTCTGAATTAGAGTTCTAGAAGGTGCCACAGACTTGGAGGTGGAGGCCTCATGATTGCAGCAAACACAAGACTTCAACGTCTCCTTAATCTTAGGAACCACTGTTTTGGATTTTGGTGCTTTCTTTATACTTGATCCATGAACATTAGGGCTCTTTAAGAGTTATCTCTTCATAAGGTGCCTTGAAAGTACTTGCACCAAAGTCTCGGGGATGGGTCTATCCTTGGTAGTTCTTTCTAGGCTCCACATACCTTTCTTGTGGGTAGAAAATTCATCGATGAGTGGAAGAACAATTTTTGGCTTGGAGTAGCTTCCATCAAGTTTCTCTCAATCAAAAGCTTTTTTTCTAGTTCATCTACGTATTTCTCCTTATGACTTAGAAGCTAAGTCAAACATTTTAATTTCACTTTCAAGGAGCAGACTTCATCTCTGAGATGAGTCAATTCTATAATTTCCTCCCTCATACTTGATTCCACTGCATTGAGAGAAGAAATCTCTTTCAATTGATTTTTGACCACCCTATTACATTGTCAAAAGCTTTCAAAAGAACTTGATGTTAAGTCATCAATTCAGAATCATCTTCCCTAGTAGAATAGTCTTCATGACCATTAGATGAAGTTTCTGATTCAGAAAGCCTAGTATGTGAGTTTACTTTCCTGTTACATTGGGAGTCGCCAATTTCGTCATTTGAGTGATCCATGATCCCGAAGTAGGCTTCTTCATCTTCTGATCTTGACTCATGAAAGCCTTTAATTTCAAGGATAGCTAAATCACCTAGAGGGGGTGAATAGGTTCTTAGTCTCTTGTGATTATCTTTAATTTTCTTTGTGTTTTAGGTGTGTTGAGTTAGCTTAGTTAGCTTGCTTTCAAGAATACAACACAGCACAAAATGTTTATAGTTGTTCCCTAGATTATGGGTACGTCCAATTTCCCTCCCACCTTTCTAACAGCTTATTAGTAATACACTTCTCTAATCTCGAATCCTAAAAGCTTACAACACAATCCCGCAGGACCACTCAGTCTCCTCCAAGACTTACAGCTCAGGCTCAAAGCCCTACAACTAGGTGATCCAAAGATCACCTACCTCAGGCCTAAAGGCCCTACAACTCAGGCTGGGAGGAGAGCCCTACCTCAAAGAGAATGACTCTCCTACAGCTCAAGCACAAAGGCCCTACCTCAAATACAAAGCTGGATCCTACCTCAGACCCAAAGGTCCTACACTCATAGAGAATGACTCTCCTACCTCAAGCTCAAAATCCATACCTCAGGCACACAGGCCCTACAACTCAGATCCATAACAGGGATCCTACAATCTCAGGCATAAATTCCCTACAGATCAGATCCAAGACTGGATCCTACAGAGAGAGTGGTTTATTGGTGTAGATTTGACTCAAGAGAAAAGTTCTCTGAGTCTGCCTTCCTAAGCTTAGATAAACTTATCCCTACCTCCTTCACAGCAATAAGAAACTGATCTTCAGGTTGACTTGGCTTGTAATGGATGTAACTTGTAGTGAACTACTTCTTACTGAACTGAGAGTGAATCTCAGTCCTATATTTGACTCCAGAGAGATAGTTCTCTGAGACTTCTTTTTCTTGAACTAAGACAGCTTATTCCTCTCTTCTTCTTCACAGCACCAGAAATTGTTCTTCAGAAATGACCTGTTGGTACTGTGAAGTAACTGCAGCTTGCCTTGCTTCTACCTGGGTTGAGAAAATCCAAGCCCCAAATTCTTCACGACAACAAGAATGTTGATATTCAATAAGCTACTACTTGTGCTGGAAGAACTCAAAAACAAATTTATGATCTTGCTGATGATGTCAGATGTGTTGACTGTTATGTATTCTTCAATCAGCTAACTTAGCCTGCAGAGACCAGATGCTCTGTTTCTTCTTATTTCTCAAAACCTTTTCTAAACCTATTGTAGTAGATGAAAAATATTACATCTAACTTGCTGGAACTTTTAGTTTAGCTGGTTTACCTTCTTGCTTCAAGCTCGGCAACAATGACGAGGAGGAAGACGAAGTCCAGCCGCTACCTTTCAAAATGTGTAAACCCTAAAAGTTAAAGTTCTCAACTCCTTATCTTCTCCTTTTATCTTCCACCAATCAACGACTCTTAGAGCAGTGGGACCCATAATAGTTGACAGCTCCAACCTTGCTTTTACTGCAAAAGTCATACAGTAGGCATGCGGTGTCGTTTGTCGCGTACTGCAGCCATCCCGCAACATTTTGAATTTTGCTGATGTCAGCATCTGTGGACTTAATCAAATTCAAGCTCTTTAGTATAGGAGTTGAGTGAACAAGCTTCACTCAATGGCAAAACACTTAGACAAATTTTCTGTCACTAGGCGTTTAGTGAATAAGCTTGACTCAATGCCAAAACACTCAGACAGATTTTCTGTCAGAAGGCGTTGAGTGAGTAAGCTTGACTCAATGCCAAAACAATTAGACAGTTTTTCTGTCACTAGGCATTGAGTGAGTAAGCTTGAATCAATGCCAAAACACTTAGGGTCCATTTGTTTTAGCTTATTGGCTCCGGTCCGTTTGGGCGAAACGGCGGTTAAGGCTTCCGCCCATTTGTTTTTCAGCCGCGTTTCAACCCGCTCGCCATTTCTCAAAAGGCAAAAACTTCGATGTTCGAAACCTTAGGGTTGGCTTCCGTTTTATCGCGTTTTCCGCTTCGTGAAATGAAGGAGCAGGCGGCGATCCATGACCTCGGGCCGTCATCAGCGACTGACATCGTTACACCGCGATATCCGGCATTGTATTCCTTCTGTCTTGGTTCCCGTGACTTCGGCGTCTGCGTTCTATTGCAGCATCAGCGACTCGGCGGTGATCTCTAGCATCAGCAACTCCGGCGACGATCAACGGCCACATCACACAGCGACGCCGACGGTGTCGGCCTCTAGCCACAACAGCGTCGATCTCTAGCTACATCGGCCTCTAACCTATCTCTCCCAGGCAGCAGCTCTTCACAGGCCATCCTTATCGGTGCAAGCTCTGCAAATCTTGTGCCAATAGCTTCTTCCTAGCTACCTTTCTTCTTCAGCACAACCAATTAGGGTAATCTCTTCACCGATTTTTGTATTGGGCATTTGTTAAGTTTTTTGATCCAAAAAATTTATCATTGACTGTTATTATAAGTGATTGTTGTGTGTGTGTCTAGTGTGTCCACTGATTGTAGTGTATCCAGCAATCACTCGTGTTAAGTGATTGTTGTGTTAAGTGATTGTTGTGTAGTGTATCCAGTGATTGTTGTGTATCCAGTGATTGTGTGTGCTATGTGTGTGTGTTCAATGGTATTGCTGTGTTAAGTGATTGCTTTGTTAAGTGATTGCTGTATTAAGTGATTGCTGTGTAGTGTATCCAGTGATTGATGTGTATCCAGTGATTGTGTGTGCTATGTGTGTGTGTGTTGTGTATCCAGTGATTGTGTATCCAGTGATTGTTGTGTTAGCAAGCAAGTGATTGTTGTGTATCCAGTGTTATGTGTGTGTGCTATGTGTATGTGTGTTCAATATTATTGTGCAGTGTTATGTGATTGTCCAGTGTGTCCAGTGATTGCAACATCTGTGTTGTGCAGTGTTATGTGTGCGTGTGTCAAGTGATTGTTGTGTGTGTGTGTATGTGTCAAGTGATTATTATGCAGTGTTATGTGTGTGATTGTTGTGTGTGTAGTATTGTGCAGTGATGTGTTGTGTGTGTTATTGTGCTGTGTGTGTGTGTGTGTGTCAAGCGATTGTTGTGCTATATATGTGTTTGATTTGTTTGCTATATATGACTGTGTTTGATTATGTCCAATGTGTGTGTTGCGTTGTTACTAATTTCTGTAGATTTTAATATAGGTTTATGGGTAAACATAAAGATGGTGGTGTAAGTGCGAATTGGGAGGCCAATGATGTTTTAATTTTCTATGATCTGTGTTTGAAAGAAATCGAGTTGGGTAATCGTCCAACCACACACTTTAGTAGGGATGGTTGGAATAACCTGACAACACATTTTCACGCTCGCACGGGGAAGGCGTATGATCGAACAAAAATGAAGAACAAGTGGGATTAGCTTAAAAAAGATTAGAAATTATGGAGGGAGCTGAAGGGTCATTAAACGGGGTTGGGGTTAGATCCTATTCGCAAAATAATTCTTGCTTCTGAAGATTGGTGGAAAGACCGACTCAAGGTATGGAGTTTATTTGCTTAGAGTTTTATTATTTGTGTTATGTGGCTTATGTCTAATATGTCGTCTGCTTCATTTCAGGTATTCCCGAGTGCTAGAAAATTCCAATTTGCTGGAATATCACCAGAGTTGGAGGAGAAGCTGCATATGATGTTTAGCTAGGTCGTTGTAAATGGAGATCTTGCATGGGCTCCAAATTCAAGAATCTTTGAGCATGAGTCAGTCGACGAACATGATGGGTCTCCCGAACATGCCACTCAGGGCATCGACGACATCGAGGATACGACAGCTAAACTGAAAAGGGCAGCTAAGGGTAAAAGTACAAAGATTGCTGCAAAGAAGTCAAGGAGTTTAGCATTGGATGAGTTAGTGGAGACATCGCGCATTATTGGCCGTTGCATGCAGGAGCCGCCTCGCATACAGATCTCGTCATCCCTATACACCATTCCTGAGGCGATTTCAGAGCTAGAAACCATGCCAGAGGTTATGGCTGACTCAAATATGGACTTCTATCACTACTGCATCGTCTTTCTGAGATAGAAACAGAATCGAGAAAGTTTTATGAGCATGCGGCAAGATCGACGTCTCACTTGGCTGCAGGATTGTTATCACAAAAAACTGGAAGAGCATTGTTAATAGCACACCTTATCTCGCTATTAGCACACCTGCGATAGTAGCACTCCACCCATTTTTACTCCGGCTATTAGCACACCACCCCCAAAAAAAATCTTAGACATGAATTTGGAAATTAATAACACCTTATTTGAGAACACCACAACATAATCAAAACATTAAAAATGATCAAATGAAGCTCCATCATTTGAAAATTTAAGAAGGCCACCCAAACATGAACATATGCATACTAAATCAAGCCATAAGCCTAATAGCAAATAAACTCTAGATGAGCGTTAACGAAAAGAGGAACTTGACCAAGAGGAACTTGACCAAGATCCAAGCACAACCACACCTTAGAAAAGCCGGATGGAAGAGAACTTGCAAAGATCCAAAGAAAGTTAATGGAGGTTCCCTCATATACAAAATCAGAAAATACATGAAAAATGGCCTAATGGTGGCAGGAAATACAAGGAAAAATCGGGAAAAAAAAGCATACCGAAATAAGTGTATCATTCGTTAACGCCCATCTAGAGTTTATTTGCTATTAGGCTTATGGCTTGATTTAGTATGCATATGTTCATGTTTGGGTGGTCTTCTTAAATTTTCAAATGATGGAGCTTCATTTGATCATTTTTAACGTTTTGATTATGTTGTGGTGTTCTCAAATAAGGTGTTATTAATTTCCAAATTCATGTCTAAGATTTTTTTTTGGGTGGTGTGCTAATAGCCAGAGTAAAAATGGGTGGAGTGCTACTATCGCAGGTGTGCTAATAGCGAGATAAGGTGTGCTATTAACAATGCTCAACTGGAATAGTTGCCCCTTTTTTTATCATGTGATCAGCTTGTGTGTGTTTTCCATTTGATGTTATGCTGGAATAGTTTGCTTTGATGCACTTCACTTTTTGCTGGACATTTACTACTATATGTTCCAATTTGCTTTATTATTTATTGTGATAAGCTCTACTTATTATGTGATGGCAGTGCTTTATTTGTGTGCCTTCAGATGTGCTTTACTTATTGTTACTTTTTTTAACACAGATTGACAATGCTTAGCCAGGATCAAACTCATAGTTCAGACGAGGAGACTAGGCAGCATATTGCTGATTGCTTTTATCATAATACAACAATTGGGGGACAACAGTTGTTACTAGCTATTTCTCAGCAGTTACCCTTGGGAGGTGGAACCTCTAATACACCTTGTATGACATCAAGCCAAACCGGTGCTAGATGGATTGGTGAACTTTTGGAAGGACACCCTCACAGATTTTTCAGTGCCTTTAGAATGTCGAAGGTAATATTTATTGATCTACTGACTCTCCTCACACAACAATATGGATTGCTTGGATCCAGGAGGACTCTCCCACGCGAAGTACTTGCAATTACTTTGTAGATTTTAGGCCACAATTTATCAATGCAAATTGCAAGCGAACGTTTTCAACACTCTACAAAAACAATACATAAATTTTTTACAAGGGGTATAAATGCAATTAAACAACTATCTGCTGATGTCATTCGTCCTGTAGATCCACAGTTCAGTGATATTCCCCCGCAAATTTTAAATGACACTCGATACATGCCATTTTTAAAAGACTACATAGGAGCAATTGATGGAACACATGTGGACGCTCGAGTACCTGCTGATCGGCAAGTTTCTTATATTGGTCGATATGGCACAACGACGCAGAATGTCATGGCAGTTTGTGATTTCAACATGTGTTACACTTTCGCATTAGCAGGTTGGGAGGGTTCTACTCATGATAGCCGTATATTTCAGCGTGCTCTTATGAACCGCAGTTATAATTTCCCATACCCACCCCCTGGTGAGTCTTTTGTATCTTGAATCTCTTTTTTATAACAAATATTGAAGAATATTTTAGTAACACTTCGCCTGATACATATAAATTTGCAGGCAAATATTACGTAGTGGATGTCGGTTATCCACTACAGCGCAGTTTTCTAAAACCATATTCAGGCACACGCTATCATTTACAAGATTTTAGAAGGGGCAATAGACCCATACTAGGGCGCCATGAAATATTCAACCAGGCTCACTCATTGTTGCGAAGTGTTATAGAACGTTCATTCGGCGTGTGGAAAAAATGGAAGATACTACGAGATATGCCGCCATATAGTTTGTCAAAGCAACGAGACATTGTGATTGTAACAATGACATTGCATAACTACATTCGCAGACATCCATCCCGCTCAGACATTCATTTTCGTGCTTGTGATGTAGACGAACAGTTCATTTATCCAGCGGGTATTCAGAACAGAACTGGCCATGTTGGCTCAAGTGGAGACGATGTGAGAGGGATTCGGGTAGGAGTGGATGAGATGGTGGCATTGCGTGACTCAATTGCTGAACAACTGCACAGAGCTTGAATGCTTTTTCATATTTTTAAAAGGTTTACATGTACTGTGAAATATCTATCTATGTTTGAGTTGGTCCTTACGGTAATGGCCTTCGCCGACGTTTAATAAAAAAACTTGGTTTGTTTGTTTCATTTAATAATTAGAAGAAAAAAATTCAACCGCGAATCTCCATTTCCAAATACAGTATTGCCAAACAGTTCTCTTTTTTGAACAGCTCTGCAAACGCAGACTAGCCAAACAGAACTCCATTTACAACATCCAGTTTCCAACAGCTCCCATTACAAACCTACCTTTACAATAGCTCCTTTTATAAATGCCACCGCTAAACCAAATGAACCCTTAGTTGTATTCCTGAATGAAAGTGTTGAGTGTAGCTTCTTCACTCGACGCATTCTGTCTTAGCCTATTATCTTGATGAGGCGTTGAGTGAATAACCTTCACTTAATACTTTTGTACTTAGACAGATTTTCTGTCAGCTTAGGCGTATAGTGCGTTGAGTGTGTCTTCATCACTCAATGCCATCTAGACTTTTGTAGTATTATCTGCATAGGTGTCGAGTGAGCCTTCATCACTCGACGCTTCTGGACTTAACCATATTTCATTACTATCAAAGATAAATCTTTAACTATCTGAGCTTTACTCAACGCTTTTTTGTAGTATGGCATTAAGTGAACTTCCTTCACTTAATGCTTGTGGGCTTAGCCACTTTTCTGCCTTGCAAATAGTCAAGCTTTGACTGACTTGTCTTATCTCAGTGCTTTTTGGCATCTAGCATTTAGTTAGCTTGCTTCACTCAAAGTCTATAGACTTAACCACATTTCTTTGCATCTGCATTGAGTGAGCTTGCTTCACTCAAAGCCTATGGACTTAACCACATTTTTTGCATCTGGCATTGAGTGAGCTTGCTTCACTCAATGCCTGTGGACTTAACAACATTTCTTTGAATCTGGCATTGAGTGAGCTTGCTTCACTCAACGCCTGTAGACTTAACCACATTTCTTTGCATCTGGTGTTGAGTGAGTTTGCTTCACTCAACGCCTGTGGACTTGGACAGATTTTCTGTCTCTCCACCTACCTATCTTGTGACCACCTGTCACCATCACTTAGAGAACATGTCTAACCTTGTTCCAAGGAGCATCCTACACATGATGAGCTTAACCAACATTAAGTATAACTATTCTTGTAGTGTTGATGGCGATGCCTCTTCAAATCAAATCTAAAGAACATTGAGGGCAATATTCCTAACAACTCACTTAAGTCACTATCGCAAAGAGTCTTTGACTTCTTCGTGACAAAGCTCTTTTCTTCCTTCTGCTTACCATTAAAGGATCTCTTCTCTTCTTTCTTGGATCCTTTCTTCTTTTTGTAAGGACACTCTGTGATCATGTGTCTTGGCTTATTGCAACAATATTAAATAATGTCAGAAGAAGAATTTTTGTTCGGTATAGATTTGTATTTTTCGTATCTATTGTAGCTTTTCTTAGATCGATCACCATCATGATATGATCTTCTATAGTCAGAGGAGGAGGACTGACTTTTCCTTTGCCTCTTTTTGTTGAGCATTCATTTGAATTGCTTGGAGATTAGTGAGAACTCTCCATTAGACAATTCAGATCATGAGGTGTTTGGCTCAGAATCTTCTTGTGCATCAGATGCTTGTGTCCTTACCGGTGACACAGCTTTATATTTATTTGACCCTTCGTCCTTTAGTGTTATAGACTTCTCTTTGCTTGAAGTCTTATTGTCTTGCTCTTCTTTCTTTCTTGAATTGATTTGAAGTTCATAAGATAAGAGCTTCTCGAATAAGTTCTGAGGATCAGTCTCGGGCAACTTTCAGAATTCTCGGATGTCCATGACCTTAGTGTCCCATTATTTCGTCAGGGATCTTAAAAATTTATCGTTCAGTTCAACATTAGTGATGTACGCTCGTAGTTTCTCAGACCATTGACAATTTTGAAGAACTTTTCATAACTATCAGCAACAGTGTCTCTTGGGTCTTGCTTGAATGCTTCATACTCTTAGTTAAGAAAGGATCTTCGATCATCTCTTACTTCTTTGGTACCTTCCATCAGAACAACAAGAGAATTCCACATCTCCTTGACAGACTTGCAGTGGAAAATATTTTGCAACATAGAGTCATCCACTACACTGGCAATTATGTTCTTGGCTTTCTCATCCAAGGAGATGAGGGCAATCTCATCTTTGTTTAAATCCATCATCTTCTTGGGAAACATCGCATTAGGTTTCATATCAGATTGCTGAGTAGGAACGTGAGGTCCTTCTTCAACAATCTGAAAGACTCTTGGATCAACAACTTTCATAAAAAATCTGACTCTTTCTATCCACATGGGAAAGTTCTCCTTAGTGCACACTAGAAGTTTCATTGAGGGCATATCCTTGCTCCGATCCATCGAAGCAAACTTGTGCTTTGACAACTAGACTGGGATCTTGTCCAAGGTATTAACCTTATAACGAACAACCTCCCTCTGATACCAATTGAAAGTATCTAGTTGCCTACCTAAATCACATATAGGGGGTGAATAGGTGAGTTCTGCGTCTAATAGCGGATAAAAATTATAAAGAGTGAGCACACAGAACAACACAGAACAACACAGAATAACACATGAATTTATAGTGGTTTCCCGATTTGGGTACGTCCACTGTCCTGCCTCGCCTATCTACCACGAAGGGCTAGATTCCGCTACTTCACCTTTCTCAGATTTAATCAAATCTTACAACTCGGAGTCACCGCTCCTACTTCTCGGAGAACAGCCTCTCCTATACTCGGAGAACAAACTCTCTTACACTTGATCCTAGCATATGGATCTACAATTCAAAAGATAAACTTCTTACACAAGTACAAAAAAAAATTATACAAAACTACAGAATGAACGCAATCTATTTCTTCAGATATGAGATTATTCAATCTTCTTCTTCCTTGGAATGAAAATCTTGAGAGTTTTGAAGAAGAAGAAGACTTGAGATAAAACTTGAATGCTTGATCTGAAAACTTCGATCCGACAAGATCCGAATGCTTAGAGAAACCTTAAGAATGGATCTGTCGCATCTTAACTTGAAAGAATCGATGTTAGGTCGCCGTTCTTTATTTTCTGAGAGTAGTGAGTCTGATGAAAAGAGCGGTCGATTTCTCAATTTGAAATTGAAAAAAATAACGATTAAGGTTGAAGGATTTAACCCTAGTTTTTTAGGATTCCTTCTCTAACGATTGGAAAAATCTTTCCAAAACGAAAAGGTCCATGTACATGGCCGACGTCTTGAAACAGAACCCTGTCAGACAGAAGATCTTGAAAAATTCGCTAAGTCCTTTTGTCAAGTATCGTTGTATATCCATAAATATACTCGACGAATCTGCTTCGATTTCCGACAAATTTCCCTTAAACAAATCCAGAAAAGTAAGTTCGAGAACACAGAAATATTTCCAGTGAGACTCGTTGAATTCGACATGTATCGACTTGTATATTCGACGAATTCGACGTGTATCAATGAGTACACTCAATGAATTCGACGAGTATACTTGAGGATACTCGACAAATCTTACTTAACCAATTTCCAAGTCCTGTGAAATTATTCTATAAGTAAACACGACGAATTCGACGAGTGTTAATAAGTATACACGACGAATTCGACGAGTATCCATAATTAAACTCGACGAAATTGGCGAGTATCCACTACTATACTAGATGAATTTTACTTGGGAAAATTTCTTGTTTCTTTTGGATACATCAACTTGTCCTTCCTTGATTCTTCAAATGCATTTGTAATAGAAGTACAATCCAATAGATAAATTAAACGTGAGTCAACACATTATCCTACCAATGAGAAATTAAATTGTATAGTCCTGTGTTTTATGACCCATAGTAACCTGAAATTGGTTTGTACTTAGCAATAAAACCTGGAAGCATATGACTAATAAAACAGCATCAAATACAAACTCAATTCATCTTAGTTCAAGGGTCACTTATTCAAATAAAGGTCATTGTGGATACAATACCCAACAATGGTTTATCAATTTATAATACTAAAGTTATGGCATCTATATGTTGTGGGGATCTGACCGGACCCATATTATATGGTCATTGCAGATGAGGCATTACACAATGTATATAGACAACAATAAAAATGAATTATGTCAATGTTTAAATGGAAAATTATGTTGCCACTATAGTAAATAGGGCAATTAGCATGCCGCCAAATCTTTAGAGTTGTTTAGAAAAATGACACAAAGAAGTCGTTTAAATCACCACTAAATAATCACCATGACATTTTTCAGAAAGCAACATCCTACCTCTAAATTTGATTACGACACTTTTCACACCAAATGATACTGCACTATTTTTTTTAATGATAGCGGTGCTGCATCGACAACTTTGATCTAATGAAAAAACCAAAAAAACTCTATAAGATGAAAAATAAAGGGATCTCTGCAATTCCCTATGGACCGCAGGTGCTGAATCAAATGAAAAATTATAGGAAAAGCTAATTTTCAATCATCCCAAGATTGCTCATGGTGATGGCTCATCATTGTGAACTAATTCACATTTCTATTGTATGGCCATACAACAGTTGAACTTAAGTCAATTGTAATTCATGAAAAAATTGACAATGATCTTCATTCCTAAATCCAATTACAATTCCGCCCAAAGGAACGAGCCCTAAGGGTATATTCATTCGGACAGAATTGGGGCTTAGCTTGAAATTAGAATTGAAAATCCATTCTCATTAGATTTCACCCCAAAAGCCCCAATTATGTCCAATCAGACCCTAAAAGAGAATTGCGATTTTATTTTGTTGGGAAAACAAATATCTCACTTTGCTTACGCAATCCAGGCTCACAGAAATAAAAACAAAAACAACAATAAAGAAGATAACATTGCACAGTGGACACAAAAACATTACATGAAAAACCCTCTGAAAATCATTGAGGGAAAAACACGCGATGAGGCACACGAACAATCCACTATCAAGATGAATAAGGATTATAACAAAAACTTTTAGGTTTGCCCAACCAAAATCTCCCCTAGATTCACAAATTGAATCCTCTTCTCTCAACCAATAGTGGAAATAACTTTCTTCAAGAAAGGAAACAAAAAACTCAATTCTCTTCTCAAGCTCCAAAATGAAACATAGACAAAATGAGTAAAAACTCCTTCTAACGAAGACAAAGAACATCGATGGTGAGAAACTTGTTCTTCTTCCTGAAGAACTCCTTTGCTTCAATGGCGGAAAACACCTTCTCCAAAATGAGAGGTCTCATTTTCTTCTCTCCGACGGCTCAAGAAACACTAGAATTAATTGTTCTGGAATAGGTTGTGACCTATTTAGGGAAAAGGGCGAGGTTATCTTGGCTCTTGAATCAAGCCCCGAACAATCATGTCAGAAAATGCATCTTTGACGGAATAGGCTTTGTCTGCTATAACATCAGCACCTAAAGGTCTTCACACAACGCCAAAGAAGCTCCACAAGATGCCAAAGAAGCTTCACACGTCTTCATAGCCTTTCACACAATGCCATAGAACATAGCAGGACTCATCACGTTGATAAAGGGCATTACACAATGTCATACAACATCATACAATGCCATATCCCACTCACACGACGTCATGGCAATTATCACAAAAATATACTATCACCGATGATATCGCCAGAAGCAGCAAACTGCAACAGTGACATCCTGTAGAAGTATAGCTCAAGAACCTGTTATGTTTTCCTTCTCTTTAGGGTCTGGATCCCAACAAACTCCCCCTCCAAACCATAAAGAGGAGTTATATACCTGACATCTTCAAATAGTCATCATGCTGATCAGCGACCGACAGAACCCGTGCTTCTCCTTTGACACAACCTTTGTCATCATATCTAAAGGATTTTCTTTCGTGTGGACCTTCTCCACCTTCAACATCCTCGACGACATCATGTATCCAATGATACCTCACATCAATGTGTTTTGTCTTGGAATGGTAGACGAGATTCTTAGCCAAAAAAATGTCGCTCTAACTATCACTGAAAACAGTAAACTCATTGTGATGGAGTACAAGTGCAAGCATGAACTTCTTCATCCACAAGATCTTTTATGATGCCTCCGTCAGAACGATGTATTCTGCCGTCGTCGTCAATAGTGACACACATTTCTGCAACCTTGACTACCACGACACTGCTCGCCCTGTAAATGTAATAGTAAACCCTAATGTGGACCCCCGAGAGTCAATATATCCTGCATTATTTAAATCCGAGTACCCAACAAGGGTCGGTGACCATCCACCATACTTCAAATAGTAGTCTAAGGTACCTCTGAGATATCAGAGTATCCACTTCACAACATCCCAATGGATCTTTCCTGGGTTCGCCAAATATCTGCTCACTACCCCCACTGCATAAGTTATGTCTATCCTCATACAGACAATAGCATACATCAAACTCCCAGGGGACCTGGATCATCTCCTCCACTCCCTTCTCAGATGAAGGACATTGAGAGCATGATAGTTTGAAGTGTCCACCTAATGGAGTAGCTATCGACTTGATATTCATCATGAATCACTTCAGTACTTTCTCTACATACTCAGCTTGAGATAGCCACAACTGACCAGCACTCATATCTCTAATAATCTTCATATATAGGATCTTCCTTTTCAATCCCAAGTCCTTCATCGCATAGGACTCACTAAGCTCCTTCTTTAGCTCAACAATACTCAACTTTTCATCACTGAAAATCAGCATGTCATCCATTTATAATAGTAAAATAGTGAGGGCTTTATCAGTCCTCCTCATATTGATACAGTGATCAACCCTGGTCCAATGAGACTTGCTCTTCTGCATAAAGGAGTCAAACTTTTTGTACCACTGCTTGGGTGTCTACTACAGCCCATAAAGACTCTTTTGTAGTCAGCAGACTAGATGCTCCTTGGCCTTGGCCTCAAATCCCTCAGACTACTCCATATATAGCTCTTAGTCCAAATCTCCATACACGAATGCAGTCTTGACATTTATCTGCTCAATCTCAAGATCATTGGAGGAAGCCAATTCCGGTACCAGTCTGATAGAAGACATTTTCACTATTGATGAAAATATCTCGTCGAAATCTACATTGTGATTCTTACTGAACCCTTTGACTACCAACCTTGTATTGTACCTAGGTTGGGAGAGGCTCTTATCAGTCTTCAACCTGAAGAAACACTTGTTCTTCAATGCTCTCTTCCCCTTTGGTAGCCGGACCAAATCATATGTCTCATTCTTCTGGAGCGAATCTAGTTCATCTTCCAGAGCTAAAACCCAAGACTCTATGTATTCATCCCTCTGAGTCCCTCAAAAGATTCAGGCTCTCCATCATCAGTAAGAATGACATAGTTATGCGGTGGATATCTGGTGCTCGTCCTCTGAACTCCATCAAATCTTCTGAGAAGCACCTCCGCAACAAGTGAAATATTTATAAAAAAAGTTCCCCCTCCATCTAGAATCTCCTCCTGATCTATAATCTTCACAACTTTCTCCTCGACATGCCCTTTATCAACACCAACATTCTTTGACTTAGGAACTACATCAAAAAACTCTGTAGCTTGTGGAATCTGGGGCTCAGCTGCCACATGCTTACCAATAACTTGGTCTTTCATAAAGACCACATCCCTGCTTTTGAAAATCCTCTTCCTCTCCAGGTGTCAAAGTTTATAGCCAAACTCCTCATGTGGAACCCAAGCAAAAATGCACTACCGAGATTTATTGTCAAGCTTTATTCTCTCCTCCTTGGGAACATAAACATGAGCCCTACTATTGAACACCCGAGCATATCCATAAGACATTATAACATCCCATTTCCTACTATACCCCTTAACTTAAATTATGATAGGACTTGTGGTGAGTAAGAAGGGACTAGGCTAGGTATTGACCTTAGGGCTCAATGAGTTAGGGTGGACTCACATAGGGCCCACTATAAGGTTTAAATAAACTTAGGTCAAACTAGACCAAATTGAAACCACAAGTACAAATTGACCTCACCACTATATCCATAATCCTAAAAGAAATCTAAGTGAACCTAAAGCCCCATCATAGGGTCACCCATTGGACCAATTTGACCAAAGTCAACCCTAACCCTAATTTGGTCAGAACCACACACATAGGCCCAATAAGCCCAAGTGGGGCACTACCAAGGACCAACAAAGGTTGGGCGGTGTCATAGGGTCCATGACCATCAAGTAGGGCCAGTCCACTCAACAAATTGACCAAGTCAACCCCAAAGTCAAACATGGTCAACCTTAGGCCTAAATAGGAAATTTAAGAACCAAGCCCATTCCTAATGGGCTAAGGCCTTGAGTCCTGGCCCAAACCATGTTGGATAGTGCCATAGAACCCATGACCATCAAGTGGGGCCAGTCCACTCATCAAATTGATCAAGTCAACCCTAAGTCAAACTTGGTCAACATTAAGCCTAAAGGAGGAATTAAGAGCCAAGCCCATTTCCAATGGGCTAAGTCCATGGCCCATTAGCAGCCCATGACCTCAATTATAGCCCCTACCCTTTGGTTTTGGAGGGTAGTAACATGCATGGGGGTATTTTGGGAATTTTCCCAAGTGGAGGAGAGAGAAAAGGAGGGAAATTAGGGATGGAGGCCATGTGGCCCTCCTCCTCTCTTCACATGCCCACCTCTGAGCTCACAAATTAATTCCAAGCAAGATTCCTGCAATGGAGCTACCACTTGGAGCCAAGGAGGAGCATCCAAGGCATGGTCGAAATTACCCATGATAACAACCCACTATACAGCCCTCCCCACTCAAAAATAACCATTCCATTAGCTTAAGAAGGTCCAAAGGAGTGAAATTCGACTGCTGGATCAAAGCTTTCGGTGGAGGAACAAGTTCAGGAGCAAGCTCGCTAGAGAGGAGAAAATCCATAGCCAACCACTACCGCCGTCTGGCCCCAATCAAGGTTCGTTTCTCTTCCTCTCCCTTTGTCCAAGCTTACTAGATTGATTAGGGGAGATATCAGGCTCAATTGAGCCCGATTCCATGAGAGCATATCAAGAAAATTCGGATTTGGAGGGTGCTCGAGTTCGCCGGAAACCGCCACCTCCGGCGGCCAAGTCGCCGCCAAACACTTGCCCTCACCTCAACGAAGGTGGTTGTGGTGGTGGCCGGCCAGGGAGGTGTCCAGATGGCTAGGAAATGCGATTTGAAGTTGGCCCAGGTCAGGGCAATCACAGCCTCCAGCTCATCGGGGAAGATGCATGGATGTCGTCTATTCTGATGAATTAAACTATAGCATATTTATTTAAATTACATTTTTGTCACATTTTATTCAGTACTTTGCATGTTAAGTTTAGGCCCCCTATAAGAAGATTTAGAAAAATTTTCATCAAATAAAATGTAGCCCTATGTCTTAACTTTAATTTGACACCTTAATCAAGCCTTTTGGAGTACTGTAGCTCCTTGTAAGGTCATTCTCCTAGAACAACTCCTAAACTAGGGCAGAAATTAAAATGAGTGCTTAGGCTAAAATACAATTCCACATGTAGTGAAATTTGGGTCATGGATGTGCGTATACTAGACTTAGACTGGGTCCAAAAATCAGAATTTTTTGAGGACATTTTTCTATAGTTTTGGTACAAACTTGATTTTTCAAATAAATGAAATTTAGGGAGATTTTCAACTCCAAATGCCCCTAAGTTTGGGTGGCATGACTCTAATGTCATTTTAATACCTTGGTAAAAATTTAGAATCATTTGGACCTCAGCATGTTAGAGGATCCAACATGCATTGTGAATGTATAAATGAATATGGTGTGCTAATAGTAAAAATGAGAAAAAAATGGGAATTTAGCCCAATTAGCCCAATGCATGTCCATGAAATTTTTGACAGAGGCTTATGGAGGTGGAATACTCCTTTCATGATAAAATTGGGATTTTTGGGATCAAAAATCCCATAAGTTTGTTTTATTTCAAAACTAGCGCACTTAGGTGTCTAAAATGAAAACTAGGGAAATTGATTTTAGGAAATTCCAAATTGTTGACTCAAGCCCTAAAAGGTCATTTCAATTGTCTGGAAAAAGTTATGAGAATTTTGGAGAATTGTTCCTTGTGTAAATAGTGTAATTACAATTTTGCCCTTATGTGATTATGATTAAAAACATGAATAATAATGCTTGGAAAATTATAAAAATATGTCTAGACCCTTATTCCAGTATTGTGAACCCCTGTAAATTTTGTTAGAAGTTTTGGATGATTATTTATGGTGGTTACTTTAATAGTGGCATTTTCGTAGATATTGTAAATTATGGATATCATAAGTAAAAACACTGGATAGAAGTATGAAAATTTGTTTTGAGCATTATCCTATCATTATTAGTTATTTGAAATTTTCCTTGAATTTTTACATGATTTCTTTTAGTACTTCACTTGAAAAAGGAAGATATTGTAATTTTAATTATAAATAGAAAATAAGGATCAAATCAAGTTAGAAAATTAGAATATTTGGTTCACAGATATTTTTAACCTAGATAAACTTCAGATAATTTTTTTAGACATAAAGGACCCCTGGTTAGAGTAGTTCATGTTCAATGTGACCTAAGTCACTTAAGTAATTTTAATTATGGTCCAAAATAGTTAAAAAAAATTATGGAATTCTTAATGATCAATAATATCCACATGATAAAAATTTGGAGACCTTTGAACCAAGAATCAGAAGTCACCTCATATGTGTTAGAATTAGGTTATGGGCTGCATTTAGTAAAAGTGACAAGTAGCATTAGGGTACACATGGTGATGGGATATAGTTAAATTGAGAGATGCGTTGGGAAGTTTTAAACTCTAGCTAGTCAGAATCATAAATACTTCATTACCTAGTAATGAGTGTTAGAGTGCAAGTCACAAAAGAGAATAATTATGGTGGGGTCCGACGAAAGATCGGTGTTTCCCTAATAAGTACCTTAAATCATTAGGTTACTCAAAAGAAACAATGAGAGTGGGGTATTAATAACGGGTAGACACTAATAAGAGTAAGTGTCCTAGAAAGGGGGATTTGGGCTTCAGCCCATCGTATTCCCTTGTACCGCTGCGAGCCCTTCACTGGGTTGACCTCGGGAAGTCCAGGATTAATCCTAAATTGTTAAGTATAACAAAAATTAGACAAGAGTAGTCTAATAGGTTAAGGGAACAATGTGGAAAACTCACCTGTGTAGGGTTGGAGGGATACAATACAGGTTTGTGCAACCCCATATTTGGCGAGTGGGATCGACAGGAGCAAAAGCAGCCAAGTTCAGCCCAAGCCCCAGGAGGCAGGACGCATGAAGGGAGAGTGGGCCAAGCGGGCTCGCACTTGCCCCAGGGGCTTGCTAGGTACCAAGCGAGTGGGGTGGGTCAGGACCGCACTCGCCTAGGGCCAGGAGGAAGCGGTGAGTGCCAGCCCCATCAAGCACTCGCTGCCCCGGGCGAGTGGAGGTATCAGAGGGCCACTCGCCCAGCTATTTTACGAGGCTTCATTTTAATTTTTCCCCCGTCAGCGCCCTCCTGGCTTTGGCGTTGAGTGATGTTTCTCCAATCAATGCCCTTTGGTCTTTTGGCTCCCGTCTGGGGTAAGCAGGCCGACTCAAACTCACCCCAGAGGCATTCGGCAAGTAGTAGGCGAGTAGGGCCAGCCGGGCCTTCACTCACCAAAGGCCGAGAATAAGCGGCGAGTGCCAGCTCCACCGAGAACTCGCCGCCTCGGGCGAGTAGGTGTTTTTGAGGACTACTCGCCCAGTCTGTTGTGAAGTGTTTTTACCATTTTGCCCCCGCTGGCCTGCCCATAGCCAGTTAGAACATCGGAGTTACGCTGTTGGCAGACCAAGTTGGGCTACACATAGCTGTTAAGAACAGCGGAGGTTGGTTACTTGCAGGCCATTTTCAGAATTCTATAAATAGGACCCAAGGGGTACCTCAGAAGGCATGCTCACTTGTCTCCCAGTCTTCTAGTGCTTTTTGAGGTACCTTAGCCTGGCATTTGGCTAAGGATGGGAAGCTCTCTGAGATCTTCCGGGTGTGTGGTGGGTCCTCCGCGCCGAGCCCTTGGGTATGTCCCCTGTTCTATTTCCTTAGTCTTTAGGCTCGAGAGAGAGAAGTAAGTGTGCGATCACCCCTTCCCCAAGGGCGAACTCTACATAGACCGAGTTTTCAGCTTCATCATTTCTGGTGCGGTGAGTGTGGATTGTGGTCAACACAGAAAATCTTCAACAAGCTAGATGGTTGGAGGAAAAGGGCAAGGTTAAGACAGGGCCGATTTGCCATCCCCTCTCCCTCTCGCCACGGTGGGAATGTTTGAGGAATTCAGGCAGGAGGTGCTCGGTCTCGTTAGGGTCGTACTCGGCGCGCGTGCCGAGTGCTCGACACCATCTGTCCTAATCGCCGCTGCCCTGGCTCTAGGAGAGGATGCCCCGGCTCGGTGACCTGGGAAGGAGGTAATGAAGGAAGGTAGTAGGCGAGATCTTCATGGGCGAGTACTCTTTCCCGAGTCGGCGAGTGGGGGTCAGGTCGATGAGATGGGGATGCGAGATCCCCCGACTAACCCAACGGGGGGAGGCAGCCCCTTCAATGAGTTAGTTTATTCTGCCCCAGTTCTAGAGGGGTTCAGGGAGCCGGAGATGTCCTACTACACCGGGAGGGATGACCCAGTTCAGCACATCCAGTGGTTCGAAGATGTAGTGTCGATAAGACAGATGTCGGATGCCTTCAAGTGCAGGCTCTTTGCCATTACCCTCAAGGAGAAGGCGAGGGAGTGGTTCCACCAGCTACCAGCCAACTCCATCTACTGCTTCAAGGACCTATGTCGGGGGTTCATGTTGAGGTTCACCACCTCCAAGAAGAGGAAGGAGTCAAAGTCCCTGTTCCACATCAAGCAGGGGGTGAACGAGACCTTAGGGAGCTACGTCGACCGGTTCCAAGAGGAGGTGACCCAGATGTAGGAGATGTCAGGGCACACCGTGATGATGGCCTTTACCTTAGGGCTACAACAAGGTTTCTTCAGGATGGAGCTGAAGAGGGTACCACCTCTCTCCTACGAGGAGTTGATGGAGAGGGAGGCAATAGAAGTCGACGGGGAGGCGTCGAACCCCGAGTTCGCAAAGAAGTTATCCAGGTAGGCCATAGAGGAGGAGAAGCACAGAGGTGGCAGGGGTCAGGAGGAGAGGAGAGTTGAACCCCAGCAGCGAGAACAATAGTATCAGGTGCAGCAGCTGCAGCCATGGTGGGGGCGTAAGGAGCCGAATAATCGACTCGGTTGGAGGTAGTAAGAGTGGCAGGATTAGGTCCAGCGGAGAGGTTTCCATGGAGGAGACAATCGCTAGGGGGCAGGGTCAGCTTCATCCTCCAGGATGGAGACAGGGGCAGAGGCCCCCCTCCCCGATCAGCATCATGCTATGGAAATAGCCATGTAGAGGAGGAGGGGTCAGCAGAGGAGGAGAAGAGAATTTAGGATAGAGCTACCTTATTGCGAATTCCACTAGGAAGAAGGCCACTCTACGACCACGTGCACGGAGTTACTCGAGATGAGAGGAAACAGGAGCAGCAATAGCAACAAGACCTCCAGGGAGTGCAGATTGAGGAAGTCTTGCCTCGGGCAGAGGAGGACAGGTGTGAAGACCGGGCCGATGTTGGGACCCAGGGATGGATCAGAGTGATCAATGGGGGGGGGGGGGTGGGGGTCGAGGCTTCGTAGAGGGCAAGCCTCCACACCATGTACTGCCGGAGCATTTGCTCCACATCCCAAACCCCACCCCTAGAGGAAAATATCACCTTCTCGGGGAAGGACTTGCCAGACCATGAGGACCCCTTCTACGACGCGCTGGTAATCCAAACAGCGGTCGAGAACTTAACCGTCTCCCGAATCCTCATCGAAAATTGGAGTAAAGTCAATGCCATCTTCAAGATGGCATTTGACGCAATGAAGGTGGAGGCCAAGAGGGTGATGGACTCAGATGGACCTTTGTTCGGGTTCTCAGGGGAGAGAAAAGAGGTTGAAGGAGGAGTGGGGCTCCATATCACCCGAGGGGCAGTCCCGAAACTGCAAATTCGTCATCGTGGATGCTCCCAGAAGTTACAACGCCATTTTTGGGTGGCCTCTCATCAGCACCTTCCACTGCGTCCCATCATAATTCCATCAGTGCCTGAAGTTCAACGCCGAAGGGATCCAAGTCCGAGTCCGGGGAGGCCCTAAAGTGGCAATGGAGTGTTACGTCACTGCGGTGAACTCCATATCTTGGCAGGAGGGGCCGAGGAGATGGAGCTAAGGATTGAGGAGGCAGAGCTGGAGGCCGATGTAGAGTAGATGGAGTTGGAGGAGAACTGCACTCGGGTGGAGGTGGCAGAAGAAGTCTAGGAGCCGACCGAGGTAGTGGCCATGGAGGGAGCTGAGGAGGAATTTCTTTCCCTAGGAGGGGAGGATGTGGGGGAATGGGGGGAACATTCCCATCTGGAGGTTGTAGAAGAGGTGGTGGAGATGGAGGTTCTCACCCTTGGAGGTAGGGTGGAGAAGGTTCGCATCAGTGGGGGGCTGACCCCGGAGACCCAGGGCAGGATATTTGAGTGCATCCAAAGGAACGTGGACATCTTCGGTTGGAGCGACGAGGAGATGCTGATGATCGATGCGGATGTCGCCTGCCACCACCTCAACTTGTACCCGGAGGCTATCCCCATCCAGCAGAAGAATAGGTCCATCGCAGACAAGATGACCGAGCCCATCAGGGAGGAGGTGGACAAGCTCCTCCAGGCCGACTTTGTATCTGAAATACAATACCCCGGCTGGGTCTCCAATATAGTAATGGTTAAAAAAGGGGACGGCTGGTGGCGTATGTGTGTCGATTTTTCTTTACTTAATAAATCATGCCCTAAGGACTGTTATCCTTTGCCTCGGATTGATGCGCTGGTTGACTCAGCCATTGGTTTTCCTGTAATGAGTTTTCTATATGCATTTTCAGGTTACCACCAGATCAGGATGCACTCCCCAGACGTCAAATATGTCTCCTTCATCACGGGGGATGAGTTCTACTGCTACAAAATTGTGCCCTTTGGGCTAAAGAATGTAGGGGCGACATACCAAAAGATGATGGATAGGGTCTTTCGAGAGCAGAAGGGAAGAAACATAGAGGTGTATGTAGATGACCTCATGATAAAGAGTCGATACGTGGACTCTCACCTACGGGACCTAGAAGAAACCTTCACCACCTTATGAAAATATAAAATGAGGTTGAACCCCTTGAAGTGTATCTTCGGGGCCTGCTGGGGCAAGTTCCTGGGTAACCTTCTCACCCCCGTGGGGGTGGAGCCAAATCCCGATAAGGTCCGAGCGATCATGGAGATGGGATCATCTCGTAATGCGAAAGAGGTACAACGATTGACAGGGAAGCTGGCGGGGTTGAGCAGGTTCCTTTTCCAGGCTGGGGAGACGTGTTCTCCCTTATTCAAGGCATTAAGAGGAGGCAAGAAGTTCGAATGGACCAATGAGTTGGAGGAGGCATTCTAGGCCTTGAAGAGGCAGTTGACTCAGGCACCCTGCTCCAAGGGCCGAAGGAGGGGGAGGACCTGTCTTTGTATCTTAGGGTCAGAGCAGAGGCCTTGAGCTCTGTCCTGGTTTGGGAGGAGGCAAAGAAGCAACTCCTCATATACTATATAAGTTGGGTCCTGAGGAAGGCAGAGCTTTGGTATCCCATCTTGGAAAAGCTAGCCTTCGCCCTAGTCATCTCGGCTCGAAAGCTTCCGACCCTACTTCCAGGCACAATAAATCTGAGTGGTGACTGACCACCCTCTCTGCAACATCTTCGAGGGAGTGGATCATTTGGGCCAGTTGGCCAAGTGGTCGGTGGAACTGGGTGAGTTTGACATCTCCTTTATTCCCCGCCTCTCGATCAAGGCCCAAGCAATGGCCGACTTCCTGGCTGACTATGTGGTCAAGGTGGCGGAGGAAGAACTCACCCGCCCGGTTCCTTGGAAGGTGATGGTGGATGGTGCCTCAGGAAGCATTCTCTAGGGGTGGGGGTGATTTTGGAAAGCCCCGAAGGGACAAAGATAGAACAAACGATAGTTATCTAATTTTCTATTACTAACAATAAGGTCGAGTACGAGGCAGTGTTTATAGGGCTCTGCCTGGCTAGAGAACTAGGAGTGTATGATGTGGAGCTCCTCACGGACTCCATGGTGGTGGCTTCCCAGATCAATGGGGAGTTTGATGTAAGGGAGCCTACCCTTCAGCTATACTTGGCGAAGGTGAAGAGGGTCATTGGCACGTTCCAGACCTTCTCCGTCCGACACGTACCCCGGGAAGAAAATGAGAAGGTTGATCAGCTAGCCAAGCACGGTCCCCGGGTGGGGGGGGGTACCATTACCGAACTATTCCGCCCATCCATCAAGGAGGGAGAGCTGATGGAGGTGGACCAACACCCCTCGTAGATGGACCCATTCCCAACCTTCATTTCCGTAGGGGAGTATCCGGAAGGCATGGATAAAATGAAATTCAAATAAAAGTAGGCGTACTATCTCATCCGTGATGGGCAGCTGTACCAGAAGACCCTTTCGGGGATGTTGGCACATTGTGTGGCCGAGAGGGAGGTCCAGAGGATCTTGGAGGTCCACTCCGGGGAGTGTGGGAGTCACTCCGGGGGTCGGACTCTGGAAGAAAGGATTGCCAGGCAAGGGTATTTCTGGCCTACCCTGGGCTACGATGCGGCAGAATTTGCGAAGAAGTGCCACAAGTGCCAACTGTTTCCCCCTCCAGTTGCAACAGGACCAGCGCCTCAAGAGCATTACAGCCCCCCGGCCCTTCGCCATTTGGGGAATGGACTTGGTAGGGCCTTTTCCCCAGGCCAGCGGGTAGAGGAGGTTCTTACTTGTCATGATAGATTATTTTTCTAAGTGGTTGGAGGTGAAGGCGCTGGCTAAAGTGACCTACCAGGTTATCCAGAACTTTGTTTAGGGGGAGAACATCTGCGGGCATGGGTTGTCGCAGGCCATCGTCACGGACAATGGGTCTCAGTTTGCCAGCGCTGAGTTCATCAGCTTTTGTGGGCAGCTCGGGATTGACCTCAGATTCGCTTCGGTCATCACCCTAGGAGCAATGGGCAGGTGGAGGCGGCAAACAAGGTCATCATCAATCTCCTCAAAAGAAAGTAGAGAACTTGAAGGGTAGCTGGGTGGAGCAGCTTCCTTCGGTTCTCTGGGCCTTGAGAAATACTTCCAACATAGCCACGGGGGAGACCCCCTTCAAGCTCTCCCATGGATGCGAGGCAGTGCTTCTAATCGAGTTCAAGGTTCGGACGCCTAAGGTGGTCAAGGCAGAGGCAGGAAGGGAAGAATGGTAAGTTGAAAATGAGGAGGGGCTACGGCTCTCCCTTGACATGGTGGAGGAGTTACGTGACCTCTCTGTCATCCGCCAGGAGGAAGTGAAAAGAAGAATGACTAAGTACTTCGACAAGCACGTCCGGGTCAAACAGTTCGCGGAGGGACATCTGATCCTAAAGAAGGTGGATGTGGCGGGAAGGTCAGCCACAGTTGGAAAGCTCAACCCAAACTAAGAAGGCCCATATATTGTTGTGGAGGCTCTGAGATCAGGAGGGTACCATCTCCATAATACGGAGGGTGAGACCCTAAGTCACACCTGGAGTGGTGATTACCTGAAGCATTTCTACCCGTGAAAATATGTATGTCCATTCCTGTAATGAATACGAAATCCTTTAATGTTGCAACTCTTTTACAGAGCAAGTTTGTGGAAAATATCGTTTAACGAGCTAAGTCCTGAAATGCCCTAGCTGCAAGGTTTCCACCTTGCCGGTGGTAGCACTCGGAGGTTGGACAAAGGAAAGTTTTTTCTGCTCTGGGGTTAGGTCCTGAGAAGCTCCCGCTATCAGGATTCCACCTAGTTGGCAGGGCCGGGATCCTTGAGTGACGTCGTTATGAACCTGGAGGTCTGAGTCCGGTGAAAGCACAACACCAGCTGTCAGGATCTCACCTAGCTGATTGGGCTGGTGGTAACACCAGGAATTTTGATAAAGGAAATTTTTTCTCGCTCTAGGGTTAGGTCCCGAGATGCTCCCGCTGTCAGGCTTCCACCTAACTGGCAGGGCTGGGATCCTCGAGTGAAGTCATTATGACCCTGGAGGGCTGAGCCCGGTGAAAGCTAAACATGATCCGTCAGGCTCTCACCTAGCTGATTGGGCCGGTGGTAGCACCCGGAAGTTGGATAAAGGAAAGTTTTTCTCGCTCTGGGGTTAGGTCCCGAGATGCTCTCGCTATCAGGCTTCCACCTAGATGGCAGGGCCGGGATCCTCGAGTTATGACATTATGACCCTGGAGGGCTGAGTCCGGTGAAAGCTCAACACTAGCCCTCAGGCTCTCACCTAGCTGATTGGGCCAGTGGTAGAACCCGGAAGTTGGATAAAGGAAATTTTTTCTCACTCTGGAGTTAGGTCCCAAGACGCTCCTACTGTCAGGCTTCCACCTAACTGGAAGGGCCAGGATCCTCGAGTGATGTCGTTATGACCCTGGAGGGCTAAGTCCGGTGAAATCTCAACACTAGCTGTCAGGATCTCACATAGCTGATTGGGTCAGTGGTAGCACCCGGAAGTTGGATAAAGGAAAGTTTTTCTCGCTCTGGAGTTAGGTCCCGAGACGCTCCTGCTGTCAGGCTTCCACCTAGCTGGCATGGTCGGGATCCTTGAGTGATGTTATTATGACCATGGAGGGCTGAGTCTGGTGAAAGCTCTACACCAGCCGTCAGGCTCTCACCTAGCTGATTTGACCGGTGGTAGCACCAAGAAGTGTGATAAAGGAAATTTTTTCTTGCCCTGGGGTTAGGTCGTGAGATTCTCCCACTGCCAGGCTTCCACCTAGCTGGCAGGGCCGGGATCCTCGTGTGATGTCATTATGACCCTAGAGGGCTGAGCCCGGTGTAAGCTAAACACGAGCCGTCGGGCTCTCACCTAGCTGATTGGGCCGGTGGTAGAACTCGGAAGTTGGATAAAGGAAAGTTTTTCTCACTCTGGGGTTAGGTCCCGAGATGCTCCCGCTGTTAGGCTTCTACCTAGCTGGCAGGGTCGCGATCCTCGATTGACGTTGTTATGACCCTAGAGGGTTGAGCCCGGTGAAAGCTCAACCCCAGTTGTAACATCCCTCAGATAACTATACCCCCTAGGAGTGGTTTTGTCATGACTAGGTCATGACAAAACCCTAGAACCCAAGAAGACCAAGTGGACTTAGGAATAAAGGTGATTGGGATGAATGGTCTACAAATAGTAGATTCTTAAACCCTAGTTTAGGATGATCATGAGGCTTCACCATGACTCCAAGACCCCACCATGACCCCACCAATCTGTTAAAAGGGCCCTAAGGGTCCATTAGAGTCAACCCAGGATGGCCAAGTTGACCTAGGATCATCCTAGGCCTAAACAAGGCAAGGTGCCCTAGCTAAGGGCAATGTGCCCTTAAGGATCCCAACCAACCCTACCAAGGTCCTCCTAGACCTAAAGTGGGGTCAATGGGTCACCAAAGACCCATTGGAGTCAACCTTAGAGCTTAAGTTGACCTAAGTCAACCCTAACCCTAAATGGGTCAAACTGACCTACATAGGGTCAATTGACCTTCCCTTAGCCAAGTGGACCCCACCCATGCCCTCCTAACCCTAGCGTGAGTTCAATGGGTCACCAAGGATCCATTGGTGTCAACCCTAGTGGCTAAGTTGACCCAAGTCAACTCAAACCCCAAAGTAATCAAAGTGCCCTTAATAAGGGTCAAGTGACCTTCAAGGTGCCAAGTCAACCCTACCCATCCCTACCTAGACCCTAGAGGAGGCCAATAGTTCACCAAGGACCCATTAATGGTGACACAAAAGATCAATTTCACCAAATTCAACCCTAGGCTAGGTCAAGTCAAACTCAGCTCAAAAAGGGCTAACTCATGCTCAAGCCCCTAGCCACTTAGGCTAACCACTTCCTAGTCACTTTATAATAGCTTAGTGGGCTGCATTTAGGCTGGTACCAAGAACAAATTCGGCCATGAGGGGCAGGAGAGGGAAAGCTTCAATTCCTCTTTAATGGAGGAGAGAGGAAAGGAGGTAAAGGTCATTCATGGCTTAGGGAGGCCAAAGGGCCACTCTTATTGGCTGGATTTAACTCCTCTAGGGAAGAGGAGAAGTTTCCAACCATTTCCCGGCCACCACAAGGTAGGTTAACCCCCCCCCCACCACCACCACTTGGTCGAGAGCTTCTTTAAAGGCCATTAATGGCCATTGGTGCATGACCACTCCTCTCCCCCATTTCACTCTTTTAAAACCTTCACTGGACTCCTAGGAGTCATTTACACACCTTACCTGAAGGAGCCCGAGCAGTCCATTGTGCTGTTGCAGAAACCGAGCGGCGCCACCATTGGAAATGGCATCCTGACGATCAACCCGCCTCTAGGTCGCAAACAAGGTCCTCCCCTTCTTATTCTCCTATGGGTAGATCATAGGGATCATTTAGAAATAAAATCAGACTCAATTGAGCCCGATTGAAGCTTTTGATTTCACGGTTTTTACGTGAAAAATGACTTATCGGGATCGCTGGAAAAGGGCCCTCTGGCGGTTGTGCCGCCGCCTGCGATAGCCACCACCTCGACGGAGGTGGTGGTGGCGGTGGCCGGCCAGGGAGGTGGCCGGATGGCTGGCGGTGGCGGCTGGAAGTTGCTCTAGGTCGGGTCAATCCTACTCGTCGGCTGGAGGAATAAGATGAGCCAGAGCCGCTGGATCTTGCGTCAAGATCCGTGTAGGATCAGCATATTAATATTTCATTTTTAATGAATTCTATCACACATATTCAGTCCCCTTGTAAATTAATTTAAAAATACTTAGAGGCTAAATCAGAGAAAGTGGTTAACATATAAATTATAGCGATATGGGTCTACTCTAATTAAAATTGATTTGAGTTAATTTGGACATCAGGTTTGACAAGGGAACTCATTTTTGTGGGGTCTATACCTAGGGTTAAGCAGACACTAAAATTAGTGCCCCACTTCATCCCTTGTCCAAATCACCTGAAATTTGGACAGGAAGTCGCCCTAATCTATAACTAGGACCTGCCCAAAAATGAGAATTTTTGGGGATAATATTTCTTTAAATTTTGAAATTATTTAAATATCCTAGAATAAATTAATTAGGGGACCTAATGACCTCTAAACCCTCCTAAATTTTGATGAGTGGTCTTTGGGATCATCATGAGGATCGGTATAAATTTTCACCTCTTTTTGAGTTGATTTGTGTGGGAATTGAACAAACCCTAGCTTTGCCCTAATAAGGGGTATTTAGGTCAAAAGTGCACTTTGAGGTTTGGGTTGTCAAACCACCTCAACAGAGGCTGAAATTTGGGCCACTGGCTTTACATGTCATTTAACACCCTCATATGGGTTATGGGGTGGTTTGGGGATGAATTGCCCTAGGACCCAAGTTCAAACCCTATGTTTGGACTTGGGGGTTTGAGAAGGGCATGGGGTCAAATGCCCTTGTATGGACTTGAAATTTGGTAGAGAGGATACTAGGGTAGCTAAAGTCCACTGGTAAAAATCTTAGAGGATTTGGAGATGGATAAACCCCTCAAAACCCTAACCCTAGTTTAGGGCACAACCCTTATACATGCAAGATAGGCCACCAAAACTTAATGAAAAAGCCATGAAACTTGGGTAGTATGGTCATAGGGTTAATTAGTGCCTCTGGTGATTTTATTAGTAATTTTGAAATAATATATTTCGTACCTACTTTATAGTACATGGAATTCCCTTGATAATCTCTTAATTATTATGATCACATTGTTTAATAGAAAGTTATGAAAATTTTGCAGAGGGTGTTTTAGGTCAATATACTCATACTTGAATTTTATTATAATTTTTAGATGTGTATTTTCAGTACTTTCTTCGCAAGCTTTTAAGAATGCAATGATATTCAAAATTTGATTTAGAGCTCAATAATTGTTTGAAAATTATGGAACTAATTTAAAAGTGTACTTTCAATATACACTTGAGGAAATTTTACCATAATTTTTAGGTAAATATTTACAACAGTTGTTTCAATAATGTAAGAATGAAGATTATTATTTTAAATTAAAATGTGAGCACATTATTCACTTAGAAGTTTGGAAATTTTGTCAGAAGTGTTTTTAAGGCATATTAGCCATGCTTGAATTTTTATTATAATTTTTGGAAGCTTATTTACATTATTTACTTCATCAGTTGTTAATTATGTGATTATGTTTAAAATTATGGATCAAGGCCCAAACATTACTGAAAAATTGGGACACTTTGAATTTACTATTAAATAGTCATCTTGTATTTATCATAAATTTGTGGAGCATTTTGTATGCCTGAAAAAGGTACTTAATGTTCAAACTAAGGTATTTGGATTTCTTAGGAAATTAAATAAATTATCAAGTAAATTAGGAAAAATATGACATTCTGGATTTAGGCTAAACATGTCATGGTAGACCCCCAATAATTATTATACGGATATTGGATTATAATTTGGAGTACCTCCCATTGTATACATCATATAGCTTAAGATGGACTGCATTTAGTAAAACTGTGGAAATCGTGTTAACATGGGGAATGGTCGTAGGGAGATGGGATTTGTGTTTATTGATATTGGTATGTGGGTTGGAGTATACTATTAAAGCTGAGGAGAGTAGGTAGTAGAGTTGTCTAAGTCTAGGTGGTACCCGGGATCGACGAAAAATCGTCTATCTTGTGAAGGGAGGGAGAAGGTAAAAAACTTTAGGGTTAGAACTAGTGTAATACTAAAGGGATCATGAAGCGGGTATTAACAGATAATAGTAAGTGCCTTGCGAAAGGGAGCTTTGGGCTTCAGCCCATCATAGTTCCTAGTGCCCTTTGAGAGCCCTTCACGGGGTATGCCGGGGGCAATCCTGGGCTAACCTAAACCTTAGGAAAACTAAACTGCAAGAGTAACTAGCATAACTAGGGATTAACTTTAACTCACCTCGATGTCTAAGGATGTTAGGTTGGGTCACACGGGCAGTAGGCTCGGTGGTTTGGTGATGGGCAGGTTGGCCCGACGAGCATAGGCTCGGTTGTTGGTTGTTACAGACGGGATGGTCCGGGAAGCTTTGGATCGGAAGCTTATACATAAGGTTGCATGTGCATAAGTATAAGGTGGTGGGTCTTTGGTATTAGAGGGTCGATGCACCGACGCCAATACGTCGACTCGGCAAGTGTGGTTTAGCACTTCGCCAAGTAAAGTCTGGTGTGCCAGCCGGCAAGAGTACGCAGGAGCTCCGCTTAGTGCACCAGCGTCGAGGAGTACGATAAGTCTGACTGGTAGTGTAATTACCGGTTTAGAGGTGGGCGAGGCCCAACCCACCGCTTGTGTTTGCCACTACGGAGGTATCCTGGGAGGTTAGGCTCCAGAAAGGGGGAAATAAAGGTCTGTGCGCACAAAGTCGGGTGGGTGAGTTACATTTGCATGATCACATCATAGCATATTTGCATGTCACAGCAGTACATTGCATATAACCCCTGACACCTATTGTATAAAGTGGTATGGGACGCTTTATACAATAGGTCTTGCAAAATGATCCCATGGTTTATAAGCTCGCGTAAGCGTGCCTATAAGTTAAGGTTTATATTCTGTAAATATATACATGTTTGCTAGAAAAACCGACACCCTATCGTATAAATTGGTATGAGACTTTTTATACGATAGGAGCCTTGCAGAAGATCCCTTAGCTTATATGTTTTCATATAAGTTAAGGTTACATATTATATATTCAGTCTTTTATACTTTCAGTACTATCACATGTACTCTTAGAACTGCTAGATTAGTTCCGCCGTCACCTGTTACTTTATTATTCTCCACCTTCATTTCCTCTCCTTTCCTCCTCCCCGCTCGGTGCCAAGGAGCCATGGGGGAAGGGGTGGGGGGATGATAGAACTTAGTCTTTTATACTAACGGTTTTCGAACAACATCATTTTAGGGGACCGTGGAGTCCAGCATGGAGGAGCAGCCCCGGAGGTCGGCATGCATGGAGATGGGACAGTCTAGCACCGGAGTTCAGACATCTAGAACTGTAAGTCCCGAACGATAATGGATGTTTAAGTTTTTGCTTCCGCGCTGAGTGATATGTAGTGAGGATGTTGATGTACCGGGCACGAGCCCTACTTTTAGTACTTTATCATTATTTCTGTGGACTCTCCCTTTGTGGAGATTATTTACTATATATGTGATTTCTGTGGACTTGCCTTTATTATTTTGCTACTATTTTGTGATCGAAATGACCGGCAGGATCGGCGTTTTGTAGTGATGACCTTCCCGGGCGTGAAGGTGTCACCGCAAAGCAGCGGTTCTAGGCCTAAGACCCCGGTGGTTTAAAAAGAGGGGGGGTCTTACAAGTGGTATCAGAGTGAAACCTCGATCGAAAAAGTAACAGTCCACAATCCCTGGGTCACCCCCGCACAAGTTTAGTTTGGGGACAAAGTAAGCAGCGAAAGCAGTGGTGTGCCCATATGGGGGATCACATGTAAATTGTCCACCTTTAATTAAGTTTGAGTCGATTACTTACAAATGCTTTTTGTTACGCATCCCCCAACACAACCTACACCACAGGGCGGAGTCCAGCAGACTCCGAATGTTGCACCACCTCCCCCAGTCCCCACTTCATTCCTACAGTCAGAGATGGGGCAGACTCTGATAGCCATACTGGAGGCTTTCAGGGCTCAGCAGGTTCCGGCTCCGCAGCCAAACCCGAGGGCCAATTGGCTGAGTATTTTCCTAGGACTTTCTCCCCGATCCTACTTGGGGACATAGTCTGTCGTTCGGACATAGGAGTGGCTGGACATCATGTATGAGATGTTGACCGGGATACGGTGCCTATGGGAGGAGAGGGTACCTTTGGTTGTCTCTTGCTTGGATTCCCATGCCAAGAGATGGTGGAAGACATCGCTGGACACGACGTTTGCTGATAGAGAGGTTGCAGATATTGCTTGGGAGGAGTTCAGGGCCACACTGTTGGAGCATTTTGTTCCGCAGTCGGCCAGAGATGAGCTAGAAGACAGATTTTTATAGTTGAGGCAAGGAAACAAGACGGTGGTGGAGTTCCACCGTGAGTTCAATCATCTAGCCCGGTTTGCAGATTCTTATCAGTTGGATGAGGCAGGATACACCAAAAGGTTCTATAAGGGTCTGCGAGAGGATCTAAGGGAGGCTCTATTGTTTGTATCTGACGGGCCTATTCCTCGGATATTGGAGATGGCGAAGATGATTGAGGCAGATTGGCACACTACTCGAGGCCGAAAGCAGCCAACTGAGGATCAGGGCCGGGGAGCTAGAAATGATCAGGGATGGGGCCGCTTTGCTGATGTGAGAGATGGGAGAAGGGCAGAGGACCAGCCTCGTCAGGAGGTGAGACAAGAGCAGAGAGAACCAGTGGTGATGGCTTCTCAGCCTCTCAAGATGCGTGAGATACAGAGACCCGGGGGTATGGCATATCCCTCGCCAGAGTGATTCAACTGTCATCAGGTGGGGCATATCCGGAGAAACTGCCCCATAAAAGGTGCACCCCTACCAGCACCACAGGTTGCCCCGCCTGCTCAGTATTTTGGAGGCCGGGGATGTGAATACAAGGGCGTAGACCGCATGAAGGAGAGGGAGCAAGTGTATGCACTGGATCTGGCTCAACCACGGAACACGGAGCAAGTGATCACAGGTACGCCAGTAAATGTTAAGATTTCTTTCCTAAATAATTAGACTCCTGGATATAGAGTTTACAAACTAGGAAAGAAAATCATAACTAGATTTCTAAGATATTTAACTGCCCTAGGCATAGTCTTCATCAGCGGCAAGCCCACTTATACGTTGTTCGATACGGGTGCTTCGCACTCATTCGTGTCGGAGGACATCGTGGAAGGGTTGGAAGGCGTGGAGCAATTCACAGGCTTGATGATGAGGATATGACTACCCGACGGATCGGAGATATTCACCTCCGCCCACTGCAACATGGAGGCGGAGATCGGTGGGAAGGCATTCAAAGCACCAGCAGCAATCCTAAGGATGTCATCCTATGATCTGATCGTGGGCATGACATGGTTGTATTGGAACTATGCCCAGATCGACTGATTGTCAAAAAGGATCACCGTGATGCATGGGATTCCCACATCGTCATCGAAGGTATTAGAACTATTCCCCCTCTCTTACTATCATTCATGCAGGTCGTCAAGGCCCACTTGTAGGGGGGAGGAAGTCTATGAAGTGTTGTTTGAAATGGCTGAGGCCAAGGATTCCATCTCTGATATCCCGGTGGTGCGGGATTTTACTGACGTATTCCCAGAGAAGCTGTCAGGGCTACCCCCGCACCGGGAGCAGAATTTCAAGATACAGCTGGTGCCAGAGGCTAAGCCGGCATCTAGAGCTCCTTACCAGATGGCCCCAAAGGAGTTGATGGAGTTTCGAAGCCAGCTGCAGGAGCTAGTGGAAGCCGGATTTGTCTGACCGAGCTCTTCACCATGGGGACCCCCGGTGTTATTTGTCAAGAAGAAGGACGGGACACTCAGATTATGCATCGACTACCGAGCACTGAACCGACTGACAGTCCGGAATACCTATCCACTGCCAAGGATATATGAGCTGTTTGACCAGCTGGAGGGGGCACATTTCTTCTCGAAATTGGATTTGAGGTCGGGCTATTATCAGCTGTGAATTCGGGAGGAGGACATTCCGAAGACTACCTTCAGTAGAAGATATGGGTTTTTCGAGTTTACCATGATGCCCTTCGGGCTCACGAATGCACCATCGGCATTCATGAGCCTCATGAACCGGGTGTTCGAGGCTTATCTGGATGTGTTCGTCATTGTGTTTATTGACAACATCCTCATCTACTCGAGGACGGAGGAGGAGCACACACGACATCTGACACTGACTCTTGAGAGACTACGGGAGCACCACCTTTATGCGAAGTTCAGTAAATGCCAGTTCTGGTTGAAGGAGGTGGCCTTACTAGGCCATATTATCAGTGGAGCCGGGTTGGCAGTGGACCCATCAAAGATTCAGGCAGTTCGGGATTGGCCGCAGCTGAAGGCGGCCACAGACATATAGAGTTTTCTAGGACTTCCGGTTATTACCGGAAGTTCGTGGAGGGATTCTCTCGAATTGCCCTCCAACTCACATCCCTGACAAGTAAGGATGTGCCCTTCTTCTGGACCCCACAGTACGAGACGACTTTCCGGGAGCTGAAGTATTGACTCACCTCAGCTCCTATTCTTGCTCTTCCTTCGAGGAGAGAAGGATTCTAGGTCTACACCGATGCTTCCTACTAGGGAATGGGAGCAGTGTTGATGCAGAAGGGCCACGTGAAATCTTATGCTTCCCACTAGCTGAAGAAGCATGAGCATAACTACCCTGTTCATGACTTAGAAATGGGAGCGGTCGTGTTTGCTCTGAAAGTCTGGAGGCATTATCTGTACGGTGTCCACTGCGACATATACTCCGATCACAAAAATTTGAAGTATGTGGATACGCAGGAGCTGAATATCAGGTAGAGGCTATGGGCGAAATTTCTAGCAGATTACCAGTACGAAATGGATTACCACCCAGGGAAGGCGAACATGGTAGCTGATGCGCTGAGTCAGAGAGTCGCCACCTCCGGAGCGGAGCCCTAGATTATGTCCATGGAGCTGGTGCAGGGATTAGAGGATATGCACATCACGCTGGTGTCATCTGATTACCCAGACCTTTATGAGGAGTATTTAGTCGTGATGAGCGCCACAGATGACATTCGAGACTGAGTTAGAGATGGGCAGAGGCAGGATGCCAAGTTGGAGCCGATATTTCGGGCCTTGGAGGCAGACACTGCTAGAGATTACACACTGAGGGATGGCCTGGTTTGCTTCAGAGGATGGGTTTATATTCTAGAGGGAGGCCAGGTCCGGGAGGATATTATGACAGAGGCCCACTACAGTCGGTATTCGGTACACCCGGGAGTTACGAAGATGACTGTTGATCTGAAGAAAACCATATACTGGATAGGCATGAAGAAGTATATCACCTACTTTGTGACCCACTGTGAGACATGCTAGCTGGTGAAGGCGGAGTGCAGAAACCCCGCAGGATTGTTGAAACAACTCCCAGTGATGGAGTGGAAGTTTGAGGATATCGTGATGGACTTCATACATGGCCTTCCCCGATCACAGACGGGAAATGATTCGATTTGGGTAATCATAGACCAGCTGACAAAGGTAGCCAGATTTATCCCGACCAGGAAGGATGACTTGGTTGGTCAGCTGGTTCAGAAATTCGTGGAGCAGTTCGTCTGTTATCATGGCATACCCAGGACGATCATATCAGATCGGGATGGACGGTTTACGTCCAGGGAGTGGCGATCAGTGCAGACTTACTTGGGTACCCGGCTGACTTTCAATACAGCTTTTCATCCCCAGACCGACAGGCAGACAGAAAGCACCAATCAGAACATGGAAGATCTGCTGCGACTATGCATTCTAGATTGCGGAGAGCCTTGGGAGAATTTGTTGCCACTGGTCGAGTTCTCATACAATAACAGCTATCAGTCCAACATAGGGATGGCTCCTTATGAGGCCCTATACGAACGAAGATGTACGACTCCGCTATCATGGATATAGGACGAGGATCCGAAGGTTTTGGGCTCAGAGTTTGTTAAGGACACTGAGGCTCAGGTGAGGCTTATACGGGACAGGATGTTAGAGGCTCAGAGCAGACAAGCAAAGTATTATGATGCTCGGCATCGTCATATGGAGTTTCAGGTGTGGGATCAGGTATTCTTGAAGATCCGACCAATGCATGGAGTTTCACGGGTGCGTGTTCGGAAGAAGAAGCTCAGCCCAAGATATATGGGGCCTTATAAGATCCTGGAGCGGATCGGTCCCTTAGCATATAGGCTGGAGCTGCCACGGGAGCTAGCAGGTCTGCATGACATATTCCACGTATCTTCTCTTAGGAGGGCTCTACTACTCCCGGAGTAGCAGATTACGGCCACGTATGGGCTGGTAGCATCTGATCGGTCAGTTCACCTGGAGCCGGTCCGGATTGACGATAAGGGGATGTGAGTATTGCTTCGCAAGAAGGTTCCTTTGGTCAAGGTCCTATAGAGGAATCACGGTCAGGAAAAGCACACCTGAGAGCCGCAGGATCTGATGCAACAAAGGTACCCAGAGCTTTTCAATCAGGTATACCTCATAACCTTTCGGGATGTTACAATTTACTTCTCATATTTGAAACCCCGTAGGAATAACTAGAATTTCGAGGACGAAATTTTTTGTTTATGTATTAGAATTTGTAATATCCCTCAGACAACTAGACCCCCTAGGAGTGGTTTTGTCATGACTAGGTCATGACAAAACCCTAGAAGCCCAAGAAGACCAAGTGGACTTAGGAATAAAGGTGATTGGGATGAATGGTCTACAAATAGTAGATTCCTAAACCCTAGTTTAGGATGATCATGAGGCTTCACCATGACTCCAAGACCCCACCATGACCCCACCAATCTGTTAAAAGGGCCCAAAGGGTCCATTGGAGTCAACCCAGGATGGCCAAGTTGACCTAGGATCATCCTAGGCCTAAACAAGGCAAGGTGCCCTAACTAAGGGCAATGTGCCCTTAAGGAGCCCAACCAACCCTACCAAGGTCTTCCTAGACCTAACATGGGGTCAATGGGTCACCAAAGACCCATAGGAGTCAACCTTAGAGCTTAAGTTGACTTAAGTCAACCCTAACCCTAAATGGGTCAAACTGACCTACATAGGGTCAATTGACCTTCCCTTAGCCAAGTGGACCCCACCCATGCCCTCCTAACCCTATAGTGAGGTCAATGGGTCAACAAGGACCCATTGGGGTCAACCCTAGTGGCTAAGTACACCCAAGTCGACTCAAACCCCAAAGTGGTCAAAGTGCCCTTAATAAGGGTCAAGTGACCTTTAAGGTGCCAAGTCAACCCTACCCATCCCTACCTAGACCCTAGGAGAGGCCAATAGGTCACCAAGGACCCATTGATGGTGACACAAAAGGTCAATTTGACCAAAGTCAACACTAGGCTAGGTCAAGTAAAACTTTGCTCAAAAAGGGCTAACTCAAGCTCAAGCCCCTAGCCACTTGAGCTAACAACTTCCAAATCACTTTATAATAGCTTAGTGGGCTGCATTTAGGCTAGTACCATGAAAAAATTCAGCCATGAAGGGCAGGAGAGATAATGATTCAATTCCTCTTTAATGGAGGAGAGAGAAAAGGAGGTAAAGTCCATTCATGGCTTAGGGAGGCCAAGGGCCACCCTTATTGGTTGAATTCAACTCCTCTGGGGAAGAGGAGAAGTTTCCATCCATTTCCCAGCTACCACAAGACAGGTTCACCCCCCCCCCACCACCACTTGGTCGAGAGCTTCTTTGAAGGCCATTAATATTCATTGGTGCATGACCACTCCTCTCCCCCATTTCACTCTTTTAAAACCTTCACTGGACTCCTAGGAGTCGTTTACACACCTTACCTGAAGGATCCGGAGCAGTCCACTATGCTGTTGCAAAAACCGAGCGGCGCCACCATCGAAAATGGCATCCCGACGATCAACCCGCCTCCAGGCCGCAAACAAGGTCCTCCTTTTCTTCTTCTCCTATGGGTAGATCATAGGGATCATTTAGAAATAAAATCGGGCTCAATTGAGCCCGATCGAAGCTTTCGATTTCAAGGTTTTTCCGTGAAAAATGACTTGTCGGGATCACCGGAAAAGGGCCCTTCGGCGGCTGTGCCGCCACCTGGCGATAGCCACCACCTCGACGGAGGTGGTGGTGGCGGTGGCCGGCCAGAGAGGTGGCCAGGTGGCTGGGGGTGGCAGCTGGAAGTAGCTCCAGGTCGGGTCAATCCTACCCGTCGGCTGGAGGAAGAAGATGAGCCAGAGCCGCTGGATCTTGTGTTAAGATTCATGCAGGATCAGCATATTAATATTTCATTTTAATGAATTTTGTCAAACATATTTAGTCCCCTTGTAAATTAATTTAAAAATATTTAGAGGCTAAATAAGAGAAAGTGGTTAACATTAAAATTGTAGCCCTATGGGTCTACTTAAATTTAAAATTTATTTGAGTCAATTTGGAAATTTGGTTTGACCAGGGCACCCATTTTGGTGGGGTCTATACCTAGGGTTAGACAAAAACTTAAATGAGTGTCCCCACTTCATACCTTGTCCAAATGACTTGAAATTTGGAAAGGGAGTCACCCTAATCTATATTTAAGTAATTCCCAAAAATGAGAATTTTTGGGGACAATTGTTCTATAGTTTTTGAAATTATTTAAATATCATAGGATAAATTAATTAGGGGACCTAATTACCTCCAAACCCTCACAAATTTTGGTGAGTGGTCCTTGGGGTAATCATGAGGATCTGTATATAGTGTCACCTCTTTTTGAGTTGATTTTGGTGGGAATTAAGCAAACCCTAGCTTTGCCCTAATAAGGGGTATTTAGGTCAAAAGTGCACTTTGAGGTTTGGGTGGTCAAACCACCTCAATAGAGGCTGAAATTTTGGGCACTGGCTTGACATGTCATTTAACACCCTCATAGGGGTTATGGGGTGGTTTGGGGTTGAATTGCCCTATGACCCAAGTTCAAACCCTATGTTTGGACTTTTGGGGTATGAGAAGGGCATGGGATCAAATGCCCTTTTAAGGACTTGAAATTTGGTAGAGAGGATACTCGGGTAGCTAAGGCCCTCTGGTAAAAATCTTAGAGGATTTGGAGATGGATAAACCTGTAACGTCCTGAAACTCAAAAGGGTGACGGGTGGCGTTTTGAGCCAAATCTGAGTTTTGGTAGTGGTGACACAACCTGGGACACGGGCATGTCCCAGGGCGTGTCGTGCTCAGGTTCGGCGTTGGTCGCGTGGTCGACGATTTTGGAGTCAACGATTGTCGGGGGGTGAACACGGCCTGGGACACGGGCGTATAACAGGGGGTATCAGTCACTCAGAGCCTTACACTCAACAATCATTGAGTGAGGGGCGCACGGCCTGAGCCCAGGCATGTTTGGGTCCGACACGGGCGTGTGCAATTTGACACGGGCGTGTCGAATGCTCGTGTCCTCCTCGGGTCATTCGGCGTTTTGTGTTAAGGCAGTTACACGGCCTTGGACACGGGCGTTTCCCAAGGCGTGTCTAGCACACGGCATGTGACACGGGCGTGTCAAATGGTCGTGTTGTGCTCGGATTTTGTTGGACCTATGTCATTGGGGGAACACACCCAGCGATACGGGAGTGTACTAGTTGATAAGGCCATGTCAAGCCTGACACGGGCGTGTCGGGTGCCCGTGTTCTTTTCGAGGCGCGTTGGTTTCGATGGCAAATGGGTGACACGACCCTGAACACGATCGTGTTGAAACCCATGTTCGGCCCAGGATTTCTAATTTTTGGCTGAATCGTGGCCGTCCGTTTCCTTAGTTTTGGATCCGACGGCTGAGGGCTGTTCCTGGTGGGTTATATCCAGGAATAGGGCTTGGAAACCCTCATTCCATTTGAGTTTTCTCTTTCTAAAATCTAGAGAGAAGGGAGAGCAAGGAGGAAGAAGAAGGAGGTCAACTCCGGCCACCGGTGGAGCTTCGGAGCTCCGATTCTCGATCCGAGTCCAAATCTTCGAAAGCGAGGTCGTTACGGTACTTTCCATCCGATCGGATCATCATGGCGCCGAGGAGAAACTCTAGGGTAACGATTCCCATCTTGAGCATGTGAAGCTCTTCTTCCTTTGCATGGGAAAACCCTTCTCCCACGAGTGTGTGGCGAGTTTGCGGTATTCCTTGGGGTAGATATGTAAAGTCCCCCTTGTTAGAGTCCGGAATCGTAGTACGGACATAGGCATGATGTGTGAAGCCTACCCAGACATATTGGTCTTGATCGGTGATGTTTTGTTATGCATGGTTGGTCGGAGAAGACTCCATGTCTTTGTGTTATTTTTCGGGCTTTTACGTGGTAGATTGCAACAGGGAGTCTTGGGGATTAACCCCAGGGTGCACCCGAAAACCTAGGCGGAAGCAAATTTCTGTTGTATCGGTGGCCTGGGAGCCAACCGGGTACATAGCGGGGCTATGTACTGTGTTTGAACGATAGGTTGTACTGGGGAAGCTTAGCCCACGTCAAAGGCCAAATGGCAACGACGGGGTGAGCAACGGGCTGGTGGACCCCTACCCGCTCCATCTGCTCGGTTAAAGTGACCTAAAGTTTTACGTGGGACTTGTCGAGGTGTGGAGACCGAGTCTAGGCTATGGCTGAAAGGACTAAATGCTCACAAGATTGTCGCCCTGGGGGTGGTGGTGGGTTCGAGGACTGGACATGGTTCGGACTTGCTTCGCCGAGTAAGTGCCCTGAGAGTACGGGGTGTACGGCCGTGTGAGCGTACACCTGTGATGTGATGCTTATTCGTTATGTTGCTTGCTTTGCTAACAAGTGCAGGGAATAAGCTTTGCCGCCCCGGTTTTGGGGGCGAAATCGTTATAATTTGGTCAGCTTTAGCTGACCGTTATTCTTGTTTGCCACCGTTGCGGTGATTTGTGCTTGCAGGTGCTGCGGAGCCGAGCGGCAAATAACGGGCCAAAGCCCAAGTTGCTGAGCCGGCCCTCGAAGGCCTTATTTGTTTACTTATTTAAATCATGTGTGGCCGGCCTGTGAGCCGAAGTTTGTAAGACACTGTTTAATTATTGTATACTTTTGTAAGGCCATAAGGCCAGTACTTTTGTGTATTTAGTACTTCATTCCTACGGGGTTTTTTGTTAGTGGACATTCATGCTTGTTGGCAGGGTTCTTATAGTTGCAACTTAATTTATTTCTTCCGCTAGATGCTCTGTGTAGGACGTGTGTATTGGTTGAATGGTTTCATTGAGTAACCCACCGGTCTGTTCGTGGTATATGGCGTCGGGCCCCGACCGGAACTACTGCTATATGCTATGTGACAGATAGGGGTATTACAATTTGGTATCAGACTACCGGTTTCGGTCAAGCTTAAATGAATTCGTTGACGAATTCACTTTAAGGGGTGGTGATCACATGTGTGTGCGTCATCGTTATAACATGAAAATAACCCATGAATGTCCACTTAGGAATGAAAATACACATGTTTGGGGAACCTGCGTGTTCCTATAATTGCTTTTTGCAATTTTGTTCGGGCACTTATTGGTGTTTTGTACGACTATAGGTGTCCGGAAGTGGAGCGTGGCAGTCTGAACACACGTTTTCTGAGAAAAGTACTACACCAAGCGACGTGCCTGAGACCCCTATTTTTTTGGAAACCATAAGAAGGGTGGTTGAAGCAGTGTTCACTATGACCAACGCACAACATGGAAGCAATGTGCAACCCGCTGTCCCTGAAATGGCCCCAACACCGGGCGGTATGTTGGAGCAAAGTGCATTTGGAGGTCCATTAGGGCAGCAGATGAGAATGATTATGGTGCAGGGAGTGCACTCAGTTGAAGAATACTTGCAGACGTTCCTTATGATAAGGCGCTACCCAGGCTTTGAATGGGAAAGCGAGCAATCTATAGTTGATAGATTTTATGATGGTCTGCGCAGCGAGTTGCGTATCCTACTGCTAGGACCAAAGCTATTGGGATTCCGAGCTTTGGTGGAGTCGGCCAGAGCTTTGGAAGTGGAGTTGGGGAAAACTCACCAAATACCAGTGAATAGGGTACCAAACCCTGTAGATCCTATAAGGACTGCCTACCGAAAAATGCTGAGGAAAGAGGCTAGATCATCTACTAGCCAAGTCACTTATAATTGTTATTCTTGTGGCAAGAAAGGGAACTTTTCCAGAGATTGTTTGGAGGGTGCTTAAAAGACAATAAAACCTATGGTAGGAGCAGTTGAAGACTCTAGTGCAAAGGAGACGGTGTTTAAAATGCCAACCTCAAAATCTGGGTATCGTAGGTGGTTCAAGAAGGCTAGGAGGTCGGGTCTAGTCCCTTCCTTTAGCACATCCGTAGCGACTACAGCCCAAACCTCGGATGCATGCTTTGTCTGTGGAAAGTCGGGACACTATGCCCGGGATTGTCGAAGTGGACGCCCAATGTCCGAAAAGAAGCCGGGGGAAATATCTGAGGAGAAGGGCAAGGCGGTGGCATCCACCGCATCACTGTTTACTCCGGCCCAATCGGGAGTGGACATCCTTGGCCAGCAGGAGGCCATGTGGCCGACCATCGGGATGTCAGGTATGGTTTCTTGTTAGCAAACTAGCTTCTTTTACTGGATACCTTATGCGTGTTAGCTTAGGACTAGAGGTTCTAGGCTTTGTTTGGATTGTTGGTAATCCGGCGAGAGCATTGTTCGATATGGGAGCTTCGCAATCCTTTTGTCTGAAGGATTTATATCGTGTGTCGGAGTACCTCCTTCGATGGTAAAGGACAAATTGGATGTGTAGTTGCCTAGTGGTTGTTCAATGCGCGCGAAGAGAGAGTCTGTGTCGTAAAGGTACGGGTTGGGGGTCAGGAGTTCGACTTGCAAGCGTCGTTACCGCCACCATGGGAGGCTTCGAAGCCTAAGCCTACATTGGATAGTTTATCGGGTGTATACAAATATCCTAATGTGTTTCCCTGATGGTCTCTCTGGAGCCCCACCGTAGTGAGAGATCGATTTCACGTTTGAGCTAGTGTCAGGTGCCAAACCTGTGCCACGCTCTCCATATCGACTAACGCCTAAGGAGAAGTCAGAGCTAAAGGCTCAACTGGAAGAGTTGTTGGAGCAATGTTATGCGCGTCCAAGTTCGTCGCCTTGGAGCGTGCCGGTCCTCGTTGTTAAGAAGAAGGACAGAAGGTTGCGACTCGGTATCGATTATGGGAAACTAAACAAGTTAATGAAAAAGAGAAAGTACAGGATCCCAAGGGTGGATGACCTTTTGATCAGTTGGTCGGGTCATCGGTATACTCAAAAGTGGACCTTAAGTCCGGTTACCATCAGCTGAGGTTAAGGGAAAGCAATGTCCCAAAGACAGCGTTCGGCGTAAGGTATGGACATTTCGAGTTTACCGTCGTGTCGTTCGGGCCGACTCATGCGTCGTCAGTGTTTATGGATTTGATGAACAGATCGTTCAGGGCATACCTAGACCATTTTGTGGTCGTCTTCATTGACGACGTATTGGTGTGCTCGCAGAGTAAGAGGATCACTTCAAGCATCTGCTTTCGATGGTGGGAACGCTAAAGAGGAACCAACTCTATGCCTAGTTCTCCAAATGCGAGTTTTGGGGTTATCTTAGGTAGCATCCCTCGGTCGTAAAGTGTGTAGAGTGGGTGTTGTAGTGGATCCAGCGAAGATAGTTATGATACGCGAGTGTCCTGTGTTGCGTTCGAAAGCGGAAGACTAGAGTTCTCTGGGGCTGACCAGCTACTACAGGCGCTTCGTAGAGAACTTCTCGCGGATGGCGCTACCTCTCACGAAGTTGACAAGGAAGGATTAGAAGTTCTTATGGACGCAGGAGTGCATGCAAGCGTTTGAGGAGTTGAAGAATCGGTTGAACACGATGTCAGTGTTAAGTTCGCCAAGTGGGACTGAGGGCTTCGAGCCTTATAGTGATGCCTCGGGTAGTGGTTTAGGCTGCGTACTGCTGCAGCATGGAAGTGTTATAGCGTATGGTTCGAGTCAGCTCTAAGTGCACGAAAGGAATTATCCGGTCCACGACTTGAAGTTAGCGGTCGTGATATTTGCGCTTAAGGTGTGGATACACTACTTGTACGGCGTAAGGGTCGGTATTTATACTGACCACAAGAGCCTGGAGTACCTGTTGGATCAGAAGGACCTCAACATGAGGTAGCTGAGATGGATGGAACTCCTGGGGGTCTACACGCTAATGATTCATTATGTACCCGGGAAGGGAAATGCAGTTGCGGATGCGTTGAGTCGCAGGGCTCCCGCCCAAGCCAACTGGTTGTCAGTTCATGATGAGAGGCTAGTTCAGGAGTCGAAGGCGTTGGAGATCTGTTGTGTGGACAAGCAGACTAGCGCTAAAGCATTGTTGAACTAGACGGAAGTCCAGTATGACCTTGCTGATCGCGTTCGGCAGGCATTGGAGTTGGATGGTAGCATGAAGGAGCTTATGGATGTAGTGTTGGATGGGTCAAATTCCCAGTTTTCAGTTGAGGATGGGCTGTTAAGGAAGGACCATCGTTTGTGCGTCCCAAGCGGGGGAAATCTACGGGCGGAGTTAATGTACGAGGCTCATAATACTAAGTACTCAATCCACCCAGGGAGCACGAAGATGTATCGGGACCTAAAGAAGCTGTTTTGGTGGCCAAGGCTCAAGAAGGATGTGGCACTGTTTGTGGCTAAGTGTCAAACGTGCGCCTTGGTAAAGGCGGAGTGCCAAAAGCCTGGAGGATTCTTGAAATCTTTGCCTATTCCGGAGTAGAAGTTCGACTGGACCTTGTGCATAGCTTGCCAAGGTCACAGTAGGGAAATGACGCCATGTGGGTGATCGTGGTTTGGTTAACAAAATTGTCGCACTTCATTCCGTATAGGAAGGATGATCCGGTGGAGTAATTGGCAAAGTTATTTATGGATAACATAGTTAGACTGCACGGTGTGCCCCGCAACATCGTGAGCGATCGAGATGGGCATTTTACGTCCAATGATTGGATGTTGGTGCAGCAAATGCTGGGGACTAAGTGTAGTTTAGTACAGTCTTACATCCGCAGACGGATGGGCAGACCGAGAGGGTCAACAGGACGTTGGAGGACATGCTTCGTATGTGCGTTCTGGACTTCGGGAAGTAGTGGGAAGGCCATCTATTTTTGGTGGAGTTTGCGTACAACAATAGCTACCAAGCGAGTATACAAACAGCGCCCTTCGAGGCCCTATATGGTAGAAAGTGTCGCACGTCGTTGTCGTGGCTAGAAACAGGTGAGGCAAGGTTGTACAAAAAGCAGAAGGTGGAGAGTGCCACTTCGTTGGTACGAACCATTCGAGAGCGGTTGCTGATCGCTCAAGATAGATAAGCTAAATACTTTAACGCCATGCATCGGAGTGTGGAGTTCGTAGTTGGCATATTAGGAACTATAGCCGTTCAAGGATGTCTCACGAGAGCGACGCTTAAAGAAGCTGAGCCCGAGATACCTTGGACCATTTGAGATTCTGGAGCGGATCGGTGAAGCGGCTTATCTCCTAAGGCTATCTGTGGAGTTGAGTAGTCTACTCGATGTATTCTGTATAGCAGTGATGCGGAAGGCGGTGCAAGAGCCTTCGAACTTGATCACGGGTGATCAAGTACCGGTGGACGAATGGTTGACGACAAGAGTCAAGCCCGTTCGTATTGAATACTTTGAGATTAAGCGACTTTGTAGCAAGGAGATTAGGATGGACAAGATCCGTTGGGACAATTGCGGTCGTGAGGAGCCCTCTTGGGAATGGGATCAAACAATGCTGGAGGAGTACCCAGAGTTATTTCTCTCGGGTAATGCTTTTGGTTTTGCTTATCTTTTCCTTTGGTAATTTCATGGACGAAATTATTTTAAGAGGGAGAGAGTTGTAACGCCCTGAAACTCAAAAGGGTGACGGGTGGAGTTTTGAGCCAAATCTTAGTTTTGGTAGTGGTGAAATGGCTTGGGACACGGGCGTGTCCCAGAGCGTGTCATGCTCGGGTTCGGCGTTGGTCGCGTGGTCGACGATTTTGGAGTCAACGATCGTCGGGGGGTGAACACGTCCTGGGACACGGGCGTGTCTCAGGGCGTGTCAGTCACTCAGAGCCTTACACTCAACGATCGCTGAGTGAGGGGAGCACGGCCTGAGCCCAGGCGTGTTCGGGTCTGATACGAGCGTGTGCAATTTGACACGGGCGTGTCGAATGCCCGTGTCCTCCTCGGGTCGTTCGGCATTTTGTGCAAAGTCAGTTACATGGCCTGGGACACGGGCATGTCCCAGGGCGTGTCTAACACACGGCATGTGAAACGGGTGTGTCAAATGGCCGTGTTGTGCTCGGATTGTGTTGGACCTGCGTCATTGGGGGAACACGCCCAGTGAATTGGGCGTGTACTGGCTGACACGGCCGTGTCAAGCCTGACACGGGCGTGTCGGGTGCCCGTGTTCTTTTCGGAGCGCGTCGGTTTCGACGGCGAATGGGTGACACAGCCCTGAACACGACCGTGTTGAAACCCGTGTTCGTCCCAGGATTTCTAATTTTTGGCTGAATCGTGGCCGTCTGTTTCCTTAGTTTGGGATCTGATGGCTGGGGGCTGTTCCTGGTGGGTTATATCCAGGAATAGGGCTTGGAAACCCTCATTCCATTTGAGTTTTCTCTTTCTAAAAGCTAGAGAGAAGGGAGAGCAAGGAGGAATAAGATGGAGGTCAACTCCAACCGCCGGTGGAGCTTCGGAGCTCCGATTCTCGATCCGAGTCCAGATCTGTGAAGGCGGGGACGTTACGGTGCTTTCCATCCGACCAGATCATCATGGCGTCGACGAGAAACGCTAGGGTAACGATTCTCATCTTGAGCATGTGAAGCTCTTCTTCCTTTGCATGGGAAAACCCTTCTCCCACGAGTGTGCGGCGAGTTTGCAGTATTCCTTGGGGTAGATATATAAAGCCCCCCTTGTTAGAGTCCGGAATCGTAGTATGGACATAGGCATGGTGTATGAATCCTACCCGGACATGTTGGTCTGGATCAGTGATATTTTGCAATGTATGGTTGGTCGGAGAAGACTCTGTGCCTTTGTGTTATTTTCGGGCTTCTACGTAGTAGATTGCAATAGGGATTCTTAGGGATTAACCCCATGGTGCACCCGGAAACCTGGGCAGAAGCGAATTTCTGCCGTATCGGTGGCCTGGGAGACAACCGGGTACATAGCGGGGCTATGTACTATGTTTGAACGATAGTTGGGACTGGGTAAGCTTAGCCTGCATCGAAGTTCAAATGCCAATGGCGGGGTGAGCAATGGGCTGGTGGACCCCTACCCGCTCCATCTGCACGGTTAAAGTGACCTAAAGTTTTATGTGGGAGTTGTTGAGGTTTGGAGATCGAGTCTAGGCTACGGCTGAAAGGACTAAATGCTCACGAGATTGCCGCCCTGGGGGTGGTGATGGGGTCGAGGACCGGACTGTATTTGGACTGGCTTTGCCGAGGAAGTGCCCTGAGAGTACGGGGTGTACTATAACATCCCATTTCCAGCTAGACCCCTTGGAGTGGTTTTTCCATGACTAGGTCATGAAAAAATCCTAGAAAACCCAAAAGACCAAGAGAGCTTAGGTAGGAAGGTGAAAATCACCTTGGTCTTCAAATAGTAGGTCAGAAACTTGCTTAAAATAAGATTAGGACTCGGGCGTTGAGTATGTCGAGTGCACTCAACGCCATAAGCAGAATGGCATTGAGTGCACTGACTGCACTTAACGCCATCTTACAGGCGGGTTGGCGTTGAGTGAGTCGAGTGCACTCAACACCATAAGTTGAATGGCGTTGAGTGCACTGACTGCACTCAACGCCATCTGGTGTTGTCTGGATGGTGTTGAGTGAGATGAGCTCACTCAATGCCGTAGACTGGATGGTATTGAGTGAGCTTAGCTCACTCAATGCCATAAACTAAACAGCATTTAGTGCACGGACTGCACTCAACGTCGTCTGCTGAGGTCTGGAATTGCGTTGAGTGAGCTGAGCTCACTCAACGCCGTAGTCTGGATGGCGTTGAGTGAGCTTAGCTCACTCAACTCCATAAGCTAGACGGCGTTGAGTGCACAGACTGCACTCAACGCCATCTTAAGTAGGTTGGATTGCGTTGAGTGAGCAGAGCTCACTCAACGCCATAAGCTAGACGGCGTTGAGTGCACAGACTGCACTCAACGCCATCTTAAGTAGGTTGGATGGCATTGAGTGAGCAGAGCTCACTCAATGCCATAAGGTAGACGGCGTTGAGTGCACAGACTGTACTCAACCCCATCTTAAGTAGGCTGGATGGCGTTGAGTGAGCAGAGCTCACTCAATTCCATAAGCTAGACGGCGTTGAGTGCATAGACTGCACTCAACGCCATCTTAAGTAAGCTGGATGGCATCTAGTGAGCTGAGCTCACTCAACGCCATTTTACTTAGAATCTTTTTTAGCTTGCCTGATGGTTCAGTTAAACCGGGCCGGTCTAGGAATTGGTCCAGAATGTGTATTGGTCCGTTTCTTTTATTAAGACTTAAATTAAGCCTTATTTTGTGATATGGACTGGATGTGCCACATGGCAGCCATCTCCTCTTCCTTCCAGCCATGGCCGAGCGTCGGTTTGCATGGCCATTAATGGCTTTTAAAGCTCGGCTCCATCCTCTCCCCCTTGAAATGACTGGATTCAACTCCTCTCGGGGAGAGGAGGAGTTTCCAGCCTTCTCTTAGCTGTTTTGAGCCGTTTCATCTCCCCTCCACCATGGCTGAAGCATGCTTTTAAGGAAGCATTAATGGTTGGACAGCTTATACCCATCCGCATCCCCATTTCTTCCCTTTAAAAGACTCACTAGACTTGGAGAGTAAGTTTTCACCCTTGCCCGACAAAGCTAGAGCTTATTACCTTGCTGTTGAGGAATTTCGGCGATGCCACCACCACGCAAATGGCATCCCGACGATCTGTTCGACTCCAAACCGTGAATAAGGTCCTCCTCTACCTCTTCTTCTATGGATAGATCTTAGGAATTATTAGGAGAGACATCGGGCTCAATAGAGCTAGATCGAGTGATCGTTTTCATGGGTTTTTCCGAAATTCATGGTGGTCGGGTTCGCCGGAAACCGCCACCTCCGGCGGCCAAACCACCGTCGACCGATAGCCACCACCTCGATAGAGGTAGTGGTGGCGGTGGCTGGACAGGGAAGTGGCCAAATGGCTGGCGGTGGATCAAGCAAAGCTACAGGTTTTAAGCGTTTTTTTAGGTTGCTGGTTTAGGGTTTTTGAGAAGATGAACAGTGTCATATATTAAATCTGATATATATCTATAGATAATATATAGTGATTAATCACTTTTATCAAGCTCATTTTGATGTTATTAAATGAGACACTTAGAGGCCGTTTTAGGAAAAATGGCCAATCACTGAAGTTATAGCCCTTCGAGTCTAGATTATTCTAAAATTTATTTCAACACGATTGGGTAAGTGGTTTGACCACAGCACCTGTTTTGGTGGGACCTATACCTAGGGCTATCCTGAGATTCAAATGGATGCCCACCTTTTATCCCTTGTCTAAATGAGCTAAAATTTGGTCAGGGAGTTTACCTTATCTATACCTAGGGCCTGTCCAAAAATGGGAATTTTTGGAGAATATTTTTCTATAGTTTTTGAAAAAAATTAATAAACCATGTATAAATTAATTAGGTGTCATAAATACCTCAACATCCTCCCAAATTTGGGTGGGTAGTCTTAGAGGGCATGTTAATGCTCTGGTAAAAATTTCATCTCATATGGAGATGTTTTGAATAGGTTTTTATCCAACCCTAGGTTGACCCTTATAGGGTTATTTTGGTCCAAACACCCCCTTGGGGTTTTGAGTGATCAAATCACCTCAACAGAGGCTGAAATTTTGGACACTGACTTGGCATGGTTAATGTCACCCTCTTAAGGAAAATGGTGTGATTTATGGTTGATTTACCCTAGGGTTCAAACTCAAACCCTAAGGAAGGGTTTTTGAGTGTTGTGAAGGGCATAAGGGCAAATGCCCTTGTGTGACCTTGTTACTCCGTAGAGTTGAAGGTAGGGAATCCTAAGTTCTCTGGTAGAAATATTAGAGGATTTGGAGGTAGGTAGTCACCTCAAAACCCTAACCCTAGTTTTAGGGTAGAAGTTCAATTATGAAAAAATAGTCACTAAACCTTAGTTAAAAGTTGTGAAACTTGGGTGGAGTAATTTTTAGTCTTGGTAGAACCCTTAGTAATTTTATTAGGATTTTATGGATTATATTTCAAGTACTTTATTTGTTAGGTATCAATTTGTTCAAACTGTTGTTTTAATTATTTTGATTACTTTGTTCATTTGAATCTGATAAAACTTGGTCAGCAGATGCTTTAGGTCTAAATCAATATCTCTGAATTTTGTTACAAATTTTAGTTGATTATATCTAGTACTTCCTTCACAAGTTCCAAAAGGGCAATTATGGTCAATAAATCATTTAGAGCAAATTACCTACTGTAAAATTATGAAATCTGGCCAATGATGTTTTCAGACTAATATCTAGTTGTATAATTTTATTCATGATTTTTAGGAGAATATTTACAATACTTGCTTCAAAAATATAGTTTTTTGAGATTTTTGTAATCATTTATTCTAGAACTAAATCCCCATTAAAGAATTATGAAATTTGGCCACTGATGTTTTTATGATGGTATCTGCTCTAGAAGATTAATTATGAATTTTCGAATGATTATCTACAACACTTACTTCATTAATGGAAGGAGATAGGATTTAATATCAAAATTGAATTAGAGTCCCTAAAATACTGGAAAAATTGTTATATCTTGGCTTTACTATTAAATTATTGTTTAGAATTTATCATGATTTTATGAAGCTTTATACATACCCTAAAAGTGCACTTTAAGTTCAATTGATAGCCCTTAAGAAGCTTTAAGGAAAATTAATTAAATTCCAGATAAATTAGGAAAATTACAATTTTATGGATTTAGTCTATTTGTGTCATGATAAGTTCGCAGAAAATAATTTAGGGCATTTGGATGATTATTTAGATTGTCTACTATTCGGTTTGATATATAGCCTAGGCTGGTCTGTATATAGCAAATTGTTAAATTGCAATAGGACATGATCTGGGATAGTTGTTGGAGTTAGTCATTTTAGCTGGGTGGACTGATGTGGATGGTTTCACAATAGAGGGATAGGAAGAGTAGTGAGAAGTGGTTCGGCTAGAGTCTAGAGGTGTTCGGGTTCGACGAAAGATCGTCTTCCCCGAGGAGAGGAAGAGTCAAAATCACCCTAGGATTAGCCCACTGTAATATGAGAAGGGAATGGGTTAAGTGAACCAACCAATAATAATAAGTGTCTTGCGAAAGGGAACAATGGGCTTCAGCTACCATCATAGTTCCTAGTGCCCTTTGAGAGCCATTCACTGGGAATACCAGGGGCAGTCCTGGGTTAACATAAACTGTATTAACAAACTGATAAGAGTAACTTAGTAATTAGGGTTGCACGTTTCACAAACACTATTACCACCAGAAGATAGTTGGGAGCTTCGGCTCGGTTGGTTAAGAGACGGACAGAATGGTCCGGGGAGCTTCGGCTCGGTTGGTTAAGAGACGGACAGAATGGTCCGGGGAGCTTCGGCTCGATTGGTTAAGAGACGGACGGAATGGTCCGGGGAGCTTCGGCTCGATTGGTTTGATACGATAAATATTGCATGTGCATAGTCAGGAAAGAATAAGATGGTGGGTCTTTGGTATTGGAGGGTCGATGCACCGACACCAATACGATGACTCGGCATGTGTGGTTAGCACTTCACCAACAAAAGCCTGGTGCGCCAGCCGGCAAGAGTATGCAGGAGTCCGCTTCGTGCCCCAAGCGTTGAGGCGTACGATAGGTCTGACCGGTAGTGCTTTACTGGTTTATAGGTGGGCGAGGCCCAACCCACCGCTTCCGTCTGCCACTACGGAGGTATCCTGGGAGGTAACGGCTCTGAAAGGGGAAACTAAAGGTCTGTGTACACAGAGTCGGGTGTGTGTGTTGCACTTGCATGATTCATCATACTCACTAGCATGTCATGGCATAATCGATTCATTTAACCCCTGACACCTAATGTATAAGTGGAATGGGACGCTTATACAATAGGCCTTGCAAAACGACCCCTTGGTCTATAAGCTTGTGTGGACAAGTTTATAAATTAAGGTCAAATTCTTTATATATATATATATATATATATATATATTGCTGAAGATAACCGATACCCCAACGTATAAGTGGTATGGGACACTTTTTACGATGGGAGCCTTGCAGAAGATCCCTTGGCTTATGCGTTTCCGTACATAAGTTAAGGTTATTTTTCCATACTTTACTTTACTGCCACATGTATTATAGAATTGCTAGCATAGGTCCGCTGTCACCTGCTTTTGATTTATTCTCCACCTTCATGTCCTCTCCTTTCTTCCCCTCCGCTCAGTACTTAGGATCCATGGGGGAAGGGGTAGGGGATGATAGGGCTTAGTTTTTATGACTAACGGTTTTTAGACCACATCATTTAGGGGATCGTGGAGCCCAGCATGGAGGAGCAGCCCCGGAGGTCGGTCCGATTGGAGATAGGGCAGTCTAGCTCAAGAGTTCAGCCAACTGGGACTGTGAGTCCCGACTTATAGTAAATGTTATAGTTTTCTTTCGCTTGAGTGACCTGTAGTGAGGATTATGTTGTACCGGGCATAAGCCCATACTTTCAGTACCTTTTATACTATTTCTGTGGACTCTCCCTTCGTGGAGACTTTTATTTCTCTACATGTGATTTCTGTGGACTTGCTTTTAATTTATTGTGCTACCTTTCTGTGATCGAATTGGCCGGCAGAATCGGCGTTTTGTGGTGATGACCCATCAGAGCGTGAAGGTGTCACCGCAAAGCGGCGATCCTGGGCCTAAGACCCCGGTGTTTAAAAAGAAAAAAAATGGGGTCATACAAGTGGTATCAGAGTAAACCTCGATCAAAAGAGTAGCAGTCCACTAACCCTGGGACACCCCCGCTCGAGTTTAGTTTGGGGACAAACTAAGCAGCGGAAGCATGGTGTGCCCATGTGGGGGTCACATGTAAATGTCCACTATTAATTAGGCTTGAGTCAATTTCTTACAAACGATTTTTGATATGCAGCCTCCATCAAAGCCTACACCACAGGGCGGAGTCAAGCAGACTCTGAATGATGCACCACCTCCCCCGGTCCCCACTCCGTTCCTACAGTCGGAGATGGGGCAGACTCTGAAAGCCATTCCGGAGGCTTTCAGGGCTCAGCAGGTTCTGGCTCCGCAACCAAACCGTGGAGCCAACTAGCTTAGCATCTTCCGAGGACTCTCTCCCCCGTCCTACTTAGGGACAGATTCAGCTGTCCGGACAGAAGAATGGCTGGACATTATGTACGAAATGTTGACAGGGATACGGTGCCCCTTGGAGGAGAGAGTGTCATTGGTGGTCTCTTGCTTGGAGTCTCACGCCAAGAGATGGTGGAAGACGTCACTGGACACGACCTTTGCGGATATGGAGATTGTAGATATTACTTGGGGGGAGTTCAGGGTCACGTTATTTGAGCATTTTGTTCCACAGTCGGCTAAGGATGAGCTGGAGGACAGGTTTTTACAGCTGAAGCAGGGCACCAGGACGGTGGTGGAGTACCATCGAGAGTTCAACCACCTAGCCCGGTTTGCGGACTCGTATCAGTTAGACGAGGCTGGATATATCAAGAGATTCTACAAAGGCCTCCAAGAGGAGCTGAGGGATGCACTGTTGTTTGTATCTGATGAGCCCATTTCCCGGATACTGGAGATGGCTAAAAGGATAGAGGCTGATTGGCAAGCTACTCGGGGCCGGAAACGACCAGCGGAGGATCAGGGTCGAGGAGCAAGGAACGATCAGAGACGAGCCCGTATCACGGACAGGAGGATAGTCGAGGACCAGCCTTGTCAGGAGGCAAGACAGGAGACAAGGGAGCCAGTGGTGGTGGCTCCACCACCTCTTCAGGCACGGGAGGGACAGAGACCCGGGGGAATGGCATATCCCCCGCCAGAGTGCTTCCACTGCCATCAGGTTGGTCACATCCGCAGAAATTGCCCCATGAGGGGGGCACCCCCACCAGCACCACCGGCTGCCCAGCCAGCGCAGTATTTTGGAGGCAATGGTCGTGGCCGAGGATGAGGATACCAGGGTGGGGATCGTAGACAAGGAAGAGAGCAGGTATATGCTTTGCACCTGGCACAGCCTCGGAATCAAGAGCAGGTCATAGAAGGTACGTTGCAATGTTTCGTTATTTTCATAGAATTCCCCTCTTGGTTGTTAAATTATAAAACTACACTAGATAGAATAAATAGAAAATAAAACTCGTTATAGAATCCTAAGACATTTAATCACCCCAGGTATAGTATTCATAAGCGGCAAGCCTACCGGCACGCTTTTCGATACCGGAGCTTCTCACTCCTTCGTGTCGGAGACGTTCGTAGAAGGATTAGAAGGCGTGGAGCGATTCACGGGCTCGGTGATGAGGGTGTGACTACCCGATGGATCTGAACTCCTTACCTCGTACCACTACAATATGGAGGTAGAAATTGGTAGAAAGGCGTTTGAGGCTCCGGCGATGCTCTTGATGTTTTTGGACTGCGACTTGATCTTGGGCATGGTATGGCTGCCCTAAAACCATGCCAAGATTGATTGCCAAACAAAGAGGATCACCGTGAGACACGGAGACTCTTTTATTATTATCGAAGGTATAAGACTTGCCTCCCGTATTCTCTTATCATCAGTTCAGGCCGTTAAGACCCATCTACAGGCGGAGGAAGTTTATCAGGTTCTATTTGAGATGGCGGAGGTCAAGGAATCTGTGACAGACATTCCAGTAGTACGAGACTTTGCCGATGTTTTTCCAGAGAAGCTTCCAGGTCTACCTCCGCACCGGGAGCAGGACTTCAGGATATAGCTTGTGTCGGGGGCCAAGCCGGCATCTAGGGCCCCTTACCGGATGGCCCCGAAAGAGTTGACAGAGTTCTGAAGTCAGTTACAGGAATTAGTAGAGGCAGGGTTTGTCCGGCCAAGCTCTTCACCTTGGGGAGCCCCGGTGTTATTTGTCAAGAAAAAGTACGGAAGTCTTCGCTTGTGTATTGATTATCGAGCGCTGAACAGACTAACGGTCCGGAATACATACCCGCTGCCAAGGATTGACGAGTTGTTCGATCAATTGGAAGGAGCACATTTCTTCTCGAAACTCGACTTAAGGTCAGGGTACTTCCAGTTACGAATTCGAGAGGATGACATTCTGAAGACCGCCTTCAGCAGTGGTTACGGACTGTACGAGTTTACAGTGATGCCCTTCGGGATCACAAATGCACCTTCAGTATTTACAAGCCTCGTGAATAGTGTATTCAAGGAGTATTTGGATGTATTCGTCATCGTATTTATTGACGACATCCTCATCTACTCAAAGACGGAGGAGGAGCATACACGACACCTGACGTTGACTCTAGAGAGGCTACGGGAGCACCAGCTGTACGCGAAGTTCAGCAAATGCCAGTTTTGGTTAAAGGAGGTGGCCTTCTTAGGTCATATTATCAGCAGAGCGGTGTTGGCAGTAGATCCAGACAAGATTCAAGCAGTGCGGGACTGGCCACTGTTGAAAACAGCCATAGATGTACGGAGGTTCCTGGGACTTGCCGGATATTACCGAAAGTTCGTCAAAGGATTCTCCCGAATTGCGCTCCCTCTTACTTCCCTGACGAAGAAGGAATCCCCCTTCGTTTGGACGCCACAGTGCGAGGCGGCCTTTGTGGAGTTGAAAGGTTGGCTTACCTCGACTCCCATTCTCGCTCTTCCGTCAGGAAGGTAGGGATTCCAGGTGTACACAGACGCCTCCTACAAGAAGATGGGTGTCGTTCTGATGCAGAACGGGCACGTGATAGCCTACGCCTCCCGACAGCTGAAGATACATGAGAAGAACTATCCAGTGCACAATCTAGAGATGGGTGCAGTGATTTTTGCTCTGAAGATTTGGCAACACTATCTCTACTGGGTTCACTGTGACATCTTCTCAGATCACAGGAACTTGAAATACGTAGACACACAGAAGAAACTCAACATCAGACAGAGACATTGGGTGTAGTTCCTATCGGATTATTAATACACCATGCACTACCACCCTGGGAAGGCAAACATGGTGGCAGATGCTTTGAGCCGAAGAGGAGATACCTCATGGAAGGGACCACAACTGATGTCCATGGAGCTAGTCCGGTCCTTCAGAAATATGCAGATATCCCTAGTGTCCGAGGATGATCCAGAGCTGTACATGGAGTACTTGGGATCGATGGTTGCCATAGATGACATTTGGGATCGCATCCGGGACGGACAGAAGACAGATGTATGGGCAGAGCCGATATTCCGAGCCTTGGAGGAGGGTTTGACAGGGGATTATTCCCTGAGAGACGGATTGCTATATTTTAGAGGCAGGGTATATATACCCACAGGAGGCCAGATTTGGAAGGACATCATGGCGGAGGCACATTATAGCAGATATTTTATACACCCGGGGATCACCAAGATGACGGCAGACTTGAAGAAGACGATGTTTTGGCTAGGGATGAAGAAGGACATTACATACTTCGTGACTCATTGCGAGGCATGCCAACTAGTGAAGGTGGAGTGCAGGAACCCCGCGGGATTGCTACAGCCACTTCCGGTGCCGGAGTGGAAATTTGAAGACACAGCGATGGACTTTATTCATGGGCTTCCCCGATCACGGACGGGAAACGACTCGATTTGGGTCATCGTCAATCGGTTGACGAAGGTGGCCAGATTCATTCCAATCAGGAAGGATGACTCTGTGGGAGTACTAGTACGGAGATTTGTGGAGCAGTTTGTTCGATACCACAGGGTGCCCAGGACGATCGTGTCGGATCGGGATGGCCCGTTCACTTCTAGGGAGTGGAGATCCATGCAGGCTTACTTAGGCACGCGATTGACCTTCATCACCGCATTCCATCCCCAGACGGATGGGCAGACGGAACGCACCAATCGGATGTTGGAGGACCTCCTGAGGCTATGCATATTGAACTGTGGGGAACCTTGGGAGAAGCTCTTACCACTAGTCGAGTTCTCCTATAACAACAACTACCAGTCCATCATAAGGATGGCTCCTTATAAAGCCTTGTATGGAAGGAGATGTAGGACTCCGCTTTCATATATTCAGGATGAGGATCCGAAGGCATTGGGATTGGATTTTGTTGAAGACACCGAGGCTCAGGTGAGGCTGATCAAAGACAGGATGTTAGAGGCACAGAGCAGACATGCTAAGTACTATGACGCCCGACACCGACAGGTAGAGTTTCAGGTGGGGGACCAAGTGTTTTTGAAGATCCTTCCTATGCATGGAGTTTCACGGGTGCGTGGTCGGAAGAAGAAGCTCGGCCCTAGGTATATGGGCCCTTACAGGATCCTGGAGCGGATCGAGCCCCTAGCTTACAGGCTGGAGTTTCCCCCAGAACTGGCAGGTTTACACGATGTGCTCCATATTTATTCACTTAGGATGGCTCTACTGCGCCCGGGGCAGCAGTTTTTGACCACAGATGGGTCGGTAGCTTCAGACCGGTCAGTTCACTTGGAGCTGGTTCGGATCGATGACAGAGGAGTACGGACCTTGCGTCGCAAGAAGGTTCTGTTAGTCAAAGTTCTGTGAAGGAACCATGGTCAGGAGGAGCATACCTGGGAACCGCAGGACCTGATGCGAAAAAAGTATCCGGAGTTGTTCAGTCAGGTATACCTCACAACCTCTCAGGACGTTCAATTTACTTTCCTATTTTAAACTAGTAGGACTGAAATTTAAAGAATAGGGGCTAATCTTTTGTTTATTGGGGTCTAGAATTTGCCAATTGGGTGAATTGGTCTTAGATTTGACTATCGCCTTCAAACCTCACACAACAAACATGGCATCGTGATGTAAATCTTTCAATTCTCATGGGATGTTACAAGTTTCTTTCTCCCCGATAGGAGTCCCCGTCGGCTTAACCTTGATTTCGATCTGAGAACACAATGACAGTACCAATCACTCCCCACCTAATTGAAGGAGGCTCTTCCATTTCCCCCATTCCATCTACATCTGCACCTGCATTACCATCCACTTCTATTACAGTACCATCTACATCCACTGCTATTCACCATGCATCACCACCAGCATCTCCAACTCCTTCACACCTTGCTGGGATTTCAAATCTTAGCATTGATCCATTGGTTACTGATACACTTCCAACTCCACCTCAGTCACAAATTTCACATCAAGATCATATTGATCTTCATACATATGCATCTCCATCACCAGTTCATGCATCTCCATCACCAGTTCATGCATCTACATCTCATCAGGAGAACATCATCCCTGATGTTCATCCATCTGTTGTGATTCCCCCATCTACATCTTTTGAAATCACACCAGCTCTCATTGCAAGAATCATGGAGCTAATTACTCCTTCAATCAAATCAATGATTGAAGAAGCAATTGCCCATCATGTTGCCTCCATTTCATCCCTTACATCATCCATTACAACCCTCTCAAATTCTGTTAAGCCCTCTTCTCTTAGGGGACTGAGTTCAGTACCCACTGAAGTAAGGCAGGGGGAGATGTTCCAGAAAGATGTCTCAGGACTTCCACTGGTCACTCTTTCAGTTGCAGTTCCAGAAGATACACCATCAAATGAAATTCATACAGCTGCAGATTCAGAGATTACAACATCAGTTGAAGTTGTAGTTCCAGTTAAAGCTGAAATTCAAGACTCAGCTGTTTCTCCAGAAGATCAAGTTATAACTGAGGCTGAATTTGCTTTCAGAGTTTGTCTTGAAGAATCTTCTACTCCTATTGTTGCCATATATCTAGAAGGAGTCATTACCTCCTACCTAGATGACTTGTGGGAGTTAGGAAATTCTGCAGGTAATACAATTACTCATTTCACTGACATGTTGACTGACATGTAAACTTGTGAATACCTTAAAGGGATGTTTCTATACCATTTAGAAAATTTTTGTGTCCCTTTGGCTACAGATCAAGCTCAAGATGCTCCAGAACCTGCTCCAAAACCTGCTGCAGAAGAACTGGTCCTCAAGACAGTTACAGATGTTTCAGAAGAGAAATCAACTGTATGGGATGATACTCCAGGATTAGATCTGGATTTTCTATTTGCTCAGGATGCCATAGAAGAAGAAAAGGAAAAGGCTGCTTTAAAATCTAAAGAAAAAGTTGTTCAAGATATCATTGATCCCTATGACCAACCTCAGTCATCACAGTCTGATGATGAGGAAGATTTAGAGGATTCTGAAGGAACCAAGAAAAGAAAATTTGCTCAAAGGAAAAGGAAAGCTCAAGCTTCTCCTCCTCCAAATCCATAGAATGACATCCCTTATTACATATTGAAAGGGATTGACCCCAAGTCTAAGTATTTTCAACATTGGATGGGACTGTCTAGAAATCAGCAGAAGAAGAGGAAGAAGAGCAAAAGATATGATACTCCAGCTCCCAAGTGGACTCCTAGAGGTCCTCCTCCTCCTCCTCCCAGTGCAGGAGCTTCACGGAATGTATCTTCTAATCCCTCAGCTCCTCCAGCTAGATTTACACCTTCTCAGGCATATCAGAGAAGAGGAAACCCAGGTTACCAGGATAGATCTCATTCAGGCCAACAAAGACAAGTAGCTGGACCTAAAGAGCAGGTGAAGGAGAAGACCTACCAGAAACCAACATTTTCTCCTCCTCCTTCACCTAAAAGAATAGTTTCACCTTCTAAGGAGAGAAAAATTCTTCCCTCCAAAAAGCCAGCTCAGATTAAGCAAGTAGATTCAAAAGGAAAAAGAGTAATTTACTCTGACAAGTCAAGCAAGAAATTTGCAGAGGTTGCTCCACCATCATCTCTTGTTATTCAAGAAGACATAGAACCAGCTGCAGGTCTGTTAGACCTTTCTATAAAGTTCAAGACTATAAAGCTTCTAGATCCAGCTAATGAAAATGCTTATGAAAGACAAGAGCTTAATCCTGAGTTCAGGATGGCCAGATTTCTTGAGTTAGTTGGATCGGCCCAAATTAGAAAAGCTAAAGCTTAAGGCAAAGACATAACAGGCTTAACAACTATGTCAAAGTTCAGAGAAAAGGAACTAGACAGATATCAAGTCAGACTAGAAGTTTTTGATGCCTCAATATATATGGAAAAGCATCCAGAGGCTGTTTTTCCAGAGCAAGTGAATCTAAGATTATTGGAGAACAGGACTTGAAGATTTCAAAGAAGGATGCTCTTGATCCTAAAAGGAAAATTTCCTTCCTTCCTGTCTCTTTCCCTTCTAAACCAGACTCTGATATTGTTTAATTTATTTGTATTGTAAGTCTGTTTTGCTTGATTGTTTGATTTTATGTTTGATATGAAATGCTGCTTATTGATATGATATGATACACTTTGATCCTAACAGGTTATTGTTGTTTTTATATCTATTTATAGCATTCTTTTTATTTTGAGAGACTTGACCCAAATAAGGGGAGATTGTTGGTACCCTAGTTTAGATTTGAGTTAAGTCTTCTCAATTAGTTTCTTGACCCAAGATTTATCTATGGTCGAAGGATAGATTTAGGTTAGATCCTATCAATTGTGTAGAGTTATTGTTTATCCAGATTGAAAATATGGTTAAGTGTTTTTTAGTTCGACTATGGTCGAACGCCGCTTGACTATCGTCTATCAGTTGATCGACTCGTCTATCAGTTGATCGACTATCGTCAGACAGCAGATCGACTATCTATGAGTTAGTTCATCTCTGTTAAGCTCGATGATCTGTGGTCTCAGTATCATCGATCGTCGAGTCCTGCTCGACTTTTTCTGTCACAACATATTTCTTGTAGGTCGACTATCTGTTCTGATAGGTCGACTATCTGCTCTGATAGTTCGACGATCGTCGTGATTCGTTCGACTATCTTTTTGTCTGCATTTAGAGATATTGTACTCTTTCTCTTCTGTGAATTATTTCTTATATATCTGGCTGATTTTATTAAAGATTATTTCATTGATTTTATGCTTATATATCAAGGCAATCTTTGCCTCATTCTTTATGCATAAGTCAAGTTCTATCTAACAAAGTCTTTTGTCTTATTAGGTTACAAATCTGTGTGCTTTATCTGTCATGCTGTCCTTTATAGCCGTTAGACACAGATGTCTTTCTTTGGTCATAAAGAGTTTGTTTTTGATGTGACTTTCTCTAATATCTTTTGGACGTGCAGAATGGATAAGCAGCTTCTAAGAAAGCTTTATTTCTTTATAGAATGTCTTTCTGCATGCTATTTGTACTATGTGTTATTTGCAGCCCAGATTGCAGATCTCAGAAGAAGACAAGATTCAAATCAAGAGAAAGTTAGAAGCCGTTACAAAGGTTGATATATAAAGAGCTTTTGAAAGAAGTTCAAATATACAGATATATATATAGAGATACATATACAGTTAATAGAGATACACAGATTCACAGATTCAACAACAAGAACAAGTGTAGAACAACTCTCTTCTTCAATCCTGAGTTCATCCTGCTTACATGAACATTTATACTCAGAGCTTCAAGTAGAAGAAGAAGAAGAAAGAAAAGCTATTGAAGAAGAACATCCATTCCACATCAAGAGTCTTCTTCAAGCTGCTCCTTCAAGAACTTCAAGACAACAGATCTTCTCTGTCAAGAGTTCTGAAGAGAACCTGCACCCTGAAGCAAGGCTTCTTCCTGGATATTCTCTAAGCAAGGAGGAGCTTTGATTCCTTCAGAGCTTTCTATAGCTCAGTGCACTCCACTAGCTTCTCTAATTTTGTTTAAAATAGAGAAGACATTCTAACCCTCTCAACCTCCTCTACAAAGGGTTATTACTCCCTTCAAAAGTGAACCTTGGTGGCAGGGCACCTTAGCAAAAACCTGTGTTGGATTTTGAGCTCCTGATCAAAAGCTCAAAGGGTTTACTTGATCTACCTGAATCAGATCAGTTGGTGGCAGGGCACCTGAACAAAAACCTGTAGTGGATTCCTACTAGGGTGGTACAAGAGTGGATGTACCTATTGAGAGGGAACCACTATAAATCTTCTTGTGTTGTCTTTGTTGCTTACTCTAATTACTACACTGTGGCTGTGAGTAGAATTAACTAGGATTGTTAGTTGCTGTGTTAGGACTAAAGCTTAAACTGTAATTACAGTTAGCTTTCTCTTATGCACCTCACTTTGTGTTAGGCTCTAGGGTTTCATATATCTATATACTTATTCCGCAAATTTACTCTAAGGGAGTTGAGTAGATTGTCATATTTTTGATTACTCTATTCACCCCCCCCCCCTAGAGTTATATCTATCCTCACTTTCAATTGGTATCAGAGGGACGTTGACTGACTGTACAGGCTAACACCTGAGTCACAAGATCTAGATAGATACCAAGTTTATAGATATTCACTTCATGGCCAAGTACAAGGATTACTCTAGCACCAGACCTCCAGTATGTAACTTTGCTAAGTTCAGCATCTGGAAGGCAAGAATCAGACTGTATATGAACTCTATTGATGAAGATATCTTTTCTTCTATTTTGACAGGACCACCAACACCACTTGCTGCAACTACTGCTACAACTTCAACAAATCTGAGTGCAGTGCCACCTCCTGACTACAATGATGCTTGCAAAAAAGCAAAGATAGATGATGCAAAAGCTATGAACATTCTGGCTCAGACCATGTCTGATGAAACTTTTCAGAAAGTGGTTGATTGCACTTCAGCAAAAGCCATGTGGGACTCACTGAACCACATTGTAGCTGGTTCAGCTGATGAGAGGAAGGACAGAAGGTCCAACCTCACATCCCAATATGAGAATTTCAAGAAGACTGAAGCAGATCAGTTGATGCAATGTACACCAGGCTCAGCTCCATCATCAATGAGCTGAGAACCCTTGATAAAGAGATCACATTGATAGAAGTCAATGACAAAATATTAATGTGCTTCCCCAGCACATGGGATCTCAGGATATGGCCCATCAAAGAGTCCAGAAGTACAACTGAGATCTCAACTGAAGCTCTCCTTTGCAAGCTCAAATCATTTGAGCAAGTACTGAAGACCAGGGAAGCTGAAGCTGAAGCCAAGACTCCCACTCCTACCAGGAAAGAGCAAACTCTTGCTCTAAAGGTTGCTGATGCATCTGAAGGAAGCCAATCAAATGAGGAGCTAATGGCACTCTTTGCCAAAAGGTTTCTCAAAATGGGCAGAAAGGACTTCAGAAAGAAGTCTTCCAGATATGAAGACAAGCCAAGGTATGATAGAACACCAGCTAAAGAACTTATATGTTATGGCTGCAGGAAACCTGGACACATTCTACCTGAGTGTCGAGAGGAAAAGAACAAGGAGAAGAGAAAAGACAAAGAACATCAGATGAACCATTCCAAGTCCTCCTACAAAAACAAGAAGAAGGAGAAAGGATTTGTGGCTGAAACCTGGAGTGATACTGATGAGGAATCTTCCTCCTCAAGCTCCAGTGAAGATGAGGAAGAGAAGAAGGCAAAAGAAATTTGCCTAATGGCAATTGATGCCTGCAGCAATCATTCAGCTGCAGAGAGTTCTGATGAAGAAGAAATGTCTACTGAAGATCAGGTATTGTCTTCTTATGATTTTACTTCTGTTGAATTTAGATTTGAATTTAAATCTCTCTGTTTAGACTTAATTAGCTAAGATAAGGAAATTAAGGAACTTAGAAATAGGATAGCTGAATCAGAATCCCTATCTAGTGAAAATGCTAGGCTAGAAGTTGAACTCACTAGATCTACTGAAGAAATCAAATTTCTTAAAACTGAACTAGCCAAATCTAAGAGATTAGAAGAATCTCTTAATGGTAGAAGTCTTAAGCTGCTAGAAATTACTAGCATGTCAAACACTAGGACAGGTAACAATAAGCTAGGCTTAGGAGCTTCACCAAGTGAACCCCCCATGGTTCTTAAAAACCATCTTTTCACTCCAGTAAACTTTATTTCAGCTTATGGAATAAAGAATACTGAGCAAGTAATTCAAGTTAACAAAGCTTTAAATAAGGCTAAGAGAGAGAAGAGAAAACAGAAATTTAAAGAAATACAAAAATCGTTGAACTATGCTCGACGATTGCAGTCCCAATGGTCGACCGATACTCGATGATCTGGGAATCGATCATCAAATGTCGATCGACGATCTGAACATGATTTTCAAAATAATAACCAGAACCTTAGAAACACTATGGTAAATAGAAACACTAGGTTCATTGACCCATCAACTGCATGGAGTATTCCACCTAGGAGATCTTATCCCTTAGGATATAAACCTCAGCCTGCTTATTCTTTTTTTTCAAGTTTTAATTATGTGAAGAATAATGGACCCAAGGTTGTCTGGGTCCACAATGTCTAACTGTTTATTTTGCAGGTGAAGACCTATCCAATTAATAAAGACAAATGGTATTTGGATAGTGGCTTTTCCAAACATATGACAGGAAACAAAAATAATCTGTTAAGCTTCAAGGCCAAGCTGTGACCAAAGGTGATCTTTGGGGATTCCAGCTGTGGTCAAACAGAACAATATGGTAGGTTTACCATTTGAGCAGTGACATTCAAAAGGGTTGCATATGTAACTGGGCTGAAGCACAACTTAATCTCAGTAAGCCAGTTATGTGATGCAGGTTATCAGGTATCATTCACTGATACTCTTTGCAATATTACTTTAAATAGTAATGTAGTGTTAGTAGGCATTAGACAGGGTAACATTTACTTAGTAGATTTTAATTCAACTCAATCTGAAATCTGCCTGTTTAATGAAGTAGTCAATAATAACACCTTATGGCATAAAAGGCTTAGCCATGTTAACCTCAAGAATATATCTAGGTTATCTAAATACAACCTTATTAGAGGCTTACCTTCTTACCCCTACAAGAAGGAAGGTCTATGCAGGGCTTGTCAATTAGGCAAGCAAACCAAAAATTCTTTCAAATCTATAAATAAGAGTGATTCACCTAGAATCCTGTACTTATTGCACTTGGACCTTTTTGGCCCAATAAATTTACAGAGTCTAGGAGGGAAATTTTACACTTTAGTGATTGTAGATGATTTCTCTAGGTTCACTTGGGTGTTCTTTTTGAGAACTAAGGCTGATAACTTCAAAGTTCTTACAGACTTTCTGCTATGTGTGTAGACTGAGTATTCTACTCATGTTGCCTTGATCAGAAGTGATCATGGTACTGAGTTTGAGTCTCTTCTCATGCAAGAATTCTGTGAGAAATAAGGTATCAAACATAGCTTCTCTGCTCCTAGAACTCCTCAACAAAATGGGGTAGTGGAAAAGAAAAATAGAACACTAATTGAAGTTGTGGGAACATTGTTGGCAGATGCTAACATGCCTCTCTCTTATTGGGCAGAAGCTGTTAGCACCGTTAATTATGTTTTCAACAGATGTCTATTACATAAGCTTAAGAGTAAAACTCCTTATGAATTACTTAAAGGAAAGAAACCTAAAATTAACTATTTTAGAGTCTTTGGTTGTGTAGTGTACATTCATAATAACAACAAAGAATACCTTAGAAAGTTTGAAGCAAAAGTTTCAATGGGAATTTTTCTTGGATATTCCCAAGTAAGCAAAGCTTATAGGGTGTTTAACAAATCAACTTTAAAAATAGAAGAGTTTTTGCATGTTTCCTTTGATGAGTCAAAAAATTTTTACAAGGAGAAGGAAACTTCTCCTTCCTCAAACTCATTGCAGGTACCAGAGTTATGCAAGGATCTCACCCAAGAGATTCCCCCTCTATCAACTCATCATATAACTGATTCAGACAGTGATGAAGACTTTGTGGAAGCAGTTGCTGTACCACCAACAGTTAATCCTATTCCACAAGAGGAATTAATCCAAACTGTTGTTGAAGATCATATCCCACCTACTGATCTTGTCACACTTAGAGATCATCCTACATCTCAAGTGATTGGTGACATATCAGCTGGTGTGCAAACAAGACATAAATTAAGACATGATGTGATGCATGCTTGTTTCCTTTCACAAATTGTGCCCCTCACCATAAAAGATGCTGAGCTAGATCCCTACTGGATCACTGTTATGCAAGAGGAGCTTAATCAATTTGAAAGATGTAAAGTATGGACTTTGGTTCCAAGACCAAAAGGCCAACTGATCATAGGCACCAAATGGGTGTTTAGAAACAAGTTGGATGCCCAAGAAATTATTATAAGGAACAAAGCTAGGCTTGTAGCTCAGTGCTACAGACAGGAGGAAGGTATAGACTATGACCAAACCTTTGCCCCTATTGCAAGGCTAGAGGCAATAAGGATCTTTCTAGCCTATGCAGCCTATATGAAGTTTAAGGTTTTTCAAATGGATGTTAAAAGTGCATTCCTAAATGGTGAGCTAAAGGAAGAGGTGTTTGTTGAACAACCTCCTGGGTTTGTTTCTTCAACTCAACCCTCATTTGTTTATAAGTTGCAAAAAGCTCTTTATGGACTTAAGCAAGCACCCAGAGCCTGGTATGAGACTCTAGCTAGTTTCCTGTTAGAGCACAACTTTGTTAGGGGAGTAGTTGATAGAACCCTGTTTGTTAAGCATCACAAGGACACAATCATGTTAGTTCAAGTCTATGTGGATGACATTATTTTTGGTTCTACTGATCCCAAACTATGCAAAAGGTTCTCAGACCTGATGCACTCTAAGTTTGAGATGAGTAGTATGGGTGAGCTGTCTTACTTTCTTGGTCTCCAAGTAAAGCAAGATGCTGATGACATCTTCATCTCCCAATCCAAATATGCCAAGGAATTGATAAAGAAATTTGGAATGGCTGATGCTTCAGCAATGCATACACCCATGGCTACAAATGTAGTTATAGATTTTGATGATAAGGGTAAGCCAGTTGATCAGAAAAACTATAGGGCAATTGTTGGTTCCCTATTGTATTTAACTGCAAGTAGACCTGACATAATGTTTGCCACATGCCTATGTGCTAGATTCCAGTTCAATCCCAAGGAATCTCATTTGATTCTTCTCAAGAGAATTTTGAGATACCTAAAGGGATGTCCAAATTTAGGACTGTGGTACCCAGCTGAATCAGAATTTGAGTTAATTGGATACTCTGATTCTGACTATGCTGGTTGTAGAGTTGACAGGAAAAGTACCTCAGGGACATGTCAGTTCCTGGGAGAGAGATTAGTCTCTTGGTTCTGCAAGAAATAGGCTTCTGTCTCAATTTCAACTGCAGAGGCTGAATATATAGCAGCTGCCAGTTGTTGTTCACAGATCCTGTGGATTTAAAACCAGCTTTTGGATTATGGGTACACACACAAGAACACAAAAATCATGTGTGATAGTACCAGTGCTATTTCCATAGCACAAAATCCTGTGCACCACTCGAGGACCAAGCACATTGAGATCAGACACAATTTTCTAAGAGATTGTGTGGAAAAGAACAAAATTAGTCTTGAGTTCATATCCACTGACCTTCAGAGAGGTGATATTTTCACCAAGCCCTTAGATGAACAGAAGCATTTGTTCTTTTTGAATCAACTAGGTATGATAAATGGAGTAGACCAAGTGTAATTTCTGCCTATGTTGAAATCTGCTCGAATATCGTCGAATGTCGTTCGACCATAGTCGAACAGGTTGAGCCTATCGTCGACCTATGGTTGATGATGGCTCGATTGTTTGTGAAGATAGAAATAGTCGATCGATAGCTCGACTACTTTGCTTCAGGAAACGATCGTCGAACGATCGATCGACCATTGTTTCTACTATCTGTTAAAATAGGTTGATGATTGTTGTTTAAATATAAACCGATGGTCGACCTAGGTTAATAGATCGTGCTTTTTGTAGTCGACAGAGCTCGTCGTTTCATATTCCTCATTCCTGCTTGAAAGGTTTGACCTGAGCTATGCCCCGCGCTTTCTGCTTTCGTCTCTCTTGTCTTCCTTAACCAAATCCATGGCGATTGCTCCAGCTCTGCTGACCGTAATGAAGTTTGATGTCGGCTTTAGCATCGATTTTGAATCTTTCAATGCCTGCGATGCCGATATTCTCGAAATGCTACAGTTATGCAAAGATCAAGGACTAGAGAGGCTTATGTCTACAAGGATTAAGATAAATATTCCAGAAATCAAAGAATGGGTCTATACATCGTCTTCCAGCGACGAATCGATGACAGGAACTATCGGCGGCGAGGAGGTAATTTTGACTCCTGCCCTCTTAACTGAGATTTTTGGTTTGATCAATGATCAAGAAGAGTATGATCAAGATACTCAGGAGTATAGCCGGATGCTACTAGAGCTAGGACATGCTGAAGGCATTCCTTCCAAGTTGCTGAAGGTAAGCTTCCCAATGAGGATCAAGTTCTTGGCAGAACTAGTAGGGAAAGTGCTGTTGGGAAAGCACTCTACGCACGATAACATTACCAGGCAGCAGTTTGCCTTAATGTGCGTCATTGCTAACAGGAAAGCAATAAATTGGGCTGGAATAGTTTTTGATTTAATCAGGAAAAAGAATTCAAAGAAAAAGGTAACCCTTGGTAGGGTGATTGGGATATTTCTGAGAGAAAAATATCCTCAGCTGTTGGGAACAGTCTCATCATCAATCAATGCAAGCAAGAAGATGGATCCCACTCTGTTCATCAAGTGGAGAAAGAATATCCAGAAGCCTTCACCTTCTAGGGTTGCTCATGTTCCATCTGAGAACACAAGGACAGTACCAGTCACTCCCCACCTAATTGAAGGAGGCTCTTCCATTTCCCCCATTCCATCTACATCTGCACCTGCATTGCCATCCACTTCTATTACAGTACCATCTACATCCACTGCTATTCTCCATGCATCACCACTAGCATCTCCAACTCCTTCACACCTTGCTGGGATTTCAAATCTTAGCATTGATTCGTTGGTTACTGAGACACTTCCAACTCCACCTCAGTCACCAATTTCACATCAAGATCATATTGATATTCATACATATGCATCTCCATCACCAGTTCATGCATCTCCATCACCAGTTCATGCATCTGCATCTCATCAGGAGAAAATCATCCCTGATGTTCATCCATCTGTTGTGATTCCCCCATCTACATCTTTTGAAATCACACCAACTCTCATTGCAAGCATCATGGAGCTAATTACTCCTTCAATCAAATCAATGATTGAAGAAGCAATTGCCCCTCTTGTTGCCTCCATTTCATCCCTTACATCATCCATTACAGCCCTCTCAAATTCTGTTGAGCCCTCTTCTCTTAGGGGCCTGAGTTCAGTACCCACTGAAGTCAGGCAGGGGGAGATGTTCCAGGAAGATGTCTCAGGACTTCCACTAGTCACTCTTTCAGCTGCAGTTCCAGAAGATACACCATCAGATGAAATTCATACAGCTACAGATTCAGAGATTACAACATCAGTTGCAGTTACAGTTCCAGTTACAGCTAAAATTCAAGACTCAGTTGTTGCTCCAGAAGCTCAAGTTATAACTGAGGCTAAATTTGCTTTCAGAGTTTGTCTTGAAGAATCATCTACTCCTATTGTTGCCATATATCTAGAAGGAGTCATTACCTCCTACCTAGATGACTTATGGGAGTTAGGAAATTCTACAAGTAATACAATTACTCATTTCACTGACCTGTTGACATATGTACAACCCCGTATTCGCAGAGCAGGGTCCCCCAGCCTGAGTGGGACCAGTTTGTAGCCTTTGGGAGATTTTGCATTCTTAGTGGCCAATTTTGGCTCGACCTTGGGGGGAGGGTGCGGCAAGGTGGTCGGCACCCCCCCCCCCGGTTGGCCTTAGTGTTAGGAAGGAGCGGCGAGCCAGGCCCCATGGCCTGCGGCTCACCCGGGTGGCCTGCCCTTGCGGGCGAGCCAGGCCTGCGGCCTGCTCGCCCCGGGCGGCCTGCCCTTGCGGGCGAGCCAGGCCTGCGACCAGCTCGCCCCGGGCGGCCTGCCCTTGCGGGCGAGCCAGGCCTGCGGCCAGCTCGCCCCGGGCGGCCTGCCCTTGCGGGCGAGCCAGGCCTGCGGCCTGCTCGCCCCGGGTGGCCTGCCCTTGCGGGCGAGCCAGGCCTGCGGCCAGCTCTCCCCAGGCGGTCTGCCCTTGCGGGCAAGCCAGGCCTGCGGCCAGCTCGCCCCGGGCGGCCTGCCCTTGCGGGCGAGCCAGGCCTGCGGCCTGCTCACCCCGGGTGGCTTGCCCTTGCGGGCGAGCCAGGCCTGCGGCCTGCTCGCCCCGAGCGGCCAGCTCTTGCGGGCGAGCCAGGCCTGCGGCCAGCTCGCCCCGGGCGGCCTGCCCTTGCGAGCGAGCCAGGCCTGCGGCCTGCTCACCCCGGGCGGCCAGCCCTTGCGGGTGAGCCAGGCCCGTGGCCTGCTGCTCGCCCGAGGGGTGGGGAGCATGGCTCGGCCCCCGGACCCCCTTGGGTCATACTTTTACAGTTGTGCCCCCGAGGTGGAAATTACCTCTCTACCCCCCGGTGTGGAGGCTTGCCATTGGCTCAAGGCCAACTGGTCGTAGGGGCATTTTGGTCATTTTCCCATCGGGACTTGGAAAAACTATAAATAGACCCCCATGGGTGCCTTTGGAGGGATGAGATTTCCTTACCTCCTCCTCCCTTAGCTTCATCTTGGTAGAGTAGAGAGAGCTCTCCAAGGCGCCCAGCTCAGCCACTTGGTGAGGGAGGGGAAGTGTTCTAGCAACCTTCCGGGTGTGTGGTGGGACCTCCACGCTAGAGCCGAGGGTCTATTCCTAGTTTCCTGAGCCTTTGGTCCGTGACATCCCCCCGAGTGTAGTAGGTGTGAGGTCACCCCTTCCCCAAGGGTCGAACTCCACAGAGACCAAGTTTTTGGTTTCAACATTTTGGTGCGGTGAGCGTGGAGAGTGACCAGCACAGAAGATCTCGGGTGAGTGTCATGGCTGGAGATCAGGGAGGTAGTGATGACCTCGATGGTCTCCCCAACCCAGGACCCTTTGTAGGAAGGGAAGAGTTCATGGCTTCCATCTCAGGCATCATGGAGATGCTGAGAAGCATTGCTCCTCGGGCTGACAGCTCAACCCCCACCCCCCAGGGACTGGCTCCCAGGGGTCTCGGCGAGCTGACCCAGAGTGGTCTCGGCGAGCTGGCTCCCAGGGGGCAAGGCGAGACCACCCTAGCAGGGGGAGAAGAAAGTGTGCCAGGTAGGCGACCTGGGAAGGAAAGGATGGGAGAAGGGGTCGAGAGAGACCTCCCCGGCCGGGAGCTGTTCCCCAGCCCGGCGAGAGCTAGCCCTCCAGGCGAGCAGGTCGCGCGAGTAGAGGTGGAGAGAGCACCCCTTAGGGGGTCACCCTTCAGCGAGCTGATCATCTCAGCTCCCGTTCCCGAGGGGTTCAGAGAGCCAGACATGGCTTACTATACCGGGAAGGATGATCCCGTCCAGCACCTGCAGTGGTTCGAGGATGCCGTCTCCATCAGGCCGATGACGGATGCCTTCAAGTGTCGCCTCTTTGCGATCACGTTGAAGGAGAAGGCAAGGGTCTGGTTTCATCAACTCCCTCCGAGGTCGATCTATGGGTTCGAGGACTTGAGCCGGAGCTTTCAGCTCCGCTTCTCCACCTCCAAGAAGAGGAAGAAGAGTCCTGAGTCCATCTTCCTGATAAGGCAGAGGGCCGAGGAGTCGCTGGCCCGCTACGTTGACAGGTTCCAAGAGGAGATCTTGGATGTCCAGGAGATGTCGGGGTATGCTCTCCAGATGGCCTTCACCGTTGGGCTAAAGGAGGGCTTCTTCAAGATGAGCTTGACTCGGAAGGCCCCCCTTTCTTTCGAGGAGCTGATGGAAAGGGCGGCAGAGGAGATAGCCATGGAGGCGGCCAACCCGGCATTTGTCAAGAGGTTGGCAAAATTGACGGAGACAGAGTCAAAGGAGCAAGGTGGCTCGAGACATCAGGAGGGAAGAAGGAGAGAAGAGCAGAGAGCCCAGGGGTTCCAGGGACAGGAGGGTCCGGAACCAGGCTGGAGGCAGCAGGGAGCACCTGCCCAGGGTCCTGGAAGAGCTCTCATCCAGGGTGGGGGAAACTTTCATGGGGGCCAAGGGAGGTTCAACTTCCAAAGGCAAGCCCCAAGGTAGCTCCTACCCCCACCACAGCAAGCCTTGACAATAGGTGAAGGAGGAAGAGGCAACGGAAGAGACCGCCGAGCCCGCCGAAGGAGGGGAGATAGAGCATTGTCGTACTGCGATTTTCACCAGGTGGAAGGGCACGCCACAGCTACCTGTCCTGAGTTCCTGGAAGTGAGGGGGGCGAGAGGCCCTGCCCAACAGCCGCCGGTGGAAGTTGAAGAGGTTCCACCCCGATTGGGGGGGGGAAGACATATGCGAGGATCGGGTTGATGTAGTACACCGAGGAGGAATAACAGTGATCCACGGTGGAGTAGGCATCGAGGCCACTCGGAAGGCGAGCCTCCATGTTATGTATCGACGGAGCGTCGCTTCGACATCTCAGACCCCGCCCCCGGAAGAGAAGATCACCTTCTCTTCGAAGGACTTGCCAGAGCATGAGGATCCATTCTGCGATGCCCTGGTCATCCAGGCAGCCATCGAAGGATTTACCGTCTCCCGGATCTTGGTTGACAACGACAGCTCGGTCAACATCGTTTTCAAGAAGGCATTCGAGGGAATGAAGGTGGAGCCAAGGAGGGTGGTGGCGTCGGATGGACCTCTGTTCGGATTCTCAGGGGAGAGAAAGGAGGTGGAAGGTGGAGTCGGACTCCAGGTGAAGTTAGGAGGGACTTCAAGGAACTGCAGGTTCATCATTGTTGACGCTCCAAGCAGCTACAACGCCATCTTCGGGAGGCCCCTCATCAGCGCCTTTCGGTGTGTGCCCTCATCATTCCACCAGCGCCTCAAGTTCAACTCAGAAGGGATCCAGGTCAGGATCAAGGGAGACTCCAGGATGGCGAGGCAGTGCTACGTTATAGCTGTCAACACCATCTCTTGGTTGGCCAAGGCGGAGGAGATGGAGAAGATCATGGAGAGCCTAAGCTAGATGGAGGTATCCGAGGAGAAGGATGATGGTCATCATGCCCAGTCCCCCTGAAGAAGCCCAGCCTCGGCGGAATCATGTATTTTTCTTATGTTGTAGTAAGTCCAGCCCTCGACCAGTTGAGTCGAGGGGGTCATGTAACCTATCTTTGTTTCCCCCTTTGAGGATGTTGGAATTGTTAAAGCTTAGGTGACATGCCCCGTCCCACCCCCCGAGAGGGTCTCCTCATGTCAGGCTCTCACTAGCTGGATGGGTCGAAGGTACCTCGGGGAAGCCAAGTTCCTTTGCTCCGATGATGGTCCCGCTGCCAGGCTCTCACTAGCTGGCAGGTCAGGCGTACCTCTCGTGGAAGCCGAGTTCCTTTGCTCCGATGATGGTCCCGCTGTTAGGCTCTCACTAGCTGGCAGGTCAGGCGTACCTCTCGGGGAAGCCGAGTTCCTTTGCTCCGATGACGGTCCCGCTGTCAGGCTCTCACTAGCTGGCAGGTCAGGCGTACCTCTCGTGGTAGCCGAGTTCCTTTGCTCCGATGATGATCCTACTGTTAGGCTCTCACTAGCTGGCAGTTCAGGCGTACCTCTCGTGGAAGCCGAGTTCCTTTGCTCCGATGATGGTCCCGCTGTCAGGCTCTCACTAGCTGGCAGGTCAGGCGTACCTCTCGTGGAAGTCGAGTTCCTTTGCTCCGATGATGGTCCCGCTGCCAGGCTCTCACTAGCTGGCAGGTCAGGCGTACCTCTCGTGGAAGCCGAGTTCCTTTGCTCCGATGATGGTCCCGCTGTCAGGCTCTCACTAGCTGGCAGGTCAGGCGTACCTCTCGTGGAAGCCGAGTTCCTTTGCTCCGATGACGGTCCCGCTGTCAGGCTCTCACTAGCTGGCAGGTCAGGCGTACCTCTCGTGGAAGCCGAGTTCCTTTGATCCGATGATGGTCCCGCTGCCAGGCTCTCACTAGCTGGCAGATCAGGCGTACCTCTCGTGGAAGCCGAGTTCCTTTGCTCCGATGATGGTCCCGCTGCCAGGCTCTCACTAGCTGGCAGGTCAGGCGTACCTCTCGTGGAAGCCGAGTTCCTTTGCTCCGATGACGGTCCCGCTGTCAGGCTCTCACTAGCTGGCAGGTCAGGCGTACCTCTCGTGGAAGCCGAGTTCCTTTGCTCCGATGACGGTCCCGCTGTCAGGCTCTCACTAGCTAGCAGGTCAGGCGTACCTCTCGTGGAAGCCGAGTTCCTTTGCTCCGATGATAGTCCCGCTGCTAGGCTCTCACTAGCTGGCAGGTCAGGCGTACTTCTCGCGGAGGCCGAGTTCCTTTGCTCCGATGACAGGTCCCGCTGTCAGGCTCTCACTAGCTGGCAGGTCAGGCGTACCTCTCGTGGATACACAAGAATTTCCACCCCAAGGCTGTCTCGTCACCCAGGCTCCCATCAGCTGGCGTGACAGGTTGACCCCTCAGAGAGGCTAAGTATTTTCTCAACCGCGCAAGAAAAGTCCACTCAGCGAATACGTTGGGTTGGATGTTTCTTTTCGAGCTTGTACCAACCTCGAAAAGAGCGGGGATTGTGTACAACCCCGTATTCGCAGAGCAGGGTCCCCCGGCCTGAGTGGGACCAGTTTGTAGCCTTTGGGAGATTTTGCATTCTTAGTGGCCAATTTTGGCTCGACCTTGGGGGGCGAGTGCGGCAAGGTGGTCGGCACCCCCCCCCCCCCCCCCGTTGGCCTTAGTGTTAGGAAGGAGCGGCGAGCCAGGCCCCATGGCCTGTGGCTCACCCGGGTGGCCTGCCCTTGCGGGCGAGCGAGGCCTGCGGCCTGCTCGCCCCGGGCGGCCTGCCCTTGCGGGCGAGCCAGGCCTGCGACCAGCTCGCCCCGGGCGGCCTGCCCTTGCGGGCGAGCAAGGCCTGCGACCAGCTCGCCCCGGGCGGCCTGCCCTTGCGGGAGAGCCAGGCCTGCGGCCTGCTCGCCCTGGGTGGCCTGCCCTTGCGGGCGAGCCAAGCCTGCGGCCAGCTCGCCCCGGGCGGCCTGCCCTTGCGGGCGAGCCAGGCTTGCGGCCAGCTCGCCCCGGGCGGCCTGCCCTTGCGGGCGAGCCAGGCCTGCGGCCTGCTCGCCCCGGGTGGCCTGCCCTTGCGGGCGAGCCAGGCTTGCGGCCTGCTTGCCCCGGGCGGCCAGCTCTTGCGGGCGAGCCAGGCCTGCGACCAGCTCGCCCCGGGCGGCCTGCCCTTGCGGGCGAGCCAGGCCTGCGACCTACTCGCCCCGGGCGGCCAGCCCTTGCGGGTGAGCCAGGCCCGTGGCCTGCTGCTCACCCGAGGGGTGGGGAGCATGGCTCGACCCCCGGACCCCCTTGGGTCGTACTTTTACAGTTGTGCCCCCGAGGTGGAAATTACCTCTCTACCCCCCGGTGTGGAGGCTTGCCATTGGCTCAAGGCCAACTGGTCGTAGGGGCATTTTGGTCATTTTCCCATCGGGACTTGGAAAAACTATAAATAGACCCCCATGGGTGCCTTTGGAGGGATGAGATTTCCTTACCTCCTCCTCCCTTAGCTTCATCTTGGTAGAGTAGAGAGAGCTCTCCAAGGCGCCCAGCTCAGCCACTTGGTGAGGGAGGGGAAGTGTTCTAGCAACCTTCCGGGTGTGTGGTGGGACCTCCACGCTAGAGCCGAGGGTCTATTCCTAGTTTCCTGAGCCTTTGGTCCGTGACATCCCCCCGAGTGTAGTAGGTGTGAGGTCACCCCTTCCCCAAGGGTCGAACTCCACAGAGACCAAGTTTTTGGTTTCAACAACATACATGTAAACTTGTGAATACCTTGAAGGGATGTTTCTATACCATTTATAAAAATTTTGTGTCCCTTTGGCTATAGATCAAGCTCAAGATGCTCCAGAACCTGCTCCAGAACCTGCTGCAGAAGAACTGGTCCTCAAGACAGTTACAGATATTTCAGAAGAGAAATCAACTGTATGGGATGATACTTCAGGATTAGATCTGGATTTCCTATTGGCTCAGGATGCCATAGAAGAAGAAAAGGAAAAGGTTGCTTTAAAAGCTAAAGAAAAAGTTGTTCAAGATATCATTGATCCCTATGACCAACCTAAGTCATCACAGTCTGATGATGAGGAAGATTTAGAGGATTCTGAAGGAACCAAGAAAAGGAAAGTTGCTCAAAGGAAAAGGAAAGCTCAAGCTCCTCCTCCTCCAAATCCATAGAATGACATCCCCTATTACATATTGAAAGGGATTGACCCCAAGTCTAAGGATTTTCAACATTGGATGGGACTGTCTAGAAATCAGCAGAAGAAGAGGAAGAAGAGCAAAAGATATGATACTCCAGCTCCCAAGTGGACTCCTAGAGGTCCTCCTCCTCCTCCTCCCAGTGCAGGAGCTTCAGGGAATGTATCTTCTAATCCCTCAGCTCCTCCAGCCAGATTTACACCTTCTCAGGCATATTAGAGAAGTGGAAACCCAGGTTACCAGGATAGATCTCATTCAGGCCAACAAAGATAAGTAGTTGGACCTAAAGAGACGGTGAAGGAGATGACCTACCAGAAACCAACATTTTCTCCTCCTCCTTCACCTAAAAGAAAAGTTTCACCTTCTAAGGAGAGCAAAATTCTTCCCTCCAAAAAGCCAGCTCAGATTAAGCAAGTAGATTCAAAAGGAAAAAGAGTAATTTACTCTGACAAGTCAAGCAAGAAATTTACAGAGGTTGCTCCACCATCATCTCTTGTTATTCAAGAAGACATAGAACCAGCTGCAGGTCTGTTAGACCTTTCTACAAAGTTCAAGACTATAAAGCCTCTAGATCCAGCTGATGAAAATGCTTATGAAAGCCAAGAGCTTAATCCTGAGTTCAGGATGGCCAGATTTCTTGAGTTAGTTGGATCAGCCCAAGTTAGAAAAGATAAAGCTGAAGGCAAAGACATAACAGGCTCAACAACTATATCAAAGTTTAGAGAAAAGGAACTAGACAGATATCAAGTCAGACCAGAAGTTTTTGATGCCTCAATATATATGGAAAAGCATCCAGAGGCTGTTTTTCCCAGAGCAAGTGAATCTAAGATTATTGGAGAACAGGACTTGAAGATTTCAAAGAAGGATGATATTGATCCTAAAAGGAAAATTTCCTTCCTTCCTGTCTCTTTCTCTTCTAAACCAGACTCTGATATTGTTAAATTTATTTGTATTGTAAGTCTGTTTTGCTTGATTGTTTGATTTTATGTTTGATATGAAATACTGCTTATTGATATGATATGATACACTTTGATCCTAACAGGTTATTATTGTTTTTATATCTATTTATAGCATTCTTTTTGTTTTGAGAGACTTGACCCAAATAGGGGGAGATTGTTGGTACCCTAGTTTGGATTTGAGTTAAGTCTTCTCAATTAGTTTCTTGACCCAAGATTTATCTATGGTCGAAGGATAGATTTAGGTTAGATCCTATCAGTTGTGTAGAGTTGTTGTTTATCCAGATTGAAAATCTGGTTAAGTGTTTTTTAGTTCGACTATCGTCGAACGTCACTCGACTATCGTCTATCTGTTGATCGACTATCGTCAGACAGCAGATCGACTATCTCTGAGTTAGTTCATCTCTGTTAAGCTCGATGATCTGTGGTCTCAGTATCGTCGATCGTCGAGTCCTGCTCGACTTTTTCTGTCCCGACATATTTCTTGTAGGTCGACTATCTGTTCTGATAGGTCGACTATCTGCTCTGATAGTTCGACGATCGTCGTGATTCGTTCGACTATCTTTTTGTCTGCATTTAGAGATATTGTACTCTTTCTCTTCTGTGAATTATTTCTTATATATCTGGCTGATTTTATTAAAGATTTTTTCATTTATTTTATGCTTATATATCAAGGCAATCTTTGCCTCATTCTTTATGCATAAGTCAAGTTCTATCTGACAAAGTCTTTTGTCTTATTAGTTGACAAATAGTTTGTTTTTGATGTGACTTTCTCTAATATCTTTTAGACGTGTAGAATGGATAAGCAGCTTCTAAGAAAGCTTTATTTCTTTATAGAATGTCTTTCTACAGGCTATTTGTACTATGTGTTATTTACATTCTAGATTGCAGATCTCAGTAGAAGACAAGATTCAAATCAAGGGAAAGTTAGAAGCCGTTACAAAGGCTGATATATAAAGAGCTTTTGAAAGAAGTTCAAATATACAGATATACATACAGAGATACATATACAGTTAATAGAGATACACAGATTCACAGATTCAACAACAAGAATAAGTGTAGAACAACTCTCTTCTTCAATCTTAAGTTCATCCTGCTTACAGGAACATTCATACTCAGAGCTTCAAGTAGAAGAAGAAGAAGAAAGAAAAGCTTTTGAAGAAGAACATCCATTCCACATCAAGAGTCTTCTTCAAGCTGCTCCTTCAAGAACTTCAAGACAACAGATCTTCTCTGTCAAGAGTTCTGAAGAGAACCTGCACCCTGAAGCAAGGCTTCTTCCTGGATATTCTCTAAGCCAGGGGGAGCTTTGATTCCTTCAGAGCTTTCTATAGCTCAGTGCACTCCACTAGCTTCTCTACTTTTGTTTAAAATAGAGAAGACATTCTAACTCTCTAAACCACCTCTACAAAGGGTTATTACTCCCTTCAAAAGTTAACCTTGGTGGCAGGGCACCTTAGCAAAAACCTGTGTTAGATTTTGAGCTTCTGATCAAAAGCTCATAGGGTTTACTTGATCTACCTGAATCAGATCAGTTGGTGGTAGGGCACCTGAACAAAAACCTGTAGTGGATTCCTACCATGGTGGTAGAAGAGTGGATGTACCTATTGAGAGGGAACCACTATAAATCTTCTTGTGTTGTTTGTGTTGCTTACTCTAATTACTGCATTGTGGTTGTGAGTAGAATTAACTAGGATTACTAGTTGTGTTAGGACTAAAGCTTAAACTGTAATTACAGTTATCTTTCTCTTGTGCACCTCACTTTGTGTTATGCTCTAGGGTTTCATATATCTATATACTTATTCCGTAAATTTACTCTAAGGGAGTTGAGTAGATTGTCATATTTTTGATTACTCTATTCACCCCACCCCCCACCCCCCACCCCCCTCTAGAGTTGTATCTATCCTAACTTTCATATATGTAAGCAGTAGTACATGTATGTGGTATAAGACAGCAGTATACAAGTATCAACAACAGTATACAATATCAGAGTATCCAATATGTAAAAGAAGTGAGTATATCAATCTACACTAGCATTTCTACTATCAACAGCAGTATACAAGTATGATCCTACAACAGGAAAGTAACTCAATTTATATGAATGCTTATATAGACATATTAGTTAAGGTTCGGCTTAACAGTAAAGTAACTCATCATATAAGAGTGCTCATACAAACTTATATGATAAGGATATTATGCGGTGCAATGCAATGATATGAATGCAATGTGATGACTCACCCATGCTCACACACATGCACACTGCTAGGTCAACACAAACTTGTAGTTCCCATTTTTCGAGCAGGTAGCTAACCTCTCAAGCGAAATCCATCGTGGCCAGACGGGTGCAGTGGAACGGGCTTTCCACTACTAGGCGGGCATCAACACTACCAAGCCTAGGCCTCCGTACGCCTCAATGCTAAGAACACAACAGCAGAGCTCACATGCGTACTACGGCTCAGAGGGGTCTCGGGTAGATTTGCACCAAGAACATAGCCCAAACTGACCTATATCGTGGCATAGAGAGGGTCTTCGTGAGCGTGTCACCAAAGAACACAGCAAAACCGTCCACTGGAGCGGAGGGTGCCTCGGGAACAAAGCACTGAGGACCAAGGCCCAACCATCCAAGTATATCTATCAACTCCCATTGGTGTGACGACTGGCAAGCCCGTAAACCTGCCATAATATCCTTAACCCAGGATTATGACACCGTATGTTAACTCACACCGCATGCAATTTCATATTTAAGGGCTCCACACTGAGTCCCTTATCAACACATCATTCCAGTGCGACACACACACACTACAACCCTTCCACATTTCCATTCCACATAAGGGTTCATCATTTACACAGGTGACAAGCCACCTTATACAACACACCAATCCTACACTCCTACCCATAGGGAGACACAACTCTAAGCAGTGGACTACTAAACACATTCCTTTAATCATCATATCATATAGGCATGCATTAACTACATCCAATTCATTTCCACATGATCAAGCATTCACAACAAGTGTACCACCATATGATAATCACAATAATATAATGATACTTCACATACACATCAAGCATGATAACATAGCTATGGGTTATACGTTCAATTGTCGGACATCACACCCTCTTTCCAAAACTTATGTCATTCTCCTGATTATAATCATGCACATCCCTACCGGCTTTCACAAGAATATCATTTGCACAACCAAATTGTATCAAATCATTTGTTCACTAATTTTCTCAAACCATTTGTTTATCAAACTCCTTCAAACCGTTTGTATAATCATGTTTCACCAAACCATTTGTTTATCATGATTACGTATAGACTAAGTTTACCAAAACCTCAACGTTATTTTTCTACGATCCCTCTACCAAATCCAAACCCAGTTCTACACTAACCCGAGAACAACATGTACTTAAGACATGACTGTACAACAAATTTGACTGGACATTCCCGAGGCTACATGACTCGTATGAAAATGTGTAACCATTCGTTGGAAAGGTCTTTTTAAGGGCTACGAATTTTGTGTTTAGTCAAAAACCAAGATCTGGCTGTATCATACTCGAAAATGGTGTTGAAGATCATTGTGCACAGAAAACAGATTTTTGCACGCATCTTAATGAAGATGAACGACATCGGTTCATCTTCTTCCTTTAGTTATTTGTTCAAATCCACTCACAGACTTTCCTCCTCCCTTATTTACCCTCAATAGATCATTACTCTTCACGAAACCAAGTCCATCATCTTCATATAGAAGATAGGAGAGGTTGAAGACATCAAATCCCTAGGACAAGGTCCTAGCATGGCCACTTCCTAGGAGATATACACCTCACAAGTCCAACTCTTTTGAATCGGCATATCTCCTTGATAATAACTAGAGATCTAGCACCAAGGGAGAGGGTAGGAAGCTCACCTCATTTCCGGCCATGGATCTCGTTAGTCTCCTTGGCGGCATCTTCTTCCTCGTTGGTGTTGTTCTTCACGGAAATGAATAGTCTTTCCTCCAGCAAAATCTATCACCGGTGGCTTTCCCTCTTACGACGGTTTTTGCACAAGTAACAATTCAACAAGAAATGAAGTGACTGCTAGGGTTTTCCATAAGTCTCCTTTATATAAAGAATTAGGGTTAAACAACCTGCCACGTATCACCCTAGTATTGGACTGCCTATTATTATTTAAATTAAGTCTTTTCGAAAAGACCGGGTCCTAATAAGTCAATTGGCGCATTTCCCGAAAACCAGGTTCAACCCATACACATTAACCCGCAACACAGTCTCCCAAAAATGTTCTAAGTCAAAATTGTTGTGTATACCATACACACTCGATGAATTGTCGAGATTCGTCGTGATCACTCGACGTCTATAAAATCCAGTCAAAATCATCGAGTATACATGACAATTCGTCGAATGGCGTCGAGTTTACTCAATGCACTCGACACTTCATCGAGTGGCGTCTAGTCCACTCAAATATTATATTATCAAGAATAATTCAAAGTTAAAACACTTAAGACCTCGTCGAATGGCGTTGAGACCACTCAATGCTCTCGATGCTTCTTTAGTTTAGAAATATTCTAAGTCAAATTACTCAACGCCTCGTCGAATGGCATTGAGACCACTCAATGCTCTCGATGCTTTCTGAGTCCAGAAATATTCTAAGTTAAATTATTCAACGCCTCGTCAAATGGCGTTGAGACCACTCAACGCTCTCGACGCTTCTTGAGTCTAGAAATAGACTAAGTCAAATCACTCAACGGCTCGTCGAATGGCGTTGAGACCACTCGACGCTCTCGACGCTTTCTGAGTCCAGGAATATTCTAAGTTAAATTACTCAACGCCTCATCGAATGGAATTGAGACCACTCAACTCTCTCGATGCATTCGCCATAAGCTAGACGATGTTGAGTGTACAGCCTGCACTCAACGCCATCTTAAGTAGGCTGGATGGCGTTGAGTGAGTAGAGCTCACTCAACGCCATAAGCTAGACGGAGTTGAGTGCACAGACTGCACTCAATGCCATCTTAAGTAGGCTGGATGGCATTGAGTGAGCAGAGCTCACTCAACGCCATAAGGTAGATGGCGTTGAGTGCACAGACTGCACTCAACGCCATCTTAAGTAGGTTGGATGGCGTTGAGTGAGCAGAGCTCACTCAACGCAATTTTACTTAGAAACTTTTTTAGCTTGGCTGATGGTTCAGTTGAACCGGGCCGGTTTAGGAAGTGGGCCAGAATGTGTATTAGGCCGTTTCTTTTATTAAGACTTAAATTAAGCCTTATTTTGTGATATGGACTGGCTATGCCACATGGCATCCATCTCCTCTTCCTTCCAGCCATGGTCGAGCGTCGGTTTGAATGGCCATTAATGGCTTTTAAAGCTCGGCCCCATCCTCTCCCCCTTGAAACGACTGGATTCAACTCCTCTCGGGGAGAGGAGGAGTTTCCAGCCTTCTCTTAGCTGTTTTGAGCCGTTTCATCTCCCCTCCACCATGGCCGAAGCATGCTTTTAAGGAAGCATTAATGGCTGGACAGCTTATACCCATCGGCATCCCCATTTCTTCCCTTTAAAAGACTCCCTAGACTTAGAGAGGAAGTTTTCACCCTTGCCCGACAAAGCTAGAGCTTATTACCTTGCTGTTGAGGAATTCTAGCGATGCCACCACCGCGCAAATGGCATCCCGACGATCGGCTCGACTCCAAACCGTGAATAAGGTCCTCCTCTACCTCTTTTTCTATGGATAGATCTTAGGAATTATTAGGAGAGACATCGGGCTCAATAGAGCTGGATCGGGTGAGCGTTTTCATGGGTTTTTCTGAAATTCGTGGTGGTCGGGTTTGCCAGAAACCACCACCTCCGGCGGCCAAACCACCGTCGACCGATAGCCACCACCTCGACGGAGGTAGTTGTGGCAGTGGCTTGCCAAGGAGGTGGTCAAATGGCCGGCGGTGACTCAAGCAATGCTACAGGTTTTAAGCGTTTTTTTTAAGTTGCTGGTTTCGGGTTTTTGAGAAGATGAACAGTGACATATATTAAATCTGATATATATCTATAGATAATATATAGTGATTAATCACTTTTATCAAGCTCATTTTGATGATATTAAATGAGGCACTTAGAGGCCGTTTTAGGAAAAATGGCCAGTCACAGAAGTTCTAGCCCTTCAAGTCTAGATTATTATAAAAATCATTTCAACTCGATTGGGTAAGTGGTTTGACCACAGCACCCATTTTGGTGGGACCTATACCAAGGGCTATCCTAAGATTCAAATGGATTCCCACCTTTCATCCCTTGTCCAAATGAGCTGAAATTTGGTCAGGTGGTCAACCTTATCTATACCTAGGGCTTGTCCAAAAATGAGAATTTTTGGAGAATATTTTTCTATAGTTTTTGGAAAATTTAATAAACCATGTATAAATTAATTAGGTGTCATAAACACTTCAAAATCCCCCCAAATTTGGGTGGGTAGTCTTAGAGGGCATGTTAAGGCTCTGGTAAAAATTGCATCTCATTTGGAGATGTTTTGAATAGGTTTTTATCCAACCCTAAGTTGACCCTTATAGGGTTATTTAGGTCCAAACACCCCCTTGGGGTTTTGAGTGGTCAAATCACCTCAACAGAGGATGAAATTTTGGACACTGACTTGGCATGGCTAATGTCACCATCTTAAGGAAAATGGTGTGATTTAGGGTTGATTTACCCTAGGGTTCAAACTCAAATCCTAAGGAAGAGTTTTTGAGTGTTGTGAAGGGCATAGGGGCAAATGCCCTTGTGTGACCTTGTAACTTAGAAGAGTTTAAGGTAGTGAATCCTAAGTTCTTTGGTAGAAATCTTAGAGAATTTGGAGGTAGGTAGACACCTCAAAACCCTAACCCTAGTTTTAGGGTAGAAGTTCAATTATGAACACACAGTCACTAGACCTTAGTTAAAAGTTGTCAAACTTGGGTGGAGTAAGTTTTAGTCCAAGTAAAACCCTTAGTAATTTTATTAGGATTTTATGGATTATATTTCAAGTACTTTATTTGTTAGGTATCAATTTACTCAAACTGGTGTTTTAATTATTTTGATAACTTTGTTCATTTGAATCTGATGAAACTTGGTCAGCATATGCTATAGGTCTAAATCAATATCCCTGTATTTTGTTACAAATTTTAGTTGATTATATCTAGTACTTCCTTCACAAGTTCCAAAAGGACAATTATGATCAATAAATCATTTAGAGCAAATTACCTACTGTAAAATTATGAAACCTGACCAATGATGTTTTCATATCAATATCTAGTTGTATAATTTTATTCATGATTTTTAGGAGAATATTTAAAATACTTGCTTCATAAATATAGCTTTTTGAGATTTTGGTAATCATTTATTCTAGAACTAAATCCCCATTGAAGAATTATGAAATTTGGCCACTGATGTTTTTAGGACAGTATCTACTCTAGAAGATTAATTAAGAATTTTTGGATGATTATCTACTTCACTTACTTCATTAATTGAAGGAGATAGGATTTATTATCAAAATTAAATTAGAGTCCCTAAAATACTGGAAAAATTGTTATATCTTGGCTTTACTGTTAAATTGCTGTTTAGAATTTATCATGATTTTATGAAGCTTTTTACATACCTGAAAAGTTCACTTCATGTTCAATTGGTAGCCCTTAGAAGCTTTAAGGAAAATTAATTAAATGCCAGATAAATTAGGAAAATTACAATTTTCTAGATTTAGTCTATTTGTGTCATGATAAGTTCCCAGAAAATAATTTAGGGCATTTGGATAATTATTTAGATTGTCTCCTATCCGGTTTTACATATAGCCTAGGCTGGTCTGCATATAGCAAATTGTTAAATTGCAATAGGACATGATATGGGATAGTTGTTAGAGTTAGTAATTTTAGTTGGGTGGACTGATGTGGATGATTTCACTATAGAGGGATAGGAAGAGTAGTGAGAAGTGGTTTGGCTAGAGTTTAGAGGTGTTCGGGTTCGACGAAAGATCGTCTTCCCCGAGGAGAGGAAGAGTCAAAATCACCCTAGGATTAGCCCACTGTAATATGATAAGGGAATGGGTTAAGGGAACCAACCAATAACAATAAGTGTCTTGCGAAAGGGAACGCTGGGCTTCAGCTACCATCATAGTTCCTAGTGCCCTTTGAGAGCCCTTCACAGGGAATACCGGGGGTAGTCCTGGGTTAACGTAAACTGTATTAACAAACTGATAAGAGTAACTTAGTAATTAGGGTTGCACGTTTCACAAACACTATTACCACCGGAAGATTGTTGGGAGCTTCGGCTCGGTTGGTTAAGAGACGAACAGAATGGTCTGGGGAGCTTCGGCTCGGTTGGTTAAGAGACGGATAGAATGGTCCGGGGAGCTTCGGCTCGATTGGTTAAGAGATGGGCGGAATGGTCCGGGGAGCTTCGGCTCGATTGGTTTTATACGATAAATATTGCATGTGCATAGTCAGGAAAGAATAAGGTGGTGGGTCTTCGGTATTGGAGGGTCGATGTACCGACACCAATATGCTAACTCGGCAAGTGTGGTTAGCACTTTTCCAACAGAAGTCCGGTGCGCCAGCCTACAAGAGTACGCAGGAGCCCACTTCATGCACCAAGCGTTGAGGCGTACGATAGGTCTGACTGGTAGTGCTTTACTGGTTTAGAAGTGGGCGAGGCCCAACCCACCACTTCCGTCTGCCACTACGGAGGTATCCTGGGAGGTAACGGCTCCGAAAAGGGGAACCAAAGGTCTATGTATACAGAGTCGGGTGTGTGTATTGCACTTGCATGATTCATCATACCCACTAGCATGTCATGGCATAATCGATTCATTTAACCCCTGACACCTAATGTATAAGTTGAATGGGACGCTTATACAATAGGCCTTGCAAAACAACCCCTTGGTCTATAAGCTTGTGTGGGCAAGTTTATAAATTAAGGTCAAATTCTTTATATATATATTGTTGATGATAACCGACACCCCAACGTATAAGTGGTATGGTACACTTTATACGATGGGAGCTCTGCAGAAGATCCCTTGGCTTATGCATTTCCGCACATAAGTTAAGGTTATTTTTCCATACTTTACTTTACTGCCACATGTATTATAAAATTGCTAGCATAGGTCCGCTGTCACCTGCTTTTGATTTATTATCCACCTTCATGTCCTCCCCTTTCTTCCCCTCTGCTCGGTACTTAGGAGCCATGGGGGAAGGGGTAGGGAATGATAGGGATTAGTCTTTATGACTAACGGTTTTCGGACCACATCATTTAGGGGATCGTGGAGCCCAACATGGAGGAGCAGCCCCGGAGGTCAGCCCGATTGGAGATAGGGCAGTCTACTCAGGAGTTCAGCCAGCTGGGACTGTGAGTCCCAACTTATTGTAGATGTTATAGTTTGCTTCCGCTTGAGTGACCTGTAGTGAGGATTATGATGTACCGGGCATAAGCCCTTACTTTCAGTACCTTTTATACTATTTATGTGGACTCTCCCTTCGTGGAGACTTTTATTTCTCTACATGTGATTTCTGTGGACTTGCTTTTAATTTATTGTGCTACCTTTCTGTGATCGAATTGGCCGGCAGAATCGGCGTTTTGTGGTGATGACCCTTCAGAGCGTGAAGGTGTCACCGCAAAGCAGCGATCTTGGGCCTAAGAACCCGGTGTTTAAAAAGAAAAAAATGGGGTCTTACATGTACGGTCGTGTGAGTGTGCACCTGTGATGTGATGCTTATTCGCTATGTTGCTTGCTTTGCTAATAAGTACAGGGAAGAAGCTTTGCCGCCCCGGTTTTGGGGGCGGAATCATTATAATTTGGTTAGCTTTAGCTGACCGTTATTCTTGTTTGCCGCCATTGCGGTGATTTGTGCTTGCAGGTGCTGCGAAGCCGAGCGGCAAATAACGGGCCAAAGCCCAAGTTGCTGAGCCGGCCCTCGAAGGCCTTGTTTGTTTACTTATTTAAATCATATGTGGCCGGCCTGCGAGCCGAAGTTTGGAAGACACTGTTTAATTATTGTAAACTCTTGTAAGGCCATAAGGCCAGTACTTTTGTGTATTTTGTACTTCATTCCTACTGGGTTTTCTGTTAGTGGACATTCATGCTTGTTGGCAGGGTTCTTATAGTTGCAACTTAATTTATTGCTTCTGCTAGATGCTCTGTGTAGGACGTGTGTATTGGTTGAATGGTTTCATTGAGTAACCCACCAGTCTGTTCGTGGTATATGGCGTCGGGCCCCGGCCAGACCTACTGTTATATGCTATATGACAGATAGGGGTGTTACAAAACCCATCAAAACCCTAACCCTAGTTTAGGGCACAACCCTTATACATGCAAGATAGGCCACCAAAACTTAATGAAAAAGCCATGAAACTTGGGTAGTATGGTCATAGGGTTAATTAGAGCTTCTAGTGATTTTATTTGTAATTTTGAAACAATACATTTAGTACCTCCTTTATAGTACATGGAATTGCCCTTGATAATCTCTTAATTATTATGATCACATTGTTTAATATGAAGTTATGAAAATTGGGCAGAGGGTGTTTTAGGTCAATATACTCATACTTGAATTTTATTATAACTTTTAGATGTGTATTTTCAGTACTTTCTTCGCAAGCTTTTAAAAATACAATGATATTCAAAATTTGATTCAGAGCTCAATAATGGTTTGAAAATTGTGGAACTCATTTAAAAGTGTACTTAGGTCAATATACATTTGCAGAAATTTTACCATAATTTTTAGGTGAATATTTACAGTAGTTGTTTCTAGATTTAGGCTAAACATGTCATGGTAGACCCCCAATAATTATTATAGGGATATTGGATGATAATTTGGAGTACCTCCCATTCTATACATCATATAGCTTAGGATGGACTGCGTTTAGTAAAACTGCGGAAATCGTGTTATTATGGGGAATGGTCGTAGGGAGATGGGATTTGTGTTTAATGATTTTGGTATGTGGGTTGAAGTATACCATTGAAGTTTGGGAGAGTAGGTAGTAGAGTTGTCTAAGTTTAGGTGGTACCCGGGATCGACGAAAAATCGTCTATCCTTTGAAGGGAGGGAGAAGGTCAAAACACTTTAGGGTTAGAACCAGTGTAATACTAAGGGGATCATGAAGCAGGTATTAACCAATAATAGTAAGTGTCTTGTGAAAGGGAGCTTTGGGCTTCAGCCCATCGTAACCTAGTGCCCTTTGAGAGCCATTCATGGGGTATGTCGAGGGCAGTCCTGGGCTAACCTAAACCGTAGGCAAACTAAACTGCAAGAGTAATTAGCATAACTAGGGATTCACTTTCACTCACCTCGATGTCTCGGGATGTTAGGTTGGGTCACACGGGCAGTAGGCTCGGTGGTTTGGTGATGGGCAGGTTGGTCCGGCAAGCTTAGGCTCGGTTGTTGGTTTTGACGGATGGGATGGTCTGGGGAGCTTTGGCTCGGAAGCTGATATATAAGGTTGCATGTGCATAAGTATAAGGTGGTGGGTCATCGGTATTTGAGGGTCAATGCACCGACGCCAATACGTCGACTCGGTAAGTGTGGTTTAGCACTTCGCCAAGTAAAGTCCGGTGCGCCAGCCGGCAAGAGTGTGCAGGAGCTCCGCTTAGTGCACCAGCGTCGAGGCGTATGATAGGTCTGACTAGTAGTGCAATTACAGGTTTATAGGTGGGAGAGGCCAAACCCACCACTTCCGTTTGCCACTACGGAGGTATCCTGGGAGGTTAGGCTCTAGAAAGGGGGAACTAAAGGTCTGTGCGCACAGAGTCGGGTGGGTGAGTTACATTTACATGATCACATCATAGCATATTTGCATGTCATAGCATTACATTGCATATAACCCCTGATAGCTATTGTATAAAGTGGTATGGGACGCTTTATACAATAGGCCCTGAAAAATAACCCCTATGTTTATAAGCTCGCGTGAGCGTGCCTATAAGTTAAGGTTTATATTCTGTAAATATATACATGCTTTTTAGAAAAACCGATACCCTATCGTATAAATTGGTATGGGACTTTTTATACGATAGGAGCCTTGCAGAAGATCCCTTAGCTTATGTGTTTTCATATAAGTTAAGGTTACATATTATATATTCAGTCTTCAATACTTTCATTACTGTCATATGTACTCTTAGAACTGCTAGATTAGTTCCGCCGTCACAAATTACTTGTTATTCTCCACCTTCATTTCCCCTCCTTTCCTCCTCCCCGCTCGGTGCCTAGGAGCCATGGGGGAAGGTGTGGGGGATGATAGGACTTAGTCTTTTAGACTAACGGTTTTCGAACCATGTCATTTTAGGGGACTGTGGAGCCCAGCATGGAGGAGCAGCCCCGGAGGTCGGCACGCATGGAGATGGGACAGTCTAGCACCGGAGTTCAGATAGTTGGGACTGTGAGTCCCGAACGATAGTAAATGTTTTAGTTATTGCTTCCACGCTGAGTGATATGTAGTGAGGATGTTGATGTACCGGACACAAGCCCTACTTTCAGTACTTTATCATTATTTCTGTGGACTCTCCCTTCGTGGAGATTATTTACTATATATGTGATTTCTGTGGACTTGCCTTTATTATTTTCCTACTATTTTGTGATCGAAATGGCCGGCAGGATCGGCATTTTGTAGTGATGACCTTCTTGGGCATGAAGATGTCACCGCAAAGCTGCGGTTCTGGGCCTAAGACCCTGGTGGTTTAAAAAGAAAAAAAAGGGTCTTACACCAGCCATCAGGCTCTCACCTAGCTGATTGGGCCGGTGGTAGCACCCGGAAGTTGGATAAAGGAAAGTAAGACACTTGTTCCTAGGTTATTTTGAATTGCTTCGGCTGTTGGGATTCTCACCCAGCAGGCAGGACAGTGGTCTTCTGTGGATAAAATTCCAGAACAAGTCCTCAACTAGTCCCATCAACACAATAGGTCCACAGGCTAAGGCTTTCTTTAAAGAAAAGGCAAGTCCTCGGGAAGATCTCGCCCAGTAACGGGGTCTCGCCAGCTTAAAAAGTGTAAACCAATGTGAGTGCCAAGAGCTCGCTCTCGTAGGCCTGGGAATTTGCACGCGCGTGATCTTAAAGGGGAGAGCGGCGCGAAGTCTAATCCTAAGCGAAAAGTCAGCCTGAGGTGTCGCGAGATGTTTCGGCCCTGAGCTAAGCGAGAGCGCGAAATAAATGTATTTCAAGGTACCGCGTCACTTGGCATCGCGAAGAGAAAAGAAGAGGTGAGAATTTTTTATAACAATGTATTACATTTATCTAAAAGTTTTTACATTGTCAAAAGAGGAACAAGGCCCGAAAGAAAGAAAAAAATACAAGCGAGAGCAAAAAGGAGAGGGGGGCGAGAACCTCAAAGTGGCGAGGCCGAACTCTCTCTCTCGCAAGAATCCTCATCTCTGCTCCGCACGGGCTCAGGAATAGGCTGGAAGAGTTCCGGCATCAAGATCTTGGCTGTCACCTTCTTGTCGTCGCTATTGAAAAAGCTGGCCTGTTGCATCATCTAGAGCGTGTGCCTAGCCCCCATGATAGCATGGTCCTGCATCATCAGGTCAATTTCGTGTTGAGTATACAGCAGGGACTCCTTCTCGCCCGAGCAAGGAGGGAGAAGCGAGTAAATCCACTACTGATTTTGGTCCCTTATCCGCCTGTTCTCGTCCTCTAGGTGGGCAATGTGCACGTCCTTCTTGGCGACAGTCACGACTTCCTGCAAAATGACCAGGGATCAGGGCAAGAGTAAAAGATATGGTAAATATACAAGAGAATGAGAACTTACCATTCCCTCCTCTCGCTGGGTGAGATCCCTCTCAGAGGTTGCGAGCTCCTCCTTCAGCTTTTTTATATCTGAGCAGAGAGAGGATCGCGTCGTACTAACATCTGCAAGTTGTCGCGCAAGGCAGATGCTGTGGCGCATTGTCATGTGCGCGATCTCAAGGGAGCAGAATTGGGCCCACGAGATCTCGTAGGCGCGTGATTTGGTCAGCGCCCTGTCGTAGTAGGCGTCGCTGTCCCTCCCGTACATGCCAAAGTCCAGATCATAGGCCTGGCCTGAGACCTTGTCGCCCTCTTGCCAAGAGGGGAGCACAGTTGAGATAGAGGCACTGTTGGCATTTCGATCCCACACCAATAGGGGCTCTTCCCTGTCGTTCAGCACCTCTTCACCTAGGCCAAAATTCCTATGGTCCCTGGGTCTCGGATCCCCCTGTGTCGAGGTCCTGCCGGCCTCTCCCGCCCTATTCACTATACCGCTGACACCGCTTTCGAGAGATTCTGTGATGATCTCCTTGCGTTTGCCGAGATCAGCGACCCTTGGCTTTGCGGTGGCCTTTGGCTTCTTGGTAGTCTTTGGCTTCTCGGTGGCCTGTGCTTTCTCGGCGGCTCTTGGCCTCTCGGCATCTTTCGACTTCTCAGTGGCTGTTGGCTGGCCCGATGTTGGTACTTTCTTGGTAGGACGCAGAGGTGCCGACACGGCGAGCTTCTGCTTTTTGCCGCTAGATCCCGGCGACAGCTCCAAAGAGCTCCTGCAAGCCACTGCGGCAGCCTCAGCACGCGCCAGCTCAGATGAGGGTGCGACGCCGTCCACGAATGGAGGATTAAGGGGAAGATCTTGCACCCCTGCGCAAATATCGTAAGTCAGAAGAATTCTCCAAACCTTATAATAGTGAGTGCGAGAATTACCTTCCCCGGCGAGAACCGGAAGGAGAGTGTCAATGTTCCTCCTCAGAAAGATAACATCGAAATCCTTCCCAAGGAGGAATTGATGGAGATTGGACTCGTGGCCACCGAGACTGGGAGGGTGGTAGGTATATTCCTCTTGCTGGATCGGCGAGAGAGGGAGGTTGTCGAAGTCGCCAGAGACGAAGATGAACCTCTTGACCCAGTGGTGGTTTTTGTTGGCGAGACCTTTTGCCTTAAGATTTTTGCCGGAGAAGAAGGCAATCCCGTCCTTTTTGGTGCAGAAATTAAATAATTTGTGGAAGACCGGGAGGCTGAATTCCATTCGCTCAGACCGCATGTAGCAGGCGAATGCGACTAGAGGGACTATGGAGTATGGGTTGAGTTGCGTGGGAACTACGCCGAAGTAGCGCAGAGCCTGAATGATCTCGGGCCATAACGGGAGGCAGAGTCCAACTTCGAATTGCTCGACGAGGATGGAGAGTTCTACAGGCGAGAAGTGGTTAATGGCTTCGCTATCCGACGGATGTCGCGCGGTGAAACCCGGCGAGATGTAAAGATTGCCTATGGTATGATACTCTTCCACCGACATGTTGCAGTTTACAATGGGGTAGTCGGTGAATGCGGCGTCACACTTGTTCATTCCATCACCCTCTCTCGACATCTCGCCCGAAAGAAAAGCAAAAGCAGCGGGATGAGCATGAGAGAAAGAAAAATTACAAGGAAAGCAAAGCTATTGAGAGCAATAAATGCGGTAGGTGAGCGACCTATTTATAGGAAAATTCGGGCGGGAAATGATCAAGGCGCTAGGGAGTTCGGATAACACATTTTTAGATCTCGCCCTAAGTCCCATCTTGGACCCTGGCAAGATCTCGCATTGTCTCATTCACGTCGAGTTTCCAAGCAGAGGAAGCGACAAGAAAAAGCATCCCCAAACACAAAAATGCATATACCGTAAAAGACAGGAAAAAAGGCGAGATAAACCATATACAAAAGTCATACAGTCAGCATTCGACACAAAGGCCCGAAAGTCATTATTACGGGGCATATAAAATTAAATCGGAGCGGGAGGAGAGTGCCGGTAGGCCCGCCAGAGGTCCGTCTTCACCGTCCCCGACCTCCCCTTCCCTCTCCCGTCATAGCGCGTGCATAATGAATAGAACGAATCCTCTGAAGTTCCCGTTGTGCAAGGTGGAGCTGATCTTCGACCCGTGCGATATGAAGGTCGGGATATTCGGTCCCGCCACTGACCTCTCCCGACAGATTGGTAACAAGTTGTGTGTAGCTATTCTCCAGGCTAAGAAGTCGCTCCTCGGCAGATTCCTGATTCTCCCGCACCTGATGGACGATCCCGCGCAGTAACAGCGATTGTTTTCAGAATATCTCGGCCACCCACCGCTTCATCCCAACAGCATCCTCTGGACTGCCCAGGTAGTCGGCAATAGAATCTGGAGAAGGAAGGGGCGAGACCTCCTCCTCATCAACATCAACATTGCTGGAAATCTCACGAAAACCTGGGGTAAAAGAAGGACGGCGAGAAGTGCCAGACCGTCCCTCAAAGGGGTTTTCGAAGGATATGCTTCTCTTCCCTAGGCCTGGCGGATAGATGGCTGGCTCAGTGAAATGTCTGGGGGTAGCATCTGCCGGAGGAGGTACAAAGGCGAGATTCGCAGGCATCCCGCGAATGGGGGATCTCGATGCTTGGTTTCCCATCCCCAAAGTTCCAAAAGTTGGGGCTGCAAAGACAGGATGGTTAAACCAGGGGACCAAAAGCTAATAGTTGGAAGAGGGGTTACTTTTCTCCTACGCAGGAACATCAAGCCGGAGAGGGGAGGTGGTCTTGCGGTCCACCTGACCGTGCCCATTCCCTAGCAAGACCGGTTTAGCAGTCTCCTCCTTAACTTCCTTCTCCACCGGCGGGATCCGCAAATGGATACGACGAATCAACATTTTATCTCAGCGACAAAAAATGATAAGTAGTGCTAAGCGAATGCAAATACCAAGGATGTCCTGGGTGAGGAAGGATTCTGAGAGGTCAATTCATCCTTGGCTAGGTCGCGCCAGACCACTTTAGCTTTTTTCATCCCGGGTGCTTTTCGAGAAATCCAGGGGGCGAGTGATCCAATCAAGGCTTTGTTTTTATCTTACACAACGTGGAGGCGGTCTAGAGCTTCCTTGTAAAGCGACATTGCGATCAGAGGTGAGAACGGCGACAGAGGATTTAAGGCATGGATCATTTGCCACTGCCTGGATATTTATATTGTCATGGCGGGGCCCACAAAAGATTCTTTTCCAGATCAGGATCCACTCACCCAATATGTGGGGTTGGATGATTCTTTCCAAGCTTTATTGAAGCTCGCAAAGAGCAGGGATTGTATACAACCCCATATTTGGCGAGTGGGGCAAGCGGGCTCGCACTCGCCCTAGGGGCTCGGCAGGTGCCAGGCGAGTGGGGCGGGTCAGGCCCGCACTCGTCTAGGGCCAGGCGGAAGCGGTGAGTGCCAGCCCCATCAAACACTCGCCGTCCCGGGCGAGGGGAGGTATCAAAGGTCCACTCGCCCAGCTATTTTATGAGGCTTCATTTTAATTTTGCCCCCATCAGCGCCTTCCTTGCTTTGGCGTTGCGTGATGTTTCTCCACTCAATGCCCTTTGTTCTTTTGGCTCCCGCCTGGGGTAAGCAGGCCGACTCAAACTCACCCCAGAGGCATTCGGCAAGTAGTAGGCGAGTAGGGACAGCCGGGCCTGCACTCGCCAAAGACCGAGAAGAAGCGGCGAGTGTCAGCTCCACCGAGCACTCGTCGCCCCGGGCGAGTCGGTGTTTTTGAGGACTACTCACTCAGTCTGTTGTGAAGTTTTTTTACCATTTTGCCCCCGCTAGCCTGCCAATAGCCAGTTAGAACAGCGAAGTTACGCTGTTGGCAGACCCAATTGGGTTGCACATAGCTGTTCAGAAAAACGGAGGTTGGCTACTTCCAGGTCATTTTCAGAATTCTATAAATAGGACCCAAGGGGTACCTCAGAAGGAATGCTCACTTGTCTCCCAGCCGAGCCCTTGGGTATGTCCCCTGTTCTCTTTCTTTAGTCTTTCGTCTCGTGAGAGAGATGTAAGTGTGTGATCACCCCTTCCCTAAGGGCGAACTCCACAGAGACTGAGTTTTCGGTTTCAACAAGGTTAGTCCTGCAAGCCGGAGGCTCGGGAGTTGTATATCAGGACGGGTTGGTCCTTAGAGCTGGAGGCTCGGGTGTTTGATACCACGACGGGTTAGTCCTGCAAGCTGGAGGCTCGGGAGATTTACTTAGGACGGGTTGGTCCTGCGAGCTTGAGGCTCGGGTGTTTGATACCAGGATGGGTTAGTCTTGCGAGCTGGAGGCTCGGGAGATTTATTCAGGATGGGTTGGTCCTGCGAGCTGGAGGCTCGGGTTGGAATAACTTGCATGTGCATAGAAACATATTAGTTGCGAGTCATGATGTACTAGGCCAGTCATCACACCGATGATAGTACGGTTACTCTGGTGAGGTGTGAAGGTTTGAGGGGCCAATAGGTTATTTTATAATGCGGTCTGGAGGACAATCCCCGAAAACGCACACCCGACCAAAAATACTGGTGGGGATAGCCAACAAATTAGTACGCAGAGAATCTAGAGTGCACCTCAAACGTGTATAGAGGTGTACGAAGGGTTTAGGCCTGATAGTGTGTATACCGTCCTAGGAAGTGGAGACGCCCGCTCCACTGCTGTCGTAGCCACAACGGTGGTAACAGAGTGTCCAGCTAACTCCAAAAAATGGGAACTGAAGGTCTGTGATCACAGAGTTTTGTGAGTGAGTTGCACTTATATGAAACATAACATACATAATGCATCATAGCATACATACATAATTAGGACATTCATATTACAGATCCTTATCATATAAGTTAGTATGATCCCTTTTATATGATAAGTTATATTCCTGAAACCGTAACTTATAAGTTTGTATGTGCTTTCATATAAGTTAAGGTGCTCCTGTGATGGTAGAATAGCTGTAGTTTGTTTCGTTTCTGCTCAGTACACTACTTTACTTTACTTTACCTTACTGCCCTTCTTTCTAGTACTACTGCTCTTTACTTACCTTACTTGTACTATATAGAGATGCTAGATAGTTTACTTTCATGATAGAGTAGACCCACTGTCACCTGCTTCTTTTGATATTTCTTTGTTGTCCTCCGCTCTCATCCTCCCACACGGTGTCTAGGAGTCGCGGGGGTGAGGCGAGGACAAAATGGCTTAGTATTTTTGACTAATGGTCGGTTGTGATCGTATCATTTTAGGAGCTCGAGGAGCTAGAGCACAAGCATGACCAATAGGATGAGGTGGTAGGATTTGAGGAGCAGTTACCGCATACTACTACTACAGCTTGGCATCAGGTGATGACGAGTGTTTAAGTTTCTGCTTCAACTTAGTGTTATTGTGAGAGAGAGATTTGTTTTTATTTGGCATGTACCGGGCATAAGCCCTTACTCTCTTTTGTACTCATTGTGGACTGCACTTTCCTTATATGTAATATATGATGTTACTTCTATGATGTGGACTTGCTACTTTTCATTTATAGTTGTACTTCTATCTCAATTGGCCTACATGTTAATGATCGCACTAACCGACAGGATTGACGTCTTGCGTTGTCGACTAGCCCATGTGTTAGTGTCACCGTAAGGCGACAGTTCTTGGCATAAGAACAGGTAAACTCTTTGGTAAGAGGAAGGGGTCTTACAGACACCACCATCTCGGACCAAACATGCTCTAGTATATCTCCATCTAAAGGTTGTATAGGGGACAAATTGATCAAATGCACTACAATTTGTATGACCTTTGCCCAAAACTGCTTGATAATACCTGCCTGAGAGATCATGCACCTGATATTCTCCACAGTCGTTATGTGCATCCTCTCTGCCAACCCATTCTGTTGTGGTGTCCTCAAAACTATCTTCTCATGCACGATGACATGTGTCTTGCAGTAGGCATTAAAGACTCCAATATACTCACCTACATTGTCTGATTTAACTCGCTTGATCACCTTCTCAGTCATCTTTTTTGCCGCCCTGAACTCCCTGAAATTTGTCAAAACATCACTCTTTTTCTTCAGAAAATATGCCCATACCTTACTCGAGTGATCATCAATGAATGTGACAAAGTAGGTGACTCCACCCACAGATATGGGCTCAATCAGACCATACACATCTGTGTATCAAGCTCAACAGCTCTGCCTTCCTCTATAGTTCAGCCACTACAAAGGATACTCATCTTTGTTTACCAGCCAAGTAGTGAATGCAAGTGTCGGGTAGTTCCATTGATAGTTCCGGAAGAACCTTGTTCTTCACAAAAATCTTCAAGTTCTTCTCATTAACATGGCTAATTCTACGGTGCCACAACTCCATGGATTTATCTTTAGCTACATTTACACTCGGACTATAGATCTTAGCCTTTTCTCGGTACAAACTGCAACACTTCTTTCCCCGGCCAACCATAATAAACCCCTTTACTAACCTCCAAGCACCTCCACCTTCAATGTTCGTGAAACCTCCATCATCTAGTTTACAAACAGAAGTGAGGTTCATACGCAAGTTAGGAATATGCTTCACATCCTTGAGGATAATCTTCCTCAGATTAACCTCTAAGTAGACGTCACCACTACCAACAATCTTTGACGCACTGGACATTGCCATCCAGATAGTGCCAAGGTCTCTAGTAGCATATGAGTAGAAGTAATCTCGGTGAGGAGTGCAATAGTATGATGCTCCACCATCCACTGCCCAATCTGTGTCAACACACTCCTGGCATACGGTCCCACTGTAATGGAAGCATAACGTCTCATCCTTTACAATCGAGGTTGTACTTGCACCCTCACTAGATTCTTCGATCCCCTTTGACTTTTCCTTATGATCTCATTGCAACTTGAAACAGTTTATTTTGAAGTAACCCTTCTTCTTGCAGTAATAACACTGGATCTCCTTCTTGTACTTGGGTATGGACATGCTATTGGAATTCGCTCTCTGCTTACCCTCTTTCTTCATCGGTCTACCCCTTTCCTCCATGAGAAGGGTATCTAATGTAGAGGCTCCAGAATCCTTTCTTCTTAGTTCCTCATTCAGAAGATAGCTCGTAACCATCTCCATCGTTATAACACAATCAAGTGTTGAATTGCTCAATGACACCACCAGAGTTTCCCAACTCTCTAATAAGGAACTAAGAACCATCAATGCTTGCAGCTCATTTTCCAAGGTAAAATTCATGGCCTCCAACTGTTTTATGATGCTTTGGGCAAGGTTCAGATGCTCTTTCATTTGATAACCCTCCTTGTACTTTAGATTTACTAACTGTTAATCAAGAAAGCCTTATTCTATGATGTCCTCTGCTTGTACAATGCTTCAAGATTTCTCTATAAAGCCTGGGCTGATAATTCTGTGGATACATGATGGAAAATAAAGTCACCAAGTAATTGTCGAATGAAACCCACTGCCTTCTGATCCATCTTCTTCCACTTTGTCTCATCCAACATGGTAGTCAGACTCCCCAACAACAAGGCATAAACATCCTTACAATACAAAAGATCCTTCATCTGTGGTTTCTAAATACTCCAGTTTTTGCCATTCATGCTAATCATTCTTGTGCTCTGCTCCATCTTATCCAATATCCCGACAATCTAAGACGAACCTAGCTCTGATACCACTTTGTTGGGAAAATAAATATCTCACAGTGCTTGCGTGATCTGGGCTCACAAAGAAAAAAATAGCAGCAAGAAAGAAGATAACACTGCATAGAGGAAAGAAAAATTTTACACTGAAAACCCTCTCAAAATCAATGAGGGAGAACTATGGGGCGGGGCATAAGAACAATCCACTATCAAGACGAATAAGGATTATTACAAAAACTTATAGATTTGCCCAACCTAGATCCCCCTGGATTCACAGATTGAATCTCTTTCTCTCAATCAACAGTGGAAATAACTTTTAGTCAAGAAAGGAAACAGAAAAACTCAAATCTCTTCTCAAGCCCCAAAGGAAAACGAAGACAAAATGACCAAAAACATCTTACAGTGAAGACAAAAAACACCGATGCTAAGAAACTTGTTCTTCTTCCTAAATAACTTCTCTGGTAACAGAGGAAGAAAGCACCTTCTTCTCCAAAACGAGAGGTCTCATTTTCTTCTCTCTGACGGCTCAAGAAAAAACTGTAATTAATTGTTCCGGAATAGGTTAGGACCTATTTAGGGCAATGGGCGAAGCTAATACCATTGAAACAAGCCCCAAATAATGAGACGTCAGAAAGCATGTCATTGATAGAATAGGCTCTGTCCGCTACAACATTAGAACTTAAAGGCCTTCACACGATGCCAAAGAAGCTTCACACGACAAAGAAGCTTCACACAACTCCATGGCCCTTCACGCGATGCCATAGAGCATATCAATACTCATCATGACGTTATAGGGCATCACATGACGTCATACATCATCATAAGATGCCATATAGCATCACACAATGCTATAACCCACTCACACGACGATGTTCACCCAGAAGTCGGCAATCACCCTCGAAATACCCAAACCAAACATCATTGCCCTGAGTGATTTTCCTTTGCCTTTTAACACTACATTCAAAAGTGTTCGCAACCATCTCCAAAAGTGTTGGGGGGCGGCTACAGGAGTGTGTGCGACCGTCTCTGGGAGTGATCGCGGCCATATCTAGAAGTGTCTGCGACCGTCTCCAGGAGTGTCCATGACCGTCTCTAGAAATGTTCGTGGCCATCACCAAAAGTGTTCGTGACCGTATCCAGAAGTGTTCGTGGTCGTCTCCAAAATTACTTGCGGCCGTCTGCAGGAGTGTTCGTGGCCGTCTCCAGGAGTGCCCACGGCCATTTCCAGGAGTGTCCACATCGGTCTCAAAAATTGTTCACGGCCATCTCCAGAAGTGTTCAAGGCCATCACAAGAAGTGTATGCGGCCGTCTCCAGAAGTATTTGTGTCCATCTCTCTAGAAGCCCTCACGTTCTACACAAGAGTCCGCTTACTTCTCCAAGAGTCTGCCCGCTTCTCCAGGGATCCACACGACCTCTTCTCTCACCCCCCCCCCCCCCCCGACACCCAACTCTTTGTGTACCTCGAGCGACTGCGCCTTTAATATCATAATTAACGAGACAGAAAATTCCTGTCTCTTTGTGAACCGTCTGAGTAGCCTAACCTCATGTATAAATAGAGGGTCATGGGTGCTTGGAAGGAGAGAGTGAATTGGGGCCAAAACCTACCCCGTTGTAGGTGTGATCACTAAGTTCTATCCATCAGTTGAATTTTCTCTCTTCTCCTTCTATTGTATTCACCTGTGCTCGTTACTTCTATTATAACCATTTATTTAAGCAATATAAAGGCCCATCGCAAGAGAGGCATTCACCACGGCGGGTTAAATCTGGTGTTTGCCGCTGCTAGCGGCACCCCTTCTTTTGAGTTACTTTTTTGTCCGCCGATCACTCACAGGGTCAGTAACCGGTAGCTTACGATCTCCGATCTATCCACCAAACTCCCTCGCGCGATCGCTGAGTATGGAAAGTTGTGGTGACAAATTTTGCTTCAAAAATTCGAACACGCGACCTTCAAATCAAGCGGTTGGTGAAATCACCCATGTAGTCGAAGGAAAACAATAGTGTTCGCCCAAGCCCAGAAGCATTCCTATTTGCGCGAGCCCTCTATGGAGTGTTCACGCACTTCAGGGAGTGTTCTCCCACTTCAGGGAGTGTTTGCCAACTTCAAGGAGTGTTCTCAAGCTTCAGGAAGTGTGCGCCCGTTCTAATCTACAAGTCGGCGGGTTTGCAGGTTCTCTCCTAAAAATACACCTATTTTTAAAACGGACATAACTTTTGATCCATTTGTCCGTTTTCAATCCAGAATAGCCTATTAGAAATAGCTCAAAAAGATCTATCCATTGGCAAACATGGCTATCTGTTCAGGCTCATTTTGCACCCTCAGATTGCCCAGAATCCTCTCTGTTTGAAAGTTATCACAGTTTTCTTCTTTTCGGCAATTGTTGTCTCAAAGGAAATGTCGTCAAAGTCTTCCAAAAACTCTCCCAATGATCCAAAAGTGCCTATAAAAGGAGTGAATTCAATCTTCTACTATTTGTGGTTGTTGATATCTCAAATCAAGTAGACTCCATGACCATGGGCCTGGAAAATTCTAACGCCTTAGTGGATGGACTACAAGAAAGGCTTCTCAGGTTGGAAAGGAATTTTCTTCGTCAATATCTATTTCTTTCACACAATACTTCACATGCAAAGCGTTTAAGATCTCGGGACATACGCGCATTGTCCCCTTCGATTCTTATGTCATGTAAGACTGTGGAATCATGTCTTGTCCAACCTTATATTTCTTAATCTCTTGTGCACGGTGACCATTCAAAAGAGCACACCAATCATGGCCATCCCATTGAAGAAGTTCCTCGTCTGAACCAAAAATAGTTAAGACTTAACAGATCCCCATCCTCGAGATCGAGGGCGAAAAGTGATGATAAGAAGCTTTTCTGTGAATATTATCGAAAAAAAGGTCACGATATAGAGAGTTGTCACGCTCTTCAGGATGTAATAGCGATAACATGAAAGGAAAATAAATGCAGAGAGATATACTCCAAGAGCCCGATTCTTCCCCCAACAAAGGCAGAGATAGTTGAAGAGTATTATCCTTGGTAATGGAGTTAGGCTCCACAATGATTAGACTTTCATATATTCAACACTTTTCCTAAGCAAAAGAATCCGAGATAATGTTGAGAAGTGATTCACAACAACTACTTATTCCAATAAGCGTTAGTTGATACCAAAAGAGAAATTTTGAAGGCTGGGCCCTCACTTGTGAGTTCAGACACTCACAAATTGGCACACCGGCAAGTCATGAACTCACTGATATCTTTATTTCCTTATCTTTCCACGTTCAGTTTACAATCCTTGCTTATTGAACAATGGACATACAACATTCAAGCCTTTATCTCACTATAGTGGGGTCGGCTATATGGATCCTTTCTCTCCATTGTGCCCTATCTTTTGTCATAATCTCACTAATGCCTAAGTACATCATCTCTTTCCTTATAGTTTCATTCCAAGTCTTTATTGGTCTACTCCTCCCTCGTTTAAAATTTCTAGTGACTAGACTCTCACAACGCCTAATAGGTGCCTCTAATGGTCTCCTTTGTATGTGAACAATGGACAAATTTTCGAAAAATCCTAACGCCTTTTTTGCACTAAAATATTTTGTGAATTGCCCTAAAGCGCTAAACATGGAACGTTATCCCACCTAAGACAACGATCAAATTTGAACTAGTGAGTATTGTCCTTCCACTTTAGTCCACGATCAAATCTGGGTGGGTGAAGGACTTTATCTCTAACTCGATGAGTCTCGGGGGCTTATTTGGACACCCTCGAATAAATCCAGACGTTCCAAGTTGTGGCAGACATCAATCCTATGAACCTCCTGCCGGTGTGAGTCACTTTGTAAGACTCCCCTCCCGGAATACAAGACACGGCCGAGGGGAGTCTTATGCCCAGAACAGCCGCCTTGCGGTAACGCCAACACACGGGTTGACCGATCTTACAAGACGCATATCCTGCCGGCTAAAACCAATATCATCCATGTCAACCCAACATAAAGAAAAAACAGAATTCAAATCCACATAATTATAAAAGTCCACAAGTTCATCAATAATAAGAAGCATCAACAGGCTTTTATAATATAAGAGTGCATAAAAACTTTGTCCAAAGGGCTACAATAAGAGTCTCTCAAAACTCACATCCATAACTGAAGGCAGCGATGGTATCGTCACGTCAAGCCCTGCCCCCCTGGCCTGGCTGCCCTCCTGCACAACCTATTGTTACTCTATCTGCGGGGTTTCCTCCTAAAAAGAAAGACGTAGCAACTGTTAGTCATAAAGACTAAGTGGCTATCACATCCGCTCCCCCGGTGACTCTTAGGTACCGGGCGGAGAAAGGAAAAGGGTACAATATATATATGTAAGCAGTAGTACATGCATGTGGTATAAGACAGCAGTATATAAGTATCAACAACAGTATACAATATCAGAGTATCCAATATGTAAAACAAGTGAGTATATCAATCTACACTAGCATTTCTACTATCAACAGTAGTATACAAGTATGATCCTACAACAGGAAAGTAACTCAATTTATATGAATGCTCATACAGACATATTAGTTAAGGTTTGGCTTAACAGTAAAGTAACTCATCATATAAGAGTGCTCATACAAACTTATATGATAAGGATATTATGCGGTGCAATGCAATGATATGAATGCAATATGATGACTCACCCATGCTCACACACATGCACACTGCTAGGTCAACACAAACTTATAGTTCCCATTTTTCGAGCAGGTAGCTAACCTCTCAAGCGAAATCCGTCGTAGCCAGACGGGTGCAGTGGAACAAGCTTTCCACTACTAGGCGGGCATCAACACTACCAAGCCTAGGCCTCCGTACGCCTCAATGCTAAGAACACAACAGCAGAGCTCACATGCGTACTACGGCTCAGAGGGGTCTCAAGTAGATTTACACCAAGAACATAGCCCAAACTGACCTATATCGTGGCACGGAGAGGGTCTTCGTGAGCGTGTCACCAAAGAACACAGCAAAACCGTCCACTGGAGCGGAGGGTGCCTCGGTAAGAAAGCACTGAGGACCAAGGCCCAACCATCCAAGTATATCTATCAACTCCCATTGGTGTGACGACTGGCAAGCCCGTAAACCTGCCATAATATCCTTAACCCAGGATTATGACACCGTATGTTAACTCACACCGCATGCAATTTCATATTTAAGGGCTCCACACTGAGTCCCTTATTAACACATCATTCCAGTACGACACACACACACTACAACCCTTCCACATTTCCATTCCACATAAGGGTTCATCATTTACACAGGTGACAAGCCACCTTATACAACACACCAATCCTACACTCCTACCCGTAGGGAGACACAACTCTAAGCAGTGGACTACTAAAACACATTCCTTTAATCATCATATCATATGGGCATGCATTAACCACATCCAATTCCTTTCCACATGATCAAGCATTCACAACAAGTGTAACACCATATGATAATCACAATAATATAATGATACTTCACATACACATCAAGCATGATAACATAGCTATGGGTTACACGTTCAATTGTCGGACATCACACCCTCTTTCCAAAACTTATGTCATTCTCCTGATTATAATCATGCACATCCCTACCGGCTTTCACAAGAATATCATTTGCACAACCAAATTGTATCAAATCATTTGTTCACTAATTTTTTCAAACCATTTGTTTATCAAACTCCTTCAAACCGTTTGTACAATCATGTTTCACCAAACCATTTGTTTATCACGATTACGTATAGACTAAGTTTACCAAAACCTCAACGTTATTTTTCTACGATCCCTCTACCAAATCCAAACCCAGTTCTACACTAACCCGAGAACAACATGTACTTAAGACATGACTGTACAACAACTTTGATTGGACATTCCTAAGGCTACATGACTCGTATGAAAACGTGTAACCATTCGTTGGAAAGGTCTTTCAAAGGGATACGAATTTTGTGTTTAGTCAAAAACCCAGATCTGGCTGTATCATACTCGAAAATGGTGTTGAAGTTCGTTGTGCACAGAAAACAGATTTTTGCACGCATCTTAAAGAAGATGAACGACATCAGTTCATCTTCTTCCTTTAGTTATTTGTTCAAATCAACTCACAGACTTTCCTCCTCCCTTATTCACCCTCAATAGACCATTACTCTTCACGAAACCAAGTCCATCATCTTCATATAGAAGATAGGAGAGGTTGAAGACATCAAATCCCTAGGACAAGGTCCTAGCATGGCCACTTCCTAGGAGATATACACCTCACAAGTCCAACTCTTTTGAGTCGGCATATCTCCTAGATAATAACTAGAGATCTAGCACCAAGGGAGAGGGTAGGAAGCTCACCTCATTTCCGGCCATGGATCTCGTCAGTCTCCTTGGCGGCATCTTCTTTCTCGTTGGTGTTGTTCTTCATGGAAATGAATAGACTTTCCTCCAGCAAAATCTATCACTGGTGGCTTTCCCTCTTACGACGGTTTTGGCACAAGTAACAATTTAGCAAGAAATGAAGTGACTGCTAGGGTTTTCCATAAGTCTTCTTTATATGAAGAATTAGGGTTAAACCACCTTCCACGTGTCACCCTAGTGTTGGACTGCCTATTATTATTTAAATTAAGTCTTGTCGAAAAGACCGGGTCCTAATAAGTCAATTGGCGCATTTCCCGAAAACCAGGTTCAACCCATACACATGAACCCGCAACACAGTCTCCCAAAAATGTTCTAAGTCAAAATTGTTGTGTATACCATACACACTCGATGAATTGTCGAGATTCGTCGTGATCACTCGAAGCCTATAAAGTCCAGTCAAAATCATCGAGTATACATGACAATTCGTCGAATGGCGTCGAGTTTACTCAATGCACTCGACACTTCATCGAGTGGCGTCAAGTCCACTCAAATCTTATATTATCAAGAATAATTCAAAGTTAAAACACTTAAGACCTCATCGAATGGCGTTGAGACCACTCAACGCTCTCGATGCTTCTTGAGTTTAGAAATATTCTAAGTCAAATTACTCAACGCCTCGTCGAATGGCATTGAGACCACTCAATGCTCTCGACGCTTTTTGAGTCCAGAAATATTCTAAGTTAAATTATTCAACGCCTCGTCGAATGGCGTTGAGACCACTCAATGCTCTCGACGCTTCTTGAGTCTAGAAATATTCTAGTCAAATCACTCAACGGCTCGTCGAATGGCGTTGAGAACACTCGATGCTCTCGACTCTTTCTGAGTCCAGGAATATTCTAAGTTAAATTACTCAACGCCTCATTGAATGGAATTGAGACCACTCAATGCTCTCGACGCTTTCTAAGTCCAGAAATATTCTAAGTTAGATTACTTCATGCCTCGTAGAATGACGTTGAGACCACTCAATGCTCTCGACGCTTTCTGAATCCAGGATAATTTCTAAGGTTAACTGGAATAGCGTTGAGACCACTCAACACACTCAACGCCTGGTGCATCCAGAATAGTTTTTCTAATTTAAACTAAAATGACGTTGAGACCGCTCAACACACTCAATGTCTGGTGGATCCAGAACACTTTTCTATGTTAAACTGGAATGGCGTTGAGACCACTCAACACACTCAATGCCTGGTAGATCCAGAATTCTTCTAAGTGAAATTTGCTCTATTAGTTGAGTATCACTCGACGTCTGTTACCGATGCACCCCGAGATTGAGTTAGCTTTTTTTGACTCAAAACGCGCACGAGGGATCTAGCACGAAATGGGATTTTACAAATCCTATAAAAAAATAAAAGATTTCGTTCCTGAAATCAGGCTAAGGTTGTGGGGGAGATAAAGCAAGGAAATATAATATGCTTAAATTTTACCTTGGGGGAACAACTCCGGGTAGCGCTTTTGCATCAAGTCCAACGGCTCCCAAGTATACTCTTCCTTCCAATGATTAGACCATAGGACCTTCACCAAAGGTACTATTTTGCGACGTAAGTTCCTCGTCTCGGTGTCCACTATCCGCACCAGATCTAGTCAAACAGATCTATCAGTTGCCACTACTTCATCTATGGTGTAAACATGTTGATCAGTTCGTAATATTTCCTTTCGAAGTGACGACACGTGGAAGACGTCGTGCAAATTTTCCAGTTCTGGTGGTAGCTCCAGTCGATAGGCCATAAGGCCAATTCTTTCCAATATAGAATAGGGCCCCACATATCTCGGGTTGAGCTTCTTCATACCACGCACTCGTGACACTCCATGCATCGGCCTGATCTTCAAGAATACTTTGTCACCCACTTGAAATTCCACCATCCGATGTTTTTTATTATGGTATTTTGCCTGCCGACTTTGAGCCTCAAGCATGCGGTCCCGTATCAATCTAACAAAAGCATCAGTATCATCAATATATTCGATTCCCATAACCTTTGGATCCTCATCATGCACCCATGATAATGGATTTCTACACCTCCTCCCATAAAGTGCTTCGTGGGGTGTCATCCTGATGCTAGCTTGATGACTGTTGTTGTATGAGAATTCCACCAGTAGCAAGAGCCTTTCCCATACCTCTCCTCTATCCAGTACACACAATCTTAATAGATCTTCCATAGTTCTGTTGGTCCTCTCAGACTGACCATCCGTATGAGGATGAAAAGTTATATTGAAGGTAAGACAAGAACCCAAGTACGCTTGAACTGCCTTTCACTCCTTGGAGATAAAGCGACCATTGTGGTCGGAGACTATCGTCTTAGGTACCACATGGTATTGTACAAACTGCTCCACAAATAGACATACTAAAACATCAACATGCGACTCATTCTTCATTGGTATGAATCTGTCAATCTTCGTCAAGCAATCCACAATTACCCAAACTAAGTCATTCCCAGAGCGCGAGCGAGGCAACCCGTGAACAAAGTCCATGGAGATATTCTCGAACTTCCACTTGGGGATGGGCAATAACTGTAATAATCCTTCAGGGCTCTTGCACTCCACCTTCACCTTCTGGCAAGCCTCACAATGTGTAATTTAGTACTTAACAACACTCTTCATTCCTGGCCAGAACATGGTCTTTCATAAGTCAATAGACATCTTGGAAATCCCGGGACGCACCGAATACTTAGAATAATGAGCCTCTCTCACGATGTCTTCCTGGATTTCACCACCCTTGGGAATGTAGAGCCTGCCATGAAAATGAATGAGGTCGTCCTTCATTGTATACTCCTCAGTAGATCCATCCTCAATAGCTTTAATCATAAGGGCCAGAGCAGCATCCTTCCCTTGCTCTGCCCGAATTTGATCTCGAATGTCACAAACTATGCTCATGGCAGCTAGATATTTAGTATATGTCTCAGAAAAATACTTACACACCAATGTGATCTCTATCTCCTCGAGCACTCGAGCCAATTTCATACTCATCATCCGAGACTTAGGTCTTAACTCTGGTACTTTTCTGCTCAAAGCATCTGCTACAGAGTTTGTTTTCCCAGGGTGATAGTTCAATGTAAATTCATAATCACACAAAAATTCTAACCACCACCACTGCCTCAAGTTCAGCTCTTTCTGAGTGTGAACATACTTCAAATTCTTATGATCCGAAAAGATCTCGCAGTGGACGCCATAAAAATAATGTCTCCAAACCTTTAAGGCGAACACCACTACTCCCAATTCTAAATCATCCACTTGATAATTAACCTCATTCCTCTTCAACTGCCTTGAAGCGTAAGCGATCACGTGCCTGTGCTGCATCATACTGCCCCTATCCCTTAATAGGAGGCATCTGTGTAAACTTAAAATCCCTCTTTCCCTGATGGAAGATCTAGGATGGGTGTGGTGGTAAGTCTATCTTTTAGCTCTTAAAATTCAGCCTAAGACTAGGGTGTCCACTCATACGACACACCTTTCTTCATCAAAGCAGTGAGGGGAAGGGCTATCTTCGAGAATCCTTTCACGAACTTACGATAATACCCAGTAAGTCAAAGGAAGCTCTGTACATCGACTGCTGACTTCAAAGGCAACCATTCCTTCACAGCATGCACCTTGTCGGGTCCACGGCTAGTCCAACTCCACTAATCACATGGCCCAAGAAGGCAACTTCTCGGAGCCAAAATTTGCATTTGCTGAACTTGGCAAACAGGGCATGCTATTTTAGCTTCTTCAAAACTAAAGTCAATTGCTCTGCATGCTCTTCTTCTCTTCGAATAAACTAGAATGTCATCGATGAAGATGATGACGAAGATGTCTAAATACGGCTCAAACACCCAGTTCATCAAACTCATGAATGCAGAAGGGGCATTCGTGAGCCCAAACAGCATCACCGTAAATTCATATAAGCAATACCTCAAGCTAAATGTTATCATCGAGATATCTTCCTCTTGTATCCTCAACCGGTAATACCCCGAGCGCAGATCCAATTTGGAAAACTAATGCGCTCCTACCAGCTGATCGAATAACTCATCAATCCGAGGTAGGGGATAGATGTTCCGCACCGTCAGTCGGTTGATCTCCCGATAGTCTATGCACAATCTTAATGTTCCATCCTTCTTCTTAACAAATAGAACATGGGCTCCCCATGGTGATGAACTGGAGTGGACAAACCCTGATTCTACCAACTCCTATAATTGAACCCTAAACTCGGCGAGTTCCTTCGAAGCCATTCGGTAAGGGGTCTGGGAGACGGGCTTAGCAGCCGGTACTAATTTAATCTGAAAGTCCACCTCTCTATGTGGGGGGTAATCCTGGCAACTTCTCAGGAAGTACCTCAGGGAAGTCCCGCACTACCCGCACATCTTTCATGCTTGACGACATCTCTTTTAATTCAAAACATATCATATATACTTTGTCCCCTCCCATATGGGCCTTAAGGGCCTGAATCGAAGACAATAACATACGGGGTGCAAATGTGATACCTTGGAAAATGACCTCTGAGTCTCCATGCCTCAAGCTGATTTGCTTCGCCACACAATCTATCTTGGCATGGTGCCAATCCAACCACGACATGCCCAAGATAAGATCGAATTCTGGTATTCTTAATACCGCTGTATGGGTTTCAAAGATCTTTCCTCCAATACATACTTCTAAGTAACACTTCGCGGACAAGGTCATCTCGGAGACATCCGGAAGGCGTACTCTTCGAGTGGTACCGATGAAGTGTTGCACTCCTTCTAAGACTTTAACAAAGTCTGCCGAAATGAACGAGTGATTGGCACCGGTATCAAACAGTGTATGAGCTGGTTTCCCATTAACCATTACGATGCCTATATATCAATTATAAAGACTCAAAGCTAGCCTACTAGCATATCATAGGTAATTGAAGAGAAATACTTATAACATGTTAACAAAATCACAACATACCTGCAATCACATCCCGAGGATTCTGCTCCTGCGCCGTGTCCAGCGCAAACATCTGCTCTCAAGCAGGTCCAGGATTCCTTCCTCATTGTCCTCATCCTCGACCACACATATGTCCCCGTCCTCGTAGGGCTACCGGTGGAAGAGCAAGGGGAGCATCTCCACCTAGTTGTGGAAAAACGTCGGATGTGGCTCGGCTGATTGCACTGGAAGAAAACTCACTCATGCTACTCCCTAGGATGCATGTACAGTTGTTGTGGTGGAGGTAGTGTTGGTTGCGAGGTCGGACGCTCCATTCTAAAATTCTGGAGGAAGCGACCTCTACCTCTATTGTTTCCTCTTCCTCTGTTGTCCTGCCTCCTTTTATAACTGGGGCCTGCTTCCAATACGCCCTCGACTGGTCTCTTAATACTTACCAAGTGATCCGCCTCTAGCCATTTCGCCATATCGATGATCTCTGCCAAATTCGAGTCCACTATAAACAAAAGGGCTTGCCTTCGGGGATCTCGCAAGCCTTTGTAGAACCGTTTTGCATAACCACGATCATCCAACTCATAGGCGTCATTGAACCTAGCGAGGTGCTGAAACTCCCTTTGATATTCTATCACAGACTTAGATCCTTGCTTCAACTGCAGGAATCTTTCTTCAAGTTCGACTCGAGCGGTCGAGGGAATGAAATGCTCCAAGAAAGCTCCAGAAAACTCATATCAACTGATCTCCGTGTACACTTGGCCTTGGAAAGTGGAACCCATGAGGGACTTCCACCACCTCTTCGCATGCAATTCAAAGATTGACACCGCTAAGGTCACAGCCATATTGGCTGGACATCTGATTCCAGCCATTAAATCTTGCACAGTGTCGAGCCACTCCTCAGTACGAACAGCCGACTCCATCCCAAGATAAGCAGGTTGGGAGATGGCTCAAAAGGTGCTCAACCAGTTGGAGCCCAGGGCTTGTTGCTGCATAGGGTCCTGTTAAGACCTGAAGGCATCTAAGATCACCATAAGTTTTTGTCCCAACTCAGACTGTTGGAACTAGGTAAGGAAGAAAGGGGCAAGATTTCCAGCTACTGGCTCTACACGTGCTGGAATCTACACATAAAGGTACAAACCTAAGGTCAGGTTGGCTAAACGTAGGGTAACGACTGGACATACTTAGTGTGAATTACACATGCGCACATCATTGCTTCTTATATGTCAGTTTGTCCACAAACTGACCATTCAAACGAGGGTGGCACCATTGTTCAATGACTTCTTTATTTGAGGATCGTTGCAAGTTGATTCCATTTATAAGACCCCCCTCCCGGAACACAAGACACGGTCGAGGGGAGTCTTATGCCCAAAACAGCCGCCTTGCGGTAACGCCAACACATGGGTTCATCGATACTACAAGACGTTTATCCTGCCGGCTAAAACCAATATCATCCATATCAACCCAACATAAAGAACAAACAGAAGTAAAATCCACATAAGTATAAAATTCCACAAGTACATCAATAATAAGAAGCATCAACAGGCTTCTATAATATCAGAGTACATAAAACTTTGCCTAAAGGGCTACAATAAGAGTCTCTCAAAACTCACATCTGTAACCGAAGGCAACAATGGTATCGTCACGTAAGACCCTGTCACCCTGGCCTGGCTGCCCTCATGCACAACCTGCTGCTGCTCTATCTACGGGGTTTCCTCCTAAAAAGAAAGACGCAGCAACTATTAGTCATAAAGACTGAGTGGCTATCACATCCGCTCCCCCGGCGACTCTTAGGCACCGGGCGAAGAAAAGAAAAGTGTAAAATATATATATGTAAGCGGTAGTACAAGCAGGTGGTATAAGACTAATCAATATCAGAGTATCCAACATGTAAAACAAGTGATTATATCAATCTACACTAGAAATTCTACTATCAATAGCAGTATACAAGTATGTGCTACAAATGGAAAGTAACTTAAACTTATATGAATGTCCATACAGACATATAAGTTAAGGATCGGCTTAATAGTAAAGTAATTCATCATATAAGAGTGCCCATACAAACTTATATGATAAGGATCTTATGCGGTGCAATGCAATGTATTGTGGTCAATACAGACTTCAGAGAAAGCAACTAATCGTAGCTTCTAGTATATGGGAAGTTAGCACTTAGCACTTAGCAGTAAGAAAAAATAATATCAATCAGTAGTTCAATACAGACTTCAGAGAAAGCAATAATAGAAAAGGGAACACAAAAAAATCATAGTATAGTATTGTGGTCAAATCCAAAATATCTTCATCAAATGCACAATAGCATATTAGCATGAATAATATTTTTTAAAAAAAATTTAAAAAATCATAAAAGATCAACTAGAATCATCATCTAGTAAGTCATCCTTGGTATTGCATGTGCTTGGTTGGTTTGAGGTAATTATCTTTTGCCCATAATTATCTTCAATATTTTCATCATCATTGGCAAAGAAAAAATGATCTAAATCTTCATCCCCTTCATCCAATAGTTGAGGATTAGCTCCAGCTCCACTTCATAAATTTTGAGCCCCAGTTCCAATAGCTCTCTCTACATCTTCCCATGTGAGATTATCATCTTCAAAAACTAGTGCATCCTCTGGTTTGTTCATCATCCACTCACTACTCCAATCTAGCTCATCAAGTACTAAAGGGTTGTAATTTCTTCCCTTTTCACGCCTTTCTTGGAATCGTGCTTGTAGACGACGATTATATTGAATGTATACAAGATCACTAAGCCTTTGATGCTCCAATCTATTTCTTTTCTTTGTGTGAATTTGAATCAAGATAATTGCAAACTTATTAGTCAATATAAATATATTAATTTTTATATTGAATATTTGTTTACTTACAAACTCAAAAGTACTCCAGTTGCGCTCACAACTAGAAGAAGAACAACATAAGCCAAGTGTGCGCAATGCTACCTTTATAAGGTCAACATTCGATCCTCCATGTGCATCCCACCAATCCACTATTCATTTAAGACAAATATAAATTATTTGACATATAAATAATTTAAGAAAAAATAAAAACGTAATCAATACTTACATGGATTTAAGGTGGTTTGTTACCAAATAGTCATAGGCTTTCCAAAACTATTTCGAGATGCTTTGTAGTTAGTACCTTGCTCTACAATCTTGTCTTGTAATTCTTGATCGGGCACTAGTCTTGCAATAACATCATTGAAAGAATCTTTAAATTTCCAGGCATCATCATTATATTTTTCCTCGTATTCAAAATATTTGTTTGGATTTAGAAACAAAACCACCTCGTACAACTTTTACTCCATTTGATTTGTCCACTTATTTTCAATAATGTCAATAATCTTGTCAATAATCTTTCTTTGTTATCGAAATAATCTTTGATCTTTTATTTAGCTTCTTCCATTACCACATATACTTCAGGCATAGCCGGCCTTTAATATCCATCTACTAATCGCAAAACAGAGATAAGTGGCTTTCCTCCTTTTAGGCAATCTCTTACTCCATTCCAAAAAACGGTTGAAAGTATTATTTCAATAACTTGTTGTTGGGTCCATTTATCCCAATGTCCTGAATTTGAAGAAGGACCAGCAAAATAATGTATACACATGTTGTGATCTTACTTGTGTTTAAGGTGAATGATTGCAGTTTCTCCTGATAAGCTATGATGGGACAGGTAGCCTAAGTGGCTAAGGCAGGTAAGTTCTTACCTAAGTGGTGGAAAGGCAGATAACTATCTAAGTCCACAGGCATTGAGTGAAGATCAGTCACTCAATGCCAGATGACTTATAGCACTGAGTGAAGCTTATACAGTCAAAGCCAAGGCAGTGGCAAGCTGAGAAAATAGCCAAGTCCACAGGCGTTGAGTGAAGTCAACTCACTCAACGCCATGCTACTAAAGAGAAAGTTGGCCAAGTGTTTTGGCGTTGAGTGATGAAGACACGCTCAACGGCATTCAGCAAAAAGGCTGTAAGTTGAACTAGTTGAACTAAGTTCAGATTTCGTCAAACTGAGTTCAGCTCACATTTCGTCGAGCTCAGATCACATTTAGTCGAGCTAAGTTCAGAGCTTGAGTTTTGAGTTCATCGAGCTCAGCTCACATTTCGTCGAGCTAAGTTCAGAGCTTGAGATTCTGAGTTCGACGAGCTCAATTGAGAGTTCGTCAAACTGAGTCCAAAGTTCTTCGAGCTCAGATTCACTTTTCGTCGAACTCAATTCAAAGTAAGACAGTTTAAGCCCAGTGGTTTTAAACACAGAAAATTGGCCAAGGCAAAAAGCATTGAGTGAGGCGTGCTCACTCAACGCTCTCAACGCCTTTATGCAGAAATGAGTTAAAAGCAAATAGCGTTAAGTAAGGCATGCTCACTCAATGCTCTCAATACTTCAGTTGCTGAAGAAGCAGATATATGGCTAAGGCAGATGGCGTTGAGTGAGGGTTGTTCACTCAACGCTCTCAATGCCTAGAAACATATTTATATTCCAAGTAGTTTGGCGTTGAGTGAAGGCTACTCACTCAACGCTAAGAGACAGTAAATCTGTCCAAATGTTTTGGCATTGAGTGATGCTTACTCACTCAACCCATATACTAATGTTGCTTGATTTTTGACTAAGTCCATAGCTGGTGACATCAGCAAGTCAACAAGTCAACATATTTCAAATAAGTTACGGAATGGCTATAGTACGTGACAAAGGTTGCCGCAGACCTACTGTACGATAGTTGGCGTTAAAGCAAAATTGTAGCCAGCATTAAAAGTGTGGGACCAACTGCTACAAGATTCGTTGGGTCTCAATAAATAAAAGGAAGTGACCGTGGTTCTTCTCTCCGACATTGTTGTTGAGCTAAAGAACAGGAAGCTCAAGTCAGAAAGACAAAGAGCAAGTTAGCGGTTGAGATCAACATCTTCAACGGCAAGTGTGTTGGTGCCATATTCATCTGCACCAGCAAGGAAGCTTCGGGTGATTCTCTGAGAAAGAGGTAGCAGCAAGAGACAACCCTTGCTACAGGAGCTTCACAGATCCAACCAATACTTTCTAAAAGAACTTACACTTGAGGAGCTGTGAAGGAGAAGTTGAAGCTGAGCAGTCAGCTCAGTTCAGAAGGGATCAGAGAAACAGATCTGCTAGTTGCTTCCATCATAAGCCAAAGCTTCTACATAATTGTTGTTGTGAAGAAGAGAGAGTTTAATCTTTGGTTCAGTTCAGAAAGAGGCAAAATAGTATTCTGCAAGTTTATTCCAGCTCAAGTGCATAAACTTATTGTTGTGAAGTAGTTGGGACTAAGGTGCACTCCGTCTAGTAAAGTTGACACAGGAAAAGTCTCCTAGTGGCATAGTGAGGGGGGCTGAGTCTAACTCACCCAAGGCTGATTGTCACAGAGGAATTCCTCTTGTGATCAATCAAGAACCACATCAATCCATTTCCATCATGTAGGATCCTTATGGATCTAAGCTGTAGGACTGATGCAGCACTCTGAGAGTAGGATCTAGTGCCTGAAGTTGTAGGGTTGAAAAGCCTGAGTTGTAGGCCTTGGAGATAAGGCTGAGGTAGGTGGTTTGAGGACCACTGAGCTTTAGTAGCACTGTAGAGCTCTGAGGTAGGAACCTTTGTGGTTCTACGCACAACAAGAAAAATCTTGATTAGCAAGGAGCAAAATTCGTTGTTAATTATATAAATTCGTTGCTAATTTTAATTAGGAAGGAATTAAGAAACAAAAAAAATTTGAAGCTAATATGCTCCTAGCTAAATTTAGCAAGGAATTTATTCCTTTCTAATTAGCAAGGATTATTTAGGAAGGAATTCTTTTGACTGCAGGGTAATTCTTTTGACTGCAAGGATTATTTAAAAATTGAATACTCATGTATAAGAAGGGTAATTGAAATAAATGACTAAGAAGATGTAAAAATAAAAACTCTTCTTAATACATGTGTTAGTGGCTTATATGATCATCATGCCACAAAATGTAACTTGTCTTAATATACCCAAAGAAATATTGCATATGAAATACTAAGCTAGATTAGTATCAAAATTTGGTTGAGTCAATTGAGGTTTTGAGCTAATGCAATCTCAGTTGAAATTAATATAAGGTTATTGAAAATATGTCTAATTGCACCCCCAATAGAACACATTTTAGAATGTGTACTGCAGGTCTATATTACCCCTGCAAGTTAGGACAACACAGTTAGGGGCTAATTGAAAATTTAATTACTAAAGAAAACTGATGTTAAGCTAAATAAGCCCACTTAATAAATACTGGAGAAAAGATAGACTGCGGATATGTGTCGGGATTCAATCCTGGCCATTGATCAAGATTAAACAACAAATATGGATTAGTGACTTTTCGCCTTCCTTTTAGCAATACCTATAAATAGAAGGGCTTGTGCAATAAGCCAAGTCACCATTCCTTACCCTCTCCCGCCCACATTCGCTAAATCGACGGGAAGCCGCTTTCGCTAGCATTCTCAAATTCTCCAGAGAAATGGCGCCCAAGGGACCGGATTTACTCTTCGAAGGAGCAGAGGTGGTTTGAAATGGATTCGTTGATGCTCTGGAAGAAGTTCAACAGGTGCTTAATCTTCTGTAGAAATATAACCTAGACTTCGTCCTGACAGAACCCTGTCTTCTGTGGAAGAGGGAATTACTAGAGTTGTTTGCCAACGCCAAAGCTGATGCTTCGGCTGGTAAAATTAAGACCATAGTAAGCAAAAAGAAGATCAAGATAACCCCCAGAAGTCTAAGCAAGGCTCTGCAGCTTCCAAAGCTTTCTGCAACTGAGTACGAAGAAGAGTTATTGTTGGACAATGCAAAATCAGCAATGAAATGGTGTGGACTTTCCAAGCACACAACTGGATCAATTCAAAGGAAAGAACTCAACCTGAGAGGCAAGTTCCTAGCCGATGTCATTGGGAAAGCTCTGATATGCAAAACAGGCTCCCATGAAAAATCTAAAAAATGATGTTTGAACAAATGAGTAGGATCATACTGTCCAAGAGAACTTATTGGGGAAGAGTGGTGTTTGAAAGAGTAGTGGACTGTATGGCTAAACCCAATTTGGGGAGAATCCTTTCACTATTTCTGCGAGAAACTGCTCCAAAAATTATAAATCTGAAACTTGGTGCAAGAATACACCACATGAGAAGGATGGACATCAGGATGCTTGAGAGATGGGACAGGGTCCTTCAGCTCCATGGTCCAGAAGCTGTGGAGAGAAAAGGAAAGATAATTGCTGCTACTGAGCCCAGCTCCTCGAGCAGCTCATCTGAGGACGAAGAGCCTCATGATCCTGATCTATCTTCATCTACTGAAGTGTCCAGGATGGACATGAATATCCAGGTATCTGCCTCATCTGATCTTACCCCTCTTAGACGTGTGAGCAGACTAGAGTCAGATTCTATTCCTGAAGTGGATGAGATTGTTGTCGGGTTAGCTGGATCTGCTGGAGAGGAAGGAGATGATTTGCCTCCAGCCAAGGATGTTGGGAAAATAGCAGAGGAACTTGTTAACAAAATATCAGCAGAAATGGGGGATGATGCCTCCAGATTGGAAGATGCAGATAGGCATATACCTATGTATGAAGATGAGGAACTACGGGATAAAGTCTTGGAAACTCCTAGTGTTGAGAGAAGGATTGCTCAAATTGAGGGGGAGAAACTAATGCAAGAGATAATGCATGATGCATTATTTGTATGGGAGCAACTGAAGGTTCCTACAATAAAGGATGTTGCTGCTGCTGACATGCCTGCAAACAAAAGCATGGTAGTGGTTGAGGGGGAGAAACCTTCTGATCTCCCTGGTCATAAGGTACATAATCTAGTGTCATCAGAATCTGAGGAAGAGGAAGACAGTGATGAGAAAGCGCACTCCTCACCACATCCAGAAACCGAACAGGACAAGAGTGGCACGGCTCAAGGAATAGGGAGCAAGCTTGTATAAGGAGAAACTGAAGCCATGGATGAGGGAACATCTGCCAGATTTGATCAGCTACCACCTACCTTCATGGCCCAGCTAAAAGGCTTGCTAGATGATCAAAGAAGGGCATTGGAAAACTATGTGGATGAAGCCCTCAAAGATGTTAGAAATGAACTTGCAACTGAGATCAAATATATAAGGTTTAAACTGAATCTGCTGAAAGGAGAAACAGTAAAATTATTTACAAGAGCTGCTCATGCTGTAGATTACACCATGGAGAAACTGGATGTATCAAGCCAGAATATTGCTATTATCGTTGAGAATCAAAATATTCATGTTAAGAACTCTGTGACCATTCATGAGAATGATAAAATTCTGAGAAAAGAACAGAATACTGAAATCTTCACTAAGATGGATGCCTTCACCAAGATGCTTGATGACCACATGTTAGAAGTCAAAAATCAAGTAACTGCTGGAGTTAACTACCTGGAAGGGGAAAGAAGCAAAGCTAGCACCTCCTAGACTACTCAAGTAATTGAAGAAGTCAAAAAGGGGGAGAGAAATGTCATCAGAACAAATCCTGAGAATATGGTCTGGGCCACAAATACTGTGAGAGGCTCATTGGGAATGGAGCCACTGCAATATAATAACATCCCAATGATGTCTGACCATGTACAAGATGCTTTGAACAAGATGTATAGCAGTGAAGCCCAAGTTCAAGACAATCAATAATATGTTCAGTACATTGAAGAAGGTGACAGTGCTAATGCTCAGTGGGGAGAGAAGACTACTAATGCTTAGAATCATTCCTTCAGCCCCACAGTAGATCGGTCACTACAGGTCAAAGAAAAAAATCATTGATGATGCTGAAAAGGAGGCCAAGCTAAGGAAAAAGAGATATAGAGAAGAAATGGAACAGAGGCCTGATTTCAAGCAGTGGAGCCCAGAGTCCATATCTATTGTTCTGCTTGCTTGGGAACAGGTTAAGAATAAGAGATCAGACAGAGGTAAATGGTACAACAAGAATGAATGGGATAATATGAAAAAGAGAGACACGGAGAGATCGGTTTTCTGGAGGAACAAAAAGGCAAATATTCTCACTCCTAATGTTGTGGAACCATCTAAATACTTCCCCAAGCCTTTCAGCTATTTTGAGAGACAAAAGGATAAAGCTGAAGCTGGAACTACTAAGGCTAAAGATGTTGATGAAGCCGATAAGAAAGGAAAGAAGATAGTTGGAGCTGAAGACAAGCCGGCAAAGAGATCCAGAGGGAGTGGGACTATGATAAGGAAACCTGGAACTTAAAATGTTTCAGGTTCTTCTTACAGGGCTAGGGATGAAACACTATGTTTATATTGCTCAAACATTTATTCCCTATATGATTAAATAGAACAACCAGTTGTTATAATCATGATCTGTCTAACTCATCATTTGTTATGTTTGATACTTATCTGCTACATCATCTGATATGTCTATGATTTATCTGAATTATGTTGTGATGATATGTTTTAAATATTTATAACATAAGTATGTTAGTGTATACATTGGCTTAGGTTTTGACTTATTCAAATAGGGGGAGATTGTTGGGTCAATTGATCCCAATGTCCTGTATTTGAAGAAGGACCAGCAAAACAATGTATACACATGTTGTTATCTAACTTGTGTTTAAGGTGAATGATTGCAGTTTGTCCTGATAAGCTATGATGGGACAGGTAGCCTAAGTGGCTAAGGCAGGTAAGTTCTTACCTAAGTGGTGGAAAAATAGATAATTGTCTAAGTCCACAGGCGTTGAGTCAAAATCAGTCACTCAACGCCAGATGACTTACAGCGCTGAGTGAAGCCTATACAGTCAAAGCCAAGGCAGTGGCAAGCTGAGAAAATGGTCAAGTCCACAGGCATTGAGTGAAGTCAACTCACTCAACGTCATACTACTAAAGAGAAAGTTGGCCAAGTGTTTTGGCGTTGAATGATGAAGACACACTCAACGTCATTCAGCAAAAAGGTTGTAAGTTGAACTGGTTGAACTAAGTTCAGATTTCGTCGAACTGAGTTCAGCTCACATTTCATCGAGCTCAGCTCATATTTCGTCGAGCTAAGTTCAGAGCTTGAGTTTTGAGTTCGTCGAGCTCAGCTCACATTTCGCCGAGCTAAGTTCAGAGATTGATATTCTGAGTTCTTCGAGCTCAATTGAGAGTTCGTCGAGCTCAGATTCACCTTTCGTCGAACTCAGTTCAAAGTAAGACAGTCTATGCCCAGTGGTTTTAAATACAAAAAATTGGTCAAGCCAAAAAGCATTGAGTGAGGCGTGCTCACTCAACGCTCTCAACGTCTTTATGCATAAATGAGTTAAAAGCAAATAGCGTTGAGTGAGGCATGCTCACTCAACGCTCTCAACGCTTCAGTTGCTGAAGAAGCAAATATATGGCTAAGGCAGATAGCATTGAGTGAGGGTTGTTCAATCAACGCTCTCAACGCCTAGAAATAGATTTATATTCCAAGTAGTTTGGCGTTGAGTGAAGGCTACTCACTCAACGCTAGAAGACAGTAAATCTGTCCAAGTGTTTTGGCATTGAGTGATGCTTACTCACTCAACTCCTATACTAATGTTGCTTGATTTTTGACTAAGTTCATAGCTGGTGACGTCAGCAAGTCAATATATTTCAAATAAGTGGCGGTATGGCTACAATACGCGACAAAGGTTGCCGCAGACCTACTGTACGATAGTTGGCGTTAAAGTAAAATTGCAGCCAACATTAAAAGTGTGGGACCCACTGCTAAAAGAGTCGTTGGGTCTCAATAAATAAAAGGAAGTGACAGTGGTTCTTCTCTCCGGCATTATTGTGGAGCTAAAGAATGGGAAGCTCAAGTCAGAAAGACAAAGAGCAAGTTAGCGGTTGAGATCAACATCTTTAACGGCAAGTTTGATGGTGTCATCTTCATCTGCACTAGTAAGGAAGCTCGGGGTGATTCTCTGAGAAAGAGGTAGCAGTAAGAGCCAACCCTTTCTGCAGGAGCTTCACAGATCCAGCCAATACTCTCTAAAAGAACATACACTTGAGGAGTTATAAAGGAGAAGTTGAAGCTGAGCAGTCAGCTCAGTTCAAAAGGGAGCAGAGAAACAGATCTGCTAGTTGCTTCCAGCATAAGCCAAATCTTCTACATAATTGTTGTTGTGAAGAAGAGAGAGTTGAATCTTTGGTTCTATTCAGAAAGAGGCAGAATAGTATTCTGCAAGTTTCTTCCAGCTCAAGTACATAAACTTGTTGTTGTGAAGTAGTTTGGACTGTGGTGCACTCACTACAGTAAAGTTGACATAAGAAAACTATCCTGGTGTCATAGTGAGGGGGGCTGAGTTTAACTCACCCAAGGCTGATTGTCACAGAGGAATTCCTCTTGTGATCAATCAAGAACCACATCAATCCATTTCCATCATGTAGGATCCTTCTAGATCTGAGCTGTAGGAGTGTTGCAGCACTCTGAGAGTAGGCCTAGTGCCTGAAGTTGTAGGGCTGAAAAGCCTGAGTTGTAGGCCTTAGAGACAAGTTTGAGGTAGTGGTTTGAGGACCACTGAGTTATATGAGCACTACAGAGGTCTGAGGTAGGAACCTTTGTGGTCCTGAGGTAAGGTTCTGAAGAGAACCTGAAGGCTGAGGGCCTGAGGTGTAAGCTCTTTGGAGAATTTTGGAGAAGTGTCTAGTCCAACAAGATAGTTGGATATGTGGGAGGAAAAGTGGATGTACCCAATTGGGGAACCACTATAAATATTTGTGTGCTTTATTGTGTTGTTTTTTTTGTGCATGGTAAATCATCTTAAAAGCAAAAAATTAACCTACCACTCAAGAAGCAAACTAAAAGAAAAGAAAAAAACTAATAAAGAGACCAATAACCTATTCACCCCCCTCTAGGTGATTTAGCTATCCTTGAAATTAAAGACTTTCACTTGTTTTCCGGCTTCAGTTTTGTCAAATTAACGACATTCCATGAAGGCGACACAAAGAATAATTTCAGCTTCTCCTCATGATTAAGCACACTTTATAGAGTAAGAAATGATGTTGCAAATCTAGTCACTGAATGCCTCACTTGATCACCACCTATAGTAGTCCTTATTGCATCAAGTAAACGAGTGTGTCTGTAGATGAAATTTGTTATCATCCTTGCCTTTCTTATAACAATTTTGTTCTGCTGTAGCTTGTCTATATCCTCTAGCATAAGATCAATACAATGAACTACACAAGGAGTCCAAAATAATATTGGTCTTCTCTCCATTAAAATTTTACCAACTGCTTTGTAATTAAAAGCATTGTTAGTCACCACCTACATACAACATAACTTTGTATTTTGTATATATTGTAAGTTGTAGTCTTGTAGACTATTAACTTGAAATATGAAAATTAGTGAGACTCAAAAATTACCTGAACAACGCACTCAGCTCCTATCTCTCTAATCTTACAATCAAGCAACTCTGATAACATTGCGACATCTTGAATATGACTAGATGCATCTACGGAACCCATAAAATAGGATCCTTCTGGACAGTTGACTAGGAAATTGATCAAATGTCTCCCTCTCCTGTCTGTACAACCATCTGACATAAGTGTGCAACTATATCTCCTCCAGTACGCTTGAAAGTTTGTCTTCATCTCCTTAACTTTATCTTTTGTATTCGATAACAATGAGACTCTCAAATCATGATAATTAGGGCCTTTATAACAAGATTCATACTGTCCAACTGCTTCAAGAATGACTTCAAAACTTTGTGTCTTTGCAGCATTGAACGGAATTTCACACTCATAGAACCAATCAGCAACATAACAATCAACTCTTTTTTTTCTTCAAGTGACTTAAAACGTCTCTCGATAGTAGTTTGTGCAGCACCTTTAGTGTAATGCCCCAAAACCCAAATAAGGTCACACGGCCTGGGACACGGGCTTGTTCAGGGTCGTGTCCTACTCTGTGTTAGCCTGGCTGTGTCGAGTGTGGAACACGACTGGAAACACGGGTATGAACAGTGCTGCCACGGGCGTGTCGATTGCTGACACGGGCGTGTCAAATACCCGTGTCATGCTTGGGTTATGCCGGGCGGTGCCGATTGAAGTACACGGCCTAGAGCACGGGCGTGTACTGGTCGACACGGGCATGTTGGGTACCCGTGTCCCTTTCGGGATTTGTTGGTCCTGTGTCGATTGAGGGACATGCCCCTCAACACGGGCATGTTGAAAGTGACACGGGCGTGTTCGGAGCTTGACACGGGCATTTCTAAGCCCGTGTCCTGGTCTGGTTTGAGTCGATTGTGTGTTTCTCAAGGTACACGGCATGTGACACAGGCGTGTCACAAGCCGTGTTCGGCCCAGGAAATGTATTTTTAGAGTAGATCTGAGCCGTTCGTTTTGTTTAAACATAATCAAATGGCCTAGGCTTCTTCCCTGATGGTTTATGGTCGGAATTGGGGGAGTTATTTCCCATTTTCATTTCATCTTTCTCTTTCTAAGAAGAAGAGAGAGGGGAGAGCAAGGGAAGGAAGAAGAGGAGAAATCCAGCCGTCGGTGGTGCTATGGTTGTCCAAATTGCGAGCCGAGTTCAGATCTGCAGAGGCTAGAGCGATGCGGTGCTTTCCAACCATTTAGTTTTCTCCATGGCGCCAAAACGTCTTCCAAGGGTAACGATTTCCTTATTGGACAAGTGAAGTCTTTCTTTCCTATATATGCATGGAATCCTCCACCAAAAGGTGGAAATCGAAGTGATTCCCGTCGGATATTGTGTTTTATCCCTTGTTATGTTGCATTAGAACCGGAAGTGAGTAGTACGGTTAGGAATACTGTGTGAAGCCCATCAGGACGAGTTTGTCTGGATTGGTGATGCTTTGTTTGCAAATCGGAGAAAACTCTGAGTAAATTGGTTTTCTGTATGGAATCCTTGGTGGATATCTGTGGCATGGTGCAACAGGAAGTATTGGAGGAAATCTAGGAAAAAGCTTTGAGAGTTGGTACTTGGTGTTCAACTCTTGTGGTCGTGAGTGCAATTCTGTGTGAAGTTGAGCCGTTGGGCTGCAACTGTGGAATGCCTGTGTGGCGAACGGTAAAGGTGAAGTCGTACCTGCGTCAGTACAGGCTTGAGTCTGATGAATTTGAGAAATGGGAAAGGTGGATCTGTACCCGCGTTATGGTTCTCTAACCGTGGGTGCTTAAGGCCCTGTTAGGATCACATAGCGAGAGTCTTTGTCCTACGAGCCGTAAAGACTAGGAATGCTCATAATTGACCGTCATGTCTGGGTCCTCTGAATGATACACCAATAATATGCCTGAGTGCACAGAATGTCGGGTCGTCGTGCCGGCGTTTGTGATATGTAATTATATGTGCGGTTGTGCACGTCCTTGGTGGATTGATATATATATATATGATGTGTGAATAAAATACTTTTCAGGGAAGGAATTCCGCTGCCCCGTGCCACGGGCAGGGTCGTTATAATTGGTCAGTTGAATGCTGATCGTTGTCCTATTTTCCAGCGCTTGGTGGATTGATTCTTTGCAGGTGGTGCTGGCCCAAGCGAGAAATAGCGGGCTGAAGCCCAGGTTGCGTTGCTGCCCTCGAAGGCTTGTTTTGTTTACTCTTGTTCATGTGTGGCCGGCCTGTGTGCCGATGTTTGTAAACAACACTTTTGTTAAGAGAAACTTGTAAGGCCATAAGGCCATGTACCTTGTGTGTTTAGTTGTATACATTCCTAAATGCTAGTAGTGGACATTTCTGTTCTTAATGAGTTCGAGTTTTCAACCATGAAGCTTCCGCTAGAATTCTCTGTGTTAGGGTTCGTTGGTTTTGATATTATTTAGTAACTTCTCCGCCTGTTTGTGGAATATGGTGTGGGGCCCCGGCCAGACCCTCTATTATATCCTACGTGATGGGTAGAGGTGTTACAATTTGGTATCAGCATGTTGGTCTATCTCTTCCGAATTCGTGGTCGAATTCTTTTGAGGGGTGGCGAGCACGTGTAAGTGCTGCCGTTATAACACATAAAATGAACACAAGAATGTCCACTTAGGAATGAAAATAAACTTGTTTGCTGAACCTATGTGTTCCTTTTTGTATGTTTGTCGTTTGATTGGTCGCTAAATTGTGTTTCTACACATATAGGTGACTAGAAGTGTTGCGGGTCAGTCGGAACCTCAACGTTCTGTTGAAAGTGCGGCACTAGCTGAGGTGCCCACACCTCCTCCATCTGCCGAAACTGTACGTTTGATTACGGAGACAGTACTTGCTGTTATGAATGCTCAGCAGGCTGGGCAGGCACGACCTGCAATGGTGCCAATGCATGGGGTAAGACAAGAACCGGTAGAAGTTGTGGTTGATCCGCAGACAGCAGATCAACAATTGAAGTGGTTCATGAGCTTCAATCCTTCTACATTTACTGGGGTGGGTTCCCCAGCCCAAGCGGAGGATTGGCTCGCAAGGATTAAGAGAATCTTGACAGCTAACAGAGTTGAGGAGGAATAGAAAGTAACTTTAACCACTTTCCTACTTGAGGGAGAGGCTCAGTTGTGGTGAGATGAGGTGGAACTGCATCACTTGGCAGGCAGATAGTTGACGGAGATCTCGATTGAAGAGTTCTCTCAGTTGTTCTTAGCAAAGCATTTGCCGATGCAGCAGAGAATTGCTATAGAGTTGGAGTTCCAACGGTTGAATCAAGGAGAACATAGTGTGGATGACTACCTTCATGAGTTTATGCGTTTGGGACGGTATGCGGGTACTATCTTCGTCGAAGAGGAGCATAAGACTAGTCGGTTCTATGGGGGACTACGGGATAAGCTACGATATCTGCTTTCGAGTTCTGTGAACCAGGGGTTTCAAGCATTGCTCTGTATGGCTTGGTATTTGGAGAAGGACGTGAATAGAGGGTAGGGCAAGGGGAGCTTGGCTGTTACAAAGCCGGAGTTCAAGCCACCGCGTCCGGAGAAGTCTGGGTACCGAAAGAGATGGGGTAAGAAGTCCAAATCTGCTGGACAAACTCCTTCAGTGGTTGCTTTGGAGGCATCTTCTGGTTATGGTCCTCGCACTTGCTACACATGTGGCAAGCCGGGACACTATGCTCGGGATTGTTGAGGTTGCCCTCCAAAAGGCGAGAAGAAGTCGGGTGCATCCTATGCAGAAAAATGGAAGGTTGTGGCGGAGTCTTCTACATCGCAGGCGCAGCCCCGAATTTACAATCTTGGACAACAGGAGGCCATCAAGCAGGCCGATGTCGTCACAGGTGCGAGTAGTTTATAGTTTTACTGTATGCTTTATGTTGTGCTTGTTTTAAGCTTGGTGTTATAGGTTTTGTCCTTATACGTCACTATCCGACAAGAGCATTGTTCGATACAGGTGCTTCACATTCATTTCTGTCTGAAGATTTCATCTTGCGAATCGGGGTACCTATACGGACCACGACAGACAGTATGAAGGTGTTACTACCTAACGGATGTTTGATGTGCGCGAACAAATTTTTTTGTGTTGAGGTAAAGATAGGAAGTCGGGATTTCAAGGTAGAAACATCAGTATTGCCGATATCAGAGTTCGATATCATCTTTGGTATGGACTGGCTTTCAGAGCAGCATGCCTGTATAGATTGTACTTCAAAAGAAGTTACACTGGGGCAGAATACCGAACAAGAGACTAAGTTCAATGGCATGCGAGGGACGAGTAGGATATTGATATCTGCTCTCCAAGTCATTAAGGCATTTCGGAAGGGTGCAGAGTTATTCTTCACACTCGTAGAGGCATGTGTTAGGGTTTGTTGGTTTTAATATTATTTAGTAACTTCTCCTCCTGTTTGTGGAATATTGTGTGGGGCCCCGGCCGGGCCCTCTATTATATCCTACGTGATGGGTAGAGGTGTTACATTTAGCACGTCTATCATCTACTAAATCTTCAGTAGCACACCTCACATGAGCATCCATAGGGCCCCTTTTTGTGGCAAGTGGATTACATTTCTCTTTTTGTCACTTGTCTCAGAACTTGAGACAAATGACGATTTAGCAGCAGATAATGTTGGGAATACTTTATGTGATCCTGTTGGCTCTCCTTCTTGTTCACTCTCATTGTCATCATCAGCAGTCAGATGTACATTGTTCTTTTTTTTATCATTTAAAGTTGAATACATCTAAGCTGCTATTTTAGAAGAAGTCTTAAAACACTTGGAAACATCTCCATACCCGCCACATAAGTGTTGCTTCAACTCTTTGATACCACCTTTTATCAATCTATCACACAAATTACATTTAACAGTATTTTTATCCTTTAGGTCGGGCTAATGTCCATACTTCCAACCAGGATCCTTTAACTTTTCTTTTCTTTTAGGATATGTTTTTGGATCAAGATCATTGATATCTATGAATGGAGCAAGACTGTTGTTATTTTGGTCTTCCATCTTTCACAAACAGGACCTATAGAATACAGAGTTAGGTCTGGACAATAAAATAACTAGCTAATCTTAAGCTATAGAAATCATCACAATGAACAATTTAAAGAACTATCAAATGAACTGCAATCTGCGATTATTCTACACAAAGAACAATTTAAAGATCATTAAAGTATAAAGAATTAAATACCGATGTCATTTATAAGAGTAAACAAAACAATTTTCATTTGTTCTATTTCTATACAAGTATAAAGTTAGTCAAGCATAATTATTGATTATATAAGCACAAATCTTATTTTTAATATTATCTATTTTCTCCGATGAAAATTGTGTCACTCCATCATAGATCTGCAATAAAAAATTTTATTAAAATAAATTAAACATAATTATTATAAATTTATCATTTATTAATTTATATGCACTTAACTTACCAATAATGTCATTGACACACTTCTAAAATCATCAACTATGTCAATCATGTAGCACATGATATAGTACCCACATTGAATACTATCTGGTTGTATTGGGCACTAAAAAAATAAACAAAGTATTTTAATTACAAATTTTTAAATATTTAAAAATTTAGAATACATAAACTCATATAGGCTATAAGTCTATAACTTACCAGCTTCCACTTTAAAACCTTTGGTTTGCTAAAACTTGTACGTCGATCTTTTCCTAAATCCTTAAATGCACTTCATAAAATATTAAAAAAATTAATTTATAACAAAATCTGAATTCTAAATAGGAAAATAAGTAAATAACTAATTAATAAACTTACTTTGTAATGATATTTTTAATATCCTCGCGAATGTAATGATTTAGGAGAACAAGCCAATAAATTGTATTATTATTACAATCAATAATATCCAACATCCAATGTTCTCTGTGAAACAAATGAAAAAATTACTAACTTAATTAGAATAAAAAATAGTAATAATCATTAATATAGAGATACTTCATACTTACAATCTATGATAGGGAAAAAAATAATAAAGATTCTGATTGGAGTTGACTAAGCCTGAATTTTAGATGTTTAACTCGTGTCTTTGAATTAGCCTTGGCATACTTATCATAAAAAAAATGACTGTTGGATTATGAAAATATACACCTCTATTGTATGTAAAAAAAATTAATTGAGAATCTATATACCTGCAATAAACATGTAAATTCAAAATCAATTTATATATTAATACAAAATTTAAATTTTATAATATTTGATACTTAGTAGTCAGTACTCACCCAATGCATGTTAATATGATGTTAACTCCAATTTTTTCCAAATTTAGAAAATCGTACAACTCTGAATTTTCAAAGTATGTACTTGTTGATTCAACACCCCCAAATACTGTTGAATCTAATACTAGAGTTATTATTTCATTTTCATTCACCATCCTAGTTATGAAACTGGGTAACATAACAATGAAGTTATTTGTAGTCTCAATAGCCTATAGAAATAGAAGAATTAGTATTTTGGAGATCAATATTGAATTCCTTGATTACATAAAGGTCAAAAAAATATTATAATACTGGAGAAGGTAAACGCTCATGTGATGTCTCAGGTTCATATGACCTGGTTTCATGCTCTGTTTCATGCTCCGGCTGAGAAACAAAAAATAACAAAAAAAATATTTATTACCTGCACAACAAGAAGATAGCATAACGTTTCATAAAAGTATAAATATATAAACATAATAATACCTGAGAAGCCTGAGATATGTATTGAGAAGTTCCAGCTCCAGCACTAAACATGCGCATAAGTTATTCCATTTGATTCTTTATACTACTTATCTCGACTTGATGCGCTAGTTGTTGGCTCCATAATTGTTGTTACTCTTATTGTTGTTGGCTGCATAATTATTGTTGCTGACTCAATCTTTCTTGGATTATAGCTTCGACATCTTCAATATAAGTTACTGATGTCCTCTGGCTCCGCCTATCATTCTTGAAAAAACTTGTAATGGTGGAAAACTTGCCACCAGCACTAACTCTACCCGGATGTTCTTGGCCTAAAACAGATGCAAGGATGTCATCTCTTCCTTATGACACTGTTTCAGCACTCTGGGAATTTTGGCTCGACAACTCATCCTAAACAAAAGTAATAAATATTAATGCAGAATTGCAGATAAGAAATTATACTTCACAAGCAATATTACTATTGATAATTTACAAATAAATAAATGAAACATTTAAACTTATAATTTTAGATATCAACTCAGCTGCATCTGTACTAATGTATTCATCGGTCTTTCTTTTATGACCGTCTTTCCATAACTCTACACGTGAAATTGGTGCAACTGCACCTTATTCAACCTTGACAATAAAATAAAAATAAATTATCATTTATATTATTGAGAAAACCAATATGTAAAATAAAAAATACGAGAGAGAAGTAGAGAACTAATACCATTCTTTTTTCTAATCCAAAATAACCCATTCTAGAAATAGTATGAAAGGTATTTTGTGCTTTTGCTCTCTCTGTATTAATCTTACTTTTCTCCTACACAAATAAATATTTGTTAATACTTAGATTGCTTATAAGTTATAAAGATAAAGAATGATATAAAATATTGAATTTAATAAGAAGTTAAAAACACATATCATATATTCTATAGTGGTGCGATGGTCGACAAAAACTCTCCATTCTTCGGCAGTAATAAAGCTATACTTGACAGGAACATTGTATTGATGCTCCAAATCAACACCTTTTACATAAATGATAAAGAGTTTGGATTTCCAAGTTCTTCAACCTTCACCCATCTTTTCATTAATGCATTGCAAAGACCATCAATATTATTAAAATAAATCTGAAAATAATAGACAATATTAATTAAAAATTAATTAAAACACCACAGTTATGTAATCACTATTCACTAATCATTGATAACAAAGTTACGTACATTTAATTCTGCCCATATTTGATCTTTAATTTATTTATCAACTTCCTTCCATGCAACACATGTAATTGACACATAAGAACTCACAAAAGATCTCATAAAACTCATCAATTTATTTGTCTTAGGCCCGGGAATAATGCGGCCATCATCACTCACAGAAATATAAAGCTTCTTCCCCTCTAGCCTAAGCTTATTCAATTCGTTCATTTTCATAAATCCTCTTGTTGACTTTGATGAATATCCATTATCATCCATTTTCCTGTAATAAGAAAACCCTACAAAAACCTAAACCATCCAAAAATCCTAAACAAAATTCATAAAGTAGCGCAATGATATTGAGCTATTATCACACAATCACACATATAAATATATATGTTACTATGTGAGTGCTAAATACTAATATAGAACTATAAAGGCAGGTGGTTTAGACATGTACAATAAGGGTAAAATGCAATATTTAGGCTAATATATAGAGTTAGTGTGTTTTTAGGCTATCTAATATAAAAATGCACATTGTGTTGTTTATATACATTTAGCATAACCAATTCATGAGATTGGAAGATTCTGTTGGTGTCTGCTAGACTGCTACACAATATTTATACTACTACTACTAATAATAATAATGACATTAGCACATGGATCAAAACTAAGAAAGGTCTTAAGAAAAAATATACCTAAGTGAGAATATATGATTTGTCGAAGAAGAATCTTCAAATCGAAGCAAAGAAGAGAAAGGAGAGCAAAAACTTGAACAAAATCGCCTTTAGGGTTTTACGCAAGGAGCAGCATCTGTAAGAACCAAAAAGTCGAGGTAAAAACGAGATTTTTACGGCTCACGATTGAAAATAGATAGTATAGACTGTGGTTTTTATAACAACCGCAGTCTATTGTATGGCTCACGGTAGAATAGGCTGCAGTTGTTTTACAACCGCGATCTATTCTAGGGTAGAATAGATTGTGGTTTATATATAAATCGTAGTCTATTCAAGGGCTCGGGGAATAGGCTGCGGTTTATATATAAACCTTAGTCCATTCTATAAGCTAAAATAAACTGCGGTCTGTTCCCTGAGCCCTAGAATAGACTATGGTATATAAACCGCAGTCTATTCTGGCTCAGGGAATAGACTGCGGTTTGTATATAAGACTGTGGTTTATATATAAACCGCAGTCTATTCATGGGCTCAGGGAATAGGCTGCGGCTTATATATAAACTGCAGTCTATTCCCATATTTTTTTAAAAAAAAGGTGTTCATCTCCTTGTTTATAATTGGGCGTCGGGACGCCTAGGCGATGCCATGACAAGAATGCGTATGAAAACATGTAACCATCCGTTGGAAAGGTCTTTCCAAGGGCTAAGAATTTCGTGTTTAGTCAAAAACCCAGATCTGGTTGTATCATACTCGAAAACGTCCTTGAAGTGCGTTGTGCATAGAAAACGGATTTCTGCATACATCTTGCAACAAGATGAACGACATCGGTTCATCTTCTTCCTTTAGTTATTTGTTCAAAACCACTCACAGACTTTCCTCCTCCCTTATTTACCCTCAATAGACCATTCATCTTCACGAAATCATCTTCACATATAAGAGAGGAGAGGTTGAAGACATCAAATCTCTAGGACAAGGTCCTAGCATGGTCTCTTCCTAAGAGATCTTCATCTGACAAGTCCAACTCTTTTGAGTCAGTATCTCTCCTAGATAATAACTAAAAATCTAGCATCAAGGGAGAAGGTAGGAAGCTCACCTCGTTTCCGGCCATGGATCTCGTCACTCTCCTTGGCGACATCTTCTTCCTCGTTGGTGTTCTTCACGGAAAGGAACAGTCTTTCCTCCAACAAAATCTGTCACCGGCGGCTTTCCCTCTTCTGACGGTTTCGACACAGGTAACGATTCGGCAAGAAGTGAAGTGACAGCTAGGTTTTTTCGTAAGTCTCCTTTTATAGGAAGAATTAGGGTTAGGCCACGTGTCACACTAGTATTGGAACAACCATTATTATTTAAATTAAGTCTTGTCGAAAAGATCGGGTCCTAATAAGTCAATTGGCGCATTTCCCGAAAACCCGATTCAACACATGAACCCGCAACACAGTCTCCCGAAAATGTTCTAAGTCAAAATCGTTGTGTATACCATACACACTCGACAAATCGTCGAGATTCGTCGTGATCACTCGACGCCTATAAAGTCCAGTCAAAATCGTCGAGTATACATGAAAATTCATCGAATGGCATCGAGTTTACTCAACGCACTCAATTCTTAATCGAGTGGTATCGAGTCCACTCAACGCCTATAGTATCCAGAATAATTTTAAGTTAAAACACTCAACGCCTCGTCAAATGGCGTTGAGACCACTCAATGCTCTCGACGCTTCTTGAGTTTAGAAATATTCTAAGTCAAATCACTCAACGCCTCGTCGAATGGCGTTGAGACCACTCAACGCTCTCTACGCTTTCTGAGTCCAGAAATATTCTAAGTTAAATTACTCAACGCCTCGTCGAATGGCATTGAGACCACTCAATGCTCTTGACGCTTCTTGATTCTAGAAATAGTCTAAGTCAAATCACTCAACGCCTCGTCGAATGTCGTTGATATCACTCAACGCTCTCGATGCTTTCTGAGTCCAGAAATATTCTAAGTTAAATTACTCAATGCCTCGTCGAATGGCGTTGAGACCACTAAACGCTCTCGACGCTTTCTGAGTCAAGAAATATTTTAATTTAAATTACTCCACGCCACGTTGAATGGCGTTGAGACCACTCAACGCTCTTGACGCTTTCTTAATCCAGGAGAATTTCTAAGTTGAACTGGAATGGCGTTGAGACCACTCAACACACTCAACGCCTGGTGGATCCAGAACAGTTTTTCTAAGTTAAATTGGAATGGCGTTGAGACCACTCAACACACTCAACGCCTAGTGGATCCAGAATAATTTTTCTAGGTTAAACTGGAATGGCGTTGAGACCACTCAACACACTCAACGCCCGGTGGATCCAGAATTCTTCTAAGTGAAATTTGCCCTATTAATCGAGTATCACTCGACACCTATTACTGATGCACCCCAAGCTTGAGTCAGCTTTCTTGACTCAAAACACACGCAAGGAGTCTAGCACAAAAATGGGACGTTACTTCCCACGCCATAAGACCATGATAATTGTCCTCGTTGAGATACTCACGGGTGGCATATATATATAGCGGGTCCAGACGTGTTGACCAACCGCGCATTGACTGAGGCGTTGCTACCTTTACTGGCTTCTTTTCGAGGACAAACTCTGAGCAATTGGTTTTTCATACCCCAAGAGCATTTTTGAACGCAACTTTCGGACGATAACCCTGTGAACGCCACATGCCCGACTAGCACCAATAACCTCTGGTAACGGGCCAGAACGTTATTCCACCTGAGCCCACAAACAAATCCGAACAGGTGAAAAACGTTGTTCCATCTGAGCCCACAATCAAATCTGGGCAGATGGGGAGCAATATTACACCGAACGATCCAAACGGAGAAAATCTCCACTGGTATTGCTATCTTGCCTCTCTTCTTTTGACAGGTTGAACTAAGTGAAACCTTCGACTTTTGGGTATCTGAATTTGGTGCTAGCAGAACAATCGGGAGAATACTGCCCATGCGATGGGATATCAAAATCGTATTTCATAACAATCGGCGGTTACTCTGCGAATAATAGTGATAAGAGTATATTTACGGTCACTATTCTTGCACTGAGGAGACTTATGGATCGTGTGGACACTCAGGTAGAGGTCCCATATTTTTCGTTATTCTCGATTTGTCTCGGTTGTTAAAATGTGTGCTTTCCCCCATGGTGGGCGCATGGACTATCAGCACTATTCTACATTGGCAGCTCCCATTACTTTTTGCTCGTTATACTAATAGGCGAACACCCAGAGTGGGGTCATCTGGTTGGTTTTCTTGTATAAGGATATTCATGTAAGCAAGTGCCCGCGCGGGATTTGCGTACTTTGCCCTATTCCCCATTATAATAGGCAGGCACCCAGTATGGGATTGCCTCGTTGATTCTCTTATGCGCAGATGTTCATATGGATGAAGTGATCGCACGGAGTTCGCACATTATCTTCATATTTATTCAACATTTTAAAGGGTGGGCACTTATGGTTGTAACCACGCGTTGGTCATCAAATCTCATAAGTTTGACTTTATCACAGATTGAGCATCTTCTTGTTAATGAGTTGCAGGTACTACTCATACAATCGCGCGAACACATTATAGAAATAAATGACTCACACTGTTAGTACTAGCGCAAGGGTCATTCGACAAAGGTACGCCTTAAACTAACAAGTACACTATGTTGGTGCACCGATAGGGGCCGACCAGAACGAGTTTCATCATAAGATCATCATTTTCGCGTGCTTACAACGGTGTAGAAGTGGCAGGTGAATAAATGTTCGGGCAGGAACCTGGAGTGGGGTCACCTGATCAATTTTCTTATAAGTATTCTAGCTGGTGAGTGCCCTCATAAAAATTTGTGCACTCCGTCCTACTTAATATTCTAGCAGGCGGATAGCCGACATGAGGTCGCCGGGTCGGTTCTCCCAAAGTACTCGAGGTAGTAAGTATCCTTGGAAACAAGTGCGCATACACACATGCATTATTCTTTATGGGTGGATACCCTACGACTAGTACACCACCTAAAGGAATTCACACAAACGTGTTATGCAGCAATTGTTATCATTCCTTGCTAACACCTATTGTAGAAGTTCCGGAAGCAGAGGCAACATCAAGCATATGAAAAGAGAGCGGCGGTTTAGTGACCAGAGAACGGTTGAGAACCCCTAAACTCAAACAGGTACATGGTTAGTGATCAGTCTTCTTCTGAACTTGAGACCGCGACGTCATCATGGCTCCCTAACAACGTCGCATGGTAAATATTTGAATACTCGGATTCCTGGGTGCCGTCCTTTTTCAACAAACGGAGCGCCATCCTCGCCAATGTCTGCTGACTCAGAGTTCCTCTGATGAAATATTTGATTCTCCATCGCGCACCTAGATCAAGAATACCCGTGAAACCGTGACTCCATACGAATAAAGAAAATAGCATCCCAAGACCTCATCAATTCGTGCATTCGGCTTTTCTCGCCGACGAGAGTTCGCCGCCAAAGCATCATCGAGGGACAGCCAAGGCCACTCGGATTCCCCTCCAGATAAAAGCCTGACGCTAAGTCTCGCAGACTCAGGCCCCTGAAGAATCAACAGGCTCCCGATATCGTCAAGAAGATCTCCTTTTGAAGCAAGTTGAGTAGACGCAACAGCCTCTGCTTTCCATTGGCATCGGGCATGATGCTTCTTGGCTACTGTCAATGCGTTCTCAGGCGACGCATACGGCTTGGAAGCGGGCACCGTTAGGATAACTACAAATGAAAAGAAAGTTAGTACAAGTACGCGAAAGCATAATGTATGAGTTGATATGTTTATATTTTGTGACAGGCGTGCTCTACACCTCCCTCAAGAGGCAGCCACAATGTTGGGTGTCCAAGCACTCGTGATCTAAGAAGCGCGCTATCCGCGAACCGATGATAGAAAGCTCGGGATACAGAAGTCTTTTTACATTAAAGATCAGGAACGGGGATGAACCCGCTGAAGCCGCCTTCTGAAGATGGCAAAGCTCACGCCTTCACAACAGCCCATTATTTTACCCGGACAGTTTGACTACCTAACCTTTGCTTCGGGTACGACAATCTGCTCTTGCATGCACGTCACTGCGTCCCGCGGACTTACGGGTTCATCGCGAGATCCTGCACCACCGAAAGGGGTCCTTAAACGATTGTCATGTGGAAGGTAAGTCTTTTGTCAAGTTCTTTTATATAAGTGGTTATGCAGGGAAACATGTATACCTTGCACCATAAGCGGACACTCCTTCGGGTCCCAGCGCTTCATCGTCGAGCACAACGAACCAAGTGGTCGCATCTCAGATTTTGCCCCAACAAGTGGAGGGATGATGATCAATGAGCGTCATGGAGATATAGCAAGCCGCGCTTGAGGACGGCGCGGATATATGGCTGAACCCCAATGGTAGCCGACCAGTCCCACGACAAAGTCATCCATCTGATCCAACGCCTCCGCATCAACAAGAGTTGGGACAAGATCACTCCAAGATTTTGGCTGCAGCTCGCCAACATCCGCGTCACAGGAAGGTTCCACTTGCATCGCCCGCTTCGGTGGTGTTGTCCTTTCAGGTAAGCATTTTGGTTTTCTTTTTTCTATAGGCATGAATGCGACCTCCTCCAACCGCCGCATCCGGAGCTAAACGCCTACCACTGCATCTTCTCCGCGCCTTTTATTCTCCGCTCTACGCTCTCTGGAGCTTCCTTTTTTGGCAGGCAGTCGCTCAGGTACATGTGGTTTACATTTATACTATGCTTGTTTTGCATTTTCTCTCAAACAGGGAAACCATGAAACACGGTTGATTGTGACTTCTTTCGGTGGTTCTACTTTTTTGAAATTTTTTGGGAACTTAAAAAAATGTGGGGATCTGTTCACCCAGAATTCTGCAATCACCCTTGGAATGCCCAAACCGAGCATCATCGCCCTGAGTGTCTTTCCTTGCCCTTTTTGTGCCGCCTTTAGAAGTGTCTGCGACCGTCTCCAGAAGTGTTTGTGGCCGTCTCCAGGAATGTATGTGGTCGTCTCTAGTAGTGTTTGTGGTCGTCTCCAAAAGTGTCTGCGATCATCTCCAGGAGTGTTCGCAGTCGTCTCTAGAAGTGTTCGCGACAGTCTCCGTAAGTGTTCCCGGCCATCTCCAGAAGTGTTCGTGATCGTCTCCAGGAGTGTCCACAGCCATTTCCAGGAGTGTCCACGGCCATATCTAGAAGTGTTCGCAGCCGTCTCTCAAAGTATTTTCGTCCGTCTTCAGAAGTGTTCGCGATCGTCAACAAAAGTGTCTGCAGTCGTCTCCAGAAGTACATGCCCCCATCTCTCCATGAGCCCTCGCGGTTTCCACAGGAGTCCGCCCGCTTCTCCAAGTGTCCTCCCGCTTCTCAAAGAGTTTGCCCGCTTCTTCAGGAATGCCTGAAACCTCTTCTCTCACCCCCCCCCCCCATCGCCCGACTCTTCGTGTACCGCGGGCGGCTGCGCCTTTAATGTCATGATTAATGAGGCATTAAATGCCCGTCTCTTTGTGAACCGTCTAAGCAGCCTACCCTCATGTATAAATAGAGGGCCATATGTGCCTGGAAGGAGAGAGCGAATTGGGCCAAAACCTACCTCATTATAGTTGCGATCACTAAGGCTCTGTTTGGGAGAGCTCTGGCGGCTGGAAAAGCTGTTGTCTGGATAGAGCTGTTTTAAAATAGATCTCTGGGGAGCAGTTTTGAAAAGCTGCAGAGTGTTTTGGTGTTCTATGTAGAAGTGCGCTTTGAAGAGCGATTTTCTATTTTTAGCTGTTTGGAGAAACAACTTTTGGAAGCTATTTTTTAAAAAACTAAAATATATAAAAATAACTGATAACAAGAGTCTTTTATATAGTTCTAGAAAATAGAAAAAAAGGTCTTCCAACATCCGACGATTGCTTTTTCCAATCCTTCTGATCACCTGTTCGAAAATAAATTGATATGAATCAAACTTTTGATAATTTAAATCCTTTAAATTTTTAGTAAAACATGGATCGAATTTTTACCTGCGCGCACTGTATATTTCTTCGGCAATGCTATCTCGTACTGTAGACATATGTTCTGCTCTAACAGCATCACACATATCGCTTTCAATATCATCCTCTGTCGCAGGGTCTTCATCCTCTGAGGGAACGAAAGAAGATTCATCAGCATCACAAGCATTAAACTCAGGGTCCGAGCAAGACGGATGTCTCCGAATGAAATTATGTAAGGTCATTGTCGCTAGCACTATGGAACGCTGTTTCTTGAAGTTGTACTGTGGAATTTTACTCAAAATGTGCCACTTCTTTTTCACACTCCAAATGTTCGCTCGATCACACTGCGAAGAGATGAATGCGCCTTATTGAAATGTTCTTGCCTTCCTTGTACAAGCCGACTCCCACGGGCAAACTCTGACAAGTAATATCTTGTTTCTGGATACGGCTTCAAATAACCCATCTTTAATGGGTATCCAACATCCACTAAGTAATATTTACCTGCATTTATTTGGTTTGTTAAACAGGTAAACATTATGAAATACGAAAAATTTGAATGAATGTAAACATATTGATTAGTATACCTTGTGGGGGATGCGGAAAATGCAATCTATCGTCTGTCAATGCGCACGCGAAGATGCGACTATCATGAGCAGATCCCTCCCATCCAGTCAGGGAAAATGTAAAACTCATGTTAAAATCACAGACTGTCATTACATTTTGCGTCGTCGTGTCATGACGTCCTATGTATCGTACTTGATCTTCTACGGGTATCCTTACATCAACATGTGTACCGTCAATGGGACCAACGCAATCCTTGAAGAATGGCATGTAACGAGGATCATACCTTATCTCAGCCGGAATATCTCTGAACTAACGACCAATAGGCTTTATAGCATCAATTGAGAGTAACAAAAGAGATCTAAGCCCTTTCGAAAAATATCTACTAATTGTTTCGGTCGAGTGCCCGTATCACTGAGCTCTCTTCTCATACGCCTTAATAATCCACCAAACCCGCATATCTTCTGGGATACTCATGAAGATCTCCCTAGTGGTCTTGTCCCTAATGTGGTCGAGAGCAAAGTAATATAGATCTAGGTTTGCCCGTAGCTCTGGGCTACTGGAAATCAACTCCACCACCACTTTGACTGTGATAACTGGTGGAGGCTTCACAGCTATATACACAAACACACACACAAACAAAAATCCTAGCCCAAAAGTTATATACACAAAATTGAACAAAAAAAACCAAACACAGAAAAAAATCTCACACACATCACACACATACAAATCCCAAAAAAATCACACAAACACACATTCATATACACACACAAACACAAACACATTCATACACACATACACAAACCCCAAAAAAATAACACACATCACACACATACACAAACCCAAAAAAAATAACACACACATACAACCATACGCACACAAAAAAAACAAACACACACACACACATAAACAAACTCAAATTCACACACACACACATCCACACTCATACACATTCACAAACTCAAATTCACACACATACATAAACACACACACACACACACACACACACACACACACATTCATACACACACACACACATATTCATATACACACCCAACCAAAAATACAAAAACACACACATACAACCATACACATAAAAAAAATAACAAACATACACACACACATATCCTTACTCATTCACACACTCATTCTCATCCACAAAGTCATATACGCACACTCATACTCATCCACAAAAACACACACACACACACACACATAAACAAACTCAAATTCACACACACACACATCCATACTCATACACATTCACAAACTCAAATTCACACACATACATAAACACACACACACACATCCACACCAAGAAAAATAAAAAAATAACTCAAACACACACATCCATCCATATACACACACAAACATACACAAAAACACACACAAACACACACACATCCCTACAAAACCAAAAAAAATAACACAAATCCAAGCACACATACAAAATAACACATTCCTAGCACATATAAATCCATAAACACAAATACCTGAAAGGAAGCCGGCGAACTGGAATCGGAGAGTTTCCAATCGGGAGGAGCTTCTATGGGAACTGTCGGCGAACCGGCAAACTGGAATCGGGAGGAGCTTTTCTGAGAACCGGCGAACTGGAATCTTCAATGCGATGCAACCGGCGAACTGGAATCAGGAGGAGGACCTTCAATTAGCGGCGAACTGAAATGGAAAGCTAGGGCACGAGAGAAGACACCTACCTCGCTCGGGATCGAGAGATATCCCGTCGTTGGCATCGAAAATGGAAGGGGGAAGCGGCGGAGCAGGGATCAGGAAGAGGAGAGGTGGATCGTTGGGTCTCGTCGGAATCCCGTCTCCTGGGAAAAATGGCGCTCGTTCGCTCGCTAGGGATCGGGAAGAAGAACGGAAAGAAAAAAACATGAAAAGTGATTTCACGGGAGTTAAACGCAGAGGCTGAGCAGCTTTCTAAACAGACCCCAAAATAGCTCTCCAATAAAATTGATTTCCGATCAGCTGTTTGTAAGGAGCTGTCCCAAACTATTAAAAATCAGCTCTGACGGCTGGAATAGAGATTTTCCAGCCGCCAGAGCTGCGCCAAATAGAGCCTAAGTTCTGTCCGCTGGTTTCTTTTTTGCTCTTCTCCTTCTCTTGTATTCGTCTGTACTCGCTACTTCTATTGTAATCCATTATTCAAGCAATATAAAGGCCCGTCGCAAGAGAGAGGCATTCACCGCGGCGGGTCAAATCTGCCGATCGCCGTTGCCAACGGCCCCCCTTCTTTTGAGTTTCTTTTTTGTCCGTCAAGCACTCACAGGGTCAGCAACCGACTATTTACGGTCTTTGATCTATCCGCCAAACTCCCCCGTGCGGTCGCTGAGTGTGGAAAGTTGGGGTGACAAATTTTGCTCCAACAGACGCGATGGTCATTAACACAAAAATATGCTATCGCCGGTGATAGCACCAGAAGCAGCAAACTGCAACAGTGACATGCTGTAGCAACATAGCTCCAGAACCTGATGGTTTTCCTTCTCTTTAAGAGATGGACCCGAACATATTTGTATTAAAGGGCTTCTGTTTGAACTACAATTCTCTACTTTACCGGCAATGAATGTATTTTATAGCAATGGATATGTGGTTCCTTCATTTGAGAAAACTTAATAATGATACAATTCAGATCCTGCTTTTCATAGTTGCAGGAGACTAAAAAAGGAAAAAATGATAAAGCCTTAGGATCAGGAAGACCAAGAGAAGTAAGTGCAAAAAAGCAAGTCCATTGGGGAATGGCCTGAAGATCTAAACCAAAATATAAGATGAAATTTTTTGGCATAGGTATACTCAGGCTCCGTTCGGCACACTAATGGCGGTCATCAATGCGGTGGTCATGAACCATCATTCGTCAACAACCGACCTCACCTAAGAAATTTCATCCACTTTTATGTTCAAAACCAGTTTTCTTTTTCTTGGTGGCGGTGATATCCATTGGCTTGCCAAACATACATTTTATGGCTGTTGCATTTTTGTCCAAACTCACCCTAGTAAAAACCCCGAACCAAACTGAGCGTTGTACTTTTTATTTGTTTTGTGAAGGTAAAAATCAGGGAAAAGATGGAAAATTTGAATTATACCAGTGTTTTGCCCATTTGCTGCATCATCCACAAACATATTAGAAATTCAATGTTTAAGAAAGAGCAAACTAAAATCTTGAGGCAAGATAAAGAGATACGATCTGGAAAAAAAATATGTTGGCGCAAACCATCATACCAAAATCTTCTCCATTTTCACAATATCAGCACAAATCATTCCAGGAAACATCGTGTGGCAATAAAAATAGCTTTCAAGAAATAATCTTATACACCTAACTAATAAGTTAAATTTTCGAGTGAGGAAGACAGCAGATGGAAAACAGTATTCAAAAAGTGTATGGAAAGTAGAATTCTATCAGTTCTCGATCTGGGCATCAAAAACTAGAAAAAAAATGCAAACAACAAAAACAAATTATGTTCAGCAGTAGGAAGTATAAAGGATCAAAAAATCTGTGACAACCGTCAACTACATAATCTACACATCGAAACACACATACATGTCCCAAAATACCATGAATTAAGAAATTTCATGAATGAACATAAATAGAAATCTCATTTCCCCACCACCTCTAACAAAAAGTGTAATATAATAATAATTATAGGGATATTTTAGGCAGTGATAAATGCACCGAGACATCAAAATGAGTTACCTTATTTATAAATAAATAAAGATAACCACATGTATAACACACAACTACACATTAGTTATTTAATAAATGCTCGGACCTGGGTGTTGGACGTAGGGGAGGCGGTGGACGGAGGAGTAGGCACCCCCGGAGGCGGAAACTGGCAGCGTCACACCGAGATGAAGATCGAGTGATTCTCTCTTGAAACCTAAATCCAGGATGACTCCACCATCGGCTGCTAACATTATATAAAAAGGGGAACTTATGTTAAATACATCTGAAGTCTGATCGTCCGACGGATAATTTAACCCAACTCTCATAATACAACTCAGAAAAATAAAATAAAATACATAAAATAAGAAAAATCGAGCCTATCACAGTCACAGTCTCTGATCATCCATCTGAAGATCAAAAAATGTCAATCTCATGCATATCTGAACTAATGCATAATCTATCTCCATCAATATGTTTCTACCTTAAATCATCTCAAAACTACAATAGAATATGAATCTATCCTTTAGTGAGTGAATCATCTCCTACAAATTTGATAAAACAATGGGCCAAATCTAACAATTTAACTACTAATAAGTCATATACTAATACATGGTGCTTTGTCTTACCGAAGTAGCAGCATTTTGTTCCTCCAGACAGAAATTATTTGCTCCTGCAATAACCAAGAGGCCACTTCATCTGACCCCGCATAGTACGCACATGAAGATGATATATGGAAGGACTTGTAAAATATAAAAAGAGCAGCTGGGTGCACAAAACATCCCCATGCAGCGAGGGTTCGTGAAAGGGTCCCGCCAAAAAGGCGAAATGTAGGCAAACCTTACCCTGCATTTTTGTAAGAGGCTGCTTCAAGGACTCGAAAAAAAGAGAATGAGTGTGCAAGTTAATTGTACAGCTATTAAGGAAATGGCCGAAACAATTCAAGCCAAAGCTGCAAATATGCTATGCCTTCTTTCTCAGCCACAACCTTTGCAGAATGGAGGAGATGAAGTAAATCTCAGCAGGTCTTGCTTGGGCCTCAAAATATTTAGGGAGGACAATGCAATCGCCAGTAAAATTCATTTATTAAACCTATTGGAGCTCTTGGAGTATACAAACTACAGAGTAATATCTTTTGAAAACTATGCAGGCTGAAGGTTTCAGAAAATCTTCAAAATGCCTAAAACTGTAGCTTTAATTAGTCCACCGCATTGCCCAAAGCTGCAGAGAGTTATAATCAGCTCCATCTGCAGCTCTTCTCCTACATCATGATATTATATTCTCTTCCTTTTATTGTTACGAATCACGGTGTTTCGCACACTCTGTCATGGATTGATGAGCGCCGGCGCTTTCTTTTTTTAGCTTTAACTTTGGGAAGTATCTCATGTGCCAGTTTCTCTGACATTGGATGCCTGGGAGCCCAAACCCTCTGCAAATCTGGCACCCAACTTGTGAAAGACAAGAATCTTCGAGCCCTGTTTCGTCTTTCCTGAGCTTCATTCAGCTGTTGTTCAATTTTGGTATCTAGATCTTGTTGGTTAACTGCATTATCTGCATTGATGCTGGCAATGTTTTCATTGTTCATGTTGAGATTTTCACACAGCTTAAACCCGTCCTGATAGCTTGCAGGTACCGACTCTGATCCCTCCACGTTATGTCCATCGAATGAGAAAAACTCCATCTTATGATAGATTTCTTTAATGACATCTGAGAGAGAATGCTCATACCTAGAATGATTGAACATGATAAATAGTTTGAAATGGCTTGTACTTCCTGAGAATTACTCATGACAAACATATACCATGTCATGTAAAAGGTTGAACAAAACAATTTAAGCTGATCGAATGAATTAAATGAACATAGAAAAGAAGCATGAAAACTGCAGTAAATCTTCAATATGTCTTTAAAAAACTAGCACATATAACCTATTGCAGACTACCTATGCAGAAATTTAAACTACATCCCTTCCCAGCTAGAAAGAATGCAGGATGTTAGGAAGTATCAGTTGAAATCAAATCTATTTTGTGTTTTGTATTTTACCCTCATGAGGGTATTTTAATCTTTGTATGCTTTTTCCCTTACTCTATATATATGAGTATATGGTGTTTAATAATATTATTCTGGTTTTAATCCTCTCAACTTGGTATCAGAGCAACCCGAGAGAACCCTAATCATGTGTTCCTCTTCTGCCGCTCGCATCTCCTCCCATCGTCGCTCGCCCACCTCACATCCTTCCCCCGCAGGTTTGAAGTCGCCTCCATGGTGAACCGTGGCCTTCTCGCCGACGGTGGTGCGCGCTGAAAGAGACCACCGCCTCTCCTCATGATGTGTGTCGTGTTACCGTCGACCTTCCTCATCCTCTCTGCATTCGATTGCTGCGCCTGATCCAGTCGACTTCTCACCTCTCCTCTGCGCTCGACTGTTGCGCCAGTGTTGGCCAACTGCTTCCAGATCCGATCGTCGGCTGCTTCCAGATCTGATCGACTGCTGCTTCCAGTGATGTTCCGTTCTCCAGATCTGTCGTTCTCCAGATCTGTCGTTGCTGCCTCCATTGTCGACAGTCTCTCCAAATCCAGCCGTTGCCGCCTCCAGTGATTTTCCAGTGCTGGATCTGTCGCTGTCTCCAGCCTCCAGTGATGTTCCAGTGAAGTTCTATTTTTTGTTTGATCCTGTCAGTTGCTTCTCATGGATGATTCTTCGGCGGCTGTTGATTCTACAACACCGAGTGTTGTGGCACCCCGGATGGGTGACCCTCAGCGGTCTTCTGGCCACACTGGCTCCCTGAAGATCACCATCGTGCCCTTAGATGAGACGAATTATCTTGAATGGTCTCAAACGGCACAGCATGTCATCCGCAGTCATCAGCTGTTTGGATATATTGATGGGACCATTGTGGCACCTCCTCTGGATGATCCTTCTTGGAGGCGTTGGGACTCAGAAAATTCTCTGGTAGTCTCCTGGCTCCTGCATTCCATGTCCCCGAAGATGTACCGAAGTTACATGTTGATGGATTCTGCCTATGAGATCTGGACTCGGGCACGTGAGACTTACTCCCAGATTGGAAACTCCACTCAGATTTATGAGATGACGCGTTGTATGTTGGAGTTACGTCAGGGAACCATGACAGTGTCTACTTACTTCTCTGAGTTCGAGCGTATCTCTCAGGAATTGGATTATTTTGAGCAATTTACTCCCGCCTGTACTGCCGATGCGGTTCTGTTGCAGAAAAGGAACGAACGATTTCATCTTCATGTGTTTCTGATGGGCTTGAACATTAAAATGGATATGGTTCGAACAAATATTCTACACCGATCTCCTCTCCCATCTCTTCGGGAGGCCTTTAGCATGTCCTTGGCGATGAAGACCGTCGGAGGTCCCTCAGCACGGCTGCTCCTCCTCACTCTAATCGCTTTACCTTTACTAATGTTGATCGAGGTGGCTCCAACCATACTAACGCGGTTCCTACTTGTGATTACTGTAGTCGCAGGGGCCACACTAGGGACGTGTGCTTCAAGATCCATCCTCACCATGCTCCACCTGGATCCGGCCATGATCGAGGACGTGGTCGTGGCCCAGGACGCAGGGGATACCGCCAGAGTGGTTCTCACCCTTATGATGTTGCTTACTCCACTGAGGTTCACGACGACCCTCATGGTCAGCTCCCAGGACATTTTACCACCTCGGAATTGGATGCTCTTCGTCGCCTCCTGCACTCCCAATCAGACACTCCCCAGAGCGGTACTTCTACTTCCTTTACTACTGCCGCTATGCCCAGTGCCAATGCTGCTGCGACACCTCCGTCTGAGTGGATCATTGACTGGGAGCTACCGATCACATGACCGGATCCTCCTCGGGTTACTCTTCCTACACTCCCATGTCTGGTAAGGACAAGGTTATCTCTGCAAATGGCACCTTGTCCTATTGCGGGCAAGGGTAACATTTCATGTTCCTCTTCTCTTTCTCTTTCTTCTGTTTTGCATGTCCCTTCATTTCCTCGCAGTCTTCTTTCCATTAGCAATCTCACTCGGTCTCTTAACTATTTTGTAACCTTCTTTCATGATTCTTGTGTTTTTCAGGAACTGGGTACGAAGCGGATCATTGACAGTGGCAGGAATCGCGGTGGCCTGTACTATCTGGATGTTACTTCATCGTCCCTTGCTCTCTCTTCTTTCGTTGTTACTGTTGTTGATGCTTGACGTTGGCACTTGCGTCTTGGTAATCCTTCTCCAGTCTATCTTCAGAAATTATTTCCTACTTTATCTCTGTTTGTTCAAACTTTAAAATGTAATGCTTGTGAAAAGTCTAAACATGTTCGACATTCTTCGTCTCATTTATCTTCCCCTAGTACTACTCCTTTTGCTCTTATACATTCTGATGTTTGAGGGTCTTCCCATGTTGTATCTTTAACTGTTATTGTTGGTTTGTTACCTTTATCGATTGTTTTTCTCGCACTGCTTGGGTTTATCTCTTAAAGAAAACAAATGAAGTGTTTCCGCCTTTTCAAACCTTCGATAAAATGGTGCAAACTCAGTTCAATGGTAATATTCGCGTTCTTCGTAGTGATAATGGGGGAGAATACAATGATCGTGGAGTGTTTGGCTTATACCTCACTAGTCATGGAATTATTCACCAAACCACTTGTGTTTACACCTCCACCCAAAATGGTGTTGCTGAACGGAAAAATCGGCATCTCCTTGATATTGCCCGGTATGTTGTCAAAGGCGCAAGGCGCACCGAGGCGCAAAGGGGCCCTGGAGCCTAGGCGCAGGCGCGCGCCTGAGGCACGTGAGGCGCAATAAAGGGGGGAAAAAGGAAATTGAGCGAATTGGGCGCACAATTCGCTGAAATTGAGCGAATTGGGCGCCCAATTCGCTGAAATTGAGCGAATTGGGCGCCCAATTCGCTGAAATTGAGCGAATTGGGCGCCCAATTCGCTCAATTTCAGCGAATTGGGCGCCCAATTCACTGAAATTGAGCGAATTGGAGCCTAGGCACAGGCGCGCGCCTGAGGCACGTGAGGCGCAATAAAGGGGGGAAAAGGAAATTGAGCGAATTGGGCGCACAATTCGCTGAAATTGGGCGCCCAATTCGCTGAAATTGAGCGAATTGGGCGCCCAATTCGCTGAAATTGAGCGAATTGGGCGCCCAATTTGCACGTGTTCTTCCTATTTTTGTTTTTTATATCAAATTTAGAACAAAAAACTGAACTAACTCACCCACCAATTTAGGTCAACATCTAGATTACCTTAATATAAAATTATAATGTTATTTCAAAACGTGGCATCAGTAAGACAACATGAACCAAACACTCTTATTATAGAAAAAGTAATAACACACCCAAATTTATATTGAGCAAAACGAGAGTAAAATGCTAGCATGAAAAATCACAACAAAAGGAAGGACAATGTAATAAGCACACCAAAGTTCAATAACATAAATAAAACTTGAATCAAATTTGCAACATCAAATAGTCCAGCCAGAAGATCGAAGTGAGAGTGGAATTAGATCTGTCACTTAAAATCGAAAACCGTAAACCGAACCGACTGGAACCGTAAAGAACCGGACCGAACCGTTTGTAAATTATTCGGGTTCTGGTTTGAATTTTGGAACCGTGAACAACTTTGGTTTGGGTGTGGTTCGTACATTTTATTATTCGGACCGGAACCGGAACCGGAACCGCAACATACAAGTCTCAAGCGGTTTCAAGATTTTTGGACCCGATCTGAACCGGACCGAAGTAGAACCGAACCGCAACCCGTTTATTATTATTAATTTTGTTATAATATTGTTATAATTTTATAATTTATCTATAATATTTATGTTAAAAAAATTAAGGTGCGTCGCTACGCAATTGTATTATCAAAAATTTAGGATAATTACAAAACGCTGAATGTAGCGATGACGAGTGAAAGATCGTCTTATTTAAAATCTAATAATCTCAATTGGAGTAATATGTAAGATTAACTTTTCTAATTAGTCAAATTAATTTAAGAACACACAAATGAAATAGAGCTCGAATAAACGGTAACTGAAGTGCCGAAAATTTATGTTGTCGTTTGTTCTGAGCTCATGCTTCGTGACAGCGGATGTTCGCAACATTTGACATGTATTTTCTTTATGAACTTTGCGGCGCTAGCATATCCCATTAGCATACAAAATTATATGTTGTTTAGATTACTACAACAAGAGATAATTAGTATAATGTATGTATATAAAATAATCTCTCCACACGAGTCAGTAATTTATGAATATGCTAATAAAACTCTTGATCAAACATTAATAGTTGCAATTTAATGAATGATAGTATTCAGAGCTTGCACACCCTTAGGAATTTATTACCAAAAACTAAATAACAGTGAACATAATGTCTGGAATTTTGGATCATTGTGATCTGTAGTTTTCTGCTACTGTGTATGTATATCCATATCAATTCAAAGCTTAGATTTTGGTCAAAATTGAAGACCTGTATAGGTATAGGTGTGCATACCTTTTCGTGGTCAAAAACCTCCACCAATGAAAATGCGATATATACGAGCCCACCGATCGTGGAAGAGATCGTCGAGGAGTGTACAACTTAATTGTTTGGTTTTGGTTCTCATTAAACCGGAACCGGAACCGTTGACACGACGGTTCCAAAAATTGTGATGGAACCGAAACCAGAACCGGAACCGGTCAAACCAAATAAAGTTTTGGCTCTAGCTTGAAGAACCGTTACCTTAGCGGTTTGGTTCATGGTTTTAGTAGAATCGGAACCGAACCGGAACCGTGACAGCTCTAAGTGGAATAGCGATATCAAGTGGTCCGATCAGAAGATCGAGAGACACCATTTGAAAATCAGACCTGAAAAATATTATTATTTGTATAATCAGAAAACATCTATTAATGTATGTTGGGTCCGGCGTTCCTTCACTTGACCCGTGGCGCTCTGCTACTTATATAAAAAATTAAGTAGCGCCCTCTCCAACAGTCCGGGCTTTTGGTGCAGTTGGGTATGCGCTTGATCCTTCAATTGGTATTAGAGGAGGTCACGGGTTCAAGACCGGGGGAGCGCTATTAAATCCTGATTTTTCCCTTCTACCTGTGTGGGTCCGGTGGGTCAGGCAACCGTGGACATGTGGTAACCCCACCTCTGAGCCGTGTGGGCCATGTGGTAACCCCACCTCTGAGCCGACGGGTTGTGCTGGACGCCGGGGGGGGATTGTTGGGTCCGGCGTTCCTTCACTTGACCCGTGGCGCTCTGCTACTTATATAAAAAATTAAGTAGCGCCCTCTCCAACAGTCCGGGCTTTTGGTGCAGTTGGGTATGCGCTTGATCCTTCAATGTATAATTTAAATAAAATAATTTAAGTACTCTGAAATTAAAATAATCTATTACTCACATGACTACTCATCATCTGAAAAGACTGTCTTCATCATCTTCTCCACTATCGTTATATTCTTCTTTTTCGTTGTATTCAACTTCCTCTTCATCGATATCATAAGCATTTCTGAGGACTACTGGAGTATTATCCTCTCTAATGACTAGTGGTGTAGTAGGCTCTCTAATGACTAATGAAGTAGGAGTTTTCATCTTCGAAATGCTCCTTTTTTCAAGTGTCTTCATAGAAACCACATTTTTTCCTTTCGATAATCGTGTGCGATAAATTTCTTGTTCAACTCCAGTAACAGTAGCAACTGTGCCCCAAGTTAATAACTCATCATCAAACACCAAGTCCTCCCCCGCTCAGCCTCAGCATCATTATCTTCTTTCATTCTACCCATCAACCATTCATTACTATCATCAATATATGTCAACAAAATTAGATCTATGCGATCACGTGCATCATATCGACGTCTCAACGCTCGATTGTACTTCACAAATACTAAATCATTCAAGCGTTGTTGAGTTAGTCTGTTTCTTTTTTTGCTATGTATCTGCAATAAACAATAACCGTATAAATAAGTTATCTTTAATATATAAAATATAAAATACTGATAATAAATTTTAAAAGCTTACATGTTCAAAAAAACTACAATTTCGCTCACAACCGGATGCACTGCATGTAAGGCTAAGCACTTTTATGGCAAATCTTCTTAGGTTTGGAGTTGAAGCACCATACGATTGCCACCATTCAGCTGTTAAGATAGTAAATATTTAAAAATTGAAAAATTAAAACAAATTTATTTGAATATTGTGTAATTTACCTGGGACTTAATTTTTCTATGCCGAATTGCAAACTCCATTCCAAACAGTCCTTCAGCATTTCTATATAGAGTTAATTGGTCAATAATTTTATCTTGCTCTTCATGACTTGGAATCAGTCTTTGCATTGTCTTGTATAAGCCCTCCATAATTTCTCCTTTTCTTGCAATAGTGGGATTAGAGTAGAAATATTCTTGATTTAAATAGTGACCCGCAACATGAAGAGGTCGATGGAGTTGGTTTTCCCATCTTTTATCCACAATTTTTAGGACATTCATATATTTGTCCTTCTTCTCATTAAAAGAACTAATGATCGCCTATTTAGCTCTATCCATCGCTTCATAAATATAACCCATGGAAGATCTTTTCTCACCGTCCACTAATCTTAATACGCGGACTAAAGGACCAAATATCTTTAAAATATCTACTATACTTCTCCAAAAAGAAATCATTAGTATAATGTTCTGCACTTGTTTACCTCCGCGTTCTTTTGCGCACTTGCTCGAAGATCATTCAGGTGAGGTAAACATCTTCCTTAGATTGTTTTTCTGCTTGTGAATGCGCTGAATTGTTAAGAAAGACGTTGCAAACCTCGTCACAGCGGGCCTAACAAGCTTCACTTGTTCCGTAAAGGTCCTTAGCATGTTCACAACTCCAGGCCGAACATAAATATAGTCATTTACGGTCATTTCCCTCTTTAGTGTGCGGCTAATGTTGGGCATTTTTCCAATATCCTCCAGCATTAGATCAATACAATGCGCTGCACATGGCGTCCAATATAAATTTGGACGTTTGCTTCCAATAATTTACCTATTAGAGTGTTTGTTAGGTTTGAAATTATCATACAATCGTGTACACAAAAAATAAAAATTGAAGATGATTAAGAATAGTAATGAATAATTACTAATTTGCATGCTAACACGTTATTGCTGACACTATCCGTAACAACTTGCACCACATTCGCCTCTCCAACCCTTTCAACCACTCTATCCAGCAATTCAAACAATTTTTCTCCCGTCTTTGAGTAGTTAGATGCATCAACAGATTCTAGGAAAAATGAACCTTTTGGTGAATTGACTAAAAAATTAATTAACGTTCTCTGTTTCCGATCTGTCCATCCATCAGCCATAATAGAACATCCAAAGACCCTCCACTCATCCTCGTATGTCTTCATCATGTCTTTTACTTCAGTGACTTCATTATTTAGCAAAGGGACACGAACCTTATGATAACTCGGTGGCTTCAATCCAACTCCAAACTGTCCAATGGATTCCACTATTATCGCAAAACTAGGATGTTTTATAGTATTGAATGGGATAGCTGCATCGTACATCCATTGAGCTATATATTTACAAGCTCGCCCTCTCAACTCCTTCTTGCAAGCTTCATTAATAGAAGTTTGTTTCATCTTTTGTTCAGCTCCTTTTTTTGCCCCTACATTGCCAACCTTTGGAGCAAAGAACACATCTATTGGTCCTTTAGTTCGAGGCCTCTTGGAGAAGCCTTCTCTTTTATGAATCTTGCCCACATTGGCTTCCATTTCTTCATCACTGCCAAATGTGTCGATATCTGCAAAGTCAGGCAATGCTTGATTGTCTGTGTTGCTTGCACTTGCTTTTTTCTCCATGTATTCTTGAATTTCGTTGCGCACATGTGGGGGGCTTTTGAGACAAGCTTTTGAAATTATAAATCCCCCAACAATATGTTGTTTAGCACGATAAATTTCACCCTTCGTGACTTTATCACAGAAAATGCAAGTCAAGTAGTTTTTATTGGCGGAAGAAATCTGAAGCACGTACTTCCAACATGGATCAATCCTTTTATTGGATGGAGGATGAACCAGAACCACTTGCATCCATTTTCAGAGCTGGATGCTGAATTAATTTTCAGAGCTAAATAGCGAATAATACGAAGCATGCTCATAAGCAAAAAAAAACTTTTAGGTGTACTTAAGCAAAAAAAAAAATAGACATAATGTCATGTTGTATCATTTATGGCTATAAGGCACAACAACATGAACAAGCATAACCACATCATATGTTGCAAGTTACAATTAATCAATCATCACTCAAAAATATAAAGGGGCCAAGGACAAAGCAACAATATTGGTACAAGTGCAGAAATTTAGCTAGCTTCAATATTCAATAAACAATAGCAATATGTTGACACTTGCCACATAATTGTCATCATAACAGATGACATGAACAAGAGATTGCTTCCTTCTCCTCTTATGACTCTAACTTATCTCAGAAAAGAGAGGAGAGTAAAAAGAGCTACAATAACCATTTGGAAAAGGTACTCTAAGAAGGAAAGAAAAAAGTATAAAAAATGAAAAAGTATAATGCTCCCTCCCCAAAGATTATATTTGAAGAATATTCTAAAGTTTTAGATCCACTTTATGGATTTGATGATGTCATAAGGGCCAAATTAGAAAAGATTAATGAGGAAAACATTCAGGAGTATGAAAATAAAATGACAAAAATCACTTTTGAAGTTTGGTCTAAAAAACCAAAGAAGAATTTACAATGCCTAAGAATCCTCCAAGTAACAAGCTGTTAGATATTTAGGCCTACAAAGCTAAGAATTTGATCATTTTGATGGTAGCTTCTGAAAACAATAACAATATGTAAATAGTGAACTGGGCTTCCAGTTCACTGTAAACAGTTCCAGTTCACTGTAAACAGTGAACTGGGCTTCCAGTTCACTGTAAACAGTGAACTGGGCTTCATCCAGTTCACTGTAAAACAGTGAACTGGAAGCCCAGTTCACTGTGAATAGTGAACTGGAAGAAAGAAAAATGAAGAGGAGAAATGAAAAAAGAGGAAGAATGGAGAAAACATTGAATGTTCTTACAATTAAAGGAAGAAAGAAGAAAGAAGAGGAGAAATGGAGAATGAATCTTACAATTAAAGGAGGAGATGAGAGGGTGAAGGAGTTTCCGGCGAGAAATCAGTGCAGGAGAACGGCGTCGACGACCGGCTAATCCTTCTTCTGCGTCTCCGACGAGAAATCAGTCTCCGGCAAGATGAGCGATGGCGACTCCGGCGAGAAGCAAGGAGAAGAGTGGAGGAATCGGGACGGGAATCAGCAGTCGGCGAGATGAGCGATGGCTAACCCTAGATGCTTGCGGAAATGAAGTGAATCGCGAATTCGCGATATAATACAAGGTCGCGCATATTTCTTGAACCGGTTTTAAAACCGATTCATGCAATCAGGCGCGCATGAACTGCGCCCTGCAGGCGCATGAGGCGCGCACCTGAGGCACATCGCCTACCTTGGGCTTGCTAAGGCGCACCATCTTGCGCCCAGTGCGCCTGGCGCCTCAGGAGCGCGCCTTGATAACATAGGTTGCCCGGTGTCTTCTCATTACCATGCATCTCCCGAAATCATATTGGGGTGACGTCATCTTAACTGCTACTCATCTTATCAATCGTCTTCCTTCACGGGTTATAGACTATACTACTCTTCTAGTCTGTCTTTCCACTACTTTTGTTGTTCATACCACTCATCTTTTACCCCGCATTTTTGGGTGCGTATGTTTTGTTCACGACCATCAGCCCCATCGTGACAAGCTTGACCCTTGGGCTCTCCGTTGTGTCTTTCTTGGTTATTCTACCATTACTAAAGGGTACACCCCCTTTCCAGACATTTTTTCTATAACATGGACGTGACCTTCCGTGAGGGGGAATCTTACTACTTGGATTCGACTCACTTCACTCGTCAGGGGGAGAATGATGTCATCGATACAGTGCCACTCCCTCTGATTCCATCTACACCTATCATGTCTTCCACCATAACTACTCCTACAACCCCTTCGTCACCTACACCTAGTCGTTTTCTCCAATATATCACCATTCGTCCCTCATCTCTCCTTTTCCTCATATATATCATCGTCGGCAAACAGGTGAACAGTCCTTCATTGTTCCGTCGCTGCCGGTGACGTCTTTGGACTCAGATTCTGAAGTTGATCTGCATGTTGCCATTGATGTCCTAAGAGGAAAGGTTGTGTGTACGGAACACCCTATCTCTAATCATGTTGGTTATGATCACCTTTCTCAGCTTCATTAGGGTTTTATATCTTCCTGGTCCGTCATCACTATTCTTAAGACGTGGCAGGAGGCGGTTTGCATTCCGACATAGGCTCAAGCAATGAAGGAGAAAATGTCTGCCTTGGATAAGAATCATACATGGGATGTCTCTTCCCTTCCTCCTGACAAGAAAGTCATCGGTTCAAGGTGGGTCTTCTCCGTTAAGCAAAATCAGGATGGTAAAGTTGAGCGATATAAAACCCGTATGGTGGCTCGTGGTTACGCCCAAACTCAGGGAATCGACTACCAGGATACCTTTGCCCCGGTAGCAAAGATGGGCTCTGTTTGTGTGATTCTATCTTGTGTTGCGTGCTTGGGCTAGGATCTACATCAACTGGATGTCAAAAATGCGTTCATGCACGGTGACCTCGATGAAGAAGTGTACATGACATTTCCCCCAAGTTTTGTGAAGAGGGGACAAGAAGGACTGGGGTCTGTCGCTTAAGGAAGACTTTGTACGGGCTGAAGCAGTCTCCCAGGGCTTGGTTCGGCAAATTCCACAAGGCCATGATCAAGTTTGGCTACACACAGGGACATTCTGATCATACTTTGTCAAGAAGAATGAGGGAAAAATTGTCATTCTTATTGTCTATATTGATGACATTGTGATCACCGGAGATGACTCGAATGAAAACTCAAAGCTGAAGGCTCTTCTGTCAGCTGAGTTTGAAGTAAAGGACTTGGGAAGGCTTCGCTACTTCCTAGGAATTAAAGTGACTCATTCTGATCAGGGTATCTTCATCTCGCAACGTAAGTATGTGTTAGATTTGTTAACAGAGACTGGGATACTTGGTTGTGTTCCTGCGAACACCCCTATGGAGGAGAACCATAGTATCAATGAAGATAGCGATGGCAATCGCACGGATGCTTCAAGATATCAGAGATTGGTGGGGAAGCTTTTATACCTCTCACACGCTCGTCCCGACATCACATATGCAGTTGGAATCTTGAGTAGGTATATGCATTCCCCAAGGATCAGACATCGTGATGTTGCATACCGCGTGCTACGGTACTTAAAGAAGGCTCCGGGTCGAGGGCTGATGTTTTCAGAGAACAACCATTTAAAGATTGACGTTTTTACTGACGCGGATTGGGTCGGAAGCCGTAATGACAGAAAATCCACAACGGAGTATTGCACCTTCGTTGGTGGAAATTTGGTCACGTGGCGTGGCAAGAAGCAAAATGTGGTGGCCAGATCTAGTGCTGAAGTCGAGTACCGGTCAATGTCTTAAGGCCACTGTGAAGGTTTATGGTTGCGCACCTTATTGCAAGACCTGGACCTTCAGGAGGATGCTCTCATTTCTCTGTTCTGTGACAACAAAACTGCTATCAGCATAGCTCACAATCAGGTCTAATATGATAGAGCAAAGCATGTCGAGGTTGATCGCCATTTCATCAAAAACCATCTAGAAAAAGGAAACTTAGTCACTCCTTTCGTTCACTCCAGAGATCAGTTGGCTGATGTCTTCATCAAGAGCTTAAGGTGCGATATTTTTATTGATGATATCCATAGACGCGGAATGACAGATATCTACCATTTGACTTGAGGGGGAGAGTTGAAATCAAGTCTGTTTTATGTGTTTTGTATTTTACCCTCATGAGGGTATTTTAATCTTTGTATGTTTTTTCCCTTACTCTATATTTATGAGTATAGGGTGCTTAGTAATATTATTCTGGTTTTAATCCTCTCAACTATATCAAGAGGCACATGATGCAAGCATAGCGCAGCACGTCATGATGATTTCTATGTATTTCATTCAGAAAATTATGAAATGATGTCTATATTTTGGCATGCAAGAGGATTTAGTATGTTCATTTATGAACAGATAACTTGTAAAACCTACAAATGCACCATTCAACATTGATTAACTAATTTGAAAATAGATACCAGAATACCTTAAGACCACCACAAACTACCTCACATTTAAGGTGAGCAACATAAGGATTCAAAATGTTTAGAGGGACATGTAATAATATAGCAATTAATAATTATATTTAAAGCAAAATTAGTACTCACCCTATCAATACTACATAATATTTAATGGATTAGTGGATAATAACATTAAAAAGAAGTCTTAAATTTCTTTCGGGGAGATGGTCATGGTAACTTGGCAGATAACGCACTGAAAGGAGCACATCTGCAATTTTCAGGCAGAACGTGATTGCAGAGACAGATAACGGTCTTGTTCACGCATTCCGCAGTCAGGACAGTGATAGCAGCTTCCGCCCCAAACAAAGCCTGAATCTCTTACACAACACTATATTCATATATTTACAAAATTGTTGAACATGTTTTTGTGTTATTGTTAGAACTTAAAAGTATATTAGCGGTTAACTTCGTTTAACCGCACCTTGTGAGCATTGTGGTTAGGATGTTCTAGCCGCGCCTTGTGATGATCATGATGAAGATGTGTTAACCGTAAGCTTTGTTGATGAAGACCGGCTGATTCATCCTTGGTACCAGCTCTAGGTTGTTGATTGTTATGGGTGATTACCTTGGTGTAACCGCACATCCTGTGCGGTCAGCTCATGTATGACCGCATTGATTGCATTGGTCGTCCTTTTATAGATTCTTGTAAATTAGTCCTACACTGCCTATTTGTAATCTCTTGCACCTCCTCCGTTCTATATAAAGGAGGTCATGCCCTTGAAATATTCAGATTTTTTGGAAATAAAAATTCAATTATTTTTTATTTCTTACCTGTCATTATTATTTTCTTCTAGCTTATTTCCAAGTTCTCGCATGGAATCAGAGCTCACACCAGCCCTTTGGTAGTGAATTCAGACCGCCCTTCTCACGGCCTACCTCTGCGGACTACGGGTTTTTTAACCGCCCGCCTCTTCGTGCTCAGTCTATGCAGATTTCGGTTGTCTAACCGCTAGCCTCGCTACTTCGATTTACTGTTCACGGTGTGTGTGATCTCCGCCTTCTTGACCGCTTGTCTTCCTACTTCTTGCGGCTTGTTTGATATCTGCAATCTCTGTTTCGGCTTGTGCGGTTAAGGTTTTCTGACTGCACCTTCACCTCTTCTCTATGGACACTTTGGATGCCTCTTCGACACTTCAACTCCCACCTCTTCAGTTTCAACCCCTTTCGGCAATCTGGGCACTGCCTCAAAGTTGACCGGACCAAACTACCCAGACTGGAGTGTCTCATTCACCTTTCTATTAAGGTCTCAACAAAAACGTCATCATCTCAATGAAGACCCTCCGGTAAGAGGATCAGCTACCTATGATAGTTGGGACGCCAACGATGCTCTAATCCAAACATGGCTCGCTAACAGTCTCGTTGATGAGTGCTTGTCCATCATCCGACAAGATGAAACCATTAAGGCTGCCTAGAATCATCTTGCCACTCTCTATTCAAAGGGTGTAACATCTCATTTCCTTCTAGACCCCTTAACTTAGATTAGGGTAGAACATGCGGTGAGTGAATGAGGTTAGGCTAGGTTTGACCCAAGGAGTTAGGGTGGATTCACATAGGGGCCACTTTAGAGTTCAATCAACTTTAACTTAGAAAATATTCTGGAAACTGTAGGCATCGAGTGGTCTCGACGCCATTCGACGAACCGTCGAGTGCGTTGAGTGCACTCGACGTCACTCGGCAAATTTAACTAAGAAAATATTCTGGAAACTGTAGGCGTTGAGTGGACTCGACGCGGCGTTGAGTGGACTCGACGCGGCGTTGAGTGGACTCGACGCGGCGTTGAGTGGACTCGACGCGGCGTTGAGTGGTCTCGACGCGGCGTTGAGTGGTCTCAACGCCACTCGACGCGGCATTGAGTGGTCTCAACGCCACTCAACGCTTTCGACGTAGAGATATTCTGAATGTTGTTGGCGTTGAGTGGACTCAAAGCGACGTTGAGTGGACTCAAAGCGGCGTTGAGTGGTCTCAACGCCACTCAACGTTGTTGACTTAGAGATATTCTGAATGTTGTTGGCGTTGAGTGGACTCAACGCGGCGTTGAGTGGTCTCAACGCCACTCAACGCTGTTGACTTAGAGATATTCTGAATACTGAAGGAGTTGAGTGGACTCAATGCGGCGTTGAGTGGTCTCAACGCCACTCAACGTTGTTGACTTAGAGATATTCTAAATGTTGTTGGCGTTGAGTTGACTCAACGCGGCGTTGAGTGGTCTCAACGCCACTCAACGCTGTTGACTTAGAGATATTCTGAATGTTGTTGGAGTTGAGTGGACTCAACACGGCGTTGAGTGGTCTCAACACCATTCAACGCTTTTGTACTTGAGTATTTTCATCTGGTTCACCTGTATGACTGAATTGGGTTTTCGGGATATGTGTTGATAGCACATTTGAACCCGATTCCCTTCAACAACCTATTTAATACGTTGATCTTCTCAAGAAGGCTTATTTAAAGCAATGATTGGGGGTTCAATATTAAGGTGACACGTGGCAAAGCAACTCAAACTAATTGGCGGTCCAACATTAGGCTGACACGTGGCAAACAACTTAAGCCCTAATTCTTCTTATAAAAAGGAAGAGACAGGAAGTCGTCACTCCCACTCCTTACCAAGGCCGCCATCATCTTCATTGAGCCCAGAGGAGTGGAAAATGACTGCTGGAGCTAAGCTTTTGCTGGAGAAACCAGAAATCGAGCTAACTCGCCGGAGCAAGGGTCGGTCATGGCTCACTACTACCGTACCCTCCGCCAAGCTCGCATCCAGATCCGTTTCTCCTCCCCTCCCTCGGTACTAGTCTTCTAGATCCACTAGGAGAGATATCGGGCTCAATTGAGCCCGATGCCATGAGAGGAAGAGGGAGAAATACCGAGCTTTTCTTCTTGCTCGGGTTCGCAGGAGGAGCCGCCTCCGGTGGCTATGTCACCGGGAAACGCCAGCCGCCACCTCAACAGAGGTGGTGGAGATAATCGTCGACAGTGGCAATGGCCCAGGTGGCCGGAAATGAGAGATCAACATTGCCCAGTTCGAGCTAATCTGGATCGTCGGCTGGAGGAGGAAGATGCATGGATGCCATCGATTTAAATCTTATAAACTATAGCATAGTATTATTATTATGTGTATTTCTGTCACATGTTAAACAACCACTTGCATGTTAATTTTAGGCCTTGTGGAGGCATATTCAGAGGAAATTTTCAACATAGAAAAAGTAGCCCTAGGTCTTACCTTTATTTTGACACCCTAAACTTGCAATTTGGAGCACTGTAGCTCTTTGTAGGATCATCCTCCTAGGATTGCTCTTATACTAAGGTAGAACTTCAAATGGATGCCTAGGCTAAACTATAAGTCCACATGCAATGAAATTTAGGTCATGGATGTGTTTATGTTAGACTTAGATCCTGCCCAAAAATCAAAGTTTTTGGAAGGTATTTTTCTATAGTTTTTATAGAAATATCAATTATTAAATAAATGGAATATAGGGCGATTTCCTTTTTCAAATGCCCTCAAATTTAGGTGGCATGGGCATTGGGTCATTATATGACCATGGTAAAAGTTTCAGACCATTTGGACCTCTGCAGGTTGGGGAAATCCAACATGCATGGTGGAGGTAGATTTGTAAATGGTATGCCAATAACAAAAATGGGAAAATGGGAAATTAGCCCTTTGACCCAATGCATGTCCATGGGATTTTAGACAGAGGCTCATAGGGATGAAAAACACCTCTCATAGAAAGATTGGGATTTTTGGGATCAAAAAATCCCATTAAATTGAATTATTGGAAAATTAGCTCATTTAGAATTAAAAATGAGAAATAGGGCTACTGACCTTACAAAATTCCAAAGTTTTGTTTCAAGCCCAAATAGGACATTTCACATCTCTGGAAAAAGTTATGAGCTTGGTTGAGAATTATATCTTGTGTATTTAGTATATTTACAATTTTACCCTTTTGGGATTTATATTAAAAGTAGGGTTAATAATGTTTGGAAAATTATGGAAAATATATACACTCTTATTTCTGTGATATAAACCCCTGTGAATTTATTTAGGAATATTTGGATGAATAATTATGCTGAAAACCTTAGTAGTGGTATTTTTGTAATAATGTTCACATGTAATTATTTTAGGTCAAATCACTGGCTAGGAGTATGAAATTCTGTTTTGAGTATAATTATGACAATGTTAATCACCAGTAATTTTCTATGAATTTTTAGTTGAATATTTTAGGTACTTCATTTGGAAAATGGAATAATTGTGATTATAATCATAAATTGAAAATGAATGGTAAATCAAGTGGAAAAATTAGTCTTTGGTGAACAGCCATTTTTAACCTAGATGAACTCCATGTAAATTTTCTAGACATAATGGATCATTGGATATAGTGGCTCATGTACAAGGTGACATAAGTCACCTAATTAAATGATTTAATTTATGATCCTAAATACTTAGAAAAATGATGAAATTCTAAATGGTCAGCTTCATACACATGACAAACTCATGATAAATATTTAGGGGCATTTGAACGAAGGAATTGGAAGTCATCTCATATGAGTTAGAATTAAGTCATGGGTTGCGCTTAGTAAAAAGTGACGTGTAACACTAGGACCCACATGGAAATGATAGGTGGTTGGATTGAGAGATGTATTAGGAAGTTGAAACCCTGTTTGGTGTCTCAAGTATGTCACTGCATAGTAACGAGTGTTAGAGTGCAAGTCATAAGGAGAACAACTATAACGGGGTCCGGCGAAAGATCGTCGTTCTCCCAATCAGTACCTTAAGTCATTAGGTTTACTCAAGAGTAATAACGAGATTGGGGTATTAATAATGGGTAGTCATTAATAAAAGTAAGTGTCCATGAGAAAGGGAGCTTTGGGTTTCAGCACATCGTAGTTCCTAGTGCCCCCGAGAGCCCTTTATCGGGTATGCCCTGGGCAGTCCAAGGATTAACCCTAAGCTGCTATGTATAACAATAATTAGACAAGAGTAGTCTAATAGGTTAAGGGAACGATGTGACAAGCTCACCCTTATAGGGTTGGAGGGTTTCAGGACGGGTTTGTCCTGCGAGCTGGAGGCTCGGATGTTTGGATACAGGATGGGTTTAGTAATGCGAGCTGGAGGCTTGGGTGTTTGATAATAGGACGGGTTTAGTCCTGCGAGCTAGAGGCTCGGATTAGCAATAACTTGCATGTGCATGGAACATATTAGTGGCGGGTCATGCGGTACTGGCATGTCGTCACACCGACGGCAGTACGGTGACTCTGGCAAGGTGTGAGGGTTTGAGGGGTCAGTGAGTTGTTTTACACTGCGGTCTGGAGGAAGATCCCCGAAAACGCACACTCGACCAAAAATACTGGTGGAGATGGCCAGCAAATTAGTATGCAGAGACTCTAGAGTGCACCTGGGACGTGTACAGACTCTAGAGTGCACCTGGGACTTGCATGTGCATGGAACATATTAGTGGCGGGTCATGCGGTACTGGCCTGTCGTCACACCGACGGCAGTACGGTGACTCTGGCGAGTTGTGAGGGTTTGAGAGGTCAGTAGGTTGTTTTACACTACGGTCTGGAGGAAGATTCCTGAAAACGCACACTCGACCAAAAAGAATGGTGGAGATGGCCAGCAAATTAGTACGCAGAGACTCTAGAGTGCACCTGGGACGTGTACAGAGGCATACAAAGGGTCTAGGCCTGTTAGTGTGTATACCCGCCTAAGAAGTGGAGATGCCCGCTCCACTGCTGTCGTAGCCACAACGGTGGTACCAGAGAGTTAAGCTAACTCCAAAAAGTGGGAAATAAAGGTCTGTGAGCACAGAGTTGTGTGTGTGAGTTGCACTTGTATGAATCATAACCTGCATACCATAATATACATATATAATTAGGACATACGTACCATAGATCTTTATCATATAAATTAGTATGTACTCTTTTATATGATAAGTTATATTTGTGAAATCTTAACTTATAAGTTTGTATGAACATTCATATAAGTTACGGTACTTCTGTGATGTTAGTGTAACGGTAGATAGTTTACTTTCTGCTCAGTCTCCTTACTTTACTTACAACACTTTCTTACAGTTCTACTTTACCTATTGCACTCATTTTCCTTACTGATTTACTTACATTACTTGTGCTATAAGAACTGTTAGTATAATGATTTAACTGTTAGAAACAAGACCATGATAGAATAGTCTCACCGTCACCTACTTCCATTTTGTACTGCTTTGGTGTCCTCCGCTTTCGTCCTCCCGCTCAGTTCCTAGGATTCGCGGGGGTGAGGCGAGGACAAAATGTCTTAGTCTTTATGACTAACGGTCGGTTGTGACCATATCATTTTAGGAGCTCGAGGATTTGGAGCGCCAGCACGACCAGCAGGACGAGGTGGCAGGATCTGAGGAGCAGTTGTTGCGCACTATTACTACTGCAGTTCAGTGTCAGGTGATGACGAGTGTTTTAGTTACAGCTTCTGCTTAGTGTTTGTTGTGAGAGAGAGATTTGATTCCACTTTGGCATGTACCGGGCATAAGCCCTTCTCTCATTTTTGCACTCATTGTGGACTGATGTACTTTTCATCTATATATGTTATGATGATACTACTGTGACTTGTGGACTTACTAGTTTTTATAATTGTTTGATGTACTTCTATTCTCACTTCGCCTACAGGTAAATGATCGTACAAGCCGGTAGGATCGGCGTCTTGCGGTGTCGACTAGCCCATGTGTGCTAAGTGTCACTGTAAGACGGCGGTTCTGGGCATAAGACCGGGTAACCTCCTGGGTAAGGGGGAGGGGATCTTACAAAGGGAGCTCAAATTTCTCGCATATACACATTATATGTCGATCTCTTTGCCCGACCCACTATGACTCCCGCTGCTGCGTACCAGGAGGTGCAAGCTCTTGGTGTTGAACTTCTTCAACATCTCCCCTTCTCCACCAATCTGACCGAGCAACACTAACACTTCCAGGAACTCCTGATGGTATATTATTTTTTTCACCTCCTAAAGTCCTACAACATGATCCATCAACAAATTCTAGGTGAAGCTGGCTCTCCAACCCTCGATGTCATCGCTGCTCTCATCTCCAATGTCACAACTTTTCTTCAGTGTCCTCTGTTTGCCTCCCAGCCACCTCCTGACAGCTTTACTCATCCAGCTCACCGGGGTAACACTCGTGGCCGAGGAGGTCACTTAAGTGGACGGGATCCTTTATGGCACCTCTGCTTTCATTGCGGCAAGCCAGGTCAGCATATGGATCGTTGCTGGGTCAATCATCCTCATCTTTGTCCACCAGCGACTAAAGCATCTATTTTGCCTCAAAGAGGTCTGCCTCTCTGGCCACCTCTTCAGGTAGTGCTCATGTGGTCACTCCTCTTCAACTTGAGGACAAACTTTAAGTGCCTATTTTTTTATACAATTTGCTCTCTGTTACATCTCTCTGCAGATAACTAAATTGTTCTGTCACGTTTACGCCTACTACTTATTCTTTTCAGGATCCTCGCTCCAAGTAGACAATTGCTACTGGGACTGAAAGCGGCGGCCTCTACTTCCTTAATAATGCGTCCGCTCTCTTTGCTTCTACTACCTCCAAGGCTCCAACTCCTTTTTTTGGTGGCATCTTCTCCTCGATCATCCTCCTTCTCACCTCCTCTACCAGCTCATGCCAGACCTGCCAAAGAAAGATTCCTCCCTCAACTGTGAAGCCTACTAATTCGGCTAAACATGGACGTAGCTCTTCTCGTCCAAGTGATCTTGTTCACTCGAATATCTGGGATCCATCTCCTATCAAATTTTTTAGTAGGAGAAGTCTTTATTTGTTACTTTTATTGATGATTTCTCTAGATATATTTGAGCGTATCTTTTAAAAGAATGCTCTGAACTCTATTCTATATTCACAATATTTTATAATGTAATTCGCACGCAATTTGATGTTTCTCTCAAAGTTCTTCATACTGATAACGCTAAAGAATATCTCAGTAACCAATTATCAACTTTTTATGAATAATGATATTGTACGGTAGACTAGTTGTACTTATACGTCTCAACAAAATTGGGTTGTTGAACGAAACAATTGACATCTTCTGGACGTTGCACGTACTATTCTCACTCAGATGAATGTCTCTCGATCATATCAGGGTCATGTCATTCTCATTTCTTGTCATCTCATCAACTGTATCCCCTCTACTGTTCTCCAAGGACAAACCCCTTTCTTTATCTTGTACCCCGGTGAAACAACCATTCCACTACCCCTACATGTGTTTAGATGTACGACCTTTGTTCACTCTCCTTCACCTGGTTGAGATAAACTCTCTCCTCGCGTAATCAAGTGCATATTTGTGGGCCACACACCCACTCAAAAGAGTTATCGAGGTTATGACCCTCTTCTCAGAAAATAATGTCTCGGCTGACGTCAACTTTTTTGAATCTACTTCATACTTCTCAAAAGAAACTATTCCTCCACCACCTTCTGATACTCCAACTTTTATACCCATTGTTTCAACTCCGTTACCTGAGCTCGCTCCACCTCCACTTCCCATACCACTTTCTCGATCTCCGCCTCCCACCATGTCTCCTCCAACTCTAGGGTCGTTCATGCCAATTCTCAGGCCAACACTCTTTTGGTCAAACAAATGTCACGGATCTGATGCGGATGGCATGTCAAATATTGATCTTCTCATCGCTCTTTGCAAGGGGGTTCAGACATGTACTCAACATTCAATTCATGATGTTGTCTTGTATGCTTAGTTTGTCTCCTCTTGCAGGGACTCAATTTGGACTTTGCTCTAGCTCTCTCGACCACTTTCACCTCGGCCACTTACCAAGAAGCTCTCACCATATCATATTGGAATGTTGTCATGTATGAAGAACTGACCACCCTAACCGTGAGGGGTACTTGGACTCTTGTCCATACTCCTCTAAGGGCGTATGTTGTTGGTTGCCGATGGGTATTTGTGGTAAAGTTTCATCCTAATGGAACTGTGAATCGTTATAAGGCTCGGCTAGTTGCTAAGGGCCTCACTCAAACCTATGGTGTTGATTTCTTTGATATTTCTCCTCGGTTACTCGCATTAGTACAATCCAAATTCTCTTTTTTTGTTGTTATCAACAAGAATTGGCAGATGTCCTAATTAGATATAAAGAATGTCTTCCTCTATGGTGACATCCAAGAAGAGTTGTATATAGAGAAACCTCCTGAGTATGTTTCTCTGAGGAAGTCTTAGGTATGCAAATTGTGGAAGGCAATTTATGACCTCAAGCAAAGTCCTTGGGCCTGATTCGACAAATTTAGCAAATTTATCTCCACGACTCCACCATCGGCGTTGCACGCAACTCTACAGATCACTTTTTCTTCTTACGCAAAACTTATCATGGACTGGTTGTTCTTGTTATCTATATTGATGACATCCTCCTCACTGATGATGATAATTGGACTTGCTCTGACGAAGAAACATTTTCTTCAACACCTTGTCATCAAAGATGAGATACCTCCTAAGTATTTTCTGGAAATTGAAATTTTAAGTAAACAGAACTCAGTGGTTCTCTCGCAACGCAAATACGCTTTTGATCTTCTAGAATAAACAGGACGGTTTGATGTTAAACCTGCTTGATGTCCAAAGACAGTTGGTGAAGATAAACTTTGGTGATGACTCGCCACTTCTTTCATATGTCACTAGGTACAGACACCTAGTGGGCAAACTCATCTACCTGACAGTAACAAGACCTAATATATGTCATGCTGAGGGCAAGGTTAGTCAGTTCATGCAAGCTCTCAAGGAGTGTCATCTATAATCAGCCCTAAAAATCTTGAAATATATAAAAGGGTCTTGGAGGAAGGGACTAATGTTTCAAAAGAATAATTATTTGAGAATTGAAGACTACTCAGATGTCATCTATGTTGATGATAAAGAAGTTCAAAAGTCCAACTCTAGTTTTTGCACTCTTGTAGGAGAAAATCTGGTTAGCTGGAAGAGCAAGAAACAAGTTGTCTTCAGATGAAGTGTTGAGGCTGAGTATAGAAGCATGACCTAAACCACTTCTGAATTAAAATGGTTGCGAGCGCTTTGATTTGACTTAGGAAAATTTTATGACTATCATTTATCAATGTTCTATGACAACAAAGCTGCAATATACATATTAAGGAATTTAGTCTTTCATTAGAGGACAAAATATATTGAAATTGACTGTCACTTCATCAAAGAAGAAATCTTGAAGAAACAAATCTACACTCCATTCGTCATCTCAGATAAAGAGTTAGTAGATATCTTCACATAACCAGTATCTTCCTCAGTTTTTGACATGTGACAAGCTGGGCATGATCGACATATATGATCTAGCATAGAGGCGTGTTAGGACATAAAAAGTATATTGGCGATTAACCTCATTTAACCACACCTTGTGGTCACCGCGGTTAGGATGTTCTAGCCACACATTATTTAGATAAGATATATGGGCGGTTAACAGCGTGTGATTGTGCCTTGTGATGATCATGATGAAAATGTTGTTAAGGAAGGCTCTCGCTCTAGGTATTCTACGCATGATCTATCAAATTTGAAAGAGATATATATAGTACCTTCTGCGTAGAGCCTAGCCCTAGAATGACACGAAACTCATAAGTCGCTACCGAGTACCGAGTCGATCTCGACACGCGCAACATATATTAAATTATCCAACATATGTGTTAACTGCAAGCTTTGTTGATGAAGACCGGTTGATTCATCATTGGTATCAACTCAGAGTTGTTGATTGTTATGGACGGCTACCTTGGTGTAACCGTACATCCTGTGTGATCAGCTCCTGTATGATCGCATTAGTCATCCTTCTGTAGATTCTTATAAATTAGTCTCACATTGCTTACTCTTAATCTCTCTCACCACATCCGTTCTATATAAAGGAGCTCATACCATTGTAATATTCATATTTTTAAAAATAAAAATTCAATTATTTTCAATTTTCTACATGTCATTGTTAATTTCTGCTAATTTTTTTCCAAGTTCTCACAGTTTTGTACATGAAAAAAATAGTTGGACATGAAAAAAATATAGAAAATAGAAATATATTATCTTGCTTACCATTTGCAACATTGAAAAGAAAGAGATGAATAATATTAGTACAATACAAAAAAATTATTCACAAAAAACTACAGATGACGAAGGTGACTCAACACATAACCTAAGAGTTATGTGTCAATGTTTACTTCATGATAGACTAGTGTTGTCAGACTTGTAGTCAGAAAGAATGGAAGTTGAAAACTAGGATATTAGGTTTTTATATATCCAAAAATTAGCTATAGTAAATTAACTCATCTCTATTATAAATCAGTATATCAATAAGAGTTGGAAGATTAGATGTTATATGGTAAAGTAAAAAAGAATTTTTGCCAATAAACACATACTTCGTTTGCGATATGCCGTTGAAAAAAAGGCTACTTGATGGTGTAGAAATATTATTTGAATTGCCTAATATGCAACGTTTAGATATTTGAAGTAAAAAGGCTCAGGGCTTCCCTGATTCATTAGAACTTATTACCATTTTATTTTTATTCGGACATGAAATTGAGCAGATAGTTAATGTATGATCTTGTTGTATTTGTATATTCGTAGGAAAAAAATAGAGATTCTGTCTGAGTTAGATGGCTGAGTGTTCATATGCTAATGAAAAAATGGCTTCTTAATGATGTAGGAAGGTTATTTGAATTGCCTAATATGTTACGTTCAGATATTTGAAGTAAAAAGGTGTCAGGGCTTCCATGATTCATCGGAACTTATTACCACTTTCTTTTTATTTGAACATGAAGTTGAGCAGATAGTTAACGTATGATCTTATTGTATTTGAATATTCGTAGGAAGAATAGAGATTCTATCTAGGAGAGATGGCTTAGTGGCTAATAGAACCAATCTTGAAAACCGGTATAGTTTTAAACAAAGAACTATCGAGGGCTCGAATGCCCCTCTCCCCTTTCGCTTGCTTAAGAAATTGAATCAAGTTAACTTTGAGGCGTGGAGAAGTTACTGTCCACATTACAAGAGGCTGGTAACATTATCAAGTGAATTATGGAATTTAATCAAGCCTAAACACTTCAAAATAGTAGCTTATGCAAAGTTTACACACAAAACTAATTATGGGCCAACATTTGTATGCAAGCATTCTATGTTTGGGCAAACTATGAAATCCAAATGGAATATATTTGTTAAAGTAAATAACAGACTTCTTTATACAATCATCACATACATTTATGCAGACAAACAAATCAATTTGTTTTTGCAGCTGATGGTTGCATAAACTTTTTAGTAAGCATGTACACTACATGAAAAGATAAATTAAAGATCGAGTCAATCCACTCAATTTTGATACGTAATGAATATTCATACCTGCATTTTATGATCCTTGTTGCATAATCGAGAAGACTTTCTCCACCAAAAAAATCACCATGCAGATAGAACTCTATGTTTTGTAATAGTAAGCAAATATCTTTTACCAACTTTCGTTTTGCATTATCGTTAAAGCTTGATGCTGCATTGGACCTGAGTATCTCCATTCTGAACAAGATTTGAAGCTCATGCCTAATGCGCATTAAGGAGCACAAAAAATTTGCATTTCGCAATAAAGAAGAAGAAACTCAATGTACCAATAAATTAACAGTTAAAAATAGAAAAAAGGATACAAGCTGATTTTCTCTTCATTACTGTAAATGACAGAAATTGGCTCTGTTGTAGAAGATGTTGAGGCTGAACTTTTGCACTTAAGTTCTAAATCTTTAGGCTTCACCAAAAGAAGATTAGATAATTCATTAGCTATTTTGGTATCGAACGAGTCATTCTCTTTCCATAGATTAAGTTCCTGCACTGGACTCCTCCCATATTTTGTAGAAAGCGCATCAATAGATGCAAATACAAGACGCTCTACCAAAATAAATAAGTCAACTTCCTTTGTGCACAAAGCATGATCAATCTTTTGAGAAATGCTTCCCAAGAAAGCATTTGAGTCATCAATTGAAAAAAAGGATGATGCCAAATGACTAGCTGGTTGGCTCAAGCAATGGTCATCAGTAGAAAAATCACATTCAGATTGTTGTTGCAAACTTGTAATTTCCTCTATTGCTCCTTTTACACTGGAGGAATTGTCTAGTTCATTTCCTTCAGAGTCAGGAGAAAAGTTAATTCCTTTAATCTGTTTCAGCCAGCATTTCAAAAAACGAAACTTTTTTGATCTGGCGCATGGTAAGGTGAAGTACAACTTCTCCAGAAAAATGGCTGAATCAAAGTCATCATTCTGGCTAAACACTCTTTCTATGAAAGAGCTCCAGGAGACATCATGAAGCAGATTTTTGTTTGTTTTATTTCCCCTTCTACTGTCATAAGAAAAAATTTCAGCAGATAATGGAATATCAATATTTCTAGGAAAGACGCTAAGCAGCGCATAATTCAAGGTGAAGGGCTGCAAAATGCCAGAAACTAAGCTCCCACTGTCATCGGAGACGGAAACTAAAGCAGCGCAGTTCTTATTATAAAGGAAAGTTAGAACAATCTGCCAAATAGGCTTCCCCACATCAAGGACGCCCAGCTCATCACAAAGCAATTTGAGAACAGTTTTTGTAATAAACTCCCCTTCAGTACTTTGTGCTGTTTCTGTCCCAGTTGCACCTGAAATCCCGTGTAGTAGTATTAAAGCACAAGAGTTTTCTATGGTATTAGCTATACAATTCATTTCCCTGATCTCTCTTATGCAAATTCTCATGCTCTTTTTCCCACATTTATCAGGATTAAGACATGGAATATCCAATTTTTCTCCATGCAATTTTAAAACAATGACTCCAAGATCACACATTGTACACTCTAGAGCTGCACCATTGGAGTCAATAATGCGCAGAATCAATTCAGCAGAATCCTTCTTATAATGGTCTAGAGATTTAAAATCCATAGTGTAGCCAATGTAGGGGAAAATCAAGCCAAATGGAACCAGTGCAGATCCCAAAATAATGGCAGCAGTTCTGTAGCACCCCCAACCCAATTTCTTCATAGCACTTTGAAAATGACTAAATCCCAACCATTCCTCATCGCCCAATCCGTCGGAACTAACATAGATCCAGCTAACATGGATATCCCTGGGCATAAGGCGTGCTTTGGCCAGGCCAAAAATTTGCAAGAATTTACTTAAGAACGGTTGAAAACTTAACAACGGCCCCTCGCTCAGATATTCGGACAAGCTGCTCAAACTTTGAGGGATCGGGGAAAAGAGCAATACCAAATTGGAACGGACCATTAATGATTGAAACATACCTCTATGTTTGAGAGGATGAAGCTCCCATGCATAGTCGTGCTCGAGCTGAAGCAGCGATCCGGCGACAAAAGAGGCCCGAGAATAGGCAGATCGCCCAGGTTGAAGGGAATCGTGTATAGAGGCAAGGGAATTGATGGTGCATAGAAGGCTTTCTAGGGTTTGAATGGGGCGATCGAAAGAGAGGAAGGTAGGGGATTTACCAAACAAGTCGCGAAGCTTGGAGGTAGATACGATGGGAGAGAGAGAGGAAAAGAAGAATTTGTAAGCAGCGAGGGATGATGAGAGAGGAGGAAAGGCGAGGATGCGGCGAGCAGCGGCGGCGATGTTGCAGAGGTAAGGGCCGGTGTTTCCTAGGACGAGGAAAGGATGGAGATCGACGAGGAGTACGATCCGCTGGATCTGTGAGGAGTTTAGGGCATCCATTTTCCGTGAAGGAGTTGAGAGGAAGAAGAAGATGGCATGCTGCATCTATGAGCGAGGAGAGTCTGAAAGTGCTCTTTGCCGCTTATGTCCGTCTTACGAATTTTGGGCGGGAATCTGAGATGGCTGGTGAACCCCACTGTATTTGAAGTTCGCTCTAATTTGTTTTGGGAGCAAACGACACATTGTTCTCTAAATAAATTGGGTAAATATATAATTTAGTCCCAACGTTTGATTTGCACTGTGATATAAGTAGTCATGGGCAAAAGGACCGGGCCCAGTGACCCGGCCCGGTAAAAGCCCTACTATGTCTGGCCTGGGAAAAGCTCGGGTTGCCGGACCTAGAGCCCTTACACGGTCCAGTTTTAGAGCTATTGTCCGGCTCGATACCTGGCTCGGACCGGGCTGGGCAATCCCGTTTTTCGAGCTGGCTCAGGCCCGGACAAAGCCCGGCCCAAAAAAATTAACGACTCCTTTAAAAAAAATTTATAAATTATCCCCTCTATCTCACTCTCTCTCTCATTCTCTCGCTCTCCCCAACCCGACCGCCTCTCTCTCTCTCTCTCTCTCTCTCTCTCTCTCTCTCCAACTCTCTCTCTCTCTCCAACACCCCAACTCTCTCTCTCCCCAACTCCCCAACTCTCTCTCTCTCTCTCTCCCCCCAACTCCCCAACTCTCTCTCTCTCTCTCCAACTCTCTCTCCCCAACTCTCTCTCTCTCTCATTCCCATTTCCCCCCAATCAGACTAGCAGCCCCCATCTCTCTCCAACTCTCTCTCTCTCTCGCCCACTCACTCTCTCTCTCTCTCATTCCCATTTCCCCCAATCTCACCAGCACCCCCCCCCCCCCTCTCTCCAACTCTCTCTCTCTCCCACTCACTCTCTCTCACTATCTCTCTTTCCCACTCACTCACTCTCTCACTCTCTCTCATTTTTCCTCTAAGGCACCCACTCACTCAACGATAGCATGGCTTTGTTCTCCTCAACGTCATGGTCGTCTACTCAAAATACGCATGTAGTGGTGGAGCACAATCATAAGGCGGCAGTTTGGAAGCATTTCAATAAGATTCAAGTTGACGGCAAATTCAAGGTGCGATGTAAATTATGCTCGAAGTTGCTAACCCTTACCGGCAACTCGACATTATCAAGACATGTCAAGTGCGATGGCTGTTCATAGAGTCCTGAAGTAACAAGGAGTTTGAAGTGCAGGTTAACCATTACGCCTACTTGTCAAGTGCATCAGAGTGAAGGCCAACAGTAACTGGGTCATGGATAACATGAATTTGAGGGGCAACCACTATTAATTTGAGGATGATGTTGGTTAAAGAATCTTTAGCTGGTGCAAAAGCATTCTAGACTCCTTTTAAGGATGATGTTGGTTAAAGAATCTTGCATCAGGCAACTTCAAGGTCTGAGGGTGAAACATTGGAGTGCAATTCCAGTACCATGAAGGAGAATGGGATATCGGCTCTAGTCCAAGTGGCCGAAAAAGGAATAGCCCAAGAATGAGGTACCAATGGAGGCACCGAAAAAGGAAGATGGCAAGAAGGATGAGCTCGTGAAGAAGAAAGTGATTAAATTTCCATGAGCAAATTGTTTATTATAGACTTTTTTTTCATGTATTGAGTTTAATAAAGATAAGTGTTATATTGATTTGTATTGAGGGGTTTGGGCTATTTCCCACCTTCTTCATTTTACTATTAATAAAAATATTTTTTTTCACTTAGATTCTTTTACAAAATAGATATTATATCTGTTAATTGTCTCTCACTATTGCATTAAATAATTAGTGACTAAATTAATCTGGTCACAAAAAGTATCTTTTTAGTGATAAATAGTTTGGTCACTAAAAACAATTAGTAGCGAAGATTCGTATCGTCACTAAAAATATTCATTTAGTGAATAAATTTGATTTGGTTAATAAATACATTTAGTAATGGGCCTTTTGCAACCACCTTGTGACGAGTTACTTTTGGTCACTAAATGTCTTTAGTGACCAACCCGTAATATTTAGTGACCAATTTTTTTGTCACTAAAAGCCTATTTTCTTGTAGTGACACTTTAAACTTTGTGTTTCGAAACAAGCTCCCGAGTCCAGTCAGACCCAAATTTCAGGAGCAGGACAAATTTGGACATACGATCAATTTTGCCAACGAGACCTGCAGATGAAACATGTCAACAAACGTGGGTTGTCATTCAACCACTACGACAATGAGGATGCGACGGAATACATATATGGAGGGTTTCAGCCTAAATATCAACAGGTAATTAGAGATTCTCTTAAGCGCGACGCCATTAAAACATATTTAGAATCAAAACAATTGCTAATAAAAATTTTCGAAAATTTCAAGGGTCGTGTAAGTTTAACGGGTGACGTTTAGAGCAGTAGCATAAAATAGGATTATCGTATATATGTATCACGTGACATTGGATCGATCCCGTTTCATGAGAGCTAAATAAGCGTGTAATATGTTTTGAAGGTTTTGAATATCCGTACACAGGTAAAGCTATATATAATGTAATTATGAAATGTGTGGGAGAATTTGAATTAAAAGATAAAAATAATGAGTATTTTTTTTGATAACGCCTCTAACAATAACGTAGTTATTGATTGGTTAAAACACGATTTAAAGCCAAAGCTAAGCGGTGCGTTTTTTCACACTTGTTGTGTTTGTCACATTTTAAATTTAGTGGTACAAGATAGTTTAGCCTCTATGGAACCTTATATTGAAAAATTCGTCTAATGCTTAAAGTCATTTATAGTTCTAAGCAACGATCTTAGGATTTTAAACATTTTTTAAACACACAGGGTAGAAAATATTTGAAACCTCAATTTGATATGCTTATTAGATGGAACTCAAGATAAAAATTGTTAAAAACAGTGTTTACACAAAAAGGTGTGATGTAAATTATGCTCGAAATTGCTAACCCTTTCTAGGTCATGGACTGGGTAGTTCTGCTCATGTTTCTTCAGCTGCCGAGAAATGTAAGCTATCACATGGCCATTCTGCATCAGCACTGCACCCATGCCCTGGTAGGAAGCGTCGGTGTAGACCTGGAATCCTTCTTTCCCTGAAGGGAGGGCAAGTATAGGAGCTGAAGTGAGTCGTCCCTTTAGCTCTTGAAAAGCCACCTCACACTGTGGGGTCCAGATAAAGGGCACCTCTTTCCTTGTCAGAGATGTGAGTGGAAGGGCGATACGAGAGAATCCCTCTACGAACTTCCGGTAGTAACCGGCGAGTCCTAGTAAACTCCGCACATCTGTGGCCGTCTTCAACTGTTGCCAATCCCGAACTGCTTGGATCTTGGCCGGGTCCACTGCCAACCCAGCACCACTGATGATATGGCCTAGGAAAGCCACCTCCTTCAACCAAAACTGGCATTTGCTGATCTTCGCATAAAGCTCGTGCTCCCGTAGTCTCTCCAGGGTCAGCGTCAGATGCCGTGTGTGCTCCACCTTTGTCCTTGAGTAAATGAGGATGTCATCGATAAACACGATGACGAACACGTCCAAATATGCCTCGAACACCTGATTCATGAGGATCATGAATACCGACGGAGCATTTGTGAGCCCGAAGGGCATCACGGTAAACTCATATAGCCCATATCTGCTACTGAAGGTAGTTTTTGGAATGTCCTCCTGGATCCGTAGCTTGTAGTAACCCGACCTTAAATCCAATTTGGAAAAGAAATGCGCGCCTTCTAGCTGGTCAAACAGCTCATCTATCCTTGGCAGTGGATATGTATTTCGGACTGTGAATCGGTTTAGTGCTCGGTAGTCGATGCACAATCTCAGAGTCTCGTCCTTCTTTTTAACGAACAAGACGGGGGCTCCCAATGGCGAAGAGCTCGGTCGGACAAATTCGGCCTCCACCAGTTCCTGGAGTTGGCTTCGAAATTCTGTCAATTCTTTTAGGGAAATTCTGTAAATTCTTTTAAGATTTGTGTTTCGAAACAAGCTCCCGAGTCCAGTCAGACCCAAATTTCAGGAGCAGGACAAATTTGGACATACGATCAATTTTGCCAACGAGACTTGTAGATGAAACATGTCAACAAACGTGGGTTATCATTATACCACTACGACAATGAGGATGCGACAGAATACATACATGGAGGGTTTCAGCCTAAATATCAACAGGTAATTAGAGCTTCTCTTAAGCGCGACGCCATTAAAACATATTTAGAATCAAAACAATTGCTAATAAAAATTTTCGAAAATTTCAAGGGTCGTGTAAGTTTAACGGGTGACGTTTAGAGCAGTAGCATAAAATAGGATTATAGTATATATGTATCACGTGACATTGGATCGATCCCGTTTCATGAGAGCTAAATAAGTGTGTAATATGTTTTGAAGGTTTTGAATATCCGTACACAGGTAAAGCTATATATAATGTAATTATGAAATGTGTGTGAGAATTTGAATTAAAAGATAAAAATAATGAGTATTTCTTTTGATAACGCCTCTAACAATAACGTAGTTATTGATTGGTTAAAACACGATTTAAAGCCAATGCTAAGCGGTGCGTTTTTTCACATTTGTTGTGTTTGTCACATTTTAAATTTAGTGGTACAAGATAGTTTAGCCTCTATGGAACCTTATATTGAAAAATTCGTCTAATGCTTAAAGTTATTTATAGTTCTAAGCAACGATCTTAGGATTTTAAACATTTTTTAAACACACAGGGTAGAAAATATTTGAAATCTCAATTTGATATGCTTATTAGATGTAACTCAACATAAAAAATGTTAAAAAGAGTGTTTCCACAAAAATCACTTCTTATAGAATATTATAATATGGTAAATAGTCATGATTTGATCGATGTCGATTGGGACGTATTAACAAATTACATTGATTTATTAAAATATTTTTATAGGGCGACTGTTTTTTTATCCGGCGTGTGTTATCCGACTAGCTCACTAGTAATTGAAAATTTTGTAAACATCGCATAAAAAATTAATTATTATAAGCAACATGATGGATGACTTACATTAATTGAAATAATGGAAGATTTTTTTTTAAATATTATAGAGAAATATCTGCAATGTTTTCGTGCACGGCCGCTTTAAATCCGTTATTCGGCATAGACGGCGTAGAAAATTTGATAGAAGAAATTAATACAAATTTAAATTTAAATTTAAATTTCGATGATTTTGATGACATTAGTATTCTAAAATTTAATTCTTTTTTACCTAGTGTTACAATTAGTATGATAACTTATACGGCTCGCGGTCTCGGGAAGAAATATCACAACTCAAAATAAAAGATACTTTTAAATATAAAATTTTAGAATTAGCAGCTAGAAAAAAGGCATGCACATCTAGTAGTTTAAATGAATTAGGATTGTACACTAAAACACAATTTCGTGATTTTATGAGCACAGAGGAGATTAAAAACTTCGATCTCTTAAATGATGGAAAGGTAGAAATAAGTTGTATCTTATTTTGGCTTATATGGTCCGTGATTTACTAATAATCCAAGCTAGTACGATAGCTTTGGAGTCCGCTTTTTCTCTTAGTGGCAGAGTTTTGAACAAGCGGAGGAGCCGACTCAACGAAGAATCTCTAGAAATGTGCATCTACTACAAGAACTACTTGGATGCTATGAAGAGGAAGAAACACATTACAGCATTAGAGGATAGCTCAGAGGAGATAGAAGACGAGATGGACGTAATAAATTTACGAGATGATTGAATAGGAAGCGCACATCTAGTAGCTGCCTTAAAACTGTATTTTTGTGTTTTGTTAAATTAATGAATATTGTAATTTTTCTTTATCTAAAATTAATAATGATAATAAATTTCATTTTTTTCCAATTAATGTAAATTGTAATTTGTAAATGTTATTTAATATTAATAAAATTGCATTTTTCTTGTCCATGTGTGCGAATTTTTTTATTATCATAATAAAATTATAATTATAAATTTTTAATGTATTAATTTTTTAAAAATAATTTAATAATTATTATTTTTAAAATAAAATTTTTAAAAAATAAAAGCTAGGCCCAAGCCCGGCCCGGCCCGAAGGGCCGAATTAGGCCCCTTCCCAGGGCAAGGGGCCCGAGCCTGGCCAGAGCCCGGTTAAGAAAAGTCTGGGCTCGGCCCGGTTGACTAAAGCCCGGGCCCGTTGGGCCCGGTACCAGGTCGGCCCGATCGGGCTTTATGCCCATGGCTAGATATAAGTGTTGAAATTTTTTAATTTAGTCTCTAAATTTTCGTATTTTTATGATTTTAGTTATAAAGCTCCATAAGATTTAGGCTCCATTTGAGGGATGTATTTTCACTGGTCAAGCGGTTACGTAACGGCATGAATCAGACTGTAATTAAGGTTTGGTTCATGCTGTCGTAAACGCTTGACCGGTAAAAATAAGTTCCCCCCCCCCAAGCGAAGCCTTAATCATTAAATTAAATTAAATTGATTTTAAATGTTTGAGATGGGAATAGTAGTGATGAGGTTCCTCTTGCAATTTTCAAGTTAAATCATAGAGATATCGACCAAGGGCACTGAGGTAAGCTGACGCGATCAAACGATTCGCACGCTCCGGGTCGCGCTCGCCTTTAGGGTATAAGATCGCCCTGAAATGAGAACATGACCAAGCATGCCCGTTCACAGGCGCACCACACAAGCACGCACGCAAGAACTGTGCATACCTCAGTAACGTGTACGCGCAGCACGAGCGCACGAGCGGTAGTCCGCGCGCGGCATCGCGCGTGCAAGCGGCAGTCCGCGTGCCAAGCAGCGCGACATCACGAGCGAGCTGTCGCGCGCGGTCTCCCGCGTACGGCAGACCGGTCTAATTTCGAGCTAAGGCGGTCTGATTCTCTGGACCAGGGAAAAACCGGGTGTCCCGCAACAGTTTGAACTATCTGTGGGAAAGTGTTCCCAAACTATGCAACTTCGTGAAAACAGCACTTGCCTTACAAGCATACCCCAACTAGCAGAATGACAAGGAGTATGCGCACTACTAACGGTACAGCCCCGGAAGAGTGCGTCAGATTGGCCCCCATCAACTCTCCTGCAAGAAACTGTCTATCGATGGATGGAGCCACTGTCATCGCGCCTGTAGACTGAGTGGAGCAACATGTCCAACTAATAGACAAGCGTCAGACAGAAGTGCTCACCCTCATATGGGATTTGGGAGTGTCCAATCCTCCCAACCCAGCAAATGCACATGGGATGCGACCAGCCATCGCGTAGGATGGCATCCTGCCTCAAGAAGCGGCTCACCCTAAGTAGCCTCTCGTTGATGAACTTTCCGACAAAGCCAACTCCATGCATGCCGCCCGAAGGACAGAGCCGCAGGTTGACGCTCAACCGGACCCTCGCCCAATGGACGTGGATGGACACAAGACGACACAAGGCTCACTCGCCAAGAGATACATGATATGATCGAAGAGCAGTATACCCAAGAATGATGTCGCCCTGTGAACTCACCAAGCCCATTCCACCATGGGTCCCCACTCGCCCCTCAAGTACTGACACATCCAGTTCCACATGGGTTCAAGTTGCTGCATTTTGAGGCCTTCGATGGGATAGAGGATCTCCTGGAGCACGTAAACCACTTTAAGACAATCATGCGACACTTCAATGTGCCCAATCAACGGTTGTGCAATTTGTTCCCCACGACCCTGAAAGAGCAAGCACACACATGGTTCTACTCCTTATAGAAGGGGGAGATCAGCGACTTTGGGGAGCTCGCCCGCCTCTTCATCGACCAATTCATAGCCAACCGATGAATCGTCAGAGACCCCTCTCACCTCTCTGACATCCTCCAAAGCGAGTGAGAATAACTCAAGGAGTTCTTCTGCCGCTTCACCTCTGAGGCACGAAAAATCTTGGGTGTCGATCCAGAGCACCTTCGCGACATCTTTCTTGGAGGACTCTGCCCAAGCAGATTCTACTCCGCACTAATGCGAGAAATAGTAAAAAGCTACACAGACCTTGTTCATTGGGTCGAGGCGCGGATCGTGCAAATGGAGCCATCGAGGCCTACCACCAACAATTTGAAGGGACCTCCAAGCGGAAGTGGGAGTCGTAAATTGTACGCCGACACATCGCAGGAACGACAACCACTGCAATAATACCCACCAGGATTAAGGCTCTCGCTATAAGACTCCATTTTCCAAAGACTATATATATATCTTGAAAGATATTCACAAATGAGATACATAATAAAAGGGTACAAAAGGCCTTAAGCCTAGTGCAAAGCCTAATATGGGCAATGCCCAGTACATCGATCTCTCATACAATCCCGTGGAAGTAAAATCATCAATCAAACCCTCACATCTGCATGTGGTAGAGTCGTGATACGTTGCATCAGTTCCTCAAGCCCGTCCATCCTGAAATGCGGGTCCTCCTAGACGTCGTGTTGTTGCTTTAGCTTCTGGTATTACTGTCAATCCGACCGTTTGTCAAAGACTAAGTTTGTTTTGTCCTCCCCTCTCCCCGCTGCTCCTAGGCACCAGAAGGGAGGATGGAAGAAAAAGGAAAACAAAGCAGAGTAAAAATAGCAAGTAATATGGGGCCCTATCTTGCATAATATATAAACAGTATTATATAGCAGTATATAAAAGTAAATCTACACTAGCTGTTTTACTAAGAGATAGAGTATAAATGAAAGCAGTAAGAAAATATGTAAAGAAAAGTAAGTGCAATTATCTACCATCACAAAAAAAGTAACTTACCTTATATGAATGTCTTTACAAATATATAAGTTAAGGTTCAAATTTATAATTAACTCATCATATACAAAAATCATACTAATTTATATGCTGAAGATCTTGTTGTATGCAATGTCGTGTATGTTATGTCATGTAATGCTTGTTGCGACCAAACTCGACGCCCTGGTTGGACCTGATTAATTTAGGCCGTCTTAGCCCACGGAGCGGTCGAGCGCGCACACAGTCAATGAGAATAAAGATGTGCACATGATTTTTGACGTGGAAAAACCTCTTAATTGGGTAAAAACCACGCGACCGGGTCTATGCCAATCGAAATCCACTATTTGCATACGATGATAACTTCCTTAGTGAATCGAAGGCAACAAGACGCTCCTCGTTACACTTTGGAGTTGAGAGAGAGTTACTTAGACTCACGACGGGCAACAGGTTGCTCTGCGCGAGACTGTTTGCTGGGGAATTGTGGACGAACGGGGCGCTTGTTGTAGCAGGAATTTCCCTCTCGTTGCTCGTTCGTGGACTTGGGCAGAATTTAGTGGTGAGACGATGACTTGCGAGTGGTTTGAAGAGTGTTTGAAGATGGCTTTAAGGTGGCTCGTAGGAGGAATCCAACAGAGCTCTGACCTGAGGAGAAAGAAAGCAGAGAAGCGAAAAGGTGAGAAATAAGGAGACTTGAGGGCCTTTTTATAACCTCAAGCAGGTGGTTACGATGGTTATGTGGTTATCTGCACACCGTAACCACCAATATCATAATTATGAGCATGTTTTTGGGGAAATATTAATCGTATATTTAATTTTACTAAATGCATGACCCACTCAAACATGTTCCCCCCATTACCGGAGGTGGTTACGCGGGTGGTTATCCGTGCATCCGACGGCCGCAGTCGTGGTAGAATGATAGAACGACGAAGAAGGCGCCTAAGGAGGGCAAGAGAGGCAGTCGATCGCCGCATAACGAGTGGTTGGCCCTAGTGGAGCTAGTAGGCCGCCGACACGGCATCAGTCGGGGATGTGGTTGGCGGCCGGCGAGGGCCGAGCAGCACACCAGGAGCGGTCATGGTGGAGGGTACCAGGCGCGACCCCGGACACTGAACACGGCGCCATCCTGAGCAGGGGGGAGGAGGAGGCAGCCGAGTATTTCTTACAAAGGGTCGGGGCGTGGACGGCCGCACCCGGCCCATCCCGCAGTGGCTGCGGGAGGGACGCCCCCCCTCCCCCGAGGGTGGCCAGCAGGAGCACAACACCTTGTGGTTATGGGCATACGGCTATATGGTGAGGCTCTCGACCGGTCAAAATCTTGGTCGTCTTGATCTGACCCAACTACGGTGGGAGAAAGGGACCTGCCCTGACAGTCTGCCCCCGCACGGTTCGAGGAAGGTGATCCTGCATGCGCAGATCGCGCGCGATTGCATGCGCCGATCATTCGCACGACAGTTCCCCCATGATCCCCATTTAAATGGTGGGATCATGGGGGGAGTGGGCTAATCGCACCCCAAATTAATTATAAAAGGGACTTGGCCTCATCAATTGCTCCCTGAAAACCTCGGTGTAAGATACCGTTTTCGTGAGAAGAGCGGAAATTTTTTCCACTTTTACAAAGAATTCAATCGGTGATAACAATGGTGATGACGAATAGAGAGGTGCCAGAAAAGGTCGACGGTAGCGCTTTACAAGCGAAGGTTAGTCCTAAAGAAGATGAAAAATGGAGAAAGTGCACGACGAGAAAGGCCGGATGTGCGAAGCCGGCTAGTAGAGCCCGTCGACACGAGGACAAGGGGACGAGCGTGCTCCTAGGCACGCTCGGGCGAGTGCCCCCATCCTGCCTCCTCGTGCACCTGGGGAGGGTGCACAGATGCGCAAATTAGGGTATTCGCATGGGCGCACGCCCCTCGGGGTTCGCATGGGGGCCCCCCCAGGGATCGCAACTACGCGCGCTTCTTTGCACGTACGCGCTCTTGCGCTCGCGCGTACTATTGGGTGTGAGTTGCACACCCCTCTACTCACAAGGGAGCTCGCGCCGACTTATTGGGTAGGCGGGTCGTTGGTTATGTACATCTTACGCGTGTATTGTGCATGAGATCCCGTATATGGCAGCACGTGTGCGGCGCAATGCGACAGCCCGTGCTCAGGCTGTCGCGTATGGAGCGCCGTATGCGGCATCGCGCGTTGTGCAACATGACATCGAGTAGGCTCCCATGCACGGTAGTACGCACACGGAATCCCATGCGCGGCATCCCGCACATGGCCACACTCCTGGCACAGCACGACATCGTGCGAGCTGTCGCGCGCGCGGCGCCGCGTGGCCCCACTCGTACAAGTGAGAGCTGCACGCGGGCTACCACTGCCTTCGGGCCCCGTGCCCGGGCTACTCGGACCGCTCGAGGGGCACTTTCATCAATTCACTAAAATTGGTGATTCAGGTGACCAAAATGGAGCGACGCCTTTCACCAGCACAAATTTTGCTCTGACGCAATTACCACCAAGTCCCTCCTGAAAAACTATAATAGGGTATTCAGGATTTCATTTGAAGGCAAGCAACTCCAGAGGCTAGAGAGAGCTCTGACATTTTTCGGCAAGGTAGTTGGACTTTGATCGATCCCCTGCTCAGAATTCCTTTCGATTACTCTCTAGTGCGAAGACATCTCAAAGCTTCAAAGATGCGACATCCATCTCCACATGAGCGCTCTCATCAGGGCTCCAGCTCAGTAGGAGCACTTCCATTGAGGATCCGAGGACTTAATGTTTTCCCCCACTGGAGCTCTCCCATCTAGGCTCTAAGGACTTAGTTTATTTTGTGTTGTTCTCATATTTTGAACTTATAACGGAGAGGTGACAAGTCACCCTCCGAGAAAATCTCTCAATTCATATAAACTCAAACGAGATAGTGGATTTTGGCCCGACACATATCTGACCACTTGGTTTTTCACCGTTTTTTGGTTTTCCACGTCAAAAAAGTTGTCTTTTGCTGTTGTTTTTCATTGACTATTTGCATGCCCGGTCCAATTTTGAGCTAAGGCGGTCCAATTCTCCAGACCAGGGAAAAACTTGGTGAACCGCAACAGTTTGACGATGTCTGTGGGAAAGTGTTCTTAAACTATGCAACTTCCTAAAAATAGCACTTGTCTTGCAAGCATACCCCAACTAACAATAATGGCAAGGAGTGTGCGCACCACTAATAATATAGCCCAGAAGAGTGCACTGGATTGGACCGCGTCAACTCGCCTGCAAGCAATCCTCCGCCGCTGGATGGAGCCACTGTCGTTGCACTTGCGGACTCAGTGGAGCAGCGTGTCCAACTAATGGAGGAGCGTCAGGCAGAAGTGATCACGATCATATGGGATCTGGGAGTGTCCAATCCTGCCAACCCAGCAAATACACATGGGATGTGACCAGCTGTCGTGTAGGAGCGCATCCTTCCTCGAGACGTGGCTCGCCCTAAGTAGCCCCCTACCGATGAACTTTCCGACAATGCCAACTCCATGCATGCTGCCCAAAGGCCAGAGCAGTAGGCTGACGCTCAATCCGACCCTCGTCCAATATACGTGGATGTCTAGTAAGACAACTGTAGGCTCACTTACCAAGTGATAAGTGATATGATCGAAGAGGAGTATACCCAAGAATGACGCTGCCCTGTGAACACACTAAGCCCATTCTACCATGGGTCCTCACTCGCCCCTCAAGTCCTGGCACATCTAGTTCCACACGGGTTCAAGCGGTCACACTTTGAGGCCTTCGATGGGATAGAGGATCCTCTAGAGCACATAAACTACTTTTGAGACAATCATGTGTGAAAGTGATGATAGATACAACTCTAGAGGGGGGGGGGGTGAATAGAGTATTCAAAAATTAGGACACCCTACTCAACTCCCTTAGAGTTAATTTGCGGAATTAGTTTATAGATATTGATAATCCTAGAGCCTAACACAAAGTGTAGTGCACAAGAGAAAGCTAACTGTAATTACAGTTAAGCTTGAGATCCTATCACAGCAACTAGCAATCCTAGTTATTTCTACTCACAGCCACAGTACAAAGAATTAAATAAACAGCACAGACGACACAAGAAATTTTATAGTGGTTCCCTCTAAATAGGTACGTCCACTCTTATACCACCCTGGTAGGAATCCACTACAGGTTTTTGTTCAGGTGCCCTGCCACCAACTGATCTGCTTCAGGTAGATCAAGTAGACCCTTTAAGCTTTTGATCAGGAGCTCAAAATCCAACACAGGTTTTTGATCAGGTGCCCTGCCACCAAGGGTTCACTTTTGAAGGGAGTAATAACCCTTTGTATAGGAGGTTGAGAGAGTTAAGGCTTCTTCTCTATTGTTAAACAGATTAGAGAAGCTTGTGGATTGCACAGAGCTAGATAGCTCTAAAGAATCAAGGCTCCCCCTGGCTTAGAGAATATCCAGGAAGGAGTCTTGCTTCAAGGTGCAGGAACTCTTCTGAACTAAGACAAAGAACTGTCTTGAGGTTCTGAAGGAGAAGCTTGAAGAAGATTCTTGATTGGGAACAGGTGTTCTTCTTCAAACAGCTTCCTTTCTTCTTCTTCTTCTTCTTCTAAAGGCCTCTGAGTGAAAGTCTTCCTGTAAGCAGGATGAACTCAGGATGAAGAAGAATGCAGAAGAGCTTTGATCTTCTCAGTTGAATATGAAATTCTGAGAGCTGTAGAACTTTCTTGCTTTCTCTATTTCTCTATGTTGCTGAGTGTATATGTTCTGTATATGAGTTCTCTATTATCTTCTTTCAAAAAGAAGCTCTTTTTATATGAGCCTTTGCAACGGCTTTAATTTGAGTTTGAATCTTTGTCTTCTTCTGGAATCAGCAATCTGGGCTGCAAAAAGCATAAAGCAAAAACAAATCCTGCAGTCAGACATGCTATAAGAGGATAAAGCTTTCTAAGAAGCTGCATAACCAATCAGATAAGAAGGGGCTAGAAAAAGTCACATCAGAAAGAACTCTTTACAGCCAGAAAAGACTTTCTGAGTCTAACGGCTATAAAGGACAGCCTGGCAGATAAAGCAGAAAATATATTTCAACTAATAAGACAAAACACTTTGTCAGATAAAGATTGGCTCATGCATAAAGAATGGAGCAGAGATTGCATGGAAATAATATCATAAATTAACTAAAATAATATGCCAAATAAATATGAAATGAATCATAGAATAGAAGATGACAAAATTACAAAAGACATACAGCAGAACGTCGAACGACCCTCGGAGATCGTCGACCGAAGCACAGAGATCGTCGACCTATCAAACAGATAGTCGAACGATACAGATAGTCGAACTACCAAAGCAGATAGTCGAACTACCACAGCAGATAGTCGACCTATCAGAACAGATAGTCGAGCTATCAGATAGATAGTCGAACTATCAGATAGTTGAACTATCCAAGAAGATAGTCGAACTATCAAGCAACACAGATAGTCGACCTATCAAACAGATAGTCGAACTATCAGATAGTTGAACTATCTAAGCAGATAGTTGAACTATCAAGAAATCTGTCTGGTCAAAAGACGTCGAGCGGGGTTCGACGATCGGCGAGGCAGATTTCACAGAACGTCGAACTACCAAGAGTTGAACTAACTCAGAGATAGACGATCTGCTGACAGACGAACGTCGAACAACTGATAGACGATCGTCGACCAGTCGATAGACGATAGTCGAGCGACGTTCGACCATAGTCGAACAAAAAATTACTTAACCAAATTTTCATCTGGAAAAGTGACAACTCTAAATCTAGAGCAAACTAACTAAACAACTAACCTTTGACCATAGATAAATCTTGGGTCAAGAGACAGAAAGAGAGGACTGAACTCAAATCCAAACTAGGGTACCAACAATCTCCCTCTATTTGAGTTTAGTCTCTCAACAAAAAAAAACATAAAACTAATTACTGAAAATAAATAAAGTGCATGAAGGGAAATATTTAAGCAGATAACATCAATCAAACAGATAAGTAAATAACTGTCAATCAATGAATTTTAAGGAGCTTCAGAATATGGTTTAGGTTCAGAGGAACTAGGAATAAAAGTAATTTTCCTAAAGGGGTCTAGAGCTTCTTTCTTTGACAGCTTTAGATCTTGCTCTCCAATGATTTTAGATTCTGATGCCCTTTGGACAACTGCTTCAGGATGCTTTTTTATGTATTTTGAAGGGTCAAATACCTCAGGTCTAACCTGGAATCTATCAAGCTCCTTCATTCTGAATTTGGACATAGTTGTTAATCCTGCAGTGTCTTTACCTTCAACTTTGGCTTTCTTAATTTTGGTTGATCCAACAAGCTCAAGAAATCGAGCCATCCTGAAATCAGGATCAAGCTCTTGGCTTTTATACACATTTTCACAAGTTATATCTACAGGTTTCACATCTTTAAATTTAATAGACATATCTAGCAGGCTTTCAGCTGGCTCTTTTTCCTAAATAACTAGAGAAGAAGGAGGAGCAAACTCAGCAAATTTCTTGCTAGATTTTTCAGAGAAAATAATTCTTTTACCTTTTGAAACAGCTTTCACTGCATGATCTGGCTTTGAAGAGGATGTGCTCTTGAATTCTTTGGAAGGAGGAGGAGAAAAAGTTGGTTTCTGATAAACCACCTCCTTCACTTGTTCCTTTACATCAGCATCATGTCTTTGGTAACCAGATTGCGTTCTGTCTTGATATCCTTGAGAGCTTTTCCTTTGAGAGGACTGAGATGGAGTAAACCTATCAGACTGAGTAGAAGGATTTGCAGATAAGTTTCCAGAGGCTCCTGCACTGGGAGGTGGAGGAGGAGGACCTCTAGGTGTCCATCTTGGGGCAGGACTGTCATACCTCTTAGACTTCTTCGTTAACTTTTGCTGATTCTTAGAGAATCCCATCCAATGCTGAAATTCTTTAGATTTGGGATCAATACCTTTCAAGATATAATAGGGGATATCATTATCAGGATTTGGAGGAGGAGGAGCCACAGCTTTCCTTTTCTTCTTAGCAGATCTCTTTTTCTTGGAATCTTCAGATTCATCAGAATCATCCTCATCCTCAGAATTTAAAGAAGGAGGAAGATCATATGGATCAAACGCCTCTTGCACAACTTTTTCTTTCTCTTTTAAGGCAGCTTTTTCTAACTCTTCTTCCAGGGCATCCTGTGCCAGAAGAGTGTCTAAATCTAATCCAGGGGAATCATCCCAGATAGTAGACTTTTCCATTTGAGTTTCTGAAACCTTTTCTTGTTCATCAGTAACTGTCATGGGGACCAGTTCTTCTTACACTACTAACTGAGCTGGCTGAGCAGCCTCAGGATCTTGAATAATTGGTTCTGGTTCAGGTTGAACTTCTAGAGCAGGTTGATGATCAAGCTCTTGGACAGCTAATACTTCTTCCATTATATCTGTAGTATTATGAACACAGATTTGCTAAATGACATTTTATCATTCCTTCTAGGTATTCCCATACTAACATATCAGTTATCAAGTCTAGAAAATGAGTAAATGAGTTACCTTCAGGATTTTCTTTTGAATGTCCTAACTCCCATAATTCATCTAGGAAGGAAGTAATGACTCCTTCTAGGTAGAGGGCAACCAGGGGAGTGGAGCATTCTTCTAGGCATACTTTGACAACAAACTCAGATTTCATTATAGCATCAGAAATATCTGTTTTAGACAATGGAGGAACTGATTGTTCTATCTCTTTTTCTGCATCTGCTTGAGGATCTGCTGGAAGGGAGGCCAAGGGCAGCTCAGAGGCATCTTCATAAAGCATCTCCCCCTGCCTGGTTTCAGTGGAAACTGAAACCAGGCCCCTAGATGAAGAGGGCTCAGCAGATTTTGAGAGAGCTTTGATGGCAGCAGTCAAAGAAGAGATGGAGGATACAAGGGGAGCAATTGCCTCTTCAATCATGATTTTGATTGAAGGAGTAATTAACTCTAGGATGCTAGAGATGAAGGCTGGGGTGATTTCAAATAAAGGTGGGGGAATCACAGAAGATGGATGAACAACAGGGATGGTGTATTCTTGATGAGATGGAGAGTGAACTGGAGAATGATGGGTAGATGCAAGAAGATCAACATGATCTGAATGAAGAATTGGATACTGAGGAGGAGGAGTGGATAGCTCAGAAGTCAATAAATCAAAACTAGGATGAGATATCCTAGCAAGATGAGGAGGGAGAGGGGATGCTGGTGGTGATGCATGGAGAATTGTGGAGGAATCAAGAAGATGAGATGCAGAAGATGGAACTTCAACTGAAGTAGATGGTGGCACTTCAGTGGAGGTTGAAGGTAAAGCAGATGAGGTGGATGGAAAGGAGAGATTGGCTGAGCCTGCTACTTGAAGGAGGGGAGTGACTGAAGCAGTCCTTGTGCTCTCAGATGCAACTAGAGCTACCCCTGCTGGAGCGGGCTTCAGAAAACTCTTTTTCCACGTGACAAACAGCATTGGGTCCATCTTTTTGCTGGCATTGATTGAAGTAGAAGCTGAGACCAACAGATGGGGATATTTCTCCTTTAGAAAAATCCCAACCACCCTACCCAGGGTGACTTCCTTCTTGCTATTCTTTTTCCTTATCAAATCAAACAAAACTCCTGCCCAGTTAATCTGCTTCTTCTTCACGATGGCACACATCAGGGCAAACTGTTGCCTGGTTATATTATCATGGGCAGAGTGCTTTCTCAGTAGCACTTTTCCGACTAGTTCAGCAAGGAACTTTATTTTTAACGGAAAATTTACCTTTAGCAGCTTAGAAGGAATGTCGTCGGCATGTCCTAGTTCAGTCAACATTCTCCCAAACTCAGGGGTATCTTGCTCATAATCCTCTTTCCCATTTAATAATCCAAAAATTTCAGTTAAAATGGCGGGAGTCAAAATTACCTCTTCTCCGCCTATTGTTCCGGTCATAGAGTCGTCATTTGAGGACGAAGTGAATGCCCATTCTTTAATCTCGGGAATGTTTATCTTTATTCTTGTTGACATAAACTTTTCCAAACCTTGATCTTTGCATAGGTTGAGGATTTCCACTATAGCAGATTCACAGCAGCTGAACGAGTCGAAGTCCACGCTGAAGCCAACATCAAACTTTACCACGGACAGGAGGGCTGGAGAAATCACCATCGAAGAGGGGTTGGAGAAGGCGGGAGAGACGGCGAAGCCGAAATGGTAGAAATCGCGAGACAGGGAGAAAGCAGAAAGACGGAATGCGAGAAGACGCTCTCCGTCGACGATAAAAAGAACGATCTCTTAACCTAGGTTGACCATCGGTTTTATATTAAAACAACAATAGTCGATCTTTTTTTTTAAAAGATACTGGAGACGATGGTCGAACGGTCGTTCGTCGATCGTTCCCGAAACAGAGTAGTCGATCAATCGTTCGACTATTTCTGTCTTCACAAACAATAAGCTGTCGTCAACTATAGATCGACGATAGGCTCGACCTGTTCGACAATCTTCGAACGTCGATCGACGATCTTCAAGCAGATAAGCCATCATCAACCATAGGTCGACGATAGGCTCCATCCGATCGACTATCTTCGAACGTCATTCGACGATCTTCAAACAGGTTTCAACAAAGGCAGACGTCACACTTAGTCTTTTCCATTAATCATGCCTAGTTGAACCAAAAAGAACAGATGCTTCTGTTCATCTAAGGGCTTAGTGAAAATATCACCTCTCTGAAGGTCAGTGGATATGAACTCAAGGCTGATCTTGTTCTTTTCCACACAATCTCTCAGGAAATGGTGTCTAATCTCAATGTGCTTGGTTCTAGAGTGGTGCACAGTATTTTGTGCAATTGAGATAGCACTAGTACTATCACACATGATTTTTGTGTTCTTGTGTGTGTACCCATAATCCAAAAGCTGGTTTTGAATCCACAGGATCTGTGAACAACAACTAGCAGCTGCTATATATTCAGCCTCTGTAGTTGAAGTTGAGACATAAGCCTGCTTCTTACAGAACCAAGAGACCAATCTCTCTCCCAAGAACTGACAAGTTCCTGGGGTACTTTTCCTGTCAACTCTACAACCAGCATAATCAGAATCAGAGTATCCAATTAACTCAAATTCTGATTCAGCTGGGTACCAAAGTCCTAGATTTGGACATCCCTTCAGGTATCTCAAGATTCTCTTGAGAAGAATCAGATGAGATTCCTTGGGGTTGACCTGGAACCTAGCACATAGGCATGTAGCAAACATTATATCTGGCATACTTGCAGTTAAATACAATAGGGAACCAACAATGGCCCTATAATTCTTTTGATCAAAAGGCTTTCCCTGATCATCAGAATCTATAACTACATTTTAGCCATAGGTGTATGCATTGCTGAAGCATCAGCCATCCCAAACTTCTTTACCAATTCCTTGGCATATTTGGATTGGGAGATGAAGATGCCATCAGCATCTTGCTTTACTTGGATACCAAGAAAGTAAGACAGCTCACCCATACTACTCATCTCAAACTTGGAATGCATCAAGTCAGAGAACTTTTTGCACAGTTTGGGATCAGTGAAACCAAAAATAATATCATCTACATACACTTGAACTAACAGGATTGTGTCATTGTGGTGCTTGACGAAAAGGGTTCTATCAACTACTCCCCTAACAAAGTTGTGCTCTAACAGGAAACTAGCTAGAGTCTCATACCAGGCTCTGGGTGCTTGTTTGAGTCCATAAAGAGCTTTTTGCAACTTGAAAACATGTGAGGGCTGAGTTGAAGAAACAAACCCAGGTGGTTGTTCAACAAATACCTCTTCCTTTAGCTCACCATTTAGAAAGGCACTTTTGACATCCATCTGAAAGACCTTAAACTTCATATAGGCTGCATAGGCTAGAAAGATCCTTATTGCCTCTAGCCTTGCAACAGGAGCAAAGGTTTGGTCATAATCTATACCTTCCTCCTGTCTGTAGCCCTGAGCTACAAGCCTAGCTTTGTTCCTTACAATGATTCCATTTGCATCCAACTTGTTTCTAAACACCCACTTGGTGCCTATGATCAGTTGGCCTTTAGGTCTTGGAACCAAAGTCCATACTTTACATCTTTCAAACTGATTGAGTTCCTCTTGCATAGCAATGATCCAGTGGGGATCTAGCTCAGCATCTTTAATGGTGAGGGGCTCAATCTGTGAAAGGAAACAAGCATGCATCACATCCTATCTTAATTGATGTCTTGTTTGAACACCAGCTGATATGTCTCCAATCACTTGAGATGTAGGATGATCTCTAAGTGTGACAACATCAGCAGGTGGGATGTGATCTTCAGCAATAGTTGAGATTAATTCCTCAGGAGGAATTTGATCTACTATTGGTGGTACAACAACAGCTTCTGCAAAGTCTTCATCACTGTCTGAATCAGTGATATGAAGAGTTGATAGATGGAGAATCTCTTGAGTGACATCTTTACTAGATTCTGGTACCTGCAATGAACTTGAGGAAGGGGAAGTTTCCTTCTCCTTATAAAACATCTGAGATTCATCAAAAGACACATGCACAGATTCCTCAATTTTAGAAGATGATTTATTAAATACCCTATAAGCTTTGCTTACTTGGGAATATCCAAGAAAAATTCCCATTGAAGCTTTTGCTTCAAACTTTCTAAGGTATTCTTTATTATTGTTATGAATGTAAACTACACAACCAAATACTCTAAAATAATTTATTTTAGGTTTCTTTCCTTTAAGCAACTCATAGGGAGTTTTACTCTTAAGCTTGTGTATAAGACTTCTGTTCAGCACATAATTAGCTGTGCTAACAGCTTCTGCCCAATAGGAAAGAGGCATGTTAGCATCTGCCAATAATGTACCAGCTGCTTCAATCAGGGTTCGATTCTTCCTTTCAACTACCCCATTTTGTTGGAGAGTTCTAGGAGCTGAGAAGCTATGTTTGATACCTTCTCTCTCGCAGAATTCTTGCATGAGAAGAGAGTCAAACTCAGTACCATGATCACTTCTGATCAAGGCCACATGAGTAGAGTACTCAGTCTGCACACATAATAGAAAATCTGTAAGGGCTTTGAAGTTATCAGCCTTAGTTCTCAAAAAGAACACCCAAGTGAACCTGGATAAGTCATCTACAATTACTAAAGTGTAATACTTCCCTCCTAGACTCTGTACATTTATTGGGCCAAAAAGGTCCAAATGTAATAAATACAGGATTCTAGGTGAATCGCTTTTATTTACAGATTTAAATGAATTCTTGGTTTGCTTGCCTAATTGACAAGCCTTGCATAGGCTCTCCTTCTTGTAGGGGCAAGAAGGTAAACCTCTAACAAGGTTGTATTTAGATACTTTAGATATGTTCTTGAGATTAACATGGCTAAGCTTTTTATGCCATAAGGTGTTGTTATTTGTTACTTCATTAAATAAGCAGATTTCAGAATGGGTTGAATTAAAATCTACTAAATAAATATTGCCTTGTCTAATACCTACTAACACAACATTACTATTTAAAGTAATATTACAAAGAGTGTTAGTGAACGATACCTGATATCCTGCATCACATAACTGACTTACTGAGATAAGATTATGCTTCAGTCCAGTTACATATGCAACCCTTTTGAAAGTTACTACTCCAATGGTAATCCTACCATATCCTTCAGTTTGACCACAGCTAGAATCCCCAAAGATCACCTTTGGTCCAAGCTTGGCCTTGAACTTTGACAGATTTTCTCTATTCCCTGTCATATGTTTGGAGCAACCACTATCCAAATACCACTTGTCCTGAGTGATAGGATAGGTCTTCACCTGCAGTGAGTTAAGTTAAATATTGTGGACCCAGGTAACCTTGGGTCCATTATTCTTCACATAATAAAAACTAGAAATAAAAGAATAAGCAGGTTGGGGTTTATAACCTAAAGGGTAAGATCTCCTAGGTGGGATGCTCCATGCGGTTAATGGGTCCACAAACCTAGGGTTTCTATTCATATTAAGGTTTCTAGGGTTCTGATTATAATTTTGAAATTCATGTTGAAAATGTCGATCGGCGTTCGACGATGGATGAACAGATCGTCGAGCTTCGTTCGACCACTGAGCATGCGATCGTCGAGCAGCGTTCGACGCTTTTTGTATTTCCTTAAATTTTTGTTCTCTTTTCTCTCTTAGCTTTATTTAAGGCTTGATTAACTTATCTTACTTGCTCAGTGTTCTTTATCCCATCAGCTGAGATGAAGTTCATTGGAGTTGAAAGATGATTTTTAAGAATAATTGGGGGTTCACATGATGAAGCTCCTAAGCCTAGCTTATTATTGCCTGACCTAGTGTTTGTCATGCTGGTTATTTCAAGCAACTTAAGGCTTCTACCATTCAGCGATTCTTCTAACCTTTTTGACTTAGCTAATTCATTCTTAAGGAATTTTATTTCTTCACTAGAATTAGTGAGTTCTGCTGTTAACCTAATGTTTTCATTAGAGATAAATTCAGATTCAGCAAGCTTATTTCTAAGTTCTTTAATTTCCTTTTCAGAACTAATTAAATCTAAACACAAAGATTTAAAATCTGATTTAAATTCAGCAGATGTAAAATCGTAAGAAGACAATACCTCATCTTTTGTTGGCATTTCTTCATCAGAATCTGAACTCTCTGCAACTGAGTGATTGCTGCAGGCATCAATTGCCATCAGGCAAATTTCCTTTGCCTTCTTCTCTTCCTCATCCTCACTGGAGCTTGAGGAGGAAGATTCCTCATCTGAATCGCTCCAGGTTTCAGCAACGAAACCTCTCTCCTTCTTTTTGTTTTTGTAGGAGGAGGGCTTGGAATGCTTCCTGTGCTGTTCTTTTTCCTTTCTTTTCTCTTTATTCTTTTCCTCTGGACACTCTGGTAGAATATGTCCAGGCTTCCTGCAACCATAGCAAATTATTTCTTTAGTAGGAGAACGATCATACCTTGGTTTATCTTCATATCGTGAAGATTTCTTTCTGAAGTCTTTTCTTCCCATCTTGAGAAACCTCTTGGCAAATAATGCCATTAGTTCCTCATTGGATTGGCTTCCTTCAGAAGCTTCAGCAGCTTTAAGAGCAAGAGATTGCTCTTTTCTTATTGGAGTTGGAGTCTTTGCTTCAGCCTCAACTTCCCTGGTCTTCAACACTTTCTCAAAAGACTTGAGCTTGCCAAGGAGAGCTTCTGTTGAGATTTCAGTTGTACTTCTGGCCTCCTTGATAGGCCAGATCCTCAGATCCCATGTGCTGGGGAAGCACATCAGAATCTTATCATTGACCTCTGTCAATGATATATCCTTGTCAAGAGTCCTCAGCTCATTGATGATTGAGCTGAGCCGGGTGTACATTGCTTCAACTGATTCAGCATCAGTTTTCTTGAAGTTTTCATACTGGGAGATAAGGTTGGACCTTCTGTCCTTCCTTTCATCAGCTGAACCAGCTACAATCTGGTTCAGTGTATCCCACATTGCTTTTGCTGAGGGACAGTCAGCAACTTTCTGGAATACTTCATCAGGCATTGTCTGAGCCAGAATATTCATTGCTTTGGCATCTACTATCTTTGCCTTTTTGTATTCATCGTTGTAATCTGGAGGAGGCACTGCACTCATATCAGTTGATGATGAAGCAGTAGCTGCAGCAGGTGCTCTTGGTGGTCCTGTCAAAATAGAAGCAAAAATACTCTCATCAATAGAGTTCATATATAAATTAATCCTTGCCTTCTAGATGCTAAACTTAGCTAAGTTGCATGCTAAAGGTCTGGTGCTTGAGTAATCCTTGGGCTGGGCCATGAAGTGAATATCTATAAGCTTGGTATCTATCAGGATCTTGTGACTTAGGTGTTAGCCTATACAGTCAGTCAACCTCCCTCTAATACCAATTGAAAGTGATGATAGATACAACTCTAGAGGGGGGGTGAATAGAGTATTCAAAAATTAGGACACCCTACTCAACTCCCTTAGAGTTAATTTGCGGAATTAGTTTATAGATATTGATAACCCTAGAGCCTAATACAAAGTGTAGTGCACAAGAGTGAGCTAACTGTAATTACAGTTAAGCTTGGGATCCTATCACAGCAACTAGCAATCCTAGTTATTTCTACTCACAGCCACAGTACAAAGAATTAAATAAATAACACAGACGACACAAGAAATTTTATAGTGGTTCCCTCTAAATAGGTACGTCCACTCTTCTACCACCCTGGTAGGAATCCACTACAGGTTTTTGTTCAGGTGCCCTGCCACCAACTGATCTGCTTCAGGTAGATCAAGTAGACCCTTTGAGCTTTTGATCAGGAGCTCAAAATCCAACACAGGTTTTTGATCAGGTGCCCTGCCACCAAGGGTTCACTTTTGAAGGGAGTAATAACCCTTTGTATAGGAGGTTGAGAGAGTTAAGGCTTCTTCTCTATTGTTAAACAGATTAGATAAGCTAGTGGATTGCACAGAGCTAGATAGCTCTAAAGAATCAAGGCTCCCCCTGGCTTAGAGAATATCCAGGAAGGAGTCTTGCTTCAGGGTGCAGGAACTCTTCTGAACTAAGACAAAGAAATGTCTTGAGGTTCTGAAGGAGAAGCTTGAAGAAGATTCTTGATTGGGAACAGGTGTTCTTCTTCAAACAGCTTCCTTTCTTCTTCTTCTTCTAAAGGCCTCTGAGTGAAAGTCTTCCTGTAAGCAGGATGAACTCAGGATGAAGAAGAATGTAGAAGAGCTTTGATCTTCTCAGTTGAATATGAAATTCTGAGAGCTGTAGAACTTTCTTGCTTTCTCTATTTCTCTATGCTGCTGAGTGTATATGTTCTGTATATGAGTTCTCTATTATCTTCTTTCAAAAAGAAGCTCTTTTTATATGAGCCTTTGCAACGGCTTTAATTTGAGTTTGAATCTTTGTCTTCTTCTGGAATCAGCAATCTGGGCTGCAAAAAGCATAAAGCAAAAACAAATCCTGCAGACAGACATGCTATAAGAGGATAAAGCTTTCTAAGAAGCTGCATAACCAATCAGATAAGAAGGGGCTAGAAAAAGTCACATCAGAAAGAACTCTTTACAGCCAGAAAAGACTTTCTGAGTCTAACGGCTATAAAGGACAGCCTGACAGATAAAATAGAAAATATATTTCAACTAATAAGACAAAACACTTTGTCAGATAAAGATTGGCTCATGCATAAAGAATGGAGCAGAGATTGCATGGAAATAATATCATAAATTAACTGAAATACTATGCCAAATAAATATGAAATGAATCATAGAATAGAAGATGACAAAATTACAAAAGACATACAGCAGAATGTCGAACGACCCTCGGAGATCGTCGACTGAAGCACAGAGATCGTCAACCTATCAAACAGATAGTCGAACGATATAGATAGTCGAACTACCAAAGCAGATAGTCGAACTACCACAGCAGATAGTCGACCTATCAGAACAAATAGTCGAGCTATCAGATAGATAGTCGAACTATCAGATAGTTGAACTATCCAAGCAGATAGTCGAACTATCAAGCAACACAGATAGTCGACCTATCAAACAGATAGTCGAACTATCAGATAGTTGAACTATCTAAGCAGATAGTTGAACTATCAAGAAATCTGTCTGGTCAAAAGACGTCGAGCGGGGTTCGACGATCGGCGAGGCAGATTTCACAGAACGTCGAGCTACCAAGAGTTGAACTAACTCAGAGATAGATGATCTGCTGACAGACGAATGTCGAACAACTGATAGACGATCGTCGACCAGTCGATAAACGATAATCGAGCGACGTTCGACCATAGTCAAACAAAAAACAACTTAACCAAATTTTCATCTGGAAAAGTGACAACTCTAAATCTAGAGCAAACTAACTAAACAACTAACCTTTGACCATAGATAAATCTTGGGTCAAGAGACAGAAAGAGAGGACTGAAATCTGAAAGTGAAGGGATAGATACTACTCTAGAGGGGGGGTGAATAGAGTAATCAAATTTTGCACAATACAAAACTTAACTGTCTACCCAACTCCCTTGGAGTGAAGTGCGGAATGAAGAGATTATAGATTTTGATTTAACCTTAAAGCCTAACACAAGTGATGTGCAAACACAAGCTAACTGTAATTACAGTTAAAGCTTGGAAAACCTAAACAGCAACTAGCAACCTAGTTATATCTATTCACAGCCACAGTACAGGAATTAAACAATTGAATCCAGACGACACAAGGAGATTTATAGTGGTTCCCCAAACAACTTGGGTACGTCCACTCTTCTACCCACACGGTAGGAATCCACTCAGGTTTTTGATCAGGTGCCCTGCCACCAACAGAATCTGATTCAGGTAGATTCAGAAACCCTTTAGACTTTTGATCAGGTGTCTAAAAACCAAGCACAGGTTTTTGATCAGGTGCCCTGCCACCAAGGGATACTTTTGAAGGGAGTAATAACCCTGTACAGGAGGGGGAAGAAGGTTAAGATGTCTTCTCTATTTTTCAATAGATTAGAGAAGCACAAAAAGCTTGCACTGAGCTAGAATGCTCTAAAGAATCAAGGCTCCCCCTGGCTCAAAGATGTCCAGGTGAAGTCTTGCTTCAGTGCAGAAACTCTTCAGAAAATACTGAAGGAAAGAGCTACAAGAAGAAAATAAATAACAAAAAGAAACAGTCTTCAAGCAGCTATCTTCTTCTTCTTCTTCTTCAAAGAAACTCTGAGTTGAACTTCCTGAAAGCAGGAGAACTCAGGTGAAGAAGAGATGAAGATCTTAACACTTCTCAGATAGATGGAGTTTGCTGAGAGCAGGAAGCTTTAGCTTGATGAAGGCTTGAGTGCTTTTGAATATGTGTGTAACACTCCTGTTGACTAGCTTGAATCCTTCTGCAAAGGGTTCTTTATATAATCATCAGCAAGCAACGGCTCTCTTCCATTTGAATAATTTGTCTTCTTGTGAGCCTTGAGACCTGGGCTGTAAATATCAAGAAGACAGAAATATCTCTGCAGCAATACATTCCATAAAAAGGAATAAATCTCTTTCTAAGAAGCTGCAGGTTTAAATCAAATAAACAGAGGACTAAATAAAGTCACATCAGAAATAAACTCTTTATAGCAAAGAAGAAGATTTTTCAGTCCAACGGCTATAAAGGGGTTGACAGCAGATAAAGTAATTTAAATGACAGCTAATAAGACAAACAACTTTATCTTTAAAAGATTTGAACTCAGGCAAATAGAATGAAGTAAATAATGCCTGGAAACTTTATCATACAGCTTGAAATAATGTGCCAGAAAATGTATTAAATAATTAAATATAATAAATAAATACAAAATACACAAGCAGGCAGAAAGCGTCGAACGACCTTCGGAGATCGTCGACCGACGCACGGAGATCGTCGATCTATCGGGCAGATAGTCGAACGATCCAGATAGTCGACCTATCGAAGAAGATAGTCGAACTACCCCGGGAGATAGTCGATCTATCAGAGCAGATAGTCGAACTACCAGATAGTCGATCTATCAGGACAGATAGTCGAACTATCAAGCGCACAGAGATAGTCGACCTATCAAGCAGATAGTCGACCTACCTCAGAAAACAGATAGTCGACCTATCAACAGATAGTCGACCTATCAGCGCAGAGCAGATAGTCGACCTATCAAGCAGATAGTCGAACTACCAGCGCAGAGCAGATAGTCGACCTATCAACAGATAGTCGACCTATCAGCGCAGAACAGATAGTCGACCTATCAACAGATAGTCGAACTATCAGCGCAGAACAGATAGTCGACCTATCAACAGATAGTCGAACTATCAGCGCAGACCAAAGCGTCGACCAACTGATAGACGATCGTCGATCAGCCGATAGACGATAGTCGAACGGCGTTCGACTATGGTCGAACGAAAAAACTACTTAACCAAATTCTCGATTTGGAAAAGCGAGGACTCTACAGCTAGACTCCTAACCATTGACCATAGATATTTCTTGGGTCAAGGAGCACAAAGGAGAAGACTAAGCTCAAATCAAACTAGGGTACCAACAATCTCCCCCTATTTGAGTTAAGTCTCTCACAAACTAAAATAGCTAGCAATAGGATAAACAAAATAATTTCAACAGATAGAAAGCAATAAACTGGCAGATTGTCAATCAGATAAATAAATATAACACAGCAGTTTAAATCAAACTATCAAGAATCTTTAGGGTCAGGTAATGGATCAGAAGAACTAGAGACAAAAGAAATTTTTCGAAGAGGGTCATCTGATTCCTTCTTTGACATCTTCAGATCCTGAGCTCCAAGAATCTTTAGCTCTGTAGCTCTGGGAACAACAGCTTCAGGATGTTTTTCCATGTACTTTGCTGGATCAAATATCTCAGGATTGACTTGGAATTTCTCAAATTCTTTCTTTCTATATGCTGACATTGTAGTAAAACCAGATGTATCTTTACCTTCAGCTCTTGCTTTTCTTATTTGGGCTGCCCCTACAAGCTCTTGAAAGCGAGCCATCCTAAAATTAGGATCGAGCTCAGGATTTTCATATACTGGCTCTGGAGAAGCAGCATCAGCTATTATATCTAGATGAAACATTAGAAAACTTAGCAAAAGGGACTTGCTAGAAGGTTTTAAAACACTGTAAACTATTTACCTTTTGAAATACTTTTCTCAGATTGAACTGGAGAAGGAGGTGGGGAAAAAGTTGGTCTTTGGGCCACAACCTCCTTCATCTGTCTTTGAGATCCAGAGAAAGATTTTCCTTGAAAACTTTGATGCCCTTGTCTAGGCTGGGACTGAGCAGACTCAGATTTTCCATAGGCAGCAGACTGATTTGCAGGTAGATTCCCAGAGGCTCCTGCACCGGGAGGTGGAGGGGGACCTTTGGGAGTCCATCTGGAGACTGGACTATCATACCTTTTAGTTCTCTTCCTTTCTTTTTGCTGGTTTTTCGAAAACAGCATCCAATGCTTAAAATCTTTAGATTTGGGGTCAATGCCCTTCAGGATGTAGTAGGGAGTGTCATTGTCCTTATTTGGAGGTGGAGGAGGAGCTTTTCTCTTCTTAACAGCAGATTTCTTTTTCTTTGAATTTTCAGACACATCTGAATCAACATCATCATCAGAATTGGATGATGGAGGATTCTCATAGGGATCATAGGCTTCTGAGACAGCCTTTTCTTTAAGCTTTAATGCCGACTTCTCTTTTTCTTCTTCAATGACATCCATAGCCATAAGAGAGTCTAAATCTAAACCAGGAGAATCATCCCAGATGGATGACTTCTCAAATTGCAAATCTTTCTCTTTTTCTTGTAAAGATTTTACTCTTAAGTCCCAAGCAGCCCTTGCTTGAATTTCTTCCAAACTTAAAACAGGAGAATCAACTTTGATTTCCTCTTGATTTTCATCCTCTTTATCATCTAAAAACACATCCAATTCTGGATCTAATTGAGTATCAGAATCACTTGGAGCAACCACAGAAACAACTGCTATTTTCTGGGCAGTTACATCTTCTTTAATAATATCTGTAAAATTACGAATACAGATCTGCTAAATAAACTTGAATCATACCTTCAAGGTATTCACAGACTATCAAATTAATAGATTCATCAACAAAGCGAATGAAAGCGTTACCTTCATATTTAACCATTTCCCATGACTTGTCCAGATATGAAGTTACGATTCCTTCTAGATATCTTGCAATCACAGGGGTGGTGAGATCATCTAGGCATATTTGGACTTCAATCTCAGATAGAAACTTTGTTATAATTTCGTCTATAAATTTTGCAATCTCAGGAGTTGAAATATCTTCTAGGCATACCTTTACAGCAAATTCTGATTGCAAGATTGCATCTGCTATATCCTTCTCAGTCAAAACTGGAGCAACCTCTTGCTCAGCAGGGGCATTCTCTTCCTCAGCAGACATAACCACATCTGAAACTTCTTCTGGCTCAACTTGAGCAGATTCTGGAAGAGCAGACAAAACTGAATCTTTTACAACTTGAGGAGAGGCAGGGAGGCCTGAGACATCTTCATTGGACATCTCCCCCTGCCTGATTTCAGTGGGTACTGAAACCAGGCCCAAAGAGGAAGATGGCTCAGCTGATTTGGAAATGGATTGGATGGAGGCAGTTAGACGGTCAATGGAGGCAGCAAGGGGAGCGATTGCCTCGTCAATCATGATTTTGATTGATGGGGTAATCAACTCCACAATGCGGGAGAGGAATTCAGGGGTAATTTCAAAAGATGATGAATTTGAGGTGGATGGAGCTGCAGCAAATATGGTAGATGTGCTGGGATGAGGAGTGGTGAGAGCAGGGGATCTCTGAGGAGGTGAGTTAATTGGGGAATTAACATGACTGGGGGACGGAGGAGGAGAGGGAAATCTCTCAGAACCTAACAAATCAAAACTAGGAATAGATAACCCAGTTTGATTAGAAGGAATGGGAGAGACTGGAGAGGAAGGAGAAACAACCATAGCTGTTTCAGGTGCAGCAGAAGAAGAGGGTCGTACCTCAGCTGAAGTTGATGGTACTTCAACTGAGGCAGACGGCAAAACAGAGGATGAGGAAGGGATAGCTGAGCCAGCTTCACTAGGTTGAGGAGCGACTGAGGCAGTCCTTGTGTCCTCTGATGTGGCTGGAGCAGATTTCACAAAAGTCCTCTTCCACTTAGAGAATAAGTGGGGATCCATCTTCTTGCTGGCATTGATAGTAGTTGCGGCAGAACTCAGCAGTTGGGGGAATTTCTCCTTCAGGAAAATACCAATAACCCTTCCGAGGGTAACTTCCTTCTTTCCATTCTTCTTCCTGATTAGATCAAACAGAACGGCTGCCCAATCGATCCTCTTTCGATTGACAATTGCACACATAAGTGCAAATTGTTGCCTTGTTATGTTGTCATGGGCAGAGTGCTTCCCAAGGAGCACTTTTCCGACTACTTCAGCGAGAAACTTTATCTTGAAGGGAAAATTTACCTTGAGCAGCTTGGTGGGAATGCCTTCAGCATGTCCCAGCTCAACGAGCATCCTTCCGAACTCCTGAGCATCTTGCTCATAGTCTTCATCACCAATAACTAAACCGAAAACATCAGAAAGAACGGCCGGAGTCAGGACAACTTCTACTCCGCCGATGGTGCCGATCATCGCTTCGTCTGTGGAAGACGACGTGAAAGCCCATTCTTTTATTTCAGGAATGTTGATCTTGATCCTCTCAGACATCAGCTTCTCTAAACCTTGATCTTTGCAAAGCTGCAGAACCTCTACTATGCCGGCATCGCAACTGCTGAAAGCTTCGAAATCTACACTGAATCCGGCATCGAACTTTACTACGGCTAAAACAGCTGGAGAAATCGCCATTGATCTGCTGGAGAAACGCGAGAAGGAAGGAGGAAGACGAAGAGGACGGAGCAGCAGGAAATCGCAAGCGGGAAAGCAGAATGCGAAAGGGCACACTCCGTCGACGATAAAGCAACAGATCTTTTAACCTAGGTCGACTATCGGCTTTATATTGAACCGAATATAGTCGGTCTATTAAAAAGATCTTGACCCAATGGTCGAACGGTCGTTCGACGATCGGCTCAGAAGCAGAGTAGTCGGACAATCGTTCGACTATTTCTGGCTTCTCAAACAACAGGCTGTCGTCGTCCAGAGATCGACGATGAGCCCAAGCCGTTCGACGATGGTCGAACGTCGATCGACGATCTTCAAACAGATAAGCTATCATTAACCAGAGGTCGACGATAGGCTTAAACCGTTCGACTATCTTCGAACGTCGTTCGACTATCTTCAAACAGACCTCAACATAGGCAGATATCGTCACACTTAGTCTCGTCCATTGATCATGCCTAGTTGGACTAAAAAGAACAGATGCTTCTGTTCATCTAAAGGCTTGGTGAATATATCACCTCTCTGAAACTCAGTGGATATGAACTCAAGACAGATCTTGTTCTTTTCCACACAATCTCTCAGGAAATGGTGCCTAATCTCAATATGCTTCGTTCTAGAGTGGTGCACTGGATTTTGTGCAATTGAGATAGCACTGGTACTATCACACATGATCTTGGTGTTCTTGTGTGAGTAACCATAATCCACAAGCTGGTTTTGAATCCACAGGATCTGTGAACAACAACTAGCAGCAGCTATATATTCAGCCTCTGCAGTTGAAGTTGAGACAGAAGCCTGCTTCTTACAGAACCAAGAGACCAATCTCTCTCCCAGGAACTGGCAAGTTCCTGAGGTGCTCTTCCTGTCAACTCTGCAACCAGCATAATCAGAATCAGAATATCCAATTAATTCAAACTCTGACTCAGCTGGGTACCAAAGTCCTAGATCTGGACATCCTTTCAGGTATCTCAGGATTCTCTTTAGAAGAATCAGATGAGATTCCTTGGGGTTGACCTGGAATCTAGCACAAAGGCATGTAGCAAACATTATATCTGGCCTACTTGCAGTTAGATATAATAGGGAACCAACAATGGCCCTATAATTCTTTTGATCAACTGGCTTGCCGTGATCATCAGAATCAATAACTACATTAGTAGCCATGGGTGTAGGCATTGCTGAAGCATCAGCCATCCCAAATTTCTTTACCAATTCCTTGGCATATTTGGATTGGGAGATGAAGATACCATCAGCATCTTGCTTAACTTGGAGACCAAGAAAGTAAGACAGCACACCCATGCTACTCATCTCAAACTTAGAGTGCATCAAGTTGGAAAACTTTTTGCAAAGTTTGGGATCAGTGGAGCCAAAAATAATATCATCTACATACACCTGAACTAACAGGATTGTGTCCTTGTGATGCTTAACGAAAAGGGTTCTATCAACTACTCCCCTAGTGAAGTTGTGCTCTAACAGGAAACTAGCTAAGGTCTCATACCAGGCCCTAGGAGCTTGCTTTAGTCCATAAAGAGCTTTTTGCAACTTAAAAACATGAGAAGGCTGAGTTGATGAAACAAACCCTGGTGGTTGTTCAACAAACACCTCTTCCTTAAGCTCACCATTCAGGAATGCACTTTTGACATCCATTTGGAACACCTTAAACTTCATGAAGGCTGCATAGGCCAAGAAGATCCTTATTGCTTCTAGCCTTGCAACAGGAGCAAAGGTTTGGTCATAGTCTATACCTTCCTCCTGTCTGTAGCCCTGAGCTACAAGCCTAGCTTTATTCCTTACAATTATTCCATTTGCATCTAACTTGTTTCTATACACCCACTTGGTGCCTATGATCAGTTGGCCTTTAGGTCTTGGAACCAAAGTCCAAACTTTACATCTCTCAAACTGATTGAGCTCCTCTTGCATTGCAATGATCCAGTGGGGATCTAGCTCTGCATCTTTAAAGGTGAGGGGTTCAACCTGTGAGAGGAAACAAGCATGCATCACATCCTGTCTTAATTGATGTCTTGTTTGCACACCAGCTGATAAGTCTCCAATCACTTGAGATGTGGGATGATCTCTAAGTGTGACAATATCAGCAGGTGGGATGTGATCTTCAGCAACAGTTGGGATTAATTCCTCAGGAGGAATTTGATCTACTGTTGGTGGAACAACAACAGCTTCAACAGCTTCAGCAATGTCTTCATCACTGTCTGATTCAGTGATCTGAAGAGTTGAAAGTTGAAGGATTTCTTGAGGGGCATCATGTACCTGCAGAGAACTGGAGGAAGGAGAATTTTCTTTCTCCTTGTAAAACATCTGAGACTCATCAAAAGTCACATGCACAGATTCTTCTATCTTATAGGTTGATTTGTTATAAACCCTATAAGCTTTGCTTACTTGGGAATATCCAAGCATGATTCCCATTGAAGCTTTTGCTTCAAACTTTCTAATATATTCTTTATTATTATTATGAATATAAACAGTACAGCCGAAAATTCTAAAGTAATTAATTTTTGGTTTCTTTCCTTTAAGCAACTCATAAGGAGTTTTACACTTAAGTTTGTGTATCAAACTTCTATTCAAGACATAGTTGGCTGTACTAACAGCTTCTGCCCAATAGGATAGAGGCATGTTAGCATCTGCCAACAATGTGCTAGCAGCTTCAATTAGTGTTCTATTCTTCCTTTCAACTACCCCATTTTGTTGGGGAGTTCTAGGAGCTGAGAAGCTATGTTTGATACCTTCTCTCTCACAGAATTCTTGCATGAGAAGAGAGTCAAACTCAGTACCATGATCACTTCTGATCAAGGCCACATGAGTAGAGTACTCAGTCTGCACACAAAGCAGAAAGTCTGTAAGGGCTTTGAAGTTATCAGACTTAGTTCTCAAAAAGAAAACCCAACTGAACCTAGAGAAGTCATCTACAATTACTAAGGTGTAATACTTCCCTCCTAAACTCTGTACATTTATTGGGCCAAAAAGGTCCAAATGTAATAAATACAGGATTCTAGGAGAATCACTTTTATTTACAGATTTAAATGAATTTTTGGTTTGCTTGCCTAGCTGACAAGCCTTGCATAGACTCTCCTTCTTGTAGGGGCAAGAAGGTAAGCCTCTAACAAGGTTGTGCTTAGATAACCTAGATATATTTTTCAGGTTTACATGACTAAGCCTTTTATGCCATAATGAATTATTATTAAGGGTTAATTCATTAAACAAGCAGATTTCAGAATGAGGTGAATTAAAATCTACTAAATAAATATTGCCTATTCTATTACCTATTAAAACAACATCATTATTTAAAGTAATACTGCAAGAGGAGTTAGAAAAAGAAACCTGGTAGCCAGCATCACATAGCTGGCTAACTGAGATCAGATTATGCTTCAGTCCATTGACATAAGCAACTCTCTTGAATGTAACAGCTCCAATCGTGATCTTGCCATATCCTTCTGTTTGACCACAGCTGGAGTCTCCAAAGATAACCTTTGGGCCGAGCTTAGCTTTGTACTTTGATAGAAGCTCTTTGTTTCCTGTCATATGCTTAGAGCATCCACTATCCAAATACCACTTATTTTGAGTGATTGGATAGGCCTTCACCTGCAAAACAACTATTTAGACAGAGTGGACCCAGGTAACCTTGGGTCCCTTGTTTTTCACATAAGAAAAACTGGAAATATAAGAGAATGCAGGCTGAGGGTGATAGCCTAGTGGGTGAGATCTCCTAGGTGGGATTCTCCATGCAGATGATGGGTCAACAAACCTAGGGTTTCTATTTTCATTTAGGTTTCTATGATACTGATTATGATTTTGAAAATCATGTTGAAAACGTCGATCGACGTTCGACGATGGGCGCTCCGATCGTCGACCTTCGTTCGACCATGGAGCTTCCGATCGTCGATCGGCGTTCGACGCTCTTTGCATTTCTTTGAAAAATTTCTTTCTCTTTTCTCTTTTAGCCTTATTTAATGTTTTATTTACAAGGTTTACTTGCTCAGTGTTCTTCTTTCCACTAGCTGAAATGAAGTTCACTGGAGTTGAAAGGTTATTTTTAAGCAAGACTGGGGGTTCACTGGGAGAAGCTCCTAAGCCTAGTTTATCATTACCTGACCTAGTGTTAGCCATGCTGGTAATTTCTAACAGCTTAAGGCTTCTACCATTAAGGGATTCTTCTAATCTCTTAGACTTAGCTAATTCTATTTTAAGAAATTTAATTTCTTCACTACAAGTAGTGAGATCTTCCTTTAACCTAATGTTTTCAGAGGCTATTAATTCAGAGTCAGCTAGCCTATTTCTAAGTTCTTTTATCTCCTTTTCTGAACTAATTAAATCTAAACATAAAGATTTAAATTCTAACTTAAATTCTTCAGAAGTAAAATCATAAGATGAAAGTACCTCATCTTCAGTAGGCATTTCTTCATCTGAGTCAGAACTCTCTGCAGCAGAGTGGTTGCTGCAGGCATCTATTGCCATGAGGCAAACTTCTTTTGCCTTCTTTTCTTCTTCATCCTCACTAGAGCTTGAGGATGAGGATTCTTCATCAGAATCACTCCAGGTTTCAGCAATGAAACCTCTCTCCTTTTTCTTGTTCTTGTAGGAGGATGGTTTGGAGTGCTTCCTGTGCTGCTCCTTTTCTTTCCTCTTGTCTTTGTTTTTCTCCTCTGGACACTCTGGCAAGATGTGTCCAGGCTTCCTGCACCCATAACAAATAATTTCTTTAGTTGGAGTACGATCATACCTTGGCTTTTCTTCATACTTTGAAGATTTTCTTCTGAACTCTTTTCTCCCCATTTTGAGAAATCTCTTGGCAAACAATGCCATGAGCTCCTCATTGGATTGGCTGCCTTCTGAGGCTTCAGCAGCTTTAAGAGCTAGAGAGTGCTCTTTTCTTGTTGGAGTGGGGGTCTTGGCTTCTGCTTCAGCTTCCCTTGTCTTCAGCACTTGCTCAAAAGATTTGAGCTTGCCGAGAAGGGCTTCAGTTGATATTTCATTGGTACTTCTGGCTTCTTTGATGGGCCAGATTCTTAGATCCCATGTGCTAGGGAAGCACATAAGAATCTTATCATTGACCTCTGTCAATGATATGTCCTTGTCCAGGGTCCTCAGCTCATTGATGATTGAGCTGAGCCTGGTGTACATTGCTTCAACTGATTCAGCATCAGTCTTCTTGAAATTCTCATACTGTGAGATCAGGTTGGACCTTCTGTCCTTCCTTTCATCAGCTGAACCAGCTACAATCTGGTTCAGTGTGTCCCACATGGCCTTTGCTGAAGAGCAATCAGCAACCTTCTGGAACACTTCATCAGACATAGTCTGAGCTAGTATGTTCATTGCTTTGGCATCAGCAATTTTTGCCTTCTTGTACTCATCATTATAGTCTGGAGGAGGCACTGCACTCATATCAGATGATGAGGCAGTGGCAGCAACAGGTGCTCTTGGGGGACCTGACAAAATAGAAGCAAAAATACTCTCATCAATAGAGTTCATATATAATTTAATCCTTGCCTTCCAGATGCCAAACTTTGCTAAGTTGCATGCTGGAGGTCTGGTGCTTGAATAATCCTTAGACTGGGCCATGATAGTGAATATCTATAAACTCTTGGTATCTATCAGGATCTTGTGACTTAGGTGTTAGCCTATACAGTCAGTCAACCTCCCTCTGATACCAATTGAAAGTGAAGGGATAGATACTACTCTAGAGGGGGGGTGAATAGAGTAATCAAATTTTGCACAATACAAAACTTAACTGTCTACCCAACTCCCTTGGAGTGAAGTGCGGAATGAAGAGATTATAGATTTTGATTTAACCTTAAAGCCTAACACAAGTGATGTGCAAACACAAGCTAACTGTAATTACAGTTAAAGCTTGGAAAACCTAAACAGCAACTAGCAACCTAGTTATATCTATTCACAGCCACAGTACAGGAATTAAACAATTGAATCCAGACGACACAAGGAGATTTATAGTGGTTCCCCAAACAACTTGGGTACGTCCACTCTTCTACCCACACGGTAGGAATCCACTCAGGTTTTTGATCAGGTGCCCTGCCACCAACAGAATCTGATTCAGGTAGATTCAGAAACCCTTTAGACTTTTGATCAGGTGTCTAAAAACCAAGCACAGGTTTTTGATCAGGTGCCCTGCCACCAAGGGATACTTTTGAAGGGAGTAATAACCCTGTACAGGAGGGGGAAGAAGGTTAAGATGTCTTCTCTATTTTTCAATAGATTAGAGAAGCACAAAAAGCTTGCACTGAGCTAGAATGCTCTAAAGAATCAAGGCTCCCCCTGGCTCAAAGATGTCCAGGTGAAGTCTTGCTTCAGTGCAGAAACTCTTCAGAAAATACTGAAGGAAAGAGCTACAAGAAGAAAATAAATAACAAAAAGAAACAGTCTTCAAGCAGCTATCTTCTTCTTCTTCTTCTTCAAAGAAACTCTGAGTTGAACTTCCTGAAAGCAGGAGAACTCAGGTGAAGAAGAGATGAAGATCTTAACACTTCTCAGATAGATGGAGTTTGCTGAGAGCAGGAAGCTTTAGCTTGATGAAGGCTTGAGTGCTTTTGAATATGTGTGTAACACTCCTGTTGACTAGCTTGAATCCTTCTGCAAAGGGTTCTTTATATAATCATCAGCAAGCAACGGCTCTCTTCCATTTGAATAATTTGTCTTCTTGTGAGCCTTGAGACCTGGGCTGTAAATATCAAGAAGACAGAAATATCTCTGCAGCAATACATTCCATAAAAAGGAATAAATCTCTTTCTAAGAAGCTGCAGGTTTAAATCAAATAAACAGAGGACTAAATAAAGTCACATCAGAAATAAACTCTTTATAGCAAAGAAGAAGACTTTTCAGTCCAACGGCTATAAAGGGGTTGACAGCAGATAAAGTAATTTAAATGACAGCTAATAAGACAAACAACTTTATCTTTAAAAGATTTGAACTCAGGCAAATAGAATGAAGTAAATAATGCCTGGAAACTTTATCATACAGCTTGAAATAATGTGCCAGAAAATGTATTAAATAATTAAATATAATAAATAAATACAAAATACACAAGCAGGCAGAAAGCGTCGAACGACCTTCGGAGATCGTCGACCGACGCACGGAGATCGTCGATCTATCGGGCAGATAGTCGAACGATCCAGATAGTCGACCTATCGAAGAAGATAGTCGAACTACCCCGGGAGATAGTCGATCTATCAGAGCAGATAGTCGAACTACCAGATAGTCGATCTATCAGGACAGATAGTCGAACTATCAAGCGCACAGAGATAGTCGACCTATCAAGCAGATAGTCGACCTACCTCAGAAAACAGATAGTCGACCTATCAACAGATAGTCGACCTATCAGCGCAGAGCAGATAGTCGACCTATCAAGCAGATAGTCGAACTACCAGCGCAGAGCAGATAGTCGACCTATCAACAGATAGTCGACCTATCAGCGCAGAACAGATAGTCGACCTATCAACAGATAGTCGAACTATCAGCGCAGAACAGATAGTCGACCTATCAACAGATAGTCGAACTATCAGCGCAGACCAAAGCGTCGACCAACTGATAGACGATCGTCGATCAGCCGATAGACGATAGTCGAACGGCGTTCGACTATGGTCGAATGAAAAAACTACTTAACCAAATTCTCGATTTGGAAAAGCGAGGACTCTACAGCTAGACTCCTAACCATTGACCATAGATATTTCTTGGGTCAAGGAGCACAAAGGAGAAGACTAAGCTCAAATCAAACTAGGGTACCAACAAAATCAAATCCAAACTAGGGTACCAATAATGTGACACTTCAATGCACCCAATCAACAGTTGTGACAAATGTTCCCCATGACTATGAAAAAGCAAGCATGCACATGGTTCCACTCCTTATGGGAGGGGAGATCAGCGACTTTGGGTAGCTTGCTCGCCTCTTCATTGACCAATTCATAGCCAACCGATGAATCGTCAGAGACCCCACTAACCTGTCCGACATCCTCCAAAGCAAGGGAGAATCACTCAAGGAGTTCTTCCGGTGCTTCACCTCTAAGGCACGACAAATATTGGGTGTCGAACTAGTGCACCTTCGCGTCGCCTTTCTCGGAGGGCTCTGCCCAAGCGGATTCTACTCTGCTTTAATGTGAGAAATAGTAAAAAGCTACATAGACCTTGTTCATTGGGTCAAGCCGCAGATCATGACAGACGAGGCCTACCACCAATAATTTGAAGGTACCTCCAAGCGGAAGGGGGAACCGTAACTTGTACCCTTGCACATCACAGGAATGACGACCACTTCAGTATCCCCCACCAGGATCAAGGCTCTCCCTATAAGACTCTATTTTCCAACCCTTGCCTCGGTCTTCGCACCAGTATGAGGGGAGCCTTATGCCAAGAACCGTTGCCTTGCGGTGACACCAACTCACAAGTTAGCTGCCACTACTAGACGTTGATCATGTCAGCTAAAACAAACACATCAAGCCAACCACAAAATATAAGCAAGAAGACTATAAATATGAACCACAAATCCACATCACACATGTATATATATATATATATATATATATATATATATATATATATATATATATATATATATATATCATGAAAGATGTTCACAAATGTGATACATAATAAAAGGGTACAAAAGAACTTAAGCCTAGTATAAAGTCTAATAAGGGAAATGCCCAGTACATCGATATCTCATACAATCTCGTGCAAGTAAACTCATCAATCAAACACTCACATCTACACATGGTAGAGTCACGATACACTGTATCAGTTCCTCAAGTCCTGTCATCCTTGCTTGCGGGTCCTCCTAGATGTCGTGTTGTTGCTCCATCTCCTAGTGTTACGACCACATCCAACCGTTAGTAAAAGACTAAGTTTGTTTTGTCCTCCCCTCCCTCAGCTACTCCTAGGCACTAGGAGGGAGGATGGAAGAAAAAGAACAATAAAGCAGAGTAAAAAGAGCAGGTGATAGGGAGCCCTATCTAGCATAGTATATAAAGAGTATTATATAGCAGTATATAAAAGTAAATCTACACTAGCCATTTTACTAAGAGATAGAGTATAAATTAAAGCAGTAAGTAAAGTAAACATGTAAAGAAGAGTAAGTGCAACTATCTACCACCATAGAAAAGTAACTTAACTAATATGAATGTTCATACAAATATATAAGTTAAGGTTCAGGTTTATAATTAACTTATCATATAAAAAAACTCATACTAATTGAAGGATCAAGCGCATACCCAACTGCACCAAAAGCCCGGACTGTTGGAGAGGGCGCTACTTAATTTTTTATATAAGTAGCAGAGCGCCACGGGTCAAGTGAAGGAACGCTAGACCCAACAATCCCCCCCGACGTCCAGCACAACCCGTCGGCTCAGAGGTGAGGTTACCACATGGCCCACACGGCTCAGAGGTGGGGTTACCACATGTCCAGGGTTGCCTGACCCACCAGACCCACACAGGTAGAAGGGAAAAATCAGGATTTAATAGCGCCCACCCGGTCTTGAACCCGTGACCTCCTCTGATACCAATTGAAGGATCAAGCGCATACCCAACTGCACCAAAAGCCCAGACTGTTGGAGAGGGCGCTACTTAATTTTTTATATAAGTAGCAGAGCGCCACGGGTCAAGTGAAGGAACGCCGGACCCAACACTAATTTATATGATGTGGATCTTATTGTATGCAATATCGCGTATGTTATGTCATGCAATGCTTATTGCGGCCAAACTCAACGTCCCGGTCGGACCAAATTAATTTAGTCTTTCTTAGCCTACGGAGCGGTTGAGCGCATATACAGTCAATGAGCGAGAATATGTATACACGATGTTTTGACGTGGAAAAACCCCATAATTGGGTAAAAACCATGCGACCGGGTCTGTGCCAGTCAAATTCCACTATCTGCTTGCGATTATGTTGGGAACATTGACCACAATATCCTAGATTTGAAGAAGCCCCATTTGTTAATAATATACGCATACATGTATTTGACATTTCCTCTAAGTTATCCTGTGCAGGAAATATATATTTGATTGACTAACAAGTTAAGAATAAGTCAGCACACTCAAGAATTGAAGAAATTCTGCTAAGTAAAAATGGGTCGAGTCATCTCACATCACTCGACGCTCGAGGTCTATAGATGTTGATACTATGCTATTGATGGTTAAAACTCGCGGCTTGTTTATTTTTTTAGGATGGTCGAGGCGCGCAGATTTTATTAAATATAAAAGTTGAAACCGAGTTTTAACGAAAGAAGGCAAGTGCACTTATCGCGAGTAGTACATGATATTCCGGTGGGGAATATCAGGGTCGTATTATTCTCGGGGACATGTTGATTATTTCTACTCCTTTAGGAGAGACTATTATTTTAACGAAAATTAAAGGTGTCGGTTGTTTAATTATCTAAGGCGGTTTTTAAAATAAAATACAGAAAAAATAAACTTTAAAAATGTGATCGATGAAGAAATAACACTCGGTATCGAAGATATTAGGACTAAAATAAGTTTAGTTTACTAGAGATCCTAGATTTCGATTTAATTAAAGGACGACTTGGCCATGAAGGTTCCAAAAGAATGAGCTCACCTAGCTCTAGGAATATCGCTCACCTGAACATTAAGACTATTCGACCGAACTCTCGTCCGACGAATGATTCCTCTTAATGCCCGCATTACGCTAAGAACCCCGCTATTGGGTGGGGAACCCAATCCGGAAGAATTACGCTTCTCCTCTCTCGAGGGTATGCACACAATTCTCTTTACCCAAGGGTGATTGGTTCATACGCACGGCCTCTCGGCTAGCTAGCATATGGATAACGGAAATAGAGCCCACACATCGATATGTGGTCCTACGCATCGTATACCCGGGGCAAACCTTAAGTGTTTTAATTAAAGAGAAAAAAGAATACCTTTAATTAATTAAAAATATTTTTATGTCCCAATGCTCTTCGATACTGAGGGCGAAGAGCGATTAGCCACTCATCGGAATGGGGACGGCTTACAGGTTTGGTGAGAGGCGAGTTCGAAAAGAAACACTAAACTATTATAAAAAATACTGAAAAAGAAGAACTCACACACACCAAACACATAAAGAAGAAATGACATAATTGAAATTACAAGTCCTACTCAAATGAGTAGGTGGGAAATTGCAAGTCCTACTCAAACGAGTAGGCGGAAAATGAAAGCTGTAAAGAAAGCTGTAAAATGCAAGTCCTACTCAAACGAGAAGGCAAGAAATGAAAGCGATTCCTACTCGAATGAGTGGGCGGAAAATAAATGCACACACACACTCTACATATATAATTGAAAGAAAGCATTAAAGAAAGCATGAAAACGAAAGCAGTAAAAGAAAGCGGGAAAGGAAAGCAGAAAAATCTAACTCCTAAACCGACACACTCTACGGAAATGAAAGAAAGCAGTAAATACAACAGTAAAATATAACTCCTAAACGCACACACTCTACAAAAAGAGAAAAAAAAACAAAGGGTTGCACAAATTAAAACGATAACATTTTAATTTTTATAATTTTATAAAAGTGCGTAAAAAGTGGAAATAAAGCTTAAAAAACAAAAAGTTTTACAACCTATGAAAAATCTAAATTAAAAAAAATCAAAACCACTTTTAAAAACACTTATATAAACTCATAAAAAAGGAAAAAATGCATTAAAAATAACTAAAAAGCTAAAACCTAAAATTACTCTCATACACACACACACATTTTTAAAAAGAAAAATAAAAGACAAAAGATCACTCAAAATGGGCACTCAAATGAAATTCCAAACTATACAAAGAGAGAAAAAAAACTAAACATTTTATTTAGCCACAAAGGGAGTAAGAAAAAGCTAAAACAAACTAAGAAAGGGGGAGAAAATTCTCTTACATAGCTTGGAAAACACCCAAGGCAGTCCACTAACAGCAAAATGGTTCTAAAAAAGTGAACCCTTGGTCATTACAGAAAAGTTCAATTTGTAAGATCAAGCGCATACCCAACTGTTTCAAAAGCCCGGACTGTTGGAAAAAGCGCTACTTAATTTCTTAAATAAATAGCAGAGCGTCGCGGGTCAAGTGAAGGAACGCCGGACCCAACAATCCCCCCCTCCCGACGTCCAGCACAACCCGTCGGCTTAGAGGTGGGGTTACCACATGTCCATGATTGTCTGACCCGCCGGACCCACATAGATAGAAGGGAAAAATCGGAATTTAATAGCGCCCTCCCCCCGATCTTGAACCCGTGACCCCCTCTGATACCAAATGTAGGAACAAGCGCAACACAACTGTTCCAAAAGCCCAGACTGTTGGAAAGGGCGCTACTTAAATTCTAAAATAAGTAGCATGGCGCCACGGGTCAAGTGAAGGAATGCCATACCCAACACTATTTATAAGCAAAATTACGGGAGGTGACACGCTGGTGTGCAGGGGAAGCCAAAATTTTGATGACAGGCCTGGTTCTGGAAACAGCTGGAATGGGACACGTCATGGTCAAGGGAATTGAGTGTCGACAGGAAGCGGCGAGTGCGATCGATGAATGTTGAAGCATTGAGCAGCGTTCGACGAACGACTGACGTTGAGTTGAGTTCGACGAACGTCAAACGTCGAGCGTCGAGCTTTGATCGTTGAGTCTAGTTTGACGAATGTCATTGGCATTGAATATTGATCAAATCAGCTGGCAAAGCATCGAGTCAGGCATCAAATCGTCGTGCTTCGTTCGACGAACGTCGAATGACGATCGTTGATTTTTGATCGATGAAAGTCGAGTCAAAGCGTCAAGCATGGAGTGGTTATCATCGAATGCTGATCGACGAACGTCAAGCGCTGAGTATGGCATCAAATCGTCGAGCGCTGATCAACGAACGGTGAACGACGATCGACAAATCGATTGGCGTTGAATGTTGACAGAAAGTGTCGAGCGTCGAGTGGAGTCAAAGCGTCGAGCGGCGTTCGTCAAATGTCGAGTGGCGATCGACGAATCGGTTGGTGTTGAATGTTGACAGAAAGCGTCGAACGACGTTCGACGAATGTAGAGTGGCGATCGAAAAATCGGCTGGCGTTGAATGTTGATAGAAAGCGTCGAGCGGCGTTCGATGAATGTCGAGTGGCGATAGACAAACGTCGAACGTCTGTCATTACACAGTCTTTTCTTTGCAAGAAGCAGATTTTTGCTGGAATCAAAGTAACACGCCCCGGTCAAGGGCGTGACCAAATTGTCACGGGCGTGTACTATTGAATTTTTGCGACTTTTAAGCAAAATTACAAAAAACAAAATAAACTTAAGTTAGAAGAGTATTTACAAAAAGAAACAAATTATTTAAGAAAAATAACTAAAAACTACAAAAATAACATAAAACAATTTATATAAAGTGCTGAAAAATATGAATATTTACAATTCATTAAATACCCATATACTTAAGATTTTGTTATTCTAGAGCAAAAGTTAGAGATATACTTATAAAAAATTAAAAGAAATCCTAAATTTAGCTACCGCTTGAATCAATTAAAAGAGAGATCAAAATGAACATACGAGGTATAAGAGTTAAGTCCTAATCCATGAAAATGATTTAAATAGAGGAAAAGTTTTGATAAAAAAGACTTCTTGAAGTAACCAAAGAGTAACTTTGATAAATTAAACGTTCCTGTATTTCAAAAAATTTGAAGTAAAAATAATTGAAGTCTATAGTTGTTTTTTCTAACATAATATACGTTCCTCTATTTTAGATAAATTAGAAATAGTGCCTAAAAAGTTCTCTATCTTAAGAAGAAAAACATAAGATATTCTTTAAAACTTAAATCCCGCTATTTAAATCTATCAATCTCCAATTAATAAACGAATAGTAAATAAAGAATTAATGAAATTCACATATAAATAAACTCAAAACAAAATTTTTGGAGAGCAAGAAGTTTAAGAATGGAGTATTCGATTTATTTGTTTCATTAAAAATTTTTTGGATTTTTTTTAGAGTTATTATCTTTTTTTTGTAATAATTTTTTTTTGAGAGTTATTCTTTTTTTTGTAATACTTTTTTTTAGAGTAATTCTCTTTTTTAAAATTTTTTTTCTTAAAGTTATGATCTTTTTTTTCATTTTTTTTCATTTATGAAAATATTTACAAGAAGAGGAAGAGAAATTTATTTATAAAGATGAGAGAGAAAAGAAAAGGGGAAAGAGAGTATTTACAAAAAATATTTACAATAATGTTTTTGGAATTTTTGTTTTCTATATTTTTTGTATTATTTTTTTTCTTTTGAAGATGAAACAAAACAAGAAAAAAATTTGAGTTTTCATTTTATATTTTTTTTGTGTTTTGTTTTGTTTTCATTTTTTGTATTTTTTAAGAAGATGCAGAAAATAGAAGCGCATAAAATGAATGTACGAAAACACTCACAGACTTAACTCCAACATTATCTCCAATGTTGCAATACAAGTATGCGGAACAAAAAAGAAATAAGATTGTATTATGTACAAACAATAAAAAGGGAGGGTAGAAAACTTCCCTGAAACGTGCTCGTGGAGGCCCGTTTAATAACTCTGCAAAAATTTAAAAAGAGCCAAAAGATAAACCTAGGGGTGCCTCCCAGGAGCGCTATGTTTATAGTCGTGTAGCTTGACTATTTAGGCAGAGTTATAATTCGGAGAGGGGTTATAATTTAGGAAGGGGTTAGGTATGCGAGAAAATTGTTTTATGGGCGGCTATATAATTAACTTTTTGGTTTTTTTTTTGAAATAATTTTTTTTTTTCAATTTTTTTTTGTATTTTAGATTTTGAAATAGAAAAGAAAAGTAAAAAGCAAGCGGCTGTCCTTTTATTTTTAAAAATATACTACATAATAAATTTTTTCTTTTATTTTTGTTTTTCAAAATAGAAACAAAAAATATTAAGACAAAGGGGGAATAATTTTTTGGTTTTTAAGTACTTTTTTTAGATATTTTTTAGTTTTTTTTAGAAATAAAATGTTTAGTTTTTTTTAAAAATATTTTTTAGTTTTTGAAAAATATATATATTTAAAAAAAAAAAATTCTCAAAAAAATTTAAGTTTTTAAAGAAGATTTTTTTTCTTTTTTTTTTAAATTTTTTTAACTTAGTTTTTTTTCTAAATAATTTTTTGAAAAACGTCTAAGTTGTCGACTTAAATCACCTAGAGGGGGGGGGGGGGGTGAATAGGTGAGTTGTGCTACTTTTTACGGAATAAAAACTTAAGCGATCTAATGCACAAGAAATAAATAAGTATTCACAGAGGACACCAAGAATTATAGTGATTCGTCAATCTTGGGTACGTCCACTTTCCACTCACCGATCTAGCAAAGCGCTAGACTCGGCTACTCCACTAATCTCGGATCAAAATAATCCTACCACTTGGAACAATGTTCCTACAATCTCGATCCAAAAAGAGATCTACAATCGAAAGAAGAAAACTTTCTATAACTCGGAGAACCAATCTCCTACACTTGGAGAATAATCTCCTACAAGATTAAAAAGAAATTGTAGAATACAAACAATAATCTTCTCAGATCTGAAATTCTCTTCATAGGTCTTCTTTCTTGGACTTGCGGCTTTATCAAAAATTATAGAAGAAGACTCTCAGATCGATCTTGTTCTGAGAAACTTTGACCCACACGATCAAGGAGTAGATGGAGAAAGATGAATCCCTTGATATGCAAATCTCTCTAGATCGAAAGTTTCCCCTGGTGTTCTTGAAGGTGTGCGGTGACTTTCTATAGATTTGGAAATGTCGGCCGATCTAAAAAACTTAGAATAACACGCTTTGGGTTTGTCATTATGACAGGACCTTTTATAAGATCTCCCTAACGGTAATAATCATCATTAATGATGGCCACGTGGACCAATCATATCACAGAATTCAAAAATTCGATCTGATAGTGAATTAAAGAATTTTTCTGAAAACGGTTCAACATTACTCGAGTGAGATCAATACTACTCGAGTGAATGAACTGGATCTCGAGTGAAAGATTCTCACTACACGAGAAGAGGCATTTCTGGAAATTCTTGATGTAGAAGTAAATCACTCGAGTGGTTAATGGATCACTCGAGTGCTAGACATACATCTTGAGAGATAGACTTGAGCTTCTCGAGAGCTTGGACTTGGAGAAAATTCTGGAGGAGAGATCGATCACTCGAGAACTGAAACTTGAATACTCGAGTGCTAGACGAACTACTCGAGTATAAAGAAATTCCACTCGAGTGATCTAAGATTTTTCTCGAGAACTATCTTCTGTCACTCGACTTAATCTTCGCAACTACTCGAGTACTCATCTAGACTACCCGAGTACTTGACTTAGAAAACTTTCTGAGAGATAAACATGATGACTCGAGAATGAGAGCAGGTCTACTCGAGTGCTGGACTTGGCTTCTCGAGTGTTGTATATAAGCTACTCGAGAACCACTTACACACTCGAATTACAGACCAGATTTACTCGAGTGCTTCTAAGGCTTATACTCGAGTGCAAAATGAACTACTCGAGTACAACACTTAGAATTTTCTCAGCTTTATGAAACTTGAGTTCTTCATTCGAAACAACATCCAGTCTTCATACATTAGTCCATGTACTTGAACAAGAAGTGTATCCCAATAGAGAGGATACACATGAGTCAACACCTTGGATCACACAATGAGAAATTACATTGTATGGTCCTATGTTTGATGACCCACTGTAGACTGACATTGGTCTACACTTGACAATAAATCCTTAAAACACATAACTAGAATAGGAAATCATGTACAACCTAATTCATCTTTGTTCAAGAGTGACTTCATACAAATCTAGATTATTGTGGATACAATACCCAACAATCTTCCCTATTTGTAGAAGTCAGAACCCTCTACACTAAGGTGAATTATACCAAAATATAAAGAACTAGATATGAAAGGTAATCATAGAATAAAATGCAAGAAACTAATAAATAAAGAGATAATCATCAAAACTAAAGATTATATAATTAGAATTGTTTCTAGATTTCATCTCTACATGAATTCAAACCTCAATCTCATAACTCATAACCATTTCTAGCTTTAATGTTGTTGTTGTTGTTGCCTATCCTTCTTCTCCTGCTGTCTTCTCTGATAACTGAAGGGCTTGGGGTAATACTTGGGAGGTCTAGGAGGAGCATTAGGATTGTTTCTCCAATATTCTCTGTCATAGATCCTTCTCTTAGTCATAGACTTCTCATATAATTCCCATTCAATTGAGCCGTAATGAAGATTTTTACTTTCATTATAGTCCATAACAAGCTTCAGTGTATCAAGAATCAGGGATTTGGAAGTTGGACTCCATATTTTAGCAAACTCCTGAGCTTTCCTCTTCTCTACCTCTGGGTTAGGAATTGATCTACTGGCAGAAGCTCCATCTCCATACTTCCTTCTTTTAGGAATCTGAATTTCTGGTAGATCTTGAGGGATGTCAGATTCCCATACCTGAGAATAAGATTCTGGAGATTGAGCTTCTCCTTGAGGCCTAGGAGAGAAGGTAGGCATCTAAGCAGGCTCGCCTTCATAAAGAGGATTCAGATGGTGAGAAATAATGTCTGGATCAGCTTGAAATTTAGGGAATATCTGATTATGCATCCATACTGTCGTATCATAAGTGTAAAACTTCACAGACTGAATCTGAGCTAGTACATCTATATTAATTTCAGTCATTTTCTCAGTCCAGAGGGTCTTGACATTAGTATAATACTTTTCAACTTGTTCTTTCACTATTCCCTCCCCCTTTCTGATTTCTACACATAGCTTATTTATAGCTTCATCTCTGAAGGTGCCCACTTCTTCACATATCTTCATGACATGCTCTTGGGCTTTCTTTTCAAGTTCAATCTGATTATTTGCAAGGGTGACAGATTGGTTCATGACCTCACCAACACTGGTAATAGTGTGATCTAGGGCTTTGCCACCTATTTGGAAAAGGTGCTTCAACTAATCAGTGTTGTGCTGTATCTCAGCAAATCCTCTGCTCATTTCCTTTTCTAGTGCAGAGACTTTGTCTTGAACAATTTTTAGTGAATCATCAAAATACTTTCTTTGATCAAGGAGCATTTATTCAATCTTACCAAGAATATCAGATGTAGCTTGTGTATCAAAAGAAGTAGCAGTAACAGTAGCAGTGGCTGGAGGAGGAGGTACAGTCCATGGAACAATTTATTCAACTACTACTGAGCTCTGAGCTCTTATAGAATGAATCAGTACATCTCCTTCCTCACCCGTGCAGGTGGGAAGAGAGAAATCCAATCTCCTCAGAGGTGCTTCAACTGGTTATGGTGACTGTTCATTCTCATCTGACAGCATAATAGTCTCATCTGGTTCTCTCTTTGCAGCTGGGGAGTGATCAATGGGTGACTTTGGAGATGTTACAGGAGATTGAGATGGTGTAGGAGTGGCTTCTTTGGATGGCTCTACAACATTTTCTTGATGGAGGGGAGGTAGAGGCTCATCTGAGCTAAGTTCGTCAATCATTTTATTGATATCTTCAGCAGTGGAAAGGATTGTTTCTTATACCTAGGCATCTATTTGGAGATCTTCTGAGGTGGTTGGCTAGATGGAAGTATTTGGAGGTGGAGTAGGAACTCTGTCTTGCTGACTGGAAGGAGCAGGAGGAGAGGGCACCCTATCTTGCTGCACGGAGGAGGCAAGCTCCCCCTCAGCTGCTACACCAGATATGTTAACAATATTATGGAGAGAGGGAGATGGAGTCCTTTCCTCTACAGCAGGGTGCTCATAGGCTTTACTAGCCTGGGCTGGGTTCTGCAATTTTAACTCCCATCTTTGAATGGAGGAAACATAAACTTTCTTCATATGGTGCAGGGTGGTTCCTTTGGAAAGATCAAATACTTGAGGATTTATCTCATGCAACATTAAAGAGATACTCCTGGCATAGATTGGATCCTTAATGCTCTCCCTGATTTTATCAAGAATTAACATACCAAATTGAAATCTTTTCCTACAGATAATGGCCGTCATGATGTCAAAAAGATCATTTGTTATGAAACTGATAGAGCTAGTCCTGCACAAGAGTATTTTTCCAATAATATCCACTAGCAATTTGCTCTCTGGATTGAGGTCTGTACTTCTGATGGATGTAACTTCAGTTGAAATACCACAGAAATTACATGTTCTGTCAATATCTTCATTTGTTATGTCATCTTCTTCATCCACTACAGGCATCTTAAGAAGTTTTGAAACAGAGGTTTTGGTAAGTTTAACCTTGATGCCCTAGACCTTGATCTTCAACACTTTTACATTTCCCTTTACCTTAATGTTCTTGAAGAACTCTTCCACCTCTGGAAACAATATGTTGCACGGTTGCTGTAGAACGAAAGTCAGACCCGCTATATCAAGAAGAATGAACAAATTCATAAAATTATCTGATAACTCTGTGATACCGGCGATGACCAACTCACTGCCCACTCCAATCTTCGACGACGACGCCATTTTATTCAGCGAACTGCGGGTGATTGATTGGAAGATGAAGGAGACTGCGACATGCTCTATAGAAGCGGCGGAAGACGAAGAGTTTTTCGAGAGAGAGTGGATTTGAATTCGAGTAGTTTCTTGAAATATGATATTTTCTATTTATATAACCCTAGTAATGATGATTAGGAGTCTAATTAAGCTTAAACATACCTTAGATAGCGGCGAAAAGGACGCGGGTTTCGAAATTTAAAAATTTGAAGGAAAACAGAATATGATGGGCATTTCTTGAGTGGAACTTCAGCACTCGAGTGGTGGAATAGAGGTACTCGAGAGGAGGTATGACAGTACTCGAGTGATCTAATTCTACTTCTTGAGAAGAAGTTTGGTACTCGAGTGCTAGCACTCGAGTGACTTACTTAGTTCTCGAGAATTCAGAGAAGTGCTCGAGTAGACATATTCGAGTTCTCGAGTAGTCATTCTTTGTCTCAAGAAATGAAGTCCACTTAGAGAAATTTCTAACCTTTTGACCAAACCTTGAATTCTGAGCTGTGAAATGAGTCCACCTTGTCTATTCCTCTTTGTTGAGCATACTTAGTTTAGTTTTGAAGAAACTGAAATTGGTCTCGTCCGGCGGCTTCATGAAAATGTCTGCGATTTGCCTATCTGTTGGAACATACTACAGATCTATGTCCCCATGCTCCACATGCTCCCGGATGAAATGGTATCTAAGCTCTATGTACTTTGTCCGGCTGTGAGATACTGGGTTGTTGGCTATTGCTATTGTACTGGAGGAGTCGCAAAACAATATGATGTCTTTGACTTGCATATTGTAGTCTTCTAGCTGGTTCTTTAGCAAAAGACATTGTGCACAACAACTGCCGGCAGAAATGTATTCTGACTCGGCCGTTGAGATTGCGACACAATTTTGCTTTTTTGCTACTCAAGGAAATGAGTTTTCTTCCTAGGAATTGGCAAGTCCCGGAAGTGCTCTTACTGTCATTTTTGCTACCTACAAAATCTGCATCTGAAAAACTAATTAGTCCGTTATCATTTCTTCTTGGGTACCATCAACCAATATTCGGTGTACCTTTTCCACTTTGCAGCAGTATAGTGAGATTCCTTACAGTTCACTTGGAATCTAGCTTATACACATGTAGAGAACATTATATCTGGTCTACTGGCAGTAAGGTAGAGCAAGGATCCAACTATGCTTCTGTACTTGGTTTCATCAAAAGGTTTCCCTTTCTCATCCTTGTCTAGAGACATAACTGAACCCATTAGAGTCCTCATAGAGGTTGCATTCTCCATTCCGAATTTCTTAATCAACTCCTTGGTGAACTTAGTCTGCGAGATGAAAATTACGTCTTCAGATTGTTTCACCTGAAGTCCTAAGAAATACTTCAGCTCACCCATACTGCTCATTTCAAACTTCCCTTGCATAAGTTTAGAAAACTTCTTGTAGTGGTTGTCGTCTGTAGAGCCAAAAATAATGTCGTCGACATAGATTTGCACTAGCAAAATCTTTCCTTTAATTTCCCTAAGAAATAATGTCTTATCTATCTTTCCCCTTGTGAACTCGTTCTCAAGAAGAAAGTTAGACAGCGTCTCATACCACACTCGAGGAGCTTGTTTCAAACCATCTAAAGCTTTAGATAAAAGATAAATATAATCAGAAAAGTTAGAGTCAACGAAACCTGGGGGTTGTTCCACATACACTTTTTCCTTGATGTCACCATTAAGGATGGCAAACTTCACGTCCATCTGATAGACGGTGAAGCCCTTAAGTGCAATATATGCTAGGAACAACCTGATGACCTCCAGCCTTGTGACTGGAGCATATGTCTGGTCGAAGTCGATTCCTTCTTCCTATCTGTATCCTTTGGCGACGAGTCTGGCCTTATTCTTTATGATTGTCCCATCCTCGTCCATCTTGTTCCTGTAGACCCACTTTATGCCGATGACGTTCTTGCCTTTGGGTCTTGGAACAAGTTTCCATACTTTGCAATGCTTGAACTGATTTAGCTCTTCTTCCATAGCCATTATCCATGACGCGTCTGAGTTGGCTTCCTCAAACTTCTTTGGTTCAACCTGTGAGAGAAAACTCAAAAATAATTTATCATTAGCTGTACCTGTACGAGTTCTGACACCATCCCGGGGATCTCCTATGATTTGATCCATGGGATGATCCTTCAAATGTCTGAGCTCTAGAGTCCTTACATCTGGAGTGTCTTCAACTACAGGAGTGATTTCATTAGCTTGGGGAATTTCTTCATCTTGATCATCAACCTCACCAGTAGGGGTTGGAGTGGTGATCTTGATGAATTTTTCACTTTTTTTCTTCCATCACCTCACTCAAGTTGAGTTCATTCAGCCTTGAACCTGTATCTTCAATGAACACACTAGAAGAGTTGCTTTGCAGCAAGCTCGTCTCATCAAATATAACATGTATAAATTCTTCAATCACCAGGGTTTTCTTATTAAATACCCTATATTCCTTACTATGCCTACTATATCCTACGAAAATACCTTCAAAACTCTTTTCACTAAATTTAGTAGTATGTTACTTACCTTTGTTAAGAACGAAGCATTTACAGCCAAAGATTCTGAAATATGAAATGGTCGGCTTCATGCCTTTTAGAAGTTCATATGGTGTCTTATTGTTGTTCTTATGATGAGTGCTCGATTTTGCATGTGGCAAGCAGTGTTGACGGCTTCAGCCCAGAAGTACTCTAGTAGTGAAGCATCGCTCAACATAGTCCTGCAGGCCTCTATGAGTGTTCTATTCCTTCTCTAAGCTACTCCATTTTGTTGCGGAGTACGGGGAGAGGAAAACTCATGAAAGATACATAGGCTTTCACAAAATTCTGTCATGGCCCCAGACTTGAATTCAGTTCCATTGTCACTTCTGATTTTGACTATGGAATAGCTGTATTTATTCTGGATCTGCCTAACAAAATTTGTAAAGATGTCGAAGGTATCTGACTTGTGTTTTAGAAAGAACACCCACGCAAAGCGCGAGTAGTCATCAACAATAATCAACGTATAATCCTTACCTCCTAAACTTCTAACTTGTAGTTGACCGAACAAGTCTATATGAAGTAGGTGTAAGCACCTATTAGAGTCTTTGCCTATGATGCTTTTAAAAGTAGCCCTTGTTTGCTTGACTTTTACACAAGCATGACAAGGTATATCCTTAGCGCACTTAACATTCGAGGCATCACGTACTAAGTTCAGGGAAAATAATTTATTAATAGTTTTGAAATTAATATGTGCTAATCTCTTGTGCCATTGGTCACCAAGAGACGCACTATATTTTGCCAAAAGACACACTGGTGTAGAAGAGTCTATACAAATAAAATTTAAACAAAATATATTCCTACTACGAGTGTCTGATAAAATTGTTTCCAAATTGTCAACAGACTTTCTCAAACACTTATCAGCATGACATTCAACTATGTATCCTTTATCGTATAGTTGGCTTGTGCTTATGAGATTGTGTTCCAATCCTTCAACATAAGCCACATCCGAAAAATATACACTACCGTTAGTAATCATATCATAGCCTTTCGTAATTCCTCGGTCAGAACCTCCAAAGATGACCTTTGGTCAGTTCACAACTGGTGAGTAATTCTGGAGAAGGCTTCTAGTCCCCGGTCATATGCCGAGAGCATCCGCTGTCCAAATACCAAATGGGATTTCTGGTGGCCTTTGGACATACCTGCAATCACAAGTCAGTTTGCCTTAGGAACCCAAACTTGCTTGGGTCCTTGATATCTAGTTAGCTTGCTCCCCCTACATGAATTAACAATGTGAGCAGTCTTTCTTACATGGTTAACCTGAGGGGTAACATAGTTTCTGGGATTAAACCAGCAATCGATGATAAAGTGACCAATTCTGCCACAACACTAACAATCAAACTTGTTGTATCTTTGCCTTACTCCCTCCTGCTTGACTTTTGGGGAGTCTGGTCTAGCAGGGGCAACATTCTTAGAGGTAGAAGCTTTATGGTGAAGGCAATCACATGGCTTCTTCTCCTTCATATGCTTTTCAAAAATAAGCTTTACTTTTGGAGCCTTCTTGATGTTATAACCATGATTAAAAGGGTCATAGATCTCAAGAGTGATCTTTTCATAAGGTGCCTTAAAGACACTTTCACCAAAGTTTCGAGGGCGTATCCATCCTTGGTACCTCGACTTGGGCTCTACATAAGTAGGCCTAGTGAAGTGACCGTAGGAGGAGTCAAGATCAAACTTATTGTTGGGTATTGTATCCACAATGTACCTGATTTGAAGAAGCCCCTGAACAAGCTAAGTTGAATTGACAATGTATTTGATGATCTTCTATCAAGTTGTGCATGCAGCTATTCCATGCTAAGCACACACCAATGTCAGGGTGCAGTGGGTCAATATACACGAGTCTGCGCAACGTAATCCCTCGTTGAATAGATCAGTGTGTTGACTCACGTGTGCTCTCTCTATTGGAGTGTACTTATTTTCAAGTACAAGGTCGAGGTAGATCAAGAGCAGAAGAGGAGCAAAGATGGGTCAAAGACCAAGTCTTCAAAGGAAGGAAGAGAAATTCTTCTAAGTCAAAATCGACGGGAATCACTAAGTGATTATCGCCGACTTCGACGGGAATCGCTAGTGATTCCTGCCGATTCGACGAGGATCAGTCTACATTCCCGCCAACTTCCTTCCGGCTGATAGTTATCCAATAGGAATTCTGCCAAGGCAGAATCGACGGGAATCACAAGTGATTCCCGCCGACTTCGACGAGAATCTGTCTGCATTCCCGCCGATTCGGCGAGTATCAGCTAGCCTCTCCCACCGATTTCTTTCGGCTGACTGTTTTACAGACAGGGATTCTGCTAAGACAGAATCGAGGGGAATCGTGAATGATTCCCGGCGACTTCGACGGGAATCAATAACGATTCCCGCCGATTTTGCCTTAGGCATTTTTCCTCTGTTCGCTGGACCGAACCAAGAGGCCGTGCTCTGTTTCGGCCAAGGCTAGGGTTTCTCCTTATGGGTCCCACAACGGACTTTAGGGTTGGCCTCACGTATAAATACTCGCGTATTTTGAACTTCTACAGTAACTACTCACGAGAAATCAAAAGCAGCCGACGCCGTGCCCTAACCGATCGCGGAAACCGCCGATCGCTTGTCGCCGCTCGCAGTTCGTCGTCGCCGATAATCTCCGGTCATCTTTGATCTTCCGGCGACAACACCGAGGCTAGTAGTGCATCTCACGCATCTCTATTGAGATCTCTTGTCTCTCGATTCGTTGAACGAGACTAGTTCTCCATTCCGAATCGGTGAAGACGACTGATCCGACTGAGATCGTTCGTAGACCTTGCTTGCTTCATCGAGAAGTTTGGATCTACAAAGTATCGCCGCCGCATTCACTTGCCGCCGCCTATCTTATCAAGATCCTCTCCAAGAGAGAAATCCGGTTGTGGATTCTTCGTAACTGTCAAGAAAGCATCAACGAACGAAGAAGGACATCGGGATCTCCAAAAGCGGTGTTTATATTTTCTTTTACATTCAATTTTTGTTTATTGTTAAGGAATTTTTATTCCTAGTTGTAAGGATTGGGTGCAACCCGTGGTGGTGGAGTTGTGACTCTTTTGTTGGAAGGATTCCTTCCGTAGTGTGAGGATTTGATTTCAATCCGTTTGAAGAAGTGACTGAGTCGTCCCTTGGTGGGAGATAGGTCGAAGGGGGAAAGTGGGCGTACCCAAATCGGGGAACCACTATAATTTTGTGTGTGTTCTGTGCTGTATTTGTTAACCTGTGCAGGTACATTTAATTCCGCAAAAGACTGCACGACACCTATTCCCCCAATAAGTGGATTTAGTCGACACTAGATACTTTCAAGTTGTATCAGAGGGAGGTTACTCGTCAATAAGGTTAACACCTCGAGTAAGATCCTGTGTCTAGTGTCAAGAGGAAAGAAGATCTCGGGAATGTACGGACTCAAGTATTCAGGAAAGATCCCAGTGTGCACCAAGCTGAACTTTCCCATCTGGAAGGAAAGGATCAGGTTCTACATGGAAGCAGTCGACCCTAGACTCTTCATGGTAGTGGAGGAGGGCCCTTATATCACCACTAAGGCCTCCACCATTGATCCTACCAAGATGGTGCCGAAGAAGCTCTCCAGAATGGATAAGGATGAGATGGTGCTTGTCGGACTAGACAAGAAAGCTCAGAATAGTCTTGTAAGCACCGTCGATGATTCCATGATGCAGAATTTCAGCAACTGCAGGACTGCCAAGGACATCTGGCACTGCCTGATCATCCTGATGGAAGGCACAGATGAAGTAAGGGATGATCGAAGATCCCTTCTGAACTAAAAGTATGAGGCCTTCAGACAATGTCCCAAGGAAGAAATCAGAGTGACATTCGAGAACTTCCTGAAGATCGTCAATGCCCTGAAGGGTTATGGCAGAGTGTTCACCGATGGTGAACTAAATGACAAATTCCTTAGATCCCTTACTAAGGAATGGGACACCAATATCTGCGCCATCAGAGAGTTTGGCAAGCTGGCAGAAACTAATCCCCAGATTCTGTTTGGAAAGCTTATGTCCTATGAGCTTCAGCTGAACACCAGAAAAGCTGATGAAGAAGCCGATAAAGCTGCTGCCAAAGAAAAGACTATAGCCCTGAAAACCAATCACTCAAGGAAAGGCAAGGGTGCAGCCTCACCCCGCTCCTGGAAAAAGGATGAGGAAGAAGACTCTGAGCCATGCTCTTCCGGCTAAGAGCTATCTGAAGAAGAATTCTCCTTCATCACTCGAGAGATCAAGAAGTTTCTCAAGATGAGGAATCAAAGAAAGAGAGACGGCTCCTCCTCCAGACATCAGAATAAGAATTACTCTTCTGATAGGTATGAATCTAAACAGAACAAACATCGTTCTACTGACATTATCTGCTTTGGATGCAATAAGCCAGGCCACGTCGTTGCTGACTGCCACCAAAGCAAGAGAGATAAGGGGAAGGGAGAGGAGCAAAAGTCCTCTAGAGATAAGAAGAAGGAGAGGAGCTACATTGCTAAAAAGCCAAAGACACTGAGTGAGTCTGACTTTTTAGACTCCAGTGATGATGAGGAAGCCTACTTTGGGCTAATTGGTCGCTCAGACTCAGATGGAGACTGTCCCCCATTTACTGGGAAGGTAAAAGATCACACCCCCCTATCTGAATCTGACTCTGACTCTGAGTCTCATGAAGATGACCACGAGGACAGTCCATCTTCCCGTGAGGCTGAACTCCTTGAAAAGTATGAGCTTCTGCTCAATACTTTCGATGAGTGCCGAAAGAGGTTGAGGGCTCAGAAAAAGGAAGTCAAATTCCTTAAGGCCGAGGGTGTGTCCCTAAGAGAAGAGATCACTAGCTTGATTTCTCTCCGACAGGAACACCTGGACCTGACTTCTGAGTACTCAGATTCTCTAAGGCTCCTTGACCAAAAACAGGAAGAAACCAACAAGCAGGAAGAACAGCTTGCGGCAGAAAGGAAGATTGTCAAAAGCTTCTCTATGCCCAAGACCGTTCTTCCTCTGGTTGATGAATTCTCTGCTCAGGCTAAGGGGGCTGGCTTAGGGCATGTGGCCGTGCCTGGCAAATCATCCCGGAGAAACAGAAAACAGAGGAAAAATAAGGCTACTAAGAAGGCCTCTGCTGCAGAAAAGGGAAAGGCCTCACTCGATCCTGTTTCATTCAGAAAGCCTGGCTTTCCTTGCAATAAGCAGGACTTTGAGTCAACCTTTGGCCACTTCTTCTGGCCCTCGGTTGAAAAGCCCAAGAGTCGGTATGATGGTTGGACCTTCCCCCGTAACTACGGTGAGAGTGTCTTCAAGGCTCCTTATGAGGAAATCCAAGTGGAGAATTATGGCCATTTCTCTAGCGGTCACAATAGGAAGCAGGCACCAAAGGCCAAGCCTGTCATACTGAAGGAACAGGAAGTGAAGAAGTCATGTGACTGCTATCATCAAGATGCCTCCACCTCCGGATCCAAGGCCCCGGCTGGACCCACCGTTCCAAGGGTGAAGTAGGAGCCAAGGAAGCTAATGTAGGCTATGCCTTAAGGATCCTACACGGAAGGCGAGACTACGACCTTTACAACGTTTAACATACAGATAGCCGATCCGTAAATGGAACGGAGAATGGCTATAGGCCAAAATCCTTTCCGGCTAAATGGAATAATATTGATTCCGATCGAGCTTGGAGTTGTACCAAAATAGATCCACCAAAAAAAAATCACGATTCGAAAGTGGTAGGATCTATCCCAACAAAACAAAAGCGAGGAGCGCCAATGCTCTCGATAGATCTTTCGGAAAACCAAATGAAAATCTCAAATCTATTATTAAAAACACCGCGAAAAATTAACGATTCGAGAAATCACGCAAAATCCGCCCACCACAAGAACTAATCAAAGAAGGGAATCTCTTATGTAGGAATTTCATTACCCCACTCGGAAATGTAGATCCGAGATGTTGGATCCACAAAGAACGACCGCTCTTCCTTTTGAAATCCACGGGAAATGCACCACGGATGAAGATCTTGTTCGTCTCCTTTGCTTCTCGCCGTGGATGATTACCCCACACCTTGATTCTTCCTTGCACGAGATCTTTCTCCTCCAAGGTGGCCGAAAAACTTCAAATGGATTGAAGGAGATTTGGTGGAGAATAGATAGAGACAGGGGAGAACGTTGGATTGTTAGAGGTAGAGACAAAGTGGAAGGGGGCGGCCAAGCAATGGAGGAGAGGGGTGGCCGAATTCCTTGAGAGGAAACCTTGAGGGGGGCGGCGACTAAGAGGAGGAGGAGAGGAAAATTAGGTTTAGGCAAGCAATTTTTTCTTGATTTCAATATTAGTCCCATAAAAAATGAAAATATGTCCTTATATAAGGCTTACAACCATGTGGCTATTAACAGCCCAAAATAAATATTGTCCCGAAATGAAATGACAGAAAATAGAAAATAACATAGTTTCAAATACCACATATAAAAGATAAATGCAGACCACTAGTAAAATAAATTTAACTTTTATTCTTGTTGCGTGGGCTAAGATTGTAGCCATGCCCGCTACGGCGCCGCAAGTCTTTCGTTGGAGGAGCATCGTCGTCATCTTCTACCATGGTAACACCACCATGGACGTCGTCTTCATCATCCAGTTGGCCGTCGTGGTGGCCGTCGCCATCAGAAGCGGTACAATAGGTTTGACTGTTGGTGCTGTGGCAAAGTTGGTCACTTTGCCGTGGATTGCTGGTTTAATCCAAAATACAATGAGACTCCTTTTGTTAGCAATGCGAGGCCGACCACTCGTAGGGTTAACCAACCGAGGGGGAGTGTACTAACAAGGAATCTAGGACCCAAGTTTGATTGGGTTCCTAAGGGAAACTAATTCTGTTTTGTAGGTATGTCCAAAGTCCACCAAAACGCCTATCTGGTACTTGGACAGTGGATGTTCCCGGCATATGACCGGGACAATAAGCCTGTTGCGTGATTACTCCCCAGTCGAAAATGGACCCAAAGTCATCTTTGGAGGATCTAATCGAGGAGTCACCAGGGGTTATGGTATGATTTACAATGGTGTACTCTATCATAGACGTGGCCTATGTTGAAGGGTTAAACCATAACCTGATCAGTGTAAGCTAGTTGTGTGATAAAGGATACGACGTTAAGTTCTGCAAGGATAAGTGCTTGACAATATCATGTGCCTCTTCGAAGACGGTATTAACTGGCATTTAGAGTAGAAATATCTTTTGCTTAGATTTTCTTAGCTTAGACTCTTCTACTCCCGTGTGTCTAGTAGCAAAAGACAGTGCATCTCTCTGTGAACAATGACACAAGAGATTAGCACATATTAATTTCAAGACTATTAATATGTTGTTTTCCAAGAATTTAGTAAGGGATGCCCCTACTATTAAGTGCATCAAAGATAGCCCTTGTCCTGTATGCCAGAAGGGCAAACAGACTCGGGCTACCTTTAAGGGCATTACAGACAAAGAATCCTCAAGATTTCTTTATCTTCTGCATATGGACTTGTTCGGTCCAGTGTAAGTTCATAGCTTAGGAGGCAAATCTTATACGCTAGTGATTGTTGATGATCACTCTCGGTTTACGTGGGTGTTCTTCTTGAAACGAAAGTCAGATACGTTTGACATCTTCACTAATTTTATCAAGCAGATTCAGAACGAACTTAACTGCTCTGTGGTCAAAATCAGAAGTGACCATGGAACAGAATTCAAGTTTGGTGCTATGACAAGATTTTGTGAAGAACATGGCATATTTCATGAGTTTTCCTTCCCGCGTACTCCTCAGCAAAACGGAGTTGTGGAGAGGAGAAATAGAACGCTCATTGAAGCATGTACGACAATGTTGAATGACGCTTCTCTTCCAAAGTACTTCTAGGCAGAGGATGTCAATACGACTTGTCATGTGCAGAACCGAGCATTGATCAACAAGAATCATCATAAGACGCCTTATGAGCTATTGAATGGCAGGAAACTGACCATGTCCTATTTAAGGATTTTTGGAGGCAGATGCTATGCACTCAATAATGGGAAGTACCCACGTACTAAATTCGGAGAAAAATGCTTCGAAGGCATCTTCATGGTCTATAGTAGCCATAGTCGGGCATATAGGGTTTTCAATAAGAAAACCCTAGTGGTAGAGGAGTCCATTAATGTTGTATTTTATGAAGGAAGCTTGCTTCACAACAATTCTTCCAGTGACATTCTTGAAGATGCAGGTGCAAGGCTTGAACAGCTAAGTCTCGATGAGACTGCTTAAGATGGAACTCCCAAGTACGTCAAGGTCTCTACCTCAACGCTAACTGGAGAAGATGACGATCAGGATGGAGAAAATCTCCCAGAAGAGGTAGGAGCCCGAGAAGCTGTTAGAGCTCCAGATGCCAGACTCTTAGAGCTCCGATACGTGAGGGATCATCCTAGAGATCAGATCATAGGAGATCCTCGTGACGGTGTGAGAACTCGCAGAGGTACAATTAACGAGATTCTGCACCTTAGTTTTTTGTCACAGGTTGAGCCAAAGAAGTTCGACGAAGCGAACAAAGATGCGTCTTGGATATTGTCCATGCAAGATGAACTGCATCAATTCGAACGATGCAATGTCTGGACGCTTGTTCCCAGACCAAAGAAACAAAATATGATCGGCACTAAGTGGATCTTCAGAAACAAACTGGATGAACACGGTATCATCATCAAGAACAAGGCTAGACTGGTGGCTCAAGGTTACAGACAAGAGGAGGGGATTGACTTCGACCAAACCTTTGCACCAGTTGCAAGGCTCGAGGCAATCAGGTTGTTCCTGGCATATGCCTCTCACAAAGGATTCACTGTCTATCAGATGGGCGAAAAATCTGCGTTCCTAAATGGAAATTTGAAAGAGGAAGTATATGTCGCGCAACCCCTTGGTTTTGTTAATCCAACATTCTCTAATCATGTTTACTTTCTTAATAAGACATTATATGGCTTAAAACACGCTCCTCGAGCTTGGTATGAGACTCTGTCTAGTTTTCTTCTTGAGAAGAAATTCTCAAGAGGAAAAATAGATAAAACATTGTTTCTTAGGGAAGTCAAAGACAAGATTCTACTGGTGCAAATCTATGTTGATGACATAATTTTCGGCTCAACGGACAACAATCTTTGCAAGAAGTTTTCTAAACTTATGCAAGGAAAGTTTGAAATGAGCAGCATGAGAGAGTTAAAGTATTTCTTGGGACTTCAAGTGAAACAGTCTTAGGATGGAATTTTCATTTCTCAGATGAAGTTCACAAATGAACTCCTCAAGAAATTTAGAATGGATAATACAACCTCTATGAGGACTCCAATGGGATCCACTGTGTCTATGGACAAGTATGAGAAAGGGAAACCTTTTGATGAAACCAAATACAGAAGCATAATTGGATCCTTGCTCTACCTTACTGCAAGTAGACTTGATATTATGTTTTCCACATGCATTTGTGCTAGATATCAGGTGAACACTAAGGAATATCATTATATCGCTGCAAAGCAGATTCTTAGATACCTTAAGGGTACACCAAATCTTGGCTTGTGGTACCCAAGAAATAATGATGTCGAGCTGATAGGCTTTTCAGATGCTGACTTTGCAGGAAGCAGGGATGATAGGAAAAAGCATTTTCGGGACGTGCCAATTCCTCGGAAGAAGGCTTATTTCGTGGAACAGTAAAAAGCAGAACTATGTCGCAACCTCTATGGATGAATCTGAGTACATCTCAGCAGGAAGCTGTTGCGCACAACTTCTATGGATCAGAAATCAACTCGAAGATTATGACTTGCAGTTCAGAGAAGTTCCTATGTAGTGCGACTCCTCGGGCGCAATAATAATTGCGAACAATCCAGTGTCGCACAAAAGAATAAAGCATATTGAAGTGCGCTACCACTTCATTCGGGAGCATGTGGAAAACAAAGATATCTCTCTCTGCTACGTCCCCACAGATAAGCAGTTTGCAGATATCTTCATAAAGCCCCTATACGAGGCCAAGTTCAGTCTCTTCAAAACTGAACTCGGCATGCTAAACTATGAAGGTTGATGACTGAAGGGCTCAAGGCTCTTGGATCAAGGGAGAGCATCAGTGAGGAACTCAAGATCGGGCACGGATGCAAGAACTGAGGGGGAGCTTTGTGCTCCAAGTGAAGTCCCAGATTTACAGAAGCTGAAAAGGGGGAGAATACTCTCTCGGCTAAGGCTAAGGTTGCTGCCAATGTTAAGTATGCTCTCAGAAAAATGGTAATGAATTTCACTCTCAACTGAATTTTCATTTTATGATTTTCATTGCCATCTATTCTATTCACCTTAGCTTGTAGGGTTTAGGCTTCTTCAAATAGGGGGAGATTGTTGGGTATTGTATCCACAATATACCTGATTTGAAGAAGCCCCTGAACAAGCTAAGTTGAATTGACAATGTATTTGATGATCTTCTATTAAGTTGTGCTTGCAGCTATTCCATGCTAAGCACACACCAATGTCGGGGTATAGTGGTCAATATACACGGGTCTGCACAACGTAATCCCTCGTTGAGTAGATCAGTGTATTGAATCACGTGTGCTCTTTCTATTGGAGTGTACTTATTTTCAAGTACAGGGTCGAGGTAGATCAAGAGCAGAAGAGGAGCAAAGATGGGTCAAAGACATAGTCTTCAAAGGAAGGAAGAGAAATTCTTCTAAGTCAAAATCGACGGGAATCACTAAGTGATTCTCGCCGATTTCGACGGGAATAACTAGTGATTCCCGCCGATTCGACGAGGATCAGTCTGCATTCCCGCCGACTTCCTTCCGACTGACAGTTATCCAACAGGAATTCTGCCAAGACAGAATCGACGGGAATCGCAAGTGATTCCCGCCGACTTCGACGAGAATTTGTCTGCATTCCCGCCGATTCGGCGAGTATCAGCTAGCCTCTCCCTCCGATTTCTTTCGGCTGACTGTTTTCCAGACAAGGATTCTGCTAAGGCAGGATCGACGGGAATCGTGAATGATTCCCGCCGACTTCGACGGGAATCACCAACGATTCCCGCCGATTTTGCCTTAGGCATTTTTTCTCCGTTCGCTGGACCGAACCAAGAGGCCGTGCGCTGTTTCAGCCGGGGCTAGGGTTTCTCCTTGTGGGTCCTACAACGGACTTTAGGGTTGGCCTCAGGTATAAATACTCGCATATTTTGAACTTCTACAGTAACTATTCACGAGAAATCAAAAGCAGCCGACGCCGTGCCCTAACCGATCGCGAAAACTGCCGATCGCATGTCGCCGCTCGCAGTTCGTCGTCGCCGATAATCTCCGGTCATCTTTGATCTTCCGGTGACAACACCGAGGCTAGCAGTGCATCTCATGCATCTCTCTTGAGATCTCTTGTCTCTCGATTCGTTGAATGAGACTAGTTCTCCATTCCGAATCGGTGAAGACGACTGATCCGACTGAGATCGTTCGTAGACCTTGCTTGCTTCGTCAAGAAGTTTTGATCTACAAAGTATCGCCGCCGCATTCACTTGCCGCCGCCGATCTTGTCAAGATCCTCTCCAAGAGAGAAATCCGGTTGTGGATTCTTCGTAACTTTCAAGAAAGCTTTAACGAACGAAGAAGGACATCGGGATCTCCAAAAGCGGTGTTTGTATTTTCTTTTACATTCTATTTTGGTTTATTGTAAAGGAATTTTTATTCCTAGTTATAAGGGTTGGGTGCAACCCGTGGTGGTATTGTTGTGACTCCTTTGTTGGAAGGGTTCCTTCTGTAGTGTGAGGATTGGATTTCAATCCGTTTGGAGAAGTGACCGAGTCGTCCCTTGGTGGGAGATAGGTTGAAGGGGGAAAGTGGACGTACCCAAATCGGGGAAGCACTATAATATTTTGTGTGTTCTGTGCTGTGTTTGTTAACTTGTGCAGGTACATTTAATTCCGCAAAAGACTGCACGACACCTATTCCCCCCCATAGGTGGATTTAGTCGACACTAGATACTTTCACTTATTAGTAGGAAAAACAACCTTCTTAAATGTAGTATGATCTTGTGGAGCTTTCCCTTTTTACTTGGCCAAAGCCTTCTTGGCCGCCTTATTCTTCTGTTGAGCCTTATTTCACCTAGAGGATTTACTAGGAACCTCAACATGGCTTAAGACAACACCCTTAGTCTGAACAAAGAACTCAACAACAAGAGGAAGAACTATCTTGGGATTAGAGAAACCTTTAACAAGTTTATTTTCGGCTTCAAGTTGCTCTTCCAATCCCTTGATGATTTCCTCTATCAGATCAAGGTGCTTGAGAGCCTTACTAAACTCATCAACAGCAGTACCCAATTCTTCTCTAAGTGAGTCCATATTAACGACTTCCTCCCTTAGAGAGCTCTCTACGACCTTTAGAGACTTAATCTATTTAGCCTGAGTTTTCACGACCTTTCGACATTTGTCATAGGCCTTGATTGTAACACCCCTATCCGTTACATAGCATATAGTAGTAGGTCCGGCCGGGGCCTGACGCCATATACTACAGACAGACCGATTGGTTACTTATTGAATCCAATCAACCAATCACAACGTCCTATACAGAGCACCTAGCAGAAACAAATTATTAAGTTGCACTGATAAAAGAACCCAACCAAGCATGAATGTCCACTACAATAAACCCATAGGAATGTATACTACACAAATATTTGCCTTATGGCCTTACAAAAGTTTTCTCAATAAAAGTGTCTTCCAAACCTCGGCACGCAGGCCGGTCACACATGAGTAAATAAGAAAAACACTCAAACTTAGGCCTTCGAGGGCTGGCACAGCAACTTGGGCTTTAGCCCTCTATTTACCGCTCGGCTCCGCAGCACCTACAAGCAACAATTCACCGCACGGTGGAAAACAAAAGCAACGGTCAGATATACTGACCAAAATATAATGACCCCGCCCCCAACTCGGGGTGGAAATGCTCTTTCCTTGCACATTATTAGCATAACAAAGCAGTATAGTGTAAACACACTTCATCACAGGCGTAGGCACGCACGACCACACACACCGTGCACTCAGGGCACATTCACGGCGAACCGGCCAACATCATGTCAATTTAGCCATAGACGTTCCCGTCTCACCACCATCCCTCTAACGGCCAACCATATGAGAATTTTGTCTTCCTGGCATTGGTCACGCCAATTTAAGCCATAGACCGCCGAAGACCCTTATCTATGCCAACGGTTCCACCGAATGACATAGATCGGGTACGGTTCCGCCTGACCTGTGCTCATACCGCAACGTCAATTTTAGCCATATGCGTAGGTCAAGACTCCCCGAGTCCCGTTTCCATCACACAATACACATAACCCGGTTATGCTCAAGTTGGCTCCCCGACCACCATGTTGGCAACATCCCGCATTTGCCTAGTTTTCCGGGTGTACCTTGGAGTTAGTCCCCAAGGCTCCCTGTTGCAATCTACCTCGTAGAAAACCCGAAAAACAACCATTCACGCGGAGTCTTATCCGGTTATTATGCAATGCAACATCACTGATCCATACCAACTTGTCCGGATAGGCTTCACACATCATGCCTATGTCCGTTCTCGCATACGGACTCTACACATGGGGGACTTTACATATCTACCCCAAGGAACGCCTCAACTCATCGCACACTCGCGTGAGAGGGCTTCCTATGCAAAGGAAAAGATGACTTCACATGTCTTAGGATGAGAATCGTTACCCTAGCATTTTTCCTTGGTGCCATGGAAATCTATGCGGATGGAAAGCACCGCAATCTCCTTGCCTCCGCGGATCCGAAGTTGGCTCGCGATTGGGAGCTCCGAAGCTCCGCTGGTGACCGGATCTAGCTCTTCTTCTTCCTCCTTGCTCTCCCTTCTCTCTAGCTTTTTAGAAAGAGAATGCTCAAGTAGAATGAGGGTTTTCAAGCCCCATTCTCGAGTATATCTCCTCAGGAACAGCCCCCAGCCGTTGGATCCCAAACTAAGGAAACGGACGGCCATGATTCAGCCCAAAATTAGAAATCCTGGGCCAAACACGGGTTGCAACACGGTCGTGTCCAGGGCCGTGTTAGCTATTCACCGTCATATCGAAATCCCAACCAAAACACAGCCTGTGACACATGTGACATGCCTGTATCAGGGCCCATATCAAGCCCCGTGTGCATAATCCAGAATTCTCCCGAGCTGGACACGGCCCGTGACACGGCATCCGACACGCCCGTGTTAGTGCCCGTGTGCACAAAACAGAAATCTCCCGAGAGGGACATGCTTTGGGACATGCCCGTGACCCAGGCCGTATGCCTACACCCGACGATCGCTGATTGCCAAAATGTCGACCACGTGACCCATGGACGAACATGCCCGTAACACGCCCAGGCCGTGTCCCAGGCCGTATCACCTGCTCCAAGTCCCAAACTTGGCTAAAACGTCACCCATCCCTCTTTTGAGTTTCGGGGTATTACAACTCTCTCCCTCTTAATAGAATTTAGCCCACGAAATTACTAAAGGAAAGAAAACGGAAAACTTTAAGCGGTACCTGAGCGGAATAACTCCGGGTACTCCTCCAACATAGTCTGCTCCTGTTCCCAAGAGAGCTCCTCCCGACCGCAATTGTCCAACCGGACCTTGACCATTTGGATCTCCTTGTTATGGAGTCGCTTGACCTCAAAGTCTTCAATATGAACGGGCTTGACCCTAGTCGTCAACCCTTCGTCCACCGACACTTGATCAACTACGATCACCTGCGAAGGCTCTTGCACCGCCTTCCGCAATACAGAAATGTGGAATACATCATGTAGTCTACTCAACTCCACCGATAGCCTCAAACGATAAGCCGCTTCGCCGACCTGCTCCAGTATCTCAAAGGGTCCAAGGTATCTTGGGCTCAGCTTTTTCAAGCGTCTCACCCGCGAAACACCCTTGAATGGATTTACTTTAGAGTACACCCAATCGCTGACCGCGAACTCCACGTTCTGGTGCTTGGCATTATAGTACTTAGCTTTCCTGTCGTGAGCGATCAGCAAATGCTCTGGAATGATCCGCACCAAAGAATTAGCACTCTCCACCTCCTGTTTCTTGTACAACCTTGCCTCACCCGTTTCTAGCCACGATAATAGCGTGCGACACTTCCTACCACACAGGGCCTCAGAGGGCGCTATTTGAATACTCTCCTGGTAGCTGTTGTTGTACGCAAACTCCACCAAATATAGGTGGTCTTCCCAATACTTCCCGAAGTCTAGAACACACATGCGGAGCATGTCTTCCATAATTATGTTGACCCTCTCGGTCTACCCATCCGTCTACGGGTGGAAGGCTGTGCTGAACTTCAATTTTGTCCCCAACATCTGTTGCACCAACCTCCAATCATTGGACGTAAAATGCCCATCGCGATCACTCACGATGCTGCGGGGCAGACCGTGCAGTCTGACTATATTATCCACATATAGTTTCTCCAGTCTCTCCACTGAATCATCCTTCCTATGCGGAATAAAGTACGACACCTTTGTTAACCGGTCTACAATCACCCAGATGGCGTCATTCCCCTTCTGCGACCTTGGCAAGCTATGCACAAAGTCCATCGATATATCGTCGAACTTCCATTCCAGAATAGGAAAGGATTTCAAGAATCCTCCACGCTTTTGGCACTCTGCCTTTATCAAGGCGCACGTTTGACACTTAGCCACAAACAGTGCCACGTCCTTCTTGAGCCCTGACCACCAAAATAGCTTCTTTAGGTCCCGGTACATCTTCGTGCTCCCTGGGTGGATTGAGTACTTGGTATTATGAATCTCGTACATCAACTCCGCCCGTAGATTTCCCCCACTTGGGACGCACAAACGATGGTCCTTCCTTAATAGCCCATCCTGGCCTTAACCGAAAACTGGGAATTTGACCCATCCAACGCTGCCTCCATAAGATCCTTCATGCTACCATCCAACTCCAATGCCTGCCGAACGTGATAAGCCAGGTCATAATGAACTTCCGTCCAGTTCAATATTGCTTTGACGCTAGTCTGCTTGTCCACGCAACAGATCTCCAATGCCTCCAAATCCTGAACTAGCCTCTTATCATGCACCGACAACCAGTTTGTTTGGGCGGGAGCCCTGCGACTCAATGCATCCGCAACTGCATTGCCCTTGCCGGGTACATAATGAATCTTGAAAGTATAGTCCCCCAGGAACTCCATCCATCTCCGCTGCCTCATGTTCAGATCCTTCTGATCCAACAGGTACTTCAGGCTCTTATGGTCGGTATAAATATCGACCTTTACGTCGTACAAATAATGTCTCCACATCTTAGGAACAAAAATCACGACCGCCAACTCCAAGTCGTAGACCAGATAATTCCTTTCGTGCACCTTCAGCTGACGCGATCCATACACAATAACATTTCCATGCTGCAACAACACGAAGCCCAAACCACTACCTGAGGCATCACTTTAAATCTCGAAGCCCTCGGTCCCACTCGACAAACTTAGCACTGGCGCCGTGGTCAACCGTCCCTTGAGCTCCTCAAATGCTTGCATGCACTCCTGCATCCACAAGAACTTCTAATCCTTCCTTGTCAACTTCGTGAGAGGTAACGCTATCCACGAGAAGTTCTCTACGAAGCGCCTGTAATAGCCGGCAAGCCCAAGAAAACTACGGACTTCCGCTACCAAAGACAACACAGGCCACTCCCGTATCGTAACAATCTTCACCAGATACACCGCTATACCTTCCCCACTGACAATATGACCAAGGAATGCTACTGAGGGTAGCCAGAACTCGCATTTGGAGAATTTTGCATAGAGTTCATTCCTTCTCAGTGTCTCCAAGACTAGATGCAGATGCTTGAAGTGATCTTCTTCGCACTGCGAGTACACCAATATGTCATCAATAAAGACGATCACAAAATGGTCTAGGTACTCTCGGAACATCCTGTTCATAAAATCCATAAACACCGATGGCGCATTCGTCAGTCCAAACGGCATGATCGTGAACTCGAAATGCCCATACCTTGTGCTGAATGCCATCTTCGGGATATCACACTCCCTTATCCTCAGCTGATAATACCCAGACTTCAGATCCAACTTCGAATATACCGACAATCCGACTAACTAATCGAAAAGATCATCAATCCTTGGGATCGTGTATTTATTCTTCTCCGTTAGCTTATTCAACTCCCTATAGTAGATACACAGCCGCAAACTCCCGTCCTTCTTCTTAACAAAGAGGACTGATGTGCTCCAAGGCGACGAGCTTGGACGCACATACCCTTGCTCCAACAACTCCTCTAGTTGAACCTTAAACTCCGCCATCTCCTTAGGCGCTAACCTATAAGGAGAACATGACACAGGTTTGGCACCTGGCACTAGCTCGATAGTGAAATCAATCTCTCATTGCGGTGGGGCTCCGGGAAGATCGCCCGAGAACACATCGGGGTACTCACATACCATTGTGATACTATCCAAAGTGGCCTTAGACTTTACAGCCTCCACTAACATGAAGAACAACTTTGCTCTAGCACGAACCGCCTTCACCACCTAAAGAGCAGATATCAGTGTCTTGCTCGACACCTTTATTCCTGCAAATGTTGTCTCCCGCTCAACACCGAGCTTGACCTCCTTACAGTTGCAATTGATACAAGCCTTCTTCTCCGAAAGCCAATCCATACCAAAGATAACGTCGAACTTTACTAACGGCAGCAATGACGCTAACAAGTCGAATTCTTGACTTCCAATATGAACCTTTACGATGCATACTCTATCCGCACGCATCGAACACCCATTCGGTAGCAACACATCCAATTTGTCCTTTGCCATCGAAGAAGGGGCTCCGATGCGCGATACAAAACTTTCGTACAAAAAAGAGTGTGAAGCTCCCATATCGAAAAGTGCTCGTGCCGGACTACCGCCAATCAGAACAAAACCTATACAAATAGTATTAAGCTAACAAGCACTAGGTAGCAGTATTTAAAGCTAACCTGCTATAAATTAAACCGTACCTGTCACCACATCCTCTTGCTTGATGGTCTCCTGCTGGCCCAGATTATAGACTCTCAGTTGAGTCGGAGCATAGTGGGACGCGGTTGACTCCACTGTCTTGCCCTTCTCTTCATAAGTGGCTCCTTGCTTTCTCTCAGACTTCGGACGTCCGCTCCAACAATCGCGGGCAAAGTGCCCCGTCTTTCCACAAGTAAAGCAAGTGCCTGGGGTTTGGTTGGTAGTTGCCCACGAGGCACCTGAAGAAGTGGCTGGACCCGACGTCTTAGCCTTCTTGTAGAACCTGCGATATCCAGACTTCGAAGTAGTCAGCACTTTAAACTCCAATTTCTTGCCACCGGATTCCTTCTTCGCTTGAACATTCTTCATGTCCTTTTCCAAGGACCGGGCCGAGTTGACCAAGGTCATGAAACCCTGCGCCATAGGCCCCGAAAGTAACAACCTCAAATCATCTCTTAACCCTTCATAGAAACGGTTTGTCTTGCGCTCCTCATCGGCAAAGGTAGTGCTTGTGTATCGTCCAAAACGAGTGAACTCGTGGAGATACTCGTCCACGGTGCTGTCTCCTTGCACTAACTTTTGAAACTCATTTTCCAATGCGATCCTCTGAGCTGAGGGGAGGTATCGAGCCATAAACAACCTCGAAAAATCCTCCATAGAGACATCAGCCAACTACCTTCCCCTTAGTTGGTGTAGCTCCAGCCCTTCCCACCATAACCTGCATCCCCGTCCAGCAAGAATGTCGCAATCGTGGTCTTCTGCCACTCTTCAGTCTTCGTTGCTGTCAGCACTCTATTGACTCTCGATAGCCAATCCTCTGCCTGAGTCGGGGTTCCCGTTCCTGAGAACACTGGCGGATGGAAACCCATCACATGCTTAAGTTGTTTCTCAGTTGATCTCCGAGGCAACTCCGGCTCCACCATCACCTGTTACACCCTCCTAGGCTCTGCCGCTTGGAGCGGTACTTGCTCCACAGCAGGAGCAAGCTGCTGCACCTGCCTCGTAGGCTGCGCATTGATGATCGCAAATACAGCTTCTGCCACCAATCTAATGGTCTTGGTTGAAGGAGGCATTGCAGGCGTATCATTTGGTGCGCTGCTTGCATCAGAACCTGGCCGTTCCGACGGTCCAGCACCACTCTTGGTCACCTATAATCGTGCAAAACACCGATAAATGACCAAACAATATTGCAAATAGCAATTATAGGAACACGCAGGTTCCTCAAACATGTGTATTTTCATTCCTAAGTGGACATTTATGGGTTCTCTTCATGTTATAACGATGACGCACACACATGTGCTCACCACCCCTTAAAGTGAATTCACCCACGAATTCATTTAAGCTTGACCGAAACCGGTAGTTTGATACCAAATTATAACACCCCTATCCGTCACATAGCATATAGCAGTAGGTCCGGCCGGGGCCCGACACCATATACTACGGATAGACCGGTTGGTTACTTATTGAAACCAATCAACCAATCACAACGTCCTACACAGAGCATCTAGCGGAAGCAAATTATTAAGTTTCACTGATAAAAGAACCCAGCCAAGCATGAATGTCCTCTACAATAAACCCATAGGAATGTATACTACACAAATATTGGCCTTATGGCCTTACAAAAGTTTGCTCAATAAAAGTGTCTTCCAAACCTTGGCACGCAGGCCGGTCACACATGAGTAAATAAGAAAAACACTCAAACTTAGGCCTTCGAGGGCCGGCACAGCAACTTGGGCTTTAGCCCTCTATTTACCGCTCGGCTCCGCAGCATCTGCAAGCAACAATCCACAACACGGTGGTAAAAAAAGCAACGGTCAACTATGCTGACCAAATTATAACGACCCCGCCCCCAACTCGGGGCAGCGATGCACTTTCCCTGCACATTATTAGCATAACAAAGCAGTATAGTGTAAACACACTTCATCACAAATGTAGGCACACACGACCATATACCACGTGCACTCAGGGCACATTCACGGCGAACCGGCCAACGTCACGTCAATTTAAGCCATAGACGTTCCCGTCTTACCACCGTCCCTTGGACGGCCAACCATATTGGCATTTTGTCTTCCTAGCATTGGTCACGTGTTGGAACACCCTATTACTGATTTGGGTAAGGATCACTATGTCCTTAGGAATTTGTCTCGACCTCCTTGTATAGTTTTAAAGGTCAACTAGAATAGGTCTAAGGCTTAGAACTTAGGTTTGAAAGCTGCCCCCAAAACCTTCTAGTTCAGATTTCAAGTGCAGAAGACTAAGGCAACTTATCGTCGAGCTCAGGTCGACGAGGCGTCGAACTCAGTTCGACTATCTCTGAGCTCAGTTAAACGAGTCGTCGAACTCAGTTCGACGATCTCCGAGCTCAGATCGACGTTTCTATCTCTAGCCAAAATCCAATCTCTGAGCTCAGGTCGACGATAGTTGAGCTCAGATCGACGATTTCTGTTTTAAGTCTAGTTCCAGTCTCTGAGCTCAGGTCGACGATAGTCGAGCTCAGATCGACGACTTTTCTTGAGAGATCGACGATTTCAGGAATTCAAATTCTGTCAGTTATTGAATTCAATCTGATTTATATCCAACATTTATTTCAAAGGACTTTGTAGCTGTTTCAATTAATCTGGAGCAAGTTTCAAGGAAGACAAAATGGAATGTCTCTTAGGACTTTCCTCCAAAGACAAATATCATTTAAGGAAGTCATTTATGACTGGCTAACGGCTATCTAGAAGACTGATTTTCAATATATCATCTCAGAGTAATTGAGACAAGAAGATCATCATTCTAAGATATAGTTTTTGAGACACAAGTCCACAGGATTACAAGTTAGAATTCATACAGAACACAAGGAATACTACAGTGAAGGAGATCAACACACAGAAAAGAATTCCTCCATTCTTTCAAGATCTCTTCTGATTCAAGTGTTCAAAGGCTTCATCAATCAAGGACTCCAGACACATCACATTTCAACCTTTGTTAAAATCATTCTTTGCTGGAGATCTTCAACATACTGAAGGCCTATCACCCTAAGCAAAGCTTCTCTTCCTGAACAAATGCAAATCTCAGGGGGAGCTTTAACAACAACAATCCACTAGTCTTCTCTTTGAATGTTGACAGAGAAGAACATCAACTCTTTCTTTTTCTTTCATTCTACTGTAAAAGGGTTACTCAAAAGTCCCTTCAAAAGTTTTGTGGTTGGTTTTTGAGACCTTGTCAAAACTCAGTGGTGGCAAGACACCTGATCAAAAAAATCTGATTTGGTTTTTGAGCACCTTATCAAAAGCTCATTGGTGCCCAGGACACCTGATCAACTATTCCTGTAATGGATTCCTACCTAGGGTGGTAGAAGAGTGGATGTACTCAGGTTGATTGGGGAACCACTATAGATCCTTGTGTCTTTTAGCTGTTGTGTTTTATTTGCTGTGTGCTATGTTTTTTTTTACTTCTTGCTTTAACTTGTTTCATTTTCTGCAAGCACAATACACCTATAAATAAATTAAGTCTTCCACTGCCAATTAATTTTTTAATTTGGAAAATTATTTTAATATACTATATTCACCCCCCTCTAGAGTAAAGGTAGATCTTACCCTCACTTTCAATTGGTATCAGAGGGAGGTTGGTTATTCAACAACTAAATCCTCATCAGATTGGTTGTTCCTACAGGCTAACACTTAAACCAAAAGATCTCTGATAAGATCAATATTTAATAGAGGGTTATTACTTTTGTTATATTTATTTTCATATAAAACCATGGCACAGAACAGAGATTATGCTAGCACCAGACCTCCAGTGTGCAATCTTTCTAAGTTTGCACTTTGGAAGGCAAGGATCAAATTATACATGAATTCTATTGATGAGGACATTTTTAATTTTGTTTTGATAGTGTGTCCAAGACCTCCAGCAAGTACATGTACAAGTGCTGTTCCACCCCCTTCAGGAACAGATGCAGAAATCAAAAAGTGGAAAGTTGCTGATGCCAAGCCATGAACATATTGGCCAAGACTATGTCCTATGACATATTTCAAAAGGTGGCCTAATGCAACTCAGCAAAAGAAATTTGGGACAAGCTATCAGAGCTTGTGTCAGGATCAGCTGATGAAAGAAAGGATAGAAGATCCCATCTCTTAACCCAGTATGATAATTTCAAGAAAGGAGAAACTGAGTCAGTTGCTGACATGTACAAAAGACTCAGTCTAATTGTCAGTGAACTGAAGACCTTGGACAAGGAAATCTCATTGACTGAACTCAATGATAAGATCCTAATATGCTTCCCCAAAACTTGGGATTCAAGGATCTGGCCAATCAAGGATGCCAGAAGCCTAAATGAGATCACTACTGAAGCTTTGTTGGGCAAGCTCAAGTCTTATGAGCTGCTCATCAAGAATAGAGAAGAAGAGCAAAAGATAGCTTCTCCAGCAACAAGGAAGGAGAAGACCATTGATTTCAAAGCTACAGAAGAATAGCCTGAAGACAAAGTCACAGGAAATGAAGAGCTATTGAGTCTACTGGCCAAGAGATTTTACCAGATGGCCAGGAAAGATTTCAGGAAAAGATCATCCAAAGGCCATGAAAAGCAAAGGTATGACAAATCCAATAACAAAGAAATTATTTGTTTTGGATGTAGGAAACCAGGCCACATTGTGCCTGACTGTCCATAAAACCAAAATAAGGACAGGAAAGAAAAGAAAGACAGGAGAAGAGACAAGGATTTCAGAAGAAACAATAATGACAAATCCTCCTCCAGCAAGAACAAACACACCAGGAAGGTATTTGTAGCTGAAACCTGGAGTGAAACTGAAGAAGAATCAGAGGCATCTTCAAGTTCAAGTGATGATGAAGATGATGCTCAAGAGAAGGAGTTCGTCATGATGGCTATCAATGCCTCTCAACATAATTCTGATGCAGAACAAGAGTCAGAATCTGAATATGAACATGAAGCTGAAGAAGATCAGGTAATAGATTCTTTTGATTACAATTCAGAGGACTTTAGATCTAAATTTAAGGCACTTTGTTTAGACCTGCGAAAGTCTTAAAAAGAGATTATCTCTCTCAGAAATCAATTGTCTGAATATAGCACATTGAAATCAGATTACCAAAAACTTTCTGAGGAGTTAGAATGCTGTAGGGAGGAGATAACTTCACTGAAGAGTGAACTATCCCAGGCAAAGAAGTTTGAAGAATCCCTCAATGGGAGAAGCATCCGACTGATAGACATCACAAGCACAGTGAACTCAAGACTTAACAGTACACTGGGATTGGGTGCTTCATCCAGCCAACCTATAGTATTAACAACCCCAATTAAATTTATCTCTGATAAAGGAAAGGGTGTTGTAGAGGTAGCTAGGAAGAATCCTGATTTACCTAAGAAAAACACATTTCAACAGAAAACGTCGAACAGAGCTCGACGATCGCGGAACAGAGCTCAGCGATCTCAAGCTGAATCGTCGAACTCAGGTCGACGATCGCTGAACTCTGAACTCTGGCAAAGTCGATCTTCGAATGGAGCTCGACGATCTGACCCAAGATCGTCGAACTCAGCTCAGAGATCGTCGAACAGAGATCAGAGCTTTGAATAAACTTTTAAAGGTAAATCAAAATTCAATCCTAGTGGTCCTACATCCCAAAGCTTAAATCCTTATACTGAATGGATAATACCTCCTAGGAGATATCATCCTGAAGGTTATAAGAGTCAGCCAGGGATGTCTTTTATTTCAGAATTTAAAGGTTATCAACCCAGGCCCAAGGTAAACTGGGTCAAAAATAAATAAATTGTTTTATGTGCAGGTGAAGACCTATCCAACATTGAACCAGCAATGGTATTTGGATAGTGGGTGCTCTAAGCACATGACTGGAAGCAAGGATAATTTAACATCCTTTAAAGCCAAGCTTGGACCCAAAGTAATATTTGGAGATTCAAACTTTGGACAGACCAAGGGATATGGTGCAGTCCAAATTGGCTCAGTCACATTCAAGAAGGTGTCCTATGTGGAAGGACTGAAGCATAATTTAATCAGCATCAGTCAACTGTGTGATGAAGGCTGCCAGGTGACCTTCAACAAATCCTCATGCAAAATCAAATCAGAGGACAACACAACAGTGTTGATAGGTAAAAGGAAAGGTAACATTTATCTTGTAGATTTTCATTCAACTAAGATAGATATTTGCTTGTTCAACTCTGTTAGTAAACCAAATGAACTATGGCATAAAAGATTAGGACATATAAACTTTAGAACCATTGCTAGGCTATCCAAGGACAACCTTGTTAGAGGACTACCTTCTGGCCCCTACAAGAAGGAAGGACTTTGCAGGGCTTGTCAATTAGGCAAGCAAACTAAAAATAGTTTTAAGTCACTTAATAAGAGTGATTCACCTAGGATCTTATATCTGTTACACATGGATCTTTTTGACCCATTACTGTACAAAGCCTAGGAGGGAAATCTTACACTTTAGTGGTTGTAGATGACTTCTCTAGATTCACATGGGTGTTCTTTCTGAGAAAGAAGTCTGATAACTTTAAGTGTTTGACAGAGTTTCTCAAATGCATACAGATTGAGTTCAATACTCACATTGCCCTGATCAGAAGTTATCATAGGACAGAGTTTGATTCTATTCTAATGCAAGAGTTTTGTCAGAGTGAAGAGATCATGCATACTTTCTCAGCTCCTAGAACTCCTCAACAAAATGGGGTAGCTGAAAGGAAAAATAGAACCCTTATTGAATCTGCTACTACATTGTCTACAGATGCTCACCTTCCTCTATCCTTTTGGGCAGAGGCAGTGAACACCTCAAACTATGTGTTGAATAGAAGTTTGATACATAAGATGAAGGGCAAGACTCCCTATGAATTACTCAAAGGGAAGAAACCTAAAGTAGATTATTTCAAGATTTTTGGTTGCATTTGTTACATACACAATAATGACAAGAAGTACGTAGCAAAATTTCAAGCTAAAGCTGATGAAGGAGTGTTTTTGGGATACTCCATGATTAGTAAAGCTTATAGGGTGTATAACAAATCTTCTCTTAAAATTGAAGAATCTGTACATGTATCTTTTGATGAAACTAACATGTCTTATAAGGAGAAGAATACTTCTACCATAGAACCTTTGCAGGTACATTCTCTTTCAGAAAATTTGGACAGATTACACATTATGGAAAAGGATACAACACATTCACCTATCCAACAAAGAGGTGAAAGTAGTGAAGATGAAGAGGGCACTCAACATCTTGGTGAGAATTATCTTGAAGAGCCAGTTGTTGTTCCATAAGAGGAAACAACAATACAGGTTGGTGAACAATCAACACCCCCTGTTGATTTAGTAACATCAAGAGATCATCCAATCTCCCAAGTGATTGGAGAAATCTCAGCTGGTGTGCAAATAAGAAATCAGGTCAACCAAAATCTGATGCACACCTGTTTTTTATCTCAAATTGAGCCTCAATCCATACAAGATGCAGAACAAGATCCACACTTGATCATTGCAATGTAAGAGGAGTTACATCAATTTGAAAGGAACCAAGTTTGGGAGCTAGTGCCAAGGCCTAAGGATCACTTCAATGTTAGAACAAAGTGGGTGTTAAGAAACAAATTGGATGATCAAGGAATCATTGTAAGGAATAAGGCAAGGCTAGTTACACAAGGATACTCTCAAGAAGAAGGAATAGACTATGACCAGACATTTGCACCAGTTGCAAGGTTAGAGGCCATTAGAATATTCCTAGCATATGCAGCTCATAAGGGATTCAAGGTCTATCAAATCGATGTGAAGAGTGCATTTCTCAATGGATATATCAAGGAAGAAGTCTATGTTAGACAACCCCCAGGTTTTATCTCTCCAACTCATCCTGATTATGTTTTTAAATTGTATAAAGCATTATATAGTCTTAAGCAAGCTCCTAGAGCATGATATGAGACCTTAGCATGCTTTCTTTTGAAAAATGATTTTATAAGGGGTAGAGTAGACCAAACTCTTTTTATTAGAACCCATAAGTCCCATATCCTACTAGTACAAATCTATATAGATGATATTATTTTTGGCTCTACTGATTCAAATTTGTGCAAAAGGTTCTCCAACCTAATGCATTCTAAATTTTAAATGAGTAGCATGGGTGAGCTTTCCTTCTTTCTAGGATTGCAAGTCAAACAACATGCTAATGACATATTCATCTCTCAAACCAAGTATGCAAAAGAATTGGTTAAGAAATTTGGGATGTCTGAAGCTTCCTGCCTGAAAACACCTATGCCTACTAATATTGTATTAGATGCTGATGAACATGGGAAACCTGTTGATCAGACAACATATAGAGCAATGATTGGCTCTTTATTGTACCTTACAGCTAGTAGACCTGACATAATGTTTGCTACATGTATATGTGCTAGATTCCAAGTAAGCCATAGAGAGTCACACCTAACATTAGTAAAAAGGATTCTTAGGTATGTGAAAAGCTATCCAAATCTAGGTCTCTGGTATCCAAAAGACTCAGGATTTGAATTAACTGGATTTTCAGATGCTGATTATGCTGGATATAGAGTAGACAGGAAAAGCACTAGTGGAACTTGCCAGTTTCTTGGTGACAGACTTGTCTCCTGGTTTTATAAGAAATAAACATCTGTGTCCACATCAACTGCTGAAGCTGAATACATGGCAGCAGGTAGTTGTTGCTCACAGATTTTGTGGATTCAAAATCAGCTCCTAGACTATGATTACAACTTAGAAAAGTCAAAAATATTTTGTGATAACACCAGTGCTATTTCTATAGCACAAAATCCAGTCCTCCATAGTAAGACAAAACATATAGAGATTAAGCATCATTTTTTAAGGGATAATGTTGAGAAGAATAAAATTGAACTTCAATATATCCCAACTGATTTGCAAAGGGGAGATATTTTCACCAAACTATTGGATGAAAAGAAACACACTTTCTTCCTGAATCAGTTAGGTATGTTAGATGGAGGAAGTTTAAATTAAGATCCAAGATTTTAAAACTCTAAAATTGACCAAGACTAGGCTAAAAACTTGATTTTTCTAGTGTCTATAGGTTATTTCTGATCTCTTAACTGCGCTCGATGTTTTTCCCCAAGATCGTCGAACGGAGATCGACGATCACAGTAATCGTCGACCGGAGTTCAGCATTTTCCAGATAGTACTAGGCTATCTCTTTCCGTTCAGAGATCGTCGAACGGAGTTCGACGCTCTCCAATATCATCGAACGGAGATCGACGATGTTGAAGACCCTTCAAATTCCTTTAGAAGCCCAGATCGTCGAACTGAGTTCAACGCTCTTTCCTTTTCTGCGTCGAACCCTAATATAAAATTCATTTTTCGGCCGTCGTTCTCTTTTGCGCTTTCATACTTTCTGCAGAGATTTTCTTTCCCTCCACACTTCTCTGCACTTGGTCTCGTTTGTTCATTTTTGTAGGTATACAATGGCCGTTTCTGTTGCAGTTCTAGCCGCGATGAAATTTGATACTGGATTCAACATCGACATGGACACTTTTGACGACAGTGACCAAATCTTCAAAGACATACTAGAATTATTCAAGGAACGGCAGTTGGTGTATATCATGTTCACAAGGATGAAACTTATTGCCGATGAAATCAAGGAGTGGGTGTATACGGCTCATAACATGGATCAAAATTCAGTGGTTGGTACAATAGCCGGTACACAGGTATCCCTAACTCCTGCCCTCCTTACAGAAGATTTTCAATTGAGCACTGGGCATGATTCAGTCGAGTTATCTGGAGTGGAATTTGCTAGTATGCTGGACAGAATGGGTCACTCTGCAGCAAACCCTAATAAACTGCTTAAAAAGAATCTGTCAGTTGAATATAGATTTTTAGCTGATGTTGTGGGAAAGGTGCTGTTAGCCAAGCATTCTGCTCATGATACCATTTCAAGGTATCAATTTTGTTTGATGGCTGCTTTAGTGGATAAGAAACATTTGAATTGGGGAGAGATTTTCTTTGATTTAATCAAGAAAAAGTTGAATAAGAATTTTGTTAATTTTGGGAGGATACTAGGGCTATTTTTGCATAACAGGTGCCCTCAGTTGCTTGTTTCCAATGGGATACACGTTAATTCCTCTAAGAGGTTGTCCTGTGCCCTATTTGGAAAATGGGACAGGCAGATTGTCAAACCAAGCAGAGCTCCTGCAGCTATCTCAACTTCAGGCACCAGGACTGTTCAAGTCACTTCCCCACAAGTAACTTCCCCATTGGAAGAATTGCCTGCCTCCTCCTCATCTCCACCCATTGTTTCTTCAACAACTCCTTCCACCATCACTACCTCAATCTCCTCCCCCATCACCATCTCATCTCCACTATCAACTCCTTCACCACCACCAACAACAACGGAAGATCATTTCCATCCTCTACATTACCATTCACCACTTGATATTGACTCATCCATTCCATCTTTCAGTCTTCTGGATGATTCCTACATGGATGATTCCCATTCCTCACCTCTTGATCTCCCATCATCCTCTACCTCCTACCAAAAACTACTCCAAGACATTCTTGCACAACCATCCTTCACCCCATCCATTTCCATTCCAATAACTTCCATCACAACCATCCCCATATCACAACCATCCATTTCACTGCCATCCACATCATTTCTCCACATCTCAGCAGCTCCTCCAACACCATCCACTTCTGCAACCCTATCCTCTATGTTGGTACCCTAGTTTGGATTTGAGTTCAGTCCTCTCCTTTTGTCTCTTGACCCAAGATTTATCTATGGTCAAAGGTTAGTTGTTTAGTTAGTTTGCTCTAGATTTAGAGTTGTCACTTTTCCAGATGAAAATTGGGTTAAGTTATTTTTTGTTCGACTATGGTCGAACGTCACTCGACTATCATCTATCGACTGGTCAACGATCATCTATCAGTTGTTCGATGTTCGTCTGTCAGCAGATCGTCTATCTCTGAGTTAGTTCAACTCTTGGTAGCTCGACGTTTTGTGGAATCTGCCTCGCCGATCGTCGAGCCCCGCTCGACGTCTTTTGACCAGACAGATTTCTTGATAGTTCGACTATCTGCTTGGATAGTTCAACTATCTGATAGTTCGACTATCTGTTTGATAGGTCGACTATCTGTTTTGTTTGATAGTTCGACTATCTGTTTGATAGGTCGACAATCTATTTTCTTTGATAGTTCGACTATCTGTTTGATAGGTCGACTATCTGTTTTCTTTGATAGTTCGACTATCTGTTTGATAGGTCGACTATCTGTTTTCTTTGATAGTTTGACTATCTGTTTGATAGGTCGACTATCTGTTTTGTTTGATAGTTCGATTATCTGTTTGATAGGTCGACTATCTGTTTTGCTTGATAGCTCGACTATCTGTCTTGATAGGTTGACTATCTGATAGCTCGACTATCTGTTCTGATAGGTCGACTATCTGCTGTGGTAGTTCGACTATCTTCTTTGTTAGTTCGACTATCTGTATCGTTCGACTATCTGTTTGATAGGTCGACGATCTCTGTGCTTCGGTCGACGATCTCCGAGGGTCGTTCGACGTTTTGCTGTATGTCTTTAATAATTTTGTCCTCTTCTATTTTATGATTTATTTCATATTTATTTGGCATATTATTTCTGTAAATTTGTGATATTATTTCCATGCAATCTCTGCTCCATTCCTTATGCATGAGCCAATCTTTATCTGACAAAGTGTTTTGTCTTATTAGTTGAAATACAATTTCTGCTTTGTCTGCCAGGCTGTCCTTTATAGCCGTTAGACTCAGAAAGTCTTTTCTGGCTGTATAGAGTTCTTTCTAATGTGACCTTTTTCTAGCCCCTTCTTATCTAATTGGTTATGCAGCTTCTTAGAAAGCTTTATCCTCTTATAGTATGTCTGTCTGCAGGATTTATTTTTGCTTTATGCTTTTTGCAGCCCAGATTGCTGATGCCAGAAGAAGACAAAGATTCAAACTCAAATTAAAGCCGTTGCAAAGGCTCATATAAAAAGAGCTTCTTTTTGAAAGAAGAAAACAAGAACTGATATACAACACATACACTCAGCAGCATAGAAAAAGAGAGAAAGCAAGAAAGTTCTATAGCTCTCAGCATTTCATATTCAACTGAGAAGATCAAAGCTCTTCTGCATTCTTCTTCATCCTGAGTTCATCCTGCTTACAGGAAGACTTTCACTCAGAGGCCTTTAGAAGAAGAAGAAGAAGAAAGGAAGCTGTTTAAAGAAGAACACCTGTTCCAAATCAAGAATCTTCTTCAATCTTCCCCTTCAGAACTTAAAGACAATTCTTTGTCTTAGTTCAGAAGAGTTCCTGCACCCTGAAGCAAGACTCCTTCCTGGATATTCTCTAAGCCAGGGGGAGCCTTGATTCTTTAGAGCTATCTAGCTTTGTGCAATCCACTAGCTTCTCTAATCTGTTTAACAATAGAGAAGAAGCCTTAACTCTCTCAACCTCCTGTATAAAGGGTTATTACTCCCTTCAAAAGTGAACCCTTGGTGGCAGGGCACCTGATCAAAAACCTGTGTTAGATTTTGAGCTCCTGATCAAAAGCTCAAAGGGTCTACTTGATCTACCTAAAGCAGATCAGTTGGTGGAAGGGCACCTGAACAAAAACCTGTAGTGGATTCCTACCAGGGTGGTAGAAGAGTGGACATACCTATTTAGAGGGAACCACTATAAAATTTCTTGTGTCATCTGTGCTGTTTATTTAATTCATTGTACTGTGGCTGTGAGTAGAATTAACTAGGATTGCTAGTTGCTGTGATAGGACTTCAAGCTTAACTGTAATTACAGTTAGCTCTCTCTTGTGCACTACACTTTGTGTTAGGCTCTAGGGTTATCAATATCTATAAACTAATTCCGCAAATTAACTCTAATGGAGTTGAGTTGGGTGTTCTAATTTTTGAATACTCTATTCTCCCCCCTCTAGAGTTGTATCTATCATCACTTTCAATTGGTATCAGAGGGAGGTTGACTGACTGTATAGGCTAACACCTAAGTCACAAGATCCTGATAGATACCAAGCTTATAGATATTCACTTCATGGCCCAGTCCAAGGATTACTCAAGCACCAGACCTCCAGCATGCAACTTAGCTAAGTTTAGCATCTGGAAGGCAAGGATTAAGTTATATATGAACTCTATTGATGAGAGTATTTTTGCTTCTATTTTGACAGGACCACCAAGAGCACCTGCTGCAGCTACTGCTTCATCATCAACTGATATGAGTGCAGTGCCTCCTCCAGATTACAACGATGAATACAAAAAGGCAAAGATAGCAGATGCCAAAGCAATGAATATTCTGGCTCAGACAATATCTGATGAAGTATTCCAGAAAGTTGCTGACTGTCCCTCAGCAAAAGTAATGTGGGATACACTAAACCAGATTGTAGCTGGTTCAGCTGATGAAAGGAAGGACAGAAGGTCCAACCTTATCTCCCAGTATGAAAACTTTAAGAAAACTGATGCTGAATCAGTTGAAGCAATGTACACCCGGCTCAGCTCAATCATCAATGAGCTGAGGACTCTTGACAAGGATATATCATTGACAGAGGTCAATGATAAGATTCTGATGTGCTTCCCTAGCACATGGGATCTGAGGATCTGGCCTATCAAGGAGGCCAGAAGTACAACTGAAATCTCAACAGAAGCTCTCCTTGGCAAGCTCAAGTCTTTTGAGCAAGTGCTGAAGACCAGGGAAGCTGAGGCTGAAGCAAAGACTCCAACTCCAACAAGAAAAGAACAATATCTTGCTCTCAAAGCTGCTGAAGCTTTTGAAGGAAGCCAATCCAATGAGGAACTAATGACATTATTTGCCAAGAGGTTTCTCAAGATGGGAAGGAAAGACTTCAGAAAGAAATCTTCAAGATATGAAGATAAACCAAGGTATGATCGTTCTCCTGCTAAAGAAATAATTTGCTATGGTTGCAGGAAGCCTGGACATATTCTACCAGAGTGTCCAGAGGAAAAGAATAAAGAGAAAAGGAAGGAAAAAGAACAGCACAGGAAGCATTCCAAGCCCTCCTCCTACAAAAACAAAAAGAAGGAGAGAGGTTTCGTTGCTGAAACTTGGAGTGATTCTGATGAGGAATCTTCCTCCTCAAGCTCCAGTGAGGATGAGGAAGAGAAGAAGGCAAAGGAAATTTGCCTGATGGCAATTGATGCCTGCAACAATCACTCAGCTGCAGAGAGTTCAGATTCTGATGAAGAAATGCCAACAGAAGATGAGGTATTGTCTTCTTACGATTTTACATCTGCTGAATTTAAATCAGATTTTAAATCTTTGTGTTTAGATTTAATTAGTTCTGAAAAGGAAATTAAGGACCTTAGAAATAAGCTTGCTGAATCTGAATTTATCTCTAATGAAAACATTAGGTTAACAGCAGAACTCACTAATTCTAGTGAAGAAATAAAATTTCTTAAGAATGAATTAGCTAAGTCAAAAAGGTTAGAAGAATCTTTGAATGGTAGAAGCCTTAAGTTGCTAGAAATTACCAGCATGTCAAACACTAGGTTAGGCAATAATAAGCTAGGCTTAGGAGCTTCATCATGTGAACCCCCAATTATCCTTAAAAATCATCTTTCAACTCCAGTGAACTTTATCTCAGCTGATGGGATAAAGAACACTGAGCAAGTAAGACAAGTTAATCAAGCCTTAAATAAAGCTAAGAGAGAGAAAAGAAAACAAAAATTTAAGGAAATACAAAAAGCGTCGAACGCTGCTCGACGATCGCATGCTTAGTGGTCGAATAAAGCTCGACAATCTGTGTATCCATCGTCGAACGCCGATCGACGTTTTCAACATGAATTTCAAAATTATAATCAGAACCCTAGAAACCTGAATATGAATAGAAACCCTAGGTTTGTGGACCCATTAACTGCATGGAGCATCCCACCTAGGAGATCTTACCCTTTAGGTTATAAACCCCAACCTGCTTATTCTTTCATTTCAAGTTTTCATTATATAAGGAATAATGGAACCAAGGTTACCTGGGTCCACAATGTTTAACTTAACTCACTGCAGGTGAAGACCTATCCTATCACTCAGGACAAGTGGTATTTGGATAGTGGTTGCTCCAAACATATGACAGGGAATAGAGAAAATCTGTCAAAGTTCAAGGCCAAGCTTGGACCAAAGGTGATCTTTGGGGATTCTAGCTGTGGTCAAACTGAAGGATATGGTAGGATTACCATTGGAGCAGTAACTTTCAAAAGGGGTTGCATAAATAACTAGACTGAAGCATAACCTTATCTCAGTAAGTCAGTTATGTGATGCAGGATATCAGGTATCATTCACTAACACTCTTTGTAATATTACTTTAAATAGTAATGTTGTGTTAGTAGGCATTAGACAAGGCAATATTTATTTAGTAGATTTTAATTCAACCCATTCTGAAATCTGCTTATTTAATGAAGTAACAAATAACAACACTTTATGGCATAAAAGGCTTAGCCATGTTAACCTCAAGAACATATCTAGGTTATCTAAATACAACCTTGTTAGAGGTTTACCTTCTTGCCCCTATAAGAAGGAGAGCCAATGCAAGGCTTGTCAATTAGGCAAGCAAACCAAGAATTCATTTAAGTCAGTAAATAAAAGTGATTCACCTAGAATCCTGTATTTATTACATTTGGACCTCTTTAGCCCGATAAATGTACAGAGTCTAGGAGGGAAGTATTACACTTTAGTAATTGTAGACGACTTCTCTAGGTTCACTTGGGTGTTCTTTTTGAGAACTAAGGCTGATAACTTCAAAGCCCTTACAGATTTTCTATTATGTGTGCAGACTGAGTACTCTACTCATGTGGCCTTGATCAGAAGTGATCATGGTACTGAGTTTGACTCTCTTCTCATGCAAGAATTCTGCGAGAGAGAAGGTATCAAACATAGCTTCTCAGCTCCTAGAACTCCCCAACAAAATGGGGTAGTTGAAAGGAAGAATCGAACCCTGATTGAAGTTGCTGGTACATTATTGGCAGATGCTAACATGCCTCTTTCCTATTGGGCAGAAGCTGTTAGCATAACTAATTATGTGCTAAACAGAAGTCTTATACACAAGCTTAAGAGTAAAACTCCCTATGAGTTGCTTAAAGGAAAGAAACCTAAAATAAATTATTTTAGAGTATTTGGCTGTGTAGTATACATTCATAATAATAATAAAGAATACCTTAGAAAGTTTGAAGCAAAAGCTTCAATGGAAATTTTTCTTGGATATTCCCAAGTAAGCAAAGCTTATAGGGTATTTAATAAATCATCTTCTAAAATTGAGGAATCTGTGTATGTGTCTTTTGATAAATCTCAGATGTTTTACAAGGAGAAGGAAACTTCCCCTTCCTCAAGTTCATTGCAGGTACCAGAATCTAGTAAAGATGTCACTCAAGAGATTCTCCATCTATCAACTCTTCATATCACTAAATCAGACAGTGATGAAGACTTTGCAGAAGCTGTTGTTGTTCCACCAATAGTAGATCAAATTCCTCCCGAGGAATTAATCCCAACTATTGCTGAAGATCACATCCTACCTGCTGATGTTGTCACACTTAGAGATCATCCTACATCTCAAGTGATAGGAGACATATCAGCTGGTGTTCAAACAAGACATCAATTAAGACAGGATGTGATGCATGCTTGTTTCCTTTCACAGATTGAGCCCCTCACCATTAAAGATGCTGAGCTAGATCCCCACTGGATCATTGCTATGCAAGAGGAACTCAATCAGTTTGAAAGATGTAAAGTATGGACTTTGGTTCCAAGACCTAAAGGCCAACTGATCATAGACACCAAGTGGGTATTTAGAAACAAGTTGGATGCAAATGGAATCATTGTAAGGAACAAAGCTAGGCTTGTAGCTCAGGGCTACAGACAGGAGGAAGGTATAGATTATGTCCAAACCTTTGCTCCTGTTGCAAGTCTAGAGGCAATAAGGATCTTTCTAGCCTATGCAGCCTATATGAAGTTTAAGGTCTTTCAGATGGATGTCAAAAGTGCCTTTCTAAATGGTGAGCTAAAGGAAGAGGTATTTGTTGAACAACCACCTGGGTTTGTTTCTTCAACTCAGCCCTCACATGTTTTCAAGTTGCAAAAAGCTCTTTATGGACTCAAACAAGCACCTAGAGCCTGGTATGAGACTCTAGCTAGTTTCCTGTTAGAGCATAACTTTGTTAGGGGAGTAGTTGATAGAATCCTTTTCGTCAAGCACCACAAGGACACAATCCTGTTAGTTTAAGTGTATGTGGATGACATTATTTTTGGTTCCACTGATCCCAAACTGTGCAAAAAGTTCTCTGACTTGATGCATTCTAAGTTTGAGATGAGTAGTATGGGTGAGCTGTCTTACTTTCTTAGTCTCCAAGTATAGCAAGATGCTGATGGCATCTTCATCTCCCAATCCAAATATGCCAAGGAATTGGTAAAGAAGTTTGGGATGGCTGATGCTTCAGTAATGCATACACCCATGGCTACTAATGTAGTTATAGATTCTGATGATCAGGGAAAGCCTGTTGATCAAAAGAATTATAGGGCCATTGTTGGTTCCTTATTGTATTTAACTGCAAGTAGGCCAGATATAATGTTTGCTATATGCCTGTGTGCTAGATTCCAGGTCAACCCCAAGGAATATCATCTGATTCTTCTCAAGAGAATCTTGAGATACCTGAAGGGATGTCCAAATCCAGGACTATGGTACCCAGCTGAATCAGAATTTGAATTAATTGGATACTCTGATTCTGATTATGCTGGTTGTAGAGTTGACAGGAAAAGTACCTCAGGAACTTGCCAGTTCCTGGGAGAGAGATTGGTCTCTTGGTTCTGTAAGAAGCAGACTTCTGTCTCAACTTCAACTGTAGAGGCTGAATATATAACAGCTGCTAGCTGTTGTTCACAGATCCTGTGGATTCAAAACCAGCTTTTGGATTATGGGTACACACACAAGAACACAAAAATCATTTGTGACAGTACCAGTGCTATCTCCATTGCACAAAATCCTGTGCACCACTCTAGAACCAAGCACATTGAGATTAGACACCATTTCCTGAGAGATTGTGTGGAAAAGAACAAGATCAGCCTTGAGTTCATATCCACTGACCTTCAGAGAGGTGATATTTTCACCAAGCCCTTAGATGAACAGAAGCATCTGTTCTTTTTGGTTCAACTAGGCATGATTAATGGAAAAGACTAAGTGTGACGTCTGCCTTTGTTGAAACCTGTTTGAAGATCGTCGAATGACGTTCGAAGATAGTCGATCGGATGAAGCCTATCGTCGACCTATGGTTGATGATGGCTTATCTGCTTGAAGATCGTCGACTGACGTTCGAAGATCATCGAACAGGTCGAGCCTATCGTCGATCTATGGTTGACGACAGCTTGTTGTTTGTGAAGACAGAAATAGTCGAACGATTGATCGACTACTCTGCTTCAGGAATGATCGTCGAACGACCGTTCGACCATCGTCTCCAGTATCTTTTAAAATAGATCGACTATTGCTGTTTTAATATAAAACTGATGGTCGACCTAGGTTAAGAGATCGTTCTTTTTATCGTCGACGGAGAGCGTCTTCTCGCATTCCGTCTTTCTGCTTTCTCCCTGTCTCGCGATTTCTGCCGTTTCGCCTTCGCCGTCTCTCCCGCCTTCTCCAACCCTCTTCGATGGCGATTGCTCCAGCCCTCCTGTCCGTAGTAAAGTTCGATGCTGGCTTCAGTGTGGACTTCGACTCTTTCAGCTGCTGCGAATCTGCTATAGTGGAAATTCTCAACTTATGCAAAGATCAAGGATTGGAAAAGCTCATGTCAACAAGAATAAAGATAAACATTCCCGAGATTAAAGAATGGGCATTTACTTCGTCCTCAAATGACGATTCTATGACCGGAACAATAGGAGGAGAAGAGGTAATTTTGACTCCCGCCGTTTTAACTGAAATTTTTGGATTATTAAATCTGGAAGAAGATTATGAGCAAGATACCCCTGAGTTTGGGAGAATGCTGACTGAACTAGGACATGCCGAAGGCATTCCTTCTAAGCTGCTAAAGGTGAATTTTCCGTTGAAGATTAAGTTCCTTGCTGAACTCGTCGGAAAAGTGCTACTGGGAAAGCACTCTTCCCATGATAATATTACCAGGCAACAGTTTGCCCTGATGTGTGCCATCGTGGACAAGAAGCAAATTAATTGGGCAGGAGTTTTGTTTGATTTGATAAGGAAAAAGAATAGCAAGAAGGAAGTCACCCTGGGTAGGGTGGTTGAGATTTTTCTAAAGGAGAAATATCCCCATTTATTGGTCTCAGTCTCTACTTCAATAAATGCCAGCAAAAAGATGGACCCAACGCTGTTTGTCAAGTGGAAAAGGAGTTTCCTGAAGCCCGCTCCGGCAGGGGTTGCTCTAGTTGCATCTGAGAGCACAAGGACTGCTTCAGTCACTCCCCTCCTTCAAGAAGCAGGCTCAGCCAATCTCTCCTTTCCATCCACCTCATCTGCATTACCTTCAACCTCCACTGAAGTGCCACCATCTACTTCAGTTGAAGTTCCATCATCTGCATCTCATCTTCTTGATTCCTCCACAATTCTCCATGCATCACCACCAACATCCCCTCTCCCTCCTCATCTTGCTAGGATATCTCATCCTAGTTTTGATTTATTGGCTTCTGAGCTTTCCACTCCTCCTCAGTCTCCAATTCTTCATTCTGATCATGTTGATCTTCTTGCATCCATCCATCATTCTCCAGTTCACTCTCCATCTCATCAAGAATTCACCATCCCTGCTGTTCATCCATCTGTGATTCCCCCACCTTCATTTAAAATCACCCCAGCCTTCATCTCTAGTATCCTGGAGTTAATTACTCCTTCAATCAAAATCATGATTGAAGAGGCAATTGCTCCCCTTGTATCCTCCATCTCTTCTTTGACTACTGCCAATCCAAGCTCTCTCAAAATCTGCTGAGCCCTCTTCATCTAGGGGCCTGGTTTCAGTTTCCACTGAAACCAGGCAGGGGGAGATGCTTTATGAAGATGCCTCTGAGCTGCCCTTGGCCTCCCTTCCAGCAGATCCTCAAGCAGATGTAGAAAAAGAGATAGAAGAATCAGTTCCTCCATTGTTTGAAACAGATATTTCTGATGCTATAATGAAATCTGAGTTTGTTGTCAAAGTATGCCTAGAAGAATGCTCCACTCCCCTAGTTGCCCTCTACCTAGGAGTCATTAATTCCTTCCTAGATGAATTATGGGAGTTAGGACATTCAAAAGAAAATTCTGAAGGTATCCCTTTTACTCATTTTCTAGACTTGATAACTGATATGTTAGTATGGGAATACCTAGAAGGAATGATAAAATGTCATTTAGCAAATTTGTGTTCATAATACTACAGATATAATGGAAGAAGTATTAGCTGTCCAAGAGCTTGATCATCAACCAGCTCTAGAAGTTCAACCTGAACCAGAACAAACTGTTCAAGATCCTGAGGCTGCTCTGCCAGCTCAGTTAGCAGTGCAAGAAGAACTGGTCCCCATGATAGTTACTGATGAACAAGAAAAGGCTTCAGAAATTCAAATTGAAAAGTCTACTGTCTGGGATGACACTCCTGGATTAGATTTAGATACTCTTCTGGCACAGGATGCCATGGAAGAAGAGTTAGAAAAAGCTGCCCTAAAAGAGAAGGAAAAAGCTGTGCAAGAGGCAATTGATCCGTATGATCTTCCTCCTTCTTCAAATTCTGAGGATGAGGATAATTCTGATGAATCTGATGAGTCCAAGAGAAAGAGATCTGCTAAGAAGAAAAGGAAAGCTGTGGCTCCTCCTCCTCCAATCCTGACAATGATGTCCCCTACTATATCTTGAAAGGCATTGATCCTAAATCTAAAGAATTTTAGCACTGGATGGCATTTTCTAAGAATTAGCAGAAGCTAAGAAAGAAGTCTAAGAGGTATGACAGTCCTGCCCCAAGATGGACTCCTAGAGGTCCTCCTCCTCCACCTCCCGATGCAGGAGCCTCTGGAAACCTATCTGCAAATCCTTCTGCTCAGACTGATAGGTTTAACCCATCTCAGTAATCTCAAAGGAAAAGTTCTCAAGGATATCAAGGCAGAACGCAATCTGGCTATCAAAGACATGATGCTGATGTAAAGGAACAAGTGAAGGAGGTGGTTTATCAAAGGCCAAATTTTTCTCCTCCTCCTTCCAAAGAATTCAAGAGCACATCCTCTCCAAAGCCAGATTATGTAGTGAAAGCTGTTTCAAAAGGTAAAAGGATTATTTTCTCTAAAAAATCTAGCAAGAAATTTGTTGAGTTTGCTCCTTCTTTTTCTCTAGTTATTCAGGATAAAGAGCCAGTTGAAAGTCTGCTAGATATGCCTATTAAATTTAAAGCTGTGAAACCTGTAGATACAACCTCTGAAAATGTGTATGAAAGCCAAGAGCTTGATCCTGATTTCAGGATGGCTCGATTTCTTGAACTTGTTGGATCAGCCCAAATTAAGAAAGCCAAAGCTGAAGGTAAAGACACTGCAGGATTAACAACTATGTCCAAATTCAGAATGAAGGAGCTTGATAAAGTCCAGGTTAGACCTGAGGTATTTGACCCTTCAAAATACATGGAAAAGCATCCTGAAGCAGTTGTCCCAAGGGCATCAGAATCTAAAATCATTGGAGAGCAAGATCTAAAGCTGTCAAGGAAAGAAGCTCTAGATCCTTTTAGGAAGATTACTTTTATTCCTAGTTCCTCTAAACCTAAACCTAATTCTGAAGCTCCTTAAAATTCATTGATTGACAGTTATTTACTTATCTTCTTGATTGATGTTATCTGCTTAAATATTTCCCTTCATGCACTTTATTTATTTTCAGTAATTAGTTTTGTGTTTTTTTGTTGTCGAGAGACTTAACTCAAATAGGGGGAGATTGTTGGTACCCTAGTTTGGATTTGAGTTCAGTCCTCTCCTTCTGTCTCTTGACCCAAGATTTATCTATGGTCAAAGGTTAGTTGTTTAGTTAGTTTGCTCTAGATTTAGAGTTGTCACTTTTCTAGATGAAAATTTGGTTAAATTGTTTTTTGTTCGACTATGGTCGAACGTCGCTCGACTATCGTCTATCGACTGGTCGACGATCGTCTATCAGTTGTTCGACGTTCGTCTGTCAGCAGATCGTCTATCTCTGAGTTAGTTCAACTCTTGGTAGCTCGACGTTCTGTGGAATCTGCCTCGCCGATCGTCGAGCCCCGCTCGACGTCTTTTGACCAGACAGATTTCTTGATAGTTCGACTATCTGCTTGGATAGTTCAACTATCTGATAGTTCGACTATCTGTTTGATAGGTCGACTATATGTTTTGTTTGATAGTTCGACTATCTGTTTGACAGGTCGACTATCTGTTTTCTTTGATAGTTTGACTTTCTGTTTGATAGGTCGACTATCTGTTTTCTTTGATAGTTCGACTATCTGTTTGATATGTCGACTATCTGTTTTCTTTGATAGTTCGACTATCTGTTTGATAGGTCGACTATCTGTTTTGTTTGATATTTCGACTATCTGTTTGATAGGTCGACTATCTGTTTTGCTTGATAGCTCGACTATCTGTCTTGATAGGTCGACTATCTGATAGCTCGACTATCTGTTCTGATAGGTCGACTATCTGCTGTGGTAGTTCGACTATCTTCTTTGGTAGTTCGACTATCTGTATCGTTCGACTATCTGTATCGTTCGACTATCTGTTTGATAGGTCGACGATCTCTGTGCTTCGGTCGACGATCTCCGAGTGTCGTTCGACGTTTTGCTGTATGTCTTTAATAATTTTGTCCTCTTCTATTTTATGATTTATTTTATATTTATTTGGCATATTATTTCTGTAAATTTGTGATATTATTTCCATACAATCTCTGCTCCATTCCTTATGCATGAGCCAATCTTTATCTGACAAAGTGTTTTGTCTTATTAGTTGAAATACAATTTCTACTTTGTCTGCCAGGCTGTCCTTTATAGCCGTTAGACTCAGAAAGTCTTTTCTGGCTGTAAAGAGTTCTTTCTGATGTGACCTTTTTCTAGCCCCTTCTTATCTGATTGGTTATGCAGCTTCTTAGAAAGCTTTATCCTCTTATAGTATGTCTGTCTGCAGGATTTGTTTTTGCTTTATGCTTTTTGCAGCCCAGATTGCTGATGCCAGAAGAAGACAAAGATTCAAACTCAAATTAAAGCCGTTGCAAAGGCTCATATAAAAAGAGCTTCTTTTTGAAAGAAGAAAACAAGAACTGATATACAACACATACACTCAGCAGCATAGAAAAAGAGAGAAAGCAAGAAAGTTCTACAGCTCTCAGCATTTCATATTCAACTGAGAAGATCAAAGCTCTTCTGCATTCTTCTTCATCCTGAGTTCATCCTGCTTACAGGAAGACTTTCACTCAGAGGCCTTTAGAAGAAGAAGAAGAAGAAAGGAAGCTGTTTGAAGAAGAACACCTGTTCCAAATCAAGAATCTTCTTCAAGCTTCCCCTTCAGAACTTCAAGACAATTCTTTGTCTTAGTTCAGAAGAGTTCCTGCACCCTGAAGCAAGACTCCTTCCTGGATATTCTCTAAGCCCGGGGGAGCCTTGATTCTTTAGAGCTATCTAGCTCTGTGCAATCCACTAGCTTCTCTAATCTGTTTAATAATAGAGAAGAAGCCTTAACTCTCTCAACCTCCTATACAAAGGGTTATTACTCCCTTCAAAAGTGAACCCTTGGTGGCAGGGCACCTGATCAAAAACCTGTGTTTTATTTTGAGCTCCTGATCAAAAGCTCAAAGGGTCTACTTAATCTGCCTGAAGTAGATCAGTTGGTGGCAAGGCACCTGAACAAAAACCTGTAGTGGATTCCTACCAGGGTGGTAGAAGAGTGGACGTACCTATTTAGAGGGAACCACTATAAAATTTCTTGTGTCATCTGTGCTGTTTATTTAATTCATTATACTGTGGCTGTGAGTAGAATTAACTAGGATTGCTAGTTACTGTGATAGGACTTCAAGCTTAACTGTAATTATAGTTAGCTCTCTCTTATGCACTACACTTTGTGTTAGGCTCTAGGGTTATCAATATCTATAAACTAATTCCGCAAATTAACTCTAAGGGAGTTGAGTTGGGTGTTCTAATTTTTGAATACTCTATTCACCCCCCCTCTAGAGTTGTATCTATCATCACTTTCACTCTACCTCTACTCAAGTATCACTGGAGCAAGTAGATCTTCCAGCTTTAGCAGATAAGCTCTATGAGTTGTTAGCTCCCAGGCTAACACTCCTGCTGGAGACCTTCATGGCTACACTCCTTCAGTCTATCCATGAGTTATCTGCCAGGCTCTTTTCCTTTTCTCCTCCTCAGGCAATCCCTTCTATGGGGTGCCTTGATCTAGTATCTACTGAATCTAGGCAGGGGTAGATGCCTCATGAAGAAGAGATGGTGCCTGCCTCAGAAGATTTCCTGCCAAAGATTCCAGTTATAGCTTCAGTTCCAGTTCTAACAGTTGACCTTAGGTCACTGTTATCAATTTTTGATACACTTCACTTCAGCTGTCTTCCAGCTCAGGAATTTGAAGATCTCACTAAGGCCATTGTGCCTATTGCCAGCTGTGAGCCCAGCCTAATTTCCTCATATATCAAGTCCCTCAAGGCTGTAGAAAGTATTCTTTCTGTTGATGTTGTGGATACTGATGATGTTGTTCCAGAATCTGCTGCTAAAGATTCTATTTCTGTTGCTCCTATTGCCCCAATTATTTCTACTGTTGTTGAGCCTGCTGCTATTGTTGTATCTATTAGTGCTGCTTTTGTCTCTACTACTGCTGTTGCTGTTATTTCTACTGATCAATCAAAATAACAAAAGGAATACATTAGAAGGATTGATAAACTGTATGACAATCCTCAGAGTTCAGACAGTGACAAATTCAAAACTGATTCTGATGACTCCTCTGCAACCATTGCAAGGAAGAGGAAAGCTAGAAGCAAAGCATTGAAGAGGGTACCTCCAGAGAAAGTGAAAGATGACAATGATATTTCATACTACATTCTGCATGATTGCCCCATCTATGAACCCTGGATGCAATATTCAAAGAACCAGCTCAAGGCCATGAGGAAAAAGAGGAAGTATTATAAGTATGATAAAGGATCTTCTCATTTTAATCCTCCTCCTCCTCCAGATACAGGAACTGGTGGAGGTTCTGCTTCTCAGATCTCATCTGCTGCAAATCAAAGCTTCTCTCAATCTCAAGACAGATCTCAATCAAGAGTATATCAACATAGAGGTTATCATTCAAGGAGAGGTCAGTACAGATGAAGCCAAAGAGATTATTAAGTATACTCCAGAGATCAATCTAGACAACATCCATATCAAAGGGAAGGACAAGGACTCATTGACTCAACTTCTGGTCCTTTCCCTTATAAGCTGAAAGATACTGTTGCTTCAAGAACTCCTCCTTCTGATGATACAATGAATAGATATGAACCTCCTGTCCCTTTTGAAGATCCAGAAAATAATCCACTATCTTGGACTGCCAGAATGAAAGAGCTAGCTGCTTTGGATCAGATAAAGAAGGTAAGAGAACAGGGAAGAGATACTTCAAACATTTCAACTCTATCTGAGCAAAGGAAGAAGGAACTTGAAAGATACTCCTCCAGGAAATTCTTTGATCCAGAGAGCTATATGAAGCTGCACCCAGAGGCTGTTGTTCCCAGACCTAAATCTCAAACCTCTCTAGGTGCTGCTGATGACATGAGATCTAAGAAGGAAGCACTCAATCCAAACTGAGAAATCTTATTCAAAAAGAGCAAAGATAAGGAGTAACTGTGTAAGCTGACAGTATATATCTATTTCTGATTATCTGCTGTGATACTATATGTGCTTCTGCAATGCTGTAATTCATTCTTCTGCTATGTTGTATTTGCTTTTGTTTCTGCTTATATGCTTTTTTATTCCTATGTCTTGTAAATAGTAATCCTAACCTAAATAGGGGGAGATTGTTGGAACACCCTATTAATGATTTGGGTAAGAATCACTATGTCCTTAGGAATTTGTCTTGACCTCCTTATATAGTTTTAAAGGTCAACTATAATAGGTCTAAGGCTTAGAAATTAGGTTTGAAAGCTTCCCCCAAGACCTTCTAGTTAAGATTTCAAGTGCAGAAGACTAAGGCAACTTATCGTTGAGCTCAGGTCGACAAGGCGTCAAACTCAGTTCGACTATCTTTTAGCTCAGTTCAATGAGTCATCGAACTCGGTTCGACGATCTCCGAGCTCAGATCGACGTTTCTGTCTCTAGCCAAAATCCAATCTCTGAGCTCAGGTCGACGATAGTTGAGCTCAGATCGACGATTTCTATTTTAAGTCTTGTTCCAGTCTCTGAGCTCAGGTCGACGATAGTCGAGCTCAGATCGACGACTTTTCTTGAGAGATCAACGATTTCAGGAATTCAAATTTTGTCAGTTATGGAATTCAATCTGATTTATATCCAGCATTTATTTCAAAGGATTTTGTAGCCATTTCAATTAATCTGGAGCATGTTTCAAGGAAGACTTAATGGAATGTCTCTTAGGACTTTCCTCCAGAGACAAATATCATTTAAGGAAGTCATTTATGACTGGCTAACGGCTATCTAGAAGACTGATTTTCAATATATCATCTCAGAGTAATTGAGACAAGAAGATCATCATTCTAAGATATAGTTTTTGAGACACAAGTCTACAGGATTACAAGTTAGAATTCATAAAGAACACAAGGAATACAACAGTGAAGGAGATCAACACACAAAAAAGAATTCCTCTATTCTTTCAAGATCTCTTCTGATTCAAGTGTTCAAAGGCTTCATCAATCAAGGACTCCAGACACATCACATTTCAACCTTTGTTGAAATCATTCTTTGCTGGAGATCTTCAACATACTGAAGGCCTATCACCCTAAGCAAAGCTTCTCTTCCTGAACAACTGCAAATCTCAGGGGGAGCTTTAACAACAATAATCCACTAGTCTTCTCTTTGACTGTTGACAGAGAAGAACATCAACTCTTTCTTTTTCTTTCATTCTGCTGTAAAAGGGTTACTTAAAACTCCCTTCAAAAGTTTTGTGGTTGGTTTCTGAGACCTTGTCAAAAATCAGTGGTGGCAAGACACCTGATCAAAAAAATCTGATTTGGTTTTTGAGCACCTTATCAAAAGCTCATTGGTGCCCAGGACACCTGATCAACTATTCCTGCAGTGAATTCCTACCTAGGGTGGTAGAAGAGTGGATGTACCCAGGTTGATTGGGGAACCACTATAGATCCTTGTGTCTATTGGTTGCTATGTTTTATTTGCTGTGTGCTGTGTTTTTTTTACTTCTTGCTTTAGCTTGTTTCATTTTCTACAAGCACAATACACCTATAAATAAATTAAGTCTTCCACTGCCAATTAATTTTTTAATTTGGAAAATTATTTTAATATACTATATTCACCCTCCCTCTAGAGTAAAGGTAGATCTTACCCTCACTTTCATCACGTCAATTTAAGCCATAGACTACCGAAGACCCTCATCTATGCCAACGGTTCCACCGAATGACATAGATCGGGTACTGTTCCGCCTGCCCCGTGCTCATACCGCAATGTCAATTTTAGCCATATGCGCAGGTCAAGACTCCCCGAGTCCTGTTTCCGTCATACAATACATATAACCCGATTATGCTCAAGTTGGCTCCCCGGCCACCATGTTGGCAACATACCGCATTTGCCCAGTTTTCCGGGTGCACCTTGGAGTCTGTCCCCAAGGCTCCCTGTTGCAATCTACCTCGTAGAAAACCCGAAAAACAACCATTCACACGGAGTCTTCTCCGGTTATTATTCAATGCAACATCACCGATCTAGACCAACTTGTCCGGATAGGCTTCACACATCATGCCTATGTTCGTTCCCGCATACAGACTCTACACAAGGGGGACTTTACATATCTACCCCAAGGAACACCTCAACTCATCGCACACTCGCGTGAGAGGGCTTCCTATGCAAAGGAAAAAAGGACTTCACATGTCCTAGGATGAGAATCATTACCCTAGCATTTTTCCTTGGCGCCATGGAAATCTATGCGGATGGAAAGCACCGCAATCTCCTTGCCTCCGCGGATCCGAAGTCTGCTCGCGATTTGGAGCTCCGAAGCTCCGCCGGTGACTGGATCTAGCTCTTCTTCTTCCTCCTTGTTCTCCCTTCTCTATAGCTTTTTAGAAAGAGAATGCTCAAGTAGAATGAGGGTTTTCAAGCCCCATTCCTTAGTATATCTCCTCAGGAACAACCCCCAGTCGTTGGATCCCAAACTAAGGATACGGATGACCACGATTCAGCCCAAAATTAGAAATCCTGGGCCGAACACGGGTTACAACACGGCCGTATCTAGGGCCGTGTTAGCCATTCGCCGTCATTCTGAAATCCTGACCAGAACACGACCTGTGACACGGCTTCCGACACGCCCGTGTCACATGTAACATGACCGTGTTAGGGCCCGTGTCACGCCCCGTGTGCATAATCCAGAATTCTCCCGAGCTAGACACGGCCTGTGACATGGCATCCGACACGCCCGTGTCATCTTTGACACGCCCGTGTCAGTGCCCGTGTCACTGCTCGTGTGCACAAAATAGAAATCTCCCGAGCAGGACATGCCCTGGGACATGCCCGTGTCCCAGGCCGTGTGCCTACACCCGACGATTGTTGATCGCCAAAACATCGACCATGCGAACCGTGGCTGAACACGCCCGTGACACGCCCTGGGACACGCCCGTGTCCAAGGCTGTGCCACCTGCTCTAAGTCCCAGACTTGGCTTAAAACGTCACCCGTCCCTCTTTTGAGTTTCGGGGTGTTACATTGATCAACTCCTTATACTGGGCCATGAGTTCAGACTCATCGTAAGAAGAGCTATCCTCATGATCATTATCAGAGACATCAGATTCAGAGAGGGGTGTATGAGATTTTACCTCCCCAGTGAACTGGGACTCTTCTTCTTCATCAGAATGTGCCATGAGCCAAAAGTAGGCTTCCTCTTCATCACTTGACTCAGATGATTCAGTGTCACTGAGAGTCTTGCCCTTTTTGGCTACCAGGCTTCTCTCTATTTTCTTCTTATGGTAAGAAGATTTCTTCTCCTCTCTTTTGCTACCCTCTTTCTTCTTGTGGGGGCAATCAACAATTACATGACCTGGCTTATTACAATAGTAATAAACTATGTCAGTAGAAATATGTTTGTTCGGTTTAAACATATACCTGTCGTGGCTACTTGATCCCTTCTGCCGTTGATCACCATCATGTCGTGATCTTCTGTATAAGGCATCCTTGCCTCTCCATTGCTTTTTCTTGTTCAAGAATTTCTTGAATTGTCTTGAGAGCAGCGAGAACTCTCCTTCAGATAGCTCTGAGCCTGAAGTGCTTGGCTCAGATAATTCTTCTTCACTTTCTACTTGAGCAGGGGCAGGTGAAACAACTTTGACCTTCCTTGAGCTGTCTGCCTTCAGAGCGACAAAATTCTCCTTGGGAGAGAATCGACTCATCTCTTCTTCAGCTTTTCTAGAGTTAATCTGAAATTCTTAGGACATCAACTTTCCAAAGAGGTTCTGAGGATCAGTCTCAGCCAACTTGCCAAATTCTCTAATGGCACAGACTTTGTTGTCCCATTCCTTGGTTAGGGACCTCAGAAACTTGTCATTCAGCTCTCCATTTGTGAATACTCGGCCATATACTCTTAGGCCATTTAATATCTTGAAGAAGTTCTCAAAAGTGTCAGTAATGGTATCTTTGGGTCCTTGCCGGAAGGCTTCATACTTCTGATTCAGAAGGGAACTTCTATCACCCCGTACTTCTTCAGTACCTTCCATCAAGATGATCAGAGACTGCCACATCTCCTTAACAGATTGGCAGTGAATCAAATTCTGCAGCATTGAATCATCGACTGCACTTGCTATAATATTTTTGGCTTTCTTGTCTAAAGAGACAAGTGCAATCTCATCTTTATCGAGATCCACTAACTTCTTATGAACTTGCTTTGTAGCATCTATAGTGGAGGCGGTCATAGGAACATAAGGACCTTCTTCAATAATCATGAAGATCTTTGGATCCACAGCTTCCATAAAGAATTTTATCCTTTCTTTCCACATTGTAAAATTATTCTTTGTACATAAAGGAAGCTTGGCAAAATCCTTGGCTCTGTCCATGCTTGAATAACTCAAAGACAAATTGGGGCAGATCTGAACAAGGTGTTAACCTTTTAACGATCAACCTCCCTCTGATACCAATAGGGGGGGGGGTGAATAGGTGAGTTGTGATACTTTTTGCAAAATAAAAACTTAAGCGATCTAATGCACACGAAATAAACAAGCGTTCACAGAGGACACCAAGAATTATAGTGGTTCCCCAATCTTGGGTACATCCACTTTCCACTCACTGATCTAACAAAGCACTAGACTCGGCTACTCCACTAATATCGGATCAAAACGATCCTACCACTCGGAACAATGTTCCTACAATCTCGATCCAAAAAGGGATCTACACTCGGAAGAAGAAAACTTCCTACAACTCGGAGAACCAATTTCCTATACTCGGAGAATAATCTCCTACAAGATTAAAAAGAAATTGTAGAATACAAACAATAATCTTCTTAGATCTGAAAATCTCTTCCTAGGTCTTCTTTCTTAGACTTGCGACTTTATAAGAAATTGTAGAAGAAGACTCTTAGATCGATCTTGTTCTAAGAAACTTTGACTCACATGATCAAGGAGTAGATGGAGAAAGATGAATCCCTTGATCTGCAAATCTCTCTAGATCAAAAGTTGCCCTTGGTATTCTTGAAGGTGTGCGATGTCTTTCTATAGATTTGGAAATGTCGGCCGATCTAGAAAACTTAGAATAACACGCTTAGGGTTTGTCATTATGACAGGACCTTTTATAAGATCTCCCTAATGGTAATAATCATCATTAATGATGGCCACGTGGACCAATCATATCACAGAATATAAAAATTCGATCTGATAGTGAATTAAAGAATTTTTTTGGAAACGGTTCAACATTACTCGAGTGAGATCAATACTACTCGAGTGAATGAACTGGCTCTCGAGTGAAAGATTCTGACTACACGAGAAGAGGCATTTCTGGAAATTCTGGATGTAGAAGTAAATCACTCGAGTGGTTAATGGATCACTCGAGTGCTAGACATACATCTTGAGAGATAGACTTGAGCTTCTCGAGAGCTTGGACTTGAAGAAAATTCTGGAGGAGAGATCGATCACTCGAGAACTAAAACTGGAATACTCGAGTGCTAGACGAACTACTCGAGTACAAAGAAATCCCACTCGAGTGATCTAAGAATTTTCTCGAGAACTATCTTCTGTCACTCGACTTAATCTTCGCAACTACTTGAGTACTCATCTAGACTACTCGAGTACTTGACTTAGAAAACTTTCTGAGAGATAAACATGATGACTCGAGAATGAGAGCAGGTCTACTCGAGTGCTGGACTTGGCTTCTCGAGTGTTGTATATAAGCTACTCGAGAACCACTTACACACTCAAATTATAGACCAGATTTACTCGAGTGCTTCTAAGGCTTCTACTTGAGTACAACACTTAAAATTTTCTCAGTTTTATGAAACTTGAGTTCTTCATTCCAAACAGCATCCAGTCTTTATACATTAGTACATGTGCTTGAACAAGAAGTGTATCCAAATAGAGAGGCTACACATTAGTCAACACCTTGGATCACACAATGAGAAATTACATTGTATGATCCTGTGTTTGATGACCCACTATAGACTGACATTGGTCTACACTTGGTAATAAATCCTGTAAACACATAACTAGATTAGGAAATCAAATACAACCTAATTCATCTTAGTTCAAGGGTGACTTCATACAAATCTAGGTTATTGTGGATATAATACCCAACATTTTTAGATAAATATATATATATATATAGGTAAAAGTAATAGCTTCCTAGATTCAAAATAACAACACGGAGCTCCCCGGCAACGACGCCAAAAACTTGATAGTTAAAATTTGATGAGTAAAATTTGATGAGTATTCCCGCCCGTCACGCGGGTGACCCGGGTTCGGTCCTGATGCAGGCTTACACATTTGACCAATAATAATATTACGGACTAGCACGAATACCTCACCACGTTCCAAATCCTACACTCGCAAAATCGTTCTTCGCGGCACCACGTTAATTATTTCTATCAACTACACGCTAGCGTACGGGTAGCCAAACTGATTAGGATCGAATAGAGGTGATAAGCCAATATTCTTTCAAGCTAAAAGTACCAACCCAGTCCGAACGAGCGGTGTTGTATCAAAAGAGATCTACCAAATAAAATACGATTCGGAAACGGTAGATCTCTCCCAATAAAAGAAAACGAAGGTTCGCCAAACCCTTTTGAAATTAAATCAATCAAGAAAAACACAAACCGAGCGAAGAAAACCACGATGAAATAATTCTAACAAAATTTAACGCCAAGGATTTCCACCACAAGAATATCTAGGAAAAAGAAATCACACGAAGGTAGGAATTTTTCGTTACCCAACTGGAATGGATGATTCCGATTATCTCTATGTGGATCACTCTTCAACGTCTCCGCCGGAGTCACGTCAGAAGGAGAGGAAACTTGTCCGCCTTCGTCGCTTCATGCCGGAGTTGGAATCCATAAGGAAGCAACCTTTATTGCCTCGACCGAATTATCTTCAATGGAGGGTGGTGCTCGTTTTTTGCAAGTGGAGGTGGTGGTGTGGTTGGCGGCTAAGAAGGAGGATGCTACGGGAGAGGGGGAGAAGGCCTTGGCCGAAATTTCAAGAGGGGAGAGAAGGAGGAGGAAACGAATTTTCCAAGAGGGGAAGAGAGAGGAGGAGGGGAAATTCAAATTTTGAATTCTTGGTTTTCAATTTTTCATTCTCTAATTATTCCTTCATAACATGGCTATATATAGCCTACACCACTCAATCTCTCTCCATTCAAAATTCAAAATTCAAAAAACAAAATGAAAGTTATGATGGTTATATGCACCCATCATAATACAAGAAATGATATAATTAAAAAACCTATGATGGTTATAAGCACCCATCATTTACATGAATTAGTTAAATGCAATAAAAATAAAAATGCTAAAATAAAATAAAACATGAAAATGACTTAATAATTAATAAATTATTATTAATTATTAATATATTGGTTTGCGTTCAGGACGGATATTATGGAGACGCTCCACATGGTCATCCGTAAGCACGCCGTCGCCGTCTTTAAAACATTGCGGGCCGTCGTCTCCATCAATCCTCCCTCACTCAAAAGTACTCATCACCGATGAGTTGGGCTGAATACACCAGTGCGGGAGAGCAACATCCAAAAGAGCCACCTACGATCTAGTAAGCCAAGAGTCATCAGAGGCTGGACGATCACGCCATCGAATCAAGGAGTGGAAAACATCACCACGTACATGAAAAGGAGAGCACTTCAACCTGGAGTATCCTGTCATGCAATAAAGGAAAGCAAATTTCTGCATCAACAACCAACATACCTCTAGTGAAGACCGATGAAGAGAACGATCAAGGCACAAGCTCACTACCCAAACCATAAGAAAACAAAGTGGACCCAAACGGACAGACAGATAATTCAAGTGGTGGAGAAACATATAGCGTTAAAGTAGAAACATTAAAAATAGGGGTAATACCCCAATCAGTGGAAAGCTTCAAAAGATATGTGTATTCTCCTAATTTCATTACTATCCGAAAAAGGTCCAGCTCACAAACTCGCCAACTTTCTATAGTGCCCGCAGACAACCGTTTAGGGACGAGACGCACCAAAACTAATTCGCAAATCATATAGTGAGACACTCTTCTATGTAAACTAGCATGAAATTGATAAAATATAATTTGTATGGCTAGCGCTTCACTACTGTGCTTATATAATTTTTGAACATGAGAGGCATAAACTAGTGCGAGTTGACTTGTTTTATCAGACAGTGGAAACGAAGTCAAGTCAAAAGGCACTTGTGCTTTATTTCCGTGCACAATCTCATTCGGCGAGCAACATGCATATAAATAATCATAAGATGCAACTATATAGAGTAATTTATTACAAGTGCGCCTAAATATCTCGCTACCGTGTGGAGTGGACCCATGCGCTATGTGACTCAACTCGAAAATGGAGGGTAACAGGGTTAAATTCGGTGGTACGAGAGCCTTAAAATCAAAGATGGCTTTCATAGGCATCAAAGTCGCAGTCCTAATTTTATAATTAACGTCATCCAAGTCAGAAGCAGTAACGGTATCCAAAATGGGCACTTTAATATGTCTCGAACTAAAAAAAACCATCTCGAGTCCTAGCAAGTCATCTAATCAAGTCAAGGGAACCAGAGGGAGAGTCAGCATGGTCGATTCCAGAGGAGGAGCTAAGTCATACTCTCCGTCAAAACACAGATTTAACGTCCAAGAAAATTCCTCCGGGTGTCAGTCATTAAAGTCAAAGGGAAGATCAAACAGTAGATTCGTCCTCACAGAAAACTCAACGGATCATCATCACCTAACTCACTCTCAGATAAACATTCATCACATGATGACTCTACTAATTCAGTCAAAATGTCTTCCAACCCACTAGATACTTCCTCCAAATTAGAATCAATAACGGTCTCTAAAGTAGGCAAAATTAAACCCGACACAATTTCTAATCCATATTAGGCTTCAGGCAACGGAGATATCATCAAGGAAATTCCTTTTGGTTCCTCAGCGCTAACGTCATCCAAAAATAACTTTCCCACACAAGGCAAATCTTCCAATATAACACTTCCTTCGCTAGCCAATTCTTCCCATGATGTAGGTACATCGTCAAAATCAGGATAGAGGATTGGGAAAACTGAATCCCGGGGAGAATCTAAATTATCTTAAACCTTAAGCAATGATGATAATATCAATGAACTATCTCCCGAATGTGCATCACTATGTTCATACCAAGATATACATCCATCCCAAGGTGACTCTCCCAACACCGCTGAAACATCTACAAACACTGGGTCAACCAAAGACTCCATGATAATCAAGGGTGACGCCTCAAAAACATTGTCAAAGGGAAGAGGATATGATTCCTCAGAGGAGAAATCCTTATCCAGGTCACTAGGGTAACCAATCTCCTTATCGTCACTCAAATCGTCAGCATAATCAGCCTCGTCCTCAATGGAGGGCACAATCCTAGACATAGCCTCAGACTCAACAGGAGAGTCAACGACTAATGCAGGTAACTTGGGGGGAGACTCACAAGGGTCTATGGGTGTAATCAGGGTAGAACGCTCTATAGAGCCACGATCAGATATGCCACTAGACTCACATGTAGTAATCGTCTAACACAAGGGAACTTTACTCCTAGGAATGTGGTGTTTCTCAATTTCTAATGCAGCATTAGAAGTGGTGTTCAGGTCGGTGTGACCATGACGCAGTAACTTACCCTGGATATAGGGGTTTAACCCCCTATGAAACCTAGAAAGGGTGACCTCAGGCAATTCCTTCACACCGCTCCTAACGATCATATCCTTAAAGAGTTGTATATAATCTGAGACCGACTTATTTCCTTATTTAAGGGTAGCCAAATCATCAGTTATCTATCGCTCGGTTTGGGCGTTTAGTTTATAGTCATTCTTAAAGGCAGGTATGGAACTAGTGCCATAATGATACTCACTCGCAAGCTTGGTGTTAGTAGTGCGGAGATAGGCAGGATCAAATTGATCCGAGAGTAGGCTACGCATTGCCCGCCAAGTATGTTTATAACTACCAACACGACGCTCTTCATTTTGCCAAAATACGCGGGCTTGACCTACTAATCGATCTCGGACGATGTTAAACTTTTGGTGTTCATCCCATAAGTGGTAATTAAAATAATTTTCTAGTCCCTTAAGCCAATCTCTAAAAATTTGGGGTCATCCTAACCCGTCATAAGTAGGACAAATGTGGTGTGCCCTAGGGGTGTGTTTATCCATATCCTTAGCATATGAATAGTCAAACCAGGCAGCATATACGTCATATGCCATTTTAGTAAGAACCGGAGAGAAACTCACCCGGATTTGGTGCACATGCAATGAGAAATGAACCTGATCCTATTTAAAATTCAACAGATCGATTTGTTCCCGCTTAATAACTATGGCGATAAAAGATGTTTTTTTATTTGCTTGCAGGAAATAATATGAAAATTATTAAATAATTTGTTTTTGATTTTTTTTGCTGAAAAATAAAAATATAGGCCGCTATTTGCAGACCAAAATTAAGATTTTATAACGATTTAATAAAAATAATGACTTAATGAAAAATAATTTTTTTTGGATTTCTTACTAAGAAAAAGATGGAGAAATTCCAGAATTTTATTTTTTTGAAATTTGAGAAAAATTGAAAATTTTAGCCCGCTATTTGCAGACCAAAATTTAAAAATTGATTTATATGCTGTGCAATGAACGTGCAAAGTGTGTGTCGGTGTTCAAAGCAAAAGGGGGAGGGGGCCAATTAAGAAAATGACGTAAACCTCCCTCTGATACCAAATTGATGCAGGCTTGCACGTTTGACCAATAATAATATTACGGACTAGCACGAATACCTCACCACGTTCCAAATCCTACACTCGCACAATCATTCTACGCGGCACCACATTAATTATTTATATCAACTACACGCTAGTATACGGGTAGCCAAAACGATTAGGATCGAATAGAGGCGATATGCAAATATTCTTTCCGGCTAAAAGGACCAACCCGGTCCGAACGAGCGGTGTTGTACCAAAAGAGATCTAGCAAATAAAATACGATTCGGAAACAGTAGATCTCTCCCAACAAAAGAAAATGAAGGTTCGCCAAACCCTTTCAAAATTAAATCAATCAAGAAAAACACAAACCGAGCGAAGAAAATCACGATGAATTAATGCTATCAAAATTCAACGCCAAGGATTTCCACCACAAGAATATCTAGGAAAAAGAAATCACACTAAGGTAGGAATTTTTTGTTACCCAACCAGAATGGATGATTCCGATTATCTCTACGTGGATCACTCTTCAACGTCTCCGCCGGAGTAACGTCGGAAGGAGAGGAAACTTTTCCGCCTTCGTCGCTTCGCGCCGAAGTTGGAATCCACAAGGAAGCAACCTTTATTGCCTCGGCCGAATTATCTTCAATGGAGGGTGGTGCTCGTTTTTTGCAAGTGGAGGTGGTGGTGTGGTTGGCGGCTAAGAAGGAGGATGCTAGGGGAGAGGGGGAGAAGGCCTTGGCCGAAATTTCAAGAGGGGAGAGAAGGAGAAGGAAACGAATTTTCCAAGAGGGGAAGAGAGAGGAGGAGGGGAAATTCAAATTTTGAATTCTTGGTTTTCAATTTTTCATTTTCTAATTATTCCTTCATAACATGACTATATATATCCTATACCACTCAATCTTCCTCCATTCAAAATTCAAAAATCAAAAATCAAAATGAAAGTTATGATGGTTATATGCACCCATCATAATACAAGAAATGATATAATTAAAACAACCTATGATGATTATAAGCACCCATCATTACATGAATTAGTTAAATGCAATACAAATAAAAATGCTAAAATAAAATAAAACATGAAAATGACTTAATAATTAATAATAATAATTAATAAATTATTATTAATTATTAATATATTGGTTTGCGTTTAGGACGGATATTATGGCGACGCTCCACATGGTCATCCGTAAGCACGCCGTCGCCGTCTTTAAAACATTGCAGGCCGTCGTCTCCATCAGGTCCCCGACAACGACGCCAAAAACTTGATGGTTAAAACTCGCGGTTTGTTTATTTGTTTAGGATGGTCGGGGCGCGTGGATTTTATTAGATATAAAAGTTGAAACCGATTTTTAACGAAAGGAGGCAAGTGCACCTATCACGAGTAGTACAGGATATTTCGGTGGGGAATATTAGGGTCGTATTATTCTCGGGGATGAGTTGATTATTTCTACTCCTCTAGGAGGTACTATTATTTTATTGAAATTTAAAGGTGTCAGTTGTTTAATTATCTAAGACGGTTTTTAAAATAAAATGCAGAAAAAATAAACTTTAAAAATGCGATCGATGAAGAAATAATGCTTGGTATCGAAGATATTAGGACTAAAATAAGTTTAGTTAACTAAAGATCCTATGTTTCAAATTAATTAAAGAGCGATTTGGCCGTGGAGGTTCCAAAAGAATGAGCTCACCTAGCTCTAGGAATATCACTCACCTGAACATTAAGATTATTCGACCGAACTCTCGTCGATGAAGGATTCCTCTTAATGCCCGCATTACGCTAAGAACCCCGCTATTGGGTGGGGAACCCAATCCGGAAGAATTACGCTTCTCCTCTCTCGAGGGTATGCACACAATTCTCTTTAGCCAAGGGTGATTGGTCCATACGCACGACCTCTCAGCTAGCTAGCGTATGGATAACAGAAATAGAGCCCACATATCGATATATGGTCCTACGCGTCGTATACCCGGGGAAAACCTTAAGTGCTTTACTTAAAGAGAAAAAAGAAGACCTTTAATTAATTTAAAATATTTTTATGTCCTAATGCTCTTCGATACTGAGGGCTAAGAGCGATTAGCCACTCATCAGAATGGAGACGGCTTATGTGTTTAGTGAGTCACAAGTTCGAAAAGAAATACTAAACTATTATAAAAAATACTGAAAAATAAGAACTCACACACACCAAACACAAATAAGAAATGACATAATTGAAATTACAAGTCCTACTTAAACGAGTAGGCGGGAAATTGCAAGTCCTACTCAAACGAGTAGGCGAGAAATAAAGCAGTAAAAAAGCTGTAAAATACAAGGCCAACTCAAATGAGTAGGCGAGAAATGAAAGTAAGTCCTACTCGAATGAGTAGGCGGGAAATAAATGCACACACACACACTCTACATAATTAAAAGAAAGCATGAAAAAGAAAGCAGTAAAAGAAAGCGGGAAAGGAAAGCAGAAAAATCTAACTCCTACACACACATACTCTACGAAAATGGAAGAAAGCAGTAAATAAAGCAATAAAATCTAACTCCTAAACACACACTCTACAAAAAGAGGAAAAAAAAGCAAAGGGTTGCAAAAATTAAAACGATAACATTTTCATTCTTATAATTTTATAAAAGTGCGTAAAAAGTGAAAATAAAGCTAAAAAAAACCAAAAGTTTTACAACCTATGAAAAATCTAAGTTAAAAAAAAACCAAAACTACTTTTAAAGACACTTCTATAAACTCATAAAAAAGGAAAACAAAGCATTAAAAATAACTAAAAAGCTAAAACCTAAAATTACTCTCATACACACACACACACACCTTTTTAAAAAGAAAAACAAAAGACAAAAGATCACTCAAAGTGGGCACTCAAATGAAATTTCAAACTATACAAAGAGAGAGAAAAAACTAAATATTTTATTAAGCCACAAAGGGAGTTACAAAAAGCTAAAACAAACTAAAAGAGGGGGAGAAAATTCCCTTACATAGCTTGGAAAACACCCAAGGCAGCCCACTAACAGCAAAATGGTTCTAAGAAAGTGAACCCTTGGTCATTATAGAAAAGTTCTATTTATAAGCAAAATTATGAGAGGTGGCACGCTGGTGTGCAGGGGAAGCCAAACTTTTGATGACAGACTTGGTTCTGGAAATAGCTGGAACGGGACACGTCATGGTCAAGGGCGTTGAGTGTCGACAGGAAGCGGCGAGTGTGATCGACAAATGTTGAAGCGTCGAGCAGCGTTCGACGAACGGTTGGCGTTGAGTTGAATTCGACGAACGTCAAACGTCGAGCATCAAGCTTTGATCGTTGAGTCTAGTTCGACGAACGTCGTTGGCATTGAATGTTAATTGAAGAATCAACTGGCAAAGCATCGAGTCGGGCATCAAATCACCGTGCTTCATTCGACGAATGTCGAATGACGATCGTTGATTGTTGATCGACGAAAGTCGAGTCAAAGCATCGAGCGTGGAGTTTTGATCGTCGAATGCTGATCGACGAACGTCGAGCGCTGAGTCTGGCATCAAATCTTCGAGCGCTGATCGACGAACGATGAACGACGATCGACGAATCGGTTGGCGATGAATGTTGACAGAAAGCGTCGAGCGTCGAGTGGAGTCAAAGCGTCGAGCGGCGTTCGACGAATGTCGAGTAGCGATAGACGAATCGGCTAACTTTGAATGTTGACAAAAAGAATCGAGCAGCGTTTGACGAATGTCGAGTGGCGATCAACGAATCAGCTGGCGTTGAATGTTGATAGAAAGCATCGAGCGGCGTTTGACGAATGTCAAGTGGCGATCGACGAACGTCGAATGTCTGGCATTACACGGTCTTTTCTTTGCAGAAAGCAGATTTTTGCTGGAATCAAAGTAACACGCCCCGATCACGGGCGTGACCAAATTTACACGGGAGTGTACTATTGATTTTTTGCGACTTTTTCAGCAAAATTACAGAAAACAAAATAAACCTAAGTTAGAAGAGTATTTATAAAAAGAAATAAATTATTTAATAAAAATAACTAAAAAAAACAAAAATAACCTAAAACAACTTATATAAAGTACTGAAAAATATGAATATATACATTTCACCAGCTATTCACTCAGCGCCTCAGAAGAGAAGCAGAGAATCTGCCTGTATAAATGTGTCGAGTCATCTCACATCACTCGACGCTCAAAACTAATGCGTTGATTGAATGTTACTCTCTCAACGCTTCTCTAAAAGTGCAGAAATTCAGGCTAAGTTCAAATGCGCCGAATGAAGGTCTTTCACTCAACGCTTCAGTAAAAGAGCTGAGTTACATTCCAAGTTAAAATGCATCGAGTGAAGATCATTTACTCAATGCCTAAGCAGTGAAGCAATAAAACTTTCTAAGTTCAAATGCGTCGAGTTACAAGACTTGACTCAAAGCCTAAATAGAATGCATTGAGTTAACTGTTGTACTCAACGCCTCTTTAGAAAGACTTCACTCAATGCTTTAGTAGAAAGGAAAAAAGATTACTTAAGTATAAATTTGTCGAGATAAAAGAAATCACTCGACGCCTTAGTTGTATGCGCTGTGTTAAGTACTATCTCTCAAAGCTTCTTCAGTGATCTATAATTTGACTAAGTCATGTTGCTTCCACCACTCTATGCTTACTATTGAGCAAGTCGCAGTTTGGAGGAAAAGGTATGGGTTACCTGCCAATCTTGAGGTGAAGATACCTTGTCCTGAAGAGAGAGTCCAGAACCCTCCCAGAGGTTGGTTGACAATTTGCAAGACAACTCTAAAGTCTGGCTTCTACTTTCCACAGTGTGAGGAGATGATTGATATTTTGAAGTTCTGTGGAGTTCCGTTATCCCAGTTCACTCTGCTAGGAATGACTTGCCATATGGGCCTGGTGGCTTTCTTCAGGGAGCATGGCTCAAAATTCTCCTTGGAGTTGTTTAGGGATTGGTGTGATGTTCGTGTTGATGGTGGCGACCGTGTTGAGATTCACATTAATAAAAGTTAGCTTGACTTTGAGTCCCGGACAGATTGTCGTCACGAGAACACCTTGTTTGGATATGTCAAAAATTCTTGGGTCCTGCCGGAGCTTTGGAATTCCTTGTCTCATCATTGTCGATGTCATAGAGGGAGAGAATGATACTTCACATAGATATTAGGATTCTCTGATTCTTGGGAGTTGACGAACCGCTTCTTCAGCATTTCTTTGTTCATTGAAGAGAAGCGCATGTACTAGTGCAACCTTTCAGTTGAGGCCGAGCGTGCTGCGCCATCAGTTCGCAAAAATAAGCTTGTTTTGAAGAGTAGTTGTAACACAGCTGAGGGATTACAGACTTTGCCGAGTCGAAGAGAGGACCTGGTTGAGGAGGTCCTGTGCGATAAGCTTACTTCAGACGATTCTGATCTTGAGGTGATAGAGATGTCTGCCCCACGAGTCCCTCGTTCGGATACTTCTGCCCCCCGAGTGTATTCATCTTTGAAGGCAATGAGTGACGTGATAAGTGAGTTGTTTATCTTTATTTGAACTAATTATTCTGTAAGACATTGACCCTTTGTTTGTTGTTTGCAGATTAAAGCTCAGATGTGTAACACCCCCATCCGTCACATAGCATATAACAGAAGGTTCGGCCGGGGCCCGACGCCATATACTACAGATAATTAATGGATGTTATAAATTGGCAGTTTGACTCTCTAGCCGGGCGGTTAACAGTTCAGGAGGTCTAGCAGTTAGTCCAGGCAGTTTGGTTGTCTGGCGGGTTGGTGCAATGGTCTGGTAGTGATCCTCTACTGCCGGTCTGGTGATTAACAAGAACTGCGGTCTGGTGGCAATCCACACTTGTGGTTTGGAGGCTTGCCGTAACAGCGGTCTGATGATAAGCTGCAACTGTGGCCTAGTTGCAACCCGCAGTTGTTGTCTGGTGGATTGCCGCAGTAGTGGTCTGATGGTTAGCCTCAACTGCGGTCTGGTGGCAACCTGGAGCAACAGTCTGATGATTAGCCGCAACTGCGGCTTAGTGGCAACCCGTAGTTGCGTTCTAGCGGTTTGCCCAGCGGTCTTCCCTGACGGGCTGGCAGTTTCCCTTGGTGTAGTTGGGTATTTTGTTATTCTTTTGTATAGTGTACGGTTTGACATTGTCAAATGACATAAGCTGCGCGGATTGTATTTGGTCCCACATCGTTTGTTGTATTCTCTCATCTTCCCCAATTTCTATATATAAGGAGGCATACCTATGTAATTATGATCTTTTTGGAGTAATAAAGTTTGCAATTTATTTAGCTCTCTATCCATTTTTCACATGGTATCAGAGCAAACTGATTCTTTGCTCCAATCAGATCGCAGTTTGTTTGTTTAACCACGCGACCTCTTCTACCGGATTCATCTGGCTTCTTCCAGTTTGTCCGGTTTCTCTCCCTTCCCTTCCCTCCTTTTCTTCTCGCTGTGCTTGCAACTTGCTTCCTTCAGGGTTTTTCTATTCTCCCGACTTTCTTTGTTAACCGCGCTTCATTGCGACTTGTTGTGTTTGCGTAGTTTCTTTTCTCGATTGAGAGTTCTGCCTTTTGGTCGTGGCTTCTTCCTTTCCGCTAGTGTGTTGTCACCTTGACCAGGAAGAATCTTTCGCCTCTCTTTCTTCTTCTTTGTGCGACTTATTGGTTGTTCGCGCTTTCTTCTCTCCTTTCTTGCGCGGGTTGTTTTCTTCCTGCGGCTTGTTTCTTCTTGTGTGGGTTCTTTTCTCTACTCGCGCAGTTTCTCCTCCTTTGCGCGAGTTTTGTTCGAGCGGCTTCTCTATTTTTTCGCATTTTGGTCGCGATTTTTTTCTTGCCGCTGGAGTATTGTCACCTTGACCGTGTGGCTTCTGCTCTTTTCTTCTCGCTGTGACTTATCTTATTCGCTGAAAAGTTGCTCTTTCCAGCTTCTCCTCAAACCGTGCGGTTTGTTTTTTCTGCCTGTCTTTTTTCTGTGGTCGGTTTCTTTCTGATACTACTTTGTCGTCTTGTTTCTCACTGTGAGGTTAGAAATCCTTTTTTTCTCTTGAAGATGGTTTCTCTTCTCTCCTCTACAGCTCGTGCTCTTGTGGTCTTCTCTGAAAAGTGGCTTATTAACTCTGGTGCCACTTGTCACATGACCGACAACTCTCGTTTGTTCTCTTTTTTGAATGCCCAGAACAGGCTACCTTCTGTTATTATTACAGATGGGACTTCTGCTCATGTTCATGGTAGTGGGACTGTGCATATTTCCTCATCTTTGCTGCTCCAGAATACTCTCTATGTCCCAACTTTTCCGTGCAATTTACTTTCTGTTCATGCTCTCTGTACTCAGTTTAATTGCACGGTTACTTTTACTGTCACCACGTGTTCTTTCTCTGATTCTGTCTCCAAAGCCATGATCACTACTGGGACTGCAAGTGGTGGCCTCTTTTTTCTTGATCAAGACATTACTTTTTCTTCTTCTTCCTCTCTTCAATAATGGCATCGTCGTCTTGGTCATCCTCTTTCTCACCTTATACATCAACTTTTTCCAGAACTTCCTTTATAGGATTTTCCTTTGAACTGATGGTGCCGTCGCTGTCTTTAAAACATTGCGGGCTGTCATCTCAGCTCTTCTTTCTCAGCTCGAATGGGACATTGTTATTCACGTACTTTTGAACTAGTTCACTCTGACATCAGGGGTCCTTCTCCTATTGTTACTGTTGGAACATGAAGCTTATACTTTGTCATATTTATTGATGATTTTCTCTAGATGCACTTAGCTGTATCTCTTGAAGGATCATTCTGAGCTGTTCTTTGTGTTTACTGCATTTTATAATGAGATCTTCACACAGTTTTGTGTGCCCATTCAGGTCATTCGTACTAATAATGCCAAGGAATATATCAATCATCAGTTCTCTAATTTTTGTGCGAACCATGGCTTGATTCATCAAACTACTTGTCCTTGTACCTCTCAATAGAATGACATTGTTGAATGCAAAAATCACCATCTCTTAGATGTTGCTCAAAGCCTTTACATACAAATGACGGTTCCTCGGTCTTATTGGGGTCATGTTGTTCTCCTCTCTTGGTTTATCATCAACCGTATTCCCTTCTCCATTCTTCAAGGCAAGACTCCGTTTTTTATTTTATATCCTGAGGTCGAGCCGTTTCCTTTACCTCTAAAAATTTTTGGATGTACGACGTTTGTTCACGTACCTTCTCCTGGTCGTGACAAACTTTCTCCCTGTTCTGTTAAGTGTACCTTTCTTGGTTAATGTCCGACGCAGAAGAGCTATCGTTGTTTTGATCCTCTTCTGCGCAAACAATATGTTTCAGCTGATGTTACATTTTTTAAAGATACACCATATTTCTCCCCTACTTTCTCTTTTTTGCCCTCTGATACTTCTTCTTCCCTGCCTATTCTCTCGGCACCTCCGCCAAAGCTAGTTCTTTCAACATCTGCTCCTATTGCTCTGTCTCTTTCTATGGAGCCTGAGGTGTTGCCCTTAGAGCCTTTTGTGCCTGTTCAGGAGCCTCTTCTTCCTTCTGACAGTATATTACCTCCTCCGGCTAGTAGTGATCTTGATCTTCCAATTGCCCTGTGAAAGGGCATTCGATAATGTACTAAGCATCCAATTGATGCTATTGTCTCATATACTCAGCTTTCTCCAAATGCCAAGCATTTTGCTCTTGCTATTTATTTTACTGTTATCCCAAAAATATATCAAGAAGCTCTTGCTATTCCTTAGTGAAAAGTTGGTATGGATGAAGAAATGAACACGTTAACTGAGAGAGGAACTTGGACTCTTATACCCCCACCTCTGTGCATTGATGTGGTTGGTTGTAGGTGGGTCTTTGTGGTTAAGTATCTTCAAGATGGCTCTGTTGATCGCTATAAGTCAAATCTTGTTGCCAAAGGGTTTACTCAGACATATGAGGTGGATTTCTTTGATACTTTTTCTCCTATTTCTCGCATCAGCACTATACACGTTCTCTTCTCCGTGGTTATTAATAGAGACTAGAAGATGTCTCATTTAGATGTGAAGAATGCCTTCCTTTATGGTGATTTGCAAGAGGTGGTCTACATGGAGCAACCTCCTGAGTATGTTTCTCAGGGGGAATCTCAGGTGTGCAAGCTTCAGAAGTTGATTTATGGTTTGAAACAGAGTTCACGAGCTTGGTTTGAAAAGTTTTGTTGAATTGTTTCTCTTATTGGGTCCAGTCGAAGCTCTGCTAATCATTCTCTATTTATACGCAAGACTACTAAAAGCCTTGTGGTTCTTGATGTTTATGTTGATGATATTCTTCTAACTGGTGATGATAAAGAGGGCATTGATCTAGCCAAACGGCATCTTCGATAACATTTTGTTACTAAGGATATGGGAACTCTAAAGTACTTCCTGGAATTGAGATTTCATGAAAGAGGAACTCGGTGGTTTTTTCACAACGAAAGTATGCGCTAGATCTCTTAAAGGAGACAGGTCTTCTTGGCACAAAACCTGCTCGTTGCTCGATGGAGGTTGGAGATGATAAAGGGTGGACTGATGATTCTCCTTGTTGGGTACATTGGAAATAATGTACTTGATTTAAAGAAGCCCTTTCAACTCAATGATATAGACAAGTATGTATTTGATGTATGTTTCAGTTCATGCATGCAGGTTAGTCTATGTCATATTGATTGGACAGGTGGTCCAAGTGACATTGACAGATGGACCCAAAGAAGCTGTCTGGAAAGGAAGGAAATTGCCTAAGTTCACAAACATTGAGTGAAGAAAGCTAACTCAACGCCAAATATCAAGGTTGTTGCTGGAAAAAATTGACTAAGTCCACAAGCATTGAGTGAACCCAGTTCACTCAACGCCATACAACTAATAGTGTTGAGTGAAGTCGGGACAGTTAAAGCCTAGTAAGTTGCAGTGTAGAGAAATGAATAAGTACAAAAATATCGACACACTTCACAACTATGTCGACACCTTTAAAGGAGAAGTGTCGAGATCAGAAAGATATAAGATAGTTGTGTCGAGACAATTCAGTTATCTCGACACCTTGAAGATCAAGTCAGCAGTGTTGAGACAAGTCAGATATCTCGACACCTTAAATCTCAGGACAGTAGTGTCGAGACAATATAACTGTCTCAACACAATGAAGAACTTAAGTGTAAACTTAAAAATGTCGACACCCACCAGACTGTAGTTTCGAGACAATTCAACTGTCTCGACACAGTGAAAATTTAAAGCAGATGTCAATACCCTACAGACTGTAGTGTCGAGATAATTCAACTATCTTGACACAGTATAGATTTAAAGATGTCGACACCCATCAGACAGTTGTGTCGAGACAAGTTAACAATCTCGACACTTCAAGTTCAGACGGGAAATTCTATCAAGTATAGATGTGTCAAGACTACTTAGATGTCTCGACACCTTCAAAGAACACTAAGTAATATTGTGTCGAGACACTTGGGACATCTTAATACTTATGATCCTGAAGTTGTACAGAGTCAACATAACTGAGTTTCAAGTCAAGTCAGAAGTGTCATGCCTGCTACAGTGACTTGACATCTCATCAGAATCCATTTGAAGGAAAACTTGAAGTTTGATGTCATATGATCATGTCATCAATCCGCGAAGGCTATAAATAGAGGGGGTCGTCTACACAGAAAAAAGGAATCACAGAATCAATCATTTCACTCATTCTGATTTCTCCTAAGTTAGAGAAGGACAACAACTCCAAGAAGAAGGAAGACGCAGGTCTTCAAGAAAGTCTTATGATCCTTTCAAAAAGTTGATCAGATGATTAAGGTGGATCTATTATACAAGTTCTTCAAGGAAATTAAGCCGATCATCATTGGGAACATTACAGATCCAATGAAGAATAATTTCAGCTTGTCTGCTCATCAAGAACCAATCCCGTGCTGCTGAATTAAAGAATCTGAATTCTCAGATAAGTCAGATCACATAATTGATATTATCTAAGATTACTTTCTTTCTCATTTTCCTATTAATTTTGTAAGATCTCTTTGAGATCTGAGTGGCTAGTAGATATATTCTCTGAGTTATAAGCCTGACTTATAAAGGCTGAGGTAGGGTTCTTGAGGGACCTGAGGTAGGTGATTTGTGTGGGATCACTGAGGTGTAAGACTTGTATAGTCTGAGGTAGGATTCTTGAGAGACCTGGGGTAGGAGTCTGGGTGGATCTCTGAGGTAGAACTGGTTGGTTTGAGGTGTAGGTTTCTGGAAAGAAACTGAGTTTGTAAGATCTATTGATCTGAGTTGAAGAGGAGGAGATATAACTTTATCTAGCATATTGCTAGTGAGGAAGAAGGGGGAAAGTTGATGTACCCTAGATAAGGGAACCACTATAAAATCTCTGTGTTCTGTGGATTGCTTGTGTTGTGTTTTTGTGATTATTTATTTTCAAGTATCTGCTGAATTATTAAGTATAAGTGACAAACAAATTTAAAAGACACCTATTCACCCCCCTCTAGGTGATTAAATACCCATATATTTATCTTTCAAGTAGTATTAGAGGCAGGTTGATCAAAGAAAGACCTAACAATCAGAAAAAGATCCAAAGGGTGGTTGATACATATCAGATCTCATGGATTCAGAATCTCATAGAAAACACAGTTCTATGAAGCTTCCTATATGTACAAAGGATTATTTTGCTATTTGGAAGCAGAGGGTGAGATTGTTTATGGAGGCATCGGATCTAAGAATCTTTGTCACTGTACAAGAAGGACCATATATTCCCATGAAAGTATCTGTCTTAGATGCAAATGTGCAAACCCCTAAGAGTTTGTCTTAGATGACAAAGGATGAGGTGATTCTTGACACCATGGATAAAGGAGCACAAAACATAATTGTCAGTGCAATCGATAATTAAACCTTTCAGAACATAGTACATTGTAAAACATCCAAGGAGATATGGGACACTGTAATAGTCTATATGGAAGGCATAGAAGAAGTCATAGATTACATAAAGTATCTACTCAACAAGCAGTATGAGACATTCATGTAAGGGAAGACTGATTCTATAGAACTTTGTTATGAACAGTTCTTTAGAATAGTCAATGACTTAAAGAATTATGGCAGTCAATTCTCAAACTATGAGCTTAATGACAAGTTTTTGAGATCCCTAAACAAATAATGGGACATAAAGATTTGTGTTGTAAGAGAAATGGGCAATCTGTGGAACATATCACCCCAGGATTTGTATGGGAAGCTATTGTCACATGAGCTTTAGTTAAATTCTAGAAAAGCTGAAGATGAATCTACCAGAAGTTCAAATCAAACTAGATCTGTGGCTTTCAAAGTAGACACATCAAATAAGGCTAGAAGAGAAATTCCATCATCACCAAGAATGGATGAAGATAAAGTTAGCACTGGGACTAGTTCTTCATCAGAAGAATTGTCAGATGGTTAATTGGCATTGTTCACCAGGCAATTCAAGAAGATGATGAGAAGAAGGAAGCAATGGAACAAGAAGACATCATTTGGACCAAGTTTCAGAAAAACAAAGACAAACATAGAAACAACTCTGTGGTCAGGTATGATTTAAAACAGAACAAAAAAGTTAAGACTGGCATTATTTGATATTACTGTAACAGGCCTGGACATATCATTGTTGGCTGTCCAACAAAGAGAAAGGAGAGCAGGAAGTCTAAGGAAATTTAGTTCTATAAAGATAAGAAGTCAGAAAAGTGTCTGATGGAAAAGAAGCCAAAGACTTTATCTGATAGTGATTCAGATTTAACTGAATCAGATGAAGAACATGCTCACATTGGATTGTACTCCTGTGAAGAGGAATTCATCAGAGAGGCCATATATAAGGGCAATAACTCCACAACTTCATTACCCCATGGAGACTCTAAAGATGATATAGAGGTTAACTAGATGGCGCTGTCTCATAATCCAAAAATAGAAATTGTAAAATGTCAGGATACTCAGGTAATCTTTGATAATTCTATTTGTTCTACAACTTCTATTCATAAGAATGAGGATGAGTCAGACTCATGTAACTCAAATTTTGATTCACATAAGTCCAACTTTGAGACTGAATTGCACCAGCTCACAGTTAAGTTTAGAAAACTGCTAGAGGCTCTTGTAAAGAGCAAAAAGCTTATCAAAGAACAAGTCATTAAGATTGCATCACTGAGAGGTCTTGAGTACCATCATGAGATGGCTAATATGCATATTTGTCTTCAAAGTTAAAAGTTAGCTAAGCTAACTAAGATCATCTATGATCAAATCATGTTGCTCAAACAAAGAGATACAACCATTTAGGAGTTAGAACTCAAACTCCAGAATGAGAAAAGACTTATTTAGCAGTTCTCTAAACCTAAGATCGTGCTTCGCATAATAGATACCTTCTCAGGAACTCCTGGAAGTGGTATTGGTTATATAAAACCTAGGAGATGGAGAGGCAGAAAGCTGACATGACAAAAGGGTCTAGTGTTGCTACAACATGTGTCTCAGAGCAAAGGAAAATAAATCCAGAAGACTGGACCAGGAGCACTGTTGAAACCGAAAAATCAGTCTCTGTGGAGTTCGACCCTTGGGGAAGGGGTGACCGCGCACCTACTGCCCTCAAGCGAACAATCTAGGCACAAGACTAGGAACACAAGGGACAAACCCAAGGTCTCAGCGTGGAGGTCCCGCCGCATACCCAGAAGACTAACAAACTCTTCCTCTCCCAAGCCAAGGGCTGAGCTAAGGCACCTTCGGAGGGCTCTCTTGGCTGACCGGAACATATAAGGAGGATCTCAAGATCCACTTCTTAACTAGAGGTGCCACCTCGGGTCTATATAAAATGTTCCCCGCTCGCCTTTTTAATGGCGTAAAACCGCCCAACAACCCTACTCTACGCAGCCCCAATTGGGCCGCTAACATCATAACATAGGCCTTCTAGGGCTGACATAGAGCATCACAGGCATATTAAATTTACAGGAATATGAATTCCATACATCGGCACGCATGCCGACAATATAAATAAACTAGGCCTTCGAGGGATGACACGAGCTTGGGCTTAAGCCCGTTATTCCCTGCTTGGTACTGCAACACCTGTACGCCAACATCTTGACGAGCGGTGGCCAACTAGGCAGTGGTCGGCTAACATAAGAGGGCCAAACATATTGCGCACACCCCCTTTTTTGGGGATATGGTGCGCATTCCCTGCAAGCGACTAACAAACAACTTCCTCGGAGTCTTCTCCGGGAACCCCAGAAAATCACCAATCCAGCTCACATGTCCGGATGGGCTTCACACAGCATGCCTAAACCCGTATTCACGCTTTCGTGTACTAATGCAATTAAAAGCGGGGATGCACATGTCAACCTGTCGGAGAGCTCCCTTCCCCCCATTGGTGGAGAGGTGCTTCCATGCAAATATAAAAATTAAGGGCTTAACCTGCCCAAGAAGAAACATAGTTACCCTTGACGCGTGTTTAGCGGCGGTGTCGGGAGAGGAGCTCCGGGCTATTATCACTGAAGGCGATGCCGGGAAAATAAATCTCGGGTGACCTTGCTGGGAGTGTTGGATCCCCACCTCTTCTTTTTCTAGTGGCCGAGCCCTTGCTGGAGAAATAAATCCGAGTACACTAATGGCGGCCGAGCCCTTGCTGGGAGAGGAGTATAAATCCCGATATCCACCCTTTGTTGGTCGAGCCTTGCTATATGCGAGAGGGAGAGGCACGAGCTGTGTGACGGTGGTGAAGAAAGGCAGGGCTCAGGCAATCCCTATTCCGGGCGGATCTTGCTCTTGGCGGCGCCGGTGGACGATCTTGCTCTAGCCTACCCTCGCTTGGCCGACGATGGGAGAGGAGAGGGGCTGGGGGAGGGTGAGCCTCGAGCGGAACTTGCTACAGGCGGCGACGGGAGAGGAGAGGACGGCCGGGGAGGATGAGCCTCGGGCGTCCCTTGCTGCAGGCGGCGACGGGAGAGAAGAGGCCGACCGGGGAGGATAAGTCTCGGGCGGCCTTTGCTGCAGGCGGCGACGGGAGAGGAGAGATCGACTGGCTTTGCTGTAGGAGGGGAGAGAGGGGGGCCGACCGGCTTTGCTGTAGGAGGCGACAGGGAGAGAGGGGGGGGGGGGTGATTGCGGCCTAACCCTAGCCTGGGGGGGGGGGAGAAAATCTCGATTCCCCCTCTCCTTTTTCATTTATCTTTTGCTTTTCTTTTTTGTTTTTCTCCTTATCCTACTGTCCCCCTTCTCTCCTTCTTTATATATATATATAAATATATATATGATATCTTATTTAATATACATATAATATAATATATATTATATAATATATATATTATAATATATATTAAAAAGCCTGTGCACATAGAACCTCCGCACGCACGCACGAGGGCCCGCACGTATCTGAATGGGGATGCACCAACTTGTCGCTCACAGCACGCCCCGAGGCTGCTATTTGGGGAGGGTCACACTCGCTCGGCTATGGGGTTATACACAATCCCCGCTCTTTTTGAGGTTGGTACAAGCTCGGAAAGAATCATCCAATCCTACGTATCCGGCGAGTGGGAGCCGACCCAAAAAAAGTTTGAGAGAAACTGAAATTTGCACTTGGAACATCAATCTCTCCATGATATTGTTGATCTTTTTGAACCAATCGATATCTACAATGTCTACTGCTTTGCCCTTACCCCCTAGGTGTGCCTACAACCCTGCCAGCTAGTGAGAGCCTGATAGCGAGTCTACCAGGGGTCGAGCAGCACTCGGGGTCCCTTACCCCCCAGGCGAGCCTACGGACCTGCTAGCTAGTAGCAGCCAGGCAGCGGGTCTACCCGGGGCCGAGCATCACTCGGGGTCCTGCAAAAAGTTTCCAAGAACAACCCCTTTTCCCCCAGGTGTGCCTACAACCCTGCCCAACTAATGAGAGCAAGAGCAGCGAGTCTACCCGGGGCCGAGCAGCACTCGGGGTCCCCTACCCCCTAGGCGAGCCTACGGACCTACCATCTAGTAGGAGCCTGGCACTGGGTCTACCCGAGGCCGAGCATCACTCGGGGTCCTGCAAAAAGTTTCCAAGAACCAACCCTTTCCCCCCAGGTATGCCTACAGCCCTGCCCAGCTAATGAGAGACTGAGCAGCGAGTCTACCCGGGGCTGAGCAGCACTCGGGGTCCCTTACCCCCAAGGCGAGCCTACGGAGCTTCCAGCTAGTAGGAGCCAGACAGCGGGTCTTCCAGGGGCCGAGCATCACTCGGGGTCCTGCAAAAAGTTTCCAAGAACCAACCCTTTCCCCCCAGGTTTGCCTATAACCCTGCCCAGCTAATGAGAGCCTGAGCAGCGAGTCTACCCGAGACCGAGCAGCACTCGGGGTCCCTTACCCCCCAGGCGAGCCTACGGACCTGCCAGCTAGTAGGAGCCAGGAAGCGGGTCTACCCGGGGCCGAACATTACTCGGGGTCCTGCAAAAAGTCTCAAAGAACCAACCCTTTCCCCCCAGGTGTACCTACAGCCATGCAAAGCTAATGAGAGCCTGAGCAGCGAGTCTACCCGGGGCCGAGCATCACTCGGGGTCCTTCAAAAAGTCTTCAAGAACCATCCCTTTCCCCCAGGTGTGCCTACATCCCTGTCAAGCTAATGAGTGCCTGAGCAGCGAGTCTACCCGGGGCCGAGCAGTACTCGGGGTCCCCTTACCCCCCACGCGAGCCTACGGACCTTCAAGCTAGTAGGAGCTAGGTAGCGGGTCTACCCGGGGCTGAGCATCACTCAGGGTCCTGCAAAAAGTTTCAAAGAACCAACCCTTTCCCCCCAAGTATGCCTATAACCCTGCCTAACTAATGAGAGCCTGAGCAGCGAGTCTACTCGGGGCCGAGCAGCACTCGGGGCCCCTTACCCCCCAGGAGAGCCTATGGACCTGCCAGCTAGTAGGAGCCAGACAGCGGGTCTACTCGGGGCCGAGCATTACTCGGGGGCCTGCAAAAAGTTTCCAAGAACAAACCTTTTCCCCCTAGGTGTGCCTACAGCCCTGCCCAGCTAATGAGAGCCTGAGCAGCGAGTCTACCTGGGGCCGAGCAGCACTCGGGGTCCCTTACCCCCCAGGCGAGCCTACGGATCTGCCAGCTAGTAGGAGCCAGGCAGCGGGTCTACCCGGGGCCGAGCATCACTCGGGGTCCTGCAAAAAGTTTTCAAGAACCAACCCTTTCCCCCCAAGTGTGCATACAACCCTACCCAGCTAATGAGAGCCTAAGTAGCGAGTCTACCCGGGGCCGAGCAGCACTCGAGGTCCCTTACCCCCCAGGCGAGCCTACAGACCTACAAGCTAGTAGGAGCCGGGCAGTGGGTCTACCCGGGGCCGAGCATCACTCAGGGTCATGCAAAAAGTTTCCAAGAACCAACCCTTTCCCCCAGGTGTGCCTATAACCCTGCCCAGCTAATGAGAGCCTGAGCAGCGAGTCTACCCGGGGCCGAGCAGCACTCGGGGTCCCTTACCCCTCAGGCGAGCCTACGGACCTGCCAGCTAGTAGGAGCCAGACAGCGGGTCTACCTGGGGCCGAGCATCACTCGGGGTCCTGCAAAAAGTCTCCAAGAACCAACCCTTTCCCCCCAGGTGTGCCTACATCCCTGCCTAGCTAATGAGAGCCTGAGCAGCGAGTCCACCCGGGGCCGATCAGCACTCGGGGTCCCTTACCCCCAGGCGAGCCTACGGACCTGCCAGCTAGTAGGAGCCAGGCAATGGGTCTACCCGGGGCCGAGCATCACTCGGGGTCCTGCAAAAAGTCTCCAAGAACCAACCCTTTCCCCCCAGGTGTGCCTACAACCCTGCACAGCTAATGAGAGCCTGAGCAGCGAGTCTCCCCCGGGCCGAGCATCACTCGGGGTCCTGCAAAAAGTCTCTAAGAACCAACCTTTCCCCCCAGGTGTGCCTACAGCCCTGCACAGTTAATGAGAGCCTGAGCAGTGAGTCTACCCAGGGCCGAGTAGCACTCGGTGTCCCTTACCCCCCAGGCGAGCCTACGGACCTGCCAGCTAGTAGGAGCAAGGCAGCGGGTCTACCCTGGGCTGAGCATCACTCGGGGTCCTGCAAACTATCTGAACTCCCTCCAAATTTCAAACTATCTCTATCCACCGAGTGACATCCAGCCCAGCCAGCTAAGTGAGAGCCTGATAGCGAGATCTGCTCGGGGTCTTGGGCAGACTCCCTCAAGTGACATCCAGCCTTGCCAGCTAGGTGAGGGCCTGACAGCGGGATCTGCTCGGGGTCTGTTAAACGAATACTTCGATCGTCTACATAGATTGCGGCGGAAGCATTGTCACTACGAATTTCATAACGACGTTCAGGGTCATAACGATATCCACAGAGAATCATCCGGGCTCCCGGGTGATACCGTCGGTTCAGCCAGCTAGGTGAAAGCCTAACGGCGGGAGCGTCAAGAGCAACCTTAGAGTGAGGAGACTTGAGAAACTTTTGCCAAGTATAACTTGAGGGTAGGCTCCCTCACTTCGAACTCCATGTTAATCTGGGAGGCCACCACCAAGGGGTCAGTAAGAACCTTCACATCATGTACCCCAAGTTCTCTGGCCAGGCACAGTCTCGATATAACCACCTCATACTCAGCCTGGTTGTCGGTGATAGGGAAATGCACTACTACTCGAGGACTTGATTTTACTCGAGGTGGAGACATCCTGTTTACTTAAGAGATGTTGGAGAGTTAATTGCACCGATGCTTTTACAAATGGAGGACGCATTATCTTCATAAGAGAGACGATCTGGAAGTCATCAAATCGGGAAGCTGGCGTCCGAGCCTATTCCTAATAATTCCTCCAATCAGAAGAGAGATGCAATTGGGGGGACATAGGCCGACATGCAAGGGGGGAGCTGATCTCGGCCGTCAGTGCAGAGGCTCGGTCTTACAAGAGCGCTTAAAGTCCCGAGGCATCATCCCATCATCCGAACTGGGCTATTTAGAAGAAACAGGTCGACGGTTCGTATCCTGATCTAATGACAAAGATCACTTTCCGCCATGTCACTCAATGATGAGAGCTAGTACATGGGCGACCGGTAATGTTCCTGCGAGGGTCCTCTAGGATGCACTCGAGACCAACATCTTCCCTTGGGCCAAAACCTGCCCCTTTACAGGTTATCCTGCTTTCACAATAACAAAGGCCTTCACTTGTGATTACTTGGAGAGATCGGCCCTTTATCAAATCTGGGAGGTTAGCGTCTAGGCTCGTTCCTGATAACTCCCCTAGTCGGAGGAGAGGTGCGATCGGGAGGACATAGGTCGGCGTGCAAGGGGGGAGCTGATCTCGACCGTCAGTGCAGAGGCTCGGTCTTACAATAGCGCTTAAAGTTTCGCGGCACTGTCCCATCATCCGAACTAGGCTATTTAAAAGGAACGGGTTGGACATTTGGCTTCCGAAGTCGATCACGAGGCTAACCCTAAAGCCTTCAAAAGCTCAAGGCGAATTGGCAAAAAAGAGAAAACTTGACCGTTACTGAATTATAAGGAAGTGATAACAGGTTACTATTAGGGAGGGAACCCTTTCAGGTCACCTCGACTCCTAATACCTCTCAGCTGCTCTCTCTCCTGATCTTGAAGATAATAACCTCCAGGTTTCTCATTGATGCAATAAGTGGGGACATATGTGTTTTCACAGATTGAAGTGCTTCAAATAGGTGCAAATCCTACTCAAAATGCTACGGGACTCCAACAACAGCTATGAGAGGGGACAACTCCGAGTATGAGGACCTTACATACAAAGTATCAACGCATGACCCTGGTTGCCACTTGGTTCCTCTTCTATAGCCATGACGTTCGCCAGAGTTCTTCTATGTTGGTAACTCTCCACGCTCACCGCACAAAAATGTTGAAACCGAAAAATCGGTCTCTATGGAGTTTGACCCTTGGGGAAGGGGTAACCGCGCACCTACTTCCCTCAAGAAAACGATCTAGGCACAAGACTAGGAACACAAGGGACAGACCCAAGGTCTCAACGTGGAGGTCCCGCCGCATACCCGGAAGACTAACAAACTCTTCCCCTCCCAAGCCAAGGGCTGAGCTAAGGCACCTTCGGAGGCCTCTCTTGGCCGACCGAAACATATAAGGAGGATCTCAAGATCCACTCCTTCTTAACTAGAGGTGCCACCTCGGGTCTATGTAAAATGTTCCCCGCCCGCCTTTTTAATGGCGTAAAACCGCCCAGCAACCCTACTCTATGTAACCCCAATTGGGCCGCTAACATCATAACATAGGCCTTCTAGGGCTGGCACAGAGCATCACAGACATATTAAATTTATAGGAATATGAATTCCATACATCGGCACGCAGGCCGACAATATAAACAAACTAGGCCTTCGAGGGCCGGCATGAGCTTGGGCTTAAGCCCGCTATTCCCCGCTTGGTACTGCAACACCTGTACGCCAACATCTCGACGAGCGGCGGCCAACTAGGCATCGGTCGGCTAACATAAGCGGGCCAAACATATTGCGCACACCCCCTTTTTTGGGGATATGGTGCGCATTCCGTGCAAGCGGCTAACAAACAACTTCCTCGGATTCTTCTCCGGGAACCCCAAAACATCACCAATCAAGCTCACATGTCCGGATGGGTTTCACACAGCATGCCTAAAAACTTATTAACGCTTCTGGGTACTAATGTAATTAAAAGCGGGGACGCACATGTTAACCCGTTGGAGATCTCCCTTCCCCCACCCATTAGTGGAGAGGTGCTTTCATGCAAATATGAAAATTAAGGGCTTCACCTGCCTAAGAAGAAACATAGTTACCCTTGATGTATGTTTGGCGGCGGTGCCGGGAAAATAAATCTCGGGCGACCTTGCTGGGAGAGATGGATCCCCACCTCTTCTTTTTCTAGTGGCCGAGCCCTTGCTGGAGAAATAAATCCGAGTAAACTAATGGCGTCTGAGCCCTTGCTGGGAGAGGAGTATAAATCCCGATCTCCACCCTTTGTTGGTCGAGCCTTGCTATATGCGAGAGGGAGAGGCACGAGCTGTGCGACGGTTGTTAAGAAAGGCAGGGCTCGGGCTACCCATATTCCGGGCGGATCTTTCTCTTGGCGGCGCCGGTGGCCGATCTTGCTCTAGCCGGCCCTCTCTTGGCCAACGACGGGAGAGGAGAGGGGCTGGGGAGGGTGAGCCTCGGGTGTCCCTTGCTGTAGGCGGCGACGGGAGAGGAGAGGCCGGTCGGGGAGGATGAGCCTCAGGCGGCTCTTGCTGCAGGCATTGACGGGAGAGGAGAGGCCGGCCGGCTTTGCTGTAGGAGGCGATGGGGAGAGAGGGGGCCAGCTGACTTTACTGCAGGAGGGGATGGGGAGAGGGGGGGGGGGGGGGGTGATTGCGGCCGAACCCTAGCCTGGGGGGGGGGGGAGAAAATACCGATTTCCCCTCTCCTTTTTCATTTCTCTTTTGCTTTTCTTTTTTGTTTTTCTCCTCATCCTACTGTCCCCCTTCTCTCCTTCTTTACATATATATATAAATATATATATGATATCTTATTTAATATACATATAATATAATATATATTATATAATATATATATTATAATATATATTAAAAAGCCTGTGCACATAGAACCTCCGCACGCATGCACGAGGGCCCGTATGTCTTCGAATGGGGCTGCACCAACTCATCGCTCACAATACGCCCCGAGGCTGCTATTTGGGGAGGGTCACACTCGCCCGGCTACGGGGTTGTACAAGCACCTAACACATTTGTGAATAGGAAAGCTAATCATAATGTGTTTCCTCCAAGGAGGAATGTTGTGACAGTGAGACAAAACAAACAACATGCTCACATTCAATATGCAACTATAAAAGCTGCTGATTTCTGTCCTAAGGAATGTCAGCATAAAGTTCATATTGTGCCTCCAAAGAGGAGACACAATAGATATGAGTGCTAGTGTTGTGGAAAGATTGGACACTTTTCCCTGGACTGCTAGTTCAATCACATAGTGTCTCATTGACAGAAAATGTACCTAGATAAGAAATTCTCAGGTGGTCTCAATGGATCCCCAACTAACAAGCACCTAGGACCCAAGACAATTTGGGTTCCTAAGGAAAAATAAATCTTTATTTTGTAGATATATCCAAGCATCAAAGATAGGCCATTCTGGTACTTGGATAGTGGATATTCCAAACCCATGGCTGGAACCAAGAGCAATTTGAGGGAGTTTATTCTAGCAAAAAAAGTACCAAATGTGATCTTTGGTGGAGATGACAAAGGAATTACCAGAGGTTATGGTAAGATTACAAATGACTTAGTCACTTTAACTAAAGTAGCTTATATGGAAGGGTTGCAACACAATCTTATAAGCATAAGTCAACTTTGTGATCTTGGCTATGACATTTCATTCCACAAGGATGAGTGCCACATAAATAAGTCAAGTGACCAAGAGGTCATCTTGACAGACACTAAGAGTGGGAATGTGTACTGTTTAAATTTTCTTTGTCTAATTTCAGACTCTCCTATATGACTTGTTACAAATGAGAAAGCCTCATACTATATAAAATGGCACAAGAGGCTAGCTCATTTGAACTATAAGATCATAGACAAGCTATTTAGTAAAGAGCTAGTTAGGAATGACACTAACATTAAATGCACTAAGGAGAGCATTTGCTCTGCATGCCAAAAAGGCAAGCAGACCAAAGCTTCCTTCAAAATCATTGAAACCAAAGACTTTGTGAGGTGTTTATACCTCTTGCATATGGACTTGTTTGGTCTTATGCCAGTTTGTAGTCTAGGTAAGAAAGTCCGCACCTTTGTGGTTGTTGATGACTATTCCAAATTTACTTGGGTTTTCTTTTTAAGGAAAAGTATAAAACTCCTGATGTCTTCAAGACATTTGTCAAACAAAACAGAATGAATTGAACAGTTCTGTGGTCATAATCAGAAGTGACCATGGAACTGAGTTTCAATCTGAATGCATGATAAAGTTTTGTGAAGAACTTGGGATTCAGCAAGAGTTTTCCTCTCCAAGAACACCCCAACAAAATAGGATTGCTGAGAGAAAGAAAAAAACTCTCATTGAAGCTGGAATAACCATGTTGAGTGATTCTTCTCTCCCAAAATATTTCTGGGCTGAAGCTATTAACACAGCATGTCATGTTCATAATAGAGCTTTAATCAACAAAAGCCTGAATAAGACTCCTTATGAGCTAATGAAGGGCAGAAAACCAGACATGACTTACTTCAGAATCTTTGGATGTAGGTGTTTTGTCCTTAATAATGGGAAAACATACTTAACTAAGTTTGCTGAGATGTCCTATAAAGACATATTTATTGGTTATAATAACCACAGTATGGAATACAGGGTCTAAAACTTGAGGGATCAAGTTATAGAGGAGTCTGTTCATGTTGTATTTAATGAAAGTTCTATGTATTATAATGATAAGCCGGGTACATCAAGCACAACAGGAGAAGACTTGAAGCTAAAGGAGCTATCTATAGAAGACTCAGTTCTAGAAAGCCAATATATACAAGATGGAGTCAATATTATTGAGGAAGAACTTGCACATGAACAACAAAAAGAAGAGACTCAACAACAAGATGAAGCTGTTCAAAGAGAAGAGGTAACATTACCAGTTGCTGTCAGACATCTAAGGGATCATCCAAGGGAACTGATCATTGGAGATGCAGCTCATGGTTTGACCACAAGAAGTAGACAACACAATACTGTAATATACTCAAGTTTTCTATCTCAAATAGAACCAAAGAAGTTTGAAGAAGCCAATATAGACCCATTTTGGATAGGGGCTATACAGGAAGAATTGAACCATTTCAAGAGATGTAATGTTTGGAAGCTAGTTCCCAGACTAGATGGCTATAACATCATAGGAACCAAGTGGATCTACAAGAACAAACTGGATGAGAATTGTGTTATAGTCAGAAACAAGGCTAGACTGGTTGTAAAGGGCTATAAATAAGAAGAGGGTAAAGATTTTGATCAAACCTTTACACCAAAGGCTAGATTGGAAGCTATTAGACTCTTCCTGGCATATGCAGCCTACAAAGGATTCAAGGTTTATAAATGGATGTGAAGTCAGCCTTCCTTAATGGTAACCTCAAAGAAAGGGTCTCTATTGAGCAACCCTCAGGTTTTATTGACTTTACTCATCCTAATCATGTTTATCTTTTATTAAGAGATATCTATGGGTTAAAACAAGCCCCAAGGACTTGGTATGAGACTTTGTCTAAATTCCTTCTGGAGAACAAATTCTAAAGAGGGAAAATAGACAAAACACTATTTCTAAGGGAAGTCAAAGGCAAGACTATCTTAGTATAAATATATGTAGATGACATTATATTTTGTTCTACTGATGAGTATCTTTGCACCAAATTTGCCAAACTTATGCAAAGTAAGTTTGAGATGAGTAGCTTGGGTTAACTCAAGTTTTTCTTGGGTCTCTAAGTTAAGAAAACTATAGATGGACCTTTCATTAGTTAGTCTAAGTTCACAAATGAGTTAATCAAGAAGTATGGAATGGAAAAAAACCACTTCCATGAGAACTCCTATGGGATCTAGTATGTCTTTAGGAAAGGATGGTCTTGGCAATTCAGTTAATATCACCTTGTATAGGGGCATAGTTGGATCACTACTCTATCTAACTGTAAGTAGACCAGACATAATGTATGCTACTTGTGTCTATGCAAGGTTTCAAGCTTTCCCTAAGGAGTCTCACTATAAAACAGTCAAAAGAATATTGAGATATCCAAAGGGCACATCTAATCTTGGCCTATGGTATCCCAGGAATAGTGATTTTGAACTAACAGGCTTTTTAGATGCAAATTATGCAGGTTGTAAAGAAGACGGGAAAAGCACTTCAGGTTCATGTCAGTTCCTTGGAAGAAGGCTAGTGTCATAGAGCAACAAAAAGGAAACAAATGTAGCATTATCCACTGCTGAATCTGAGTACATTTCAGTTGGAAGTTGCTGTGCACAAATGCTTTGGATTCAGCATAAATTACAAAACTACAACATTCAGCTAAGTAAAACTCCATTATATTGTGATTCTACTAGTGCCATTTCAATTGCAAACAATCCTTTGTCACATAGTATAACTAAACATATTGAGATTAGATATCACTTTATTAGGGAGCATGTAGAAAAAGAAGACATTAATCTAGAATTTGTTCTTACACAAACAGATTGCTGATATTTTACTAAGCCCTTAGATGAAGAGAAATTACATCTTTTTAAGTTTGAACTTGGCATGTTAAATCTAGAATAATTAATGAATACCTAAAAATTGATGAAAATAAGATTAAAATATTAATCAGTAATTAAGTTTACTTAATTAAATATCAAATAAAAACATCTAAGTGTCAAGTTTGTATAGTTCAAGAGACAAAATATTGTCTAAGTCAAAAGTTGTGTCAAGACACCAGTAAATGTGTCGAGACTGTATAATGCAATGTGTCGAGAAACCAAAGTAAGTGTCGAGAGATCAAAGGGTGTCGAGACCCTAAGGTATATGTCGAGATACATTATCCTTGTGTCGACACATTTTGACAGACAATTTTTCCAGTGTTGACACTAGGTCTTTTCCTAAAAATTGGAATAGTCTATATAGAGCGCGCCCTTTTATCTTCAGGAAAAATAAGACTATAAATAGGGTGTGAGAGTAGAAGTCGACTACGATTTTTTGATATTGTGAACTGTTGATTTCTGAGTGAGCGCTAGAACCCAGATCAGTCGACACTCATCAACCATTTCTCTCCACTCTCTTGGCACCCAAGTATGACGATAACATCTTTGAAGGTTATGAACTTGTCCAAAATGGATTCCACTCGGCGTCTTAAGAAATTAAGAATGTAATAACCCTAATCACTGAAGCAGGATTGGAATATCTGCATTCAAAACTTTCAAATGTATGGAAATGAGAAGTTCTAGAATTCTTTTCTAATGCTCATCTCAGCTCAAACACAGAAAAGATTAAGTCCAAAGTGAATGGAACAAAGGTCAAAATCAGAACCAGAAGATTGGACAAGATATTTCACTTGCCAAGGATTGATCAAGAAGATGACCTAGATTCTGCTAAGATTGCAGAAGCTTTGGAGTGGTGTGGATTGGCCCTAACCACAAATCTCGGAAGCACCCTGGTCAGGATGGGAATGAATACTCAAGGTAAATTTCTGTCAGAGATTATAGGAGAAGTGTTGCTATACAAAACAAGAGCACATGACAAAATCTCTGCTCAAATGTTTGAGCTGATGACAAGGATAATATTCAAAGTGAAGACCAGCTGGAGCAAAATTGTATTTGACAAAATAACAGAGAGAATCAAGAAGCCCAATATGGGAAGGATTATATGCCTCTATTTGGTCCAAGCACTTCCTGACAGTCTCAATCTCAAGATTGGATCTAAGATCAATCACATGAGAAGAATGGACATGAGAATCCTAACAAGATGGGATAGAGTATTAAAAAAAGAAACACCAGTACTATAGAAGAAGAAAGAGAAGAAGAAGAAAGTAGTGGTTGTGGAAGAAGAAATCTTCCAGTGACTTTGATGAACAAGGAAGCTCCAGCACAGGAAAACATGGTGATGCAGCACTAGAAAATTCTCCAAGGACCTCTCCTGGTACTGGAGATCAAATGCATGGGGAGACAGGACCATAGAATGATCACATTGAGGGGGAGAACCCCAATAATCTTCCAGACTTAGAAAATGTTCCTACACAAGATGTGCACATGTCTGATAAAGATAATGAGAATGCAATCTCTAAGGAGACTGAGGAAGAGTTTACTATGGATAAAGAAGCTGAAATACAGGGGGAGTTACAGGATACAATCCCAGATGATCATTATTTTTATGCTTCAGCACAACTAGAGGATGAAACCATGGACGAACTCAACCTTGGTGAAGTAGGTGTAAGGGTTTAGGGGGAGATAATAGATCTGGCCCCAAAAACTGAAGAAGATAAAGAGCCTACTTCAGTTTAAGTTGTCAGTTCTTTAGATTCTGATGAGGAGGAAGCCTCTCAGCCTTAGAAAAGGAAAATTAAGGAACTCAAGAAAAAGAGTAGGAGCTATAAGAAAATAGTTCAATCTGGAACATCACTTGCTCCTCCTATGGATTTCAACTCCCTATTAGTTCAAATGCAAATAATGCTAGATCAACAAAGAATATAACTTAAAAAATATGTAGATGAAGCACTAAGGAGTTACAGTTCCAACTAGCACAAGATATCAAATCCATTAGATTTGAGGTCAAATTGTTGAAGAAGGATGTGACTGACTTCTTCCAAAGAGGAGCAAATGTTATAGTCTACCTTGCTCAATAACAGCAGGAGTCAAAGAAAACTCTAGATAAAATAGCTGTTAAACAAGTATATGTCCTTGAAAGCTAGACAAGAATGAATGAAAACATGATTGTAATGCATGATACTTCACTGGTAAAGCTAGCTGAGCAAACTACAGCTTTGGATACAAAGATAGGCTCTACCTCCAAAGATGTTGAATCTCAGCTATCTATATATACAGAATCTTTGGTTAAGGCAGTCAAGAATTCTTACAAAGAACTAGATGACCACTTGCTCAAGGTAAAGAATTATTTGTCCTCAGGGGTTAATCATCTTATAGACCAAGTAAGATTTCATAAGGATGATTTAAGAGATCATATTGAGAGAGAAGTCATAAAGGGGGAGAGAGTAATGATAAAGTAAAGCTCTGAGCATACTATTTGGAACTCCAATAGCATCAAAGATACTCTAGGCTTTCCTCCCATAAATTATGATGAAGATCAAACAGCTGAGTCTGGCTGCCAACTAGCTTGGTTTGAGGTTATTCACACTACAGTACAGTCTATGTACAATCCTATAACATAGATCAAGAATGTAGTATGTGAGGAGGTGGAGATGACTGCTTCTACCTTGCACAAAGAAAAGAAGCCCAATTATCTAAGAAGAGATTCAGGGAGTAGGCTGAAGCAAAGCCAGATTTAAGCAGTGGAGTCTAACTTCCAGATCTATTATACTCACTGCATGGAAAGCAGTTAATAATAATAGAACTGGCAGGGGAAATGGTACTCAGAACAAGAATGAGTCAAGCATACAAAGTAGTAGGAGATCATTTATAAATTCAGAAAAGATTTGAAGGCAGGGAAGATCCCAGCTGATTCTATTGAACCCAGCAAGTACTTCCCCAAGCCATATCATTATGATGAAAGGCAAAGTCTCAAGGAAGAAGAAATCTTGAAGGCAAAAGATGACAAGAGAAAGAAGAAGGTGGTTGATGACAAGGTGCCTGAACTCAAAGCCAAGATACAATCAGGAAAAGACATTGTCATCAAAGAGCCAGAATAATCTTAGATTATTTCTCTTTTCTATAAACTACATAATTTTATTTTAGGACATTGTAAAAACTGAAAAGTGTAATCTTTGAACAAATTGGAATGAAAAAGTTTAGTTGCACTTTGTTATATTTGTTTTATTATTGTTGTTTATTTTATAATTTTGTTCAACATTTTTCATGTACATTGTAATTATCTTATTTTGGTATGGTGATGTATATCATTAAATTGGGGTTATGACTTCTCCAAATAGGGGGAGATTGTTGAGTACATTGGAAACAATGTACTTGATTTGAATAAGCCCTTTCAACTCAATGATATACACAAGTATGCATTTGATGTATGCTTCAGTTCATGCATGAAGGTTAGTATATGTCATATTGATTGGATAAGTGGTCCCAGTGATATTAACAGATGGACCCAAAGAAGCTGTCTAGAAAGATAGGAAATTGCCTAAGTCCACAAGCGTTGAGTGAAGCAAGCTCACTTAATGCAATATATCAAGGCTATTGCTAGAAAAAATTGACTAAGTCCACAAGCATTGAGTGAAGCCAGTTCACTCAATGCCATAGAGCTAATAGCGCTGAGTGAAGTCAGGACAGTCAAAGCCCAACAAGTTACAGCGTAGAAAAATGACTAAGTACAAAAATGTCGACACACTTCACAACTATGTCGACACCTTTGTATGAGAAGTGTCGAGATTAGAAAGATACAAGACAGCTGTGTCAAGACAATTCAGTTATCTCGACACCTTGAAGATCAAGTCAGCAGTGTCGAGACAAGTCAGATATCTCGACACCTTAAAGCTCAGGACAGTAATGTCGAGACAATATAACTATCTCGACACAATGAAGAACTGAAGTGTAGACTTAAAAATGTCAACACCCAGCAGACTGTAGTGTCGAGACAATTCAACTATCTGGAAACAGTGAAGATTTAAAGCGGATGTCAACACCCGATATACTATAGTGTCGAGATAATTCAACTGTCTCGATACAGTGCATATTTATAGATGTCGACACTTAGCAGATAGTTGTGTCGAGAAGAGTCAACTGTCTCGACACCTTCAAGTTCAGACTGGAAATTCTATTAAGTACAGATGTATCGAGACTACTAAGATGTCTCGACACCTTCTAAGAACACTAAGTAATATTGTGTCGAGACACTTGGGACTTCTTAATACTTATGATCCTGAAGTTGTATAGAGTCAACACAACTGAGTTTCAAGTCAAGTCAGAAGTGTCATGCCAGCTACAGTGACTTGACATCTCATCAGAATCCGTTTGAAGGAAAACTTGAAGTATGATGCCATCAATCAAAAGCAAGCAATCTGCAAAGGCTATAAATAGAGGGGTCGTATACACAAAAATAGGAATCAAAGAATCAATCATTTCACTTATTTTGATTTCTCTTAAGTCAGAGAAGGGCAATAACTCAAAGAAGAAGGAAGACACAGGTCTTCAAGAAAGTCTTCTGATCCTTCAACAAGTTGATCAGAGGATTAAGGTAGATATGTTATACACGTTCTTCAAGGAAATTAAGCCGATCATAATCAAGAACATTGCAGATCCAGTGAAGGATCATTTTAGCCAGTCTTCTCATCAAGAACCAATCCTGTGCTACTGAATTGAAGAATTTGAATTCTCAGATAAGTCAGATCACAGAATTGCTGTTTTATGAGATTACTTTCTTTCTCATTTTCCTTTTAATTTTGTAAAATCTCTTTGAGATCTAAGTTGGTAGGAGATATATTCTCTGAGTTGTAAGCCTGATTTATAAAGGCTGAGGTAGGGTTCTTGAGGGACCTGAGGCAGGTGATTTGTGTAGTATCACTGAGGTGTAAGACTTGTATAGTCTGAGGTAGGGTTCTTGAGGGACATGAGGTAGGAGATTGGGGTGATCTCTAAGGTAGGGCCTATTGGTCTTAGGTGTAGGTTTCTAGAAAGAAACTGAGTTTGTAAGATCTGTTGATCTTAGTTGAAGAGGAGGAGATATAACCTTATCTAGCATATTGCTAGTGAGGAAGAAGGAGGGAAGTAGATGTACCCTAGATAGGGGAAAAATTATAAAATCTCTGTGTTCTATGGATTGCTTGTGCTGTGTTCTTGTGATTGTTTATTTTTAAGTATCTGCTGAATTATCAAATATAAGTGACAAATAAATTTAAAAGACACATATTCACCCCTTCTAGGTGATTAAATACCCATAGATTTATCTTTCACTCCTCTTCTTTGAGATTTCACTATATACATGCGAATTGTAGGCAAAATCATATATCTAACTGTTACTAGACCAGACATCTGTTATGCTGTTGGGAAGGCCAGTCAGTTTATGAAGAATCCTAGAGAGTGTCATCTTCGGTCTGCCATGAAGATTCTGGAGTATGTGAAAGGGTCTCCAGGAAAGGGCTTGTTGTTTCAGAAGAATGGTCACCTGAAGATTGAAGCATATTCTGATGGAATCTATGCTGATAATAAGGAAAATAGAAAGTCTACATCAGGTTTTTGCACCATTGTAGGAGGAAACCTTGTTAGCTGGAAAAGCAAGAAGCAGGCAGTGGTTTCAAGGTCAAGTGCTGAAGCAGAGTATAAGAGCATGGCCTCAACTACCTATAAGTAGAAACGGCTACGGGCACTTATGCTTGACTTGGGATAATTCTACGACCATCATCTTCCTATGTTCTGTGATAAAAAAGCCGCCATTTACATAATAAAGAATCATGTCTTTCATGAGAGGACAAAGCACATCGAGGTGGATTGTCATTTCATTAGAGAAGAGGTATTGAAGAATCCGATATGTACTCCCATCGTCACTTCTGATAAAGAACTGACAAACTTCTTCACAAAACAATTTTCCGCTTCAGATGTTTGTAGCAAGCTGGGCATGGTTGATATATATTCTCCAGCTTGAGGGGGAGTGTTAGAAATTGGCAGTTTGACTCTTTAGTCGGGAAGTTAGAAGTTTGGGCGGTCTTGAAGTTAGTCCAGGCAGTCTGGTTGTTTGGCAGGTTGGTGCAGCGGTCTAGTAATGACGCTCTACTGGCGGTCTTATGATTAACCACAACTGCGGTCTGGTGGCAATCCACACTTGTAGTCCAGAGGCTTGCCGCAGCAGTGGGCTGATGATAAGCCAAAACTGTGGCCTGGTGGCAACCCGCAGTTGCAGTCTGGAAACTTGTCGTAATAGTGATCTGATGGTTAGCCACAACTGCGGTCTAGTGGAAATCCGCAGTTATGGTCAGGTGGCAACCCGCAGTAACAGTCTGATGATTAGGCGCAACTACGGCCTGGTGGCATGATGATTACTGAGTATAACTTGATGCAGATTCATTCTACACTCTAATATAAACTATGTAGATGGACATAATCTAGATTGATTTAACTTTCAGGCAAGTGCACCTATCAATCATAGTATAGGAGAAATCTACATCTCGTGTCATATTCCACAAGGTCATTTCAGGTGTTTTATTATTCAAGGTGCCCCCACCAGCCGCATTGATCATCTGTTTAGTGGCTGGATTGAGAACATTGTAGAAAGTCCTAATCTAAAGCCAAGAAGGTAGTGCATGATGGGGACATCTCCTTAATAGATCCTTGAATCGTTCCCATATGTCGTACAACGATTCAGATTCTAATTGAACATACATAGAGATGTCATTCCTTAGCTTCGTAGTCTTCACCGGTGGAAAATACTTCATTAAAAACTTCTCAACCATCATATCCCATGTGGTAATCGACCCTCTAGGTAAGGAGTTGAGCCACTGCTTTGCCTTATGCCTTAGTGAGAATGGAAACAACTTCAATCGAATGGCATCATTGGAAACACCTTTAATCTTGAATGTATCACATATCTCCAAGAATCCATCTAAGTGTGTGTTGGGATCCTCATCTTGCAGGCCATCATATTGGATATGCTGTTGAACAATCTGTATAACACTCGGCTTCAATTCAAAATTGTTGGTGACTATTGGTGGTCTAACAATGCTTGACCCAGTTCCCTGGAGATTGGGTCTAGCAAAGTAAGACATGGTTTGCTCGTTCTGGTTTTGTATGTTATCCAAATTTTCTGGATGATTCTCTCCTTGGTTTACTGTTTCCTCTTCTGAAAGTTCGTTTGAAATATCTGTGGTATTAGTTCCCATGTACCTTTGGTTAGTGTTGTGAATAATTCATTCCGGGTCAGGATGAAATGGTGCTAGCCCAGAATTTCTCCCCCGGGTCATAAACTAACAGACTACAAAATAGAGATTAAGCGATATAATTATACTATAAACTAATTTACAATTATTTGTTAATAAAAAAAATTGGTAGATTAATAAAGTTTAAGCTTTCAAAATATTGAAATCGAGTCCCTGACAACAACGCCAAAAACTTGATGATTACTGAGTATAACTTGATGTAGATTCATTCTACACTCTAATATAAACTATGTAGATGAGCATAAGCTAGATTGATTTAACTTTCAGGCAAGTGCACCTATCAATCATAGTATAGGAGAAATCTACATCTCGTGTCATATTCCACAGGGTCGTTTCAAATACTCATACTCACCCTCACTCTATTATCATACCTATAATTAAAATTGATTTTTAACCTAGATTAACCTAACTATGACTACTTGGATAAAGAAACATTGGAGTATTAAAGATGATAAAAAGCCGAAAGTCTAAGAGCATTCACATGAAAATAATCACTCATTAATTCAATTCTATGTAATCACATAATAACAAGGTTATCAAATTCATAGTATTGTAAGGGCTAAACATTTATCAAATTCTCACTCGAGCAATTCAAAATCTTAACCTAAGTTGAGTAAATTTTCTCTCGAATAATTTATAAACACTCAAATTTGCAATAAAATAAATTACCCTATCTACTACATAAATTCATGAAATCTTATCTCTAAAATACCATGAATCCATTTATCCGTATCACAATTTTCCAAACAACATATCTCTCGATCATGCAATTTGAAATACAAAGAGACATAACACCTAAATATGAACATATAAACATCATCACAACCTTCCAATTTCTTAATCTAAAACGTTGGGATTCATGTAAAACAAATAATAAATTCACATATAGGATGAATCTCTTTGTTTGAAAGCCTACATACGAATAAAATACAACAAATTTGATGAAAATAATAACATACATTATTATCGAATTGTTCAAATAAAAGTTTCATGCGAAATAAAAAATAAATAAAGTTAGATCACCAAGAGAAAGGAAAGATTAAAAGAGATACAAGAAAGATTAAAAGCATACGAAAATCTCCTTCAATTTCTCCTTCTCTTGGGTGCTCCACTTTCGTCCTCCAGAAGTTATCCAAATGAAATGATCCAAAGTTCATATTCTAATTTTTACACAAGTTTTTATAGTCTCCTTGTAAACAGGGTCGGACACAGGTTCCAACATGGCCGTGTCACAGGCTGTGTTGACAGTTCATAGGCGGTTCCACACGAATAGGCGTGTCTGGTCGTGGGCCGTGTCATCTGACACGGGTACTGACACGGTCATGTTGTTCATCGTGTTCTTTGCACACGGGTTGGTTGGTAATAGATGTTGAATTTATCCAGAAAAGGACACGGGTGGGCACACGGGCGTGTTCCCACCCGTGTGGTTCTTTGCCATTTTCTTCCAATTCTTCTGATCCATCCCGAATAGGACACGGGTAGGGACACGGGCGTGTGCCTACTCGTGTTCACCCAATTCTTGTCCTGTCATCAGCCATGTTGAATCCGTGAACTCCTCTGTTTGCTCCAAGACTTTTAGTTCCACTGGTTTACAATACCTGCATTAAGAAAATGAAGGAATAAATGAATAGCTTAAAATAGGAAATAATAGAAACTCCTAACTGTGCTCTTCTATTCATGATAAAGCAAATTCTTAACTATTCTCACGAAATTACTACATAGGGAGGTAGAAAATAGTGGACATGATTACAATTATGATAGTAAAAAGCCTATCATTACTGTACTCATCATGGCAACTCGCAGTTGCGGTCTGGCGGCTTGCCCAATGATCTTCCCTAGCAGGATGACAGTTTCCCTTAGTGTATTTGGGTGTTTTTATATTCTTTTGTATAGTTTGTGGTTTGACATTGTCAAACCGCATAAGCCGTGCAGATTGTATTTAGTCCCACATCATTTGTTGCATTCTCTCATCTCCCCCAATTTCTATATATAAGGGGGCATACCTATGTAATTACGATCTTTTTTAAGTAATAAAATTTTCGGTTTATTTAGCTCTCTGTCCATTTTCATAGTGGAGTTACTTATTGAGACCATAAACTACAAACATTTATCCTAACTCAGAGTGCATTCTAGCAGAAGTTAATTAAATTCTTATAAGAAACCAACCATTTGAATGTCCACACAACTAAATAGGAATGAAAGCACAATACAAAAATGCATGTTGCGGCCTTAAGCCCTTACAAGGTTTTTCTCAAATAATAATGTATTACATATATCTGCATGCAGGCCGGCCACACATGAACAATAAATAAAGATAGATAATTCGCTTTGGCCTTCAAGGGCAAGCATATCAACCATGGGCTCCAGCCGCTATTTCTCGCCTGGCTCCACTGGACCAGCATGAGACATTCCACCATAATGGAGGCAAACGTAGCAACGGTCATCATTAGCTGACCAAATTATAATGACCTCACCCCTACTCAGGGTGGTGATGCTCCTTCCCTGCAGGCATTAACATATACAAATATTGGCAATCAGATCGTGCAAATTAAGCACAATTCGCCACAGACATTAGCACGGTCGTCCAACGCCCCGTGCTCTAAGGGCACATTCTTGGTGCACATGACCTCAAAGGTCACACCACCGTTATTTTCTATGGCCAGCAACATTTGAGATTTTCAGTCTTTCAGGCCAAAGCCAAATACAACTCCCTTATGACTACGACCAAGTCATGGAGATCCTAGATCCGCACTTTGACTCACTCCAGGTCGATCGACATAGGGTTGGGTACAATTTAGCTATTTCCCGTGTTCAAATCGTCGGGCGCGACATCTATGACGTGGGTCAACATTCCCTTTTCCCATCCGTATGATACATAACCAAGTTATGATCTTAGGCTAGGACTCACGACCACCTAAGCTGGGCCACAAAGGCTCTCAGCTCCACACATTGGCCCCCAGGTATTCAAGAGACAGGCCTCACCAAATGATGGACCTTAGGTCTTCACCAGACAGGCCTCACAAATAATGGACCTCAGGTCTCCATGAGATAGGCCTTACAGACATTACAGTGCGCACTAGGATCTACCGCTGCGCGGTAGGGAACAATTTATCGGTTTGTCCCCTTAACGGGTGTTTTCCTTGAGGTCATCCCCCAACACTATCTCTGTAGCCAACTACACACCCCGTGACTAGGAAATCTACACGATTACCACAGAGTCTTCTCCAGCATACATAACATACAAACTTCACCAATCCAGACCAACTTGTCTGGATGGGCTTCATACAACATGCATATTCCGTACTTCAATTCTGGATCTAAATGCACACTAACAGGGATACACGGATCTACCCATCGGGAGAACCACTTCCATGTGTTCGTGGAGCGTCTACCCTCACATGCAAAAATAAAGACTTTACATGTCCAAGAAAGAGAATCGTTACCCTAGAAGTCTGATTCAACGCCATGAGGGAGATTCTAACCCAATGGAAATGATCGCTACGGCTTTGCCTCCGTAGATCCGAACTTATCTCGCGAGTTAGGACTCCAAAACTCCAACGACGGTGAGATATCCTTCGACTGATGCTCATTCTCCTTTCTCCAGCCTCTCAGAATTAGGGCTCAAAAGAAAATGAAGTGAAAATGCCACTTCCTTGGCTTTAAACCGAGCTACCGTCACGCGGTAACTTGCTATCGCCGTGCGGTACCATAATCAATGGCTCGATTCACGTGCCCGCCGCCCAAGAACTATAACCATAGGTCGACACGTGGCCATGCCGTTACAGCCGACTATTGTCGCATGATAGGTTACAGCTGCCACGCGGTATCTAGCATCGGTTACGACACGACCACTTCCACTATGCCATGGAATAACTGCTACTGCCGCGCGGTAATAACCCGAGAGCTTCGCTAATTAAATGGACCATGCTAATGCCAGTGGTATCTCTACCGCTGGGCGGTAGCTTCCCGAAAGCTCAGTCACCCTTCTCACGATACTACTGCCAGCGATAACAACCTACCGCCGGGCGGTATCTCATATAAATCACTTTCCTACTTTAGGAACTTGAGGTGTTACAAATATCTCCCACTTAAAGAATTTCATCCCGAAATTAAGCCATGCTGCAAACTATAGAAGTAACGATAACAAATTGTGCACTTCAAACAAATAACTCAGGGAACTCCGCCTTCATGGCTAGCTACCGCTGCCATGATAACTCCTCTCGGCCATAGTTGTCTCAACAGACCTTGGCCATCCTGATAGACTTATTATGAAGTTTCTTGACTTCCATGTACTCAATGTGAATGGGCTTGACCTTCATTGTCAGTCCAACATCAACCAGCACCCGATCCGCCGCAACCACTTGCTTAGGCTCCTGTACCACCTTTCGCAACACTGATATATGGAATATATCGTGCAGACCACTAAGTTCCATTGAAAGCTTTAGCCGATAGGCAGGTTCACCGATACGATCCACATTCTCAAATGTCCCAAGGTATCACTGTAACATCCCATTTCCAACTAGACCCCTAGGAGTGGTTTTGTCATGACAAAACCCTAGGAAGCCCAAGAATATAGCTTTTATACTTAGAAGGATCTTTAGGCTCAAGCGTTGAGTGAGCCTGACTCACTCAATGCCATGTCAGCTTTAAGCCTCTCGGGTTCACGGCATTGAGTGAGTCAAGCTCACTCAATGCCATGGACCGAATGGCGTTGAGTGAGCTGACTGCACTCAACGCCATGTCAGATTTTTTTATAGCTTGTGCTGACTAGGCTGTACGGAGCGGGCCGCTCGGGAAGCATGCCAGTGGTTTAATTCAGCTGTTTCCTCCTTTTAATCTTGATTAACCCAGAGATTGATTATCCATTCTCTTAATTAAGACTTAGGATTAAATGACCCATTAGCCTAATGCTACGTGGAAGCCACCTTCCTCCTTCTAGCCATGGCCGAACGATGGATTGCATGGCTATTAAATTAGCATTCAAGCTTGGCCCTCATTTTTGCCAAGTAACGGCTGGATTCAAGTCCTCATGGGGAGAGGAGGGGTTTCCAGCCTTTCTCCAACTATTTTGAGCCATTTCATCTCCCCTCCACCATGGCCGAAGCATGCTTTTAAGGAAGCATTAATGGCTGGAAAGCCTATACCCACCCGCATCCCCATTTATTCCCTTTAAAAGACTCCCTAGACTTAGATATGAAGTTTCCACCCTTACCTGACGGATTGGAGCTTTGTACTGTGCTGTAGAAGAATTCCGGCGACGCCACCACCGCGCCAATGGCTTCCCGACGATCGGCTCGTCTACAAACCGTGAACAAGGTCCTCCCTTACTTCTTTTCTTTTGGGTAGATCTTAGAAACATCTTAGGAGAGAAATCGAACTCAACAGAGTGAGATTTGGGTGAGCTCCTCATGGCTATTTCAAATTATGGGTGGTCGGGTTCGCCAGAAACCTCCACTTTGGCGGTCGTGCCGCCGCCCGACGGTAGCCCTCACCTCAATAGAGGTGGTGGTGGTGGCCGGCCAGGGAGGTGTCTGGGTGGCCAAGAAATATCTTTAGAAAAGCTACAGGAAGTATGTTTTCTGGTTCTGCTCGGGTTCCGGCAAAGAAGAGGATGAACAGTGATATATATATTTATATATATAATTTATAGTAATTAATTATCCTTATTCAATCTCATTTTGATGCTATTAAATCCAGCACTTAGGGGCCGATTTAGGAAAAATGACCAGTCACAAAATTTGTATCCCTTTTAGTCTACTTTAATTTAAAATTAATTTCATCCAATTTGGGTACGTGGTCAGACCACATCACCCATTTTGGTTAAAGGTGTCCCTAGGCTAGGTCAGAGACCATTTTGATTACCCCCATCAATCAAGACACTCAAATGATCTGAAATTTTGGGTGGGGGTTAGTCTTGCCTATACCTATAACATATCCAAAAATGAGAATTGTTGGAGAACCTTTTCTTATAGTTTTTGTAAAAATTTAATAATCTTGGTATGGCTCAATTAAGGGGTTTAATGACCTCCAAATTCACCAAAACTTTGGTGGAGGGCCCTTAGTGTCATAAGGAGGCTCTGTAAAAAGTTCTATCTCATTTGGAGATGATTTGGTCAGGAAATGAGTAAACCCTAATTTTGCCCATTAAGGGGCATTTAGGTCAAAAGTGCACTTTGTGATTTTAGGTGACCAAACCACATCACCAGTGGCTGAAACTTGGGCCACTAGTTTGTTTTGACCCTTAGCATCCCCCTATGGTTTATAGGGTGGTTTGGGGTAGGTATGCCCTAGGACCCAAGTTCAAACCTTTAGGTTGGACTTGGGGGGATTTGTGAAGGGCATGGGGTCAAAGTGTAACGACCCCATCCGTTAAATGACGTATAGTAGAAGGTCAGGCCGGGGCCCCACACTATATGCCACAAACAGACGGTGAGGTCACAGGATAATACCAAACCATACGAATCCTAACTCAGAGCATTCTAGCGGAAGCTTTAAGTTACAACTTTGAACTCTAATCCGGAATGTCCAAATATATAAAACCACCTTTATATATCAAACCATGGAATGTACAACAAATACAAGAGTTTGGCCTTAAGGCCTTACAGTTCCTCTTTACATACAACATGTTTTACAAACCTCGGCGCGCAGGCCGGCCATACATGAGTACAAGAGAAAACAAAACAAAGCCATTCGCTTAGCCTTCAAGGGCTAGCCGCAGCAGCAGCAGCAACAGCAGTAGGGCTTCAGCCCATCATTTACCACTTGGCTCTCCAGCACCTGCACGGGAACAATCCACCCAACCGGTGGCAAACAATGCAACGGTCAGCTTTCAGCTGACCCAATTATAACAATCCTACCCCTTTCTCGGGGCATGAGCATTCTTTCCCTGCAAAGCATGGCATCATCAAATAGCAACTATGTGCGCGCAGGCACATTCAAGCCATCACAACTATCGGCCACACGGCCCGACAGTCCGTGCACTCAGGGCACATTCTCGGTGTACCGGAATACCAGGGTCAACACCACCGTCCACACGGTATTTGAGCATTCTAGTCTTTCCGGCGCGCGGGCCTAAGACTCTCATTAGGCGCTCCAACAAAACCAATAACCAGGCTTCCAAGTCGGACGGACCTAACGCAGGTACGGATCAGCCACCCCCCGTTGCTCAAGTCGCCGTGCCACCTCGAATACGGAAGTATCCATGGCTATTTATAGGTGCGGGTCGGTTTCACCTTTCCTGTTCGGCAATCTGCCTTTTTATCGAGTTGCAGCCCAACGGCTCAACCACTCACAAAGTGGCAACACACGGCCACAAGAGTTGCATCCAACCCTCTTCATTTCCTGGACATCGTCCAGTACTTCCTGCCGCACCAAGCAATAGGTAGGAACAAGGCATCACAAGCCATAGGCATCACAAGCCATAATCACGGAGCCTTCTCCGATATGCAAACAAGCATCACCAATCCAGACCATATCCAGATGGGCTTCACACAGCATGCCTAGAGCCGTACTCCAATTCCGGCCTCTAACAAGGGGGACTTCACATATCTACCCCAAGGGACACCACAACTCACCGCACACTCGCGGGGAAGGGTTTTCCCTATGCAATGCAGAAAAGAAGGACTTCACATGTCCAAGGAGGGAGATCGTTACCCTTGTCGATCTCTTCGGAGCCATCGAAAACTAGCCAGTGAGAAAGAACCGCAGCAGCCTTGCCTTCACAACGCCGGCTTCGGATCACGAATCGGACCACGGGAACTCCGTCGGTGGCTTGCTCTCCTCCTCCTTCTTCCTTCACTCTCTTTCTCTCTTTCTTAAGCACAAATGAAGAATGACTCTTCATCATTCCTTCACGAAGTTAATCCAGCCAGGAAACACCTGAGCCCTTGGATCAAAAGAGAGAATCTGAACGGCCACGATCTGCCCAAAAAACTCTATTTTTGGCTGATACGGCCTGTGACACGCCCGTGTCACAGGCCGTGTACCCTTTAAGCGGCACACGCGGTATGAACCGACTGAACAACACGGGCATCGACACGCCCGTGTCGAACCTGACACGCCCGTGTCATTCTTGAGACACGCCCGTGTCTCCTGCTACACGGTACTCACCGATTTCCAAAACCAGTACACGGGTCGGAACACGGCAACTAACACGCCCGTGTCCAGCCTGACACGCCCGTGTTCCCGGCCGTGTTCAAGGCCGTGTGCGGCTCTAACTTGAATAGGCCAATTTCGAAAATAATTCGAACACGCCCTGGGACATGCCCGTGTCGAAGGCCGTGTCCCAGGCTCGACGATCGTCGAATCTCAAACGTCGACTAGCCTGAACACGCCCTGGGACACGCCCGTGTCCCAGGCCGTGTACACCCGACACGCCCTGGGACACGCCCGTGTCCCAGGCCGTGTCAAACAGCCTGCTACTCAAACTTCATGTTGAGTCTTTTTGGGGCCTTTTTGGGGTGTTACAACCCTCCCCCCTTAACAAAATTTCGTCCCGAAATTTGCACGGTAAGGAAACAAAACCAGCAATGCTATAACCATGTTATAACAAAAAGTACACGGTCTACAGTTTATACAAATAACTCGGGAAACTCAGCTCGCATGGTCTGCTCTCGCTCCCATGTTAGCTCTTCACGTCCACAATTGTCCCATCGGACCTTGACCATCCCGATCACTTTGTTCCGCAACTGTTTCTCGGCTCGATCCTCGATCCGAATGGGTCTAACCCTCGTCGTTAGCCCATACTCGACCGGTACCCGATCATTCTCCACTACTTGTGCTGGATCCTTTACCGCCTTACGAAGGACTGAGATGTGAAATACATCATGTAATCCACCCAAGTCCGCTGAAAGTGCTAGTCGATAAGCAGCTTCCCCAACTCGCTCCACCACCTCAAATGGACCAAGATACCTCGGACTTAGCTTTTTCAAACGCCGAATCCTGGACACGCCTTTGAAGGGTTTGATCTTCAAATATACCCAATCACCCACCGCAAACTCCACGTTCCGGTGCTTGGCATTGTAGTACTTTGCTTGACGATCTTGGGCTATCAATAGCCTCTCCCGAATAGAGTGTATGAGCGAAGTAGCTTCTTCGACTTCCTTTTTTTCCACTCAGCTTAGATTCGCCTGCTTCTGCCCAAGGTAACGGTGTACGACATTTACGCCCATACAACGCCTCAAATGGTGCCATACCAATACTCGCTTGGTAGCTATTATTATAGGCAAATTCGACAAGGAATATATAATCTTCCCATCTCTTACCAAAGTCTAGGGCGCACATGCGGAGCATATCCTCCATCGTCCTGTTGGTTCGTTCAGTCTGGCCATCCGTTTGGGGATGAAAGGCCGTACTAAACGCCAATTTTGTACCCAACATTTGATGAACGAGCCGCCAATCATTCGATGTGAACCGCCCATCACGGTCACTAACGATGCTCCGAGGAACACAGTGCAGTCGAACAACTTGCTCCACATACAGCTTGGCCAAGGTTTCCACTGAATCGTCTCTTCTGTTTGGAAGGAAGTGCGCCACTTTTGTCAACCGGTCCACAATCACCCAGATTGAATCATGACCGCGTTGAGATCTCGGCAATCCATGCACGAAATCCATCGAAATATCATCGAACTTCCACTCCGGAATAGGTAACGACTTCAGGAAACCGCCAGGCTTCTGGCATTCCGCTTTCACTAACGCACAGGTAGTGCATTCAGCCACATAACGTGCGACATCTTTCTTTAGTCCGGGCCACCAGAATAACTTTTTCAGATCTCTGTACATCTTTGTGCTCCCTGGGTGAACTGAGTACTTTGCAAAGTGAGCTTCGTACATCAACTCTTCCCTCAATTTACCCATACTTGGGACGCACACTCGACCATTTCTCCTTAACAACCCGTTATCCCAAGAGAATTGGTCATCCGGCCCATCTTTAGCATAGCGCTGGAGACTTTCATCAAGCTCCGTTGCTCGCCGAACTCTGTCCGTAAGGTCATACTGCACCTCTGTCCAGTTCAAGCATGCATCGGTTGACGAACCCTTGTCAACGCAAGATATCTCCAATTCTTCCAATTCCTGGATCAAACGCTGATCATGCCTCTGCAACCAGCTTGCCCGTACCGGAGTCTTCCGACTCAAAGCATCAGCGACCACATTTCCCTTCCCGGGGGTATAGTGAATCTCGAAGGTGTAGTCCCCGAGGAACTCCATCCATCTTCGTTGTCGCATATTCAGATCCTTCTGATCCAACAAATACTTTAGGCTCTTGTGATCCGTATAGATATCCACTTTCACGCCATATAGATAGTGCCGCCACAACTTGAGCGCAAAGATTACCGCCGCCAACTCCAAATCATGGACGGGGTAATTCCGCTCATGCACTTTCAACTGACGCGAGCCATAAGTAATCACTTTACCAAACTGCAAAAGAACGCAGCCTAAGCCGCTCCCAGATGCATCACTATAGATCTCATACCCATCGGTACCACATGGCGATGTCAACACAGGCGCCGTGGTCAAACGACTCTTCAAGTCTTCAAAAGCTCGCGCGCACTCCGGCGTCCAAATGAACTTTTAATCTTTTCTCGTCAGCGTGGTCAGAGGTAAAGCAATCCGTGAGAAGTTTTCCACAAACCGTCTATAGTAGCCCGCAAGTCCAAGGAAGCTCCTGACCTCGGCCACTGAAGACATCACTGGCCAATCTCGGATGGCACTTATCTTCAACGGATCCACCGCGATACCCTCTCCGCTTACCACATGGCCTAAAAAGGCTACTGAAGAGAGCAAGAACTCACACTTTGAGAACTTGGCAAAAAGCTTGTTCCTCCGCAGGGTATGCAAGACCAACCGCAAATGGTTTGCGTGATCCTCTTCCGACTGAGAGTATACTAAGATGTCATCGATAAACACAATAACAAACAAATCCAAATACTCTCGGAACGTTCGATGCATTAGGTCCATAAATACCGAAGGCGCATTACATAGGCCAAACGGCATTACCGTGAACTCATAATGACCGTAGCGTGTTCCAAACGCCGTCTTGGGAATGTCACCTTCCCTAATCCTTAGCTGATAATATCCCGATTTCAAATCCAATTTGGAATAGACCATTGATCCCGCCAGCTGATCAAAGAGGTCATCAATCCGCGGAATCGGATATTTGTTTTTCTCCGTCAGCTTATTCAACTCGCGGTAGTCAATACACAACCGTAAGCTACCGTCTTTCTTCTTCACAAAGAGAACAGGCGCGCTCCAAGGTGACATACTTGGGCGTATATATCCCTGCTCCAACAACTCTTGCAATTGGACTTTCAACTCAGCCATCTCTTTTGGCGCGACACGATATGGAGAGCGGGCCACAGGTTTCGCACCTGGCACCAACTCAATAGAGAAGTCAATCTCCCGCTGGGGTGGTAACCCAGGAAGATCTTTAGGAAACACATCGGCAAACTCTGACACAACTGGCACTTCACCGACAATGGCCTTTGGCTCAACAGCCTGAATTAGCGTGAAGAATAACTCCGCGCCCTTCCGAACAGCATTGACGACTTGGAGTGCAGACAACAGAGTCCCGCCAACTCCTCGCATACCAGCGAACTTCGCCACAAGTCCGGTATTCTGGCCCAGTGTAATCTCTTTGGAGTTGCAATCAATAAAGGCACGCTGCTCCGAGAGCCAGTCCATACCAAAGTTCACATCAAACTCCGACAATGGTAGCACAGCTGCACTCAAACCGAAATCCCGACTTCCTATTTGCACATCCACATCGCAAGCCCTATCCGCAAGCATCATACAGCCATTCGGCAATAGCACCCTTGTACTATCCACCGTCACATGACTTGGTACCCCAATGCGAGATACGAAATCCTCAGACAGAAAAGAATGCGAAGCACCCGTATCAAACAGGGCTCTCGCCAAATTATTCCGAATCAGGACAAAGCCTGCATCACACACAACATGCACAAGCTATACATAACCAAAACCAAAAGCACCAGCAAGTAAACTAAATCAACTCGTACCTGTGACGACGTCACTTTGCTTAATCGCTTCCTGTTGGCCAAGTTGATAGATTCGGGGCTGTGCCTGAGAAGCAGAGGAATCCACCACCGCTTTGCCCTTCTCAGCATAAGACGCACCCGTCTTCTTTTCCCCTTTGGGCTGAACCACCCGACAGTCACGGGCTATATGCCCAACCCGGCCACAGTTATAGCATGTACGAGAATCCGGCCTTGATGTCGCTCCCGACACAACGGTCGTAGTCACTTGCCCAGATGGCTTGGACCTCTTGCCCCCTTTCTTCTGGTAAAACGACTTGCTCGGGCGAGGTGCTTGAAACTCTGGCTTCGACACAACCAAGCCCTTATTCCCTTGCACTCGCCTCATGTCCTTCTCCAACGCGCACGCAGTATCAACCAACGCCTGAAACCCTTGGCTCACAGAACTCGAAAGCAGGAATCTCAACTCATCTCGCAGTCCTTCATAGAACCGATTCGTTTTCCTTTGGTCATCCACGAAGATTGTTCCCGCATATCGTCCCAACCTGGTAAACTCGTGCAAGTAGATATCCACACTATCTTCCCCTTGCTTTAACCGTTGGAACTCATTTTCCATAGCGATGCGTTGCGCCGCTGGGACATGTTTCGCCAGAAATAGTCGAGAGAACTCCTCAATCGACACTTGTGTTAATTGCCTGCCCGCCAACTGGTGTAACTCAACCTCGTCCCACCACATCCGTGCCTCCCCTTCAAGCATGAAGGTGGCTAAGGTGACCTTAAGAGTTTCCTCCGCCCTGATCGCTGTCATTATCCTCTTGACACGCGATAACCAATCTTCCGCCTGCGTTGGAGATCCCATTCCCGCAAACGTAGGAGGACCGAAGCTCATGAATTGCTTCAACTGTTGGTCAGCTGTTCGTGGATCTACAGCCTCAACCGGCTCGGGTCTTACATCAACACGAACTGGCACTACTGCCGGCTGCGCTTGCCCGGTCGGCTGAATCATGGCAAATAGCGCCTCAGCAACTAAGCGAATAGTTTCCGCAGATGGAGGAGGTGTTGGCACCTCAGCTGGTGCCGCACTCTCATCAGAACACTGGGGCTCAGACTGCCCAGCACCACTACGTGTCACCTATAGGTGGACAAGACACACATTAGCGAACGTATGCAAGCAAAACAACACAAAGAGGAACACGCAGATTCCTCAAACAAGATTTTGTACATTCCTTCGTGGACATTCCAGAGTTCATTAGCGTTACAGCAGGTCGCACAAACACGTGCTCGCCACCCCACAAAAGAATTCGACCACGAATTCGAAAGAGGAAGACCGACAAAAGCTGATACCAAAATGTAACGACCCCATCCGTTAAATGACGTATAGTAGAAGGTCCGGCCGGGGCCCCACACTATATGCCACAAACAGACGGTGAGGTCACAGGATAATACCAAACCATACGAATCCTAACTCAGAGCATTCTAGCGGAAGCTTTAAGTTACAACTTTGAACTCTAATCCGGAATGTCCAAATATATAAAACTACCTTTATATATCAAACCATGGAATGTACAACAAATACAAGAGTTTGGCCTTAAGGCCTTACAGTTCCTCTTTACATACAACATGTTTTACAAACCTCGGCGCGCAGGCCGGCCATACATGAGTACAAGAGAAAACAAAACAAAGCCATTCGCTTAGCCTTCAAGGGCTAGCCGCAGCAGCAGCAGCAACAGCAGTAGGGCTTCAGCCCATCATTTACCACTTGGCTCTCCAGCACCTGCACGGGAACAATCCACCCAACCGGTGGCAAACAATGCAACGGTCAGCTTTCAGCTGACCCAATTATAACAATCCTACCCCTTTCTCGGGGCATGAGCATTCTTTCCCTGCAAAGCATGGCATCATCAAATAGCAACTATGTGCGCGCAGGCACATTCAAGCCATCACAACTATCGGCCACACGGCCCGACAGTCCGTGCACTCAGGGCACATTCTCGGTGTACCGGAATACCAGGGTCAACACCACCGTCCACACGGTATTTGAGCATTCTAGTCTTTCCGGCGCGCGGGCCTAAGACTCTCATTAGGCGCTCCAACAAAACCTATAACCAGGCTTCCAAGTCGGACGGACCTAACGCAGGTACGGATCAGCCACCCCCCGTTGCTCAAGTCGTCGTGCCACCTCGAATACGGAAGTATCCATGGCTATTTATAGGTGCGGGTCGGTTTCACCTTTCCTGTTCGGCAATCTGCCTTTTTATCGAGTTGCAGCCCAACGGCTCAACCACTCACAAAGTGGCAACACACGGCCACAAGAGTTGCATCCAACCCTCTTCATTTCCTGGACATCGTTTAGTACTTCCTGCCGCACCAAGCAACAGGTAGGAACAAGGCATCACAAGCCATAGGCATCACAAGCCATAATCACGGAGCCTTCTCCGATATGCAAACAAGCATCACCAATCCAGACTATATCCAGATGGGCTTCACACAGCATGCCTAGAGCCGTACTCCAATTCTGGCCTCTAACAAGGGGGACTTCACATATCTACCCCAAGGGACACCACAACTCACCGCACACTCGCGGGGAAGGGTTTTCCCTATGCAATGCAGAAAAGAAGGACTTCACATGTCCAAGGAGGGAGATCGTTACCCTTGTCGATCTCTTCGGAGCCATCGAAAACTAGCCGGTGAGAAAGAACCGCAGCAGCCTTGCCTTCACAACGCCGGCTTCGGATCACGAATCGGACCACGGGAACTCCGTCGGTGGCTTGCTCTCCTCCTCCTTCTTCCTTCACTCTCTTTCTCTCTTTCTTAAGCACAAATGAAGAATGACTCTTCATCATTCCTTCACGAAGTTAATCCAGCCAGGAAACACCTGAGCCCTTGGATCAAAAGAGAGAATCTGAACGGCCACGATCTGCCCAAAAAACTCTATTTTTGGCTGACACGGCCTGTGACACGCCCGTGTCACAGGCCGTGTACCCTTTAAGCGGCACACGCGGTATGAACCGACTGAACAACACGGGCATCGACACGCCCGTGTCGAACCTGACACGCCCGTGTCATTCTTGAGACACGCCCGTGTCTCCTGCTACACGGTACTCACCGATTTCCAAAACCAGTACACGGGTCGGAACACAGCAACTAACACGCCCGTGTCCAGCCTGACACGCCCGTGTTCCCGGCCGTGTTCAAGGCCGTGTGCGGCTCTGACTTGAATAGGCCAATTTCGAAAATAATTCGAACACGCCCTGGGACACGCCCGTGTCGAAGGCCGTGTCCCAGGCTCGACGATCGTCGACTCTCAAACGTCGACTAGCCTGAACACGCCCTGGGACACGCCCGTGTCCCAGGCCGTGTACACCCGACACGCCCATGTCCCAGGCCGTGTCAAACAGCCTGCTACTCAAACTTTATGTTGAGTCTTTTTGGGGCCTTTTTGGGGTGTTACACAAAGTCCCTTGTATGGTTGTGATTTTTGGTGGAGAGGGTACTAGTAAAGTGAAAGTCCTATGGACAAAATCTTAGGAGGTTTGGAGATTGATACACCCCTCAAAACCCTAACCCTAGTTTAGGGCACCCCACTTATGTAAGCACAATAAGCCATCAAAACTTAGTAAAGGGCCATGGAACTTGGGTAGAGAGATCTAAGGGTTCATAGGAGCCTTTAAAAAATCATATTGAGGATTTTGGAATAATATTTTTGGTAGTTCCTTTATAACTCATAGATTTGCCCCCTTAAAGTATTTTATTTACTATCATCTCTTTGTTAATTAGGAAGACATGAAATTGGGGAAGTAAACTTTTAAGGTCATTATACACTTGTATGAACTTTGTTACAATTTTTAGATGATTATTCTCTGTACTTCATTCACAAGCTACCAATTTGCCTAAAATAGTCAAACATTTATTATGGATTGCTCACTCACTGAAAACTTGTGAAACTTAGGTTAAAGACTTTTTATGACTTCACAAACCTCTGACATTTATTCTAGAATTTTTGGAGGTCTAATTGTAAGGGTTGTTTCACAAGGCTTGTACTTTGTAGAAACTTTTAATGATTTTAATTTAATACTTTTAGGCTTTGTAAAATTATAATTTTTCGTCAATAGGCATTAATTGACACTATGATAGTCTGGTAATTTTCTCATAATTTTCTGATGGTGGATTATAGTACTTCCTTCTTTAGTCAAACTTGTTTGGATAATTTTAGAATAAATTTAGAATAATTAATTAGAGGCCAACTTTTGAGAAACATTAGTGAAACCTGAAATTCTCTGACATGTTAGCATTATGTAGAGCTCATAATTTTTGGATGACCATTTCTTGAGTAAATCTTGTAGTTCATGTTCAAACTAGTAGCCCTTGGAAGCTTTAAGGAAATTAATTAAATGTCAAATAAAATAGGAAAATTACAATTTTCTAGATTTAGTCTATTTGTACCAGGATAGGTCTCCAGTAAATAATTTAGGGCATTTGGATGATTGTTTGGATTATCTCCTATCCGGTTCGACATATAGCCTAGGTTGGTCTGCATTTGACAAATTGGGTTAGTTGCAATAGGATATGATTGGACATGGTGTAGGAGTTAGTCATTCTGCTGGGTTGGATAGATGTGGATGAGTTCACCAAAGAAGGATAGGAAGAGTAGTGAGAAGTGGTTGGGTTAGAGTTTAGAGACGCTTGGGTTCGACGAAAGATCGTCTTCCCCGAGGAGAGGAAGAGTCAAAATCACCCTAGGATTAGCCTACTGTAATATGAGAAGGGAATGGGTAAAGGGAATCAACCAATAACAATAAGTGCCTTGCGAAAGGGAATGATGGGCTTCCGCTACCATAATAGTTCCTAGTGCCCTTTGAGAGCCCTTCACGGGGTATGCCGGGGGCAGTCCTGGGTTAACGTAAACTGTATTAACAAACAGAAGAGTAACTTAGTAATTAGGGTTCCACATTTCACAAACACTATTTGCACAGGAAGATTGTTGGGAGCTTCAGCTAGGTTAGATTTGAGACGGACAGTTTGGTCCGGGGAGCTTCAGCTCGATTTGTTTTGAGTCAGACAGTTTGGTCCGCGGAGCTTTGGATCGATTGTTGGACACGTTAAATATTGCATGTGCATAAAGAAAAGAAAAAAAAAGGTGGTGGGTCTTCGGTATTGGAGGGTCGATGCACCGACACCAATACTCTATCTTAGAAAGTGTGGTTAGCACTTCGCCAACAGAAGTCCGGTGCGCCAGCCAGCAAGAGTATGAAGGAGTCCGCTTTGTGCACCAAGCGTTAAGGCGTACGATAGGTCTGACCGGTAGTGCTTTACTAGTTTAGAGGTGGGTGAGGCCAAACCCACCGCTTCCGTCTGCCACTACGGAGGTATCCTGGGAGGTGAGGCTCCAGAAAGTGGGAACTAAAGGTCAGTGTACACAGAGTCGGGTGGGTGAGTTGCACTTGTATGATCACATCATACCCACTTGCATGTCATAACATAATCATTGCATATAACCCCTATCACCTATTGTGTAAGTGGTATGGGATGCTTACACAATAGGACTTGCAAAATGACCCCTTGGTCTATAAGCTTGTGTGGGCAAGTTTATAAATTAAGGTCAAATTCTTCATATATATATTGTTGTTAATAACCGACACCCCATCGTATAAATTGGTATGAGAATCTTTATACAATGGGAGCCCTACAGAAGATCCCTTGGCTTATGCGTTTCCGCACATAAGTTAAGGTTACTTTCCATACTTTACTCTACATCCACATGTACTATAAAACTGCTAGTATAGGTACGCTGTCATGTGTTTCTTGATTACTCTCCACCATCAAGTCCTCCCCTTTCTTCCTTCCCGCTCGGTGCCAAGGAGCCATGGGGGAAGGGGTGGGGGATGATAGGGCTTAGTCTTATAGACTAACGGTTTTCAAACCATAACATTTTAGGGGACTGTGGAGCCCATCATGGAGCAGCAGCCCCGAAGGTCGATGCGCTTGGAGACGGGGCAGTCTAGCGCCGGAGTTCAGACAGCTGGGACGGTGAGTCCCGTTCATTTTTAGTTATTATAGTTTTGCTTTCGTGCTGAGTGGCTTGTAGTGAGGATTTGATGTACCGGGCCTAAGCCCTTATTTTCAGTACATTTATATTCTGTTGACTCTCCCTTCGTGGAGACTTTTATTTCTATATATGTGATCTCTGTGGACGGGTTGTTATCTATTTCCTTGCTGCGATTATGATTGATTTGGCCGGCAGGATCGACGTTTTGTAGTGACGGCCTTCCGGGGCGTGAAGGTGTCACCGCAAAGCGGCGGTTTTGGGCCTAAGACCCCGGTGTTGTTTCAAAAAAAAGGGGTCTTACAATCACAGACTCAGCTTTTTCAAGCGTTGAGTCCTTGACATGCCCTTGAACGGTTTGATCTTAAGTAAACCCAATCACCCACGACAAACTCGAATTTTCTGTGTTTGGTGTTATAGTACTTAGCCTGCCTATCCTGAGCGATTAGCAACTGCTCCCGGATATTTCGAACAATCGAAGTCGCATCCTCGAGTTCCTTTCGCTTAAATAGCTTTGATTCGCCTGTCTCTAGCCACGACAATGGTGTACGACACTTTCTACCATAAAGGGCCTTGAAGGGCTCCACTTGGATGCTTACCTGGTAGCTATTATTGTAAGCGAACTCGATCATAAATAGGTGATCCTCCCACCTTTTCTCGAAATCTAGGGTGCACATGCGAAGCATGTCCTCCATCATCCTATTTACTCTCTCGATCTAACCATCCGTCTGCGGATGAAAGGTCGTACTAAACTTTACCTTAGTACCCACCAGTTGTTGTATTAGCCTCCAGTCGTTTGACGTGAAGTGCCCATCTCGATCACTCATGATGTTACAGGGCATATCGTGCAATCGTACAATACTATCCATGTAAAGCTTTGCCAACTTTTCCACTGAATCGTCCTTCCTATTCGGGATAAAGTGCGACACTTTCATCAAATGATCAACGATCACCCAGATGGCGTCGTTTTACTTCTGTGATTTTGGCAAACCATGCACGAAATCCATGGATATATCGTCAAACTTCCATTCCGGTATATGCAAAGACTTCAAAAATCAACAAGGCTTTTGACATTCGGCCTTCACCAAGGCACAAGTCTGACATTTTGCCATATATAGCGCTATGTCCTTCATTCCTGGCCACCAGAATAGCTTTTTCATGTCTTTATACATTTTTGTGCTCCCCGAGTGAATCAAGTACTTGGTATAATGAGCCTCGTACATTAATTCTTCCTACAGTTTACCCACCTTTGGGACACACAGTCGACTGTTCTTCCACAACAACCCATCAATAACAGTAAACTAGGCATTTGAACCATCTAAAGACTCAACCATATAGCGTTTCATACTGTCGTCCAACTCCAAAGCCTGCTGAATCCGGTCGGCGAGGTCATACAGTACCTCTGTCCAATTCAAACGTGCTTTAACACTAGACATCCTATCAATGCTAGAGATATCTAAGGCCTTCAAATATCGAATAAGACGCTCGTCGTGCATTAGTATCCAATTGGCATGTGTGGGAGCTCTGCGACTTAACGCATCCGCAATCGCATTACCTTTACCAGGGAAATAATGTATCTTGAAGGTGTAGTCCCCAAGGAACTCCATCCACCTCCGCTGGTGCATATTTAAGTCCTTCTGATCTAATATATACTTCAGATTCTTATGGTCTGTATAGATATTGACCTTCACGCCATACAAGTAGTGCCTCCACAGCTTCAACGAGAAAATCACGGCCGCCAACTCCAAATTATGGACTGGAAAGTTCCTCTCATGTACTTTCAATTAGGCGAGCCATATGCTATCACCTTCCCATGCTGTAGCAAAAGATAACCTAAGCTGCTCCCTGAGGCATCACTGTAGATCTCAAAGCCCTCTGTTCCTCATGGCGAGCACAAAATAGGCATCGTGGTCAAATGACTTTTCAATTCTTCGAAAGCTTGCGCTCACGCTGGCCACCATAAAAATTTTTGATCCTTCCTTATCAGGGTCGTGAGGGGTAACACTATCTGCGAAAAAGTTCTCCACATAGCGCCTGTAGTGCCCGGCAAGTCCAGAAAGCTCCGGACTTTCGCCACAGAAGACAATGCAGGCCACTCCCATATCGCAACCACCTTTATCGGATCCACCATGATTCCCTCTCCACTAACAATATGACCAAGGAATGCTACCAAAGATAGCAGAAACTCACACTTAGAGAAATTGGCGTACAACTAATTACTCCTCAGGGTCTCCAGAACAATATATAAATGCTCCACATGATCATTCTCGGACTGGGAGTACACTAGGATATCATCAATAAAGGCTATCATGAACCGATCTAAATACTTCCTGAATGTCCGGTTCATTAAGTCCATAAACACGGATGTCGCATTTGTCAGCCCAAAAGACATGACAATGAACTCGTAATGCCCATATCGTGTACTAAATGTTGTCTTGGGGATATCACTTTCCCGTATTCTCAACTAATTATATCCATACTTTAGATCTAGCTTCGAGTATACAGTCGATCTAACTAGCTGATCAAACAGATCATCAATCCTCAGAATCGGGTACTTGTTCTTCTCTGTCAACTTATTCAATTCTCGATAATCGATACACAGCTGCAGAATTTCGTCCTTCTTTTTCACGAAGAGGACTGGGGCGTCCAAGGTGACGAACTTGGACACACATACCCCTGCTCTATCAATTCTTGAAGATGCACCTTCAATTCTGCCATCTCTCTCAGTGCTAAGCGGTAAGAAAACCGCGACACAGGTTTGGCAACTAGCACTAACTCGATGGTGAAATCGATCTCTCTCTGAGGAGGATCTCCAGGGAGATTTTTGGGGAAAACGTCAACAAACATTGACATCACCGGAATACTGACCAAGTTAGGCTTGGGCTTCTTAGCCTCTAATAGGGTGAAGAACAACTTTGCCCCACCATGAACTACTTTGACTACTTGGAGAGCAGACATCAACATCTTGCTCGATTCCTTTATACTAGAGAAAGTAGTTTCATGACTCGTGTTCAGCCCCAGTTTGACCGTCTTCAGATTACAGTCAATGAAAGTCCGTTGCTCCGAGAGCACATACATACCAAATATCACGTTAAACTCCACTATCGGCAGTAGTGACGCTTCTAAGTCAAAAGCTTGACTTCCTATCAACACCTTAACACCATAGACCCTATCCGCGCGCATCGAACACTCGTTAGGCATCAACACATCCAATCTATCCTTTGCTATAGAAGTAGGCACTCCAATACATGACACGAAGTCCTCACATAGGAAAGAGTGTGAAGCTCCTGTATCAAACAGTTCTCGAGCCGGACAGTCCATAATTACGACAATGCCTAAAACACGACAAGCATACAACCAAAGCATGCATCATAATGTATAGAAAGCTTTATGGCTAAAATCTAACACATACCTGTAACCACATCACCTTGTTTGATGGCCTCCTATTGGCCAAGGTTGTAGACTCTTGGCTGGGCCAGAGCATTATGGGACGCGGTTGACTCAACCGTCTTCCCATTCTTAGCATAAGATGCTCCTGCCATTTTCTCCGACTTGCCACTCCAACACTCGTGAGCCATGTGTCCCATCTTGCCATAGTTATAACAATGAATTGGGTCTCCTCACCCAGACGATGCTCCAGTAGTAACAGACGAAGTAGTCGATCCATAAGTTTTGGGATTCTTGTACCACTTTCGATGCTCAGTCTTTGATGAACTTGGAACTTTAAATTCTGACCTCTTCACAACCAAGTCCTTCTTACCTTAAACCCTCTTCAGATCCTTCACTAGAGATTGAGCTGTATTGATCAGGGACAGAAAACCCTGCCTCATCGGTCCTACGAGCAGCAACCTCAGATCGTCACGAAGTCCTTCATAGAACTGGTTGGTATTGCGCTCCTCATCAGTAAATGTAGAGCCAGCATATTGCGCCAACCTCGTGAACTTATGCAGGTAGTAGTCTACGCTACTCTAACTCTGAGTCAGCCTCTGAAGCTGGTTTTCCATAGCGATTTTCTGTGATGATGAAATATACCGTGCCAGAAATAATCTTGAGAACTCCTCCATCGAGATATCAGTGAGTTGTCTCCCAGTAAAGTGATGGAGCTCTAACTCATCCCACTACAATCTTACTTCGCTCTCCAAAAGGAAAGTAGCTATCATAACCTTTTTCTACTCCTAAGTATCCGTTGCGGCAATGACTCTCTCAAACCTAGAAAGCCAATCCTACGCTTGCGATGGGGTTTTAGTCGCCGCAAACACTGGTGGATTAAAGCTCATCACGTGTTTTAGTTATTTTTCAGGCGATCTTCTTTGCACCATAGGTTCTGCCTCTACTTAATCCACCATGATATATTCCATTATGCCAAGCGGTACTTGACCCAATTTAGGACAAAGAGGTTGTACTTGCCTCCCTAGTTGGGCATTGATCATGACAAACATTGCTTCAGCTACAATTTATATTGTCTTAGCAGATGGAGGGGTCGCAGGCGCATCATTAGGCGCACTACTCTCCGCAGAGTGCTGACATTAGGACTGATTTGCACCACTCCTAGTCACCTATAACCGTAAAACACTCAATTAGGTGACAAACACACTGCCAAAAAGTAATAATAGGAACACACAGGTTTCTCAAACATGTGTATTTTCATTCCTAAGTGGACATTAATGGGTTATTTTATGTTATAATAGTAACACACAAACATGTGCTAACCACTCCTTAAAAAAATTCGCCCACAAATTCAAATAAGAAAGACCGACACCAGAGTCTGATACCAAATTGTAATATGTCACATAACATATAACAGAAGGTCTGATCGGGGCCCGACACCATATACTACGGACAGTTAGTGGAGCTACTTATTTAGGCCATAAACATCAAACGTTTATCCTAACTCAGAGTACATACTAGCGGAAGTTAATTAAATGCTTATAAGAACCCAACCATTTGAATGTCCACATAACTATATAGAAATGAAAGTACAATACACAAATGTTGCATCCTTAAGACCTTACAAGGTTTTTCTTAAATAATAATGTCTTACATACATCAGCATGCAGGTCGGTCACACATGAACGATAAATAAAGACAGGTAATTCGCTTTGGCCTTCAAGGGCCAGCATAGAAACCATGGGCTTCAGCCCACTAGTTCTCGCCTGTTTTCGCTACACCTGCATGAGACATTCCACCGCATTGGTGGCAAACTTAACAAAGGTCAGCATTAGCTGACAAAATTATAACGTCCCCACCCCTACTCGAGGTAGCGGTTCTCCTTCCCTACAGGCATTAGCATATACAAATATTGGCAATTAGATCATGCAAATTAAGTACCATTCTCCATAGACGTTGGCACGAGCGTCCAATGCCCTGTGCTCTCAGGGCACATTCTCAGTGCACAAGACCTCAAGGGTAACACCACCATTCTTTGTGACAGTCAACAACGTTTGAGCTTTTCAGTCTTTTTGGTCCAAAGCCAAAAACAACGCCCCTATGGCTACGACCAAGTCATGGAGTGATGGGGAATGTTAGCGTGAAGCTGCCAGCTTTTGCTTTTTTGGATGAATTTGCTGCATCCTTTCTTATAGTCGGCAAGTAGAATCCTTGGCGCAAAATTTTTCGGGCCAAAGCCCTACCACCTAGACGTTCTCCACAACTCCTCTATGAACCTCCCGCGGTTATATTTTGCATCGAACTATAGTCGAAACTTTAGATACGGTCAAGAAAAAGATCTCTTAAACATCTCTCCATCAATGAGGGTGAAAGTTGCAGCTCGTATTCACAAACGTTGTGCTTCTATGAGGTCCTCCGGGAGGTGCTCATACTCGAGATAAGCCCGTAATGGGGTGACCTGCAAAGATTCTGGTACATCAATCATAGCTATACCCCACGGTCCCGGAATGCTTAGGGCCACCACTTCTTCTACTCACCGCTGGCGGGTTTGATAGTTAGAAGGAGATTTGTCCAACTTAGATAGCGCATCTGCTTTGGAATTTTGTTCTTTGGGGATGTGGACCACCTAGTACTTGGGTATTTTAACGAGGAGAGCCTTAACGAGCTAGAGATACTGTGCAAACGGGCCTCTTTTTGCTTCGAAATCTGTTGAGTATTGCATCCACAATAACCCTGATTTGAAGAAGGGTCCAGTCAAGCTAAGATGAATTGAGTTTGTATTTGATATTGCATTTTAGTTATGTACTTGCAGGTTTACAATGCCAAGTACACACCAATGTCAGTTTATAGTGGGTCAGTAAACACAGGACTATACAATGTAATTTTTCATTGTGTAGGCCAATATGTTAACTCATGTGTAATCTCTCTATTGGGGTGTACTTCTATCCCAAGTATAGGAGAAGGATCAAGGAAGGCCAAAGGCCTGGAGTCAGAATTTAAGAATTTTACCTAAGTAAAATTCGGCGAGTATGGGGAGTCATACATGTCGAATTTGTCGAGTATCCCCTTGATACTCGCCGAATTAGTCGTGTATGCTTGACGATACCCGTCGAATTCGTCGTATATACTTAGGGTAAATTCTCTGGATTTCTAGAAATTGACCAAGGAAAATTTGCCGAGTATCACTGGCGATACTCGACGAATTCGTCGAGTATCATTAACGTTACTCACCGAATTCGACGAGTATCCCAGGCGATACTCGCTGGGTATGTCGAGCCATATGTCGACTTTTCTGAAATTCTATCCAAGGCATATTCAGCGTATATCGTAACTATATTCGACGAGTATCATCTATGATATTCGACGAATTCCGCTGAATTTACCTTAGGCCGATTTTCCGAATTTTCTCTGGTTCGAAATCGTCGGCCATGCACAGTGTTTTTCTAGGGTTCATTTTTAGAAACATTTTATAGCTGTTTGGTTTCGATTTTCTCTCTATATATACCTAGGGTAATTTCAAAATCAATACGAATCCTAAACCTAATTGCTTATTTGATTTTTCAAGATTTTCCCGAAACAGATTCCGTCGGCCGCTCCTCACGTTTTTCGCGAAATCCTTCTGATCAACCGCGACATCGAGCGATCTTCTCCTTCTACGATATCTTAGACTGGATCATTTCTTCCTACAAGATTCTTTCTACTCCAGTCTAAGTCGGTTGAAGATTCAAGATCCAAGGTTTAAGATCCAAAGATTTCAAGTTTTCGAGTTCTCCGAGATTCAAGATCAACCCTTTCAAGAACGTCGGATCAAGACTTGTAATCGTGTGTTATTTTGTAATATCATTTTAAATATTGTAGGAGAGTTTTTTTCTGAGATTTGTAGATCCGTTTGTAAATCGAGAGAGTAGATCTGTTTGTGGATTGAGAGAGTAGATCCGGTTGTGGATTGAGTTTGTAGATTCGGTTTGTGGATCGAGTTGTAGAAGAGTTTGTTCTCCGAGTTGTAGGGGCGGCGTCTCCGAGTTGTTGGAGTTGCGGCTCTGAGGTGTAAGATTTGACGAAATCTGAGTTTGGTGAAGTAGCTTAATCTTCCCTTCGTGGGAGATAGACGAGGCAGGATAGTGGACGTACCCAACTCGGGGAACCACTATAAAATCTCATGCGTTTGTATGCTTGTTCCTTAAGATAATTTTTATTCCGCAAAAAGACACAAACATCACCTATTCACCCCCCTCTAGGTGATTTAGGTAAACATTAGATACTTTCAATTGGTATCAGAAGGGGCGTTTTTGTCGATAAGGTTAACACCTTGATCAAGATCCCTGATCTAGCGTTCAGAGATTCCGCATATTCACCATGGACAGAAGCAAAGACATGCCATCCATGAAGCTACTGGTCTGTACAAAGGAAAACTTTCCCATGTGGAAAGATTGAGTTCAGTTCTTCATGGAAGCTGCTGATCCGAGAATTTTTCAGATCGTGGAAGACGGACCACACATTCCTACTCAGCATTCAATGATAAATCCAACGATTATCATTCCCAAGAAGATGATGGATCTCACTATGGATGAGATTGCCTTAGTCTCCCTAGACAAGAAGGCCAAGAATATAATATCAAGTGCAGTGGATGATTCAATGCTTCAGAACTTATTCTACTGCAAATCTGCCAAGGAGATGTGGGACTGCCTGGTTGTACTCATGGAAGGTACAGAAGAAGTGCGAGACGATCACAGATCTTTATTGAATCAAGAATACGAAGCTTTCAAGCAAGCATCAAGTGATACCATTACAGACAGCTTCGAAAAATTCTTAAAGATCGTCAACGAACTCAGAAACTATGACCATGTCTTCACACATAGTGAACTAAATGACAAGTTACTTAGATACCTCACAAAGGACTGTGACACAAAGGTCATTGCCATTAGAGAATTTGGAAAGTTGCTGGAGATCGACCCTCAGAATATTTTCGACAAATTGCTCTCCTACGAACTCCAAATGAACACCAGAAAGAAGGAGGAGCAAGCCAACCGATCTTCAAGCAAAGAGAAGTCTACATCCATAAAGGCTGAAGGTTCAAGGAAGTCTAAAGCTGTGTCACCCATAAGGACACGAGATCCAGACACTCCTGAAGACTCTAAGCCTAGCACATCAGGCTCCGAGCTATCTGACGGAAAGTTCTCCCTTATCTCCAAGCAGCTCAAGAAACTGCTCAGCAAGAGAAGGCAGATGAGGAATCCATCACCTTCCTCTGACTACAGGAGATCACATCGTGACGGTGATCGTACCAAGAAAAGCTACAACAAGGAGGACAGGTTTAAATCAAAACCTAATAAATTTTCTTCCTCTGACGTTGTTTGCTACTGCTTTAATAAATCAGGTCACATGATTGTGGAGTGTCCTTACAAGAAGAAGGATAGCTCCAGGAAGGAAGAGAAGAGATCATTCAGAGGGAAGAAGAAAGAAGAAAGTGCTTCGTCGCCAAAAAGTCAAAGACTCTCAGTGACAGTGACTCGAGTGAGTCGAGCTCTGAGAATGAGGAAGCCTACTTCGGGCTCATGGCTCATATAGATAAGGAAGTTGGTGACTCTGAGTACCGTGGGAAGTTAAACTCACACACGATACTCTCTGAATATGAAACGTCCTTGAATGGTCATGATGGTTACTCTTCTGAAGAGGAAGGTGATTCTGAGTTGATGGCTCAGCACAAGAACATTTTAAAGGCTTTTGAAAAATGCCATAAGGTAGTTAAAAAGCAATTAAAGGAGGTTACCTCTCTCAAGGCAGCGGAAACAAATCTGAAGGTGGAAATTGCAAAATTACTTCCTCTTAGAGATGAAGTCCACTCCTTAAAAGAGGAACTCAAGGGCTTTGTTGAGACATTAAGTCTAAAGGAGAAATATCTTGATGAGCTGGAAGAAAATATTTTGGTAGAGAGAAAACTCGTTAAGAGCTACTGCAAGCCAAAGACTATCCTCCCTCTCATTGATGAGTTTTCCACTCCGAAGAAGGGTAGTGGTCCTGGCCACCAAGTTGAAAAAGGTAAGGCTGTTAAGAAAGCCTCTGCCAAAGAGAAAGGGAAGGCCCTCTTGGTCAAACCACATTTAATAAGGCAATCTTCCCAACGAACAAGTTTGATTTTGAGTCATCCTATGGGCACCGTACTCGGCCTACTCATGTAGAGCCTAAGTCGCGCTATCAAGGATGGACCCGTCTACAGAACTATGGTGAGAGTGTGTTCAAAGCACCTTATGAAGAAATTCAGTTGAAAAATAATAGTCCATATGTTCATGTCATAACATTAAGAAGACACCTAAAGCCAAGCCCGTTGTACAAAAGGAAAAGGAGACGATGAAACCTTGTGTATGCTGCAATCATGAGGCCTCAACCTCAAAGTACGGTGCCTCTGGTAGACCTAAATTTCAAAAGGTAAAGCAGGAGTACCCGATAAGGTACAATAGGTTTGACTGTTAGTGTTGCGGCAAAGTTGGTCACTTTGGCGTCGAATGCTGGTACAACCCTGCTAACTTTGTAACCCCATGGGTTAACTATGCGAGACATACCACTCGTAAAGTCAATGTTCCTAGTGGTGGTAAGCTAACCAGGAACCAAGGACCCAAAAACATTTGGGTTCCTAAGTTAAAATGATCTGTTTTTGCAGGAATGTCCGAAGGCCAATAGAACTCCAATCTGGTATTTGTACAGTGGATGCTCTCGGCACATGACCGGGACAAGAAGCCTTTTACGTGATTATATCCCAGTCAAATATGAACCAAAATTCATCTTTGGAGGTTCAGATAGGGAAAAAACAAAAGGTTATGGCATGATTTCCAATAGCGTGGTCTCTTTCACATATGTGGCTTATGTTGAAGGATTACACCATAATCTCATAAGCATAAGTCAACTATGTGACAAAGGCTACATCGTTGAGTTCTGCAAGGATAAGTGTTTGATAAAGTCGTCTGTAAATCTGGAGACGGTCTTAACAGACACTCATAGCAGAAATATTTTCTATTTAAATTTCCTTTGCTTAGACAATTCTACACGAGTATATTTTATCACAAAAGATAGTGCATCTCTTTGTGACCAATGACACAAGAGATTAGCACATATTAATTTCAAAACCATCAATATGATATTTTCTCAGGACTTAGTGCGCGATACCCCCAACATTAAGTGCCTTAAAGAGAGTCCATGTCACGCATGCTAAATGGCCAAGTAGACTAGGGCTACCTTCAAGGGCATCGCTGAAAAAGACTCCTCAAGAAGTTTATACCTACTACACATGGACTTATTCGGTCCTATGCTAATTCACAACTTAGGAGGTAAGGTCTACACACTAGTAATTACTGATGACTACTCACATTTTACTTGGGTTTTCTTTCTGAAACACAAGTCAAACACCTTCGAGTCTTTCATAAATTTTGTCTGGCAAATTCAGAATGAACTGAGATGCTCAGTGGTCAAAATCAGAAGTGACCACGGAACAGAGTTTGAGTCTGGTGCCATGAAAGAGTTCTATGAAAGTTAAAGTATCTTTCATGAGTTTTCCACCCCGCTCACTCCACAACAAAATGGAGTAGCAGAGAGAAGGAATAGAACCCTTATTGAAGCATGTACAACAATGTTGAATGACGCCTCACTTCCTGAGTACTTCTGGGCTGAGACAGTCAACACCGCTTATCACGTGCAAAACAGAGTACTGATCAACAAGAGCCATCGTAAGACCCCCTACGAACTGCTGGAGGGTAGAAAACCGACCGTGTCCTACTTCAGGATCTTTGGAAGGTAATGCTTCGTACTTAATAATGGGAAGTATTATCGCACTAAGTTTAGTGAAAAGTGTTTTGAAGGTATCTTTATAGGATATAGTAGCCATAGTAAGGCATATAAGATTTTCAATAAGTAAACTCTTGTGGTAGAAGAGTCCATAAATGTTGTATTTGATGAGACTAGCATGCTCCATAAATGCTCATCTAGTGTTACTGGTGTTGATGCAGGTACCAGGTTCAAGTAGCTTAGCTTGGATGAACCTATCAAAGAAGACATTCCAAGCTTAGTCAAGATCATCGATCCAGGATTGGTGGATGAAGAACTGCTAGAGGAAGAATTACCTTAACCTATAGAGGCTGCACAAGATGTTGTAGGTCCTACTGAAGGATGGGCAAGGAATTTAGGGTTTCGACACCTAAGAGATCACCCAACTGATCTAATCATCAGAGAGCCAGGTGACGGTATGAGAACCAGAAGAGGTACAACTAATGAGGTTTGGCATCTTAGTTTTCTATAGCAGGTTGAGCCGAAGAATTTTGAAGAGGTAAATAAGGATGCTTCTTGGATTTTGGCAATACAAGAAGAGCTCAATTAGTTTGAGTGATGCAAAGTCTGGGAGTTGGTACCCAGGCCCAGGGGGCAGAATGTGATAGGCACCAAGTGGATTTTTAGAAACAAGCTAGACGAAAATGGAGTAATTATTAAGAATAAAGCCAGGCTTGTTGCTCAAGGATACCGACTAGAAGAGGGGATCGACTTCAACCAGACCTTTGCTCCAGTGGTCAGGCTCGAAGCGATAAGGTTGTTTCTTGCATATGCTTCCCTCAAAGGCTTCACTGTCTACCAAATGGACGTGAAGTCAGAATGCCTCAACGGGAATTTGAAAGAGGAAGTATACCTAGCGCAACCCCCAGGTTTTGTCAATTCTCAATTCCCTAAACATGTTTATTTTCTAAATAAAGCTTTATACGGCTTAAAACAAGCTCCCCAAGCTTGGTATGAGAAGTTGTATAGCTTTCTTCTTGAGAACAAGTTCACAAGAGGAATGATAGACAAGACATTATATCTTAGGGAAGTAAAAGACAAGATTCTGCTAGTGCAAATCTATGTCGACGACATCATATTTGGCTCTATGGAAGACAACCTTTGCAGAAAGTTTTCCAAACTTATGATAGGGAAGTTTGAAATGAGCAGTATAGGAGAGCTGAAGTATTTCTTAGGACTACAGGTGAAACAATCTGAAGATGGAATTTTCATCTCTCAAACAAAGTTCACCAAGGAACTTCTTAAGATATTCTTAATGGAGAATACAAACTCTATGAGGACTCTAATGGGTTTAACTATGTCTCTGGACAATAATGTGAAAGGGAAACCTTTTGATGAAACCAAGTAGAGAAGCATAATTGGATCCTTGCTCTACCTCACTGCCAGTAGACCAGATATAATGTTTTCAACATGTTTCTGCGCTAGATATCAGGTGAACACTAAGGAATCTCATTACGTCACTGCAAAGCAGATCTTAAGATACCTTAAGGGCACACCTAATCTTGGCTTATGGTACCCAAGAGGTAATGATGTTGAGCTAATTGGTTTTTTAGATGCTGATTTTGCAAGAAGCAGGGAAGACAGAAAAAGCACTTCCGGGACTTGCCAATTCCTTGGAAGACAGCTTATCTCTTGGAGCAGTAAGAAGCAGAATTGTGTGGAAACTTCTACTACCGAGTTAGAGTATATCTCTGTGGGTAGTTGTTGCGCACATCTTCTTTGGATAAGGAATCAACTCGAAGATTATAACTTAAAGTTCCGAGAAATTCCGATGTATTGCGACTCTTCCAGCGCAATTGCAATCACAAACAATCCAGTTTCCCACAGCCGGACCAAGCATATTGAGGTGCACTATCATTTAATCCGGGAGCATGTGGAGAACAAGGACAAAACCCTAAGCTATGTTCTGATGGACATGCAGGTTGCAGATATTTTTACAAAGCCGCTGGACGAGACCAAGTTCTCATTTTTCAAAACGGAGCTAGGTATGTTGAACAAGGACCCATTAAGATGGTCAAATTAGCAGAAATGGTCTCGAGATCGATTTCAACAAAGCAGGAATTTTTTTTCCAAGTCAAATTCAGTGAATTTCGGCCAACTCGTCGCATAATCTTGCAATAGTCACCGAATCGGACTCCTCCAACAGCAAATTTCGCCAAAATCTATTTAGGGCAAAAAATTTCAATTGACTATATTGGATCCAAAGAATCGTCGGCATGTGAGGTACGCGCCTTTTTAGTTCAATTTAAAATATATATATATATATAGAAAAGGGATGGCACATTCACGGAACTTGCCGAAACCCGTCGATTTGCTTGCTTGCCAATTAACCAACTCTTCGGTTCCCGACTCCGGCATCATCGAAACCCACCGTTCGCCACTTCCTCTCGTGCCCTAGTTTCAACTGACTGTGGTGGTTCTTGCCGACATGCCCTAGCTTCCCGCTTGCCGCCAACCACAGAGAGTTGCCACCGTCTGCCGACAGAAGTTTCACCGACTATCACCATCTCTTCAGTTCTTGCAGCCTTCCAGAAATTCTTCAGTGTAGTGCAGGGTCGTTGTTGACATTTGCAAAAGCTTCAGTTTAAAGAAAGTTTTTTCTCCAGATCTCAGTTTTTCCTGTTTTTCTATGGCTCCTAGAAGCACCAGTGGCTTGCAAGGGGGAGGTGAGTTGGTCCACACAAGGTTTGATCAAGCTTCAAATGAATTCTAGAATGTCATTTTCTTGCTTGATACAGGTGGACTCTCCTTCATCCTCGAACACCCCTGCAAGGTGCTGGACAAGGAATTTCTCGACTTTTTCCATAATGCCAAGCTCCAATACGAAGACTCAGTCATCAAGAGCAAAGTTCAGAAATTTAAAGTAAAAGTGAATGCCTCCCGACTATCTAGGTACCTACGGCTCCCAATCTGTGATCAGGACGACTACCTAGAGGAGGCTGATTTTTCCATAACCTTATCCTTTTGTTGATTTCCCCAAGGCACCAAGGCCATCAAGCGCAAGGGGATGAATGATGAAGGAAAACTCTTGCCGGACATCGTTGGCAAAGTACTGATTTGCAAGACTGGATCCCATGATTACCTTTCTACATACATATTCAAGATACTCGTCGCTATTGTTTGCAGAAATAAGTTGGACTGGTGTGCTCTACTGTTCGACAAGAGAAAGGATAGCCTACGCACTCCCAACTTTGGGAGGATTATCAGCCTATACCTGAATCAACTAGATGGTGATAGGTTTGATATGAACAAAGGCGTACCTATCCATCATTTGAAGAAAATCGACTCCACAATCTTCACTCAATGGGATAGGAGGATCCTCTAGAGAGGGGGATCCCTAGTACCCCCAGTGGATGAGGAAGGTCAAGTTACTGATGATAGGATCCCTTCTCCACACCCTAGTGAGATTCCTGATAGCATGAGTGATGGAATTGAGGGGGAGTCAGTGATTCCATATTCAGTTACAGCTAAAGTTATTTTTGTTCCAGGTTCAGTTACTCCAGTTCCAGAGCCAGAGAATCTGTTGGCAAATGTTGCTTAAATTTCTCAGATTGCTATTGAAGAATTGGTGCCTGAGGAGTCCGAGGCTGACACAGTTCAAGAGGACATTGTTGATACCAAAGATCTAGCTCCTTCAGAGCATGATGAGGATGCTAAGGTGTTTGATGATGATGTTAATGATGATGATCTACCAATTGCTGATTATGAGTTAGAGACTGCTACTGATGAGTATATGGTGGTTCCTAATAAGTCTACTGCCGCCAATATTGCCATTGATGCCATAGTTGTCCCACAACCATTGTTAGTGGACAATCTGATAGTTCCTCTCCCTGAGATGATCACCTCTACAATGTCTGAGGGGGAGAAAACGAAGTCCTGAATATCTGTTTCCACTCAGGTTGACAGATTGATGCGAAACCTGTAGACAAGGATTGGTAAGCTGCCAGATGCCCCTCTAGTTATTGAGGAGGAGTTGGTCACCTTATCTGATGAGGAAGGAGATTCCGAGGAGCATGCTCCTATCCCAAATGTTTCTATTCCAGTGCTGTCAAATGTTCCAAGCTCAAGTGATCAAATCCTGAAAGCTGTTGAAGCTATGGTAGCAAAGCAACAGACACAGTTCGATGCCTCGTTGGAGAAAGTGCTTAAAAGAGTTAAAGAATCAGAGAAGTTTATGATAGATGGGCTTGCTGGAGTTAAAGTAAAATTTGATAACCTAGAGGCCAGGTTTGATGAAAAGTTTGACAAAGCTGCTACTGCAATCACTCTTATGATGAGTGGACTTAAGACCAACAAAGAAGGTCTGGCAACTCTTGACAAAAACACTAGTGCCATGGTTGAAGAGTACTGCAAATCTATGGAACACTATGATTCTTCTTTGGAAATGTATGACAATGCCATTACTGACGAAGCCAAAAAGGGGGGAGGAAGCCCTTACAGCTAATATTATCGACGTTGAAATGTCTATGTTTGATCAATTCAGACAAACAAATGATTATAACTATGACAACTCCATATGGTTACACGGACAGCTATTTCCGTCTCAAGTTCCTGCTGAGCCTGTTCATGTTGATGTTCATCCGGCTCCGGACTACACTCAGTACTGGATAGACTCACTGGACTTCTCCCAGGATCATGTTGATGCTGCTGCCATTGTTGTGTCTCCAGATGTTCAAGTTGCTACTGATGCTGTTATTGCTACGTTCTCAGAGGCTCAAGCTCTCAAGAAAAGGAAATTTGGAGAAGGTAATTCCGAAGTAAAACCAGAACCGGCCAGGCCAGCTCAAGTCAGAGAAGGGCCTAACCGTGAAAAGGATGAAGTTTGGAGCCTAACTTCAAAAGGAATTATCTTGGACACCTTTTCCTTGTATGAGCTCAGAGTGGAGAGGCATCAGGATCACTACAGTTCAGAAGAATGGAATAGATACAAGGAAGCCTGCACCAGGAGGAGAATTCATTTCAGGAAGAACACGGATGCTGATCCTATGCCTCTTCCTCCAAAGTACTATCCGAAGCCCAGAGAATATTTTGAGAGATAGCTGTTGAAGAGAAAGAACAGTAGGATCTAAATTCCTATATATATATTTCATTGTTGTGTTTTGTGGGCTGCACTCCCTAATCTTTAACATTTTTGATATATATATGATTTATCTATTGTCCTAGAATGCGTGTCATTTCATTTCTTTGATCTGTTCATGTCTTAATTTAATTAAAATTGGTATGTGCAATTCACCTTAGCTTGTAGGATTTTGGCTTCTTCAAATAGGGGGAGATTATTGGGTATTACCTCCACAATAACCCTGATTTGAAGAAGGGTCCAGTCAAGCTAAGATGAATTGAGTTTGTATTTGATATTGCATTTTAGTAATGCACTTGCAGGTTTACAATGCCAAGTACACACCAATGTCAGGTTATAGTGGGTCAATAAACACAGGACTATACAATGTAATTCTTCATTGTGTAGGCCAATGTGTTAACTCATGTGTAATCTCTCTATTGGGGTATACTTCTATCCCAAGTACCGGAGAAGGATCAGGGAATGCCAAAGACCAAGAGTCAGAATTGAAGAATTTTACCTAAGTAAAATTTGGCAAGTATGGTGAGTCATACACGTCGAATTCGTCAAGTATCCCCTTGATACACGTCGAATTCGTTGAGTATCCCCTTGATACTCGTCGAATTTGTCATATATACTTAGGGTAAATTCTTTGAATTTTTAGAAATTGACCAAGGCAAATTCGCCGAGTATCACTGGCGATACTCGCCGAATTCATCGAGTATCATTAGCGATACTTGCCGAATTCAACGAGTATCCCATGCGATACTTGCTAGGTATGTCGAGCCATATGCCGACTTTTCTGAAATTCTATCCAAGGCATATTAGGCATATATCGTCACTATATTCGGCGAGTATCATCTATGATATTTGACGAATTCCTCCAAATTTACCTTAAGGACAATTTTTCGAATTTTCTTTGGTTCGAAACCGTCGGCCATGCACAGTGTTTTTCTAGGGTTCGTTTTTGGAAACATTTTATAGCCGTTTGGTTTTGATTTTCAATCTATATATACCTAGGGTAATTTCGAAATCAATACGAATCCTAAACCTAATCACTTATTTTATTTTTCAAGATTTTCCCGAAACAGATTCTGTCGGCCGCTCCTCATGTTTTTCACGAAATCCTTTCGATCCGCCGCGACATCGAGCGATCTTATCCTTCTATAACATCTTTGACTGGATCATTTCTTCCTCCAAGATTCTTTCTACGCTAGTACACGTCGGTTGAAGATTCAAGATCCAAAGATTTCAAGTTTTCGAGTTCTCCGAGATTCAAGATCAACCCTTTCAAGAACGTCGAATCAAGACTTGTAATCATGTGTTATTTTGTAATATCATTTTAAATATTGTAGGAGAGTTTTCTCCGAGATTTGTAGATCCGTTTGTGGATCAAGAGACTAGATCCGTTTGTGGATCGAGAGAGTAGATCCGGTTGTGGATCGAGTTTGTAGATCCGGTTTGTGGATTGAGTTGTAGGAGAGTTTGTTCTCCGAGTTATAGGAGCGTCGTCTCTGAGTTGTAGGAGTTGCGGATCTGAGGTGTAAGATTTGACGAAATCTGAGTTTGGTAAAGTAGCCGAATCTGCCCTTCGTGGGAGATAATCGAGGCGGTATAGTGGACGTACCCAACTCGGCAAACCACTATAAAATCTCTGCGTTTGTGTGATTGTTACTTAAGATAATTTTTATTCCGCAAAAAAGACGCAAACATCACCTATTCACCCCCTCTAAGTGATTTAGGTAGATGCTAGATACTTTCAAAATCCCCCTCGACTTGGGAGGCCACAAGTTAAGAGTCAGTATGAATGGTCAAGTTCTTTACCCCGCAGACGATGACTAGTCTAAGATTTGCGACTAAGGCCTCGTACTCAGCAATGTTGCTTGTGGCTGGAAATTTCTATCTGAGGTCGAAGGTAGTCTCTTCCGGGCAGATAAGGAGTAACCAAGCTAATGCCCCCTCAGCTCCAGAAGCTCCATCGATGTAAATAGTCCAACAGGGAGAGGACGTGTTGGTCATAACTCCAGCCTCGAGAGGAAGGGTACTTTCTATGAGGAAGTCGACCAACACTTGAGATTTAATGACTGGCCTAGGCAAAAAATGTATATCAAACTCTCCACGCTCGACTACCCATTTTAGCAATCTTTTAGATGCCTCTAGCTTCTGGTGGATTGAATGGAGAGGGAGCTTTGTTAGTACTTTAATTGTATGAGCATGGAAGTAGGGGTACAACTCGGATCGGTTCGGTTCGGTTTCACTCAAAACCAAGAACCAACCCGTATAGGTTCGGTTCCAAATTTTTGGAACCGGAATCGATCCACTGTTCTAAATTGTAGAACCAGAACGAAACCGAAAATATCAGTTCGGTTCCGGTTCGGTTCTCGGTTCCTTAAATTTAGGGTGTAAATATGTTACACTATAAAAAATAAATGCAAAATCAATGTTTATAAATCGAAGAAATTAGAAGACCTTAACTTGCATGACTCCAAAATCATCAAGATTTCTTAGATTACTAAATACATTTAATAATCTTATCATACAACATTTCATATTCAAAGATTCTAACAATTAAGAAAAAGTTCAACATTTTCAAAACATAAGAAAATAGTTTATAAAGTTACATACAAAATATCTTCATCAAGCTAATTATTCATCATTCTTTTTCAAAAGCCTTTTGCTCATCACAAATATATTATTGACACCTAAATTCAATAACTCAGTTCTCGAGTCGGTTCTTGGTACCCGAGTGTAAGAACCGAGAATCGAACCAAGTGGTCGGTTCTGAAAATTTTTGGACCCAGAACCGAACCGAGAAACATAAGAACCGACCCGAACCGCTCAATTCGGTTCGGTTCCGGTCCGATTCTTTGTTATTCGGTTATTTTTGCACACCCCTACTTGGAAGTATGGCCGAAGCTTTCTTGTAGAGAAGATGAGGGATAAGGCTATTATATCTGCTACTGGATATCGAGTTTCGGTATCTCTGAGGATCTTATTGAGGTAGTAGACGGGTCGCTGGATCCCTGCTTCATCTTTGACCAATACTAAGCTTAAGGTCACTGGAGATATTGCCAAGTATAGATATAGAACCTCTCTAGGGACTAGCTTTGACAAAAGTGGGGGCGAGCCCAATTACTGTTTTAGATACTCAAAAGTTGTTTGATATTCATCTGTCCACTAAAATCCGGAGTTGCACGCCCTCCGAAGGATTTTAAAGAAGGGGAGGTACCTATCACAGGTGCATGCTCGAAAATGTGAAAGTTTAGTGATTTTCCCATTTAAACGTTGCACTTCTTTGATTAAGCGTGGCAGCTATATTTCTTCTAATGCCTTGATCTTCATGAGGTTTGCCTCAATTCCCCATTGGGTTACCATGAATCATAAGAATTTTTTGTCCATGACATTGAAAGCACATTTGTTGGGATTGAGCTGTATTTGGAAGCGGAAAAGGAGATGAAAACACTTTTCAAGGTCATCCAGGTGGCTGCTGCGGGAGACACTTTTTACTAACATGTCATCCACAAAAACCTCCATGGTCTTGCCGATGTGGTCCTTAAACACTTTATTCATCAATCATTGATAAGTTGCCCCAGTGTTTTTGAGGTCGAAGGGCATCTCCTTGTAACAATATACTCCTTTATCGGTTCTGAATGCAGTGTGTCCTTCATCATCTGGTTTCATCCTTATCTGTTTGTAACCGAAATACGCATCCATAAAGCTTAGAAGTTGGTGCCCAGCGGTTGAATCAACGAGCTGATTGATTCTGGGAAGAGGAAAACTATCCTTTGGACAGGACCAATTTAAGTTGCTATAAACATCACACATCCTCCACTTGCCGGAGGCCTTTTTTGCCATGACAAGATTAGCAAGCCAAGTGGGATATTTTGCTTCTCGAATAATCTGTGATTCTAGAAGCTTTTCCACCTCTTCTTTTATGGCATGGAGTCATTCGGGGCAAAGTTTCTAATTTTTTGAATTACCGGCTTGCATGCAGGATTAATGTTGAGAGAGTGCATAATTACATAGGGGGATCAACTCCAAGCATATCCTCAGGATTCCAGGCGAAGATATCCTTATTTGTGCAAAGAAAGATGATGAGTTCCTCCTTCTCGACCTTAGATATGAGGGACCCCAACTGCACCCTTTGGGTTGGGTCATGCTCGAAAATTAAGACCTCAATTAACCCTTTAATGGGAGCCCCTCTCTATATTGTTGTTTCGTCACACAGATCAAAGTCATCGATGTGGTGGCTAACTACTATCGCTGGGTAAGCCTACTTTGAGTAACAAGTGCGAGCCTCTTCTTGGCTTCCTCTTACAACCCTCATCTCGCTGGGAGTTGGAACTTTATAAATAGGGGTGGAATTAAAGAGATAGCTATAAAGATAGACTAGATTGGTATTACGAAGAAGGTGTTGTAAGTCGATCACGAGTCTATAATAATAAACCGTGAGTTATCTGTAGCCTGCCTCGGGAATGTACCAATGGTGACTCATTGGACCGGAACTTGTTGGTTACCGAACCTGTAAATAGGTTCGGCTGCACGACCGAGGTGTTGCTTAGTGAGCTTCATGCTTTGGAGGGTAGAGAGGAATAAAATGTCGACAGAATTCACATTGTTGACCAAGATCCTGTTAACATTATAATAGGGATCCCCGATTCGCGCACTGATCACGAGCGTGTCATGGTGGGGAATTCAAAATCTCACAAAGTCTTCATTGTCGAAGGTGTTGGTGTTGTCTCTCCTGAGTTTTTTTGACTTCGCGGCCCCTTGAAATTCTTTGTTTTCAAGGGTAGCTAAACCACCTAGAGGGGGGGGGGTGAATAGGTTTCTAGGTCTTTAGTATATATATTTTTAATTTTTATAGGTTTAGGCTGTGAGTGGTGATTTACTTCCTATTGCTTTCAGGACATACACCTAGATGACACAGCAATTTATAGTGGTTCCCCAAATTATGGGTACGTCCAATGTCCCTTCCGCCTTTTTAATAGTGTGTTAGGCAAGGCACTTCTCCAATTTTTCATCTCCTAAGAGCTTACAACACAATTCCGCAGGACCACTCAGTCTCCTCCAAGACTTACAACTCAGGTACAAAGCTCTACACTCAGATTCCTAACAGAATCCTACCACTCAGATTCACTCTTGAATCCTACCTCGGATCTATAATAGATCATACACTCCGCCTTTATAAATAGACTTACAACTCAGATCTAACAAGATCCTACAGAAATAAATAAGTTTGTTGGTGTAGATTGTTAGACAGCAGAGAAAGGATCTCTGTGTCTATCTCCTTCTGTCCTGAGAAAGATCAGTCAAGATTTCTTATTCATAGCTCGAGAAAATAATCTTCAGGATTTGCTCAATTTGGGTTGTGAAGTGGTCGCTGCTAGGGTTATCTCTTGCTGCTCCTTTCTTGTTGTTGATGATGAAGATGACAACAGCTAACAGGAAGAACCTTCAGGTTAATTGATTTGAACTTCTACTTCTTATCTCAGCAATAATGGTGAGGAAGACGATGAAGTTCTGCCGCTTTTTGTAAAGAAAAAGCCCTAAAAGTTCTTTTGATTCCGTCGATCGCATTCCTTTTATCTTCCGTCGTGCAACGACTTTCTTGACCTGTGAGCCCAACTTTAATTGTTGGTATATAGTCTTCCTTTTATAGAATATATTATACAACTAGCCGCCGACGCCAATAGTGGAGGACTGCATCTTTCCCGCAATGAATTTGAATTTCATTGACTTTTGTTGACTTTGGCTGACGTCAACATCTGTGGACTTAGCCAAATTCTCATATTCAACTCAGGCTTTGAGTGCGTTGAGTGAACTGACATCACTCAATACAAATGGACTTAGCCAAATTCTCTGCACCATCAGGCATTGAGTGCATTGAGTGAACTGGCATCATTCAATGCTTTTAGACTTGGCTCATCATTCTGCATCTAGGCATTGAGAGCGTTGAGTGAGCCTTCCTCACTCAACGCCTCTAAACTTAGCCAAATTCTGACTTTCATAGTCCAACACTCTCTGCACTATTAGGAGTTGAGAGCGTTGAGTGAACTGGCTTCACTCAACACCTCTGGGCTTAGATAGATTTTCCTGTCTATCTTCATTAAGCTTTGACTCACCATGGCTCTATCGACTCTTTCCTCTTTGGGCATTGAGTGAGCTGACCTCACTCAACGCTTCTTGACTTAGTTAATTTTTCTATCTCCTTCTTCTTTGGATTTGACAGAATTAGCATGGCGTTGAGTGAACTGGCTTCACTCAATGCTTCCAGACTTAGCCAAATATCTTTGACAGATTCTCTATGGCTTTGACTAAAGTAGCTTGATTCAACGCTTCTAGCTGTATGACGTTGAGTGAGTTGACATCACTCAATTCCTGTGGACTTAGCCATTTTTCAGTCTTCCTTTTTCTTAAGCTTTGACTGCAAAGTCTTTTCTCAGCGCTTTGTGTTGTATGGCGTTGAGTGAACTGGCTCCACTTAACGCCTGTGGACTTAGTCACTTTTCTATCTTTAACAACATTCTTCCTTAACATCAGGCGTTGAGTGAGCTTGGTTCACTCAATGCCTGTGGACTTAGGCAAATTCCTGCCTTTCTAGCCAACTCCTTTGTGTCCATCTTTCATTATCACTTAAGCCACCTGTCCAATCAATATGACAAAGAGCAACCTGCATGCATGAACTTGAACATACATCAAATACAACAATGTGTATACCATTGACTTGTTTGAATTCTTACAAATCTAGGACATTGGGATCAATGGACCCAACAATCTCCCCCTATTTAAAGAAGTCAAAATCTTTCATCAAAACTCTTAATCAATAATACACATAACATTTGCAGCAGATAAACAGTATAATGGAAAAAGTAATAAGGTATAGTTACCACTTTTTCCCTGTCTACATCATCATTTTCTTACCCCCCTATTTTGCCGCCGGCCTTGATCATTGCCTAAATCAATTACTTCATTGCCTAAATCACTTCCTTCATTGCCAAGATCACTTCCTTCTCCCCCTTTTTGACTTCTGTAGAATAGTCAGGGAGGTGCTGGCCTTATCTTCCTCTGAACATCTTCTCCCCTTATCTGATTACAGATAATCAGCAGCTTACACCTTCTCTATAGGGAGCAGAACCTGTTCCTGCAAGTGCTAGACTTGCTCCCCCTCAATAGGAGCATCTTGACTTTCTCCCCCTTTAAAGGAGAATCCTTTTTCAGCATCTGATAGACATTGTAGTCTTCTCCAGTCTTGATATCCCTTATGGTCTTCATAATCTGTAAGAAAGAGTAATTCCTGCAACCTAAAAAGGGAAAGAGCAACTTAATCTATACCAAGTTCAATATACCTAACACAAATTTGAAAGTGTTGAACTTTGCTTCATCTAGTGGCTTAGTGAAGATCTCAACCACTTGCTTGTCTATAGGGACAAACTCAAGACTGATATCTTCATATTCCTCATACTCTCTAATAAAATGATATCTTATCTCAATATGCTTAGTCTTGCTGTATGAGCAAGATTCCTAGCAATTGAGATGTACTAGTAGAATCTCAAAATAAAGGACTTCTACTTATCTAGAGATTATAGTCCTAGAGCTGATGCTAGATCCATAACAACTATACACAGCAGCTCCCAACAGAAATATATTATGATTCTACAATTGAGATTGCAACACTTATTTGCTTCTTGCTGCTCTAAGAAATTAGCCTTCCCCCCAAGAACTGACAGGTGCTTACGTGCTCTTCCTGTCCTCTCTACAGCCAGCAAAGTCTGCATCTGAATAGCCTGTTAGATAAAAATCCCCATTTCTAGGGTACCATAGGCCAAGATCTAGTGTGCCCTTAAGATACCTTAAAATTCTCTTGGCAGCAGAGTAGTGAGATTCTTTAGGGCTAGCCTGATACCTAGCGCAAACACATGTTGCATACATGATGTCTGGTCTACTTGCAGTAAGATATAGAAGGGAGCAAATTATCCCTCTATACAAAGTTTCATCAATAGATTTCCCTGCCTTATCTTTGTCTATAGGCATACTTGACCCCATGAGAGTTTTCATGGTGGAGGCATTCTCTATACCAAACTTTTTGATCACTCCCTGGTGAACTTAGACTGGGATATGGACAAACCATCTTCAGTCTATCTTACTTGGAGGCCCAAGAAGAACTTGAGCTCACTCATATTGCTCATCTCAAACTTCCCTTGCATAAGTTTAGCAAACCTTTTACAAAGGTTATCATCAGTAGATCCAAAGATTATGTCATCTACATAAATCTGGACTAGGATAATCTTTCCCTAAGATTTCCTTAGGAATAAGGTCTTATTTATCTTCCCCCTTGAGAATTTGTTCTCAATGAGGAATCTAGACAATGTCTCATATCATTCTTTTGGGGCTTGCTTCAACCCATACAGAGCTTTTATAAGCCTATGAACAAATTCAGGTGAGTTAGAGTCAACAAAACCTGGAGGTTGTACAACATAAACCTCTTCCTTTAAGTCACCATTTAGAAAGGCTGACTTCACATCCATCTGGTAGACTTTGAATCGCTTGTGTGCAGCATATGTAAGGAACAGTTTGATGGCTTTCAATCTGGCTATTGGGAAAAAAGTTTAATCAAAATCAATACATTCTTCTTACTTGTATCCTTTAGCCACTAGCCTAGCCTTATTCTTGATTATAATTCCATTTTCATCAAGCTTATTCCTATAAATCCACTTGACTCCAATAACGTTATGTCCTTGTGGTCTGGGAAACAACTTCCAGACCTTACACCTCTTAAACTGGTTCAGTTCCTCTTGCATTGTTACAATCCAGAACGGATCTATATTGGCCTCTTCAAATCTCTTGGGCTCAACCTGTGATAGGAAACTAGAATACAAAACTGTATTCGGACTTTTACTCCTTGTTACTACTCCTTGGATGGCATCACCAATGATCTGGTGTCTTGGATGATCCCTTAGATGCCTGACTGCTGGAGGAAATCTTACTTCAGCTTCCGGATCTTCATTGTCTTCACTTTGTTTATCATCATCCACAACCTGTCTGCCTTATACTTCCTCTAGAATTCACACTCTGTCAGATTTATCTTGAACTAATGGAGCAGCCTCCTTGATAGTCAGCTTGTCCATCATCAACTTAGTACCTGCATGACTAGAAGAGGAGATTGGCATCTCACTATTAATCATTATAGACTCATCAAAAACTATATGAATAGACTTTTCTACAACTTGATTTTTCTAGTTGTAGATCCTATAGACATTGCTATGATTGCTATACCCAATAAAAACCCCTTCATAGGACTTGGCAGCAAACTTAGTCATAAAGGACTTTCCATTGTTTAGCACATAGCACTTACTACCAAAGATCCTGAAATAGCTCAGGTTTGATTTTCTGCCCTTCAATATCTCATAGGGAGTCATCTTGTGGCTCTTGGTGATAGAAGATGTAAATTATTTGTTTAGGATAGAGTGTGACCTAGAGGTAGGGGGTGAATAGGTCTAATTTAAATCTTGGATACTTTAAGTCACAGAAATTTCTTAGTGTGTTTATTAACATAACCACAATATTCAAGAACACTGTTGATCTATTAGATACAACACAAAACTATGTTTAACAATCACAACACAAAACTAATCTTAATAATCACAACATGACTCACCGCACAGCCCAACAGATTTATAGTGGTTCCCCAATTTATGGGTACATCCACTTTTCCCCTTCGCCTACCTAGAAATGAGCCAGATTCAGCCAAACTTCTTCTTACTTTTCCTCAGATCCTCAGATCTTACACCTAAGAGCCCAACTGGCTCTTACAACTCAGAAAATGCAATGTCCTACCTCAGATCCTCAAGATCTTACAATTCAGGTTCCTCTTCAAGAACCCTACCTCAGAGTGATCCTCTACCCCTACTCCTCAGGCAAACCCTTGCCCTACAACCTCATAACCTTCCAGTTCCTACAGCTCAGAGAAATTGCCCCTTCTCCTACCTCAGGCTCACAACCCTACCTCAACCTTGATATTTTTGGCTTACAACTCAGAGAAATCAATCTCCTACAACTAAGATCTAGTGATAGATCTTACAAAATTATTAAATCAGAAAGAATTTGAGTTCTGAAGTGTTACCCAGGAAGAAAGAGACTGATGACTTCTTCTTGATCAAATCTTGATGTGAAACCTTCTCCCTTGATCTTGACTAATAAGTAAAAGTTCCAACCCTTCTTATCTTTTCAAAGCTTTTTGAAGGAGAAGGTAGGGTTGAACTTGGCTGGAGAAGATTGAAGTTGATCCATGATTTGCCTCCTCTCCACCTTCAGAATTCTATCAATTTGTTCTGACGGACTTAGATGAGAAGAATAAGAATTGTCGCTATCTTTTTTTGTTGTGTTGGTCTTCTTATATAGGCTTTGGCAAGAGTAATCGGCTGCCCCGGTTAATCCACTGGCATCTGACAGTTCTGACAGTTGTTAGAACTCCAGGCTTTGAATTCTGGACTTAGAAGAATTTCTGTCTGAGACCTTCTGCATGAAGGTGTAGACACTAGTTCTGAGTGCTGACACTTCTGTACTTAGATTGTGTCGACACCAGTTCTGGGTGCCGACACTTCTCTTATAGGGAAGTCGACAACAATCGAGTGTGTCGACATAGCTAGCTTCTTGTCTCAACACAACTTGTATCAAATGTGTCGACACTAGTCCTGAGTGTCGACACAGCTGGTTTCCAGTCTCGACATAACTTCTGTAAAAATGTATCGACACTAGTCCTGAGTGTTGACACAGTTGGTTATTTGACTAATGGTTTCGACCCAAGTCCTGGGTGTCGACACAACTTGATTCTTGTCTCGACACTACTTGAATAAGGGTGTCGACACTAGTCCTGAGTGTCGACACAACTTGATTCCTTGTCTCAGCACTGCTTTTGCAAAGGTGTTGACACTTGTCTAGTGTCTCGACACTTTTGTACTTAGTTTATTTTTCTTCCTTTCAACATGGACACTGCACAAGTAAACTCAACATTCATCAAATAAAAATTTATGTATATCATTGAGTTGAAAGGGACTTCTCCAAATCAGGTACACAGTTCCCAATGTACAAAACAATCTCCCCCTATTTGGAGAAGTCATAACCCCACTTCAATGATATACATCATAATACCAAAATATGATGATAAAGATATATATTAAAAGTGCTGAACAAAATTGTAAAGAACATAGAAATGAACACACAAATATAACCAAGTTTAAACAGACTTATCATTCCAATTAGTTATCAGTTTTCACCTTTCAGTTTATTACAAAGTTCTTACAAGAAAACAAAATTACAAATGTTCAAGAAAATTCTAGGAAAGATCTGGCTCTTTGATGAAAATGCCTTTTCTTGATTGTATATTGGCTTTAACTTCAGGGTCTTTGTCATCAACTATCTTTTTACCTTTGTCATTCTTGGCTTTAGAGATCTTTTTCTCCTTAAGCCTCTGCCTTTCAAAATAGTGAAATGGCTTGGGAAAGTATTTGCTGGGCTCAATAGAATTTGCTGGGATCTTCCCTGCCTTCAGATCATTTCTGAATTTTTTGATGACCTCCTGCTGCTTTAAGTGCTTAGCCCACTCTTGTTCTGTATACCACTTTCCCCTATCAGTTGTATTAACATTGACTGCTTTCCATACGGTGAGTATAATTGATCTAGAAGTTGGGATCCATTATTTAACGTCTGGACTAGCTTCAGCCTATTCCCTGAACCTTTTCTTTGACATTTGAGCTTCTTTTTCTTTTAACATAGAAGAATCAGTCATCTCAACCTCCTCACATACTATAGTCTTAAGTTGACCTGATGGACTATACATGGATTGGACAGCAGTTTGGATGTCCTCAAATAGAGCTTGTCTGTACATGAATTGGACAGGATTTGGAATGACAGGATTTTGAATGGCCTCAAAATGAGCTGGTGGCAACCAGACTCACCAGTTTGGTCTCCATCATACCATAGGGGAGGATGTCCAAGAGTTTCTCTGATGTTATTTGAAATTCAAGTAGCATGCTCAGAGCTAGCATTTATCATCACCCTCTCCCCCTTTATGACTTCTCTTTCCATATGATCCCTGAGGTCATTCTTATGAAATCTTACTTGACAATCTAGATAATTGATTCCAGAAGTTAAAGTATGCTTGACTTTGAGCAAATGTTTATCTAAATCCTTGTTAGAAGCCTTGATATTTTTAATTAATGAGGCTGAATGAGTTGCCAGTTGAGTTTCCATGTCTTTTGTGGCAGAAGTAGGCTTAGTCTCCAAAGCAGTAGTTTGTTTCTTTATTTCTTCCAATGTAGCATCATGCATAATTATCATATTCTCATTCATTCTTATTTGATTCTCAAGGATATAGCCTTGCTTTACAACTATTTCATCTTTAGTGTTCTTTGATTCTTGCTGCTGTTTAGCAATGTAAACCACAACATTTGCTCCCCTTTCAAAGAAATTTATCATATCCTTCTTTAGAAGATTTACTTCTAATCTTATAGATTTAATGTCCTGAGTTAGTTAAAACTATAACTGCTTGTTGCTTTCATCCACATTCTTCTCAAGTTGAGTTCTTTGTTGGTCAAGCATAATCTGTAGTTGAACTAGTAGTGAGCTTGAATTCACTAGAGGTGCAGATGTTGGTCCAGATTGTATAATTTTCTTATTGCTTTTACTTTTCTTCTTAAGTTCAGATAATTTTCTTTTCTTTAGTTGAGAGGCTTCTTCATCTTCTGATTCAGAAGAACTAACCACGTCAACAGATGCTGGATCTTTCGCTGAATCAATAATTGGGGGCTGATCTTCAAACTCCCCCTCAACCATTGCACCTTCTTCATTGATATTCTCCAAGTTATCCTCTTCTTGCAGAACTTCAGTATCAGGCACAGGGTCCTCTGGAAGTTCAGTCATCTCCCCTTGGATATGTATATTTGTATCCAAAAGTATTTCTTCTTCGGTCACCTTGAGGATTTCATCCTCCATTGCTCTGTCAGGCATTTCCTTTTCAGGAACCTTTGTTTGTTCCAAGTCTTGTACAACTTCCATTATTATTGACTTTACTGTATCAACCTCAATTTCTGGCAGATCATTGAGATTCTCCCCCTCAATTGGATCCTTCTCTTATATATTCTCCCCTGCACCTGATCACCAGTTCCAGGTGAGGGCTTTGGAGAATTCTCTTGTTCTCCATCATCATTTTTATCTGAACTGAAACTAACTTGTGCTTCAGAATTACTGGAAGAATCTTCTTCCTCAACTACAATTTCCTTCTTCTTTTCTGTCTTCTTCCCAAGTTTTGGTGTCTCTCTTGTCAAAACTCTGTCCCATCTTGTAAAAATCCTCAAGTCCATCCTTCTCATGTGGTTAATCTTTGATCCAAGCTTAAGATTAAGACTGTCAGGAATGACTTGGACCAGGTAGAGACTTATAATTCTTCCCATATTGGGCTTTTTAATACTTTCTGCTATTATTTCAAAAACAATCTTGCTCTAGTTAGTCTTGACTTTGAATATAACTCTTGTCATAATTTCAAACATTGAAGCCGAAATTCTATCATGTGCTCATATTTTGCAGATCAGCACTTTACCTATTACTTCTAACAGAAATTTACCTTGGATATTCATCACTTTCCTTGCCAGAGTGCTTCCTATCTTTGTGGTTGGGGCCAATCCACACCACATCAATGCCTCTATAATCTTCCTAGTTTCCAGGCAATCTTCTTGAACAATTTTTGACAAGTGAAATACTTTGACTAGTCTGCGGGTGGTGATCTTGAACTTTGTTCCGTTTACCTTAGACTTAATCTTCTCAGCATTAGAATCCTGATGGGCATTGGAGAAGAATTCTTGAACTTCTCATTTCCAGATGTTTGTAGGTTCTGAGAGCAGATAATCCATACCTGCTTCTTTAATTAGGTCAGCAACATTCCTAATTTCTTCTTACGCTGAGTCGAATCCATGGCGCATGAGTTCATACCCTTCAACGATTTTGTCGTCAATCTTGGGAGCCATTAGAGTTGAGAGAAATAGAGAAAGAGATGTATGACTCAAGGAATTCTAGGTCTCGACACTCAGGGATCAAAAGTTCAAGAGATCAAGAAAGCGTTGTGGAATTCTACTTTCACACTCCTTTTATAGTCAAATCTTCCCTAAAGACGAAAGGGCGCGTTGCATTTAGACTGTTCTAAATTTTGGGTGAATACCTAGTGTCGACACAAGGAAAAGTTGTTTGTTGAGATGTGTCGACTTAAGTCGACACAAGGATTATGTCTCTACATACCTTTGGGTCTCGACACCCTTATGTCTCGACACTTATTTTAGTGTCTCGACACTTATCATATATGCAGTGTCGACACACTTTCTGGTGTCTCGATACAATACTATCTATAGTATCGACACACTTTCTGGTGTCTCGACACTATTTTTGACTTAGTCAAAATTTTGTTTTATGAAATGTAGATTCTTGATATTTATGATGTTTTACTTATTTATTTAGATTGGTAGGCTTTGTTACTTAACTTATACAAGTTGAACAGGGATTTGTTTAGGTACAGAAGAAAATGTTTATTCTATGTTTAACATTCCTAGTTCAAACTTGAAGAAACTGAACTTTTTTTCATCTAAGGGTTTTGTGAATATGTCAGCAATTTGAGTTTCAGTTGGAGTATAATGTGAACAGATATTGCCTTTTTCAACATGTTCTCTAAGAAGGTGATATCTGATTTCTATATGTTTAGTTATACTATACGAAACAAGATTATTAGCAATTGAGATTGTACAATTAGAATCACAAAACATAACAGATTTACTTAGTTATACACTGTAGTCCAGGATTTGATGCTGAATCCATAGTAACTGTGCACAACAAATCCCAGCTGATATATACTCAGACTCAGCTATTGAAATAGCTATACTTGATTGCTTCTTACTGCTCCAACTGATGAGTCTTCTCCCTAGAAACTGACAAGTTCCTGATGTACTCTTTTTGTCCTCTTTACATCCTACAAAATCTGCATCTGTGTATCCAGTTAGATCAAAATCACCATTCCTAAGATACAAAAGCCCAAGATTGGGTGTGCCCTTTTGATATCTCAGTATTCTTCTAGCAACTGTATAATGACTCTTTAGGGCATGCTTGATACCTAGTACAGACACATGTTGAAAACATTATATCTGGTCTACTAGCTATCAAGTAAAGGAGTGATCCAATGATGCCTCTATACAAGGACTCATCCACTGGTTTCCCAAATATATCCTTGTGTAGTGATACCGAGGAACCCATTGGGGTTCTCATGGTAGAAGAATTTTCCATACCATACTTCTTAATCAACTTATTTGTGAACTTAGACTGAGAGATGGATATAACATCTTCAGATTGTCTAACTTGGAATCCCAAGAAGAACTTTAGCTCACCCATGCTGCTCATTTCAAAACTTATCATGCATAAGCTTGGCAAATTTTATACATAGCTGCTCATTAGTAGAACCAAAAATGATGTCATCTACATAAATTTGGACTAGGATGCTTCAACCTTTGATGTCCCTAAGGAATAGTGTCTTATCTATCTTCCCCCTAGAAAACTTGTTCTCAATGAGAAAGGTAGACAAGGTCTCAGACCAGGCTCTAGGTTCCTGTTTTAACCCATACAATGCTTTATGTAATCTGAAGACATGAGAACTAAGTTTAGAATTTACAAAACATGGTGGTTGATCTACATAGACCTCTTCCTTCAATGTACCATTTAGGAATGCAGATTTAACATCCATCTGGTAGACTTTATATTCTTTGTAAGCTGCATGTGCTAAAAATAATCTAATGGCTTCTAGCCTAGCTACATGTGCAATGTTTGGTCAAAGTCTATTCCTTCCTCTTGTCTATACCCCTTAGCCACAAGTCTTGCTTTGTTCTTAACAATTACTCCATTTTCATCTAATTTATTCCTATATATCCACTTAGTTCCTATGACATTGTGATTTCTAGGTCTAGAAACTAGACTCCAGACCTTACATCTCTAAAATTGATTAAGCTCTTCTTGCAATGCCATAATCCAGTTGGGTTTGAATTGGCTTCTTCATACTTCTTAGGTTCCATCTGAGAGAGAAGCTAGATAACATAACCTCATTATTTCTACTCCTAGTAGTCACTCCTAGCCTGACATCACCTATTATTTAATCAATAGGATGATCTTTAAGGTGTCTAACAGCTACAGGCAGATTCTTACCATCACCTAGTTCTTCAGGTGGAGAATGATGAATCTCTTCCTCCCCCTGGGCAGAGACTGTATCTTCTATGGGAACTATAACATTGTTTCTAGCCTCTAATTCTATATCAGATGAGTCTCCTATTTTTAATTTTTCCATCTTAGAGTCAACATCTCTTAGACTAGAATTGTTAGATAATTTATGATGTAAGACTGAAGTTTCATCAAAAATAACATTAATAGATTCTTCTACCACTTGATGTTTCAAGTTGTAGATCCTATATGCCTTGCTATGATTACTACGTTCTACAAAAACGCCTTTATAGGACTTTTTTGAAAACTTAGTTAGATAAGTCTTCCCATTGTCTAAGACATAACACTTACTTCCAAAGATCTTGAAATAGGACAGACTTGGTTTTCTTCCTTTCATTAGTTTATAGAGAGTCTTGTTGTGGATTTTGTTGATCAAGACCCTATTCTGAATATACCAAGCAATGTTTACAACCTCAACCCAGAAATATTCTGAGAGAGATGTGTCACTTAGCATAGTTCTAGCAGCCTCAATGAGAGTTCTATTTTTCCTCTCAACAACCCCATTTTGTAGGGGAGTTCTAGGTAAGGCGAATTCCTGAAGGATCCCTAGTTATTTACAGAAATTTGTCATTTTTTCAGAATGAAATTTTGTGCCAGGGTCATTTCTGAATTTGACCACAGAACAACCCTTTTCATTTTGAATTTGTTTGACAAAATCAGCAAGAATGTCCAGAGTTTTAGACTTTCTCCTTAGTAAGAATACCCAAGCAAATCTAGAGTGATTATCTACAATCATATAGGTATAAGAATTCCTACCTAAACTAAGAATTTTCATAGGACCAAATAGGTCCATATGAAGTAAGTACAAACACCTCTCAGTGTCTTTGAACATAATGCTCTTAAAGAAGACTTTTGTTTATTTGCATCTTTGACATGCAGAACACATGCCTTCTTTATAACATTTTAACTGGGGACCATTTCTAACTAAGTCCATAGAAAACAACTTGTTCATAGCTCTATAATTTAAGTGGCTTGCCTCTTGTGCCGTGGCACTCACAAAGAGTCTTTCTCACTTACAACTAAGCATATAGGAAAATCCTCATTTATACTTAAGAAATTTAAACAATAAATGTTGCCACTCCTAGTGCCTGGAAAGATGATCTCTTGATTACTTGCATTCCTTATTAGACACTTATCATTGTGGAATATGATTTCAAAACCTATATCACAAAACTGACTTATGCTTATCAGATTGTGATTCAATCCTTCCACACAAGCCACTTTGGTGATTATTACTAGATCATTCGAAATATTACCATATCCCTTGGCGAGTCCTATTTCTGAACCTCCAAAGATTACTTTGGGTCCATCCTTTACTAAAGCATAGTCCCTTAGCAGACTTCTTATTCCAGTCATGTGCCTGGAATAGCCACTGTCCAAGACCATATTGGCATATCAGTGGTACTTAGATTCACCTTCAATCACAGAATTAATTAACCTTAGACACCCAAATAGTTTTGGGGCCTTGGTTCCTGTTAGAATTAGCTGTGTGAAGCACAACAGGCTTTCTAAATAGATGAGTCTGTGACATAAATGAAGGTACTGTTGGATTATACCAACAATCTAGGGCAAAATGCCCAACCTTCCCATAACACAAGCATTAAAATCTATTATATCTTATCTTAGGCTGCCCCTTTGAAGTTGTACTTTTGGGAAACTAAGGGATGATATTCAGATTCCATGGTAGAGGTACAACATTGACACCCTTACCTTTCAGGTAAGTACTATGCACTGGGACCAGATACAAGTACTCCTTGGCTCCTTGGATTGATCAATCCTTATGGAGATTTGTGGGCCTTATAACCATTTGATTTTTGTCCTTTCTAGCAAGGCTCTTTATTGACCTTGCTGGTGGTGCACTCAGAACTCATATTTTAAGGAACACGTGATCCCTTGCATCTGTTAGAAGTCAGATGCTTGGCTGGTTGCTTAGCTAGACTCATTGGGGCTTTACCCTTAGGTTCAGGTTTCTTATTGATCTTATTATCCTCAACTTATCCTACACCACTTCTAAATGGTGCAGAAAATGTATCAATAATAGGTAACACAAATTTAGGCCTTGAGAACTATTTCAGGAGCTGACTTTCCTGAAGAAGCTTTCCTTTCAAGTCCTTGAAAGTTTTGGCTTATTCTGCAATAGTCATAGTCTGATTATCTATCTTATTGGTTAGGTCTATGAGCTTCAATTTTTGAAGGTCCAACTTAATGTTGGCCCTCTCCAACTGTAAAGGTACTGCTCTCAGAGACTCTAGTTCTTTGGCTTGTTCCTTAACTAGCTCTTTGCTTGTAATCAAAGCCTTCAACAACTTCCCATATCTGTTGATGAGTGTGTTGAAGTCTACTTCAGAATCTGAACCATGTTCACTATTATTAGAAGAATGTGAACATGATTCATTCTCTGATGCTTATTTAGAGCCTTAGGCAGGACTAGTAGTAAGAGGTTTTACCTTGGCAGAATTTGAACAATCCTGATCTTCTTTTTCTACTAGGGTCATCAGCCCTTGAACTGTACAATCTTCATTATCACTGGATGACAGTTTGGTTCTTCTTTTGTTGCTTGCCTCCTCAATGGCCATTAAACCCAAAAGAGTCTCCTCCTCTTCTGATTTAGATGAATCTGTCTCACTATTAGAAAGAGTGGACTGCTTCTTAGCCAAAAGGCTTTTGCCAAACTTCTTATGTTGTACAGTCTTCCAATTTTTAGACTTTTTCTCATTCCTTTTTACTGGGCAGTCAGCAATGACACGCCCTTGCCTGTTACAACAATAACAAACAAGATTAGTCTTAATGTGTTTATTCTTAGAAGAACCATACCTGTCCCCAGATTTTTTTTTCTTGGGTTTCTCTGAGTGATCTGTCTTCTTGTGAGAAGAGACTCCAGCTTGATCCTTCCAGTTTCCCTGCCTTCTTCTCCTCAATATCTTTTTGACTTGTCTTGAGAAGAGTGATAGTTCTTCTTCAGTCATGTCCCCTCCTGATGAGGAAGATTCTGTGCATTTTGAGACTACATCCTGTTTTTCTGTGGGAGTTGATTTCTCCCTGACTTTCCTAGATGTCTCAACCTTTAGGGCCAAAGACTTTTCTATGTTGAGTGCTCTTATTGAGTCTTCTTCAGACTTCCTGAGATTCAACTGTAGCTCATGAGACAGCAGCTTGCCAAATAGAGCCCGACATCTATATTGGCTAAGTTGCCCATTTGTCTAATAGCACAAATCTTGATGTCCCATTCCTTATTCAGGGATCTCAAGAACTTGTCATTGAGTTCATAATTGGTGAAGCTCCTGCCATATGTTCTCAGGTTGTTCACTATTCTGAAAAATTTCTCAGAGCTATCAGCCACTGTGTCTTTCTTGTCTTGCCTGAAGGATTTATACTGCTGGTTTAATAGAGATTTTCTATCTTCTCTAACCTCATCAGTGCCTTCCATATATACAATCAATGATTCACACATTTCTTTGGATGTTTTGTAATGAATCAAGTTTTGAAATGTGGAGTCATCTATAGCACTGACAATTATGTTCTGAGCCCTTTTGTCCATAGAGGCCAGAATTATCTCATCCTTGTCTATCTCCATGTAGGTCTTAGGTGTTCTTATGTTGCCATCAAGAATTGACACTTTCATAGGTATGAAAGGTCCTTCCAATATAGTGATGTATATTCTTGGATCTACAGCCTCCATCAAGATTCTAACCCTTTCCTTCCAAATCCCAAAGTTTTTTTAGAGCAGACTAGGAGTTTGATGGAATGGTTTTCTCTTTGAGCCATGATTTGTTCTCAGTTAATCCTTAGGATACTCATTAGGCTGTTATGCCTTCACAGTGAACCTACCTCTGATACCAATTATAAAGTGTTTGTTTAGGATAGAGTGTGACCTAGAGGGGGTGAATAGGTCCAATATAAATCTTGGCTACTTTAAGTCACAAAAATTTCTTAGTGTGTTTATTAACACAGACACAATATTCAAGAACACTGTTGATCTACTAGATACATCACAAAAATAAGTTTAACAATCACATCACAAAACTAATCTTAATAATCACAACATAACTCACAGCACATCACAACAGATTTATAATGGTTTCCAAATTTATGGGTACATCCACTTTCCCCCTTCGCCTATCTAGTAATGAGCCAGATTCAGCTAAACTTCTTCTTAATTTTCCTCAGATCCTCAGATCTTACACCTCAAAGCCCAGCTGGCTTTTACAACTAAGACAATGCAATATCCTACCTCAGATCCTCAAGATCTTACAATTCAGGTTCCTCTTCAAGAACCCTACCTCAGAGTGATCCTCCACCCCTACTCCTCAGACAAACCCTTTCCCTACAACCTCAGAACCTTCAAGTTCCTACAACTCAGAGAAATAGCCCCCTTCTCCTACCTCAGGCTCACAGCCCTACCTCAGCCTTTATATTTTAGGCTTATAACTCAGAGAAATCAATATCCTATAACTTAGATCTGGTGATAGATCTTAAAAAATTATTAAATCAGAAAGAATTTGAGTTCTGAAGAGTCACCCAGGAAGAAAGTGGCTGATGAATTCTTCTTGATCAAATCTTGATGTGAAACCTTCTCCCTTGATCTTGATTGAGAAGTAAAGTTCCAACCCTTCTTAGCTTTTTCAAAGCTTCTTGAAGGAGAAGGTAGGGTTGAACTTGGCTAGAGAAGATTGAAGTTAATCCACGATCTGCCTCCTCTCCACCTTCAGAATTCTATCAATTTGTTCTAACAGACTTAGATGAGAAGAAGAAGAATTATTGTTATCTTTATCTATTGTGTTGGTATCCTTATATAGGATTTGGCAAGAGTGACCGGTTGCCCCGGTTAATCCATTGACATCTCACAGTTCTGTCAGTTTTCAGAATTTCAGGCTTTGAATTCTGGACTTAGAAGAATTTCTGTCTGATAGCTTCTACATGAAGGTGTAGACACTAGTTCTGAGTGCTGACACTTCTATACTTAGAATGTGTCGACACCAGTTCCTGGTGTCGACACTTCTCTTATAGGGAAGTCGACTATAATCGAGTGTGTCGACACAGCTAGCTTCTTATCTCAACACAACTTGTATCAAATATGTCGACACTAGTCCTGAGTGTCGACACAGCTGGTTTCCAATCTCGACATAACTTCTTTAAAAATGTGTCGACACTAGTCCTGAGTGTCGGCACTGCTGGTTCTTTGACTAATGGTGTCGACCCAAGTCTTGGGTGTCGACACAGCTTGCTTCCTGTCTCAACACTACTTGAATAAGGGTGTCTACACTAGTCTTGAGTGTCGATACAACTTGATTCCTTGTCTCAGCACTGCTTTTGCAAAGGTGTCGACATTTGTCTAGTGTCTTGACACATTTGTACTTAGTTTATTTTTCTTCCTTTCAACATGGACACTACACAAGTAAACTCAACATTCATTAAATACAAATTTGTGTATATCATTGAGTTGAAAGGGCTTCACCAAATTAGGTACATAATTACCAATGTACCCAACAGAAGCCCTGTTAAGGACATGAAATGCAGTATGCCTCAGCCCAAAAGTATTCTGGGAGAGATGTGTCACTCAACAAGGTCCTTCCAGCCTCTATGAGATTCTTATTCTTTCTCTCAGCAATCCCATTTTGCTGGGGTGTTCTAGGAGAGGAGAATTCTTGGTGAATCCCTTGTCTTCCCAAAACCTTGTCATGTATTTAGACTGAAATTTAGTCCCATGGTCACTTCTAATTTATACCACAGTACAGTCAAATTCATTCTGAATTTTCTTGATAAATGTGTTAAAGACATCTGGGGTTTCAGACTTCTTCCTAAGAAAGAAAACCCAAGCAAATCTGGAAAAGTCATCAACAACCATAAGGGTGTAGACTTTCCTACCTAGACTATAAACCATCATAAGAACAAATAAGTCAATATGCAGGAGGTATAAGCACCTCATTGAGTATTTGGTCCCAATGCCCTTGAAGAAGGTCTTAGTCTATTTGTCCTTTTAGAATGCAGGAAAGATACCCTGCTTAGTGCACTTCATCTTAGAACCATTCCTAACTAGCTCTACACTAAAGAGCTGGCCTATGGTTTTATAATTCAGATGAGGTAGCCTCTTGTGCCACTGGACAAAGTATAAGGCTTTCTCATCTATAACTAGACATATAGGGGAGTCTATATCTAAACATAACAAATTTGAACAATAGATGTTCCCACTCATAGTGCTTGTCAAGATGACCCCTTGGTCACTTGACCTCTTAATCTGGCACTCATTCTTGTGGAATGAGGTGACATAGACTAGATCACATAACTGGCTTATGCTTATTAGGTTATGTTGCAAACCTTCCACATAAGCCACTTTGGTGATAGTGACCATGCCATTAGTGATCTTACCATACCCTCTGGTATCTCCTCTGTCTGAACCACCAAAGATAACTTTTGGTCCATCCTTTACTGGAGTATACTCCTTCAGATTACTCCTTGTTCCAGTCATGTGCTTGGAATAACCACTATCCAAGTACCATATAGGGGTATGGGCACTTGTACTAACCTGTAAAACGTATTTACTTTACCTTAGGACCCTAATATTTATAGGGTCCTTGGTGCATGTTAGTCTGAAAATGAATATGTCCACCAATAGTTTTTCTGACTGGTAGACTGACTTTAGCTCTTTCCACACTTGGATTATGCTAGCAATCTATGGCATGGTGGCCCACTTTGCCACAGCACCAGCACCCATGAATATTGTACCTTCTTTTCTAAGTTGGTCTACTAGCTGTGCTGATAACATCTCTCTATCTAGAAGGAACAATAACAACATTTTTCAGGTTCCTTTCAGCTAGGATCTTGCTGAAGATAAGTCTTCCTGTAGACTTATTTGGCCTGCTCTGAATACCATCAGCAACAGTCTTCTTTGCAAAAGACAACCTTTTGAAAACATCAGAAATTGTCAAATCAGGCTTGTTGATAGACTGATCCTTGGTCAGAGTCTTTGTTGGATGGCCCTGAACTTTGGTTGCAGCCACATTCTTAAGAGTGGGGGTTGGAGCACCAAAGATAAATGGTCCATGATGGGACATTTGAATTTCTTCATGGGCTGCCTTGAAGGCACTCATCCCCATTCATCTTCTCCTTATATTGGTAGGTACACTTGTATCCTTCTAAGAAGAATTCCCATTCTTCTAGTGAACATACATTGAGTTTTTGTCATACCTGTTAGATGGGAGTTTTACCCTTTTAAAGATAGTGGGTGGCTGAACTGGAGCTTTTCCCTTCCCTTTGAAAGGGGCAGCTCTTGTGTTTCCCTTGAAACTTAAGCCCCTCTTGTTTCTCTGAGAGGAGAAGGAGTCAATGATGGGAAACACAGATTAGGGCTTAGAGTAACCAGCCACGATTCTCTTCTCCCTTTGGAGTTTTTCTACTAGATCCCTAATAAGGAAATTTTTATATTTTATGGTGACTATCTACATGATAGTAATGTTTTGCAGCTGGCTAACTTCCCTGATTTTCTATTCCAGCAAGTTTGCTGACTCAAAATATTGGGAACCAACAAGCTGTAGAGATCAATCTCCCAAGCCTATTTTTTAGCTAGCAGCTTACTTCTTTTTAATGACTGTATAAGTTCATCATACTTATCAATCAATTGATTGATATCTTCCTCAGATTCTGAGCCATCTTCATCACTTGATGAAGAAGCACTAGAATTAGGACTTGTCTCATAATCTGACTCAAAAGAAGAACTAGATAGAGATTATACCTATTCTAGACCAGGCTGATCCTGGTAGGATTCTTCCTCATACATTACCATCAGCCCACTGTAGGCTTCTTCTTCTTCAGATTCTGATGAAGAAGAGTCAGTCTAGCTCTTCTCCTTCTTTGCCATGAAGGACTTCTCCTTTTTTCTCTTTTGATGGCGGTGTTTCTTCTCACCATCCTCCTTTCTTTTGACTAGGTAGTCAGCAATTATATGCCCAGGTTTGCTGCAGCAATAACAAACCACTTTAGTAGAAGTCTTTTTACCAGGTTTAGAACCATACCTTTCCTCCTTGGAGGATTTCTTCTATCCCCTGTAGTAGTCCACCTTGTGATGAGTGGAGGACGAGGGCCTGCTCCTCCACTAGTTCCTCTTCATCAGCTTCACAAACTACCTAGAGAAGGCAGCAAACTCCTCATCAGACATGTGGCAGTCTGATGTGCATATCTCTGAACTTTATGAGTCAGACTTAGTAGACCTCCTTGGTGGAGGAGTCTTACCCCTACTTCTTCTTGTGGCTTCAGATTTGAAGGCCACAGTATTTTCTCTGGCCAGGGACTTGCTAATTTTCTCCTCCTCCTTTTTGGCAGTCAGCTGCATTTCATAAGACAGCAGCTTCCCAAACAGAGTTGGTGGAGGAGTATCTGCCAGCTTTGCCACTTCCCTGATGTCATAAATCTTGGTGTCCTAGTCTCTAGTTAGAGACCTAAGGAACTTATCATTAAGCTCATAATTACTAAAGACCCGGTTATAGGCCTGTAGCTTATTAACTATTCTAAAGAATCTTTCATAGCAGCTGGCTATGCTCTCTTCCTTGGACGACCTGAAAGCCTCATACTCTTGATTAAGCATGGACTTCCTGTCATCTCTAACCTCTTCTATGCCCTCCATGTAGACTACCAAAGTGTCCCACGTCTCATTGGCTGTCTTGCAGTACACCAGATTCTGAACGATGGAGTCATTTATGGCACAAACAATAATGTTCTATGCCCTCTTGTCCAAGGTAGCAAGAATGACCTCATCCTTGGTCATCTATGAATATGTCTTAGGTGCCTGGACTGTTGCATCCAGAGCTGAGGATTTCATAGAAATGAAAGGTCCCTCTTTGACCGTGACAAAGATCCTTGGGTCAGATACCTCCATGAAGAGTCTGACCCTTTCCTTCCAAATTCCAAAGCCTTCCTTTCTACAAATAGGAAGATTCATGGACCCAAGCTCCTTACGGTTCTCTCTTGAAATCATAAGTATACTCTGATTGCTACCCTTAGAGATCTACTTAGATTGTTAAGTCTTTCTTGAGCAACCTCCCTCTGATACCACTTGAAAGTCTTTGTTTTCAAGAGTAGCTAAAACACCTAGAGGGGGGTGAATAGGTTTCTATGTCTTTAGTATATCTTTTAACTTTTATAGGTTTAGGTTGTGAGTGGTGATTTACTTCCTATTGCTTTCAAGACATACACCCAGACAACATAGCAATTTATAGTAGTTCCCCAGATTATAGGTACGTCCACTGTCCCTCCTACCTTTATAATAGTATGTTAGATGAGGCACTTCTCCAATATCTCGGCTCCTAAGAGATTATAACAAGATCTCACAGGACTACTCAGTCTCCTACAAGACTTATAACTCAGGCACAAAGCCCTATACTCAGATTCTTAATAGAATCCTACCACTCAGATTCACTCTTGAATCCTACCTCAGATCTATAACAAATCCTACACTCGGCCTTTATAAATAGGCATATAACTCAGATCTAAGAAGATCCTATAAAAATAAATAAGTTTGTTGGTGTGGATTACTAGACAACAGAGAAAGGATCTCTGTGTCTATCTCCTTTTTTCCTGAGAAAGATTAATCTTTAGGATTTGCTCAACTTGGGCTGTGAAGTGGCCGCTGCTAGGGTTAGCCCTTGCTGATCCTTCTTTCTTATTGTTGATGATGAATATGATAACAACTAACAGGAAGAACTTTCCGGTCGATTGATTTGAACTTCTGCTTCTTGTCTTATCAATAATGGTGAGGAAGACGATGAAGTTTTACTGCTTTTCGTAAAGACAAATCCCTAAAACTTCTTTTGATTCCGCTGATCTCATTCCTTTTATCTTCCACCGTGCAACAACTTTCTTGACCTATGGACCCAGCTTTAATTGTTGGTATATAGCCTTCCTTTACAGAATATATTATACAACTGGCCGCTGGCGTCAATAGTGGAGGTCTGCAACATTCCCACAATGAATTTGAATTCCGTTGACTTTTGTTGACTTTGGATGACGTCAGTATCTGTGGGCTTAGCCAAATTCTCAGATTCAAATCAGGCATTGAGTGCGTTGAGTGAACTGGCATTACTCAACACAAATGTACTTGCCAAATTCTCTGCACCATCAGGCGTTTAGTGCGTTGAGTGAACTGGCATCACTCAACGTTTTTAGACTTGGCTCATCATTCTGCATCTAGGCGTTGAGTGAGACTTCCTCACTCAATGCCTCTAGACTTAAGCCAAATTCTGACTTTCACAGTCCAACACTCTCTGCAATATTAGGCATTGAGTGCGTTGAGTGAACTAGCTTCACTCAATGCCTCTAGACTTAGACAGATTTTTCTGTCTATCTTCATTAAGCTTTGACTGACCATGGCTCTATCGACGCTTTCATCTTTGGGTGTTAAGTGAGCTGACCTCACTCAACGCTTCTGGACTTAGTTAATTTTTCTATCTCCTTCTTTGGCTTTGACAGAATTAGCATGGCGTTGAGTGAACTGGCTTCACTCAACGCTTCTGGACTTGGCTAAATATCTTTGACAAATTCTCCGTTGCTTTGACTGAAGTAGCTTGATTCAAAGCTTCTAGCTGTATGGCGTTGAGTGAGTTGAAATCACTCAACGCCTATGGACTTAGTCATTTTTCAGTCTTTCTTCTTCTTAAGCTTTGACTGCATAGTCTTTTCTCAGGGCTTTGTGTTGTATGGCGTTGAGTGAACTAGCTTCACTCAACGCCTGTGAACTTAGTCACTTTTTTGTCTTTGACAACATTCTTTCTTGACATCTGGCTTTGAGTGAGCTTGCTTCACTCAACGCCTGTGGACTTAGGAAAATTCCTGTCTTTCCAGCCACCTTCTTTGTGTCCACTTGTCTTTATCACTTAAGCGAGCTGTCCAATTAATGTGACAAAGAGCAACCTGCATGCATGAACTTGAACATACATCAAATACGACTATGTATATACCATTGAATTGTTTGACTTCATACAAATCTAGGACATTGGGATCAATGGACCCAACACCCCTCTCAAGAATGCCCACTTAGAGTACCTGGGGGGAGAGATCCAAAATTCCTATTATGGTCTTGATGTCTCCCATCATTTGCAAAGGGTAAGGTCTATTGATCTTTTGAGGATGTAAGGAATTTACTTCCCATAGATGGATCCAAAATATTGCGGCCAAACTTGACTCCTCGATAAGAATGAATTAATTAAGACCATCTTAGCCCCTAGAGCGGTTGAGCGTGCACAAAGTCAATGAGAGAAAAGATGTACACACTATGTTTTGATGTGGAAAGCCCCTTAACTGGGTAAAAAACCACACGACCGGGTCTGTGCCAGTTGAAATCTAACTGCTTGTGATCATAGCTTTCTTGGAGAATCGAGGGCGACAGGCTGCTCTTTGTTACACTTTGGAGGTTATAAAGAGTTACTTAGACTCATAGTGGGAAACAGGCTGCTCCACCCAAAGTTATTTGTTAGGTAATTATGGACAAACGAGGTGCTTGCTGCAGCAGAAATTTCCCTCTCGTTGCTCGTTCGTTGGCATGAGCAGATTTTTTGTGGTGAGACAATGGCTTGCGAGTGGCTCAAAGAGAGGTTGAAGATGGCTTGAAGGTGGCTCATAGGAGGAATCTTGTAGAGCTCTGGCTTGAGGAGGAAGAAAATAGAGGATCGAAAAGGTGAGAAATTAGGATGCCTGGGGCTCTTATTATAGCTGCCAGGAGGTGGGTATGATGGTTATGCGGTTATCTACACACCGTAATCACCAATATAATAATTATGAGCATGGTTTTGGGGGAATATTAATCGCTAATTTAATTTTACTAAATGCAGGCCCCCACTAAAACATGTCCCCTGCATTACCAGAGGTGGTTATGCGGGTGGATATCTGTGCATCGGACGACCGCGATCATCGTAGAACGATCAAACGATAAAGAAGGTGCCCAAGGAGTGAAAGAGAGGCGACCAACCGCCGCCTAACAGGTGGCCTGCGGAGCCGGTAGACCGCCAGAGCCGGTAAACCTCCAGTGCGACATCAATAAGGATGCTGATGGTGGTCGGCACCCGGGCGGCGCACTCCGGCCCTGGCCACCAGACGCGGCACCGATCGCAAGGTGAGGCTGTCTGGAGTCAGCTTGAGGGGTGGTGCGGCTGACCGAGACTTTCCCGCCAAGGGGCGGGGCGTGACTAGCCACGCCCAACCCTTATCGTTGTAATTGTGGGAGGGACAACCCCCGACGTATAGGGTGGCCGACGAGAGCACTGCACCTTATGACCGTAGGCGTACTGCTGCATGGTGTGGCTCTCGACTGGCTGGAATCCGAGCCGGCTTGAGCCGTACTGCCGGCGGCGGGAGATCGACCCCGACGGTTAGACCCCAGACGGTTCGGGAAAGGTGATCCCGCACGCCAATCACGCGTGCGGCGGTTCCCCCATGATCCCCATTTAGATGGTGGGATCATGGGGGAGTGGGCTAATCACACCCCAAATGCATTATAAAAGGGACTTGGCCCCATCAATGCTTATGTTATGGTTTCATACAAGTGCAACTCACACACACACTATGTGCGCACAAACCTTTCGTCTCCCTTTTTGGAGGTAGCTAACCTCTCAGGTACCACTCGTCTTAGCTACGGGGGAAATGGAATCAGTACCCTCACTCTTAGGCAGGTATTGTCACAACCAGGCCTAGACCTTATTTATGTCTCGATGCTAAGAACACAATAGTGGAGCCCATGAGTATTCTTACTAGAATCCACCATTCTTTTAGGCTAAGTGAAGGGTCATTAGGAAAATTTCATCAAGACACAATTAAGTTCCACCGTGGGAATAAGCATAACATGGAGGACTGCATCTGATAAAAGTAAGAGATAAAGCACCTCATTAGACAGAGGCATCTGGGGAGGTACTTGTAGAACTAAGTACCAAACAACCCGCTGCTATACCAGCCTAGGAGAGAGCAGCCTCTGGCGCTCCAGGAAGAACAAGGGGGCAAGAAAATGGTCGGGGAGGTCGAGACCATCGTCGGTCCACCCTTCCCCATTGCCCAGGTCCTCTCCATCACTCAACCCAAGAAGGATCAAGAAGACCCAAAGTTGTCATCGGATACCGCCATTAGCTTTTCGGACGAAGACTTAAAGGGAGTGCACACATCGTATCAAGATCCCCTTATCATCAGCACAGGAATCAAAAATCCTTGTTTCAAGGTCAAGTAGATACTAATTAGCAGTGGAAGCTTAGTGGACGTCATGGTTGCATCCATGCTGCTCAGCTTAAAGATCCCCAAGAGCGCCTCGAGCCAGCAACCAGACTGCTATACAGCTTTGACCACACACTAGTTCTGGTGCAAGGGACGATCACTCTCCCTGTCACTTGAGGAGATTTCCTAAGGTAAACCACCCGAGACGTTCAGTTTGTGGTAGTAAATGCCAGCTCGACGTATAATGTAATCTTCGATCAGCCGCTCCAAATGCTCTTCAAGGTAATCCCCTTCTTACCGCACCAGGCCATGAAGTTTGTAACTCCAGGGGGATAAGTGTTGTGTGAGGGGATCAGGAGGCATCACGACTCTACTAACTATAGCAGGCACACAAAGGATAGGAGTCGGGCCACGAGGAACTGCGCAAAGCTTAAGCCGAGCTCAAGGGGAAAATGAAACGCTCATATCACTATCTATTTAATTTCTCTACTTTTAAAAGAATAATCCGCGAGAAGAGGTTCATGGGCACTTGTATCTTCCTTTTTGGCAATAAAACATTTATTTTTCCGTTCACAGTAGACGGATCCCCCAAAGGCGAGATCAGCGAAAACCCTTCTGCACCTTTCAGGAGAGATCGACGAAAGCCCTTCTGCACCTTTTAAGCGAGATCGGTGATATCCCTTCTGCACCTTTCAGGCGAGATCGACAAAAGCCCTTCTGCACCTCACAGGAGAGAAGTACAAAGGTCCCTCTGCACCTCCACCGGACGGACTTCAGTCCTCTTGAGGCGCAAACAAACAAAGCTTTTTTTCCACCTCCACCCGGACGGACCCTGGTCCTTCTAAGGCACAAACGAATAAAGGTTCTTTGCCACCTCCACTTTGATTGACCCTGGTCCTCCCGAGGCATAAACGAACAAATATTCTTCGACACCTCTACCCGGACGGACCCCGGTCCTCCTAAGGCACAAACGAATAAAGGTTCTTCGCCACCTCCACCCGGATGGACCCTGGTCCTCCTAAGGCACAAAAGAAAAAAGGTTCTTCATCACCTCCACTCGGAGAACCCTAGTCCTCCTGAGGCAAGAACGAACAAAGGTTCTTCGCCACTTCCACCCAAACAGACCCCGATCCTCCAGATGCACGAACAAACAAATGTTCTTTACCACCTCCACCCGACAAACCTTGGTCCTCCCGAGGTGTGAATGAACCAAGGTTCCTTGCAACCTCCATTCAGACTGATCTCGATCCTCCAAAGGTGTGAACAAACAAAGGTTCTTAACCATCTCCACCCGAATGAACCCATGTTCTCCCGAGGCGCTAACAAACAATGGTTCTTTGCCACCACCAGCCGAACGCACCCCGGTCCTCCTTAGGTGCAAATGAACAAAGGTTATTTTTAACCTCAACCTAGACGGTCCCCGGTCCTCCCGAGGCATAAATCTATAAAGGTTCTTCACCACCCACACGGACAGACCAGGTCCTCCTGAAGCATGAACAAGTAAAGTTTCTTCGCTGCCCCCAACAAAGAAGATCTTGGGTTTTTCCATAGCGCGTGCGAACCAAGATCCATCTCCACCATCCAAAACAAAAAGACCTCTGAGTCCATACCATCTACCAAGGCAAGGGGGCAGGTATCCTCCCTCATAACGCTTAAGCAACAAGATACCTCCACTAAAACACGGTGACGATCACCAATGATAGCGCATGAAAAACAGTAACGTAAAGCATCAGATACTTTTGAACCAACATATCACGAAAAACTCAAAGCACGAGGACATCTCCACCACAAGGGCCTCAAAAGCACAAAAGCAAGTTACATTGCTAAGTTACGCCGGCAGCGACAAGAGGAAAAACACAAACAAAGGATTCAAGTGCATGCACAACATAATTACAATCACCGCATGCCCCAACATCAGCATCACCTGAAGCATTGCTTCACTCCATGTGCTCAACATTCACTGAGATCTGCACAGACTTTATATCCTGAAACACGTCAGCCCGCGATGCTTTCTCCTTCGATCGAGCTCGCCCGACCTCTTCATAAAAATGGCTCTATCTCAACTTTTGGTAAGAGCAGACACCAATTCATTCTTCCACGCGAGAAATGAAAAAAGTCCTTCCGCGTATTCTAGTTGGAACGAACCTACTGGTCCTTCCGTGACACCAAGACAAGGGGGCAGAACGGCCCTCCACGTCTAGGACTCTGATGCCATCACCAGCGCCCTGTGACAACCGCTAAAGCTATCGCATAGTGTCATACTCGCATATTCATACAAGGGGGAATATGAAAAGCCACACACTTCCACACCAATACAACATGCGAGGCGCAAGGTAGGAGGATGTCCTTGCAACGCACCGTAGGGGCCATGCAAATCTTCTTTACATCATTCCAATTTTATCGCAACGCACAACATGCACCACAAGGGTAGGGCAAGAGCAATCAACTGCAAGAACCGTTGTCTAGGAATCCGCCACGGAGCTTTAAACTCACAAAACAGAGCACAAGTTAGCATTAGCCAAGATCTCCCGTCTAATGTCAACTACAGGACCTCCTCCTCGCGAGACTGAAACAAAGTTATGACAAGACACCAACGTCCCGATGAAGCATCACATGCAAACATGGAATCATGACCTCAAGTCAAGCAGGTTAGGACAAAAATTTCTGGGCTCGACGCTTCACGGATCACGACCCACAAAAATTTGGGACATTTTATGAGGTTCCCCTGAAAATCCCAAGTCAAACCAGAGAGATCTCGATCAAGGGCATGGAGCTAAGCCGACACGGCCAAACGAGTCATGCGCTCAAAGTCACGTTCGCTTCAAGGGTCCAAGATCACCTCGAAAGTAGAACGGGATCAAGCACGCCCGCGCGCAATTTCCACACACAATAGCTGCGCGCAAGCACAACGCGCGCAAGGGAAGTCCCACTTCAAAGATCAGAATATAACACAATATATTTCCACCCCAAAACGACAAATAATTTGATCTTAATTAAAATAAAGATCTCGCGAAAATGACTGAATATTCTACACCTATGCAGGAAATCGCCGGATTTTGGTAGGAGATATTCCAATAAGAATAATTTATGCCATGCACGAGAGTTAGGTTATTCAAAAATTCTCATCCACCAAAAATCGCACGTCACTGATAAAATTTCTGAACTCATCGTTTTACAATTCAACACCCGCAAAAATTGAAGGGCATTTGATGAGATTCCCCTAAATCAGCTACGAGTCTAGCCAGTTTTATCCAAGTCAATCATTCGTCCGGGTTGTCAAAATGGGCCGAGTCGACCAAGCAAAAACGCCCACAAACACATCTGAGGTCGCGCAAACGCAAGTCGTGGACCAGCTCGCGCGCCTCCCACGCACTCGCACACCTCGCGTGCTCGCGCACCCACGACACAATGTTTCCTCCAATCGACTCCACTGCTCATCATCGCCAGTGAACCTGCCTGGAGCGCCCTGGAGGGCAGTGGGTCTTGTCCGTCATTTTTCGGAAATTGGTGATCTAGGTGACCAGAAGTATGCGACCACATTCGTCGGCTCAAAGTCCTTGACGACACAATTACCAAGACGCCCATCCGAAAAACTATAAAATGTCTCTAGTCCTTTATTTTAAGGCAAGCAACCAAGAAAAAAAGAAGAGGGTTTTAAAGTTTTTTGAAGAATATCACTCAGAGATCTCTTTCAGAGTTTGAAAACCTCCCTCAAATTCCAAGTCCTCTTTCAAGAGTGTCTTAAAGATCATCGGAGTTTAAAGATCTCCTTTGATTTTAAAGTCCTTCAAGAGCGACATGGAGATCTCCTTTGGAGTATGATCTATTGTGCACAAGTGCCTGCTCGAGTGTTTGCTCAAGTGCCTGTGCCGCTCATAAGAGCGCGAGAAGGAATTGCCTCTTTTTCATCTTTAAGTACTTGTAATCGGAGATGTGGTCTGTCACTCTCTCGAAGATTCGAACATTTGTAACCTCGAGCAAATTAGTGGATTTGGTCAGCACCGAACCAACCTCGTGTTTTTTTTTCTTTTTGGGGTTTTTCCACGTAAAAAATTTGTCGTCTCTGATGTTAGTTCTCTTTTAGCTGTTTGCGCGCTTGACTCATTTTCGAACTAAGATGATTCAATTTTCTTGACCAGAAGAGCGCTAAGTGACACCAAATAAAATTATTCTACAAAACTTATCTTAAGTTTAAATCAACCCGGACAAGTCTTTCTAAAAGCTGGAATGGCATAACAAGAAGATCAGCATAAAATGGAGCCAAGAGAAACAAGAATAGCACTGTAGTTTGCATCTAAGCAAATGATTTGGCTACAGTTACACGCATTATTTGTGATGCAGGCTTGCACGTTGACACCGAAATATATCTACGGACGCACACGTATATCTCTCTACGAACTAAATTCTACACTCGCACAGTCTCTACGCAGCACACACATTTTACTATTATATCAAGTAGATGCTAGCGTACGGGTAGCCAAACCGTTAGGGATCGAACAAAGGCGATATACCGAAATCCGATCGAGCTAAAAGGACCAATATTAGGTCCGACCGAGAGGTGTTGTATCAAAAGAGATCTACCGAATAAAATGCAATTCGGAAGGGGTAGATCTCTCCCAAAAAAATCTAAAGAGGTTTGCCAAACCTTCTCGGATATCAAATAAAAATAAAGAAGAACTACACTAACAAGAGAATGATAACCACGATGGATTAATGCTATCAAAAATCAATGCGAAAGATAAACCACCACAAGAATATTTCTAGGGAAAGAATCACACAAGAGTAGAATTATTTTCGTTACCCAAACCGGAATAGGTGATCTCGATTACTCTCTACTTGGATCGTCCTTCAACGGCTCTGCCGGAGTCGTGCCGGATGGGGATCAAATCTTGTCCACCTTCATCGCTTCACGCCAGAGTTGGGATCCACAAGGAGGCAACCCTTGCCTTGGCCGATTTATGCAAGGAGGAGGGTGATCGGATTTTGGTGAGGGTGATGGTGGTGGTCAGGTTTGTAATGAAGAGGATGGCCGACTTTGGAGTGATTGAAGAGGGGTCGGTTTTGTAATAGGAGGTGGTGGATGAAAAGGTGGCTCGGGTTTTTTGAAGAAGAGGGGGGCTCGGATTTGAAGGAGGAGGTTGGTGGTCGGCTTGATGGTGGAGGTTGGTGGCCGAAACTTGTTGTTGTTGCAAGGAGGAGGAAGAGGCTAGGGAGGGCTGCTTGGTGGCTCGATTTTGCAAGAAGAAGAGGAGAGGGGGTAGGAGAAGAGAAACCAAGAAGGACGAGGGGAGGAGAAGAGGACGGCGGCCAAGAGAGGGGAGGAAGAGAGGGGGCCGAAATTAGTCAAGAGGAGGGAGGGAAAATCATACACAAGATTAGGGTTTTTTTATCATTCATTCTCTAATTAAATCATGAAATAAGGTAGCCTTATATAGGCTTTGCATCACTCAACATGGCTACATGCAGCCCACATAAAGAAAATAAAAAAAACACCATTATTTTAAACATTACATGAGATTGAGATAAACATTGCAATAATAAAATAAAGCTTCTAATAATTATTTTAGATTGGTTTGCGCCGCGGGCGGATATTTTGGCGTCGCTCCACATGGTCATCACAGCGCCGCAAGTCTTTGTTTGGAGGCGGAGAAATATCATCCGTAAGCACGCCGTCTTCCTTTTCAACATGTTGAGGGTCGTCGTCTCCATCAATCCTCCCCCGCTCAAAAGTACTCATCACCAATGAGTAGATCTGAATCTATCGGTGCGGGAAAACATCATCACTTAGAACCACGATGCGGCAAACACCACCACTGGAGAGGAGAGCACAATAACCTGAAGTATCCTGTCATGCAAAAATATGTTACTGGGGAACCTTGGCAACTCGTTAGGAAATACAGGAAAACAAAATTCAGCATCAACAACCAACGTACCTCTAGTGAAGATTGATGAAGATAGTAATCCAAGCACAAACTCACTACCCAAACAAAAAGAGAACAAAGTGGACCCAAACAGACAGACAGAAAATTCAAGTGGCGGAGAATAATTTGACGTTAAATCAGAAACATCAAAAATAGTGGAAATACCCCAATTAATGGATAACTTCAAATGATATGCAAAATCTCCTAATTTCATTAATATCTGAAAAAGGTCCAACTTGCCAACTCACCAACTTTCTAAAGTGCCCGAAGGCATCCGTTCAGGGACAAGAAACACCAAAACTAAATTGTCAATCTTATAGTGAGACACTCTTTTATGTACGCTAGCATGAATATGATAAGAAGTAATGGGTATGGCTAGCGCTAAACTAAAGTGCTTATGTAAAATGTGATCATGGAGAGCATAATCTAGCGCAAAATTACTCGATTTATTAGTTGGAGTTAACAGAACTAATTCAGGTGGCACTAACGGAACTAATTCAGGTGGCACTAACGGAACTACATAAGGTGGCACCAACAGAACTAAATCAGGAGGCACCAACAAAACTAAATAAGGTGGCACAGTAGACGGCCTCATCATAAACATATAATCAAAGACTTGATTATTCTTAGGAATTCGGGAGGATACAGAATTAGTAATTATTATATCGTGACCAAACACAAAATCTATTAACACACTTTTAGATATGTCCAAAGGAGGGGCCAGCAAGGGTGGCACAATAAAATGTCTCCGATCAGGCATAAAAAATTCATATCCTAAAGGGTACACTAGTCGGGTCAACAGATCAGGAGGGAGAGTCCTTAAAACTAAAACTGGGAGAGAGTTAAGATCAAATTTAATTTCACGTAACGGAGTTAGCATCAGGGGACACTCATCCGGGTCTCCTTCAATAACGTCTTCTAATAGTAAAACTCTCTTACTAGGTCATTCTTCCAACACCCTGGATGCGCCATCCAATTCAGAAGCAATAAATGTCTCCAAAATGGGCACATCAATATGTCTCGGACTAAAAATTACAAGGTCGTTTCCTAACAAGTCATCTAATCGAGTCAAGTGAACCGGAGGGAGAGTCGACATGGTCAATTCCAGAAGAGGAGCTAAGTCATACTCACCGTTAAAACACGGATTTAACATCCAAGAAAAATCCTCTGGGTGCAAGCCATCAAAATCAAAGGGAAAATTAAATAGTAGATTAGTCCTCACAGAAAACTCAACCGGATCGTCATCACCTAACTCACTCTCAGATAAACATTCACCACAGGATGACTCTACCAATTCAGCCAAAATGTCGTCAAACCCACTAGATACTTCCTCGAAATAAGAATCAATAACGGTCTCTGAAGTTGGCAAAATTGAACCTGACACAATTTATAATCCAGATTGGGCTTCAGGCAATGGAGAAAACATCAAGGAAATGCCTTTCGGGTCCTCAGCGCTAATGTCATCCAAAAATAACTTTCCCACACAAGGCAAATCTTCTATTACAACACTTCCTTCGCTAGCAAAATCTTCCCATGATGTAGGTACATCGTCAAAATAAGGATAGAGGATTGGGCAAATCGAATCCCGGGGAGAATCTAAATTTGCTTGAACCTCAAGCAATGACGATAATATCAATGAACTATCACCCGGATGTGCATCACTAAGTTCATCCCAAGATAAACATCCATCCAAAGGTGACTCTCCCAACACCGCTGAAACATCTACCAACACTGGGTCAACCGAAGAATCCATGATAATCAAGGGAGATGCCTCAGAAACATCGTCGAAGGGAAGAAGAGACGATTCCTCAGAGGAGAAATCCTCATCTATGATAGAATTAATTTCAAGATAACCTAAACACCTAGAGGGGGGGGGGGGTGAATAGGTTCTTTTCTTTTTTACTTAAGGCAGAATAATTTTTCAGATCTTAAAATAGAATCTAACTATTCTACAACAATCACAGAACAAAAATCACAATCACACACACATCACAGATTGCACAAAGGTTTATAATGGTTCCCCAAGGTCTGGGTACATCCACTTTCCCCCTTTACCTATCTAGCAGTGTGCTAGATTCGGCCTAACTTCTTCCTTCTTCTCAGATCCACAGATCTTACAGCTTAAGACCCTGAAAGGTTCCTACAACTCAGAACCCTATAAGGTTCCTACAACTCAGAGTGTAACCACACTTCTACAGCTCAGGCTAACAGCCCTACCTCAGCCTTCCCACAAGGCCTACAACTTAGAGAAAAATTTCTCCTACACTCAGGCTTAAAAGCCCTACCACTTAGAGATCTATATCTCCTACACTCAGCCTTTATAATATAGGCTTACAACTCAGATCTAAGAAAAGATCATACAAAATTTGATAAGTGTTTAGATGGACTCTTACCCTTGTTGAGAGAGAAGGGATAAAAGGTTTCTTGATCAGCTTCTTGATAAAACTGATGGCTGAAATCAACCTGTTCTTAGCTTTCTTCAAAGTTTCTTGAATCTGAACTCAGTAGGGTTGATCTCCTTTGAAGTTGACTGGCTTGCAGCTTCCTTCTTAGAATCCAGAAATAGATCTGAATCCTTCTTAGCAGATTAGTTCAAGATCTGCTTCTTAAGAGACTTGTAAATGTCTCCTTCTTTACTTTAACAGTTAGAGATCTCTCTCACTCTCCAGAACTTTTGAAGTTTCTTCAGAATTCTTGCTTGAATTCTCCTTAGATCTTCTCACGAAAATCTTCTTCTGTGTGACGTGCACTTTCTTGATCAATGATCAAAACTTCAATAGTTGTTCCTGGTGTTGTTATTATTGTTCACGTTGTATATTTTGATTTGAAAGAATCCATCTATATATAGACTTTATCCATAGTAACCGGCTGATCCGGTTTCTAACTAACTTCTGACAAGTCTGATAGCTTCAGCAAACTTGTTGGAATACACAGCTGTCAAGTCACCAGTCAGTTCTTGAACCTTTGTCTTTGTTAGCAAAGCGTCGAAACTGATTGTCATTATGTGTCGACACAAGTAGATTAAGTGTCGACACAAGCTTTGGTGATGTCGACATAACTCCTTTGGTGTCGACACAGCTTCTTGACACTGCATCTGTAGAATGTGTCAACACTACTTCTTTGTGTCGACATAGACACTTCTTCACTTCACAGCAATAAACATTGTTGAAACTTTGCAGAGAGTCGACACAAGTCCCGTGTGTCGATACAGTTGATATAGTCTCAGAATTTATGTGTCGACACTGCCTCCAGGTGTCGACACAGTTGATGTCGACAAATACTTCTGTGTGTCGACACTGCCTCCCGGTGTCGACACAGTCGATGTCGACTAATACTTCTGTGTGTCGACACTGCCTCCCGGTGTCGACACAGTTGATGTCGACAAATAAATTCTGTGTGTCGACACAGTTGCTTCAGGTGTCGACACAGCTTTTCCAAGTGTCGACACAGAATTCCTTAAGTGTTGACACATTGACTTAGAAACTTTTTCTGCATTTTAGCAAATACTTAACCTGCACATATAAACTCAAAATAACATCAAATACACCTTGATGTATATCATTGAGCTAAGTGAGGCTTCTTCAAATTAGGTACACATTTTCCAATATACCCAATAATATCCCCCTATTTGGAGAAGTCACAACCCTTTAGTCAATGATATACATCACTTATAATAAACAAACATGATGATGTATATAAATAATAAATGACAGGGTAACTTATAAACAAAACATATAACAAAATCACATCACAGAATAAGAATGCAACTTGAATGAACATGAAACAATATTTTGTTTATATTAACAAAAGTTTCTTAACAACTGTTTACATAGATTTCTTTTAAAACTAAAAATTACATTGTTCTTGCAAAATCTAGTAGATCTATCCTAAGGCTGATCAGGCTCCCTAATGACTATGCCTTTACCTGGCTTAATCTTAGCTTGCACAGGAGGTTCTGCATCATCAATAGGCTTCTTTCCTTTCAACTCTGCCTTCTTCTGAACTTCAGCCTTAATCCTTTGCCTTTTAAAATAATGAAAAGGCTTAGGGAAGTACTTGCTAGGCTCCTGAGCATTAGGAGGTAGCTTCCTAATCTTAGTCTTTCTTCTATGTTGCACAATGGCTTCCTGCCTTGCCTCATACTTATACCATTCTTGTTCATTATACCACTTGCCCCTTTCATGAACTTGATCTTTCACAACTTTCCAGGCAATCAAAATTATATTTCTTGAAGTGGGGCTCCACTGCTCAAAATCAGGCTTTAACTCAGCCTGTTCTCTGAATCTTTTCTTTGAAAGTTGAGTTTCCTGTTGAGCTTTCAAGGCAGCTTCTGGCATTTCAAATTTCTCTATAATAACATTTTCAATATCCTGTGGAGGACTGTACATTATCTGAACCTGTTGTTGAATTATATCAAAATTTGCTGGAGGGTAGATGATCTGAGCAACTTCAGGTTGATCACCTCCAGCATAAGCAGGTTGCACACCATATTCAGCAACATTATCATCATCACAAAGGGGTGGATATCCTAGAGTGGCTCTGATGCTATTAGATATCCATTTGGCATGATCTGAGCCTGCATTGACTAACACTCTCTCCCCCTTTATGACTTCTCTTTCAATGTGATCTCTTAAGTCATCTTTTTGAAATCTTATTTGGCCATCAAGAAAATTGACACCATTTTTATAAAATGATTTTAACTTAAGAAGCTGATCAGAGATTGTTTTCTGAGAAGTAATAATGGCTGTCTTAAATGAATCCAAGGATTCCTGTAGCTTCTGATCAAATTCCTCTTTATCCTTAGCCCTTGCCTCAGTCATTGCAATAACTTTTTTTTTAATTTCAGTGACTATCTCATTGTGAGATTCAGTCAGATTGTCATTTATTCTAATCTGATTTTCAAGGACATATCCATATTTAACAGCAATGTCATCCACTTGAGCCTTGACTTCTACTTACTGCTCAGCCAGAAATACTACAGCATTGCCCCCTTTGTGGAAAAAATCTGTCATTTCTTTCTTATGAAGATTTACTTCAAACCTTATGGATTTAATATCCTGAGCCAAATCAAATTGAAGTGACTTATAGCTTTCATCCACATACTTTTCTAGAGCCATTCTCTGCTCATCCAATTTAACTTGCTAAGCCACCATTAATGAGCTATAATCAGCCTCTAGGGCAGGTTGTGAAGTAGGAGTTTGCAATGCCTTCTTATAGCTCTGGCTTCTTCTCTTTAAAACCATCAGTTTTCTTTTCTTTGCATTTCTAATTTCCTCATCTTCTGAAGCAGAGGTACTAGCTATATTAACTCTTTCTTTAGGACTAGGAGACAACTACTTCTCAATCCTATGCTGCACCCCCTCAATGTCATCCTGCTCCCCCTCAATCCTTACTTGCTCCTCCTTATCTGCTGCTCCCTCAATATCAGGAAATAATTCTTCCAGAGTGAACTCCTGTTGAGTGTGAACTGGTGATACAGCTTTCTCAAGAGCATCAGTAACTACAGATGTATCCTCCATGATCACATCTAGTGCTGGACCGTTGATATGAGGTCTCTCAAGAATAGATTGTGAATCCATTTCACTTGCCAAGTGAATTCTCTCTTCCCCTTGTACCTGTGCAGTAATTGTCTCCCCCTACACTTGTGCATTCTCAGTCAGGTCCTGTACTTGTACACTATCTAGCTCCCCCTGCACCTGTGCATGATCAGTTATGTCCTGTAAAGGTGATCTCTCAGAAGCTTCTTGGCTTGCTATATCAGGTATGTCCTTGGTGAGGACCCTATCCCATCTGGAGATTATCCTGATGTCCATTCTTCTCATATGATTAATTTTAGATCCAGGGATCTGGTGCATGACTTCTGGAATGGCTCCAACCAAGTATAGACTCATTAGTCTAGCGAAATTGGGCTTCTTGATGCCTTCCTTAATCTTTTCAACCAGTACTACAGACCAATTTGTATTGAGTTTAAAAATTATCCTTGTCATGAGGTTGAACATATAGGCTGAAATCCTATCATGTCCCCCTGGATTACACAGAATCACCTTTCCAACCACTTCAGATAGAAATTTACCTTGCTGATTCATCTCTTTACTGGTTATAGCTATTCCAATCTTCATTGTAGGATCCAATCCACACCATTGTAGTGTCTCCCTTGTTTTTGATACTGGTACTTCTTCTTCATCCTGAGTTCTTGGAAGATGAAGAATTTTTCTCAAACTTTTCAAGGTCACTTTGACTCTTGCTCCATGAACTGTTGATTTAATCTTAAGTCCTGTTGAATCTGTTGCAGCCGCACCATAAAACTCAAGAATCTCCTTCTTCCATATCTTGGTTGGTTCGGATACCTGAAACTCCAAACCACTGTCAATAATTAGGGTAATTACTCCTTTAATCTCTGAGTCAGCATCATCAAAGGCATGGCGAACCAACTCATATCCTTCGTTAATGTTATCTTCAACCTTTGGCTCCATTGGAATGGAGAGAAAGCTTGGATTGAGAGAAGAGAGTTTGTCGACATAAGGTTTTAGTCTCGAAAATCTGGAGAGCGTGCCGACAGAATATGTTCTTGACCTATTTATACCCTTCTAAACAAAGAAAGTCAAAAGGCGGGCAAAAACTTTCTAAAAGTGTTGATACTATTGAAATGTGTCGACACGTACTTCTATTGTCTCGACAACGGCATTGACTACTATGTGTCGACACCAATTGATGATATATCGACACTAGATATACTTAGTAGTTCATCAGAAATTCTGTGTCGACTCTTATTGCAATTGTCGACACAATTTCTGGATGTGTCGACACCATTACTCTGGTTATGTCGACACCACTAACTGAAGTGACGACACCACTTCTCTGGATGTGTCGACACAGATTTACTGAAGTGTCGACATCACTTCTCTGAATGTGTCGACACAGATTTACTTAGCTAAATTTGTTAGACTAATCTATGTTCAACATACCTAATTAAATTTTAAATTTATTGAATTTAGTTTCATCTAGAGGCTTAGTAAACACATCTGTAAACTGATAATCTGTTTTGACAAATACTAGTGAGATGTCCTCTTTCTCTACATGTTCTCTAAGAAAATGGTATCTAATTTTTATATGCTTAGTCCTACTATGTGAAACAGGATTATTAGCAATAGAAATAGCACTAGTAGAATCACAAAACAAAGGTGTTCTACTTACCTGAATACCATAGTATTCTAGCTGATGCTTAATCCATAACAGCTGCGCACAACAACTTTCTGCTGCCACATATTCAGACTCAGCTGTGGAAATTGCCACACTAGTCTGTTTCTTACTGCTCCAAGACACCAATCTTCCTCCTAGAAATTGGCAGGTGTCTGTTGTGCTTTTTCTATCTTCTTTGCAACCTGCAAAGTCTGCATCTGAATAGCCTATCAGTAGAAAATCTCCATTCCTAGGGTACCAAAGGCCTAGATTAGGTGTGCCCTTTAGATATCTCAAAATACTTTTTACTGTAGTGTAATGAGATTCTTTAGGGCATGATTGGTACCTAGCATAGACACATGTTGCATACATAATGTCTAGTCTACTAGCAGTTAGGTATAGAAGAGAGCCAATTATTCCTCTACACAAAGACTCATCTACAGGTTTACCTGTATCATCTTTGCATATATGCATACTTGTTCCCATAGTAGTTTTCATGGTGGAGGATGATTCAATATCATATTTCTTAATTAACTCCTTGGTGAACTTGGACTGGGATATGGACAAGCCATCATCAGTCTGTCTTACTCTAAGTCCAAGAAGATCTTAAGTTCCCCCATGCTGCTCATCTCAAACTTCCCTTGCATAAGTTTAGCAAACTTCTTGCAAAGGTTGTTTTATGTAGACCCAAATATTATGTCATCTACATAAATCTGGATTAAGATTATCTTACCTTTGGATTCCCTTAGGAATAGAGTTTTGTCTATTTTCCCCCTTGAGAATTTGTTCTCAATAAGGAAAGTAGACAGGGTTTCATACCAAGCCCTTGGGGCTTGCTTTAACCCATATAAAGCTTTCCTAAGTCTATAAACATAATCAGGTTTGAGAGAATCAACAAAACCTGAGGGCTGCTCTACATAGACTTCTTCTTTTAGATTTACATTTAGGAATGCTGATTTTACATCCATTTGGAATACCTTGAAGCCTTGATATGCTGCATAGGCAAGGAACATCCTAATTGCTTCCAGTCTTGCTACTGGGGCAAAGGTTTCATCAAAGTCAATACCATCTTCCTGCCTGTATCCTTTTGCAACAAGTCTTGCTTTGTTCTTCACAATGATCCTATTCTCATCCAGTTTGTTCCTAAAGATCCACTTTGTTCCAATAATGTTGTGGTCTTTTGGTTTAGTAACTAACTCCCAGACCTTGCACCTTCTAAACTTATTCAGCTCCTCTTGCATGACATCAATCTAATGTGGGTCTTGAATAGCTTCTTCAAATTTCTTTGGCTCCAATTGAGATAGGAAGCTTGAGCAAAGCACTGTGTCCAAGTTCCTGCTTCTGGTTTGCACTCCATGTCTTAAATCACCAATTATTTGATTTGCTGGATGATCCTTTAAGTGTCTAACAGCTGGAGGTAGACTATCTTCTGGTTGAACACCTCCAGTCTCTTCAATATGCTGCACCTCTTGGTGTATATCTGCATCTAGAGAGTCCTGTACTCCCCCTAGACAGTAGCAACAATTTTCCACTTCCTGCTCTTCAATTGTTTCTTCTGTAATGGTAAGATTGTCCATTTTTTCATTAATACCTATAGAATTGCATGAGCTACAAGGCAACTCACTATTAATCAGTCTTGTTTCATCAAATACAACATGTACAGACTGTTCTACAACTTGAGTAATCAAGTTGTAGACTCTATAAGCCTTACTATTGTTGCTGTACCCAACAAATATCCCATCTTGGGATTTGGCAGCAAACTTAGTTAGATAAGATTTGCCATTGTTAAGGACATAGCACTTGCAACCAAAGATCCTAAAATAGGATAAGTTTGGTTTTCTACCCTTCATGATCTCATAGGGAGTCTTTTTGTGGCTTTTGGTGATAGATGCCCTATTGATCACATGACAAGCAATGTTTACTGCCTCAGCCCAGAAATATTCTGGGAGAGAAGTGTCACTCAATAGAGTTCTACCAGCCTCAATTAATGTTCTATTCTTCCTTTCAGCAATACCATTTTGCTATGGTGTTCTAGGTGTGGAGAATTCTTGAAAAATCCCAAATTCTTCACACAGTTTTGTCAAACTCTCAGATTGAAATTCAGTGCCATGGTCACGTCTGATTTTGACCACTGTACTATCATATTCATTCTGAATTTGCTTGACAAAACTATATAAAATACTTGGGGTTTCTGATTTTTGTCTCAGAAAGAACACCCAGGAATATCTAGAATAGTCATCTACCACCACAAAAGTGTAGACCTTCCTACCTAAACTATGAACTATCATAGGACCAAAAAGATCCATATGTAAGAGATATAGACACCTCACTGAATCCTTGTTTTTAATCCTATGAAAGGAGGATTTTGTCTGCTTGCCTTTTTGACAAGCTGAGCATATCCCATCCTTAATACACTTAACTTTTGGACCATTCCTCACTAACTTTTTGCTAAAGAGTTGGCCAATTGTTTTGTAGTTAAGATGGGCTAGCCTCTTGTGCCATTTGACACAATGAGAGGCTCTTTCATCAGCTACAAGATAAATAGGAGAAATATTGTTCTCACATACAAAATTAAGACAGTACACATTTCTTTTTCTATATCCTGTCAAAATGATCTTTTGATCACTTGATCTTTTGATATGACATCCATTCTTAATAAATGAAATGTCATATCCTAAATCACTCAGTTGACTTATGCTTATAAGGTTGTGTTTCAAACCCTTCACATAGGCCACTTGAGTGATAGTAATCTGGTTATTAGAAATATTACCAAACCCTTTGATGATTCTCTTTTCAGAACCACCAAAGATTACTTTAGATCCATTTATGATAGGTAAGTACTCGTTCAGCAACCCCTATGTTCCAGTCATGTGCCTGGAATATCCACTGTCCAAGTACCATATAGGGGCATGGTAACTTGGACTCACCTGCAAAAAAGAATTACCTCTCCTTAGAACCCAAGTAAGTCTTGGGTCCTTGGTTCAAGTAAGCTTCATACTTAACAAATCTACCTGCAACTCTTCTAACAAGTAGACTGTTGTTCTTCCTGACACTAGTGTTGTGCCAGCAATCTATGGCATAATGACCTGTCTTGCCACAACACCAACATTCACACTTATTGTATCTATTTTTAGATACATTCTTGGCAGTCTGGTTGACATCAAATCTTTTGTTTTGTGCTGGTACTGCTGCAGCTACACCCACTCTTTTCTTAAGAACATGGGGTTTATGGACATGGGATGCCTTATTGACATAAACACCCTTGTCAGTCAGAGCTTCAGTCTTACTATGACCATGAGTATTCTTAAGGTCATACTTGTTAGAAGGCACTTGTACCTTTCTAAAAACTACAGGGACTTAAAAATTCTGTGGCTGGACTGAGGCTTTGCCCTTTCTCTTGAATTGGATAGCCCTGGTGTTACCTTTAAAGCCTATTCTAGCCTTACCCTTTTGAGCCACAAACTCATCTATTAAGGATAAAACTGATTTTGGCTTGGAATAACTAGCCACGAAATCTTTTTCCTTTTGAAGTCTGGCTTCCAGACTTTTAATTAGATCATTTTTGTATGTGATTGTGCCCATCTGAATAATAGTTATAGTTTTTAGTTTGGCAATTTCATTCAATTTTTGATCCAACTCTTTCTCTAAGTCAGATACAACCATCTTAAGATCTGCAATTTTCTTAGCCTGAGTTTTGGCCAGGTTTTTGCTTTTCTTTAGTGCCTGCAATAAGTCCCCATATTCATCTATCAGCTGATGAATATCACCTTCAGACTCAGACCCGTCCATATCACTTGATGCAGATGTAGCTTACTTTGTGCTAGTACTACAATTTGAATTATTAGAAAAACATTATACCTTACTAGCACTGATGGTCTTCTTATTCATAGATAGAGTTCAGCAATTGCATAAACTCATCTTCTTCATCTGCTGCATATAGACTAATGTATGCCTCAGCTTCAGATTTAGACTCTGAAGATGATTGGTCTGTCAAGCTCTTCTCCTTCTTAGCAACAAAGGATTTCTACTTCTTGCTCTTTTGTTGAGTCTTCCTTTTATCAGCAGACTCCTTTCTTTTGTCTGGACACTCAGCCACAACATGTCCAGGCCTATTACAGCAGTAGCGAACTATCTTTGATGTTGTAGATTTGCTAGGCTTAGACCTGCTCCTGTACTTCCTTGATGACTTCCTCTTTTGATAATAGTCATCCATAGGCTTAGATGTGGAGGGCCTTGACTTCCACTGCTTTTTCTTCAGGAATCTCTGAAACTGCCTTGTGAAGGCAGTAAAGTCTTTATCTGAGTCACTGTTGTCTCAACTCTGGTTGTCTGAATTATCTGAAGTAATTTCAGTAACAATCTCAGGAGGTGATGGGTACATCCTCCTATTCTTCCTAGTGGCTTCCACCTTGAAGGCCACAGACTTTTCTTTATGCTCCCCTTTAGCACTTTTCTCTTCCTCTTTCCTAGCCATCAGCTGAGTCTCATATGACAACAATTTTCCAAACAAAGTTGGAGGAGAGATATCTACAAGTTTGGCCACTTCCCAAATGGCACAAATCTTAGTGTCCCAATTCTTTGTTAAGGATCTTAGAAATTTATCATTCAGTTCATATGTACTGAAGTTCCTTCCATAGGATATCAACTCATTTACTATTCTATAAAACTTCTTATAACACTCAGTTATACCATCTGACTTTCCTTGTCTGAAACTCTCATATTCCTGGTTCAACATAGATTTTCTACCTTGTCTGACTTCTTCAGAACCCTCCATATAGACTATCAAAGTGTCCCACATTTCCTTGGAGGTCTTACAGTGGATCAAATTTTGAAAGGATGAATCATCTATGGCACTTACTATGATATTCTGGGCTCTTTTATCCATAGTTGCCAGGATGATCTCTTCCTTAGTCATCTCAGAAAAATCTTTGGGAGTTCTTTGATTTGCATCTAGAACTGACACCTTCATTGGAACATAAGGACCTTCCATTACAGTAATATAGATCCTTGGATCAGAAGACTTCATGAAAAGCCTGACCCTTTCTTTCCATATTCCAAAAATATCTTTCCTACATATGGGTAATTTCATAGAACCTAGTTCCTTATGATTTTCTCCTGAACCCATTTTCTTGATCTTGAATCTGCCTTAAGGATCTTACTCAAACTGTTAAGTCCTTCTTTGAGTAACTTCCCTATGATACCACTTGATAGAATTAATTTCAAGATAACCCAAACACCTAGAGGGGGGGGGGTGAATAGGTTCTTTTCTTTTTTTACTTAAGGCAGGATAATTTTTTAGATCTTAAAATAGAATCTAACTATTTACAGCAATCACAGCACAGAAATCACAATCACACACACATCACAGATTGCACACAGGTTTATAGTGGTTCCCCAAGGTCTGGGTACATCCACTTTCTCCCTTCACCTATCTAGCAGTGTGCTAGATTCGGCCTAACTTCTTCCTTCTTCTCAGATCCATAGATCTTACAGCTCAGAACCCTGAAAGGTTCCTACAACTCAGAACCCTATAAGGTTCCTACAACTCAGAGTGTAACCACACTCCTACAGCTCAGGCTAATAGCACTACCTAAGCCTTCCCACAAGGCCTACAACTCAGAGAAAAATTTCTCCTACACTCATGCTTAAAAGCCCTACCACTCAGAGATCTATATCTCCCACACTCAGCCTTTATAATATAGGCTTACAACTCAGATCTATGAAAAGATCCTACAAAATTTGATTAGTGTTTAGATGGACTCTTACCCTTGTTGAGAGAGAAGGGATAAAAGGTTTCTTGATCAGCTTCTTGATAAAACTGATGGTTGAAATCAACCTGTTCTTAGCTTTCTTCAAAGCTTCTTGAATCTGAACTCAGTAGGGTTGATCTCCTTTTAAGTTGACTGGCTGACAGCTTTCTTCTTAGAATACAGAAATAGATCTGAATCCTTCTTAGCAGATTAGTTCAAGATCTGCTTCTTAAGAGACTTGTAAATGTCTCCTTCTTTACTTCAACAGTTGGAGATCTCTCTCACTCTCCAGAACTTCTGAAGTTTCTTCAGAATTCTTGCTTGAATTCTCCTTAGATCTTCTCACAAAAATCTTCTTCTGTGTGACGTACACTTTCTTGATCAATGATCAAAACTTCAATAGTTGTTCCTGGTGTTGTTATTGTTGTTTACGTTGTATATTTTGATTTGACAGAATCCATCTATATATAGACTTCATCTATGGTAACCGGCTGATCCGATTTCTAACCAACTTCTGACAAGTCTGACAGCTTCAGCAAACTTGTTGGAATACACAGCTGTCAAGTCTCCAGTCAGTTCTTGAACCTTTGTCTTTGTCAGCAAAGCGTCGAGACTGATTGTCATTATGTGTCGACACAAGTAGATTAAGTGTCAACACAAGCTTTGGTGATGTCGACATAACTCTTTTGGTGTCGACATATCTTCTTGACACTGCATCTGTAGAATGTGTCGACACTGCTTCTTTGTGTCGATATAGACACTTCTTCACTTCACAACAATCAATATTGTTGAAACTCTGCTGAGTGTCGACACAAGTCCTGTGTGTCGACACAGTTGATATAGTCTCAGAATTTGTGTGTCGACACTGCCTCCAGGTGTCGACACAGTTGATGTCGACAAATACTTCTGTGTGTCGACACTGCCTCCCAGTGTCGACACAGTCAATGTCGACTAATACTTCTGTGTGTTAACACTACCTCTCGGTGTCGACACAGTTGATGTTGACTAATAAATTCTGTGTGTCGAAACAGTTGCTTCAGGTGTCAACACAGCTTTTCCATGTGTCGACACAGACTTCCTTAAGTGTCGACACATGGACTTAGAAACTTTTTCTGCATTTTAGTAAATACTTAACATGCACATATAAACTCAAAATAACATCAAATACACATTGATGTATAACATTGAGCTAAGTGAGCCTTCTTCAAATCAGGTACACATTTTCCAATGTACCCAACAATCTAAATCACTAGGGTAACCAATCTCCTCATCGTCACTCAAATCGTCAACATAATCAACCTCGTCCTTAGTGACGGGCACAGTCCTAGACATAGCCTCAGACTCAAATAAGAGAGTCAACGACTAATGCAGGTAACTTGGGGGGGAGACTCATAAGGGTCTACGGGCGTAATCGGGGTAGAACGCTCCATAGAGCCACAATTAGATACACCACTAGACTCACATGTAGTATTCTCAATTTCCCATGCAACATTAAAGGTAGTGTTCAGGTCGGTGTGACCATGACGCAGTAACTTACCCTGAATGTAGGGGTTTAACCCCCTACGAAACCTAGAAAGGGTGACCTCATGCAATTCCTTCTCACCGCTCCTAACCATCACATCCTTAAAGAGTTGCATATAATCTGAGAGCGACTTATTTCCTTGTTTAAGGGTAGCCAAATCATCAGTTATTTGCCAATTAGTATGGGCATTCAGGTTATATTCATTCCTAAAGGTTGGCATGGAACTAGCGCCATAAGTAGGATAAATGGGGCGTTGTCTAGGGGAAAGTGTTGCTACTTGGCTAGCCTTTAATTGTGCAATCAATGCCTTAATCTCATCTACTACTGGGCAATGGAATGGCTTTCTAACGTTCGTATTGGAAACTAATGATTTCACTCGGGAAACGTTGACGTCCTTGGCCATTATAGTGAGAACCGAAGAGAAACACTCAACCGGAACTGGTGCCCATACAATGAAAAAATAAACTGGCCCTACTTAAATTTCAAAGATGTAATTGTTCCCGCTAATTACTATGGCGATAAAAGATTTTTTTTTGATTTACTTGCAGGAAATAATATGAAAATTATTAAATATATTTTTTTTTGCTAAAAAAAATAAAAAGATAGGCCGCTATTTGCAGACCAAAATTAAAAATTTATAAAGATTTAATAAAAATAATGACTTAATAAAAAAAAATATTTTTTTGATTTCTTACTAATAAAATGATAGAGAATTTCGAGAATTTTATTTTTTTGAAATTTGAGAAAAATTGAAAATTTTAGGCCGCTATTTGCAGACCAAAAAATTTAAAAAATTGATTTTTTTTATGTTCTGCAATGAACATGCAAGTGCGTGTCGGTGCTCAAAGCAAAAGGGGGAGGGGCCAATTAGAAAATTGACATGAACCTCCCTCTGATACCAAATTGATCCAGGCTTGCACGTTGACACCGAAATATATCTACGGACGCACACGAATATCTCTCTACAAACCAAATTCTACACTCACACAGTCACTACGCAGCACACGTTTTACTATTATATCAAGTAGATGCTAGCGTACGGGTAGCCAAACCGTTAGAGATTGAACAAAGGCGATAGGCCGATATCCGATCGAGTTAAAAGGACCAATATTAGGTCCGACCGAGCAGTGTTGTACCAAAAGAGATCTACCGAATAAAATGCGATTCGGAAGGGGTAGATCTCTCCCAACGAAAGTCTAAAGAGGTTCGCCAAACCTTCTCGGATATCAAATCAAAATAAAGAAGAACTACACTAACAAAAGAATGATAACCATGATGGATTAATGCTATCAAAATTCAACGCGAAAGATAAACCACCACAAGAATATTTCTAGGGAAAGAATCACACAAGAGTAGAATTATTTTTGTTACCCAAACCGGAATAGGTGATCCCGATTACTCTCTACTTGGATCGTCCTTCAACGGATCCGTCAGAGTCATGTCGGATGGGGATGAAATCTTGTCCTTTTTCGTCGCTTCACGCTGGAGTTGGGGTCCACAAGGAGGCAACCCTTGCCTTGGCCGATTTATGCAAGGAGGAGGGTGATCGGTTTTTGGTGAGGGTGATGGTGGTGGTCGGGTTTGTAATGAAGAGGATGGTCGACTTTGGTGTGGTTAAAGAGGGGTCAGTTTTGTAAGAGGAGATGGTGGATGAAAAGGTGGCTCGGGTTTGTTGAAGAAGAGGGGGGCTCGGATTTGAAGGAGGAGGTTGGTGGTCGGCTTGATGGTGGAGGTTGGTGGCCGAAACTTGTTGTTGTTACAAGGAGGAGGAAGAGGCTATGGAGGGCTTCTTGGTGGCTCGGTTTTGCAAGAAGAAGTGGAGAGGGGGGAGGAGAAGAGAAACCAAGAAGGAGGAGGGGAGAAGAAGAGGCCGGCGGCCAAGAGAGGGGGGCCCGAAATTAGTCAATAGGCGGGAGGGAAAATCTTACACAAGATTAGGGTTTTTTTTATCATTCATTCTCTAATGAAATCATGAAACAAGGTAGCCTTATATAGGCTTTGCATCACTCAACATGGCTACATGCAGCCCACATAAAGAAAATAAAAAAACAACATTGTCTTAAACATTACATGAGATTGAGATAAACATTGCAATAATAAAATAAACTTCTAATAATTATTTTACATTGGTTTGCGCTGCGGGCGGATATTTTGGCGTCTCTCCACATGGTCATCAGGGCGCCGCAAGTCTTTGTTTGGAGGCGGAGAAATATCATCCGTAAGCACAACGTCTTCCTCTTCAACATATTGAGGGCCATCGTCTCCATCAATTTGTCATGATCGAACATAGATTAATGTAATGTTAGGGAATTCTTCTCCCATGAGAGGCGAAATGGAGGCGGGCCGCACCAGCCTGAATGAAGCGCTTTAGCGGGATGGCAGACATGGCCAAACGCCTCAGTTCAATAGAGATCGTTTGGGTGTTGAAACCGGAAATCGGTCTCTTGTGGAGTTCACCCTTGGGGAAGGGGTGGTCGCGCACCTACTTCGCTGCTGCAAGAAAAAACAATCAAGGAAAGAAAGAGCAATGGACTAGACCAAGGGCCCGGCGCGGAGGTCCAACCACAAACCCGGAATATCACTGAGCGCTTCCCCTCCTTAGCCAAATGCCGGGCTAAGGTACCTTAGAAAGCGGTATAAGAATGGGAGATCAGTAAGCCTCCCTCCTGAGGTACCCCTTGGGTCCTATTTATAAATTTCCGAAAACGATCTGCAAATAACCAACCTCTGCTAGCCTGAAATTACTGAAAACCCTTGGGCTGGCCTGCCAACAACCAAACTCCGCTATTCTGAATAGCTATATGCAGCCCACCTGGGTCTGCCAACAGCAAGACTCCGTTGTTCTAACGGGCTATGGGCAGGCCAGCGGTGTCAAAAGGGTGTAAAACACATCACAACCGAAGGGGGAAAGCTACCCTGCAATGGCCTCTACTCAACAAAGGCGGAGAGTATCGATGGAGCTGGTACTCGCAGGCCTCGGCTCGGTAGTAGGCGAGCTCAGCCTCGGCCTGCCCCACTCGTCTGCCACGAGTGCGAGCTAGCGAGTGTTAGCTGACGGGTGTCGGGATGTCCCCCAACACCAATGTCAAAAGGCGTTGACAAAACTCACCTCACTCGACGCCACGGCTGAAGGTGTTGAGTGAGCTCGCCTCACTCGGCTCCATGGCTGAAGGCGTTGAGTGAGCTCGCGTCACTCGGCGCCATGGACGAAGGCATTGAGAGAGCTCTACTCAACGCCGCAGACTTGGATCGCCTGGGGTCTGGGCTAGACTTGGCAAATCTGGCTCCTGCTGGCCCCACTCGCCGGATACAGGGCTGGCTCGCCTAGGGGATGCGAGTTGGAGGTGGCCCGCCTGAGAAGGCGCGAGCCGTGGACGGCCCGCCTAGGAGAGGCGGGCCGAGGCTGACCCGCCTAGGTGACCCTTGGAGGCCGACCCGCCTAGGAGAGGCGGGCCAGGGCTGACCCGGCTGGGCGACCCTTGGAGGCCGACCCGCCTAAGAGAGGCGGGTCGGGGCTTACCCGCCTGGTTGCCCGAGCCCCTTCGGCGAACACAGGGTTGTACATAATCCCCGCTCTTTACGAGCTTTGCAAAAGGCTTGGAAAGAAACATCCAACCCCACGTGTTCGGCGAACGTCCTGCTGAGCTGGAAGGAATCTTTTTGGTGGGGGCCCACCTTCACGCTATAAATAAGCTGTCGGGACTCTAAGATGACTCCTCTTCTTTTCCCCCTCGGTGATCTATAGTCGGAAGTTGCCTATGTCTGAGGAGATGCGGGCTCGCTTGGCGATTGCGAGGGAGGGTTCCCGGGATTTGGCTCTCGAAGCTGCCCCGTGGCTGGCGTGCGGCTCGCCTGGCCCCCTTTTCAAGCCAAAGAAAGCAAAGGTCGTCTGGTGGTCTCGGGTGCTAGATGACCCCGCCTCCAGCTCGGCTGGCGGTGTCGAGGTCATCCCGGAGGTATATATATTTCTCATGTTTGATCCATCGCCCTGCTTCCTGACCTTTCCTTTCTCTTTGGTACGAGATGCCCCGGGGAGACAGGGAAAATGAGGGGAACCTGGGAGCTCTGCCCTGGTGGAGGTCGATCGGGCCAATAGTCCTTTGCCACAGATACCTATTCCCCCTACGGCGCCTCCATCACCAAAGGCCCACGGCCTGGGGAAACTCTTCGTCACTCTTGGAGGGGAACCCTTCCAGGGTCGGTCGGGCACCTCTAGGCCTACTAACGATGCAGGTGACGTACCGACGCCAGGTAAATCCTCTGTCTTTGGCCCGCTTACGGTCATCGCTCCTTTTGATCCTATCTCTGCAGGCTATAATGCGATTTCTTCTTCTGACGCCGAGATGAGCGGGGGGTACTCGCCTCCACCTGACACGGATAGCATCTCCGAGTACCTGGGATACCCGCTTGATGCCGAGAAGATGAAGAAACAAGTAAAGCGACTGTTTCAAAAGCACACGCTGCTGCTACGGAAGGTCTTTGATAGAGTGGATAAAGATAAGGCCGAGACGGAGGAGCGACTTGCGGCTTTGGAAGGAGCGAGATTCCCATCTGACGAGGACGAGGGGACCTCTCCGGGTGTACATATTTCACGAGCCCCGGGGGGAAGGCCATCATCAGAGTGTGGCCCGACATCTCCTGAACCTGGGTGACCTCCTCCTGGAAGCGATCAAAGTAGCTCCACAGGGTCTCATTCACCCCTGTTTGATGCGGAATAGGGACTTTGACTCCCTCATCCTATTTTTCGAGGTTGTGAACCTCAGCACAAAACCCCGGCGGAGGTCCTCGAAACTGTAGATGGAACTGGCTGGCAGCTGGTGGAACCACTCCCTGACCTTCTCTTTCAGAGTGATGGCGAAGAGCTTGCATTTGAAGCCATCTAACGTCTGTCGGATCGAGACCACATCCTCAAACTATTGGACGTGCAAGACTGGGTCTCCCTTCCCAGTGTAGTAGGACATGTCGGGATCCCTGAAACCATCTGGGACTAGTGTAGAGGAGACCAGCTCGCTGAAGGGACTCTCTCCCCCCACTGGGCGAGCCAGAGGGTCTCGCACTCCCAACTCGCCAAATCTACCTCTGCCTCCCGAGCCTGGGAAAAGAACTTGCCCGGGGAGCTCGGTGCCCCGGCCTTCCTCGACGGCCTCCTTCCCTGCTCACTGGGTGGGAGCGATCTCGCTGAGTACCAGATCTGCGAGAACCAGGACTACTGGAGTCGAGAACTCGGCATGCGTGTCGAGCGCGAATCAAACCAAGTCGAGTACCTCCTGCCTGAAGTCCTCGAACATCCCTATCGTCGCGAGAGGGGGAGGGGGTGGCGAGTCGGTCCTGTCTGATCCTTGCCCTTCTCCTCCAGTCATTGAGCTCGCTGAAGGTTTTCTGTGCTGACCACTCTCCACGCTCACCGCACCAAAATGTTGAAACCGGAAATCGGTCTCTTGTGGAGTTCACCCTTGGGGAAGGGGTGGTCGCGCACCTACTTCTCTCCTGCAAGAAAAAATAACCAAGGAAAGAAAGAGTAATGGACTATACCAAGGTCCCGGAGCGGAGGTCCCACCACAAACCCGGAAGATCACTGAGCGCTTCCCCTCCTTAGCCAAATGCTGGGCTAAGGTACCTCAGAAAGCACTAGAAGACTTGGAGATCAGTAAGCCTCCCTCCTGAGGTACCCCTTGGGTCCTATTTATAGATTTCTGAAAACGATCTGCAAATAACCAACCTCTGCTTGCCTGAAATTACGGAAAACCCCTTGGGCTTGCCTGCCAACAGCCAAACTCCGCTGTTCTGAATAGCTATGTGCAGCCCACCTGGGTCTGCCAACAGCGAGACTCCACTATTCTAACGGGCTATGGGCAGGCCAACGGGGGAAAAAATGGTGGAAAACACATCACAATAGAAGGGAGCAAGCTACCCTACAATGGCCTCTACTCGGCCAAGGCGGCGAGTATCGATGGAGCTGGTACTCGCAGGCCTCGGCTCGACAGTAGGCGAGCTCAGCCTCGGGCTACCCCACTTGTCTGCCACGAGTGCGAGCTGGCGAGTGCGATCTGATGGGTGTCGGGATGTCCCCCAACGCCGAGGTCAAAAGGCGTTGAAAAAACTCACCTCACTCGATGCCGCGACTGAAGGCGTTGAGTGAGCTCGCCTCACTCGGCACTATGGTTGAAGGCATTGAGTGAGCTCGAGTGAGCTCGCCTCACTCGACGCCATGGCCGAAGGCGTTGAGTGAGCTCTACTCAACGCCGGGGACTTGGCTTTCCTGGGGTCTGGGATAGACTTGGCCAATCTGGCTCCTGCCGGCCCCACTCTCCGGATACAGGGCTGGCTTGCCTAGGGGATGCAAGTTGGAGGCGGATCTCCTGGGAAGGCGCGAGTCGGGGGTGGCCGGCCTAGGAGAGGCGGGCCAGGGCTTACCCGCCTAGGCGACCCTTGGAAGCTGACCCGCCTAGGAGAGGCGGGCCATGGCTGACTCGGCTGGGCGACCCTTGGAGGCCGACCCGCCTATGAGAGGTTGGCTGGGGCTAACCCGTCTGGTTGCCCGAGCCCCTTCGGCGAACACAGGGTTGTACATAATCCCCGCTCTTTGCGATCTTTGCAAAAGGCTCGGAAAGAAACATCCAACCCCACATGTTCGGCGAATGTCCTGCTGAGCTGGAAGAATCTTTTCGGTGGGGGTCCACCTTCACGCTATAAATAAGCTGTCGAGCCTCTAGGATGACTCCTCTTCTTTTCCCCCTTCGACGATCTATAGTCGGAAGATGCCTATGTCTGAGGAGATGCAGGCTTGCTTGGAGGCTGCGAGGGAGGGTGCCCGTGATTCGGCTCTCGAAGCTACCCCGTGGCTGGCGCGCGGGTCGCCTGGCCCCCTTTTCAAGCCAAAGAAATCAAAGTTCGTCTGGCGGTCTCGGGTGCCTGATGACCCCGCCTCCAGCTCAGCTGGTGGTGTCGTGGTCATCCTGGAGGTATATATGTTTCTCATGTTTAATCCACCGCCCGGCTTCCTGACTTTTCCTTTCTCTTTGGTTGGAGATGCCTCGAGGAGACAGGGAAAATGAGGGAGAACCTGGGAGCTCCGCCCTGGTGGCGGTCGATCGGGCCTATAGTCCTTTGCCATAGATACCTATTCCCCCTGCGGCATCTTCGTCGACAAAGGCCCACGGCCTGGGGAAACCCTTCGTCACTCTTTGAGGGGAACCCTTCTAGGGTCGGTCGGGAACCTCTAGGCCTACTGATGATGCAGGCGATGTACCGACTCAAGGTAAATCCTCTGGCTTTGGCTCGCTTACGGTCATCGCTCCTTATGATCCTATCTCTGCAGGCTATAATGCGATCTCTTCTTCTAACACCGAGATGAGCGGGGGGTACTCGCCTCCCCCTGATGCAGACAGCATCTTCGAGTACCTGGGAGACCCGCTTGATGCCAAGAAGATGAAGAAAAAATTAAAGCGACTGTTTCAAAAGCACACGCTGCTGCTACGGGAGGACTTCGACAGAGTGGATAAATATAAGGCCAATACGGAGGAGCAACTCGCGGCTTTGGAAGGAGTGAGATTCCCATCTGACGAGGACGAGGCGACCTCTCCGGGTGTACATATTTCGCGAGCCAAGGGGCAGCTCAAGCGTGCCTCAGAGCAGATTGATCGGACCCAGCGGGAGATGTCGATGGTCCGCAAGTATCACTATCCTCGCGTACCGCCCCGAACCAGCACGGGAAAGGGAGGCAGGTGGAAGTGGATCCCGCTTTGAGTCTTTCCCTTCCCCTCGCTGGTTGTGGTCTGTTGGGTCCGAATTGCCTCCGCATGCAGCGGTCAAAACGCTCAGGGCGCTAACTTCTTTTCTTTGGACAGTGAACATTAGTAATAATTCAGGACCACTCTCACCCGCCATGGGCGAGTATTTGCTGTGATTTTCTTTTGGCTGTGTAGACGCTTCGATCTCCTCGGGAGGTGTGGGCGAGATGCTCTTACTCGGCCGACTTTCTTTCGGGCGGGTTCGGCCTTGCTGGATCGCCTCGCCTAGCCGTTGTTACTTAGTACTGGCGAAGGCGAGCTTGCCGCTCGCGGGTCGCGCGAGAGGTGACTCGCGTGTGGGTCAGAGTCGCCCCTCATGGTGGCTGCATTTCGATTATGCAAATGCGAGTGCGGGCGTTTCGCGGCCGACTAATGGGTTGGCGAGGACCCGGATTGGGTTCAGAAGTCAAAATGTCAGGGCTATATTGCTATCCGCACTCTTCCCGCCAAAAGGACCATTTTACCGCCCTTTCTCATTCTATAAATATGCCCTGCCGACCCTCCCTCACCTACCGCATTTAAGACTTCCTCCTTCCCCTAGCTTTTGCGAGAAATCCCTTGTCCCGCTCGGCAAGACTTTTGCAGGATGGGAGGCGGCAGTGGCGAGGCGGAGGGGAGGAGTAAGTGTGCTTGGACCTTCTCCGAGCGCGATTTCCCCCTCGATGTCCTTACGGAGAGAGAGTTCGTAGATACAGCCGGCCACTTTTTCCCGCCCGGTTTTGAGGCGAGGCGGCCCAGGAAGGAGGAACGGATAAACATTTCTGCCAGCGCCCCAAAGAAATCAAACACTACAAGGAATAAGGGTGAGATGGTCTCACATCCTGACACACCCCCACGGATAAATATCTGGCAACTGTGGTGGGAGATCGCTCCAACCGTACACCGACATACACCCAAGCCAAAACTCGGGTAGAGTTCCACAAGGTACCAATTTAAAGAAAACGGGCACTGCGGAGGTGGTCTAGTCAACTAACACCCACAACTTAGAAAACAATGACTTATATCTCGAGACTTGGCACATCAGACCCGACTAGACATCACTAGACTTAAAAAGCGAATTTAACCAAAGTAAACGTGTCATGCCAAAAAAAATCAACTTAACTCGTCGAACAATATCGACACACAAGTTTCGCTAACTGGAGGGCCCACTTAACAAGTGAACAACCTTTACGATGAATTTACGAACTTAAACACACTTCACCACGACCTACATAACAGTTAAGGGACGATTAAAATCCAACGAACGTAAATTGTTCGAGGAAACGCAACACAAATATTATTAGCGACGCTACGTGGTTAGTTTCGCATAACAAAAAAAGTTTTATGAGTGGATTTCAAGTGGGAAAATCAAGACATACATACTAATCGGAATGACCATCGATATTTACAAAAATGAAGAGCATTCGAAAACGCGATCTAAGCATGACAACATGTCAAAAATAATTTATTAACAAAGAATAGAAGGTTTTTACCTTGATCGAAAGAGGAGGGAGAAGGGAAAAACCACCACTTGCCTTGGTTTTGTCAGAAAAGATATCTTAATCGCTCCTCGTCGTAGATCGGGGCAAGAGAAGACAGGAGGAGTCTAAATCTACACGAAAACGGACGAATTAAAGATTATGGCAAAAAAACCCTAACGAGAAAAGCTCACGAAAGGGGAAAAGCTTACCACGATTGTGTAGCTCTTGTCGAGAGCTTTCCGGATCTATGCTCTGTTGAAGATTTCGAGCACTGGAGCTCCGTCGGCGGCCATCAGAAGATCCATAAAAATCACATTCTCGCTCTCAGTCTCTCCGCTCTTGTTCGGCTCAAATGAAGAAGAAGAAGTTTTGTCTTTATTTTACATATATATATATATAGGTATAATATTAAGAAAATATTAATTATTATACATAATATATTTTTACCTTAAGCGCAAGAGCGCGAGCAACAAAAATAGAGGCTTAAGATGACTTCGAATCGAAAAGCGATCAACATGAAAGTTGTAGATCTCGTCGAGATGAATAACTTTCATGTTAACTAAAATCCGACGTACCGTTCTCGAGATATTAATATCTAAAGTTTATGACAAACGTAAATAATACAAAACTACAAATGCGCGCCGAGACTTCAAAAATGTTCGGATCGCGGCGAAACTTGACGAGCAAGTCTAAAATTAATTAACTTAATTTTCCAACGTGAAAAATTTCAGTTTTCAACGAAAATCCCAAAATCTTGTCTTTCAGACCTAACAGACGCAAAGTCGCACTAAAGGCATCGCGCCGTCAACTTGACGTTAAAAGTAATGCCCTGATGTCATAAATACGTCATTACTGAATTAAATAATTACCGGAAAATCGAGAGTGTTACAATCACCCCCCCCCAAAAGAAGTTTCATCCCGAAACTTAACACAACTCCAAAACTAAACCAAAAGAAATAGCCAAATACTAACAAATTGGAGACGTACCAAAAAACTAGGGGAAGAGATGCGGATGAGATTCCCACATCGCTGACTCCAATTCCCACACCGTGCTCTCGACGTCTTGATTCCGCCAAAGAACTTTGACCATAGGGATTGTCTTCTTCCACAACACTCAATCCTGGGTCTCCAAGACACGGACATGCTCTTCCACGTACGAAAGGTTGGGCTGAATCTGGGGCACCACGTCAAGGACTTGACGATCACTACGAACACACTTCCGCAACTGGCTCACATGAAACACATTATGGACACCAGGGAAAGGTAACAGGAAGATCCAGCCTATAAGCAGACACTCTGATGCGCTCAATAATCTGAAAAGGTCCAACATACCTGAGATCCAACTTGTGGTTCCTTCCAAACCTTTTAACACCTTGCATCAGAGAGACTTTCAGAAAAACCCTGTCCCCAACCGCGAACTATAGATCAGTCCTTCGCTGATTAGCATACTTCTCATAACGCTCTTGAGCTACCCGGAGCATCTCACGAATGTGCGTTACTGAGATACTCATTTCTTCTAGGGCTTCCGGACCTAACAGTGGTCTCTCTTCAACTTTAGCCCAAAACAGGGAAGTCCTACAACGCCTCCCATACAAGGCCTCGAACGGGGCCATCTGCAAACTCTCTTGATAACTGTTATTATAAGCGAACTCCATCAGTCTGAGATGCTGACCCACGCTCCACCGTGATCTAGGATGTAACATCTTATCATATCCTCCACAATCTGATTAACTCTCTCTGTTTGACCATTGTTCTGCGGATGATAAGCGGTTGAAAACCTGAGGTTAGTGCCCAACACTGGCTACAAGCTCTGCTAGAATCACGACATAAACCTAGAGTCTCGATTTGACACGATACTTACGGGCACTTCATGCAATCTGATGACCTCATCCAAGTATAGCTCGTCTATCTTCTCCATTGAATAACTAATCTTGTAGGGCACAAAATGAGCACACTTCGTCAATCTATCAACGATTACCCAAACAGAATCATGCCAACAGGGAGATCTCGACAAACCAGTGATGAAATCCATCAAAATACTCTCCCACTTTTAGCTTGGAACATCTAGAGGTGTTAATTTACCACCATGCCTTCTATGGTCAGCCTTAAACACACTGGCACGTGTAACACTCAGACGCAAATTTTTCTATATCATTCTTCATACCTGACCACCAGACAATTTGCTTAAGATCTCTATACATTTTGGTGGAACCAGGGTGGTTGGAAACACTGGAACCATGCGCTTCAGTGCAAATCTTAGCCCGAATATCACCAAAAGCGGGGATGCAAAATCTACCCCGTTACTTCAGGGTGCCTTCTTCGTCTATAGAGAAATCGGGCAATTCTCCCTTCTCTGTTCTTCCTCGGAGATGCTGAAGATCATGGTCTTCTCTCTTATGTAACCTGGTGAGGGTAATCCACGAGGGCTCTTCTACTTCCATGCTAGAAGGCATAAAACAACTCTCAACTGAGATGTCCATCAACAAGAACTCATTTACCAGGGACTACATAGACAAGTTGAAGATTTCTACGGTCTTCCTACTCAAAGAATCGTCTACTACGTTAGCCTTACTCGGATGATAAAGAATCTCTACTTCATAATCAGCAACATATTTCAACCACCTACGCTGGCGCAGATTCAGCTCCTTCTAAGTGAAGACGTACTTCAACCTCTTGTGGTCTGTGTAGATCTTGCACAGCGCGCCATATAATAAATATCTTCGTAGCTTCAGTGCATATATTACAGTAAGACTCTATCCCCAAGTAAGATGAGGGAGAAAGTCCTCGGAAGATACTCAACCAATTGGCCCCAGGTTTGTCTGCGGAGCTAGAATCTGCTGGGCCCTGAAAGTCTCCAGTATGGCTGTCAGAGTCTGCCCCATCTCCGACTGTAAGAACGGAGTGGGGACCGGGGGAGATGGTGCAACATTCAGAATCTGCTAGACTCCGCCCTGTGGTGTAGGATGTGTCGGGGGCTGCGTAAAAAAAGTCATTTGTAAATAATCGACTCAAACCTAATTAAAAGTGGACAATTTACATGTGATCCCCCATATGGGCACACCACTGCTTTTGCTGCTTAGTTTGTTCGATTGGTGCATTCCATCTGCCCGTCAGTCTGGGGATGAAAAGTTGTTCTGAATGTCAGCCGGGTGCCCAAGTAAGTCTGCACTGATCGCTACTCCCTGGACGTAAACCGTCCATCCTGATCCGATACGATCGTAATGGGTATGCCGTGATAACAGACAAACTGCTCCACAAACATCCGAACCAGTACACCAACTGAGTCATCCTTTCTGATTGGGATAAATCTGGCTACCTTTGTCAGCCGGTCGACGATTATCCAGATCGAATCGTTCCCCGTCTGCTATCTAGTAAACCCATGTATAAATTCCATCGCGATATCCTCGAACTTCCATTCTGGCACCGGGAGTGGTTGCAACAATCCTGCGGGGTTCCTGCACTCCGCCTTCACTATCTGACATGTCTCGCAGTGGGTCGCAAAGTAGGTGATATCCTTCTTCATGCTCTGCCAGTACATGGTCTTCTTCAGATCCACAGTCATCTTCGTTGTTGGGTACATTGAAAAATATGTACCAGATTTGGAGAAGCTTCATCTTAGTCAATGATATGCATCAATTTGTATTTGATAGATGCTTGAGTTACATTGTGCAGGTTCAAGAATTTGAAGAAAATTTTCTAAGTACAAGTGTCGACACTTGTGAAGAAGTTGTGTCGACACCCAAGCTAAGTCGACACTTATGAATAAGTTGTGTCGACACTCAAACTAAGTCGACACCTAAAGAAGCAGCTGTGTCGATACCCTGAAATTGTGTCGACACCTAATACAAGAGTTGTGTCGACACCAAGGAGCTATGTTGACACTGGAAGCAGTTGTGTCGACAAACTAGACTTGTGTCGACACATCAACTCTTAAAGTGCTGTGTCGAGATCAGAAGCAATTGTGTCGACACACGGGACTTGTGTCGACACACACTCAATGGCATCTAGACACACTCAACTCTGTCGACACAAACTCAATGCCATCTTCCTGCAGTAGTTATGTCGAGACCAGAAGGACTTGTGTCGACACACAGGACTTGTGTCAACACACACTCAAAGTCGTCTGACATACACTCAACGCCATCTGTCTACAGCAGTTATGTCGAGAACATGAAGACTTGTGTCGACACACTGGACTTGTGTCGACACATACAACAGAAGAAATGTAGAGTAGCAGAAGATTGACTGAGTCGACACATTGAATGCTATGTCGACATCATGAAGACTTGTGTCGACACTTAGCCTATATGTGTCGACACATATGAAGCAGTTTGCAGAATGGAATGTGCTGAGCTGGAAAATCTTTGACAAATCAAGTGACTTGACTGATGACTCGACAACTGTCATAACCAACCGGCCTGACACCTCTGTCAGAATTGTTAGAAGGTTATTACAAACCGGATCAGCCGGTAACAATTGGGAAACTCTATATAAGAGTCAGATCCGTGACAATAAAAAGATGATGAACACAATAGAAGAAGAAGAAGAATAACACTAGAGAATTCTTCAACAAGAACAGGGAAAACCCTTACGAAGGCAGATCCAGAGCTGTCTACAAGAAAGATTCAGAATTCATTCTGAATTTAAGGAACAAGCTGACTAAAGATCAATTTCTACATCAAGTGAAGATCCACCTTATTTTGTTCTATCAAGAAGCTTTGAAAAGCTAAGTCAGGTTGGATTAGAAGGTTCAGTTCATTCAAGAACTGATCAAGAAGGCTACACCAATAAAGAAATCTAGCTAGTGAATTTCCTGTATCTTTATATCATTCAATTTCTTGTAGGATCTATTGTTAGATCTGAGTTGTATGCCTGAAATTATAAGGGCTGGGATAGGGCTGAGAGCCTGAGGTGTGTAGGACTTGTGAAAATTCTGAGTTATAAGCCTAGTGATAAAGGCTGAGGTAGGGTTGAGGCCTGAGGTAGGATTCTTGGGAAGAATCTTAGGTAGGGCTGAGGCCTGAGATAGGATTCTTGGGAAGAATCTGAGGTAGGACTTGTTTAAGTCTTAGTTGTAAGAACCATTCTGGTTCTGAGTTGTAAGATCTGTGGATCCAAGCTAGTGGAAGGAAGTTAGGATGAATCCAGTTATCTATTGGATAGGCAAAGGGGGAAAGTGGATGTACCCATACCTTGGGGAACCACTATAAATCTGGTGTATGTTGTACTGTGAATTGTGGTCTGTGTTTTAAATTATCTGTGCAGAATTTAATCTAGCTGTTTGCTAATAAAACTTTTTTAAAAGTTTAAAACCTATTCACCCCCCCTCTAAGTGTTTAGGATCTTGAAATCAAGTCTTTCAAGTGGTATCAGAGGGAGGTTACTCAAAGATTGACCTAACAGTCTGAGTGAATCTCCAAGGCAAATAACAGATACCTAGAATGGGTTCAAATGAGAATCGAAAGGAGTTTGGATCTATGAAACTTCTAATCTGCAGGAAAGAATCCTTTGGAATATGGAAGGAAAGGGTCAGGTTGTTTATGGAAGCATCTGATCCAAGAATCTATATCACAGTAAAGGAAGGCCCCTTCATTCCAATGAAGGTATCAGTCCTTGATGCAAATGTTAAAACTCCTAAGATTTATTCTGAGATGACAAAGGATGAAGTAATCTTGGCAACTCTAGACAAAAGGGCACAAAATATCATTGTAAGTGCCATAGATGATGCCACCTTTCAGAATCTAATACACTGTAAAACCTCCAAGGAAATGTGGGACATCCTTATTGTCTACATGGAGGGCACAGAAGAAGTCAGAGAGGACAGGAAGTCTATGCTGAATCAGGAGTATGAGAGCTTTAGACAAGCCAAGAATGACAACATAATTGAATGCTACAAGAAATTCTTCAGGATTGTAAATGAGCTGATGACTTATGGAAGAGTCTTCAGCACTTATGAACTGAATGACAAGTTTCTGAGATCTCTGACAAAAGATTGGGACACCAAGATTTGTGTCATCAGAGAGGTGGCAAGGCTGGCAGATACACCTCCTCCCACACTATTTGGAAAGCTGCTTTCATTTGAAATGCAACTTACAGCTAGGAAGGACGAAGAGAAGAGTAGCAGATCTGAACATAAGGAAAAGTCAGTTGCCTTCAAGGCTGAAGGCACAAGAAAGGGCATGAGAAAATCTCCTTCTCCTCCTAGAAAGAGTGTTGAGGTAGAAGAAGGTATTCCTGACAACACCTCATCAGACAGCCACACCTCTGATGGGGATTTTGCAGCCTTCACAAGGCAATTCAAAAGATTCATGAAGAAGAAGTGGAGAACCATACCTTCTACATCCTTTTCCAAGGATGAGTACTACAAGAAAAAGAAGACTCCCAAGGAGGACAGGTATGCTTCTAAATCTAGTGAACAATCTAATTCTAAGATTGTGTGCTTTTGTTGCAACAAGCAAGGACATGTCATAGCTGACTGTCCTGACAAAAGGAAGGAGTCAAAAGACAAGAAGAAACAGCAAGTAAAAGGTGTTGGGTATTGTATCCACAATGGACCTGATTTGAAGAAGCCCCTGAACAAGTTAAGTTGAATTGACAATGTATTTGACGATCTTCTATCAAGCTATGCTTGCAGCTATTCCATGCTAAGTACACACCAATGTCAGGGTGCAGTGGGTCAATATACACGGGTCTGTGCAACGTAATCCCTCGTTGAGTAGATCAGTGTGTTGACTCACGTGTGCTCTCTCTATTGGAGTGTACTTATTTTCAAGTACAGGGTTAAGGTAGATCAAGATCAGAAGAAGGAGCAAAGATGCTTCAAAAACCAAGTCTTCAAAGGAAGGAAGAGAAAAATCTTCTAAGTCAAAATCGACGGGAATCACTAAGTCATTCCCGCCGACTTCGACGGGAGTCACTTGTGATTACCGCCGACTTCGACGGGAATTGTTAGTGATTCCCACCGATTCGTCGAGTATCAGCTAGCCTCTCCCGCCGACTTCTTTCAGCTGACAGTCTTCCAGACAGGGATTCTGCTAAGACAGAATCGACGGGAATCGTGAATGATTCCCGCCGACATCGACGGGAATCACCAATGATTCCCGCCGATTTTGCCTTAGGCAATTTTAATCATTTGCTCGACCGAACCACCTTGCAATGCGCTGTTTCGGCCGGGGCTAGGGTTTCTCCTTGTGGGCCCCACAACGGTCATTAGGGTTGGCTCTAGTATTTATGCTCGCGTATTTTGAACTTCAACAGCAATCCATTCTAGGAAATCGAAAGCAGCTGACGCCGTGCCCTAGCCGATCGCGGAAACTGTCGATCGCTTGTCGCCGCTCACAGTTCGTCGTCGCCCCTAATCTCAAATCTTATTTGATCTTCCGACGACAGTACCGAGGCAAGCCGAGCATCTCACGCATCTCTCTTGAGATCTCTTGTCTTCTGATTCGTTGAACGAGATTTGTTCTCCATTCCGAATCGGGTGAGATGACTGATCCTACTGAGATCGTTGGTAAACCTTACTTGCTTCGTTAAGAAGTTTGGATCTACAAAGTATCACCGCCGCAATCACTTGCTGCCGCCGATCTTGACAAGATCCTCTCTAAGAGAGAAATCCGGTTGTGGACTCTTTGTAACTTTCAAGAAAGCTTCAACGAAAAAAGAAGGACATCGGAATCTCCAAAAGCTTTGTTTGTATTTTCTTTTACATTCAATTTTGATTTGTTGTAAAGGAATTTTTATTCCTAGTTGTAAGGGTTGGGTGCAACCCGTGGTGGTGGAGTTGTGACTCCTTGGTTGGAAGGGTTCCTTCCGTAGTGTGAGGATTGGATTTCAATCCGTTTGGAGAAGTGACCGAGTCGTCCCTTGGTGGGAGATAGGTCGAAGAGGGAAAGTGGACGTACCTAAATCGGGGAACCACTATAATTCTTTGTGTGTTTTCTATGTTGTGTTTGTTAATTTGTGCAGGTAAAATTAATTCCACAAATGACTGCACGTCACCTATTCACCCCCCCATAGGTGGATTTAGTAGACACTAGAGACTTTCAAGTAGTATCAGAGGGAGGTTGCTCATCAATAAGGTTAACACCTTGAGTAAGATCCTGTGTCTAGTATCGAGAAGAAAACAAGACTAAAGCATTGAGCTATACACTGATGTCTCTCCACTGAGACTGCCTGCCTACACCGAAGAATATTATCCCATCTAGAAAATGAGAGTTCAGTTTCATCTAGAAGTCATTGACCCTCGTGCTTTATTCATTGTGGAAGAGGGCCCTTTCATTCCCATGAAGGCTTTTGGTTCTAGAAAAGATCTCCAAATCCCCAAGAGTCCCGCAGAGATGTCTGAAACTGAGCCCTCATTATTCAACTTGGATAAGCTGGTTCGACAGATCATTTCTGACATTTGGTCTGGATCATCTCGTACGAGATTGGATAAGTGTAAGACTGCAAAGTCCATGTAGCAAACTATCTCTGACCTCATGGAGGGAACGAAGACTGCCAGGACTGAATGCCAACAAGATGATGAAGCATATGTGGGGGTCCTTGTATCTGAAGATGAAAGTCAAGAACAACCTCTCAATATCAGGGCTCCCGTATCTCTATCTGAGACTGAAGAAGAGATTGAGGAATGCAGTTGTGATGAAGCTGAAACATCAGTCTCTACAGACCATAACTCTAACCCTGATCAGCATAATCAGGATCAGGTATCCTCCACTTCTTGCTCCTTTCCTCTTGTATCTCTTGAATACAGGAGAAGTTCAGAGGTTTGTACATCTTTTGATGCAAGGAAAATTGACAGCTTCAATCAAAAGATTGAAACTCTTGATTCCCTTCGTAGAGCCCTTCAGAAGAGCAACCTGCTTGTTGAGGAACAAGCTAAGGAAATTGCTCAATTGAGGACCATGATGGACCTCCAATGTGAATCCATCAAGGTGAAGGACTAAAATATCTCGGATCTAGAGTTTCATCTAGAGACTGAGAAGAGGATAGTATCTAATTTTTCAAAGATAGATGCTATTAAGAGAAAGGGAGAAAACGGGTGGATCTCGTGAATTATAAAATCGTGGAGAAATGGGGAAATTGTTTACAGACCCCCCACACCGAGTAGGAGGGGCACTCATCATTCCTTATGGTATGACCATAAGAACAACTATGGTCACTGCAAGAATGATCGGCTCTCATGTGGAAACACCCATAGTGCAAGTGCTGTTATGGCTACCCATGAGAAAATACACACGGCTCATCATGAACTGTTTGTATTTACGGCCTCAGCTCCCACACCTCATGACATTGCAGGAACCAGCTCTCACAGAACTTCTTCCCACCCTAAGACAAAGAAAAAGGGAGTTGGCAAACATGTGGCAAGCATCACTAGGGCCCTCGGATGGGTGCTGGCTGAAAAGAAAGCACCACCCCCATGCCTCATGAAACTCACCACATGTTCACCATCAGACCCCCCTCATGTCTTGGTGGAAAGGGTAAAACTTAGAACAGATCCAATGTTTCCTCCTTCAGACCTAGAGTCATGACCAACTCCGTTAATAGATCTATTCAGAAAAGGAGGTACAATATCCTTGAATGTTGGTGTTGTGGCAGATTGGGTCACTTTTCCATAGATTGTTGGCACAATCCTTCTGTGCCAAGGGCAAGGGTATTTCCACATCCTTGGGCAAGAGACAGCCTTCCTGACAGAAATCCTGTAGGAAGGCATGCTGTATTTTATGCTGACAAGAACTTAGGACCCAATACCTATTGGGTTCCTAAGGTAAGGTAATTCTTTTTTGCAGGATAGTCTAGGTACCCATGAACATGATGGAACCTAGATAAGAGATGTTCCAGGCTTGCACTAGAACAAGGAATTTGGGAAAAGATATAATTCTTATTACGGAGTCCTTCATGACATGACATCCCTCGTACTTTGAATCGTGGATCCGAATGATCATCTTAATAATCCCAGCATAATTTGGCTTAAAACAAGCTCCTCGAGCTTGGAAGTAGGGATGATAGGAAAAGCACTTCCGGGACATGCATATTCCTCGGAAGAAGGCTTATTTCGTGGAATAGTAAAAAGTAGAACTGTGTCACAACCTCTACGGCTGAATCAGAGTACATCTCAGCAGGCAGCTGTTGCGCACAACTTCTATGGATCAGAAATAAACTCGAACATTATGAATTGCAGTTCAGAGAAGTTCCTTTGTATTGCGACTCCTCGAGCGCAATAGCAATTACGAACAATCCTGTGTCGCACAGCAGAACAAAGCATAATGAAGTGCGCTACCACTTCATTCGGGAGCATGTGGAAAACAAAGATATCTCTCTCTGTTATATCCCCACGGATAAGCAAATTGCAGATATCTTCACAAAGCCCCTAGACGAGGTCAAGTTTAGTCTCTTCAAAACAAAACTCGGCATGCTGAACTATGAAGATTGAAGACTGAAGGGCTCCAGGCTCTTGGATAAAGGGGGAGCATCAGCGAGGAACTCAAGATCGGGCACGGATGCAAGAACTGAGGGGGAGCTTTGTGCTCCAAATGAAGTCCCAGATTTGCAGAAGCCGAAAAGGGGGAGATTACCCTCTCGGCTAAGGCAAAGGTGGATGCCAATGCTAAGTATGCTCTCAGGAGAATGGTAATGAATTTCACTCTTAACTGTATTTTCATTTTATGATTTTCATTCTCATCTGTTCTATTCACCTTAGCTTGTAGGGTTTAGGCTTATTCAAATAGGGGGAGATTGTTGGGTATTGTATCCACAATGGACCTGATTTGAAGAAGCCCCTGAACAAGTTAAGTTGAATTGACAATGTATTTGATGATCTTCTATCAAGTTGTACTTGCAGCTATTCCATGCTAAGTACACACCAATGTCAGGGTGTTGTGGGTCAATATACACTGGTCTGCGCAACGTAATCCCTCGTTGAGTAGATCAGTGTGTTGACTCACGTGTGCTCTCTCTATTGGAGTGTACTTATTTTAAAGTACAGGGTTAAGGTAGATCAAGAGCAGAAGAAGGAGCAAAGATGGGTCAATGACCAAGTCTTCAAAGGAAGTAAGAGAAAAATCTTCTAAGTCAAAATCGACGGGAATCACTAAGTCATTCCCGCCATCTTTGACGAGAGTCACTTGTGATTCCCGCCGACTTCGATGGGAATCGTTAGTGATTCCCGCCGATTCGTCGAGTATCAGCTAGCCTCTCCCGCCGACTTCTTTCGGCTGACAGTCTTCCAGACAGGGATTATGCTAAGGCAGAATCGACGAGAATCGTGAATGATTCCCGTCGACATCGACGGAAATCACCAACGATTCCCGCCAATTTTGCCTTAGGCAATTTTTCTCGTTCGCTGGACCGAACCACCTTGCCGTGCGCTGTTTAGGCCGGGGCTAGGGTTTCTCCTTGTGGGCCCCACAACGGTCATTAGGGTTGTCTCTAGTATTTATACTCGCGTATTTTGAACTTCAACAGCAATCCATTCCTGGAAATCGAAAGCAGCCGACGTCGTGCCCCAGCCGATCGCGGAAACCGCCGATCGCTTGTCGCCGCTCGTCGTCGCCGCTAATCTCAGATCTTCTTTGATCTTCCGACGACAGTACCGAGGCAAGCCGAGCATCTTACGTATCTCTCTTGAGATCTCTTGTCTTCTGATTCGTTGAACGAGATTTGTTCTCCATTCCGAATCGGGTGAGATGACTGATCTGACTGAGATCGTTGGTATACCTTGCTTGCTTCGTCAAGAAGTTTGGATCTACAAAGTATCGCCGCCGCAATCACTTGCCGCCGCTAATCTTGACAAGATCCTCTCCAAGAGATAAATCCAGTTGTGGACTCTTCATAACTTTCAAGAAAGCTTCAACAAACGAAGAAGGACATCAGAATCTCTAAAAGCTTTGTTTGTATTTTCTTTTACATTCAATTTTGATTTGTTGTAAAAGAATTGTTATTCCTAGTTGTAAGGGTTGGGTGCAACCCGTGGTGGTGGAGTTGTGACTCCTTTGTTGGAAGGGTTCCTTCCGTAGTGTGATGATTGGATTTCAATCCGTTTGGAGAAGTGACCGAGTCGTCCCTTGGTGGGAGATAGGTCGAAGGGGGAAAGTGGACGTACCCAAATCCGGGAACCACTATTATTCTTTGTTTGTTTTCTGTGCTGTGTTTGTTAATTTGTGCAAGTAAAATTAATTCCACAAAAGACTACACGACACCAATTCCCCCCCCCCCCCATAGGTGGATTTAGTCGACACTAGAGACTTTCAAAAGGCAAGAAGGAAAAATCCCTTATTGCCTAGAAGTAGAAGAGCTTGATAGATTCTTCATCATCTGAATCAGGAGAAGAAGAAGATGTTAAAGCATATGTTTGGCTATTATCAACTAAAGAGGATTCAAAGGAGTTAGAATTCCTACATGCTGGACTTCATAAATGGAGTGGAAGAATATTGCTGTAGAGGGCTGATGGCCCTATAAGACAATGATCGATGCCGGGATCAGGCTGGTCCTAGTAAGGTATACATTTCTCCCTTAGATTCTGATTATTTTACTAGATCAGAATCAGTAGCATCAACTTCAAGAGAAGGGGATGGTTCTGATTCAAAGGGGGATGTACATCAACTCATTAATGAGTATGGTGGTTTGTTGCATGCTCTGAAGAAGAGCAAGTTTCTTGTAAAAGAGCAGTCCAAGGAGATTGAGTCTCTTAAGCTGGCTGCAGCAGATTCAGCAAAGCTATTAGATCTAAAATTGAATGAGGTTGCCAAACTGGAAAATATTACTGTTATTCAGATGGGCACAATCTCTTTCAAGGAGAATCATATCAAGAAACTGGAGGTAAAACTTCAGCAAGAAAGAGAGCTAATGGCTAAATTCTCCAAGCTAAAATCTGTCTTACCCTTAATAGACAATTTCATTTCACAAAAAGGGAAGACTGGTCTAGGTTTTAAGGGAAGAACTAGGGCCACCAATTCATATTGAAAAGGTAAGGCCCCAGTTCAGCCACTAGCTGCAAAACCCCCTATCTTCTTTAGGAAGGTGATGAATCCAACAAACAGGTATGATCATGACACTACTCATGGTCACTGTGAGTATGGAAATCTCATGGGCAAAGGTGCAAATGCTAATAGGCTACTCTATAGGCATGCCCATCATGTATAAGAGAAATTATTAAAGTTCGCTGCTCCAGCACCACCACTTAATAAGACTGCTGGCAACAAAGTAGCAAAGTCTATACCTAAGAGAAGGTATAATAGATTTGAGTGTTGGTGTTGTGGCAAGGTGAGACACTTTGCTGTGGATTGCTGGTTTAACACAAGTGTTAAAATCAAGAGTAGTTTTCCTATTAGAACAGCTGCAGGATTATAAACTAACAAAGACCTAGGACCCAATAACAAATTGGGTTCTAAGGGTAAGTGATTCTTTATTTGATGCAGGTGAATCCAAGTGACCATACCCCTATATAATACTTGGATAGTGGCTATTCCAGACACATGACTTGAACAAGAAGATTGTTGAGGGACTATGTACCCATAGAGAATGGTCCCAAAGTCATCTTTGGTGGATCAAAAAAAGGAGTCATCAAAGGATTTGGTAACATCTCTTGTGACTCAATTACTATCACTAAAGTGGCTTATATAAAGGGTCTAAAACATAACCTGATTAGCATAAGTCAGCTTAGTGATATAGGTTATGACATCTCCTTTTACAAAAGGGAGTGGCAAATTAAGAGGTCAAGTGATCAAGAGATCATTTTGACTGGCACTAGGAAAGGAAATGTTTATTGTCTTAACCTAGATTATGAGTTAAACAACTCACATATTTGCCTAGTTGCAGATGAGAAAGCTTCACTATGTGTCAAATGGCACAAAAGGCTAGCTCATCTGAACTATAAGTCCATAGGATTGCTGTTTAGCATGGGTCTGGTGAGGAATGGTCCTCAAGTCAAGTGCATTAAAGAGGGAGTGTGTTCAGCATGCCAAAAGGGCAAACAGACCAAGTCCTCTTTTCCTGCACTAGATACCAAAGATTTATTGAGATGCTTATATCTCTTGCATATGGATTTGTTTGGTCCTATGCCAGTTCATAGTCTTTGTAGGAAAGTATATACACTAGTTGTTGTGGATGACTATTCTAGATACACTTGGGTGTTCTTCTTGAGGAAGAAATCTAAAACCCCTAGTGTCTTCCAGACTTTTGTTAGACAAGTTCAGAATGAATTTAACAATTCAGTGGTTAAAATCAGAAGTGACCATGGAATTGAATTTCAGTCTGAATGTATGATAAAATTCTGTGAAGAACTTGGGATACATCAGGAGTTCTCCTCACCTAGAACACCTCAGCAAAATGGAATTGTTGAAATAAAGAATAGAACTCTCATTGAGGCTGGTAGAACTCTACTCAGTGATACTACTCTCCCTGAATATTTCTGGGCTGAGGAATTAAACACTGCTTGTCATGTTCTCAATAGAGCATCCATAAATAAGAAACTTAAGTTGACTCCCTATCAGATTTTAAAGGGCAGAAAACCAAACATTTCTTATTTCAAAATCTTTGGTAGCAAGTGTTATGTCCTAGTTAATGGTAAACACTACCAAACAAAGTTTGCTTCCAAATCCCTAGAAGGGATATTTGTTGGGTACAACAATAACAGTAGGGCATACAGGGTCTACAACTTGACTACTCAAGTTGTAGAAGAGACAGTCCATGTTGTTTTTGATGAGTGTAAATTGATTAACAATGAATTGTCTAGTTCTTCAGTTAGTTCTACAGGTCTAATAGACAGGCTGGACAAGTTAACCATCAATGAAGAAGTTCCTGCCAGGCTGGATGAAGAAAAAGATGCTAGCTATCCAGGGGGAGAAGAAGTCCTACTGGATGAAGATGCCAATGCGGGGGCATCAAGTTGAGGAAACTAAAGAAAGCCATGATGCTGATAGATTTCCTCCAGCTAGAAGACATCTGAAGGATCATCCAGCTCACCAAATCATTGGTGATGCAAGTCAAGGGGTTCTAACTAGGAGCAAGAGCATGAACACAGTTCTATGTTCTAGCTTCCTGTCTCAAATAGAACCTAGGAAGATTTAAGAAGCAATGCAAGACTCCAACTAGATTGATTCTATGCAAGAAGAGCTCAGTTAGTTCAGAAGATGTAAAGTCTGGGAACTGGTTCCTAAACCTAAGGATCACAACATAATAGGAACTAAGTGGATCTATAGGAATAAGCTTGATGAGAATGGCACCATAGTCAAGAACAAGGCCAGACTGGTAGCTAAAGGCTACAGGCAGGAGGAAGGTATTGACTTTGATCAAACTTTTGCTCCAGTGGCAAGGATGGAGGCTATAAGGCTGTTTTTAGCCTATGCTGCCTATCAAGAGTTCAAGGTATACCAGATGGATGTGAAATCAGTATTTCTGAATGGGGATTTAAAAGAGGAAGTCTATGTTGAACAACCCTCAGGTTTTGTAGATTCTCACTTTCCTGATTATGTATATAGGCTTAGGAAAGCTCTATATGGTTTGAAACAAGATCCAAGGGCTTGGTATGAGACCTTGTCTGCTTTCCTTATTGAGAATAAATTCTATAGAGGAAAAATAGACAAAACTCTATTCTATAGGGAATCTAAAGGCAAGATAATACTAGTTCAGATATATGTGGATGAAATTATTTTTGGTTCAACTGAAAACAACCTTTGTAGAAAGTTTGCCAAACTTATGCAAGGGAAGTTTGAGATGAGCAGTATGGGTGAGCTGAAGTTCTTCTTGGGACTTCAAGTTAGACAGACTGTTAGTGGTTTGTGCATATCTCAGTCTATGTTCATCAAGGAGTTGATTAAGAAGTATGGTATGGACTCAGCTTCTACCATGAAAACTCCAATGGGAACAAGTATGCTTATAGGTAAAGATGAGACAGGTAAACCTGTTGATGAGTCTTTGTATAGAGGGATAATTGGATTCCTACTTTACTTGACTATTAGTAGACCTAACATCATGTATACAACATATGTCTATGCTAGATACCAAGCTTGCCCAAAGGAATCTCATTATACTATAGTTAAGAGAATATTGAGATATCTTAAGTGCACACCTAATCTAGGCCTTTGGTACCCTAAGAATAGAGATTTCATTCTAACTGGTTTCTCAGATGCAGACTTAGCTGGATGCAAAGAAGACAGAAAGAGTACTTCAGGAACTTGTCAATTCCTTGGTGGGAGGCTGGTGTCATGGAGTAGCAAGAAGCAAACCAGTGTAGTTATATCAACAGCTGAATCAGAATATATAGCTGCAGGTAGCTGCTGTGCACAATTGATGTGGACAAAACATCAACTTGAAGACTATGACATCCATGTAAGTAGAATTCCACTATTTTGTGATTCTACTAGTGCTATTTCTATTGCTAAGAATCTTGTATCACATAGTAGAACCAAGCATATAGAAATTAAGTTTCATTTCATCAGAGAACATGTAGAGAAGGAAAATATTAGCCTAGAGTTTGTGAGAACGGATAATCAAAAAGCTGATATTTTTTCAAAACCTCTGGATGAAACTAAATTCAATTATTTTAAAATTGAATTAGGTATGTTAAACCTAGAATAGGTTAGCACAACCTTCCTTAAGTAGCATATGTAAGCACCAAATTTCTCTAGAAATTTGTCTAAGTACAAAGTTTGTGTCGACACAAGCAAGTTGTGTCGACACACTCAGTATGTTGTGTCGACACAGAAAAAGGATGTGTCGACACAGAAACAGTATCTGTGTCGACAAAAGAACTGGTGTCGACACAACTCTGTCGAGACATAAATGGCCTTTGTTGACACAGACACAAGTGTGTCGACACTGACACAAGTATGTCGACACATAAATTTGTCGACTTAATATAAGTATTGTTGAATCAGACATTAGTATGTCGATACATAGTCGTGTCGACTTAAACTAAGTATTGTCGAGACCTAGGTCATTTCTACCGACACGTATGCTGATTTGTCGACTAAGGTCTGTCGTTTGACCTGCCCTTGACACTAATACTATAAATAGGTGAAGCCAAAATCTGGTCGACTACGCTTTCAGAATTCTTGGCTCTGCACCTTCTGTCGACAAAGACCTTCTCTTCTTTTCTCTCTCATCTCTCTCGTCGATGGCGTCTCATTAAGAAGACAAAGTCAATGAAGGATATGAGCTGGTTCGTGAAGGGTTCACGACAGCTTCAGAAGAAATTCAGGGTGTAATTGCCCTTATTTCTGAGAATGGTTTGGAGTACTTGGTCTCTGAACCAACCAAGATTTGGAGGAAGGAAGTTTTAGAATTCTATTCAACAGCAAGCGTGGATACAGAAGGGAAGAAGATCAAAGCAACTGTCCAGTATTCCCAAATGAAACTTACACTGAAGACAATTAGGAAATCTCTTCAGCTTCCTTTGGTTAAGGATACAGATGAAATAACTCCATCCCTGACTACAGGAGCATTAAGTTGGTGCAGGCTGAGCCCTAATATCAAGGTTGGATCATCCATAACTCTGAAAGGGATGAATTCCCAAGGAAAGTTCTTGTCTGAAATAGTTGGGAAGGTGATACTATATAAGACTGGTGGACATGATCGAATTTCAGTCCACATGTTCAATCTGATGACACGGATCATATTCAAAGTGAAAACTGACTAGACAGCAGTAATGTTTGATAAGATCCAAGAAGGAGTGAAGAAACCAAACTTGGGAAGAATCCTAAGTTTATGTTTATCTTTAGTAATACCAGATATATTGAAAAAAGTGGCTGAATTATAAAATAAATCACATGAGGAGAATGGATGTGAGAATTCTGTCAAGGTGGGATAGGGTTCTGACCAAGGAAGTCACTACTCCTCAGAAACAAACTAAGAAAGATAAAAAGCAGAAGAAAGTTGTTCAATAAGCAGAATCCTCTAGTGATTCTGAAGAGGAAGTAGTATTCAGCTAAGATGAAGACCAACAACCAAAAGAAGCCCAAGATCAAGTGATGGGCAGTGAGCCCCAAGAGCAACAGATAGGCTCCACTTCAGGGGGAGAAAATACTGAACAAACTGAGCTGTCTGTCCAAGGGGGAGGCATGGCTGAAGCTGCCCATGAGATTGAATTTGCTACAGATACTGTCATGAACATAGTATCTGAAATCAATAATGCAACACAAGAAAATGTTGAGACAGAAGATCAAGATGAGCCAGTAAGTATCTCCTCAACAATTTGGTGGTGTCTAGTGGTATTCTCCTCAACAATGTTCTGGGAGAAACTTTTATTTTAAAATCTAATCTTGTTCCTCCTATACAGGTGCAGCAAGAGTTCACTATGGAAGAGCTCTTTTCTTATTTACCTGATGAAAGAACTCAGGGGGAGAAATCCCAGCTGGAAAAGGATTTGCCATGGACTGGGGGAGGAATAAATCAAAGAAACAGATTTACCAAGGACTGAGGGGGAGCTGTATCAGCATGCCCCAACTAATAAGGACACAGTTGATATACAAAATACATCTAAAACTTCTGATGATGAAGAATCCTCAATGGCTAAGAAAAGAAAAATAGTTGCCTTAAAAAAAGAGTTCTGGCTACAAAAAGGCCTTGCAAACAGGCACATCACCACCTGCTTAAAGCTTGGACTTCAGTTCTCTACTGGTCCAAATGCAAATTAAGTTGGATGATCAAGACAATCTCTGGAGAAATATGTGGATATAACTCACAAGGAGTTACAATTCCAATTGGCTCAGGATATCAAGTCTATTAGATTTGAAGTTAATCAAAATAAAAAGGAAATGACAGATTGCTTCCATAAGGGAGGTAATGCTATGGTATTCCTGGACAAACAACAGCAGGATTTGAAAGTTCAAGTGGAAGATATTGTAGTAAAACAGGGTTATGTACTAGAGAATCAATTGAGAATGAATGAGAATCTTAAAGATTCACATCATGCTATCTTGACAAAAATTGATGCTCTAACAACTGTTGTCAAAGCTGAAGTCTCAAAGCAGATCAAGGAAGATATAGCTGCTGTTCAGGCCACATTTCAAGCCTCACAGAAGAATATGTCTGATTTCTTGACAAAATTCAGAGATTATTATAAAGAAGGAACTGACTATGTAATTAATCAAGTCAGATTTCAAAAAGATGATCTGAGGGATCATATTGATAGAGAAGTCATAAAGGGGGAGAGAGTATTAGTAAAAGCCTGCTCTGATCATGCTAAATGGATATCAAATAGCATCAGAGAAACTCTATGATATCCTCCCCTATGTGATGATGATAATGTAGCTGAGTCTGGAATACAACCTGCTCATACTGAAGGAGATCAGCCTGAAGTTGCTCAGGTGATTTACCCCCTAGCAGATTTTGAAATGATTCAAGAAGAAGTTCATAAAATATATAGTCCTCCACTAGAGGCACACAATGTTATTCTGGAGAAAGTAGAAATGTCAAAAGCGTCCATAGAAGCTCAGAAGAAAGCTCAGCTATCCAAAAAGAGGTTCAGAGAACAGGCTGAGTTGAAGCCAGACTTTGAGCAATAGAGTCCTACTTCCAGAAACATTATACTGACTGCCTGAAAAACTGTAATGGATAAAACCTATGATAGGGGTAAATGGTATTCAGAGCAGGAATGGAATAAGTATCTGGCTGGGCAGGAAGCCATTCTTCAACACAGAAGAAGTGCTAAGGCTGGGAAGCTACCTGCTAATGCTCAGGAGCCAAGCAAGTACTTCCCAAAGCCATTTCACTATTTTGAAAGGCGGAGAATAAAGGTTGAAGAACAGAAGGAAAAGCTCTGAAAGGAAAGAAGCCTGTTGATGATACTGAACCTCCTTTGCAGGCTAAGATAAAGTCTGGGAAAGGCATTGTCATTAAGGAGCCTAGTCAGTAATAGGATAGCTAGGCTTATGTAAAAGAACAATGTAATATTTTGTTTTTCTGTTCTAAAAGAAAATCTTGCAAACATATCATTTTTCTGAATTAAATGAAATCAGTTTTAGTATTAATTCTTGTTGTTTACAATGATTATATGTTAACCTGCTGTGAAATTGATGTACATCTATTTCTATTATGTTTTATTATGAGAGATTTATATCTTTGACTAAGGATTATGACTTCTCCAAATAGGGGGAGATTGTTGGGTACATTGAAAAATATGTACCAGATTTGGAGAAGCCTCATCTTAGTCAATGATATGCATCAATTTATATTTGATAGATGTTTGAGTTACATTGTGCAGGTTCAAGAATTTGAATAAAATTTTCTAAGTACAAGTGTCGACACTTGTGAAGAAGTTGTGTCGACACCCAAGCTAAGTCGACACTTATGAAGAAGTTGTGTCGACACTCAAACTAAGTCGACACCTAAAGAAGCTGCTGTGTCGACACCCAAAATTTGTGTCGACACCTAATACAAGAGCTGTGTCGACACCAAGGAGCTATGTCGACACTATAAGCAGTTGTGTCGACACACTGGACTTGTGTTGACACATCAACTCTCAAAGTGTTGTGTCGACATCAGAAGCAATTGTGTCGACACACAGGACTTGTGTCGACACACACTCAACGCCATCTAGACACTCTCAACACTTTCGACACACACTCAATGCCATCTGTCTGCAGCAGTTATGTCGAGACCAGAAGGACTTATGTCGACACACAGGACTTGTGTCGACACACACTCAAAGTCATCTGATATACACTCAACGCCATCTGTCTGCAGTAGTTATGTCGATAATATGAAGACTTGTGTCGACACACTGGACTTGTGTCGACACATATAACATAAGAAATGTCGAGTAGCAGAAGATTGACTGAGTTGACACATTGAATGCTGTGTCGACATCATGAAGACTTGTGTCGACACTTAGCCTATATGTGTCGACATATGTGAAGAAGTTTGCATAATGGAATGTGCTGAGTTGGAAAGTCTTTAACGAATCAAGTGACTTGACTGATGACTCAACAACAGTCATAACCAACTGGTCTGACACCTCTGTCAGAACTGTCAGAAGGTTGTTACAAACAGGATCAGCCGGAAATAATTGGTAAACTATATATAAGAGTCAGATCTGTGACAACAAAAAGATGATGAACACAACAGAAGAATAAGAATAACAACACTAGAGAATTCTTCAACAAGAATAGGGAAAACCCTTACGAAGGCAGATCCAGAGCTGTCTGCAAGAAAGATTCAGAATTCATTCTGAATTTAAGGAAGAAGCTGACTAAAGATCATCTTCTACATCAAGTGAAGATCCACCTTATTTTGTTCTATCAAGAAGCTTTGAAAAGCTAAGTTAGGTTGGATCAGAAGGGTTAGTTCATTCAAGAACTGATCAAGAAGGCTACACCAATAGAGAAATCTAGCTGGTGAATTTTCTGTATCTTTAATCATTCAATTTCATGTACGATCTATTGTTAGATCTGAGTTGTAAGCCTGAAATTATAAGGGTTGGGGTAGGGCTGAGAGCCTGAGGTGTAGGACTTGTGAAAAGTCTGAGTGGTAATCCTAGTGATAAAGGCTTAGGTAGGGTTGAGGCCTGAGGTAGGATTCTTGGGAAGAATCTGAGGTAGGACTTGTTTAAGTCTGAGCTGTAAGAACCATTCTGGTTCTGAGTTGTAAGATCTGCGAATCTGAGCAAGTGGAAGGAAGTTAGGCTGAATCCAGTTATCTACTATATAGGCGAAGGGGGAATGTGGATGTACCCATACCTTGGGGAACCACTATAAATCCAGTGTATGCTGTGCTGTGAATTTTGGTTTGTGTTTTAAATTATCTATGCAAAATTTAATCTAGATGTTTGCCAATAAAACTTGTTTAAAAAGTTTAGAACCTATTCACCCCCCTCTATGTGTTTAGGCTCTTGAAATCAAGTCTTTCATTCGTAACTCCCGGGTGTATCGAATACCGCTGTAGTGGGCCTCCGTCATGATATCCCCCTGGACCTGGCCTCCCTTTGATATATAAACCCGTCCTCTGAAGCACACCAGGCCATCCCTCAGTGTGTAATATCCAGCAGTGCTTGCCTCTAAGGCCCAGAATATTGGCTATAGCTTGGCGTCCTGCCTCTGCCCTTCTCTGACTCAGTCTCGAATGTCATCTGTGGCGCTCATCACTACTAAATACTCCACATAAAGATCGGGGTCATCAGACAACACCATCATGATGTGCATATATTCCAATCTCTGTACCAACTCCATAGACATAATCTGAAGCTCCGCTGCGGAGGTGGCGGCTCTCCGACTCAGCGTATTGGCTACCATGTTTGCCTTCTCTGGGTGGTAGTGCATCTCGTACTAGTAATATGTTAGAAACACCACCCATCTCCTTTGTCTGATATTAAGCTCCTTCTGCATGTCCACGTACTTTAAATTTTTATGATCAGAGTATATGTCGCAGTAGACACCGTACAAATAGTGCCGCCAGACTTTTAGAGCAAACACGCCCGCTCCCATTTCTAAGTCATGAACAGGGTAGTTCTTCTCATGCTTCTTCAGCTAGCGGGAAGTATAAGCAATCACTTGGCCTTTCTGCATCAACACTGCACCCATTCCCTTGTAGGAAGCATCGATGTAGACCTTGAATCCTTCTTTCCTCGAAGGTAGGGCAAGGATAGGAGCCGAGGTGAGTCGGTCCTTCAGCTCCCGGAATGTCATCTCGTACTGCGGGGTCTAGACAAAAGGAACATCCTTACTTGTAAGGGATGTGAGTGGGAGGGCAATTCAAGAGAATCCCTCCACAAACTTCCGGTAATAACCGACAAGTCCTAGAAAACTCCGCACGACTGTGGCCATCTTCAGCTTTGGCCGATCTCGAACTGCCTGAATCTTGGCCGGGTCCATTGCCAACCCAGCTCCACTGATAATGTGGCCTAAGAAGGCCACCTCCTTCAACCAGAACTCGCACTTGCTGAACTTCGCATAAAGGTGGTGCTCCTGAAGTCTCTCTAGAGTCAGTATCAGATGTCGTGTGTGCTCCTCCTCTGTCTTCGAGTAGATGAGGATGTCGTTAATAAACATGATGACGAACACATCCATATAAGCCTCGAACGCCCAGTTCATGAGGCTCATGAACGCCGATGGTGCATTCGTGAGTCCGAAGGGCATCACAGTAAACTCGAACAACCCATATCTGCTACTAAAGGCAGTCTTCGGAATGTCCTCCTCCTAGATCTGCAGATGGTAGTAGCTTGACCTCAAATCAAGTTTCGAAAAGAAATGCGCCCCCTCCAGCTGGTCAAATAGCTCATCTATCCTTGGCAGTGGATATGTATTCCGGACTGTCAGTCTGTTAAGTGCTCGGTAGTCGATGCACAATCTAAGTGTCCCATCCTTTTTCTTGACGAACAGTACCGGGGCTCCCCATGGTGAAGAGCTCGGTCGGACAGATTCGGCTTCCACTAGCTACTGCAACTGACTTCAAAACTCTGCCAACTCCTTCGGGGCTATACCGTAAGGAGCTCTAGATGCCAGCTTAGCCCTCGACACAAGCTGTATCTGGAAATCCTGCTCTCGGTGCAGGGGTAGCCCTGACAACTTCTCTTCAAATACGTCAGCAAAATCCCACACCACCGGGATACCAGAGAAGGAATCCTTGGCCTTAGCCATTTCAAGTAGCACTTCATAGAATTCCTCTCCCTGCAGGTGGGCCTTGCTAGCCTGCACGGATGATACCAAGAGAGGGGGAGTAGGTCTAATACCTTCGATGATGACGTAGGAATCCCCATGCCTCACAGTGATCCTCTTTGACAGGCAGTCGATCTGGGCATGGTTCCAATGTAACAATATCATGCCCAGGATCATATCATAGGCTGGCATCCTTAGGATCATTACTGGTGCTTCGAATGCCTTTTTGCCGATCTCCGCCTCCATATTGCAGTGGGCAGAGGTGAATAACTCCGATCTGTCGGGTAGTCGTATCCTCATCATCAAGCCTGTGAATCGCTCCACGCCTTCCAACCCTTCCACGAAGGCCTCCGACACAAATGAGTGCGAAGCAACCGTATCGAATAGCATATAAGCGGGTTTGCCACTGATGAAGACTATGCTTGGGGTAGTAAAATATCTTAAAAGTCTAGTTATGGTTTTCCTACTTAGTCCATCAATTCTAAATCCATGAGTCTAGCTTTTTAGGAAAGAAAAGAACTTAAAATTACGGGCGTACCTATTATCACTTGCTCCGGATTCCGAGGTTGAGCCAGATCCAGTGCATACACTTGCTCCCTCTCCTAGCTGCGGTCTCCGCCCTGGTATCCATGTCCTCGGCCACGTCCCTGGCCTCCAAAACACTGAGCAGGCAAGCCAACCTGTGGTGCTAGTAGGGGTGCTCCCTCATGGGGTAGTTTCTCCAGATGTGCCCTACTTGATGACAGTTAAAGCACTCTGGCGGAGGATATGCCATACCCCTGGGTCTCTGCATCTCCCACATCTGGAGAGGTTGATGAGCCATTACCAGAGGCTCCCTAGGCTCTTATCTCTCCTCCTGATGAGGCTGGTCTTTTGCCCTTCTCCCATCTCTCCCATCAGCAAAGCGGCCCCGTCACTAATCATTTCTGGCTCCCTGGCCCTGATCCTCAGTTGGCCGCTTCCGGCCTTGAGTAGTGTGTCAATCTGCCTCAATCCTCTTCGTCATCTCCAATATCCGAGGAATAGGCCTGTCAGATACGTACATCAGAGCCTCTCTCAGATCCTCTCGCAAGACCTTATAGAACCGCTTGGTTTATCCTGCCTCATCCAACTGATAAGAATCCACAAATCGGGCTAAATTGTTGAACTCCAGGTGGTACTCCACCACCGTCTTGTTGCCTTTCCTCAAATGTGGAAATCTGTCTTCTAGCTCATCTCTGGCCGACTGTGGAACAAAGTGCTCCAACAATGCGGCCCTGAACTCCTCCTAAGAAATCTCTGCAACCTCTCTATCAGCAAATGTCGTGTCCAGTAGTGTCTTCCACTATCTCTTGGCATGGGACTCCAAGAAAGAAACCACCAAAGGCACCCTCTCTTCCCATGGGCACCGTATCTCGGTCAGCATCTCATACATGATGTCCAGCCACTCCTCTGTCCGAACATCCAATTCTGTCCCCAAGTAAGACGGGGGAGAAAGTCATCAGAAGATACTCAACCAATTGGCCCCCGGGTTTGGCTGCAGAGCCGGAACCTGCCGGGCCCTGAAAGCCTCTAGTATGGCTGTAACAGTCTGCCCCATCTCTGATTGTAGGAACGGAGTGGGGACCGGGGGAGGTGGTGCAAAATTCGGAGTCTGCTGGACTCTGCCCTGTGGCATAGGCTGTGTCGGGGGCTGCGTAACAAAAGTCATTTGTAAATAATCGACTCAAACCAAATTAAAAGTGGACAATTTACATGTGATCCCCCATATGGGCACACTACTGCTTCCGCTGCTTAGTTTGTCACCAAACTAAACTCACGCGGGGGTGACCAAGGGTTTGTGGACTGCTATCTTTTCGATCAAGGTCTCCTTTAATACCACATGTAAGACCCCCCCTTTTCTTTTTAGAGCCACGGGGTCTTAGGCCTAGAACCGCCGCTTTTCGGTGACACCTTCACGCCTGGGAAGGTCAACACTACAAAACTTCGATCCTGCTGGCAAAATAGATCATAGAACAGTAGCAAAATATGAGAGTATGAAATAGAAGAACTCTACACATGTCCACAGAAATCTCATATATAGTAAATAATCTCCACGAAGGGAGAGTCCATAGAAATAATAAAAAAAGGTACAGAAAATAGGGCTCATGCCCGGTACATTAATATCCTCACTACATATCACTCAGCGCGAAAGCAAAAACTAATCATCTACTAATGATCGGGACTCACAGTCCCAATTGTCTAAACTCCGGTTTTAGACTGTCCCATCTCCAAGTATGCCGACCTCCTGGGCTACTCCTCCATGATGGGCTCTACGGTCCCCTAAAATGATGTGGCTAAAAAACCTTTAGTCTATAAGACTAAGTCCTATCATCCCCCACCCCTTCTCCCATAGCTCCTAGGCAGCGAGCGGGGAGGAGGGAAGGAGAGGTAATGAAGGTGTAGAATAACAAAGTAACAGGTGATGGCAGAACTAATCTAGCAGTTTTAAGAGTATATATGATAGTAATGAAAGTATGAAGACTGAACATATAATAAGTAACTTTAACTTATATGAAAACACATAAGCTAAGGGATCTTTTGCAAGGATCCTATCATATAAAAAGTCTCATACCAATTTATACGAAAGGGTGTCGGTTTTCTAGCAAGCATGTATATATCTACAGAGTAAAAACCATTAACTTATAAGCACGCTCACGCGAGCTTATAAACCAAGGGGTCGTTTAGCAGGGCCTATTGTCTAAAAATTCCCATACCAATTTATACAATAGGTGTCAAGGGTTAAATGCAATGGTTATGCTATGACATGCAGGTATGCCATGATGTGAATCATGCAAGTGCAACATACCCACTCGACTCTGTGCACACAGACCTTTAGTTCCCCCTTTCTGGAGATGAACCTCCCAGGATACCTCCGTAATGGCAAACGAAAGCGATGGGTTGGGCCTCGCCCACCTCTAAATCGGCAATTGCACTACCAGTCAGATCTATCATACGCCTCGACGCTGGTGCACTAAGCGGAGCTCCCGCGCACTCTTTGCCGGCTAGTACACCGGACTTAATTTGGCAAAGTGCAAAACCACACTTGCCGAGTCAACGTATTAGCGTCGGTGCATCGAACCTATAATACCGAAGACCCACTACCTTATATTTTATACACATGCAACCTTATGTATCAGCTACCGATCCAAATCTCCCCGGACCATCCCATCAGTCACAAACAATAACCGAGACAAAGCTCGTCGGGCCAACCTGCCCATCACCAAAACCACCGAGCCTACTGCCTGTGTGACCCAACCTAACATCCTGAGACATCAAGGTGAGTGAAAGTGAATCCCTAATTATACTAGTTACTCTTATTATTTATTTTGCCTACAGTTTAGGTTAGCCCAGGACTGCCCAAGGCATACCCCGTGAAGGGCTCTGGAGGGCACTAGGAACTACGATGGGTTGAAGCCCAAAGTTTCCTTTCACAAGGAACTTATTATTGGTTAATATCTGATTCCCTATCCCTTTTAATATTACTCTGGATCTAACCCTGGTGTGTCAAAACTCTCTCTCTCTCTCCACAGGAAGGACGATCTTTCGTCGATCCCGAGTACCACCTAAACTTAGACCACTCTACAACCTACACATCCCAACTTCCAATGGTATACTCCAATTCACTTTACAAAAATCAGTAAACCAAATCCCATCTCCCAACAACCATTCCCCATGCAAACACGATTTCCGCAGTTTTACTAAATGCAGACCACCTTATACTGTATGGCGTGCATGATAAGAGGTACTCCAAATTTTCATCCAAATGCCCTAAGATAATTAATGAAGGCCTATCATGACATTTATAACCTAAATCCAGAAACTTGGAATTTTCCTAATTTATCTGACATTTTATTTATTTTCCCTAAAAATCCAAATGACCTAGTTTGAATATGAAGTGGCCCTTATAATCATGTAAAATGATCCATAAAATTATGATAAATACTAGGCAGCTACTTAACAGTAAATTCAAGTCTCCCAATTTTGTTTGCAAGTTTTAAGCCTCTGGTCCATAATTTAAAATATAATCACATAGTTAACAGCTAAAAAAGTACGTATTGTAAATAAGCTTTTAAAAATTATAAGAAAAATCAAGCATGACTAATATGCCCTAAAAACACTTCTGACAAAGTTTCCAAACTTCCTAGTGAATAATGAGCTCTTATTTTAATTTAGAACAATAATCCTCTTTCTTAAATTAATGAAACAACTACTAAAAATATTCATCTAAAAACTATGATAAAATTTCATCATGTGCATATTGACCTAAGTACACTTTTGCATGAGTTTCATAATTTTAAATCAATCATTGAGCTCTGAATCCATTTTTGAATATAATTTCATTTTTAAAAGCTTGTGACGAAAGTACTAAAAATATACATTTAAAAATTATAATAAAATTCAAGTATGAGTATATTGACCTAAAAAACCCTCTTCCCAATTTTCATAACTTCTTATTAAACATTGTGGTCATAATAAACAAAAGACTATCAAGGGCAATTCCATGTATTATAAAGGAGGTACTAAATGTATTGTTAAAATTACCAATAAAATCACCAGAGGCTCTTATTAACCCTATGATATACTACCCATGTTTCATAGCTTTTCATTAAGTTTTGATGGCCTATCTTACATGTATAAGGGTTGTGCCCTAAACTAGGGTTAGGGTTTTGAAGGGTTTAACCATCTCTAAATCCACTAATATTCCCACCAGAGGACTTTAATCACCATAGGGTACTCTCCACAAAGTTTCAAGTCCATACAAGGTCATTTGACTCCATGCCCTTCTCAAACCCCAAAGTCCAAACTTAGGGTTTGAACTTGGGTCCTAGGGTAATCCTATCCCAAACCACCCCATAACCCATATGGGGGTGTTAAATGTCATGTCAAACTAGTGGCCAAAGTTTCAACCTCTGTTGAGGTGGTTTGGCCACCCAAACCCACAAGGTGCACTTTTGACCTAAACAGCCCTTTTAGGGCAAAACTAGGGTTTACTCATTTCCCAACCAAATCAACTCAAAATGAGGTGAAAATTTCTACAGAACCTCATGATGACCCAAAGGACAACTCACCAAAATTTGGGAGAGTTTGGAGGTCATTAGGTCTCTGTATTAATTTACCCTAGGATTATTAAATAATTTCTACAACTATAGAAAAATTATCCCCCAAAAATTCCCATTTTTGTACAGGACATGGGTATATATTAGGGTGACTCCCTGTCAAAATTTTAGGTAATTTAGACAAGGGATGAAGTGGGCGCACTCATTTTAGTTTATGTCTAACCCTAGGTATAGACCCCACCAAAATGTGTGCCCTGGTCAAACCAGGCACCCAAATTGGTTCAAATTAATTTTAAAATAAATTACACCCCTAGTGATACAACTTTGATATTACCACTTTTTCTGTAAGTTATCTTAGGTATTTTTAAGAATTAAAAACATTAAATACATAAAGTGTGACAAAATATCATATGAAATAAACATTTAACCTATAGTTTAATTTTATAATAGTACGAATCTTGGCGCATTACTGGACGACATCTGGTCATCTTCCCAGCGTGCCAACGACCAGGATTAATTCTTCTTGGGCCAAATTCAAGCCTCTGCCGCCGGCCACCCGTCAACTTCCCTGGCCGGCCACCGCTGCGACCACCTCCGTTGAGGTGGTGGCTATTGCCAAGCGGCGGCACAACTGCTGGAGGGGCCTTTTCCAGCGATCCTGACAAGCGGAAATTTCCCAAAAAACAAGGAAATTTAAATTTTGGATCGGGATCAATTGAGCCCAATCTTCATTCTAATGGAAACCTAAGATCTACCCACAGAGTTAGAAGAGGCGGAGGACCTTATTGGAGGCTTGAGGTCGCGTCGATCGCCGGGTTGAAATTTGCGGAGGTGGCGCCACTCGGTTTCTGTAACAACACATGAAGTAACTCAAAATCGCTGGGGAAAGTGTGGAAATGACTCCTTGGTGCCCAGTGAAGCTTTTAAAACCATAAAATGGGGGAGGGGGTAGTCATGTCATCAATGTCATTAATGGCCTTAAAAGCTTCCTCTCGGCCATGGTGTTTCAGTGCATCCAGTCTGTGGAAAAGCCTGGAAAAGCTCTTGATCTTATCAGAGCTGTTAGGGGAGGTGAACCAAGCAAAGAAGAATGGCCCTTGGCTTCCCTATTGATGGGCTATAACCCAAACAGGCAATTGTACCCGTCGAATCGTAGTATCAAGGTCGTATATAAAACTCGGGGATGTCAAGTACTGATACTCACGCTCGAACTATTATCCTACCGGAAAACTGTTAGGATTTGAGAATTTTTAAAAGTAAAATAAAAGATGATTTTTTAGACGAAAAACTTATAATAAAGAGATAACATTCGATCAATGATTCACCATAAAATGAAATGAGAGGGATAAAAAGGCATAGTTTTAAATTTGCAAATCATACTCGACCGTGACGGATCCGATATTAGGAAATAATCTCGCTAGAGAATTAAATCCCCTGACTTATAGACGTTTTGACCGAAATCTCTTTCTAGTCAAAAAGGCCTAAAGCCGCATTATCGAGGTGACCCGAACTTCTGGATTTTACTCCAATCCGGAAGATTTACGTCATCCTATCTCTAGGGGTGCATTCAACTCCTTCCTTCTCTGAGTGATCTTTCACATTCACGAGCCTCTCGGCTACTTAAATATGAGATCCAAAGCCTACTACCGTATACCGGAAATACGGAGTCGACAAAATAAAAATCAAAGAAGGATCGAGCAAAATTACACAAAAATAAAACTATGAAATAAAAGAAACCCTCATCTCATTTTATGGATCCTCACGATCGAAGGCTAAGAGAAATTAGCTACTCATAATTGAAAGGAAAGACAAAATAAAATAAGAGAAGGACATTTTCATTACTTGCAAAAAAAGGGAGAGTACACAATAAGGAAATAAAAAGGCAATATTATTCTACTAAAAAAACTATTACAATAACAAGGAAATTATAACATTGAAGAAAAAGCATACATAGCAATGAAAGATGAAAACTTGTACTAGAACTCTCTTGCCCTCTCTCCAATCCAACCCCTAAAACATGAGATCATGGGCTCCTTTTATAGATGAAGAGGGAAGATTCTAGAATGAAGAGGAGAAGAAGGGACACAAGAGGGGGCCGGCCATGCATGGTGAAGTGGGTTCATGCATGTAATAAATGAAGGGAGAGAGAAAAAGGTGGGTTCATTGTATTTTATTTATTGAAATGCAAATGGAAAATGTAAAATAAATAAGGGGGGAATGAATGGAAGTGTGTAGAAGGGAGAAAGAGAGGGGCCGGCCAATACATGCATGTATTACATTAAATGATGGAGAGAGAGAGAGAGGGAAGATTCAATGTAAATGGAGAGGGAAGAAGATGGCCGGCCATGCATGTGGGGAAATGTTCATGCATTCAATAAATGATGAGGGGAGAGAGAGAGGGTGCTTGGTGGGCTCGGGTTGGAGGTTGTGGGCTGCATGGTGCTCGGTTTGGGGCTTGCTTGGGCTCGGGTTGCTTCATGCTTGCTTGGTCATGTTGGAGGGCTGCATCATGTAGAGGGCTCGGGTAGCATGCAATGGAGGGGGGTCGGGCTACATCATGGAGAAGGGCTGCACCAAATGGAGGCTCGGGTTGGACTTTGGAGAAGGAGGGCTGCACCATGTTGCTCTTGAGCCTACAAAATAATAATTAAAACATTAGACACTTTACCATAACATATCATGATATAAAATCTAAATAAAACTAAACATAAAACATTACAATTCATACTATTAATTAGTTATAAAAACTAAACAAAATAAACATAACATTAATCATTATAACATAACATTAGTTGTGTGAAACTAAACTATAACAAAGATAATAATATTTATAAATCAAACTAAACATAACAATAACATAAAATAACAACAATACATATAATAAAACTACAGATTCTTGTATTATAACAATAACACAACAACATCATAACAAGAGTACAAAAACACAAAATTATAATAAAACTTAGGAATTTTGACTACTCAATTACCCCAAAAAAGGATGACTAAAACTAGTCATCACCTATGCCATGAGTGGCTTTTACTCCCCCACTTCTCTCTCCTTCATTAAAGAAAATTAGAGCTTTCTCTCTCCTGCCCCTCATGGCTGAAATTGTTCGTCACCCTAGCCTAATTGCAGCCCACTAATTCCTAATATTGAATGATTAAGAGGTGGTTAGCCCAAGTGAATAGGGCTTGAGCTTGGGTTAACCCATTTGGGCTAAGTGGACCTAAACTAGACTTGGGTTTACCTTGGTCATTTTGACCTTTTGTGTTGACCCCAATGGGTCCTTGGTGACCCATTGGCCTCCCCTATGGCCTAGGTAGGGCTGGGTAGGGTTATATTGGCATATGGGGGGTCACTTGACCCTTAGGATGAGCACTTTGACCAAGTTAGGGCTAGAGTTGACTTGGGTCAACTCAGGCTCTAGGGTTGACCCCAATAGATCTTTGGTGACCCATTGACCCCACTTTAGGTCTAGGAAGACCTTGGTAGGGTGGGTTGGGCTCATTAGGGTACATTTCCCTTAGTTAGGGCACCTTGCCAAATTTAGGCTTAGGATGGTCCTAGGTCAACTTGGCCATCCTGGGTTGACTCTAATGCACCCTTTGGGCCTTTCAATAGATTGGTGAGGTTATAGTGGGACCTTGGAGTCATGGTGAAGCCTCATGATCTTCCTAAACTAGGGTTTAGGAATCTACTATTTGTAGACCATAATGACCTCACCTATATTCCTAGGTCCACTTGGTCTTCTTTGGCTTCCTAGGGTTTTGTCATGACCTAGTCATAACAAAACCACTCCTAGGGGGTCTAGTTGTTCGAGGGATGTTACACCTGATATCACCTGAGTGGAGGTTTGAGCTTCCTCCCTAGTCACTACATTCAACTTTCCTTTCCCCTTATCCTGGTACTACGGCGGCGACAAAGCTCGAAGCGGAGCAGGCTGCAATGGAGATTGAGTCTGGGGGAATGAAGACTTTAGGTGCCCCTTCTGCCTGCACTGGAAGCAAGCCTTTTCCTTCAACTAACATCAACTCACATCATGTCCCTTTCTTGTGTAGAACGTGCACACCAGATCTCCTTTGGGTGCACCTTGGATGGTGAGCACCCGGTACTGCTTCTGAGCTGCATTCCTCTTGTAACACTTTTCATAAGGGTGGCTAGGACGACCATAGATGCTACATGCTTCTCCACCTTTCTTCTTAAAAGCGGGGCCAGATGCCCTAGAACTTCCATCATCTTCAGCCTTTCTCTTTTCTTTTCTTAATGAAGCACCCCAATTCTTGGCATTTTTGATCGCCTCAACTGATAGAGCGGCTTCCACAACTTGCTCTATAAGCGCATGTCAATTGTTTAACATCTCTTTGAAGTCCTCTGAGGAAATGCTTCACTCTCCCCGCCTCTGAAGCTACCATATTAGGAGCAAATCTGCTCAACTTACTAAATTCGATCTCATATTTGCCCACAATGAGCTTTCTCTGCTTTAGATACAGGAAATTGTTCATCATGCGGTACTGTTCTACCGATGGTAGAAACTTCTTAAGTAGCATCTTCTTGAAGGATTCCCAAGAGCATCCTTCCATCAAGCTCTCCTTCTCCCGAATCCACCAAATCTTCGCCAGAACTTTTATTTGGTAAGCAGTAATCATCACCTTTTGGGACTCTGTGATTCCTGAATATGAGAACATCTCTTCTATGACGATGATGCAGTCATCCAAGGCCAAACATTCGGCTCTCCCGTCATAGGTGGGAGGTCCCAATCGCTGGAAATATGAAATGAAGTTCATCTCTGGCAGTAATGACACTAAGGGTACCATAGGATCAAGAGTAACGGGTACAGCTTGACCCACGACAGGGTCTTGCACCACGGGTTACTGCACGGGAGCGGCAGACATCAACGAATGAATCTGTGATTGCATCACAACTAACTGCCTTGATAGAGACTCATTGCACTAACGCGGACTCTCAATCACCGCATCGCTTTGAGCACCCGATGAATCACCCTCAGACTGGGGAGTCAACCTCATCGCAGGACGTTTTGCCGGCATTTCTAGAAATACAAACAAATGACTTATTAAAATCCTAGCATATTACTAGGACTACACAACTTAGTTCAGACCATACTTGAACAGACACTTGCTCTTGCTGCAAACTTGCTCTAGGATTTTATAAATGATGTTATGTCCTACTTTGGCTGATATACTCTCATCCTATTGACTCTTGTGCCTATGATATGAATGCATGAATTCTTTATTCTTATTTAAAACCATGTATGTACATGTGTCATCATATAAATCTTAACTTAGCACGTGTGCTTATATGATGATATGTTATATATGCAGTGCTATGCATTCTAAAAAGGCCTTAATGTATGTAATGAGCGGCATACACATGAAATGTTATGCATCCCATACTATATACCATCGCATGCAACGAAAGAGAAAATGTTCTAATGGGCATCCATGTGATGGTGGTTATGCATCCCATACTACATAACCGTCACATGTTGCCACCTATTGTGGATCCATATACAAACACATTATTCATCACATAATACATAATGTTCCTTATGTACTTCTTATTATGTTATGAGTGTAGTCATGTAACACCCGCATTCGTCACATGGGATATAACAGAAGGTCTGGTCGGGGTCCCACGCCATATTCCACGGACAGTCAGCGGAGTTACATATTAATACCAAAATACTATAATATTATAACGAAACCTAACATAGAGCATTCTAGCGGAAGCTTTTAAGTAAGTTAGAAGAACCCAACACAGAACATGAATGTCCACTATAACCCAAAGTAGTAATGAAAGAATAAATACACAAAGAGTCTTGGCCTTATGGCCTTATAATATTCAACTTGAATTTAAAGTGTTTTACATACTTCGGCATGCACGCCGGCCATACATGAAAATAGTAAAAGTAAACAATTCGCTTTGGCCTTCAAGGGCCAACACAGCATCAAGGGCTTTAGCCCGCTACTTGCCACTTGGCTCACCAATTCCTGCATAAGAATAATCGACCGAACGGTGGAGAAACAAGGCAACGGTTAGCTAAAGCTGACCAAATTAAAATGACCCTGCCCCTTACTCGGGGCGGCGGGGATCCTTCCCTGCAAGTTATTAGAAAAACCAAACATAGTTGATGGCGACGGCCATCATGACGGCCTAGTTGGTGTTAAAGATGACGGCCTAGTTGGTGTTAAAGATGACGACGAGGGCGCACTTGATGTGCATGATGATCACGGGATGTTGGCGGAAGATGGAGACAATGACCCACCAGTCAAGGACTTGCGACGCCGCAACGGCCATGGCTACAATCTTCGCCAACGCAAAGGAAATTAAATTTAGTTTTAATTTTATTTTGATGAGTTGATGAACTAATTTATTTTTTCTGTCTTTTATTTCATGTTGGTGTGCATTTATCTGTTATTGGGCTGCTAATAGCCTTGTGTGTTGTAAGCCTTATAAAAGGCATGGACTATGTAATTTTTCATTTAGAATTTGAATGAATTAAGATTGAGTTGCCCTAACCTAAATCCCTCTCATCTCCCTCTCAAACCCGCCGCCCCCCTCTTGCTCCCTCATCCCAACAATTCGCCCCCCCCCCTTCTCCACTTCTCCTCTTCCTCTTGGCCGCCCCCTTGTTTTCCTCCACCATCATTTTCTTATCTCCGACTCTACATCTCCTTCGGCGAGATTTTATTTCATCGACGTTCGGCCGCCTTCAATCTTGAAGGCCAAGTGCAAGGAAGATGGTGCCCGATGGTGGACCTCCCCGACGAGAAGCGGAGAAGACGAACGAATTCTTCATCCTAAGTGCATCTCCCGCCGCGTCCAAGGAAAGCGATCGTTTCGTGTGGATCCAAAACATCTCGGATCTACCGTTCCGAGCGGGGTAACGAAACCATCTACTCAAGAGTTTTCATTCCTAGATAGTTCTTGTGGTGGACGAAATTTTGCGTGATTTTTGAATCGTTGATTTCTTCGCGGTGGCTCTTAAATATTTGTAATTTTTCGTTGGGTTTTCCGAAGACTCCGAGAGGATTGGCAATACTCGCTAATTTTTTTTTAGTTGGGATAGATCCTACCATTTTCTCGAATCGTGATTTTTCTTTGGTGGATCTATTTTGGTACAACTCCAAGCTCGTCCGGGATTAATATTATCCCTTTTAGCCGGAAAGGATTTTGGCATATAGCCATTCTCCGTTCCAAGCGCTGATCGGCTACCCGTATATTAGTACGAGAGATAAATAGAATCGTTGTTATTGCTGCTTTCGTTAGCGTGCGAGTAAAAGAGCGTTAAGCATTGCGAGAGTCGTTGGCACGCCATCCGTGTAGTATCCTTCGGGACGGATCCTACATCAATTTGGTATCAGAGGAAGGTTGTGTTGGTTTCCCAATCGACACCATCCTTTGCTCTTTCCGTAGTAGGATTTGCGACTTTCACTAGGTTGCGCACAACCCGTCAAAATACAAAACAAAGTCTGACATTTTGCTGAATTTGGTCTGCAATTAGTAAAAACAAAAAAAAATCAGAAATTTTTTTTAAAAAAATTCTATGAGTTCTTCGTATTTTTCTAAGCATAAGAGTCAAAAAAAATAATTTTATTTGCTCGACGGATTAGCGTCAAAAAATTCTAACATTATAAATTTAATCTGGTCAAACACTCATAATTAGCCGTTGTTCATGCACACAAGGCGAGGTACTGAATATTCCCCCTCCACTTCACATATGGCTAACCACCATTATGATGACCACACTCCGGCCACCATCGCAGAGCTTCGGGAAGAGTTCAACACTAGGTTTGATGCACTGACGCAATTAATACAAGGGTTGGCTGTCAATCAAGCGGTGCCCCGTAATCCCGCTGCGGGTATACACAGGCCGGGTCCTCAACCCCAGGCTGCTCACCAACGCGATGATAGGCACAACCAATATCACGAGCAGGATGATGAGCACACGCCTAGAACCCCTTATGAGTTCGACCTAGCTAGAGCCGTTAAGATTGATCCACCCTCATACAATGGTATGGGTGAACCCCAAGCATTTTTAGATTGGGTCGTGGAGATCGAGTGTTACTTTGAGTGGCGTAACTTGACGGACGGCGAGAAGGTGCGGGTTGCGCGAATGAAGCTTATGGGTAGGGCCAAAACGTTCTGGTTAAATGAAGAGAGGCGATTAGGTATTGCGAATGGATTACCCCCAATTGGGTGGAATGCCATGAAAGCGCTTCTGAATGACCAATATGTCCCCGCGTATCACCGAACTCAAATGTTCAATGAATTAGCCACCCTTAACTAGGGGAGTAATTCGGTGGCGGAGTACATGGGACTCCTTAAGGATATGATTGTACGTTGTGAGGTTAGGGAAATGCCTGAAGTTATGCTTTCCCGTTTCCGTAAGGGACTTAACCCGGACATCCAAGGCAAGCTATTGCGTTACGGTCACACGGACCTTAACACGACTTTCAATGCCGCTTTGGATATCGAAAAACATAACGCCTACAAGACCAAGGGACGAACCTTTCAGAAAGGAAAATCTATCTTAGGTGCCCCACCCACGACCTCCATGCGGGACAAAGGAATGTTCCGGTCGACTGATTCCAGTTCTATCGTAATTACTGCTAGGAACAACAAACATCTTAATGGCGAGAGAGTTCCGATAGGAAGAATTAATAAGACTAATGCCTCGTGTTATTCGTGTGGAATCCAAGGGCACTACGCTAGTGAGTGTCCCACTAGGAGTAAACCACTGGCACTATTGGACTCCATGACTGAGCCTGCAGAGCTCGTCTATGAAGCTGGCGATGAATCGGATGCTGAGCCAAGTGATATAGAAGATGATTCTTTCATGATGGTTATGAGGTGTATTTTGGCCACACCGCGTATTTCGGATGAATATAATAGAACGAATATTTTCTCATTAAATTTTAAAAGCGGTGAAAAGTGGTGCAAGCTAATAATAGATAGCGGAAGTTGCATGAATGTCATATCCAAAAACGCCGTCACTCGTATGCACTTAGTCCCCGAGCAGCACCCACGTCCGTACAAAATAGCATGGGTAAATCAAACGTCTATCGCGGTCTCTAAGAGGTGTCTAGTTCCACTTACGGTGAAGGGTTATATCGATAAGGTGTGGTGCGACGTCATACCCATGGATGTATGTCACGTACTACTAGGGCGCCCGTGGCTCTATGATTATGACATGACCCATTTTGGACAAGCCAACACTTACGAGTTCAAATTTAACGGTAAGACCATCATACTTAAACCATCCCCGCCTGAGGACCCGTCGAGTGCCTCCAAAGACACAATTGTGCCTGTGGAAAAGAAAACTATTAGCCTAATAAGCAAGAAAGAGTTAGAGCGCGAGACCTTTCTGGATGGCGTCATCTATGCGCTAGTTTGCCTATAAGCTAAAGAAGACTTACTATCTTTAGAGAGTTTGCTGATATCTCTGCGGACATTTTTGGAAGAATATAAAGACGTCTATCCGCTAGATTTGCCATCTGAGTTGCCACCCATGAGGGATATTCAACACGAAATTGATTTCGTCCCCTGCTCCTCTTTGCCTAATCTTCCACATTACCAGCTCAATCCTTCTGCTCATGATGAACTACAAACCCTGATCTCAGATTTGCTGGCAAAGGGATTTATTCGCCACAGCAAGAGCCCGTGTGCCGTTCCTGCCCTTTTGGTCCCAAAGAAAGATAAATCTTGGAGATTATGTGTAGATTATCGGGCTATAAATAAAATCACTGTCAAGTATAGGTTTCCCATTCCCCGTTTGGACGACTTGTTAGATATGCTATCAGGAGCCACCATATTCTCTAAATTGGATCTTAAGAGTGGCTACCATCAAATTAGGATACGAGAAGGGGACGAATGGAAAATGGCCTTGAAGTCTAAGGATGGACTCTATGAGTGGCTAGTGCTTGGAGAGGGGCTTACCAACGGACCAAGTACGTTTTCACGATTGATGACCCAAGTATTTAAACCATATATGGGCAAATTTGTAGTAGTCTATTTCGATGATATCTTGGTATTTAGCCTCTCGCAGAGCGAACATGAGACTCATCTACGGACCATCCTTACAACACTGCGCCAAGAAAAATTATTTATTAACCTTAAGAAGTGCTCGTTTGGTGTGAATTCCGTAGAATTCCTAGGCTACATCGTGAGTTCTGAAGGCATTCATGTTGACCCCAAAAAGTTCCAAGTAATTAAAGAATGGTCAGAACCTAAAAATATTCGGAAAGTTAGAAGTTTCCACGGATTGGCCACGTTTTATCAAAGATTCATTCGAAACTTCAGCAGTATAATGGCACCGATTACCGAATGCATGAAAAAGGGCGATTTTGTTTGGACGAGTGCGGCCACTAATGCGTTTCAAACGATTAAGGAGCGGATGTCGGAAGCCCCACTACTCCACCTACCGGATTTTAATAAAGTGTTTGAGTTATCATGTGATGCATCGGGGATAGGAATCAGAGGTGTTTTAAGCCAGGACGGACATCCACTAGGGTATTTTAGCGAAAAACTAGCCGGTCCAAAGTTAAATTATTCCAATTACGACCGCGAGTTCTATGTCGTTATACGTTGTCTCCAATATTGGCGACATTATTTAATTTCAAAAGAATTTGTAGTCTTATCCGACCATGAGGCCCTAAAATTCGTTAACTCACAAAGTAAAATCAGTCCTCGACATGCTAAATGGGTTTCCTACCTTCAGGAGTACACTTTTTTTATCAAACACCTTAAGGGTACGTTAAATCGCGTGGCGGACACTCTTAGTCGGGTCTCCCTATTATTAACTACCCTGGAAGTAAAGGTCATAGGATTTGAGAGAATTAAAGATGAGTATGCACAATGCCCGAATTTCAAGGATATTTACTTCGCCGCTCACTACCACTCTCCGACCACTATATCAGCATATTACCTTCGTGATGGGTATTTATTCAAGCATTTGTAGTTATGTATTCCCCATTCGTCATTATGACATTTTATTATTTGGGAGTTACATAGTGGCGGATTAGGAGGACATTTCGGTCGAGATAAAACTATCGCACTGGTAGAGGATAAATTCTTTTGGTCGGGCCTCAAACCTATGGTCAATAAAATAGTAGGAAGTTGCCGCGTCTGTCAACTAGCAAAGGGTAACAAGACCAATGCGGGTCTGTACACACCTCTTCCGATCCCGTCGGTACCATGGGTGGACGTTAGCATGGATTTCATATTGCGCCTACCTTTGACCTTTAGGCGACATGATTCTATTTTGGTCGTTGTGGACCGTTTCTCCAAGATGTCCTATTTTATTGCATGTCATAACACTAACGAAGCTTCGCACGTCGCTAAATTATATTTCAAAGAGGTTGTGGCACACCGGGGCATCCCCAAGACGATAGTGAGTGATAGGGACGTTAAATTTACTAGTTATTTTTGGAAAACACTTTGGAAGCTTTTAGGTACAAAACTTATGTTTTTGTTAACATCCTCAGACGGATGGGCAAACGGAAGTAGTTAACCGTAGTTTGGGAGGGTTACTGCGTTGTTTAGTGGGTGATCATAAGGGAATGTGGGACCTTATTCTTCCGCATGCTCAACTAGCGCACAACAATTCTAAGAATTGGTCCACCGGATTATCTCCGAATGAGATAGTGCTTGGATATAAGGCGCCTGTGCCTCTTGACTTGGTTCTATTACCGCCATCTTTTAAATCCAGTCAATTCGTACAGGACTTCGCCTCACACGTTCACTCTCTCCATGAGCACGTTGGCAAGACGTTAGCTAAGCAATATGATATTTATCAATCAAATGCTAATGTACATAGGCGAGCAGTCCCCTTGAATGTTGGTGATTTGGTAATGGTTCGACTTATCCCTGAACGGATGCCTTCGGGCACCATAAAGAAATTAGCGAATAAGAGAGCGGGTCCTTTTCGAGTTTTAAAGAAACTAGGCGAAAATGCATATTTATTAAAGTTGCCCGCTGATTGGGGAATTTCTCCTGTCTTTAACGTTTCAGATTTAACGCTTTATGTCGCTCCACCACCTGAACTTTCTGTCTCTCCGTTTAATATTTCCACTATATCGTCTAATGGGGTGGGGGTGAGAATATTTCTAGATCGCTCTTTCATTTGGATTCTCCGGGAGGTACGTTGCTTACTGATGATGCAATTTGTTTTTCTTCTTTTCCTAACGCATTTCCAAGGTTCCCCCAGACCGATTTCTTGTCTGACAGGATTTTACAGGATGCGGTGTTTCCCACTCCCGACGGTGACATTCACAGGTTTCTGATTCGATGGCGTGGTCGTCCTTCTTCGGACGACTCTTGGCTCTCTGCTGCACAGGTGGATCTTTTAGATGCAGATCTCTTGCGTCGTTACCTTCCCGCCCACTCATCAGTGATGAGTCCTTTCGAGCGGGGGAGGATTGATGGAGACGGCCATCATGACAGCCTAGTTGGTGTTAAAGATGACGGCCTAGTTGGTGTTAAAGATGACGATGAGGGCGCACTTGATGTGCATGATGATCACGGGATGTTGGCGGAAGATGGAGACAATGACCTACCGGTAAAGGACTTGCGACGCCGCAGCGGCCATGGCTACAATCTTCGCCAATGCAAAAGAAATTAAATTTAGTTTTAATTTTATTTTGATGAGTTGATGAACTAATTTATTTATTCTGTCTTTTATTTCATGTTGGTTTGCATTTATCTGTTATTGGGCTGCTAATAGCCTTGTGTGTTGTAAGCCTTATAAAAGGCATGGACTATGTAATTTTTCATTTAGAATTTGAATGAATTAAGATTGAGTTTCCCTAACCTAAATCCCTCTCATCTCCCTCTCAAACCCGCCGCCCCCTCTTGCTCCCTCATCCCAACAATTCGCCCCCCCCCTTCTCGACTTCTCCTCTTCCTCTTGGTCGCCCCTTGTTTTCCTCCACTATCATTTTCTTATCTCCGACTCTACATCTCCTTCGGCGAGATTTTCTTCCATCGACGTTCGGCCGCCTTCAATATTGAAGGCCAAGTGCAAGGAAGATGGTGCCCGACGGTGAACCTCCCTGGCGAGAAGCAGAGAAGACGAACGAATTCTTCATCCTAGGTGCATCTCCCGCCGCATCCAAGGAAAGCGATCGTTTTGTGTGGATCCAAAACATCTCGGATCTACCGTTCCGAGCGGGGTAACGAAACCATCTACTCAAGAGTTTTCTTTCCTAGATAGTTCTTGTGGTGGACGAAATTTTGCGTGATTTTTGAATCGTTGATTTCTTCGCGGTGCCTCTTAAATAGTTTGTAATTTTTCGTTGGGTTTTCCGAAGACTCCGAGAGGATTGGCGATCCTCGCTATTTTTTTTAGTTGGGATAGATCCTACCATTTTGTCGAATCGTGATTTTTCTTTGGTGGATCTATTTTGGTACAACTCCAAGCTCGTCCGGGATTAATATTATCCCTTTTGGCCGGAATGGATTTTGGCCTATAGCCATTCTCCGTTCCAAGCGCGGATCGGCTACCCGTATATTAGTGCGAGAGATAAATAGAATCGTTGTTATTGCTGCGTTTTGTTAGCGTGCGAGTAAAAGAGCGTTAAGCGTTGCGAGAGTCGTTGTCATGCCGTCCGTGTAGTATCCTTCGGGACGGATCTTACATCAATAGTAATTAAAGTGCAATTTCAGCACACTTCACCACAGGCGTAGGCATGAACGGCCACACACCCCGTGCACTCAGGGCACATTCTTGGTGTCCGGATAAAATCCAGGGACTCACCACCGTTCACAAGACGACAACAAACATGAACATTTTGGTAGTCTTTACGGCCTGCGCAAGGCCTAAGACCTGTAACTATGGCAGCGATAGGAAACACTACCCACAAACACTCGGCATAGCTACTGGGTAGGTTCATCCATTTCCCTTTGCTTACATCGCCGGGTAAAAACTACCGCGATGCGAGTCGGCCTCCCCATTCCCATTTGTCCAAGCAATACATAACCCCGTTATGCTATACGGGTGGTTCGCAGGCCACCTGGTTGGGCTCCCAGAGCTCTCAGCGCCACAACACAAGCCCAAGGTCTCCACGACGCAGGACACAAACAAATCAAAGACTTATCTCCTGCGGTAGCACAATCACTGCACGGTATCTAGCTGAAATGCGATTCTACCCAGTTTTTCTGGTGCTCCTTGGAGTTAGTCCCCAAGGTTCCCTACTGCAATCTACCACGTAGAAACCTGAAAATAAACATCACGGAGTCTTCTCACGCCAATACAAGCACAATGAAAACATCACCAATCGATACCATCCTGTCTTGATGGGCTTCACACACCATGCCTATGTTCGTACTTCGATTCCGAACTCTATATGCAAAAAACTATGGGGATATACCATATCTACCCGAAGGAAAACCTCACGCTCACCGCACACTCGTGAGAGATAGTTTCCTATGCAAAAGGAAGAGGACTTCACATGTCCAAGTTGATAATCGTTACCCTTTGTGCTCTCTTCGGTGCCATGCAAAAGATAAAGACGGATGAACACGACTGCAATGATCTTTCCTCCACAGATCCGGACTCGGCTTGCGAATTGGAACTCCGAAACTTCCACGACGGCGAGATTTACCCTCTGGCGCTGCTGCTCCTCTAGGAAAACCAGGCCAACTCCTCACTCCAAAAGAAATGAAGTAAAAACGGACAAAATCAGGCATATAAACAAAGCTACCGACGTACGGTAACTAGCTAACGCCGCACGGTACCTCCTCATTTTGCGTGTAACTGCCCAGACCAGCAAACCACAGGCCGCCACGTAGACACGCCATTACAGTACCACTATCGCCGCGCTTTAGGACACTAAATTCGTGCGATAGCCGTCGTCGGTTATGACACGACATCTGCTGCTATCGCTGGCGGTATTACTATCGTCAGGCGATAGCTTTCTCGAGAGCTCTGCCGGATTAATTCCCCAGCCACCTCCGCATGCTAACTTCTACCACCACGCAGTAACGTCTTTCTCGAGATCGACGTTTTCTCGAGAGCTTGACGTTTTATCGAGAGCTCAACGTTTTCTCAAGAGTTCGACACAAACCCTAGAGCTACCGCCACGCGATAACTAGCCACCGCCGGGCGGTAACCCCCAGTGAAGCATCTCACGCCTCAAGAAATTTGGGGCATTACAAATCTCCCCCACTTAAAGAAATTTCGTCTCGAAATTTGACATTACGGGAAAATATAAAAAAGTAAACAATGCATCTGATTACCTTAGAGAAATAGCTCAGGGAACTCTTCCCTCATAGTTTGCCCGTGCTCCCAAGATAGATCCTCTCTACTACAGTTATCCCAAAGGACCTTGACCATACTAATGGACTTGTTTCGCAGCTGCTTGACCTCTACGTCCTCGAACCAAATGGGCTTGACCTTCGTCGTCAACCCACTATCGACCAGCACTTGATCCGCAACAATCACTTGAGTAGGCGCTTGAATGGCCTTACACAGCACTGAGATGTGAAATACATCGTGCAAACCGCTCAACTCCACTGAAAGAGCCAAATGATAGGCGGCTTCACCAATCCGCTCCAAGATCTCAAAAGGCCCAACATACCTCGGACTAAGCTTCTTTAAGCGTCAAATCCTTGATACGCCTTTAAATGGTTTTATCTTGAGGTATACCCAATCGCCCACCGCAAACTCCATGTTCCGATGCTTGGCTTTGTAGTACTTGGCCTGCTTATCATGAGCAATCAGTAGTCATTCTCGAATCAACTGTATCGTTGAAGTAGCATCTTCAACGTCCCTTCGCTTGTACAACTTCGATCCTCCCGTTTCTACCCAAGCCAATGGAGCTCGACACCTCTTTCCGTACAGAGCCTCAAAATGTGACATCTGAATGCTTGCTTGGTAGTAATTATACGTGAACTCAATCATAAAAATATGGTACTCCCACCTTTTACTGAAATCCAAAGCATACATACGAAGCATATATTCCATCGACCTGTTCACCCTTTCAGTCTGACCGTTTGTCTGTTGGTGAAAAGTCATGCTGAAGTTCAACTTGGTGCCCAACAACTGATGAATGAGCCTCCAATCATTAGATGTGAAATTACCATCTCGATCACTAACAATGCTCCGAGGTACGCCGTGCAAACTGACTATGTTGTCCACATAAGGCTTGGCTAGTTTCTCAACTGAATCATCCTTCCTATTGGGTATGAAGTGTGACACCTTTGTTAAACGATCAACGATCACTCAAGTTGCATCGTTCCCCTTGTGCGATCTCGACAAACCATACTGAAATCCATGGAGATGCCATCAAATTTCCATTCCGGTATAGGCAAGGACTTCAGGAATCCACCAGGCTTCTGGCATTTGAACTTCACCAAGACATAAGTTTGACATTTTTCAATATACAATGCTATGTCTTTCTTCAGACCCGGCCACCAAAACAATTTCTTCATGTCCTTGAACATCTTGGTGCTCCCGGGGTGAATCGAGTACTTCGTAAAGTGCGCCTCATACATGAATTCTTCTGGAAACTTCACTATGTTATGGACGCACAATCGGCTGCCTTTCCATTAGAGGCCATCGCCAATAGAGAACTGGTTGTTAGACCTGTTGAAGCCAAAACTTGACCTCAACGAAAGTTCGAAAATAGGGGGGTATCCAACACCTACTTCCCCCAAGCTCCGATCTATGACTTGTTGTAAAGGATCAAGAACTGATCCAAAGCCTCAGCAAGGAGGTCCCACCTCTTACCCGGAAGATCTCTGAGAGCTTTCCCTCCAAAGCCAAAAGCTGGGCTTGGAGCTTCTTAGAAAGCACTTGAAGATCTTAAAGAAATATGAAAGCTTGTCTTCTGAGGAGACTTTATGGGTCTATTTATAGCCTTTGCGGATTTGAAATTACTAAATTACCCCTGGCTGGTCTGCCAACAGCCAAACTCCGCTGTTCTGAGGAGCTAAATGCAGACCCTGAGGCTATATAGGTAATTTTACCTGAGGGCATCCAGGTAATTTCACCCTGGGCCCTACCCGACGGGAACCTTCCTGCCGAGAACTGAAGGTGCTTATGTCTTGCTGAGAACTCTCCCGCCTTAAGCTGGCGGGAGCTAAAAGGGTAAATAACTGTTGAAGAATGCCACTGGATACGCCTGCTCTAGCCCCCGCGAGGCGCGAGCCTTCTCGCCCACCTCTGGACGGGAGTATATCTCGGCCAAAGCCAATCCCGCCTTAGCGGGCATCAAGCTCTACTCGACGAACTGCTTACCTGAGCGCGATCGTTCTCGCTTGCTGCAATACAAGAGCTCTCTTGCTCTGTATATGCTCAACGAACGTCGAGCCCAATCCTGATTGGGCGAGAGCAGTTTTCTTCACCTGGGCTAGCCCAAACCTGGCCCTGGGTGTTTCTGGGTCCCACTCAGCGAATATGGGGTTGTACACAATCCCCGCACTTTTCAAGCTAGCCCTCTGCTTGAAAAAACACGTTTAATCCTTTATATTCATTGAGCACGTGCTGTCCTGAAAAAGGGAATCTTTTGGTGGGCTATCCCACGGCTATATATATGTAAACCAGCTGATAGTCAAAATTCATTCCTGCCGCTGTTATCTCCCCATAGAATCCTCGTGCAATCTCGTCATGTGCCCTAGACGCATCGAGAAGCCACTCTCGCAAGGCCTGCAAGCCCACATTGATGCAGCACAGGAGCGAGCTCGCGCCAATAGTTCCTTGGTGGCCCCCTGGCTGGCGAGAAAGGTGCCGACAGCTAAGCCCTCGCAGTTGAAGAAGAAGAAAACGAAGAGGGTGAAATTGGTCAAGCGAGACCTCTTAAATGAGAATCGGGGCTTGCCTACCCCATCCCCAAGCCGCGTGGAAAATCATTCACCTCCGTAGAAGGTATGCCCCTGCGATTTGCTGACTATCGAGAACTGTGAATTGATGAAGAAAGATTGACGATTGATATGCAGTACTTCTCGCAGGAGGTGGTTCAATATGGCGGCACTAGGTCCCTGCTAGCTCCCCCAGAATCGGCGTCTCTCCTCCCCAGGGATCCACTCCAGGTTCTGGAGGCCACTCCTCCGGCTGATCCTCCGAGAACTCCAAGTAACCTTTTACCGTTGTTTCGTCCAATTTTATCATTCCAATCACTGTGTTCTGAACTGTTGAATTGACCTCCCACAGCGCCAGCTCCCGCCAGCCCGGGTCTCCTTACCTGGGGGAACGAAATCATACTCGCCAATCCAGGCACCCATACAGCTAATCCCGCCCCACCGGTGGGAGGGGTGACCACTGAGCCCCCCGCACCTCTGCAGGAGGCTTGCCACCCCACGAGGGAAGACGACTCCGCCCCTGCTCCCGGCTAGGTCGGGATCGCCACGCACAATAAATTCCACCTGGGGCAGGGAAAGCCAATCCACCTCCTCTTTGGGAAGGAAACTAGGGGGAGCTGGGGCCTTCTCGCCTGCCGCCGGCTCATGGCTCTCTCCATGCAGCAGGTATGTGAGAAATCATTACTTCCTTTACTTTACCCTTGTCATGACTAGAAATCCCTATCTCACCAGGGGATGTGGAGCCCTGGGTGGAAACCGGTGAGGAGGAAGATGAAGACAGAGGCAAGTATGAAGAGGAAGAGGAAGCTGCCGAGAGCTCCCCCTTCCCTTCTTCTGATGAGATGGAAGAGTTCCTGGATGCCACCGGGAATGGCAGGAAACCGAGAAAGAGGGTGGCGGTGTTGTTGTCGAAGCTCATGCGGCGGGAGCGGGCCAAATCCTTGGCCGTGAGGAGCCTTCACAGGATGGTGGAGCGACGCATGGCGGTCATCAAGCGGGACTACAGCCACCTCATGGGCGAGACGGAGCGGCGGGATACTCTTACTGCCGAGACCTCCCCAGGGCGGTATATTGCGCGAATTCGGGACCAAGAGCGCCTGATCAACCTCGGATGCACCGCCCTGACATCCCACTTTACCCCGCGGTTCCTCCAAGGACAGGAAGGCAGGACCAGGTACGATGGCGCTAGGAACAATATTGAATCAAAGACGTCTCGCCTCTTCCATCTCTCGGCCTACCCTTCCTTGATGTACCTCGGGAATTCGGACAATAATTAATAAACCCATGCTATTATCATTATTTTTTTTTGAGGTTCTAGCTCGGCGAGAACCCATCTTTCCTTTTTGCTCTGCCAACTGCTTTTTGTTTTATGCTTTGTTTTCGGTGGTGTTTGCGGAAACATCAGCTCTGTCTACTAGTTACCGTTTTTATCCCTAGGACGGGGACTTACTCACCGCTGGCTTAGGCCACCGAAGCGTGTCAAAACGGAAAGTGAGGCACCGATGCCTCGGGACTTGGCCATTATACCCCTGCCGTCTTTTTGGAAAAACATCTTTACCTATATATTCTATAAATAGGCCGATCCACCTACCACATTTATTATTTCTCTGATCTGAAACATGTCTCCTTCTTAACCATTCTCACGCCTCTCTTCAACCTCACTTGTTGTCGCCTCTTTCTCTCACTATCGCTTTGCTCTATCTTGCTTTGTTTACAACAATTCTCGCCTTTTCCCCTTAGTCACAATGAAGGGCGAGAGCGAAGGCCGCTCCAACTGCACGCAAGCTTTTCTGAAGCATAAGTTTCCCCCCTGGCGCTTGACTCTAGACGAGTACCAGCTGATAACCTCCAACTACATCCCAGCCGGCTTCACCGTGAGATACCTGAGCAATAATGACAGGGTTAATCTCACGCGAGAGGGAGAGCTCTCCATCCCCCTTGAGCATTTTGAGGTGGGCTTCCGCCTCCCCCTCTGGCCTGAGATGCGGAAAGCCCTTTGATACTATGGGGTGGTTCCCGCACAACTCAATCCTAACTTGGTCTCCATCCTTATAGCGTTCATCTGCTACATGCGAGCCGAGCTGATAGAGTTATACTTAGCCATCTTCCGGAAGCTCTTCATCTTCCGGGCCAAGATCGACGGGGTGGTCTTTTTCTCAGGACAGCTGCTCAAGACATGCGGCCTAGCCAACAAAAATCATCACTGGAGCGAGAAGTTTGTTTATGTCTCTGGCGACTTCGGTAACGTTTCTCTCGCACCCATCATGTACGAAGACGTTGCCTACAAGATGCCTGCTCTTGGGTCACGCGAGAGCACCATCCTCGAATTTTTTGGAACTAAGGACTTCGACGTCCAGTTCCTAAAGCGGGACATTGACTCCCTTCAACCCGTACTCCCCGACGAAGGTATGACCTCGCCTTTACCATGGGCATCTATGATTTAAGATGCAGAGAACTAATTACTGTTGATCTCGTAGGAGAGCGAGAAATCCCTCTTAATCAGCCGTTCGACATACCCAGGGATGCGACTGACCCCCTGGCCCTTGTGAAGTTCGCAGATCTCACTTGCCGAGATGAGCCTGCTCCTCCTTCCAAGTCCGGGGCTGGGAAACGAAAGCCAAGCGCCTTCCTCCTCTATGCTCTCAAAAGACAAAATCCAACTTCCGCAGAAAAGGGAAAATCCGTGGCGGCCTCTCCCGCTCGAACTGCTGTTGAGGGTCGGTCCTTCGCCGAGAGCCTATTGATAGTGGGCAAGGCGACGAACACTGTCGAGACTGCTGCCAGGGCCCCTGCCGAGAGCTTACCAGTCACTGGCGGGGTTGGTGATGAGAGGGCGGCCGCCAATGATTCTGCCCAGGCCCTGCCCAAGTAGATGCCAAAAGGGCATCGGAAATTTGGCCTTGGCGAAAAGTTATTAGATGTGGAAGGGAAACACCTATTCCAGTGGGATCTTGAGGCCAACCGAGCCTCCCTTTCTACCCTCCTTCCCAGCTGGGCAGAGTAGGATGAGGTCACCGGCGACGCCTTCGTGCTGGGCTATGGCCTTTACAGCCAAGAAGATGCCAACACGTTCGACCGATCGTCCACCCGACCCTTGGCCTTCGACTCCATCAGGGCCTTGATGCGTGGGTTCGATCTCGCGCATATGTGTGCGCGCCGGAGCATCACAATCGACCGCAACTTTGCCGACATGCACAATTTGAGGGATAAGGCGGCATCCAACGCAGCCGCCCTAATGGTCGAGCTGGTGGGTGCCCAATGGCTTTTATCTTTGCGTTCGGCAGATGAGGTAATCGAGATCTTCCATGGCTTCTCGCTCCCCCTCCCCTTAGTTCATAACTCGCTTTCCCTTCTTTGTGTTGTTGGGCTTATCCTCTATGCACAGGACTCCAGCCAAAGCATGTTGCTTCGTGCAAAGTTGGCCGGCCAGGAGTGCGAGAACATCTTGCTGATGGACCAAGTCCGGCGTGCGGAAGCGGCTGTAGCTGTGATCCCCTCCCCCCTCCCTTGCTGGACAAGAGGTTGAGGAGCCACCACTACTCAGAGTATGATATCGACAAGCTATTGCAGGTCAATGCCCAGGCAACGACCAGGCTGACAATTGAGACGTTGTGGGAGGTGGCCTGCTTGAACGAGGGCGACGAGACCATCGTTGCCCGCCGGCTTCTCCCTTGGCTTTTCGAGCCTATTCCTAAACCTCCAGAAGAACCTGATTCCACGCCCTTGGATGTCCCAAAATCTCCTGTCGTGGCTGGCGGGACATCCGGCGAGAGCACTGGCGAGAGTTCCAACGGGAGCTCTTATGAGAGCTCGAGCGAGGAATCCGGCGAAACCTGCTGAGGATTTTCGCCACCCCTTTCTTTTTTGCTCTTTTTGGATGCGCGAGATGTTCTCGTTTGTACTCAATTTTTGTGAACATATTGGTATATGCATATATAGATGACCGGTTCAATTTTTGTCTTCTTATAAAAGCAACCTTATAAAAGCAGCTCATATTATCTAATTCTTCTGAAGTGCATTTTCGCCGAGGCCTTCGGCCCCCTCAGGAGAGCCGCATTCTTTAGTGATAGGTTAATAGGTGGGACCCTGCCGAGAGCTCAAGGACCAGCGTGTTTTTGATGAGTGCCTTCTGCCGAGAACCTTTTGCCTTAAGCACTGACCGTAGGTTCTTAAGAGAGTCATCACCCCTTCGTAGTGCGTAAATCAAGCAGAGCCTTGCTGAGGACTTCCCGTTGTTCCGCTGAGAGCTCCCACTGAAGGCCCTCCTACCGAGAACCTCTTGGCTGAGACCCTCCTGCTCAAAAAGGTTCTCAAATTCTTTCCTCTGCCTCCCGGGTGTGCCTCTTATCCTGTCTGTTTGAATGAGGGCCCGATCAGTGAGTCCGTCCGGAGCCGAGCCTCGCTCGGGGTGGCGCAGAATCTTTCAAGCCGAAGTACTTCCATGAACATATCCAAGACCAATTCCTTTCCCCCCCTCCCCCGGGTATGCCTACCGCCCTGCCCGGCTAATGAGAGCCTGAGAAGCCAGTCTACCCGGGGCCGAGCAGCGCTTGGGGTCCCTTACCCCCACAGGAGAGCCTTCGGACCTGCCAGCTAGTGAGAGCCTGCGCAGCGGGTCTACCTGGGTACGAGCTAGGCTCGGGGTAGTATAAATATCAAAGCCGAAGTATCTCTAAGAACACATCCAAGGTCAAGTCCTTTCCCCCCAGGTTTGCCTACCGCCCTGCCCAGCTAATGAGAGCCTGAGCAGCGAGTCTACCCGGGGACGAGCAGCACTCGAGGTCCCTTACCCCTATAGGCGAACCATCTGACCTGCCAACTAGTGAGAGCCTGTGTTGCGGGTCTATCTGGGGCCGAGCCAGGCTCGAGGTAGTGCAAACATCCGAGCCGAAGTATTTCCAAGAACACATCACAGATCAAGTCCTTTCCCCCCAGGTGTGCCTACCGCCTTGCCCAGCTAATGAGAGCCTGAGCAGAGAGTCTACCTGGGGAAGAGCAGCACTCGGGGTCCCTTACCCCCACAGGCGAGCCTTGGGAAATACCAACTAGTGAGAGCCTACACAGCGGGTCTACCTGGGGACGAGCCAGGCTCGGGGTAGTGCAAATATCTGAGCCGAAGTATCTCCAAGAACACATCCAAGATCAAGTCCTTTCCCCCCAGGTGTGCCTACCGCCCTGCCTAGCTAATGAGAGCCTGAGCAGCGAGTCTACCCGGTGCCGAGTAGAACTCGGTGTCCCTTACCCCCACAGGCGAGCCTTCAGACCTGCCAGCTAGTGAGAGCCAGCACAACGGGTCTACCTGGGGCCGAGCCAAGCTCGGGGTAGTGCAAACATCTGAGCCGAAGTATCTCTAAGAAAACATCCAAGATCAAGTCCTTTCCCCCCAAGTGTGCATACCGCCCTGCCCAGCTAATGAGAGCTTGAGCAGCGAGTCTACCCGGCGCTAAGCAGCACTCGGGGTCCCTTACCCCCACAGGCGAGCCTTCGGACCTGCCAGCTAGTGAGAGCCTGCATAGTGGGTCTACCTGGGGCCGAGCCAGGCTCAGGGTAGTGCAAACATCTGACCATCCTATCATCAGAATTCCACACTAGGCAAAGCCAAAGGAACAACAAGTTAGTGAATATAATATAATAATTTATCTTTGAATATACAATTTCACCTTCCCCCCTCACGGGTAAAAGCATTTCAAGTCATCACCGCTCCAAGTGTTGCTCATGGATCTCCCCTCCACATCCTAGAGGTGGTGACCTCCCGTTATTAGAACCCTTTCAACAATGTAAGGTCCTTCCCAATTTGGGTTGAGCTTGCCAACGAGGGCTAATCTTCCCGCAGCGTCAACTTTCTTTAACACAAGATCTTCTTCTGCGAACTATTTGATTCTGATGTGCTTATCAAAGTACCTTGCCATTCGCCGCTTGATTTCCTCCTGCCTGATAGCTGCGAAATCGCGCAGCTCTTCCACTATATCCAATGAGAGGCGCAACTCCCCCTCATTATCCAACCTCCAAACCTCGTCTCCTTCTCCCGCGGTCGTGACCCGCGGGGACCGAACCTCGAACTCAACAGGCAGGGCTGCCTCACACCCATGAGAAAGTTTGAAGGGGGTCTTGCTGGTGTCCATATTCGGGGTTATTCGCAAGGCCCATAGAACTGAGGAAAGCTGTTCCACCCAATTCCCCCTCAAGTTCTCCACCTTCTTCTTGAGTAAGTTCACAATGATCTTGTTTGCCGCCTCCACCTGGCCGTTGCTCCTGGGGTGGTGTACGAAGGCAAACCTAAGGTCTATCCACAGTTGGGTACAGAAGCTGATGAACTCTTCACTAGCAAACTGGGGGCCATTCTCTGTCACTATTGCCTGGGGCAACCCGTTCCTGCATATGATCTCTCCCTACACGAAGTTTCTGATGACTTGTATGGTGACCTTGGCTAGTGCCTTGACCTCCAGCCACTTTGAAAAGTAGTCAATCATGACTAGAAGAAACCTTCTCTGCCCACTAACCAGAGGGAAAGGCCCGACTAGATCCATCCCCCAAATGGAAAAAGGTCATGGTGTCGTGATGCTTCAGAGCCTTTGAGCGGCAAAGAGCTGTAGGGGGCGTACAGCTGACACTTTCGGCACCTCCTCGCAAACTCAGCTGCATCCTTCCTCAGGGACTGCCATAAATACCCTTGCCTTACCACCCATGCTTCCAACATCCTTCCCCCCGAGTGACTGTTGCACTCACCTGAATGCACTTCCTCCAGGATCCTCGGGATCTCTTCCTCGGTCACACACCTCGCTAGGAGCCCCGACAACATCTTCTGATGCAACCCTCCTTCCAGCATTAGGTAATGGGCTGTCTTGTGCCTGAATCTTTTGGCCTCCTTAGTCCCTTCTAGAAGCTCGCAAGAGGTCAGAAAGGTTACCAATGGGTACACCCATAAGGGTTGCCGATCCACCTCCATCAACTCCCCTTCCTTGATTACCGGTCGAAATTGCTCGGTCAGGGTTCTTCCCCCCCGAGGTCCAAACTTATCCAGTCGATCGGCTGCTACACTCTCTTCCCTAGGAATGTGTTGGATTGAGAACGATTGGAACCCTTCGATGATCATCCTTACCTTGGACAAATACTTTACAAGGGTGGGCTCCCGAGTTTCAAACTCTCCTCAAATCTGTGATGCTACCACCAATGAGTCTGAAAAAGCCTCCACATCCTGGATCTCAAGCTCCTTTTCCAAACGAAGGTCGACTATCACGACCTCGTACTCCGCTATGTTATTAGTCACCGGGAAGTGCAAGACCACTGCTTGTTCTATAGTGACCCCTTGAGGGCTTATCAACACCACTCCTCCCCCGAGAGAATGCTTTCCCGAGGCCCCGTCAACCACCATCTTCTATTCCCCCTGCGACCGCAGCTCCTCGGCCCCGACCTCAGCAACATAGTCGGCCAATAAGTTAGCCACCACTTGCTCCTTGATGGAGAGCCTTGGCACAAACGAGATATCGAACTCGCTCAGTTCAGTGGACCACTTGGCTAACCGCCCTGAGTGCTCAACTCCTTCAAAAATCTTGCAAAGGGGATGGTCCATCACCACCTTGATTGAATGGGCTTGGAAATACGGCTGAAGCTTCCTGGCTAAAATGATCAAAGCGTATGCCAGCTTTTCTAGAATTGGATAATGGAGCTCCGACTTTTTCAGGGTCCTACTAACATAATAGATTTGTAATTGCTTCTTCCCCTCTAACCTGACTAGGACAGAGCTCACGACCTCTGCTCCTACTCTGAGGTATAAGGCTAGATCCTCCCCCTCCTTTGGGCTTTGAAGTAGCAGAGCCTGGGAGAGCTGCCTCTTCAGCGCTTGAGAAGCCTCTTCACATTCGGCGATCCAATTGAACCTTTGATTACCCCGCAGCACTTTAAAGAATGATGAGCATTTTTCCCCCGACTTGGAGAGGAATCTGCTTAGTCCGGTCAGCTTGCTTGTCAAGTGCTGGACCTCCTTAGCGCTGCGTGGTGAGTCCAGCTCTAGGATGGCATTCACCTTATCTGGGTTGGGCTCTACCCCTGCCGGGGACATAATATGTCCAAGGAACTTCCCATGGCTCGCCCGGAAGATACACTTCAAGGGGTTCAGCCTCATCTTGAACTTCCGTAGGGTGGCGAATGTCTCCTCCAGGTCCTGCAGGTGCGAGTCCAAACACTTGCTCTTGACCATCAAATCGTCAACATAGACCTCTAAGTTCCTCCCCCTTTGACCCTGGAAGACTCGATCCATCATGCGTTGGTATATAGCCCCTGCATTCTTCAACCACAAAGGCATTATCTTATAGCTTAAACATCTATCTCTCGTGATGAAGGAGACATCCTTGACATTAGGAGGGTGCATTCGGATCTCGTGATAATCTGAAAAAGCATCTAAAAAACTCATAATAGAAAAACCAACGGCTGAATCAACCAGTGCGTCGATCCGAGGCATGGGGTAGCAATCCTTGGGGCATGATTTATTTAATAAGGAAAAGTCAATACACATGCGCCATTTCCCTTCCCCCTTCTTCACCATTACCACATTTGAGATCCAGCCCGGATATTGGATCTCCGAGATGAAGCCGGCCTCCAGAAGCTTCCTGACCTCCTCGTGGATGGGCTCTTCTAGCTTGGTAGCGATGGTCCTCATCTTCTTATGAATGGGGCGCGTCCGTGGATCCAGGTTCAGGAGGTAGCAAGCTACATCCGCATCAATTCCTGGCATGTCCTCCGCGCTCTAAGCAAAGATATCAACGTTGCTTTGGAAACAAGCCCGCATCTGCTCTTGGTCCTCGGGACCTAAGCTCCCACTGATTTGCACCCTTTGCACCTGGCCGGCACTGGTGAAGACATCCATCTCCACCACCTCCTCAGGAGGTTCCAGCCGCGACTGCTCCCAGTTGTCCCTCGCCTCCTCTTCCTGCCCAAACTCTTCCTCCCCTCCTGCCTCCTCCACTTCCATCGCCTCCCCTAGGCTCTCATGCTGCTGCTCGACCTCCACACCCCTCAGGGCCTCCTTCTCAACTCCTTTTCCTCCTCTCCCTTTCTATACTCCTTCCTCCTGCAGTCCCTCTTGTGGCTCCAACCCTTTATCCCTCTAGACCTCCTGAACAACTCCTCTCTGCTCCTCGACCATCTCCCTGATCGCCTCCTCTAGGCTCACCTCCTCTCAGATGACCTCTTCATGCTCCGTCATCTCCCTCTCCAGCTCTTTCTCCTGTGCCATCTAAGATACGGTGTTGACCGCCGTCACGTAGCATTTCCTCGCCAACTTCGGGTCCCCTTGATCCTCACCTGCACCCCTCCGTTGTTGAACTTGAGGCACTGATGGAACGAGGAGAGGACGCAGCGAAAGGCGCTAATGAGGGGGTGCCCAAAGATGGCATTAAAACTACTTGGGGCATCCACTATCATGAACCTACAGTTCCGTGACACGCCCCCAACTTCACATGCAGCCCTACTCCTCCTTCTACCTCCTTCCTCTCTCCTGAAAATCCAAACAATGGCCCGTCTGAAGCTAAGACCCTCTTGGACTCGACCTTCATCTTGTCGAAGGCCTTTTTGAAGATCGTATTCATGGAGCTCCCGTTGTCGACTAGGATCATGGAGAACGTGAAGTTCTCCACTGCCGTCTGGATTGCCAAAGCGTCGCAGATCGAGTCTTCGAAGTCAGACATATCTGCTGATGAAAAAGTGATTTTTTCCCTCCAGAGGGGGAGCCTGGGAGGTCAAGGCGACCCCCCTTCAGAACATTATTTGAAGGCTCCCCTTGCGAGTTGCCTCAATCCCAACTCCTCCATGGATCACCCTGATCCCTCCCCGAGTTCCCACGTCTACCCGGTCCTCGCACCTGTCTTTCCCATCTCCCTGCTGCACCTCCACGATCCTTATTGGCAGATCCTGCCTTCCTAGCCCCCTAGACTCTCTCATTTCCAAGAACTCTTGGTAGGTGGCTATCACGTGACCGTCCTCCTGGTGGAAGTCATAGAAAGGCAATGCCACCTTGTCCCCTCTTCCTTCTCCACCTCCTATTCTTCCAGCTCCACCCCAAACTCCTCTCCTTCCTCCTTTACCTCGGCTAATCTCCATTGTCTCTTGCTGTGGCGGGAAGTGACCACTTTGCCCTTGCCTCCACGTCGGCTGTTCAAACCTCATTGGCTCGTAGAAGTTATCTCTTCCCTGAAAGCCTCCTCCTTGTCCTTGGGGGCGACCCGCTTGAGGCCTCCAACCCAATCAGTTGTTCGGCTCCCGGGCCCCCCATCCTTGATGTTGCCCCTGCCCTCGGGGCTCCTCCCTCCTTCCCTCTTCTCTCTGCTCTCTCTACTCATACTCCCTCTGCCTTCTTGCTCCTAGTTCCTTCACATCATCCTTCGCCAACCTGGACAGCTTTCTAGCAAAATCCGGATTGGCCCTTTTGAAGTCTATCTCCTTCGCCACCCTCTCCATGAGCTCCTAGAAAGAGAGGGGGCACTCTCTTCAACTCCATACTAAAGAATCCCGGCCTCAGCCCCAGGGTAAAAGCGAGCATCAGGGCATACCCTGGGACATCCTGGACCAGGAGGATCTCCTCCTAAAACCGGTCAACATAATGACCAAACGTCTCGTCTTGCTTCTGCCTCACCGCAAAAAGGAATTCCGCCTCCTTCTTCTGCTTCTTCGATGCCGAGAACCTAAACAGGAACCCTCGACGCAATTCTTCAAAACTATAGATCGAACTTGATGGCAACTGGTGGAACCAGTCCTGGGCCTTCTCCTTCAACGTGATGGCAAATAGCCGACACTTAAAGGCATCCATTGTTGGATCCCTAGTAGGATTTGGTGAAGGTTCACTAAGTTAGGATCTTATGACCCAACATGTATAACCAGGGTCATGGTTGTGTCCTAGAGTCTAGGCCAAGTCCTTAGAGTCAACATCACTTGGACAAGCCATCAACAGACTGCCAGAGACTCAAGACTTAGAGATTTCAAAGACTCAGTAAAATGAGTTTGACGTTCGTCGAACTCAGGTCGACGAAAGTCATGCTCAGCTCGACGAAATCAGAGAAATATTCTCTGAGCTGAGCTCGACGAACTCAGTTCACAAGTCTCAGGTCGACTAATTCTGGATCATATGCTTGAACACTCAATGCCAGAGAACATCTCAAATATTCTATGTCTAGAATCAAATTTAGGTCGACAATATTGGATCTCAGATCGACGAACTCAGTTCTCAGGTCTCAAATTGACTAATTCTGAATCATATGCTTCAACACACAACGCCAGAGAACATCTCAAATATTCTAAGTCCAGAATCAAACTCAGGTCGACGATCTTCGATCTCAGCTCAACGAACTATGAACTCAGGTCGACGAATCCAGACTTGGTTATTTTTTATCCTTCTTTCCCTATTATAACATAATAATTCCTGAGTAATTAATGCCAAAATATTCTCTGAATATTACCATTAGACGGAGCATTAATTATGGTCTTCATCTGGGTTATTGCCTGCCGTTTTTCATAGGGACAGTTTGGGAAACTAATCAATGAAAATTTTCCAAATCCATCAGCATTGATTATAGAAGGGATTTAAAAATTCAAATGGACTTTTACATCGAAAATATAAAAGTATAGATTCCTCTTCTTCCTGTACAACATAGCAGACGAGATATAACACAGTAATAGATTTACAGAATACACGAGACATATAAAATCAATCAGTCAAGAAATCAACAACTGCTAGACCAGAAGAAGAAAAGTTTTATGAAGAAGAAGAACAATTATTCAAATCAAGAGTCTTCTTCTATCATCCTCTCAGGAACTTTCAAAGGACAACAACTACTACATCTGTCAAAGAGTTCCTGAAGTTCTTCTGGTTGAAGTTGAAAGCTTGAAGGCCTATCACCCTGAAGGAAAGTTCCTTTCACCCTGAATAAATTCAGTATTTTAGGGGGAGCTTTTGCCACCATCAAATCTATAGAGTCTTCTTAATTGAATACTTGAGAAAGAGAAGATATCATCACTCTCTCACCCCCTCTATAAAAATGGTTCTCTACAGCCTTCAAAAGTGATTCCTGGTTGCAAGTCTCCTAACCAAAAGACTTGAGATTTGGATTTTGAGCACCTTATAAAAATCTCATTGGTGGCAGTAACCTAAACAAAAACCTGAGTGGATTCTTACCAGGGTGATAGAAGAGTGGATGTACCCAGGTTTGGGAACCACTATAAAATTCTTGTGTTGTCTGGTTGCCTTTTTCTTTTGTTCTTGTTGTGGCTGTGATAGTTAGGATTCTGTGACTTTCATTAGTTTAATCTGATGTGCTGTGATATAGCATCTGAGTTTACGAATAAGTTATATTATTCAACAAAAGATTTTAATTACTCAAAAATACTATATTCATCCCCCCTCTAGAGTATATTAGATATAACCCTCACTTTCAATTGGTATCAGAGAGGAGTTCTTTTGGTTGTACAAGTTAACCATTGAACCAAAGATCCTAAGTTAGATCTCTTTATATTTATAGTAGGTTCGCATAGACAGCATGGCACAGAACAAAGATTATACAAGCACCAGACCTCCAGTGTGCAACCTGAACAAGTTTGCCATCTAGAAGGAAAGAATAAAGTTATATATGAATTCCATTAATGAAGACATCTATAATTCTGTTTTGACAGGTCCCCCTCAAGCATCAAGCTCAGCAGCATCAATCAGCACCAATGCAGTTCCACAAATTGAGTGGACTGAGGCTCAAAAGAAGGCCAAAATTACTGATGCCAAGGCAATGAACATATTGGCCCAAATAATTCCAGATGACATTTTCCAGAAGGTGGCTGAATGCACATCAGCCAAGGCCATTTGGGATTCCCTGAATCAAATGGTGATTGGATCTGCTGATGAGTGAAAAGATAGAAGATCAAACCTCATATCCCAATATGAGAACTTCAAGAAGGAGGAAGCTGAAACAGTAACTGATATGTACAACAGGTTAAGCTCAATCATCAATGAGCTAAAGACCTTAGACAATGACATCACCCTCACAGAGGTGAATTACAAAATCCTCATGTGCTTCCCAAGCTCATGGGATTCAAGGATCTGGCCCATCAAGGAGGCCAGGAGCCTAAATGAGATTTCCACTGAATCTCTTTTAGGAAAGTTAAAGTCCTATGAACAACTGATCAAGTCCATGGAAGCAGCTGAGCAAAGAACACCTCCACCAGCAAGGAAGGAGCACAACCCTGCATTCAAGGTTGCTGAGAAGACTGAGACTCCATCTATAAATGAAGATATGATGAGCTTGCTTGCCAAAAGATTCTACAAGATGGCAAGGAAGGATTTAGGGAGGAAGTCATCCAGGAAGGATGATAAGCCCAGGTATGATAAAACCCCTACTAAAGAGGTGGTATGTTTTGGCTGCAGGAAACCTGGACATTTCCTCTCAGAATGTCCAGAGAATCAGAAGAAGGAGAAGAGAAGAGAGAAAGACTCCAAGAGCATGCATTACAGCAAGACATCTTCTAGCAAGCACAAAAAAAGGACAGAGGGTTTGTGACTGAAAGCGGGAGTGAAACAGAAGGTGAATCTTCATCTTCAAGTTCTAGTGAAGAAGAAGAGGAGGCATTGGCAAAGGAAGTTTGCCTCATGGCAATTGATGCCAATAGTAGCAGATCAGATACAGATGAATCTGATAATGAAGAAAGCATGTCAGCTGAAGATTAGGTATTAGCCTCTTATGATTTTGAATCTGATGAATTCAAATTTGAATTTAAAAATTTATGCTTAGATTTGATAAGCTCTGAGAAGGAAATCAAACTTCTTAGAGAAAAATTAAATGCTCTAGATAAGCTCACTTCTGAAAATGCAAATCTATCTAATGAATTAAAATTTGCAAATGAACAAATTATTTTTCTTAAATCTGAACTTAGCAAAGCCAAAATGTTAGAAGAATCATTAAATGGCAGAAGCTTAAAATTGCTAGATATAACCAGCACACTAAATGCTAGAACTAATTACTGCAAACTAGGATTAGGAGCTTCATCCAGTGAACCAACCCTAATCCAGAAGAATCATCTTTCAAAACCTATAAACTTTATTTCTGATAAAGGAAAGAAAAACACTGAACAAGTCCTTAAACAAATTGAAACTACAAACAAACTTAAAAACAGAAGAATAATAAGAGTAACAATGTTCAGTAGCTATTGCCGAACTCAGATCGAAGATATATGAACAGATCGTCGAACTCAGAATGACGATCTCTGAACACAAACTTCAGTAATAAAAATTCTTCGATCTACGATGGACGATACCAGTATGGTTCGTCGACCAGAGATCGACGATTTTAGTGCCCCAAGAATGAATACCTTCATTCTTCAAGAAGAGATCGACGATCTCATCCAACATCATCGAGCTCAGTTCGACGATCCAACCAGAAATCATCAGTCCCAGATCCTAACAACAGAAACCTAAATTCTAAAAGTAACATTAATCCTTTTAGTCAATGAATAATACCACCAAGAAGATATCATCCTAAAGATTACAAAAATCAACCTGAATGCTTTTATATTTCCAGTTACAGTTATGTAAATCAACAAGGACCCAAGGTACTCTTGACCGCTGCTGGACAAAGCATCCACATCTTCGTCCCTCGGGTGACTCTTCCGCCTCCTCTTCCAAGCCGTCTGCTTCCGTGGTCACATCATCAGGTAGTGCCCATGTGGTCACTCAAGGTAAATGGCTTATCGACTCCGGTGCAACTAATCATATGACGGGCAATCCTCAGTGCTTCTCTCTCCTCGAACAGCATGATCGGTTGACCCCGGTCCTCATTGCAGACGGTTCTCCCTCCCCGGTTCATGGGTCGGGAGTGGTTCATGTTACTCCGTCCCTTCGGCTAGAGGACACTCTCTATGTGCCAAAGTTTCCGTGCAATCTATTGTCGGTTACTTCTTTGTGCAAGCAGCTTCAATGTTCTGTAACGCTTACTCCATCTTCTTGTTCTTTTCAAGATCCGAGCTCCCAGCGGACGATTGCTACTGGGACTGAGAGCGGCGGCCTCTACTTCCTCGACAACGTTTCCGCTTTGTTCGCCTTCTCTTCTTCTTGTACGGATCTTCTCCAGTGGCATCTCCGTCTCGGTCATCCTCCACCACGGCTTCTACATCAGCTTCTACCCCACCTCCCTCCCTCCAATACTCCTCTCAACTGCGAAGCATGTCAACTTGGCAAGCATCACCGTTCCTCCTTCTCGCCGAAGCAAGGTCGGGGCTCTACTCGTCCGTTTGATCTAGTCCACTCCGATATCTGGGGACCTGCTCCTACCCTTACTATTGGTCGGGGTAGTTCTTATTTTGCAACCTTTATTGACAATTTTTCTAGATGTACTTGGGTGTATATCTTACGAGATCGCTCTGAACTTTTTAATGTATGGACCTCCTATTATCATTTAATCAAAAATCAGTTTGGTGTTGGTATTAAAACCTTTCGCTCTGATAATGCAAAAGAGTACTTAAGTCATGCTTTTACCTCCTTCTGTATGCAACATGGTGTTATTCATCAGACAAGCTGTGTCTATACATCCCAACAAAATGGGGTGGCGGAACGCAAAAACCGTCACCTTCTCGATGTCGCTCGCACATTGATGACTCAAATGCATGTCCCTCGCTCATATTGGGGCTATGCGGTTCTTCTTGCCTGCTATCTCATCAATCGCATTCCCTCCTCTATTCTCAAGGGAAAAACCCCTTTTTCCATCCTTTATCTAGGCAAGGAGCCTTTTCCTCTCCCTCTCCGAATCTTTGGGTGCACTGCTTTTGTGCATGCCCCATCTGCCACCCGTGATAAGCTCTCCCCTCGCTCTACCAAATGTGCCTTTCTGGGGTACTCCGCCACTCAGAAAGGCTACTGCTGCTTTGACCCTGTTCTTCGTAAGCAGTTCATCTCCGCTGATGTTACCTTCTTCGAGAATGCCTCCTACTTCTCGGAAGACTCCTCTTCTCTTCCCCCCACCTCTGATTCTCCTATTATTCCGTTCGTCCCCTCGTCTCCTACTGCGATATCCGCCCCTCCTCCGTCTCCGCCCACTCCTCTCCCTCTGCCTCTCTCTCCGCCTCCATCTCCCTCATCTCCGCTACCGTCGCTCTCTCCTCCCGGGCCAGCTCTCTCTGCCACGGATGCTCTGGATGCCGAGGAGCCCGCCGACCTGGATCTTCCTGTAGCTCTTCGCAAAGGGGTGCGGACATGTACCCTACACCCCCTTGCTGCTATTGTTTCATATGATCGTCTTACCTCTTCTCGTAGGGCCTTTGCGCTGGCTATCTCTGCCACTACCACACCTCGTTCCTACCAGGAGGCCCTTGCTATTCCTCACTGGAAGATGGACATGGATGAGGAAATGGCGACCCTAACAGAGCGGGGTACCTGGACTCTTGTTCCTCCTCCCTTTGATACAGATGTTGTTGGCTGTCGCTGGGTATTTGTGGTCAAATTTGGCCCAGATGGCACTGTGGACCGTTATAAAGCTCACCTGGTGGCTAAGGGCTTTACTCAGACCTATGGGGTTGATTACTTTGACACCTTCTCTCCCATGGCTCGTCTCAGCACTATACGGGTCCTTTTCTCTGTGGCGGTCAACAAAGACTGGCCACTTTCCCAGCTGGATATCAAGAATGCCTTCCTTTATGGTGATCTTCAGGAGGCCGTCTACATGGAGCAACCTCCTGGGTATGTTGCTCAGGGGGAGACACGAGTATGCCGGCTATAGAAGGCAATCTATGGCCTCAAGCAGAGCCCTCGAGCTTGGTTTGACAAGTTCAGCGGCATCGTGGCGGCTGTTGGTTTTGCTCGCAGCGCTGCTGATCACTCTCTATTTATTTGCAAAACCTCTTCGGGACTGGTGGTTCTTGTAGTATATGTTGATGATATTCTTCTCATTGGCGATGACCAGGAAAGAGTAGCCTTGATAAAACGACATCTTCGCCAACATCTGGTCACGAAAGATATGGGTTCTCCGAAGTACTTTTTGGGGATCGAAATCTCTCGGAAGCCCAACTCTTTAGTCCTCTCTCAGCATAAGTATGCCCTTGATATTTTAAAAGAAGCAGGATTGACTGGGGCCAAACCTGCCCGATGTCCCATGGCTGTTGGAGAAGACAAAACCTGGACAGATGATTCACCTCTTCTTTCAGATGCTTCGCGATACAGGCGTCTGGTTGGTAAGCTCATATACCTCACCGTGACTAGACCCGACATTTCCTATGGTGTGGGCAAGGTGAGTCAATTCATGCAAGCTCCCAGGGAGTGCCATCTTCAGTCCGCCTTGCGGATCTTGGAGTACGTCAAAGCAGCCCCTGGGAAAAAATTGCTCTTTCAGAAGAATGATCATCTGAGGGTTGAAGCATACTCAGATGTGAGTTACGCTGATGACAAAGGGGACCGCAAGTCTACCTCCGGTTTCTGTACTTTTGTTGGGGTCAATATGGTAAGCTGGAAGAGCAAGAAGCAGTCTGTTGTCTCCAGGTCCAGTGCTGAAGCAGAGTATCGGAGTATGGCATCAACCACTTGTGAGCTAAAATGGCTACGGGCTCTCATGTTGGATTTAGGAGAGGTCTACAACCATCCTCTACCTATGTTCTGTGACAACAAGGCTGCTATATACATCTCTAAAAACCCAATCTTCCGTGAGAGAACCAAGCACATTGAGGTCGACTGTCATTTCATTCGTGAAGAGATTCTGAAGGAACAAATTTGCACCCCCCTTTGTCACGTCTGAAAAAGAGCTGGCTGACATCTTCACCAAGTCAGTATCCGCCTCGTTTCTTCATATATGTGACAAGCTGGGCATGATCGACATATATGCTCCAGCTTGAGGGGGAGTGTTGAAGTTGGAGACCGGGCGGTCTGTCAGTCTGGCTTTGCGGGTTATTGACCGAGCGGTCTGGCGGTTTGCCTTCAGCGGTTTGGTTGTTGTGTTGAGGTCTGAGGTCCAAGCGGTCTAGCGGTTTGTCACTGATGACTTGGAGACCGGGCGGTCTAACAGTCTCATATGGCGGCTTGTCTCTCTCTTTGGCAGTGGCCGAGCGGTTAGCCCTTCTGTCTAACCGCGCGGCTTGTGCGGTTTGTGTTTGTACAGTCCGCGTGTTTTTAGTCCCACATCTCTTATTTGTATTCTCTCTTCTCTCCTCCATTCTATATAAGGGAGGCCATACCTTTGTAATAGATACCTTTTTCTGATAATAAAATTTCAATTATACCTTTTCCGGCTTGTTTTAGTTCGCTTCTAACACATCCTAAAGGTTACAAAAATCAACCTGAATGCTTTTATATTTCCAGTTACAGTTATGTAAATCAACAAGGACCCAAGGTTACCTGGGTCAAGAACAACTAACTGTTTTGTCTGCAGATGAAGAGCTGTCCAGCTGTAAATCAAGTATGGTACCTGTACAGTGGTTGCTCCAAGCATATGACTAGGAACAAGGAAAGTCTACTCAACTACAAGTCCAAGCTTGGACCAAAGGTAATCTTTGGAGACTCAAAGTGTGAGTAATCTGAAGGCTATGGACAAATAAGGATTGGAGCAGTCACATTCAACAAGGTAACCTATATAAGAGGACTCAAGCATAACCTCATCTCCATAAGTCAATTATGTGATGAAGGTTATCAGGTACACTTCAACTCAACTACCTGTATTATTTCTAATAAAAAAACAAACTGTTTTAATTAGGAATAGAAGGAAACATATATATAGTTAATTTTCTATCTGCCAATTCAGATATCTGCTTACTTAACATTATAAGTAATCAGAATGATTTATGGCATAAAAGACTAGGGCATGTTAATATTAAAAACATTGTTAGGCTATCTAAAGACAACCTTGTGAGAAGTTTACCTTCTAGCCCCTACAAGAAGGAAGGCCTCTGCAGGGCTTGTCAACTAGGCAAGCAAACTAAATCTAGTTTTAAATCAGTAAATAAAAGTGATTCACCTAGGATCTTGTACTTGCTACACATGGATCTCTTTGGACCCATAGCTATACAAAGCCTGGGAGGGAAATCCTACACCTTAGTCATAGTGGATGACTTCTCAAGGTTCACTTGGGTGTTCTTTCTGAGATCTAAGTCAGATACCTTTAAGGTTCTTGCAGATTTTCTCAAGACAATATAGATTGAGTACTCTACTCATGTTGCATTGATCAGAAGTGATCATGGTACAGAGTTTGAGTCTCTTCTTATGCATGAGTTCTGTGAGAAGGAAGGTATCATGCACTGCTTCTCAGCTCCTAGAACCCCCCAACAAAATGGGGTAGCTGAAAGGAAAAATAGGACACTGATTGAAGCTACATGAACATTACTTTCAGATGCTTACATGCCCCTATCCTTTTGGGCAGAGGCTGTAAGCACAGCAATTTATATACTGAATAGAAGCCTGATACATAAACTAAAGAATAGGACTCCCTATGAATTACTTAAAGGGAAGAAACCTAAAATCACTTAAAGTATTTGGCTGTGTATGTTATATACATAATAATGACAAGAGATACATTAGAAAGTTTTAATCTAAGGCTGAAGAGGGAATTTTTCAAGGATATTCCCAAGTAAGCAAAGCTTATAGGGTATTTAATAAATCATCCCTGAAAATTGAGGAATCAGTTCATGTTATATTTGATGAAGCTAACATGTCTTGCAAGGAGAAAGAAATTTCTACCAATAATCCTTTGCAGGTACCTCACTTGTGTGAGAATCTGGATGGTCTAAGCCTCACCAAAGAGGACCCAACACATCCTTCTCCATAAGAAGAAGAACAAAGTGAAGAAGAAAGCACAGAAGTAACTAAGTTTCAACCAACAGCAAACATAATTCCACAGGAGGAATTAAATCCAACTACTGTTGTTAAACTAACTCCACCTACTAGTCTTGTCACACTAAGGGATCACCCCAGATCCCAAGTGATTGGAGACAAAACAGTAGGTGTACAGACAAGGCATCAACTCAACCAAGACTTGATGCATGCCTGTTTCCTCTCTCAAGTTGAACCTCAAACCATAAAAGATGTTAAGCAAGATCCCCACTGGATTATTGTTATGCAAGAGGAACTCAACCAATTTGAGAGATGTAGAGTTTGGAATTTTGTTCCAAGACCCCAAAACTACCCAGTTATTGGAACCAAATGGGTATACAGAAACAAACTGGATGCCCAAGGTGTAATTGTGAGAAATAAGGCTAGGCTTGTTGCTCAAGGTTATAGGCAAGAAGAGGGAATAGACTATGACCAAACATTTGCACCAGTTGAAAGATTGGAGGCAATCAGAATATTTCTTGCCTATGCTGCCTACAAGAAGTTCAAAGTCTATCAGATGGATGTTAAGAGTGCCTTTCTGAATGGAGTGCTAAAGGAAGAGGTTTATGTTGAACAACCTCAAGGTTTCATCTCTCCAACTCATCCTTATCATGTTTTTAAATTGCATAAAGCCCTCTATGGTCTAAAGCAAGCTCCAAGAGCTTGGTATGAGACTTTAGCTAGCTTTTTGATAGAGCATAAATTCATTAGAGGCATTGTAGATAAAACATTATTCACTAGACATCATAAGGATCAAACCTTGTTAGTACAAATATATGTGGATGACAGTATATTTGGGTCTACTGATCCCAAATTATGCAAGAGGTTCTCTGACCTCATGCATTCAAAATTTGAGATGAGTAGCATGGGTGAGCTCTCCTACTTCCTTGGTCTCCAAGTGAAACAGTTCCCTGATGGCATCTTCATTTCCCAGGCTAAATATGCTAAAGAGCTTATTAAGAAGTTTGGGATGACTGATGCCTCAGCAAAGAAAACACCTATGGCTACAAATACTGTAATAGACTCTGATGCACATGCGAAACTTATGGATCAGAAATTATATAGGGGCATTATTGGATCCCTACTATACCTTACAGCTAGAAGACCTGATATCATGTTTCCCACATGCCTTTGTGCTAGGTTCCAGGTGAACCCTAAAGAATCTCATCTAATTTTTCTAAAAAGGATTTTAAGATATATAAAGGGTTGTCCTAGTCTAGGTCTCTGGTATCCTACAGAGTCAGAGTTTGATTTAACTGGATACTCAGATGCTGACTTTGCTAGATGCAGAGTGGATAGAAAGAGTACCTCAGGAACTTGCCAGTTCCTTGGTATGAGATTAGTGTCCTGATTTTGCAAGAAGCAATCATCTGTGTCCACATCAACTGCTGAAGCAGAATATATTGCAGTTGGCAGTTGTTGTTACCAGATGCTATGGATTCAAAACCAACTCCTGGACTATGGGTTTAACTTAAATAATTCAACTCTACTATGTTATAACACAAATGCTATTGCTATAGCACAAAATCCAGTCCATTACAGTAGGACTAAGCATATAGACATTAAGCATCATTTCATTACAGAGTGTGTAGACAAAACAAAATTAAACTTGTCTATATCTACACTGATTTACAAAGAGTTGACATATTCACCAAACCCTTAGATGAAAGAAATCACTTGTTCTTTGTAAATCAGCTTGGCATGATCAATATGGGAAGACTTAGTTTAGTTTCTGTCTGCACTCGATGAATTTTTAAGAGTTCGTCGAACGGAGGTCGACGAACTAGGAAAGGTTCTTGATATATTCGTCAACCAGAGATAGATGAACTGTCTGTGAGTGAAGTTAGTCTCGTCGAACTGAGATTGACGAACTTTCTTCAAAAAAACTTTCGTCGACCAGAGATCGACGAAATGTATTCAAACCTTCAGACTGAGAGCGACGAATTGTTTAACTTCAAATTATTTCGTCGACCTCAGATCGAAGAACTATTTCTTTTTCATGGAATGGAGTATGTCGATTCATATTCCGAAAAACCTTATATTTAGGTTTTCTTCGACCTACGTCCCGCGCTTTCAATTCTCTTACACTTGATCCTCGTTTTCTCTTGCAGATGCTCTCATGGGGATTCCTGCAGGAACTCTAGTGGCGATGAAATTTGACACTGGATTCGACTTGGACTTCGAATCTTTCCAATACTCAGATCCCATCTTCCTGAATATTCTACAATTACTTGAAGACCAACAGTTAAAGACTCTACTCTCCACCCGCATCAAGATATCAGGAACAGAGATCAGGGAATGGGTTTACACAGCTTCTACAGAGGAAAATATGATGACTGGAACAATCGCGGGTACTACTATTTCTCTTACTTCGAATCTTTGATGTCAAGTGACTGAAAAGAGGACTTAGTCTACTTGCCTTTTTGGCAATCTGAGCACACACCCTCTTTTATGCACTGAACTTGAGGACCATTCCACACTAATCCCATGTTGAACAGCAGTCCAATTGACTTATAGTTCAGATGAGCTAGCCTCTTGTGCCATTTGACACATAGAGAAGCTTTCTCTCCTGCAACCAAACAAATCGGTGAGTTGTTAGACTCACATTCTAGGTTGAGGCAATACACATTTCCTTTCCTAGTGCCAGTCAAAATGATCTCTTGATCACTTGACCTTTTTATTAGGCACTCCCCTTTGTGGAAAGAAATATCATAACCTAGATCACTAAGTTGACTTATGCTAATCAGGTTATGTTTTAAAACCTTTATATAAGCCACTTTAGTGATAGTAATTGAATCACAAGAGATGTTACAAAATCCTTTTATGATTCCCTTTTCTGATCCACCAAAGATAACTTTTGGTCCATTCTTTATGGGCAAATAGTCCCTCAACATTCTCCTTGTTCTAGTCATATGTCTGGAACAACCACTATCCAAGTACCATATAGGGGTATGGTCACTTGGATTTACCTGCAATAAATAATGAATCACTTACCCTTAGAACCCAACTTGCTAGTGGGTCCTAGATTCTTGTTAGTTTGAAACCCTGTGACTGATCTAACAGGAATCCTACTTTTAGTTTTAACACTTAAGTTAAGCCAGCAATCCTTAGCAAAGTGGCCCACCTTGCCACAACACCAACACTCAAACCTATTATACCTATTCTTAGGTACAGGCCTTCTTACTTTGTTGTTAGTAGGCTTGTTAAGTGTTGGTGCTGGAACAACATTCTTCAAGAACTCCTCTTGAATATGATGGGCATGCCTATAGATTGGTCTATTGGCATTAGCACCCTTGCTCATGAAATTTTCATGCTCGCAGTGACCATGTGTCATGTCATGATCATACCTGTTAGTAGGATTCACTACCTTTTTAAAAAAAATAGGGGGATTAAAAACTTGAGGTTGAACTGGGACTTTACCTTTTCTATGAGAATTGGTAGCCCTAGTTCTTCCCTTGAAGTCCAGACCAGTCTTTCCTTTTTGTGAAACAAAATTATCTATCAAAGGTAAGAATGATTTTGGCATGGAGAATTTTGCCACTAGCTCTCTCTCTCTCTCTTGCTGAAGTTTTCCCTCCAGTTTCTTGATATGATTCTCTTTGAATGAGATTGTGCCCATCTGAATAACTGTAATGTTTTTCAATTTGGCAACCTCATTCAGTTTTTGATCCAATAGTTTTGCTGAATCTGTTGCAGCCAGTTTGAGAGACTCAATCTCCTTGGCCTGCTCTTTAACAAGAAACTTACTCTTCTTTAGAGCATGCAATAACCCACCATACTCATTAATGAGTTGGTGAACATCCCCCTCAGACTCAGATCCATCCATTTCTTTTGAAGAAGATGCTTCTGATTCTGATCCAATAAAGTAATCTGAGACTAGGGGTGAATTGTTTACCTTACTTGGTCCAGACTGATCCTGGCACTTATCTTCTTCTGATTGAGCCATCAACCCTTTACAGAGATGTTCTTGTACTCCATTTATGGAGTCCAGCATCTGTAGAAATTCTAGTTCCCTAGAATCCTCTTCTGTTGAGAAGAGTCCAACATATGCTTCTGTCTCTTCTTCAGATTTTGAAGATGAAGAGTCTGTCCAACTCTTCTCCTTCTGAGCCACTAGAGACTTCTCCTTCTTGCCTTTGACCAGCTGCTTCTTCTTGTCCTTTGACTCCTTTCTTTTGTTAGGACAGTTAGTTATGACATGCCCAGACCTATTGCAGCAATAACACACAATCTTAGAATTCGATTATTTACCAGGTTTAGAAGCATACCTGTCCTCCTTAGGTGTTTTCTTCTTCCTGTAGTATTCATCCTTGGAATAGGATGTAGATGAAGGCCTTGTTCTCCAATTCTTTTTCTTCATGAACCTTTGAAATTGTCTAGTGAAGGCAGCAAAGTCTTCATCAGATGTGTGACTATTTGATGTACTTGTTTCAGGAACTTCTTCTTCTTCTTCAGTACTCCTTCCAGGTGGAGAAGGAGATTTTCTCCTACCCTTACTTGAGCCCTCAACCTTGAAGGCTACTGTCTTTTCTTTATGTTCAGATCTGCTGCCCTTCTCTTCCTTTTTCCTAGTAGTAAGCTGCATTTCATATGAAAGCAATTTTCTAAAAGTGTAGGTGGTGGTGTGTCAGCCAGTTTGGCCACTTCCCTGATGGCACATATCTTAGTGTCCCAATCCTTTGTTAGGGACCTAAGAAACTTGTCATTCAGTTCATAAGTACTGAAGACTCTTCCATATGTCATCAGTTCATTCACTATTCTGAAAAACTTTTTATAGCATTTAGTTATGCTGTCAGGTTTATTCTGCCTAAAGCTCTCATACTCTTGATTCAGCATAGACTTTTTGTCCTCTCTGACTTCTTATGTGCCTTCCATATAGACAATCAGTGTATCCCACATTTCTTTGGATGTTTTACAGTGCACCAGATTCTAGAATGTTGCATCATCTATGCCACTTACAATTATATTCTGAGCTCTTTAATCTAATGTAGCCAAGATTGTTGGGTATTGTATCCACATTGTACCTAATTTGAAGAAGCCTCTTTACAAGCTAAGATGAATTCACAATGTATTTGATGATTTTCTTTAAAGTTGTGCTTGCAGCTATTCCAGTACACACCAATATCAGGGTGCAGTGGGTCAATATACACGGGTCTGCGCAACGTAATCCCTCGTTGAGCAGATCAGTGTGTTGACTCATGTGTGCTCTCTCTATTGGAGTGTACTTATTTTCAAGTACAGGGTCGAGATAGATCAAGAGCAGAAGAGGAGCAAAGATGGGTCAAAGACCATGTTCAGAGGAAGGAAGAAGAAATCTTCTAAGTCAAAATCGACGGGAATCACTTAGTGATTCTCGCCGATTCGACGGGAATCACTAGTGATTCTCTTCGAATCGTCGAGAATCACTCGCCAATTCCTGCCGACTTCATTTGGCTGACTGTCCTCCTTCAAGAATTCTGCTAAGGCAGAATCGACGGGAATCACTAACTGATTCTCGCCGATTCGTCGAGAATGACGTTGCATTCCCGCCGATTCGTCGAGAATGACTTTGCATTCCCGCCGATTCCCCTCCGGATGACTAGAGTTTCAACTAGAATCCTGCCAAGGCAAATTCGACGGGAATCACAAGTGATTCCCGCCGACTTTGACGGGAATCACTAATGATTCTCGCCGAATTTGCCTTAGGCAAATTTGCTCTGTTCGCTGGACTGAACCAAGATGTTGTGCGCTGTTTTGACCGAAACTAGGGCTTATTCTTGTGGGCCCCACAACGGTCATTTAGGGTTGTTATACAGTATTTATACTCGCTTATTTCGAACTTGAACAGTAGCGATTGACGAAAAATAAAAAGCAGCCGTGCTTGACCTAGCCGATCGCGGAAATCCTCCCGTCACCATCGCCGCTCGCAAGGTAGTCATCGCTGCAGATCTCAAATCATCTTTGATCTCCCTACGACAGAACCGAGGCAAGTCTAGCATCTCACGCTTCTCTCTCGAGATCTCTTGTCTCTCGATTTGTTGAACGAGGATAGTTCTTCATTCCGAATCGATTGAGACGACTGATCCGATTGAGATCGTTGTTAGACCTTGCTTGCTTCGTCAATAAGTTTGGATCTACAAAGCATCGCCGTCGCATTCACTTGCCGCCGCCGATCTTGGGAAGATCCTCTCCAAGAAAGTACTCTAGTCGTGGACTCTTCGTCTTCATCAAGAATGCTTCAACTAACGAAGAGGGACATCGGGTTCTCCACAAGTGTAGTTTGTATTTCTTGTACATTCTATTTTAGTTTTGTTGTAAAGGAATAGTGATTCCAGGTTGTAAGGGTTGGGTGCAACCCGTGGTGGAGGAGTAGTGACTCCTTCGTTTTGAAGGGTGCCTTCCATAGTGTGAGGATTGGATTTCAATCCGTTTGGTGAAGTGACTGAGTCGTCCCTTGGTGGGAGATAGGTCAAAGGGGAAGAGTGGACGTACCCAAATCGGGGAACCACTATAATTGTTTGTGTTTTTCTGTGTTGTGTTTGTTATTTGTGCAGGTTATTTAAATTCTGCAAAAGACTGCACGAGACCTATTCCCCCCCCCCCCATAGGTGTACTTAGTTGACACTAGATACTTTCAAGTGGTATCAGAGGGAGGTTACTCGTCAATAAGGTTAACACCTTGAGTAAGATCCCGTGTCTAGTGTCAAGAAGAAAACACGACTCAAGCATGGAACTATACTCTGATGTCTCTCCTCTGAGACTCCCTGCCTACACAACGGAGTACTATCCCATCTAGAAGATGAGAGTTATGTTTCATCTGGAGGTCATTGACCCTCGCGCATCATTCATTATGGAAGAGGGTCCCTTCATTCCCATGAAGGCTTCTTGATCTGGAGAAGGTCTCCAAATCCCCAAGAGTCCCGAAGAGATGTCTGAGACTGAGCTCTCACTTTTCAACCTGGACAAGCTGATTCATCAGATCATCACTGATGTCTGATCTGGATCATCTCGTTCAAGATTGGATAAGTGTAGGACTGCAAAGTCTATGTGGCAAACTATCTCTGACCTCATGGAGGGACCAGAGACTGCTGGGACTGGATGCCTGCAAGAGGATGAAGTATATGTGGGGGTCCTCATCTCTGAAGATGAAAGTCAAGACCAATCTCTAAATATCAGGGCTCCCGTGTCTCTTTCTAAGACTGAAGAAGAGATTGAGGAATGCAGTTCTGATGAAGCTGACACATCTGTCTCTACAGATCTTAACGCTAACCCTGATCATCACCGTCAGGATCAGGTATCTTCCTCATCATTCTCCTTTCCTCTTGTATCTCCTGAAGACAGGAGAATTTCAGAAGTTTGTCCCACTTTTGATGCTGGGGAAATAGACAGTTTTAATCAAAAGATTGAAACTCTTGATTCCCTTCGTAGTGCCCTTCAAAAGAGCAACTTGCTTGTGGAGAAACAAGCTATGGAAATTGCTCAGTTGAGGACCATGATGGATCTCTAATTGGAATCCATCAAGGTGAAGGACTCAAAGATCTCGACTCTAGAGTTTTCTCTAAAGACCGAGAAGAGAATAATATCTAACTTTTCCAAGGTAGATGCTATTAAGAGAAAGGGAGAAAACAGGTGGATCTCACGAATTATAAAATCATGGAGAAATTGGGAAACTATTTTCAGACCCCCCCACACCGAGTAGGAAGGGCACACATCATGCCTTCAGGTATGACCATAAGAACAACTATGGTCACTGCAAGAATGATCAACCCTCATATGGAAATACCCACAGTGCAAGAGCTGTTATAGCTACTCATGAGGGAATACACAAGGCTCATCTTGAATCTTTTGTGTTCACTGCCTCATCCTCAACACTTCATGAGATTACAGGAACCGGTTCTCACCGTAACTCTCACCACCCTAGGACACATGGAAAGGGGGTTGGGAAACATGTAGCAAGTACCCATTGGGCCCCCGGTTGTGTGTTGGCTGAAAAGAAGGCACCACCTCCCAGGCCTCATGACACTCACCATATGTTCTCCATCCACCCTCCCTCGTGTCTCGGTGGAAAGGGCAAATCTGTGAGCAGAACCTGCTCTGCCCCTGTCAGACCTAAGATCATGACTAACTCAGTCAGTAGATCTGGTCAGAAAAGGAGATACAACATTCATGAGTGTTGGTACTATGGTAAAGTGGGTCACTTTGCCATAGATTGTTGGCACAATCCTTCTGTGCTAAGGGCAAGGGTATGTCCACTTCCTTTGGCTAGAGATAGCCTTCCTGATCGAAATCCTATAGGAAGGCATTCAGTAGTTTATGCTGATAGGAACCTAGGACCCAATGCATATTGGGTTCCTAAGGTAAGGTAATTTGTTTTTGCAGATAGTTTAGGTACCCGTGAACATGATGGGACCTAGACAGGAGATGTTTCATGAATGCTATGGAACAAGCATATGGGATAAGAGATAATGCTAACTACAATGTCCCACTTGAACTGGATGTCTGGTGTACTTCTAATAGTGGATTCGAATGATCAACTTAATGATCCCAGGTACGCGCATTCAGTTTCGAACATTGATTCGCAATACATTGATGGTTATATAAATATATATCCAAGAAAATATATAGATTCTCACTCCAGATATAAATATACATATATATATACTCACACCTGATGGAAGGACACGGATGCTAAAAACTGTATGATCCTTAAGTTGGAAATCTGATGAATTCTTTTTATATACATATACAATTGATAATGTATAACAATGGATGGTCCGATGAAATTCAAGGTACGTAGGCCAATAGTTGTAACAAAAATTTTACATAAAAAGGGCAAAGTTTCAAAATTCAAATTGACAACTCAAAGTTTCGAAACAAAAAGGGGAAAGTTTCGAAAAGTTCGAAATTAAAAACGGCCAGCAGAAACATGCCCTTCACAGTGGGAATATCGGCTACCCCTGAGTTCGGAGGATATAAGTAGTGTAAACCACTGAATCCCGACCCTTCGTATTCTGGACCTTGCGGAAATCTCGTCGACTCTGCGGAAACATCGCCTAATCTCGTCGATTCGTGCGGAAATTCCTCCCGTGCTTCAGTCGCTTGGTTTTCTCATCGACTCCTCCTTGCCTCCCGTCGACTACAGCTCCGTCGATTACAGTCCGCCGTAGTCCTCCCTCCGTCGGCTCGGTTCTTCCGTCTCCGGCATCTTCTGGACACAACGAACTTGCCGATTCACCATCAGCTTACCCTCTCTCGTCAACTCCCATTCCCGTCGCCAGCGGTCCCGACGCAAGCCGACTAGGGATTCTCTCTCCTCAACGCTAGGGTAACGACCATTCCTCCTTGAACCGAGCTTGTTTGTAACTTCTCTAGTTCTTACTAGTTCAGTTCCTACTAGTTTGTAACTTGTCTAGTATATTTCCTAAACTAGAGATTTAGATAGAGTTAAGTCCCTTGGATGTTTTTTTTTAGGTTTTCAAAAGCTCCTCGAACCACGGTTGGGCTTCTCACCGGGAGTGAGTTGGTTAGGACCGGCTTCTCCCATGCCTCTGATGAATTCAGGAACATCATCCTGATGCTTGAGGAAGCTGGGCTCTCCTTTATCCTTGAGCACCCGTGCAAAATTCTAGATAAAGAAGTTCTTGAATTCAATGCAACCGCGAAGCTACGTCATGAGGACTGATGAGTACCCATTTCATACCGAATTCTGGACTCATCTAGGCTTAATTTCATGACTTTGCACTACCATTTAGCGCCATTAGCACTCCTTTTGGTTCGCTACGACATTCCACGTCTTGTGCACTTTATTAGCCTATTTCTGTGTGTGTGTGTATTTCCCTCTTGCTATGCATTTTATTAAAATCTGTGACTTCCATGATCGACAACCCGTCCAGTTTTCCTGCAGTTTCGAGGATCGTGTGGGCGTCCGGGATAGGGCTTTCACAATTTTTTTTGGAAAAGGAGTCAATGGTCGTGCGTTTTTACCAACGCACGACAATCGACCTCTTTGGTGCATGATCATCGGTCGTGCGCAGTCTGGCTTCTCTTGTGAAAGTTCTGCCCCACCATATCGCACTATCACCAGCTATACCACACACGATCACTGCTCGTGCGTTGCCGGTCGTGCGCAGTCATGCCCTCTTTTGAAAAGTTATGTCTCGCCATTTCACACGATCACTGATTGTGCGCTGTTGATCGTGCACTACTGATCGTGCGTGAGCTTTGATTTACTGGTGCAAGTTCTACAGGTTGTTGCCGCATGGGCGCTGACTTTGTTCGCGCACGACCACTGGTCGTGCGCGCTATTTAACTCTGCTTCTATAAATCGGCCTGTTCCGCGAATTAGGGTACGGACCCTGGATCGATCTTTGCCGCCACTTTGTCGTTCCGCATCCCAGGAGTTCCATCACTCTCCACTTTCATCCCTACCATCGGGAGGTCATTTTCCGGCGATTCTAAAGCGTTCCGCATCCTCCGATGATCCTCCCGGCCATTAAAGACCTCTTCTCCAAGCTTTCCACCGAAGAAGATGATGAAGACAACCTAGAGAACGGACTTAAATGCCCTCGAGGTGACAGCTCGTCGGTACCGGAAGCCTCCTCGGACTACGCGTGGAAGCGGATTGACAACCCGCACCTTCGGCCAACAACCGCGGTTGATCTTCACTTTCTTGGTTTAGTCTTTCTCCATCTCTCTTGTTGTATGAAATGACTTAAGCTTGTAATGAACTTCGATTTCTAGTTGTTTTTTTTAGATTATTGTTGTTTAATCTTGCTCGTGAGATTTGTGATTTGATGCGCCTCGCCCCATCTCACTTCACTTCGTTCCTTCGTTCCATTCGATTGCACTCCGCACTAAACACCTCACTCACTGGCTCACCGTCCATTCGCCTTACCGAAGTACGGCATCGCGGCCGTTACATCCATCTCACCTTGTGAAGCGGTGATTGCGACCCGCATATTTCGCTTTAGTTTATTTGTTTGCAAAACCACCTTCAAAGCCCTTTATTTTTCCTTTATTTAATTAACTCTCATAACGATAATTTCGGATCGTTCGTTGTTCTACGCTAATTGCATTCCTCAAGAGACCGACACTCGGGGATTCATTCCCAAAACTTTATTACTTGTGCGACCGGTGCGCTTGCCATATTTACGCACATCAAGGACACCTTGATTAAGAGTAAGATTGCTGGACTAAAGATCAAGATGTCTGCAGCAAAATTGTCACATCATCTGCAGCTCAACAGCTTTGAACAAGAGGACTATCTGGATGAAGATGATCGTGCCAGGACTCTACTTTTCTGTGGATTCGCTCGAGGTACCAAGTCCATCAAACGCAAGGACATGAATGAGGAAGGAAAGCTCCTATCTGATATCATTGGGAAGGTCCTAATCTGCAAACCAGGCTCCCATGACCATATTTCAAGGGATATGTTCAAAATCCTGATGGCTGTGGTGTGTAGAAAAAGATACAATGGGGGCATGTTGTTTGAAAAGATTAAAGATACCCTACGAACTCCCAATTTTGGGAGAATCATCAGCCTGTACCTCAATCAGATGGACGAAGACAGGTTTGATATGAGTAAGGGAGTTCCTCTTCACTACATAAAGAAGATGGACTCCAGCATTTTTGATAGATGGGAGAGGAGAATTGTCCTAGGAGGTGCGGATGAAGCGCAGAGTGATGAAGATGACAGAGCTCCCGAGTACAGAAATCCCTTGGATGAACCCAGTGACGTTCCTAATTTGCTGCATGTAGGAACTGAGGGGGAGTCATTATCCATTCCTTCTGATCCCCTCTGGATGGAAGTCTCAGGTTCGGATCATGCGGAGGCATTTACTGACATTACCCAGATTGTCAAGGAGGCAGTGGATACCCTCGCTACCGATCTGGCTGACGAGGAGGAAGTGGAGGATATGGAGAATGATGCTGATGATGATAATGATGTGGAGAATGCGGACACTGATGATGTGAACAATGACCAAGCTGGAAATGAGATGGACATGAGGGAAAGTGATGTTAACGTCTCCTCTGAGGAACAAGTTCCATTGAAAGTCCCTGATGAATCTGGTGTAGTAATGGAGGGGGAGACCTCCCAGCAGAGGATGATAAGTATACATGGAAAAACAACGGAGGCTGCCCAAATCCCCACGCTGGAGACTGTGAACCTATCAAGCTCTCCGAGTATATCTGCAGAAGGGCACGACCAGGACATGCATCAGGTTCATCCACTAAGACCTAACCTGGCAAATCACACGGTAAATATCATTCAAGGTATAGTGGATGAACTGAAAGCCTCTTTTGAATAATCTCACAACAAGGTGCTAAAACGAATTAAGCAATCTGAGGATCTGATGCTTAAAAATGTTGTGGAGATAAATCATAAACTGGATATGATGGAATAGAGATTTGACACTAAGTATGCAAAGGCCGGCACTGCCGTAAATCTTCTAATGCAGGGACTTCAGAAGAATACATCGTACTTGTAGTGGTAAACCAAAATGCGCATGTTGTGGACAATAACATCAAGCTATTAAATACTAGCATGGTGACACTCAACGCAAATCAGACATCCCTACTGAACGAGTTCACTAAGACTGTTAAGCATATAGATGAGTCACAACATACCTATGCAAACTCCATTGCCCTAGAAGCCAAAAAGGGGGAGAATGAATATTCAGCTAAGATGGCAGGGCTAGAACAAATTATGGTCGACAACTTCTTCCAGTCAAATAAGTATGTTTTTGACAGCTGTCACTGGCTAGTTCAGCAAGCATCCGGTATACAAATTCCAATTCTGGTTCCTCCTCCTGATGAGGTTACCACTATTGCTGATGAGGTTGCGAGTGCTGAGGAGGTTCCCTTGAGTGAAGCTGATGCCAGAAAGGCTGCTAGGGCCGCTGGCAAGGCTGCTCTCAGGGCTATGTTTGATCAAGAGGCCATTGAAAAAGGCAAAAGAAAACTTCAAGAAGGGACTTCCAAAGAGACTCCAGCTGATAGGAAAGTAAGATTGAAGGAAAGTGAAGTGAGGAATGAACAATGGAGCCCTACATCGAGGAGCATCATATTGGACACATTCATGTTACAACAGTAGGGAGAACTAAATCGAAATGAAGTGTATAGTTAGTATGAGTGGGAGATGCACAAGGTGTATGAAGATAAAAGAAACATTTTCTCCAGGTCTAACACCGTGGAACATAAAGCTCCTCCACCAAGATACTACCCGAAGCCAAAGGAGTACTTTGAAAGACAAAGAAAGAAGTTCCAGGCTGAACAACTTAAGGATTATCAGGCTAAGGAGAAATAGGCTTGGGATATAGACTTATCAATTTCTATATGCGTGTGTATCTTTTCATGTATTCATATGAACAAGTTTGGATATATATATATATATGATCACATGTTGACTTAATTGTTGTTCTGAATGCGTTTATTATTCTGTGTCTTATCTCGCATATTTTGTTATGTATTTTCTTCTGGTTTGTGTAATTCATCTTAGCTAGTAGGATTTTGGCTTCTTCAAATACGGGAAGATTGTTGGGTATTGTATCCACAATGTACCTGATTTGAAGAAGCCCATGTACAAGCTAAGATGAATTCACAATGTATTTGATGATTTTCTTTCAAGTTGTGCTTGCAGCTATTCTATGCTAAGTACACACCAATGTCAGGGTGCAGTTGGTCAATATATACGGGTCTGCGCAACGTAATCCCTCGTTGAGCAGATTAGTGTGTTGACTCATGTGTGCTCTCTCTATTGGAGTGTACTTATTTTCAAGTACATGGTCGAGATAGATCAAGAGCAGAAGAGGAGCAAAGATGGGTAAAAGACCAAGTTCAGAGGAAGGAAGAAGAAATCTTCTAAGTCAAAATCGACGGGAATCACTAAGTGATTCTCGCCGATTCGACGGGAATCACAAGTGATTCTCGCTGAATCGTCGAGAATCACTCGCCGATTCCCGCCGAATTCATCTGGCTGACTGTCCTCCTTCAAGAATTCTGCTAAGGCAGAATCGACGGGAATCACTAACTGATTCTCGCTGATTCGTCGAGAATGACGTTGCATTCCCGCCGATTCGTCGAGAATGACTTTGCATTCCCGCCGATTCCCCTCCGGATGACTATAGTTTCAACTAGAATCTTGCCAAGGCAAATTCGACGGGAATCACAAGTGATTCCCGCCAACTTCGATGGGAATCACCAATGATTCTCGCCGAATTTGCCTTAGGCAAATTTGCTCTGTTCGCTGGACCGAACCAAGATGATGTGCGTTGTTTTGACCGGAACTAGGGCTTCTTCTTGTGGGCCCCACAACGGTCATTTAGGGTTGTTCTATAGTATTTATACTCGCTTATTTCGAAATTGAACAATAGCGATTGACGGAAAATAAAAAGCAGTTGTGCTTGACCTAGCCGATCGCGTAGTCGCCGCTGCAGATCTCAGATCATCTTTGATCTCCCGATGATAGAACTGAGGCAAGTCTAGCGTCTCACGCTTCTCTCTCGAGATCTCTTGTCTCTCGATTTGTTGAATGAGGATAGTTCTTCATTCTGAATCGATTGAGATGACTTATCCGATTGAGATCGTTGGTAGACCTTTCTTGCTTCATCAAGAAGTTTGGATCTACAAAGCATCGCCGCCGCATTCACTTGCCGCCGCCAATCTTGGGAAGATCCTCTCCAAGAAATTACTCCGTCGTGGACACTTCGTCTTTATGAAGAACGCTTCAACGAACGAAGAGGGACATCGGGTTCTCCACAAGTGTATTTTGTATTTCTTGTACATTCTATTTTAGTTTTGTTGTAAAGGAATAGTGATTCCTAGTTGTAAGGGTTGGGTGCAACCCGTGGTGGAGAAGTGACTCCTTCATTTGGAAGGGTGCCGTCCGTAGTGTGAGGATTGGATTTCAATCCGTTTGGTGAAGTGACCGAGTCGTCCCTTGGTGGGAGATAGGTCGAAGGGGGAGAGTGGACCTACCCAAATCGGGGAACCACTATAATTGCTTGTGTGTTTTTTTGTGATGTTTTTTTTTATTTGTGCAGGTTATTTAAATTCCACAAAAGACTGCACGATGCCTATTCCCCCCCCCATAGGTGGACTTAGTTGACACTAGATACTTTCAAAGATGATCTCATCCTTAGTCATCTCTAAATAACTCTTAGGAGTTTGAATGTTTGCATCAAGAACTGAAACATTCATTAGGATGAAGGGACCTTCCTGTACTGTGATATAAATTCTTGGATCAGATGCTTCCATAAATAGCCTAACCCTTTCTTTCCAAATGCCAAAAGATTCTTTCCTACATATGGGCAATTTCATAGATCCAAACTCCTTTTGATTTTCACTTGAACCCATTCTTGTTGTCTGTTTTTAGCCTTGGAGAAATCCTCTAACAGATAGGTCAACTTTTGAGGAACCTCCCTCTGATACCACTTGAAAGACTTTAATTCAAGAGCCTAAACACCTAGATGGGGGGGGGTGAATAGGTTCTAATCTTTTTGTGTCTTTTTGATTTTAAGGCAAACAGAAGTTTGTAACTACTTTTAGCACAGAATAATTCTATCTATAGAAATTAAATGCAACACAGCAAACACCAGATCTATAGTGGTTCCCCAAAATATGGGTACATCCACTTTCCCCCTTCGCCTATCCAGTAGATAACTGGATTCAGCCTAACTTCCTTCCACTGGCTCGGATCCGCAGATCTTACAAACTCAGAACCCAAAATGGTTCCTACACCTCAGACTTTACACAAGTCCTACCTCAAATTCTTCCCTGAATCCTACCTCAGGCCTCAGGCCTACCTCAGCCTTTATAATTAGGCTTACAACTCAGACTTTCCACAAGTCCTAACTCATATTATTCCCTGAATCCTACCTCAGGCCTCAGTCCTACCTCAGCCTTTATAATTAGGCTTACAATCTCAGATCTAACAATAGATCCTACATGAGTTTGTGAGTAATAAGTTTCAGAAAACTTCACCAGCTAGATTCCTCTGTTGATGTTGTCATCTTGATCAGTTCTTGTATAAACTGATTCTTCTGATCCAACCTGACTTAGCTTTTCAAAGCATCTTGATTACGACAAATAAGGTGGATCTACTCTTCAAGTTGAAGTTTATCTTCAGTCAGCTTCTTCCTTAGATTCAGATTGAATCTCTGAATCTTTCTTGCAGACAAGCCTTGATCTGTCAAAAATCTTCTTTATGATCCAGGGATCTTTTCACGTTGATGATATCTATTCTGTCATTTCCGATCTGTCTCTTATATAGAGCTTGCTCCATGGTTACCGGCTGATCCGGTTCATAACAGACTTCTGACAGTTCTGATAGTGGTGTCAGACCGGTTAGTTATGACAGCTGTCAAGTCACCAGTCACATCACCAGGTTCTTCAATGTCTGTCCAACTCAACATACAACACTCAGCAGACTACTTTACATGTGTCGACACATATAGGCTAAGTGTCGACACAAGTCTTCAAGGTGTCGACACAAATACTCCAAGTGCCGACACAGTCATACTTCTACTTCTAGACACTGCTTTTTGTTGTATGTGTCGACACAAGTCCTGTGTGTCGACACAACAGCATCTTGTCTCGACATTTCTATGGCAGACAGATGGAGTTGAGTGTTTGTCAAATGGCGTTGAGTGTGTGTTGACACAAGTCCTGTGTGTCGACATAATTACTTCTAAACTTGACACAACCTCTTAAGAGTTGGTGTGTCGACACAAGTCTTGTGTGTCGACACAATTGCTTCAGGTGTCGACATAGCTCCTGAGTGTCGACTCATCTTCTGATTTAAGTGTCAAAATAATTCTGTTTTAAGTTATCGACATAATTTTGGATGTCGACACAACTGCTTGTTTAGGTGTTGACATAGCTTTGAGTGTCGACACAACTTCTTTATAAGTGTCGACACATTTTGCCAGTGTGTCGACATAGCTTTCCTGAGTGTCGACATAGCAGCTGGGTGTCGACACAACTTCCCTGAGTGTCGAAACAATTTGCCTGTGTGTCGACACAGCTCACCTGAGTGTCGACACAAGTTTCCTGAGTGTCGACACAGTTTATACACAAGTGTCGACACTTGTACTTAGAAAATTTTTCTTCAAATTTTTAAACCTGCACAATGAAACTCAAACTTCTATCAAATACACATTGATGCATATCATTGACTAAGTTATTGCTTCTCCAAATCTAGTACACATTTTCTAATGTACCCAACACATTCCCTCTAATACTCCATCCCCCCAGCCTGATACATCTGTACCCTCACCACCCCAATCTCCTCGTCCACATCATCTTGTTGATATCCCCCAAACCAGCATATCATCCCTCTCATCCTTCAACCTCTTATCATCCCCACTAAACACTCCCTCTCCTCCAAATGACTCTCCCCTTGACACTCAAATCCCACCTCCACCTCTAACTCCCCCAGCACCTACCATATCCACTCAACCAACCACTGCTATAACATCTACCTCTCCACACATGGATCCCTCCATTGTATCCCCACTCATTACCCTCCTCACACCCCTCCTAAAATCACTCATAACAAAGGCTATCTCTCCTCATGCTGCCTCCATCTCCTCTCTAGCTGCACAACTTACTGCCTTAACTATTGTTCCCTCTTCAGTTGGGGGCCTGGCTTTAGTTCTTCCTGAAACTAGGCAGGGGGAGATACTTGATGAAGAAGAAGCTGTTGGGTCTGGCATTCCTTCACTTGACCCGTGGCGCTTTGCTACTTATTTAAGAAATTAAGTAGCTCCCTCTCCAACAGTCCAGTCTTTTGGTGCAGTTGGGTATGCGCTTGATCCTTCAATTGGTATTAGAGGAGGTCACAGGTTCAAGACCGGGGGGCGCTATTAAAACCCGATTTTTCCCTTCTACCTGTGTGGTTCCGGCGGATCAGACAAACTGTGGACATGTGGTAACCCCACCTCTGAGCCATGTGGGCCATGTGGTAACCCCACCTCTGAGCCGACGGGTTGTGCTGGACGTAGGGGGGATTGTTGGGTCCGGTGTTCCTTCACTTGACCCGTGGCGCTTTGCTACTTATTTAAGAAATTAAGTAGCGCCCTCTCCAACAGTATGGGCTTTTGGTGTAGTTGGGTATGCGCTTGATCTTTCAATTGGTATCAGAGAAGGTCACGGGTTCAAGACCGGGGGGCTCTATTAAATCCCAATTTTTCCCTTCTACCTGTGTTGGTCCGGCAGGTCAGGCAAACTATGGACATGTGCTAACCCCATCTCTGAGCCATGTAGGCCATGTGGTAACCCCACCTCTGAGCCGACGGGTTGTGCTGGACGCCGAGGGGGGATTGTTGGGTCCAGCGTTCCTTCAATTGACCTGTGACGCTTTGCTACTTATTTAAGAAATTAAGTAACGCCCTCTCCAATAGCCCGGGCTTTTGGTGCAGTTAGGTATGCGCTTGATCCTTCAAAAGCAGCAGTTGTAGAAGAAGCAGTAGCACCAGCAGAATTATTTGAAAAGGATATGGACACAGTAGAAGCAGTAGAAGATGTAGCAATAGAAGAAGAAATAGCAGCAGATGTACAAGAAGAAGTTACAGCAAAAGATGTAGCAACAGAAGAAGAAACAGCAGCATATGTACAAGAAAAAGTTATAGCAGAAGATGTACAAGAAGAAGTTATAGCAGAAGATGTACCAACAGACAACACTAAGCCATCTATGGCTATAATTCCATATACCACACCAATTTGGCTCAAGGCCACTTTTGCAGCTCCAGAGTCTCTTCCCAGAGTTGCTTCCCCCACCATCTCATCCCCTATAACACCAGTTTATGTTATGGATGATTCTCCAATGCCTGATTTAGATGCACTGGTCATTGCTGATATTGAGGAAGAAAATTAATCAGCTGCTAAAATCACTGATGTACACAGTTCTCCAGTTTCCCCTCCAGTTCCTTCAAAGACAGAAAAGACAACAATTTCTGATGACACAATAAGAGAGATTGATGCAATGTATGACAATCCTCTGCCTTCAGATGATGATGATGATGATGATGATGATGATTCTGATGAGGACACAAAGAGGAAGAAAGTTTCAAAGCAAAGGAAAGCTCCTCCACATCCTGCCCCAAAACCCAATCCAGCAAATGACACACCCTATTACATTCTGCAGAACATAACTCCATACAAGGGTATGCCAGCTTGGATGTGGCTGTACAAAAATGAACAAAAGGCAAAGAAGAAGAGCAGAAGATATTCTCCTCCCCCACAAAAATTCAAGAAAGGTCCTCCTTCTCCTCCTGCTGTTGGCGCCTCAGGAACTACTTCTCAAGGGACAGATGCACCTTCCAGGCCTACATCCTTCACCAGAACATATCAAAGGCAGGAAAGGTCATCTATACATCATTCTCAAGGAAGCAGCCAGCAAAGGAATGTCAGTTCTACAGAGCAAATAAAGGAGGTAGTTTATCAGAAACCAGAGTTCTCACCTCCCAAACAGCAAGCTCAACAAAGAAGGCACACAGAATCCCACAAGCCCAAAAAAAAATATAGTGAGGCTGCTACTCCAAAGTCCCTATACACTCAAAATGATGAAAGCCAAAAAGTAACAAGTTTCAAAGCACAATCCACACAATTCAAGCATGTTACCCTGCTACCTCCAAAAGATGATCAGTAATCTATCAGTCAGGATGTTGATCCCTATTTCAGGATGGCAAGGCTCCAGGAGTTGATTATTCTATCACAAATAAAGAAGGCTATGGAGGAAGGAGAAGATCCATCAAGGTTTACAACTATGTCATCATGTAGAGAAAGAGAACTGGATAAACTTCAAGTCAGCAAGAAAGTGTTTAATCCAGCAGAATACATGGCATTACATCCAGAAGCTATAATACCCAGAACTTCTACCCTGACTATTATTAGAGCATCAGATCTGTAAATATCAAAGAAAGAAGCTGTCAATCCGAACAAGGAGATCATTTTCACTAAGCATGGGGATAGTAGCAAAGAAGAGAGGCCAAAGGAAAAGAAGCAGAAGAAATAAAACCTGAAATGCTGTGTTTATGGTATTATTTTTGAAAAACTATACTCTTATGATACAAAGCTTACTGTGTATAAATATATCTGCTGCATATATTATTTCATTCTCTGCCAGATATATGTTTTTCTTGCTTTGTACATTTCTTTTTATCATTGAGTTTGTAATTAGTGACCTCACCCAAATAGGGGAAGATTGTTGGATCCCTAGTAGGATTTGGGCTAGGTTCACTAAGTTAGGATATTATGACCCAATATGTATAGCCAAGGTCATGGTTGTGTCCTAGAGTCTAGGTCAAGTCCTTCAAGTCAACATCACTTGGACCAGCCATCAACAGACTGCCCGAGACTCAAGACTTAGAGATTTCAAAGACTTAGTAAAATGATTTCGACGTTCGTCGAACTCAGGTCGGCGAAAGTCGTGCTCAGCTCGATGAAATCAGAGAAATATTCTCTCAACTGAGCTCGACGAACTCAGTTCACAGGTCTTAGGTCGACTAATTCTGGATCATATGCTTAAACACTCAACGCCAGAGAACATCTCAAATATTCTAAGTCCAGAATCAAATTTAGGTCGACGATCTTGGATCTCAGATCGACGAACTCAGTTCTCAGGTCTCAGATCGACTAATTCTGGATCATATGCTTCAACACTCAACGCCAAAGAACATCTCAAAAAGTCTAAGTCCCGAATCAAACTCAGGTCGACGATCATGGATCTCAGCTCAACGAACTATGAACTCAGGTCGACGAATTCAGACTTGGTTATTTTTTATCCTTCTGTCCCTATTATAATTTAATAATTCCTGAGTAATTAATGCAAAAATATTCTCTGAATATTACCGTTAGATGGAGCATTAATTATGGTCTTCATCAGGGTTATTGCCTGCCGTTTTTCATAGGGGCAGTTGGGGAAACTAATCAATGCAAATTCTCCAAGGCCGTCAGCATTGATTATAGAAGGGATTTCAAAATTCAAATGGACTTTTACATCGAAAATATAAAAGTATAGAATCCTCTTCTTCCTGTACAACATAGCAGACGAGATATAACACAGTAATAGATATATAGAATACACGAGAAACAGAAAATCAATCAGTCAAGAAATAAACAACTGCTAGAACAGAAGAAGAACAGTTTTCTGAAGAAGAAGAACAATTATTCAAATCAAGAGTCTTCTTCTATCATCCTCTCAGGAACTTTCAAAGGACAACAACTACTGCATCTGTCAATGAGTTCCTGAAGTTCTTCTGGTTGAAGTTGAAAGCTTGAAGTCCTATCACCCTAAAGCAAAGTTCCTTTCACCTTTAATAAATTCAGTATTTCAAGGGGAGCTTTTGCCACCATCAAATCCACAGAGTCTTCTCAGTTGAATACTTGAGAAAGAGAAGACATCATCACTCTCTCACCCCCTCTGTAAAAAGGGTTATCTACTCCCTTCAAAAGTGATTCCTGGTTGCAAGTCTCCTAACCAAAAGACTTGAGATTTGGTTTTTGAGCACCTTACCAAAAGCTCATGTGTGGCAGTCACCTGAACAAAAACCTGAGTGGATTCCTACCAGGGTGGTAGAAGAGTGGATGTACCCAGGTTGGGGAACCACTATAAAATTCTTGTATTGTCTTGTTGTCTTTTTCTTTTGTTCTTGATGTGGCTGTGATAATTAGGATTCTGTGACTTTTATTAGTTTAATCTGTTGTGCTGTGATATAGCATATGAGTTTAGGAACAAGTTATATTATTCAGCAAAAGATTTTAATGACTCAAAAATACTCTATTCACCCCCCCCCCCTCTAGAGTATATTAGATCTAATCCTCACTTTCATTCGTCATCTACCTTATCGAAACAATATCTTCGAACCACTGTACATGCGGCACAGGGTCATCTTTCCCCGAATAGTAGGACATGTCGGGCTCCTGGAATCCCTCTAGCACCGGAGCCGAGATGATGAGCTCACTGAAAGGGCTCTCGCCACCTGCCATCCAAGAAGGCACGTCTCGCAGCCTCGGCTGGTTGGCCCGATCTGTGAGACCATGCCCAGGGAAGAGCTCTCGCTCAGTCGCCTCCCTCTCGCTAGCCTCTATCGGAACCTCCTTCCTAGGACACTAGCCTGGGAAGAGCTCTCGCGCGGCTACGTCCCTCTCACTAACCTCTGACTGGACATCCTTCCCGGGGCACTGTCCAGGAGCATTCTCACCCAAGAGCGGGACTGTCTCTAATGTAACCTGAGTGGTTGACCACTTGCTCCTTGCCGAGAAGGCCAAGCGAATGGTCTGCAGGACCTCTCGCCTGAAGTCCTCCAACATCTTCCTTATCGCCTCCTCTCCCTGGGAGGGGGAACATCCAGAATCAGATCCTTCTCCTTCATCTCAAGCCATATGACTAAACTCAAGGCTTTTATGTATTGGCTACCTTCCACGCTCACCGCACCAGAACTGTTTAAGTTAAAACTTAACCTCAACAAAAGTTTTAAAATAGGGGCGTAACCAACACCTACTTTCCCCAAGCTCCAATCTTTGACTAGTTGTAAAGGATCAAGAACCGACCCAAAGCCTCGGCAGGGAGGTCTCACCTCTTACCCGGAAGATCTGTGAGAGCTTCCCATCCAAAGCCAAAAGTTGGGCCTTGAGCTCCTCAGAAAGCATTAGAAGATCTTAGAGAAATATGAAAGCTTAACTTCTGAGGAGCCTCTATGGTTCTATTTATAGCCTTTGTTGATCTGAAATTACTAAATTACCCCTGACTGGTCTGCTGACAGCCAAACTCCATTGTTTTGAGGAGCTGAATGAAGACTCTGGGGGTATATAGGTAATATTGTGTGAGGGAATCCAGGTAATTTCACCCTAGGCCCTACCCGGCGGGAACCTTCCTGCCGAGAACTGAAGGTGCTTACGTCTTGCCGAGAACTCTCCCTCCTTCACCTGGCGGGAGCTAAAAGGGTACATAACTATTGGAGAATGCCACATGATACGCCTGCTCCCGCCCCCACGAGGCGCGAGCCTTCTCGCCGGCCTCTGGATAGGAGTATATCTCGGCCGAAGCCCATACCGCCTTAGCGAGCGTCGAGCTCTGTGTAACACCTCTACCCGTCAAGAAGAATATAATAGAGTGTCCGGTCGGGGCCCCACACCATATTCCACAAACAAGTGGAGACGCTACTAAATAATATCATACAACCCAACGAATCCTAACACAGAGCATTCTAGCGGAAGCTTCATGGTTGAATCCATGAACTCAATAAAAATAAGAACCGTCCACTAACAAAATAGGAATGTATACAACCAAAGTATCTTGTCTTAAGGCCTTACAAATTTCTCTTAACAAAGGTGTGGTTTACAGACATCGGCACGCAGGTCGGGCATACATGAACAAGAAGAAACAAAATAAAGCCTTCGAAAACAGCAGCGCAGCTTGGGCTTCAGCCCACTAAGTCCCGCTTGGACCAGCACCTCCTGCACCTATAAGAACCAATCCACCAAGCGGTGGCAAATAGGGCAACGGTCAGCATTCAGTTGACCAATTATAACGACCCTGCCCCTGGCACGGGGCAGCGAAATTCCATCCCTGCATCGCATTTTTCCAACAGTATGTATAACAAACCACGCAAGACATACACGACCGCACAGTCAATACATATCACAAACGCCGGCACGACAGCCCGACGCTCCGTGCACTCAGGGCACATTCTGGTGTACCGGAAACACCGGGTCCCACCACCATTCAGAGGTCCCAGACATGACGGTCTAATTTGAGCATTTCTAGTCTGATCGGCATGCGAGCCATCGACTCTCGCTATGTGATCCTAACAAGGCCTTAAGCACCCAAGGTTAGACAACCATAACACTGGTACAGATCCACCTTTCCCGTTGCTAAAAATCATCAGACTCAAGACTGGACTGATGCGGGTACAGCTTCACCTTGCCCGTCCGCCACCAAGTCATTCCTCCAGTTGCAGCCTAACGGCTCAACCTCAAAACATATGGCACCCACGACCACAAGAGTTGAACCCAACTCTCACCATTCCTAGACTTCCTCCAGTACTTCCTGTTGCACCAAGCGACAGGTATGCACCACAGATTGCACACTAAAAGAAAAGGGATAGATACTACTCTAGAGGGGGGGTGAATAGAGTAATCAAAAATTGCACTAGCAAAGTTGACTGTCTACTCAACTCCCTTGGAGTTAATTGCGGAATGAAGGTTATAGATATTTGAGATGAAACCCTAAAGCCTAACACAAGTGTTGTGCACAAAGGCAGCCAACTGTAATTACAGTTAAGGCTTGGAATTCTAAACAGCAACTAGCAATCCTAGTTAAAATCTAATCACAGTCAATTAACACAGAGAATTAATTAAACAATCCAGACGACACAAGGAATTTATAGTGGTTCCCCAAACAACTTGGGTACGTCCACTCTTCTACCAAAAAGGTAGGAATCCACTCAGGTTTTTGATCAGGTGCCCTGCCACCAACAAGATCTGCTTCAGGTAGATCCAGAAACCCTTTAGACTTTTGATCAGGTGTCTAAAAACCAACACAGGTTTTTGATCAGGTGCCCTGCCACCAAGGTATACTTTTGAAGGGAGTAATAACCCTTTACAGGAGGGGGAAAGGAGGTTAAAATGTCTTCTCTATTTTACAATAGATTAGAGAAGCACAAGAACTTGCACTGAGCTAGAAAGCTCTAAAGAGTCAAGGCTCCCCCTGGCTAAAAGAATGTCCAGGTGAAGTCTTGCTTCAGTGCAGAAAACACTTCAGAAAATCTGAAGGAAAAAGCTACAAGAAGATAAATAATATGAATTGAAATTTCTTCTTTATGCAGCTATCTTCTTCTTCTTCTTCTTCTTCAAAAAGCTCTGAGTGCAAATCTTCCTGGAGGCAGGAGAACTCAGGTTGAAGAAGAGTGAAGAACTAAAACTTCTTCTCAGTTAGATGTGAATGAGCTGAGAGGAGTTGAAAACTGTAAGTTGTAGCTTGAATGCTGCTATTAGCTTTTTGTATATGAGAACTAGTTCATTTCTTTCTCCAAAGAATTCTTTATATAGCAGCAGCAGCAACGGCTCTCATTTGAGTTTGAATCTTGTCTTCTTCTGAAATCTGCAAGCTGGGCTGCAAATAGCATAAAGCAAAACAAATACTGCAGGCAGATATCCTATAAGAGGATAAAGCTTTCTAAGAAGCTGCAAATAACTCTGATAAAATAATACAAGAGAAAGTCACATCAGAAGAGACTCTTTACGGCCAAGGAAGACTTTTTGAGTCTAACGGCTATAAAGGACAGCCTGGAAGATAACGTAGAAATCATATCTCAGCTAATAAGACAAACAACTTTGTCAGAAAAGATTAGCTCATGTATAAGGAATGGAGCAGATATTGCATGGAAATATATCATAAATTTATTCAAACAATCTTTTATAAAATATGCCAAAATAAATATGAAATAAATCACATCATAGAAGACGACAAAATAATTCAAAACATACAGCAAAACGTCCAACGACCCTTGGAGATCGTCGAACGAGGCATAGAGATCGTCGACCTATCAGATAGATAGTCGAACGATCCAGATAGTCGAACTATCAAAGAAGATAGTCGAACTACCTCAGCAGATAGTCGAACTATCAGGACAGATAGTCAAGCTATCAGATAGTCGATCTTATCAAGACAGATAGTCGAACTACCAAACAAAACAGATAGTTGACCTATCAACAGATAGTCGAACTATCACAGAAAACAGATAGTCGACCTATCAACAGATAGTCGACCTATCAACAGATAGTCGAACTATCAAAGCAAACATATAGTCGACCTATCAAACAGATAGTCGAACTATCAGATAGTTGAACTATCCAAACAGATAGTCGAACTATCAAAGCAAACAGATAGTCGACCTATCAAACAGATAGTCGAACTATCAAAGAGAACAGATAGTCGACCTATCAAAAGATAGTCGAACTACCAGATAGTTGAACTATCCAAACAGATAGTCGAACTATCAAGCAACACAGATAGTCGACCTATCAACAGATAGTCGAACTATCAAAGAGAACAAATAGTCGACCTATCAACAGATAGTCGAACTACCAGAGCAAAACAGATAGTCGACCTATCAACAGATAGTCGAACTATCAAAGCAAAACAGATAGTCGACCTATCAACAGATAGTCGAACTATCAAAGCAAAACAGATAGTCGACCTATCAACAGATAGTTAAACTATCAAAGCAAAACAGATAGTCGAACTATCAAAGCAAAACAGATAGTCGACCTATCAACAGATAGTCGAACTATCAAAGCAAAATAGATAGTCGACCTATCAACAGATAGTCAAACTATCAAAGCAAACAGATAGTCGACCTATCAAGAAGACGATCGTCGAACGGCTGATCGACGATAGTCGAGCGACGTTCGACCATTGTTGAACGAAAAACAACTTAACCAAATATTCATCTGGAAAAGTGACAAGACTAAACTAGAGCAAACTAACCTTTGACCATAGATAAATCTTGGGTCAAGAGACTAAAAAAGAAGACTTAACTCAAATCAAAAATAGGGTACCAACAATCTCCCCCTATTTGAGTTAAGTCTCTCAACAACTAAACACAAAACTAATTACTGAAAGTAAATAAAAATATGCATGAAAAGAAATAACTAAGCAGATAACATCAATCAAACAGATAAGCAATTAACTGTCAATTAATGAAATATTAAGATGCTTCAGAGTTAGGTTTAGGATCAGAAGAGCTAGAAACAAAAGTAATCTTTCTAGAAGGATCTTGGGCTTCTTTCCTTGACAACTTCAGGTCTTATTCTCCAATGATTTTCAATTCTGATGCTCTTGGGACAACTGCCTCAGGATGCTTTTCCATGTACTTTGAAGGATCAAATACCTCAGGTCTGACCTGGAATTTATCGAGCTCCTTCATTCTGAATTTTGACATAGTGGTCAATCCTACAGTGTCTTTTCCTTCTGCTTTGGCTTTCTTAATTTGAACAGCTCAAACAAGTTCAAGAAAATGAGCCATCCTAAAATTAGGATCAAGCTCTGGGCTTTCATACACATTTTCAGAAGATGTATCAACTGATTCTTTATCCTGAATAACTAGATAAGAAGGAGGAGCAGACTTAGCAAATATCTTGCTAGATTTTTCAGATAAAATAATTTGCTTACCTTTTGAAACAACCTTCACAGACTGATCTGGCTTTGGAGAGGTTGAGCTCTTGTGTTCTTTAGAATGAGGAGGGGAAAAAGTAGGTCTTTGATACACCACCTCCTTTACTTGTTCCTTAACAACATCAGGTCTTTGATAGCCAGTTTGAGTTTTACCTTGATATCCTTGAGAACTTCTCCTTTGAGATGACTGAGATGGGTTGAACCTTTCAGACTGAGCAGCTGGGTTTGCAGATAAGTTTCTTGAGGCTCCTGTACTGGGAGGTGGAGGAGGAGGACCTCTAGGAGTCCATCTTGGGACAGGACTGTCATACCTCTTTGACTTCTTTCTTTGCTTCTGCTGATTTTTAGAGAAAGCCATCCAGTGCTGGAAATCTTTTGATTTAGAATCAATTCCTTTCAAAATATAATAAGGAGTATCATTATCTGGATTAGGAGGAGGAGGAGCCACAGCTTTCCTTTTCTTTTTAGCAGTTCTTTTTCTTTTAGACTCATCAGATTCATCAGAATCAATATCGTCCTCAGAATTTGAAGAGATAGGGAGATCATATGGATCAATTGCTTCTTACATAGCTCTTTCCTTTTCCTTTAGAGCAGCTTTTTCTATTTCTTCTTCCATGGCATCCTGTGCTAGGAGAGTATCTAAATCCAAACCAGGGGAATCATCCCATACAGTAGACTTTTCAATTTGAGCATCTGCGGCCTTTTCTTGTTGATCAGAAACTGTCATGGTGACCAGTTCTACTTGCACTTCTAGCTGAGCTGGCTGAGCAGCGTCAGAAACTTGAACAGCTGGTTCTGGTTGAACTTTTGGAGCTGGTTGGATAACAGGCTCTTGAACATCTAGTAGTTCTTCCATTTTATCTGTAGTATTATGAATAAAATTTTGCTAAATGACATCAAATCATCCCTTCCAGGTATTCCCATACAAGCATATCAGTTATCAAGTCTAAAAAGTGAGTAAAGGGGATACCTTCAGAACTATCCTCTGCGTGTCCTAACTCCCATAAATCATCTAGAAAGGAAGTGATAACTCCTTCTAGGTATAGGGCGACCAGGGGAGTAGAACATTCTTCCAGGCACGCTTTGACAATAAATTCAGACTTCAATAATACATCAGAAATTTCTTTTTCAGACAAACTTTGAGGAGGAGCTGATTCTTCTAATTATTTCTCTGCCACTGCAGGAGGATCTGCTGGAGGGGAGGCCAAAGGCTGCTCAGTGACATCTTCATTAAGCATCTCCCCCTGCCTGATTTCAGTAGATACTGAAACCAGGCCCCTAGAGGAAGAGGGCTCAGCAGACTTTGAGAGTGCTCGAATAGCAGCAGTCAAAGAAGATATGGAGGAAGCAAGGGGAGCAATTGCCTCTTCAATCATAATTTTGATTGAGGGGGTAATTAACTCCAAGATGCTAGAGATGAATGCTGGAGTGATTTCAAAGGATGATGATGATGGGGGAATCTCAGAGGATGGAAGATCAGCAGGAATGGTGTATTCTTGTTGATCTGGAGAATGAACTGGAGATGGAACTGGAGATGGATGAGTGGATGAAGGATGATCAATATGATCTAAAGAAGGAATTGGAGACTGAGGAGGAGTAGAAATCTCAGAAACCAATAAATCAAAACTGAGATGAGGTATCCCAGCAAGATGAGATGGGAGAGGAGATGCAGGAGGTGATGCAAGGTGAGAAGCAGATGAATCGGGAAGATGAGAAGCAGAAGGTCGTACTTTAATTGAAGTTGATGGAACTTCAACTGAAGTAGACGGCAAAGCAGATGAAGAAGATGGAAGGGAGAGGTTTGCTGAGCCAGCTTCTTGTAGGGGAGGAGTGACTGAGGCAGTCCTGGTGCTCTCAGATGCAGCTGGAGCAACCCCTGTGGGAGCGGGCTTCAGAAAGGTCCTTTTCCATTTGGCGAACAGGGCTGGATCCATCTTCTTGCTGGCATTTATGGAGGTAGCAGCTGAAACTAACAGATGGGGATACTTTTCCTTCAGAAAAATCCCAACTACCCTACCCAGGGTAACTTCTTTCTTGCTGTTCTTTTTCCTGATCAAATCAAACAGAACTCCTGCCCAATTAATCTGTTTCTTATTCACAATTGCACACATCAGTGCAAACTGCTGCCTTGTAATATTTTCATGGGCAGAGTGCTTTCCCAGTAGCACTTTTCCGACGATTTCAGCAAGGAACTTAATCTTAAACAGAAAATTTACCTTAAGCAGCTTAGAGGGAATGCCTTCTGCATGTCCCAGCTCTGTCAGCATTCTCCCAAACTCTGAGGTATCTTGCTCGTAATCTTCTTCCCCATTTATCAATCCAAATATTTCAGTTAAAATAACGGGAGTCAATGTTACCTCTTCTCCGCCAATGGTTCCGGTCATTGAATCATCATTTGAAGACGAATTAAATGCACATTCTTTGATCTTGGGAATGTTTATCTTTATCCTGGAGGACATAAGCTTTTCTAAACCTTGATCTTTGCATAAACTGAGGATTTCCACTATTCCGGATTCGCAGCAACTGAAAGACTCGAAATCCACACTAAATCCTGCATCGAACTTCACTACTGCCAGAAGCGCTGGAGCTATCGCCATTGAAAGGGCTGGAGAAGACGAGGGAGAGAAGGTGAGGACGAAGCGGCAAAAATCGCAAGACAAAGAGCAAGCGGGAAGACGGAATGCGAAAAGACGCTTTCCGTCGACGATAAAAACAACGATCTCTTAACCTAGGTTGACTATCGGCTTTATATTAAAACAATGATCGTCGATCTATTTAAAAGATGCTGGAGACGATGGTCGAACGGTCGTTCGACGATCGGTCCTAAAGCAGAGTAGTCGATCAATCATTCGACTAATTCTGTCTTCACAAACAACAAGCTGTCGTCAACCATAGATCGATGATATGCTCGACCTGTTCGACGATCTTTGAATGCCGTTCGACGATATTCAAGCAGATAAGCTATTATCAACCATAGGTCGACGATAGGCTTGATCCGATCGACTATCTTCGAACGTCGTTCGACTATCTTCGAACAAGTTTCAACAAGGCAGACGTCACACTTAGTCTCTTCCATTAATCATGCCTAGTTGAACTAAAAAGAACAGATGCTTCTGTTCATTTAAGGGCTTGGTGAATATATCACCTCTCTAAAGGTCTGTGGATATGAACTCAAGGCTGGTCTTGTTCTTTTCCACACAATCTCTCAGGAAATGGTGTCGGATCTCAATGTGTTTCGTTCTAGAGTGGTGCACGGGATTTTGTGCAATAGAGATAGCACTGGTACTATCACACATGATTTTTGTGTTCTTGTGTGAGTACCCATAATCCAAAAGTTGGTTTTGAATCCACAGAATCTGTGAACAACAACTAGCAGCTGCTATATATTCAGCTTCTGCAGTTGAGGTTGATACAGAGGCCTGCTTCTTACAAAACCAAGAGACCAATCTCTCTCCCAGGAACTGACAAGTTCCTGAGGCACTTTTCCTGTCAACTCTACAGCCAGCATAATCAGAATTAGAATAACCAATTAATTCAAATTCTGACTCAGCTGGGTACCAAAGTCCTAGATTTGGACATCCCTTCAGGTATCTCAAGATTCTCTTGAGAAGAATCAGATGAGATTCCTTGGGGTTGACCTGGAATCTAGCACAAAGGCATGTAGCAAACATTATATCTGGCCTACTTGCAGTTAAATATAGTAGGGAACCAACAATATCCCTATAATTCTTTTGATCAACAGGCTTTCCCTGATCATCAGAATCAATAACTACATTAGTAGCCATAGGTGTATGCATTGCTGAAGCATCAGCCATCCCAAACTTCTTTACCAATTCCTTGGCATATTTAGATTGGGAGATGAAGATGCCATCAGCATCTTGCTTTACTTGGAGACCAAGAAAGTAAGACAGCTCACCCATACTACTCATCTCAAACTTAGAATGCATCAAGTTAGAGAACTTTTTGCACAGTTTGGGATCAGTGGAACCAAAAATAATGTCATCCACATACACTTGAACTAACAGGATTGTGTCCTTGTGGTGCTTGACGAAGAGGGTTCTATCAACTACTCCCCTAACAAAGTTGTGCTCTAACAGGAAACTAGCTAGAGTCTCATACCAGGCTCTGGGTGCTTGTTTGAGTCTATAAAGAGCTTTTTGCAACTTGAAAACATGTGATGGTTGAGTTGAAGAAACAAACCCAGGTGGCTGTTCAACAAATACCTCTTCCTTTAGCTCACCATTTAGAAAGACACTTTTGACATCCATCTGAAAAACCTTAAACTTCATATAGGTTGCATAGGCTAAGAAGATCCTTATTCCCTCTAACCTTGCAACAGGAGCAAAGGTTTGGTCATAATCTATACCTTCCTCCTATCTGTAGCCCTAAGCTACAAGCCTAGCTTTGTTCCTTACAATGATTCCATTTGCATCTAACTTGTTTCTATACACCCACTTGGTGCCTATGATCAGTTGGCCTTTAGGTCTTGGAACCAAAGTCCATACTTTACATCTCTCAAACTTATTGAGTTCCTCTTGCATAGCAATGATCCAGTGGGGATCTAGCTCAGCATCTTTAATGGTGAGGGGCTCAATCTGTGAGAGGAAACAAGCGTGCATCACATCCTATCTTAACTGATGTCTTGTTTGAACACCAGCTGATATGTCTCCTATCACTTGAGATGTAGGATGATCTCTAAGTGTGACAACATCAGCAGGTGGGATATGATCTTCAGCAATAGTTGGGATTAATTCCTCAGGAGGAATTTGATCTACTATTGGTGGAGCAACAACAGCTTCTGCAATGTCTTCATCACTGTCTGATTCAGTGATATGAAGAGTTGAAAGATGGAGAATTTATTGAGTGACATCTTTGCTAGATTCTTATACCTGTAATGAACTAGAGGAAGGGGAAGTTTCCTTCTCCTTGTAAAACATTTGAGATTCATCAAAGGACACATGAACAGACTCTTCAATTTTAGAAGAAGATTTATTAAAAACCCTATAAGCTTTGCTTACTTGGGAATATCCAAGAAAAATTCCCATTGAAGCTTTTGCTTCAAATTTTCTAAGGTATTCTTTATTATTATTATGAATATAAACTACACAACCAAATACTCTAAAATAATTTATTTTAGGTTTCTTTCCTTTAAACAACTCATAAGGAGTTTTACACTTAAGCTTGTGTATCAGACTTCTATTCAAGACATAGTTGGTTGTACTAACAGCTTCTGCCCAATAGGAAAGAGGCATATTAGCATCTGCCAACAATATGCCAGCAACTTCAATCAGGGTTCTATTCTTCCTTTCAACTACCCCATTTTGTTGGGGAGTTCTAGGAGCTGAGAAGCTATGTTTGATACCTTCTCTCTCACAGAATTCTTGCATGAGAAGAGAGTCAAACTCAGTACCATGATCACTTCTGATCAAGGCCACATGAGTAGAGTACTCAGTCTGCACACATAATAGAAAATCTGTAAGGGCTTTGAAGTTAACAGTCTTAGTTCTCAAAAAGAACACCTAAGTGAATCTAGAGAAGTCATCTACAATGACTAGGGTGTAATACTTCCCTCCTAAACTCTGTACATTTATTGGGCCAAATAAGTCCAAATGTAATAAATACAGGATTCTAGGAGAATCACTTTTATTTATTGATTTAAATGAATTCTTGGTTTGCTTGCCTAATTGACAAGCCTTGCATAAGCTCTCCTTCTTGTAGGGGCAAGAAGGTAAACCTCTAACAAGGTTGTGCTTAAATAACCTAGATATATTCTTGAGGTTAACATGGCTAAGCCTTTTATGCCATAAAGTATTGTTATTGGTTACTTCATTAAATAAGCAGATTTCAGAGTGAGTTGAGTTAAAATCTACTAAATAAATGTTACCTTGTCTAATACCTACTAACACAACATTATTATTTAAAGTAAAATTACAAAGAGAGTTAGAAAATGATACCTGGTATCCAGCATCACATAACTGACATACTGAAATGAGATTATGCTTCAGTCCAGTTACATAAGCAACTCTCTTGAATGTTACAGCTCCAATTGTCATCCTGCCATAGCCTTCAGTTTGACCACAGCTTGAATCTCCAAAGATTACCTTTGGGCCAAGCTTGGCTTTGAACTTTGACAGATGTTCTTTATTTCCTGTCATATGCTTGGAGCAACCACTATCCAAATACCACTTATTCTGAGTGATAGGATAGGTCTTCACCTGCAAATAAATCAATTAAACATTGTGGACCCAGGTAACCTTGGGTCCCTTGTTTTTCACATAAGAAAAACTGGAAATAAAAGAATAAGCAGGTTGAGGGTGATAACCTAATGGGTAAGATCTCCTAGGTGGGATTCTCCATGTAGATGATGGGTCAATGAACCTAGGGTTTCTATTCATATTCGGGTTTCTAAAGTTCTGATTAAAGTTTTGAAATTCTTGTTGAAAACGTCGATCGGCGTTCGACGATTGGTGCTCAGATCGTCGATCTCCGTTCGACCACTGAGCCTGTGATCGTCGAGCAGCGTTCGACGCTCTTTGTAATTCCTTAAATTTTTGTTTTCTTTTCTCTCTCTTAGCTTTATTTAAAGCTTTATTAACCTGATTAACTTGCTCAGTGTTTTTTATTCCACTAGCTGAAATAAAATTCACTGGAGTTGAAAGATGGTTTTTAAGAGTAATTGGGGGTTCACTAGATAAAGCTCCTAAGCCTAATTTATTATTGCCTGTCCTAGTGTTAGACATGCTGGTTATTTCAAGAAACTTAAGGCTTCTACCATTCAGAGATTCTTCTAACCTTTTGGACTTAGCTAACTCATTCTTAAAGAATTTTATTTCTTCACTAGCATTAGTGAGTTCTGCTGTTAACCTAATGTTTTCAATAGAAATTAATTCAGATTTAGCTAGTTTATTTCTAAGTTCTTTTATTTCCTTTTCAGAACTAATTAAATCTAAACATAAAGATTTAAAATCTGATTTAAATTCATCAGATGTAAAATCGTAAGAAGACAATCCCTCATCTTCTGTTGGCATTTCTTCCTCAGAATCTGAACTCTCTGCAGCTGAGTGATTGCTGCAGGCATCAATTGCCATCAGGCAAACTTCCTTTGCCTTCTTTTCTTCCTCATCCTCACTGGAGCTTGAGGAGGAAGATTCCTTATCAGAATCGCTCCAGGTTTCAGCAACAAAGCCTCTCTCCTTCTTTTTATTCTTGTATGAGGATGGCTTGGAATGCTTCCTGTGTTGATCCTTGTCTTTCCTTTTATCTTTATTCTTTTCCTCTGGACAATCTGGAAGAATATTTCCAGGCTTCCTGCAACCATAGCAAATTATTTCTTTAGAAGGAGTACGATCATACCTTGGTTTATCTTCATACTTTGAAGACTTCTTTCTGAATTCTTTCCTTCCCATCTTGAGAAACCTTTTGGCAAATAATGCCATCAGTTCCTCATTGGACTGGCTTCCTTCAGAAGCATCAGTAGCTTTGAGAGCAAGGGTTTGCTCTTTTCTTGTGGGAGTTGGAGTTTTTGCTTCAGCCTCAGCTTCCATGGACTTCAGCACTTGCTCAAAGGACTTGAGCTTGCCGAGAAGGGCTTCTGTTGAGATTTCTGTTGTGCTTCTGGCCTCCTTGATAGGCCAGATCCTCAGATCCCATGTGCTAGGGAAGCACATAAGAATCTTATCATTGACCTCTATCAATAAAATATCCTTATCAAGAGTCCTCAGCTCATTGATGATTGAGCTAAGCCTTGTGTACATTGCTTCAACTGATTCAGCATCAGTTTTCTTGAAGTTCTCATACTAGGAGATAAGGTTGGACCTTCTGTCCTTCCTTTCATCAGCTGAACCAGCTACAATCTGGTTCAGTGTATCCCCCATTGCTTTTGCTGAGGGACAGTCAGCAACCTTCTGGAATACTTCATCAGACATTGTCTGAGCCAGAATGTTCATTGCCTTAGCATCTGCTATCTTTGACTTTTTTTATTCATCATTGTAATCTGAAGGAGGCACTGCACTCATATCAGTTGATGATGAGGCAGTAGCTGCAGCAGGTGCTCTTGGTGGTCCTGTCAAAATAGAAGCAAAGATACTCCCATCAATAGAGTTCATATATAATTTAATCCTTGCCTTCCAAATGCTAAACTTAGCTAAGTTGCATGCTGGAGGTCTGGTGCTAGAGTAATCCTTGGACTGGGCCATGATAGTGAAAGTGAATATCAATAATCCTTGGTATCTATCAGGATCTTGTGACTTAGGTGTTAGCCTATACAGTCAGCCAACCTCCCTCTGATACCAATTGAAAGAAAAGGGATAGATACTACTCTAGAGGGGGGTGAATAGAGTAATCAAAAATTGCACTAGCAAAGTTGACTGTCTACTCAACTCCCTTGGAGTTAATTGTGGAATGAAGGTTATAGATATTTGAGATGAAACCCTAAAGCCTAACACAAGTGTTGTGCACAAAGGCAGCCAACTATAATTATAGTTAAGGCTTGGAATTCTAAACAGCAACTAGCAATCCTAGTTAAAATCTAATCACAGCCAATCAGCACAGAGAATTAATTAAACAATCCAGACGACACAAGGAATTTATAGTGGTTCCCCAAACAACTTGGGTACGTCCACTCTTCTACCAACAAGGTAGGAATCCACTCAGGTTTTTGATCAAGTGCCCTGCCACCAACAAGATTTGCTTCAGGTAGATCCAGAAACCCTTTAGACTTTTGATCAAGTGTCTAAAAACCAACACAGGTTTTTGATCAGGTGCCCTGCCACCAAGGTATACTTTTGAAGGGAGTAATAACCCTTTACAGGAGGGGGAAAGGAGGTTAAAATGTCTTCTCTATTTTATAATAGATTAGAGAAGCACAAGAACTTGCACTGAGCTAGAAAGCTCTAAAGAGTCAAGGCTCCCCCTGGCTAAAAGAATGTCCAGGTGAAGTCTTACTTCAGTGCAGAAAACACTTCAGAAAATCTGAAGGAAAAAGCTACAAGAAGATAAATAATATGAATTGAAATTTCTTCTTTAGGCAGCTATCTTCTTCTTCTTCTTCTTCAAAAAGCTCTGAGTGCAAATCTTCCTGAAGGCAGGAGAACTCAGGTTGAAGAAGAGTGAAGAACTAAAACTTCTTCTCAGTTAGATGTGAATGAGCTGAGAGGAGTTGAAAACTGTAAGTTGTAGCTTGAATGCTGCTATTAGCTTTTTGTATATGAGAACTAGTTCATTTCTTTCTCCAAAGAATTCTTTATATAGCAGCAGCAGCAACGGCTCTCATTTGAGTTTGAATCTTGTCTTCTTCTGAAATCTGCAAGCTGGGCTGCAAATAGCATAAAGCAAAACAAATACTGCAGGCAGATATCCTATAAGAGGATAAAGCTTTCTAAGAAGCTGCAAATAACTCTGATAAAATAATACAAGAGAAAGTCACATCAGAAGAGACTCTTTACGGCCAAGGAAGACTTTTTGAGTCTAACGACTATAAAGGACAGCCTGGCAGATAACGCAGAAATCATATCTCAGCTAATAAGACAAACAACTTTGTCAGAAAAGATTAGCTCATGCATAAGGAATGGAGCAAATATTGCATGGAAATAATATCATAAATTTATTCAAACAATCTTTTATAAAATATGCCAAAATAAATATGAAATAAATCACATCATAGAAGACGACAAAATAATTCAAAACATACAGCAAAACGTCGAACGACCCTCGGAGATCGTCGAACGAGGCACAGAGATCGTCGACCTATCAGACCGATAGTCGAACGATCCAGATAGTCGAACTATCAAAGAAGATAGTCGAACTACCTCAGCAGATAGTCGAAATATCAGGACAGATAGTCGAGCTATCAGATAGTCGATCTTATAAAGACAGATAGTTGAACTACCAAACAAAACAGATAGTCGACCTATCAACAGATAGTCGAACTATCACAGAAAACAGATAGTCGACCTATCAACAGATAGTCGAACTATCAAAGCAAACAGATAGTCGACCTATCAAACAGATAGTCGAACTATCAGATAGTTGAACTATCCAAACAGATAGTCGAACTATCAAAGCAAACAGATAGTCGACCTATCAAACAGATAGTCGAACTATCAAAGAGAACAGATAGTCGACCTATCAACAGATAGTCGAACTACCAGATAGTTGAACTATCCAAACAGATAGTCGAACTATCAAGCAACACAGATAGTCGACCTATCAATAGATAGTCGAACTATCAAAGAGAACAGATAGTCGAACTACCAGAGCAAAACAGATAGTCGACCTATCAACAGATAGTCGAACTATCAAAGCAAAATAGATAGTCGACCTATCAACAGATAGTCGAACTATCAAAGCAAAACAGATAGTCAACCTATCAACAGATAGTCGAACTATCAAAGCAAAACAGATAGTCGACCTATCAACAGATAGTCGAACTATCAAAGCAAAACAGATAGTCGACCTATCAACAGATAGTCGAACTATCAAAGCAAAACAGATAGTCGACCTATCAACAGATAGTCGAACTATCAAAGCAAACAGATAGTCGACCTATCAAGAAGACGATCGTCGAACGGCTGATCGACGATAGTCGAGCGACGTTCGACCATAGTCGAACGAAAAACAACTTAACCAAATATTCATCTGGAAAAGTGACAAGACTAAACTAGAGCAAACTAACCTTTGACCATAGATAAATCTTGGGTCAAGAGACTAAAAGAGAAGACTGAACTCAAATCAAAACTAGGGTACCAACACACACAAACAATCAAATACTCGGAGGCTCCTCCGAATGAAAACAAGCATCACCAATCAAGACCAACATGTCCAAATGGGTTTCACACAGCATGCCTAGATCCGTACTCCGATTCCGGACTCTAACAAGGGGGACTTCACATATCTACCCCAAGGTACACCACAACCCACCGCACACTCACGGGGAAGGGTTTTCCTATGCAAATGCAGGAAAGTAGGACTTCACATGTCCAAGAAGGAAATCGTTACCCTTGGAATTCGCTTTGGAGCCATGGAGAGAAAGTAAACGGATGGAAGTCTTCGCAGCAGCCTTGCCTTCACAAATCCGAACTCGGCTCGCGATTTGGACCACCGTAGCACCACCGGCAGCCGGATTCCCTTTCTTCTTCGTTCTTTTGCTCTCCTCTCTCTCTTAGCTTTTAGAAAGAGATCACACAACTCAAATGAGCTTTCTCAACTCAAATCCCGACCTTATCAATCCAGGGAACAGCCTAGGACATTGGATCTTGGTCAAAGGAAATGGAAGGCTCAGATTAGCCCTGAAATTGATTTTCGTTGGCCGAAAACGGGTTGTGACACGCCCGTGCCACAGGCCGTGTTCCTGAAGCGGTGCACAACCGACTGAAAATAAACCAGAACACGGGTACTGATACGCCTGTATCAAGCCTGACACGCCTATATCACCCAGCACACGGTCGTGTATCTGGTCGTGTCACCCCTATAACACGATCTCCAATAACACTCGAGCAGGACACGGATAAGGCACACGCCCGTGTCCATGGCCGTGTACCCAACACGCCCCTATGACACGCCTGTGTCACAGGCCATGTCGCATCTCGACGATCAGTTCTCGAGAACTCGAGTTGATGTCTCGAGAAAAGGGGACACGCCTTGGGACACGCCCGTGTCCCAGGACGTGTACACCTGACACGCCCTGAGACACGCCCGTGTCTCAGGCCGTGTCAGCCAACCTGAATCCCAATATTGGACTTTGAGATTTCTGGGGTGTTACGATCCTCCCCTCCTTAATAAAAGTTTGTCCCGAAATTTGGATACACTAGGGAGATAAAAGTATTACACAATATATACGCACATATGTTGCTACAAGATATACAAACAAGCCAACAGGTTACAAAAATAACTCGGGAAACTCGGCTCGCATGGTCTGCTCTCGCTCTCATGTTAGCTCTTCTCGGCCACAATTGTCCCACCGGACTTTGACCATCCCGATCGTTTTGTTCCGCAACTGTTTCTCGGCTCGATCCTCGATCCGAATGGGCCTCACCTTTGTCGTTAGCCCATACTCAACCGGCACCCGATCATTCTCAATCACTTGAGCTTGGTCTTTGACTACTTTTCGTAGTACAGAGATGTGGAACACATCATACAGTCCACACAATTCCGATGAAAGAGCTAGCCGATAGGCAGCTTCCCTAACTCGCTCCACCACTTCAAACAGACCAAGGTATCGCGGACTTAGCTTTTTCAACTGCCGAATCCGAGATACGCCTTTGAAGGGTTTAATCTTCAAATAGACCCAGTCGCCCACCGCGAACTCCACGTTCTGATGCTTAGCATTGTAATACTTGGCTTGCCGATCCTGGGCTATTAGTAGCCTCTCTCGAATATATCGTATTATTGAGTTAGCATCCTCGACTTCCTTTTGTCCCAAAAGTTTGGACTCGCCAGTTTCTGCCCAAGCTAACGGTGTACGGCACTTGCGACCATACAGGGCTTCAAACAGGGTCATACCGATGCTCGCATGGTATCTATTATTATAGGGAAACTCCACCATAACCAGATGATCTTCCCATTTCTTACCGAAGTCCATGGCGCACATACGGAGCATATCCTCCATCGTCCTGTTGGTTCGCTCAGTTTGGCCATCCGTTTGAGGATGAAAGGCCGTACTGAATGTAAACTTTGTGCCCAACAGCTGATAGATTAGCCTCCAATCTTTCGAAGTAAATTGCCCATCTCGGTCACTTACGATGCTCCGGGGAACACCGTGCAATCGAACAATCTGCTCCACATAGAGCTTTGCCAACATTTCTACAGAATCATCCCGCTTGTTCAGTAGAAAGTGAGCCACCTTTGTCAAACGGTCTACAATCACCCATATTGAGTCATTCCCGCGTTGAGATCTCGGCAATCCGTGCACGAAATCCATAGAAATATCCTCAAACTTCAACTGCGGAACCGACAACGATTTCAGGAAACCGCTAGGCCGTTGACATTCTGCATTCACCAAAGCACAAGAATGACACTTAGCCACATACTCCGCTATGTCGTTCTTTAAACCAGGCCACCAGAACAATTTCTTCATGTCCTTGTACATTTTTGTGCTCCCAGGATGAATTGAGTACTTTGTAAAGTGCGCTTCGTATAACAATTCTTCTCGCAATTTACACGCACAAGGGACGCACAATCGGCCATCCTTCCGTAATAAACCGTCATCCCAGGAGAATTGGTCACCAAGCCCTTCCCTTACATAGTGCTGGAGACTTTCATCAAACTCCGTTGCCCGCCTAACCCGGTCCGCAAGGTCATATTGAACCTCCATCTAGTTCAAACATGCATCGGATGAAGAATCCCTTTCAACACAAGATATTTCCAATGCTTCCAACTTTTGGATTAGCCGCTCATCATGTATCCGCAACCAACTTGCCCGCACCGGAGTCCGATGACTCAAGGCATCAGCGACCACATTTCCCTTTCCGGGAACATAGTGAATGTCGAAGGTATAGTCTCCTAGGAATTCCATCCACCTCCGTTGTTGCATATTCAAATCCTTCTGATCGAGCAGATACTTTAGGCTTGGGTGATCTGTATAAATATCTACCTTTACGCCATAAAGATAGTGCTGCCACAACTTTAGCGAAAAGATCACCGCCGCAAACTCAAAGTCATGGACGTGGTAATTACGTTCATGCACTTTTAATTAACGTGAGCCATATGCAATCACCTTGCCAAACTGCAGGAGAACGCAGCCTAAGCCGCACCCTGACGCATCGCTGTATATCTCAAAACCGTCTGTACCACATGGCGACGTCAAAACAAGCGTCGTGGTCAAATGACTCTTTAGCTCCTCAAAAGCTCGTGCTCACTCCGGCGACCAAACAAACTTCTGATCTTTTCTCGTCAACGTAGTCAAAGGCAAAGCAATCCGGGAGAAATTCTCCACAAATCGTCTATAGTAGTCTGCCAGTCCAAGAAAACTCCTGACTTTGGCCACCGAAGACATCACTGGCCAATCACGAATGACACTTATCTTTGTCGGATCCACCGCTATGCCCTCTCCACTTACCACATGGCCCAGAAAAGCCACCGATGAGAGCCAGAACTAACACTTAGAGAACTTGGAATACAACTTATTCCTCCACAAGGTATGCAATACCAACCGCAAATGGTTTGCATGATCTTCCTCTGACTGTGAGTACACGAGGATATTGTTGGGTATTGTATCCACAATTACTAGGATTTGAGGAAGCCTCATTTCTAGCTAAGATGAATCCACAATGTATTTGATGATATGTTTCAAGTTGTGCTTGCAGTTATTCTACGCTAAGTACACACCAATGTCAGGGTGCAGTGGGTCAATAAACACGGGTCTGTGCAACGTAATCCCTCGTTGAGCAGATTAGTGTGTTGGCCTATGTGTACTCTCTCTATTGGAGTGTACTTACTTTCAAGTACAGGGCTGAGAAAGATCAAGAGCAAACAAGGAGCAAGGATGGGCCAAAGAGCAGCTCACGGGTGGAAAGACGAAAAATCGTCGAGAATGAATATTGATTCTTGCCGATTCTCTCCGGATGGCAAGATCTTCAGCCAGAATTCTGCCAAGTAGAATTCGGCGAGAACCATAAGTGATTCTCACCAATTCGTCGAGAATCACCTATGATTCTCACCGAATTTGCCTTAGGCAAAATTCTGGTACTCGCTGGACCGGACCAAGTTTCAGGCGCTGTTTTAACCAGAGCTAGGGTTTCTTTTGGTGGGGCCCACAACGGTCATATTGTATGACCTACTGTATAAATACATCGATATTTTGAACAGTAATAGCATGAACATACAAGAAAGAAAACCGAGCCGCCGACGTAACCTAGATCACGGATCTCTCTTCAGCCGCCGCCGTCGCCGCTAGAGAAGTTAGTCGCCGCCATTGATCGTGGATACCTCCTGATCTTCTGGCAATAGAAGCTTTGCCAAGCAATGCGTCTCACGTGTCCTTCTTGAGATCCTTTGTCTCTTGGTTTGTAGATCAGGAATACCTTCCGTTTCCGAATCGATCGAGATGATTGATCCAAGGAAGACCGTTGGTAGACCTTGCTAGCATAGCTACGAAGGTTGGATCTCTAAAGCTCAGCCGCCGCACTTCTTGCCGCCACCGGTTTTGTGGAGATTCATTCTAAGTGAGAGCTAAGGTCGTGGACTCTTCATCTTCGTCAAGAACGCATCATCGAACGAAGAGGGACACCTAGCCTCCATAAGAAGTTTGTATATTTTATACATTCCATTTTATTTTTGTTGTAAGGGAACGTAGGTTCCTCGTTGTAAGGGTTGGGTGCAACCCGTGGTGGAGGAGTGGTGACTCCTTCGCTTGGAAGGGTTCCTTCTGTTAGTGTGTGGATTAGATTTCAATCCGGTTGGTGAAGTGACCGAGTCGTCCCTTGTTGGGAGATAGGTCGAAGGGGGAAAGTGGACATACCCAAATCGGGGAACCACTATAAATTGCCTGTGTCTTTCTGTGCTGTGTTGTTTTGTTTATTTGTACAGGTATAGTTTTAATTCCGCAAAAACGCTGCAAGACACCTATTCCCCCCCCCCCCATAGGTGAAGGTTGTTGGCACTAGGTGGACTTTCAAGTGGTATCAGAGGGAGGTTACTCATCAAAGGGGTTAACACCTCGAGTAAGTTCCTGCCTCTAGTGTCAACAAGAAGATCAGACTCAAGCATGGAGTTGGATTATGATGTCCCTCCTCTAAGACTCCCCTCATGTACAAAGGAGTACTACCCCATATGGAAGATGAGAGTTATATTTCATCTGGAGGCCATTGACCCTCGGGCGTCACTCATCTTGGAAGAGGGTCCCTTCATTCCCATGAAGGCTTCCGATTCAGGAAAGGATTTCAAAATCCCCAAGTGTCCCGAAGAGATGTCTGAGACCGAGATCTCACGTTCAACTTGGACAAGTTAATACGTCAGATCATCACTGACGTCTGGTCTGGTGTATCTCGTTCAAGAGTGGACAAGTGTAGGACGGCCAAGTACATGTGGCAAACCATCTCAGACCTCATGATGGGATCAGAGAAAGCAGGGACCAGTTATCAGCAAGAAGATGAAGCCTATGTGGGGGTCCTCATTTCTGAAGATGAAGGGCATGATCAATATGTCAGTATCAGGGCTCCTGTGTCCTTGTCAGAGACTGAAGAAGAAGTTGAGGAAAGCAGTTCTGATGAAGCTGACTCAACAGTCTCTGCCGATCTTGACGGTAACCCTGAATAGCAAAGCCAGGAGCAGGTAACTTCTTCATCATGCCCCTCTCCTCTTGCAGTTCCTGAAGACAGGAATAGTTCAGAGGTTTGTCCCTCTAGTGATGCAAGGGATATGGATAGCTCCAATCAGATGATTGAAAATCTTGAATCCCTTTAGTGTGCTCTTCAGAAGAGCAACTTACTTGTTGAGGAGCAAGCTAAGGAGATTGCTCAGCTGAAGACCTTGATGAATATCCAAGTGGAATCCATAAAGGTCAAGGACTCAAAGATCTCGGATCTAGAAAGTCGTTTAGAGACCGAGAAGAGAATAGTTTCTAACTTTTCCACGATATATGCTATCAAGAGAAAAGAAGAAAATGGGTGGATCTCTCGAATTATTAATTCGTGGAGAAATGGGGAAACTGTGTTCAGACCCCCCACCCCGAGTAGGAAGGGCACTCATCATGCCTTCAGGTATGACCACAGAAACAATGTTGGTCACTGCAAGAATGATCAGCCCTCAGGTGGAAATACCCACAGTGCCAGAGCCGTCATGGCTACCCATGAGAGAATACCCAAGACTCATTATGAACCCTTTGTATTCTCAGCCTCAGCCCCAACTCATAATGAATATGCAGGAACCAGCTCTCACTGCAGAACTTCCCACCCTGGGACACAGGAAAGGGGGGTCAGGAAACATGTGGTAAGTACCCATGGGGCCTCTGGAAGTGTGCTGACTGAAAGGAAAGCACCACCTCCCAGGCCTCATGACACTCACCACATGCATTATTTCCACCCTCCCACGTGTCACGGTGGAAAAGGCAATTTTGTGAGAAGAACCGGCTCTATCCCGTTTAGACCTGAGATCATGACTACCTCAATCAGTAGGTCAGGTCTGAAATGGCGATACAATATTCACGAGTGTTGGTGCTGTGGCAAGGTGGGTCACTTTGCCATAGATTGTTGGCACAACCCCTCTGTGTCAAGGGAAAGGGCATATCCACCACCTCTGGGCAGAGTTAGCCTTCCTAACAGGATTCCTGTGGGAAGGCATTCGAGTTTTTATGCTGACAAGAACCTAGGACCCAATACATATTGGGTTCCTAAGGTAGTGTAATTCCTTTTTGTAGGGTAGTCTAGGTTCCTGTACATATGATGGGAACTAGACAGGAGACGTTCCAAGAATGGCTTGGAACAAGTATCTGGAATAAGAGCAGTGCTATCTACAATGGCATTCTCAAATTGAACACCCGGTGTGCCTTAAACAGAAGACCTAAATGATAAATCATATGATCTCAGGTACCTGCGTTTGGATTCAATATTTGAGTCAAATTATATTGATATTCACATATATATATATACTTATATATTCACACAAATTTGTGAATTCCTTCTCTAAGGTAAGTGGTTATGTGTATATATACACATATATGCCTTTACACCTAAGGACAGATTAAAATTGTAAAATGATCTTTAGATACAATTTTACAGAATTCTTGGTAGTTACACATTGATACATTTGAAAATGAACCTCAATAGGCTCATGTCAGCCCATTTAAAATTAAGGAAGGTACGTCAATGGGTGTTACAAAAGAATACAATTGATATCAGAATATTGTGTTCATCTCGATCAAGAAATAACTCGAAGGCAAATTTGCATGCCTCGGTTATTGACTAGGGTATAACAAAATTAATATGTCACTTAAAGTTGTTTAGAAAATTCCGTCGAAATCCACGGTTAGAAAACTTTTAGAAAATCCAGTCAAAATCCCGTCAAAACCGCCCGGCTCGGAACAGTACATATCGCGCCTATTCTGCCGACCCTTCATATCCCGTCGATCCGCCTCTTTCTCTCATCCCTTCGACTTCCCGTAACAGTAAGAAGGTTGAACTCCGTGTCCCGCTGATTGAGTTCCAGAGTTCCGTCGTCCAAGCCTAGGGCTCTCGCCGATTGACTTCCGACGACTCCTTCCCGAGCGCATCCAGGATTCCCCGTCAACATAGTCACAAGGACGAAAGAGATTCAGGCAATCCGGTCGATTCCCATCAATCTCGTCGACTCCGTCGCCTTTGTCCCGCTAGATCCTCGGCATTAGGGTAACGGCTTCTTCCTCCTTGCAATGGCTTGTTGTTAGTGTAGCTTCCTACTAGAGTTACTAACAAGGCTTAGACTTAGGTATTTCCTCCTTAGGTTTAAAATGGCTCCAAGAACCACTGCCGGCCTGGTCACTGGATGCGAACTGGTTCGAACCAGCTTTTCTCATGCCTCAGATGAGTTCAGGAACATCATTCTTATGCTTGAAGAGGCTGGACTCACATTCATCCTGGAGCACCCATGCAAAATACTGGATAAGGATGTGATGGACTTCTTTACAACTGCAAAACTTCATCGTGAAGATACTGTCATCAAGTGTAAGATTGCCGGTGAAAGGATCAAAATGTCTGCAAGGAAATTGACTCAATAATTGCAGCTCTTCAGCTCTGATAGAGAGGATTATCTGGAAGAACAGGATCGAGACAGGACTCTTCTGTTCTGTGGTCTACCTAGAGGAATCAAATCCATCAAGGGGAAGGAGATGAACGAGGAAGGGAAGCTTCTGTCTGACATCGTTGGGAAAATCCTGATCTGTAAACCAGGCTCCCACGATCATATCTCAGGGGAGATGTTCAAGATCCTAGTGGTCATCGTCTGTAGGAAGCGATTCAACTGGGGGGCCATGCTGTTTGAGAAAATAAAGGATACTCTGCGAACCCCCAGCTTTGGACGGATTATCAGTCTTTATCTTAACCAACTGGATGGAGATAAGTTTGATATGAGTAAAGGAGTTCCCCTCCACTATCTAAAGAAAATGGACTCCAGTGTATTTGATAGATGGGAGAGACGGATATGGCAAGCTGGCATAGGTGAAGAACGAGATGAATCCCCGGCTATGTCCCATGGGGCTGAGGACAATAGGACTCCAGCAGATCCCGTGGCTTACCCCGGTGAAGTTCCTGATATGCTGACTGCAGGAACTGAGGGGGAGTCTCTACCCCCTCCTGCTGATGTTAGATCTGACATCTCTCTAATTGCAAGGGATGCAGTTGAGAATCTTGAAAAAGGAAGTGAGGATGTGGAGAAAGATGAGGCGTCCCTGGACAGTCATGATATAGGAGATGGAGGTGTTGATTTGGAGGATGATGAACAGGATGTGGATGATGCTGAAGTGAGAATGATAACATGGATGATGAGGAGGAAGAAGGAAATGAGAGGCTGGAAGTAATGGAGCCTCAGGATCACACTGCAGTTCCATCTGAAAAACACGCTCCTGAGGTAGTTCCTGAGAACACCAGTGTAATTGTGGAGGGGGAGTCCTCTCAGCAAAGGCTAGTGTATATTCCTGAGAAACATACAGAGGATGCTAACATTCCCCCTGTGGAGACTGTGCATGTCTCTAGCACATCCAGTGAATCTGCAGAAGGAGAAGGCCAAGGTATGCCTCAGGGTCATCCACTGCAAGCTAATCTAGCTAATCATACCGTGAACATTGTTCAAGGAATTCTGGATGAACTCAAAGATACTTTTGAGAAAGCACAAGACAAAGTGCTAAAAAGAATTAAGGAATCTGAGGATCTGATGCTAAAGAATGTAGTTGAAATTAATCACAAGCTGGATGTAATGGAACAGAAGTTCGAGAAAAAGTACACAGCAGCCGGCACAGCTGTTTCTCTTCTTATGCAAGGACTTAAGAAGAACACGGATGATGTGGGAGTGGTCAATCAGAATGCACATGTTGTGGCTAATAGCATCCAAAAATTTGATGCCAACATGGTGATTCTAAACGTGTATCAAAAGACCCTGCTGAATGAATTTTCAAAGACAGTAAAGCACATTGATGTGTCCCTGCACGCTTACACAAACTCAATTGCTGTGGAAGCCAAAAAGGGGGAGGAAGATTATAAAGCTAAGATGGCAGGGCTTTAACAAGTAATACTCGACAACTTCGATCAAACTAATAGGTATGTTTTTAAATCTAACAGATACTAATTGACAACTAAACTTTGATCAATCTAACAGATAATAATTGACAACTTCGATCAATCGAACAGGTATGTTTTTGAAACGGCCCACTGGTTAGTTCAACAAGTCTCGGGCATACACGTTCCTGTTGCCTCCGGAGCAAGAGGATTATACTGCTGGTGTTGCTGAGGAAGAGGTAAGTGTTGAAGAAGTTATACTGAGTGAGGCTGAAGCCAAGAAGGCTGCTAGGGCTACTGTAAGAGTTGCACGAAGTAGCATGTTTGATCAAGAAGCCCTAGCAAAAGCAAGAGGCAAGAGGAAGATCCAAGAAGGGGCATCAAAAGAAACGCCAACTGAAAAGAGAATCAGACTGAAGGAGGATGAGGTGAGGAATGAAAGGTGGAGCCCAGTATCAAGAAGCATCATTTTGGACACATTTGCGTTGCAAAAGAGGGGGGAGATAAATAGGAACGATGTCTATAGTCAGTACGAGTGGGAGCTGCATAAGACCTTTGAAGCAAAACGAAACATTTTCTTCAGGTCCAACACTGTGGCAAATAAAGCTCCTCCTCCCAGATACTACCCGAAGCCAAAGGAATACTTCGAAAGACAAAGTAGGAGACACTTGGTGCAGCAACTAAAAGACGAAATAGCTAAGGAGAAAGAGACCTAGGATTTTAGCTAATGTACTCCTTATTGTTTATCATTATTATCATGTTAACATATGAACAATTATTGTGGATATCTATAAGTATATGTGATGTCATGATTGACTCTAGTATTGCTCTGCTTGCATTTATTGTTCTTCTCTTTTCTTCTCTTGATTTGCTGTATGTATTATCTGGATTGGTGAAATTCATCTTAGCTAGCAGGATTTTGGCTTCCTCAAATAGGGGGAGATTGTTGGGTATTGTATCCACAATTACTTGGATTTGAGGAAGCCTCCTGTCTAGCTAAGATGAATCCACAATGTATTTGATGATATGTTTCAAGTTGTGCTTGCAGTTATTCCACGCTAAGTACACACCAATGTCAGGGTGCAGTGGGTCAATATACACGGGTCTGCGCAACGTAATCCCTCGTTGAACAGATCAGTGTGTTGGCCTACGTGTACTCTCTCTATTGGAGTGTACTTACTTTCAAGTACAGGGTTGAGAAAGATCAAGAGCAGATAAGGAGCAAGGATGGGCCAAAGAGCAGCTCACGGGTGGAAAGATGAAAAATTGTCTAAGTAGAAATCGTCGAGAATCACGAAGTGATTCTTGCCGAATCGTCGAGAATCACTCGCTGATTCTTGTCGATTGCGGCCGGCTGTCTCAACGCCGTCTTGATTTCTGCTCAAGGTAGAATCGTTGAGAATCACTAGTTGATTCTCGCCGAATCGACGAGAATGACTTTGCATTCTCGCCGATCCGTCGAGAATGAATATTGATTCTTGCCGATTCTCTCCGGATGGCAAGATCTTCAGCCAGAATTCTGCCAAGTAGAATTCGGCGAGAATCATAAGTGATTCTCGCCGATTTGTCGAGAATCACCTATGATTCTCGCCGAATTTGCCTTAGGCGAAATTCTGGTACTCGCTGGACCGGACCAAGTTTCAGGCGTTGTTTTGAACCGGAGCTAGGGTTTCTTTTTGTGGGGCCCACAACGGTCATATTGTATGACCTACTGTATAAATACATCAGTATTTTGAACAGTAATAGCACGAACATACAAGAAAGAAAACCGAGCCGCCGACGTGACCTAGATCGCGGATCTCTCTTTCGCCGCCTCCGTCGCCGCTCGGGAAGTTAGTCGCCGCCATTGATCGTGGATACCTCCTGTTCTTCCGGCGACAGAAGCTTTGCCAAGCAACACGTCTCACATGTCCTTCTTGAGATCCTTTGTCTCTTGGTTTGTAGATCGGGAATACCTTCCGTTTCCGAATCGATCGAGACAATTGATCCAAGGAAGACCATTGGTAGACCTTGCTAGCATAGCTATGAAGGTTGGATCTCTAAAGCTCAGCCGCTGTACTTCTTGCCGCCGCCGGTTTCGTGGAGATTCATTCTAAGTGAGAGCTAAGGTCGTGGACTCTTCGTCTTCGTCAAGAACGCGTCATCGAACGAAGAGGGACACCTAGCCTCCATAAGAAGTTTGTATATTTTATACATTCCATTTTATTTTTGTTGTAAGGGAACGTAGGTTCCTCGTTGTAAGGGTTAGGTGCAACCCGTGGTGGAGGAGTGGTGACTTCTTCACTTGGAAGGGTTCCTTCCGTTAGTGTGTGGATTGGATTTCAATCTGGTTGGTGAAGTGACCGAGTCGTCCCTTGTTGGGAGATAGGTCGAAGGGGGAAAGTGGACGTACCCAAATTGAAGAATTACTATAAATTGTCTGTGTCTTTATGTTCTGTGTTGTTTTGTTTATTTGTGCAGGTATAGTTTTAATTCCGCAAAAACGCTGCAAGACACCTATTCCCCCCCCCCATAGGTGAAGGTTGTTGGCACTAGGTGGACTTTCAGATATCATCAATGAACACAATCAAAAATAGATCCAAGTATTCGTGGAACGTTCGATGCATGAGATCCATGAATACCGAAGGCGCATTACATAAGCCAAACAGAATCACTGTGAACTCATAATGACAGTAGCGTGTGTCAAACGCTGTCTTGGGAATGTCACCTTCCTTAATCTGTAATTGGTAATACCCGGATTTCAAATCTAGCTTGGAATAGACGGTTGAGCCTGCTAGCTGATTGAACAAGTCATCGATCCGTGGAATCGGATACTTGTTTTTCTCCGTCAGCTTATTCAGTTCGCGATAATCAATACACAGACATAAACTACCATCTTTCTTTTTCACGAATAGAATAGGCGCGCTCCAAGGTGACATACTTGGGCGTATGTATCCCTGATCAAACTGCTCTTGCAACTGAACTTTCAGTTCGGCCATATCTTTTGGCGCTACCCGATACTGCAAACGGGCCATAGGTTTCGCACCTGGCCCAAGCTTGATAGCGAAGTCAATTTCCCTTTGGGGAGGTAACCCCGGAAGGTCCTTTGGAAATACATCAGCATACTCCGACACAATCAGCACTTCACTCACACTGGCCTTCGACGCCACCGCCTCTATGAGTGTGAATAATAACTCTGCACCCTTCCGAACTGCCTTAATGACTTGGAGAGCAGATAACAACATCCCACTCATCCCTTGTATACCAATGAACTTGGTCTCTTGTTCGGTATTCTGCCCGAGTGTGACCTCTTTTGAAGTGCAATCTATATAGGCATGCTTCTTTGAAAGCCAGTCCATATCAAAGATTATATCAAATTCCTTGATCGGCAATACTAATTTTTCCACCTTCAACTCCCGACTCCCTATCTTGACCTCAAGATCGCAAGATTTATCCGCGCACATCAAACATCTGTTAGGTAACAACACCTTTACACTGTCTGTCGTGGTCCGTATAGGTACCCCGATACGAAAGACGAAAGCCTCAGACATAAACGAATATGAAGCACCTATATCAAACAGTGCTCGAGCCGGACAGTCCTGTATAAGGACAAAACCTATAACACCAAAATTAAAAACAAGCACAGCACACAATCATACAATACTCTTAAAAACTGCGCGCAATTGTGACGACATCGGCCTGTTTAATGGCCTCCTGTTGTCCAAGATTAAAGACCCTGGGCTGAGCGTGCGAGGCAGAAGACTCCACCACAGTCTTCCCTTTCTCAGCATAAGACGCTCCCGTCTTCTTGTCACCTTTTGGAGGACCAACTCGGCAATCACGTGCGAAGTGTCCCAACTTCCCGCACGTAAAACAAGCGTGAGATCCATACCCAGATGTCTCTGTCACAGTCGTAGAAGGAGCTTGTCCAGTAGACTTGGACTTCTTTCCCCATCTCTTACGGTACCCAAACTTCTCCGGACGTGGCGGCTTGAACTCTGTCTTTGTCATAGCCAAGGTCCCCTTTGCTTGCCCCCTTCTCATGTCCGTCTCCAAATATCGAGCCGTGCAGACTAAGGCTTGAAATCCCTGACTCACAGAACTCGAGAGCAAATACCGCAGCTCATCTCGCAGTCACTCATAAAAACTACTAGTCTTATGCTCTTCTTCGGCGAAGATTGTACCCACATATCTTCCCAAACGTGTGAAATCATGCAGGTAATCATCCACACTACGATCTCCTTTAGTTAACCGTTTAAATTCCATTTCCAGCGATATCCTTTGTTGCATTGGTAGATGTTTTGCCAAGAACAACTGAGAAAATTTGTCCATTGAGACCTCTGCCAATTGCCTGTCGGCCAAGTGATGCAGTTCCATCTCATCCCACCATAAACGAGCCTCTCCTTCCAGTAGGAAATTGGCCAACATAACCTTCTATCCCTCCTCAACCTTGATAGCTCTAATGATCATCTTGATCCTTGCAAGCCAATCCTCTGCTTGGGCCGGTGAACTTGCCCCAGTAAATTGCAGAGGATTGAAGATCATGAATTGCTTCAATTATTGATCTGCTACCCGCGGATCAACTACAGCTTCTACCGGTTCTTGCCGTACCCAAGCATGCGTTGGCACCACTGCAGGACGTGCCTGCCCAGCCTGCTGAGCATTCATCACAGCAAGTACCGTTTCCGTGATGAAACGTACCGTTTCAGCGGATGGAGGAGGTGTGGGCACCTCAGCTGGTGTCGCACTTTCTACAGAATATTGAGGTTCGGATTGACCCGCAACACTTCTTGTCACCTATATGTATAAAACACACAGTTTAGCGACCAAGTAAAACGACAAACATACAAAAAGAATACACAGGTTCAACAAACAAGTGTATTTGCATTCCTAAGTGGACATTCTTGAGTTCAAGTTAAGTGTTATAACGGCAGCACTAACACGCGCCCGCCACCCCTCAAAAGAATTCGACCACGAATTCGGAAGAGAAAGACCAACAAGCTGATACCAAATTGTAACACCTCTACCCGTCAACAATAATATAATAGAGGGTCCGGCCAGGGCCCCACACTATATTCCACAAACAAGCGGAGACGCTACTAAATAATATCATATAACCCAACGAATCCTAACACAGAGCATTCTAGCGGAAGCTTCATGGTTGAATCCTTGAACTCAAGCAAAACAAGAACTGTCCACTAACAAAATAGGAATGTATACAACCAAAGTATCTGGCCTTAAGGCCTTACAAATTTCTCTTAACAAAGGTGTGGTTTACAGACATCGGCATGCAGGCCGGCCACACATGAACAAGAAGAAACAAAATAAAGCCTTCGAGGGCAGCAGCGTGGCTTGGGCTTCAGCCCGCTAAGTCCCGCTAGGACCAGCACCTCCTGCACCTGCAAGAACCAATCCACCAAGCGGTGGCAAATAGGGCAACGGTCAGCATTAAGCTGACCAATTATAACGACCCTGCCCCTAGTACGGGGCAGCGGAGTTTCATCCCTGCATCGCATTTTACCAATAGTATGTATAACAAACCACGCAAGACGTGCACGACCGCACAGTCAATACATATCACAAACACCGGCACGACGGCCCAACGCTCGGTGCACTCAGGTCACACTCTGGTGTACCGGAAACACCGGGTCCCACCACCCTTCAGAGGTCCCAGACATGACGGTCTAATTTGAGCATTTCTAGTATGATTGGCACGCAAGCCATCGACTCTCGCTATGTGATCCTAACAGGGCCTTAAGCACCCAAGGTTAGACAACCATAATGCGGGTACAGATCCACCTTTCCCGTTGCTCAAAATCGTCAGACTCAAGACTGGACTGACGCGAGTACAGCTTCACCTTGCCCGTCCGCCACCAAGGCATTCCTCCAGTTGCAGCCTAACGGCTCAACCTCAAAACATATGGCACCCACGACCACAAGAGTTGAACCTAACTCTCACCATTTCCTGGACTTCCTCCAGTACTTCCTGTTGCACCAAGCGACAGGTATGCACCACAGATTGCACACAAACAATCAAATACTCGGAGGCTCTTCCGAATGAAAACAAGCATCACCAATCAAGACCAACATGTCCAGATGGGTTTCACACAGCATGCCTAGATCCGTACTCTGATTCCGGACTCTAACAAGGGGGACTTCACATATCTACCCCAAGGTACACCACAACCCACCGCAGACTCGCGGGGAAGGGTTTTCCCTATGCAAATACAGGAAAGTAGGACTTCACATGTCCAAGAAGGAAATCGTTACCCTTGGAATTCGCTTTGGAGCCATGGAGAGAAAGTAAACGGATGGAAGTCTTCGCAACATCCTTGCCTTCACAAATCCGAACTCGGCTCGCGATTTTGACCACCGTAGCACCACTACCAGCTGGATTCCCTTTCTTCTTCCTTCTTTTACTCTCCTACACAACTCAAATGAGCTTTCTCAACTCAAATCCCGGCCTTATCAATCCAGGGAACAGCCTAGGCCATTAGATCTTGGTCAAAAGAAATGGAAGGCTCAGATTAGCCCTGAAATTGATTTTCCTGGGCCGAACACGGGTTGTGACATGCCCGTGTCACAGGCCATGTTTTTGAAGCGGTGCCCAACCGACTGAAAATAAACCAGAACACGGGTACTGACATGCCCGTGTCAAGCCTGACACGCCCGTGTCACCCAGCACACGGTCATGTATCTGGTCGTGTCACCCCTGTAACACGATCTCCAAAATCACCTGAGCAGGTCACGGCTAAGGCAGACGCCCGTGTCCATGGCTGTGTGCCCAACACACCCCTGTGACACGCCCGTGTCACAGGCCATGTCGCCTCTCGACGATCAGTTCTCGAGAACTCGAGTCGACGTCTCGAGAAAAGGGGACATGCCCTGGGACACGCCCGTGTCCCAGGCCGTGTACACCTGACACGCCCTGAGACACGCCCGTGTCTCAGGCCGTGTCAGCCAACCTAAATCCCAATATTAGCCTTTGAGATTTCTGGGGTGTTTCACTCTGCTCGATGAATTGCTTACCTGAGCGCGATCGTTCTCGCCTGCCGCAATGCGAGAGCTCTATTATTCTGTATCTGCTAAACGAACGTCGAGCCATATCCTAATTGGGCAAGAGAAGTTTTCTTCACCTGGGGCTAGCCCAAAGCTAGCCCAAACCTGGCACTGGGTGTTTCTGGGTCCCACTCAACGAATATGGGGTTATACAAGACCCATCAACGGTTTCGGCCCAGTGACGTTTCAAGCTCACGTCCAACTCCAAGTCCTGTCGAATCCTATCCATGAGGTCGTATTGAACCTCCATCCAACCCAAACGTGCGTTTGCACTAATGCCCTTGTCAATACAAGAGATTTCCAAGGCCTCCAGATCCCGAATAAGCCGCTCATCATGCATCTTTAACCAATTGGCTTGAGCAAGGGGTCCTACGGCTCAAATTATCCGCCACAACGTTCACCTTCCCTGGAATAAAATGAATCTTAAAGGTGTAATCCCCAAGGAACTCCATCCACCTACGTTTTCGCTTGTTCAGATCCTTCTGATCCATCAGATACTTCAGGCTCTTATGATCTGAATAGATATCTATCTTACCCCCAAACAGATAATGTCTCCAAAGCTTAAGGGCGAATACCACAGTCGCCAACTCCAAATCATGGACCGGGTAATTCCTCTCATGCACCTTCAACTTACGCGATCCATAGGCTTTCACCTTCCCGTGTTGAAGCAGAGCATAACCTAATCCACTCCCAAAGGCATCATTATAAATCTCAAAGCCATCCAAACCACAAGGCGAACATAAGGCAGGCACCGTGGTCAGACGATACTTTAGTTCTCCGAAAGCTTGTGCGCACTCCGGTGACCAAACAAACTTCTGATCCTTCCTTGTCAAAGTAGTGAGGGGCAATACTATCCGCGAGAAGTTCTTCATGAAGCGCCTGTAATAGCCGGCAAACCCCAGAAAACTCCGAACTTCCGATACATAAGACATCACAGGCCATTCCCGTATCGTAGCTACCTCCACCGGATCTACTGCAATTCCCTCACCACTAACCACGTGACAAAGGAACGCTACCGAGGATAGCCAAAACTCACATTCATAGAATTTGGCATACAGTTGGTTCTTCCTCAGGGTCTCCAAAACCATATGAAGATGCTTGAAATGATCTTCCTCGCACTGTGAGTACACCATTATATCATCGATGAAGACTATCATGAACTGGTCCAAGTACTCTCTGAACATCCTGCTCATCAAATCCATAAACACGGATGGCGCATTCATTAGGCCAAAATGGCATGATGGTGAATTCATAATGCCCATAACGTGTGCTAAAAGCCATCTTGGGAATGTCACTCTCCCTAATTCTCAGCTGATAGTACCCGGATTTCAAATCTAGCTTCGAGTACACAGTCGACCCGACCAGCTGATCGAATATATTTTCAATCCTCGAAATCGGGTACTTATTCTTCTCTGTTAGCTTATCCAGTTCCCGTGAATCGATACAAAGACGCAAACTTCCGTCTTTCTTTACCACATAGAGAACCGGTACATTCAAAGGTGACGAACTTGGATGCACAAACCCCTACTCTATCAATCCTTGAAGTTGCGCCTTCAATTCCGCCATCTCTCTCGGTGCTAAGCGGTAAGGAGACCGCGTCACCGGCTTGGCACCAAAATTCAACTCAATAGTGAACTCGAACTCTCTCCAGTGTGGGGCTCCAGGAACACTTTCGGGGAAGATGTCGGAAAGCTCTAACACCAATGAAACACCGACCAACCTAGGTTTGGGATTCGTAGTCTCTAGTTAATAACGACTCTGTCCCCCCCCCCCCCCAAGATCTGTTAACTTAGTCTCGCTTTCAGTGTTTAGCCCTAGTGTGACCACCTTAGGGTTACACCACCTACAATCTTCAACGACCTTGTTTCCGTTTGGTTTGTATATCCATAATCTACACATCAGAAAGCAATAATACAGACCACAAGAAAACCTTGGATGCTAAGGAGCGAGAAGTCGCACAACGAACAGTACTCTCCACCACCAAGACTGGGCCAAGGCCAACTTACACAAATCATAAGTTAGTAACTAATCATGTCATAGGTATAAAATCTATAAGCTAAACTATACCTGTCATCTCGTCCCTTTGCTTATGGTCTTCTGCCTTTTCCTTTGTCTTCGGAAACCTACCCCAATAGTCACGAGCTATATGTCCCGGCTTGCCACAGTTATAACAGTGGATTGGGCCTCCTCGCCCAAAGGTTGCTCCATACCCAGCCTCCTTAGCCACTGGAGTACCACTCCGACATTTCATGGCAATATGTCTAGTCTTTCCACACGTATAATAAGTAAGTGGGACTCGCCCTATAGTTTATCGTGACTTTGCTTTCTTTTTCTTTGAGGCATCAGCACGACAATTGCGGGTAAGGTTTCCTGACTTGCCACAAGTATGGCAAGCATAAAGAGCTTGACCGGTAGAGATTCTAGACCTCTTATGCCAACTCTTGAGGTAATCCGACTTTGTAGAAACTGCGGAGTTCGGTACCCTATACACGGGCGTTTGGTGGACTTTCCCCAAATCTACTTCCAATGATCTAGCTAACTCCACCAACGCTCGGAATCCCAATAACTTCGGTCCTACCAATAGAAGTCGTAAATCATCACGCAGGCCGTTATGTTTACAATAGTTTGCTCGTCCTCCAACACAAACCCTGAGTAGCGCCTTATCGTGATAAACGCATGCAAATACTCGTCAATAGAGTGCGTCCCTTGTGTCAAAAGCATGTTCAACTGCTGATCTGATGGTCTTCTAATTCCACTTGCTCTAGAGCACCAATCGGTATTGAAACCACCCCAGGGACAGAGGGTTGCACATGCCTTCCATGATGGGCATTGATCATAGAGAGCACTACTTTCGCTACCATTCGGATGATTTCAGCAGAAGGAGGGGTCATAGGCCTGTCATTAAGCGCACTTCTCTCAACAGAGTGATGACATTGTGACTGCACCACTCCTAATCACCTATAATCGTGAAACACTCACTTAAATTATAAATAATCCACAGAACAATAAATTTCTTAGTCACTTAGAATAACTATTCAGCAGAATCTTAAACAATAAACTTCACAAGAACACAGCACAAGCAATCCACTGAACACAGCACAAGCAATCCACTGAACACAGAAATTTTATAGTGATTCCCATATCTAGGGTTCATCCACTTTCCCCATTCTTCCTCACTAGCAATGTGCTAGATAAGGTTATATCTCCTCCACTTCAACTTAGATCAAAAGATCTTATAGGCTCAGTTTCTGTTAAGAAACCTACACTTAGACCAATGGGTCCTACCTCAGAGATTCACCCAATCTCCTACCTCAGGTCCCTCAAGAACTCTACCTCAACCTTTATAACACAAGCTTACACCTCAGTGATCCCACACAAATCATCTACCTCAGGTCCCTAAAGAACCCTACGTCAGCCTTTATAATACAAGCTTACAACTCAGATAATTAATCTCCTACCCACTCAGAGAGATTATTGGGTACATTGGACACAATGTACTTGATTTGAAGATGCCCTTTCAACTCAATGATATACACATATTTGTATTTGATGAATATTTCAGTTTATGTATGCAGGTTGTCTATTTCATATTGATTGGACAGATGGACATAAGAAACTGACTAGATTTTGAAGAAAAATTATCTATGTACCAAAATCGTCGAGTGGAGTCAACAAAGTGTTGAGAGTAGTCAACACAGTCTACATTCAGCAACTTGCAGTGCAGAAAAATGTCAAAGTACAAAAGTTTTGACACACTTCAACTGTGTCGACACCTTTGCAAAAGCAGTGTCGAGACAAGTCAGTTAACTCGACACATAGAAGATTCAAGATAGTTGCGTCGGGACAAGTCAGTTAACTCGATATATAGAAGATTCAAGACAGCTATGTCGAGACAAGTCAGTTGTCTCAACATCTTGAAGTCTAAGTCAGCTTACTTGACACTATAAAGCTTAAAGCAGTTGAGTCGAGACAATACAACTGTCTCGACATAAAGAAGATAATAAATTTTACTAAGTAAAATTGTGTCGAGACAAATCAACTGTCTCGACACAATGAAGAATTAAAGCATAGATGTTCTGACATCAGGCAGACAGTTGTGTTGAGACAATCCAACTGTCTCGACACAATGCAGAATTAAAAGATGTCGACACAGACAATGCTTGCGTCGAGACAAGTCAACTGTCTCGACACTTTCAAGTTTTAGATGAAAATTCTTCCAAGTAGAATTGTGTCAAGACTGCTAAGATGTCTCGACTTAGGTGTCGAGACACTTTGGACACCTCGACACTTATGTTTCAGAAAATGTGCAGAGTCAATACAGAAGTGTCAAGACAAGTCAGAATTATCACATCAGCTTTAGGAATTAGATATAACAACAGAAACAGTCTGAGGGAGGATTTGAAGTATGATATCAGATGCAGATGTCATCATTCAGTAACCAACCATCCATGAAGGCTATAAATAGAGGGGTTGTCTACACTAACATATAAGAGACAGAATCGATCTAGCAAACGAAAATTCTCATTCTTATTACAATCTCGACTAGGAGGAAGAAGATAAAGGTTTTCAAGAAAATCTCAAGATCCTTTCACCAAGTTGATCTGAAGATTAAGGTGGATCTAATCTACAATTTCTCCAAGGAAATCAAGCCGATCAACATCAAGAAGATTGTAGATCCAGAGAAGCAACTTTTCAGCAAGTCAATTTATCAAGAAGAAATCCATTGCTGTTGATTTGAAGAATCTGTGCTAACAGATAAGTCAGATTACAGAATTCCTATTTTCTGAAGATTATTGTTTATATTTTTACCTCTTAATTTTGTAAGATCTCCTTGAGATCTGAGTGGGTAGGAGATCTTATCTCTGATTTGTAAGTCTAATTTATAAAGGCTGAGGTAGGGTTCTTGAGGGACCTGAGGTAGGAGATTGAGAGAATCTCTGAGGTAGGACATGTTGGTCTGAGTGTAGGTTTCTTAACAGAAACTGAGACTATAGGATCTTTGGATTTGAGTTAAAGAGGAGGAGTTGTAACCTTATCTAGCACATTGCTAGTGAGGAAGAAGGGGGAAAGTGAATGTATCCTAGATAAGGGAACCACTATAAATTCTTTATGTGCAGTGTGTTGTGGATTATTTTTGCTTGTGCTGTGATCTGAGTTTTGTAACCGCTGAAATAGTTAAGTGATAAAAAAAATTACTAAAGTATTTTAAAAAGTCACCTATTCATCCCCCTCTTCTAGGTGATTATCTACCCACATGATTATCTTTTAAGTGGTATCAGAGGGAGGTTCTTCAAGAAAGACCTAATAGTCTGAAAAAGATCCAAAGGGTATTAGAAAAATTTCAGATCTATGGCTTCTGAATCTCACAGAGAACTTAGTTATATAAAACTTCCTATATGTACTATGGATAACTTTGCTATATGGAAACAGAGAGTGAGATTGTTCATGGAAGCCTCAGATCCAAGAATCTTTGTCACTGTACAAGAAGGACCATATGTACCAATGAAGACATCTGTCTTACAGGCAAATGTTCAAACCCCCAAGAAACTGTCAAAAATGACAAAGGATGAGGGGGTACTTTCCACCATGGACAAAATAGCACAAAATATAATAGTCAGTGCAATAGACAATTCAACCTTTTAGAATCTTATGCACTATAATACATCCAAGGAGATGTGGGATACTCTCATAGTATATATGGAAGGTACAGAAGAAGTAAGAGATGACATAAAATCTCTCCTCAACCATCAGTATGAGGCTTTCCGATAAGAAAAGACTGATTCTATATAACAATGCTATGAAAAGTTCTTTAGAATAGTAAAAGACTTAAGAAACTATGGCAGAAATTTCTCAAATTATGAGCTGAATGACAATTTTTTGAGATCCCTAAATAAAGAATGGGACATCAATATTTGTGTTGTAAGAGAAATGGGGAATCTAAGAAATAGATTACCCCAAGACTTGTATGGGAAGCTAATGTCATATGAACTTCAGCTAAACTCTAGAAAAGCTGAAGCAGAATCTTCCAGAAGTTCAACTCAAACTAAATCTGTGGCCTTCAAAGCAGATACATCTAAGAAAGCTAGAAGAGAAATCTCATCATCACCCAGAAGAAATGAAGATACAGATAGCACTAGAGTCTGTTCTTCATCAAAAGAATTATCAGATGATGAATTTGTACTGTTTACCAGGCAATTCAAGAAAATGCTGAGAAGAAGGAAGTAGTGGAATAAAAAGAAACCTTCTGGATCAAGATCTAGTAAAAGAAAAGACAATCACAGAGACAAATCTGTGGTCAGGTATGCTTCTCTTCAGAATAAATAATTTAAGACTGAAATTATTCGCTTTTGCTGTAACAAGTCTGGGCATGTCATAGCTGACTATCCAGTAAAAATGAAGGAGAATAAAAAGTCAAAAGAAAAGAAGTACTATAAAAATAAGAAATCAGAGAAGGGTCTGATGGCCAAGAAATCAAAGACCTTATCTGATAGTGATACTATTTCAACTGAATCAGAAGAAGAACTTTCTGGACTGTTCTTCTTTGAAGAAGAATTTATCAGAAAGGTTATAAACAAAGGGAAAAGCTCCACAACTTCATCACACTATGGTGATTCTGAAAAAGATATGAAGATCAATTTAATGGCACTATCTGATGATCCAGTGACAGAAGCTCTTGACTGTCAGGATACTCAGGTAATCTATAACAATTCAACATGTTCTAAAACTTCTATACATGAGACTAGGGATGAGCTAGACTTATGTGACTCAAAGTTTGATTCACATAAGACTAACTCTGTGACTGAACTACAACATCTCGCAGTCAAATTTGAAAAGCTGTTGGAAGCCCTAGTAAATAGCAAGAAGCTTGTAAAAGAACAAGTTGTAGAGATAGCATCATTAAAAGGTTTTGAGTATCATCATAAGATAGATACTCAGAAAATTTGTCTTCAAAGTTCTAAGTTGGCAATGTTGACAAAGATTATTGATGATCAAATCTTATTACTGAAGTAGAAGGGTGCAACTATTCAAGAGCTGGAACTCAAACTCCTGAATGAGAAAAGATTAGTACAACAATTTTCTAAACCTAAAACTGTATTACCCATTATAGATACCTTTTCAGGAACACTTGGAAGTGGTCTTGGGTATGTTAAACCCAAGATGAAAAGTGGCAAAAAACTGCCAGGACAAAAGGGTCCAGTCATTCCATAGCCTGTGTTTCAGACTACTGGAAAAGAAATCCAGAAGTCTGGACTAGTTGCACCAAGTTCATATATGAATAGGAAAGCTATTTCTAATGTGCCTGCTCCAAGGAGGATAGTTGCAACTGAGAGTCAAAACAACTTGTTTGCTCCTAGTCAAAATACAACTGTCATGTGTGCTGATTTCTGTCCTAAGGAATGTCAGCACAAAGTTTCTTTTGTTCCTCCAAAGATGAGGTATAACAGGTATGAATGCTGGTGTTATGAAAAGGTAGGACACTTTGCCTTGGACTGTTGGTTCAATTACACTGTGTCACATATTCAGAAAAGATATTCAGTTAAGAAGCTCACTGGTGGTTTTAATAGAGCCACAGCTAACAAGAACCTAGGACCCAAAAAAACTTGGGTTCCTAAGGTAATATAAATTCTTATTTTACAGGAATGTCCAAGAACCAGAGATAGACCAATCTGGTACTTGGATAGTGAGTGTTCCAGACACATGACTAGAATAAGAGGCAATTTGAGGGAATTTATCCCCATGAATAATTATCCATAGGTGATCTTTGGTGGGGCTAAAAAAGGAATAACCAAAGGTTATGGTAAGATCACAAATGGCTTAGTCACTCTCACCAAAGTAGCTTATGTGAAAGGGTTGCAACACAACCTTATAATCATAAGACAACTTTGTGATCTTGGCTATGACATTTCATTCCATAAAGATGAGTGTCTAATAAAGAAGTCAGGTGACTAAGAGGTTATCTTGATAGGCACTAGATGTGGGAATGTGTATTGTTTGAATTTTTTTGTTTAAAGTCAGACTCACCCTTATGTCTAGTTGCAAAAGAGAAAGCTTCACATTGTGTCAAATGGCACAAGAGGCTAGCTCATTTGAACTACAAGGTCAAAGGCAAACTTTTCAGTAAAGAGCTTGTTAGGAATGGGCCTAACATTAAATGCTCTAAGGAGAGCATTTGCTCTGCATGCCAAAAAGGCAAGCAAACCAAAGCTTCATTCAAAAGTATTGAATCCAAAGTCTCGGTGAGGTGTTTATACCTCTTACATATGGACTTGTTTGGTCCTATTCCAATTAATAGTATAGGAAGGAGAGTCTGCACATTTGTAATTATTGATCACTATTTCAGATTCACTTGGGTTATCTTCTCAAGGAAAAAAGTCTGAAACTCCTAATGTCTTCAAGACTTTTGTCAAACAAGTACATAATGATTTAAATAGCTCTGTGGTCAGAATTAGAAGTGATCATGGACTGAGTTTAAATCTGATTATATAACAAAGTTTTGTGAAGGACTGGGGATTCAATAAGTGTTTTCCTCGCCAAGAACACCCCAGCAGAATGGAATTGTTAAGAGGAAGAATAGGACTCTCATTAAAGCTGGAAGAACCATGTTGAGTGATTCTTCACTCCCAAAGTACTTCTGGGCTGAAGCTATTAATGCAGCATATCATGTTCTTAATAGAGCTTCAACCAACAAAAGATTGAATAAAACTCCTTATGAACTAATGAAGGGCAAAAAACCAAACTTGGCCTATTTCAGAATCTTTGGATGTAGATGTTATGTCCTAAATAATGGGAAAACATGCATAACCAAGTTTGTTGAGAAGTCCTATGATGGCATATTTGTTGGTTATAGTGACCAAAGTAAGGCCTATAGGGTCTACAACTTGAGGGATCAAGTTATGGAGGAGTCTATTCATGTTGTATTTGATGAAAGTTCAATGTTTTATAATGATAAGCAAGGTTCATCAAGCACAACATGTGAAGACTTGAAGCTAAAGGAGCTGACTGTTGGAACACCCTATTACTAATTTGGTCAAGGATCACTATATTTTTAGGAATTTGGTTTGACCTAGATGTATAGTTGAAAAGGTCAAATTAGAATGAGTCTAGGGCTTAGAACTTAGGTTTGAAGCTGCCCCAAGGTCCATTCAAAGATCAAGACTTAGAGCTGAGAAAAAGACAATTTTCGTCGACCTCAGTTCGACGAAACGTCGAACTCCGTTCGACGCTCTCTGAGCTCAACTCTGCTGAGTCGTCGAACTCCGGTCGACGATCTTCGAGCTCAGATCGACGATCTGTCTTCAGTTATTTTCCCAGTCGCTGAGCTCAGTTCGACGATCGTAGAGCTCAGTTCGACGTTTTCTGTCTGCTATGTTAATCCAATCTCTGAGCTCAGTTCAACGATCATAGAGCTCAGATCGATGATTTCTGTGAGAGATCGATGCCTTCAGAATTCAAATTCAAGGACAGTTATGGATTATAATCAGAATTAATTCCTGCATTGATTGCAAAGGATTTTCTAGCCGTTTCAATCAATCTGATGCAAGTTTCAAGGAAAGACTAAATGGAATATTGCTTAGGACTTTCCCCATATACAGTTGTCTATTATGGAAGTCATTTATGATTGATAAAACGGACGTCCAAGAGAATATCTGATATACTCCTTCAGTATTCATTCTCATAAGATAGATACACAAAAATACAGTGATCAACACAGACAATACAAGGAGATACAGAAGAATTAGATTACATTGCAGAAGATTGAACAACATAATTTCTCTGATAAAGATTTCAACTTCTGTGATTTACAAATCTACTGAATATTCAAGTGTTCAATGGCTTCAACATCAAGGACTCAAGACACCAAATATTTCAACATCTGCCGGAATCATCTTCTGCTGGAGATCTGAAGCTTCTAAAGGCCTATCACCCTAGCAAAGCTTTCACTCCTGAACCATTCTACATCTCAGGGGGAGCTTTGACAACATCAACAATCCACTAGTCTTCTCTCAGTGATTTGAGACAGAGAAGACATTATCATCTCCTTCTTTTTCTTTTTCTGCTGTAAAAGGGTTATCAAAACTCCCTTCAAATGTTCTGAATCTAGTTCTGAGAGCCTTGTCAAAACTCAGTGGTGGCAAGAAACCTTATCAAAATATCTATATCTGGTTTTTGAGCACCTTATCAAAAGCTCATTGGTGCCTAGGACACCTGATCAACTCATCCTGCAGTGGATTCCTACCAAGGGTGGTAGAAGAGTGGATGTACCCAAGTTTTTGGGGAACCACTATAGATCCTTGTGTCTTCTGGTTGCTGTGTGTTTGTTATTGTTGTGTGCTGTGTGATTCTTATTTCTTGCTTTAACTTTGTTTTTCTACAAGCACCTTACACATATAATTAAATTAAATCTTCCACTGCCTTACAATTTTTAAATTGTAAACATTATTTTAAAATACTCTATTCACACCCCCCCCCCCTCTAGAGTCAAGGTAGATCTTTCTCTCACTTTCAATTGGTATTAGAGGGAGGTTGGTTCTTACAGGCTAACACCTGAACCAAAATATCTCTGAAAAGATCAATCTTATATAGAGGGATATTATTTTCTGTATTATAGTTATTTTCAAAAACCATGGCACAAACCAAAGACTATGCTAGCACAAGACCTCCAGTGTGCAATCTTTCCAAGTTTGCACTTTGGAAGGCAAGGATTAGATTATACATGAATTCTATTGATGAGGACATTTTCAATTCTATTTTGACAGTGTGTCCAAGACCTCCAGAGACCACAAGAACAAGTGCTGTTCAACCTCCCTCGGGAACAGATGCTGAAATAAAGAAGTGGAAAACTGCAGATGCAAAGGCCATGAATATTCTTGCTCAGACTATGTCTGATGAGATATTCCAAAAGGTATCTGAATGCTGCTCAGCTAAAGACATATGGGATAATCTTTCAGAAATTGTATCAGGATCTGCTGATGAAAGAAAGGACAGGAGATCCCATCTCATATCCCAATATGAGAACTTCAAGAAAGGTGAAGCTGAATCAGTTGCAGACATATACACCAGGCTCAGTTTGATAGTCAGTGAGTTAAAGTCATTGGACAAGGAAATCACACTCACTGAACTCAATGACAAGATCCTAATGTGCTTCCCCAGCACTTGGGATTCAAGGATCTGGCTAATTAAAGATGCCAGAAGCCTAAGTGAAATTACCACAGAGGCTCTTCTGGGCAAGCTCAAATCTTATGAGCTGCTCATCAAGAATAGGGAAGAAAAACAAAAGGCTACTTCTCCAGTCATCAGAAAGGAGAAGACCATAGCCTTCAAAGCTACAGAAGAGAATCCTGAAGACAAAGCTACAGGAAATGATGAGCTCCTAAGTCTACTGGCCAAAAGATTCTATAAGATGGCCAGGAAGGACTTCAGAAAGAAGTCATTCAAAGGGCATGAGAAGCCTAGATATGACAAGTCCAACAATAAAGAATTCATTTGCTTTGGATGCAAGAAGCCAGGCCACATTGTGCCTGACTGTCCAGAGAATAAAAACAGGGACAAGAAGGACAGAAATGAGAGAAGAAGAGACAAGGAATCCAGAAAGAATAACAGCAACAGATCCTCATCCAACAAAAATAAACATACAAGGAAGGTATTTGTAGCAGAAAGCTGAAGTGACACTGAAGAAGAATCAGAAGCCTCATCCAGCTCAAGTGATGATGAGGATGATGCTGAGGAAAAAGAATTCTGCATGATGGCAATCAATGCCTCCCAGCAAAACTCTGATGCAGAACAAGAGCCTGATTCTGAAGCTGAAACTGGATCTGAAAAGGATGAGGTAATAAACTCTTTTGATTTTACTTCTGAGGACTTTAAAATTGAATTTAAGACACTGTGTTTAGATTTGCTAAGGTCTGAGAAAGAGATAATCTCTCTCAGAAATCAATTATCTGACTACAGTGTCCTAAAATCAAATAACCTCAAACTCTCTGAGGAGTTAGAGTGCTATAGGGAGGAGATAGCTGCACTGAAAAGTGAACTATCCAAGGCCAAGCAGTTTGAAGAATCCCTTAATGGGAGAAGCATCAGACTGATGGACATTACAAGCACAGAGAACTCAAGATTCAATAGTACACTGGGCTTGGGTGCTTCATCCAGCCAACCTATAGTATTAACAACCCCAATTAAATTTATTTCTGATAAAGGAAAGGGTGTTGTGGAGGTAGCTAGGAAGAATCCAGATTTACCTAAGGAAAATCAAGTTCAACAGAAAACGTCGAACAGAGCTCGACGATCGTCGAACAGAGCTCGACGATCCAAAGCTGGATCGTCGAACTCAGATCGATGACTTCTGAACTCTGAACTCTGGTATAGTCGATCTTCGAACGGAGCTCGATGATCTGACCCAAGATCGTCAAACTCAGGTCGATGATCGTCGAACGGAGCTCAGAGCTTTGAACCATCTTTTAGAGGTAAATCTCAAGTCAATCCTAAAAGTCCCTCATCCCAAAGCTTCAACCCTTATACTGAATGGATAGTACCTCCTAGGAGATACCATACTGAAGGATATAAGAGTCAGCCAGGGATGTCTTTCATTTCTGAATTTAAAGGCTATCAACCTAGACCCAAGGTAAACTGGGTCAAAAACATATAAGTTGTTTATGTATAGGTGAATACCTACCCAGAGATGGCCCAACAATGGTATCTGGATAGTGGGTGCTCAAAGCACATGACAGGGAACAAGGAGAATCTATCATACTTCATAACCAATGTTGGAACACCCTATTACTAATTTGGGTAAGGATCACTATGTTTTTCTTAGGAAACTAGGTTGACCTAGATGTATAGTTGTAAAGGTCAACATTAGAATGTGTCTAGGGCTTAGAACTTAGGTTTGAGGCTGCCCCCAGGACCATTCCAAGGTTTCAGAAATAGAGCCAAGAATAAGACATCTTTCGTCGAGCTCAGGTCGACGAAACATTGAACTCCGTTCGACGTTCTCTGAACTCAACTATGATAAATCGTCGAGCTCTATTCGACGATCTTCGAGCTCAGACCGACGATCTGCCTTCAGTCAGTTTTGCTTAGTCGTCGAACTCCAGTCGACGATCTTCTAGCTCAGGTCGACGATCTTCTAGCTCAGGTCGACGATCACTCTTCTCTTATTCTCCAGGTCGCTGAGCTCGGTTCGACGATCTTCGAGCTCAGTTCGACGTTTTCTGTCTGTTAATCTTATTCCATCTCTGAGCTCAGTTCGACGATCGTAGAGCTCAGATCGATGATTTTCTGAGAGATCGACGTTTTTAAGGATTCAAATTCTGTCAGTCTTTGGAATGTTTTTGAATTCTCTCAGCATTTATATCAAGAAGATCTGCCAGCCGTTTTCATTTATTCTGGAGCAAGTTTCAAGGAATTATCAAGAGAATGTTTTGCTGGACTTTTCTCTAGAAGACAAATTCTTTATGGAAGGCATTTAATGCCTGATAACGGCTATCTTGGAAGAAGAACCTTCAGGGAATAAGAACTTCTTCTCTTTTCTTCTCTGAACAATCAATCAAGAGTCAAGACAATCAATAGAATCAAGAGACACACATACTGTTACAGAAAAAGGAGAATTAGCTGAATAATTTTGTGTAGTCAAAAAGTGATCACAGCTTCATCTCAAGGACTCAAGACAACTCATCTTTCAGCCTCTGCTGAAATAATCTTCTGCTGGAGATCTGAAGTTTCTGAAGACCTATCACCCTAGAGCAAAGCTTCCATTCCTGATTCACTCAACATCTCAGGGGGAGCTTTGACAACAAAAGATCCACTTGTGCTTCTCTCTTTGATTGAGACAGAGAAGACAACTTCACCCTTTTTTCTTTTCCTTTTCTTTCCTCCTGTAAAAGGGTTTTCAAAACTCCCTTCAAAAGTCTTGATTCTGGTTCTGAGAACCTTGTCAAAACTTAGTGGTGGCAAGACACCTGATCAAAAAATCTAGTTTGGTTTTTGAGCACCTGATCAAAAGCTCATTGGTGCCAGGACACCTGATCAACTCATCCTGCAGTGGATTCCGACCAAGGGTGGTAGAAGAGTGGATGTACCCAGGTTTTTGGGGAACCACTATAACTCCTTGTGTTTTTTGGTTTGCTTGTGTGTTCTCTTTGCTGTGTGCTGTGCTCTTCCTTTTTACTGTCTTTTTAATTCTATAGCTAGGCACTTTACACATATATATAAATCAAATCTTAAAAGCTTTGCTAAGTTTAAAATTGTGAATTTACTTTAATTAAACTCTATTCACCCCCATCTAGAGTTGAGATAGATCTTACCCTCACTTTCAATTGGTATCAGAGGGAGGTTGGTTGTTCATACAGGCTAACACCTGAACCAAAAGATCCTTGATAAGATCAATCCTTTAAGAGGGATATTTTCATTATATTTAATTTTATAAAGACATGGCACAGAACAAAGATTATACAAGCACCAGGCCTCCAATGTGTAATCTATCCAAGTTTGCACTTTGGAAAGCAAGGATTAGACTTTACATGAATTCTATTGATGAAGATATATTTAATTCTGTTTTGACAGTATGCCTAAGTCCACCAGCAAGCTCAAGTACAAATGTTGTTCCACCTCCTTCAGGAACAGATGCTGAAATAAAGAAGTGGAAGACTGCAGATGCCAAGGCCATGAACATCTTAGCTCAGACAATGTCTGATGAGATATTTCAAAAGGTAGCTGACTGCAACTCAGCCAAAGGAATTTGGGACAAGCTCTCTGAAATTGTCTCAGGATCTGCTGATGAAAGGAAAGACAGGAGATCTCATCTGATAAGCCAATATGAGAACTTCAAAAAGGGAGAAGCTGAATCAGTGGCTGACATGTACAATAGACTAAGTCTGATTGTCAATGAGTTAAATACTTTGGATAAAGAAATCTCATTGACTGAGCTGAATGACAAAATCTTAATGTGCTTCCCCAGCACTTGGGATTCAAGAATCTGGCCAATCAAAGATGCCAGAAGTCTAAATGAGATTACCACTGAAGCTCTCCTGGGCAAGCTCAAATCCTATGAGCTGCTCATTAAAAATAGAGAAGAACAACAAAAGGCTACTTCTCCAATCACAAGGAAAGAAAAGACCATAGCCTTCAAAGCTGCAGAAGAGGAGCCTGAAGATAAAGCTATAGGAATTGATGAGCTCCTAAGTCTACTGGCCAAAAGATTCTACAAGATGGCTAGAAAAGACTTCAGAAAGAGATCATACAAGGGTCATGATAAACCAAGGTATGATAAATCAAATAACAATAAAGAAATTATATGTTTTGGTTGCAGGAAACCAGGCCATATTGTGCCTGACTGTCCAGAAAATAAGAACAAGGACAAGAAAGATAGAAGAGAAAGAAGAAAGGAAAAAGACTTCAGAAAGAACAGCTCAGACAAACCCTCCTCCAGCAAGAACAAACATACAAGGAAGGGTTTTGTTACTGAGACATGGAGTGAAACTGAAGAGGAGTCTGAAGCTTCATCCAGTTCCAGTGATGATGAGGATGATGCTGATGAAAAGGAATTCTGCATGATGGCTATTAATGCCTCACAAACAAATTCAGAAGCAGAAGAATCAGAGTCAGACTCAGAAGTTCAACCAGATGAAGATCAGGTAATCAATTCTTTTGATTTCAACTCTGAGGATTTTAAACATGAATTTAAAGTACTATGCCTAGATTTGTTAGAATCTGAGAAGGAAATCATTTCCCTCAGAAATCAACTGTCTGAGTATAGCACCTTAAAATCAGAGAACCTCAAACTCTCTGAAGAGTTAGAATGTTATAGGGAGCAGATAGCTTCACTAAAAAGTGAACTATCCAAGGCCAAGCAATTTGAAGAATCCCTTAATGGGAGAAGTATCAAATTAATGGACATCACAAGCACAGTGAACTCAAGATTAAATAGTACACTGGGCTTGGGTACCTCATCTAGCCAACCCATAGTATTAACAACCCCAATCAAATTTATTTCTGATAAAGGAAAGGGTGTTGTAGAGGTAGCTAGGAAAAATTCAGATCTACCTAATAAAAAGAAAGCTCAACAGAAAATGTCGAGCAGAGGTCGACGATTGTCGAACAGAGGTCGACGAACTCAGGCTGAAACGTCGAACTCAGCTCAACATTTCCTGAACTCTGAACTCCCTCATAGTCGATCTTCGAACGGAGCTCGACGATTTTACCCAAGATCGTCGAACCCAGCTCGACGATCGTCGAACGAAGTTCAGAGCTTTGAACCTTCTTTCAGAGGCAAATCTCAATTCAATCCTAGAAGTGCTTCATCCCAATGCTTAAATCCCTATACTGAATGGATAGTACCTCCTAGGAGATACCATCCTGAAGGTTATAAGGATCAACCTGGGATGTCTTTTATTTCTGAATTTAAGGGTTATCAACCTAGGCCCAAGGTTAACTGGGTCAAAAACATATAAGTTGTTTATGTGCAGGTGAAGACCTATCCAACATCAAACTAGCCATGGTATCTGGATAGTGGGTGCTCAAAGCACATGATAGGGAATAAGGACAACTTCACATCCTTTAAAGCCAAGCTTGGACCCAAAGTAATTTTTGGTGATTCAAACTTTGGAACTACAAAAGGATATGGTGCAGTCCAAATTGGGACAGTCACCTTCAAGAAGGTAGACTATATTGAAGGACTCAAGCACAACCTGATAAGCATTTGTCAGCTGTGTGATGAAGGATATCAAGTGACTTTCAACAAAGAAATATGCAAGGTCAAGTCAGAAGACAACACAAATGTGTTGACAGGTAATAGGAAAGGTAATATTTACTTAGTAGACTTTCATTCATCTAAGGTAGATATTTGCCTGTTTAATTCCATATCTAGACCTAATATTCTATGGCATAAGAGACTAGGACATGTTAACCTTAGAACCATTGCTAGGCTATCCAAGGACAACCTTGTCATAGGACTGCCTTCTGGCCCCTACAAGAAGGAAGGACTCTGCAAGGCTTGTCAATTAGGCAAGCAAACTAAAAGTAGTTTTAAATCAATTAACAAGAGTGATTCACCTAGGATTTTGTATCTGTTACACATGGATCTTTTTGGACCCATTGCAGTACAAAGCTTAGGAGGGAAATCCTACACTTTAGTGGTTGTAGATGACTTCTCAAGATTCACATGGGTATTCTTTCTGAGGAAGAAGTCTGATAACTTTAAATGTTTGACAGATTTTCTCAAATGCATTCAGATTGAGTTCAACACTCATATTGCCCTGATCAGAAGTGATCATGGGACAGAGTTTGATTCTCTTCTCATGCAAGAGTTCTGTCAAAGTGAAGGGATCAGGCATACTTTCTCAGCTCCTAGAACTCCTCAACAAAATGGGGTAGCTGAAAGGAAAAAATAGAACCCTTATTGAATCTGCAACTACATTATTGGCAGATGCTCACCTACCTCTATCCTTTTGGGTTGAGGCAGTGAACACCTCCAATTATGTGCTGAATAGAATTCTAATACATAAACTGAAGGGCAAGACTCCCTATGAATTACTCAAAGGGAAGAAACCTAAAGTAGACTATTTTAAAGTTTTTGGTTGCACTTGTTTTATCCATAATAATGACAAGAAATATCTAGCAAAATTCCAAGCAAAAGCTGATGAAGGAGTTTTTCTGGGATACTCCATGATCAGTAAAGCTTATAGGGTCTATAATAAAACTACATTAAGAATTGAAGAATCTGTCCATATTACTTTTGATGAAGCTAACATGTCTTTCAAGGAGAAGAATGCTTCTACCATAGAACATTTGCAGGTGCACTCTCTAGCTGAAGACATGAACAGATTACAAGTTACACAAAAGGATGACAGTAGTGAAGATGAAGAAGCTGCTCACCATCAGGAAGAAAATATTCTTGAAGAACCAGTTATTGTTCCACAAGAGGACACAACAACATAGGTTGGTGAACCATCAACACCCCCTGTTGATCTAGTAACAACAAGAGATCATCCAATTTCTCAAGTAATTGGAGACATCTCAGCTGGTGTGCAAACTAGAAATCAGGTCAACCAGAACCTGATGCACACTTACTTCCTCTCTCAAATTGAACCTCAAACCATTCAAGATGTAGAACAAGATCCACACTGGATTATTGCAATGCAAGAGGAGTTGCATCAATTTGAAAGAAATAAAGTTTGGGAACTAGTGCCTAAGCCAAAAGATCATCCCATTGTTAGAACCAAATGGGTGTTCAGAAATAAGCTGGATGATCAAGGAATCATTGTAAGGAATAAGGCAAGGCTAGTTGCTCAAGGGTACTCTCAGGAAGAAGGGATAGACTATGACCAGACCTTTGCACCTGTTGCAAGATTAGAAGCCATAAGAATCTTTCTGGCTTATGTTGCTCACAAGGGATTCCAAGTCTATCAAATGGATGTCAAGAGTGCTTTTCTCAATGGGGAGATCAAAGAAGAAGTCTATGTCAGACAACCTCCAGGTTTTATCTCTCTAACCCATCCTGATTATGTTTTTAAACTACACAAAGCATTATATGGTCTCAAGCAAGCTCCTAGAGCATGGTATGAGACCCTAGCATGTTTTCTGCTGAAAAATGATTTTGTTAGGGGGAGAGTAGACCAAACTCTTTTTATTAGAACCCATAAGTCCCATACCCTACTAGTACAAATCTATGTAGATGATATTATATTTGGTTCTACTGATTCAAACTTATGCAAAAAGTTTTCCAAGCTTATGCACTCTAAATTTGAAATGAGTAGCATGGGTGATCTATCCTTCTTCTTAGGATTGCAAGTCAAACAACATGTTGAAGGCATATTTATTTCTCAAACCAAGTATGCAAAAGAGCTGGTTAAGAAATTTGGTATGTCTGATGCATCATGTATGAAAACACCCATGCCTACCAATGCTGTATTGGATGCTGATGAACATGGGAAACCAGTTGATCAGACAATATATAGAGCAATGATTGGCTCTCTATTGTACCTTACAGCCAGTAGGCCTGACATAATGTTTGCTACATGTATATGTGCTAGATTTCAAGTTAGCCCTAGAGAGTCACACTTAACCTTAGTTAAGAGGATTCTTAGGTATGTTAAAAGCTGTCCAAATCTAGGACTCTGGTATCCAAAAGACTCAGCATTTGATTTAACTGGATTGTCAGATGCTGATTATGCTGGATGCAGAATAGACAGGAAAAGCACCAGTGGAACTTGTCAGTTCCTTGGTGATAGACTTGTCTCTTGGTATTATAAGAAACAAACATCTGTGTCAACCTCAACTGCTGAAGCTGAATATATGGCTGCAGGCAGTTGTTGTTCACAAATATTATGGATACAAAACCAACTCCTAGACTATGGTTACAACTTAGAGAAGTCAAAAATATTTTGTGACAACACCAGTGCTATTTCCATTGCACAAAATCCAGTCCTCCATAGTAGGACAAAACACATAGAAATTAGACATCATTTTCTAAGGGATAATATTGAGAAAAGTAAAATTGAACTTCAATATATCCCAACTGATTTGCAAAGGGGAGATATTTTCACCAAGCCTTTGGATGAAAAGAAACACAACTTCTTCCTCAATCAGTTAGGCATGTTAGATGGAGGAAGCCTAAAATAAATTACAAGATTTTGAAAAGCTAAAAACAGACCAAGACTAGGCTAAAACTTATCTCTTTTTGTGTCTATAGTATAGGTTTTATCTCTGAACTGCGCTCGATGTTTCCCCAGAAATCGTCGAACGGAGATCAACGATTTTCCAGAAATCGTCGACTGAAGATCGACGTTTCTTGAATCGTCGATCTGAGTTCAGCGCCGCCGTTAGCTCCAGGCTTCCATTTCTGTCTGTTCAGAGGTCGTCGAGCGGAGCTCGACGCTCGACAATATCGTCGAATGGAGTTTGACGCTATTGGCGTCTCTTCAGATTCCTTTAGTAGCCCAAATCGTCGAGCTGAGTTCGAAGTTTCATCGAACTGAGCTCCACGATTTTCCGTCTCGCCGTCGAACCCTAATAGAAAATCATTTCTTCGGCCGTCGTTCATCTTTTGCGCTTTCATACTCTCTGCAATTTTCACTCTTTCCCTCCAAATCTTCTACGCTTGGTCGTGTTTGGTTCATTGTTGCAGGTACAGATGGCTGTCTCCAGTGCTGCTATTTCCAAGATGAAATTCGATACCGGTTTTGATATTGATATGAATTCATTTGATGGAAGTGATCAGCGTTTCAAGGATATTCTCAACCTATTCCGAGAATAGCAGCTATCTCAAATAATGACCTCCCGAATGAAGATTGCTTCAGAAGAAATTAAAGAATGGTGTTTTACAGCGATAGATGAGAATGAGAATTCTGTCATCGGCTCAATAAAAGGGACTCAGGTACCATTGTCCCCGGCCCTTCTAACTGAAGTTTTCCTACTTAGTTCTGGAAATGACTCCATAGATTTATCTGGAGAGGAGTTTGATTCTATGCTTGATAGAATGGGTCACACTGCTGTGAACCCTAACAAATTGCTGAAGAAAAATCTGTCCATCGAATATCAATTTCTGGCTGATGTGGTCGGCAAAGTTCTTCTGGCAAAGCACTCAGCCCATGACACTATATCTAGATATCAGTTTTGTTTAATGGGAGCTCTGATTGATAAGAAGAATTTAGACTGGGGATTAATATTCTTCAATCTGATCAAGAAGAAACTGAACAAAAACTGTATAAGTTTTGGAAGAATTTTAGGGGTTTACCTGCACTCTAGGTGCCCTGACCTGCTGACCTCTGGTGGGATGTTCATCAATGCATCTAAGAGGCTTACCTGTGCCCTATTCAGTAAATGGGACAGGTAGATCATCAACCCTATCAGGGCTGCTGCTGCTCCACTGGCTTCAGGCACCAGGACTACCCAAGTCACTCCCTCTCAGGAATCTGCCCCAGCAGAAGGATTGTCTGTCTCTTCCTCTCCTCCTCCAGCTGTTTCTATTCCAGTCACCACACCAATCTCAACCTCTACCATTTCTTCACCAACATCACCTCCTCCAGCCACTACTTCAGAAGAATTCCATCCTCTATTCTCCTATCTAACTTTCACCTCTCCATCATTTTCTCTTATAGGTGATTCCTTTATGGATGATTCTCCTCCCTCTCCTTCTGAGCTTCCCTCAACATCCTCCTATCAACAACTTCTTCACGATATTCTTTCCCAACCATCCTTCACCCCATCATATGACTCTTCCATCTCATCCATCTCCACCTCAATAACTTCTATCCCCTCTATTCCTCCTTCAGAGCCATCCATCCCTACACTTTCCTCCATCACATCCTCCATCCCATTAGTCCCAGTCACCCTCATTCCAGTACCTTCTATTCCTACCTCTGCTCAAGCCCATCTTGACCATGTAGATCTTCCTATTTTGGCAGACAAGCTCTATGACCTGCTAGCCCCCCGGCTAACATCTCTGTTGGAGATCTCTTTGGCTCCACTCCTGAAACAAGTTCAGGAGTTGTTTATCAAGCTCTCCTCCTTCATCTCTTCCCAGGCAACACCTTCATCTGGGTGCCTTGATTCAATTGTATCTGAACCAAGGCAGGGGGAGATGCCTCATGAAGCAGTGGGTGTGCCTGAGACTGTTGAAGGTTCCAGTTCTGCTCCTACTTTTGCAGTGGACCTTCAGAGTCTGCTCTCTACTTTTGATTCTGTATATTTCAGCTCTCTGCCAGCTCTACAATCTGAAGACCTCACTAAGGCCATTGTGACTATCAATTACTGTGATCCCAGGCTGATTGAAATATATGTAAATTCCTTCAAAGCTGTGGATGCTGACATTTTAAGTGCTGCTGCTGTTGTTACAACAAGTTTGCCTTCAGAAGATACTGAAATGGTCTCTGTGATTGAAGATACTGCTGCTGCTAAAGAACTTACTACCTATCTAGAAGAATCTGAATCTATTTCTGCTTCAATTATTTCTACTCCTGCTGTCTCTGCTCCTGTTATTGATGCTGCTACTGCTCCAGCCCTTACCCCTGATCAAATCAAGCAACAAGAAAAGTATATAAAAAGCATTGATGACTTGTATGATAGACCACAAAGTTCAGAGAGAGATCAGTTTCAAACTGAATCTGATGATTCTTCTAATACAATTGCCAAGAAAAGGAAGGCCAGAAGCAAGGCTATGATGAAAGTACCCCCCAGCTCAAGCTAAAGACTCAAATGACATTCCATATTATATTTTGCATAATTGCCCCATTTCTGAGCCCTTGATGCAGTTCTCCAAGAACCAACTAAAAGCTATGAAGAAGAGAAGGAAGCTGGACAAGTATGAAAAGGGATCTTCTCATTTTCAGCCTCCTCCTCCTCCTCCTCCAGATTCAGGGACAGGTGGAGGTTCAGCTTCTCAAGCCCCAGCTTCCAAGCAAAGTTCCTCCCAGTCTTATCAGAGATACCAGCCAAGGGGGCAATACTAAAGGGGTTATCAGTCAAGAAGAGGACAGTATAGAGGAAGCCAAAGAGAGCACAGATTTCAAGACAGGGAAGGACAAAGGTTTACAGACTCTTCTCAAGGTCCTTTCCCTTACAAGCTCAGAGAAAAAGTTGAGACCAGAACTACTACTGCATCAGAATCAATCAACAGATATGAGCCTGCAGTGCCATTTGAAGACCCAGAGAACAACCCATTATCTTGGACTGCAAGGATGAAAGAATTGGCTGCTCTAGATCAATTGAAGAAAGCAAGAGAGCAAGGAAGAGACACATCTAACATTACAACTCTGTCAGATCAAAGAAAAGTTGAATTGGAAAGGTATTCTTCAAGCAAATTCTTTGACCCAGTAGACTACCTAAAGCTGCATCCTGAGGCTATGGTTCCAAGAGCTAGATCTCAAACCTCCTTAGGAGCAGAAGATGACAGAAGGTCAAAGAAGGAAGCCCTCAATCCTAACAGATAAATTATATTCAAGAAAGGAAATGAAAAGAAGTAACACATGTAAGCATACAGTACAATCCTCTGAAAATTTGCTGAAACTCCATAATTGCTGCAATATTTTCTTGCTTCTCTATTCTATTTTAGTTTACTGCTCTTCTGTATGTTGTTGTATCTTTTATTTCTAAAATATGTAAATAGTAATCCTAACCCAAATAGGGGGAGATTGTTGGAACACCCTATTACTAATTTGGGTAAGGATCACTATGTTTTTCTTAGGAAACCAGGTTGACCTAGATGTATAGTTGTAAAGATCAACATTAGAATGTGTCTAGGGCTTAGAACTTAGGTTTGAAGCTGCCCCCAGGACCATTCCAAGGTTTCAGAAATAGAGCCAAGAATAAGACATCTTTCGTCGAGCTCAAGTCGACGAAATGTCAAACTCCATTCGACGTTCTCTGAACTCAACTATGATAAATCGTCGAGCTCTATTCGACGATCTTCGAGCTCAGACCGACGATCTGCCTTCAGTCAGTTTTGCTTAGTCGTCGAACTCCAATCGACGATCTTCTAGCTCAGGTCGACGATCTTCTAGCTCAGGTCGACGATCACTCTTCTCTTATTCTCCAGGTCGCTGAGCTCGGTTCGACGATCTTCGAGCTCAGTTCGACATTTTCTGTCTGTTGATCTTATTCCATCTCTGAGCTCAGTTCGACGATCGTAGAGCTCAGATCGACGATTTTCTAAGAGATCGACGTTTTTAAGGATTCAAATTCTGTCAGTCTTTGGAATGTTTTTGAATTCTCTCAGCATTTATATCAAGAAGATCTGCCAGACATTTTCATTTATTCTGGAGCAAGTTTCAAGGAATTATCAAGAGAATGTTTTGCTGGACTTTCCTCTAGAAGACAAATTCTTTATGGAAGGCATTTAATGCCTGATAACGGCTATCTTGGAAGAAGAACCTTCAGGGAATAAGAACTTCTTCTCTTTTCTTCTCTAAATAATCAATCAAGATTCAAGACAATTAATAGAATCAAGAGACACACATACTGTTACAGAAAAAGGAGAATTAGCTGAATAATTTTGTGTACTCAAAAAGTGATCACAGCTTCATCTCAAGGACTCCAGACAACTCATCTTTCAGCCTCTGCTGAAACAATCTTCTACTGGAGATCTGAAGTTTCTGAAGACCTATCACCCTAGAGCAAAGCTTCCATTCCTGATTCACTCAACATCTCAGGGGGAGCTTTGATAATAAAAGATCCACTTGTGCTTCTCTCTTTGATTGAGACAGAGAAGACAACTTCACCCTTTTTTCTTTTCCTTTTCTTTCCTCCTGTAAAAGGGTTTTCAAAACTCCCTTCAAAAGTCTTAATTCTGGTTCTGAGAACCTTGTCAAAACTCAGTGGTGGCAAGACACCTGATCAAAAAATCTAGTTTGGTTTTTGAGCACCTGATCAAAAGCTCATTGGTGCCAGGACACCTGATCAACTCATCCTGTAGTGGATTCCTACCAAGGGTGGTAGAAGAGTGGATGTACCCAGGTTTTTGGGGAACCACTATAGCTCCTTGTGTTTTCTGGTTTGCTTGTGTGTTCTCTTTTATGTATACTATGCTCTTCCTTTTTACTGTCTTTTTAATTCTATAGCTAGGAACTCTACACATATATATAAATCAAATCTTAAAAGCTTTGCTAAGTTTAAAATTGTGAATTTACTTTAATTAAACTCTATTCACCCCCCTCTAGAGTTGAGATAGATCTTACCCTCACTTTCAACCAAACTTGGACTCAAAGTAATTTTTGGTGATTCAAATTTTGGTCAAACAAAAGGATATGGTGCTGTTCAGATAGGTTCAGTCACTTTCAAGAAGGTGGCATATGTGGAAGGACTGAAGCACAACCTGATCAGCATCAGTCAACTATGTGATGAAGGATATAAGGTGATTTTCAACAAATCCCTGTGCAAGATAAAGTCAGAGGATAACATTACTGTATTAACAGGTAAAAGGAATGGTAACATCTATCTTGTAGATTTTCTTTCAACCCATACAGACATTTGCATATTTAATTCAGTATGCAAACCAAATGATCTATGGCATAAGATACTAGGACACCTAAACCTTAGAACCATTGCTAGGCTGTCCAAGGACAACCTTGTTAGAGGACTACCTTCTGGCCCCTACAAAAAGGAAGGACTCTGCAGGGCCTGTCAATTAGGCAAGCAAACTAAAAATAGTTTTAAGTCACTTAATAAGAGTGATTCACCTAGGATTTTGTATCTGTTACACATGGATCTTTTCAGACCCATTACAGTACAAAGCTTAGGAGGGAAATCTTATACTTTGGTGATTGTAAATGACTTCTCTAGATTCACTTGGGTATTCTTTCTGAGGAAGAAGTCTGATAACTTTAAGTGTCTGACAGAGTTTCTCAAATGTATACAAATTGAGTTCAATACTCACATTGCCTTGATCAGAAGTGATCATGGGACAAAGTTTGATTCTCTTATTATGCAAGAGTTCTGTTAGAGTGAAGGAATCAGGCATACTTTCTCAGCTCCTAGAACTCCTCAACAAAATGGGGTAGCTGAAAGGAAAAATAGAACCCTAATTTAATCTGCTACTATATTGTTGACAGATGCTCACCTACCTCTATCCTTTTGGGCTGAGGTAGTGAACACCTCCAACTATGTGTTGAATAGAAGCCTAATACATAAACTGAAGGGCAAGACTCCCTATGAATTGCTCAAAGGGAAGAAACCTAAAGTAGACTATTTAAGAATTTTTGGCTGCATTTGTTATATACACAATAATGATAAGAAATATTTAGCAAAATTCCAAGCTAAAGCTGATGAAGGGGTGTTTCTGGGATACTCCATGATCAGCAAGGCTTATAGGGTATATAATAAATCCACTCTTAAAATAGAAGAATCTGTTCATGTTTCTTTCGATGAGACTAACATGTTTTATAAGGAGAAGCCTGCTTCTACCATAGAACCATTGCAGGTACACTCTCTTTCAAAAAGTATGGATAGATTACAGGTTAAAGAAAAGGATACAGCTTTTCCACCTATCCAGCAAAAGGATGAGAGCAGTGATGATGAAGAGGATGTGCAACATCTAAAAGAGCCAATTGTTGTTCCACAAGAGGAAACAACAACAATGGTTGGTGAACAATCAACACCCCCTGTTGATCTAGTAACAACAAGAGATCATCCAATTTCCCAAGTAATTGGAGACATCTCAGCTGGTGTGCAAACCAGAAATCAGGTCAACCAGAACCTGATGCACACTTGCTTTCTATCTCAAGTTGAGCCTCAATCCATTCAAGATGTAGAACAAGATCCCCACTAGATCATTGCTATGCAAGAGGAATTGCATAAATTTGAGAGGAATAAAGTTTGGGAACTAGTGCCAATGCCTAAGGATCACTCCATTGTTGGAACAAAATTGGTGTTCAGGAACAAGTTTGATGATCAGGGAGTCATTGTAAGGAACAAGGCAAGGCTAGTTGCTCAAGGCTACTCTCAAGAAGAAGGAATAGACTATGACCAGACCTTTGCACCAGTTGCAAGGTTAGAGGCCATCAGAATATTCCTTGCTTATGCTGCTCACAAGGGATTCAAGGTCTACCAAATGGATGTGAAGAGTGCTTTTCTCAATGTAGACATCAAAGAGGAAGTCTATGTTAGACAACCTCCAGGTTTTATCTCTTCAACTTATTATGATCATGTTTTCAAATTGCATAAAGCATTATATGGTCTCAAGCAATCTCCTATAGCATGGTATGAGACCCTAACATGCTTTCTTCTGTAAAATGATTTTATTAGGGGTAGAGTAGAACAAATCTTTTTATTAGAACCCATAAGTCCCATACCCTACTAGTACAAATATATGTAGATGATATTATCTTTGGTTCTACTGATTCAAATTTGTGCAAAAGGTTTTCCAAGCTAATGCACTCTAAATTTGAAATGAGTAGCATGGGTGAGCTTTCCTTCTTTCTAGGATTGCAAGTCAAACAACATGCTGAATGCATATTCATTTCTCAAACCAAGTATGCAAAGGAACTGGTTAAGAAATTTGGTATGTCTGAAGCATCTTGTATGAAAACACCTATGCCTACTAATGCTGTATTAGATGCTGATGAACATGGAAAACATGTTGATCAGACAACATATAGAGCAATGATTGGCTCTCTATTGTACCTTACATCTAATAGACCTGATATAATGTTTGCTACATGCATATGTGCTAGGTTCCAAGTAAGCCCTAGAGAGTCACACTTAACCTTAGTAAAGAGGATTCTCAGGTATGTGAAAAGTTGTCCAAATCTAGGACTCTGGTATCCAAAAGACTCAGGATTTGCATTAACTGGATTTTCAGATGCTGATTATGCTAGATGCAGAGTAGACAGGAAAAGCACCAGTGGAACCTGTCAGTTCCTTGGTGACAAACTTGTCTCCTTGTTCTGTAAGAAACAGACATCTGTATCTACTTCAACTGCTGAAGCTGAATACATGACAGCAGGTAGTTGTTGCTCACAAATTCTGTGGATTCAAAACCAGTTTTTAGACTATGGCTACAACTTAGAAGGGTCAAAAATCTTTTGTGATAACACTAGTGCTATCTCCATAGCACAAAATCCAGTCCTCCATAGTAGGACAAAACATATAGAGATTAGGCATCACTTTCTAAGAGATAATGTTGAAAAGAATAAAATTGAACTACATTATATCCCAACTGATTTGCAAAGGGGAGATATTTTCACCAAGCCTTTGGATAAGAAGAAAAATACCTTCTTCCTCAATCAGTTAGGAATGCTAGATGGAGGCTGCCTAAAATAAATTCCAAGATTTTGAAAATCTAAAAACAGACCAAGACTAGGCTAAAAACTTATATTTTCTCTTGTCTATAGGTTCTATTTTATCTCTGAACTGCGCTCGACGTTTTTCCAAAAATTATCGAATGGAGATCGACGCTTTCCAACAAGCGTCGATCGGAGTTTAGCGTTTTCCAGGCAGCGCTAGGCTATCTTCCTCTGGTCAACGATCATCGAACGGAGTTCGACGCTCTACAGTATCGTCGAACGGAGATCGACGTTATTGAAGACTCTTCAGATTCCATTAGAAGCCCAGATCGTCGAACGAAGTTCAGCGATCCTTCCTTTCCGCCGTCGAACCCTAATATAAAAATCATTTTTCGTCCGTCGTTCTCCTTTGCGCTTTCATAGTTTCTGCAGAAAAACTCTTTTTCCCTCCAAACTTTTGTTGCACTTGTTCTTTGTTTGTTCATATTTGCAGGATCAAATGGCCGTTTCAGTTGCAGCTCTGTCGGCAATGAAATTCGACACCGGATTTGACATCGATATGGATTCTTTTGAAAGTAGTGATCAAATATTCAAAGTCATACTTGAGCTCTTCAAAGAACAGTAACTAGAGAACATCACGACAACAAGAATCAAGATAGCAGCAGATGAAATTAAAGAATGGGTATATACAACACAGAATCTGAATAACAACACCATCGTCGGCATGATCTCGAGAAATCAGGTATCATTTTCACCTGAGGTTTTATCAGAAGTTTTTCAGTTGAGTACAGGAGAAGATTGCATTGATTTGTCTGGAGAAGAATTCTCCAATATGCTTGAAAGGATGGGGCATACAGCAGCTAACCCCAACAAGCTTTTGAAGAAAGATCTGTCAGTGGAATACAGATTTTTGGTAGATGTGGTAGGAAAAGTGCTATTGGCTAAGCACTCTGCTCATAATATAATTTCCAGGTATCAGCTCTGTTTGACGGGAGCTCTTGTGGATAAAAAGCACCTAAACTGGGGAGAACTCTTTTTTGATTTAATCAAAAAGAAAATAAACAAGAGTTTTGTTAATTTTGGTAGAATAATTGGGCTATTTCTTCATGCTAAGTGCCCTGAATTGTTAGTTTCAAGTGGAATGCATATCAATGCTTCAAAGAGGCTAACTTGTGCCTTATTTGGAAAATGGGATAGACAGATTGTCAAGCCCAGCAAACCTACAGCAATTCCATCTTAAGGCACAAGGACTGCTATAGTCACTTCCCCTCAGGTCTCTGCCCCAGCAGAAGATTTGCTTGCTTCCTCTCCACCTGTTTCTACAACCATCTCCACATCAACCACATCAATCACAACAATCACCTCAACCATATCTATCTCTTCCCCCATTACCATTTCGTCACCCTTATCTCCTCCAGCCACTTCAGAAACATTCCACCCTCTCCATTATTATCCACCTCTCACCATTCCATCATTCCACCTCCTGGAAGACTCCTTCATTGATGATTCTACTTCCTCTCCTCTTGAGATTCCATCTACCTCCTCCTACCAACAACTCCTTCAGGATATACTCTCACAACCATCCTTTACTCCATCCATTTCCACACCCATACCATCCATATCCACAATCTCTACTCCTGAGCCATCCATCCCTATACCTCCTACCATCACACCATCAAACATTATGCCAGCAACATCAACTCCTACCTCTACTCAAGCCCATCTTGAGCATGTAGATCTTCCTACACTGGCAGACAGGCTGTATGAGATGATAGCCCCCAGGCTATCCTCATTGCTGGAGATCGCAATGGCCCCACTTCTGAAACATGTTTAGGAGCTGTCTGACAGGCTATCTTCATTCCTCTCTTCTCAGGCAATCCCTTCCTCTGGGTGCCTTGATCTAGTTCTTACTGAATCCAGGTAGGGGGAGATGCCTAATGAAGTTCTGGAATTGCCTGCTGCTGCTGAAGCTTCAGTTGCTACTCCAGTTTTTGTAGTGGATCTCCAGAGCCTGCTCTCAGTTTTTGATGTTGTTTACTTCAACTATCTACCAGCTCAACAGTGTGAAGATCTCTCAAAGGCAATTGTGCCTGTTCCAGTATGTGAGCTACTTTTACTAGCTTCTTTTATAGAATTTGTCCAAGCTGAGGACAAGGCCACTACTACTGTTGCTGCTGCTGCTAATGATAATGTTAATGACTTTTCAGTTGATTCTGTTATTAGTTCTGTAATTGTTTCTGAAGATATTATGATGAAAGAGGCATGTATTAATGAGCCTGCTGATTCTGCTAGTTTTGTTTCTAAAAGTGTTATTCCTCCTGTTCAAGTTGCTGCTCCTATTGTTGCTGCTCCAGTACTCACTCAAGCCAAAAATCTTTAACAAGAATACATTAAGAGAATAGATGCTCTATATGATGATCCCCAGAGCTCTGACAGTGACCAGTTCAGAACAGACAGTGATGACTCCTCAGCTACCATAGCAAGGAAAAGAAAAGCTAGAAGCAAAGCCATGAAAAGAGTTCCTCCAGAAAAAGTTACAGATGCAAATGATGTACCTTATTATATATTGCATAGTTGTGAAATCACTGAACCTTGGATGCAATACTCCAGAAATTAGATTAAGGCAATGAAAAAGAAAAGAAAGTTTGACAAAGGATCTTCCAAGTCTTATCTTCCCCCTTCTCCACCTCCTCCTAATGCAGGTGCAGGTGGCAGCTCTGCCTTCTCATCTACTCAAAGAGGCCAAGGCTCTTATCAGTTCCAGGGCAGATCTCAGCCTAGGGGAGGCCACTTCAGAGGTTACCAACCTAGAAGAGGTCAATTCAGAGGTAATCAGAGAGACTTAAGGGTTTATTCAAGACAAAGGGAACAAGGCCCCAGAGATCCTTCTTCTGGCCCTTTTCCTTATAAACTCAAAGACATTGTGTCTACCAGAACCCCTGCATAAGTGACTTCTAACAGATATGAAGCTCCAGTTCCATTTGAAGATCCAGAGAATAATCCTAATTCCTGGACAGCCAGAATGAAAGAGTCAGCTGCACTAGAACAAATTAGGAAAGCAAGAGAACAAGCAAGAGATACTTTCAGCTTCACAACTCTCTCAGATCAAAGAAAGAAGGAACTAGAAAGGTATGCTTCAAGCAAGTTCTTTGATTCAGAAAGTTATATGAGACTACATCCTGAGGCTATAGTTCCAAGAACAAAGCAGCAGACAACCTTAGGTGCAAATGATGATAGAAGATCAAAGAAGGAAGCTTAAAATCCTAACAGAGATATCATCTCCAAGCAAAGCAAAGAGAAGGATTAATTTTGTAAGCAGGCAGTACATTCATCTTTAAACATTTGCTGATATTCTATCTGAATGCTGCTATGTTATATATTCTGCTCTGTTGTTTTAAATTTTGCTTTTCTGTATATGCTTTTGTATTTCTTACTGAGTCCTGTAAATAGTAATCCTAACCCAAATAGGGGGAGATTGTTGGAACACCCTATTACTAATTTGGGCAAGGATCACTATGTTTTTAGGAATTTGGTTTGACCTAGATGTATAGTTGAAAAGGTCAAATTAGAATGAGTCTAGGGCTTAGAACTTAGGTTTAAAGCTGCCCCCAGGTCCATTCAAAGATCAAGACTTAGAGCTGAGACAAAGACAATTTTCGTCGACCTCAGTTCGACGAAACGTCGAACTCCATTCGACGCTCTCTGAGCTCAACTCTGCTGAGTCATCGAACTCCGGTCGCCAATCTTCGAGCTCAGATCGACGATCTGTCTTCAGTAATTTTCTCAGTCGCTGAGCTCAGTTCGACGATCGTAGAGCTCAGTTAAACGTTTTTTGTCTGCTGTGTTAATCCAATCTCTGAGCTCAGTTCAACGATCGTAGAGCTCAGATCGACGATTTTTGTGAGAGATCGACGCCTTCAGAATTCAAATTCAAGGACAGTTATGGATTATAATCAGAATTAATTCCTGCATTGATTGCAAAGGATTTTCTAGCCGTTTCAATCAATCTGATGCAAGTTTCAAGGAAAGACTAAATGGAATATTGCTTAGGACTTTCCTCAGATATAGTTGTCTATTATGGAAGTAATTTATGACTGATAAAATGGTCGTCCAAGAGAATATCTGATATACTCCTTCAGTATTCATTCTCATAAGACAGATACACAAAAATACAGTGATCAACACAGACAATACAAGGAGATACAGAAGAATTAGATTACATTGAAGAAGATTGAACAACACAATTTCTCTGATAAAGATTTCAACTTCTGTGATTTACAAATCTACTGAATCTTCAAGTGTTCAAAGGCTTCAACATCAAGGAATCTAGACACCAAATATTTCAGCATCTGTTGGAATCATCTTCTGCTGGAGATCTGAAGCTTCTGAAGGCCTATCACCATAGCAAATCTTTCACTCCTGAACAATTCTACATCTCAGGGGGAGCTTTGACAACATCAACAATCCACTAGTCTTCTCTCAGTGATTTGAGACAGAGAAGACATCATCATCTCCTTCTTTTCTTTTCCTACTGTAAAAGGGTTATCAAAAATCCCTTCAAAAGTTCTGAATCTAGTTCTGAGAGCCTTGTCAAAACTCAGTGGTGGCAAGACACCTTATCAAAAAATCTAGATCTGGTTTTTGAGCACCTTATCAAAAGCTCATTGGTGCCCAGGACACCTGATCAACTCATCCTACAGTGGATTCCTACCAAGGGTGGTAGAAGAGTGGATGTACCCAAGTTTTTGGGGAACCACTATAGATCCTTGTGTCTTCTTGTTGTTGTGTGTTTGTTATTACTGTGTGTTGTGTGATTCTTATTTATTGCTTTAACTTTGTTTTTCTACAAGCACCTTACACATATAATTAAATTAAATCTTCCACTGCCTTACAATTTTTAAATTGTAAACATTATTTTAAAATACTCTATTCACCCCCCCCCCCTCTAGAGTCAAGGTAGATCTTTCTCTCACTTTCACTTACTATAGAAGATATTGTTCCAGTAAGCTAGAATATGCAAGATGGAGTCAACATAGTTGAGGAAGTGCTTGCAAAGGAACAGCAAGGAGAAGAAACTCAGCATGATGCAGATGGTCTAAGAGAAGAAGTAACATTACCTGTTGTTATCAGACATCTAAGGGATCATCCAAGGGAATTGATCATAGAAGATGTTGCATAGGGTGTGACCACAAGAAGCAAACATCACAACACTGTGATGTACTCAAGTTTTCTATCCCAAACAGAACCAAAGAAATTTGAAGAAGCTAATGTGGATCCATTTTGGATAGATGCAATGCATGAAGAATTAAACCAGTTCAAGAGATGCAATGTTTGGAGGCTGGTTCCCAGACCAGATGACTGTAATATCATAGAAATCAAATTGATATATAGAAACAAACTGGATGAGAATGGTGTTATATTCAGAAATAAAGCTAGACTGGTTACAAAGGGATATAAATAAGAAGAGGGGATAGACTTTGATCAAACCTTTGCACCAGTGGCTAGATTGGAGGCTATAAGACTCTTCCTAGCATATGCAACCTACAAAAGTTTCAAAGTTTATCAAATAGATGTGAAGTCAACCTTCCTAAATGGTAACCTTAAAGAAAGAGTCTATGTTGAGCAACCCTCAGGTTTTGCTGATTCTACTAAACCTACTCATGTTTATTTGCTTTTAAGAGCTCTCTATGGTTTAAAATAAGCCCCAAGGGCATGGTGTGAGACTCTGTCTAAGTTCCTTTTGGAGAATAAATTCTCAAGAGGGAAAATAGACAAAACCCTATTCCTAAGGGAAGTCAAAGGCGAGACCATCGTAGTAAAAATATATGTTGATGACAATATATTTGGTTCTACTGATGAGTCACTTTGCACTAAGTTTGCCAAATTAATACAAGGAAAGTTTGAGATGAGTAGCATGGGTAAACTTAAGTTTTTCTTGGGTCTCCAAGTTAAGCAAACTTTAGATGGACTTTTCATTAGTCAGTCTAAGTTCACTAAGGAGTTAATCAAGAAGTATGGCATGGAAACATCCACTTCAATGAGAACTCCCATGGGATCCAGTATGTCATTAGACAAGGATGGTGCTGGGAAGCCAGTTGATATCACCTTATTTAGGGGCATAGTTGGATCTCTGCTCTATCTAACAGCTAATAGACCAGACATAATGTATACCACTTGTGTCTATGCCAAGTATCAAGCATGCCCTAAGTAATCTCACTATACAGCTGTCAAAAGAACGTTGAGATATCGGAAGGGTACACCTAATCTTGGCCTATGATATCCCAGGAATAGTGATTTTGAACTGATAGGCTATTCAGATGCAGATTATGCAGGATGTAAAGAAGACAGGAAAAGCACATCATGCTCATGTCAATTTCTTGGAAGGAGGCTCGTGTCATGGAGCAGCAAAAAGCAAACATGTGTTGCAATATCCACAGTTGAATCTAAGTACATTTAAGTTGGTGGTTTTTGTATACAATTGTTTTGGATTAAGCATCAATTACAATATTATAACTTACAGCTAAGTAAAATTCCTTTATTCTGTCATTCTACTAGTGTTATTTCTATTGCAAACAATCCTGTGTCACATAGTAGAACAAAGCATATTGAAATTAGAAATCATTTTATTAGAGAACATGTATAAAATAAAGATATTAGCTTAGAATTTGTTCCAACAAGTAAACAAATTGCTGATATTTTTACTAAGCCTTTAGAAGAAGAGAAATTTAATTTCTTCAAATTTAAACTTGGAATGTTGAATCTTGAGTAAAACCATTATAACATAAGTATAAAACTGATTAGTATATAATTAAGTCTACTCATTTAGATTTCAAGGGTAAACTTCATAAGTGTCAAGAATCTACACTTAAGAAAATAAAAATTTTGACTAGTTAGTGTCAAGACACTAGAAAGTGTGTCGGCATTATAGATAGTAATGTGTCAAGACACTAGAGAGTGTGTCGACACTATAGATAGTAATGTGTTGAGACACATGAAAGTGTGTCGACACAGGATAACTTTAAGTGTCGAGACACTAAAGTAGGTGTCGAGGCATACGAGTGTCGAGACCCTAAGGTATATGTGTCGAGAGACATAATCCTTATATCGACATATATTAACACATCTCGACAGATAACGTATCCTTGTATCGACACAAGGTATTTACCTAAAAAATTTGGAATAGACTAAATGTAGCGCGCCCTTTCGACTTCAGAGAAGAATTGACTATAAAAAGGATGTGAGGGTAGAAGTCGACTATACTTTCTTGGTCTCTTGAACTTTTGATCCCGTAGTGTCGAGACCTAGAATTCCGATTAGTCGACACTCGTCATTCCTTTCTCTTAACTATAATGGCTCCCAAGAACGACGATAACATCTTTGAAGGCTATGAACTTGTGCGCCAAGGATTCTTCTCTGTACAAGAAGAAATCAGGAACGTCATTGACCTAATCAAAGAAGCAAGACTAGATTATCTGCTTTCTAAACGAACAAAAACATCTGGAAAAGAGAAGTATCGGAATTCTTCTCTAATGCAACACTTGATTCAAGTTCAACAAAGATTAAGTCTACAGTGAATGGAGCCAAAGTTAAAATCACAAGCAGGAGATTGGCAAAGGTTTTATAGATACCAAGAATTGAGAAAGAAGATGAAGTAGACACCATTAAGACTGTTGAAGGATTGGTGTGGTGTGGATTTGCTTGAGTCACTAAGGTTGGAGGCACCCTAAACAGGAAGGGTATGAATTCCCAAGGAAAATTCCTATCTGAATTTATTGGGAAGGTGCTACTGTGTAAAACATGAGCACATGACATGATATCAGCTCAGATGTTTGAGCTTATGACAAGAGTAATATTCAAAATCAAGACTGACTAGAGTAGAGTTGTCTTTGATAAGATAGCAGAGAGTATCCAGAAACCAAACATGGGCAGAATACTGATTCTATACCTAGTTCAAGACATTCCAAACAACCTCAACCTTAAGCTTGGCTCCAAGATCAATCATATGAGGAGAATGGATATGAGAATATTTTCTAGATGGGATAGAGTTCTATCCAAAGAGACACTTATAGTGGCAAAGAAGAAAGAGAAAAAGAAGAAGGTTGTAATTGTGGAAGAAGATCCTTCCAATGAATCTGAAGAACAAGAAAGTTCTACCTCTAAAAGATAGGATGTTACCATGGCTAAGAAATCTTCAAGGACCTCACCTGGAAAAAGTGATCAGGTGCAGGGGGAGATAATCCCAAATTGGGATCCAATTGAGGGGGAGAACCTCAATGAACTGCCAGATGTTGATCTACATACAGTAAATACAACCATAATGGAAGTAGTACAAGAGCTAGATATAGATCACAGACAAGAAGATGTTCCTGACTAATAAATGGCTGATAGAGAAATTATGGATACAGTCTCCAAGGAGACTGAGGAGGAAGATTTTCCAAATACAAATATATATAACCAGGGGAAAAACCTGCAACTCTAGAGGACCTTTTCCCTGATGCTGAAGTTCAGCAAGATGGAGCTAATTTGGAAGACATTAATATTGATAAAGAAGATTCAAGGGTTGAGGGGAGATACCAAATCTAGTCCCAAGTACTCAAGTAAGTGAGCGGCAAAAATATATTGAAATGGTAAGTTCATCTGAATCAGAAGATGAAGAATCCACTCTATTAAAGAAAAGAAAGTTAACATAACTAAAAAGGAGAAGTATGAACTATAAAATGATTATTCAGTCTGAACCAACTTCTACACCATCTATAGATTTATGTTCATTTATAGTTCAACTTCAAATTATGCTTGACCAGCAAAGGGCACAACTTGAGAAATATATAGATGAAAGTAACAAGGAGTTGCAGTTTCAACTAGCTCAAGACATAAAGTCTATTAGATTTGAAGTGAATCTTCTAAAGACAGACATGACAGATTTCTTCTAGAGGGGAGCAAATGTTGTGGTATATATTGCAAAACAGCAGCAAGAAGTAAAGAAAACTGAAGATGAAATATCTATCAAACAAGGTTATGTCCTGGAGAATCAAACTAGGATGAATGATAATATGATAATTATGCATGATACAACGTTGGAAGAAATTAAGATACAAATTATTGCTTTGGATACAAAGATTGCTTCAACCTCCCAGGATATTGACACCAAACTGACAGCTCATTCAGCCTCATTGATCAAGGATTTCAAGTCTTCTGATAAGGATTTGGATAATCATTTGCTGAAAGTCAAGAATACTTTTAACTTCTGGAATCAATCATCTAGATGGACAAGTAAGATTTCACAAGAATGATTAGAGAGATTATATAGAAAGAAAAGTCAAAAAGCCGGAGAGCGTGATGATAAAGGCTAGCTCTAAGCAAGCTACTTGGATATCTAACAACATAAGAGACACTCTAGGTCATCCTCCCCTATGGTATGATGGTGATCAAACTGCTGAGTCTGATTGTCAACCAGCTCCAGCTCCTTTTGATCCTATTCATACAGGTGTACAATCATCCATATATAATCCTCCTACACAAATTCATTTTGAGGACATTCAAGTTATTGTCCAAACAATGTATAGTCCTCCACCACAAGTTCAAAATATAGTATGTGGAGAAGTGGAAATGTCTGATTCTGCTATGCTGAAAGAAAAAGAAGCTCAGCTGTCAAAGAAAAGGTTCAGGGAACAAGCTGAAGCTAGGCCAGACTTTGAATAGTGGAGCCCAACTTCTAGATCAATTATCTTCACTACTTGGAAAGTAGTTAATACTAATGTCACTAACAGGGGAAAATGGTTTACAAAGCAAGAATGGGTTAAGCATTTAAAGTAACAGGAAGTCATCCAAAGATTCAGACATGATCTAAAGATAGGGAAGATTCCAGCTAATTCAGTTAAGCCTAGCAGATATTTCCCCAAGCCTTATCACTATTTTGAAAGACAAAGGCTCAAGGCAAAACAGATCTCCAAATCCAAGATTGACAAAGGCAAAAAGTTAGCAGATGGCAAGATGTCTGAAGTAAAAGCAAAGATACAATCTGGAAAGGGCATACTCATAAAAGAACTAGAGGACTCTTAGAATATGTTCTCTAGGCATTATATAACTTTACTTTTAGATCAGTGTAACAAATCAAACAAATGTAATCCTTGAACAAATTTGTAATGAAAATTTTGGTTGCATTATGCTTTATATGTATTATCAATTATGTCACTTAATATGATGTTCAACACTGCTGAATTTATAACTTTAATTATCATATTTTGGTATTGAAGTGTATATCATTGAATTGGGGTTATGACTTCTCCAAATAGGGGGAGATTGTTGGGTACATTGGACACAATGTACTTGATTTGAAGATGCCCTTTCAACTCAATGATATACACATATTTGTATTTAATGAATATTTTAGTTTATGTATGCAGGTTGTCTATTTCATATTGATTGGACAGGTGGACACAAGAAGCTGACTAGATTTTGAAGAAAAATTGTTTATGTACCAAAAGCGTTAAGTGGAGTCAACAAAGTGAATAAAGTGCTGAGAGAAGTCAGCACAGTCTACATTCAGCAACTTACAGTGTAGAAAAATGGCTAAGTACAAAAGTGTTGACACAATTCAACTGTGTCGACACCTTTGCAGAAGCTGTATCGAGACAAGTCAGTTAGCTCGACACATAGAAGATTCAAGGCAGTTGTATCGTGACAAGTCAGTTAACTCGACACATAAAAGATTCAAGACAGTTGTATCGAGACAAGTTAGTTGTATCGACACCTTGAAGTCTAAGTCAGCTTACTTGACACCATAAAGCTTAAAGCGATTGTGTCGAGACAATACAACCGTCTCGATACAAAGAAGATAGAAAATTTTACTAAGTAAAATTATGTCAAGACAAATCAACTGTCTCAACACAATGAAGAATTAAAGCATAGATGTTCCGACATCAGGCAGACAGTTATGTCGAGACAATCTAACTGCCTCGATATAATGCAGAATTAAAGGATGTCGAAATAGACAACGCTTGTGTCTATACAAGTCAATTGACTCGACACTTTCAAGTTTCATATGAAAATTCTTCCAAGTAGAATTGTGTCGAGACTACTAAGATGTATCGACACAAATGTCGAGACACTTTGGAGATCTCGACACTAATATTTCAGAAAATGTGTAAAGTCAATACAGAAGTGTCAAGACAAGTCATAATTATCACATCAGCTACAAGAATAAGATATTACAACAAAATAGTCTGAGGGAGGATTTGAAGTATAATATCAGATTTTGATGTCATCATTCAGAAATCAGTCATCCATGAAGGCTATAAATAGAGGGGTTTTCTACACTAACATATAAGAGACAGAATCGATCTAACAAACGAAAATTCTCATTCTTATTACAATCCAAACAAGGAGGAAGAAGACGAAGGTCTTCAAGAAAATCTCCAGATACTTTCACCAAGTTGATCTTAAGATTAAAGTGGATCTAATCAATAATTTCTTCAAGGAAATCAAGCCGAACAACATTAAGAAGATTGCAGATCCAGAGAAGCAAATTTTCAACAAGTCAATTTATCAAGAAGAAATCCACTGCTTCTTATTTGAAGAATCTGTGCTAACAGATAAGTAAGTTTACAGAATTTCTATTTTTTGAAGATTGTTATTTATATTTTTATCTCTTAATTTTGTAAGATCTCCTTGAGATCTGAGTGGTTAGGAGATCTTATCTTTGAGTTGTATGACTAATTTATAAAGTCTGAGGTAGGGTTCTTGAGGGACCTGAGGTAGGAGATTGTGAGAATCTCTGAGATAGGACCTGTTGGTCTGAGTGTAGGTTTCTTAACAGAAACTGAGATAGGATCTTTGGATCTGAGTTAAAGAGGAGGATCTATAACCTTATCTAGCACATTGCTAGTGAGGAAGAAGGGGGAAAGTGGATGTACCCTAGATAGGGGAACCACTATAAATTTTTTGTGTGCAGTGTGCTGTGGATTGTTTTTGCCTGTGCTGTGATCTGAGTTTTGTAACTCCTAAAATAGTTTAGTGATAAAGAATTGCTAAAGTATTTTAAAAAGTCACATATTCATCCCCCCTTATAGGTGATTATCTACCAACAGGATTATCTTTCAGAGATCTTACAAAATAAAGAGGTAAATGAGAATGAAAATAATTTCAGAAAATAGCAATCATGTAATCTGACTTATTTGAGAATTCAGATTCTTTAATTCAACAGCAAAGAATTAATTCTTGATGAACAGACTGGCTGAAAAGATACTTCTCTAGATCTGCAATCTTCTTAATGATGATCGGCTTGATTTCCTTGAAGACCATGTAGAATAGATCCTCTTTAATCCTCTGATCAACTTGTTGAAAGGATCAGAAGATTTTATTGAAGACCTTCGTCTTCCTTCTTCTTCTTGGGGTTGTCGTCCTCCCCTGGCTTGGAAGAAATTAGAATGTGAGAATTGATTTATTGAATTTCTAATCGTTGTTTTCTGTATAGACGACCCCTCTATTTATAGCCTCACTAGTTGTTGGCTTCTGATTGATGACATCATCATTACGCCATCATATTCTAAGTCTTCCTTCAAATAGATTCTGATGAGATATCATGTTACTGTAGCTGATATGACATTTTTTACTTGTCTTGACACTTTTGTGTTGACTATGTATATCTTCAGAATCATAAGTGTCGAGATGTCCAAAGTATCTCGACACAATATTACTTAAGTGTTCTTAGAAGGTGTCGAGACATCTTAGCAGTCTCGACAAAATATTACTTAGTAGAATTTTTAGTCTGAACTTGAAGGTGTCGAGACAGTTGACTTGTCTCGACACAACTGTCGACTCTGTCGACATCATTAAATCTGCACTGTGTTGAGACAATTCAATTGTCTCGACACTACTGTCTGTCGGGTGTCGATACTTATTTTAATTCTTCACTATGTTGAGACAGTTGAATTTTCTCGACACTACTGTCTGTCAGATGTCGACATCTTTAATTCTACCCTTCTGTCTTCATTATGTCGAGATATTTGTATTATCTCAACATTACTGTCTTAAGGTGTCAAGATATCTGACTTTTCTTGAGACATCTATCTTGATCTTCAAAGTGTCGAGATAACGGAATTATCTCGACACAGCTATCTTGATCTTTAAAGTGTCGAGATAATTGACTTGTCTCGACACAGCTGTCTTGATCTTCAAAGTGTTGAGTTAACTTACTTATCTCGACACAGCTGTCCTGATCTTCAAAGTGTCGAGATAACTAACTTGTCTCGACACAGTTGACTTGATATTCAAAGTGTCGAGATAACTGACTTGTCTCGACATAGCTCCTGTAAAGGTGTCGACATAGTTGAAGTGTGTCGACACTTTTGTACTTAGCCATTTCTTTGCACTATAATTTGCTTGGCGTTGACTGTTCTGACTTCACTCAGCACTTTTAGTTGTATGGCGTTGAGTGAACTTGCTTCACTCGACACTTTTGTACTAGGTAATTTTCTGCCTTTCAATCAGCTTCTTTGAGTCCACCTGTCAATATAAATTGGACCACCTGTCCAATCAATATGACATAAGCAACCTACATGTATGAACTGAAACATACATCAAATATATACTTGTGTATATCATTGAGTTGAAAGGGCTTCTTCAAATCAAGTACATTGTGTCCAATGTACCCAACAATCTCCCCCTATTTGGATAAATCATAACCTCAATCCAATGATATACACTATAATACAAAAATATGATAATTAAGATATACATGAAAAGTGCTAAACAAAACTATAAAGAACACAATAATGATAACACAGATATAACATAGTGTAACCAAACTTTTCATTCCAATATGTTAAATGATTACACCTTTCTATTTTTTACAATGTTCTTAAAACAAAATTACACAGCTCCTAGTAACAAAAATATTGTTGGTACCCTAGTTTGGATTTGAGTTAAGTCCTCTCAATTAGTTTCTTTACCCAAGAATTATCTATGGTCAAAGATTAGATTTAGGTTAGATCCTATTAGTTGTATAGAATTATTGTTTATCTATTTGAATTCTAGTTAAGTGTTTTTTAGTTCGACTATGGTCGAACGTCGCTCGACTATCGTCAGTCAGCTGATCGACTATCTCCGAGTTAGTTCAACTCTAATAGTTCGACGATCTTTGGTCTCAGTATCGATGATCGTCGAGTCTTGCTCGACTTCTTCTACCTAGACAGATATCTTGTAGGTCGACGATCTGCTCTGATAGTTCGACGATCTTTGTGACTCGTTCGACTATCTTTTGTCTGCTTTTAGTGATTTTGTACTCTTTCTATTCTGTGATTTATTTCTTATATATCTGGCTTATTTTATTCTAGATTATTTCATTGACTTTATGCTTATATATCAAGGAAATCTTTGCCTCATTCTTTATGCATAAATCAAGTGCTATCTGACAAAGTCTTTTGTCCTATTAGTTGAATAATCTTTGTGCTTTATCTGCCATGTTGTCCATTATAGCCGTTAGACACATGTGTCTTTCTCTGGCTGTAAAGAGTTTGTTTTGATGTGACTTTCTCTAATACCTTTTGGACTTGCAGAATGGATAAGCAGCTTCTAAGAAAGCTTTATTTCTTTATAGAATGTCCTTTCTGCAGGCTAGTTGTATTATGTTATTTGCAGGCCAGATTTCAGATCTCAGAAGGAGACAAGATTCAAATCAAAAGAAAGATAGAAGCCGTTACAAAGGCTGATATATAAAGAGCTAGCGAAATAAGTTAAAATACACAGATATACATATATAAAGATACACAGATTCGAAAAAACAAGAACAAGTGTAGAACAACTCTCTTCAGAGTTCTCTTCTTTAATCCTGAGTTCATCCAGCTTACAGGAACATTCATACTCAGAGCTTCAAGTAGTAGAAGAAGAAGAAAGAAAAGCTGTTGAAGAAGAACAACCATTCCATATCAAGAGTCTTCTTCAAGCTGCTCCTTCAAGAACCTTAAGACAATAGATCTTCTATGTCAAGAGTTCTGAAGAGAACCTGCACCCTGAAGCAAGGCTTCTTCCAAGATATTCTCTAAGCCAGGGGGAGCTTTGATTCCTTCAGAGCTTTCTATAGCTCAGTGCAATCCTCTAGCTTCTCTAATTTTGTTTAACAATAAAGAAGACATTCTAACTCTCTCAACCTCCTGTACAAAGGGTTATTACTCCCTTCAAAAGTGAACCTTGGTGGTAGGGCACCTTAGCAAAAACCTGTGTTGGATTTTGGGCTCCTGATCAAAAGCTCAAATGGTTTACTTGATCTACCTAAATCAGATCAGTTGGTGGCAGGGCACCTGAACAAAAACCTGTAGTGGATTCCTACCAGGGTGGTAGAAGAGTGGATGTACCTATTGAGAGGGAACCACTATAAATCTTCTTGTGTTGTCTGTGTTGCTTATTTTAATTACTGCACTGTGGCTGTGACTAGAACTACCTATGATTGATAGTTGCTGTGTTAGGACTAAAGCTCAAACTGTAATTACAGTTAGCTTTCCATTGTGCACCTCACTTTGCGTTAGGCTCTAGGGTTTCATATATCTATTTACTTTTTCCGCAAATTAACTCTAAGGGAGTTGAGTAGATTCTCATATTTTTGAATACTCTATTCACCCCCCCCCCCCCCTCTAGAGTTATATCTATCCTCACTTTCAATTGGTATCAGAGGGAGGTTGACTAACTGTACAGGCTAACACCTGAGTCACAAGATCTAGATAGATACCAAGTTTATAGATATTCACTTCATGGCCCAGTATAAGGATTACTCTAGCACCAGACCTCCAGTATGCAACTTAGCTAAGTTCAGCATCTGGAAGGCAAGAATCAGACTGTATATGAATTCTATTGATGAAGATATCTTTTCTTCTATTTTGACAGGGCCACCAACACCACCTGCTGCAACTACTGCTACAACTTCAACAAATCTGAGTGCAGTGCCACCTCCTAACTATAATGATGTTTACAAGAAAGCAAAGATAGCTGATGCAAAAGCTATGAACATTCTGGCTCGGACCATGTCTGATGAAACATTCTAGAAAGTGGCTTATTGCACCTCAGCAAAAGCCATGTGGGACTCACTAAACCACATTGTAGCTGGTTCAGCTGATGAGAGGAAGGATAGAAGGTACAACCTCATATCCTAATATGAGAATTTCAAGAAGACTGAAGTAGAATCAGTTGATGCAATGTACACCAGGCTCAGCTCCATCATCAATGAGCTGAGAACCCTTGATAAAGAGATCACATTGACAGAAGTCAATGACAAAATATTGATGTGCTTCCCCAACACATGGGATCTCAGGATCTTGCCCATCAAAGAGTCCAGAAGTACAACTGAGATTTCAACTAAAGCTCTCCTTGGAAAGCTCAAATCATTTTAGCAAGTACTGAAGACCAGGGAAACTAAAGCTGAAGCCAAGACTCCCACTCCTACCAGAAAAGAGCAAACTCTTGCTCTAAAGGCTGCTGATGCATCTGAAGGAAGCCAATCAAATGAGGAACTGATGGCACACTTTGCCAAAAGATTTTTCAAAATGGGCAGAAAAAAATTCAGAAAGAAGTCTTCCAGATATGAAGACAAACCAAGGTATGACAGAACACCAGCTAAAGAACTTATATGTTATGGCTACAGGAAACCTGGACAAATTCTACCTGAGTGTCTAGAGGAAAAGAATAAGGAAAAGAGAAAAGACAAAGAATATCAGAAGAACCATTCCAAGTCCTCCTCCTACAAAAATAAGAAGAAGGAGAAAGGATTTGTGGCCAAAACCTGGAATGACACTGATAAGGAATCTTCCTCCTAAAGCTCCAGTGAAGATGAGGAAGAGAAAAAGGCAAAAGAAATTTGCCTAATAGCAATTGATGCCTGCAGCAATCATTCAGCTGCAGAGAGTTCTGATGAAGAAGAAATGCCTACTGAAGATCAGGTATTGTCTTCTTATGATTTTACTTCTGTTGAATTCATATTTGAATTTAAATCTCTCTGTTTAGATTTAATTAGCTCAGAGAAGGAGATTAAGGAGCTTAGAAATAGGATAGCTGAATCAGAATCCCTATCTAATGAAAATGTTAGGCTAGAAGCTGAACTCACTAGATTTACTGAAGAAATCAAATTTCTTAAAATTGAACTAGCCAAATCTAAAAGATTATAAGAATCTCTTAATGGTAGAAGTCTTAAGCTGCTAGAGATTACTAGCATGTCAAACACTAGGACAGGTAACAATAAGCTAGGCTTAGGAGCTTCACCAAGTGAACCGCCCATGGTTCTAAAAAACAATCTTTCCACTCCAGTAAACTTTATTTCAGCTGATGGAATAAAGAATACTGAGCAAGTCATTCTAGTAAACAAAGCTTTAAATAAGGCTAAGAGAGAAAAGAGAAAACAAAAATTTAAAGAAATACAAAAATCATTGAACAATGTTCAACGATTGCAAGCTAATGGTCGACCGATACTCGACGATCTGGGCATCGATCATCGAACATTGATCGATGATCTGAACAGGATTTTCAAATTAATAATCAGAACCTTAGAAACACTAAGGTAAATAGAAATCCTAGGTTCATTGACCCATCAACTACATGGAGTATTCCACCTAGGAGATCCTATCCCTTAGGATATAAACCTCAACCTGCTTATTCTTTCATTTCAAGTTTTAACTATGTGAAGAATAATGGACCCAAGGTTGTCTGGGTCCACAATGTCAAACTGTTTGTTTTGTAGGTGAAGACCTATCTAATTACTAAAGACAAATGGTATTTGGATAGTGGCTGTTCCAAACATATGACAGGGAACAAAGACAATCTGTCAAGCTTTAAGGCCAAGCTTGGACCAAAGGTGATCTTTGGGGATTCCAGCTGTCGTCAAATAGAAGGATATGGTAGGTTTACCATTGGAGTAGTGACATTCAAAAGGGTTGCATATGTAACTGGGCTGAAGCACAACTTAATCTCAGTAAGCCAATTATGTGATGCAGGTGATCATGTATCATTCACTGACACTCTTTGCAATATTACTTTAAATAGTAATGTAGTATTAGTAGGCATTAGACAGGGTAACATTTACTTAGTAGATTTTAATTCAACTCAATCTGAAATCTGCCTGTTTAATGAAGTAACCAATAATAACACCTTATGGCATAAAAGGCTTAGCCATGTTAACCTCAACAATATATCTAGGTTATCTAAATACAACCTTGTTAGAGGTTTACCTTCTTGCCCCTACAAGAAGGAAGGTCTATGCAGGGCTTGTCAATTAGGCAAGCAAACCAAAAATTCTTTCAAATCTGTAAATAAGAGTGATTCACCTAGAATCCTGTAATTATTGCACTTGGACCTTTTTGGTCCAATAAAGGTACAGAGTCTAGGAGGGAAATTTTACACTTTAGTGATTGTAGATGATTTCTCTAGGTTCACTTGGGTGTTCTTTTTGAGAACTAAGGCTGATAACTTCAAAGTTATTACAGACTTTCTGCTATGTGTGCAGACTAAGTATTCTACTCATGTTGCCTTGATTAGAAGTGATCACGGTACTGAGTTTGAGTCTCTTCTCATGCAAGAATTTTGTGAGAAAGAAGGTATCAAACATAGCTTATCTGCTCCTATAACTCCTCAACAAAATGGGGTAGTGGAAAGGAAAAATAGAACCCTAATTGAAGCTGCAGGAACATTGTTGGCAGATGTTAACATGCCTCTCTCTTATTGGGCAGAAGCTGTTAGCACAGCTAATTATGTTCTGAACAGAAGTCTAATACATAAGCTTAAGGGTAAAACTCCTTATGAATTACTTAAAGGAAAGAAACCTAAAATTAACTATTTTAGAGTCTTTGGTTGTGTAGTGTACATTCACATTAACAACAAAGAATACCTTAGAAAGTTTGAAGCAAAAGCTTCAATGGGAATTTTTCTTGGATATTCCCAAGTAAGAAAAGCTTATAGGGTGTTTAACAAATCAACTTTAAAAATAGAAGAGTCTGTGCATGTTTCCTTTGATGAGTCAAAAATGTTTTACAAGGAGAAGGAAACTTCTCCTTCCTCAAACTCATTGCAGGTACCTGAGTTATGCAAGGATCTCACCCAAGATATTCACCCTCTATCAACTCTTCATATCACTGATTTAGACAGTGATGAAGACACTATGGAAGCAGTAGCTGTACCACCAACAGTTAATCCTATTCCATAAGAGGAATTAATCCAAACTGTTGTTGAAGATCAGATCCCACCTACTGATCTTATCACACTTAGAGATCATCCTACATCTCAAGTGATTGGTGACATATTAGCAGGTGTGCAAACAAGACATAAATTAAGATAGGAAGTGATGCATGTTTGTTTCCTTTCACAAATTGAGCCCCTCACCATAAAAGATGTTGAGCTAGATCCTCACTGGATCATTGCTATGTAAGAGGAGCTTAATCAATTTGAAAGATGTAAAGTATGGACTTTGGTTCCAAGACCAAAAGGCCAACTAATCATAGGCACAAAGTGGGTGTTTAGAAACAAGTTGGATGCCCAAGGAACTATTATAAGGAACAAAGCTAGGCTTGTATCTCAGGGCTACAAACAGGAGGAAGGTATAGACTATGACCAAACCTTTGCCCCTGTTGCAAGGCTAGAGGCAATAAGGATCTTTCTCGCCTATGCAGCCTATATGAAGTTTATGGTTTTTCAAATGGATGTTAAAAGTGCATTACTTAATGGTAAGCTAAAGGAAGAGGTGTTTGTTGAACAACCACCTGGTTTTGTTTCTTCAACTCAACCCTCATTTATTTATAAGTTGCAAAAAGCTATTTATGGACTTAAGCAAGCACCCAGAGCATGGTATGAGACTCTAGCTAGTTTCCTTTTAGAGCATAACTTTGTTAGGGGAGTAGTTGATAGAACCCTTTTTGTTAAGCATCACAAGGACACAATAATGTTAGTTCAAGTCTATGTGGATGACATTATCTTTGGTTCCACTGATCCCAAACTATGCAAAAGGTTCTCAGACCTGATGCACTCTAAGTTTGAGATGAGTAGTATGGGTGAGCTGTCTTACTTTCTTGGTCTCCAAGTGAAGCAAGATGCTGATGTCATCTTCATCTCCCAATCCAAATATGCCAAGGAATTGGTAAAGAAATTTGGGATGGCTGATGCTTTAGCAATGCATACACCCATGGCAATAAATGTAGTTATAGATTCTGATGATAAGGGTAAGATAGTTGATCAGAAAAACTATAGGGTCATTATTGGTTCCCTATTGTATTAACTGCAAGTAGACCTGACATAATGTTTGCCACATGCCTGTGTGCTAGATTCCAGGTCAACCCCAAGGAATCTCATTTGATTCTTCTCAAGAGAATTTTGAGATACCTGAAGGGATGTCCAAATTATGGACTGTGGTACCCAGCTGAATCAGAATTTGAGTTAATTGGATACTCTGATTCTGATTATACTGGTTGTAGAGTTACCAGGAAGAGTACCTCAGGGACATGTCAGTTCCTGGGAGAGAGATTAGTCTCTTGGTTCTATAAGAAACAGGCTTCTATCTCAACTTCAACTACAGAGGTTGAATATATAGCAGCTGCTAGTTATTGTTCATAGTTCCTGTGGATTCAAAACCAACTTTTGGATTATGGGTACACACACAAGAACACAAAAATCATATGTGACAGTACCAGTGCTATTTCCATAGCACAAAATCCCGTGCACCACTCTAGTACCAAGCACATTGAGATCAGACACCATTTTCTAAAAGATTGTGTAGAAAAGAACAAGATCAATCTTGAGTTCATATCCGCAGACCTTCAGAGAGGTGATATTTTCACCAAACCCCTAGATGAATAGAAGCATCTATTCTTTTTGAATCAACTAGGCATGATAAATGGAATAGACCAAGTGTAAAATTCTGCCTATGTTGAAATCTGCTCGAATATGGTCGAATGACGTTCGACCATAGTCGAACAGGTTGAGCCTATCATCGACCTATGTTTGATGACGGCTCGTTTGTTTGTGAAGACAGAGATGGTCGACCGTTAGTTCGACTACTTTGCTTCAGGAAACGATCGTCGAACGATCGATCGACCATCATTTCTAGTATCTGTTGAAATAGGTCAATGATTGCTTTTTAAAACTAAACTGATGGTCGACCTAGGTCAATAGATCGTGCCTTTTATAGTCGACAGAGCTTGTCATTTCATATTCCTCATTCCTGCCTGAAAGGTTTGACTTGAGCTTTGCCCCGCGCTTTCTGCTTTCGTCTCTCTCGTCTTCCCCAACTGAATCAATGGCGATTGCTCCAGCATTGCTGACCGTGATGAAGTTTGACGCCGGCTTCAGCGTCGATTTTGATTCTTTCAGTTCCTGCGATGCCGACATTCTTGAGATGCTACAATTGTGTAAATATCAAGGACTAGGGAATATGATGTCTACCAGGATTAAGATAAATGTTCCAGAAATCAAAGAATGGATCTATACATTGTCTTCCAGTGACGAATCTATGACAGGGACTATCGGCGACGATAAGGTAATTTTGACTCCTGCCATCTTGACTGAAATTTTTGGTTTGATCAATGGACAAGAAGAGTATGAACAAGATACTCAGGAATATAGCAGGATGCTATTAGAGCTAGGACATACTGAAGACATTCCTTCTAAATTGCTGAAGATAAGCTTCCCGATGAAGATTAAGTTCTTAGCATAACTAGTAGGGAAAGTGTTGTTGGGAAAGCACTCTGCGCACGATAACATTACCAGGCAGTAGTTTAACTTAATGTGTGCTATTGTTAATAGGAAAGCAATCAATTGGGCTGGAATAGTGTTTGAATTAATCAGGAGAAAGAACTCAAAGAAAGAGGTAACCCTTGGAAGGGTGATTGGGATATTTCTGAGAGAGAAATATCCTCAGCTGTTGGGAAAAGTCTCAACCTCAATCAATGCAAGCAAGAACATGGACCCCACTCTATTTAAAAAGTGGAGATGGAATATACAGAAGCCTTCACCAACTGGGGTTGCTCCTGTTCCATCTAAGAACACAAGGACAGTAACAGTCACCCCCCACCTATTTGAAGAAGGCACTTCCATTCCCCCCATTCCATCTTCATCTGCATTGCCATCCACTTTTATTGCATTATCATCTACATCCACTGCTATTCTCCATGCATCACCACCAGCATCTCCAACTCCCTCACACCTTGCTGGGATTTCAAATCTCAACATTGATCATCATGTATCTGCATCTCCATCACCAGTTCACACTACATCTGCATCTACATCTTTTGAAATCTCACCAACATTCATTGCAAGCATCATGGAGATAATTACTCCTTCAATCCAATCAATGATTGAAGCAGCAATTGTCCCTCTTGTTTCTTCCATTTCATCTCTTACATCCTCCATTGTATCCCTCTAAACTTCTGTTGAGCCCTCTTCACTTAGGGGCCTGAGTTCAGTAGCCACTAAAGTCAGGAAGGGGGAGATGTTCCATGAAGATGTCTCAGGACTCCCTCTGCTCATTCTAGATACAGCTGTAGTTCCAGAAGTTCAAGATTCAGAACAGAGGAAAGATGAAGTTATAGCTGAAGCTATATTTGCTTTTAGAGTTTATCTTGAAGAGATATCTACTCCTGCTATTGCCAAGTACCTAGAAGGAGTTGTTACCTCCTACCTAGATGATTTATAGGAGTTAGAGGATTCTGCAGGTATGACCATTTCTCAATTCACTGACCTCATGACTGATTTGTTAACTAGTGAATACCTTGAGGGGATGATTCTATACCATTTAGAAAACTTTTGTGTCCCTTTGACTACAGATCAAGTTCAAGGTGTTCAAGAAGCTGCTACAGAAAAACTGGTCCCCAAGATAGTTACAGATTATTCAGAAGAAAAATCAACCATTTGGGATGATACTCCAGGACTAGACCTAGATTCTCTATTGGCACAGGATGCCTTAGAAGAGGAAAAAGAAAAGGCTGCTTTGAAAGCCAAAGAAAAAGCTTATCAAGATGTCATTGATCCATATGATTAACCTCAGTCATCACATTTTGATGATGAGGAAGATTCAGAGGATTCAGAAGGATCAAAGAAAAGAAAGATTTCTCAAAATAAAAGGAATGCTCCAGCTCCACCTCTTTCTAACCCAGATAATGACATCCCTTACTACATCTTGAAAGGGATTGACCCTAAGTCAAAGGACTTTCAGCACTGGATTGGATTGTCTAGGAACCAGCAGAAGAAGAGGAAGAAGAGCAAGAGGTATGATACTCCAGCTCCTAAGTGGACTCCCAGAGGTCCTCCTCCTCCTCCTCCTATTGCAGGGGCCTCAGGGAATGTAGCTTCTGATCCCTCAGCTCCTCCAGCCAGATTCACTCCTTCTCAGGCCTATCAGAGAAGAGGAAACCAAGGTTACCAAGGCAGACCCCATCAAGGAAAGCAAAGACAAGAAACTGGACCTAAGGAGCAAGTGAAGGAGATGATTTACCAGAAAACATTTTCTCCTCCTCCTTCACCTAAAAGAAAAGTTTCACCTCCTAAGGAGAACAAAACTCTTTCCTATATAAAGCCAGTTCAAAATAAACAAGTGGATTCAAAAGGAAAAAAGAGTAATATACTCTGATATGTCTAGTAAGAAATTTGCAGAATTTGCTCCACCCTCCTCTCTTGTTATTCAAGAAGATATAGAACCAGCTGCAGGTCTGTTAGATCTTTCTACCAAGTTTAAAACTATAAAGCCTCTAGACCCAGCTGATGAGAATGCATATGAAAGTCAAGAGCTTAATCCTGAGTTCAGGATGGCTAGATTTCTTGAATTAGTTGGATCAGCTCAAATCAGAAAAGCAAAAGCTGAAGGAAAAGACATAACAGGTTTAACAATAATATCAAAATTCAGAGAGAAAGAACTAGACAGATTCCAAGTTAGACCAGAAGTTTTTGATGCCTCAAAATACATGGAAAAGCATCTAGAGGCTGTTTTGCCCAAAGTAGGAGAATCAAAGATCATTGGAGAATAGGACCTGAAGATTTCAAAGAAGGATGCACTTGATCCCAAGAGAATAATTTCCTTCCTTCCTGCTTCTTCTAATTCTAAACCAGACTCTGTTAATGAATAAATTTATTTGTATTGACAATCTGATATGCTTGATGATTGTTTGTGAATTTTTGATAAGAAATGCTGCTTAGTTGATATGATATGATACACTTTGATCCTAACAGATTATTGTTGTTTTTATATCTATCTATAGCTTTGTTTTTGTTTTGAGAGACTTGACCCAAATAGGGGGAGATTGTTGGTACCCTAGTTTGGATTTGAGTTAAGTCCTCTCAATTAGTTTCTTGACCCAAGAATTATCTATGGTCAAAGATTAGATTTAGGTTAGATCCTATTAGTTGTATAGAATTATTGTTTATCTATTTGAATTCTAGTTAAGTGTTTTTTTGTTCAACTATGGTCGAACGTCGCTCGACTATCGTCAGTCAGCTGATCGACTATCTCCGAGTTAGTTCAACTCTGATAGTTCGACGATCTATGGTCTCAGTATTGAAGATCATCGAGTCTTGCTCGACTTCTTCTGCCCAGACAGATATCTTGTAGGTCGACGATCTGCTCTGATAGTTCGACGATCTTTGTGACTCGTTCTACTATCTTTTGTCTGCTTTTAGTGATTTTTTACTCTTTCTATTCTGTGATTTATTTCTTATATATCTAGCTTATTTTATTCTAGATTATTTCATTGACTTTATGCTTATATATCAAGGCAATCTTTGCCTCATTCTTTATGTATAAATCAAGTGCTATCTGACAAAGTCTTTTGTCATATTAGTTGAATAATCTTTGTGCTTTATCTGTCATGCTGTCCTTTATAGCCGTCAGACACATGTGTCTTTCTCTGGCTGTAAAGAGTTTGTTTTGATGTGACTTTCTCTAATACCTTTTGGACTTGCAGAATGGATAAGCAGCTTCTAAGAAAGCTTTTTTTCTTTATAGAATGTCCTTTCTGTAGGCTAGTTGTATTATGTTATTTGTAGGCCAGATTTCAGATCTCAGAAGAAGACAAGATTCAAATCAAAAGAAAGATAGAAGCCGTTGCACAGGCTGATATATAAAGAGCTAGTGAAAGAAGTTAAAATACACAGATATACATATACACAGATACACAGATTCGAAAAAACAAGAACAAGTGTAGAACAACTCTCTTCAGAGTTCTCTTCTTCAATCCTGAGTTCATCCTGCTTACAGGAACATTCATACTCAGAGCTTCAAGTAGTAGAAGAAGAAGAAAGAAAAGCTGTTAAAGAAGAACAACCATTCCATATCAAGAGTCTTCTTCAAGCTGCTCCTTCAAGAACCTCAAGACAATAGATCTTCTATGTCATGAGTTCTGAAGAGAACCTGCACCCTGAAGCAAGGCTTCTTCCTGGATATTCTCTAAGCCGGGGGGGAGCTTTGATTCCTTCAGAGCATTCTATAGCTCAGTGCAATCCTCTAGCTTCTCTAATTTTGTTTAACAATAGAGAAGACATTCTAACTCTCTCAACCTCCTGTACAAAGGGTTATTACTCCCTTCAAAAGTGAACCTTGGTGGCAGGGCACCTTAGAAAAAACCTGTGTTGGATTTTGGGCTCCTGATCAAAAGCTCAAAGGGTTTACTTGATCTACCTGAATCAGATCAGTTGGTGGCAGGGCACTTGAACAAAAACCTGTAGTGGATTCCTACCAGGGTGGTAGAAGAGTGGATGTACCTATTGAGAGGGAACCACTATAAATCTTCCTGTGTTTTCTGTGTTGCTTATTTTAATTACTGCACTGTGGCTGTGACTAGAACTACCTATGATTGCTAGTTGTTGTGTTAGGACTTAAGCTCAAACTGTAATTATAGTTAGCTTTCCCTTGTGCACCTCACTTTATGTTAGGCTCTAGGGTTTCATATATCTATTTACTTTTTCCGCAAATTAACTCTAAGGGAGTTGAGTAGATTCTCATATTTTTGAATACTCTATTCACCCCCCCCCCCTCTAGGGTTGTATCTATCCTGACTTTCAAATATTCTAAGATTGTTTTGACTCTCTAATGACAATGCCTTTTCCTGATTGTATTTTTTCTTTTCCTTCAGGCACCTTGTCATCAACCACTTTCTTGCCCTTGACATCTTTAGCTTTAGAGATCTCTTCTTGCTTGAGCCTTTGCCTTTCAAGATAATGATAGGGCTTGGAGAAGTACTTTCTGGGTTTAATAGAATCAGCTGGGATCTTCCCTGCCTTCATATCATTTCTGAATTTATAGATGATCTCCTACTGCTTTGTATGCTTAACCCATTCTTGTTCTTAATACCATTTTCCCCTATCAACTGTATTGTTATTGACTGCTTTCCATGAAGTAAGTATAATGGATCTAGAAGTTGGACTCCACTGCTCAAAATCTGGCTTAGCTTCAGCCTGCTCCCTGAATCTTTTCTTAGATAATTGAACTTCTTTCTCTTTGAGCAATGCATAAGCAGTCATCTCCACCTCCTCACATACTACATTCTAAATTTGTGGTGGAGGACTGTACATGAACTATACTGTAGTTTTAATGGCCTCAAAATGAGTTGGTTGGCAGCCAGACTCAGTAGTTTGATCTTCATCATACCTTAAGGGAGGAAAGCCTAGAGTTTCTCTGATGCTATTGGAGGTCCAAATAGCATGCTCAGAGCTTGACTTTATCATTACTCTCTTCCCCTTTATGACTTCTCTTTCTACATGATCTCTTAAGTCATTTTTGTGAAATCTGACCCGACTCTCTAGATGGATAATCCCTGAGGACAAATGATTCTTTGCTTTGAGCAAGTGGTCATCTAGTTCTTTGCAAGAAGCCTTGATATCCTGAGTCATAGAGTCTGAGTGAGTAGATAGCTGAGTTTCAATATCCTTGGAGGTATAGGTTATCTGGACTCTAGAGCAGTAGTTTGCTCAACTATCTTTACCAATGTAGCATCATGCATTACTATCATATTCTCATTCATTCTAGTCTGATTTTCCAAGACATAGCCTTGTTTAACAACTATTTCATCTTGAGTTTTTTGTGATTCCTGCTGCTGTTTAGCAATGTACACTACAACGTTAGCTCCTCTTTGAAAGAAATCAGCTGTATCCTTATTCAACAGATTTACCTCAAATCTAATGGATTTGATTTCTTGTGAATGATGAAACTGTAACTTCTTATTACTTTCATCTACATATTTTTCAAGTTGATTTCTTTGTTGATCTAGCATTATCTGTATTTGAACTAGAAGGGAGCATAAATCCATAGTAGGAATAGGTGTTGTTCCAAACTGAATGATCTTCTTATAACTTCTACTCTTCTTTTTTAGTTCAGTTAATTTTCTTTTCTTTATCTAAGAGGCTTCTTCCTCCTCAGATTTTGAAGAACTAACTACTTCAACAAATGTAGGCTTTTTAGCTTTTTCAGTATTTGGGCCCAAATTTGTTCACTCCCCCTCACTCCTTGCACCTTCTTCACCAAGATCTATGGCATCAGGAACTGGATCCTCTGGAAGTGCAGTCATCTCCCCCTAGATTTCTATATCTTTATCCTGAAAGATTTCTTCCTAAATCTCCTTAGGGACTGCCTCCTCATTCTCTTTATCATACATTTCCTGTTCAGGGACACTTCTACTTATTTTAGAATAGTGTCTAGCTCCTCTACTACTTCCATTACTATTGTATTACCAGTATCCAATTCTATATCTACTAGAAAATTCAGGTTCTCCCCCTCACTCTGATCCCTAGCTGAGAATGTCTCCCCATGCATCTGATCACCAGTAACAGGAGAGATCCTTTGAGATTTTATAGGTGTTGTATCTGAAAGAGAGGGTTAGACCTGATTTACTCTAGAGGGGGGTGAATAGAGTAGTTAAAAACTTTTGATGTTTAAAGAAAATTAATTAGAGTAGAAAGACTGGTGAATACCAAGATTATCAATAAGTAAGAAAACAACCTAAGTAAAACTAATCTAACAAAGAACACAGATATAAGCTATCACAGCCACAGCAAGAACAAAGAGAAAAGGGCAGCCAGATAACACCAGAACTTTTATAGTTGTTCCCCAACCTGGGTACATCCACTCTTCTACCACCCTGGTAGGAATCCACTAACAGTTTTGATCAGGTGACTGTTATCTTTGAGCTTTTGTTCAGGTGCTCAAAAACCAATCTCAAGTCTTTTGATCAGGAAACTTGCAATCAAAATAAAATTTTGAAGGGAGTTAATGAACCCTTTTTACAGTGGGGGGAGAGAGATTGATGATGTCTTCTGTTTCTCTTTTCAACAGAGAAGACTAGTGGATATGTTGTTGTCAAGAACTCCTTTTTAGTAACACTTGGAGTCTTGCATAGGGTGTAGATCTTCAGTCTTCAGCCTTGACTTGAGAGAGAGATCCAGGAACTTCTGACTAATAGAAGTTTGTTGTTATTGAAGAATCCTGAAGTGAAGGTTGCAGAATACTCTTGATTTAGAATGATTGTTCTTCTTCTTCTTCAGCAATGTCAAGGAGAAAATAGTTTCCATTTCAGGACAAAGAAGGTTCAGAGTATTATTGATGTTTTTCTCTTCTCTGTGTACTCTCTATTCACTATCTGTGTGTGTCTATGTATGCTATATTTTTTATTTTATGTCTTCATTCAAATTCTGCTTTTTGAATTTCGAATTCCATTCCATTAATTGATGGTGGCCTGGAGAACAGAAAACGGCTTGGAGAGAATATTAGTATTAATGGATTTCCCCAACTGTCCCATTAAAGATAAGTAATATTCCTGATGAAGACCATAATCAATGTTGTTTCTAATGACTATATTCAGAGAATATAAGCATTGATTATTCAGGAATTACTGCAAGAGAATAAGGATAAGATGAGGGAAAATTCCAAGTCTGGGACTGCACAGAATTCGTTGAGCAGGGAGCAGATTTCGTCGACCCGAGTCCAAAGTTCGTCGACCAGAGAAACCGTGTTCGTCGACCTGAGTTCAGAGAAAGGATTCGTGACTGTTGAAGATGAACTTCATGAATTCGTCAACCTGAGCTCGAATATCGTCGAGCTCAACTCAGAGGATTCTCTGAGTTCGTCGAGCAGAGCACGACTTTCATCGAGCTGAGTTCAATGAACGTCGAACTCACTTTCTTAAACTTGATTTCCTTCTAAGTCTTGAATATTCTTCTGTCTTCTGTTGGCTGGTCCATGTGTAGTTGTTTCTAAGGACTTAGCCTAAACTCTAGGATGTAGACGTGACCCTGGCTATACATGTTGGGTCAATTATCCTAGTAAGTGAACCTAGCCCAAATCAAACTAGGGATCCAACAATCTCCCCCTATTTGGGTGAGGTCACTAAGGACAAAACAAAAGAAATAATCACAAAGCAAGAAAATATATATCTGATAGAATTAACACATTTAGCAGATATTTACAACACATGCTTCATGAGATAACATGAAATAGAGTTCAAAAGTAATTGAGAACAACACAATAATAGACTCATTTTTTCTGTTTACTATCTCCTTTGTCAGTCTTTTTAGCATGATGTCTGAACTTGATTTCTCTATTAGGATTTGCTGCTTCTTTCTTTGACATATACATGTTAGATGCACCAATAACAATCTGAGAAGATGTTCTGGGAACTACAGCCTCTAGATGAAGTTTCATGTAGTCATAAACATTAAAGAACTTGTTAGCTTTTGCATACCTAGTCAGTTCTTCTTTCCTGTAAGATGACATAGTTGAAAACTGAGAAGGGTACTTGCCTTCAGCTTTATCTTTCCTAATCTGAGAGAGTCCTACTAACTCCTAAAATCGATCCATTCTGGCAGAGGTCTCCTGCTTCTGATCCATAAAAGGAATAGGAGGAGACTCTGGCCTTTTTGTACTAGAGTCTTGCTTTGATTCATCTGTAGGAGCTTTCTTGGAAGTAGCTGGAGGAGGATGACTTGAAGAGGTCTACTGACAACTGTGCCTTGATTGTCTTTGATAGGTCTTAGTCACTGGAGCAGGTTTCTGAGTGACATTACCTGAAGTACCTGAAGAGGGAGGAGGAGGAGGAGGGTCTTTCCTGAATTGTCTAGGAGGTGACTTGTACCTTCTCTTATTCTTCCTTTCTTTCTGTTCATTTTTGGACAACCACGTCCACTGGGGCATTCCTGGATAAGGGGTTATTTTCTGCAGATTGTAATAAGGAGTATCATTGCTTGGATTTGGCTTAGGAGCAGCCTTTCTCTTCTTGATAGATTTCTTCTTGGATTTAAAATTATCAGAATCTTCTGAATCATTTTCTGAGTCATCTTCAGAGGAACCTTGAGGATTATCATAAAGAGCATTTATTGTATTTAATGTTTCCTTTGAGATCTGTTTGTCTACTTGAGGAGGAATAACTTGGGAAGGAACCACTGATGTGAAACCATTTCAGCTTCCTGAGCCATGTATTCAGCAAAAATCTCATCCATATCTGGTAATGGAGAGGTAGAAAAGACAAAGGTGGGAGGAGAAAAAGCCTTAGGCTCAGAGAATTTATCCTCAACAACCTTAACAAGCTCAGTCTCTGGAACTAGAACAAGTTCAGGCTCTGGAGCTACAAAACTTTTCTAAATCAGCTGAAAAGTCTTTGCGCTAACAGGAGCTGTATAACAAACAATATCTGTATAAGACTGATTGGAAGCAAATGAAATAATATTTATATATAGGAGGTCAAAAGAACCTAGAACTGAAAACAGGACAACTACTGGAGAGATGAAGCGGTCTCCAGAATAAATATCCAAAGAATGAGTTGAATCAATTGTCCCAATACCATTATCCAAAAATTCAATAAGTTTTGCATCTGGTATATCTATATCAATAATATCTTTCTCTGCTTCTGGTATATCTCTTACTGCTGTTACTGTTGTTGGAGCTATTGGAGCTACTTCTTCATGGAGTATCTCCCACTGCCTGGTTTCAGTAATCACTGGAGTCAGGCCCCTAACAGAAGGAGGGATAGGGAAGGCAGATAGTTGGGTAGCAAGAGAAGAAATAGAATAAGCAAGAGGGGAAATGGCCTTTGCTATGAGTTGTTTAAGAAGTGGTGTGATGGATTGTAGAATGTAGGAAATGGAGGGTGAAGCTATGTCCATGAATTATGGTGGGGTCTAAGTAGATACAGATGGATTGAAGGTGGAAGAGGAGGGATGAGAATCTAGAATTTGCTCATTTGGAGGGGATGGAGAATGACTAGGGGATGAAAGAAAATTGAATGAAGGTAGGGATGATAGATTTTGAAGAGGAGGAATTTCAAAAAGATAAGAAGGAAGAGGGGACTAAGGAGGAGTAATAGGTGTTTGTGAATGATCATGCTCTGGAGATTGTTGAACTAGAGAAGAGATTGGGGAATTTTGAGGTAGTGGTGATTGAGCTAGTGAAGAAGGATGGATGGGGGAAGCAGGAGGTGTAGGGTGATGTGCTGGAGTTGGGGAAGTGTGCTGGAGAGATGTTGAATTCGTTTGATCAAGAGGAAGAGGAGGAGGAATAGAAATATCCTCAGTAGGGTGGGAAGAGGCTGGAATAGCCCTCATACTCTCAAAAGTTTTGGAGGAGGAAGCCCTGGATGGCTTGGGGATGCTCCTCTCCCACCTACTAAATAAGGCGCAGGTTAGCCTCTTGGAGGCATTAATGAATATGGTCGGGGTGACCAGTGATTCAGCAGTCTTGGCCTAGAGGAAGATTCCAAGTATTCTTCCAAAACACACTCCTTCTTTGTGTTTTTCTTCTTTATCAATTCAAACAAAATTCTAGCCCAATTGATGGCCTTCTTGTTAACCACAACACACATTACTAGGAACTGTTGTCTAGTAATATAATCGTGGGCGGTATGCTTGCCCAGCAAAACTTTTCCTACAACGTCTGCGAGAAACTTGTACTCGGCAGAAAAATGTTTCTTCAGTAGCTTATTAGGGTTGTCTCCAGAATAACCCATTATACTCAACATTTCATCAAATTCAGAAGAATCAATCTCTAATACTTCTTCTCCATTCACTAAGCCAAAAATTTCAGAAAGAATTTCAGGAGAGAGAGGGACGGCATTACCCGCTATGGTGCCGACCAAAGTATCAGCATCTGGAGATGATAACGAGTAAACCCACTCTCTAATCTCGGTCGCTGCTATCTTCATCCTGGTTGTCATTAAGTTCTTCAAGTGCAAATCTTCAAACAATTATAGAATATCAAGAAAAATCTGATCTGAATGCTGAAATGATTCGAAGTCAATATCGAAACCCATATCAAATTTCATTCCTACGAGAGCACTTGCCAGAATCGCCATAATCACCTGCAACAAAGAAAATAGTGAGATCAAGTGCGAGGGAACTGAAAGCGCGGGATGGAGGTCGAAGAAAACCTAATTATAAGGTTTTGCAGAATATGAAACGACAAACTCCGTTCTGTGAAAAAAAATTCTTCGATCTGGGGTCGACGAAATATTTTATTGACAAAAGAGTTCGTCGATCTCACCCGGAAGAGGGGAAAACTTTTCGTCATACTCAGGTTGACGAAAATTTTTTGAAGCGAGATTGTCGATCTCCGGTCGACGAAAAAATGACTTACACAGAGAGTTCGTTGATCTCAGGTCGACAAAAAATCTCAAGAACTTTCCTCAGTTTGTCGAGCTCTATTCGATGAATTTTGGCAAATTCTTCGACCATAGACAGAAATTAAATTAAGGCTTCTCCATTTATCATACCAAGATGATTTATGAAGAACAGATGGTTCCTCTCATCCAAAGGTTTGGTGAAGATATCTGCTCTTTGCAAATCAGTGTATATATAGACAAGGTTAATTTTATTTTTGTCTACACACTCTCTAATGAAATGATGCCTAATATCTATATGCTTAGTCTTAATGTGATGGATTGGATTTTGTGCAATGGAAATTTCACTTGTGTTATCACATAATAGAGTTGAATTATTTAAGTTGAACCCATAGTCCAGAAGTTATTTTTGAATCCACAGCATTTGGGAATAGCAACTGTCAGCTGTTATATATTCTGCTTCAGCAGTTGATGTAGACACAGATGATTGTTTCTTGCAAAACCAGGAGACTAATCTAGTACCTAGGAATTTGCATGTTCTAGAGGTACTTTTTTTGTCTACTCTACATCCAGCAAAGTCAGCATCTGAGTATCCAGTTAACTCAAACTCTGACTCAGTAGGATACCAAAGTCCTAGACTAGGACAACTCTTTATATATCTTAAAATCCTTTTTACGAAAGTAAGGTGTGATTCTTTGGGGTTAACTTGGAACCTAGCACAAAGATATGTAGAAAACATTATGTCAGGTCTGCTTGTTGTAAGGTATAGTAGGGATCCAATAATGGCCCTATATAACTTTTGATCAACAGGTTTCCCATGTTTATCAGAGTCAATTACAGCATTTGTAGCCATAGGGGTTTTCTTGGCTGAGGCATCTGACATCCCAAACTTTTTGATCAGCTCTTTAGCATATTTAGATTGGGATATAAAGATGCCATCAGATAGCTGCTTCACTTGGAGACCAAGGAAGTAGGAGAGCTCACCCATGCTACTCATCTCAAACTTTGAATGCATGAGGTTAGAGAACTCCTTGTATAGTTTGGAATATGTAGACCCAAATATAATATCATTTACATAAATTTGTACTAATAAAATTTGTTTCTTATGGTGCCTAGTTAATAATGTCCTATCTATAATGCCTCTAGAAAATTTATGTTCTAAAAGGAAGCTAGCTAAGGTCTCATACAAAGCTCTTGGAGCTTGCTTTAAACCATAGAGAGCTTTATGCAATCTAAAGACATAAGAGGGATGAGTTGGAGAGATGAAACTTGGAGGTTGTTCAGCATAAACCTCTTCTTTTAGTTCTCCATTCAGAAAGGCACTCTTGACATCCATTTGAAAAACTTTGAATTTCTTGTAGGCAGCATATGCAAGGAAGATCCTGATCACTTCCATCCTTGCAACAGGTGCAAAATTCTGGTCATAGTCAATCCCTTCCTCTTGCCTATAACCTTGAGCAATAAGTCTTGCTTTATTCCTTATGATGACACCTTGGGCATCTAGCTTGTTTCTATATACCCACTTAGTTCTAATGACTGGGTAGTCTTTGGGTCTTGGAACTAAGTCCCAAACTCTGCATCTCTCAAATTGATTGAGCTCCTCTTGCATTGTAATGATCTAGTGTGGATCTTGCTCTGCATCTTTAATGGATTGGGGCTCAATTTGAGATATGAAGCAGGAATGAATCAAATCTTGGTTGAGTTGATGCCTTGTCTGCACACCAGCTGACATGTCTCCAATTACTTGAGATATGGGGTAATCTCTAAGTGTGACAAAGTCAGTGGGTGGAGGTTGTTATTCAACAGCTTGGGGAATAAATTCCTCTTGTGGAATTAAGTTAGTTGTTATTGGTTTATCACTGATTAAAGTATCTTCTTCTTCACTTTCTTCAGCACATTTTGGAGAATAATTGCACCTGCCACATTGGTGAGGGTCAGGTCATTAAGCTTCTCACACAACTTATGTTCCTGCAAAGATTCATTGGTAGAAGAAGTCTTCTCCTTAAAAAACATGTTAGTCTCATCAAAAGAAACATGGATAGACTCTTCAATTTTGAAGGTAGATTTGTTATATACCCTATAAGCCTTGCTTACTTGGGAATATCCAAGAAAATATCCCATATCAGACTTGGCTTCAAACTTTTTAATGTGTTTCTTATTGTTGTTGTGTATATAAAATAAACATCCAAATATTTTAAAGTAGTCTACTTTAGGTTTCTTCCCTTTTAGTAGCTCATAAGGAGTCTTATTCTTAAGTTTGTGTATAAGACTCTTATGCAGCACATAATTTGATGTGCTTAAAGCCTCTGCCCAAAAAAATAGGGGCAAATAAGCATCTGCAAGTAATGTGCCTGTAGATTCAATTAGTGTTCTATTCTTTCTTTCTTTCAGCAACCTCATTTTGTCGATGTGTTCTAGGAGCTGAGAAGCAATGTCTGATTCCTTACTTCCTACACAACTCTTGCATAAGAAGAGACTCAAACTCAGTACCATGATCACTTCTGATCAATACAACTGGAGTAGAGTACTCAATCTGTATGTTCTTGAGAAAATCTGTAAGAATCTTAAAGTTATCAGACTTAGATCTCAGAAAGAGAACCCAAGTGAATCTAGAGAAGTCATCTACAATCACTAAAGTATAAGATTTCCCTCCTAGACTTTGTACTGCTATATGGCCAAAAAGGTCCATATATAGTAAGTACAATATCCTAGGTGAGTCACTTTTGTTTAATGATTTAAAACTATTTTTAGTTTGCTTGCCTAATTGACAAGCCCTGCAAAGGCTTTCCTTTTTGTAGGGGTAAGAAGGCAAACCTCTGACAAGGTTGTCCCTAGATAATTTGGCAATGTTTTTCAAGTTAACATGACCTAATCTCATATGCCAAAGGTCATTGTTATTACTAGTTGAATTAAATAGGCAAATTTCAGATTTGGCTGACTGGAAGTTGACTAAGTAAATGTTTCCTACTCTAGTGCCAGTCAATACTACATTATTGTCCAAAGAAGTGATAATACAGGAGGTTTTAGTAAATGATACCTGAAACCTTTCATCACATAATTGACTTATGGAGATAAGGTTATGCTTCAATCCACTTACATATACTACATTCCTGAAGGTGACAACTCCAACTTTAACTTTTCCATAGCCTTCAGTCTGGCCATAGTTTGAGTCACCAAATATTACTTTTGGTCCTAGCTTTGCCTTGTAATGTGTTAGGTTGGCCTTATTTCCAGTCATATGCTTAGAACAATCACTATCCAAATACTACTGTAGCTTTGTGGTAGAACAGTCTTTCACCTGCAATGAAACAGATTATTCATTTCTGACCCAGGTTACCTTGAGTCCTTCTTTCTTCACATAACTAAAACTAGAAATAAATGAATACTAAGGTTGGCTATTATATCCTAAAGGATGATATTTCCTAGGTGGGATGATCCATTGATTAAATTCATTATTAAATGTTCTTGGTTGATTATAGGTTTCAAATGGATTAATATATTTGTTATACAGATCTGGGATTGATGAACTCTAGTAAGTTCGTCAACTTGAGCTCGATGAATTGGGATAAGATCTTCGATCTCTGCTCGAAGAATGAATGTATTCATTCTCAGGGCACCAATATCGTCGATCTTTGGTCGATGAACCATACTGGTTTTGTCGATCGTAGGTCGAAGAATAATTGTTGTTATGGTTTGCGTTCAGAGTTCGTCGTTCTGAGGTCGATGAACTGTTCATATTTCGTCAATCTGAGTTCGACAAAAACTATTGAACATTGTTGTAGTTATTTTTCTTCTTATTCTTGGATTTTTGTTTTAGTTCCATTTGCTTTAATAATTCATTTACTTTATCTACTAGTTCAGTATTCTTCTTACCCTTATCTGAAATGAAATTTATTGCTTTAGATAACTCATTCTTCTGGATTATAGGTGGTTCACTAGATGATGCACCTAGTCCTAGTTTACTGTTATTAGTCCTAGCATTTATAGTACTAGTTATATCTAACAGTTGTAAGCTTCTACCATTGAGAGATTCTTCTAATTTCTTGGCCTTACTTAGTTAAGATTTTAGGAAAACAATTTGTTCATTTGTTGAGTTAAGTTCAATTGTTAGTTTAGTATTTTCAGCAATGTGCTTGTCTTGATCAGTTAATTTTTCTCTAAAAAGTTTGATTTCCTTCTCAGAGCCTATTATATCTAAGCATAGATTTTTATTCTCACTTTTAAATTCTTCTGAATTAAAATCATAAGATGCAATTACCTGGTCTTCTACAAATAGTGATTCTTCATCTTTTGTGGCTTCAGCATCTGACTGACTGCTAGAAGTATTAATTGACATTAGGCAAACCTCTTTTGCCTTCGCTACTTCTTCATCATTACTAGAGCTGGAAGAGGATGACTCTTCCTCTATATCACTTCAGGTTTCTACAACAAAGCCCTTCTCCTTCTTTTTGTGCTTGCTGGAGGAAGTCCTGCTGTAGTGCTTGCTCTTGGAGTCTCTTTCTCTTCTCCTCTCCTTCTTCTAATTCTCAGGGCATTCAGAAATGAAGTGTCCAGGTTTCCTGTATCTAAAACACACTATTTCTTTAGTTGGAGTTTTATCATACCTGGGCTTGTCATCATTCCTGGATGACTTTCTCTTGAAGTCCTTTCTTGCCATTTTGTAGAATCTCTTAGCAAAGAGACTCATCAATTATTCATTGATTATTGAAGCTTCAGTATCTTCAGCAGCTTTGAATGCTATATTTTGCTCCTTTCTTACTGGTGGAGGAGTCCTTTGTGCTGCAACTTCCCTAGATTTGATCAACTGCTCATAGGATTTGAGCTTTCCCAGGAAAGATTCTGTTGAAATCTCATTCAAGCTTTTTGCCTATTTGATTGGCAAGATCCTGGAGTCCCATGAGTTTGGGAAGCACATTAGGATCTTGTCATTAACCTCTGTGAGAGAGATGTCTTTATCCAAGTTCTTCAACTCACTGATGATGGAGCTTAATCTGTTGTACATGTCACTGACAGATTCAGCTTCATCTTTCTTGAAATTATCATACTATGAGATGAGAGTTAATCTTCTATCCTTTCTCTCATCTATTGAGCCAGCAACCATCTGGTTTAAAGAATACCAGATTGTTTTTACAGAGGTGCATTCAGCCACCTTTTGGAAGATGTCATCTGACATGGTTTGGGCCAATATGCTCATGGCTTTGGCATCTGTAATTTTTGCTTTCTTCTATACATCTGTCCAATCTAGAGATGGGACTGCACTCAGATTTGTTGAAGTTGAAGGAGTGGAGGCCATTGGAGTTGGTGGTCATGTCAAAATTGAATTAAAAATATCTTCATCAATAGAGTTCATGAATAACTTTATTCTTGCCTTCTAGATGGCAAACTTAGATAAGTTGCAAACTGGAGGTCTGGTGCTTGTATAATCCTTGTTTTGTGCCATGCTGTGAAAATGGTCCTAAGAGAAACAAAGGATCAGATCTAACACTGGATCTTTTGGTTCAAGGGTTAGCTTGTATAACCAAAGAAAACTTCCTCTGATACCAATAGAAAGAGAGGGTTAGACCTGATTTACTCTAGAGGGGGGTGAATAGAGTAGTTAAAAACTTTTGTTGTTTAAACAAAATTAATTAGAGTTGAAAGACTGGTGAATACCAAGATTATCAGTAAGTAAGAAAACAACCTAAATAAAACTAATCTAACACAGAACACAGATCTAAGCTATCATTGCCACAGCAAGAATAAAGAGAAAAGGGCAGCTAGAACACACAAGAACTTTTATAGTGGTTCCTCAACCTGAGTACATCCACTCTTCTACCACCCTAGTAGGAATCCACTAACAGTTTTGATCAGGTGACTGCCACCTTTGAGCTTTTGATCAGGTGCTAAAAAACCAATCTTAAGTCTTTTGATCAGGAGACTTGCAACCAAAATAAACTTTTGAAGGGAGTTAATGAACCCTTTTTATAGTAGGGGGAGAGAGATTGATGATGTCTTCTCTTTCTCTTTTCAACAGAGAAGACTAGTGGATATGTTGTTGTCAAGAACTCCTTTTTAGTAACACTTGGAGTCTTGCACAGGGTGTAGGTCTTCAGTCTTAGGCCTTGACTTGAGAGAGAGATCCGGGAACTTCTGACTAATAGAAGTTTGTTGTTTTTGAATAATCCTGGAGTGAAGGTTGCAGAAGACTCATGATTTGGAATGATTGTTCTTCTTCTTCTTCAGCAATGTCAAGGAGAAAACAGTTTTCTTTTCAGTACAGAGAAGGATCAGAGTATTGTTGATGTTTTTCTCTTCTCTGTGTACTCTCTATTCACTATCAGTGTGTGTCTATGTATGCTATATTTTTTCTTTTATGTCTTCTTTCAAATTCTGCTTTTTGAATTTCTAATTCCATTCCATTAATTGTTGGTGGCCTGGAGAACGGAAAACAGCTTGGAGAGAATATTAGCATTAATGGATTTCCCCAACTATCCCATTAAAGATGGTAAGTAATATTCCTGATGAAGTCCATAATCAATGTTGTTTCTAACGACTATATTCAGAGAATATAAGCATTGATTATTCAGGAATTACTACAAGATAATAAGGATAAGATGAGGGAAAATTCCAAGTCTGGGACTGCACAGAATTCGTTGAGCAGGGAGCAGATTTCGTCGACCCGAGTCCAAAGTTCATTGACTAGAGAAATCGTGTTTGTCGACCTGAGTTCAGAGAAAGGATTCTGGACTGTTAAAGATGAACTTCCAGAATTCATCAACCTGAGCTCGAATATCGTCGAGCTCAACTTAGAGGATTCTCTGAGTTCGTCGAGCGGAGCACGACTTTTGCCAAGCTGAGTTCAAAGAATGTCAAACTCACTTTCTTGAACTTGATTTCCTTCTAAGTCTTGAATCTTCTTCTGTCTTCTGTTGGCTGGTCCATGTGTAGTTGTTTCTAAGGACTTAGCCTAAATTCTAGGATGCAGATGTGACCCTAGCTATACATGTTGGGTCAATTATCCTAGTAAGTGAACATAGCCTAAAAAAAACTAGGGATCCAACAGTATCATCCTATTTCTCTGAGCTAGAACTTCCTTGATTTTTAGAATAACTGGAAGATTCTTCTTCCACAACCACTATTTTCTTCTTTTTCTCCTTCTCCTTCTCCACTATAGGTGTTTCCTTATATAGTACTATATCCCACCTTGTCAGTATCCTCATATCCATTCTTCTCATGTGATTGATCTTAGATCCAATCTTGAGGTTAAGGCTGTCAGGAATGGCATGAACCAAGTAGAGGCTCATAATTTTGCCCATAATGGGCTTCTTGATGCTCTCTGCAATCTTGTGAAAAACAATTTTGCTCCAATTTGTCTTCACCTTGAAGATTACTCTTGTCATTGTCATTAGCTCAAACATTTGAGCAAAAATTCTGTCATGTGCTCCTATTTGTCTTAGCAACACTTTCCCTATAATCTCAGACAGGAATTTGCCCTGGGTATTCATACCCTTCCTGATCAGGGTGCTTCCAATTTTTGGGGTTGGGGCCAATTCACACCACTCCAAAGATTCTACAGTCTTGGCAGAATCTAGGTCATCATCTTGATCAATTCTTGGTAATTGAAATATCTTAGCCAGTCTCTTGGTTGTGATTTTGACCTTTTCTCCATTCACTTTGGACTTAATCTTTTCTGAGTTTGAATCCAGATGAGCATTTGAGAAGAATTCTGAAACTTCTCATTTCCAGATATTTGACGGTTCTGAAAACATAAATTCCAATCCTGCTTTAGTGATTAGGGTTATGATATTCTTAATTTCTTCAGATGCTGAATCAAATCCATTGCAAACAAGTTCATAACTTTCAAAGATATTATCATCATTCTTGGGTTCCATAAGAGTTGAGAGAAATGGTTGATGAGTGTCGACTGATCTTTGTTCTAGGGCTCGACACTCAGTAATCAACAATTCACAATATCAAGAAAGCGTAGTCGACTTTTACTCTCACACCCTAATTATAGTCTAATATTTCCTTAGACGAAAGGGCGCACTGCATTTAGACTGTTCCAATTTTTTTAGGTAAATACCTAGTGTCGATACAGGGAAAAATTATCTGTCGAGATGTGTCGACACAAGGATAATGTCTCACGACACATACCTTAGGGTCTCGATACCCTTGAAGTCTCGACACTTACTTTGGTGTCTTGACACATTGTAGTATACAGTGTCGACACAATTTTTGGTGTCTCGACCCATTACAGTATACAGTGTTGACACATTTTATGGTGTCTAGACACTTTCTTTGATGTCTCGACACATTCTCTGGTGTCTCGACTCAACTTTTGACTTATTCAATATTTTGTTTTCTAAACTATAAATACTTGACATTTTTGAGGTCTATACTTGATATTTAGGTAAGCAAACTTAATTATTGACTAATATATTTTATTCTAATTTTTTATCAGTACCTATTTTTATATATATGCATTAATTATTCAAGATTCAACATGCCAAGTTCAAACTTAAATAAATTAAATTTCTCTTCATCTAGGGGCTTAGTGAAAATATCAGCAATTTGTTTATTTGTAGGAACAAATTCTAGATTAATATCTCCATTTTCTACATGCTCTCTAATAAAGTGATATCTAATTTCAATATGTTTAGTTCTACTATGTGACACAGGATTATTTGTAATTGAATTGGCACTAGTAGAATCACAATATAATGGAATTTTACTTAGTTGAATGTTGTAATCTTGTAATTGATGTTGAATCCAAAGCAATTGTGCACAACAACTTCCAGCTGAAATGTACTCATATTTAGCAGTGGATATTTCTACATTTATTTGTTTTTGTTGCTCCATGAAATCAGCCTTCTTCCAAGGAATTGACATGAACTTGATGTGTTTTTCCTGTCTTCTTTACAACCTACATAATCTGCATCTGAAAAGCATGTTAGTTCAAAATCACTATTCCTGGGATACCATAGGCCAAGATTAGGTGTGCCCTTTAGATATCTCAATATTCTTTTTACTATTGTATAGTGAGACTCTTTAGGGCAAGCTTGATACCTAGCGTAGATATAAGTAGCATACATTATGTCTGGTCTACTAGTTGTTAGATAGAGCAGTGATCCAACTATGCCCCTATACAAGGTGATATCACCTATCTTTCCAGCACAATCCTTGTCTAAAGACATACTGGACCCCATAGGAGTTCTCATGGAAGTGGTTTTTCTATACCATACTTCTTGATTAACTCCTTGGTGAACTTAGACTGACTAATGAAAAGTCCATCTATAGTTTGTTTAACTTGGAGACCCGAGAAAAACTTGAGTTCACTCATACTACTCATCTCAAACTTACCTTGCATAAGTTTGGCAAACTTAGTGCAAAGTGACTCATCAGTAGAACCAAATATAATGTCATCTACATATATTTGTACTAAGATGGTCTTGCCTTTAACTTCCCTTAGGAATAGTGTTTTGTCTATTTCCCTCTTGAGAATTTCTTCTCCAGAAGAAATTTAGATAGAGTCTCATACCAAACCCTTAGGGCTTATTTTAATCCATAGAGAGCTCTTAATAAAAAATAAACATGATTAGGATGAGTAGAGTAACCAAAACTTGAGGGTTGCTCAACATAGACCCTTTCTTCGAGGTTACCATTAAGGAAAGCTGACTTCACATCCATTTGGTATACCTTGAATCCTTTGTAGGCTGCATATGCAAGGAAGAGTCTAATATCTTCCAATCTAGCCACTGGTGCAAAGGTTTGATCAAAGTCTATACCCTCTTCTTATCTATAGCCCTTTTCAACCAGTCTAGCCTTATTTCTAACTATAACACCATTCTCATCCAGTTTATTCCTGTAGATCCACTTAGTTCCTATGATGTAACATTCATCTGGTCTAGGAACCAGCTTCCAGACTTTACATCTCTAGAACTGGTTCAATTCTTCCTGCATAGCCCCTATCCAAAATGGATCTACATTGGCTTCTTCAAACTTATTTGGTTTTGTTTATGACAGAAAACTTGAGTATATCGCAGTGTTATGTTGTCTACATCTTGTGGTAACACCATGAGCTGTATCTCCAATGATCAGTTCCCTTGGATGATCCCTTAGATGTCTGACAGCAACTGGTAATGTGACCTATTCTCTTTGAATAGCTTCATCTTATTGTTGAGTCTCTTCTTCTAGTTGTTCCTGTACAAGCTCTTCCTCAATAATATTGACTCCATCTTATATACTTTGTCTTGCTAGAACTGAGTCTTCTATTGACAGCTACTTTAGCTTCAAATCTTCTCCTAGTATGCTTGATGTACCTGGCTTATCCTTGTAATACAAAGAAATTTCATCAAATATAACATGAACAGACTCTTCTACAACTTAATCCCTCAAGTTGTAGACCCTATAGGCCTTACTGTGGTTAATATAACTAATAAATATGCCTTCATAGGACTTCTCAACAAATTTAGTTATGTATGTTTTCCCAATATTTAGGACAAAACACCTACATCCAAAGATTCTGAAGTAGGCTAAGTTTGGTTTTCTGCCCTTCATTAGTTCATAAGGAGTCTTATTCAGCCTTTTGTTAATTGAAGCTCTATTAATAACATGACATGTCGTGTTAATAGTTTTAGCCTAGAAATATTTTGGGAGAGAAGAATCACTCAGTATAGTTCTTCTAGCTTCAATGAAAGTTCTGTTCTTTCTCTCAGCAATCCCATTTTGCTAGGGTATTCTTGGAGAGGAAAACTCTTGCTGAATCCCAAGTTCTTCACAAAACTTTTTCATGCATTCAGATTGAAACTCAGTTCCATGATCACTTCTGATTCTGACCACTAAACTATTCAATTCATTCTGTATTTGTTTGACAAATGTTTTGAAGACATAAGGAGTTGCAGACTTTCCTTAAAAAGAAAACCCAAGTAAATCTGGAATAGTCATCAATAATCACAAAGGTGTAGACTTTCCTTCCTAGACTGCAAACTGGCATAGGACCAAACAAGTCCATATATAAGAGGTATAAACACCTCATAGAGTCTTTGGTTTCAATGCTTTTAAAAGAAGTTTTGGTCTGCTTGCCTTTTTGGCATGCAGAGCAAATGCTCTCCTTAGAGCATTTAATGTTAGTACCATTCCTAACTAGCTCTTTACTGAAAAGCCTATCTATGGCCTTATAGTTCAAATGAGCTAGCCTCTTGTGTCATTTGACACATTGTGAGGCTTTCTCATTTGCAACAAGGCATATAGGTGAGTTTGACTTTAGACAAAGAAAATTTAAACAATACACATTCCCATATCTAGTGTCTGTCAAGAAGACCTCTTGGTCACTTGACTTCTTTATGAGTCACTCATCCTTGTTGAATGAAATGTCATAGCCAAGATCATAAAGTTGGCTTATGCTTATAAGGTTGTGTTGCAACTCTTCCACATAAGCTACTTTAGTTAAAGTGACTAAGCCATTTGAGATCTTACTATAACCTCTGGTAATCCCTTTGTCAGCTCCACCAAAGATCACCTTTGGTACATTATTCACTGGAATAAATTCCCTCAAGTTTCTCCTTATTCCAGTCATGTGTCTGGAACATCCATTATCCAAGTACCATATGAGCTTATCTCTGGTGCTTGGACATACCTACAAAATAAGAATTTATTTATCCTTAGGAACCCAAATTATCTTGGGTCCTAGGTGCTTGTCAGTTGTGGCTCCATTGTGACCATCTAAAAATTTCTTAACTGGATACACTTTCTGCCCATGAGATACAGTATGATTGAACCAATAGTACAGGGCAAAGTGTCCAATCCTTCAACAACACCAACATTCATATCTGTTGTACCTCCTCTTTGGCGAAATTGTAGAAACTTTATGCTGACATTCCTTAGGACGGGAATCAGCAATCTTGACAGTTGCATTTTAACTGGGAGCAAAATGTTTGGTTTGCCTCTCAGTCACAACAGTCCTCCTTAGAGCAAGCACATAAGGAATAGATTTGCTATTCACATATGAGTTTGGTCCAACTAGTCCAGACTTTTGGATTTCTTTTCCCTTAGTCTGAAATACAGGTTATGGGATGACTGGACCCTTTTATCCTGATAGTTTTTTTCCTCTCCTTCTCATAGGTTAACATAACCATATCCACTTCCAGGAGTTCCTAGGAAGGTATCTATAATAGAGAGCACAGTCTTAGGTTTGGAAAACAACTGAACAAGTCTTTTCTCATTCAGGAGTTTGAGTTCTAACTCCTGAATGGTTTCATCCTTTTGTTTTAGAAACATGATTTGATCATCAATTATCTTAGTTAGCTTAGCCTACTTTGAACTTTGAAGACCAATCTTCTGAGTAGCCATCTCATGATGGTACTTAAGACCTCTTAGTGATGCAATCTCAATGGCTTGTTCTTTGACAAGCTTTTTGCTCTGTACAAGAGCCTCTAGCAGTTTTCCAAATTTGACTGTGAGCTGCTGCAGTTCAGTCTCAGATTTGAACTTATGTGACTCAAAATTTGAGGTACATGAGTCTGACTCATCCCCAGTCTCATAAACAGAAGTTTTAGAACAAATATGATTGTCATAGATTACCTGAGTATCCTAATAGTCAAGAATTTTTGTTTCTGGATCATCAGACAGTGTCATCAAGTTAACCTCCATATCATCTTCATAGTCACCATGGTGTGATGAAGTTGTGGATTTATTGCCCTTGTATATGGCCTCTTTGATGAATTCCTCTTCACAGGAGAATTGTCCAATGTGTGAATGTTCTTCTTCTGATTCAGTTGAATCGGTATCACTATCAGATAAAGTCTTTGGCTTATTTGCCATCAGACTCTTTTCTGATTTCTTATTTTTATAGAACTTCTTTTCATTGGACTTTCTGTTCTACTTTATTTTTACTAGACAGTCAGCAATGACATGTCTAGGCTTGTTACAGCAATAACAAATAATTTCAGTCTTCTTTTGTTTATTCTGGTTTTTATCATACCTGACCACAGATTTATTTCTGTGTTTGTCTTTTTTCTTGCTGGAACTTGGTCCAGCTGATTTCTTCTAGTTCCATTGCTTCCATCTTCTCATCATCTTTTTGAATTGCGTGGTGAACATTGCTAATTCTCCATCTGATAATTCTTTTAGCCTTCTTCAATGTGTCTACTTTAAAAGCCACAGATCTAGTCTGATTTGAACTTCTGGCAGATTCATCTTCAGCTATTCTAGAATTTAACTGAAGCTTATGTGACAACAACTTCCTATACAGATCTTTGGGTAACATGTTTCTCAGATTCCCCATTTCTCTTATATAACAAATATTTATGTCTCATTCTCTGTTTAGGGATCATAGAAACTTGTTATTAAGCTCATAGTTTGAAAATTATCTGGCATAATTCTTTAAGTCATTGACAATTCTAAAGAACTTTTCATAACATAGTTCTATAGAATCAGTCTTCCCTTGCCTAAATGCCTCATATTGCTGGTTGAGTATAGACTTTCTGTCACCTCGGACTTCTTTTGTGCCTTCTATATAGACTATGAGAGTGTCTCCCATCTCCTTGGATGTTTTATAGAGGACTAAGTTCTGAAAGGTTGAATTATCTATTGTACGGACAATTATGTTTTGTGCTCTTTTATCAATGGTGGCAAGAACCACCTCATCCTTTGTCATCTCAGACAGTTTCTTAGGGGTTTGCACATTTGCATCTAAGATAGATACTTTCATGGGAATATATGGTCCTTCTTGTACTGTGACAAAGATTCTTAGATCTGATGCCTCCATAAATAATCTCACCCTTTGCTTCCAAATAGCAAAGTTATCCTTTGTACATATAGGAAGCTTGATATAACTGAGTTCTCTGTGAGATTCAGAAGCCATTAGATCTGATATGTTTCAAACACCCTTAGGATCTTTTTTTTGACTATTAGGTCTTTCTTTGAATAACCTGGCTCTGATACTACTTGAAAGATAAATCAATGGGTAGTTAATCACCTAGAGGGAGGTGAATAGGCGTCTTTATAAATTTCTTAGTCACTTAGATTAACTGTTCAGCAGAATCTTAAACAATAAACTTCACAAGAATATAGCACAAGCAATCCACGGAACATAGCACAAGCAATCCACTGTACACAGAAATTTTATAGTGGTTCCTCTATCTAGGGTACATCTATTTTTCCTGTCTTCCTCACTAGCAATGTGCTCGATAAGGTTATATCTCCTCCTCTTTAACTCAGATTAAAAGATCTTACATGCTCAGTTTATGTTAAGAAACCTACACTCAGACCAACAGATCCTACCTCAAAGATTCACCCAATCTCCTACCTCAAGTTCCTCAAGAACCCTACCTCAGTCTTTATAACACAGGCTTACACCTTAGTGATCCCACACAAATTACCTACCTCAGGTTCCTCAAGAACATTACCTCAGCCTTTATAACACAGGCTTATAACTCAGAGAATTAATATCCTACTCACTCAGATCTCAAAGAGATCTTACAAATTAAAGAGGTAAATGAGAATGAAAATAATTTCAGAAAACAACAATCATGTAATCTGACCTATCTGAGAATTCAGATTCTTCAATTCAGCAGAAAAGAATTAATTCTTAATGAACAGACTGGCTGAAAAGATACTTCTCTGGATCTGCAATCTTCTTGATGATGATCGGCTTGATTTTTTGAAGAATTTGTAGAATAGATCCACATTAATCCTCTGATCAACTTGTTGAAAGGATCAGAATATTTTCTTGAAGACCTTCATCTTCTTTCTTCTTCTTCCTGGGGTTATTTTCCTCCCCTGACTTAGAAGAAATTAGAATGAGGGAATTGATTTATTGAATTTTTAATCGTTGTTTTTTGTGTAGAAGACCTCTCTATTTATATCCTTCACTGGTTGTTGGCTTCTGATTAATGACCTCATCATTACGCCATCGTACTCCAAGTCTTTCTTCAAATAGTTTTTGATGAGATATCACGTTACTGTAGTTGATGTGGCATTTCTGACTTATCTTGACACTTCCGTGTTGACTATGTACATCATCAGAATCATAAGTGTCGAGATGTCCAAAGTGTCTCAACACTATATTACTTAAGTGTTCTTAGAAGGTGTCGAGACATCTTAGCAGTCTCGACACAATATTACGTAGTAGAATTTTTATTCTGAACTTGAAGGTGTTGAGACAGTTGTCTTGTCTCGACACAACTGTTGACTGTGTCGACATCTTTAAATCTACACTGTGTCGAGACAGTTGAATTGTTTCGACACTACTGTATGTCATGTATCGATACTTTTTTAAATTCTTCACTATGTTGAGACAGTTGAATTGTCTAATCACTACTGTCTATCGGATGTCGACATCTTTAATTCTACACTTAAGTCTTCATTGTGTCGAGACAGTTATATTGTCTCAACACTACTGTCTTAAGGTGTCGAGATATCTGACTTGTCTCGACACATCTGTCTTGATATTCAAAGTATCAAGATAACGGAAATGTCTCGACACAGCTGTCTTGATCTTCAAAGTGTCGAGATAACTGACTTGTCTCTACACAGCTGTCTTGATCTTCAAAGTATCAAGATAACTGACTTGTCTCGACACAGCTGTCTTGATCTTCAAAGTGTCGAGATAACTGACCGGTCTTGAAACAGATGACTTGATCTTCAAAGTGTCGAGATAACTGACTTTACTCAACACAGCTCCTGCAAAGGTGTCGATATAGTTGAAGTGTGTCGACACTTTTGTACTTAGCAATTTCTCTACACTGTAATTTGCTAGGCGTTGACTGTTCTGACTTTACTCAGCACTTTTAGCTGTATGGCATTGAGTGAACTTGTTTCACTCGACGCTTTTGTACTTAGGCAATTTTCTACCTTTCCAGTCAGCTTCTTTGAGCCCACCTATCAATATAACTTGGACCACCTATCCAATCAATATAACATAGGCAACCTGCATGCATGTACTGAAACATACATCAAATACATACTTGTGTATATCATTAAGTTGAATGGGCTTCTTCAAATCAAGTACATTGTGTCCAATGTACCTAACACGGAGTTTTATTATTGAAAATATTATATATCTTACTATGGCTACTATACCCTAAAAAAATACCTTCAAAACATTTTTCACCAAACTTAGTCCGGTAATACTTCCCATTATTAAGTACGAAGCATTTACTTCCAAAGATTCTAAAATAGGATAGAGTCAATTTTCTACCCTTCAATAGGTGATAGGGGGTCTTATGATAACTTTTGTTGATAAGTGCTCTGCTTTGTATGTGACACGTTGTGTTGACTGCTTCAACCCAAAAGTACTCCGGAAGTGAAGCGTCAATTAACATAGTTGTGCATTCTTCAATTAGGGTTCTATTCCTTCTCTCAGCAACTCCATTTTGTTGTGGAGTGTGCGGGGAGGAAAACTCATGAAAGATTCCTTGACTTTCACAAAATTTTGTCATGGCACCAGACTCAAACTCTATTTTATGGTCACTTCTGATTTTGACCACTGATCAGTTCAGTTCGTTCTGAATTTGCCGGACAAAATTGATGAAAGAATCAAAGGTATCTGACTTGTGTTTCAGAAAGAACATCCAAGTAAAATGCGAGTAGTCATCAACAATTACTAATGTGTAGACCTTACCTCCTAAACTGTGAATTGGAATAGGACCAAATAAGTCCATGTGAAGCAAGTATAAACTTCTTGATGAATCCTTTTCAGCAATACCCTTGAAGGTAGCCCTTGTCTGCTTACCCATTTGACAGGAGTGACAAGGACTCTCTTTAAGGCACTTAATATTGGGAGCATCTTGCACTAAGTTATAAGAAAATAGCATATTTATAATTTTTAAATTAATATGTGTTAATCTCTTATGTCATTGGTCACAAAGAGACGCACTACTTTTAGCTAAAAAACACACTGGGGTAGAATTATCTAAACAAAGAAAATTCAAACAGAAAATATTTCTGCTCCGAGTGCATTTTAAGACCGTCTCCAAATTTGCAGACAATTTTGTCAAATACTTTTCCTTGTAGAACTCAACGATGTAGCCTTTATGACATAGTTGACTTCTACTTATAAGATTATGGTGTAATCCTTCAACATAAGCTACGTCTGTGAAAGATACAACTCTGTTGGAGATCATACCATAACCTTTTGTTGTTCCCCTGTCTGACCCTCCAAAGATCACTTTTGGTTCATCTTCGACTGGGGTATACTCAAGTAAAAGGCTTCTTGTCTTGGTCATGTGTCGAGAGCATCCACTGTCCAAATACAAGATCGGATTTTTGGTGGCCATTGGACATACCTGCAAAAACAAATCATTTTACCTTAGGAACCCAAAAGTATTTAGGTCTTTGGTCCCTGGTCAGCTAAACACCACTAGGAACATTAACCTTGTGAGTGGTCGGTATCACATTGCTAACTCATGGGGTTATATAATTAGCAGGATTATACCAATAATCTGTGTCAAAATGACCAATCTTGTCGCAACACCAACAGTCAAACTTGTTGTTCCTCCTTTTGTACTCCTACTTTACCTTTTGGAGCTGAGGTCCAGCAGGGGCAGCATTCTTAGAGGTGGAGGCCTCATGGTTTCAGCATACACAGGCGCTCCCCATCTCTTTAGCCTTAGGCACAACAGTTTTGGCTTTTAGTGCCTTCTTATTGTTATGGACATGTACATACGGACCATAACTCTTCATCTAAATTTCTTCATAAGGTGCTTTGATCATGCTGGCACCAAAGTCACGGGGATGGGTCCATCCCTGGTATCTATTCTGGAGCTCTACATAAGTAGGCTAGCATTATGACCATAGGATGACTCCAGGTCACACTTGTTTGTCGGGAAGATTACCTTCCTAAATGAGGGTTGACCCATTGGTGTCTTCCCCTTTTCCTTGGCGCTAGCCTTCTTGGCAGCTTTACCCTTTCCAGCAACGTGGCCAAGACCACTACCCTTCTTAGGAGCTTAGAACTCATCAATGAGAGGGATAACAGTCTTCGGCTTAGAGTAACTCTCAACGAGTTTTCTCTCCACCACGAGCTTTTCTTCCAGCTCATCAAGATATTTTTCTTTCAGACTCAATGTCTCAGTGGAGCCCTTGAGTTCCTCTTTCAAGGAGTGGACTTCATCTCTGAGAGGAAGTAATTTTGTAATTTCTTCCTTCAGATTAGTTTCCACTGCCTTGAGGGAGGCAATCTCTTTTAACTGCTTTCGGACTATCTTATGACATTTATCGAAAGCCTTTAATAGGTGCTCGTGCTGATCCATCAATTCTGATTCGTTCTCATCAGAAGAATAACCTTCATGACCATTAGTGGATGTTTCAGACTCAGAGAGTATTCAGTGCGAATTTACCTTCTCGTGGTACTCGGAGTCACCCACTTCCTTGTCTGATTGTGTCATAAGCCTGAAGTAGGCTTCCTCATTTTCTGAGCTCGACTCACTCGAGTCACTGTCACTGAGAATCTTCAACTTCTTGGCGACGAAGCTCTTTTCTTCTTTTCTCTTTCCCTTGAAGGATCTCTTTTCTTCCTTCTTGGAACCATTCTTCTTCTTATAGGGACACTCCGCAATCACATGTCCTGACTTATTACAATAGTAGCAAATAATGTCAGAGTAAAAATGTTTATTCAGTTTTAATTTATACCTATCCTCCTTATTATAGCTTTTCTTTGAGCAATCTCCATCTCGATGAGATTTTCGGTAGTCAGAGGAGGATGACTGATTATTCATCTATCTCCTCTTACTGAGCAGTTTCTTGAACTGCTTGGAGATAAGAGAAAATTCTCCATCTGATAGCTCGGAGCCTGATGTGCTTGACTCAAAGTCTTCTGGAGTATCAGGAGCTCGTGTCCTTACAGGTGACCCATCTTTAGACTTTCTCGAACCTTCAGCCTTCAGATCCACAGAATTTCCTCAACTAGAAGTTCTATTGCTTTGCTCCTCCTTCTTCCGGGTGTTCATCTGGAGTTCGTAGGAGAGCAATTTGCAAAACAAGTTCTGGGGGTCAATTTCCGGCAACTTGCCAAATTCCCTGATGGCAAAAACTTTGGTATCTCAGTCCTTAGTCAGGGATCTTAGAAATTTGTCGTTAAGCTTGCCATTCGTGAATTTGTGACCATAGTTCCTGAGGTCGTTGTCGATCTTGAAATTTTTTGAAGCTGTCAGCAATAATGTCACTTGATCCTTGCTTAAACGCTTCGTACTCTTGATTATGTAAAGATCTTTGATCGTCTCGAACTTCCTCAGTCCCTTCCATTAAAACTACAAAGCAATCCCACATTTCCTTGGCAGACTTACAGTGGAATAAGTTTTGGAGAATAGAGTCGTCCACTGCACTTGTAATGATGTTCTTTGCTTTATTATCCAAGGAGACCAAAGAAATTTCATCCTTTGTTAAATCCATCATTTTCTTAGGGATCATCATTGTCGGATTTAGAGCTAAAGCTTGAGTAGGTATATATGGTCCTTCCACTATCTGAAAAATTCTAGGATCCGCAGCTTCCATGAAAAACCTAACTCTTTCTTTCCACAAGGGGAAATTCTCTTTCGTGCATACAGGTAGCTTCATAGATGACATGTCGTTACTTCTATCCATGGTGAATACGTGGAATCTCTAAACGCTAGATCAGGGATCTTGTTCAAGATGTTAGACATATCGAACAGAACCTCCCTCTGATACCAATTGAAAGTATCTAGCGTTTATCAAAATCACCTAGAGGGGGTGAATAGGTGATGTTTGTGTCTTTTCGCGGAATAAAAATCACTTAAAAAAACAAGCACACATGCACGGAGATTTATAGTGGTTCCCCAAGTTAGGTACGTCCACTTTCCCGCCTCGCCTATCTACCACAAAGGGCTAGATTCAGCTACTTCACTGAACTCAGATTTCGTCAAAACTTACACCTCGGAGCCGCAACTCCTTTAACTCAGAGACGACGCTCCTACCACTCGGAGAACAACCTCTCCTTCAACTCGATCCACAAACCGGATCTACTCTCTCGATCCACAACTGGATCTACACTCTTGGTACACAAACGGATCTACTCTCTTGATCCACAAACGAATCTACTAACTCGGAGATAAATCTCCTACAATAGTTAAAACAATATTACAACAATAAACACGATTATATGTCTTCGCTCCGACGTTCTTCGAAGGGTTGAACTTGAATTTAGAGAACTCGAAAACTTGAAATATTTTGGATCTTGAATCTTCACGTGTCTAGATATAAAGGAATAGAAGACTTTTGAAGGCAGCAATCAAGATGTAGAGATCAAGAACGATTGGATCTTGCATTGCTTGCGGTATTCGGCCAATCGGAAAACGTGTGCATACAGGAGTTCGACAGGTTGCCGATTTGGAATGTTTTGTCATTTTGAATCGATGATCAATTTAGCACAGAAGCAAGATTAGCAATTAAGAAAGATATCCCTAGGTATTTATAAATATATTTCATCTAACGGTATAAAAAAAAGTTTCAAAAAAAGAAAAAAAACACTGCATGGCCGACCGAACCCGAACTAGGAAAATAATATTGTCAAAAAATGACCTAAGTCAAATTCGCCAAGTATCGTCGAGTATCATAATGATACTCATCGAATACATCTTGATATACAATGAAAAAGACTTAGACAAATCATCCCATACCGGTTGGTCACTCAACACCATGGCGAGGAGTCATACTCGACGAATTCGTCGAGTACCACCTGGCATACTCGACGAATTCATCGAGTATAGGTTAACTGACTCAACGCCATTACACTCAATGCTTTTAGATCACTCGACGCCAAGGCAGCATTCGACGAATATCATTAAGTTAACTCAACGCTCTTGACGCTTTGATATTCGACGAATTATACTTGGAGAAATCTAGGGAAGTAGCGTCGACTAGACTCGACAAATTTGGTGTGTATCACTTAGCATATTTGACAAATTCGGTGAATATCGTTAGGTACACTCGACGAATTCTACGAGTATGCACGATGATACTCGGCGAATTTTACTTAACAGATTTTCCAATTTCTTCTATGAATTTACCCTAAGTATATACGATGAATTCGATGAGTATTGGTAAGTATACTCGACGAATTCAGCGTGTATCAACGACGATACTCGACAAATTCGACGTGTATGCTTAACCATACTCGCCGAATTTTACTTAGGTAAACTCTTATTTTTCCTGGGTCTAACCCTTGACCATTTTTGAGACTTCTCTTATACTTGGGATAGAAGTACACCCCAATAGAGAGGTTACACGTGAGTCAATACATTGGCTTACACAATGAGGAATTACATTGTATAGTCTTGTGTTTAATGACCCACTATAACCTAACATTGGTGTGTACTTAACACTGAAAAATTGCAAGTACATAACTCAAAAGCAACATCAAATACAGTCACAAGTCATCTTAGCTTAACTGTGCCCTTCTTCAAACTCGGGTTATTGTAGATACAATACCCAACACCGGAGTCCCTTGTTGGGAGCACCGAACACTCTCTAAGGGGAGAGGCCAGAGTCACTTATGGGGAGCACCTAACACTCTATAAGGGGAGAGGCTGGAATCCCTTGTGGGGAGCACTGAACACTCTGTAAGGAGAAAGGCCGAAGTACCTTGTGGGGAGCACCAAACACTCTGTAAGGGGAGAGGTCAGAGTCCCTTGTGGGGAGCACTGAACACTCTATAAGGGGAGAGGACAGAGTCCCTTTTTGGGAGCACTGAACACTCTATAAGAGGAGAGTCTGGAGTCCCTTGTTGGGAGAACCGAACACTCTGTAAGGGGAGAGGCCAGAGTCCCTTGTTGGGATCACCAAACACTCTGTAATAAAGTCATCAATAAGATTGGAGATAACACTTGTTGTTTGTTTCACGAATGTTGAAAATACAAAATACAAGCAGTGGTGGAGCTCTGGATGCCCCTTTAGCAAAAAGAAAACTCTTCTTTGGGATGTTCATCCTAGGGATCAGCCTCATGCATGATCATTCTTGACATGCTGATTCAGAGCCTTTATTTTGGATAGAACTCTCGAGGTTTCCAAGGCGAACAAATCATTCGATTTTTGTCTTCAGTAGCGAACAATCTTCTGTCTTATGTCCGTGACCTTGATGAAAGTCGCAATATTTAGATTGATCCCCTAAATTATGAGTAAGAGTTCTTGGCCATTGGAGAGACGGATGGGTGTGTATAACTAGCAACACTTTCGCTAGCAAATTATTAAGGGGGGTGAAGGCTTGATGTTGGTGATGCCCCCGAGTTAACACGATCCGAGTTGCTCTTTTTGGGAACCGGTAGTGGTGTCGACCCCTGCTCTCGTTGTCTCTTTGAGTTTCTTTTGAATTGTTGGTGGTGTGCTTCAATTGCATTATCAGCGGCAATCTGGACGTCGATCCGTCGAATAAGATCAGGATAGCTTGGTATAGTATCTCGTACTAGTGCGGAGTGGAAGCCACCAGGGCAGAGCCCTCCAAGAAGAAACACGCATAGGAGATCTAATTTTATCCCAGGGATTCATCATGCCTCAGTGGTGAAATGATGGAATAAATCTTTAAGGGTTTCTCCCTCACCTTAACGGATACCAGACATGTGGGAAGGATCGTTGAATATCTGATAGTTGGCGATGAACTGATCTGTGAATTGTTGTGTTAGTTCTTGTGAAATCCTTGATTTATCCTTCCTTCAATAAAAGGAACCAGGTGCGAGCTTGACCTTTTAGGGTCGCTGGGAAAGCTTGATGTAACAATTGATCTGTGGCATTACAAAGTTGCGTCATGATTGCGAAGTGCCCGACATGCTCTGTCGGGTCACCCTTCTCGTCGTATGTCTCAATCTTTGGGAGCTTTAAGAAGTGGGGAATTGGATGCTTCATAATCTCGGGTGCAAATGGCGAGTAATGATGGAGAGGGCGGCTAGCGGGAGCAATACATTGCTTAGCCCGCTCACGCTCTTCTGTGATTAAGTTAAGAACTTCTTCGCATGTGAGACTTTCATCTTCTACTAGTCTGATGTCTGCTGCTTCTGGGTGATTGTAGTGATTCTAAACTTCAGATCTTTTGTCTAAACGGGCTCTGCGGTCGTGGACATCCACACTGGGGAGTTCTCCTTCTGGCATGTTAATAGACAAGTGAGGGGGAACTGGATCAACTTGCCCCCGGGTGTTGTCCTTCCTATAGTGTGGCAACTTCTACTTCTTCAATGGTCTCTAGTTACGCGTATCATTGTGTTGAGGGTACTGTCTTCTAAGGATGCTGGGAACTTGCTTCACACGGACGGCACCAAAGTGTTGCGGTCTAACTCGACGTCACGGTCGGACCGGAATAACCCGGACCGCTTTAGCTCTCAAAACGGTCGAGAGCGCACATATTCAATGAAGTAGGTTGACCATACACACGAAGTTTTAACGTGGAAAAACCAGCTCTATCGGGTAAAAAAAACTACGTGATCGGATCTGTGCAAGTCAAAATCCACTATTTCCTGGTTGTTACAACTTGTTTGTTGAATCGGGGGGTGACAGGTCACCTCTCCTTATAATTTTGAGGTAAGAGAATATTTAGCACACGGCGGACGACAAGCCATCGTGCCTGGTATTTATTACAAATTGCACTTTGTGACGATGGGCTTTACTGAGCGTCCCGCTTGAACCCCCCCCCCCCCTCCCGGAACACAAAACACGGCACGAGGGGATTCTTATGCCCAAGACAGCTGCCTTGTAGTAGCGTTAGCATACGGGCTAACATGTACTACAATACTCCTATCCTGCCGGCTAAACATATCATTCATGTCAACCCAACATAAAGAATATAAAACAGAAGTCAAATCCATACATAAGTAAAATAGTCCAAAAGAAAGTACATCAAATAAAAGAAGCATCAACAAGCTCCTATAATATTAGAGTATATGTACAAAATTGCCCAAAGGATATAACTGAAATCTCTCAAAGACTCATGATAGTAACGGACGGTAGAGATGACACCGTCACTTCAGGCCCTATCGTCCTGGCCTGGCTGTCATGACGCATAACTTATTGATGCTCTATCTGCGAGGTTTCCTCATAAAAAGGAAGACGTAGCAATTGTTAGTCATAAAGACTAAGTGGCTATCACATCCACTCCCCCGGGGACTCCTCGGCACCAGGCGGAGAAAGGAACAAGGGTGCAATATATATATAATTAGTAGTACAAACAAGTGGTAAAGGATTAATCAACAACAGTGTATATCAAGGAACTACAATAATTAGGTATATCAACCTACTTAGCAGTTCTACCAGTAACAACGGTATATAAGTATAAATCTATGACAGTAAGTAACTTAACTTATATGAATGCCCATACAGACATATAAGGTAAGGATCAGCTCAACAGTAAAGTAACTCATCGTATAGGAGTGCCCATAAAAACTTGTACGGTGAGGATCTTGTGTATGTAATGTATGTAATGATATGAATGTAATGCAATGAATCACCCATGATCATGCACAAGCAACTGCTATGTCGACACAGACTTGTAGTTCCCACTTTTTGAGCAGGTAGCTAACCTCTAAGGCGTCATCCGTCGTGGCCAGACGGTGACAATAGAGCGAGCTTCTACACTACTAGGCTGGCATCCACACTACCTGGCCTAGGCCTCTGTATGCTAATGCTAAGAACACAACAACGGAGCTCACATGCATACTACGATAAAGAGGGGTCTTGGGTAGATGTGCACCAAGAACGCAGCCCAAACTGGCCTATCGTCGTGGAACAGAAGGTGCCTCTGTGAACATATCACCAAAGTACCAAGGCCAACCATCCACTAGCATGGAGGGTGCCTCGGGAAGTAAACACCGAGGACCACGGCCCAACCGTGCAAAGTCTATTTGTCAACTCCCATCGGTGTGACGACTGGCGATCCCGTAGATCTGCCACATTATCCTTAACCCAGGATTATGACACCGCGTATCAACTCACACCGTATGCAATTTCACATATATGGGCTCCACTTTGAGTCCCTTTTATTTAATCACATCTCGTGCTCAATAGCACGCAAGAGCTCCACACCAAGTCCCTTATCAGCATGTCGTTTTAGTGCGGCAACACCCTCACACTTCCAACCCTTCCACATGTCATTCACAATAACATATGGTACTTCACATATTCATCAACTATTTGATTATCATAATTACATATATACTTTGGTCACCTAACTTTAACATCAACTGGATACAATCTTTTTATCAAGTTCAAACCATTCGTGTATATATGGATCTATCCACTAAATGACAACAACCATTTGTTCATCGTAATCACTACCAATTATGTACAGCAAACTTCAAGTCATCCTCATCATTTTCATTGTATTACCATTATCAAGTACATTCTTATCAGTTCACATATTTAAACCATTCCTACCATCCCAACTCGCCAACTCATTTGTTCACTAACCTCCGCCAAATCATCTCGTTCAAGTACACTTCACTACACCATTTGTTCACTAAGGATCTATCCAACAAATTTCATTGACCATATTTTATCATAATTACTTATAGACTAAATTCTCCAAAACCTTAACGTTATTGTGCTCTCAATTCTCTACCAAATCCAAAGCCGATTCAACACAAACCCGAGAACTATATGTGCAGAAAAGATTACTGTACAACAACTTCAATCGGGGATTCCTGAGGCTATAGGAATCTGGTGAAGGCATGTAACCCCTCGTTGAAAAGGTCTTTCTGAGGGCTACGACTTTAATGTTTAGTCGAAAGCCTATATCTGGCTGTATCACGCCTGAAAATGGTCACGAAGATCGTTGCGCGCAGAAAATAGATTTCTGCGCGCATCTTAAAGCGAATTGAACGTCATCGGTTCATCTTCCTCCACCGACCGATATTCCCAAATCACATTAAGAGTTCCTCCTTCCTTTTTCACCCTCAAAATGCCAACTCTCTTCACGAAACCAAATCCTCATCTCTACATAGAAGGGGAAAGTGGTTGAAGACATCTTATCTCTAGGACACAAGTCCTAGCGTGGCCTTCTCCTAGGAAACTTCTTCTACCAAATCAAGACTCTTTTGAGTCGATATCTCGCCTAGGAATAACTATAGATATTGTACCAAGGGAGAGGGTAGGAATCTCACCTCATTTCGGCGTTTCCGGCGATGGATCTCATCACTCTCCTTGGCGGCATCTTCCTCCTTGCTAGTATTGTTCTTTACGGGAAGAGAGAAGGAGAATATCTTCTTCCAGAAAGAGACTCTGGCGGCTTCTCTATTTCGTCGGGCTCGGCAAGCACAACTGCTCGGCAAACTGGTAAAGAGACGGCTAGGGTTTTCGGTTAACCCTTTTTATAATCATATATTAGGTTTAACTAATTTTCTACATGTCGTCGTATGAGTGGACTGCCCATTATAGCTTTAAACATGTCTTATTGAGGAGATGCGTCCGATGCAATTATTTTGGCACAATTCCAAAAAATCCGGTTCAGACCGGCCAGGTGACAGCAAGAAGACTGTGCCAGAAATCTGCTAAGTGAGATTCTTCGAGTAAGCACTCCTTACTCGATGAATCGTTGAGTATTATACTGTCACTCGACGAATCGTCGAGATTCGTCAACACCACTCAATGCCATATGTTAGCACATCACTTTCCAAGTAAAAATCATTGAGTGCACCTTCTTTACTCGACGAATCATCGAGTGGCATCGAGTGCACTCAACGCACTTGATGCCATAGCTTCCCGAATAACCCTAAGTAAAAGAGTTGAGTGGCGTCGAGTGCACTCAACGCACTCGACACCTTTCAGTTAATGGCGTTGAGTGCACTCAATGAACTCGACGCCAATCATCCAGATATCTTTCTAAGTCAAATGGAGGCTAGTGCACTCAGCGCACTCAACGCCGCATTGAGTGGCATTGAGTCCACTCAACGCATCAACCTGTATCGTCAAATGGCATTGAGTGCACTCAACGCCGCATTGAGTGGCGTTGAGTCCACTCAACGCCAACTTTCCAGAATAATTTATATGTCCATATACTCGACGAATTCGTCTGATTTTCGACGAACAGTATTGGTCTCAACTTCACAAGCCATACTCGACGAATTTGTCGGATTTTCGATGAACATTATTGGTCTCAACTTCACAAGCCATAATCGACGAATTCGTCGGATATACGTGACGATATTCGACAAATTTTACTTGTCGAGTCCGGTGCACCCTGACCTCGATTCAACTCTCTTGACTCAAAACACGAGCGAGGGGTCTAGCATGAAACGGAATGTTACAAATCCTATAAACAAAATAAATGATTTCGTTCCCCAAATCAGGCTAAGACTATGGGAAAGTAAAGCATGAAATTAAATTAAAATATGCTTTTTAAAAATCACCTTGGGGAAATAATTCTGGGTAGCGCTTTTGCATCAGATCCACCGGCTCCTAAGTGTATTCTTCTTTCCCGTGGTTTGACCATTAGACCTTTACCAATGGTATGCTTTTCTGCTGCAAGTTCCTCGTTTCAATGTCCAGTATGTGCACCGGCTCTAATCGGACAGACCTATTCATTGCTACTACACCATCTGTGGTGAGGACATGTTGATCGGGCCGTAGCAGCGCCTTCCAAAGCGATGACACATGGAATACATCTTGTAAATTCTTTAGCTCTGGTGGCAGCTCCAACCGATAGGTTAAAGGGCAAATCCTTTCCAATATAGCATAAGGCCAAACGTACCTTGGGCTGAGCTTCTTCACACCACGTACCCGTGACACTCCATGCATCGGCCAGATCTTTAGGAAAACTTTGCCACCCACTTGAAATTCTACCATCCGGTGCTTTGCATCATAAAATTTAGCCTGCCGAATTTGAGCCTCAAGCATGCGGTCCTGTATTAGTCTAACAACAGCATCAGTATCATCAATATACTCAATTCCCAAAACCTTCGGGTCTTCATCTTGTACCCACGATAAAGGAGTCCAACACCTTCTTCCATAAAGGGCTTCATGGGGTGCCATCCCGATACTGGCCTGATGATTGTTGTTGTATGAAAATTCTACCAGGGGTAAGAGTCTTTCCCACGGCTCTCCTCTATCTAGCACACACAATCTTAGTAGATCTTCCAAAGTTCTGATGGTCCTCTCAGACTGACCATCCGTCTAAGTATGAAAGGTCGTACTGAAGGTAATACGTGAACCCAAATATTTTTGTACTGTCTTACATTCTTTATAAGTGAAATGACCATCTCGATCAGAAATAATTGTCTTTGGCACACCATGGTACCGTACAAACTGCTCCACAAAGAGGCATACTAAAATGTCCACATGAGCCTCTTTCTTCATAGGAATAAACCTGGCTACCTTTGTCAGGCGATCGACGATTATCCAAACTGAATCATTCCTTGAGTGTGAGCAAGGCAAACCGTGAACGAAGTCCATGGAGATATTCTCAAACTTCCACTCGGGGATGGGCAATGACTATAACAATCCTTCGGGGCTATTGCATTCTGCCTTCACCTTTTGACAGGCTTCACTGTGCGTAATAAAGAACCTGACGCATGTCTTCATTCCTGGCCAACACATGGTCTTTCGTAAGTCAGCGTACATTTTGGCAATCCCGGGATGCACTGAATACTGAGAGCAATGTGCCTCTCTCAAAATATCTTCCCAAATTTTGCAGTCTTCGGGAATGAAGGGCCGGCCACAGAAATGAATGAGGCCGTCTTTTAAGGAATGTTCGTTAGTAGGCCTATCTTCAAGTGACTTAAATACTAGGGCCAGAGCAGCATCCTTCCCTTGCTCTTCCCTGATTCGGTCCCGAATGTCACAGACCATGCTCATTACTGTTAGATACTTCGTATACTCTTTAGAATGGTCCTTATATACCAAGGTGATCTCCATCTCCTCAAGCATCCGAGCTAATTTCATACTCATCAACCGAGACTCATGGTTCGATTCTGGTACCTTTCTGCTCAAGGAATTAGCCACGGAGTTTGCTTTTTTGGGGTGGTAGTTCAAAGTAAATTCATAATAATATAAAAATTCTAACAACCACCGCTGTCTCAGGTTCAGCTCCTTTTGAGTATGAACATACTTTAAATTCTTATGATCCGAAAATATCTCATAGTGGACTCCATATAAATAGTTTCTTCAAACCTTCAAGGCAAACACCACTGCCCCCAACTCCAGATCATGAACTGGGTAATTAGCTTCATGTTTCTTCAGTTTTCTCGAAGCATAAGCGATCACATGTCCATGCTGCATCAGCACTGCCCCCATCCCATGATATGATGCGTCAGTGTAGACCTAGAATCCTTCCTTCCTAGATGGAAGGGCTAGAATAGGTGCGAAGGTAAGTTTATCCTTTAGCTCTTTGAATGCAGCTTCACACTGGAGTGTCCACTCGTACGGCACACCTTTCTTTGTTAGAGTTGTAAGATGGAGGGCTAGTTTTGAGAATCCTTTCACGAACTTACAATAGTTCCCAGTAAGTCCAAGGAAACTCCGCACATCGGCTGCTGACTTTAGAGGAGACCATTCCTTCACATCATGCACCTTGGCTGGATCCACAGCTAACCCAGCACCACTGATCACGTGGCCTAATAAAGTAACTTCTCGAAGCCAAAATTCACACTTGCTAAACTTGGCGAACAAGGTATGCTCCTTTATCTTCTTCAGCACCAACGTCAAGTGTTCCACATGATCTTCTTCTGTCTTCGAATATACCAAAATGTCATCGATGAAAATGATGACGAAGACATCAAGATACGGCTCAAACACTTTGTTCATCAGACTCATGAATGCTGAAAGAGCATTCGTGAGTCCAAAAGGCATCACGGTGAACTCATATAGCTCATACCTTGAGTTAAATGTCATTTTTTGGATATCCTCCTCTTGTATCCTCAGTTGGTAATACCCTGAGCGTAGATCCAACTTGGAAAACCAGTGCGCTTCTACTATTTGATCGAATAACTCATCTATCCAGGGTAAAGGGTAGGTGTTCCGCATCGTCAAACGGTTAAGCTCCCGGTAATCTATACATAACTGTAGCGTCCCATCCTTCTTCTTAACCAATAGAACAGGGGCTCCCCAAGGTGATGAACTGGGGCGAACAAACCCAGACTCTACTAATTCCTACAACTGAACTCTAAACTCGGCGAGTTACTTTGGGGCCATACGATAAGGTGTCCTGGAGATGAGCTTGGCACCCGGTATTAAATTAATTTTGAAGTCCACTTCTCTATGCGGGGGTAATCATGGAAGCTTCTCGGGAAATACCTCAGGAAAATCCTGCACCACTCGCACATCTTTCATATCAGTTGCCATCTATTTCATCTCGAAACAAATCATGTAGACTTCATCCCCCTTCATGTGGGCTTTTAGGGCCTGAATTGGAGATCATAATATACGAGGTGCGAATCTGACACCTTGAAAGATGACTTCAGCATCCCCATGTCTTAAGAAAATTCATTTCTCCGCACAATCAATTCTGGCACAGTGCCAATCCAACCATATCATGCCCAGAATGAGGTCAAATTACGGCATCCTCAATACGGTGATAGGGGTTTCAAATTTCTTTCCTCCAAGGAGTATCTCCAATTCGCACTTGGCGGTTGCAGTCATCTCAGAGCCATCTGGGAGGCGTACTCTGCGAGCAAGACCAGTGAAGTATTGCATTCCTTCTAGGCCCTTAACGAAGTCTGCCGACACAAATGAGTGTGTGGATCTGGTATTGAATAGAGTGTAGGCCGGTTTCCCACCAACCATCACGGTGTCTAGGTATGAATTACAAAGACTCAAAGCTAGACTCCTATCATATCCTAGGCAATAGAAAGAAAATGCTTATAATACATTAACCAAATTACATTGTACCTGCAATCACCTCCTGAGGATTCCTCTCTTGCACCATGTCCAGCGCAAACACCTGATCCCGAGAAGGCCTAGGGTTTCTCCCTCGTTGTCCTCGTCCTCATCCACGCATGTGTCCCCGACCTCGTGGAGCTATCGTAGGGAGAGAAGGAGGAGCATTCCCACCTAGCTGCGGGCAGTGACGTCGTATGTGGCCCGGTCTATTGCATTGGAAGCATACTCGCTCATGCCGCCCTTCGGGTTGTTGGAACTGTTGAAACTGTGGAGGTGGAGGAAATGTTGGCGGTTGTGGGACCGGGCGCTCCATTCTAAAATTCCGGTGGAAACACCTGCCACCTCTCTGGTATCCTCTTCCACCTCTGTTTTCATGCCTTCTTCTGTTACTAGGGTCAGCTTCCATCACACCCTCAGCGAGTCTCTTACCACTTCCCAAGTGGTCCGCCTCTAGCCTCTTCTCCATGTCAATTATCTCTACTAAGATAGAGTCCGTTATAAACAAAATGGCTTACCTTAGGTGGTCCCGTAAGCCTTTGTAGAATCATTTAGCATATCCTCTATCGTCCAACTCATAGGAGTAAGCAAATCTAGCCAGATGCTAAAACTCTCGTTGGTACTCTGCCACTGACTTGGATCCCTGCTTTAGTTATAGGAATCTTTCTTCAAGTTCGTATCTAGCGGTCGACGGGATGAAATGTTCCAAGAATACTCTAATGAACTCCGTCCAACTGATCTCCATATAAAATTGGCCCTAGAAGGTAGAGACCATGAGGGACTTCCACCACCTCTTGGCGTGCAGTTCCAGGACAGACACTGCTAATGTTACGACCATACTGGCTGGACAACGGATTCCTGCTAACAGCTGCACTGTATCGATCCATTCTTCTATACATACGGCCGACTCTGTCTTGAGGTAGGCAGGAGGGGAGAGGGCCCAAAAAGTGCTCAACCAGTTTGAGCCTGGAGCCTGTTGCTGCACTGGGGCCTATTGAGACCTAAAGGCATCCAGGATGGTCGTGAGCGTCTGTCCCAACTCTGATTGTTGGAACTGAGTAGGTACGGAAGGGGCGGGAGTTCCCCCTACTAACTCTACTTGTGCTGGGATCTACACGTAAGGCACAAACCTATGGTCAGGTTGGCTAAATGTAAGGTCAAGATTGGACATACTTAGTGTGAATTATATATGGGTACACCACTGCTTCCGCTAAGTCAGTTTGTCCCCAAACTAACTAATCAAGCGGGGGTGGCTCCATTATTCAATGACTTCATTAGTTCAGGATCGTATGAAGCTGATACCATTTATAAGACCCCCCCCCCTCCCGGAACACAAAACACGGCACGAGGGGAGTCTTATGCCCAGGACAGCCGCCTTGCAGTAGTGTTAGCACATGGACTAACCAGTACTACAAGACTCCTATCCTATCGGCTAAACATATCATACATGTCAACCCAACATAAAGAATATAAAACAGAAGTCAAATTCACACATAAGTAAAATAGTTCAAAAGAAAGTACATCAAATAAAAGAAGCATGAACAAGCTTCTATAATATCAGAGTACATGTACAAAATTGCCCAAAGGCTATAACTGAAATCTCTCAAAAACTCACAACAGTAACGGACGGTAGCGATGGAACCGTCACTTCAGGCCCTGCCATCCTAGCCTGGCTGCCCTACCGCATAACCTGCTGCTACTCTGTCTGCGGGGTTTCCTCCTAAAAAGGAAGACGTAGCAACCGTTAGTCATAAAGACTAAGTGGCTATCACATCCACTCCCCCGGTGACACCTCGGCACCGGGCAGAGAAAGGTACAAGGGTACAATATATATATATAATTAGTAGTACAAACAAGTGGTAAAGGATTAATCAACAACAGTGTATATCAAAGAACTATAACAATTAGGTATATCAACCTACTTAGCAGTTCTACCAGTAACAACAGTATATAAGTATAAATCTATGACAGTAAGTAACTTAACTTATATGTGTACAATCTCGTATTCGGCCGAGCGGGATCCTCCCTAAGTGGCAGGCTCGGGACATGCTATGGGCGACGATTTGGTGTCGTCCCCATTCGAGGACGTGCGAACGCTCATACAGGTGTATGGAGTTTTCGGGTTTTATGTTATAATATATACATATATATAAATATATATATATATATATTTATATATATTTGTTTATAATATATATATTTATAATATATATATTTATTATATATAAATATATATTTATAATATATATATAGGGAGAAGGGGAAAAGGGGGGCATGGGGGTACAGGAGCAGCAAAAAGAAAACAGCAAAAGAAGAAGAGGGGGCATCGGGTACAGCACAGAGAAAAAGGAAGAAATAAAAGAAGAAAAAGGGGGGAGAAAGCCCTAAGCACCCCGATCCATTTCCCCCTTCTCCCTCTCTCTCCCGTCAGCCACCTAGAGAAGCACAGCCCGAGCCGCCTCCCTCACTCCCTCCGGTTGCCGTCCAAGCAAGGAGCAGCCCGAGCCTCCTCCCTTACTCTCTCCGGTCGCCGCCCAGGCAAGAAGCAGCCCGATCCATCTCCCCTCTTTCCCTCTCTCTCCCGTCGGCCACCTAGAGCAGCACAGCCCGAGCTGCCTGCCACACTCTCTCTGGTCGTCGCCCAAGCAAGGAGCAGCCCGAGCCGCCTCCCTACCTCTCTCCGGCCGCCGCCCAGGCAAGAAGCAGCTCGATCCATCTCCCCCCTCTCCCTCTCTCTCCCGTCGGCCACCTAGAGAAGCACAGCCCGAGCAGCCTCCCTCACTCTCTCCGGCCGCCACCCAAGCAAGGAGCAGCCCGAGCCGCCTCCCTCACTCTCTCCGGCCGCCACCCACGTAAGAAGCAGCCTGATCCATTACCCCCCTCTCCCTCTCTCTCCCGTCGGCCACCTGGAGCAGCACAGCCCGAGCCGCCTCCTCACTCTCTCCGGTCGCCGCCCAAGCAAGGAGCAGCTCGAGCCGCCTCCCTCACTCTCTCCGGCTGCTGCCCAGGCAAGGAGCAGCCCGAGCCGCCTCCCCCTCTCTCTCCGTCCGCCGTTTAAGCAAGGAGCAGGCCGCCTGCCTCCCGATCTTCTCTCCCGCAGTCACTTGAAGTCGTGGAGGTCGGGACAACCTCCGCTAATGCCATTTGGAGCACGATGGGCCATGGAGAGGCTCGGCCATGGAGGAAAAAATCATTTGGAGCACGATCGGCAATGGAGAGGCTCGGTCATGGTGGGAAAAATAACTTAGATCTTTCAACTCTCCCGCGTAGGTCGGATCCGTGCATGGACAACCACTACCGATACTAGACGTCGAGCATCGGGCAATGTGCGTGGTTGCGGCTCTGTCAAAACACGTGTCAAGGGTAACAAAGTTTCTTCTCGGGCAGGTGAAGCCCTCAATTACCATACTTCCATGGAAGCTCCTCTCCACCGACGAGTGGGGGAAGGATGCTCTCCGACGGGTTGACGTGTAGGTCCCTGCAATTAACTGTATTAGCACACGGAAGCGTGAGTACGGTTTTAGGCATGCTGTGTAAAGCGCATTCGGACGTGTGAGCCGGATTGTTGATGTTCTGGAGTTCCTGAAGAAGACTCCGAGGAAGTTGTATATTATCTATTTGTAGGGAATGCGTGCCGGAGCCCCCAAAAAAGGGGTGGGTGCGATGTTTTTGCATCGCTTTTAGTCGACCTATGTTTGGCTTGTTGCCGCCATTTGAGACGTTGGCGTACAGGTGTTGCAGTACCAAGCAAGGAGTAGCGGGCTTAAGCCCAAGCTTGTGTCATCCCTCGAAGGCCTATTTTATCTTATATTGCCGGTCTGCGTGCCGAAGTATGGAATTCATATTTCTGTAATTATTTATAATGTCTGTGATGCTCTGTGTATGTGTAGTTTACTTCTTCTGTCTTGGGCGAGTGGTGTGGTCGTGAACCACTCGCCCGTGGGAGCCCCGAGGTATAGTTGTCGGGAAGGCCCTGATGACCGGTTGACAGCCTTTTAGGACAGCGGAGTCGCATTATTTGCAGCCCAGTTTGGCAACGTGTCGTAGAATTGCTCGGCGATACTGCGCCATTAGTAGGGCGGGTGAGGAGCATTTTGTATGTACCCAAGGAGACACATCTGGATAGGAGAGAGTTGGTCTTGAGATTCTCCTTAGATGTTCTGGTCGGCCAAGAGCGCCCTCCGAAGGTTTCTTAGCTCAGTCTTTGGCTTGGGAGGGGAAGAGTTTGTTAGTCTTCCGGGTATGCGGTGGGACCTCCACGCTGAGACCTTGGGTCTGTCCCTTATGTTCCTAGTCTAGTGCCTAGATCATTCGCTTGAGGGTAGTAGGTGCGCAGTCACCCCTCTTTTGGGACCCCGGACTCCACAGAGGTCATTTTTGGCTTCAACATTATGGTGCGGTGAGCGTGGAGAGTGACCAGCACAGAAAAACTCAGTCAAACGTCACGGCTATAGAAGAGGAACCAAGTGATGACCAGGGTTATGTAATGAAAGAAGTCCCCTCCCACTCCTCTATTGTCGATCCTGACCATCCTAGCATTTCGTCTCAAATGTTTCTCAAATGACAAAGTATAAACTCACACAGCAAAAAGTAGCACTTAAAACAATATTCCACTGGCTAAAATTTCATGGTTAGGAAATGCACAGTCGAAAGGTTGAAGTGTTAGTATTAGCATACTGGGTTCAGACTTATGTAAGACATCTAAGTTCCAGAAAACATATATTAACAATTATTCTCAAATGCATGTTTTAGGATGTGAGAGGTGGGAATAAAAAGGACAGTAAAATCAAAGAGGACCACGGCATTCACAAACCATAACTAATTCACCTGTGCTAGGGGATTTGCTTGCGAACTTGTAGAATGAAATCCGGAGAACAAAGATAGACCAGAATCAAACTTATAACCCTTAATTTCAAATGAATGTGCAGCACCACAAGATACACCCTGATTGTATTTAGCTAAAAGCCCAGCATAGCATAATCCACCAATACCACTACCAATTACCACCACATCTGCTTATAACTCCTCTGAACATTTGTCATGGTTAAGCAAAGAGATGTTTGATATAAGTGAAATAGAAGCATAATTACGGTTTTTAGATTTATATAGGAAAAATTAACAGGCAACTAACTACTAAAGGCTCAATCATTCACCCTCCCATGACAAGCATACTTATGAATCTGAAGCGAAGAATACTTACTGTATTACCATGTAGCACAGGGCGGTTAAAGTGATGTGTATAATGAACCAAGTAAAGATTATTTACCGTATTTCCCTTAGTTGAAATCCTACTTGAGGTTGGTTGTTAGCATATTATTTATAAATCTTTAATTGCAAGTATAGCCATGAGAGCTTAATAAATCAACAAAGTTATAAGATTTTATTCTATCAAAAAATACCAAATATGATAAGATACGAGAACAGAAAATTTAAACGATGATTTGATTTAAAATAGTGAAATAAGAAAGATATATGTAAATCACATAGGATGTTTTATCCTTGAGAACAAAAATGTGCCTTAGGGAGAATATTATATGATTGACCCTGGTTCCCAAGAGGGTGGATGTAGCGGGTAGAGGTGCCTCGTGTCAGACTTTGACTTGGTTGACCGGGTTAATAGTTCTTTTGAGTTATTTGATTACCTTTATGTTTGTTTTATATTTATGTTGGAGAGGAGACCCCGAGAATACTCGCTGACCGGGCTCTCATCAAGCTGGCAGGGCTGTAGGCTCACTCGGTGGTTGGAGTTGGTTTGGAGAGGAGACCCCGAGAAGACCCACTAATCAGGCTCTCATCAAACTGGCAGGGATGCAGGCTCACTCGGTGGTTGGAGTTGGATTGGAGAGGAGACCCTGAGAAGACTCGTTGATCAGGCACTCATCAAGCTAGCTGGGCTATAGGCTCACTCGGTGGTTGGACTTGGTTTGGAGAGGAGACCCCGAGAATACCCACTAACCAGGCTCTCATCAAGCTGGCAGGGTTGTAGGCTCACTCGGTGGTTAGAGTTGGTTTGGGGAGGAGACCCCCAGGTAGACCCGTTGTGCAGGCTCTCATCTAGCCGGTAGGTCCGAAGGCTCGCCTATGGGGGAGAGGTTTTGTTCTTGGAGACTTCAGCAGCACCCCGAGCTCGGCTCGGCCCCTAGGTAGACCCGCTACGCAGGCTCTCATCTAGTTGGCAGGTCTGAAGGTTCGCCTGTGGGGGAGTTGTTTTGTTCTTGGAGACTTCAGCGGCACCCCGAGCTCCGCTCGGCCCCAGGTAGACCCACTGCGCAGGCTCTCATCTAACTAGAAGGTCCGAAGGCTCGCCTGTGGGGGAGAGGTTTTGTTCTTAGAGACTTCAGCGGCACCCTGAGCTCGGCTCGGCCCCAAGTAGACCCACTGCGCAGGCTCTCATCTAGTTTGCAGGTCTGAAGGCTCGCCTGTGGGGGAGAGGTTTTGTTCTTGGAGACTTCAGCGGCACACCGAGCTCGGCTCGGCCCCAGGAAGACCCGCTGTGCAGGCTCTCATCTAGCTAGCAGGTCCGAAGGCTCGCCTGTGGTGGAGAGGTCTTGTTCTTGGAGACTTCAGCGGCACCCCGAGCTTGGCTCGGCCCTAGGTAGACCCGCTGCGCAGGCTCTCATCTAGATGGCAGGTCCAAAGGCTCGCCTGTGGGGGAGATGTTTTGTTCTTGGATACTTCAGCGGCACCCCGAGCTCGGCTCGGCCCCAGGTAGACCCGCTGCGCAGGCTCTCATCTAGCTGGCAGGTCTGAAGGCTCGCCTATGTGATGTAGGGTCTATCCTTGAGATTCGTCACGGAGGCCACGACGACGCTTATGACACGATCTACGCTCTCTAACCCACACGCTAACGAAAACGCAGCCACAACAATTATTTTTATTTATCGCTCGCGCTAACAATACGGATCGCCGTTCCGCAAATAGATCGAATGTTGGCTATAGGCCAAATTCTTTCCAGCTAAATGGGATAATCTTGATCCCGAACGAGCTTTGGGTTGTACCAAAATAGATCCACCAAGAACAAACGATTCGAAAGATGGTAGGATCTATCCCAACAAAAAGAAAAGCGAGGATCGCCAATCCTCTTACGAATCTTTCGGAAATCCAAACGAAAAATACCGATCTATTATTTGATTAACCGCGAAGAAAAAACAAATCGGAAAATAACGCAAAATCCGTCCACCACAAGAACTATCTAGAGAAAGAAAACTCTTGGTAGAAATTTTCATTACCCCTCTCGGATTTGTAGATCCGTGATGCGTGGATCCACCAAGTTTGATCGCTCCTCCGTTGAAAGTCCACGGGAAGCGCGCCACGGATGATGAACGTGCTAATCTTCTTCACTTCACGCCGTGGAGGAATTCCTAAACTTCTTTCCTTGCAAGATAACTTCTCATGCATGCGCCGAAACTCCTTGGAAGAATAGATCTCGATTGGCCGAGATCAAGGAGGGAGGAGGGCAGCCGAGCACTAAGAGGAAGGGGCGGCCGAGAGCAATAGGGGGAAGGGTGGAGGCCGAGCACTAGGGAGAAGAGGGGCCTTGGGGCCGGCGGCTTGGAGGAAGAAGGAAAGAGAGGGGGCGGCGGCTATGAGAGGAAAAGAGGGGGGAAAATAGGTTTTGGCAATTCAAAATTTGATTTTAATTAAAGTCTACCATCAAATGAAGAGTTCAAGGCCTTATATAGGCTTACATCTCAAAGCAAATAACATGTGGCTAAAAGCACACCACATAAAGGAAAATGCAGAAATTAAATAATGTTTTTAAAGAGCCAACATGAAACGGCTATTAGCACACCAAAACTAAAAATATCAAATATGAGTCTTATAGCGAGGGCGAAGCCTGTAGCCATGACCACTACGACGTCGCATGTCCTTTGCCGGTACATCTTCAACATAGTCATGCTCCAGTTGGCCGTCCTGGTGGCCGTCGCCATCACCATCGCCATCACCGTCGCCATCAATCCACTGCCGCTCAAAAGGACTCATCTCCGATGAGCGGGCTGACATATAACGACGTACGAGGTCCGCGTCAAGAAGATCCACCTATGCAGCAGAGAGCCAAGAGTCGTCTGAAGCCGGACGACCATGCCAACGAACCAAAAACCTGTGAATGTCGCCGTCAGGGGTGGGAAACACATCATCCTGCAAAATCCTGTCAGGCAAGAAATCTGTCTGGGGAAACCTCGGAAAAGCGTTAGGTGAAGCAGAAAAACAAGTTTCATCATCAATAGACGGCATACCTCCTGTAGAATTCGAAGGAGAGAACGATCCAGAATTGAGCTCACCCCCCACCCCATTAGATTGTATAGTGGAATTATTAAACGGAGAGACAGACAGTTCAGGTGGTGGAGCAACAAAAAGCGTTAAATCCGAAATGTTAAACACAGGGGAGATTCCCCAATCAACGGGTAATTCTAACAAATAAGCATTTTCACCTAATTTCTTCAAAATTCAAAAAGGACCGGCTTTCTTGTTCGCTAATTTTTTTATGGTGCCCGAAGGCATCCGTTCAGGGATAAGACGAACCATAACCAAATCGCCAATGTTCAAGGAGACTGCTCGCCTATGTACGTTAGCATTCGATTAATAGATAGAATATTGCTTAGCTAACGTCTTGCCAATGTGCTCATGGAGAGTGTGAACGTGTGAAGCGAAGTCCTGTGCAAATTGACTTGACTTAAAAGAAGGTGGTAACGAAACCAAGTCAATAGGCACTGGCGCCTTATAACCATGCACTACCTCATTTGGAGACAACCCAGTGGACCTGTTCTTAGAATTATTGTACGCTAGTTGAGCATGCAGAAGAATAAGATCTCACGTACCTTTATGTTCGCCCACTAAACAACGAAGTAACCCGCCCAAGCTACGGTTGACAACTTCCGTTTGCCCATCCGTTTGGGGATGATAGGCTGACGAAAACATAAGTTTAGTGCCCATGAGTTTCCAGAGTGTCTTCCAAAAATAACTTGTAAATTTTACATCCCTATCACTCACGATCGTCTTGGGAACACCCCGATGTGCCACGACCTCCTTGAAATATAATTTTGCTACATTTGATGCATCGTAGGTATTATTACTAGCGATAAAATAAGCCATTTTGGAGAAACGGTCTACTACGACAAGAATAGAATCGTGACGCCTCAATGTCATGGGTAACCCCAAAATAAAATCCATGCTGACATCTTCCCATGGTACCGATGGAATCGGAAGTGGAGTGTAAAGACCCGCGTTGGTCTTATTCCCCTTGGCTAGTTGACAAATACGACAACTTCCTACGATTTTGTTGACCATGGGTCTGAGGCCCGGCCAAAAGAATTTATCCTCTACGAGTGTTATCGTTTTGTCTCTACCAAAATGTCCGCCTAGCCCTCCGCTATGCAACTCCCATATGATAAAATGTCGTAATGACGAGCGGGGAATGCATAGTTGCAAATGTTTAAATAAGTATCCGTCACGGATATAGTACGCCGAAATGGTGGTAGGGGAATTGTCCTGAGCGGCGAGATAAATTTCCCTAAAGTCTGGGCATTGGACATATTCATCTTTAATCCTCTCAAATCCTATAACTGATACTTCCATGGTAGTTAGTAATAAGGTGACCCTACTCAACGCGTCCGCCACACGATTTAATGTACCCTTCAGATGCTTGATAATGAAAGTGTACTCCTGTAGGTATGAAATCCATTTAGCATGTCGTGGGCTAATCTTGTTTTGTGAATTAACAAATTTGAGGGCCTCATGGTCCGATAATATCATGAATTCTTTTGATATAAGGTAATGTCGCCAATGTTGGAGACAACGAATCACGGCATAGAATTCGCGATCATAATTTGAATAGTTTAACTTTGGGCCGGCTAGTTTCTCACTAAAATATCCTAGCGGATGTCCCTCTTGGCTTAATACTCCTCCGATTCCTATCCCCGATGCGTCGCATGATAGTTCAAACACTTTATTAAAATCTGGTAATCGTAGTAAGGGGGCTTCAGACATCCGTTCCTTAATCGTTTGGAAAGCACTAGTGGCCGCTTTAGTCCAACTAAATTCTCCTTTCTTCATACATTCAGTGATGGGTGCCATAATACTACTAAAATTCCGAATAAATCTTCGGTAAAACGTGGCCAACCCGTGGAAACTTCGAACTTCCCGTATATTCTTGGGTTCCGGCCACTCTTTAATTGCTTGCACCTTCTTTGGATCCACATGAATGCCATCTGAGCTCACGATGTATCCTAAGAACTCTACGGAAGACACACCGAATGCGCATTTTTTTAGATTAATAAATAAATTATCTTTGCGCAATGTGGTAAGGATTGTTCTTAGGTGAGTTTCATGATCCCCTAGAGAGATGCTAAACACCAAAATGTCGTCGAAATAGACCACTACAAATTTTCCCATGTAGGGTTTAAAGACTTGGGTCATCAATCGCGAAAATGTACTCGGTCCATTGGTAAGTCCCTCTCCAAGCACTAGCCATTCATATAGACCATCCTTAGACTTGAATGTCATCTTCCATTCGTCCCCCTCCCGTATTCGTATTTGATGATAACCGCTCTTAAGATCCAATTTAGAGAACACGGCGGCTCCTGATAACATATCTAGTAAATCATCCAAGCGGGGAATGGGGAACTGATACTTGACAGTTATTTTATTTATAGCCCGATAATCGACACACAATCGCCACGTTTTATCTTTCTTCGGGACTAACAAGGCAGGGACAGCACAAGGACTTTTACTATGACGTATAAATCCTTTCGCTAACAAATCTGAAATTAATTTTTGCAACTCCTCATGTGAGGAGGGGTTGAGGCGGTAATGGGGCTGATTCGGCAACGAAGAACCCGGGACAAAATCTATCTCATGCTGGATATCACGCATAGGTGGCAACTGAGGTGGTAAGTCCACCGGGTAGACATCCTTATACTCTTCTAAGAGAGTTCGAAGAGATAACGGGAGGCTCGCTAATGAGGGTGCATCCTCCTTATCTTGTAGACAAACTAGAGCGTAGATAACGCCATCCATGAAAGTCTCACGCTCTAACTCTTTCCTACTTATCAGACTTATCGTTTTCTTTTCTACTGGCACAATGGTATCTCGGGACGCAGGAAACGGATCCTTGGGCGGTGATGGTTTCAAAACAATGGTCTTACCATTGAATTTGAACTCATAAGTGTTGGCTCGTCCAAAATGAGTCACGTAATAATCATAAAGCCAAGGTCGTCCTAATAAAACATGACACACGTCCATGGGGATTACGTCGCACCACACTTTATCAACGTAATTTTTTAATGTCAGTGGCACCAAGCATCGCTTAGAGACCGCTATTGACGTCTTGTTTACCCACGCGATTTTATAAGGATGTGGGTGCGGCTCGGTGACTAAATGCATGCGTGCGATGGCATTTTCCGACAAACCGTTCATGCAACTACCGCTATCAATAATTAGTTTGCACTATTTTTCACTGCACTTAAAATTTAAGGTAAATATATTTGTCCGGTTATACTCGTCCAACGCTCGCGGTGTGGCCAAAATACATCTCATCACCATCATGTAAGAATCGTCCTCCATGTCACTCGGTTCGCGATCAGACTCTGCCCCATAGTCGATATCAGTGGGCTCAGTCGTGGAGTCTAATAGGGCTAACGGTTTGCTTTTCGTGGGACACTCACTAGCATAGTGCCCTTGGATTCCGCAAGAATAACACGTGGCGTTAGTCTTGCTAATCCGTCCTATCGGCACTCGCTCGCCGGTGGGATTTCTCCTAGCGGTAATGATAATGGACTCCGAATCCGTGGTTCGATACTTTCCCTTATCTCGCGTAGAGGAAGATGGATGCGGTCCTAAGAGGGACTTTCCCTTCTGAAAGTTTCGCCCTTTGACCTTGTAGGCGTTGTGTTTCTCAATATCCAAGGCGGCATTGAAGGTGGTGTTAAGGTCCGTGTGACCATAACGCAAGAGCTTGCCTTGAATGTCCGAGTTGAGTCCCTTACGAAATCGGGAGAGTGTGACTTCGGGCATCTCACGAACATCACAACGCACCAACATATCCTTAAGTTGTCCCATGTATTCTGCTACCGAAGAGTTACCTTGACGAAGGGAGGCTAAGTCGTCGAACATTTGTGTCCGGTGATAAGTGGGAACATATTGGTCGTGGAGAAGTGCTTTCATGGTAGCCCACCCAATTGGGGGTACTCCATTAACCGTACCTAATTGTCTCTCTTCGTTCAACCAGTATGTCTTAGCCCTTCCTAGTAGTTTCATCCGCGCAACCTTCACTTTCTCAACGTCCGTCAGGTCGTGCCATTCAAAATAGCACTGGATTCCCATGACCCAGACTAGGAATAGTTGGGGCTCTCCCATACCATCATATGAAGGTGAGTATATTTTTACGGCCCTAGTTACGTCGAACTCATAATGACCTCTAGGTGGGTACTCATCGTCCAGATCACGTGGGTGATTTTGTCTTTCCTCTCGCTGGTTGGCAGCCGGGGGTTGGGGACCCGGTCGGTTTCTGCCAACGCCGTTGTTTCGAGGCGCCGCTTGGTTTACAGCGAGCCCTTCAATTAACTGTGTCAGTGCGTCAAACCTAGCGTTAAACTCTTCTCGTAGCTCGGCGATCGTGGCCGGAGCATGCTCATCACCTTGGTTGTTGGCCATGTGTGAGGTGGAGGGAAGATATTCCGTGCCCAGCCTAGTGCGCATGAACGAACAGGACAAATAACAATTTTGACCTGATTTAAATTACGCGTTTGAATTTTTTGACACAAAACTATAGAGCAACAGGAAAAAATTTTCAGACTTTTTTTCTTAGAAAAATGAGGAGAAAATTCAGAATTTTTTTTGTAATTTTCTGCAGGAAAAAAAATTTTTTTGTTTTACTAATTGCAGCCCAACTATGTAAAATTCAGATTTGACGTGATTCGTAACGGAAGTGAGCACCCTAGTGAACGAGGATATCCCTAGGTAAAATGAAAGGATGGTGTCGATTGGAAAATCAACACAACCTGGCTCTGATACCAAATTGATGTAGGGTCTATCCTTGAGATTCGTCACGGAGGCCACGACGACGCTTATGACACGATCTACGCTCTCTAACCCACACGCTAACGAAAACGCAACCACAACAATTATTTTTATTTATCGCTCGCGCTAACAATACGGATCGTCATTCCGCAAATAGATCGAATGTTGGCTATAGGCCAAATTCTTTCCGGCTAAATGGGATAATCTTGATTCCGAACGAGCTTTGGGTTGTACCAAAATAGATCCACCAAGAACAAACGATTCGAAAGATGGTAGGATCTATCCCAATAAAAAGAAAAGCGAGGATCGCCAATCCTCTTACGAATCTTTCGGAAATCCAAACGAAAAATACCGATCTATTATTTGATTAACCGCGAAGAAAAAACAAATCGGAAAATAACGCAAAATCCGTCCACCACAAGAACTATCTAGAGAGAAAACACTTGGTAGAAATTTTCGTTACCCCTCTCGGATTTGTAGATCCGTGATGCGTGGATCCACCAAGTTTGATCGCTCCTCCGTTGAAAGTCCACGGGAAGCGCGCCACGGATGATGAACGTGCTAATCTTCTTCACTTCACGCCGTGGAGGAATTCCTAAACTTCTTTCCTTGCAAGATAACTTCTCATGCATGGGCCAAAACTCCTTGGAAGAATAGATCTCGGTTGGCCGAGATCAAGGAGGGAGGAGGGCGGCCGAGCACTAAGAGGAAGGGGCGGCCGAGAGCAATAGGGGGAAGGGTGGAGGCCGAGCACTAGGGAGAAGAGGGGCCTTGGGGCCGGCGGCTTGGAGGAAGAAGGAAAGAGAGGGGGCGGTGGCTATGAGAGGAAAAGAGGGGGGAAAATAGGTTTTGGCAATTCAAAATTTGATTTTAATTAAAGTCTACCATCAAATGAAGAGTTCAAGGCCTTATATAGGCTTACATCTAAAAGCAAATAACATGTGGCTAAAAGCACACCACATAAAGGAAAATGCAGAAATTAAATAATGTTTTTAAAGAGCCAACATGAAACGGCTATTAGCACACCAAAACTAAAAATATCAAATATGAGTCTTGTAGCGAGGGCGAAGCCTGTAGCCATGATCGCTACGACGTCACATGTCCTTTGCCGGTACATCTTCAACATAGTCATGCTCCAGTTGGCCGTCCTGGTGGTCGTCGCCATGGCCGTCGCCATCACCGTCGCCATCACTATGGGGGAGAGGTTTTGTTCTTGGAGACTTTAGCGGCACCCCGAGCTCGGCTCGGCCCTAGGTAGACCCGCTACGCAGGCTCTCATCTAGCTGGTAAGTTTGAAGGCTTGCCTATGGGGGAGAGGTTTTGTTCTTGGAGACTTCAGCAGCACCCCGAGCTCGGCTCGGCCCTAGGTAGACCCACTGCGCAGGCTTTCATCTAGCTGGCAGGTCTGAAGGCTCGCCTGTGGGGGAGAGGTTTTGTTCTTGGAGACTTCAGCGGTACCCCGAGCTCGGCTCAGCCCCAGGTAGACTCGCTGCGCAGGCTCTCATCTAGCTAGTAGGTCCGAAGGCTTGCCTGTGGGGGAGAGGTTTTGTTCTTAGAGACTTCAGCGGTACCCCGAGCTCGGCTCGGCCCCAGGTAGACCCGCTGCGCAGGCTCTCATCCAGCTGGCAGGTCCGAAGGCTTGCCTGTGGGGGAGAGGTTTTATTCTTGGATACCTCAGCGTCACCCCGAGCTCGGCTCGGCCCCAGGTAGACCCGCTGCGGAGGCTTTCATCTAACTTGTAGGTCTGAAGGCTCGCCTGTGTGGGAGAGTTTTTGTTCTTGGAGACTTCAGCGGCACCCCGATCTCGGCTCGGCCCCAGGTAGACCCGCTGCGCAGGCTCTCATCTAGCTGGCAGTCTTGAAGGCTCGCTTGTAAGGGAGAGGTTTTGTTCTGGAGACTTCAGCGGCACCCCGAGCTCGGCTCGGCCCCAGGTAGACCCGTTGTGCAGGCTCTTATCTAGCTGGCAGGTCCGAAGGCTCGCCTGTGGGAGAGATTTTATTCTTGGAGACTTCACCGGCACCCCAAGATCGGCTTGGCCCCAGGTAGACCCACTGCGCAGGCTCCCATCTAGCTGGCAGGTCCAAAGGCACACCTGGGCGAAAGGGTTGGTTGTTGGAGATGCTTCATTTCAGAGACCCCTGATAGTTTTAATTTCAAGACCACCTAAACACCTAGAGGGGGGTGAATAGGTTCTAAAGCTTGTTTTAACTTAAGGCAGAATATAACTACAGGTTATAATAAAATTCAGAAAACTCTGCAGCTAACACAGCACAGCAATCACAAACATGTACACATCACAGATTGCACACAGATTTATAGTGGTTCCCCAAGGTCTGGGTACATCCACTTTCCCCCTTCACCTATCTAGCAGTGTGCTAGATTCGGCCTAACTTCCTCCTTTATCTCAGATCCTCAGATCCTACAACTCAGAACCCTGAAAGGTTCTTACAACTCAGAACCCTATAAGGTTCCTACAGATCAGAACCCTATAAGGTTCCTACAGCTCAGGCTAACCAGCCCTACCTCAGCCTTGCCACAAGGCCTACAACTCAGAGAACACCTTCTCCTACAACTCAGGCATAAACAGCCCTATGACTCAGAGAATACCTCTCCTACACTCAGCATTTATAAAATAAGCTTACAACTCAGATATATAAATAGATCCTATAGAATTTGAAAATGAAGTTATATAATATCTTACTCCTGTTGAGAGAGAAGGAATAAGACTGTTCTTGATCAGCTTCTTGAAAAGACTGATGGATGAAATCAACTGGATCTTTGCTTTCTTCAAAGCTTCTTGAATCTGAACTTAATTAGGGTTGATTTCCTTTGGAATATACTGCTTCTTAAGAAACCTATGACAGCTTCCTTCTTGTTTTCAAATGGCTGGATCTCCCTCTATCCACAACCCTTGATAATACTTTTGAATTCTTGAATGAATTCAACTTAGACTGAATCTGAGTGGATGTTCACTTCAGAAAGTCTACTTAGATCTTCTCTCGAAGATCTTCTTCTGTGCCTTGCACTTTCTTAATTAGAGATCTTATCTCACAACAATGATCAATCAATCAGTTTCTATGTATGTGTATGTGTGTATTCTTCTTCTGAATCTGTCTATTTATAGACTTCATCCTTGGTAACCGGCTGATCCGGTTTCTAACAAACTTCTGACAAGTCTGACAGCTTCAGTTGACCTGTTGTAACTCACATCTGTCAAGTCTTCAAACAGATCTTGTGTCTTTGTCTTTGTCAGCAAATTGTCGAGACTGTCTGTTAGAAAGTGTCGAGACCATCTGTCAATATGTGTCGACTTAAGTGACTTAGGTGTCGACACAGCCTTTGATGATGTCGACATGTCTGCCTTTATGTCGACTCAGCTTCTTGATACTTGATAGTTTTACTTTCAAGACAACCTAAACACCTAGAGGGGGGGTGAATAGGTTCTAATTGCTTGTTCAAATTTTTAGGCAGAATTCAATTACAAAAATTAAAACATCCAGCACAGCATTCACAGACATTTAATCATCATAGATTGCACAATGTTTTATAGTGGTTCCCCAAGGTCTGGGTACATCCACTTTCCCCCTTCACCTATCTAGCAGTATGCTAGATTCGGCCAAACTTCCACTATTCTCAGATCCTCAGATCCTACAGCTCAGAACCTGAATAGGCTCCTACAACTCAGGCACAACAGCCCTACCTCAGCCTTGCCACAAGGCCTACAACTCAGAGAAGAACCTTCTCCTACACTCAGGCAAACAGCCCTACCACTCAGAGATCAACTCTCCTACACTCAGCCTTTATATCACAGGCTTACAACTCAGATCTGTGTAAAACTGATCCTACAGAAATTTAGAAAAGAAGTTTTAATGTCTTGCCTTTGTTGAGAGAGAAGAGGACAAGACAATTCTTGATCAGCTGATGAAATCAACTGAATCTGAGCTTTCTTCAAAGCTTCTTGAATCTGAACTTAGCTGAGTTGATTTCCAAACAGCTTCTTGAGAAACCACTGATGGCTTCCTTCTTCTTCTTCAAAATGGGTGGATCCCTCTCTATCCAACACCTTTGATGATACTTCTGAATTCTTGTTAGAACTCTTCTTAGATCGATCCTGAGATCGTCTTCTTAGATCTTCTGATGAAGATCTTCTTTAGTGTATTACACCTTCTTGATTTGATTTCTAAATTTGATTGCCAAAGTTCAATCTTCTCATTACTTCATTTACTTCTCTCTGAATCTGTCTATTTATAGATCTTCTTAATGGTAACCGGCTGATCCGATTTATAACTGTCTTCTGACAAGTCTGACAACATCAGTTAACTGGCTGCAACCCACAGCTGTCAAGTCTTCAAACAGATCCTGTGCCTTAGTCTTGGTCAGCAATGTGTTGAGACAGACTGTCAGGAAGTGTCGAGACCAACTGTCTGTATGTGTCGACACAAGTAACTTTGGTGTCGACACAGCCTTTGATGATGTCGACAAGTTTGCCTTTAAGTCGACATAGCTTCTTCAGAGAATAACTTGGTCTTGACTTTGCAGTGTGTCGACACAAGTCCTGTGTGTCGACACAGTTGTTGTAGATTCAGAACTCAGTATGTGTTGACTTAGTCTTCTGGTGTCGACACAAGTATTGTCGACTTCTGCCAATGTGTGTCGACTCTGTCTCATTGTGTCGACACAGCCTCCCAGTGTCGACACAAATGTGGTCGACTATCTTCATGTGAGTCGACACTGCTTCCCAGTGTCGACACAAATGTGGCCGACTATCTTTCTCTATGAGTCGACACTGCTTCCCAGTATCGACATAAATGTGGTCAACTATCTTTCTCTGTGAGTCGACTATCTTTCTCTGTGTCGACACAGCTTCCTTCAAGTGTCGACACAAATATTCTGAAGTGTCGACACTGTTTCTTCAGGTGTCGACACATGGACTTAGAATATTTTTCTGCATTCTTTAACACATCTTCACCTGCACATGTCAACTTAAAACAACATCAAATACACCTTGATGTATATCATTGAGCTAAGTTGGGCTTCTTCAAATCAGGTACACATTTTCCAATATACCCAACAATCTCCCCCTATTTGGAGAAGTCATAACCCTTATAGCCAATGATATACACCATTTATAAAAAAGTATAATATGATGATATATGACATAACAGTAATACTTAATATAAACAAAATATGAACAATCCATCACAGAGTGAACATTATATGATTCCAAACAAAATATTGTTTATAACTTGATAATGTTTGATTATAGAGTTTTACATTGAATGATTTAAACAAAACATTACAAAATACTTTTGAAAAAACTTAAAATTAAGACTGATCAGGCTCTCTTATGACAATCCCTTTGCTAGATTGGATTTGAGCCTTCACAGGAGCTTCAGCATCTTCAGCTGGCTTCTTGCCTTTTTGATTAGCCTTCTTCTTTGCTTCTTCCTTGAGCCTTTGCCTTTCAAAGTAATGAAAGGGCTTTGGAAAGTACTTGCTCGGCTCCCGAGCATCTGGTGGTAGCCTACCCAGCTTGGCTTTTCTTCTGAACTGTACTATTGCCTCCTGCCTAGCTTCATGCTTTTGCCATTCTATTTCATTATACCACTTTTCTCTTTCATGAACTTGGTCTTTCACAGCCTTCCATGCAGTGAGTATAATATTTCTTGAAGTAGGGCTCCACTGCTCAAAATCTGGCTTAAGTTCAGCCTGCTCTCTAAATCTCTTCTTAGATAGTAGAGCATCTTGCTGTTCTTTCAAAGTGGCCTCAGGCTTATCCACTTTCTCAATAACAACCCTGTTAAACTCCTTTGGAGGACTATACATTTCTTGAACTTGCTGATCAACCATATCAAAATCTGGAGGAGGGTAAATGACTTGGGCAACCTCAGGTTGATTGCCTTCAAGTAGACCTATTTGTATTCCTGACTCAGCCACCATAGCATCATCACACAAAGGTGGATATCCCAATGTGGCTCGAATACTATTGGTCACCCATTTGTTGTGCTCTGAGCCTGCATGAACTAACAACCTCTCCCCCTTTATGGCTTATCTGGTAATATGATCTCTTAGATCTTCCTTCTGAAATCTGATCTGTCCATCCAGATAATTCACACCCTCTTTAAAAAATGGTTTTAACTTTTGAAGCTTGTCAGATATGTCCTTATGAGAGGTAGTGATAGCAGTTTTAACAAATTCAATAGCAGCTTGAAAGTTCTTATCAAATTCTTCCATCTCCTTTACTCTAGCTTCAGGCTGACCAGGAGTAGTCTTTTTCAATTCAGCAATAATCTCGTGATGAGATTCAGTTAAATTGTCATTCATCCTTAGCTGATTCTCCAAAACATAGCTTTGCTTTAAAGCAATATCATCCACTTTAGGGATGATGGACTGCTGTTGTTTTGCCAAATACACCACAGCATTACCTCCCTTATGGAAGCAATCTGTCATCTCCTTCTTATGCATATTGACTTCAAATCGAATTGACTTTATATCCTGAGCCAAGTCAAATTGAAGGGCCTTATTGCTCTCATCAACATATTTTTCAACTGCCACTCTATGGTCATCTAACTTAACTTGCAAATCAACCATAAACTTGTTATAATTAAATTCAGAATGGGATGGTTGAGTTGTAGTCTGTAGAGCCTGCTTATAACCTTTGCTCCTTCTCTTGAAGACTACAAGTTTTCTTTTCTTAGTCACTCTGGCTTCTTCAGTCTCAGATTCAGATGAACTATCAACTTGAACTCTTTCTTGAGGAGGGGAGGAATATCTATCTCAGTGCCATGTTGTTCAGCCTCAACATTCACAGTCTCCCCCTCAACTATTTGCTCCTTCTCAATTTCTATCTCCATGTCAAGGTCCTTTTCAATCTCTTGCCCCTCTTCTACTCTATCAGTAGCCATATCAAAATTAGGGAATAACTCATCTAGAGTATATTCCTTCTGAGCTTGAACATAAGATGTATCAATTAGTTCTTCTATATTCAGATCTTTGGAGATATCAATTTGGACTGCCTCTTGCACTGGGTCAGATATCTTCTCCCCCTGTACTTGTTCAGTATTGGTAATGTCCTAGGGAGGTGAGTACACTTGCTCCCCCTGCAACTGTACAGAAATAGAAATATTAGAAATGTCTTTAGTAAGGAAATACACCAGCTCCCCCTGCAACTGTACCTGGTCAGGAGTAGATACAATCTGGGCAGGTGAATGAGCTTGCTCCCCTGCATCTGTGCAGGTATAGTGTCTTGCTGGGCTGGAGTAGACACAGGGTGATCTTCATCCTGCTTCCTCTCTTGTTCTTCTTGAAGCTGCTCAGTATCTTGAGCATGAGAAGAGGATTTCACTGGGGTGTCCTGCCTGCTCTCATCAGGCACATCCTTAGACAACACCCTATCCCACCTAGAAAACAATCTCATGTCCATCTTTCTCATGTGATTGATCTTTATTCCTGGCAGGTGTTGCATTACCTCAGGGATCACTCCATTCAGATATAAACTCATAATTCTAGCCAGATTTGGCTTCTTTATTCCTTCCTTGATCTTTTCAAAGATTACAGCTGACCAATCAGTTGGAATTGTAAACACAATTCTGGTCATGAGGCTGAACATAGAGGCTGAAATCCTATCATGTCCCCCTGGTTTGCACAGAATCACCTTGCCAACTACTTCAGACAGAAATTTCCCTTGCTGATTCATCCCTTTCCTATTAAAAGCAGCTCCAATCTTCAGAGTGGGATCCAATCCGCACCATTGGATAGCCTCCCTTAACTTAGAAGCAGGGACTTCTTCTTCATTCTCAATTATTGATAAATGTAGAATCTTCCTTAGACTTCTTGGGATAATCTTCACTGTCGACCCATGCACAGTGGACTTTATCTTGTGAACATCTGAACCTATTGATGCAGTGTTAAAGAATTCATGCACCTCCTTCTTCCATATCTTGGAAGGTTCAGAAACTATGAACTCTAATCCGGATTCGGAAATAAGAGAGATAACTCGTTGAACATCTGTTGGGGCTTCGGCAAAGGCATTCCTTACTAACTCATAACCTTCATTGATGTTGTCTTCAATCTTCGGCGCCATTGTTCAGGTGAGAAAGCTTGAGAGAAGAGAGAGAGAGAGAAAGTTGACACAGGGTTTCAGTCTCGAAAACCTTGTAAGCGTGTCGACTGTATAAGTTCTTGACCTATTTATACCTTCTATTGAAAGAAGATTAAAAGGCGGGCAACAACAGTCTATATGTGTCGACACAGATGTAATGTGTCGACACAAACTTCTATTGTTTCGACAACAAATCTGTCTACTATGTGTCGACACCAAATGTGGATATGTCGACACCTGAGAGATATAGTAGAGTATCAGAAAATCTGTGTCGACTCTTAGGATAAGTGTCGACACAAAATTTGTAAGTGTCGACATCACTATTCTAGTGAAGTCGACACTACATTCCTGGATAAGTCGACAATTTAATTCTTAAGTGTCGACACATATTCTCTGTGTCGACACAATATTTCTGACTTGTCGACATTACTTCACTGAGTCGACACATTATCACTGAATGTGTTGACACTATTTTACTTAGCCAATTTCTGTTTCTGTCTACACCACTTAAGACCATTTGATAATCTAATATGTTATTTGTAAGTTTGTTGACAATCTAATCAATGGTCAGCATGCCTAATTCAATTTTAAATTTATTGAATTTTGTTTCATCCAGAGGCTTAGTGAATACATCTGTTATTTGATAATCTGTTTTAACAAATTCCAATGTGATGTCTTCTCTTTCTACATGATCTCTAAGAAAATGGTATTTAATTTCTATATGCTTAGTTCTACTATGAGAAACAGGATTATTAGCAATAGAAATTGCACTCTTAGAATCACACAAAAGAGGTGTTCTACTTACTTGAATACCATAATCTTTAAGCTGATGCTGTATCCACAATAGTTGTGCACAGCAGCTGCCAGCAGCAACATATTCTGACTCAGCTATAGATATAGCCACACTGGTCTGCTTCTTACTACTCCAAGATATCAATCTTCCTCCCAAGAATTGACAAGTACCTGTTGTACTCTTCCTATCCTCTCTACAGCCTGCAAAGTCTGCATCTGAATAACCTGTTAGTAGAAAATCTCTATTCCTAGGGTACCAAAGGCCTAGATTAGGTGTGCCCTTAAGATATCTCAGAATCCTTTTGACTGCAGTATAATGAGACTCTTTAGGGCAGGCTTGGTACCTAGCACAGACACATGTAGCATACATAATATCTGGTCTACTAGCTGTGAGATATAGTAGAGAACCAACTATTCCTCTATACAAAGTCTCATCAACAGGTTTACCTGCATCATCTTTGCATATAGGCATACTTGTCCCCATGGGAGTTCTCATGATGGAGGATGACTCCATACCATACTTTTTGATTAATTCTTTAGTAAACTTTGACTGGGATATGGACAAGCCATGATCAGTCTGTCTTACTTGGAGTCCCAAGAAGAACTTCAGTTCCCCCATACTGCTCATCTCAAACTTCTCTTGCATAAGTTTGGCAAACTTTTTACAAAGGTTGTTTTCAGTAGATCCAAAGATTATGTCATCAACATAGATCTGAACTAAGATGATCTTGCCTTTGGATTCCCTAAGGAATAGAGTTTTGTCAATTTTTCCTCTTGAGAATTTTTCTCAATAAGGAAAGTAGACAGGGTTTCATACCAAGCCCTTGGGGCTTGCTTTAACCCATACAAAGCTTTTCTAAGCTTATAAACATAATCAGGTTTAAGAGGATCTACAAAACCTGATGGCTGCTCTACATATACTTCTTCTTTAAGATCACCATTCAGAAATGTTGACTTCACATCCATCTGGTATACCTTGAAGTCTTGATAGGCTGCATAGGCAAGGAACATTCTGATTGCCTCCAGCCTTGCTACTGGGGCAAAGGTTTGATCAAAGTCAATCCCTTCTTCCTGCTTGTATCCTTTAGCAACCAATCTTACTTTATTTTTCACTATTACTCCATTCTCATCCAACTTGTTCCTGTAGATCCATTTTGTCCCAATTATATTGTGGCCTCTTGGTTTAGGAATAAGCTCCCAGACATTGCACCTTCTGAATTGATTCAGCTCCTCTTGCATAGCATCAGTCCAGTGCAGGTCTTGGATGGCTTCTTCAAACTTCTTAGGCTCCATTTATGATAGGAAACTTGAATGCAGAACTGTGCTTTGACTTCTGCTTCTAGTCTGCACTCCCTGTCTTGGATCACCTATTATCTGATCAGTTGGATGGTCTCTTAAATGTCTTGTAGCTGGAGGAAGATTCCCTTCTGGTTGAACATCTCCAGCTCCTTCATTATGCTGAACCTCTTGGTTTTCTTCATCTTCTATTGTGTCTTGTACTCCCCCTGGACAATATCCTTCATTTTCCAAGACTCCATCTTCCCTTGAAGCTTCAGCAATGGAGAGCTTGTCCATTCCTTTGCTTATACCTGTTGAGTCATTTGATCTACAAGACAACTCACAATTGATTAATCTTGTTTCATCAAACACAACATGCACAGATTCTTCAACAACTTGAGTAGTCAAGTTGAAGATTCTATAGGCCTTACTATTTATATTGTACCCAATAAATATCCCATCCTGGGATTTGGCAGCAAACTTAGTCAAATATGACTTACCATTGTTAAGTATATAGCATTTGCAACCAAAGATTCTGAAGTAGGATAGATTTGGTTTTCTACCTTTCATAATCTCATAGGGAGTCTTTTTGTGGTTCTTGGTGATAGAAGCCCTATTGATCACATGACAAGCAGTGTTTACTGCCTCAGCCCAGAAATATTCTGGTAGAGAGGTGTCACTCAATAGAGTTCTACCAGCTTCAATTAATGTTCTATTCTTTCTTTCAGCAATTCCATTTTGCTGAGGTGTTCTTGGTGAGGAGAACTCTTGGAAAATCCCAAAGTCTTCACATAACTTTGTCATGCTTTCAGATTGAAACTCAGTACCATGGTCACTTCTGATTTTGACTACTGTACTATTCAGTTCATTCTGAATTTGCTTTACAAAATTAAGTAAGACGCTTGGGGTTTCAGATTTCTGTCTCAGAAAGAACACCCATGTAAATCTAGAATAGTCATCTACAACCACAAAAGTGTAGACCTTCCTACCTAGACTATGAACTGGCATAGGACCAAAAAGATCCATATGCAAGAGGTATAAGCACCTCACAGAATCCTTGTTTTCAAGGCTTTGAAAGGAGGATTTTGTCTGCTTGCCCTTTTGACAAGCTGAGCATATCCCTTCCTTCATACACTTAACTTGAGGACCATTCCTCACTAACTCTTTGATAAAGAGTTGGCCAATTGTCTTGTAGTTAAGATGAGCCAATCTCTTGTGCCACTTAACACAATGAGAAGCATTGTCATCAGCTACAAGACAGATGGGAGAAGCTTTATTCTCACATTCAAAATTAAGACAATATACATTTCTCTTCCTATACCTAGTCAAAATGATCTCTTGATCACTTGACCTTTTGATATGACATCCATCCTTAACAAATGAAATATCATATCCTAAATCGCTCAGCTGGCTTATGCTTATTAGATTATGTTTCAAACCTTTTACATAAGCCACTTGGGTGATAGTAATTAGGTTAGAAGAAATGTTACCAAACCCTTTGATGACTCCTTTTTCAGATCCACCAAAGATCACTTTAGGTCCATCTTTGACAGATGAATACTCCTTCAGCAGCCCCTTTGTTCCAGTCATGTGCCTGGAACAACCACTATCCAAGTACCATATAGGGGCATGGTTACTTGGATTCACCTACAACACAGATTTACTTACCCTTAGAACCCAAGCAAGTCTTGGGTCCTTGGTTCAAGTTAGCATTAACAAAGCTACCATTATTTCTTCTAACAGGTAGACTATTGTTCTTTCTAACACTTGTGTTATACCAGCAGTCTAGTGCAAAATGGCCTCTCTTGCCACAGCACCAACATTCAAACCTATTGTATCTAGTTCTAGATACATCCTTGACAAAAGAATTTCTGTCCATTGCTGGTGCTGCAGCAGCTTCACCCACTGATTTTTTATAACCATTGGGTTTATGAACATAGGTAGGCCTGTTGGCATTTACACCCTTGTTTTTCAAAACATTATACTTAATATGACCATGAATATTTTCATGATCATATAGGTTAGAAGGCACTTCCACCTTTCTAAACTTAATAGGGACTGAAAAGTTCAGTGGCTTGACAGGAGCTTTGCCTTTCCTCTTGAATTGGCCAGCCCTGGAGTTACCTTTGAATCCTAATCCTGCCTTACCCTTTTGATTCACAAATTCATCAATCAAGGGTAAGACAGACTTTGGCTTAGAGTAACTAGCCACTAAATCTTTTTCAATTCTTAGTCTGGCCTCCAGACTCTTCACTTGATCATTGGTATAATTAATTGTGCCCATCTGAATAATAGTTATATTTTTCAGCTTGGCAATTTCATTTAACTTTTGATCAATTACTTTCTCTAACTCAGTTGCAGCTACCCTTAGTTTAGCAATTTCATGAGCCTGAGATTTAACCAGGTTCTTGCTTTTCTTAAGGGTCTGCAACAAGTCCCCATACTTATCTATCAATTGATAGACATCTCCTTCAGATTCAGATGCATCTACATCACTTGATGCAGATGTAGCTGATTCTGTATTTGTACTACAAACAGATTTCATAGAAGGACATTGTACCTTATTAGGACCAGACTGATTCTGGCATATGCCCTCTTCTGATCCTGCCATTAGTCCCATGCACTGATGATCCTCTTGATCATAGATGGAGTCTAGCAACTGCAGAAACTCCTCTTCTTCAGATACAGTATATAGTCCAATATATGCTTCTGCTTCAGATTCTGACTCTGAAGTTGACTGATCTGTTAGGCTCTTATCCTTCTTTGCAACAAAAGATTTCTCCTTCTTGCCCTTTTTATGAGTCTTATTCTTGTCTGAAGACTCCTTTCTCTTATCAGGACAGTCAGCCACTACATGTCCAAGTCTATTGCAACAATAGCAGACAATCTTTGAAGTAGTAGCCTTGTTGGGCTTTGATCTGCTCTTTTCTTTCCTTGATGACTTTTTCTTCTGATAATAGTCATCAACTTGCTGTGAATTAGAGGGCTTAGACTTCCACTGTTTCTTCTTCAAGAACCTCTGGAATTGCCTTGTGAATGCAGCAAAGTCTGCATCTGAATCACAGCTTTCTGAACCCTGATTATCTGAATTTTCTGAACTGACTTCTGCAATTTCCTTAGGATGGGATGGTGATATCCTCCTATTCTTTCTGATGGATTCTGCATTGAATGCCACAGTCTTTTCTCTATGCTCTCCTCTTGAATTCTTTTCCTCCTCCTTCCTCACCAAAAGCTGCATTTCATAGGATAGCAGCTTTCCAAACAAGGTGGGAGGAGAGATCTCTGCCAATTTAGCCACTTCTCTTATGGCACAGATCTTTGTGTCCCAATCCTTTGTTAAGGATCTCAAGAATTTGTCATTCAGTTCATAAGTACTAAAGACTCTTCCATAGGACATTAGCTCATTCACAATTCTATAGAATTTCTTATAGCTCTCAGTTATGCTATCAGATTTCCCTTGTCTAAAACTTTCATATTCCTGATTGAGCATAGATTTCCTGTCCTGTCTTACATCTTCTGATTCCTCCATGTAGACAATCAATGTGTCTCACATTTCTTTGGAGGTCTTGCAGTGAATCAGATTCTGAAATGTTGAATCATCTATGGTACTTACAATAATGTTCTGTGCTCTTTTATCCATGGTTGCCAAAATGATTTCATCCTTGGTCATTTCAGAATAACTCTTTGGAGTTTGAATATTAGCATCAAGAACTGATACCTTCATTGGAATGAAGGGTCCTTCCTGAACTGTGATGTATATCCTTGGGTCAGATGCCTCCATAAACAACCTGACTCTTTCTTTCCAAATTCCAAAGATTTCCTTCTTGCATATGGGTAATTTCATAGACCCTAGCTCCTTATGATTCTCTCCAGAACCCATCTTCTTGAATCTTGATTCTGCCTTTCAGATCTACCTCAGACTGTTAAGTCTTTTTTGAGTAACCTCCCTCTGATACCACTTGATAGTTTTACTTTCAAGACAACCTAAACACCTAGAGGGGGGGTGAATAGGTTCTAATTGCTTGTTCAAATTTTTAGGCAGAATTCAATTACAAAAATTAAAACATCCAGCACAGCATTCACAGACATTTAATCATCACAGATTGCACAATGTTTTATAGTGGTTCCCCAAGGTCTGGGTACATCCACTTTCCCCCTTCACCTATCTAGCAGTATGCTAGATTCGGCCAAACTTCCACTATTCTCAGATCCTCAGATCCTATAGCTCAGAACCTGAATAGGCTCCTACAACTCAGGCACAACAGCCCTACCTCAGCCTTGCCACAAGTCCTACAACTCAGAGAAGAACCTTCTCCTACACTCAGGCAAACAGCCCTACCACTCAGAGATCAACTCTCCTACACTCAGCCTTTATATCACAGGCTTACAACTCAGATCTGTGTAAAACTGATCCTACAGAAATTTAGAAAAGAAGTTTTAATGTCTTGCCTTTATTGAGAGAGAAGGGGACAAGACAATTCTTGATCAGCTGATGAAATCAACTGAATCTGAGCTTTCTTCAAAGCTTCTTGAATCTGAACTTAGCTGAGTTGATTTCCAAACAGCTTCTTGAGAAACCACTGATGGCTTCCTTCTTCTTCTTCAAAATGGGTGGATCCCTCTCTATCCAACACCTTTGATGATACTTCTGAATTCTTGTTAGAACTCTTCTTAGATCGATCCTGAGATCGTCTTCTTAGATCTTCTGATGAAGATCTTATTTAGTGTATTACACCTTCTTGATTTGATTTCTAAATTTGATTGCCAAAGTTCAATCTTCTCATTACTTCATTTACTTCTCTCTGAATCTGTCTATTTATAGATCTTCTTAATGGTAACCGGCTGATCTGGTTTATAACTGTCTTCTGACAAGTCTGACAACATCAGTTAACTGGCTGCAACCCACAGCTGTCAAGACTTCAAATAGATCCTGTGCCTTAGTCTTGGTCAGCAATGTGTTGAGACAGACTGTCAGGAAGTGTCGAGACCAACTGTCTGTATGTGTCGACACAAGTAACTTTGGTGTCAACACAGCCTTTGATGATGTCGACAAGTTTGCCTTTAAGTCGACACAGCTTCTTTAGAGAATAACTTGGTCTTGACTTTGTAGTGTGTCGACACAAGTCCTGTGTGTCGACACAGTTGTTGTAGATTCAGAACTCAGTATGTGTTGACTTAGTCTTCTGGTGTCGACACAAGTATTGTCGACTTCTGCCAATGTGTGTCGACTCTGTCTCATTGTGTCGACACAGCCTCCCAGTGTCGACACAAATGTGGTCGACTATCTTCATGTGAGTCGACACTGCTTCCCAGTGTCGACACAAATGTGGCCGACTATCTTTCTCTATGAGTCGACACTGCTTCCCAGTATCGACATAAATGTGGTCAACTATCTTTCTCTGTGAGTCGACTATCTTTCTCTGTGTCGACACAGCTTCCTTCAAGTGTCGACACAAATATTCTGAAGTGTCGACACTGTTTCTTCAGGTGTCGACACATGGACTTAGAATATTTTTCTGCATTCTTTAACACATCTTCACCTGCACATGTCAACTTAAAACAACATCAAATACACCTTGATGTATATCATTGAGCTAAGTTGGGCTTCTTCAAATCAGGTACACATTTTCCAATATACCCAACAATACTGCATCTTGAGAATGTGTCGACACTGAGTAGTTGTGTCGACACAAACACTTCATCACACACCAGCAACTAACTTTGTCTAGACTTTGCTGTGTGTCGACACAAGTCCTGTGTGACGACACAGTTGATGTAGACTCAGAATATAATGAGTGTCGACACAGCCTCCAGGTGTCGACACAGCTGTTGTCGACTCTGCCTCTGTGTGTCAACACAGTCTTTTGGTGTCGACACAAATATTGTCGACTAGCAATTCTGTGTGTCGACACAGCTTCCCAGTGTCGACACAAGTGATGTCGACCAAATTTCTGTGTGTCGACACTGCCTCCAGGTGTCGACACAATTGTTGTCGACTCTATTTCTCTGCATCGACACAGCCTTCTTCAAGTGTCGACACAATCTTTCCTAAGTGTCGACACAATTTCTTCTGGTGTCGACACATGGACTTAGAATATTTTTCCTGCATTCTAGTACATTCCTAACCTGCACATATAAACTCAAAATAACATCAAATATACCTTGATGTATATCATTGAGCTAAGTTAGGCTTCTTCAAATCAGGTACACATTTTCCAATGTACCCAACAATCTCCCCCTATTTGGATAAGTCATAACCCTTTTAGCTAATAATATACACCATTTATGAAAATTCAATATGATGATGTATAAAAGTATAATATCACAGGGAACTTTATAAACAAAACATTAAACACAGATACATCACAGAATAAAGATGTAAAAAGAAACGATTATAGAACAAAGTGTTGTTTATAAATTCAGAAATTTTTGTTACAGCTTGTTTACATTGATTTTTTTAACACACTAACAATAACATAGTTCTAGGACAAAAACTAGTAGAACTAAAACTAAGGCTGGTCAGGCTCCTTGATAACAATTCCTTTTCCTGGTTGAACATGAGCCATCACAGGAGGTTCTGCATCATCAGCAGGCTTTTTGCCTTTCAAATCAGCTTTCTTCTGAGCCTCAGCCTTGATCCTTTGTATCTCAAAATAATGAAATGGCTTGGGAAAATACTTGCTAGGCTCCTGAGCATCAGGAGGTAGCTTTCCACCCTTAGCCTTTCTTCTAAATTGAACTATGGCCTCCTGCCTGGCCTCATACTTTTACTATTCAAATTCATTATACCATTTGCCTCTTTCATGCACCTGATCCTTCACAGCCTTCCAGACAGTTAATATAATATTCCTTGAGGTGGGGCTCCATTGTTCAAAATCAGGTTTTTTGTTCTGCTTGCTCTCTGAATCTCTTCTTTGATAATTGAGTATCTTGGTGAGCCTTCAAATCAGCTTCTGGCTTATCTACTTTTTCTACAATAACATTTGTAACCTCCTTTGGAGGACTGTACATTGCCTGCACTTGCTGATGAATCATTTCAAAATCAGCAGGGGGATATATGACTTGGGCAACCTCAGGTTGATTACCTTCAAGTAGACCTTGTTGTATCCCTGACTCAGCAAAGGTATCATCATCACATAATGGTGGATATCCCAATGTGGCTCTGACACAGTTGGTCACCCACTTGGCATATTCTGAGCCAGCATGGATGAGTATCCTCTCCCCCTTTAGGACTTCTCTGGCAACATGATCCCTAAGATCATTCTTCTGAAACCTTATTTGCCCATCGAGAAAATTCACACCCTCTTTAAAGAATGGTTTTAATTTTTGAAGCTTCTCAGATATTTCTTTCTGTGAGGTGGTTATAGTAATTTGAACTAAATCTAGGGCAGCCTTGAGCTTCTGATCATAATTTTCCATGTCTGTAGCCCTTGTAGTAGTCAGCCTTGTAGCAGTATCTTTGAACTCAGTGAGAATCTCATTTTGAGAATCAGTAAGATTGTCATTCATTCTTATCTGATTTTAAAGAACATATCCTTGTTTCAATGCAATGTCATCTACTTTATAAGGATAGTTTGCTGTTGTTTAGCTAGATATACCACAGCATTACCTCCCTTGTGGAAGCAATCTGTCATCTCTTTTTTATTCTGATTAACCTCAAATCTGATTGACTTTATGTCTTGGGCTAGATCAAAATGAAGTGTCTTATGACTCTCATCTACAAATTTCTCCAAGGCTCTTCTCTGCTCATCCATCTTTACTTGTAAATTTACCATGAACTTATTGTGATCAAACTCAGTAGGAGATTGGTGAGTTGTTGTCTGGAGAGCTGACTTATAGCTATGACTTCTTCTCTTGAAGACCATTAGCTTCCTTTTCTTAGCCTCACTGGCTACTTTAGTCTCAGATTCTGAAGAACTTTCAATCTAAACCCTTTCTGGAGGAGTTGTAGGAAGTTCTTTCTCAGTTTCATGTTGCACTTCCTCAACATGCACTTTCTCCCCCTCAACGGCACCTTGCTCCTTCTCAACTCCTAGGGTGTCATCCTTTTCAGCTGCCTTTCCAAAGTTAGGAAACAACTCTTCCAGAGTGTACTCCTTTTGTGCTTGAGCAGGTGATGAAACATCAATTGCAGCAGTATTCAAATCTTCTGATAATTTTAGTCTTTCTTTCTCCTGTACTTGTTCAGTAATGGGCTCCCCCTGCAACTGTGCAGGATCAGTAATGTTCTGAGCAGGAGTAAGATCTATCTCCCCTGCATCTGTGCAGGTATAGATTCCTCTTGGACTTGAGTAGACCCAGTCTGGTCCTCAGCCTGCTCTCTAACTTGTTCTTCTTGAACTTGTGCATTGCCATGATCATGTTCTGGTGATTTCTCAGCTGTTTCCTGTCTGTCCACCTCAGGCAACTCTTTTGACAGAACTCTATCCCATCTTGAAAATAACCTCACGTCCATTTTCCTCATATGATTGATCTTGGTCCCAGAAATCTGTTGAATTACCTCTAGAATGATTCCTTCTTTGATTTTTTCAAACAGAACTGCTGACCAACTGGTTGGAATTGTAAAGACAATTCTTGTCATCAGGTTGAACATATAGGCTGAGATCCTATCATGTCCACCTGACTTGCATAAAATCACTTTGCCTACAATTTTAGATAGAAACTTTCCTTATGGATTCATTCCCTTTCGGTTTATGGCTGCTCCAATCTTTATGGCTGAATCCAAACCACACCACTGGAGAGCTTCCCTTGTCTTTGAGGCTGGGACCTCTTCTTCATCTTGAATGCTGGGTAGGTGAAGAATCTTTCTTATACTTTTTAGAGTAAGTTTAACCTTAGTCCCATGAACTATATATTTGATCTTGAGACCAGTGGAGTCCAATGTTGCAGCAGTATAGAACTCGAAAACTTCTTTCTTCCAAATCTTGGTAGGTTCAGAGACAAGGTATTCTAATCCATTGTCTGTAAGAAGAGAAATCACTTGTTTGATTTCTGGCGCGGCATTGTCGAAGGCATCCCTAACTAACTCATATCCCTCATTGATGTTGTCTTCAACCTTTGGCGCCATTGGAATGATGAGAAAGCTTGAGAGGAGAGAAGAGAGATTGTCGACACAGGGTTTTAGTTTCGAAAACCTGGTGAGCGTGTCGACAGAATATGTTCTCGACCTATATATACTTTTTCAAAACACAGAAGGTCAAGAGGCGGAAAAAATTTTTCGAAAAGTGTCGACACTGTTGACAAGTGTCGACACATACTTCTATAGTCTCGACCACGGCGCAGACTACCATGTGTCGACACCAATTGATGATATGTCGACACAGGAAATACTGAATAGTTCAGCCGAAATTATGTGTCGACTCTTAGTATAAGAGTCGACACAAAATCTGTAAGTGTCGACACCATTACTCTGGTTGTGTCGACACTACATATCTAGATGAGTCGACTCTTTGACCCTTAGGTGTCGACACAGTTTCTCATGTGTCGACACATTTTCCCTGACTAGTCGACATGACTACTCTGTGTCGACTCTTTATCACTGAATGAGTCGACACCATTTTACTTAGCCAAATATTTAATAAACTAACCTATGGCCAATATTCCTAATTCAACTTTAAATCTATTGAATTTAGTTTCATCCAGAGGCTTAGTAAATACATCTGCAATTTGATAATCAGTTTTAACAAATTCTAATGAGATGTCTTCTTTTTCTACATATTCTCTAAGAAAATGGTATTTTATCTCTATATGTTTAGTTCTACTATGTGCAACAGGATTGTTTGCAATAGAAATAGCACTCTTAGAATCACACAATAAAGGTGTTCTACTTACTTGAATACCATAGTCCTTTAGCTGATGCTGAATCCACAATAGTTGAGCACAACAACTTCCTGCTGCCACATATTCAGACTCAGCAATGGATATTGCCATACTAGTCTGCTTCTTACTGCTCCAGGATATCAATCTTCCTCCCAAGAATTGGCATGTACCTGTAGTACTCTTTCTATCTTCTCTACAGCCTGCAAAATCTGCATCTGAATAACCTGTTAGTAGAAAATCTCCATTCCTAGAGTACCAAAGGCCTAGATTAGGTGTGCCCTTAAGATATCTCAAAATCCTTTTGACTGCAGTATAATGTGATTCTTTAGGGCAAGCTTGATACCTAGCACAGACACATGTAGCATACATAATTTCTGGTCTACTAGCAGTGAGATATAATAGAGAGCCAATTATTCCTCTATACAAAGACTCATCTACAGGCTTACCTGCATCATCTTTGCATATTGGCATATTTGTTCCCATAGGAGTTCTTATGGTGGAGGATGATTCCATACCATACTTCTTAATTAATTCCTTGGTGAACTTAGACTGGGATATGGACAATCCATCTTCAGTCTGTCTTACTTGGAGTCCCAAGAAGAACTTAAGTTCCCCCGTACTGCTCATTTCAAACTTCCCTTACATAAGTTTGGCAAACTTTTTGCAAAGGTTGTTCTCTGTAGACCCAAAAATTATGTCATCTACATAGATCTGAACTAAGATTATCTTATCTTTAGATTCCCTTAGGAATAGAGTTTGTCTATTTTATCTCTTGAGAATTTGTTCTCAATAAGAAAAGTAGACAGAGTTTCATACCAAGCCCTTGGGGCTTGCTTTAACCCATACAATGCTTTCCTAAGTCTATAGACATAACTAGGTTTAAGAGAATCTACAAAACCTGATGGCTGCTCTACATAGACTTCTTCTTTTAGATCACCATTCAGGAATGCTGATTTCACATCCATTTGGTATACTTTGAAGCCTTGAAATGCTGCATAGGCAAGGAATATTCTGATTGCCTCCAGTCTTACTACTGGGGCAAATGTTTGATCAAAGTCTATTCCTTCTTCCTGCCTGTATCCTTTAGCAACCAATCTTGCTTTGTTCTTCACAATTACTCCACTCTCATCCAACTTGTTCCTAAAGATCCACTTTATGCCAATGATGTTGTGGTCTTTTTGTTTAGGAACTAACTCCCAGACTTTGCACCTTCTGAATTGATTAAGCTCCTCTTGCATAGCATTAATCCAGTGTTGGTCTTGGATGGCTTCTTCAAATTTCTTAGGCTCTAGTTGAGATAGAAAACTTCAATGCAGGACTGTACTCAGATTTCTGCTTCTAGTCTGCACTCCTTGTCTTGGATCACCTATTATTTGATTTGCTGGATGGTCTTTTAGATGTCTTATAGCTGGAGGTAGATTTTCTTCAGGTTCAACATCTCCAGTTCCTTCATTATTCTGCACCTCTTGGTTGTCATCAGCTTCTATAGAGTCTTGTACCCCCCCTGGACAGTAGCCATCATTTTCCAATACTTCATCTGCAGTTGTGCCTTCTGCAATGGAAAGCTTGTCCATCCTATTGCTTATACCTGTTGGACTGAATGATCTACAAGGCAACTCACTATTGATTAATCTTATTTCATCAAATACAACATGTACAGATTCTTCTACCACTTGAGTAGTCAAGTTGTAGACTCTATAAGCCTTACTATTGATGATGTACCCAACAAATATCTCATCTTGGGATTTGGCAGCAAACTTAGTTAGATAAGACTTGTCATTGTTAAGTATATAGCACTTGCAACCAAAGATCCTAAAGTAGGAAAGATTTGGTTTTCTACCTTTCATAATTTCATAGGGAGTCTTTTTGTGGATCTTGGTGATAGAAGCCCTATTGATCACATGACATGCAGTGTTTACTGCCTCAGCCCAGAAATATTCTGGAAGAGAAGTGTCACTCAATAGAGTTCTACCAGCTTCAATCAATGTCCTATTCTTTCTTTCAGCAATGCCATTTTGCTGTGGTGTTCTAGGTGAGGAGAATTCTTGGAAAATCCCAAATTCTTCACACAATCTTGTCATACTTTCAGATTGAAATTCAGTGCCATGGTCACTTCTGATTTTGACCACTATCCTGTTCAGTTCATTCTGAATTTGTTTAACAAAATTATGTAAAACACTTGGGGTTTCTGATTTTTGTCTCAGAAAGAACACCCATGTATATCTAGAATAGTCATCTACAACCACAAAAGTGTAGACCTTCCTACTTAGACTATGAACTGACATAGGACCCAAAAGATCCATATGTAAGAGGTATAAACACCTCACAGCATCCTTGTTTTCAAGGCTATGAAAGGAGGATTTTGTCTGCTTGCCCTTTTGACAAGCTAAACATATCCCCTCCTTTATACACTTAACATGAGGACCATTCCTCACTAATTCTTTACTAAAGAGTTGGCCAATTATCGTATAGTTAAGATGAGCCAGCCTCTTGTGCCATTTGACAAAATGAGATGCATTATCATCAGCTACAAGACAAATAGGAGAAACCTTGTTCTCATATACAAAGCAAGACAATAAACATTTCTTTTTCTGTATCCAGTCAATATGACCTTTTGATCACTTGACCTCTTGATATGACATCCATTCTTAACAAATGAAATGTCATATCCAAGATCACTCAGTTGACTTATGCTTATCAGGTTATGTTTCAAACCTTTTACATAAGCCACTTGAGTGATGGTAATTTGGTTTGAAGAAATGTTACCAAATCTTTTGATGATTCCTCTTTCAGATCCACCAAAGATTACTTTAGGTCCATTTTTGATAGGTATGTACTCCTTCAGCAGCCCCTTTGTTCCAGTCATGTGCTTGGAATAACCACTGTCCAAGTACCATATAGGGGCATGGCAACTTGGACTTTCCTGCAATACAAAATTACTTTCCCTTAGAACCCAAGTAAGTCTTGGGTCCTTGGTTCAGGTTAGCATCATTCATATCAAACCTACCAGCAGCTCTTCTAACTGGTAGACTGTTATTCTTCCTGACACTTATGTTATGCCAGCAGTCTAAGGCAAAATGGCCTATCTTTCCACAGCACCAGCATTCATACCTGTTGTATCTAGGTCTAGATACATTTTCGGCAGAAAAATTTCTGTTCTGAGCTGGTGCTGCTGCAACTACACCCACTGATTTCTTATAACCATGGGGCTTATGAATATGGACTGACTTATTGGCATAAACATTCTTGTTCTTCAGAACATCAGTCTTAATATGACCATGAATATTTTCAAGATCATATTTATTAGAAGGCACTTGTACCTTTCTAAGCATAACAGGAACTTTAAGGTTTAGTGGCTGGACTGGAGCTTTGCCTTTTCTCTTGAATTGGGCGGCCCTGGTGTTACCCTTGAAGCCTAATCCTGCCTTACCCTTTTGAGCCACAAACTCATCTATTAAAGGTAAAACTGATTTTGGCTTAGAGTAACTAGCCACTAAATCTTTCTCTACTCTCAGTCTGGCCTCCAGAATTTTAACTTGATCTTTGTAATATATGATTGTGCCCATCTGAATAATAGTTATATTTTTCAGTTTGGCAATCTCATTTAACTTTTGATCCAATACTTTTTCTAACTCAGATGCAGCCACCTTAAGATCTGCAATCTCCTGAGCCTGAGTTTTGGCTAGGTTTTTGCTTTTCTTAAGAGCCTGCAATAAGTCTTCATACTTATCTATCAACTGATGAATATCACCTTTAGATCCAGATCCATCCTCATTACTTGATGCAGATGAATCTGACTCTGAACTGGTACTGTAATCTGAAATTCTAGAATTACTTTTTACCTTATTGGGACCAGACTGATCCTGACACTTGTCTGAATCAGCCATCAGTCCCATACACTGATGGTCTTCTTGATCATCGATGGAGTTTAGCAATTGCATAAACTCCTCTTCTTTATTAGCTGCATACAGTCCAATGTAAGCTTCAGCTTCAGATTCTGACTCTGAGGAAGATTGATCTGTAAGACTCTTCTCCTTCTTAGCAACAAAGGATTTCTCCTTCTTGCCCTTTTGTTGAGTCTTCTTTCTGTCTGTTGACTCCTTCCTCTTATCTGGACATTCAGCCACCACATGTCCTGGCCTATTGCAGCAATAACAGACAATCTTTGATGTTGTAGCTTTGCTGGGCTTTGATCTGCTCCTTTCCTTTCTTGATGATTTTCTCTTCTGATAGTAATCATCAACTGGCTGTGATGTGGAGGGTCTTGACTTCCACTGCTTCTTCTTCAAGAACCTCTGAAACTGCCTTGTAAAGGCAGCAAAATCTGCATCTGAACCACTGCTTTCTGAGTTCTGATTGTCTGAATTTTCTGAGTTATCTTCAGCAACTTCCTTAGGAGGTGATGGAGACATTCTCCTGCTCTTTCTAGTTGCTTCAACCTTGAAGGCCACTGACTTCTCTCTATGCTCTCCTTTTGTTGTTTTTTCTTCCTTCTTCCTAGCCATTAGTTGCATTTCATATGAGAGTAATTTTCCAAATAAGGTTGGAGGAGAAATGTCTGCTAGTTTAGCCACTTCTCTTATGGCACAAATTCTTGGTATCCCAATCCTTTGTCAAGGATCTTAGAAATTTGTCATTCAGCTCATATGTACTGAAGACCCTTCCATAGGACATCAGTTCATTCACTATCCTGTAGAATTTCTTGTAGCATTCAGTTATGCTATCAGACTTCCTTTGTATGAAACTCTCATATTCTTGATTAAGCATAGATTTTCTGTCTTGTCTAACTTCTTCAGAACCCTCCATGTAGACAATCAAGGTGTCCCACATTTCCTTGGAGGTTTTGCAGTGAATCAAATTTTGGAAAGTAGAATCATCTATGGCACTCACTATGATATTCTGAGCTCTCTTATCCATAGTTGCCAATATAATCTCATCCTTAGTCATTTCAGAGAAATCTTTATGAGTTGTTTTATTTGCATCTAGAGCAGACACATTCATTGGGATATATGGACCTTCTTTTACTGTAATATAGATCCTTGGATCAGAAGCTTCCATAAACAACCTAACCCTTTTTTTCCAGATTCCAAAAATCTCTTTTCTGCAGATGGGTAATTTCATTGCCCCTAGTTCCTTGTGATTCTCTCCAGAACCCATTTTCTTGATTCTTGATTCTGCCTTTAGGGATCTAACTCAGACTGTTAAGTCCTTCTTTGAGTAACCTAGCTCTGATACCACTTGATAGTTTTACTTTCAAGACCACCTAAATGTTGAAGCCAAAATTGACCGAAGTCAAAATTGACTTCCGTGGAGTTCGGGGTCCCAAAAGAGGGGTGACCGCACACCTACTACACTCAAAAGAACAATCTAGGCTCTAGTCTAAGAACATAAGGGACAGACCCAAGGTCTCAGCGTGGAGGACCCACCGCATACCCGGAAGACTAACGAACTCTTCCCCTCCCAAGCCAAAAGCTGAGCTAAGACACTTTCGGAGGGCGCTTTTGGCCGACCGGAACATCTAAGGAGGGTCTCAAGACCAACTCTCTCCTATCCAGATGTATCTCCTTGGGTCTATACAAAGTGCTCCTCAAACGCGCTACTAAAGGCGCAACATCGCCGAGCAATTCTATAACACGCTGCCCAACTGGGCTGCAAACAGCGCGACTCCGCTGCCTTAAAAGGCTATCGACAGGCCAACAGGGGCTTCCCGGCATAAACCTCGGGGCTCCCCACGGGACGAGCGGTTCACGAGCACACCGCTCGCCCAAAGCAACAAGAATAAAACGCACATTCACAGAGCATCACAGATTATAAATTATTACAGGAATATGAATTCCGTACATCGGCACGCAGGCCGGCAATATAAATAAAAATAGGCCTTCGAGGGCCGGCACAAGCTTGGGCTTAAGCCCGCTATTCCCCGCTTGGTACTGCAACACCTGTACGCCAACGTCTCGACGAACGACTGCCAGCTGAACGACAGACGGCTAACATAAGCTGGCCAAATATATTCCGTACACCCCTTTTTCGGGGCTACGGTGTGCATTCCCTGCAAGTAGATAGTATCCAAATTCCTCGGAGTCTTCTCCGGGAACCCCAGAACATCACCTATCCGGCTCATACGTCCGGACGGGCTTCACACAGAACATCACCAATTCGGCTCATGCGTCCGAATGGGCTTTACACAGCACATCACCAATTCGGCTCATGCGTCCGAATGGGCTTCACACAGCACATCACCAATTCGGCTCATGCGTCCGAATGGGCTTCACACAGCATGCCTAAATCCGTACTCACACTTCTGGATACTAAATGTAATTAATAGCGGGGACGTACGCGTCAACCCGTCGGAGAGCTCCCTTCCCCCACCCGTTGGTGGAGAGGGGCTTCCATGCAAATATGTAAATTGAGGGCTTCACCTGCCCGAGTAGAAACATCGTTACCCTTGGCGCGTGCTTGGCGGCGGTACCGGTGGCCGTTCTCCCTTTTAGGCCGAGCCTTGCTCGAGGTGGCGATGGCGGTGGCCGGTCTGGCCTAGATGCAGCCGGCTTCGAGGAGGTGGTCGAGCTCGACCTTGTCGCAGGCGGAGTCGAGGAAGAGGGTCGAGCTTGGGCCATGCCTTGGCGGCGACGGGAAAAGGGGTCGAGAGGAGCTCGGCCTCGCTGGAGGCGGCGACGGGAAGAAGGGGCCGAGAGGAGCTCGGCCCCGTTGGAGACGACCTAGAAGAGGGGGCCGAGAGGAGCTCGGCCCCGCTGGAGGCGGCCTAGATGGGAAGTGAGGGGCCGGGAGGAGCTCGGCCCTGGCCGGCGACGGGAGAGGAGGAGGAGCCTCGCTCTTTTTGGCCGGCGGCGGGAGAGATGGAGGGAGGAGCGGCTGGCTCCAAGCGGCCGGCCGTAGAGCCAAAAATACCGATAATATTAAGAAAAATGAGTTTCGTAGCACTTCTTTATATTTACATAAGCTTATATTCAACTTGAGATACCTTCAGGTTATAATGGAATTACCCCTTTTTAGTACCCTTGTGGAGGAATGAAACAAATAAGTTCATGTATTTTGAGAACCTTACAAACAAATAACTTGAGCCGAGCAGGTTGGCTCCAGGCTTGCCGGCGGCGGCCATGGCAGAGAGAGAAGAGGGGGGCCGAGCCCTAACTCGGGCTTGCCGGCGGCGGGAAAGGAGGAGGCCGAGCAGGATGGCGTCGGGCTGCTCTTGGCCGGTCGACGATGGATAGGAAGAGGGAGGCGCTGGGCGGCCTGCTCCAGGTGGTCGACTGTGGGGGAGGAGGAGGAGGAGCGGCGGGCCTTAGGCGGCCGGCGACGAGAGAGAGAGGCGGAGAGGGCGTCGGGCCGGGCTGCTGGAGGCGATCGACGATGGGAGAGGGAGAGAGAAGCGGATGGCGGCCTCGGGCTCCAGCTAGCCCTAGAAGCCTTTCTGCTTCCTCCTCCCCACTTTTCCCGATGCCCCCTTTCTCTTTTTTTGTTACTTCTTTTACTTCCCCTCCTGTACCTCTCCCCCCACCCGCCTGCTTCTATTCTTTACCCTTTTTCCCCCCTTTTTATTCTTCTTTTTATCTCATATATTAATCCCTAATATATATTATATATATATATATATATATATTATATTATATATATACGAAATACTAAGAAACTCATGTCCGAAAAACTTCCGCGCGCTCGCACGAGCTCCCGCGCGTCTTCGAACGGGATTGTGCCGCATCGTCGCTCAAAGCCCGCCCAAGTCCGCCACTTGGGGAGGATCACGCTCGGGCGGATACGGGGTTGTACACAATCCCCGCTCTTTTCGAGGTTGGTACAAGCTCGGAAAGAAATGTCCAATCCCAAGTATCCGGCGAGCGGGAGCCGACCCAAAAGAAAAATTTTGAGAAAATCCAAAAATTGCGTTCAAAACGCTAAACTTTCCGTGCACCTTTTGATCATTCTGAACCACTCGATACTTATAACGCTCCCTACTACTGAACTGCCCTTATATCCTTACTTACAATAAGTATACCTGGGGCCGAGCCCGGCTCAAGGCGTCGATGAAGTAGCTGAACCGAAGTATCTCAAGAGCCAACCTTTCCCCCACAGGCGAGCCTTCGGACCTGCCAGCTTGATGGGAGCCTGCGCAGCGGGTCTACCTGGGGCCGAGCCCGGCTCGGGGTGTCGTAGACGTGGCTAAACCAGAACATCTCAAAAGCCAACCTTTCCCCCACAGGCGAGCCTTCGGACCTGCCAGCTTGATGGGAGCCTGCGCAGCGTGTCTACCAGGGGCCGAGCCCGGCTCGGGGTGTCGTAGAAGCGGCTAAACCAGAACATCTCAAAAGCCAACCTTTCCCCCACAGGCGAGCCTTCGGACCTGCCAGCTTGATGGGAGCCTGCGCAGCGGGTCTACCTGGGGCCGAGCCCGGCTCGGGGTGTCGTAGAAGTGGCTAAGAACAAAGTATCTCAAGAGCCTACCTTTCCCCCACAGGCGAGCCTTCGGACCTGCCAGCTTGATGGGAGCCTGCGCAGCGGGTCTACCTGGGGCCGAGCCCGGCTCGGGGTGTCGTAGAAGTGGCTAAGAACAAAGTATCTCAAGAGCCTACCTTTCCCCCACAGGCGAGCCTTCGGACCTGCCAGCTTGATGGGAGCCTGCGCAGCGGGTCTACCTGGGGCCGAGCCCGGCTCGGGGTGTCGTAGAAGTGGCTAAGAACAAAGTATCTCAAGAGCCTACCTTTCCCCCACAGGCGAGCCTTCGGACCTGCCAACTTGATGGGAGCCTGGGCAGCGGGTCTACCTGGGGCCGAGCCCGGCTCGGGGTGTCGTGGAAGTGGCTAAACCAGAACATCTCAAAAGCCTACCTTTCCCCCACAGGCGAGCCTTCGGACCTGCCAGCTTGATGGGAGCCTGCGCAGCGGGTCTACCTGGGGCCGAGCCTGGCTCGGGGTGTCGTAGAAGCGGCTAAACCAGAACATCTCAAAAGCCTACCTTCCCCTACAGGCGAGCCTTCGGACCTGCCAGCTTGATGGGAGCCTGCGCAGCGGGTCTACCTGGGGCCGAGCCCGGCTCGGGGTGTCGATGACGATCGAACCAAACCTATCCCCCACAGGCGAGCCTACGGACCTGCCAGCTAGATGGGAGCCTGCGCAGCGGGTCTACCTGGGGCCGAGCCGAGCTCGGGGTGCCGATGACGATCGAACCAAACCTATCCCCCACAGGCGAGCCTATGGACCTGCCAGCTAGATGGGAGCCTGCGCAGCGGGTCTACCTGGGGCCGAGCCGAGCTCGGGGTGCCGATGACGATCGAACCAAACCTATCCCCCACAGGCGAGCCTACGGACCTGCCAGCTAGATGGGAGCCTGCGCAGCGGGTCTACCTGGGGCCGAGCCGAGCTCGGGGTGCCGATGACGATCGAACCAAACCTATCCCCCACAGGCGAGCCTACGGACCTGCCAGCTAGATGGGAGCCTGCGCAGCGGGTCTACCTGGGGCCGAGCCGAGCTCGGGGTCCCGATGACGATCGAACCAAACCTATCCCCCACAGGCGAGCCTACGGACCTGCCAGCTTGATGGGAGCCTGCGCAGCGGGTCTACCTGGGGCCGAGCCGAGCTCGGGGTGCCGATGACGATCAAACCAATCCTATCCCCCACAGGCGAGCCTACGGACCTGCCAGCTAGATGGGAGCCTGCGCAGCGGGTCTACCTGGGGCCGAGCCGAGCTCGGGGTGCCGATGACGATCAAACCAATCCTATCTCCCACAGGCGAGCCTACGGACCTGCCAGCTAGATGGGAGCCTGCGCAGCGGGTCTACCTGGGGCCGAGCCGAGCTCGGGGTGCCGATGACGATCGAACCAAACCTATCCCCCACAGGCGAGCCTACGGACCTGCCAGCTAGATGGGAGCCTGCGCAGCGGGTCTACCTGGGGCCGAGCCGAGCTCGGGGTGCCGATGACGATCGAACCAATCCTATCCCACACAGGCGATCCTACGGACCTGCCAGCTAGATGGGAGCCTGCGCAGCGGGTCTACCTGGGGGTCTCCTCTCCAAACCAACTCCAACCCCCGAGTGAGCCTACAGCCCTGCCAGCTTGATAAGAGCCTGGTCAGCGGGTCTTCTCGGGGGTCTCCTCTCCAAACCAACTCCAACCCCCGAGTGAGCCTACAGCCCTGCCAGCTTGATAAGAGCCTGGTCAGCGGGTCTTCTCGGGGGTCTCCTCTCCAAACCAACTCCAACCCCCGAGTGAGCCTACAGCCATGCCAGCTTGATAAGAGCCTGGTCAGCGGGTCTTCTCGGGGGTCTCCTCTCCAAACCAACTCCAACCCCCGAGTGAGCCTACAGCCCTGCCAGCTTGATAAGAGCCTGGTCAGCGGGTCTTCTCGGGGGTCTCCTCTCCAAACCAACTCCAACCCCCGAGTGAGCCTACAGCCCTGCCAGCTTGATAAGAGCCTGGTCAGCGGGTCTTCTCGGGGGTCTCCTCTCCGACACAACTATAAAGGAAACATAAAGATAATCCAAGAACTCAAAAGAACTGTTAACCCGATCAACCAAGGAACAGTCCAACACGAGGCACCTCTACCCGCTACGTCCACCCTCTTGGGAACCAGAGGGGAGACGAAACGCTAGGATGGTTAAGATCGACTAAAGAGGAGTGGGAGGGGACTTCTTTCGTCACATGACCTTGGTCGTCACCTAGTTCCTCTTCTATAGCCACGACGTTCGCATGAGTTTTTCTGTGCTGGTCACTCTCCACGCTCACCGCACCATAACTGTTGAAGCCAAAATTGACCGAAGTCAAAATTGACTTCCGTGGAGTTCGGGGTCCCAAAAGAGGGGTGACCGCACACCTACTACACTCAAAAGAACAATCTAGGCTCTAGTCTAAGAACGTAAGGGACAGACCCAAGGTCTCAGCGTGGAGGACCCACCGCATACCCGGAAGACTAACGAACTCTTCCCCTCCCAAGCCAAAAGCTGAGCTAAGACACTTTCGGAGGGCGCTTTTGGCCGACCGGAACATCTAAGGAGGGTCTCAAGACCAACTCTCTCCTATCCAGATGTATCTCCTTGGGTCTATACAAAGTGCTCCTCAAACGCGCTACTAAAGGCGCAACATCGCCGAGCAATTCTATAACACGCTGCCCAACTGGGCTGCAAACAGCGTGACTCCGCTGCCTTAAAAGGCTATCGATAGGCCAACAGGGGCTTCCCGGCATAAACCTCGGGGCTCCCCACGGGACGAGCGGTTCACGAGCACATCGCTCGCCCAAAGCAAAAAGAATAAAACGCACATTCACAGAGCATCACAGATTATAAATTATTACAGGAATATGAATTCCGTACATCGGCACGCAGGCCGGCAATATAAATAAAAATAGGCCTTCGAGGGCCGGCACAAGCTTGGGCTTAAGCCCGCTATTCCCCGCTTGGTACTGCAACACCTGTACGCCAACGTCTCGACGAACGACTGCCAGCTGAACGACAGTCGGCTAACATAAGCTGGCCAAATATATTCCGTACACCCCTTTTTCGGGGCTACGGTGTGCATTCCCTGCAAGTAGATAGTATCCAAATTCCTCGGAGTCTTCTCCGGGAACCCCAGAACATCACCTATCCGGCTCATACGTCCGGACGGGCTTCACACAGAACATCACCAATTCGGCTCATGCGTCCGAATGGGCTTCACACAGCACATCACCAATTCGGCTCATGTGTCCGAATGGGCTTCACACAGCACATCACCAATTCGGCTCATGCGTCCGAATGGGCTTCACACAGCATGCCTAAATCCGTACTCACACTTCCGGATACTAAATGCAATTAATAGCGGGGACGTACGCGTCAACTCGTCGGAGAGCTCCCTTCCCCCACCCGTTGGTGGAGAGGGGCTTCCATGCAAATATGTAAATTGAGGGCTTCACCTGCCCGAGTAGAAACATCGTTACCCTTGGCGCGTGCTTGGCGGCGGTACCGGTGGCCGTTCTCCCTTTTAGGCCGAGCCTTGCTCGAGGTGGCGATGGCGGTGGCCGGTCTGGCCTAGATGCAGCCGGCTTCGAGGAGGTGGTCGAGCTCGACCTTGTCGCAGGCGGAGTCGAGGAAGAGGGTCGAGCTTGGGCCATGCCTTGGCGGCGACGGGAAAAGGGGTCGAGAGGAGCTCGGCCCCGCTGGAGGCGGCGACGGGAAGAAGGGGCCGAGAGGAGCTCGGCCCCGTTGGAGACGACCTGGAAGAGGGGGCCGAGAGGAGCTCGGCCCCGCTGGAGGCGGCCTAGATGGGAAGTGAGGGGCCGGGAGGAGCTCGGCCCTGGCCGGCGACGGGAGAGGAGGAGGAGCCTCGCTCTTTTTGGCCGGCGGCGGGAGAGATGGAGGGAGGAGCGGCTGGCTCCAAGCGGTCGGCCGTAGAGCCAAAAATACCGATAATATTAAGAAAAATGAGTTTCGTAGCACTTCTTTATATTTACATAAGCTTATATTCAACTTGAGATACCTTCAGGTTATAATGGAATTACCCCTTTTTAGTACCCTTGTGGAGGAATGAAACAAATAAGTTCATGTATTTTGAGAACCTTACAAACAAATAACTTGAGCCGAGCAGGTTGGCTCCAGGCTTGCCGGCGGCGGCCATGGCAGAGAGAGAAGAGGGGGGCCGAGCCCTAACTCGGGCTTGCCGACGGCGGGAAAGGAGGAGGCCGAGCAGGATGGCGTCGGGCTGCTCTTGGCCGGTCGACGATGGATAGGAAGAGGGAGGCGCTGGGCGGCCTGCTCCAGGTGGTCGACTGTGGGGGAGGAGGAGGAGGAGCGGCGGGCCTTAGGCGGCCGGCGACGAGAGAGAGAGGCGGAGAGGGCGTCGGGCCGGGCTGCTGGAGGCGATCGACGATGGGAGAGGGAGAGAGAAGCGGATGGCGGCCTCGGGCTCCAGCTAGCCCTAGAAGCCTTTCCGCTTCCTCCTCCCCACTTTTCCCGATGCCCCCTTTCTCTTTTTTTGTTACTTCTTTTACTTCCCCTCCTGTACCTCTCCCCCCACCCGCCTGCTTCTATTCTTTACCCTTTTTCCCCCCTTTTTATTCTTCTTTTTATCTCATATATTAATCCCTAATATATATTATATAATATATATATATATATTATATTATATATATACGAAATACTAAGAAACTCATGTCCGTAAAACTTCCGCGCGCTCGCACGAGCTCCTGCGCGTCTTCGAACGGGATTGTGCCGCATCATCGCTCAAAGCCCGCCCAAGTCCGCCACTTGGGGAGGATCACGCTCGGGCGGATACGGGGTTGTACACTAAACACCTAGAGGGGGGGTGAATAGGTTCTAATGCTTGTTTTAACTTAAGGCAGAATATAACTACAGGTTATAATAAAATTCAGAAAACTCTGCAGCTAACACAGCACAGCAATCACAAACATGTACACATCACAGATTACACACAGATTTATAGTGGTTCCCCAAGGTTTGGGTACATCGACTTTCCCCCTTCACCAATCTAGCAGTGTGTTAGATTCGGCCTAACTTCCTCCTTTATCTCAGATCCTCAGATCCTACAACTCAGAACCCTGAAAGGTTCTTACAACTCAGAACCCTACAAGGTTCCTACAGCTCAGGCTAACCAGCCATACCTCAGCCTTGCCACAAGGCCTATAACTCAGAAAACACCTTCTCCTATAACTCAGGCATAAACAGCCCTACCACTCAGAGAATACCTCTCATACACTCAGCCTTTATAAAATAGGCTTACAACTCAGATCTATAAATAGATCCTATAGAATTTTAAAATAAAGTTATATAATATCCTACTCCTGTTGAGAGAAAAGGAATAAGACTGTTCTTGATCAGCTTCTTGAAAAGACTGATGGATGAAATCAACTAGATCTTAGCTTTCTTCAAGGCTTCTTAAATCTGAACTTAGTTAGAGTTGATTTCCTTTGGAATATACTACTTCTTAAGAAACCTGTGACAGCTTCCTTCTTGTTTTCAAATGGCTGGATCTCTCTCTATCCACAACCCTTGATAATACTTCTGAATTCTTGAATGAATTCAACTTAGACTGAATCTGAGTGGATGTTCACTTCAGAAAGTCTTCTTAGATCTTCTCTCGAAGATCTTCTTCTGTGCCTTGCACTTTCTTGATTAGAGATCTTATCTCACAACAATGATCAATCAATCAGTTTCTATGTATGTGTATGTGTGTATTCTTCTTCTGAATCTGTCTATTTATAGACTTCATCCTTGGTAACCGGCTGATCCGGTTTCTAACAAACTTCTGACAAGTCTGACAGCTTTAGTCGACCTGTTGTAACTCACATCTGTCAAGTCTTCAAACAGATCTTGTGCCTTTGTCTTTGTCAGCAAATTGTCGAGACTGTCTGTTAGAAAGTGTCGAGACCATCTGTCAATATGTGTCGACATAAGTGACTTAGGTGTCGACACAGCCTTTGATGATGTCGGCATGTCTGCCTTTATGTCGACTCAGCTTCTTGATACTACATCTTGAGAATGTGTCGACACTGAGTAGTTGTGTCGACACAAACACTTCATCATACACCAGCAACTAACTTAGTCTAGACTTTGATGTGTGTCGACACAAGTCCTGTGTGATGACACAATTGATGTAGACTCAGAATATAGTGAGTGTCGACACAGCCTCCAGGTGTCGACACAGCTGTTGTCGACTCTGCCTCTGTGTGTCAACACAGTCTTCTGGTGTCGACACAAATGTTGTCGACTAGCAATTCTGTGTGTCGACACAGCTTCCCAGTGTCGACACAAGTGATGTCGACCAAACTTCTGTGTGTCGACATTGGCTCCAAGTGTCGACACAATTGTTGTCGACTCTATTTCTCTATGTCGACACAGCCTTCTTCAAGTGTCGACACAATCTTTCTGAAGTGTCGACACAATTTCTTCTGGTGTCGACACATGGACTTAGAATATTTTTCCTGCATTCTAGTACATTCTTAACCTGCACATATAAACTCAAAATAACATCAAATACACCTTGATGTATATCATTGAGCTAAGTTAGGCTTCTTAAAATCAGGTACACATTTTCCAATGTACCCAATAACCCCAGCACTACCCCGAGCCTTGCTCGGCCCCAGGTAGACCCGATGCGCAGGCTCTCATCTAGCTGGCAGGTCCGTAGGCTCGCCTGTGTGGGTAAGGGACCCCAAGACCTGCTTGGCCCTAGGTAGACTCGTTACTTAGGCTCTCATTAGCTGAGCAGGGCGGTAGGCACACATGGGGGAAAAGGATTAGCTCCGCGTGTTCAAGAGAATGCAAAGATATATGACTTCATTGTTTCACAATATCTTGAGAAAGTATATACTTATTGTAAGTAATGGTATAAGGGCAGTTCGATAGCAGGGAGCATTACAGGTATCGAGTGGTTCAAAAAAGATCAAAAGGGGTATGGAGAGATTAGTGGTTTGAATGCAAATTTTGGATTCTCTCAAAATTCTTCATTGGGTCGGCTCCCACTCGCCGGATACTTGGGGTTGGACATTTCTTTCCGAGCTTGTACCAACCTCGAAAAGAGCGGGGATTGTGTACAACCACATATCCGGCCGAGCGGGATCCTCCCCAAGTGGCGGGCTCGAGACATGTTATGGGCAATGATTTGGTGTTCTCCCCATTCGAGGACGTGCGAACGCTCGTACAGGCGTATAGAGTTTTCGGGTTTTATGTTATAATATATACATATATATATATATGTTTATAATATATATATTTCTTATATATATTTATAATATATATATTTATTATATATAAATATATATTTATAATATATATAGGGAGAAGGGGAAAAGGGGGTATGGGGGTACAGGAGCAGCAAAAATGAAAAAAGAAAAAGAATAAGAGGGGGGCATCGGGTACAGGGCAGAGAAAAAGGAAGAAATAAAAGAAGAAAAAGGGGGAGAAAGCCCTAACAGCCCGACCCATCTCCCCCCTCTCCCTCCCTCTCCCGTAGGCCACCTGGAGAAGCACAGCTCGAGCCGCCTCCCTCACTCTCTCCGGCCGCCGCCTAAGCAAGGAGCAGCCCGAGCCGCCTCCTTCACTCTCTCCGGCCGCTACCCAGGCAAGAAGTAGCCCGATCCATCTCCCCCCTCTCCCTCTCTCTCCCATCAGCCACCTGGAGCAGCACAACCCGAGCCTCCTCCCTCACTCTCTCTGGTCGCCGCCCAAGCAAGGAGCAGCCCGATCCGCCTCCCTCACTCTCTCCAGCCGCCGCCCAGGCAAGAAGCAGCCCGATCCATCTCCCCCCCCCCCCCTCACTCTCTCTCCCGTCGGCCACCTGGAGCAGCACAGCCCGAGCTGCCTCCCTCACTCTCTCCGACTGCCTCCCAAGCAAGGAGCAGCCCGAGACGCCTCCCTAACTCTCTCCGGCCGCCGCCCAGGCAATAAGCAACCCGATCCATCTCCCCGATCTCCCTTTCTCTCCCGTAGGCCACCTGGAGCAGCACAGCCCGAGCCGCCTCCCTCACTCTCTCTAGCCGCCGCCCAAGCAAGGAGCAGCCCGAGCAACCTCCCTCACTCTCTCCGGCCGCCGCCCAGGCAAGGAGTAGCCTGAGCCACCTCCCCCTCTCTCTCCGGCCGCCTCCTAAGCAAGGAGCAGGTCGCCCGCCTCCCGATCTTCTCTCCCGCAGCTGCTTGAAATCGTGGAGGCTGGGACAACCTTCGTCGACGCCATTTGGAGCACGATCGGCCATGGAGGAAAAAATCATTTGGAGCACGATAGGCCATGGTGAGGCTCGGCCATGGAGGTAAAAATCACTTGGAACTTTCAACTCTCCCACGGAGGTCGGATCCGTTCATGGAAAACCACTACGGACACTAGACGTCGAGCCTCGGGCAATGTGCGTGTTTGCGGCTCTGTCAAAACACGCGTCAAGGGTAACGAAGTTTCTTCTCGGGTAGGTGAAGCCCTCAATTACCATACTTGCATGAAAGCTCCTCTCCACAGACGAGTGGGTGAAGGATGCTCTCTGACGGGTTTACGTGTACGTCCCTGCAATTAACTGTATTAGCACCCGGAAGCGTGAGTACGGGTTTAGGCATGCTGTGTGAATCCCATCCCGACATGTGAGCCGGATTGGTGATGTTCTGGGATTCCCAGAGAAAACTTCGAGGAAGTTGTATATTATCTATTTGCATGGAATGCGCGACGCAGCCCCTAAAAAAGGGGTGGGTGCGATGTTTTTGCGTCGCTTTTAGTCGACCTATGTTTGGCTTGTTGCCGCCATTCGAGACGTTGGCGTACAGGTGTTGCAGTACCAAGCGGGGAGTAACGGGCATAAGTCGAAGCTTGTGTCGGCCCTCGAAGGCCTATTTTTGCTTATATTGCCAGCCTGCGTGCCGAAGTATGGAATTCATATTCATGTAATTATTTATAATGTCGGTGATGCTATGTGTATGTGTAGTTGAATTCTTCTGTCTTGGGCGAGTGGTGTGCTCGTGAACCACTCTCCCCGTGGGAGCCCCGAGGTATAGTTGTCGGGAAGCCCCTGATGGTCTGTTGACAGCCTTTTAGGACAGCGGAGTCGCTCTGTTTGTAGCCCAGTTGGGCAGCGTGTCGTAGAATCGCTCGGCGATACTACGCCATTAGTAGGGCGGGTGAGGAGCATTTTGTATTGACCTAAGGAGAAACATCTGGATAGGAGAGATTTGGTCTTGAAATCCTCCTTAGATGTTCCGGTCGGCCAAGAGCGCCCTCCGAAGGTGTCTTAGCTCAGTCTTTGGCTTGGGAGGGGAAGAGTTTGTTTGTCTTACGGGTATGCGGTGGGACCTCCACGCTAAGACCTTGGGTTTATCCCTTATGTTCCTAGTCTAGTGCCTAGATCGTTCGTTCAAGGGTAGTAGGTGCGCGGTCACCCCTCTTTTGGGACCCCGAACTCCACAGAGGTCATTTTTGGCTTCAACAATATGAATGCCCATACGGATATATAAGTTAAGGATTGGCTCAACAGTAAAGTAACTCATCGTATAGGAGTGTCCGTACAAACTTACAATGATAATCTTGTGTATGTAATGTATGTAATGATATGAATGCAATGCAATGACTCACCCATGATCATGTATAAGCAACTGCTATGTCGACACAGACTTGTAGTTCCAACTTTTCGAGCAGGTATCTAACCTCTCAGGCGTCATCCGTCGTGGCCAGACGGTGACAGTAGATCGGGCTTCTCCACTACTAGGCTGGCATCCACACTACCTGGTCTAAGCCTCTGTATGCCTCAACGCTAAGAACACAATAGCGGAGCTCACATGCGTACTACGGCTCAGAGGGGTCTTGGGTAGATGTGCACCAAGAACACAGCCCAAACTTGCCTACCGTCGTGGCACGGAAGGTGCCTCTGTGAACATATCACCAAAGGACCAAGGCCAACCGTCCACTAGCACAGAGGGTGCCTCAGGAAGTAAACACCGAGGACCAAGGCCCAACCATGCAAAGTTTATTTGTCAACTCCCGTCGGTCTGATGACTGGAGAGCCCGTAGACCTGCCACATTATCCTTAACCTAGGATTATGACATCGCGTGTCAACTTATACCGCATGCAATTTCACATATAAGGGCTCCACTTCGAGTCCCTTTTATTTAATCACATCTCGTGCTCAACAGCATGCAAGAGCTCCACACCGAGTCCCTTATCATCTTGTCGTTTTAGTGCGGCAACGCCCTCACACTTCCAACCCTTCCACATGTCCTTCACAACAACATATGGTACTTCACATATTCATCAACCATTTGATTATCATAATTATATATAGAATATTGTAACCTAACTTTAACATCAACTGGATACAATCTTTTTATCAAGTTCAAACCATTCGTGCATATATGGATCTATCCACTAAATGTCAACAACCATTTGTTAATCGTAATCACTACCAATTATGTACAGCAAACTTCAAGCCATCCTCATCATTTTCATCGTATTACCATTATCAAGTACATCCTTATCGGTTCACATATTTAAACCATTCCTACCATCCCAACTTGCCGACCCATTCGTTCACTAACCTCCACCAAATCATCTCATTCAAGTATACTTCACTACACCATTTGTTCACTAAGGATCTATCCAACAAATGCCATTAACCATATTTTATCACAATTACTTATAGACTAAATTCTCCAAAACCTTAACGTTATTGTACTACCATCTCTCTACCAAATCCAAAGCCGATTCAACACAAACCCGAGAACTATATGTGCAGGAAATATTACTATACAGCAACTTTGATCGGGGATTACCGATGCTACAGGAATCTGGTGAACGCATGTAACCCCTCGTTGAAAAGGGCTTTCCGAGGGCTACGACTTTTGTGTTTAGTAGAAAGCCAAGATTTGGCAGTATCACGCCTTAAAATGACCACAAAGATCGATGCGCGTAGAAAATAGATTTATGCGCGCATCTTAAAGCGAACGGAACGACATCAATTCGTCTTCCTCCACTGACCGATATTCCCAAATCACATTCAGAGTTCCTCCTCCCTTATTCACCCTCAAAAGGCTAACTCTCTTCACGAAACCAAGCCCTCATCTCCACATAGAAGGGGAAAGTGGTTGAAGAAATCTTATCTCTAGGACACAAGTCCTAGTGTGGCCTTCTCCTAGGAAACTTCTTCTCCCGAATCAAGACTCTTTTGAGTCAATATCTAGTCTAGGAATAACTATAGATCTAGCACCAAGGTAGAGGGTAGGAAGCTCACCTCAGTTTCGGTGTTTCCGGCCATGGATCTCGTCACTCTCCTTGGCGGCTTCTTCCTCCTTGCTAGTTTTGTTCTTTACGGGAAGAGAGAAGGAGAAGATCTTCTTCCAGAAATTGACTCCGGCGGCTCCTCTGTTTCGTCGGGATCGGCAAGGACATCTGCTCGGCAAACTGGTAAAGATACGGCTAGGGTTTTCGGTACATCCCTTTTTATAATCGTATATTAGGTTTAACTCACTTGCTACGTGTCGCCGTATGAGTGGACCGCCCATTATAGCTTTAAATATGTCTTATTGAGGAGACGCGTCCGATGTAATTGTTTTGGTGCAATTCCCAAAAATCTGGTTCAGACCGGCCAGGTGACAGCAAGTAGACTGCGCTAGAAATCTGCTAAGTCAGATTCGTCGAGTAAGCACTCCTTACTCGACGAATCATCGAGTATTATACTCTCACTCGACGAATCGTCGAGATTCGTCGACACCACTCAATGTCATATGTTAGCACAGCACTTTCCAAGTAAAAATTGTCGAGTGCCCCTTCTTTACTCGACGAATCGTCGAGTGGCGTCGAGTGCACTCAACGCACTCGATGTCACAGCTTCCTGAATAACCCTGAGTAAAAGCGTTGAGTGGCATCGAGTGCAATCAATGCGCTCGACGTCTTTCAGTTAATGGCGTCGAGTGCACTCAACGCACTCGACGCCAATCATCCAGATATCTTTCTAAGTCAAATGACATTGAGTGCACTCAACGCACTCAATGCCGTGTTGAGGCCACTCAACGCCTCAACCTGTATCGTCGAATGGCGTTGAGTTCACTCAACGCACTCAACGCCGCGTTGAGTGGCATTGAGTCCACTCAACGCCAACTTTCAAGAATATTTTCTAAGTCCCTATACTCGACGAATTCGTCCGATTTTTGACGAACAGTATTGGTCTCAACTTCACATGCCATACTTGACGAATTCGTCTGATTTTCGACGAACAGTATTGGTCTCAACTTCACAAGCCATACTCGACGAATTCGTCTGATATCCGTGACGATATCCGATGAATTTTATTTGTCGATTCCGGCGCACCCCAACCCCGATTCAACTCCCTTGACTCAAAACACGTGCGAGGGGTCTAGCGCGAAACGGGATGTTATACCGCTAGCTCTGAATGTGGGAGCGGAGCACTAGTCTGCGGTTGCGAAGGTCACTTGGAAACTGAGCGATTGGGCTTCGTTAGGTGGCTTGAACGTGGCTCGGGTGTGGCTAGAGTGCGGCTCGAACGCTGCTCGTAGGAGAAATTTAGTAGAGGTTCGACCTGAAGAAGAAGAAGGATAAGAGAAAAAAAGTGAGAAATGAGGAGGCATGGGGCTCCTTTTATAGCCTCCAGAGATGGTTATGCTGGTTACGCGGCTATCCGCACACCATAATCACCCTTATATATATTTTTGCTATAGTTTAGGGGTGCACATTATGATAATTAATCCTGTTATTTGCACCCTAATTAAATTAATAAATAAAATCCCCCCACTAACCCGGCGGTTAGTGGGTGGTTACACGCAAATCATACGGCAGGGAATGACCCCAAACGATCAGACGGCGGGGACGGGCTCCCACGAGCAGCCGGTGAACTTGCCATCGATCTTGCCAGCGAGGGGGTGACCGTCGGCGACGGCCGAGGAGCAGCCGGCTCGGCCACTCCCATGGCCGCGCACCGACGACCGAGGAAGATCGGTCGCACGCTGGCGGCTGAGGAGGAGCGGCCGGTTTGGTCGCTCTCTCAGTCGCGACCGGCGGCCGATGAGGAGAGGTCGCTCTCTCGGTCATGACCGGCAGCTGAGGATGAGCGGCCGCTCCCTTGGCCGCGCGCCTACAACCGAGAAGGAGAGGCCGTCGCGGCCGGCGACCAAGGAGGAGCGGTCGGCGCGGCCGCTCCCTCGGCCGCGCGCCGCGACCAAGGAGGGGCGGCCGGCTCGGCCGCTCGCATGGCTGCGTGTCGACGGCCGAGGGGACGACCGACGGTGGTGAGAGGAGGGGGCGGCTGGCGTCCGGGGATGATGTCGGCCGCTCGACACTGACGAGGTGACGTCCGCGACGGTTCTGTCGTTACGCATGATGGAATCGGCGCGTGATGGATCGCGCGCAGTGATCGTGCGTGCGATCAAACTCATGATCCCACTTCTTTTTGGTGGAGATCATGGGGGGTGGTTATGTGCACCCCACTACTTTTTAAGAGGGATCTCATTCCAATCAATATTAAGGCTTTATTTTGGAGAGCAGTTGCAGTTGTAAAAAAAGCTGTTGTAAATGCAAATTTGTAAATGGAGCTGTTAGAAACTGATTGCTGAAAATAAAGATCTGTTTAGTTAGTCTGTGTTTGCAGAACTTTTCAGAACAGAGAACCGTTTGACAAAATAGCGATCAATAAATTGTTGAAAATAATATTTATATTTTTTATTATTTTTATTAATTAATTTTATTATTTATACTATAACCTTAAGTGGTGGTTCTGACCGTGAGACTATTTTCAAAAGTGACGGGGCAAGGGATGGCGGCACAGCGTGGGGCACTGGATGGAGGCACAGAAAATTTTTTCCTCCCCCTAAACGCGGCGAACTGGAGGTCGATGCGCAGGTTTTGTCCCGCAAATTTTACAGCCGCAAAAAACGGAGGGCGGTCTGTATATAGGCGAAAAAAACAAACGGTAAAATAACCAACGGGTTCGTTTTATCAAAACGAAACGCCATAAAACGGTGCGCCAAATGAAACCTAAATGAATCGTATACGGTACTTTCAAGGGAATTTTTTTAAAATGCGCTACCCCCACGTGATGCGGGGAAAAGATGGGTCATTCATCATGCTTTGTATTTCGTGCATTCATATTATTTTTTTCTATTTTATTTACCTTATTTTTGTCTGCCCTTGATTTCCTCAATGAAAGCCTTGGATTTGCGAACGATACCCATACCTAAATATTGCTCCTTTCAAGGGGTGGCCAGCTGCTGGAAAAGTAACAATCGTGGATTCATGTGATATACCATTATAGAAAACGCATCCCTATGTTATAGGGTACTGCAATAAAATTGCAAAAAAATGAATTTAGTAACGATGAAAAGCTTAAAATACACGGTCATATATACTCATTTAAGTATATTTAACTCAACTTGGTATCCACCGTTGGTTTTGTAAAAAATGTAAATAAATGTTTAAGTGTTTAACTCATATACAGGATAATAGAAGCGAAATTTGAAATTTTTCTTAATTCGAACATAATTTTAAAATAAATAATTAAATGCAATGCTTAAATAAAATTAAACTAATATTGTAATTAATAAAAAGTTATTAAATAAAAACACATGACAAATCGTTCAACATGCCATTTTTCGTGGACATATATTTTGAAATTTTGTAATAATAGTATCATTAGTAATAGTGTCAGCAACATCCTTCTCTGTATAAACGATCATGCAGTCATTCATCTATTCATCTCTCATTCTGCTTCGTAAACGATTTTTTATAATCTGCATTGCAGAGAACATTCTTTCAACTGTAGCAGTTGCAACGGGTAGAAGGCATGCCAACTTTAAAGCCTAAAAACGACTTGTTAGTGATCTTATTTTTTCAACTTCATCAATAGTTTTAAAAGACCATCAATTTCTTTACTATGAGAGAACGTGTCGGTTGGTAAAGAGCGCATGTCAATAATATAAATATCAAGTGATCCGTCAAGTAATTGCAATTCTACTTGTTACAAATCTGATAAGTACAATTCTGCGAGACGAACTAACTTTTGTTTATCAAATGAGGCAAATCAATCACTAGAGTCAAGACAAGAAACACATAAAAGTAATTCAATGTTCACTTCATTAAAACGATCATTTAACTCGTTCAAAAACCAATCGAGCACTATATTGAAGATTTCAACACAAAATGATGATAATTTGTAACATCTCTGTCTTTGCATCTTGATCTTCCTGCTTGAATATATTTTTCATTTATATTAGGAACTTTTATATGTTGTTTTGTGCAAAATTTTGATACTTCAGTCACGAAGGAGTTTCATTTAAGATCAACATTCAACACAAGGTTAATAAGCGTGAAAATCTCTGCAGCTTCAACATGATCTTCTGCAACAACTACTAATATTAATTGTAGTTGATGAAAAAAATAATAAATGTAGAAAACACAATTATTCTACTGCAATATCAATGTTTTCAGTCCTTTGAACTCACCCCTCATATTGCTAGCACCATCATAACCTTGATAATTGGTGCAACCTTTTTGTTCCTCAGAGACTACGTTTGGCATAGTGGTGGCGGTCGTAAAGGCATGGGTTAAAGCGTTGATAGGTCCTCTTAGAAGCGATAACTGCACCCCATGCCCGAGGTGCGGATATCCAGAGAACCCCCACTAACGGATTAACCGACCAAGGTGCAACCGCCGCAGCGACCGCCGCCATCGCCGCTGCCGCGCCAGCTGCCATCATCGCAGTCGTCGGGCACCGCTTTGTAACTGCTAAAATAAGGCGGCTTCTTCGCCGTCCTTCCCTCCGTCGGCATGCGGTGGGTCGACATCCTCGTCGTCCAGGTCAGGCGGTAAATTTGCTACCCGGCTCTGGCCGGCCCTCCGCCTGAGGGAGGGGTCGCCCCAAAGCAGACAACCACCTTGGCCGCCTGATTAGGGCGACCTCCTCCCTGCCCAGGTCGAGCGGCATAATGTCGCCCGACCCTAGCTTGCACCCTGTCAGGGAGCAGTGCCGCCCAAATCGGGCAATCTTTTGGTCGTCTGATTAGGGCGGCCTCCTCCCTGCCTAAGTCGGGTGGCATAATGTCTCGGTTCTTCGCTACCTCCACCTGGACAAACCCCGATTCTCCTGAGGCACGAATGAACAGTGGTTCTTCACACCTCTACCTAGATGAACCTCAATTCTCCCCAGGCACGAACGAACAAAAGTTCCTCGTCACCTTCACCCGGACGAACCTTAGTCCTCCCGAAATGCAAACAAACAAAGGTTCTTCTCCAGCACCCTCCGGATGGACCGCATGTCTTTCAAGGAATAAATAGACAAAGGTGTTTCACCACCTTCAAAGGAACGAATCATGAGCTCTTCCAAGACAATAGTGCATCCTCAATCTTCTGAGGGATTTTTGACAGGATCAACCACGAGTCATCCTGCGCCACCCAACCAAAAGTAGACTTCGAGCCCTCGAGTGCCATCTGGATAAAGGGGAAAACATCACACTACTTTATGTTTCAGCGTCAGCTCCAAGTGCTCTTACCCAATGGCAATCGCCAAACTTATATGTCGTGTCATAAATGCGTATTTAGGCAAGGAGGGCACGAAAGGTAAATCACTCCCGATTCAACGAGACACCCAAGGAACTAATAAGAGAGACAAAGCATCCACGCAATGCGAATACAATCAATTAAAGGGGGCAGACTCCCCCACAGCCATTACGATGCGCAAAACCTCTTGCCAAGCCCAATGCAGAGCACAACGATGTGATTATAATCCCGCAAAGGACCAACCATTAAAGCGGTCATCTTGGGGCCCCCATAACCCTCCGACTTCACTCCGCTCAAGATCCATATGACTTCGGATGTCCAGTTATCACGAAAGCATGTACAATCCCAAGTCACAAACATCATCTACGCTCCTCCAACTATGTAAGCTCGACCTTCGCCTCGAACAGCTCAGACTCAACTCTTGACAAGAACGAGCTCTGATTCCGCGCCGCCAAGGCAAGGGGGTAGATAACCCCACTCATCATACTCAACTGACGGATCCCCGACGCCAACGTTCAGAGACAGTTGTCAAAACAACGTGCAACACATAATTTGTGTAAAGCACAAGATGCATCCGGACCACAGGAACATGCAAGGCTCAAAGCGGGAGAACGTCTCCATAAAGCACCGCAAGGGCCGCTAAATGCACAAAAGTACATCATAGTGCAAAGCCGTGCCCACTGCTGCAAAAGTAAAAATAAGGCACCGTTCGGTAGCTGAAAGTATCTAGTGTCAGCCTAAATCACCTAGAGGGGGTGAATAGGTGGTTCTGCGTCTTTTTATGAAATAAAAATTGTTGAAAAACAAACACACATAAATATAAAGATTCATAGTGGTTCCCCAAGTTAGGTACGTCTACTATCCCGCCTCGCCTATCTACCATAAAAGGCTAGATTCAGTTACTTCACATTTATCTCAGATTGCAAACAATCTTACTCCTCGCAGCCAAAAACTCCTACAACTCGAAGACAACGCTCCTATCACTCGGAGAACAACCTCTCCTACAACTCGGAGAACAAACTCTCCTACAACTCGATCTTAAAATAAGTATCTACAACTCGGAGGGAAAAACCTCCCACAATAATAAAATGTTTTGCACAATAAAAGATTAACAAGTAATCTTCAATAGATCTGAAATCTTCGATCCCTCGTTCCTTTGAAAAGTTGATCTTGAACGTCTTGAATAATAAGAGAAAAGCGAACACTTTGAAAAACCTGATCTGAATACACGGATCGACTAGATTTGAGAGAAATGGAACCTTCAGAGATCAACGATCTAGTCGATTAGAAGAACGAATCGTGCAGCAAGTATTCGTCAGTCGAGCGGGTAGCGAAGTACGTATCGAACGCTGACGGGGGTGTTTTTGTTCTTGAGATTTCTCGATTTGAACAAAGGGCACGATTAGGGTTGATTGAAATCCACCCTACATATATATAGGAAACCTTCTTCTGTTACGGCTAGAAATTTCCTTCTTTATCGAGAGATCCGAAAATCACTGCATATGGCGATCTGTTCAACCCGATCCGCAAATTTGAAATGAGAAGAAAATAACCCTAAGTATAATTTTTCGAGTATCTACTGGTATACTCGTCGAACCTACTGGAACTCGACAAAATTTATTTACATAATTTTAGCCAGATCGATCATATATGTAAGACCTCATTTTTTTTCTTTTTCAACCATCGGGGTCTTATGCCCAGAATTGCCGCTTTGCGGTGGAACTGATACTCGGGAAGGCCGCTACTACAAAACGCCAATTCTGCCGGCCTTTTTTGATCACAAAGAGAGAGAAGTAAATGCAACATGTCCACATAATCAGATATGAATAAAAATCACAGCAAGTCCATCAATATATAGAAAAATAGAGTACTGCGAAAGAACAGAGCAGATGAAATATATAAACGGGCTCAGCCCGGTACATCAGAGTCCTCACTACAAATCACTCATCGTGGAAGCTATAAAGAAGACTAATCACTCACGGAGCTGGTCACAGGTACTCCAGAACTAGACAACCTACCAACCTATCCTCATCTTGGCTATTGAGGATGCATTCACACATTTCCAAACCATTATCCCAATATCCAAATCCTCTAAGTTCATCCTGCAGCTTAATATGATTTCAGCAGTTTTTACTAAACGCAGACCATCCTAAGCTATATGGGGTATACAAAAGGAGGTACCCCAAATTATCTCTCAAATCTCCTATAAAATTTATTGGAGGTCTATCATGACATAATTAACTTAAATCCATAAATTTATAATTTTACTAATTAATCTGATATTTATTTAATTTTCTCAAAAGATTGGCCATGGGTAATTTTAAACATAAACTACATGATTTCCTCAAGTAATGGCCACCCAAAAATTATAATCACTAAATAACAGAGAGATATCAATAAATATTAATTTCCATGATTTTACAGGCTTGCTAGATACCAAAATAAATTTAATTAACTTTTCATGAGAAACAATACTTAATGAAGTAACCCTTAGAAATAATCTTTCAAAAATCTCATAAAAATTCTCAGAGATTTAAAACATAATAAAAAGTCCTCTGGCTAAAGTTCATCAATTTCCAGAAAGAAGTTACTCCATAATAAATTTCTAAGTAAATAATACAAATTACTAACTTGATAATGAAGTATCCAAAATAATTGTCCTAAATTCATAACAAAATCTCCAGAGCTTTTACTAACTTTAAATACTATTCTACCCAAATCTAATCACTGTTCAGTGAGTTTTATTGACATCTTCTATCACTACAAGTTTTGTGCCCTAAACTAGGGTTAGGGTTCAGAGGGACTTATTTACTTTAAAATCCATTTAGATTTCTGCAAGAGGATTCTAGCTACCCTAGAATTCTCTCAACCAAGTTTCAAATCATAACCAGGTCATTTGACCACTTGCCCTTCACAAACCACCAAGAACCATCCTTAGGGTTTGGCCTTGGGTCCTAGGGCAATTCTACCCCAATCCACCTCAAAATCCATGATAGGGTGCTAGGAATCATGCCTAGTCAGTGGTCAAAATCTCAGCCTCTATTGAGGTGATTTGACAACTCAAACCATAAAGTGCACTCTTAACCTAAAAACTCCTTAATAGGGCAAAGCTTAGGTTTGTTCATTTCCAATCTAAAACATCTCCAAATGAAATAAAAAATTATACAGTGCCTTATGATGAACCCAGGGACCACTCACCAAACTTTGGGAGGGTTTGAAAGTCATTAGGCCACCTAATTAATTTATATAAGGATTATTAAATTTTTCTAAAAACTATTGAAAACTATTCTCCAAAATTCCCATTTTTGGACAAGCTCTAGGTATAGATAGGTTAGACTCCCTGCCCAAATTTCAGATCATTTGGACAAGGGATGAAGGGTGGGCATCCATTTGAATCTCAGGATAATCCTAAGTATAGGTCCCACCAAAATGGGTTCTGTGGTCAAACCACTTAACCAAACGAGTTGAAATTAATTTTAAAATAATATAGACTCGAAGGCCTATAACTTTTGTGACTGGCAATTTTTCCTAAATCGGCCCTTAAGGACTTCATTTGGTATAATCTAAAAAAGTGTGTTAAAAAGGGATAATAAATCATTATATTTATTATAAGAACAATAATACTTTTACTGTTCATCTTCTTCTTCCAAACAGAGCCCGAAAACAAAATTCCCTAATAACTTGTAGCTTTCCAAGTGGATTTCCCGTCCACCCAGCCATCACCCTGACCGGCCACCACCACCACCTCCGTTTAGGTGAGGGCTACCGTTAGGGGGCGGCACGGCCGCCGGAGAGGCGGTTTCTGGCGAACCCGACCACCATGAATTTCGGAAAAACCATGGAAATGTTCACCCGATCCAGCTCTTTTGAGCCCGATATCTCTCCTAATAATTCCTAAGATCTATCCATAGAAGAAGAGGTAGAAGAGGACCTTGTTAGTGGTTTGGAGACGAGCCGATAGTCGGGATGCCATTGGCGCGGTGGTGGCGTCGCCGGAATTCTTCTACAGCACAGCACAAAGCTCCAATCCATCGGGTCAGGGTGGAAACTTCATCTCTAAGTCCAGGGAGTCTTTTAAAGGGAAGAAATGGGGATGCGGGTGGGTATAGGCTGTCCAGACATTAGTGCTTCCTTAAAAGCATGCTTCGGCCATGGTGGAGGGGAGATGAAACGGCTCAAAATAGCTGGAGAAAGGCTGGAAACTCCTCCTCTCCCCATGAGGACTTGAATCCAGCCGTTACTTGGCAAAAACGAGGGGCCAAGCTTGAATGCTAATTTAATAGACATGCAAGCCATCGTTCGGCCATGGCTGAAACAGTGAAACTTCCTCTTCGTTTCCAAAGCCGACGGTCACGTGGCATTGACCAGTCAATATTTTAAAATGAGAGTTAACTAGGTCTTAATAAAAGAAACGGCCCAATAACACATTCTGGCCCACTTCCTAGAACGGCCCAATTCAACTGAACCAGCAGCCAAGCCAAAACCTTGCCATAAAATTTTCTAAGTAAAATGGTGTTGAGTGAGCTCATCTCACTCAACGCCATCCAGGCTGCGGCGTTGAGTGAGCTCTGTTCACTCAACGCCATCCAGGCTGCGGCGTTGAGTGAGCTCTGCTCACTCAACGTCATCCAGGCTGCGGCTTTGAGTGAGCTCTACTCACTCAACGCCATCCAGAATACGGCGTTGAGTGAGCTCTGCTCACTCAATGCCATCCAGGATACGGCCCTTCCAAACTACGGCATTGAGTGAGCTTTGCTCACTCAATGCCATCCAGACTATGGCGTTGAGTGAGCTCAGCTCACTCAACGCCATCCAAATTACGGCGTTGAGTGAGCTGCGCTCACTCAACACCATCCAGACTACGGCGTTGAGTGAGCTCCGCTCACTCAATGCCATCCAGACTACGGCGTTGAGTGAGCTCAGCTCACTCAACGCCAACCATCCTACACATGATGGCGTTGAGTGCAGTCAGAGCACTCAACACCGTTCAGCTTTTGGCATTGAGTGCACTCGACGCACTCAACGTCCAAGACCAAATCATGTTTTAAGTAAATTTCTGCTCTATTATTTGCAGACCAAGGTGATTTTCACCTTTAGCCCGGGTCACTTGGCCTTCTTGGGATTCCTAGGGTTTTGTCATGACTTGGTCATGACAAAACCTCTCCTAGGGGTCTGGTCGAAAATGAGATGTTACAAATCCCAATATAAAAAAATAAAAATTTTGTCCCCGAAATTAAGGTTCAGCCTACGGGGGTTTCTACTAGAATGGAATAAATTGTAACATCCCTATGGTTTAAGGTATACCTAACTCGAAGAGTTCCGGATACTTTTGCTGCATCAAGTCCTGTGGCTCCCATGTATTCTCCTCCTGCCCATGGTGGTCTCCACAAAACCTTGACTAACGGAACCTTCTTACGTCGCAAGATCCGCACTGCTGTGTCATCGATCCTGATCGGCTCCAAGTTGACTGATCGATCCGAGGCCACCGGGCCGTCTGCTGTGGAAATCAGTTGCTCAGGGCGTAGCAGAGCCCTCCGTAGTGAGGAGACGTGGAAGACATCATGCAATCCCGCTAACTCCGGCGGTAGCTCCAGTCTGTAAGCCAAGGGGCCGATCCGCTCTAGGATCCTGTAAGGCCCCATATATCTCGGACTGAGCTTCTTCTGCCCGCGAACCCGCGAGACTCGGTGCATCGGCCGTATCTTCAAGAAAACTCGGTCTCCCACATGGAACTCCACCCAACGATGCCTCGCATCGTAATATTTGGCCTGCCTACTCTAGTCTTCCAACATCCTGTCCCGGATCAATCTAATCTGAGCATCTGTATCCCCCACAAACTCCGAGTCTAGTGCCTATAGATCCTCATCCTGAACCCATGATAGTGGGGTCCTGCACCTTCGTCCATATAACGCCTCATATGGAGTCATGCCTATGCTGGACTGATGGGCGTTGTTATATGAAAACTCGACCAGTGGTAGCAACCTCTCCCAAGGCTCGCCGCGGTCCAAAATACAAAGGCGCAAAAGATCTTCCAGTGTACGGTTGGTGCGCTCCGTCTGCCCGTCGGCCTGAGGGTGAAAAGTCGTACTGAATGTCAACCAAGAACCCAGATGGGCCTGAACTGACCTCCACTCCCTAGATGTAAACCGCTCATCCCGATCTGAAACGATAGTCTTGGGCACCCCATGATAACGCACAAACTGCTCAATGAACCTCCATACTAATACACCAACCGGGGTGTCTTTCGCCACTAGAATGAATTTGGCCACCTTCGTTAGCCTGTCCACTATCACCCAGATTGAGTCATTTCCCGCACGGGATCGAGGTAGCCCATGTATGAAATCCATGGCTATATCCTCAAATTTCCACTCCGGCAGCGGAAGTGGCTGCAGCAAGCCGGCCGGATTCCTACACTCTGCCTTTACGAGTTGGCAGGCCTCGCAATGCGTCACAAAGTACGTAATGTCCTTCATACCTGGCCAGTACATCGTCCTCTTCAAATCTTTCACCATCTTGGTGATTCCTGGGTGCACCGAGTATCGGCTGCAGTGAGCTTCCATCATAATGTCCTCCCAGATCTGGACTCCTGCCGGTATGTAGACCCTGCCTCTGAAACACAGGAGATCATCCCTCAAAGAGTAATCTCCGGTCGTGCCTTCCTCTAAGGCTCTGAATATCGGCTCAGCTCTCACATCCAGCTTCTGCCCATCTCTAATGCGGTCCCGAATATCATCAGTGGTAACCATCGATCCCAGGTACTCCATATATAACTCCGGGTCATCCTCGGACACCAGTGATATCTGCATCTCCTCGAATAATTTAACCAATTTCAAGGCCATCAGCTGCGGGCCTACTCCTAACATACTCGCTCTCCGACTCAAAGCGTCTGCGACCACGTTCGCCTTCCCCGGATGGTAGTGCATGGTATGCTGGTAGTCCGATAGAAACTCCACCCAGCGTCTCTGCCTGATGTTTAAATCCTTCTGCGTGTCTACGTATTTCAAGTTCTTATGGTCTGAGAAGATATCGCAATAAACTCCGTAGAGGTAGTGTCGCCAGATCTTAAGAGCAAAAACGACTGCCCCCATCTCCAAATCGTGCACGGGGTAGTTTTGCTCATGCTGCTTCAACTGACGGGAAACGTAGGCTATTATGTGCTCGTTCTGCATCATAACGGCACCCATCCCCAGATAGGAAGCATCTGTGTACACCTAGAATCCTTCCTTCCCTGACGGAAGAGCAAGGATGGGAGCCGAGATAAGACGATCCTTCAGCTCCTGAAAGACAGATTCGCATCGTGACGTCCAAATAAAATGAGACTCCTTCTTCGTCAGAGACGTAAGAGGGAGGGCAATCTGAGAGAATCCCTTTACGAACTTCCGGTAATAACCATCAAGTCCTAAGAAACTTCGAACATCTGAGGCCGACTTTAGTGGTGGCCAATCCCGTACTGCCTGGACCTTCGCCAGATCTACTGCCAAACCTGCTCTACTGATGACATGGCCCAAAAAGGCCACCTCCTTTAGCCAGAACTGTCACTTGCTGTACTTAGCATACATCTTATGCTCCCGCAGCTTATCCAAGGTCAGGGCCAGATGCCTCGCGTGCTCGTCCTCCGACCTCGAATAGACAAGGATATCGTCGATGAATATAATAACAAAGACATCCAGATACTCTTCGAACACCCGGTTCATCAAGGTCATGAATGCGGAGGGTGCATTCGTGAGCCCGAAAGGGATCACGGTAAACTCGTACAAACCATATCTAATGCTGAAGGCCGTCTTCGGGATTTCCTCCTCCCGAATGCGAACCTGGTAGTACCCAGATCTCAGATCCAGCTTTGAGAACCAATGGGCTCCCTCCAGCTAGTCATATAGCTCGTCTATCCTTGGCAAGGGATAAGTATTCCAGACCGTCAACCTGTTCAGGGCCCGGTAATCTATACACAGTCGAAGAGTCCCGTCCTTCTTCTTGACGAATAACACTGGAGCCCCCCCATGGTGAAGAGCTAGGCCAGACGAACCTGGCCTCCACTAACTCCTGAAGATGGCTTCGAAATTCCACCAACTCCCTCGGGGCCATTCGATATGGAGCTCTGGATACCGGTTTAGCCCCGGTACGAGCTGAATCTGGAAGTCCTTCTTTCGGTGCGGGGGCAGCCCTGGTAGCTTCTCTTGAAAAACATCAGCAAAGTCCCGCACTATTGGGATATCTGAAATGGAGTCATTGGCCACGACCGCCTCAAAAAGAACCCGATAAACCTCCTCCCCTACAAATAGGCCTTGATGTCCTGCACAGGTGGTAATAATATACTGGGTGTTGATATAATACCTTCGATAACAATGAAGGAGTCCCTGTGCCTCACGGTGATCCTCTTCGCCACACAGTCAATCTGGGCATGGTTCTAGTATAGCCATGTCATGCTCAGGATCAGATCGTAATCTGACATCCTCAGAATCGTCGCTGGTGCCTCAAACGCCTTCCTGCCGATCTCCGCCTCCATATTGCAATGAGCAGAGTTCATTAGCTCTGATCCATCGGGTAAGCGCACCTTAATTATATTTTCGGTGAACTGCTCCACGCCTGCCAGTCCTTTCACAAAATCTTCCGACACAAACGAGTGCGAAGCACCGATGTCGAAGAGCGTGTGAGCGGGTTTGCCGCCGATAAAAAAACTATGCCTGAGGTAATTAAGTGTCTTAATATTCTGGTTATAGTTGTCTTCTCTTATTTTCTAACTAGGCTATGTCTAGAAAACTAGTTCCTAGGAAGGGAAAGAAAAATTTAAAAGTACTGACATACCTGTGATAACCTGCTCCGGGTTCCGGATCTGTGTCAAGTCTAGAGCATACACCTGCTCCCTCTCTGGCTTGTGGCCTCAGCCCTGATATCCTCATCCTCGATCGTTTCCTCGGCCGCCAAACTGCCGGGGAGGTGGGGCGCCCTGAAGTGCTGGTGGGGATGCTCGCTTCATAGGACAGTTCCTCTTGATATGCACTGGCTGATTGCACTGAAAGCACACTGGTGCCTGCTCTGTTGTCCTTGGCATCTCCAGCATCTATAAAGGCTGGGGAGCCAATACTCCCTGACTCCCCTGCTCCTGCCCAATCTCCTGACGAGGTTGATCCACATTCCTTCTCTCCCCAATAACCTGGCCTCGTGGACGGTCTCTACGATCTCCAATCACTCCATCGTCAGTCGGTCTCTTTCGGCTCTTGACTGTAAGCTGATCCGCTTCTCTCTTTTTATCCATCTCCAGAATCCTGGCCAAACTCCCCTCTAAGACGAAGAGGAGGGCTTATCTCATGTCATCTTGCAGTCCCTTGTAAAACCTCCTGGCATAGCCAGCGTCATCCAACTGATAAGCGTCCGCATAGTAGGCCAGGTGAGTAAACTCTTGATAATACTCTAGCACCGTCCTGTTCCCCTGTCTCAACCGCAGGAACCTATCCTCCAGCTCGTCCCTCACTGACTGAGGCACAAAATGTCCCAGGAGTGCTGCTCTAAACTCTTCCCAAGTAATATCTGTGCAATCCATACCCGCAAAGGTGGTGTCTAGCTGTGACTTCCACCACCTCTTTCCATGTGACTCCAGGCAGGAGACTGCCAAAGCAACTGCCTCCTCAGTGGGGCATCGAATCCCCGCAAGCATCTCATAGATGTTATCTAACCATTCCTCAGTGCGTACTGCCGATTCCGTCCCCAGGTAGGATGGAGGGGAAAGTCCTCGGAAAACACTCATCCAGTTGGCCCCGGGGTTTGGCTGTAGAGCCGGGGCTTGCTGAGCTCTAAAGGCCTTCAGAATGGCCTTCAGTGTTTGCCCCATCTCCGTCTGCTAAAACAGAGCTGGAGTCGGCGGAGGTGGGACCACATTCGGAGCCTGAGGTGTCCCCTGCTGTGGGGTAGGGTTCGTCGCAGGCTACAAGGAAAGATTCCATTAGTTAGACAGCGTATGAAAGGAATATAAGAAGGGGTAAGATGTACTTTCATATGTGATTTCCCTTATGGGCATACCATTGCTTCCGCTGCTAGTTTGTCCGCAAACTAAGCTCGCACGGGGGTGACCCAAGGTTTGTGGACTACTTCTCTTTTGATCGAGGTCTCCTCTGATACCACTTTTAAACCATCGGGGTCTTATGCCCAGAATTGCCGCTTTGCGGTGGCACTGACACTCGGGAAGGCTGCCACTACAAAACGCCAATTCTATCGGCCTTTTTCGATCACAAAAAGAGAAAAGTAAATGCAACATATCCATATAATCAGATATAAATAAAAATCACAGCAAGTCCATCAATATATAGAAAAATAGAGTACTACGAAAGAACATAATAGATGAAATATATAAACGGGCTCAGCCCGGTACATCAGAGTCCTCACTACAAATCACTCATCGCGGAAGCTATAAGGAGTAATCACTCACGGAGCTGGTCACAGGTACTCCAGAACTAGACAACCTACCAACCTATCCCCATCTTGGCTACTGAGGATGCATTCACACATTTCCAAACCATTATCCCAATATCCAAATCCTCTAAGTTCATCTTGCAGCTTAATATGATTTCAGCAGTTTTTACTAAACGCAGACCATCCTAAGCTATACGGGGTATACAAAGGGAGGTACCCCAAATTGTGTCCCAAATATCCTATAAAATTTACTGGAGGTCTATCATGACATAATTAGCCTAAATCCAGAAATTTATAATTTTCCTAATTAATCTGATATTTATTTAATTTTCCCAAAAGATTGGCCAGGGGTAATTTTAAACATGAACTACATGATTTCCTCAAGTAATCGCCACCCAAAAATTATAATCACTAAATAACAAAGATATATCAATAAATATTAATTTCCATGATTTTACAGGCTTGCTAGACACCAAAATAAATTTAATTAAGTTTTCATGGGAAACAATACTTAATGAAGCAGCCCTTAGAAATAATCTTCCAAAAATCTCATAAAAATTCTCAGATATATAAAACACAATAAAAAGTCTTCTAGCTAAAGTTCATCAATTTCCAGAAAGAAGTTACTCCATAATAAATTTCTAAGTAAATAATACAAATTACTAACTTGATAATAAAGTATGCAAAATAATAGTCTAAATTCATAACAAAATCTCCAGAGCTGGTACTAACTTTAAATACTATTCTACCCAAATATCACCACTGTTCAGTGCGTTTTAGTGACATCTTCTATCACTACAAGTTTTGTGTCCTAAATTAGGGTTAGGGTTTTGAGGTACTTATTTACTTTAAAATCCATTTAGATTTCTGCAAAAGGATTCTAGCTACCCTAGAATTCTCTCTACCAAGTTTCAAATTATAACCAGGTTATTTGACCACCTGCCCTTCATAAACCACCAAGAACCATCCTTAGGGTTTGGCCTTGGGTTCTAGGGCAATTCTACCCCAATCCACCTCAAAATTCATGAAAGGGTGCTAGGAATTATTCCTAGTCAGTGGTCAAAATCTCAGCCTCTGTTGAGGTGATTTGACCACTCAAACCACAAAGTGCACTCTTGACCTAAAAACCACTTAATAGGGCAAAGCTTAGGTTTGTTCACTTCCAATCTAAAACATCTCCAAATGAGATGAAAACTTATACAATGCCTTATGATGAAACCAGAGACCACTCACCAAAATTTGGGAGGGTTTGGAAGTCATTAGGCCACCTATTTAATTTATATAAGGATTATTAAATTTTTCTAAACACTATAAAAAAATATTCTCCAAAAATTCCCATTTTTGGACAGGCCCTAGGTATAGCTAGGGTAGACTCCCTGCCCAAATTTCAGATCATTTGGAAAAGTAATGAAGGGTGGGTATCCATTTGAATCTCAGGATAGTCCTAGGTATAGGTCCCACCAAAATGGGTTCTGTGATCAAACCACTTAACCAAACGAGTTGAAATTTATTTTAAAATAATATGGACTCGAAGGCCTACAACATTTATGATTGGCTATTTTTCCTAAATCGGCCTCTAAGGACTTCATTTGGTATAATCAAAAAAAGTGTGTTAAAAAGGGATAATAAATCATTATATTTATTATAAGAACAATAATACTTTTACTGTTCATCTTCTTCTTCCAAACAGAGCCCGTAAAAACAAAATGCCCTAATAACCTATAGCTTTCCAAGTGGATTTCCCATCCACCCAGCCATCTCCCTGACCGTCCACCACCACCACCTCCGTTGAGGTGAGGGCTAGCGTTAGGGGGCGGCACGGCCGCCGGAGAGGCGGTTTCCGGCGAACCCGACCACAATGAATTTCGGAAAAATCATAGAAACGCTCACCCAATCCAGCTCTTTTGAGCCCAATATCACTCCTAATAATTTCTAAGATCTATCCATAGAAGAAGAGGTAGAGGAGGACCTTGTTAGTGGTTTGGAGACGAGCCGATCGTCGGAATGCCATTGGCGCGGTGGTGGCGTCGCCGGAATTCTTCTACAGCACAGCACAAAGCTCAAATTCGTCGGGTCAGGGTGGAAACTTCATCTCTAAGTCCAGGGAGTCTTTTAAAGGGAAGAAATGGGGATGCGGGTGGGTATAGGCTGTCCAGCCATTAATGCTTCCTTAAAAGCATGCTTCGGCCATGGTGGAGGGGAGATGAAACGACTCAAAATAGCTGGAGAAAGGCTGGAAACTCCTCCTCTCCCCATGAGGAGTTGAATCCAGCCGTTACTTGGCAAAAACGAGGGGCCAAGCTTGAATGCTAATTTAATAGCCATGCAAGCCGTCATTCGGCCATGGCTGAAACAGTGAAACTTCCTCTTCGTTTCCAAAACCGATGGTCACGTGGCATTGACCGATCAATATTTTAAAATGAGACTTAACTAGGTCTTAATAAAAGAAACGGCCCAATAACACATTCTGGCCCATTTTCTAGAACGGCCCGGTTCAACTGAACTAGCAGCCAAGCCAAAACCTTGCCATAAAATTTTCTAAGTAAAATGGCATTGAGTGAGCTCAGCTCACTCAACGCCATCCAGGCTGCGGCGTTGAGTTAGCTCTGCTCACTCAACGCCATCCAAGTTGCGGCGTTGAGTGAGCTCTGCTCACTCAACGCCATCCAAGATACGGCGTTGAGTGAGCTCTGCTCACTCAATGCCATCCAGGATACGGCCCTTCCAGACTATGGCATTGAGTGAGCTCTGCTCACTCAACGCCATCCAGACTATGGCATTGAGTAAGCTCAGCTCACTCAACCCCGTCCAGATTATGGCATTGAGTGAGCTCTGCACACTCAATGCCATCCAGACTATGGTGTTGAGTGAGATCTCACTCAACGCCATCCAGATTATGGCGTTGAGTGAGCTCTGCTCACTCAACGCCATCCAGACTATGGCGTTGAGTGAGCTCAGCGCGTTGAGTGAGCTCAGCTCACTCAACGCCATCCAGACTATGGCGTTGAGTGAGCTCAGCTCACTCAATGCCAACCATCCTACACAGGATGGCGTTGAGTGGAGTCAGTGCACTCAACGTCATTCAGCTTTTGGCATTGAGTGCACTCGACGCACTCAACACCCAAGCCCAAATCCTGTTTTAAGTAAATTTCTGCCCTATTATTTGCAGACCAAGGTGATTACACCTTGAGCCCAGGTCACTTGGCCTTCTTGGACTTCCTAGGGTTTTGTCATGACTTGGTCATGACAAAACCTCTCCTAGGGGTCTGGTCGGAAATGGGATGTTACAATATAACTCAACACTTGGCAAAAGAAATACTCGACGAATTCGACGAGTATCAGCTAGTATACTCAACTAATTCGACAAGTATCGGCTAGCTGACTCGACACATTCGAAGCCATACCATGTGATATTCAACGAATATCACTTTGAGAAATCCAGAGAAGTAAAGTCGAGATGACTCGATGAATTCGTCGTGTATCTACAAATATATTCGACGAATTCGACGAGTATCAGCTAGTATACTCGACGAATTTGACGTGTATACGCGATGATACTCGACGGCTTTTACTTAACTGATTTTCAGGGATTCAAAGATTATTCTCTAAGTAAATACGGCGAATTCAACGAGCGCCAGTAAGCATACACAACGAATTCGATGTGTATACATGAGTATACTCGATGAATTCGACGAGTATCTTTTTACTATACTCGACGAATTTTACATAGAAAAAATCTTCTCTTCTGAACGCTGCAACTTGATCTTCTTGGATTCTTCTAATGTACTTGAAATAGAAGTACACCCCAATAGAGAGATTACACGTGAGTCAACACATTGACCCACACAATGAGAGATTACATGTATAATCCTATGTTTTAAGACCCATTGTAATATAACATTAGGTTGTATTTGGCAATATCATCTTGCAAGTACATAACTAAAAAATAACATCAAATAAAAACTTAATTCATCTTAATTCAAGGAACACTTCTTCAAATCAGAGTTATTGTACATACAATATCCAACAGTAGCTGTCAAGATTCCCCTCATAATAATGAAGATAGGATATTCATCGTGCTCACAAGCTCAACACGTCACGTCAAAACTCGAGCGTTTAAGCAAAGGAAGTTATAAAGGAAATACACAAACCAAAAAAATACCAAATGTGCGTAAGGCACATATGCAATTAAATGCACCCTTGTCGGCAACACCATCTTTGAAGGCAGGACCTGCTCGGGGGACGGATCGCCACCGCTTCTTCATATTATGTGAAGCGCCTCGCCAAATACAAGGTATATCTTAACAAAGCGCACCTCGCCGCCTCAATAGACCTACCGTCAAAGCCGTAGTCTCAGGGCCTGCAACACAGCTCCACTCTAAGGCCCCATGACTCCTTGTATTCATCAAATGCAAAAGCTCTTGTAATTGCAACATCCTAAGACACAGACGCCATCAAATGACCTCTGTCCCCAGAAGCTTCTTCCCAACTCCTGACTGGAGCGGACACTTAATCATTCTATGACGTGGCATAAAAATGGACACTATATCCTTTAACATCTTCTAGTGGCAGCAAGCCCACAGGTCCTTCCGCGACGCCAAAACAAGGGGGCAGAACATTGCTCCACATCACAAGAATCTGCCACCAGCGCTAACCTCTGTGACAACCGCACCAACTAGAACCCAACAACATACTCGCACATTCATACGAGGAGAAATGTAAAAAATGGCGCGCTTCCGCACACATGCAGCATGCAAAGTGCGTTGCAAAAGAACGTTCCTGCAACGTGATGCAAGCATCACACAACAAGCAAGAACAACGCGTAGGCAACTTGTCCCAAGGCAAGGCAATCAACTTCAAAATTTCCGCACTTATCGCTTCACGGGTCATGACTTATAAAAATTTGGGGGCATTTGATGGGGTATCCTCTCCAGATTTCCATGTTAGGCCAAGATATCAAATCAGTCGCGCGGGAAGGACAACCCCGAAAGAAGGGATGCAGTCAGACCTGGACACCCCAAGTGCAGCGCACCCGCACGCGGGCAACGCGTCAACGCGTGCGCAAAATGCTCCCCACGCAAGAGCGTGCGCCCCACGTTGGCGCGCGTGCCCTATACTCGCACTCATTGTGTGTGCCCCCCGCGCACACACTCATTGTGCGAGCGCGCGTCTCCGGTCGTCATCGCCATCAGGCACCCTACCCGGGCCGCCCGAACCCCCTTAGGGCACTTTCGTCATTTTACTAAATTTGGTGATCAAGGTGACCGAAACGGAGCAACGCCATTCTCCAGCACAAATTCCGCTCCGCCGCAATTACCAACGTATCCCTCTAGAAAAATATAAATAGACCTCCAAACTTTCATTTAAAGATAATAAACTCCAGATGCTAGAAAGTGTTCTGAGGTTTTCCAGCGAGCTCGTGGACTTAGACCAATCCTCCAGTCAGGAATTCGCTCCACTCTACTTCTAGCGAGAAGACTCCATTAAGTCTTCAAGGCACTATGTTCTCCTTCGTGGGAGCACCCCCACTAAGGCTACGCTTCAGCATGAGCGCTTCCTTCAAGGCTCCGTGTACTTAGAAATTTTTCCCAACCGAAATGCTTTTATCGTGGCTCCGAGGGCTTGGTTTCTTTTTCATCATTTTCCTACTTTGACTTGCGACGGAGATTTGACATGTCACCCTCTGGAGAATCATCCCAAACTCTTGTAATCTCCAACGAAATAGTGGAATTTGACCCGGCACAGATTTGACCACGTGGTTTTTTACCTTTTTCGGGGTTTTCATGTCAAAAAAATAGTTTGTCATTTGCTGCTATTTTTTTAGACTGTTTGCATGCTCGGTCCAATTCCGAGTTAAGACGGTCCGATTCTCTGGACCGGAGAAAAACCGGATGACCCGCAACAAGAATGAAAACAGATGAACTTGAATATCATTTTTCTAGCATAATCCTTTTGTTCGGGCACACTTTAATGCACAATCCTTTCGTATTCTCGCATCTCAACCTGAGCAAGTGCTTTAGAATCAATATCCTGAAATGCCAACAGGTCAGTTGTTGTGAGGTGGAGATATTTTTATGCAAATACACATACAGAAATATCAAAAAGTAATGTACTTTGAGGAAAATTTGAACGGTGCAAACAAACATACATATGATATATTTACGCAAGTTAGGACATCATTCAGAATCAACTGGTTCACTAACTCGATTCATTTATATATTTCTTTTAATTAAAAAATTCTAATCAAGTGAGAATGCATCACACCCTAAAATGAAACTCGAGGTGCAATTGCAGCTCCAAATTGGGAGAATCCTGATCCCAACATTCCTCGGACCAACAAGAGATCGGTGGTACATGTATAGTGTATTGACGGAGGAGTCATTCTCAACGCCGGTGGTGTCCTTGATAACTTCAACCACCATTCGAGGCAATGCCTGAGCAACTTGCTCGCAGCCATCACTGAGAGCCCGCAGGACGTAGTTATCTAGAGGAACCTCAAGTTGCAGTAATGGTCGATCCCGGAGAGCAAACTGACGTCTCCAAAAGGGCATTTCCTGATCTCCAGCTTCTGCAATCTGGGGCGTCCTTGAAGCAGATGCCTCAAACTCAGATCAGAATTTCCCTCAAAAGCCACAGAAAGGATCCTCAGTAACTTTCTGTACTTTCCAATGTAGGCGAAGGCTTTGTCGGTCAGAAGGCCGGAAACAACGAGCCTGGTGAAGTTCTTGCAGTTCTTCACGATCGCGCCAAAGCCCTTATCCATGGATTTTTCGGTCAGGTGATGGGGCGGCGACGAGCAATGATGCAGAGCCGGAACACCACAACCTCTTGACAATTCTTGGACATGGTCAGAACAACACCGTTTGTCATCCTAAAGCAGAGTAGGAAATTGAGCGCAGATTTCGGCAGCCGTCCGAGATGGCAACCAGTCCGACATTTGAAAAGAACCCTCTGAATCCTCTATGGTTTGGTGGGGCAAAACCGTCAGTTTCTTGAGCTTTGTGCAGGATTCGACGACCATTTGAAGTCCTTTGTCACCAACGGAATCAAGGATCTGATGAATAACAACAACAAAAATTGAATCTACACTTGTATTCAAAATATATAGTAAAATGGTGAAATGGGAATATGGAATCGATACCTATAATATTTCGAGATTATGGCAACGAGTGATGATGGGGCTAAGGTTCTGGGGAGAGATGAGGGTGCAGCTAAAGTTGAGTGAGGTGAGATGGGCGTAGACCGGGTGAATGGTTTGTAGGCACACTGCGGCAATTCTTAGAAAATCTATGAAATCCGACATGCAGGATAGTGATGTCTTTTTAGGTATTCTGTAATAATTTATATTTATGCAGGGTATGTTGGTCTTTTGTGGGGGGAGTTTAGGGTTGTGCTTAAATTACCGGGTTGGGGGTTTGAATCGGGTCTGTGAATTTGTGTTGTGTGCTGTTTCGCTGTTGGTGGCTGCTACGAGAAGAAGTCCCTTGCACCTCCTTCTGATCTGTTCAGGCATAGCCTTACGATCGTGTATCTTTGTTTTTCAGCATGATATTGAACTATTCCGGTGATCTTCATTTATGTTGCTAGCTGCGTGTGCTTATTGTGGCTGGTGATTCCTGAGTTGTTGCAGGAAAGGTTCTTTGAGGCAAGGAAGGGCCATATCAAGGGTATCTGAGCCTTTTGCGGCGTGCGACGATGTCGGTCTCCGACGCCACGTGATCCAAGGACCAACAATCGGAGATGGAGATTCTCAAGCAAGGTCAGGAGGACTTGGCCCGTTCGGTTCAGGCCATGGGCGAGGAGACGCGCACCATGATGGCGTGCTGGAAAGGAGAGCGCTGGAGTGAGAACCGGCGGGGGCAATCGCCGGACAGTAGGGCGTATCCATCCGCCTCCACTCATGTCGCCACTCGCTTCCTGTGGTTAGAGTTTCCCCGGTTTTCTGGAGAGGACTTGTTAGAATGAATTTACCGGTGTGACCGGTTTTTTGATATTGATGATACTCCGGACGATATGAAGGTGAAAATCGCTTCCGTACATATGGAAGGTAAATCCCTGTTTTGGCACCAAACTTTTATGAAAGCTCGTTTGACGCGACAGTGGCCTACATGGGAGGAATACAGTAGGGCGTTACATGGACGATTCGGTTCCGTGTTGTTCGATGATCCTATGGCAGAGCTCAAGAATTTGCGCCAACGCACATCGGTACAAGCCTATTTAGATGAGTTTGATTTACTTCTTCATCGGGTGTTTGTGTCGGAAGAACATGCAATTAGTTTCTGCTTGGCGCGTCTAAAGGATGAAATTCAATATAGCGTTCGCATGTTCCAACCCAAGTCCTTGCAAGAGGTTTTTCGTTGGCGCGCCTTCAAGAACAACAATTAACAGGTCATGCGGGAAGATCAGTCCGGGTGGTTGAGCATCACACCCTTGAGGAGCGCTCGGGACACACCGGGAGGCCAACAGTATTTACTCCCAGCAACAATTAGTGGACCACACCGGCTCGTGCTAGTCCAACTCAGCGGGCGACTGTTCCGGTTGAGCGCAAAATGTTGTCTGCGGAAATGGATGAGAAGAGATGTAAGGGCTTGTGCTTTTGGTGTGATCGTCCTTATACCCCGGGCCACAAATTCACAAACCGGAGGCAGGCGTACGCGTTGGAAGTTCTCGTCAAAGCATTGCATGATGAGGAGAAGGAAGTTGAACCTGAGGAGGCATTGGATGTTGCAACGGAGGTGGTGAATCAACCGGCACCGCATTTATCAGTGCACGCCTTAACCGGAATGATACATTGCTATACCATGAGGGTCACGACATCGCATCAAGGCTAACCCATTCATGTTCTCATCAACTCGGGGAGAACACATAATTTCCTTGACGAGGGTGTGGCACGACGGCTCCAATGCGCCGTCACTCCCATAGCGCCATTTTCGGTAGCAGTGGCCGACCGACAAAAACTACAGAGTGCACACAAGGTTGTTGATTTTTCAGTGGAATGCAAAGCGTGGTGTTCGCATCAGACATGCTAATTTTACCATTAGGGGGGTGTGACGTGGTGTTAGGCGTCCAATGATTGATCACACTTGGCCCGGTTAATTGGGATTTCTACAATCTTGGAATGGAGTTTACGAGCAAGGGAAAGAAGGTTTCTCTCCGCGGATCGCAACAAAACAATGATCTTTGGGGCAAGGACAATCGAGTAACCAAACTTGTGACGAAGGAGGGCCAACTGCAAATGTTGGCGATGTGCACCGTGCATAATATATCTGGTCAATCGTTCCTACAGAATGTTGAGCCGAATAAGTTTTCAGCCTGGCAGGTTTCGGGCAAGCCACCCGGACAATCCGAACAGCAAGGGCTGGAAGCTTTATTGCATCAATTTGTTGATTTGTTTATCGAGCCGCGGGGGTTGCTGCCCAGGAGAGAACTAGAGCATCGAATAGTGTTGAAGGAAAACAACGTCGACATCAATTTACGACCATACCGTTACCCATTTACCCTCGTTCCAAAAATCTGTAATTGAAAGTCTAGTTGGAGAAATGTTGAGTACGGGGGTGATACGACACAGTTGCAGCCCCTTTTCATCACCAATGGTGCTCGTAAAGAAGCATGACGGATCATGGCAGTTGTGTGTTGATTATCGGCACCTCAATCAAAATACGGTGAAGGACAAATTTCCCATTCCATTGATTGAAGAGCTCATTGACGAACTTCACAGGGCGGTTTACGTTTCGAAGTTGGACCTCCGAGCCGACTATCATCAAGTGTGAATGGCGTAAGAAGACATATACAAAACATCCTTCCGCACACAGCAGTGCCACTACGAGTTTTTGGTAATGTCATTTGGCTTGACCAATGCACCATCGACGTTCCAGAACCTCATGAACCGAATTTTTCAAGGTCAACTTCAAAAGTTTATCTTAATTTTCTTTGATGACATCTTAATTTTCAGTGCTTCGTGGATGGAGAATATGGAGAACCTAACCTTTGTGTTCAACATATTAAGGGCCAATCAACTCGTGCTACGAAGAAGTAAATGTGAATTTGGGTTAACGCAAGTTCACTACTTGGGGTATGTTCTCTCCGACCATGGGGTCGCCATGGACCCGACAGAGATTCAAGCGATGTTGGAATGACCGACGCCAAACTCGCTCAAAAAAGTGTGGGGCTTTCTGGTTCTAACTAGATATTATCGCCGCTTTATTCAAGGTTACGGGGTGCTCGCCTGGCCCCTTACTGAGTTGCTAAAACAGTGTGTGTTCATGTGGACCGCAGCCGCAGATGCTATATTTCAGGCCTTGAAGCAGGCGGTCACTAATCCGCCCATTTTGCAGCTACCGGACTTCCAAAAACCATTCGTGGTGGAGACAGATGCGGCAGATTCGGGTGTGGGGGCTGTTTTTCTCCAAAAGGAGAGGCCCATCGCCTATTTCAGCCAAGCTTTAGGGGCTAAGAATGCGGGGTTGTCCACACATGAAAAAGAGTTTCTCGCCATCGTATTGGCGGTCCAGAAATGGCGACATTACTTGTTGGGATGTTCGTTTGTGATACGTACGGATCATCAGAGTTTGAAATTTATGCTTGAACAGAAATTAGCAACGTCGGCTCAACAACGCTATCTTACGAAACTCACGGGGTATGATTTCTCGGTACAATACAAATGTGGCAAGGAAAATGTGTGTGTCGATGCCTTGTCATGAGTTTATGAAGCACTAGAGGCCATGTTAAATGTTCTATCTGCTATCCAATCGAATATACTTCAATTTATTAAAGATTCCTGGAAATCGGATTCACGGCTCCAACAAATTTTCACAGCAAAGGGAATGAATTCGGCAGACCATCCTAAGTATTCTTGGTAAAATGGCGTACTTAAGCAGAAGGGCGGGTTGGTGGTGGGTGATGACCCGGCTCTCAAAGACCGATTATTGCAACTATATCATGCGGGCATATTGGGGGACATTCGGGTATTTCTATTACATATCAACGCATGAAATGAGTGTTGTTTTGGAAGAAGATGAAGCCGGAGATCTATGATTTCATCCAGAAGTGTGTGATTTGTCAACAATGTAAGCCCGACAATCAACGTCCGGTCGGGTTGTTGCAGCCCTTACCTATTCCGGAGCGCATATGACAGGACATATCCTTAGATTTCATTGAAGGGTTACCAAAAAGTCAGGGCAAATCTACCATTTTAGTGGTGGTTGATCGGTTAAGTAAGCAAGCCCACTTCATCGCTATGCATCACCCATACACAGCGGAATCGGTGGATCAAGTATTTTTGGATTCAATCGTTCGATTGCACGGGTTACCCGCATCCATAGTGAGTGACTGTGACACCATTTTCCTTAGCAACTTTTGGCAAGAATTGTTTTGGGTGCTCCAAGTCCAGTTGAACATGTCGTCGGCCTATCATCCCCAATCTGATGGTCAGACGGAAGTGGTGAACAGATGTGTGGAGAATTACCTACGCTGCATGTGCTTTGTAAAGCCTAGAAGTTGGGCCAGTTGAATACCCTTACCGAGTGGTGGTACAACACGTCGTATCATAGCGCCATTAAGATGTCGCCATATGAGGTGGTGTATGGTCAAGAACCCACGGCCTTTCCTCCGTACTTTAGTGGCACGACAAACATTAGCACAGTGGACCGTTCCTTGGCGGCTCGGGATAATGTGATGACTATGTTGAAGGATAACCTTGTCCGAGCTCAGAATCATATGAAGATATTAGCGGACACGAAGCGGCGGGAACATGTTTTTGAGAGGGGGAGTGGGTTTGGGTGAGGTTGCAACCTTATCGCCAAGTTACTCTTCGGGGGCACCGTATCCATAAGTTATCACCCAAGTTTTTTGGACCATTCCAAGTGTTGGAGCGGATTGGATCTATGGCATACAAATTGGAACTTCCGGTTAGCACCAAAAAACACCATACGTTTCACATATCACAGTTGAAGAAATACATTGGCCAACCAAGTGGGTCGGAGCAGCCTCTACCGGAGACGGTTAACGACGAGAGCAATCCTCTTGTTGAACCGCTCGTGGTTCTGGATCGGCGCATCATCAATGGAGCGGGATGGGTCGTGGCACAAGTGCTCATTCAATGGACTAATGGATCACCAGAAGACGCCACTTGGGAGGATTTATAGCAGCTCCGTGAACATTGGTCGGATCGCGTTCCTTGAGCTCAAGGAACATTCGATGGGGGAAGAAATGATGTGTATTTTGGGTATTCTGTAATAATTTATATTTATGCAGGGTATGTTGGTCTTTTGTTGGGAGTTTAGGGTTGTACTTAAATTATCGGGTTGGGGAGTTGAACCGGGTATGTGAATTTGTATTGTGTGTTGTTTCGTTGTTGGTGGCTGCTACCGGAAGAAGTCCCCTGCACCTCCTTCCGATCTGTTCAGGCATAGCCTTAGGATCGTGTATCTTTGTTTTTAAGCTTGATATTGAACTATTCAGGTGATCTTCATTCCTGTGCTAGTTGTGAGTGCTTATTGTGGCTGGTGATTCCTGAGTTGTTGCAGGAAAGGTTCTTTGAGGCAGGGAAGGGTATAACAACTAGCAGGACCACGTGTCCAAATAATAGGGGTTAATGGATTTTAATTGCACAATTAGGATTATAAATAGGGTGTTGGTACCCTAGTTTTGATTTGAGTTCAGTCTTCTCTTTTAGTCTCTTGACCTAAGATTTATCTATGGTCAAAGGTTAGTTTGCTCTAGTTTTGTCTCGTCACTTTTCCAAATGTAAATTTGGTTAAGTTGTTTTTCGTTCGACTATGGTCGAACGTCGCTCGACTATCGTCGATCAGCCGTTAGACGATCGTCTTCCTGATAGCTCGACTATCTGTTGATAGTTCGACTATCTGTTTTCTTTGATAGTTCGACTATCTATTGATAGGTCGACTATCTGTGTTGTTTGATAGTTCGACTATCTGTTGATAGTTCGACTATCTGTTGATAGTTCGACTATCTGTTTTCTTTGATAGTTAGACTATCTGCTTGGATAGTTCAACTATCTGATAGTTCGACTATCTGTTTGATAGGTCGACTATCTATCTGCGTTGATAGTTCGACTATCTGTTTGATAGGTCGACTATCTGTTGTGATTGATAGTTCGACTATCTGCTTGGATAGTTCAACTATCTGATAGTTCGACTATCTGTTTGATAGGTCGACTATCTATCCGCTTTGATAGTTCGACTATCTGTTGATAGGTCGACTATCTGTTCTCTTTGATAGTTCGACTATCTGCTTGGATAGTTCAACTATCTGGTAGTTCGACTATCTGTTGATAGGTCGACTATCTGTTCTCGTTGATAGTTCGACTATCTGTTGATAGGTCGACTATCTGTTTTGCTTTGATAGTTCGACTATCTGCTTGGATAGTTCAACTATCTGATAGTTCGACTATCTGTTTGATAGGTCGACTATCTGTTTTTCTTTGATAGTTCGACTATCTGTTGATAGGTCGACTATCTGTTTTGTTTGGTAGTTCGACTATCTCTCTTGATAGATCGACTATCTGATAGCTCGACTATCTGTCCTGATAGTTCGACTATCTGCTGTGGTAGTTCGACTATCTTCTTTGATAGTTCGACTATCTGGATCGTTCGACTATCTGTCTGATAGGTCGACGATCTTCGTGACTCATCCGACGATCTCCGAGGGTCGTTCGACATTTTGCTGTATGTCTTGAATAATTTTGTCGTCTTCTATGATGTGATTTATTTCATATTTATTTTGGCATATTTTATAAAAGATTATTTGAATAAATTTATGATATAATTTCCATGCAATATCTGCTCCATTCCTTATGCATGAGCTAATCTTTTTCTGACAAAGTTGTTTGTCTTATTAGCTGAGATATGATTTCTGCTTTATCTGTCAGGCTGTCCTTTATAGCCGTTAGACTCAAAGAGTCTTCCTTGGCCGTAAAGAGTCTCTTCTGATGTGACTTTCTCTAGTATTATTTTATCAGAGTTACTTGCAGCTTCTTAGAAAGCTTTATCCTCTTATAGGATATCTGTCTGCAGTTGTTTTGTTTTGCTCTATGCTATTTACAGCCCAGCTTGCAGATTTCAGTAGAAGACAAGATTCAAACTCAAATGAGAGCCGTTGCTGTTGCTGCTATATAAAGAACTCTTTGAAGAAAGAAATTAACTAGTTCACATAACCAAAAACCAGTTCATTCAGGAAAAGGAGTTTCAAAAGCTAACAGCAGCATTCAAGCTTACAACTTACAACTGCTCTCAGCTCTTTCACATCTAACTGAGAAGAAGTTTTAGTTCTTCACTCTTCTTCAACCTGAGTTCTCCTGCCTCCAGGAAGATTTTCACTCAGAGCTTTTTGAAGAAGAAGAAGAAGAAGATAGCTGCTTAAAGAAGAAATTTTATTTCATATTTATTATCCTCTTGTAGCTTTTTCCTTCAGATTTTCTGAAGTGTTTTCTGCAATGAAGCAAGCCTTCACCTGGACATTCTTTTAGCTAGGGGGAGCCTTGACTCTTTAGAGCTTTCTAGCTCAGTGGAAGTTCTTGTGCTTCTCTAATCTATTGTAAAATAGAGAAGACATCTTAACCTCCTTTCCCCCTCCTGTAAAGGATTATTACTCCCTTCAAAAGTATACCTTGGTGGCAGGGCACCTGATCAAAAACCTGTGTTGGTTTTTAGACACCTGATCAAAAGTCTAAAGGGTCTCTAGATCTACCTGCAGCAGATCTTGTTGGTGGCAGGGCACCTGATCAAAAACCTGAGTGGATTCCTACCTTGTTGGTAGAAGAGTGGACGTACCCAAGTTGTTTGGGGAACCACTATAAATTCCTTGTGTCATCTGGATTGTTTAATTAATTCTCTGTGCTGATTGGCTGTGATTAGATTTTAACTAGGTTTGCTAGTTGCTGTTTAGGATTTCAAGCCTTAACTGTAATTACAGTTGGCTGCCTTTTGTGCACAACACTTGTGTTAGGCTTTAGGGTTTCATCTCAAATATCTATAACCTTCATTCTGCAATTGACTCCAAGGGAGTTGAGTAGACAGTCAACTTTGCTAGTGCAATTTTTGATTACTCTATTCACCCCCCCTAGAGTAGTATCTATCCCTTTTCATTCAATTGGTATCAGAGGGAGGTTGGCTGACTGTATAGGCTAACACCTAAGTCACATGATCCTAATAGATACCAAGGATTATAGATATTCACTTTCACTATCATGGCCCAGTCCAAGGATTACTCTAGCACCAGACCTCCAGCATGCAACTTAGCTAAGTTTAGCATCTGGAAGGCAAGGATTAAATTATATATGAACTCTTTTGATGAGAGTATTTTTGCTTCTATTTTGACAGGACCTCCAAGAGCACCTGCTGCAGCTACTGCTTCATCATCAACTGATATGAGTGCAGTGCCTCCTCCAGATTACAATGATGAATACAAAAAGGCAAAGATAGCAGATGCCAAAGCAATGAATATTCTGGCTCAGACAATGTCTGATGAAGTATTTCAGAAGGTTGCTGACTGTCCCTCAGCAAAAGCAATGTGGGATACACTGAACCCGATTGTAGTTGGTTCAGCTGATGAAAGGAAGGACAGAAGGTCCAACCTTATCTCCCAGTATGAGAACTTCAAGAAAACTGATGCTGAATCAGTTGAAGCTATGTACACCCGGCTCAGCTCAATCATCAATGAGCTGAGGACTCTTGACAAGGATATTTCATTGACAGAGGTCAATGATAAGATTCTTATGTGCTTCCCTAGCACATGGGATTTGAGGATCTGGCCTATCAAAGAGGCCAGAAGCACAACAGAAATCTCAATAGAATCCCTTCTCGGCAAGCTCAAGTCCTTTGAGCAAGTGCTGAAGTCCAGGGAAGCTGAGGCTGAAGCAAAGACTCCAACTCCCACAAGAAAAGAGCGAACCCTTGCTCTCAAAGCTGCTGATGCTTCTGAAGGAAGCCAGTCCAATGAGGAACTGATAGCATTATTTGCCAAAAGGTTTCTCAAGATGGGAAGGAAAGAATTCAGAAAGAAATCTTCACGATATGAAGAAAAACCAAGGTATGATCGTACTCCTACTAAAGAAATAATTTGCTATGGTTGTAGGAAGCCTGGACATATTCTTCCAGATTGTCCAGAGGAAAAGAATAAAGAGAAAAGGAAAGACAAGGATCATCACAGGAAGCATTCCAAGCCATCCTCCTACAAGAACAAAAAGAAGGAGAGAGGTTTTGTTGCTGAAACCTGGAGTGATTCTGATGAGGAATCTTCCTCCTCAAGCTCCAGTGAGGATGAGGAAGAAAAGAAGGCAAAGGAAGTGTGCCTGATGGCAATTGATGCCTGCAGCAATCACTCAGCTGCAGAGGGTTCAGATTCTGATGAAGAAATGCCAACAAAAGATGAGGTATTATCTTCTTACGATTTTACATCTGATGAATTTAAATCAGATTTTAAATCTTTATGTTTAGATTTAATTAGTTCTGAAAAGGAAATAAAATAACTTAGAAATAAACTAGCTGAATCTGAATTAATTTCTATTGAAAACATTAGGTTAACAACAGAACTCACTGATGCTAGTGAAGAAATAAAATTCCTTAAGAATGAGTTAGCTAAGTCCAAAAGGTTAGAAGAATCTCTGAATGGTAGAAGCCTTAAGTTCCTTGAAATAACCAGCATGTCTAACACTAGGACAAGCAATAACAAATTAGGCTTAGGAGCTTCATCTAGTGAACCCCCAATTATTCTTAAAAACCATCTTTCAACTCCAGTGAATTTTATTTCAGCTAGTGGAATAAAAAACACTGAGCAAGTTAATCAGGTTAATAAAGCTTTAAATAAAGCTAAGAGAGAGAAAAGAAAACAAAAATTTAAGGAATTACAAAGAGTGTCGAACGCTGCTCGACGATCGCAGGCTCAGTGGTCGAACGGAGATCGACGATCTGAGCACCAATCGTCGAACGCCGATCGACATTTTCAACATGAATTTCAAAACTTCAACCAGAACTTTAGAAACCCGAATGAAAAAAGAAACCCTAGGTTCATTGACCCATCATCTGCATGGAGAATCCCACCTAGGAGATCTTACCCGTTAGGTTATCACCCTCAACCTGCTTATTCATTTATTTCCAGTTTTTCTTATGTGAAAAACAAGGGACCCAAGGTTACCTGGGTCCATATTGTTTAATTGATTTATTTGTAGGTGAAGACCTATCCTATCACTCAGAATAAGTGGTATTTAAATAGTGGTTGCTCCAAGCATATGACAGGAAATAAAGAACATCTGTCAAGGTTCAAATCCAAGCTTGGCCCAAAGATGATCTTTGGAGATTCAAGCTGTGGTCAAACTGAAGGCTATGGCAGGATGACAATTGGAGCTATAACATTCAAGAGAGTTGCTTATGTAACTGTACTGAAGCATAATCTCATTTCAGTAAGTCAGTTATGTGATGCTGGATACCAGGTATCATTTTCTAACTCTCTTTGCAATATTACTTTAAATAATAATGTTGTGTTAGTAGGTATTAGACAAGGTAACATTTATTTAGTTGATTTTAACTCAACTCACTCTGAAATCTGCTTATTTAATGAAGTAACAAATAACAATAACTTATGGCATAAAAGGCTTTGCCATGTTAACCTCAAGAATATATCTAGGTTATCTAAGCACAACCTTTTTAGAGGTTTACCTTCTTGCCCCTACAAGAAGGAGAGCATATGCAAGGCTTGTCAATTAGGCAAGCAAACCAAGAATTCATTTAAATCAGTAAATAAAAGTGATTCTCCTAGAATCCTGTATTTATTACATTTGGACCTATTTGGCCCAATAAATGTACAGAGTTTAGGAGGGAAGTATTACACTCTAGTAATTGTAGATGACTTCTCTAGATTCACTTGGGTGTTCTTTTTGAGAACTAAGGCTGATAACTTCAAAGCCCTTACAGATTTCTACTATGTGTGCAGACTGAGTACTCTACTCATGTGACCTTGATCAGAAGTGATCATGGTATTGAGTTTGACTCTCTTCTCATGCAAGAATTCTGTGAGAGAGAAGGTATCAAACATAGCTTCTCAGCTCCTAGAACTCCCTAACAAAATGGGGTACTTGAAAGGAAGAATCGAACCCTGATTGAAGCTGCTGGCACATTGTTGGCAGATGCTAATATGCCTCTTTCCTATTAGGCAGAAGCTATTAGTACAGCCAACTATGTCTTGAATAGAAGTCTGATACACAAACTTAAGTGTAAAACTCCTTATGAGTTGCTTAAAGGAAAGAAACCTAAAATAAATTATTTTAGAGTTTTTGGCTGTGTAGTTTATATTCATAATAATAATAAAGAATATCTTAGAAAGTTTGAAGCAAAAGCTTCCATGGGAATTTTTCTTGGATATTCCCAAGTAAGCAAAGCTTATAGGGTTTTTAATAAATCATCTTCTAAAATTGAAGAGTCTGTTCATGTATCTTTTGATGAATCTCAGATGTTTTACAAGGAGAAGGAAACTTCCCCTTCCTCAAGTTCATTGCAGGTACAAGAATCTAATAAAGATGTCACTCAAGAAATTCTCTATCTTTCAACTCTTCATATCACTAAATCAGACAGTGATGAAGACCTTGCAGAATCTGTTGTTGATCCACCAATAGTAGATCAAATTCCTCCTGAGGAATTAATCCCAACTATTGTTGAAGATCACATCCTACCTGCTGATGTTGTCACACTTAGAGATCATCCTAAATCTCAAGTGATTGGAGACATATCAGCTGGTGTTCAAACAAAACATCAGTTAAGACAGGATGTGATGCACGCTTATTTCCTTTCACAGATTGAGCCCCTCACCATTAAAGATGTTGAGCTAGATCCCCACTGGATCATTGCTATGCAAGAGGAACTCAATCAGTTTGAAAGATGTAGAGTGTGGACTTTGGTTCCAAGACCTAAAGGCCAACTGATCATAGGCACCAAGTGGGTGTATAGAAATAAGTTGGATGCAAATGGAATCATTGTAAGGAACAAAGCTAGGCTTGTAGCTCAGGGCTACAGACAGGAGGAAGGTATAGATTATGACCAAACTTTTGCTCATGTTGCAAGGCTAGAGGCAATAAGGATCTTTCTAGCCTATGCAGCCTATATGAAGTATAAGGTTTTTCAGATGGATGTCAAAAGTGCCTTTCTAAATGGTGAGCTAAAGGAAGAGGTATTTGTTGAACAACCACCTGGGTTTGTTTCTTCAACTCAGCCCTCACATGTTTTCAAGTTGCAAAAAGCTCTTTATGGACTCAAACAAGCACCCAGAGCCTGGTATGAGACTCTAGCTAGTTTTATGTTAGAGCACAACTTTGTTAGGGGAGTAGTTGATAGAACCCTCTTCGTCAAGCACCACAAGGACACAATCCTGTTAGTTCAAGTGTATGTGGATGACATTATTTTTGGTTCCACTGATCCCAAACTGTGCAAAAAGTTCTCTGACTTGATGCATTCAAGGTTTGAGATGAGTAGTATGGGTGAGCTGTCTTACTTTCTTAGTCTCCAAGTAAAGCAAGATGTTGATGGCATCTTCATCTCCCAATCTAAATATGCCAAGGAATTGGTAAAAAAGTTTGGGATGGTTGATGCTTCAGCAATGCATACACCTATGACTACTAATGTAGTTATAGATTCTGATGATCAGGGAAAGCCTGTTGATCAAAAGAATTATAGGGCCATTGTTGGTTCCCTATTGTATTTAACTGCAAGTAGGCCAGATATAATGTTTGCTACATGCCTTTGTGCTAGATTCCAGGTCAACCCCAAGTAATCTCATCTGATTCTTCTCAAGAGAATCTTGAGATACCTGAAGGGATGTCCAAATCTAGGACTTTGGTACCCAGCTGAGTCAGAATTTGAATTAATTGGATATTCTGATTCTGATTATGCTGGTTGTAGAGTTGACAGGAAAAGTACCTCAGGAACTTGTCAGTTCCTGGGAGAGAGATTGGTCTCTTGGTTCTGTAAGAAGTAGGCCTCTGTATCAACCTCAACTGCAGAAGCTGAATATATAGCAGCTGCTAGTTGTTGTTCACAGATCCTGTGGATCCAAAACTAGCTTTTAGATTATGGGTACTCACACAAGAACACAAAAATCATGTGTGATAGTACCAGTACTATCTCTATTGCACAAAATCCTGTGCACCACTCTAGAACGAAACACATTGAGATCCGGCACCATTTCCTGAGAGATTGTGTGGAAAATAAAAAGATCAGCCTTGAGTTCATATCCACAGACCTTCAGAGAGGTGATATATTCACCAAGCCCTTAGATGAACAGAAGCATCTGTTCTTTTTGGTTCAACTAGGCATGATTAATGGAAGAGACTAAGTGTGACGTCTGCCTTGTTGAAACTTGTTCGAAGATAGTCGAACGACGTTTGAAGATAGTCGATCGGATCAAGCCTATCGTCAACCTATGGTTGATAATAGCTTATCTGCTTGAAGATCGTCGACCGGCGTTTGAAGATCGTCGAACAGGTCGAGCCTATCATCGATCTATGGTTGACGACAGCTTGTTGTTTGTGAAGACAGAAATAGTCGAATGATGGATCGACTACTCTGCTTCAGGAACGATCGTCGAACGACCGTTCGACCATCGTCTCCAGTATCTTTTAAATAGATCGACGATCGTTGTTTAATATAAAGCCGATAGTCGACCTAGGTTAAGAGATCTTTCTTTTTATCGTCGACGGAGAGCGTCTTCTCGCATTCCGTCTTCCTCCTTGCTCTTTGTCTCACGATTTTTGTCGTTTCGCCTTCGCCGTCTCCCTCATCTTCTCCAGCCCCTTCAATGGCGATAGCTCCAGCGCTCCTAACAGTGGTGAAGTTCGATGCAGGCTTCAGTGTGGATTTCGATTCCTTCAGTTGCTGCGAATCTGCTATTATGGAAATCCTCAGTCTATGCAAAGATCAAGGTTTGGAAAAGCTCATGTCCTCTAGGATAAAGATAAACATTCCCGAGATCAAAGAATAGGCATTTACTTCGTCCTCGAATGACGAATCAATGACCGGAACAGTTGGCGGAGAAGAGGTAACTTTGACTCCCGTCATTTTAACTGAAATTTTTGGATTGTTAAATGGGGAAGAAGATTACGAGCAAGATACCCCAGAGTTTGGGAGAATGCTGACAGAGTTGGGATATGCCGAAGACATTCCCTCTAAGCTGCTTAAGGTAAATTTTCCGTTTAAGATTAAATTCCTTGCTGAACTCATCGGAAAAGTGCTACTGGGAAAGCACTCTGCCCATGACAACATTATAAGGCAACAGTTTGCCCTAATGTGTGCAATTGTGAACAAAAAGAAGATTAACTGGGCAGGAGTATTGTTTGATTTAATAAGGAAAAAGAACAGCAAGAAGGAAGTGACCCTGGGTAGGGTGGTTGGGATTTTTCTAAAGGAAAAATATCCTCATTTGTTAGTTTCAGCTGCTACTTCAATAAATGCCAGCAAAAAGATGGATCCAACCTTGTTCGCCAAGTGGAAAAGGACTTTTCTGAAGCCCGCTCTAGCAGGGGTTGCTCCAGCTGCATCTGAGAGCACCAGGACTTCTTCAGTCACTCCTCCCCTACAAGAAGCTAGCTCAGCAAATATATCCCTTCCATCTTCTTCATCTGCATTGCCGTCTACTTCAGTTGAAGTTCCATCAACCTCAATTGAAGTACGACCTTCTGCTTCTCATCTTCCTGATTCATCTACAATTCTCCATGCATCTCCTCTCCCTTCTCATCTTGCTGGGATATCTCATCCCAGTTTTGATTTGTTGGTTTCTGAGATTTCTACTCCTCCTCAGTCTCCAATTCCTTCTTCAGATCATATTGATCATCTTGCATCCACCCATCCATCTCCAGCTCACTCTCCATCTCCAGTTCATTCTCCAATTCATCAAGAATACACCATTCCTGCTGATCATCCATCCACTGAGATTCCCCCTTCATCATTTGAAATCACTCCAGCATTCATCTCTAGCATCTTGGAGTTAATTACCCCCTCAATCAAAATCATGATTGAAGAGGCAATTGCTCCCCTTGCTTCCTCCATATCTTCTTTGACTGCTGCTATCCAAGCTCTATCAAAGTCTGCTGAGCCCTCTTCATCTAGGGGCCTGGTTTCAGTATCTACTGAAATCAGGCAGGGGGAGATGCTTAATTAAGATGCCTCTGAGCAGACCTTGGCCTCCCCTCCAGCAGATCCTCCTGCAGTTGCAGAGAAAGAAATAGAAGAATCAGCTCCTCCTCCATTATCTAAAAAAGAAATTTCTGATGTCTTACTGAAGTCTGAATTCATTGTCAAAGTTTGCATAGAAGAATGTTCTACTCCCCTGGTCGCTCTATACCTAGAAGGAGTTATCACTTCCTTTCTAGATGAATTATGGGAGTTAGGACACTCAAAGGATAATTCTGAAGGTATCCCTTTTACTCACTTTTTAGACTTGATAACTGATATGCTAGTTTGGGAATACCTGGAAGGAATGATTCGTTGTCATTTAGCAAAATTTTATTCATAAACTACAGATAAAATGGAAGAAGTATTAGATGTTCAAGAGCTTGATCTCCAACTAGCTCCAGAAGTTCAATCTGAACCAGAACCAGCTGTTCAAGTTTCTGAGGCTGCTCAGCCAGCTCAGCTAGCAGTGCAAGTAGAATTGGTCACCATGACAGTTTCTGATCAACAAGAAAATGCTTCAGATGCTCAAATTGAAAAGTCTACTATCTGGGATGATTCCCCTGGATTGGATTTAGATGCTCTCCTTGCACAGGATGCCATGGAAGAAGAATTAGAAAGAGCTACCCTAAAAGAAAAGGAAAGAGCTGTGCAAGAAGCGATTGATCCATATGATCTTCCTATTTCTTCAAATTCTGAGGATGATATTGATTCTGATGAATCTGATGAGTCTAAGAGAAAGAGAACTGCTAAAAAGAAAAGGAAAGCTGTGGCTCCTTCTCCTCCAAATCCAGATAATGATACTCCTTATTATATCCTGAAAGGAATTGATCCTAAATCAAAAGATTTCCAGCACTGGATGGCATTCTCTAAAAATCAGCAGAAGCAAAGGAAGAAGTCAAAGAGGTATGATAGTCCTGTCCCAAGATGGACTCCTAGAGGTCCTCCTCCTCCACCTCCTAGTGCAGGAGCCTCTGGAAACCTATCTGCAAACCCTGCTGCTCAGTCTGAGATGTTCAACCCATCTCAGTCATCACAAAGGAGAAGTTCTCAAGGATATCAAGGTAAAACGCATTCTGGCTATCAAAGACTTGATGCTGATGTTAAAGAATAAGTAAAGGAGATTGTGTATCAAAGACCAACTTTTTCTCCTCCTCCTTCCAAAGAACTCAAGAGCTCAACCTCTCCAAAGCCAGATCATGCTGTGAAGGCTGTTTCAAAAGGTAAGCGAATTATTTTCTCTGAAAAATCTAGCAAGATATTTGCTGAGTCTGCTCCTCCTTCTTATCTAGTTATTCAGGATAAAGAGCCAGCTGAAAGTCTGCTAGACTTGTCTATTAAGTTTAAAGCTGTGAAACCTGTTGATACAACCTCTGAAAATGTGTATGAAAGCCCAGAGCTTGATCCTAATTTCAGGATGACTCGTTTTCTTAAACTTGTTGGCTCAGCTCAAATTAAGAAAGCTAAAGCTGAAGGCAAAGACACTGCATGATTAACCACTATGTCAAAATTCAGAATGAAGGAGCTCGATAAATTCCAGGTTAGACTTGAGGTATTTGATCCTTCAAAATACATGGAAAAGCATCCTGAAGCAGTTATCCCAAGAGCGTCAGAATCGAAAATCATTGGAGAACAAGACCTGAAGTTGTCAAGGAAAGAAGCCCAAGATCCTTCTAGAAAGATTACTTTTATTTCTAGTTCTTCTGAACCTAAACCTAATTCTGAAGCACTTTAATATTTCATTGATTGTCAGTTATTTGCTTATCTGATTGATTGATGTTATCTGCTTAGTTATTTTTCTTCATGCTCTTTATTTATTTTCAGTAATTAGTTTTGTGTTTAGTTGTTGAGAGACTTAACTCAAATAGGGGGAGATTGTTGGTACCCTAGTTTTGATTTGAGTTCAGTCTTCTCTTTTAGTCTCTTGACCCAAGATTTATCTATGGTCAAAGGTTAGTTTGCTCTAGTTTTGTCTCGTCACTTTTCCAGATGTAAATTTGGTTAAGTTGTTTTTCGTTCGACTATGGTCGAACGTCGCTCGACTATCGTCGATCAGCCGTTCGACGATCGTCTTCCTGATAGCTCGACTATCTATTGATAGTTCGACTATCTGTTTTCTTTGATAGTTCGACTATCTGTTGATAGGTCGACTATCTGTGTTGTTTGATAGTTCGACTATCTGTTGATAGTTCGACTATCTATTTTCTTTGATAGTTCGACTATCTGCTTGGATAGTTCAACTATCTGATAGTTCGACTATCTGTTTGATAGGTCGACTATCTGTCTGCGTTGATAGTTCGACTATCTGTTTGATAGGTCGACTATCTATTGTGTTTGATAGTTCGACTATCTGCTTGGATAGTTCAACTATCTGATAGTTCGACTATCTGTTTGATAGGTCGACTATCTGTCCGCTTTGATAGTTCGACTATCTGTTGATAGGTCGATTATCTGTTCTCTTTGATAGTTCGACTATCTGCTTGGATAGTTCAACTATCTGATAGTTCGACTATCTGTTGATAGGTCGACTATCTATTCTCGTTGATAGTTCGACTATCTGTTGATAGGTCGACTATTTTGCTTTGATAGTTCGACTATCTGCTTGGATAGTTCAACTATCTGATAGTTCGACTATCTGTTTGATAGGTCGACTATCTGTTTTTCTTTGATAGTTCGACTATCTGTTTATAGGTCGACTATCTGTTTTGTTTGGTAGTTCGACTATCTGTCTTGATAGATCGACTATCTGATAGCTCGACTATCTGTCCTGATAGTTCGACTATCTGCTGTGGTAGTTCGACTATCTTCTTTGATAGTTTGACTATCTGGATCGTTCAACTATCTGTCTGATAGGTCGACGATCTCCGTGCCTCGTTCGACGATCTCCGAGGGTCGTTCGATATTTTGCTGTATGTCTTGAATAATTTTGTCGTCTTCTATGATGTGATTTATTTCATATTTATTTTGGCATATTTTATAAAAGATTATTTGAATAAATTTATGATATAATTTCCATGCAATATCTGCTCCATTCCTTATGCATGAGCTAATCTTTTTCTGACAAAGTTGTTTGTCTTATTAGCTGAGATATGATTTCTGCTTTATCTGCCAGGCTGTCCTTTATAGCCGTTAGACTCAAAAAGTCTTCCTTGGCCGTAAAGAGTCTCTTCTGATGTGACTTTCTCTAGTATTATTTTATCAGAGTTACTTGCAGCTTCTTAGAAAGCTTTATCCTCTTATAGGATATCTGTTTGCAGTTGTTTTGTTTTGCTCTATGTTATTTACAGCCCAGCTTGCAGATTTCAGTAGAAGACAAGATTCAAACTCAAATGAGAGCCGTTGCTGTTGCTGCTATATAAAGAACTCTTTGAAGAAAGAAATTAACTAGTTCACATAACCAAAAACCAGTTCATTTAGGAAAAGGAGTTTCAAAAGCTAACAGCAGCATTCAAGCTTACAACTTATAACTGCTCTCAGCTCTTTCACATCTAACTGAGAAGAAGTTTTAGTTCTTCACTCTTCTTCAACCTGATTTCTCCTGCCTCCAGGATGATTTTCACTCAGAGCTTTTTGAAGAAGAAGAAGAAGATAGCTGCTTAAAGAAGAAATTTTATTTCATATTTATTATCCTCTTGTAGCTTTTTCCTTCAGATTTTCTGAAGTGTTTTCTGCACTGAAGCAAGACTTCACCTGGACATTCTTTTAGCCAGGGGGAGCCTTGACTCTTTAGAGCTTTTTAGCTCAGTGCAAGTTCTTGTGCTTCTCTAATCTATTATAAAATAGAGAAGATATCTTAACCTCCTTTCCCCCTCCTGTAAAGGGTTATTACTCCCTTCAAAAGTATACCTTGGTGGCAGGGCACTTGATCAAAAACCTGTGTTGGTTTTTAGACAGCTGATCAAAAGTCTAAAGGGTCTCTAGATCTACCTGCAACAGATCTTGTTGGTGGCAGGGCACCTGATCAAAAACCTGAGTGGATTCCTATCTTGTTGGTAGAAGAGTGGACGTACCAAAGTTGTTTGGGGAACCACTATAAATTCCTTGTGTCGTCTGGATTATTTAACTAATTCTCTGTGCTGATTGGCTATAATTAGATTTTAACTAGGTTTGCTAGCTGCTGTTTAGGATTCCAAGCCTTAACTGTAATTACAGTTGGCTGCCTTTTGTGCACAACACTTGTGTTAGGCTTTAGGGTTTCATCTCAAATATCTATAACCTTCATTCCACAATTGACTCCAAGGGAGTTGAGTAGACAGTCAACTTTGCTAGTGCAATTTTTGATTACTCTATTCACCCCCCTCTAGAGTAGTATCTATCCCTTTTCTTTCAATTGGTATCCGAGGGAGGTTGGCTGACTGTATAGGCTAACACCTAAGTCACAAGATCCTGATAGATATCAAGGATTATAGATATCCACTTTCACTATCATGGCCCAGTCCAAGAATTACTCTAGCACCAGACCTCCTGCATGCAACTTAGCTAAGTTTAGCATTTGGAAGGCAATGATTAAATTATATATGAACTCTATTGATGAGAGTATTTTTGCTTCTATTTTGACAGGACCTCCAAGAGCACCTGCTGCAGCTACTGCTTCATCATCAACTGATATGAGTGCAGTGCCTCCTCTAGATTACAATGATGAATACAAAAAGGCAAAGATAGCAGATGCCAAAGCAATGAATATTCTGGCTCAGACAATGTCTGACGAAGTATTCCAGAAGGTTGCTGACTGTCCCTCAGCAAAAGCAATGTGGGATACACTAAACTAGATTGTAGCTGGTTCAGCTGATGAAAGGAAGGACAGAAGGTCCAACCTTATCTCCCAATATGAGAACTTCAAGAAAACTGATGCTGAATCAGTTGAAGCTATGTACACCCGGCTCAGCTCAATCATCAATGAGCTGAGGACTCTTGACAAGGATATTTCATTGATAGAGGTCAATGATAAGATTCTTATGTGCTTCCCTAGCACATGGGATCTGAGGATCTGGCCTATCAAGGAGGCCAGAAGCACAATAGAAATCTCAAAAGAAGCCCTTCTCGGCAAGCTCAAGTCTTTTGAGCAAGTGCTGAAGTCCAGGGAAGCTGAGGCTGAAGCAAAGACTCCAACTCCCACAAGAAAAGAGCAAACCCTTGCTCTCAAAGCTGTTGATGCTTCTGAAGGAAGCCAGTCCAATGAGGAACTGATGGCATTATTTGCCAAAAGGTTTCTCAAGATGGGAAGGAAAGAATTCAGAAAGAAATCTTCACGATATGAAGAAAAACCAAGGTATGATCGTACTCCTACTAAAGAAATAATTTGCTATGGTTGTAGGAAGCCTGGACATATTCTTCCAGATTGTCTAAAGGAAAAGAATAAAGAGAAAAGGAAAGACAAGGATCAGCACAGGAAGCATTCCAAGCCATCCTCCTACAAGAACAAAAAGAATGAGAGAGGTTTTGTTGCTGAAACCTGGAGTGATTCTGATGAGGAATCTTACTCCTCAAGCTCCAGTGAGGATGAGGAAGAAAAGAAGGCAAAGGAATTTTGCCTGATGGCAATTGATGCCTGCAGCAATCACTCAGCTGCAGAGGGTTCAGATTCTGATGAAGAAATGCCAACAGAAGATGAGGTATTGTTTTCTTACGATTTTACATCTGATGAATTTAAATCAGATTTTAAATTTTTATGTTTAGATTTAATTAGTTCTGAAAAGGAAATAAAAGAACTTAGAAATAAACTAGCTGAATCTGAATTAATTTCTATTGAAAACATTAGGTTAACAGCAGAACTCACTAATGCTAGTGAAAAAATAAAATTCCTTAAGAATGAGTTAGCTAAGTCCAAAAGGTTAGAAGAATCTCTGAATGGTAGAAGCCTTAAGTTGTTTGAAATAACCAGCATGTCTAACACTAGGACAGGCAATAACAAATTAGGCTTAGGAGCTTCATCTAGTGAACCCCCAATTATTCTTAAAAACCATCTTTCAACTCCAGTGAATTTTATTTCAGCTAATGGAATAAAAAACACTGAGCAAGTTAATCAGGTTAATAAAGCTTTAAATAAAGCTAAGAGAGAGAAAAGAAAACAAAAATTTACGGAATTACAAAGAACGTCGAACGCTGCTCGACGATCGCAGGCTCAGTGGTCGAACGGAGATCGACGATCTGAGCACCAATCGTCGAACGCCGATCGACGTTTTCAACATGAATTTCAAAACTTCAACCAGAACTTTAGAAACCCGAATGAAAATAGAAACCCTAGGTTCATTGACCCATCATCTGCATGGAGAATCCCACTTAGGAGATCTTACCCGTTAGGTTATCACCCTCAACCTGCTTATTCATTTATTTCCAGTTTTTCTTATGTGAAAAACAAGGGACCCAAGGTTACCTGGGTCCACAATGTTTAATTGATTTATTTGCAGGTGAAGACCTATCCTATCACTCAGAATAAGTGGTATTTGGATAGTGTTTGCTCCAAGCATATGACAGGAAATAAAGAACATCTGTTAAGGTTCAAAGCCAAGCTTGGCCCAAAGGTGATCTTTGGAGATTCAAGCTGTGGTCAAACTAAAGGCTATGGCAGGATGACAATTGGAGCTATAACATTCAAGAGAGTTGCTTATGTAACTGGACTGAAGCATAATCTCATTTCAGTAAGTCAGTTATGTGATGCTGGATACCAGGTATCATTTTCTAACTCTCTTTGCAATATTACTTTAAATAATAATGTTGTATTAGTAGGTATTAGACAATGTAACATTTATTTAGTAGATTTTAACTCAACTCACTCTGAAATCTGCTTATTTAATGAAGTAACAAATAACAATACCTTATGGCATAAAAGGCTTAGCCATGTTAACCTCAAGAATATATCTAGGTTATCTAAGCACAACCTTGTTAGAGGTTTACCTTCTTGCCCCTACAAGAAGGAGAGCCTATGCAAGGCTTGTCAATTAGGCAAGCAAACCAAGAATTCATTTAAATCAGTAAATAAAAGTGATTCTCCTAGAATTCTGTATTTATTACATTTGGACCTATTTGGCCCAATAAATGTACAGAGTTTAGGAGGGAAGTATTACACTCTAGTAATTGTAGATGACTTCTCTAAATTCACTTGGGTGTTCTTTTTGAGAACTAAGGCTGATAACTTCAAAGCCCTTACAGATTTTCTACTATGTGTGCAGACTGAGTACTCTACTCATGTGGCCTTGATCAGAAGTGATCATGGTACTGCGTTTGACTCTCTTCTCATGCAAGAATTCTGTGAGAGAGAAGGTATCAAACATAGCTTCTCAGCTCCTAGAACTCCCCAACAAAATGGGGTAGTTGAAAGGAAGAATCGAACCCTGATTGAAGCTGCTGGCACATTATTAGCAGATGCTAATATGCCTCTTTCCTATTGGGCAGAAGCTGTTAGTACAGCCAACTATGTCTTGAATAGAAGTCTGATACACAAACTTAAGTGTAAAACTCCTTATGAGTTGCTTAAAGGAAAGAAACCTAAAATAAATTATTTTAGAGTTTTTGGCTGTGTAGTTTATATTCATAATAATAATAAAGAATATCTTAGAAAGTTTGAAGCAAAAGCTTCCATGGGAATTTTTCTTGGATATTCCCAAGTAAGCAAAGCTTATAGGGTTTTTAATAAATCATCTTCTAAAATTGAAGAGTCTGTTCATGTATCTTTTGATGAATCTCAGATGTTTTACAAGGAGAAGGAAACTTCCCCTTCCTCAAGTTCATTGCAGGTGCAAGAATCTAATAAAGATGTCACTCAAGAAATTCTCCATCTTTCAACTCTTCATATCACTGAATCAGACAGTGATGAAGACCTTGCAGAATCTGTTGTTGTTCCACCAATAGTAGATCAAATTCCTCCTGAGGAATTAATCCCAACTATTGCTGAAGATCACATCCCACCTGCTGATGTTGTCACACTTAGAGATCATCCTACATCTCAAGTGATTGGAGACATATCAGCTGGTGTTCAAACAAGACATCAGTTAATACAGGATGTGATGCACGCTTGTTTCCTTTCACAGATTGAGCCCCTCACCATTAAAGATGTTGAGCTAGATCCCCACTGGATCATTGCTATGCAAGAGGAACTCAATCAGTTTGAAAGATGTAAAGTATGGACTTTGGTTCCAAGACCTAAAGGCCAACTGATCATAGACACCAAGTGGGTGTATAGAAACAAGTTGGATGCAAATAGAATCATTGTAAGGAACAAAGCTAGGCTTGTAGCTCAGGGCTACAGATAGGAGGAAGGTATAGATTATGACCAAACTTTTGCTCATGTTGCAAGGCTAGAGGCAATAAGGATCTTTCTAGCCTATGCAACCTATATGAAGTTTAAGGTTTTTCAGATGGATGTCAAAAGTGCCTTTCTAAATGGTGAGCTAAAGGAAGAGGTATTTGTTGAACAACCACCTGGGTTTGTTTCTTCAACTCAGCCCTCACATGTTTTTAAGTTGCAAAAAGCTCTTTATGGACTCAAACAAGCACCCAGAGCCTGGTATGAGACTCTAGCTAGTTTCCTGTTAGAGCACAACTTTGTTAGGGGAGTAGTTGATAGAACCCTCTTCGTCAAGCACCACAAGGACACAATCCTGTTAGTTCAAGTGTATGTGGATGATATTATTTTTGGTTCCACTGATCCCAAACTATGCAAAAAGTTCTCTGACTTGATGCATTCCAAGTTTGAGATGAGTAGTATGGGTAAGCTGTCTTACTTTCTTGGTCTCCAAGTAAAGCAAGATGCTGATGGCATCTTCATCTCCCAATCCAAATATGCCAATGAATTGGTAAAGAAGTTTGGGATGGCTGATGCTTCAGCAATGCATACACCTATGACTACTAATGTAGTTATAGATTCTGATGATCAGGGAAAGCCTGTTGATCAAAAGAATTATAGGGCCATTGTTGGTTCCCTATTGTATTTAACTGCAAGTAGGCCAGATATAATGTTTGCTACATGCCTTTGTGCTAGATTCCAGGTCAACCCCAAGGAATCTCATCTAATTCTTCTCAAGAGAATCTTGAGATACCTGAAGGGATGTCTAAATCTAGGACTTTGGTACCCAGCTGAGTCAGAATTTGAATTAATTGGATATTCTGATTCTGATTATGCTGGTTGTAGAGTTGACAGGAAAAGTACCTCAGGAACTTGTCAGTTCCTGGGAGAGAGATTAGTCTCTTGGTTCTGTAAGAAGCAGGCCTCTGTATCAACCTCAACTGCAGAAGCTGAATATATAGCTGCTGCTAGTTGTTGTTCACAGATCCTGTGGATACAAAACCAGCTTTTGGATTATGGGTACTCACACAAGAACACAAAAATCATGTGTGATAGTACCAGTGCTATCTCTATTGCACAAAATCCTGTGCACCACTCTAGAACGAAACACATTGAGATCCGGCACCATTTCCTGAGAGATTGTGTGGAAAAGAACAAGATCAGCCTTGAGTTCATATCCACAGACCTTCAGAGAGGTGATATATTCACCAAGCCCTTAGATGAACAGAAGCATCTGTTCTTTTTGGTTCAACTAGGCATGATTAATGGAAGAGACTAAGTGTGACGTCTGCCTTATTGAAACTTGTTCGAAGATAGTCGAACGACGTTCGAAGATAGTCGATCGGATCAAGCCTATCGTCGACCTATGGTTGATAATAGCTTATCTGCTTGAAGATCGTCGACTGGCGTTCGAAGATCGTCGAACAGGTCGAGCCTATCGTCGATCTATGGTTGACGGCAGCTTGTTGTTTGTGAAGACAGAAATAGTCGAACGATGGATCGACTACTCTACTTCAAGAACGATCGTCGAACGACCGTTCGACCATCGTCTCCAGTATCTTTTAAATAGATCGACGATCGTTGTTTTAATATAAAACCGATAGTCGACCTAGGTTAAGAGATCTTTCTTTTTATCGTCGACGGAGAGCGTCTTCTCGCATTCCGTCTTCCTCCTTGCTCTTTGTCTCGCGATTTCTGTCATTTCGCCTTCGCTGTCTCCCTCGTCTTCTCCAGCCCCTTCAATGGCGATAGCTCCAGCGCTCCTGACAGTGGTGAAGTTCGATGCAGGCTTCAGTGTGGATTTCAATTCCTTCAGTTGCTGCGAATCTGCTATTGTGGAAATCCTCAGTCTATGCAAAGATCAAGGTTTGGAAAAGCTCATGTCCTCCAGGATAAAGATAAACATTCCCGAGATCAAAGAATGGGCATTTACTTCGTCCTCGAATGACGAATCAATGATCGGAATAGTTGGCGGAGAAGAGGTAACTTTGACTCCCGCCATTTTAACTGAAATTTTTGGATTGTTAAATGGGAAAGAAGATTACGAGCAAGATACCCCAGAGTTTGGGAGAATGCTGACAGAGTTAGGACATGCCGAAGGCATTCCCTCTAAGCTGCTTAAGGTAAATTTTCCGTTTAAGATTAAGTTCCTTACTGAACTCATCGGAAAAGTGCTACTGGGAAAGCACTCTGCCCATGACAACATTACAAGGCAACAGTTTGCCCTAATGTGTGCAATTGTGAACAAAAATAAGATTAACTGGGCAGGAGTATTGTTTGATTTAATAAGGAAAAAGAACAGCAAGAAGGAAGTGACCCTGGGTAGGGTGGTTGGGATTTTTCTAAAGGAAAAATATCCTTATTTGTTAGTTTCAGCTGCTACTTCAATAAATGCCAGCAAAAAGATGGATCCAACCTTGTTCGCCAAGTGGAAAAGGACTTTTCTGAAGCCCGCTCCAGCAGGGGTTGCTCCAGCTGCATCTGAGAGCACCAGGACTGCTTCAGTCACTCCTCCCTTACAAGAAGCTGGCTCAGCAAATATCTCCCTTCAATCTTTTTCATCTGCATTACCGTCTACTTCAGTTGAAGTTCCATCAACCTCAATTGAAGTACGACCTTCTGCTTATCATCTTCCTGATTCATCTACAATTCTCCATGCATCACCTCCTGCATCTCCTCTCCCTTCTCGTCTTGCTGGGATATCTCATCCCAGTTTTGATTTATTGGTTTCTGAGATTTCTACTCCTCCTCAGTCTCCAATTTCTTCTTCAGATCATATTGATCATCTTGCATCCACCCATCCATCTCCAGCTCACTCTCCATCTCCAGTTCATTCTCCAGTTCATCAAGAATACACCATTCCTGCTGATCATCCATCCACTGAGATTCCCCCTTCATCATTTGAAATCACTCCAGCATTCATCTCTAGCATCTTGGAGTTAATTACCCCCTCAATCAAAATCATGATTGAAGAGGCAATTGCTCCCCTTGCTTCCTCCATTTCTTCTTTGACTGCTGCTATCCAAGCTCTATCAAAATCTGCTGAGCCCTCTTCATCTAGGGGCCTGGTTTCAGTATCTACTGAAATCAGGCAGGGGGAGATGCTTAATTAGGATGTCTCTGAGCAGCCCTTGGCCTCCCCTCCAGCAGATCCTCCTGCAGTTGCAGAGAAAGAAATAGAAGAATCAGCTCCTCCTCCATTGTCTGAAAAAGAAATTTCTGATGCCTTACTGAAGTCTGAATTCATTGTCAAAGTTTGCATAGAAGAATGTTCTACTCCCCTGGTCGCCCTATACCTAGAAGGAGTTATCACTTCCTTTCTAGATGAATTATGGGAGTTAGGACACTCAAAGGACAATTCTGAAGGTATCCCTTTTACTCACTTTTTAGACTTGATAACTGATATGCTAGTTTGGGAATACCTGGAAGAAATGATTCGTTGTCATTTAGCAAAATTTTATTCATAAACTACAGATAAAATGGAAGAAGTATTAGATGTTCAAGAGCCTGATCTCCAACCAGCTCTAGAAGTTCAATCTGAACCAGAACCAGCTGTTCAAGTTTCTGAGGCTGCTCAGCCAGCTCAGCTAGCAGTGCAAGTAGAACTGGTCACCATGACAGTTTCTGATCAACAAGAAAAGGCTTCAGATGCTCAAATTGAAAAGTCTACTATATGGGATGATTCCCCTGGAATGGATTTAGATGCTCTCCTGGCACAGGATGCCATGGAAGAAGAATTAGAAAGAGCTACCCTAAAAGAAAAGGAAATAGCTGTGCAAGAAGCGATTGATCCATATGATCTTCCTATTTCTTCAAATTCTGAGGATGATATTGATTCTGATGAATCTGATGAGTCTAAGAGAAAGAGAACTGCTAAAAAGAAAAGGAAAGTTGTGGCTCCTCCTCCTCCAAATCCAGATAATGATACTCCTTATTATATCCTGAAAGGAATTGATCCTAACTCAAAAGATTTCCAGCACTGGATGGCATTCTCTAAAAATCAGTAGAAGCAAAGGAAGAAGTCAAAGAGGTATGATAGTCCTGTCCCAAGATGGACTCCTAGAGGTCCTCCTCCTCCACCTCGCAGTGCAGGAGCCTCTAGAAACCTATCTGCAAACCCTGCTGCTCAGTCTGACAGGTTCAACCCATCTCAGTCATCACAAAGGAGAAGTTCTCAAGGATATCAAGGTAAAACGCATTCTGGCTATCAAAGACTTGATGCTGATGTTAAAGAACAAGTAAAGGAGGTGGTGTATCAAAGACCAACTTTTTCTCCTCCTATTTCCAAAGAACTCAAGAGCTCAACCTCTCCAAAGCTAGATCATGCTGTGAAGGCTGTTTCAAAAGGTAAGCGAATTATTTTCTCTGAAAAATCTAGCAAGATATTTGCTGAGTCTGCTCCTCCTTCTTATCTAGTTATTCAGGATAAAGAGCCAGCTGAAAGTCTGCTAGACTTGTCTATTAAGTTTAAAGCTGTGAAACCTGTTGATACAACCTCTGAAAATGTGTATGAAAGCCCAGAGCTTGATCCTAATTTCAGGATGGCTCGTTTTCTTGAACTTGTTGGCTCAGCTCAAATTAAGAAAGCTAAAGCTGAAGGCAAAGACACTGCAGGATTAACCACTATGTCAAAATTCAGAATGAAGGAGCTCGATAAATTCCAGGTTAGACCTGAGGTATTTGATCCTTCAAAATACATAGAAAAGCATCCTGAAGCAGTTGTCCCAAGAGCGTCAGAATCGAAAATCATTGGAGAATAAGACCTGAAGTTGTCAAGGAAAGAAGCCCAAGATCCTTCTAGAAAGATTACTTTTATTTCTAGTTCTTCTGAACCTAAACCTAATTCTGAAGCACCTTAATATTTCATTAATTGTCAGTTATTTGCTTATCTGATTGATTGATGTTATCTGCTTAGTTATTTTTCTTCATGCTCTTTATTTATTTTCAGTAATTAGTTTTGTGTTTAGTTGTTGAGAGACTTAACTCAAATAGGGGGAGATTGTTGGTACCCTAGTTTTGATTTGAGTTCAGTCTTCTCTTTTAGTCTCTTGACCCAAGATTTATCTATGGTCAAAGGTTAGTTTGCTCTAGTTTTGTCTCGTCACTTTTCCAGATGTAAATTTGGTTAAGTTGTTTTTCGTTCGACTATGGTCGAACGTCGCTCGACTATCGTCGATCAGCCGTTCGACGATCGTCTTCCTGATAGCTCGACTATCTGTTGATAGTTCGACTATCTATTTTCTTTGATAGTTCAACTATCTGTTGATAGGTCGACTATCTGTGTTGTTTGATAGTTCGACTATCTGTTGATAGTTCGACTATCTATTTTCTTTGATAGTTCGACTATCTGCTTGGATAGTTCAACTATCTGATAGTTCGACTATCTGTTTGATAGGTCGACTATCTGTCTGCGTTGATAGTTCGACTATCTATTTTATAGGTCGACTATCTGTTGTGTTTGATAGTTCGACTATCTGCTTGGATAGTTCAACTATCTGATATTTCGACTATCTGTTTGATATGTCGACTATCTGTTCGCTTTGATAGTTCGACTATCTGTTGATAGGTCGACTATCTGTTCTCTTTGATAGTTCGACTATCTGCTTAGATAGTTCAACTATCTGGTAGTTCGACTATCTGTTGATAGGTCGGCTATCTGTTCTCGTTGATAGTTCGACTATCTGTTGATAGGTCGACTATCTGTTTTGCTTTAATAGTTCGACTATCTGCTTGGATAGTTCAACTATCTGATAGTTCGACTATCTATTTGATAGGTCGACTATCTGTTTTTTTTTTTGATAGTTCGACTATCTGTTGATAGGTCGACTATTTGTTTTGTTTGGTAGTTCGACTATCTGTCTTGATAGATCGACTATCTGATAGCTCGACTATCTGTCCTGATAGTTCGACTATCTGCTGTGGTAGTTCGACTATCTTCTTTGATAGTTCGACTATCTGGATCGTTCGACTATCTGTCTGATAGGTCGACGATCTCCGTGCCTCGTTCGACGATCTCCGAGGGTCATTCGACGTTTTGCTGTATGTCTTGAATAATTTTTTCGTCTTCTATGATGTGATTTATTTCATATTTATTTTGGCATATTTTATAAAAGATTATTTGAATAAATTTATGATATAATTTCCATGCAATATCTGCTCCATTCCTTATGCATGAGCTAATCTTTTTCTGACAAAGTTGTTTGTCTTATTAGCTGAGATATGATTTCTGCTTTATCTGCCAGGCTGTCTTTTATAGCCGTTAGACTCAAAAAGTCTTCCTTGGCCGTAAAGAGTCTCTTCTGATGTGACTTTCTCTAGTATTATTTTATCAGAGTTACTTGCAGCTTCTTAGAAAGCTTTATCCTCTTATAGGATATCTGTCTGCAGTTGTTTTGTTTTGCTCTATGCTATTTACAGCCCAGCTTGCAGATTTCAATAGAAGACAAGATTCAAACTCAAATGAGAGCCGTTGCTGCTGCTGCTATATAAAGAACTCTTTGAAGAAAGAAATTAACTAGTTCACATAACCAAAAACCAGTTCATTCAGGAAAAGGAGTTTCAAAAGCTAACAACAGCATTCAAGCTTACAACTTACAACTACTCTCAGCTCTTTCACATCTAACTGAGAAGAAGTTTTAGTTCTTCACTCTTCTTCAACCTGAGTTCTCCTGCCTCCAGGATGATTTTCACTCAGAGCTTTTTGAAGAAGAAGAAGAAGATAGCTGCTTAAAGAAGAAATTTTATTTCATATTTATTATCCTCTTGTAGCTTTTTCCTTCAGATTTTCTGAAGTGTTTTCTGCACTGAAGCAAGCCTTCACCTGGACATTCTTTTAGCTAGGGGGAGCCTTGACTCTTTAGAGCTTTCTAGCTCAGTGCAAGTTCTTGTGCTTCTCTAATCTATTGTAAAATAGAGAAGACATCTTAACCTCCTTTCCCCCTCCTATAAAGGGTTATTACTCCCTTCAAAAGTATACCTTGGTGGCAGGGCACCTGATCAAAAACCTGTGTTGGTTTTTAGACACCTGATCAAAAGTCTAAAGGGTCTCTAGATCTACCTACAGCAGATCTTGTTGGTGGCAGGGCACCTGATCAAAAACCTGAGTGGATTCCTACCTTGTTGGTAGAAGAGTGGACGTACCCAAGTTGTTTGGGGAACCACTATAAATTCCTTGTGTCGTCTGGATTGTTTAATTAATTCTCTGTACTGATTGGTTGTGATTAGATTTTAACTAGGTTTGCTAGTTGCTGTTTAGGATTCCAAGCCTTAACTGTAATTACAGTTGGCTGCCTTTTGTGCACAACACTTGTGTTAGGCTTTAGGGTTTCATCTCAAATATCTATAACCTTCATTCCGCAATTGACTCCAAGGGAGTTGAGTAGACAGTCAACTTTGCTAGTGCAATTTTTGATTACTCTGTTCACCCCCCTCTAGAGTAGTATCTATCCCTTTTCTTTCATAGGGGTTATTGTTTGTAATGGGGATTAAGGAAGAATGGTCGGAGTAGGTGGCCGGAGTTGGGAGAGACGAGGGGGGAAACGGAAACCAGAGACGAAACTGTAGAACTTTATTAACTTTCTTCCTTAATCCCCATTACAAGCAATAGCCCCTATTTATAATCCTAATTGGGCAATTAAAAGCCATTAACCGCTATTATTTAGACACGTGGTCCTGCTAGTTGTTACATTGCATTCCCCATTTAAAAACGGCATCCTTGTCGTTTGTTAATCTTAACAAACAACACAGGAGCATCCCTAGACAAAGAACTTTGCCTAATGAATCCACACTGCAACAACTCATCTAGCTAGGTAAGCAACTCTTCTAGCTTATGCGGGGCCATACGGTACGGTGCCTTAGCAATAGGGCGAGTACCCGACTCCAAATCTATAACAAACTTCACATCTCTCTCAGGAGAAAGACCAGAAAGACTATCTGGGAAGACATCAGGAAACTGTCACACTACGGGAACATCCTCGACACGCGGCAAACTACTAACGGTTTTCAAAATAGAAACTAAACAAGCAAAACAACCGGATTTCAAAAGTTTTCGAGCACATACTATAACGACTCCACCCGTTAAATAACATATAATAGGAGGTCCGGCCGGGGCCCCACACTATATGCCACAAACAAACGGTGATGTCACAGGTTAATACCACAACACCATCGCATCCTAACTCAGAGCATGCTAGCGGAAACTTTTAATAATAAAGATGAACTTATACCAGAAATGTCCACTATATATAAACCACAGTTATATATGCAACCACTAGAAGGAATGTCCAGCAAATACAACCAGGTTAGCCTTACAGCCTTACAGTTCCTCTTTTCATAGTATGGATTACATACATCGGCGCGCAGGTCGACCATATATGAATAAAAGACAACATATTTCGCTTAGCCTTCAAGGGATAGCAGCAGCAGCGGAAACAGCAGCAGCAGGGACTTCAACCCTTCATTTTCCGCTCGGCTCTCCAGAACCTGCACAGAGACAATCCACCCAGAAGGTGACAAATAAGGCAACGGTCAGCATTCAACTGACCAATTAATAACAATCCTACCCCTTTCCCGGGGCAGTGATATTCCTTCCCTGTAGAGCAATGCATCAACAGATATAGCATATATTGTTCTCTTACGCACAAACAGTCCATCACAACCGTCAGCCACATGGCCCGACGATCCGTGCACTCAGGCACAATTTTGGGTACACCGACGAACCGGGATCAACACCATTGAGCATTTAGTCTTGATGGCGCGCAAGTCTAAGAATCTCATTATGCTGCTGACGAAAGCCCAATGCCATGACACTCTCTTATACAGCCAACATAACGCAGGTACAGATCCACCATCCCCTGTTGCTCAAATCGCCTTATCATCACCAAACACATCATACTCGCGGCTATAATTAAAGGCGCGGGTCGATTTCACCTTTCCTGTTCGGCAAGAAGTCTTTTAAGAGCTCATAGCTCACAATATCCATAATGTCCACCAAGGACTGGCTTCACAATCCAAAAGGGGAGTTAATATCGGCGTCCTTCGCGGTCGCTTGGCGGGTTCAGCAGAACACTCTATCTGCACCCAAACTCAACCCAAACCCTGCAGTTCCTGCAGTGCCAGAAAACTGGTCTTTTATAGCATACAACACAAGCATTACAAGGGTGTTTTCCTGGAATTCCTCATTCCAGTACTTCCTGCTACTTCTTTTCACAGGCACAACCCATTGACTCCACAAACTACACGTTTATACGCAAAATCTTCTCTAGTGCGCAATATGCAACATCACCAATCCAGACCAACCTGTCCAGATGGGCTTCACACAACATGCATATCCCGTACTATACATTTCTGAGTCTAAATGCAGACTCAATTGGGGATAACAACTATCAACCCACGGGGATCACTTACTCTTCCACCTTTTGGTGGAGGATCCCGTGCTCATGCATAAAGGAGGAATTCACTTGTCCAAGAAGGAAGATCGTTACCCTTGATGATCTCTTGGGAGCCATCGAAATTCTAGCCGGCTGGAGTGCACCGCTATAACTTTGCCTCCACAGAACTGGCCTCGGATCTCGAATCGGAACTCGGGAGCTCCACCGATAGCTGGATCTTCTCCTCCTTCTCTTTCCTCATATCCCTTCTCTCTTCTGTTTTAGAAAGAGAATGGCCAAATGAAGAATGACCTCTTCATTCCAATCTTTTGTTTTAACCCAGCAGGAACTCATCTGAGTCCTTGGATCCAGGATGAAGAAAAAGGACGACAACAAATCGTCCTAAAAGTCCAATATTTTGGCTGACACGGTCTGTGACACGCCCGTGTCACAAGCCGTATACTTTAAGCGGTACAAGAACCAACTCACCCAGACCAGAATACGGGCTTAGACACGCCTGTGTCAATCACCTGACACGCCCGTGTCACTTAGTACACGCCCGTGTCGAGGGGTGTGTCCCTCAATTGACACAGGATCAGCATTCTCGAAAAGAACACAGCTGGGGCACACGCCCGTATCCTTGACCGTGTGCCAAATACGCCCCTATGACATGCCTGTGTCACGGGCCGTGCGCTACACTCAACGCCGCCCGGTTACCCAAATGAGCTAGACACAGACTCAGACATGCCCGTGTCCCTGGCCGTGTCACCTCTCGACAATCGTTGACTGCATGGCGTTGAGTGCTCGAGACGACATAGAGAAGGACACGCCCTGGGACATGCCCGTGTCCCGGGCCGTGTGCCTCACTCAACGCTCTCTCGAGACCAAACTCACACCCGAGAAAACAGAGCATGACACGCCCTGAGACACGTCCGGGTCCCAGGCCGCGTCACCCAGCCTGAACCCCATTTTGGGATTTTTGGGATTTTGGGGTGTTACACATACCGCAGAAATAATCGGGGAGTCCTGGCGCAGAAAACCATAAACACTCCTAGGGTGGTCGTTGTCCATCTTGAAGTCCAAACGCTTAACCCTGCATTGGATAACCACATCACATCTGGACAACCAGTCTATGCACAAAAGCACATCAAAGTCTTCCAGGTCTATCACCTTCAGATCAGCAAAAGCTAGAAAATCGCCTAAAAGAATCGGACAACTCTGGATACCCTGGTCCGACACCACCAAGTCACCAGAAGGAAACTTGAAGCGAAGCAGATCTCCAACTTGATCAAGAGACAAACGATGACATTCCACGAAATTCATAGCCATGAATGAGTGGGTAGCACAAGAATCAAACAAAATGCGTGCACAACGATTCTTGACCTTAAACTTCCCTATAATATCGCATACATAACTAGTTAAACAATGTCGAAACTATAACTAAGAGCGGAAAAAAAATTAGATTAGAATCTAACATGAGATCACTTGGGTGGACGTCTGCATCAAAGTAACACCTAAAATAGGGATGTAAGCATAAAATAAAGATAAAGAAGGGAGAATAGCAAGGGAGAGGTGGCTGGGGCTGAGATAGAGGAAGAATGGCCGGAGTAGGTGGCCGGAGTTGGGATAGACGAGGGGGGAAACGGAAACCAGAGACGAAACTGTAGAACTTTATTAACTTTCTTCCTTAATCTCCATTACAAGCAATAACCCCTATTTATAATCCTAATTGGGCAATTAAAAGCCATTAACCCCTATTATTTGAACACGGGCTCCTGCTAGTTGTTACATTGCATTCCCCCATTTAAAAACGACGTCCTCATCGTTTGTTGATCTTCCCCCAAAAATTTCATTGTGCTGAATTTGGCGCAGTCCATGGTAGCATCAGGATCCTCAACTCATTAGGAGAATTGAAGGTGCGACTGCAGCTTTGGAGGTAAGGCCACAAGCATTCAATATGCATTTTCTCCACGTATTATAGTAAGTTCATCAATTCAATTTCTCAACCTTCCTTGTCTCACTGCCCTCAATTTGAGCCGTTTCACTTAATGCCTCCGGGGTCGAACACAAAATTTGAGAAACAAAATTCTTGATAGTTTCGCATCAACACGTTTATAGTGTTTGTTCGGGTTATCATCCAAAATTTATGTCGGCGACTAAACTGTCATTGATGATGTTGCAACTTCTGTCGTTGATGAATGCAATGGAAAACCCTGGTATTGGATCTTATTGTTGTTCCTCTTGTGACGGATTTGTAAGGTAAAGGCTTGTGTTGCCCTCTGAGAACTACAATATCTGTAGGTTTTATTTGTTGTTGACGCCTTTTTGTATTGTGCTGATTATCTGCCATATCTATTTCTATAATTTCAAATGCATCCAAAGTAATGTCTGTTGGTGGATCAAATGCCAGAGAAGAGGTAACCCCTTCAATGGGAGGAATGACAGATACATCGGTGGATGATTCTTCAAATGATGTTTGAAAAGCTTTAAATGTTGTTGCTTGTTGAAATTGTTTGATTACTGCAGTTGTATCTTCAAGAGCAGAACCGTACTGTTTAATTATGGCATCGATAAAAAATGGAAAAGTTAAAGATGTTTGAGTGCGCAGCAAATTCAGATACCAGTTAGACGCTGGTCTATCCAAGTGTAGAGTTGCGTAAATCATGAAATTTGCCGGGCAAATCTTGTTATTCGAAAAATACATCTGTAATTTGTAAAGCCAATCTACGGGATTCCTATGGGAAAAATGCGGACATGAATCATATTTCGCTTGTAAATTACTATCTATGTGCTTCTGAAAAGCATCAAAGCTGCGTAACATAGTCTGCTTGCAGGATTCAATAGCAGCGAGTAAATCATCTGCCATAGTAGAAAGTTGAGGATGGTCTGCAAGAACTGGATGATGATGGCTTGATTGTAGACAAAGGGTCTTTCCGGCTCCAGAAAACAACTGCGGTGGCCGATGATCGCAAAGGGGTGCTAAGGGAAGGAAGAGGGAATTGATGGTGGCGCAAATGGTCGCAAATGATGTGGGAAGGAGTCCTGAATCTTGTATGCTTCTAGCAATCCCGCGAGAAAACGACTTTTCTTTCAGTTGATCCTTGTTTCAGAGAAACCCGTATGCACTGTTTGTTTGGCAGACTCAAGATGGACGCAGACTTTCAATGGCGGCGAAGTGACGGGAGGTTGAAGATTATTACCTGAATTTGTTTAGACAAGCATATGTGACCTTGATGGCAGCAGCTGAACGTTGCAGATTACACTTTTGAAAGTTTAACTAAGGCTCTGTTTGGGACAGCTTTTGATGATGAATAATCTCTATTCAAAACGGAAAAGCTGTTTTTCACGTGTTTGTTTGTGCAGCTTATAGAAAATCACTTATTTTAAAATTGATGATAATCCGATTTTTCATAAGCTATCCAGGTCCAGCTTATGGATTCTCATAAGCGCTTATCTCTTAAGAAAACTCAAAGTTGATTTTTTTGCCCGGACGTGATTTTTTCGCCCGAGCGCGATTTTTCCGCCCGGACGCGAATTTTCCGTCCCAGGCGCGAATTTTCCGCCCGGGCGCGAATTTTCCGCCCGGGCGCGAATTTTCCGCCCGGGCGCGAATTTTCCGCCCGGGCGCGATTTTTCCGCCCGGGCGCGAATATTCCGCCCGGGCGCGAATATTCCGCCCGAGCGCGAATTTTCCGCCCGGGCGCGAATTTTCCGCCCGGGCGCGAATTTTCCGCCCGGGCGCGATTTTTCCGCCCGGGCGCGATTTTTCCGTCCCGGGCGCGATTTTTCCGCCCGGGCGCGATTTTTCCGCCCGGGCGCGATTTTTCCGTCCCGGGCGCGATTTTTCCGTCCCGGGCGCGATTTTTCCGCCCGGGCGCGATTTTTCCGCCCGGCGCGATTTTTCCGTCCCGGGCGCGAATTTTCCGCCCGGGCGCGATTTTTCCGCCCCGGCGCGATTTTTCCTCCCGGGCGCGATTTTTCGGCCCGGGCGCGATTTTTCGGCCCGGGCGCGATTTTTCCGCCCGGGCGCGATTTTTCCGCCCGGGCGCGATTTTTCCGCCCGGGCGCGATTTTTCCGCCCGGTCGCGATTTTTCCGCCCGGTCGCGGTTTATTTCGCCCGTGCGCGATTTTTTCGCCCGGGCGTGATTTTTTCGCCCGGGCGCGTTTTTTCGCCCGGGCGCGTTTTTTTCGCCCGGGCGCGATTTTTTCGGCCGGAAGCGATTTTTTCGCACGAAAACGATTTTTTCGCCCAATCGCGACGAGAAGAGATTTTTTCTCTCGGACGCATATTTTTTTGCCCGGGCGTGTTTTTTTTCGCCCGGGCATGATTATTTCATCCGGGAGTTTTTTTCTTTTTTGTCCAGGAGAAAAAATTGTGTTGGGGAAAAAATCGCGCCTGTGAGAAAAAATTGCGCCCGGGACAAAAACGCGGTCGGTTGAAAAAATCGCGGCCGAGCGAAAAAAACGCGGTCTGGCGAAAAAAACCGCGACCGAGGGAAAAAACCGCGATCGTGCGGAAAAAAACGCGCTCAAGCGAAAAAAAACGCGATGGAGCGAAAAAACACGCCCGGGCGAAAAAATCGGGGTTGTGCGAAAAAATCGCGCCAGCGTGAAAAAAAATGTGCTCGGTTGAATAAAATCGGGCGAGCGAAAAAACGTGATCGAGCGAAAAAACGCGACCTGGCGAAAAAATCGCGCCCGAGCGAACAAATCGCGCCCGGGCAAAAAAAATCACGTCTGGGTGAAAAAATCGAGCTTGGGCGAAAACAATCTTGACCGGACGAAAAAAATCTTGACGGGCGACAAAACACGCCCGAGCGAAAAACCGCCCACAGGCAAAAAAATCGTGCACTTACGGAAAAAAACACGTCCAAACAAACAGATCCTTATGAATAAATGAGAAATTTAGATAAGCACTTATGACCAAACTATCCAAACAGTCGACTGCTTATTCATCATTGATTTTATAAAATCTCTATGCAAACATCAATTTTCAATTAGCAGCTTATTCATCATCATAAGTTGCCCTAAACAGAGTCTAAATGGCAACAGAACAATGGAACAACTGGTGCCTGATTTCTTTTATTTTTTCATCAACAGGGCTCTCTTTTTTTTTCCAAAAACAACGATCAACAGAGCTGTAATCCAATAGTCATAACAGAAAGTTTCGGTTATCGGCACTGGTTCTTGATCATGGCAATATAGAGAAGCAATTGCAGCCATGATCGGGCAGCCGTGGCGGTGCAGAGGCGGCGGCGGCGGTGGCGGCGCAGCGGCGGTGGCGGCGCAGCGGCGGTGGTGGCGGCGCAGCGGCGCAGAATGTTCTGATCCAAGAACAGGGAGGCTCTGCTTCAGACCTTGGCCGGCGAAGGTGGGGGATGAAGAGCTGTAGGCGGATCTTGAGAAAAAGATGCGGAGGAGAGTTCTGGACGGGAGCACCAATGTAACACCTAAAATAGGGATGTAAGCATAAAATAAACATAAAGAAGGGAGAATAGTTAGGGAGAGGTGGTTGGGGCTGAGATAGAGGAAGAATGGTCGGAGTGGGTGGCCCGAGTTGGGAGAGACGAGAGGGAAAACGGAAACCAGAAACGAAACTGTAGAACTTTATTAACTTTCTTCCTTAATGCTCATTACAAGCAATAGCCTATATTTATAATCCTAATTCAGCAATTAAAAACCATTAACCCTGTTATTTGGAAACGGGTCCTGCTAGTTGTTACAAAGGGCCATATCTGAATCAAAAGCGTGGAAGAAGGATTCGAGAGCAATTTCAGCATCTTTGGCAGACTCCTGATACTGCGAAGGACTCTGTGCCTAGGTCGGTGATTTGCGGTGCAAGGATCATGAGCTGGCAAAGATGACCGATAAAGATGGTCATTAACTCTCAGCCGCCAAAGAAATGTCGATCGGGCTACGAGAGAAGTGAGGGCCTCGAAGTTCACTGGACACACAACGTAATTGAACACCAGGGACTCCAGACAAGTGTTCCCCGATGGAAATATCGACACCCAATCCACCGCCTCATCTTTCCCGTCCTCCACGCCGGTTACAACCTAATCCAGTAATCGGAGATTCCTAAAAGAAGAAAAACAGGACTGAAAATGGTCGCCAATGCAATCCCTAGCCGTCACAATTTTCCTCTCGGCATCGCGACCTTCCTCCAAGCATCGATCGACGGTGGCGTGCCGTCGCGATCTTTCACCGGGCGTTGTGATCTTCCTCCATGTGTCGATTGACGGTGGCGGGCGTCCCGTTCTTCCTCCAGGCCTCGATCGACGGTGGTTTTGTGTGCTCACCGGAGACAAAGTTTAGAAGTTGAATCTTCCTTTCCAACGTTGTCTCTTCATTTCCGACGGGATCCTTTCCGGTCGAGATCAGCCTGTTCTCCTGTGGATCTCATGGGGCAAGGAGGAAGAAGATTTCTTAAATGACTCCAGGTGAAACTACTACAAAAAAAGATTATTGATGCTTCTTTCCCTTTTTTTTATCTTTCAGCAGCAACCATCACTGATTGTTTGCTCACCGGAGACAACTTTGATGTATGGGAAAGGGTTATGGTGAATGCTCTTAAGGAGAACCGGAAGCTGAATATTGGGAAGCATGCAATTCTATGTTGATTTCTTGGATCATGAATTCCATTGACAAGGCGATACAACCCAGTGTGACCTATTTGGAGAGTGCTAAAGCCGTTTGGGATGAACTTGGTGAATGCTTCACCATCGGCAATGCTCCCCGGGTCTACGAGTTGAAGAATGAAATCGCCTCCTTCTGTCAACAAGGAATGACCATCAAGACCTACTACACAAATTTGAAAGGGCTTTGGGATGAATTGAGTAGTCACTCAAAAATTCCAACTTGTACTTGCGACGCAGCTAAATAATTCCTACAGGAAAAAGAGGAAGAAAAACTCCACCAATTTCTTATGGGCATCAATGATGATATGTTCCGAACTATACGTTCACAAATCATCAACATGGATCCTCTACCTACCGTGAGCAAAACTTATGCAGTTGTCACTCGTGAAAAACGACATAGAACTATTGTTCGGGGTCAAGAAGGACGCGGTGACACCGCAATCATGGTCATTCACACATCTACAAACATCGCTCGAGCAGCCCTACCAGCACAAGAAAATGTGGCGGTGATCACCCACGTGTTACTAGAGACAAAATGTGTACTCATTTCCACAAATCGGGTCATGATGTCATCAAATGCTTTGAGTTACATGGTTATCCTGCTTGGTTCAAAGGGAAAAGGGTGCAAGAATCATCAGACTTGGGCCGCCACCAAGGGAAACGTACCTGTGGTGCGATCAACGCCGCCAATTGTACCATTCCATCGTCAGTAGAAGGAAGATCTTCTACACATTTGTCGGCTCTCTCGTAATATCAAATTCAGAAGCTTCTTGCACTTCTCGATCGCACTAGTGAAGGTTTAGATATACTTTCTGGTAATGTTCTCGCTCACCACACTTGGATTCTTGATATTGGTGCATCGAACCGCATGGCCAGCATGAAAGCTCTTTTGCATGACATAAAATCGATAGAGCCTGTACCAGTTTTCTTACCTGATGGGTCCCAAACCACAACCATCATGGTCGGTCGGATAAAATTGATCTAATCCTTGGAATTGACTGATGTTCTTTATGTCCCTACTTTAACTTGTCATCTCATCTCTATTCAGAAACTAATTATTGCCTTAAATTGTCAAGTCATCTTCACTAATGACCTTTGTGTAATACAAGACCGTATCTCGAGGACACCAATTGGAGCGGGTGAACTGAGGGGGGGGGGGGGCGTATTGCTACACACATGCACAGGGTCATGCGGCCATGAAAGTGGAGAAAACGGACTTGCAGACAATTTGGCACCGTCGTTTAGGACATCAATCTGAGCGGCATTTATCTTTTATTTCTGGTATTGACACTGATTTTCATTCTGTGCGCTACTTCGTGTGATGCTTGTTATAGGGCAAAATAGATTCGATCTGTTTTTCCGTTAAGTAAAAACAATGCTTTGGATTGTTTTGTTTTGGTTCACTGTGATATATGGGGCTCATATCGGACGGCTTCATCATGTGGTGCATTTTTTCCTTACTCTTGTTGATGACTTCAGTCGAAGTGTTTGTGTGTATCTTATGCGGGAAAAGAAGGCGGCAAGCAAATATTTAAGATTTTTTTGTAATCTTATTAAGACACAGTTTGGTAAATACATCAAGTGCATTCAGAGCAACAATGGATTAGAGTTTGATGGTCTGATGAAAGATTTTTACAATAATCATGGAATCATTCACGAAACCAGCTGGACTGACACGCCGCAGCAGAACGATCGAGTGGAAAGAAAGCATGGAACCTGCTTGAAGTTGTCTATGCCTTGCAGTTCCTGGCCACCCTACCCATTCAATTTTGGGGAGAATGTATACTCACTGCAGCATATCTCATCAATCGGACGCCCACTACACAACTTAATAAACTATGAGATCCTTTTTAGAAAAGCACTGGTCTACACCAATTTGCGAGTGTTTGGTTGTCTATGCTACGCACACAACCACCAGAAGAGTCGAGACAAGTTTGATTCCTGCAGCAGAAAATGTATCTTTTTGGTTACCCACATGGAAAGAAAGGGTGGAAATTGTATGATTTGGAGGACGAAAGTTTTTTATGTTTCCGAGATGTATCATTTCACAAAGACTTCTGTTGGGAATATTGCCCTCAATGTTCCCTAGATTTGAAGAGACATCACCATCAACACTAACAACATATTTGTATTTGATGTTGTTCAAGTTCATCATGTGTAAGATGTTCCATGGAACAAGTATAGACATGTTGTCTAAGTGTTTGTGATAGGTGGTCACAAGGTAAAAAGGTGGAGAGACAGAAATCTGTCTAAATCTACAGGCGTTGAGTGAAGTCAGTTCACTCAACGCTAGAAACCAAGGAAGGATGCTGGAAAGATTGAAAATTGTCTAAGTCAACAGGCGTTGAGTGAAGTCAGTTCACTCAATGCCAGATTCCAAAAAGCACTGAGTAAAGGACAGACAGTCAAAGCCCGACAGTTTGCAAGCCAGAATTACGGCTAAGTCCACAAGAATTGAGTGAAGGTAGTTCACTCAACGCCATATAAAAAGAGGCGTCGAGTATAGCTGAGTCTGTCAAAGCTTCAACACTGGCAAGGGATAAATTCTGGCTCAGTCCAGAATCGTTGAGTGAGGACAGCTCACTCAACGTTCAAAGAAGAAGGCGTCAACAGAGCAATGATCAGTCAAAGATTAAGAAGAGAGAGACAGAAAAATCTAAGTCCAGATGCATTGAGTGAAGACTGTTCACTCAACGCAAGCTCATCAAGAAGATTGACTAAGTACATAAGCATTGAGTGAAGGCAGTTCACACAACGCCTCATCAACAAGAAGTCAGGCAAAGGCAGAAGTATTGTGTGATGAAGGCTCACTCAACGCATTCATAATGAGAGATGCGGTTAAGTACAAAAGCGTTGAGTGAAACCAGTTCACTCAATACCTCAGCATAAAGGCAGGCAGTCAGTGAAGCGGCTAAGTCCAGAAGCGTTGAGTGATGAAGTTTCACTCAACGCACTCAACGTTTTATATTGCACAAGAAATCGGCTAAGTCCAGATTCATTGAGTGAAGTCAATTCACTCAACGCACTCAATGCCTAATCAGCAGAAAGATTGTCCAAAGACAAAAGCGTTGAGTGATGAAGGATCACTCAACGCCTAGCAGTGCAGAGATATTGGCTAAGTCCAAATTCGTTGAGTGAAGCCAGTTCACTCAACGTCTGGGATGAAATTGAGAATTTGTCTAAGTCTACAGATGCTGACGTCAGCAAAGTTCAAAATATTGCGGGAAGGCTACAGTACACGACAAATGGCGCCACATGCCTACTGTATGACTTTTCTTGTAAAATCAAAGTTGCAGCCAACAACTTCAGGTGGGCACACGAGTCAAAGAGCCGTTGGACGATGAAAGATAAAAGGCTTAAGATCAGCGGAAGCAAAGACAATTTTTAGGTTTTAACATTTCGCAAAGAGGAGGAACTTCATCGTCTTCTTCTTCGCCATTGTTGCAGAGCTTGAAGCTGAAGTTCAAACCCGCTGGTCTAAAAGTTCACCCAGTTAGCTGTAGCTATCTTCATCTGCTACAGCAAGTTCAGAAGTGATTTCCGAGAAAGAAGAAAAAGCAGGGACATTTGGTTTCTACAGTCAAGGTTAGCTGATTGAAGAACAACAAGAACTGTCAACTCATCTATCTTCATCAGCAAGATCAGAAACTTGAGTTTCTACTAGCACAAGCAGTATCCTTCTGAAAATCTTTATTCTTGTTGATGTGGAGAAGTTAGGTCTGAGATTTTCTCAGCGCAGAAAGCAGTAGACTCGGAGATAGTTCTCGGAGTCAAATCAACACCAATCAACCATTCTCTCTGTAGTATCCATTCTTGGATCTGAGTTATAGGATCCTTTGGATATAAGTTATAGGCCTATTTTATAAAGGCTGAGGTAAGATCATTTGTTGATTTGAGTGTAGGGCCTTTGTGCCTGTGGTAGGGCTGTTTGCCTGAGGTAGGAGAGTCATTCTCTCTGAGGTAGGGCCTTTGTGCCTAACTTGTAGGATCCAGCCTTGGATCTGAGGAAGGGCTTTGTGCATGAGCTGTAGGAGATTCATTCTCTCTGAGTTGTAGGTGATCTTTGGATCACTGAGTTGTATTAGCAAGCTTGCTCTGAGATAGGGCCTTGTGCCTGAGATAGGTCTTAAAGAAGACTGTGAGATCCTGAGGGATCTGTGTTGTAAGCTCTTAGGAGCTGAGTTTTGGAGAAGTGCCTTATCTAACACACTGTTAAAAAGGTGGGTGAAAGATAAATCTATGGATAGTTGATCACCTAGAGGGGGGGTGTGAATAGGTGTCTTTAAAATTCTTTGTCACTTATATTATATATTCAACAAGTACTTGAAAAATAAACTTCACAAGAACAAAACACAAGAAAACCACAGAGCACAGAAAATTTATAGTGGTTCCCCAATCTAGGATACATCTACTTCCCCCCTTCTTCCTCACTAGCAATGTGCTAGATAAGGTTATATCTCCTCCTCTTCAACTCAGATCAAAAGATCTTGCAAGCTCAATTTCTATTAAGAAACCTACACTCAGACCAACATGTCATACCTCAGATATTCACCTAATCTCCTACCTCAGGTCCCTCAAGAACCCTATCTCAGCTTTTATAACATATGCTTACACCTCAGTGATCCCACTCAAATTACCTACCTCAGGTCTCTCAAGAACCCTACCTCAGCCTTTATAAATTAGGCTTACAACTCAGAGATTAAATCTCCTACCCACTCAGATCTCACAGAGATCTTACAAAATTGAGAGGTAAATTATAAAAATAATCTCAGACAACAACAACTCTGTAATCTGACTTATCTGAGAATTCAGATTCTTCAATTCAGCAGCAAAGAATTAATTCTTGAAAAGAATGGCTGAAAAGATACTTCTATGGATCTGCAATCTTCTTGATGATGATTGTCTCGATTTCCTTGAAGAAATTGTAGAACAGATCCACCTTAATCTTCTGATCAACTTGATGAAAGGATCTGAAGATTTTCTTGAAGACCTTCGTCTTCCTCCTTCTTGAGGATGTCGCCCTCCTCTGACTTAGAAAAATCAGAATGAGATAATAGAATGATTTGTCTAATAATTAATTATTCTGTGTAGACAGCCCCTCTATTTATAGCCTACACGAGTTGTTGGCTTCTGATTGATTACGTTAGTATTATGCCATCATGCTTCAAGTTCTCCTTCAAACAGCTTCTGACGAGATATCACGTTACTGTAGCTGATGTGACATTTCTGACTTGTCTTGATACTTCTGTATTGACTCTGTACATCTTCAAAATTATAAGTGTCTCGACACAATATTACTTAAGTGTTCTTAGAAGGTGTCGAGTCATCTAAGCAGTCTCGACATAATATTACTTAGTAGAATATTCAGTCTGAACTTGAAGGCGTCGAGACAGTTGACTTGTTTCGACACAACTGTCATCTGTGTTGACATCTTTAAATCTGCACTGTGTCGAGACAGTTGAATTGTCTCGACACAACTGTCTGTCGGGTGTCGACACATTAAGTCTACACTTCAGTCTACATTGTGTCGAGATAGTTGTATTGTCTCGACACTACTGTCTTTAAGCTTTAAGGTGTCGAGATATTTGACTTGCCTCGACATTGCTGACTTAGTCTTCAAGGTGTCGAGTTAACTGACTTGTCTTAACACTGCTGACTTAGTCTTCAAGGTGTCGAGTTAACTTACTTGTCTCGATACTGCTGACTTAGTCTTCAAGGTGTCGAGTTAACTGACTTGTCTCGACACTGCTTCTGCAAAGGTGTCGACATAGTTGAAGTGTGCCGACACTTTTGTACTTAGCCATATTTCTGTATTTCCATTCACTAGGTGTTGACTGTGCGCACTTCACTCAGCGTTTTGCTGACTTTACTCGACGCTTTTATACGTAAGCAATTTTCTTCACTTTTCAGTCAGCTTCTTTAAGTCCACCTATCAATATGACTTGAACCACCTATCCAATCAATATGAAATAGGAAACCTGCATACATGAACTGAAACATACATCAAATACATACATGTGTATATCATTGAGTTGAAAAGGGCTTCTTCAAATCAAGTACATTGTGTCCAATATACCCAACAATCTCCAAATTATTTTGGGTCCTAGGTGCATGTTAGTTGTGGCTCCATTGAAACCACCTGACAATTTCTTAGCTGGGAACATTTTCTGCCCTTGAGATATAGTGTGGTTGAACCAACAGTCCAGGGCAAAGTGTCCAATCCTTCCACAACATCAGCACTCATATCTATTGTACTTCATCTTTGGAGGAACAAAAGGAACTTTATGCTGACATTCCTTAGGTCAGGAATCAGCAAACTTGACAGTTGTATTTTGACTGGGAGCATAATGATTGTTTTGCCTCTTAGTCACAACAGTCCTCCTTGGAGCAAGCACATTAGGAATAGCTTTCCTATTCACATATGAGTTTGGTCCAACTGGTCCAGACTTCTGGGTTTTTTTCCCTTAGTCTGAAACACAGGTTATGGCATGACTGGACCCTTTTGTCCAGTCAGCTTTTTGCCTCTCCTTCTCTTAGGTTTAACATAACCAAGTCCACTTCCAGGAGTTCCTATGAATGTGTCTATAATAAGGAGCACATTTTTAGGTTTAGAAAATTGTTGAACAAGTCTTTTCTTATTCAGGAGTTTGAGTTCTAGCTCCTGAATGGTTGCATCCTTTTGTTTTAGCAACATGATTTGATCATCAATGATCTTAGTCAACTTAGCCAACTTTGAGCTTTGAAGACCAATCATTTGAGTGGCCATCTTATGATGGTACTCAAGACCTTTTAGTGATGCAATCTCCATGGCTTGTTCTTTGATAAGCTTTTTGCTCTTTACAAGAGCTTCCAGCAGTTTTATAAATTTACATGTGAGTTGTTGCAGTTCAGTCTCAGGGTTGGACTTATGTGAATCAAACTTTGAGTCACATGAGTCTAACTCATCCCCAGTCTCATAAACAGAAGTTTTAGAACAACTAGAATTGTCATAGATTACCTGAGTACCCCAACAGTCAAGAATTTTTGTTTCTAGATCATTAGATAATGCCATCAAGTTAACCTTCATATCATCTTCAGAGTCACCATGAAGTGGTGAAGTTGTGGAGTTATTGCCCTTGTATATGGCCTCTCTGATGAATTATTCTTCATAGGAGAATAGTCCAATATGAGCATGTTTTTCTTCTGATTTAGTTGAATCAGTATCACTATCAGATAAGGTCTTTGGCTTATTTTGCATCATACCCTTTTCTGATTTCTTGTCTTTATAGAAGTTCTTTTCCTTTGAATTTTTGTTCTCCTTTCTTTTTACTGGACAGTCAGCAATGATATGTCCAGACTTGTTAAAACAATAACAAATAATGTCAGTCTTAATTTGTTTATTCTGGTGTGAATCATACCTGACCACAAAGTTATCTCTGTGTTTGTCTTTGCTTTTGCTGGAACTTGGTCCAGCTGATTTCTTCTTGTTTCATTGCTTCCTTCTTCTCATCATCTTTTTGAATTGCCTGGTGAACATTGCTAATTCTCCATCTGACAATTCTTTTGATGAAGAACTTGTCCCAGAGCTAACTGTATCTTCATCCCTTCTTGGTGATGATGGAATTTCCCTTTTAGCCTTCTTTGATGTGTCTGCTTTAAAATCTATAAATCTAGTCTGATTTGAACTTCTGGCAGATTCAGCTTCAACTTTTCTAGAATTTAACTGAAGATCATGTGACAATAGCTTCCCATACAGATCTTGGGGTAACATGTTTCTCAGATTCCCCATTTCTCTTACAACACAAATCTTTATGTCTCATTCTCTGTTTAGGGATCTTAAAAACTTGCCATTAAGCTCATAGTTTGAAAATTGTCTGGCATAATTCTTTAAGTCATTGACTATTCTAAAGAACTTTTTATAGCATAGTTCTATAAAATCAGTCTTCCCTTGCATGAATGCCTCATACTGCTGGTTGAGTAGAGACTTTCTGTCATCCCTGACTTCTTCTGTGCCTTCCATATAGACTATGAGAGTGTCCCGCATCTCCTTGGATGTTTTACAGTGCACTAAGTTTTGAAAAGTTGAATTATCTATTGCACTGACAAATATGCTTTGTGCTTTCTTATCCATGATGGCAAGAACCACCTCATCCTTTGTCATCTCAGACAGTTTCTTAGGGGTTTGAACATTTGCATCAAAGACAGATAATTTTATGGGAATATATGGTCCTTCTTGTATTGTGACAAAGATTTTTGGATCTAATTCCTCTATAAACAATCTCACCCTTTGCTTCAGAATAGTAAAGTTATCCTTTGTACAAATAGGTAGCTTCATAGAATTTAGTTCTTGGTGAGATTCAGAAGCCATTAGATCTGATATGTTTCAACCACTCTCTGGATCTTTTTCTTGCTGTTAGGTCTTTCTTTGAATAACCTCCCTCTGATACCACTTGAAAGATAAATCTATGGATAGTTAATCACCTAGAGGGGGGTGAATAGGTGTCTTTAAAATTCTTTGTCACTTATATTGTATATTCAGCAAGTACTTGAAAAATAAACTACACAAGAACATAGCACAAGCAAATCACAGAGCACATAAAATTTATAGTGGTTCCCCTATCTAGGGTACATCCACTTTCCCCCTTCTTCCTCACTAGCAATGTGCTAGATAAGATTATATCTCCTCCTCTTCAACTCAAATCAAAAGATCTTACATGCTCAATTTCTGTTAAGAAACCTACACTCAGACCAACATGTCCTACCTCATAGATTCACCTAATCTCCAACCTCAGGTCCCTCAAGAACCCTACCTTAGCTTTTATAACAAAGGCTTACACCTCAGTGATCCCACTCAAATCACCTACCTCAGGTCCCTCAAGAACCCTACCTCGGCCTTTATAAATTAGGCTTATAACTCAGAGATTAAATCTCCTACCCACTCAGATCTCACAGAGATCTTACAAAATTAAGAGGTAAATTATAAAAATAATCTCAGATAACAACAACTTTGTAATCTTACTTATCTGAGAATTCAGATTCTTCAATTCAGCAGCAAAGAATTAATTCTTGAAAAGAATGGCTGAAAATATACTTCTCTGGATCTGCAATTTTCTTGATGATGATTGTCTTAATTTCCTTGAAGAAATTGTAGAACAGATCCATCATAATCTTCTGATCAACTTGATGAAAGGATATGAAGATTTTCTTGAAGACCTTCGTCTTCCTCCTTCTTGAGGTTATCGCCCTCCTCTGACTTAGAAAAATCAGAATGAGAGAATAGAATGTTTTGTCTAATAATTAATTATTATGTGTAGACAACCCCTCTATTTATAGCCTATACGGGTTGTTGGCTTCTGATTGATTGTGTCATCATGCTTCAAGTTCTCCTTCAAATAGCTTTTGACGAGATATCACGTTACTGTAGCTGATGTGACATTTCTGACTTGTCTTGACACTACTGTGTTTACTCTGTACATCTTCAGAATTATAAGTGTCGAGATGTCCAAAGTGTCTCGACACTATATTACCTAAGTGTTCTTAGAAGGTGTCGAGACATCTAATCAGTCTCGACGCAATATTACTTAGTAGAATATTCAGTCTAAACTTAAAGGTGTCGAGATAGTTGACTTGTCTTGACACAACTATCATCTGTGTCGACATCTTTAAATCTACACTGTGTCGAGATAGTTGAATTGTCTCGACAAAACTGTCTGTTGGGTGTCGATACATTAAGTCTACACTTCAGTATACATTGTGTCGAGACAGTTGTATTGTCTCGAAACTACTGTCTTTAAGCTTTAAGGTGTTGAGATATTTGACTTGTCTCGATACTGCTGACTTAGTCTTCAAGGTGTCGAGTTAACTGGCTTGTCTTAACACTGCTGACTTAGTCTTCAAGGTGTCGAGTTAACTGACTTGTCTCGACACTGCTGACTTAGTCCTCAAGATGTCGAGTTAACTAACTTGTCTCAACACTGCTTCTGCAAAGGTGTCAACATAGTTGAAGTGTGTCGACACTTTTGTACTTAGCCATATTTCTGTATTTCAATTCGCTAGGGGTTGACTGTGCTGACTTCACTCGGCACTTTGCTGACTTTACTAGACGCTTTTGTACTTAGGTAATTTTCTTCACTTTCTAGTCAGCTTTTTTGAGTCCACCTATCAATATGACTTGAACCACCTGTCCAATCAATATGAAATAGGCAACCTGCATACATGAACTGAAACATACATCAAATACATACATGTGTATATCATTCAGTTGAAAAGGGCTTCTTCAAATCATGTACATTGTGTCCAATGTACCCAACAGTGGGAGGGACAGTTGATGTACGCATAATCTAGGGAACCACTATAAATTATGTGTGTGCTTTGTGTGATATGTCTTGAAAGCAGAAATCTACTAACTCACAACACACTTAAAGAAATAAAATAATAAAGAGACCAAAAACCTATCCCCCCCTCTAGGTGTTTAGCTGCCCTTGAAACTAAAGACTTTCAAGTGGTATTAGAGGAAGGTTGCTCAACGAGAACTTAACAGTCTGAGTTGATCTCAAAGGGTAGCTAAAAGAAGTATACTTATGGGTTCAAGAGAGAACCACAAGGAGTTTGGTTCCATGAAGCTTCCTATCTACAGGACGAAGAGTTTTGGAATCTGTAAGGAGAGGGTTAGACTATTCATGGAAGCATCTAACCCAAGGATCTTTATTACAGTTAAAGATGGACCTTTCATCCCTATGAAAGTCTTAGTTCTGGATGCAACAGTCTTGACACCAAAGAAATATTCAGAGATGACCAAGGATGAAGTCATCTTGGCCACCATGGATAAGAGGGCACAAAACATCATTGTCAGTTTCATAGATGACTCAACCTTTCAGAACTTGGTTCACTGCCAGACCTCCAAGGAGATGTGAGACACTTTGGTGGTCTACATGGAGGGAACTGAAGATGTCAAAGATGATAGGAATTCCATGCTCAACCAGAAGTATGAGGCTTTCAGGCAGTCCAAGGGAGAGAGCATAATTTTTTGCTATGAAAGAGTCTTCAGAATAATGAATGAGTTGAGGACCTATGGGAGGGTCTTCAGTCATTATGAGCTTAATGACATGTTCCTTAGGTCTCTAATTAGAGAATGAGATACCAAGATTTGTGCCATCAGAGAGGTGACAAAGCTGGCTGATACTCCCCCTCACACTCTATTTGGAAAGCTGCTCTCCTATGAGATGCAGCTATCTGCAAGGAAGGAGGAGATAATAAGCAAATCCTAGGCCAAGTAAAATTATTTAGCCTTCAGAGCTGGCAGCACCAAAAAGAGCAAGGAGAGGATTGCCTCTGCTCCAAAGAGGCCTACTGATTTAGACAGCACAGGTCCAAGTTCATCAGACTGCAGCAGCTCTGATAAAGAAATTATTGCCTTCTCCAGGCAGTTTCAGAAACTGATGAAGAGGAAGCAGTGGAGGAGCAGACCTTCCTCCCCCTCTCATCACAGGAAGAACCACTCCAAAGGAGACTAGTATGACTCAAAACCTAGTAACCATATTCCCTCTAAAGTTGTCTGTTATTGTTGCAGCAAGTCAGGGCATGTGATAGTTGACTGGCCAGTTATAGAAGAGAGGCTGGTGAGAATAAGGTCAACTTGCACAAAGGCAAGAAGGAAAAGTCCTTCATTGCAAAGAAGGAGAAGAGACGGAGTCAGTTTGACTCAACATCTTCTGAGTCTGAAGAGAAAGAGGTATATATTGGGCTCTTTGCTGCTGAAGAAGAAGCTGGATAAGAAGCTAAAGTATATCCTGCTGCCAGGATTGGGATTAGGGCCCCTCTGTCACACTCAGATAGTGACTCAGAGGAGGATGAAGATGAAGAAGAAGCCAACAACTGCTATGGGCTGATGGCCAGGTCTGATGAAGAATCCAGCTAGGTGATGACTAGTTTTAGTCATCCCTTTTTGGGGTAATTTAGAAGTTTATTTCCAAAGTATCATTACAATTTTATGCTTTAGTAGGCTTGGAAGTTGTTATTTTATGTAATGTTCTTATTATTGTTTTTAATTACAAACTTATGTTATTTGTCATGTTTTGTTTTATTTTATTTATGTTTGGTTATTTTTATCTTTGTGTTATTATTATATCTAATGTTATTATTATAATTAATATTATAAAATCATGTTTGTCATCACTTGTGTTATGTTTTATCCTTATTTTTATTATAACTAATGTTTTTATGTGTTGTTATGTTTTATGTTATGTGTATTATTATAACTAACATTATGCTTGCTTTTATTTTGTAGGTGGCCGGCCCCCTCAAGTATTTGGTGCAGCCCAAGCCATCAAGAGCAGCTACCCGAGCACTTTGGTGCAGCCGGCCTTCACACTTTGGAGCAGCCCGGCCTCTTGGAGTAGCTCTCCTAACCTATACTCGAGCCACCAAAGCCCTCATGTAGTCCAACCCGAGCCCAAGCAGCCCACCTAGCCTCTAACCCGAGCCCCTCCCTCAAGAGCAGCCTACCCGAGCCCATTCAAGCCCATCTTGTGGCCGGCCACACCCCCTATCTATCTCTCATTTATTACTATTTTTTTCTCTTGCCACCTTTCAATCCATGCATGCATCATAATATTCTCTCTCCCTCCTCATTGATTTCTCTATCATTTAATATTGTATTCATGCATTCCTCCATCACATGGCCGGCCCCTACATTCACCCCCTTTCTTCATCTCTCTCTCATGCTCATTTAATTCCATGCATTCCCCCTTATTTAGTTTATTTCTTTTTTTTATTTCCCATAAATATCATGCATGAATCATCCCTCTCTCTCTCCCCTCATTAAATACATCATGCATGAACATTCTCCCCCCCCATGGCCGGCCACCCTTGATCTCCCCCTTCTTCTAGATGCTTCCCTCCTCTCCTATAAAAGGAACCCAAGACCCATGCTTTAGGAGTTAGTTTTTTTTGGAGTTAATCTTTGAGGTTGGATTGAGAGTGGGCTTTGGAGATAGCTTTGGAGAGTTTCATTTCAAGAGAGTTTATTGTAATTTTCTAGTTGTTTTATTTCTTGTAATCTTAGTTTTTGTTTAGTAATATAGCTTGCTCTTTTCATTACCGTGTACTCCCTTTCCCTCTTTTTATAAGTAATATGAAGTCTTCTCTTTCACTTATTATCGTTTTCTTTTCCGTCATGCATAGCTAATTTTCTCTTAGCATTTGATCATGAGGATCCATGATTTGAAATGAGAATTATTTTTATTCCGTAGTTTTATTTTTGCCAAATTCCACTCGGTCCTTCTTTGAATAATTATTTCGTCGACTCCGTATTTCCGGTATACGGTAGTAGGCTTAAGATCTCATATTCGAGTAGCCGAGAGGCTCGTGAACATGAAAGATCACTCAAAAAAGGAAGGAGTTGAATGCAACCCTAGAGATAGGGCGACGTAAATCTTCCGGATTGGAGTCAAATCCAATAGTGCGGATCACTTCGATAATGCAACTTTAGGCTTCTTTGGTTTGTAAAGAGATTTCGATCAAAGAGTATATAAGTTAGGAGGCTTAATGCTCTAGCGAGATTTTGTCTCATTTTCGGATCCGTCACGGCCGAGTTGGATTTGCAAATTTAAAACTATGCCCTTTTATTTTCTCGTTTCATTTCATGGTGAATCAATGATCAAGTGCTAGCCTTTTTTATATAAGTTTTCGTCTCGCAATTTATCGTTCATTTTACTTAAAAAAATTCTAAAAATCCAACTGTTTTCCGGTAGGATAATATTTCAAGCGTGAGTAGCAGTAATTGACAACCCCGTGTTTAAATATGACCTTGGTACTACAATTCGACAGGTACGCTTGCCTGTTCGGGTTTAGCCCATCAAATTTTTGGCGCCGTTGCCGGGGATTTTTCTCGTCAATATTTTGAAAACGCTTGCGCTATTACTTCTACAAAAAATCAAAAAAAAAATTATATTTATATATTTAAATATTTATAATCAACCCACTTCACTTTATTTCTACCCCACCTAAAATCTCTCGAAAAGGGTAAGGGACTTTAAGCGCCACCATTTTACCTAGTACCGGGCGAACCCTTCACCGGGTAGTCCTCGGGAAGTTCGAGAGCCAAGCCGTAAAAAAAATCTATTCAAAAAAAAAAAATCCTTTCTTCTCTTTTTCTTTCTTTTTCAAGTTTTCTTTTTCATTCTCCTTCGTTTTCTTTGTTAGTGCATGACCCGAGCGAATCCGTCGCTACTTGTTGATTTGGACCCGGAAATCGAACGCTCCTTTCTGAGACAACTACGATTCGGGGCTTCCACTTCTCAAACAGCGGTTGAGGATTCCTACGGGGATTGTAATTTTTATTCTGAGATGGGAGACCCTAACCCAGGAATGGCTCAGCAAAGGACTATGTCCGATTATGCTCGACCCAACTTGGAAGGGACAGAGACAAGTATTGTTCGACCTGCGATTGCGAACAATAACTTCGAGCTTAAGCCTAGCATCATACAAATGGTGCAGCAATATGTACAGTTCGACGGATTACAAGATGAAGATCCGAACTTGCATATTGCCAATTTTCTTGAAATCTGTGACACCTTTAAGATTAATGGTGTTTCAGACGATGCTATAAGGCTAAGACTCTTCCCCTTCTCCTTAAAGACCAAAGCCAAACAGTGGTTGAGTTCTCTTCCAAGAGGATCAATCACTACTTAGAACATTTTAACTGAAAAATTTCTCTCTCGCTATTTCCCCCCGCCAAAACTGCTAAGCTTCGAAATGATATCACTTCTTATTCTCAAATTGCTTCTGAGACCCTCTATGACACTTGGGAGAGGTTCAAAGAGCTTTTGAGAAGATACCCACACCATGCTCTGCCTGTATGGTTGTAGGTCCAGACATTCTATAATGGGCTAAATCAAGAAACTAAGCAGATGATAGATGCCGCTTCCACTGGTTCTTTAGACCGCAAAACTCCGGAAGCCGCTCTTGAGCTTATCGATGACATGGCGATGAACACTTATCAGTGGAATTCGTCTAGGTCTCGCCCATCTAAACCTGCAGGTATCTATGAAGTGGATTCGGTGATGCAACTGGCGATGCAAGTGGAAATGCTAAACAAGAAGATCTCGGAGATGACTGCTCCCTCCGCCGCTAAGGTATTTGAAAATGCTGCTGCCGCCGAGCAGGTGGATTATCTGGGGAACATATCCAGGCCTGCTCAAAATATTTCTGCGAACAATTTTTCTGCTTTTCCGAATTTTTCTTCTCCTCCTGGTTTTAATTCTTCATCTAATTCTTATCACCCCGGATGGCGTAACCATCCTAATTTCTCATGGAGTAATAACGCTAACGCCGTACGCCCACCACATGATTTTACACCACCACCACCACAATAACAAAATTTTCAAAAACCTTCCCCTTTGGAAGAGATCCTCGCTAAGTATATAAGCTCAAACGATGCTACTATCAGAAACTTAACAGGATCAATGAAAAATTTAGAAAATCAGGTCGGCCAACTCGCCAAGGCTTTTTATGAGAGACCACCTGGAACTCTTCCCTCGAACACTGAGCCTAACCCAAGGGAACACGCAAATGCGATTTCCCTTCGGAGCGGTAAGGTTGTTAACGAGCCCACCACAAGGGAAGAGCCAAGGGTGATTGTCCCTCCTGTTTTTACCCCCACGGAAAATAACAACTTAGATCTTGAAAAAGAAAAATCTACATTTGAAAAAGAAAAGGATAGCTCTATTATTTCTGATTCTGAAAAAGAAAAAGTTGGTTTCCAAAATAATGCTCCAGTCGTTCTAAAAGAATTTCCGCCACCTCCTTATCCGGCTAGACTTAGGAAAGAAAAACTAGACGATCAATTTCAACGCTTTCTTGAAATATTTAAACAAATCCACATTAATTTGCCATTTCATGAAGCGCTTAGTCAAATGCCGAAGTACGCGAAATATCTGAAAGATTTATTAACAAACAAGACGAAATTGGAAAATTTATCGCATGTAACGTTAAATGAAAAATGCTCGACGGTCATTAAAAACTCTACTTTTCCTAAAAAGATAAACGATCCGGGTAGTTTTTCCATTCCTTGCGTCTTTGGCGACCTTTTTGTAAAACATGCGTTAGCAGATCTAGGAGCGAGCATCAACTTGATGCCTTTTTCTTTATTTAAAAAGCTATGCTTGGGCACTCTCAGCCCTACACGCATGAGTATACAATTAGCCGATCGTTCGATTAAGTATCCGTTAGGAGTTGTTAAGGATGTGTTAGTGAAGGTTGACAAATTCATCTTCCCGGTGGATTTTGTCATTCTCAATATTGAAGAGGACATCGAGGTCCCTCTTATCCTTGGTCGACCTTTCCTAGCCACCGCTCGCGCAATCATAAATGTGAGTGAGGAAAAACTTTTTCTGCACGTAGGAGATGAGGAAGTAACATTTGATATTAATAAATCGATGAAAAACTCTTTACAAAATGATGACTCTTGTTTTTTCATTGATGATTTAAAAGAAGACTCCTATTTTTCTCCAAATGATTTTTCTTCTTCTTTTTTTGGACCCTCATCAACTATTTTTGAAAACACTGTTATGTCCGTACAAGCAACATTCGAAAATGACTCTGATTCTGGACAAAAAAATCTTATTTTTGAAAATGATAAAAATTTGCCAAATTATTTTGAAAAACCACCTGACCCTGCAGAAAAAATTATCACGATAAGAACTTCCGCCACCATAAAAATTTTAAACCAGGCGATCAAGTTCTTCTCTTAAATTCACGATTACGCATTTTCTTTGGAAAATCTAAATCTCGTTGGTCTGGACCGTTTGCGGTCAAGGATGTTTTTTCTGATGGAACTGTGTTACTTTCGCACCCGGAGAGGGGTGAATTTAAAGTGCATGAACGTAGACTTAAACTCTATTTCTCTAATGATTCTGTGACTCCTGCAAAGGAGAATCTTCTTTTTGATTCTTAGTTTATTATTTTCTGATGGACATTTTTATTTCTGGACTTATGGTTATTCTTCTTATTATTATTATGAAACTCTTTTATTCGGACTTTGAACTGTTGTAATAAAAAAACATTATCGGGCATCTGCCCACGGACTATCTATTTTTTTTCTTTTATTTTGCTCTTTCTACCGGAGGCCAATCAAGTCCATGATCGTGGTCGCCGCTCCGCCGCTGCTGATATCAGATGGATCAAGTGATACCTGCTGACGATCAAGTACTCTAAAAAGCAAGCATGGGGGAGCGACATCCGCCTTCATCTCACGAACCCGGGGAAGTCCTGTTCTTTTTATTTATTTATTTTCCTGCATTTTTCTTTTTCTCTTCTTCTCAGTCCCCTTCTCTTTTTCTTTATGTTTTCTTCATTGAGGGCAATGAAGAATTTAAGCATGGGGGGGTCTAGTTTCTTTTGGTCTTTTCTTTCTGTTTTTCTTCTTTCAAAAGAAAAAAAATATTATGTTTTAAATTAGTATAGTATTTTATGTCATCAAAATCCAAAATCCAAAAAAATTATAAAATATAAAACCTAAAAAAAAATATTAGAAAAACAAAAAAACAAAAAAAGTGCTAAAATCGATTTGAAAAACAAAATCTAAAATTATTTCTATCTTTATTTTTATGTTGCTTCTAGTGAAGTGTAAGCCCGTGCGGTTTCTTAGTTCTATTTAGATTTCTTTGAAACGGTTTTCTAAACCTATCATTTTAACATAGTTTAGTTTTACTAGTTTCTTTTTCTTAAATAGAGGCATCCGGTTTTTACGTCATAAGTTAGCAATTTGTAGTTATGTCTTCTTATTCGGTTAGTTGCTTACGAATGGTTGCTAGGTATCATTAGTTCTTTCTCATTTGCGGGGTAGTCTTTCTTGGTGTCTAGAACTTGTACCAAGCTACTCTCGAAGCATTTGCACTGTTTTTACGTTCTTTAGAAATGATTTAGGCCACCATTTGAATAGTTTGAGCTTTTCGTGCCCACCAAAAACAAAACCCTTACAAAACAATTTTGGGCCTTTTCCTTTTTTTCCTTGTTTTAGCTCCACCTTTCATTTCATGATGTTCACCAAAGCCAAATACCTTTCCTATTTTTGCACTATAAATTTGAGCTTAAAAATTATTTTTTATGGAGGGGTATTATTTTTGAAATGAATAGGAAATTCTCAAGCTTATTTTTGGAGCTTTCTTATCAAATGTTATTCAAAAAGAAAAAAAATTGAGAAAGAAAAATGAAAAATCAAAATAAAATAAAAAGGAATGCAAAAAGTTTATGTTTGGCCAAGTTTATAAAAGAAAAATTTTCATGGCCTTGTTTTGTAGTTTCATATTGGAGAAATGACATACTTGTTATTTCTCATTTTTTACTATGCTTTATTTATTTTTGAGCTCACCTTGGTTTAGTGCCTAAAACCTTCATGTTTATCTTTGATTCCACTTCCTAATCATTTACCTAAGCCAAGTTTTAATGCCTAGTAGAAGTCCTAATGATCTTAGAACTTAAATTCGCGTAGTGGAGAAAGTGTGAACGTACAAGCCTATGGCCACCATCATTAATGGATTTCTTTGGAGGTTATCTTGGAGTGTTTTAGGGTTAATGTTTATCTAGCAACCTAGTAGTTTGTTAATGCGCCGTTTATTTAGAACCTCTAATTTTGTTTTCCTTATTTTCATTTATTTTGGATGCCTTGTTTTTTAAGATTTAGAAATTAGTAGACTTTTCTTATGTTTTAATGAGATTTTTAGGGTTCCATTTTCAAATTTTCTATTGTGCACTTCTCACCCCACTAGTTGATAATATGAATATTAGGATAGTTTAATTTTTCATGTTTTGTTCTTCTTAACTATGGAACTTAAAAAATATATATATCTTTTGCTTTCTTTTTGTTTCTCCCTATTTTCATTTCTATTTGCTTGAGGGCAAGCAAATGTCTAAGCATGGAGGAGTTTGATGACTAGTTTTAGTCATCCCTTTTTGGGGTAATTTAGAAGTTTATTTCCAAAGTATCATTACAATTTTATGCTTTAGTAGGCTTGGAAGTTGTTATTTTATGTAATGTTCTTATTATTGTTTTTAATTACAAACTTATGTTATTTGTCATGTTTTGTTTTATTTTATTTATGTTTGGTTATTTTTATCTTTGTGTTATTATTATATCTAATGTTATTATTATAATTAATATTATAAAATCATGTTTGTCATCACTTGTGTTATGTTTTATCCTTATTTTTATTATAACTAATGTTTTTATGTGTTGTTATGTTTTATGTTATGCGTATTATTATAACTAACATTATGCTTGCTTTTATTTTGTAGGTGGCCGGCCCCCTCAAGTATTTGGTGCAGCCCAAGCCATCAAGAGCAGCTACCCGAGCACTTTGGTGCAGCCGGCCTTCACACTTTGGAGCAGCCCGGCCTCTTAGAGCAGCTCTCCTAGCCTATACCCGAGCCACCAAAGCCCTCATGCAGTCCAACCCGAGCCCAAGCAGCCCACCTAGCCTCTAACCCGAGCCCCTCCCTCAAGAGCAGCCTACCCGAGCCCATTCAAGCCCATCTTGTGGCCGGCCACACCCCCTATCTATCTCTCATTTATTATTTTTTTTCTCTTGCCACCTTTCAATCCATGCATGCATCATAATATTCTCTCTCCCTCCTCATTGATTTATCTATCATTTAATATTGTATTCATGCATTCCTCCATCACATGGCCGGCCCCTACATTCACCCCCTTTCTTCATCTCTCTCTCATGCTCATTTAATTCCATGCATTCCCCCTTATTTAGTTTATTTCTTTTTTTTATTTCCCATAAATATCATGCATGAATCATCCCTCTCTCTCTCCCCTCATTAAATACATCATGCATGAACATTCTCACCCCCATGGCCGGCCACCCTTGATCTCCCCCTTCTTCTAGATGCTTCCCTCCTCTCCTATAAAAGGAACCCAAGACCCATGCTTTGGGAGTTAGTTTTTTTTGGAGTTAATCTTTGAGGTTGGATTGAGAGTGGGCTTTGGAGATAGCTTTGGAGAGTTTCATTTCAAGAGAGTTTATTGTAATTTTCTAGTTGTTTTATTTCCTGTAATCTTAGTTTTTGTTTAGTAATATAGCTTGCTCTTTTCATTACCGTGTACTCCTTTTCCCTCTTTTTATAAGTAATATGAAGTCTTCTCTTTCACTTATTGTCGTTTTCTTTTCCGTCATGCATAGCTAATTTTCTCTTAGCATTTGATCATGAGGATCCATGATTTGAAATGAGAATTATTTTTATTCCGTAGTTTTATTTTTTCCAAATTCCACTCGGTCCTTCTTTGAATAATTATTTCGTCGACTCCATATTTCCGGTATACGGTAGTAGTCTTAAGATCTCATATTCGAGTAGCCGAGAGGCTCGTGAACGTGAAAGATCACTCAAAGAAGGAAGGAGTTGAATGCAACCCTAGAGATAGGGCGACGTAAATCTTCCGGATTGGAGTCAAATCCAATAGTGTGGATCACTTCGATAATACAACTTTAGGCTTCTTTGGTTTGTAAAGAGATTTCGATCAAAGAGTCTATAAGTTAGGAGGCCTAATGCTCTAGCGAGATTTTGTCTCATTTTCGGATCCGTCACGGCCGAGTTGGATTTGCAAATTTAAAACTATGCCCTTTTATTTTCTCGTTTCATTTCATGGTGAATCAATGATCAAGTGCTAGCCTTTTTTATATAAGTTTTTATCTCGCAATTTATCGTTCATTTTACTTAAAAAAATTCTAAAAATCCAACTGTTTTCCGGTAGGATAATATTTCAAGCTTGAGTAGCAGTAATTGACAACCCCGTGTTTAAATACGACCTTGGTACTACAATTCGACAGGTACGCTTGCCTGTTCGGGTTTAGCCCATCACTAGGATCAGCCTAGTCCAGAAAAGGTATTCTCTCTATCCAGCTCATCTTCTGACTCAAATTATGAGACTAGTTGAAATTCTGAGGAATCATCATCCAGTGATGAAGGTGGGTCAGAATCTAAAGAAGATGTTAATCAATTGATTGACAAGTATGGTGCCCTTTTGGATGCCTTTAGAAGAAGCAAGAAGCTGGCTAAGAAGCAAGCTGAGGAGATTTTATCCCTTCAGCTAGCTGCTTCCCAGCTGGCTGAGATAACATCCTTGTTGGATCAGAAGTCAAGGGAAGCCAGCCAACATAAGGTATTAACTCTCATCCAGATTTGGACCATTAAGTAGAAGAATAGTCTCATTAGGGATCTTGAAGAAAAACTCTAGAGGGAGAAAAGGATAGTGGCTAGTTACTCTTACCCAAGTACTGTGTTGCCCCTGATAGATTGCTTCTCCTCTCAGAAGGGTAAGAAGGGGTTGGGATTCAAGGGAAGCACAAGAGTTACATATTCTAAAGGGAAAGACAAAACTCCTTTTCAGCCTCTAGCATCCAAGCCGCTCATTCATTTTAGGAAAGTTCCGTTGCCTTCAAATAGGTATGACCAAGAAAGCATCTATAGTCGCTGGATGAATAGTAGATCCACTGGTATGAACAAAGATGTTCAAAGCCATGATGGAAGATATAGTAGGGGAATGAGTGCCTTTAAGGCTCCCCATGAGGAAATTCAAATGGCCCATCATGGACCATTTGTCTTTAGTACACCAGCCCCCTTACTCAAGAATAAGGCAATGGCCTTCACTCAAGACCTTCCAGCAAAGACTCAGACCAAGGGTAAGTCTATCAGTAGACCAGATCCGGCTGTCTCTAATGTTGTAAATAGCCTGTCTTATGCAAAGAAGACTACTGTAAATGATATTCAGAGCAAGCCAAGAAAGTCTGTTGAAAGACTCACCTTCAGTCAGATCCTTACTGAAAGGAACTTGAAGACGGCTGCTGCTCCTCTTCCTTCTATACAGTCAACAATTAACCAAACTACAGGACTTGCTCAGAAAATAAGATACAACATTCATGAGTGTTGGTGCTGTGGTAAGGTGGGGCATTTTGCCTTAAATTGCTGGCACAATACTACTGTGCCAAGAGCTAGTGTTAGTCTTCCTGTCAGAAAATCTGTAGGAAAAAATGTTCATTTTCAAGCTAATCAGAACTTAGGACCCAATAATAATTGGGGTCCTTAGGTAAGATAAACTATGTGTTATAAGTTGGTCCAATTGTCCATACCCCTATATTGTACTTTAATAGTAGTTGTTCCAAACACATGACTGGAACAAGGAGCAATCTAAAGGAGTACACTCCAGTTAAGGATGGACCCAAAGTTATCTTCGGTGGTTCAGATAGAGGAGTGATAAGAGGCTATGGTAAGATTACCAATGATATAGTCATAATCTCAAAAGTGGCTTATATTGAAGGGTTACAACACAACCTCATAAACATAAGCCAACTATGTGATCTTGGCTATAGCATTGCATTTCACAAGGATCATTGCCAGATTAAGAGGTCAAGTGACCAAGAGGTCATCTTGACAGGTACTAGGAGTGGAAATATTTATTGCTTAAACTTTTTTGTCTTAATAAAGACTCTCCTATAAGTCTAGTTGCAAATGAGAAAGTCTCATATTGTGTACAATGACACAAGAGACTAGCTCATTTGAACTATAAGACCATTGACAAGCTCTTTAGTGAAGAGCTAGTTAAGAATGGTCCCAAGATGAAATGCACCAAGGAAGGAATTTGCTCAGCATGCCAAAAGGGCAGGCAGACCAAAGCTTCCTTCAAGGGCATTGGGACAAAAGACTCTATGAGGTGTTTATACCTCCTGCATATGAACTTGTTTGGTCCTATGTCAGTTCATAGTCTAGGTAGGAAAGTATTCACCCTTGTAGTGTCTGATGACTATTCTAGGTTTTGCTTAGGTTTCTTTCTTAAGAAAAAGTCGGAAACCCTTGATATCTTCAAGACATTTGTCAAGCAAATTCAGAATGAGCTAGACAATACTGTGGTCATAATCAGAAGTGACCATGAGACTGAATTCCAGTCTGAAAGCATGACAAGGTTCTGTGAAGAGCAGGAGGTTCATCAAGAATTTTCTTCTCCAAAAACACCCCAGCAAAATGAGATTGTTGAGAGAAAAAATAGAACTCTCATAGAGGCTAGAAGGACCTTTCTAAGTGACACATCTCTCACAGAATATTTTTGGGCTGAGGAAGTAAATATTGCATGTCATGTCCTTAATAGAGCTCATATCACTAAGAGTCACAAGAAGACTCCCTATGAGATTATGAATGACAAAAAACCAAACCTATTTTATCTCAAGATCTTTGGTTGCAAGTGTTATGTGCTGAATAATGAGAAGTCATATGTAACTAAGTTTGCTGCCAAGTCCTATGATGAGATTTTTGTTGGGTACAACAATCATAATAAGGCTTATAGGATCTACAACTTGGAAAGTCAAGTTGTAGAAGAGTCTGTTAATGTAGTTTTTGATGAGTCAACTATGATTAACAGTGAGCTTCCAAGCTCCTCTTCTAGTTCTGCAGGTATAGAGCTGATGATGGATAAGCTAACAATAAAGGAAGCTTCTCCAGTAGTTTAAGATGGAGTGGATATTCCAGAAAAAGGGCAAGGCATACTTGAAGTGGATGAAGATCAGCAAGATGCAGCAACTGAAGCTGATGCTGAAGTAAGATTACCTCCAGCTGTCAGGCATCTAAGAGATAACCAAGACACCAAATAATTGGTGATGCCAGCTAAAGAGTGATGACCAGGAGCAGAAGTCTCAATACAGTAATGCACTCAAGTTTCCTGTCACAGGTTGATCCCAAGAGATTTGAAGAGGTCAACATAGATCAGTTCTGGATTGTATCTATACAAGAGGAACTGAACCAGTTTAAGAGATGTAAGGTCTGGAAGCTAGTTCCCAGACCATAAGGACATAATGTCATTGGAGTCAAGTGGATTTATAGGAATAAACTTGATTAAAATGATATTATAATCAAGAACAAGGCTAGGCTGGTAGCTAAGGGGTACAGACAAGAAGAAGGTACCGACTTTGATCAAAACTTTGGCCCTGTAGCAAGGGTGGAAGCCATCAGACTTTTCCTTGCATATGCTACATACAAAGGATTTAAAGTCTACCAGATGGATGTGAAGTCAGCCTTCCTGAATGATGACTTAAATGAAGAAGTCTATGTAGAACAACTTTCAGGTTTTGTTGATTCTAACTCTCCTGACTTTATTTATAGACTTAGGAAAGCTCTATATGGGTTGAAGCAATCCCCTAGAGCATGATATGAGATATTATCTAGCTTTCTCATTGAGAGTAAATTCTCAAGGGGGAAGTTAGACAAGACTCTATTCCTAAGGGAATCTAAGAGCAAGATCATCCTAGTCTAAATTTATGTATATGACATAATTTTTGGGTCTACTGATGACAACTTTTGCAGGAAGTTTGCTAAACTTATGCAAGGGAAGTTTGAGATGAGCAGTATGAGTGAGCTTAAGTTCTTCTTGGGCCTCCAAGTAAGGCAGACTGAAGATGGATTATTCATTTCTCAGTCTAAGTTCACCAGGGAGTTGATTAAAAAGTTTGGAATGGTGAAAGCCTCCACCATGAAAACTCCCATGGGGTCAAGTATGCTTATAGACAAAGATGAGGCAGGGAAACTGTTGATGAAATTTTGTATAGAGGGATAATTAGCTCCCTTCTATATCTTACTCCTAGTAGGTCAAACATCATGTATGTTACATGTGTTTGTGCTAGGTATCAGGCTAGCCCTAAAGAATCTCATTACTCTACTTCTAAGAGAATTTTGAGGTATCTTAAGGGCACACCAGATCTTGGACTATATTATCATAGAAATAGGGATTTTGAACTAATAGACTATTCAGATGCAGATTTTGCAGGCTGTAAAGAGGACAGGAAGAGCACATCAGGCACCTATCAGTTCTTGGGAGGAAGACTAGTGTCTTGGAGCAGCAAAAAGCATACAAGTGTTGCAATTTCAACAACTGAATCAGGGTATATCTTAGCAGGTAACTACTGTGTACAGTTGTTGTGGATCCAGCATCAGCTCCAGGATTATAACCTCAAGATAAGTAACACTCCCATGTATTGTGATTCAACTAGTGCAATCTCAATTGCTAGGAATCCCGTCTCTCATAATAGGACTAAGCATATTGATATTAGGTATCATTTTATTAGGGAGCATGTAGAAAAGGAAGACTTTTGTCTTCAATTTGTCCCCGTAGATAAGCAAGTGGCAGACATGATGTTCCATGGAACAAGTATAGACAAGTTGTCTAAGTGTTTATGACAGGTGGTCACAAGATAGAAAGTTGGAGAGACAAAAATATGTCTAAGTCCACAGGCATTGAGTGAAGTCAGTTCACTCAACGCCAGAAGTCAAGGAAGGATGTTGGAAAGACTGAAAAATTATCTAAGTCCACGTACGTTGAGTGAAGCCAGTTCACTCAACGCTAGATTCCAAAAAGCGTTAAGTAAAGGACGGACAGTCAAAGCCAAGCAGTTTGCAAGCTAGAATTGCGGCTAAGTCCACATGCGTTGAGTGAAGGCAGTTCACTCAACGCCATATAACAAGAGGCGTTGAGTATAGCTGTGTCTGTCAAAGCTTCAGCATTAGCAAGGGAGAAATTCTGGCTAAGTCTAGAATCATTGAGTGAGGATAGCTCACTCAACGCCGAAAGAATAAGGCGCCGATAGAGCAATGATCAGACAGAGCTTAAGAAGAGAGAGATAGAAAAATCTGTCTAAGTCCAGATGCATTGAGTGAAGACTGCTTACTCAACGCAAGCTCATCAAGAAGATTGGCTAAGTACAAAAGCATTGAGTGAAGGCAGTTCACTCAACGCCTCATCAACAAGAAGTCAGGCAAAGGCAGAAGCGTTGAGTGATGAAGGTGTTGGGTCCATTGATTCCATTTGCCTTGATTTGATGATGTCAAACAGGTCAATGAGATAGATATAGTTGTATTTGATGTATGTTTAAGTTCTTGCATACAGGTTGATCTTTGTCACAATGATTGGACAGATAGTTCAAGAGATAATGACAGGTGGACTCAAGGTGAGGCTTAAAATTCAGAAAAAATGCCTAAGTCCAGAAGCGTTGAGTGAGGCAAGCTCACTCAACGCCATATAGCTAATAGTGTTGAGAGAAGGAGGGAAGTCAACGCTTACAGTATTGCAAAGGCAGAAATATGGCTAAGTCCACAGGCATTGAGTGACCCTAACTCACTCAACGCCATATGGCCAGAATCGTTGAGTCAAGGTTATCATGTAAAAGCCTAAGCAGTGGAAGCCAGAAAATTGACCAAGTCTAGAAGCGTTTAGTGAAGCTTCATCACTCAACGCCATGCTAAGTCTGTTAACGCCAATGTATAAGGAAACAGAAAAGTCGAATAAGTACCAATGAATTGAGTGAAGCTCACTCACTCAACACCAAGCTAAAATGCTTTGATTCTAGTCATTCTGTGAAGAAACCAGAATTCGGCTAAGTCCAGAATCGTTGAGTGAAGCGAGCTCACTCAACGCTCTCAACGCTTTTTAGTAGAAAGGAAAGCAGAAGAATATGGCTAAGGAAAATAGCATTGAGTGATGCATATACACTCAACACTCTCAACGCCATAAGGCAGATAGCTTAAGAATGGGCTAACGGGAAATAACGTTGAGTGAGGTCAACACACTAAACTCCTAGCAGAGCTGGAAAAATTTTCAAGGTCCAGAATCATCGAACTCAGCTTATCCACTATTCGTCGAGCTAAGCTTTGATTTCCTAGAACGGAGTTCAGAATTCGTCAAACTCAGCTTTCATCTATAAGAAGAACTCAACCTTTAGAATCGTTGAACTTAACTTATCCACTATTCGTCGAGCTAAGCTTTGATTTCGTCGAATGGAGCTCAAAATTCGTCGAACTCAGCTTTCATCTGTAAGAAGAACTCAGCCTTCAGAATCGTCGAACTTAGCTTATCCACTATTCGTCGAGCTAAGCTTTGATTTCATCGAACGGAGTTCAGAATTCGTCGAACTCAGCTTTCATCTTTAAGCAGAACTCAGCCTTCAGAATCGTCGAACTCAGCTTATCCACTATTCGTCGAGCTAAGTTTTGCTTTCGTCGAATGGAGTTTAGAATTCGCCAAACTCAGCTTTCATCTCTTTCATTGTTTCGTCGAGCTGAGCTCAGAGTTTGTCAAACTGAGCTTAGAGTTCATCGAACGCAGAACTTCAGGAAAGATAGTTGATTTTGGCTAAGTCCAGAATGATGCTGACATCAGCAAAGTCAACAAATTTCGGATTCGTTGCAAATCGACATTAACGTCTCCGTCAGTCTACAGTGAATCTCAATTTGATTAAGCTGAGGTGTTAACCGCTGTTAAATCTAGGACGCATGTCGATCATCTCGCAATTGACAGAGTTATAAATAGAGCTGATTTCGAGATCAAATAGCTTTCTGATCAAAGAATTAATTCATTCTGAAAAAAGAGAAGCGGAGTTCATCGTCTTCTTCCGCCATTGTTACAGAGCCAAGAAATTCAATTTGAAAATCTGAAGGGATTCTGAGTTCGCTGAGGTATTCAACATCTTCTACAACAAGTTCAGAGTATTTCTCTGAGGAAGATGAATCAATCTAGGCGAGCCCTAGCTGAAAGAATCTTCCAGATCCAAGATGTGTCAAATCTGAAGATCATTCGCTGGATCTTTGAAGAAGAAGTAGAGAGGGCTGATATCTGCTCAGTCTAGATTGGGATAGATTCCTGAAGAATAAGAAGCAGAGGTTTCTGCTAGTCGCTTCCAAAACAAGCCGGGCTTCAATTCAAGATCGCTTTCTCATCTTGTTACTGTTAAGACGAAGATAGGGCTGACATCTGCTCAGTCCAGGTAGACAGATATAGAGAATTTTCTCCAGTATCTGTAATTAATTTCTTTGATATTCTGTGTAGGATTCATATTAAATCTGAGTGGTAAGACTAAGTGCCTGAGCTATAAGCCTGTGCTATAAAGGCTGAGGTAGGGCAATGGTTGTCTGAGTTGTAGGAGTATGGATCACTCTGAGGTAGGGCAGGATTGCCTGAGGTGTAGGAGTGTGGATTCAATCTGAGGTAGAGTTCTTGGGAAGAACTTGAGCTGTAGGATCTTGGTGATCCGAGTGGTAAGACTTGCATAGTCTGAGTTATAGGAGACAGTTGGGCTCTGAGTTGTAAGATTTGAGGATCTGAGAAAGAAAGAAGGTGTTTGGCCGAATCTAGTCTATTGCTAGATAGGCGAAGAGGGAAAGTAGAAGTACCCATCAATTGGGGAGCCCCTATAAATCTGTGAGTATTGTGTTTTGATTGCTGTGTTGTGATTGTGTTATAATTGCCGAATAGCTTTCTTGTCTTATCTAATAGAGATAGTAATAAAGATAGAGAATCAGATTTCATTAACTTTAAATAGTCTAGAATTAAATTGGACCTATTCACCCCCCCCCCCCCCGCCCTCTAGGTGTTTAGTTGATCTTGAAATCAAGACTTTAAAGTGGCATCAGAGGGAGGTTACTCAAGAAAGGACTTAACCGTTTGAGTTGATCTCAGGGGAAGCTGTCAGAAGGTCAAGATGGGTTCAGGAGAGAATCACAAAGAGCTTGGATCCATGAACTTCCTCTATGTATGAAGGAGACTTTTGGCATCTGGAAGGAAAGGGTCAAATTGTTCATGGATGAATCTGATCCTAGGAATTATATCACAGTACAAGAAGGACCCTTCATCCCAATGAACACATCTGTCCTTGATGCAAATATGAAGACTCAAAAGATATACACTGAGATGACTAAGGATTAAATCATCTTAGCATCACTGGATAAGAGGGCATAAAACATTATAGTTAGTGTCATAGATGACTCAACCTTCCAAAACCTTGTCCACTACAAGATATCTAAGGAGATGTGGGACAAACTAATTGTCTTCATGGAGGGAACAGAAGAAGTGAGGAACGACAGGCAGTTCATGCTCAATCAAGAGTATGAAAGCTGCAGGAAGAACAAGACAGATGGCATAGCCGAGTTCTTTGAAAAGTTCTTCAGGATTGTAAATGAGCTGAGAACATATGGCAGAGTTTTCAGCACATATGAATTAAATGACAATCTCAGGTCTTTAACTAAAGACTGGGACACAAAAATCTGTGCAATCAGAGAAGTGGCAAAACTTCCAGACACTCCACCACCAACCCTGTTTGGAAAGCTGATGTCCTATAAAATGCAACTGACTTCCAGAAATGAGGAGGAGAAAATCAGCAAGTCTGTAGTCAAGGACAAGTTAATGGCCTTCAAAGCTAAAAACACAAGGAGTAGGAGAAAGACTCCTTCTCCACCAAGGAGAGATGCTGAATCTGATTCAGAAAGCTCAGAAACCAGCACATCAGACTGCCACATAGCTGATGAAGACTTTACTGTATTCTCCAGGCAATTTCAAAAATTCATGAAGAAGAAGAACTGGAGAAGCAGGCCATCCTCTTCTTCTTATCCCAAGGAAGTTTACTATAAGGACAAGAAGAAATTCTCTAAAGAGGACAGGTATGGCTCTAAACCAAATAAACATGCTTCTTCTAAAGTGGTTTGTTATTGTTGTAGCAAGCCAGTGCATGTTATAGCCGACTGCCCTATCAAAAGGAAGGGTGCTGGAGAAAAGAAGGAACATTAGTAGAAGGGCAAGAAGGAGAAATCATTTATTGCTAAGAAGCAAAAGAGCTGGATTGACTTATCATCATCAGAGTTAGAAAAGGAAGATGAAGATGAAGCCTACATCGAGCTATTTACTGCTTAAGAAGAATCTGTAGAGGCAGACTTCTTAAAGATGTTGGCTGCTATTGCTGGAGAAGCTGATGATGCTGCCAGGTTTGAAGAAAGAAAAGAAGATAGCCATTGCCTTGGGATGATGGCTCTGACTGAAGAAGGACCCAGCCAAGAGCAGCCTTGTCCAAGCAAAGTACATTCTCTTTCCTCTGTGTCAGATTATGTGACAAGTCCAGAATCAGAGGCATTGACATCAAGATATGAAGATGGCTCTGAATCTGAAGGAGACATCAATCAATTGATTGATGACTATGGTGAACTCTTGCAAGCACTGAAGAGAAGCAGGCTCCTGGCCAAAAAGAGGGCAAAGGAGATTGCCTCTCTACAGCTGGCTGCTTCAGACTCAGCAAACATGCTGAACCTAAAGATGAAAGAAGTCAACCAGCTGAAAAACATTACTATCATTCAGATGGGCACAATCACCTTCAAGAATGACCACATCAGGAATCTTGAACATAAACTCCAAAAGGAGGAGTTAGTGGCTAAGTTTTCAAAGCCATGTTCTGTATTTCCCGTTATAGATTCCTTCTCCTCCCAAAAGGGTAAGAAGGGGTAAGGCTTCAAAGGGAAAACTATAGCTGCCAATTCCAAAAGGAAGGGCAAAGCTCCAGTGCAGCCACTAATCTTCAAGCCTCAAATTCCTTTTAGGAAAGTGCTGCTACCATCTAACAGGTGACCATGAGAGCATCTATGGTCACTGGGAGTATGGTGTTATGAATGGCAAGGGTGCTAGTGCCTACAAGACAGCCCATGGAAAAATCCAAATAGCCCATCCTGGACCATTTGTATTTGGTGTACCAGCCCCAACACTCAAAAATAAGGTTGCAGCCCATTCTCAAAGTCTGTCAGTCCATAATAAGACCAAAGGAAAGTCTGTCAGTAAACCTGACTTGGGCATATTTGAAGCCATCAGGAGCATGCACTCTGAAAAGAAGGCAGCTGCTGATAGGGTCTAAGATATGTTAAGTACCTCTACTGCCAGACATTCCCAAATCAAGTTGGCTGGAAGAAATAAGAAAAAGGTTATTGTTGTACCAGCTGGACTGAGAGCTGCTGACAGCAATACTGATAAGCCAGCCTTTAAGGTAAGGTACAACATTTATGAGTGCTGGTGTTGTGGCAAAGTGGGCCACTATGCTATTGATTGCTGACATAATAATAGTGTCCAAAGAGATAATGTTGGCTTACCTATCAGAAGAGTTGTAGGCAGGCATGTTCATTTTCAATCTAACATGCACCTAGGACCCAATAAGAATTGGGGTCCTAAGGATAGATGATTTATTTGTTGCAGGTGAGTCCAAGTGTCCATACCCCTATATGGTACTCTGACAGTGGATGCTTCAGGCACATGACTGGAACAAAGAGCATGTTGAAGGAATATACTCCAGTAAAAAATGGACCCAAAGTTATCTTTGGTGGTTTAGAAAAGGGAGTAACCAAAAGGTTTGGTTAGATTTCAAATGACATAATCACTATCACACAAGTAGCTTATGTGAAAGGTTTGCAACACAACCTGATAAGCATAAGCCAACTATGTGATCTTGGCTATGACATTTCTTTCCTCAAGGATGAGTGCCAAATTAGGAGGTCTAGTGACCAAGGGGTCATCTTGACAGGCACTAGGAGAGGAAATGTTTATTTTCTGAATTTTGTTTGTGAGAGTAAGGACTCTCCTATATGCCTAGTTGCAGATAAGAAAGCCTCACATTGTGTCCAATGGCACAAGAGGCTAGCTCACCTGAATTATAAGACCATAAGCAAACTCTTTAGTGAAGAGTTAGTGAGAAATGGTCCTAAGGTAAAGTGCACCAAGGAGGGTATCTACTCTGCATGCCAAAAGGGAAAGCAGACCAAGACCTCCTTCCAGTGCCTTGGTACCAAAGACTCAGTGAGGTGTTTATACCTCCTGCATATGGATCTATTTGGTCCTATGCCAGTTCATAGTCTAGGTAGGAAAGTCTACACTCTTGTGGTTGTTGATGATTTTTCCAGATTTGCCTGGGTGTTCTTCATAAGAAAGAAATCTGAAACCCCTGATGTCTTCCAGATATTTATTAAGTAATTTCAGAATGAATTTAACAGTACTATGGTTAGGGCTGATATCGAGTCGAGTTCGAGCGATTTGGGTTCGGCTCGAAATCGAAATTTTCGAGTCAAACTCGGCTCGAAATCGACTCGAAATCGAAATCGATTTCGAGTCGAGTTGGCTCGACTCGAAATGGCTCGATTCCGAGTCGGCTCGAAATCGAATCGAGTCGGTTCGAAATCGAATCAAACCGGCTCGAAATTGAGCAAATTTTCTCTTAATTCCTAATCGGCTCAATATTAAATTGGACAACCTCTAAATTTAGCAACCGAAACACTTAAAACATTCACTTTTTTTATTTAGGTTTAATTTTTAGTGCCTTTTATTTTAAAAAAATAATATTTTAATAAATAAATAATATTTTTAATTAATTCGAGTTGATTCGAATCATTTTTCGAGCGATTCAGAGCTGGCTCGAAATCGACTCGAAATCAGATTCGAGTCAAATTGAATCGACTCAAATTGAGTCGAATCAATTTTAACCGATTCCGATTCGGCTCAATATTCGAGCGATTTTCGAGCGACTTCCGAGTTTCGAATAATATGCTCAGCCCTAACTATGGTCAAAATCAGAAGTGACCATGGGACTGAGTTTCAGTCTGAGCGCATAACAAAGTTCTGTGAAGAACATGTGATTCATCAAGAGTTCTCCTCTCCTATAACACCCCAGCAAAATGGAATTGCTGAGAGGAAAAACAGAACCCTCATAGAGGCTGGTAAGATCTTGTTAAGCGACACATCTCTCCCAGAATATTTCTGGGCTGAGGCAGTAAGCACTGCATGTCATGTCCTCAATAGGGCTTCCATCGCCAAAAGCCACAAGAAGACTCCCTATGAGATTCTGAATGGCAGAAAACCAAACTTATCCTACTTCAGGATTTTTGGTAGCAAGTGCTATGTACTGAATAATGGTAAGTCCTATATGACTAAGTTTGCAGCCAAGTCCCAAAAAGGGATCTTTGTTGGGTACAACAACAATAGTAGGGCATATAAGATCTACAACTTGACTAGTCAAGTTGTAGAAGAATCAGTTCATATTGTCTTTGATGAGTCAAACCTGATTAACTGTGAGCTACCTAGCTCCTCTTCTAGCTTTGCAGGTTTAAAAGAGGTGATGGGCAAGCTTACCATCAGGGAACATGATCCAGAAGTTCTAGATAAGAAAGGAGATGGTTACTGTCCAGGGGGAGTTCAAGACTCACAAGATGAGGATGAAGAACATCCAGCTGAAGACAGTGAAGTACAGCTAGCTGAGGAAAATGAAGAACAACAAGCTGAAGCAAGATTGCCTCCTGCTGAGAGATATCTGAGGGACCATCCAGCACACTAAATCATTAGTGATGCAATACATGGAGTCCAGACCAGAAACAAGAGCATCAATACAGCTCTCTGTTCAAGCTTCCTATCTCAAATAGAACCCAAGAAGCTTGAAGAGGCTATCAAAGATCCTTTCTAGATTGGAGCAATGCAGGAGGAGCTGAACCAGTTCAGAAGGTGTAGTGTCCTGAAGCTGGCTCCCAGACCTAAGGGACATAATATCATAGGAACTAAGTTGATCTATAGGAACAATTTTGATGGGAATGGCATTATTGTCAAGAACAAGGCTAGATTGGTGGCAAAAGGATATAAATAAGAAGAAGGAATAGACTTCGAATAGAATTTTGCCCCAGTAGCCAGGCTGAAAGCAATAAGGCTATTCCTTGCATTTACTGCCTATCAAGGATTCAAAATCTACCAGATGGATGTGAAGTCAGCATTCCTGAATGGGGACTTAAAAGAGGAAGTATATGTAGATCAACCACCAGGTTTTGTAGACCCTCACCTTCCTGATTCTGTTTATAGGCTTAGGAAAGCTCTATATGGGTTGAAGCAATCCCTAGAGCATGGTATGAAACATTGTCTAATTTCCTCATTGAGAACAAATTCTCAAGGGGGAAAATAGACAAGACCCTATTCCTAAGGGAATCTAAGGGCAAGATCATCCTAGTCCAGATATATGTTGATGACATTATCTTTGGATCCACTTAGGACAACTTTTGCAGGAAGTTTGCTAAACTTATGTAAGTGAAGTTTGAGATGAGCAGTATGGGTGAGCTCAAGTTCTTCTTGGGACTCCAAGTAAGATAGACTGATGATGGCTTATTCATATCCCAGTCAAAGTTCACCAGAGAGTTAATTAAGAAATATGGTATGAAGAATGCCTCCACCTTGAGAACTCCAATGGGATCAAGTATGCCTATAGGCAAAGATGAGGCAGGGAAACCTGTTGATGAGTCTTTGTATAGAGGGATAATTGGCTCCCTTCTATACTTGACTGCCAGTAGGCCTGACATCATGTATGCTACATATGTCTGTGCTAGGTATCAGGCTTGCCCTAAAGAATCTCATTATTCTGCTACAAAAAGAATTTTAAGGTATCTTAAGGGCACCCCAGATCTTGGTCTATGGTACTCTAGGAATAGAGATTTTGAGCTAACTGGATTTTCAGATGCAGATTTTGCAGGCTGCAAGGAAGACAGGAAAAGTACTACTGGTACATGTCAATTTCTAGGTGGAAGATTGGTGTCATGGAGCAGCAAGAAGCAAACCAGTGTGGCTATCTCAACTGCAGAATCAGAGTACATTTCAGCAGGCAGCTGCTGTACATAATTGTTGTGGATACAACATCAACTTGAAGACTATAACATTAAGATAAGTAGAACTCCTCTTTATTGTGATTCTACAAGTGCCATTTCTATTGCTAGGAATCCTGTTTCACACAGCAGGACTAAGCACATAGAAATTAAGTATCGTTTTATTAGGAAGCATGTCGACAAAGAAGACATTTGCCTAGAGTCTATCTCCACTAACAAACAAGTGGCTGATGTCTTCACTAAGCCACTAGATGAAGCCAAGTTCAACACCTTCAAAATTGAATTGGGAATGTTGAACTTAGAATAGCTTCAGGTACTCCCTAAGGTATTGTTGTTTGGTACAAGCTTGTTCTTCTTGCAGGTGATACAAACCTAGTGGAAAACAAGATGAGAGCAGATGCTCCTATTAAGGGGGAGCAAGTCCAGCAACTGCAGGACTAAAGAATTTTAAGTGGTATACAAGACAGGCCTATATAAGGGGTAAGTTAGCAGCTGCACTAATGGCTTCATCTACATAAGTTAGGGGGAGAACATATGTAACGTCCCAATTTGCGGTAGGCCCCCCTCGCACCAGTTTTGAGTCGAGAGAATTGACTCGGGCTCGAAGCGCACTGGCAAAAGGTGTCAAGTGTGTTGAACGGAGTGATGGGTTGAGTGATATCCGATGAATTCGTCGAGAATGCCCGGATATACCCACCGATCGTCGAGAATGATGACCGATCGTCGAGTATCGTTGACTGATACTCAACGCCAGGATTTCCGATAAAATGGTTAAGGGAAATTCGTCGGGAATCATTGTTGATACCCGACGAATTCGTCGAGAATACCCGGCTATACTCACCGATCGTCGAGTATCGTTGACTGATACTCAACGCCAGGATTTCCGATAAACTGGTTAAGGGAAATTCGTCGGGAATCATTATTGATACCCGACGAATTCGTCGAGAATGATGGCCGATCGTCGAGTATCGTTGACTGATACTCAACGCCAGAATTTCTGATAAAAGGGTTAAGGGACATTCGTCGGGAATCATTGTTGATACTCGACGAATTCGTCGAGAATACCCGGCTATACTCACCGATCGTCGAGAATGATGATCGATCGTCGAGTATTGTTGACTGATACTCAACACACTCAACGCAAGATTTCTGATAAAATAGTTAAGGGAAATTCGTCGGAAATCATTGTTGATACCCGACGAATTCGTCGAGAATACCTGGCTATACTCGCAGATCGTCGAGAATGGAAGCTGATTCTCGCCGAATTTGACTTGTGCGTTTTTCCGCCCAGGCAGATTCCCTGGCTTGTACAGGCGGACTGAACCGGACATCGGGATTCGTTCTGGATAATCCCTTGGACCGGTCATTTCAAATAAGACCTAATTTGGGCGGTCCAATCAGAGGTTGACATATGGCAAAGTGACATAACCCTAATGAGCTAATATAAATAAGAAGAAAACTAAACCCTAGCCGTCACTTCGATCATTGCCGAGCCGCTACCCGCGCAAAACCATCGGGAGAGAAGCAGATCTTTGGAGTCGGAGCTCTGGAGGAGGAGAGGCTTGCTGGAGCCAACCAAACTTTGGAAGAGGAGAAACGCCATCGCCGTCAAGGAGGAAAGGATGTCGCGGAAGAGGATGACTAGATCAATGCCCGGGAATGATGGTACTGCTGGAAATGAGGTGAGCTTCCTCCCCTCTCCCTTGGTGCTAGATCTATAGTTAATATTCTAGGAGAGATATCGACTCCATAGAGTCTTGATGGTCAGGAGGAGATTTCTTAGGGAAAAGCCATGTCTAGGTCGTTTTCTAGGCTTAGTCTCCTCCAACCTCTTCATTCTTCAAAGTGAAGATGAGAGAGTGATTCGTGGAGAAGTATGGCTTTGTGAGGGTGAATAAGGGTGGACGTAATTTCTGGAGAAGTTTTTGGGAGATCGATGTAAGGAGGAAGATGAACGGATGTCGTTCATCTCACCTTAAGATGCGTGCAGAAATCTTATTTCTGCACGCAGTGATCTTCGTGGCCAGTTTCGGAGGGGTTATGGTCATATCTGGGTTTTCAACTCAACATGAAAGTCGTAGCCCTCAAAATTATCTTTCCAACGAGTGGTTGCACGTTTCCAGGCGATACCTGTTGCCACAGGAAAGTCAGTTCGAATCTGTTGCGATTGGGGGAAATTCCACCCAGGAAATCTTTTGTACGCAGCAGGCTTCGAGTGAATTTCTGGTGTGATGCGATCAGATCTGGGCTTTCGAATAAACACGAAAGTTGTAGCCCTTGAAATTATCTTTCCAACGAGTGGTTACAAGCACTCGCCGGATTTCTGTAGCCACGGGAATCCTTGGTCGAAGTTGATGCCCAGATTAAGGCTGCACCTAAATTCTGGGTTGTGTAATGTGAAATTCGATGTGGTGGAATTTAATGTTGCGATCCAACTTGAGGTTTGGGTGAACTCTTTTGACATAATCATCATAGTGATATGATAAGTTGATGTTATAAATCTGAATTCGTATAACGAGTTGTGGACAAGCTTAATTTAAGGAAAGAGCCTGATATAAATTGGTAGATGTATATTGATGCCCATTATCTATATCATGTTGAATTCATTTGGAAGGGCATATTGTTGGTACCTTAGTTTGGATTTGAGTTCAGTCCTCTCTTTCTGTCTCTTGACCCAAGATTTATCTATGGTCAAAGGTTAGTTGTTTAGTTAGTTTGCTCTAGATTTAGAGTTGTCACTTATCCAGATGAAAATTTGGTTGTTGTTTTTTGTTCGACTATGGTCGAACGCCGCTCGACTATCGTCTATCGACTGGTCGACGATCGTCTATCAGTTGTTCGACGTTTGTCTGTCAGCAGATCGTCTATCTCTGAGTTAGTTCAACTCTTGTTAGCTCGACGTTCTGTGGAATCTGCCTCACCGATCGTCGAACCCCGCTCGACGTCTTTTGACCAGACAGATTTCTTGATAGTTCGACTATCTGCTTGGATAGTTCAACTATCTGATAGTTCGACTATCTGTTTGATAGGTCGATTATCTGTTGTGTTTGATAGTTCTACAATCTGCTTGGATAGTTCAACTATCTGATAGTTCGACTATTTGTTTGATAGGTCGACTATCTGTGTTGCTTGATAGTTCGACTATCTGTATTGATAGGTCGACTATCTGTTTTCTTTGATAGTTCGACTATCTGTTTGATAGGTCGACTATCTGTTTTCTTTGATAGTTCGACTATCTGTTTGATAGGTCGACTATCTGTTTTCTTTGATAGTTCGACTATCTGTTTGATAAGTCGACTATCTGTTTTCTTTGATAGTTCGACTATCTGTTTGATAAGTCGACTATCTGATAGCTCGATTATCTGTTCTGATAGGTCGACTATCTGCTGTGGTAGTTCGACTATCTTCTTTGGTAGTTCGACTATCTGTATCGTTCGACTATCTGTTTGATAGGTCGATGATCTCTGTGCTTCGGTCGATGATCTCCGAGGGTCATTCAACGTTTTGCTGTTTGTCGTTAGTTATTTTGTCCTCTTCTATTCTATGATTTATTTCATATTTATTTGGCATATTATTTCAATAAATTTATGCTATTATTTCCAGTCAATATCTGCTCCATTCCTTATGCTTGAGCCAATCTTTATCTGACAAAGTGTTTTGTCTTATTAGTTGAAATATATTTTCTGCTTTATCTGTCAGGCTGTCCTTTATAGCCGTTAGACTCAGAAAGTCTTTTCTGGCTGTAAAGAGTTCTTTCTGATGTGACTTTTTCTAGCCCCTTCTTATCTGATTGGTTATGCAGCTTTTTAGAAAGTTTTATCCTCTTATAGCATGTCTGTCTGCAGGATTTGTTTTTGCTTTATGCTTTTTGCAGCCCAGATTGTTGATTCCAGAAGAAGACAAAGATTCAAACTCAAATTAAAGCCGTTGCAAAGGCTTATATATAAAGAGCTTCTTTTGAAAGAAGAACATAGAACTGATATACAACACATACACTCAGCAGCATAGAAAAAGAGAGAAAGCAAGAAAGTTCTACAGCTCTCAGAATTTCATATTCAACTGAGAAGATCAAATCTCTTCAGCATTCTTCTTCATCCTGAGTTCATCCTACTTACAGGAAGACTTTCACTCAGAGGCCTTTAGAAGAATAAGAAGAAGAAGAAAGGAAGCTATTTGAAGAAGAACAATCATTCAACAATCAAGAGTCTTCTTCAAGCTTCTCCTTCAGAACCTCAAGACAATTCTTTATCTTAGTTCAGAAGAGTTCCTGTACCCTGAAGCAAGACTCCTTCCTGGATATTCTCTAAGACAGGGGGAGCCTTGATTCTTTAGAGCTATCTAGCTCTATGTAATCCACTAGCTTCTCTAATTTGTTTAACAATAGAGAAGAAGCCTTAACTCTCTCAACCTCCTGTACAAAGGGTTATTACTCCCTTCAAAAGTGAACCCTTGGTGGCAGGGCACCTGATCAAAAACCTGTGTTGGATTTTGAGCTCCTGATCAAAAGCTCAAAGGGTCTACTTGATCTACCTGAAGCAGATCAGTTGGTGGCAGAGCACCTGAACAAAAACCTGTAGTGGATTCCTACCAGGGTGGTAGAAGAGTGGACGTACCTATTTAGAAGGAACCACTATAAAATTTCTTGTGTCGTCTGTGCTACTTATTTAATTCATTGTACTGTGGCTGTGAGTAGAAATAACTAGGATTGCTAGTTGCTGTGATAGGATCCCCAGCTTAACTGTAATTACAGTTAGCTCTCTCTTGTGCACTACACTTTGTGTTAGGCTCTAGGGTTATCAATATCTATAAACTTATTCCGCAAATTAACTCTAAGGGAGTTGAGTAGGGTGTCCTAATTTTTTGAATACTCTATTCACCCCCCCCCCCTCTAGAGTTGTATTTATCATCACTTTCACATATAAATGATTTAACTATGGCCATGATGTGTGTTGAATGGATGGAAGGGAATTAGTAATCCAATGCTTAGAGTGTCGTCTCCCTACGGGTAGCATTGTGGAAGTTAACAAGTGCGGTGTTGACCGTCACTAGTTGGAATGAGGTTGAGATGAGTAAAGTTGGACGGTTGGGCTTGGTCCTCGGTGTTCACGTCCCGAGGCTCCTTCCGTATTTGATGGATGGTTGGGCTTGGTCCTCGGTGTTCACGTCCCGAGGCTCCTTCCATGCCACGATATTGTGGAATTTCCTGTGGTGTGAGTCGACACGCGGTGTCATAATCCCGGGTGAAGGATAGTGTGGCAGGTCTATGGGCTCGCCAATTGTCACACCGATGGGAGTTGACAGTTAGACCTTGGGCGGTTGGGCTTGGTCCTCGGTGTTCATGTCCCGAGGCTCCTTCCGTGCCATGTGAACGGTTGGGCTTGGTCCTCGTGCTAACTTCCGAGGCTCCTTCCGTGTCATACCATAGGCAAGTTCGGGGCTAGGATCTTGGTGCACAGTTACCCAAGAGAACCCGCTAAGCCGTAGTATGCATGTGAGCTCCGCTGTTGTGTTCTTAGTGTTGAGGCGTACGGAGGCCTAGGCCAGGTAGTGTGGAGACCAGCCTAGTAGTGGAGATGCCCGCTTTACTGTCACCGTTTGGCCACGACGGTTGACGCCTGAGAGGTTAGCTACCTGCTCGAATAGTGGGAACTATAAATCTATGTCGACATAGCAATTGCATGTGCTTGATCATGGGTGTGTCATTGCATTGCATACATAGCATTGCACTTCATTACATACACAAGACCCTCATCGTATAAGTTTGTATGGGCACTCCTATACGATGAGTTACTTACTGCTGAATGACCCTACCCTTATATGCTTGTATGGGCATCCATATAAGTTGAGTTACTTACTGTTATAACATTATACTCTCTTACTGTTGTAGATGGTAGAATTGTAGAATAAGAGGTTGCTCATTTATACACTACTTCTATTGCTACTTATGACATGTATACTCACTTCACCTGCTTGTACTACTGTTTTATATATATTGTACCTGTTCCTTTCTCCGCCCGGTACCGAGGAGTCGCCGGGGGAGCGGATGTGAAGCCACTTAGTCTTTATGACTAACGGTTGCTACGTCTTCCTTTTTAGGAGGAAACCCCGCAGGTGGAGCAGCAGGTCATGCAGCTTGACATCCAGGCCAGGACGACAGGGCCTGAGGGGACGGTACCTTCGCTACCGTCGGTTACAGATGTGAGTGAGAGAGATTTTATTGTACCCCTTCGGGGCAATTCTATTTACAAACTATGATTATGTAGAAGCTTGTTTAGCTTCTCTTTTGCTGTACTTATGGACTTATGCTTAGTGTGGATTGACTTCCTTATATTATTATGGTTTGGTTGGCTTTTATATGTTGATATTGGTTGTAGCCGGCAGGATAGGCGTCTTGTGGTACAGACTGGCCCGAGTGCTAGTGCTACTGCAAGGCGGCTGTTCTGGGCATAAGACCCCTCTCGTGCCGTGTTTTGTGTTCCGGGAGGGGGGGTCTTACAAATGGTATCAGAGCCAAGTTTCGATCCTGGGACCTGTGGGTTATGGACCCACCACGCTTCCGTTGTGCTTATATTGGGACAGAGTCGGAGGTGCGTACGGAAGAGTGGCTCGACACTATACAAGAATTTTTGGCGAGAATAAGATGCCCAAACAACATGGCAGTGACCCTTGTGGTGACACTCTTAGAGCTGCACGCCAAAAGGTGGTGGAAGTCCCTCATGGGCTCCACTTTTCATGGAAGAGTGTACACGGACATTAGTTGGAGTGAATTCTCTGAAGCCTTCTTAGAGCATTTCATCCCCTCGGCCACTCGGGATGGTCTTGAAGAGAGATTTTTGCAACTAAAGCAAGGGTCCAAGTCGGTGACAGAGTACCAACGGGAGTTTCAGCACTTGGCTAGATTCGCTGACTCCTATGAGCTGGATGATAGAGGGTACGCCAAACGATTCTACAAAGGCTTGCGAGATCCCCTAAGGCAAGCCCTTTTGTTTATAGCGGACTCTAGTCTGGCGGAGATTATCGATATGGCGAAGAGATTGGAAGCGGACCACTTGGGAAGTGGTCAGAGGCCAGCGGAGGGCGTGATGGAAGCTGGCCCCAGCAACAGAAGGAGATTTGACAATATAAGAGGAAAAGGATATCAGAGAGGTGGCAGACGTTTTCCCCAGAATTTTAGAGAGGAGCGCCCGGTTCCGCAACCGCCAGCATTACCTCCACCTCAACAATTTCAGCAACACGACGGAAGGCAGGAACGGGTGTGCTTTGAATGCAACCAATCGGGCCACATTCGACGCTACTGTCTGCAACTGTTTTGAGATGCGCCTTTTGCTTTCCCTCCAGCAGCCCCTCGGGAGCGAGGGTATGTGCGTGGTCGAGGACGTGGACCACGAGGAAGAAACCCCGGACCCGCTCGGGATCAGATGTATGCCTTGGATATGACTCAAGAGCAGAATCCTCAGGAGATGATTGCAGGTACGATTCCATTTTGCTTCCATTAATATCCTATAGTGGCTTAAGATATACTAGATGTCTAGCTTGAGTATTATTAATAACACTTAGGCACCGTGATGGTCGGCGGGAAACCGGCTTATACGTTATTTGACACCGGTACCTCACATTCTTTCGTGTTTGAAGACTTCATCAAGGATATACACGGAGTGCAATATTTCACTGGTATTGCTCGAAGAGTACGCCTCCCAGACGGATCTGAGATGACGGCAACCGCGAAGTGTGAGTTGGAGATAACCATTGGGGGAAAGACCTTTGATAGCCCCGCCACAATTTTGAGAATACCAGAATTCAACCTCATTCTAGGCATGGCGTGGCTGGATTGGCACCATGCAAGAATCGACTGTGCGGAGAAGCAAATCTATTTGAGACATGGAGACACTGATGTAATCTTCAAAGGTATAAATTTCTCACCACGATTATTGTTATCCTCAATTCAGACCTTGAAAGCTCATATGAGAGGGGATGAAGTCTATATGATATGTTTCGAACTGAAGGAGGTGAGGGTAGATGTGAAGGATGTGCGGGTAGCACGGGATTTCCCTGAGGTATTTCCTGAGAAATTACTAGGGTTACCCCCGCATAGAGAAGTGTATTTTCAAATTAAGCTTGTATCAGGAGCTAAGCCTGTTTCCAGGACCCCTTATCGAATGGCCCCAAAAGAACTCGCAGAGTTTAGAGTTCAACTGCAGGAGTTGGTAGAATCAGGGTTTGTTCTCCCCAGTTCATCACCTTGGGGAGCCCCTATTCTATTCGTTAAGAAGAAAGATGGAACCCTGCATTTATGTATAGACTATCGGGAGCTCAACCGACTGACGGTACGGAACACCTATCCGTTACCTCAGATCGATGAGTTGTTCGATCAACTGGTGGGAGTGCATTGGTTCTCCAAGCTGTATTTGCGCTCGGGGTATTATCAATTGAGAATACAAGAGGATGATATCCAGAAAATGGCTTTTAGCTCAAGGTGCGGCTTATATGAGTTTACGGTGATGCCGTTTGGGCTCACAAATGCCTCATCAGCTTTCATGAGCTTGATGAATAAAGTGTTTGAGGCCTATCTAGATGTTTTCGTCATTGTGTTAATTGACAACATCTTAGTCTACTCTAAGACGGAGGAAGAGCATGTCGGGCATCTGGCTTTAGTTCTGGAGAAGCTAAAAGAGCACACCCTGTTCGCCAAGTTTAGCAAGTGTGAATTCTGGCTTAGGGAAGTGGCTTTCTTCTGTCATGTAATCAGTGGGGCTAGACTAGCTGTGGATCCGGCCAAGGTGCGTGCCGTGAAGGAGTGGTCTCCCTTGAAGTCGGCGGCCGATGTGAGGAGTTTTCTTGGACTTGCCGGATACTACCACAAGTTCGTAAAAGGATTCTCCAAGATTGCCCTCCCGCTTACTTATTTGACAAAGAAAGGTGTGCCATTTGAGTGGACACCCCAATGTGAAGCGACATTCCAGGAATTGAAAGATAGACTCACCTCCACCCCCATCCTTGTCCTGCTGTCTGGGAAGGAAGGATTTCAAGTTTACACGGACGCATCTTATCAGGGGTTGGGAGCGGTGTTGATGCAGCACGGGCACATGATTGCTTATGCTTCAAGACAATTGAAGAAGCATGAAATCAATTACCCGGTGAATGATTTGGAGCTAGGAGCAGTGGTGTTCGCCTTGAAGGTATGGAGGCATTATCTATACGGCATCCACTGCGAAATCTTCTCGGACCATAAAAACTTGAAGTACGTTTATACCCAGAAGGAGTTGAACCTAAGACAACGGCGGTGGTTAGAGTTTCTATGTGATTATAAGCTCACCTTGAACTACCACCCCGGAAAAGCAAACTCTGTAGCCGATGTGTTGAGCAGGAAAGTACTCGGCTCGAGCCCAGAGTCTCGGTTGATGAGCATGGAGTTGGCGCGGATGATTGAGGAGATGGATATTACATTGGTATTTAAGGCTCCTTCGATAGAATATACGGAGTACTTGTCCAGCATGAGCATAGTTTGTGATATTCGGGACCGGATCCGAGTGGAGCAAGGATTGGATGCGGCTCTGGCCCCGACACTCAAGTTGATGGAAGACGGGGCTACCGATGAGTACAGACTAAAGGACGACCTCGTTTACTTTCACGACCTGCTCTACATTCCCAAATACGGTAAAATCCAGGAGGATATCTTGAGAGAGGCACATTGCTCTCAATATTCAGTGCACCTGGGAATTTCAAAGATGTACGCCGGCTTACGGAAGACGATGTGTTGGCCAGGAATGAAGAAGGATGTCTGATACTTTATCACGCATTGTGAAGCCTGCCAAAGAGTGAAGGCGGAGTGCAGGAGCCCCGGTGGCCTGTTTCAGTCGTTGCCAATCCCCGAGTGGAAGTTCGAGGAGATTTCCATGGACTTCATACATGGGCTACCTCGCTCCCGCTCAGGAAATGATTTAGTATGGGTGATCGTTGATCGCCTGACGAAAGTTGCCCGGTTCATTCCTATGAAGAAGGAGGCTCATGTGGATGTCTTAGTACGCCTTTTCGTGGAGCAGTTTGTACGGTATCACGACGTACCTAAGACGATAGTTTCGGACTGTGATGGTTACTTTACCTCCAAGGAGTGGAAGGCGGTGTAGGCGTATTTGGGCTCGCGCCTTACCTTCAGCACCGTATTTCATCCTCAGACGGACTGGCAGTCTGACCGGACCATCCGAACATTGGAGGATCTGTTGAGGTTGTGTGTGATAGACAGGGGAGAGTCGTGGGAAAGACTCTTGCCCTTAGTGGAATTCTCCTACAACAACAGCCATCAAGATAGCATTGGCATGACGCCCCATGAAGCCCTCTATGGAAGGAGGTGTAGGACCCCCTTGTCTTGGGTGCAAGATTAAGACCCGAAGACTTTGGGTGTTAAATATATAGATGACATAGATGCGGTGGTTAGGTTATACGGGATCGTATGTTAGAGGCTCAAAGTCGGCAGGCGAAGTATTATAACGCAAGGCACTATATGGTGTAGTTTCAAGTGGGTGATAAAGTGTTCCTAAAAATCCGGCCGATGCATGGAGTGTCACGGGTGCGGGGAGTGAAGAATCTCAGCCCACGGTATGTTGGGCCTTATGTCATATTGGAAAGGATTGGCCCTTTGGCCTATCGGTTGGAGCTACCGCCCGAGCTAGAGAATCTCCACGATGTGTTCCATGTATCATCGCTTCGGAAGGCGCTGTTGCGGCCCGAACAATACATCCCCACAACTGATGGTACTGTGGCATCGGACAGATCTGTGCGACTGGAGCCGGTGCAGATCGTTGATAATGAGATAAGAGCCTTGCGCAACAAAAGTGTTCCCTTGGTAAAAGTGCTATGGTCTAATCATGGGAAGGAGGAATTCACATGGGAGCCGATGGATTTGATGCAAGGACGCTACCCGGAGTTGTTTTCTTCAGGTAGTTTTATTTAAAAGCATATGTTATTTTTGTATGCTTTACTCCCCGTAGCCTTAGCCTGATTTCGGAGATGAAATCTTTTTATTTTGTTTATAGGATTTGTAACGTCCCAATTCGCGCTAGGCCCCCCTCGCATGAGTTCTGAGTCAAGAGACTTGACTCGGGCTCGGGGCGCACTGACAAAAGGTGTCAAGTGTGTTGAACGGAGTGATGAGTTGAGTGATATCCGATGAATTCGTCGAGAATGCCCGGATATACCAACCGATCGTCGAGAATGATGACCGATCGTCGAGTATCGTTGACTGATACTCAACGCACTCAACGCCAGGATTTCCGATAAAATGGTTAAGGGAAATTCGTCAGGAATCATTGTTGATACTCGACAAATTCGTCGAGAATACCTGTCTATACTCACCGATCGTCGAGAATGATGACCGATCGTCGAGTATCGTTGACTGATACTCAACGCACTCAACGCTAGGATTTCTGATAAATTGGTTAAGGGAAATTCGTCGGGAATCATTGTTGATACCCGACGAATTTGTCGAGAATGATGGCCGATCGTCGAGTATCGTTGACTGATACTCAACGCACTCAACGCCAGAATTTCCGATAAAAGGGTTAAGGGACATTCATCGGGAATCATTGTTGATACCCGACGAATTCGTCGAGAATACCCTGCTATACTCACTGATCGTCGAAAATGATGACCGATCGTCGAGTATCGTTGACTGATACTCAACACACTCAACGCCAGGATTTCCGATAAAATGGTTAAGGGAAATTCGTCAGGAATCATTGTTGATACCCGACGAATTCGTCGAGAATACCCGGCTATACTCGCCGATCGTCGAGAATGGAAGCTGATTCCCGCTGAATTTTACTTGTGCATTTTTCCGTCCAGGCAGATTCGCTGGCTTGTACAGGCGGACTGAACCGGACTTTGGAATTCGTGCTGGATGATCCCTTGGACCGGTCATTTCAAATAAGACCTAATTTGGGCGGTCCAATCGGAGGTTGACACATGGCAATGTGACATAACCCTAATGAGCTAATATAAATAAAAAGAAAACTAAACCCTAGCCGTCACTTCGATCATTGTCGAGTCGCTACCCGCGCAAAACCATCAGGAGAGAAGGGGATCGTCGGAGTCGGAGCTCTGGAGGAGGAGAGGCTTGCTGGAGGCAGCCAAACTTTGGAAGAGGAGAAATGCCATCGCCGTCAAGGAGGAAAGGATGTCGCGGAGGAGGATGACTAGATCCATGGCCGGGAATGATGGTACCGCTGGAAATGAGGTGAGCTTCCTCCCCTCTCCCTTGGTGCTAGATCTTTAGTTAATATTCTAGGAGAGATATTGACTCCATAGAGTCTTGATGGTGAGGAGGAGATTTCTTAGGGAAAAGCCATGCCTAGGTCGTTTTCTAGGCTTAGTCTCCTCCAACCTCTTCATTCTTCAAAGTGAAGATGAGAGAGTGATTCGTGGAGAAGTATGGCTTTGTGAGGGTGAATAAGGGTGGACGTAATTTCTGGAGAAGTTTTTGGGAGATCGATGTAAGGAGGAAGATGAACGGATGCCGTTCATCTCACCTTAAGATGCGTGAAGAAATCTGATTTCTGCACGCAGCGATCTTAGTGGCCAGTTTCGGAGGGGTTATGGTCATATCTGGGTTTTCTACTCAACATGAAAGTCGTAGCCCTCAAAATTATCTTTCCAACGAGTGGTTGCACGTTTCCAGGAGATACCTGTAGCCACAGGAAAGTCAGTTCGAATCTGCTGCGATTGGGGGAAATTCCACCCAGGAAATCTGTATCCTGTACGCAGCAGGCTTCGAGTGAATTTATGGTGTGATGCGATCAGATCTGGGCTTCGACTAAACATGAAAGTTGTAGCCCTTGAAATTATCTTTCCAACGAGTGGTTACACACACTCGCCGGATTTCTGTAGCCACGGGAATCCTTGGTAGAAGTTGCTGACCGGATTAAGGCTGCACCTAAATTCTGGGTTGTGTAATGTGAAATTCGATGTGGTGGAATTTAATGTTGCGATCTAACTCGAGGTTTGGGTGAACTCTTTTGACATAATCATCATAGTGATATGATAAGTTGATGTTATAAATCTGAATTCGTATAACGAGTTGTGGACAAGCTTAATTTAAGGAAAGAGCCTGATATAAATTGGTAGATGTATATTGATGTCCATTATCTATATCATGTTGAATTCATTTTTAAGGGCATATAAATGATTTAACTATGGCCATGATGTATGTTGAATGGATGGAAGGGAATTAGTAATCCAATGCTTAGAGTGTCGTCTCCCTACGGGTAGCATTGTGGAAGTTAACAAGTGCGGTGTTGACCGTCACTAGTTGGAATGAGGTTGAGATGAGTAAAGTTGGACGGTTGGGCTTGGTCCTCAGTGTTCACGTCCCGAGGCTCCTTCCGTATTTGATGGATGGTTGGGCTTGGTCCTCGATGTTCACGTCCCGAGGCTCCTTCCATGCCACGATATTGTGGAATTGCGTGTGGTGTGAGTCGACACGCGGTGTCGTAATCTCGGGTTAAGGATAGTGTGGCAGGTCTACGGGCTCGCCAATCGTCACACCGATGGGAGTTGACAGTTAGACCTTGGGCGGTTGGGCTTGGTCCTCGGTGTTCACGTCCCGAGGCTCCTTCCGTGCCAAGTGAACGGTTGGGCTTGGTCCTCGTGCTCACTTCCGAGGCTCCTTCCGTGTCATACCATAGGCCAGTTCAGGGATAGGATCTTGGTGCACATTTACCCAAGAGAACCCACTGAGCCTTAATACGCATGTGAGCTCCGCTGTTGTGTTCTTAGCGTTGAGGCGTACGGAGGCCTAGGCCAGGTAGTGTGGAGACTAGCTTAGTAGTGGAGATTCCCGCTCTACTGTCACCGTTTGACCACGACGGTTGACGCCTGAAAGGTTAGCTACCTGCTCGAATAGTGGGAACTATAAGTCTGTGTCGACATAGCAATTGCATGTGCTTGATCATGGGTGTGTCATTGCATTGCATACATAGCATTGCACTTCATTACATACACAAGACCCTCATCGTATAAGTTTGTATGGGCACTCCTATACGATTAGTTACTTACTGCTGAACGACCCTTAACTTATATGTTTGTATGGGCATCCATATAATATGAGTTACTTATTGTTATAACATTATACTCTCTTGCTGCTGTAGATGGAAGAATTGTAGAATAAGAGGTTGCTCATTTATACACTACTTCTATTGCTACTTATGACATGTATACTCACTTCATCTGCTTGTACTACTGTTATATATATATCGTACCTGTTCCTTTCTCCGCCCGGTGTCGAGGAGTCGCCGGGGGAGCGGATGTGAAGCCACTTAGTCTTTATGACTAACGGTTGCTACGTCTTCCTTTTTAGGAGGAAACCCCGTAGGTGGAGCAGCAGGTCATGCAGCTGGATAGCCAGGCCAGGACGACAGGGCCTGAGGGGACGGTACCGTCGCTACCGTCGGTTACAGATGTGAGTGAGAGAGATTTTATTGTAGCCCTTCGGGACAATTCTATTTACGTACTCTGATTATGTAGAAGCTTGTTTAGCTTCTCTTTTGCTGTACTTATGGACTTATGCTTAGTGTGGATTGAATTCCTTATATTTTTATGGTTGGGTTGGCCTTTATATGTTGATATTGGTTGTAGCTGGTAGGATAGGCGTCTTGTGGTACAGACTGGCCCGAGTGCTAGTGCTACTACAAGGCGACTGTTCTGGGCATAAGACCCCTCTTGTGCCGTATTTTGTGTTCCGGGAGGGGGGTCTTACAACATAAGAGGAGAGAATGAACTGATGCTCCTACCTGACTATCCAAAGAGGTCAAAAAGGGGGAGAGATAGAAGAGATTGATCATATTCAAGTAGTCTCCAAGGAGGTAAGACAAGAGACAAGCTCAAGAAATCAAGCTCCTTCATGGCAGAAAGACAGGGGGAGAAATGTAACGCCCCGAAACTCGGAAGGGTGACGGGTGGCGTTTTGAGCCAAATCTGGGTTTTGCAAGAGGCGACACGGCGTGGGACACGGGCATGTCCTAGGGCGTGTCGTGCACGGGTTCGGCGTTGGTCGTGTGGTCGATGATTTTGGAGTCAATGATCGTCGGGGGGGGGTGAACACGGCCTGGGACACGGGGGTGTCCCAGGGCGTGTCTGTCACTCAGAGCCTTACACTCAACGATCGTTGAGTGAGGGGAGCACGACCTGAGCTCAGGCGTGTTTGGGTCCGACACGGGCGTGTGCAATTCGACATGGGCATGTCGAATGCCCGTGTCCTCCTCGGGTCGTGCAGCGTTTTGTGCTAAGGCAGTTACATGACCTGGGACACGGGTGTAACACCCCTATTCGTCATATAGTATATAGCAGTAGGTCCGGCCGGGGCCCGGCGCCATATACCACGGACAGACCGGTTGGTTACTTATTGAGACCAATCAACCAATCATAACGTCCTACACAACACCTAGCGGAAGCAATTATTAAGTTGCAAGAAAGGAAAGAACTCAGCCACACGCATGAATGTCCACTACACAAACCAAATAGGAATGTACAATACACGAGTACGGGCCTTAAGGCATTACAACAGTTTGCTTTAAATAAAGTGTTTTCCAAACCTCGGCACGCAGGCCGGCCATACATGATAAACGGGAAAAACATAAACATTTAGGCCTTCGAGGGCCGGCACAGCTTCAAGGGCTTTAGCCCGCTATTTCCCGCTCGGCTCCGCAGCACCTGCAAGCCATAATCCACCGCCCGGTGGTAAACAAAATAACGGTCAGCTATGCTGACCAAATCAAAGAAACGAACGGCCTTGATCGGGCCTGAAAATACCAAATCTGCGCCGAACACGGGTTGCAACACGGCCGTGTGCCTGGCCGTGTAGTTCATTCACCGTCTCGACCGATTCGGAAACCATCACACGGCCTTTGACACGGCCTCCGACACGCCCGCGTCACTTTTGACACGCCCGTGTCGGGACCCGTGTCACGCCCCCCGTGTGCGATCGGCCAACACTTCGCAGTCAGAGAGGTACACGGCCTTGTGACACGGCATCAGACACGCCCGTGTCAAATTTGACACGCCCGTGTCCGTGCCCATGTCACGGCCCGTGTACCACACTGTAGATTCCCTGGAGTGACACGGTCTGGGACACGCCCGTGTCCTAGGCCGTGTTCTACAACTCGACGATCGTCAACCGCCAAAGCATCGACCGCACGACCCGTGGTCGAACACGCCCTGACACGGCCTCCGACACGCCCGTGTCGAGACCCGTGTCACCTGCTTCAAAACCCCGTCTTGGCTTAAAAATGCCACCCGTCTCTCTTTTGAGTTTCGGGGTGTTACAACTCTCTCCCCCTTAAAATAATTTCGCCCATGAAATTACTAAAGGAAAGTAAACATAAAACCAAGAGCGGTACCTGAGCGAAATAATTCTGGGTACTCCTCCAGCATGGTCTGCTCCCGTTCCCAAGAGAGCTCCTCACGACCGCAATTGTCCCAACGGACCTTAACCATCCGGATCTCCTTGTTACGGAGTCTCTTGACCTCAGCGTCTTCGATACGAACGGGCTTGACCCTAGTCGTCAACCCTTCGTCCACCGGTACTTGATCAACTACGATCACCTGCGAAGGCTCTTGCACTGCCTTCCGCAATACAGAGATATGGAACACATCGTGTAGTCCACTCAACTCTATCGATAACTTCAAACGGTATGCGTCTTCGCCGACTCGCTCAAGAACCTCAAAAGGTCCAAGGTATCTTGGGCTCAGCTTCTTCAAGCGTCTCACCCGCGAAACCCCCTTGAACGGCTTCACTTTCAAGTATACCCAATCGCCCACCGCGAACTCCACGTTCCGGTGCTTGGCATTGTAATACTTCGCCTACCTGTCCTGAGCGATCAACAAGTGCTCCTGAAAGATCCACACCAATGAGGTAGCACTCTCCACCTCCTTCTTCTTGTACAACCTTGCCTCACCTGTTTCTAACCAAGACAACGGCGTGCGACATTTTCTACCATAAAGGGCCTCAAAGGGCGCCATTTGGATACTCTCCTGGTAGCTGTTGTTGTACGTGAACTCCACCAAATACAGGTGGTCCTCCCAATGCTTCCCGAAGTCTAGAACACACATGTGGAGCATGTCCTCCATCATTCTATTGACTCTCTCGGTCTGCCCATCGGTCTGCGGATGGAAGGCTGTGCTGAACTTCAACTTTGTCCCCAGCATCTGCTGCACCAACCTCCAATCATTGGACGTGAAACGCCCATCACGATCACTCACAATGCTGCGAGGCACACCATGCAGTCTAACTATATTGTCCACATATAGCTTTGCCAACTTCTCCACCGAGTCGTCTTTCCTATGCGGAATGAAATGCGACACTTTAGTTAACCGATCTACGATCACCCAGATGGCATCGTTCCCCTTCTGCTACCTTGGCAACCCATGCACAAAGTCCATAGATATGTCGTCGAACTTCCACTCCGGTATAGGCAAGGACTTCAGAAATCCTCCCGACTTTTGGCACTCCGCCTTCACCAAGGCACACGTTTGGCACTTAGCCACAAACAACGCTACGTCTTTCTTAAGCCCCGGCCACCAAAACAGCTTCTTGAGGTCACGGTACATCTTTGTGCTCCCTGGGTGGATCGAGTACTTGGTATGATGAGCCTCGTACATCAACTCCGCCCGTAGGTTACTCCCGCTTAGGACGCACAACCGATGATCCTTCCTTAGCAACCCATCTTCCACTGAAAACTGGGAATTTGACCCATCCAACGCTGCCTCCATAAGCTCCTTCAGGGAGTCATCTAACTCCAATGCCTGCCGAACCCGATCAGCCAGGTCATACTGGACCTCTGTCCAGTTCAACATTGCTTTGGCGCTCGTCTGCTTTTCAACGCAACAGATCTCAAGCTCCTCCAATTCCCGTATCAGCCGCTCATCATGCACCGACAACCAGTTGGATTGGGCGGGAGCCCTGTGACTCAACGCATCAGCAACCACATTACCCTTCCCGGGTACATAATGAATCTTGAAGGTGTAGTCCCCCAGGAACTCCATCCACCTCCTCTGCCTCATGTTAAGATCCTTCTGATCCAATAAGTACTTCAGGCTCTTGTGATCGGTATATATATCGACCCTTATGCCGTATAGGTAGTGCCTCCACAGCTTAAGTGCAAATATCACGGCCGCCAACTCCAAGTCGTGGACCAGATAGTTCCTTTCATGCACTTTCAGCTGACGCGATCCATAAGCTATCACGCTCTCATGCTGCAACAACACGCAGCCCAAACCACTACCCGAGGCGTCACTATACACCTCGAAGCCCTAAATAGAAACCCTAGGTTTGTTGACCCATCATCTGCATGGAGAATCCCACCTAGGAGATCTCACCCACTAGGTTATCACCCTCAGCCTGCATTTTCATATATTTCCAGTTTTTCTTATGTGAAAAACAAGGGACCCAAGGTTACCTGGGTCCACACTGTCTAAATAAATGTCTTGCAGGTGAAGGCCTATCCAATCACTCAAAATAAGTGGTATTTGGATAGTGGATGTTCCAAGCATATGACAGGAAATAAAGATCATCTGTCAAAATTCAAAGCTAAGCTCGGCCCAAAGGTTATCTTTGGAGATTCCAGCTATGGTCAGACAGAAGGCTATGGCAGGATTACAATTGAAGATGTCACTTTCAAGAGAGTTGCATATGTGACAGGACTGAAGCACAATTTGATTTCAGTCAGCCAGCTGTGTGATGCTGGCTACCAGGTTTCATTCTCTAACTCTTCTTGCAATATTACTTTAAATAATAATATTGTTTTAGTAGGCATTAGAATAGGTAATATTTACTTAGTAGATTTCAATTCATCTCATTCTGAAATCTGCCTGTTTAATGAAGTAACACTTAATAATAATTCTTTGTGGCATAAAAGGCTTAGTCATGTTAACCTTAAAAATATATCTAGGTTATCTAAGCACAACCTTGTTAGAGGTTTACCTTCTTGCCCCTACAAGAAGGAGAGCCTATGCAAGGCTTGTCAGCTAGGCAAGCAAACCAAAAACTCTTTTAAATCTGTAAATAAGAGTGATTCTCCTAGAATCCTGTATCTATTACACTTGGACCTTTTTGGCCCAATAAATGTACAGAGTTTAGGAGGGAAGTATTACACCTTAGTAATTGTAGATGACTTCTCTAGGTTCAGTTGGGTTTTCTTTTTGAGAACTAAGTCTGATAACTTCAAAGCCCTTACAGACTTTCTACTATGTGTGCAGACTGAGTACTCTACTCATGTGGCCTTGATCAGAAGTGATCATGGTACTGAGTTTGACTCTCTTCTCATGCAAGAATTCATGAGAGAGAAGGTATCAAACATAGCTTCTCAGCTCCTAGAACTCCTCAACAAAATGGGGTAGTTGAAAGGAAGAATAGAACACTCATTGAAGCTGCTAGTACATTGTTGGCAGATGCTAACATGCCTCTCTCCTATTGGGCAGAAGCTGTTAGTACAGCTAATTATGTCTTGAATAGAAGTTTGATACACAAGCTTAAGTGTAAAACTCCTTATGAGTTGCTTAAGGGAAAGAAACCTAAAATTAATTATTTTAGAGTATTTGGTTGTATTGTTTATATTCATAATAATAATAAAGAATATATTAGAAAATTTGAAGCAAAAGCTTCAATGGGAATCATGCTTGGATATTCCCAAGTAAGCAAAGCTTATAGGGTTTATAACAAATCTACCTGTAAAATTGAAGAATCTGTGCATGTGTCTTTTGATGAGTCTCAGATGTTTTACAAGGAGAAGGAAAATTCTCCTTCCTCAAGTTCTTTGCAGGTACCTGATGCCCCTCAAGAAATTCTTCAACTATCAACTCTTCAGATCACTGAATCAGACAGTGATGAAGACATTGCTGAAGCTGTTGTTGTACCACCAATAGTAGATCAAATTCCTCCTGAGGAATTAATCACAACTGTTGCTGAAGATCACATCCCACCTGCTGATATTGTCACACTTAGAGATCACCCGTCATCTCAAGTGATTGGAGACATATCAGCTGGTGTGCAAACAAGACATCAATTAAGACAGGATGTGATGCACGCTTGTTTCCTCTCACAGGTTGAGCCCCTCACCTTTAAAGATGCAGAGCTAGATCCCCACTGGATTATTGCAATGCAAGAGGAACTCAATCAGTTTGAGAGATGTAAAGTTTGGACTTTGGTTCCAAGACCTAAAGGCCAACTGATCATAGGCACCAAGTGGGTGTATAGAAACAAGTTGGATGCAAATGGAATTATAATAAGGAATAAAGCTAGGCTTGTAGCTCAGGGCTACAGACAGGAGGAAGGTATAGACTATGACCAAACCTTTGCTCCTGTTGCAAGGCTAGAAGTAATAAGGATCTTCTTGGCCTATGCAGCCTTCATGAAGTTTAAGGTGTTCCAAATGGATGTCAAAAGTGCATTCCTAAATGGTGAGCTTAAGGAAGAAGTGTTTGTTGAACAACCACCAGGGTTTGTTTCTTCAACTCAGCCTTCTCATGTGTTTAAGTTGCAGAAAGCTCTTTATGGACTAAAGCAAGCTCCTAGGGCCTGGTATGAGACCTTAGCTAGTTTCCTGTTAGAGCACAACTTTACTAGGGGAGTAGTTGATAGAACCCTTTTCGTCAAGCATCACAAGGACACAATCCTGTTAGTTCAGGTGTATGTAGATGATATTATTTTTGGCTCCACTGATCCCAAACTGTGCAAAAAGTTTTCTAACTTAATGCATTCCAAGTTTGAGATGAGTAGTATGGGTGTGCTGTCTTACTTTCTTGGTCTCCAAGTTAAGCAAGATGCTGATGGTATCTTCATCTCCCAATCCAAATATGCCAAGGAATTGGTAAAGAAATTTGGGATGGCTAATGCTTCAGCAATGCCTACACCCATGGCTACTAATGTAGTTATTGATTCTGATGATCACGGCAAGCCAGTTGATCAAAAGAATTATAGGGCCATTGTTGGTTCCCTATTGTATCTAACTGCAAGTAGGCCAGATATAATGTTTGCTACATGCCTTTGTGCTAGATTCCAGGTCAACCCCAAGGAATCTCATCTGATTCTTCTAAAGAGAATCCTGAGATACCTGAAGGGATGTCCAAATCTAGGACTTTGGTACCCAGCTGAGTCAGAATTTGAATTAATTGGATATTCTGATTCTGATTATGCTGGTTGCAGAGTTGACAGGAAGAGCACCTCAGGAACTTGCCAGTTCCTGGGAGAGAGATTGGTCTCTTGGTTCTGTAAGAAGCAGGCTTCTGTCTCAACTTCAACTGCAGAGGCTGAATATATAGCAGCTGCCAGTTGTTGTTCACAGATCCTGTGGATTCAAAACCAGCTTGTGGATTATGGTTACTCACACAAGAACACCAAAATCATGTGTGATAGTACCAGTGCTATCTCAATTGCACAAAATCCAGTGCACCACTCTAGAACGAAGCACATTGAGATTCGGCACCATTTCCTGAGAGATTGTGTGGAAAAGAACAAGATTTGTCTTGAGTTCATATCCACTGAGTTTCAGAGAGGTGATATATTCACCAAGCCCTTAGATGAACAGAAGCATCTGTTCTTTTTAGTTCAACTAGGCATGATCAATGGACGAGACTAAGTGTGACTATATCTGCCAATGTTGAAACTTGTTTGAAGATAGTCGAACGACGTTCGAAGATAGTCGATCGGGTCAAGCCCATCGTCGACCTATGGTTGATGAAAGTTTGTCTGATTGAAGATCGTCGACCGGCGTTCGACCATAGTCGAACAAGTCGAGCTCATCGTCGATCTCTGGATGACGATAGCCTGTTGTTTGAGAAGCCAGAAATAGTCGAACGATTGTCCGACTACTCTGCTTCTGAGCCGATCGTCGAACGGTTGTTCGACCATCGGGTCTAGTATCTTTTTAATAGACCGACTATATCCGGTCTGATATAAAGCCGATAGTCGATCTAGGTTAAAAGATCTTTTGCTTTATCGTCGACGGAGCGTGTCTTTTCGCATTCTGTCTTCCCGCTTGCGATTTTCTGCCGCTTCGTCCCCTTCGTCTTCTTCGTCCTTCTCGCGCTTTCTCCAGCAATCAATGGCGATTTCTCCCGCAGTTCTAGCAGTTGTAAAGTTCGATGCAGGCTTCAGTGTTGATTTTGACGCCTTCAGTAGCTGCGAAGCAGGATCGTGGAAGTTCTGCAGCTTTGCCGGGATCAAGGACTAGAGAGATTAATGTCCTCAAGGATTAAGTTAAATATACCCGAGATCAAGGAATGGGCTTTCACGTCGTCCTCCACCGACGATTCGATGACTGGCACCATCGGCGGAGAAGAGGTAATCTTATCTCCGGCCGTTCTGACTGATATTTTTGGATTAGTTAATGGTGAAGAAGATTATGAGCAAGATGCTCAAGAATTTGGAAGAATGTTAGTTGAGCTGGGACATACAGAGGGCATTCCCACCAAGCTGCTCAAAGTAAATTTCCCTTTCAAGATTAAGTTTCTTGCTGAGTTGGTCGGAAAAGTGCTCCTCGGTAAGCACTCTGCTCACGACAATATAACAAGGCAACAATTTGCACTAATGTGTGCAATTGTAAATCGGAAAAAGATTGATTGGGCCGGAGTTGTGTTTGATTTGATAAGGAAAAAGACTGGTAAGAAGGAAGTTACCCTAGGAAGGGTCATTGGAATTTTCCTGAAGGAAAAGTATCCCCATCTGCTGGTCTCCGCCGCAACAACAATAAATGCAAGCAAGAAGATGGACCCAAACCTGTTCTCTAAGTGGAAGAGAACCTTTGTGAAACCCGCTCTCACAGGGGTTGCTCCTGTGACATCAGAGAGCACTAGGACCGATTCGGTCGCTCCTCACCCTGTTGAAGCTGGCTCAGCTCTTTCCATTCCCTCTTCTTCTGCTATGCTGTCTGCCTCAGTTGAAGTTCCATCAACTTCAGCTGAAGTACGACTTTCCCCTTCTCCTGATAGAGAAACAACCACGGTTGTTCTCCCTTCCCCTCCAGCTTCTCTTCTTCCTACTCATCAGGCTAGGATATCTACTCCTAGCTTTGATTTGTTAGGGTCTGAGAGGATTCCATCACCTCCTCCGTCTCCCATTCATTCTCCAGTTATCACCCCTATTAACTCTCCAGCTCCATCTCCAATTCCATCTCCAGTCCACATCATTCTTCATCCCAGCACTACTACCATATCTGCTGCAGCTCCATCCACTACACTTCCATCATCTTTTGAGATCACCCCAGCACTCATCTCCGGCATTCTGGAGTTGATTACCCCTTCAATCAAAGTTATGATTGAAGAGGCAATCGCTCCACTTGCCTCCTCCATTGATTCCTTAACCGCTACCATCAAATCACTTTCCAAATCTGCTGAGCCCTCTTCCTCAAGGGGCCTGGTTTCAGTGTCCACTGAAATCAGGCAGGGGGAGATGTTCTGTGAAGATGTATCAGAGCCTCCTGCCTCCCTTCCAGCAGTAACAGATACTGAGATGACAGTTCAAGTAGTGGCTGCTCCAGCTGAAAAAGAATCAGCCTCTGTGTTATCGGAAAAGGAAATATCTAATGCTATCATGTTATCTGAGTTTGTTGTGAAAGTCTGCTTAGAAGATCTCACCACTCCCGTGGTTGCAAATTTCCTAGAAGGGATTATTACATCCTACCTAGATGAATCTTGGGAGCTGGTCAAGTATGAAGGTAATTCATTCATCCGCTTTGTTGACGAGTCAATTAATTTGATAGTTTGTGAATTCCTGGAAGGAATGATTTCTGTTTATTTAGCAGATCTGTGTTCATAATTTCTACAGATTATATTAGAGAAGATTTAGCTGCTCAGATTATATCAGTTGTTTCTGAAGCTGATCCAGTTGTTACTAATATTCAAGTAGATCCAGAATTGGATTCTTTTTTAGATGATAGAGAAGATGAGTCTGAAAACCAGGATGAAATCAAAGCTGACACTCCTGTTCTGAGTGTGGAAGAAGAAAAAGCAAGAGCTGCCTGGAATCAAAGAGTACAAGATTCTTTAAAAGAAAAATAAAAAGAGTTGCAAGTTGAAAAGTCAACTATTTGGGATGATTCACCAGGGTTGGATTTAGATTCCCTTCTGGCTCAGGATGTCATAGAAGAGGAAAGAGAGAAATCTGAACTGAAGTTAAAAGAAAAGGCTGTTTCTGAAGCATATGATCCTTATGATAATCCTCCATCATCTCATTCTGATGATGAAGATGTTTCTGATATGTCTGAGAATGCTAAGAAAAGGAAAGCTGCTCAAAAGAAAAGGAAAGCAATTGCTCCTCCTCCTCCCAGCCGAGATAATGATACTCCATACTATATTCTTAAAGGGATTGACCCCAAATCGAAAGAATTTCAGCATTGGATGTGGTTCTCCAAGAACCAGCAGAAAGAAAGAAAGAGAACTAAGAGATATGACTCTCCTGCTCCCAGATGGACACCCAGAGGTCCTCCTCCACCTCCCAGTGCAGGAGCCTCTGGCAACCTCTCTGCGAATCCTTCTGTCTCCTCTGAAAAATCTGCTTCTTTTCAACCTCAGCCAAGGAAAAGTTATCAAAGTTCGCAAGGCAGATCGTATTCTGGCTCTCAAAGACAAGTGAAGGAGGTTGTGTCTCAAAGACCAACTTTTTCCCCTCCTCCTTCTCCAAAGAAAAGAATTCCATCTTCTATGCCAGTACAGTCTGAGAAAGCTGTTTCAAAAGGTAAGTAGTTTATTCTGTTTTAAATATCTAGCAAGACCTCTTTTGCTAAGTCTGCTCCCATATCTTATCTAGATAATCAAGATAAAGAATCAGTTGCTGCTCCTCCTGAGTCTGTTTTTGAAAGTCCTGAGCTTGATCCTAATTTTAGGATGGCTCGTTTTCACGAACTGGTTGGAGCAGCTCAAATAAGAAAAGCAAAGGCAGAAGGAAAAGATACTACTGGTTTAACCACCATGTCTGCATTCAGAAAGAAAGAGTTTGAAAAGTTCCAGGTTAATCCTGATGTTTTTGACCCCTCAAAATACATGGAAAAGCACCCTGAAGCAGTTGTCCCTAGGGTTGCAGAATTGAAGATCATTGGTGTGCAGGATTTGAAGCTGTCAAAGAAAGAAGCTGATGATCCTCTAAGGAAAATCTCTTTTGTTTCTAGCTCTTCTGCATCTAAGCCTGACTCTGTTGATCCTTAGTTTTTATTTGTCTATTATCTATCTAACTGCTAGTTAATTATTAACTATTTCCTGTATTAATTGTATTGCTCTTTAGCTAGCTGTATTTTTTTTGAGAGACTTAACTCAAATAGGGGGAGATTGTTGGTACCCTAGTTTGATTTGAGTTTAGTCTTGCTTTTTTAGTCCCTTGACCCAAGAATTATCTATGGTCAATGGTTAGTAGTCTAGCTGTAGAGTCCTCACTTTTTCAGATTGAGAATTTGGTTAAGTAGTTTTTTCGTTCGACTATTGTCGAACGCCGCTCGACTATCGTCTATCGGCTGATCGACGATCGTCTATCAGTTGGTCGACGCTCTGTCTGCGTTGATAGGTCGACTATCTGTTGATAGGTCGACTATCTGTCGTCTTTGATAGTTCGACTATCTGTCCTGATAGATCGACTATCTGATAGTTCGACTATCTTTTGATAGGTCAACTATCTGGTCTCTTTTGATAGGTCGACTATCTGTTGATAGGTCGACTATCTGTTTTCTAAGGTAGGTCGACTATCTGCTTGATAGGTCGACTATCTGTTTGTGCTTGATAGTTCGACTATCTGTCCTGATAAATCGACTATCTGATAGTTCGACTATCTGCTCTGATAGGTCGACTATCTGCCGAGGTAGTTCGACTATCTTCTTCGATAGGTCGACTATCTGGATCGTTCGACTATCTGCCCGATAGTTCGACGATCTCCGTGCGTCGGTCGACGATCTCCGAAGGTCGTTCGACGCTTTCTGTCTGCCTTTATATTTTGTATTTATTTATTATATTTAATTAATTAATACATTTTCTGGCAAGTTGTTTCAGTTGATTTATGATAATATTTCCAGGCAATATCTGCTCTATTCTTTTTGCCTGAATAAAATCTTTTTAGATAAAGTTGTTTGTCTTATTAGCTGTCTTTGTATTTTACTTTATCTACTGACAGTCCTTTATAGCCGTTAGACTGAAAAGTCTTCCTTCTACTATAAAAAGTATTTTCTCTGATGTGACTTTATTTAGTCCTTCTGTTATTTGATTTGATCCTGCAGCTTCTTAGAAAGAGGTTCATTCCTTTTATAGAATATCCTGCTGCAGAGTTTGTTTTGCTGTGTGTTATTTGCAGCCCAGGTCTCAAGTTTCAGAAGAAGACAAGTAATTCAAATTGAAGAGAGCCGTTGCTTGCTGATGTTATAAAAAGGACCCTTTGAAGAAGGATTCAAGCTAGTTAAATAGTTAATAGCTAATAGCTAACCAGTTGTTCACTTAAGCTTTCAAGCCTTCATCAAGATCAAGTCTTCTGCTCTCAGCTATACTCATCTAACTGAGAAGTGTTAAGATCTTCTACTCCTCTTCAACCTGAGTTCTCCTGCTTTCAGGAAGTTCAAACTCAGAGTTCTCTTGAAGAAGAAGAAGAAGATAGCTGCTTGAAGATCTTTAATTTTATTATTTATTATCTTCTTGTAGTTTTTCCTTCAGAGCTTTCTGAAGAGTTTTTCTGCACTGAAGCAAGACTTCACCTGGACATCTTTGAGCCAGGGGGAGCCTTGATTCTTTAGAGCTTTCTAGCTCAGTGCAAGTTTTTGTGCTTCTCTAATCTTTGTAAAATAGAGAAGACATCTTAACCTTCTTCCCCCTCCTGTACAGGGTTATTACTCCCTTCAAAAGTATCCCTTGGTGGCAGGGCACCTGATCAAAAACCTGTGCTTGGTTTTTAGACACCTGATCAAAAGTCTAAAGGGTTTCTGGATCTACCTGAAGCAGATCCTGTTGGTGGCAGGGCACCTGATCAAAAACCTGAGTGGATTCCTACCGTGTGGGTAGAAGAGTGGATGTACCCAAGTTGTTTGGGGAACCACTATAAATTTCCTTGTGTCGTCTGGATTCACTTGTTTAATTCCTGTATTGTGGCTGTGAATAGATATAACTAGGATTGCTAGTTGCTGATTAGGTTTTCCAAGCCTTAACTGTAATTACAGTTAGCTTGAGTTTGTGCACATCACTTGTGTTAGGCTATAGGGTTAAATCTATATCTATAATCTTTTCATTCCGCACTTCACTCCAAGGGAGTTGGGTAGACCATTAAGTTTTGTCTTGTGCAAAATTTGATAACTCTATTCACCCCCCCCCTCTAGAGTAGTATCTATCCCTTCACTTTCACCATATGCGCAGGTCAAGACTCACCGAGTCCCGTTTCCACCACAATAATCACATAACCTGGTTATGTTCACGTTGGCTCCCCGGCCACCGTGTTGGCAAAACTCGCTTTTGCCCAGTTTTCCGGGTGCACCTTAGAGTTAATCTCTAAGGCTCCCTGTTGCAATCTACCACGTAGAAAACCTGAAAACACCCAAACATCCGGAGTCTTGCCCGGTTCAAATGCAATGCAACATCACCGATCCGGACCAACATGTCCGAATAGGTTTTACACACAATGCCTATGCCCGTTTACGCATACAGACTCTACACAAGGGGGACTTCACATATCTACCCCAAGGAACGCTCTAACACTTTGCTCACTCGCGAGAGAGGGCTTCCTATGCAAAGGGAAAAAGGGCTTCACATGCCCAAGGATTAGAAATCATTACCCTTGCGTTCTTCCGCGGCGCCATGAAAATCTATGCGGATGAAAAGCACCGCAATCTCCTTGCCTCCGTGGATCCGAAGATGGTTCGCGATTTGGAGCTCCGAATCTCCTCCGGCGACCGGATCTAGCCCTTTTTCCTCCTCCTTGCTCTCTCTTCTCTCTAGCTTTTAGAATGAGAACCACTCAAGAGAAATGAGGGTTTCTAAACCCTATTCCCAGGTATAACCCTGGGGAAACAACCCCCAGCCGTCGGATCTCAAATCAAAGAAACGAACGGCCTTGATCGGGCCTGAAAATACCAAATCTGCGCCGAACACGGGTTGCAATACGGCCGTGTGCCTGGCCGTGTAGTTCATTCGCCGTCTCGACCGATTCGGAAACTAGCACACGGCCTTTGACACGGCCTCCGACACGCCCGTGTCACTTTTGACACGCCCGTGTCAGGACCCGTGTCATGCCCCCCGTGTGTGATCGGCCAACACTTCACAGTCAGAGAGGTACACGGCCTTGTGACACGACATCAGACATGCCCGTATCAAATTTGACACGCCCGTGTTCGTGCCCGTGTCACGGCCCGTGTACCATACTGTAGATTCCCTGGAGTGATACGGCCTGGGACACGCCCGTGTCCTAGGCCGTATTCTACAACTCGACGATCGTCGACCGCCAAAGCGTCGACCGCACGACCCGTGGTCGAACACGCCCTGACACGGCCTCCGACACGCCCGTGTCGAGACCCGTGTCACCTGCTTCAAAACCCCGTCTTGGCTTAAAAATGCCACCCGTCTCTCTTTTGAGTTTCGAGGTGTTACAACGGGTGTGTCCCAGGGCCATTCTAGCACACAACATGTGACACAGGCGTGTCACATGGCTGTGTTGTGCTAGGGTTGTTTTGGACCTGCATCGTTGGGGGAAACGCCCAGCGACACGGGCGTGTGCTGGCTGACACGGGCATGTCAAGCCTGACACGGGCGTGTCGGGTGCCCGTGATCTTTTCGGGATGCGTCGGTTTCGACGGAGAATGGGTGACACGGCCCTGAACACGGCCATGTTGCAACCCGTGTTCGGCTTAGGAATTCTAATTTTAGGCTGAATCGTGGCCGCCCGTTTCCTCATTTTTGTATCCAACGGCTGGGGGCTGTTCTTGTTTACTTATACTCGGGAATAGGGCTTGAAAACCCTCATTTCCATTAGGGTTCTCTCTTTCTAAAAGCTAGAGAGAAGGGAGAGCAAGGAGTAAGAAGGAGAGCTAGATCCGGTCACCGACGGAGCTTCGGAGCTCCAAATCGCGAGCCGACTTCGGATCCGTAGAGGCAAGGAGATTGCGGTGCTTTCCATCAACATAGATTTCCATGACGCCAAGGAAAAATGCTAGGGTAACGATTCTCATCCTAGGACATGTGAAGTCCTCTTTTCCTTTGCATGGGAAGCCCTCTCACGCGAGTGTGCGATGAGTTGAGGCGTTCCTTGGGGTAGATATGTAAAGTCCCCCTTGTGTAGAGTCTGTATGCGAGAAAGGACATAGGCATGATGTGTGAAGCCTATCCGGACAAGTTGGCCTGGATCGGTGATGTTGCATTGCATAATAACTGGAGAAGACTCCGTGTGAATGGTTGTTTTTCGGGTTTTCTACGAGGTAGATTGCAACAGGGAGCCTTGGGGACTAACTCCAAGGTGCACCCGGAAAACTGGGCAAATGCGGGATGTTGCCAACATGGTGGTCGAGGAGCCAACTTGAACATAACCGGGTTATGTGAATTGTGTGATGGAAACGAGACTCGGGGAGTCTTGACCTGCGCATATGGCTTAAATTGACGTTGCGGTATGAGCACGGGTCAGGCGGAACTGTACCCGATCTATGTCGTTCGGTGGAACCGTTGGCATAGATGAGGGTCTTCGGCGGTCTATGGCTTAAATTGACGTGACCAATGCCAGGAAGACAAAATGCTCATAAGGTTGTCCGTCCAAGGTACGGTGGTGAGACGGGAACGTCTATGACTTAAATTGACGTGACGTTGGCCGGTTCGCCGTGAATGTGCCCTGAGTGCACTTGGTGTGTGGCCGTGCGTGCCTACGCCTGTGATGAAGTATGTTTACACTATACTGCTTTGTTATGCTAATAATGTGCAGGGAAAGAGCATCGCCGCCCCGAGTTGGGGGCGGGGTCGTTATAATTTGGTCAGCATAGCTGACCGTTGCTTTTGTTTACCACCGTGCGGTGTATTATTGCTTGCAGGTGCTGCAGAGCCTAGCGGTAAATAGCGGGCTAAAGCCCAAGTTGCTGTACCGGCCCACGAAGGCCTAATTTTGAGTGTTTTTCTTATGTACTCATGTGTGACCGGCCTGCATGCCGAGGTTTGGAAGACACTTTTATTGAGCAAACTTTTGTAAGGCCATAAGGCCAATATTTGTGTAGTAAACATTCCTATGGGTTTATTGTAGTGGACATTCATGCTTGGCTGGGTTCTTTTATCAGTGCAACTTAATAATTTGCTTCCGCTAGGTGCTCTGAGTAGGACGTTGTGATTGGTTGATTGGTTTCAATAAGTAACCAACCGGTCTGTCCATGGTATATGACGTCGGGCCCCAGTCGAACCTAGTGATATATGTTATACGATGGATAGGGGTGTTACAAGAAAGTCATGGAGAAAAGAGGTTGATCAAGCAAGAATAGGTTGATCAAGCAAGAAAAGATCAAGCTGAGAGGTAATCCTCTAAGTTAAAACTCACCCTGCAGCAATCCAGGGGGAGTAGGTAAAATTCATCTCACTGAATTTAATAAGTTTTTACTGCCTATGTGATGTGTATCTCATTGACTAAGGTAATTGAACAGTGGTTTTGACATCTTCAAATAGGGCGAGATTGTTGGGTCCATTGATTCTAATGGCCCTTATTTGATGATATCAAACAGGTCAATGAGATATACATAGTTGTATTTGATGTATGTTTAAGTTCATGCATATAGGTTGGTCTTTGTCACAATGATTGGACAGATAGTTCAAGAGCCAATGATAGGTGGACTCAAGGTGAGGCTGAAAATTCAGAAAAATACTTAAGTCCGGAAGCGTTAAGTGAGACAAGCTCACTCAACGTAATACAACTAATAGTGTTGAGAGAAGGCGGGCAGTCAACGCTTACAGTATTGTAAAGGCAGAAATATGGCTAAGTCCACAGGCGTTGAGTGACCCAAACTCACTCAATGCCATATAGCCAGAATCAATGTGTACAACCCCGTATCCAGCGAGTGGTCGACAGGAGTTAAACCGGCCGGCTCAGACCGCAATATGAACCCAGCATGCCGAGCCCGAGCTCGGTAATAGCCGAGCTCGACGATGGCCGAACGGAGCCCGGCATGTCGAGACCGAGCTCGGGTAAGGGAACAGGGCTCGATGACAGTCGAACCGAGCTCGACGATCTCCATGCCGAGCTCAGTTTCTGTTGGAGCTCGGCGATCGTCGTGTCGAGCCCCGTTTCCATTGGAACTCGGCGGTAGTCGAGCCGAGCTCGGCGATAGTCGAGCATAGCCTGCCGAGTACGTGCTCGCCCAGGCCCAGGGCGAGGCGAGTCAGGCCCCCTGCCGAGCGAATGCTACCTCAGGTCCAGCTCGCATCTTGGCCATGACATACTTTTACCATGTTGCCCCCTTTGGTCTGCCTGTAGTCCTCGAGAACAGTGAAGGTTGTATATTGGCAGGCCATCTTTTCCTATAAATAGGACCCAAGGGGTACCTCAGAAGGCATGCTTACTAATTCTCCGGCCTACTAGCGCTTTCTGAGGTACCTTAGCCCGGCACTTGGCTAAGGAGGGGAAGTGCTCTAAGATCTTCCGGGTGTGTGGTGGGACCTCCACGCCGGGCCCTTGGTCTAGCCCTTGGTTCTTCTTTTTTCTTGTCATTTTCTTGCAGGAGCGAAGTAGGTGCGCGGCCACCCCTTCCCCAAGGGTCGAACTCCACAGAGACCGGTTTTCCGGTTTCAACATTTTGGTGCGGTGAGCGTGGACAGTGGTCAGCAGAGAAAACCTTCTGCAGGCTCGATGACTAGAGAAGAAGGACAAGGATCAGGTAGGGGCAGCTCGCCACCCCCTCCCCCACCCCCAGCGGCGAGCGTGCCGGCGGATCTTAGGGAGGAGATCCTCGGGCTCGTCAGGACCGCCCTCGGCATGCGAGCTGAGAGTGCGACACCGGCAGTTCCGGTGGTCGCCGCTCCCGCACTCGGCGATGACGCCCCGCTCAGGCGACCAGGGAAGGAACCCGTCGAGAGAGGCGAGCGCGAGTTCCAGGGGCGAGTTCTGTTCCCCGGCTCGGCCGCCGAGTACCATTTCGGCGAGACTGCAGGGAGGGAGTTCCCATCTCGCCCGGCTGAGGGGGGGGGGAGCCCCTTCAGCGAGTTCGTTTCTTCAGCCCCAGTTCCCGAGGGGTTTCGCGAGCCAGAGATGACTTATTACTCTGGGAGAGGAGACGCGGTCCACCACATCCAGTGGTTCGAGGACATGGTCTCTATTCGACAGATGTCAGACGGCTTCAAGTGCCGACTCTTCGCCATCACCCTCAGAGAAAAGGCGAGAGAGTGGTTCCACCAACTCCCGACCGGGTCCATCTACTACTTTGAGGATCTGCGACGGGGTTTCATGCTGAGATTCACCACTTCTAAGAAGAGGAAGAAGGAGGCGGAGTCTTTGTTCCGCATCAAGCAGAGGGTAGGAGAGACCCTGGGAAGCTATCTGGACAGGTTCCAAGAGGAACTGTCCCAAGTTCAGGAGATGCCAGGGCACACCATGATGGTGGCCTTCACCCTGGGTCTCCAATCCGGGTTCTTCGCGATGGAACTGAAGAGATCACCTCCAGTGTCTTTTGAAGCACTCCTGGAGAGAGCGGCCAGGGAGGCCGATATGGAGGCAGCACATCCAGAGTTTGCGCGAAGGTTGGCCAAGTGGGCCGTGGAGGAGGAGAGGCCAAGGGGTGGCCGAATTCAGGAGGAGAGGAGGGCTGAACCTCGGCAAAGGGAGCAGCCGCAGCAGCAGCCGCAACCCAGGTGGGTGCGTCCGGAGCAGACCCACCGTTTGGGATGGAGGCCCGAGTGGCAAGACCAGGCACCACGAAGAGGTTATCAGGGAGGAGATAACCGCCAGGGTGGCCGAGGGCAGTACAATCCCTAGGGGGTAGGCAGGGTCAGAGACCCCCTCTCCCCGATCAGGAGGAGGCAATGGCAATTGCCATGAGGGGGAGGAGGAGAGGACAGCCGAGGATAAGAAGGGAGGTCAGGGTGGACCTGCCCTATTGTGACTTTCATCAGGAAGAGGGGCACCTCACATCCACGTGTCCGGAGTTCCTCGAGATGAGAGGGAGAAGGGAACAGCAACCGCAAGACCATCAGAAGTTCGGATAGAGGAGATCCGGCCTCGGGAGGAGGGGGATCGGTGTGAAGACCGGGTTGATGTGGGCACCCGAGGAAGGATCAGAGCGATCCACGGGGGGGCCGGGATCGAGGCCTCCCGTAAGTCAAGCCTCCACACTATGTACCGAAGGAGCGTTGGCTCCACATCCCAGTCCCCTCCCCCGGAGGAGAAAATCACCTTCTCCAGAGAGGACTTGCCAGGTCACGAGGACCCCTTTTGCGATGCACTGGTCATCCAGACAGCCATCGAGGATTTTACTGTCTCCCGGATCCTTGTGGACAATGGGAGTTCGGTCAACGTCATCTTCAAGAAGGCGTTCGATGCGATGAAAGTAGAGGCCAGGAGGGTGTTAGCCTCGGATGGGCCCCTGTTCGGCTTCTCGGGAGAGAGGAAAGAAGTCGAGGGAGGAGTGGGACTCCATGTCACTCTGGGGGGGCAGTCACGCAACTGCAAGTTTGTCATCGTGGACGCTCCTAGCAGCTACAGTGCCATCTTCGGGAGACCCCTCATCAGTGCCTTCCGCTGCGTCCCCTCGTCCTTCCACCAGTGTCTAAAGCTCAACGTCGAGGGGGTCCAGATCCGGGTCCGAGGAGACCCTAAGGAGGCAAGGGAGTGCTACGTCTCGGCGGTAAACTCCATCTCTTGGCTGGAGGGGGCCGAGGAGATGGGGCGGAGGTTGGAGGAGGAGAAGCAAGAAGCTGACAAAGAGATGGAGGTGGAGTACCGCGCCCGGGAGGAGGTCACGGAAGAGACTCGGGAGTCAGCCGAGGCCATGGCCGTTGAGGAGGCTGAGGAAGAGGTCCTCGCCCCCGGAGGGGGAGGTATCGAGGAATGGGGGGAGCAGTCCCGTCTGGAGGCAGCGGAAGAGGTGATGGAGATTGAAAGTGAAGGGATAGATACTACTCTAGAGGGGGGGTGAATAGAGTTATCAAATTTTGCACAGACAAAACTTAATAGTCTACCCAACTCCCTTGGAGTGAAGTGCGGAATGAAAAGATTATAGATATTGATTTAACCTTAAAGCCTAACACAAGTGATGTGTACAAACACAGGCTAACTGTAATTACAGTTAAGCTTGGAAAAACCTAATCAGCAACTAGCAGCCTAGTTATATCTAATCACAGCCACAATGCAGGAATTAAACAATTGAATCCAGACGACACAAGGAGATTTATAGTGGTTCCCCAAACAACTTGGGTACGTCCACTCTTCTACCCACACGGTAGGAATCCACTCAAGTTTTTGATCAGGTGCCCTGCCACCAACAGAATCTGATTCAGGTAGATTCAGAAACCCTTTAGACTTTTGATCAGGTGTCTAAAAACCAAGCACAGGTTTTTGATCAGGTGCCCTGCCACCAAGGGATACTTTTGAAGGGAGTAATAACCCTGTACAGGAGGGGGAAGAAGGTTAAGATGTCTTCTCTATTTTACAATAGATTAGAGAAGCACAAAAAGCTTGCACTGAGCTAGAATGCTCTAAAGAATCAAGGCTCCCCCTGGCTCAAAGATGTCCAGGTGAAGTCTTGCTTCAGTGCAGAAAACTCTTCAGAAAATTCTGAAGGAAAAGCTACAGGAAGAAAATAAATAAAAAGAAATCTCTTCAAGCAGCTATTCTTCTTCTTCTTCTTCTTCAAAGAAACTCTGAGTTTGAACTTCCTGAAAGCAGGAGAACTCAGGTGAAGAAGAGATGAAGATCTTAACACTTCTCAGTTAGATGAAGTTTGCTGAGAGCAGGAAGCTTGAATGCTTGAAAGCTCGAATGAACACTGGTTGGCTATTAGCTTCTATTGACTAGCTTGAATCCTTCAGCAAAGGGTTCTTTTTATAATCACCATCAAGCAACGGCTCTCTTCCATTTGAATTATTTGTCTTCTTGTGAGCCTTGAGACCTGGGCTGTAAATATCAAAGAAGACACAAATATCTCTGCAGCAAAACATTCTATAAAAAGGAATAAACCTCTTTCTAAGAAGCTGCAGGTTTAAATCAAATAACAGAGGACTAAATAAAGTCACATCAGAAATAATCTCTTTATAGCAAAGAAGAAGACTTTTCAGTCCAACGGCTATAAAGGGGGTTGACAGCAGATAAAGTAATTTAAATAGACAGCTAATAAGACAAACAACTTTATCTTAAAAGATTTGAACTCAGGCAAAAAGAATAGAGCAAATAATGCCTGGAAACTTTATCATACAGCTTGAAATAATATGCCAGAAAATGTATTAAATAATTAAATATAATAAATAAATACAAAATACAAAGGCAGGCAGAAAGCGTCGAACGACCTTCGGAGATCGTCGACCGACGCACGGAGATCGTCGACCTATCGGGCAGATAGTCGAACGATCCAGATAGTCGACCTATCGAAGAAGATAGTCGAACTACCTCGGCAGATAGTCGACCTATCAGAACAGATAGTCGAACTACCAGATAGTCGATCTATCAGGACAGATAGTCGAACTATCAAGCGCACAGAGATAGTCGACCTATCAAGCAGATAGTCGACCTACCTAAGAAAACAGATAGTCGACCTATCAACAGATAGTCGACCTATCAACGCAGAACAGATAATCGACCTATCAACAGATAGTCGACCTATCAGCGCAGAACAGATAGTCGACCTATCAACAGATAGTCGACCTATCAGCGCAGAACAGATAGTCGACCTATCAACAGATAGTCGACCTATCAGCGCAGAACAGATAGTCGACCTATCAACAGATAGTCGAACTATCAGCGCAGACCAAAGCGTCGACCAACTGATAGATGATCGTCGATCAGTCGATAGACGATAGTCGAACGGCGTTCGACTATGGTCGAACGAAAAAACTACTTAACCAAATTCTCAATTTGGAAAAGCGAGGACTCTACAGCTAGACTCCTAACCATTGACCATAGATATTTCTTGGGTCAAGGAGCACAAAGGAGAGGACTGAACTCAAATCAAACTAGGGTACCAACAATCTCCCCCTATTTGAGTTAAGTCTCTCAGAAACTAAAAACAGCTAGCAATAGAATACTAAAAATAATTTAAGCAAATAGATAACAATAAACTGGCAGATTATCAATCAGATAAATAAATATAACACAGCAGTTTAATTAAACTATTATGAATCTTTAGAGTCAGGTAAAGGATCAGAAGAACTAGAGACAAAAGAAATTTTTCTAAGCGGGTCATCTGATTCTTTCTTCGACATCTTTAAATCCTGCACTCCAAGGATCTTTAGTTCTGTAGCTCTGGGGACAACAGCTTCAGGATGTTTTTCCATGTACTTTGCTGGATCAAAAATCTCAGGATTGACTTGGAATTTCTCAAATTCTTTCTTTCTATACGCTGACATGGTAGTAAAGCCAGACGTATCTTTACCTTCGGCTCTTGCTTTTCTTATTTGGGCTGCCCCTACAAGCTCTTGAAAGCGAGCCATCCTAAAATTAGGATCGAGCTCGGGATTTTCATATACGGGCTCTGGAGAAGCAGCATCAGCTATTATATCTAGATAAAAACATTAGAGAACTTAGCAAAAGGGACTTGCTAGAAGGTTTTAAAACACTGTAAACTATTTACCTTTCGAAATACTTTTCTCAGATTGAACTGGAGAAGGAGGTGGGGAAAAAGTTGGTCTTTGGGCCACAACCTCCTTCATTGGTCTTTGAGAACCATAAGATGATTTGCTTTGAGAACTTTGATGACCTTGTCTTGGTTGGGGCTGAGCGGACGCAGATTTTGCAGAAGAGGCAGAAGGATTAGCAGGTAGATTCCCAGAGGCTCCTGCACCTGGAGGTGGAGGAGGACCTTTGGGAGTCCATCTGGAGACTGGACTGTCATACCTCTTAGTTCTCTTCCTTTCTTTTTGCTGATTTTTCGAAAACCACATCCAATGCTTAAAATCCTTAGATTTGGGGTCAATGCCCTTCAAAATATAATACGGAGTGTCATTATCCTTATTTGGAGGTGGAGGAGCAGCTTTTCTCTTCTTTGCAGCAGATTTCTTTCTCTTTGATTTTTCAGAAATATCAGACTCATCATCATCATCAGAATGGGATGATGGAGGGTTCTCATAGGGATCATAGGCTTCTGAGACAGCCTTTTCTTTAAGCTTTGAAGCAGATTTCTCCCTTTCTTCTTCTATGGCATCCAAAGCCAGAAGGGAGTCTAAATCTAAACTAGGAGAGTCATCCCAGATGGATGACTTTTCAAATTGCAAATCTTTCTCTTTTTCTTTTAAAGATAAAACTCTTAAGTTCCATGCAGCTCTTGCTTGAGCTTCTTCCATACTCAGAACTGGAGAGTCAACTCTGACTTCCTCTTTTTCAGACTCATCTTCTTTATTATCCAAGAAGGATTCCAACTCAGGGTCAACTTGAATATTGGGAATACTTGGTACAGCCTCAGAAACAACTTCTATTATTTGGGCAGCTAAATCTTCTCTAATAATATCTGTAAATTATGAATATAGATCTGCTAAATAAACAGATATCATTCCTTCAATGTATTCACAGACAATCAAATTAATAGACTCATCAACAAAACGAATGAAAGATTTACCTTCATATTTAACCATCTCCCAGCAGTCATTCAGATAAGAAGTTACAATTCCTTCCAGGAATCTAACTATCATAGGAGTGGTTAGATCTTCTAAGCATACTTTCACTGCAATTTCAGATAATAATATTCCATCTGCTATTTCTTTCTCAGTCAAAACTGGAGCTACAACTTGCTCAACTGGAGCAATCTCTTCCTCAGCTGGAGTTACCACTTCCTCAGCTGGAGCTGTCTCTTCCTGAACAGTCATAACAACATCTGGAACTTCTTCTGGCTCAACTTGAGCAGATTCTGGCTGGGCAGACAAGACTGAAACTTTCACAACTAGAGGAGAGGCAGGAGGGCCTGAGACATCTTCATTGAACATCTCCCCCTGCCTGATTTCAGTAGCTACTGAAACCAGGCACCTAGAGGTAGATGGCTCAGCAGATTTTGAGATGGATTGGATGGAGGCAGTCAAACGGTCAATGGGGGCGGCAAGGGGAGCGATTGCCTCGTCAATCATGGTTTTGATTGATGGGGTAATCAGCTCCACAATACGGGAGATAATCTCTGGAGAGATTTCAAAAGATGATGGATGAGAGGTGGATGGAGCAGCAGCAGATATGGTAGGGGTGCTGGGATGAGAAATAATGGGGACAGGGGATCGAGCTGGAGATACAGCAGGAGAATGAGCAGGAGAATGAGCAGGAGAATGAATGGGAGATACATGAGGAGTAAGAATTCTCTCTGATCCTAACAAATCGAAGCTAGGAGCAGATATCCTAGCCAGATATGCAGGTAGAGGAGAGGCTGGAGGGGAAGAAGAAACAACCGTAGTTATTTCAGGGACAGCAGAGGAAGAAAGTCTTACTTCAACTGAAGTTGATGGTACTTCAGCTGAGGCAGACGGCAAAATAGAGGAGGAGGAAGGAAGAGCTGAGCCAGCTTCTATAGGTTGAGGAGCGACTGATTCAGTCCTTGTGTCCTCAGATGGTGCTGGAGCAGATTTCACGAACGTCCTCTTCCACTTTGAGAATAGATGGGGATCCATCTTCTTGCTGGCATTGATGGTTGTTGCAGTAGAACTCAGCAGCTGGGGAAATCTTTCCTTCAGAAAAATACCTATAACCCTTTCGAGGGTAACTTCCTTCTTTCCATTCTTTTTCCTGATTAAATCAAACAGAACAGCAGCCCAATCGATCCTTTTACGATTAACAATTGCACACATAAGTGCGAATTGCTGCCTTGTTATGTTATCATGGGCAGAGTGCTTGCCCAGAAGCACTTTTCCAACTATCTCAGCCAAAAACTTAATCTTGAAGGGGAAGTTTACCTTGAGCAGCTTGGTGGGAATGCCCTCGGCATGTCCCAGCTCGACCAACATTCTTCCAAACTCCTGAGCGTCTTGCTCATAATCTTCGTCACCAATAACTAAACCAAAAACATCAGAAAGAACGGCCGGAGTCAGGATAGCTTCTACTCCGCCGATGGTACCGATCATCGATTCGTCTGTGGAAGACGACGTGAAAGCCCATTCTTTTATTTCTGGAATGTTAATCTTGATCCTTTCAGACATCAGCTTCTCTAAACCTTGATCCCTGCAGAGCTGGAGAACTTCCACTATTCCGGCATCGCAACTGCTGAAAGCTTCAAAATCCACACTGAAACCTGCATCGAACTTGACGACGGCTAGAACAGCTGGGGAAATCGCCATTGAATTGCTGGAGAAACGCGAGAAGGAGGAGGAAGACGAAGGGGACGGAGCAGCAGAAAATCGCAAGCGGGAAAGCAGAATGCGAAAGGGCACGCTCCGTCGACGATAAAGCAACAGATCTTTTAACCTAGGTCGACTATCGGCTTTATATCTGACCGGATATAGTCGGTCTATTAAAAAGATCTTGACCCGATGGTCGAACGGTCGTTCGACGATCGGCTCAGAAGCAGAGTAGTCGGACAATCGTTCGACTATTTCTGGCTTCTCAAACACCAGGCTATCGTCATCCAGAGATCGACGATGTGCCCAACCTGTTCGACGATGGTCGAACGTCGATCGACGATCTTCAAACAGATAAGCTATCATTAACCAGAGGTCGACGATAAGCTTAAGCCGTTCGACTATCTTCGAACCTCGTTCGACTATCTTCAAACAGATTTCAACATAGGCAGATAAAGTCACACTTAGTCTCGTCCATTGATCATGCCTAGTTGAACTAAAAAGAACATATGCTTCTGTTCATCTAAAGGCTTGGTGAATATATCACCTCTCTGAAACTCAGTGGATATGAACTCAAGACAGATCTTGTTCTTTTCCACACAATCTCTCAGGAAATGGTGCCTAATCTCAATGTGCTTCGTTCTAGAGTGGTGCACTGGATTTTGTGCAATTGAGATAGCACTGGTACTATCACACATGATCTTGGTGTTCTTGTGTGAGTAACCATAATCCACAAGCTGGTTTTGAATCCACAGGATCTGTGAACAACAACTAGCAGCAGCTATATATTCAGCCTCTGCAGTTGAAGTTGAGACAGAAGCCTGCTTCTTACAGAACCAAGAGACCAATCTCTCTCCCAGGAACTGACAAGTTCCTGAGGTGCTCTTCCTATCAACTCTGCAACCAGCATAATCAGAATCAGAATATCCAATTAATTCAAACTCTGACTCAGCTGGGTACCAAAGTCCTAGATCTGGACATCCTTTCAGGTATCTCAGGATTCTCTTTAGGAGAATCAGATGAGATTCCTTGGGGTTGACCTGGAATCTAGCACAAAGGCATGTAGCAAACATTATATCTGGCCTACTTGCAGTTAGATATAATAGGGAACCAACAATGGCCCTATAATTCTTTTGATCAACTGGCTTGCCGTGATCATCAGAATCAATAACTACATTAGTAGCCATGGGTGTAGGCATTGCTGAAGCATCAGCCATCCCAAATTTCTTTACCAATTCCTTGGCATATTTGGATTGGGAGATGAAGATACCATCAGCATCTTGCTTAACTTGGAGACCAAGAAAGTAAGACAGCACACCCATGCTACTCATCTCAAACTTAGAATGCATTAAGTTAGAAAACTTTTTGCACAGTTTGGGATCAGTGGAGCCAAAAATAATATCATCTACATACACCTGAACTAACAGGATTGTGTCCTTGTGATGCTTAACGAAAAGGGTTCTATCAACTACTCCCCTAGTAAAGTTGTGCTCTAACAGGAAACTAGCTAAGGTCTCATACCAGGCCCTAGGAGCTTGCTTTAGTCCATAAAGAGCTTTCTGTAACTTAAAAACATGAGAAGGCTGAGTTGATGAAACAAACCCTGGTGGTTGTTCAACAAACACCTCTTCCTTAAGCTCACCATTCAGGAATGCACTTTTGACATCCATTTGGAACACCTTAAACTTCATGAAGGCTGCATAGGCCAAGAAGATCCTTATTGCTTCTAGCCTTGCAACAGGAGCAAAGGTTTGGTCATAGTCTATACCTTCCTCCTGTCTGTAGCCCTGAGCTACAAGCCTAGCTTTATTCCTTACTATGATTCCATTTGCATCTAACTTGTTTCTATACACCCACTTGGTGCCTATGATCAGTTGGCCTTTAGGTCTTGGAACCAAAGTCCAAACTTTACATCTCTCAAACTGATTGAGCTCCTCTTGCATTGCAATGATCCAGTGGGGATCTAGCTCTGCATCTTTAAAGGTGAGGGGCTCAACCTGTGAGAGGAAACAAGCATGCATCACATCCTGTCTTAATTGATGTCTTGTTTGCACACCAGCTGATATGTCTCCAATCACTTGAGATGTGGGGTGATCTCTAAGTGTGACAATATCAGCAGGTGGGATGTGATCTTCAGCAACAGTTGGGATTAATTCCTCAGGAGGAATTTGATCTACTGTTGGTGGTACTACAACAGCTTCAACAGCTTCAGCAATGTCTTCATCACTGTCTGATTCAGTGATCTGAAGAGTTGAAAGTTGAAGGATTTCTTGAGGGGCATCATGTACCTGCAAAGAACTGGAGGAAGGAGAATTTTCTTTCTCCTTGTAAAACATCTGATGCTCATCAAATGATACATGCACAGATTCTTCTATCTTACAGGTTGATTTGTTATAAACCCTATAAGCTTTGCTTACTTGGGAATATCCAAGCATGATTCCCATTGAAGCTTTTGCTTCAAACTTTCTAATATATTCTTTATTATTATTATGAATATACACAATACAGCCAAAAACTCTAAAGTAATTAATTTTTGGTTTCTTTCCTTTAAGCAACTCATAAGGAGTTTTACACTTAAGTTTGTGTATCAAACTTCTATTCAAGACATAGTTGGCTGTACTAACAGCTTCTGCCCAATAGGATAGAGGCATGTTAGCATCTGCCAACAATGTGCTAGCAGCTTCAATTAGTGTTCTATTCTTCCTTTCAACTACCCCATTTTGTTGGGGAGTTCTAGGAGCTGAGAAGCTATGTTTGATACCTTCTCTCTCACAGAATTCTTGCATGAGAAGAGAGTCAAACTCAGTACCATGATCACTTCTGATCAAGGCCACATGAGTAGAGTACTCAGTCTGCACACAAAGTAGAAAGTCTGTAAGGGCTTTGAAGTTATCAGACTTAGTTCTCAAAAAGAAAACCCAACTGAACCTAGAGAAGTCATCTACAATTACTAATGTGTAATACTTCCCTCCTAAACTCTGTACATTTATTGGGCCAAAGAGGTCCAAATGTAATAAATACAGGATCCTAGGAGAATCACTTTTGTTTACAGATTTAAAAGAATTCTTGGTTTGCTTGCCTAGCTGACAAGCCTTGCAAAGGCTCTCCTTCTTGTAGGGGCAAGAAGGTAAACCTCTAACAAGGTTGTGCTTAGATAACCTAGATATATTTTTAAGGTTTACATGACTAAGCCTTTTATGCCAAAGGGAATTATTATTAAGGGTTACTTCATTAAACAGGCAGATTTCAGATTGAGACGAATTAAAATCTACTAAATATATATTGCCTATTCTATTACCTATTAAAACAACATTATTATTTAAAGTAATATTGCAAGAGGAGTTAGAAAAAGAAACCTGGTAGCCAGCATCACATAGCTGGCTAACTGAAATCAGATTATGCTTCAGTCCATTGACATAAGCAACTCTCTTGAATGTAACTGCTCCAATGGTGATCTTGTCATAGCCTTCTGTCTGACCACAGCTGGAGTCTCCAAAGATAACCTTTGGGCCGAGCTTAGCTTTGTACTTTGACAGAAGCTCTTTGTTTCCTGTCATATGCTTAGAGCATCCACTATCCAAATACCACTTGTTTTGAGTGATTGGATAGGCCTTCACCTGCAAGACAATTATTTAGACAGAGTGGACCCAGGTAACCTTGGGTCCCTTGTTTTTCACATAAGAAAAACTGGAAATGTATGAAAATGCAGGCTGAGGGTGATAACCTAGTGGGTGAGATCTCCTAGGTGGGATTCTCCATGCAGATGATGGGTCAACAAACCTAGGGTTTCTATTCTCATTTAGGTTTCTATGGAATTGATTGTGATTTTGAAAATCATATAGAAAACGTCGATCTAAGTTCGACGATGGGCACTCAGATCGTCGACCTTCGTTCGACCATTGAGCTTCCGATCGTCGAGCTTCGTTCGACGCTCTTTGCATTTCTTTGAAAAATTTCTTTCTCTTTTCTCTCTTGGCCTTATTTAATGTTTTATTTACAAGGTTTACTTGCTCAGTGTTCTTCTTTCCACTAGCTGAAATGAAGTTCACTGGAGTTGAAAGGTTATTTTTAAGAAGGACTGGGGGTTCACTGGGAGAAGCTCCTAAGCCTAGTTTATCATTACCTGACCTAGTGTTAGTCATGCTGGTAATTTCTAACAGCTTAAGGCTTCTACCATTAAGGGATTCTTCTAATCTCTTAGACTTAGCTAATTCTACTTTAAGAAATTTAATTTCTTCACTACAAGTAGTGAGATCTTCCTTTAACCTAATGTTTTCAAAGGCTATTGATTCAGAGTCAGCTAGCCTATTTCTAAGTTCTTTTATCTCTTTTTCTGAACTAATTAAATCTAAACATAGAGATTTAAATTCTAACTTAAACTCTTCAGAAGTAAAATCATAAGAAGAAAGTACCTCATCTTCAGTGGGCATTTCTTCATCAGAATCAGAACTCTCTGCAGCAGAGTGGTTGCTGCAGGCATCTATTGCCATTAGGCAAATTTCTTTGGCCTTCTTCTCTTCCTCATCTTCACTGGAGCTTGATGAGGAGGATTCTTCATCAGAATCACTCCAGGTTTCAGCAATGAAACCTCTCTCCTTCTTCTTGTTTTTGTAGGAGGATGGCTTGGAGTGCTTCCTGTGTTGTTCTTTGTCTTTTCTCTTTTCCTTGTTCTTCTCCTCTGGACACTCTGGCAAGATGTGTCCAGGCTTCCTGCAACCATAACATATAATTTCTTTAGCGGGAGAGCGATCATACCTTGGTTTGTCTTCATAGCGTGAAGACTTCTTTCTGAATTCTTTTCTCCCCATCTTGAGGAATCTCTTGGCAAACAGTGCCATAAGTTCCTCATTGGATTGGCTGCTTTCAGAAACATCTGCAGCCTTAAGAGCAAGAGACTGCTCTTTTCTTGTTGGAGTGGGGGTCTTGGCTTCAGCTTCTGCTTCTCTGGTCTTCAGCACTTGCTCAAAAGACTTGAGCTTGCCGAGGAGAGCTTCAGTGGATATCTCATTAGTACTTCTGGCTTCTTTGATGGGCCAGATTCTTAGATCCCATGTGCTAGGGAAGCACATAAGAATCTTATCATTGACCTCTGTCAATGATATGTCCTTGTCCAGGGTCCTCAGCTCATTGATGATTGAGCTGAGCCTGGTGTACATAGCTTCAACTGATTCAGCATCAGTTTTCTTGAAGTTCTCATACTGTGAGATAAGGTTGGACCTCCTGTCCTTCCTTTCATCAGCTGAACCAGCTACAATCTGGTTCAGTGTGTCCCACATGGCCTTAGCTGAGGAGCAGTCAGCCACCTTCTGGAACACCTCATCAGACATTGTCTGAGCCAGTATGTTCATTGCTTTGGCATCAGCAATTTTGGCCTTCTTGTATTCATCATTATAATCTGGAGGAGGCACTGCACTCATATCAGATGATGAGGCAGTGGCAGCAACAGGTGCTCTTGGGGGACCTGACAAAATAGAAGCAAAAATACTTTCATCAATAGAATTCATATAAAGTTTGATCCTTGCCTTCCAGATGCCAAACTTTGCTAAGTTGCATGCTGGAGGTCTGGTGCTTGAATAATCCTTAGACTGGGCCATGATAGTGAATATCTATAAGCTCTTGGTATCTATCAGGATCTTGTGACTTAGGTGTTAGCCTATTCAGTCAGTGAACCTCCCTCTGATACCAATTGAAAGTGAAGGGATAGATACTACTCTAGAGGGGGGGTGAATAGAGTTATCAAATTTTGCACAGACAAAACTTAATAGTCTACCCAACTCCCTTGGAGTGAAGTGCGGAATGAAAAGATTATAGATATTGATTTAACCTTAAAGCCTAACACAAGTGATGTGTACAAACACAGGCTAACTGTAATTACAGTTAAGCTTGGAAAAACCTAATCAGCAACTAGCAGCCTAGTTATATCTAATCACAGCCACAATGCAGGAATTAAACAATTGAATCCAGACGACACAAGGAGATTTATAGTGGTTCCCCAAACAACTTGGGTACGTCCACTCTTCTACCCACACGGTAGGAATCCACTCAGGTTTTTGATCAGGTGCCCTGCCACCAACAGAATCTGATTCAGGTAGATTCAGAAACCCTTTAGACTTTTGATCAGGTGTCTAAAAACCAAGCACAGGTTTTTGATCAGGTGCCCTGCCACCAAGGGATACTTTTGAAGGGAGTAATAACCCTGTATAGGAGGGGGAAGAAGGTTAAGATGTCTTCTCTATTTTACAATAGATTAGAGAAGCACAAAAAGCTTGCACTGAGCTAGAATGCTCTAAAGAATCAAGGCTCCCCCTGGCTCAAAGATGTCCAGGTGAAGTCTTGCTTCAGTGCAGAAAACTCTTCAGAAAATTCTGAAGGAAAAGCTACAGGAAGAAAATAAATAAAAAGAAATCTCTTCAAGCAGCTATTCTTCTTCTTCTTCTTCTTCAAAGAAACTCTGAGTTTGAACTTCCTGAAAGCAGGAGAACTCAGGTGAAGAAGAGATGAAGATCTTAACACTTCTCAGTTAGATGAAGTTTGCTGAGAGCAGGAAGCTTGAACGCTTGAAAGCTCGAATGAACACTGGTTGGCTATTAGCTTCTATTGACTAGCTTGAATCCTTCAGCAAAGGGTTCTTTTTATAATCACCATCAAGCAACGGCTCTCTTCCATTTGAATTATTTGTCTTCTTGTGAGCCTTGAGACCTGGGCTGTAAATATCAAAGAAGACACAAATATCTCTGCAGCAAAACATTCTATAAAAAGGAATAAACCTCTTTCTAAGAAGCTGCAGGTTTAAATCAAATAACAGAGGACTAAATAAAGTCACATCAGAAATAATCTCTTTATAGCAAAGAAGAAGACTTTTCAGTCCAACGGCTATAAAGGGGGTTGACAGCAGATAAAGTAATTTAAATAGACAGCTAATAAGACAAACAACTTTATCTTAAAAGATTTGAACTCAGGCAAAAAGAATAGAGCAAATAATGCCTGGAAACTTTATCATACAGCTTGAAATAATATGCCAGAAAATGTATTAAATAATTAAATATAATAAATAAATACAAAATACAAAGGCAGGCAGAAAGCGTCGAACGACCTTCGGAGATCGTCGACCGACGCACGGAGATCGTCGACCTATCGGGCAGATAGTCGAACGATCCAGATAGTCGACCTATCGAAGAAGATAGTCGAACTACCTCGGCAGATAGTCGACCTATCAGAACAGATAGTCGAACTACCAGATAGTCGATCTATCAGGACAGATAGTCGAACTATCAAGCGCACAGAGATAGTCGACCTATCAAGCAGATAGTCGACCTACCTCAGAAAACAGATAGTCGACCTATCAACAGATAGTCGACCTATCAACGCAGAACAGATAGTCGACCTATCAACAGATAGTCGACCTATCAGCGCAGAACAGATAGTCGACCTATCAACAGATAGTCGACCTATCAGCGCAGAACAGATAGTCGACCTATCAACAGATAGTCGACCTATCAGCGCAGAACAGATAGTCGACCTATCAACAGATAGTCAAACTATCAGCGCAGACCAAAGCGTCGACCAACTGATAGACGATCGTCGATCAGTCGATAGACGATAGTCGAACGGCGTTCGACTATGGTCGAACGAAAAAACTACTTAACCAAATTCTCAATTTGGAAAAGCGAGGACTCTACAGCTAGACTCCTAACCATTGACCATAGATATTTCTTGGGTCAAGGAGCACAAAGGAGAGGACTGAACTCAAATCAAACTAGGGTACCAACAGAGATGGAGGTTCTCACCATTGGAGGCAGGGTGGAGAAGGTCCGCGTCAGCGGAGGCCTGACCCCGGAAGCTCAAGGCAGGATGCTGGAGTGCATCCAGAGGAACGTGGACATCTTCGCCTGGAGCGCCGCGGAGATGCCAGGGATTGACCCCGACGTGGCCTGCCATCGCCTCAACCTGGAACCGGAGGCTCCCCCCATCCAGCAGAAAAAAAAGATCCATCACGGACAAGCTCGCCGAGCCAATCAGGGAGGAGGTCGCCAAGCTCCTCGAGGCTGGCTTCATATCTGAAATCCAATACCCCGGCTGGGTCTCCAACGTTGTAATGGTTAAAAAAGGAGACGGCCGGTGGAGGATGTGTATCAACTTTTCTCTTCTTAATAAATCATGCCCGAAAGATTGTTATCCTTTGCCTCGGATCGACGCGCTGGTTGACTCAGCCGTCGGTTTCCCTGTAATGAGTTTTTTGGATGCTTTTTCAGGTTATCACCAAATCAGAATGCACCCCCCTGACGTCAAAGATGTCTCGTTCATCACGGGAGACGGATGTTATTGTTACAAAATGATGCCCTTTGGGCTAAAGAATGCGGGAGCCACCTATCAAAAAATGATGGATAGGGTCTTCCGAGAGCAGAAGGGGAGGAATCTCGAAGTGTACGTGGATGACCTCATGGTCAAGAGCTTGGATGTCGACTCCCACATCCAGGACTTGGAAGAGACTTTCGCCACTCTCCGCAAGTTTAAGATGAGGCTGAACCCCTTAAAGTGTGTCTTTGGGGCAAGCCGAGGAAAGTTCCTGGGACATCTCCTCACCCCCGCCGGTGTAGAACCTAATCCAGATAAGATGAGAGCAATCATGGAACTAAGGTCACCACAAAATACCAAGGAAGTACAGCGACTGACAGGGAAGTTGGCAGGGATGAGTAGATTCCTCTCCCGGGCCGGGGAGAGATGCTCCTCGTTTTTCAAAACCTTGAGAGGGGGTCGAAAGTTTGAATGGACCTCGGAGTGCGAGGAGGCATTCCAGGCTTTGAAGAAACAGCTGACTCAGGGCCCCCTTCTCCAAGGGCCCAAGGAAGGGGAAGACTTATTCCTATATCTAGGGGTCGGGGCTGAAGCCTTGAGTTCGGTTTTGGTTCGGGAAGAAGGGAAGAGGCAACTCCCCGTCTATTATGTGAGTCGGATACTAAAGAGGGCCGAGCTCCGCTACCCCATCCTAGAAAAACTGGCTTTCGCCTTAATCATCTCAGCCCGGAGGCTTCGGCCTTATTTCCAGGCACACTCAATCCGAGTAGTGACTGACCATCCCCTGCGCAACATCTTCAAGGGGGTAGAGCATTCAGGTAGGTTGGCCAAATGGTCGGTAGAACTGAGCGAGTTCGACATCTCCTTCGTTCCTCGCCTCTCAATCAAGGCCCAAGCTATGGCTGACTTCCTGGCAGAGTATGTGGTCGAGGTGGCGGAGGAGAGACTCACTCGCCCTCTCCCCTGGAAAGTCGGGGTGGACGGTGCCTCAGGGAAGCATTCTTTAGGGATTGGGGTCATCTTGGAAAGCCCCCAGGGGATAAGAATCGAGCAAACTGTGGTAGTGCACTTCCCCATCACCAATAATCAAGCCGAATACGAAGCCGTAATCGCAGGTCTGCGCCTGGCGAGAAACTTGGGGGTGCATGACGTGGAGGTCCTCACCGACTCCATGGTGGTGGCTTCCCAGGTCAAGGGGGAGTTTGAGGCGAGGGAGCCCACACTGCAGCTCTATTTGATGAAGGTAAAGGGGGTCATCGGGACCTTCCAGACCTTCTCAATCAAGCACGTGCCGCGAGGGGAAAACGAGCCAGTCGACCAGCTAGCAAAGCACGGCCCCCGGATGGGAGGCACCATTACGGATCTCTTCCGACCTTCCATCGAAGAGGGGGAACTAATGGAAGTGGAACAACACCCCTCATGGATGGATCCCTTTGTCACTTTTTTGTCCACCGGAGAGTACCCGGAGGGAATGGACCGAAGAGGGCTCAAGCACAAGGCGGCGTATTACCTCCTACGCGAGGGGCAGTTGTACCGCAAGACCCTCTCAGGTATGCTGGCTCGTTGCGTGGCCGAAAGGGAGGTGCATAAAATTTTGGAGGAGGTCCATTCCGGCGAATGTGGGAGTCATTCGGGGAGTCGGACCCTGGAAGGGAGAATCGTCAGGCAAGGGTACTTCTGGCCCACCCTCGGTCAGGATGCAGCCGAATTCGCAAAAAAATGTCATAAGTGCCAACTCTATGCCCCGCTCCAGCTCCAGCCAGCTCAGAGGTTAAGAAGCATCATGGCACCATGGCCCTTCGCCATATGGGGACTGGACCTCGTAGGACCTTTCCCTCAGGCCAGCGGGCAGAGGAGGTTTTTGTTGGTCATGATCGATTATTTTTCTAAGTGGATGGAAGTGAAGGCTCTAGCCAAGGTAACCTCTCAGGTAGTCAGGAACTTTATCAGGGGAGAGATCATCTGCAGGCATGGGCTGCCATAGGCTATCGTCACGGATAACGGACCTCAGTTCGCCAGCACGGAGTTCATTCGCTTCTGCGAACAGCTGGGGATTGACCTTCGGTTTGCTTCTGTCCATCACCCCAGGAGCAACGGGCAGGTGGAAGCGGCCAACAAAATCATCGTGAACCTCTTAAAAAAGAAAGTGGAAAATTTGAGGGGAAGTTGGGTGGAACAACTTCCATCAGTCCTCTGGGCCTTGAGGACCACCCCCAATACGGCCACAGGGGAGACACCTTTCAAACTCTCTCACGGCTGCGAGGCCGTTCTACCTATCGAATTCGAGGTCCAGACACCTCGGGTCGTCGAGGCAGGAGCTGGGAGGGAAGAATGGAGGTCAGAGAATGAGGAGGAGCTTCGACTCTCCCTTGATATGGTGGAGGAACTACGCGACTTGTCCGTCGTCAGGCAGGAAGAGGCCAAGCGAAGGATGGCCAAGTATTTCGACAAACACGTCTGTATCAAGCAATTCGTGGAGGGGGACCTTGTCTTGAAAAAAATGGACGCGGCAGGGAGATCAGCCGCTGTGTGAAAACTCCACCCCAATTGGGAGGGCCCCTACATTGTGCAGGAGGTCTTGAAATCAGGGGGGTATCGCCTCCAAGATGTAAAAGGGGATACCCTCAGCCACACTTGGAGTGGCAACGATCTGAAACGTTTCTATCCTTGAAAATATTATAGACATCTTGGCCTCATGAATAAAAACGAATCTCATTATCATATCTTATGCTTTGGCAGAATAGTGAGGGTAGAGGGGCTCGCAGCTTAAAGCCCCGAGAGGCAAAAGTTTCTAAGTCTTCTCGCTCTGGGGTTAGGTCTCGTCACTCCCCTGCCAGGCTCCCACCTAGCTGGCACTGCCGAGTCTCGATGGACATCGCTATGACCCTGGGGCTGAGCCCGGAGGATGTTCAACACCCGCCCTCAGGCTCTCACCTAGCTGACTGGCCCGGTGGTAGCACCCGGGAGAGGCAAAAGTTTCTAAGTCTTCTCGCTCTGGGGTTAGGTCTCGTCACTCCCCTGCCAGGCTCCCACCTAGATGGCACGGCCGAGTCTCAATGGACATCGCTATGACCCTGGGGCTGAGCCCGGAGGATGTTCAACACCCGCCCTCAGGCTCTCACCTAGCTGACTGGCCCGGTGGTAGCACCCGGGAGAGATAAAAGTTTCTAAGTCTTCTCGCTCTGGGGTTAGGTCTCGTCACTCCCCTGCCAGGCTCCCACCTAGCTGGCACGGCCGAGTCTCGATGGACATCGCTATGACCCTGGGGCTGAGCCCGGAGGATGTTCAACACCCGCCCTCAGGCTCTCACCTAGCTGACTGGCCCGGTGGTAGCACCCGGGAGAGGCAAAAGTTTCTAAGTCTTCTCGCTCTGGGGTTAGGTCTCGTCACTCCCCTGCTAGGCTCCCACCTAGCTGGCACGGCCGAGTCTCGATGGACATCGCTATGACCCTGGGGCTGAGCCCGGAGGATGTTCAACGCCCGCCCTAAGGCTCTCACCTAGCTGACTGGCCCGGTGGTAGCACCCGGGAGAGGCAAAAGTTTCTAAGTCTTCTCGCTCTGGGGTTAGGTCTCGTCACTCCCCTGCCAGGCTCCCACCTAGCTGGCACGGCCGAGTCTCGATGGACATCGCTATGACCCTGGGGCTGAGCCCGGAGGATGTTCAACACCCGCCCTCAGGCTCTCACCTAGCTGACTGGCCCGGTGGTAGCACCCGGGAGAGGCAAAAGTTTCTAAGTCTTCTCGCTCTGGGGTTAGGTCTCGTCACTCCCCTGCCAGGCTCCCACCTAACTGGCACGGCCGAGTCTTGATGGACATCGCTATGACCCTGGGGATGAGCCCGGAGGATGTTCAACACCCGCCCTCAGGCTCTCACCTAGCTGACTGGCCCGGTGGTAGCACCCGGGAGAGGCAAAAGTTTCTAAGTCTTCTCGCTCTGGGGTTAGGTCTCGTCACTCCCCTGCCAGGCTCCCACCTAGCTGGCACGGCCGAGTCTCGATGGACATCGCTATGACCCTGGGGCTGAGCCCGGAGGATGTTCAACACCCACCCTCAGGCTCTCACCTAGCTGACTGGCCCGGTGGTAGCACCCGGGAGAGGCAAAAGTTTCTAAGTCTTCTCGCTCTTGGGTTAGGTCTCGTCACTCCCTGCCAGGCTCCCACCTAGCTGGCACGGTCGAGTCTCGGTGGACATCGCTATGACCCTGGGGCTGATCCCGGAGGATGTTCAACACCCGCCCTCAGGCTCTCACCTAGCTGACTGGCCCGGTGGTAGCACCCGGGAGAGGCAAAAGTTTCTAGCTGGCACGGCGAGCTCGGAATATCCTGCCCCCCTCCAGCTCGCTACTAGGGAAGCCCTGGTTCCGTCCCAGACTCAGGGGGAGGAAATGGCTCTCTCCAGCGAGCCTAGTCTCGCTCCAGTTAAACTCGGCGGAAGACACGCCCTGGTGTCTAAGGAGGATGCCGGCAGCATCTTGACCCAAACATATTTTCACTTGTCTGAATTGTCGAAAAAAGGAAGCGAGACATGGCGGGGGGAGGTGTGGAGCGAGTAGGATATGGCACGAGCACGTGTCCTAGGGATTCGCCGCAAGCGCCGATAACGTCGACGAGTCTAGCCATGGCCGGTGCCTATGATCTCACCGCTGGGCTGGTCCTAACTCAAGACATTCTACGGACGAGGTCGGGACATCAAGCGTGCGGGTATAATATCGCAAGTAAGCCTAAAAAGAAGATAGAGAAATTATGAAAAATATCTTTGATTCATCATTACAAGTATACAAGGAAAGGCCTGCCTCGGCAGGATACAAAAGAAAAAGAAAGCAAAAATTAGCTCTCGTCCCCCCCCCCGAATGACGGTCCTCATCGCCGCCAAGCCGAGCGCCCTTCTCTCCCACCCCCGCGAAGAGCGAGTCGAAGCTATCTTCCTTCTCGCTGAGCGGGCTGGGTGGGAACAGGGTTGGCAGGAGCTCCCGGACGGTGACCTCCTCGCAGCCTTCCGCCAAAATCCCCGTTCCCCTCATGGCCTTCAGGAGGCACTCGGCAGCCTCGATGGAGTTGACTCGCAGCCACTCCGCGACATCAGACTCGCCAAACACCCGAGGCCTCTTGTAGGGGAAGGCTGGCTCGCTGGCGCCTGGGGGAAGGAGAGCGTCGGCCTGGCGGAGGACCTCCCCCAGGAGCCCCTTGTTCTTCTCCTTCAACTCCTCCACCTCCACCACCAGCTGGGCGGCAACAGCCTCTTGCTCGCGGGAATACATCTTTTGCTCGGCGAGCTGGACTTCCCGCTCAGCAAGCTGAACCTGCAGCTGAGCCACCTCGCCTCGCAGCGCGTCGGCGGCTTCGGCGTCCTGTAGGGTTAAAAGTTCAAAACACGCACAGGAATAATCCTAAACAAGGTAAATAGAGATATCCAGTGATTACCAAGCCACCGGCAGACTTCGCGAGTAGAGCGTCGGCAAGGCCGAACCGCCTTTCCGCGTCGGCCGCGCTCTCCTTCGCCAGTTCGCGCTCCTGCTCGGCAGTCATCAGGGCATTGCTGAGCTGGAAGCCGCGGCGGACCATCATGTGGTGGAGCTCGAAGGCCCGCAGGTGGGCTTGCAACCCCTCGTAGCCGAGCTGACTGGGGGTGAGTTTCTTGTACGATTCGGCGCTGTCGCGGCTGTAGAGGCCGAAGCCAAAGGCGAAAGCGTGGGCGGTAGGAGGCCGGCGAGCTCCCCAGGAAGGGGCGCGAGTAGAAACGGAAACTCGGTGAGCCCCCTCGTCCCACTTCAAAATGGGCTCGCCGGCCGCATCTTTGCTTTTACACCCCTTGCCGAAGTGGGGGTGATCCTTCGGTAGGCTGGGCTCGCGGAGGGTGTCCTCTCCGGAAGAATCAGAGGACGGCCTGTTCTTCTTCTTCCCCTTTCGGGGGGAGGAGGCTTCTTTTAACAGACTCTAAGGCGGCTCGTCGGACAGAGCCTCCGGCGAGCTCATGAATTTGGTAGGTGACAGAGGAAGGCGCAGCCGTCCACGCGAGACCACCTTCGCCTTCTTCTTCTTGGGGAGCGAAGGATCGGGGCGCGAGCTTGACCCCCCGGGCTCCAAGCGCTTCTTGCCGAGGAGTTGGCTTCGCGCTTGTTCCTCGCGACAAGCCGCTGCCGCCGCCCGGGCCAGCTCCAGGGGATCTGAGAATATCCCCGAGTCGGCGAACGGCGGGTGCTCCGGCAGAACCCGTTCCCCTGCAGAGAGAGACTTGATCAAAAATATATATATATATGTAATACAGAGATCCACCTTGGTAGAGTTCGCGAGAAGGCAGAGCGAGATATACCTTCACCAGGGAGAACGGGTTGAAGCGAATTAAGGCCGCGGCGGAGGAAGGCGACCTCGAAGTCCTTGTGGAGGAAAAACTTGTGGAGGTCGGCGTCGCTACCAGACAGGGAAGGAGGACGATATATGTCCTCGCTTTTCTGCAGGGGAAGAAAGGGGATGTTGCCGAGCTCGCCCTTAATAAAGACAAGCCGAGTCATCCAATTGTGGTTCTTGTTCGCGAGCTCGCGAACCTTGATGAGGGACCCGCCGAAGTAGGCGACTCTGTCGGGGGTAGCCTTGTAGGAGAACAACTTACGGAACACCGTAAGGTTGAACTAAATCCGCTCTCGGTGGAGGAAGCAGGCGAACGCCACCATCATAGCAATGGCGTTGGAATTCAGCTGTGCGGGCACCGCGCCGTAGTACTTCAGGATCTGGCGGATCTCTGGCCAGAGGGGGAGGCGCAGCCCCACCTCGAAGTGCTAGATGGGGAAGGCGAGCTCACCCTCCGGGAAGGAATTGATGGCTTCATGCTCGGCGGGCCTGCGAGCCTGGAAGCCGGGGGGGACGAATGCCGCCACAAATTCGACGAGCTCCTCCTCGGTAATATGCCCCTCGAAGAAGCAATGGTCAATAAAGTGCTGAGTGCACTTAGACCGACCATCCGCGTCAGGGTTGGTCTTAACCATAGTCGCAGAGGAAAGGAAAATCGCGAGCTCGGGAAGACTGAGACGAAACAGGGATTCGAAAGCAATAAAAGCGTGCCCTGGGGGTAGGTGAGAAGGCCTATTTATAGAAGAAGATAAAGAAGGGCGAGGGGGAAGGCGAGTCGGCCGATCGGCCCGGTCTCGCTATGCCACCTCGCCACCCTCTCCTCGCAAATCCTGCGAGCCGGCCAGACCCCAGAAGAAGGAATTCGAAAAGACTTACCAGGATATTGAAAAAACATCTACATATGTAAAGTTGAAGAAAAGTTGTTCGAATTATTACAAGCAGATCGTTCAGAGCAAATAAAAATAAGGGCGCGAGGACCATGCAAGGGCGAGGGCGAGTACCGGTCGGCTGACAGAGGAGCCATTTCATTCTCCCCGGTCTCGCCGGCCCGCCGTCGCAGGTCGCCGCGCATAAAGTTCGCGAAGTCGCCCCATGTTCCTATTTACCACCCGCAGGTTCTCGTCAATCTCATCCATCAGCACCAAGGAAGACGCCTCCTCGAACGCCAAGCTGACTCCAGCACCGTCCGCGAGACGCGAGCACTCCCACTGCAGCCTGTTGTTGTCCTTCCGCAGGTCGTGGAGCTCGCGCACCAGCTTCTTGAGAACCTTCCGCTCCCATTTTGCACATTCAGGACTACCCAGTTCGGGGTCCAGGAAGGCGTCCAGGGCGCTTGGAGAAGGGAGGGGCGAGTAAGGAGGTCGATCCACGGACTCGCCGTCCTCCGTCCGGCCGAGAAGTTCTGAGTGAAGAACCGAAAGACGATCAGAAAAGCAAATACCCCCGGAACAGAAGAGTAAAGTTGAAAACTTACCGCGCGAGCCTGGCTCCTCTGGGTTAGCGCGAGGAGAGAAGTGGCGCAGGTCCTTGCCACGCCCCTGCAGTTCCTGAGGGGCAAGTTGGTAGCCGGGGACAGGGATAATCCCGGCGCCTCTCCCCGCGACTATGGACCCAGGGGAGGGTTGTCGGGAAGGGAGATGACTCGGCGACGCCAGTTCTCGCAAGCCCGGCTCCTTGACCTCGGGATCCTGCTGTGGCGAGCTGGCAGGAATACTTTTGGCCCGAGGGGTGGATGCTTCGCCGCTATTCTCCTGGTCGGAAGATAGTTCCACGAGATTTTTAGTGGAAGAACCAAGGACCGGCTGGTTGGAGGAACCGGCCCCGTTCCCCAAGGCAGCAGTAAAGTCGGCCAGAATGGGTTCGGCCCCCAGTGGAAAGGGCTTCGCCCGCTTGGCCGAGCCGAAATCAGCAAAACGGCGAGCAGGGGCGTCAAGGTTGGTCAGTCCCGCAGCCTGAGCAGCGATCTCCTCGCGGGAATGTGCGAGTCGCTCTAAGACTTCCTTGGGGAGCGGCATCTTGATAGAATTTGGGGAAGGGCAAAGGTCAGCCAGATGCGCAGGGGTACATATATATAGCTACCTGTGTGGCCTACCAGAAGATTCCTTTTTGCCCCTGTCGCACTCGCAGGATTCTATGGGGTTGGATGTTTCTTTCCGAGCTTGTCCCAACCTCGCAAAGAGCGGGGATTATGTACAACCCCGTATCCAGCGAGTGGTCGACAGGAGTTAAACCGGCCGGCTCAGACCGCAATATGAACCCAGCATGCCGAGCCCGAGCTCGGTAATAGCCGAGCTCGACGATGGCCGAACGGAGCCCGACATGTCGAGACCGAGCTCGGGTAAGGGAACAGGGCTCGATGGCAGTCGAACCGAGCTCGACGATCTCCATGCCGAGCTCAGTTTCTGTTGGAACTCGGCGATCGTCGTGTCGAGCCCCGTTTCCGTTGGAACTCGGCGGTAGTCGAGCCGAGCTCGGCAATAGTCGAGCATAGCCTGCCGAGTACGTGCTCGCCCAGGCCCAGGGCGAGGCGAGTCAGGCCCCCTGCCGAGCGAATGCTACCTCAGGTCCAGCTCGCATCTTGGCCATGACATACTTTTACCATGTTGTCCCCTTTGGTCTGCCTGTAGTCCTCGAGAACAGTGAAGGTTGTATATTGGCAGACCATCTTTTCCTATAAATAGGACCCAAGGGGTACCTCAGAAGGCATGCTTACTAATTCTCCGGCCTACTAGCGCTTTCTGAGGTACCTTAGCCCGACACTTAGCTAAGGAGGGGAAGCGCTCTAAGATCTTCCGGGTGTGTGGTGGGACCTCCACGCCGGGCCCTTGGTCTAGCCCTTGGTTCTTCTTTTTTCTTGTCATTTTCTTGCAGGAGCGAAGTAGGTGCGCGGCCACCCCTTCCCCAAGGGTCGAACTCCACAGAGACCGGTTTTCCGGTTTCAACACAATGAGTCAAGGTTATCATATCAAAGCCTAAGCAGTGGAAGCCAAAAAAATTGACCAAGTCCAGAAGAGTTGAGTGAAGCTTCATCACTCAACGCCATGCTAAGTCTGTCAATGCCAATGTATAAGGAAACAGAAAAGTCAACTAAGTACAGAAGCATTGAGTGAATCTCGCTCACTCAATGCCAAGCTAAAAGGCTTTGAGTCTAGTCGTTCTGTGAAGAAACCAGAATTTGCCTAAGTCCAGAATCGTTGAGTGAGGCGAGCTCACTCAACGCTCTCAATGCTTTTTAGCAGAAAGGAAAGCAGAAGAATATGGCTAAGGCAAATAGCGTTTAGTGAGGCATATACACTCAACGCTCTCAACGCCATCAAGCAAGAAGCTGAAGAATGGGCTAACGGGAAATAGCGAGGTCAACACACTCAATGCCTAGTAGAGCTGGAAAAATTTTCTAAGTCCAAAATCGTCGAACTCAGCTTATCCACTATTCGTTGAGCTAAGCTTTGATTTCGTCGAACAGAGTTCAAAATTCGTCGAACTCAGCTTTCATCCGTGAGAAGAACTCGGCCTTCAGAATCGTTGAACTTAGCTTATCCACTATTCGTCGAGCTAAGCTTTTATTTCGTCGAATGGAGTTCAGAATTCATCGAACTCAGCTTTCATCTGTAAGAAGAACTCAGCCTTCAAAATCGTCAAACTTAGTTTATCCACTATTCGTCGAGCTAAGCTTTGATTTCGTCGAATGGAGTTCAGAATTCATCGAACTCAGCTTTCATCTGTAAGAAGAACTCAGCCTTCAGAATCGTCGAACTCAGCTTATCCATTATTCGTCGAGCAAAGTTTTGCCTTCGTCGAACGGAGTTCAGAATTCGTCGAACTTAGCTTTCAACTCTTTCAATGTTTCGTCGAGCTGAGCTCAGGGTTCGTCAAACTGAGCTTGGAGTTCGTCGAACGCAGAATTTCAGGAAAGATAGTTGATTTTGGCTAAGTCCAGAATGATGCTGACGTCAGCAAAGTCAAGAAAGTCAACAAATTTCAGATTCGTTGCAAATCAACATTAACGTCATCGTCAGTCTACAGTGAATCTCAATTTGATTAAGCTGAGGTGTTAACCGCTGTTAAATCTAGGACACGTGTCGATCATCTCGCTAATTGACGGAGTTACAAATAGCAGCTGATTTCGAGATCAAATAGCTTTCTGACCAAAGAATTAATTCATTCTGAAAAACGAGAAGCGGAGTTCGTCGTCTTCTTTCTCCATTATTACAGAGCCAAAAAATTCAATTTGAAAATCCGAAGGGATTCTTAGTTCACTGAGGTATTCAACATCCGCTACAGCAAGTTTAGAGTATTTCTCTGAGGAAGACGAATCAGTCTAGGCATGTCCTAGCTGAAAGTATCTTCACGATCCAAGTCATGCCAAATCTGAAGATCATTTGCTGGATCTTTGAAGAAGAAGTAGAGAGGGCTGATATCTCCTCAGTCCAGATCGGGATAGATTCCTGAAGAAGAAGAAGAAGCAGAGGTTTCTTCTAGTCGCTTCTAGAACAAGTCGGGCTTCAATTCAAGATCGTTTTTTCATCTTGTTATTGTGAAGACGAAGATAGGGCTGACATCTGCTCAGTCCAGGTAGACAAACATAGAGAATTTTCTCTAGTGTCTGTAATTCATTTCTTTGATATTATATATAAGATTCATATTGTATCTGAGTGGTAAGGCTATGTGCATGAGTTGTAAGCCTGTGTTATAAAGGCTGAGGTAGGGCAAGGGTTGCCTGAGTTATAGGAGTGTGGATCACTCTGAGATAGGACAGGATTTCCTGAGGTGTAGGAGTGTGGATTCACTTTGAGGTAGAGTTCTTGGGAAGAACTTGAGCTGTAGGATCTTGGTGATCTGAGTGGTAAGACTTGTATAGTCTGAGTTGTAGGAGCCAGTTGGGCTCTAAGCTGTAAGATCTGAGAAAGAAAGAAGGTGTTTGGCCGAATCTAGTCTATTGCTTGATAGGAGAATGGAGAAAGTGGATGTACCCATCAATTGGGGAACCTCTATAAATCTATAATTACTGTGTTGTGATTGTTGTGTTGTGATTGTTGTGTTGTGATTGTGTTATAATTGCCGAATAGCTTTCTTGTCTTATCTGACAGAGATAGTAATAAAGATAGAGAATCCGATTTCATTAACTTTAAGTAGCCTTGAATTAAATTGGACCTATTCACCCCCCCCCCCTCTAGGTGTTTAGTTAATCTTGAAATCAAGACTTTAAGAAGGCTCACTCAACTCATTCATAATGAGAGATGCGGTTAAGTAGAGAAGCGTTGTGTGATGCCAGTTCACTCAACGCCTCAGCATAAATGGCAAGCAGTCAGTGAAGCCGCTAAGTTTAGAAGCGTTGAGTGATGAAGGTTCACTCAGCGCACTAAGCGTCTGGCATTGAACAAGAAATTTGCTAATTCTAGATTCGTTGAGTGAAGCCAGTTCACTGAACGCACTCAACTCCTAATAAGCAGAAAGATTGTCCAAGGACAAAAGTGTTGAATGATGAAGGATCACTCAACTCACTCAACGCCTAGTAGTACAGAGATATTGGCTAAGTATAAATTCGTTGAGTGAAGTCAGTTCACTCAACGCCTGGGATGAAACTGAGAATTTGGCTAAGTCTACAGATGCTCACATCATCAAAACGTCAGCAAAGTTCAAAAATGTTGTGGGAAGGCTATTGTACATGACAAATGGCGTCGCAAGCCTACTGTATGACTTTTCCTGTAAAAGCAAAGTTGCAGCCAACAACTTCAGGTGGCCCACGGGTTAAAGAGCTTTTGGACGATAGAAGATAAAAGGCTTAAGATCGGTGGAAGCAAAGACAATTTTTAGGGTTTAACATTTAGCAAAGAGGTGGAACTTCATCGTCTTATTCCTCGCCATTGTTGCAGAGCTTGAAGCTGAAGTTCAAACTCGCTGGTCTAAAAGTTCACCCAGTTAGCTGTAGCTATCTTCATCTACTACAGCAAGTTTAGAAGTGATTTCTAAGAAAGAAGAAGAAGCAGGGACATCTTGTTTCTACAGTCAAGGTTAACTGATTGAAGAACAACAAGAACTGTCAACTCATTTGTCTTCATCAACAAGATCAAAAACTTGAGTTTCTTCCAGCACAAGCAGCAGCCTTTTGAAAATCTTTATTCTTATTGTTGTGAAGAAGTTAGGGCTGAGATTTTCTCAGCTCAGGAAGCAGTAGAATCAGAGATAATTCTCTGGAGTCAAATCAACACCAATCAACCATTCTCTCTGTAGGATTCATTCTTGGATCTGAGCTATAGGATCCTTTGGATCTAAGTAGTAGGCCTATTTTATAAAGGCTGAGGTAGGATCATTTGTTGATCTAAGTGTAGGGCCTGTGTGCCTAAGGTAGGGTTGTTTGCCTGAGGTAGGAGAGTCATTCTCTCTTAGGTAAGGCCTTTGTGCCTGAGTTGTAGGATCCAACCTTGGATTTGTGGTAGGGTTTTGTCTTGAGCTATAGGAGAGTCATTCTCTCTGAGTGGTAGGTGATCTTTGGATCATTGAGTTGTAGGAGCAAGTTTGCTCTGAGGTAGGGACTTGTTCATGAGGTAGGTCTTGAAGAAGACTGAGAGATCTTGAGGGATCTGTGTTGTAAGCTCTTAGAAATTGAGTTTTGGAGAAGTTCCCTGTCTAACAAACTGTTAGAAAGGTGGGAGGGACAATGGATGTACCCATAATCTGGGGAACAACTATAAATTTTGTGTGTGCTTTGTTTGGTGTGTCTTGAAAGCAGAAATCTACTAACTTACAACACACTTAATGAAAGAAAATAATAAAGAGACCAAAATCCTATTCACCTCATACCCCTCTAGGTGTTTAGCTGCCCCTGAAACTAAAGACTTTCAACATCTTCCCTTTGGCACAAGTTTGCGCTGAATAACCTGACACTAATATACTTGGTCAACAACAAGGTATCTCCAATGTCGTGGAACCCATAATCCCTTCTGATGTTTCTGTGATTGTGGAGCATGATAGCATCATACCCAAATAGATTGAGACTACACTGTCATCTCCATATCAAGCTACAAATGTTGTTCGTACTTCACGTGCCTATCAGGGACCACAATATCTCAATGACTATATCGTATATTCGACTAGAATTGGTCTGCTGATTCAGGTCAATGTAGCAAAACACCACCACCACCACCCCTTTAGCGTCACCTCCCCCATCGGGTTCCCTCTGGTACATCTTATCCCTTAGCTCGTTATATAACTCTTAACAATTTCTCGCAGCCACAACGGCAATTTCTTGCAGCTATCTTCTCCCACACAGAGCCTAAGACATACAAAGGCGTATTGATTCAAGGAGTGGGGCCTAGCTATGGCCGCAGAAATTTCTGCTCTTGAAACCAACTCGACTTGGACTATCAAGACTCTCCCATCCGGCAAGCGACAGATTGATTGCAGGTGGCTATAAAAATTAAGTATCGAGCCGATGATACCATTGAATGTTACTTGGCATGCCTCATCACCAAGAGTTTTACACAAATTGAAGTGCCTGACTTTCATGAGACATTCGCTCCTATTACAAAATTAGTCTCAGTTCGTGTTTACCTCATGGTAGCCATCGCATGTGGTTGGGGTTTGCACCAAATGGACGTTACCAATGCTTTCCTCCATGGAGACTTAAAGGAGGAAGTGTACATGCAATTGCCTCCTGGTTTTCAGTCGCATAGCCCAAACAAAGTGTGTCGACTTCGGAAATCCATTTATAGATTGCGCCAAGCTTCCCAAAATTGGTTTAAAAAACTTACCACCGCACTCAAAAAATATGGTTTTGTTCAATCCTTGGCCGACTACTACCTTTTCACATATCGACGGGGCACTGTTCATATGAGTTTGCTTCTCTATGTTGATGATATAATTCTCGATGGGAGTGATTCCCTGGCATGTTCCACCTTCAAGTAGTATCTAAATACTTGCTTTCACATCAAGGATTTGGGATCGCTCAAATATTTTCTTGATGTTGAAGCAACACAGTTATCTTCTGGCATATTTATTTGTCAATGCAAATATGCCATTGATATTATTGCAGACACGGGCCTTCTCGGGTGCAAGCCAGCTGAAACACTAATGTAGCATGGTCTTAAACTTGCTTTAGTCACGAGAGAGGAGGTGGATGGAGCCGCATATCATCGATTAGTGGGACGCTTGATCTATCTCACAATTACTCGACCAAAGATTTCTTACTCTGTTCATGCTCTCTCTTAGTTTGCCCATGCCCCTAAGAAGGATCATAGGGATGTTGCATTATGCATTGTTCTCTACCTCAAAAACAAACTGGGACAAGGTATATGGATTTGGGCAAAGTTGGATCTCCAATTATGTGTTTACTGTGATTCTGACTGGGCTAGTTTTCCTATTACACGAAGTCCATCACCGGATACTTTGTCACCCTTGGGCATTCCCCTATCTCTTGGAAAACAAAGAAACAAAATACCGTATCACGCCCATCTACTAAAGCCAAATATCGTGCAATGGCGTTCACCTGCAGTGAACTTATTTGGCTAAAATCCCTGCTGTTGGATCTTCAAGTGACCTATGATACGCACATTGAGTTATTTTGTGATAGTCAATCCGCTATCCACATTGCGTCCAATCCAGTTTTTCATGAGCGAACGAAGCACATAGAAATTGATTGCCACTACATTCGTGAGTAAGTTCTGGACAAAAAATCACTACAATACATTTACGTTCTAAATTCCAGCCGACAGATATCTTTACCAAAGCGCTTGAAGTATCTCAATTTAACTTTCTAGATAACAATTTGTGCATCTACAATCCATCTACGCCAACTTGATTGGGACTGTTATTTTATGGGTTTTTTTGGTCTTTGCCCATTTTCAATTTCTCTTCGTGTAGTCATGTACTATATAATGTTTTTCCCTTCAACGAATAGTTGTTGTTTTGGGTGCTTACTCGGTTCTCTTCCTACTGGTTCGATACCGACGGTGGAAAAGTCATCGCAAAAAAGCAGGGAGAGGTCATAGAAATGGGAGGAGTAGGTGAGGAGGAAGAGGTCATCGACATCGACCGTCACTCGCACAAGGCAGATCTGCTCGAGACAGGGGTAAGTGGGGGCCATGGAAGTGAGCCATGTGGTGAATCGCACCCCCATTCCAACTGAGCAATGTTGAAATCCGCAAACTATTGCTTCCCCTTCATAACCATAGATCGCATCTAGTGGAAGTGGTGGATGGAGCGAAAGGGGCTGGTGGCGTAGTTGTTTCCGATGAAGAACTCGATCCGAGTCTTGGCCTCGGTATGGTACCATGACTTGCAAACCAGTGATGCAGTGTTGCGGTCATGGAGGGAGGTCAGGAAGCACATCACATTCTCGAGAACATTCTTGAGGATATGGTTGAAGGAGGGCAGTTGTGGGACTGAGCCACCAGGATACGGAAAGCACTGCAATCCCTTTCCCCCATCCCCTTCACCGTCAGCCGGCAACTCCGACTATGGGAGGTGGAATCCATGGCTTTGGAGCAGGGGGCGGGCTTTGAAGGCTAGCGGGTGAGAAAAGGGGGTAAATATTTAAATGAAGCGATTTTTTGATGACTTAGATTAGTTATCAGTCTCCGCTCTGCATTCCCTGGCCCCTAGGATTATTCATTGTTAAAAATTTATACCTGCTACTTTTAAATATTAGAAATGAGAAATAACTAATTGTCACAGACTTGTCTCCTTACAAGCTCCCGTGTTTGAACATCAGTGGGTGAGAGGAGGTAAATATTAAAATGAAGTGATTTTTTGATGATATATATTAGTTATCAGTATCCGCTCTACATTCCCTGTCACAAGCCACATTTTCCTCGAATTTAACGATATATTAGAGTAAGGGAAAACACATGTCATGATGCCATGTCAGTAGGAGATAACTGCAGACGCTCAGACAAAACTTCAACTTAACACCTTTATAAAAGATTTATGAGTTATTTAGAGAAAATCCATTTAAGTTAAGCGGTTAGTTGTATCCCTCGGCTCAGTGGCTCATCTAGTCCACGAGAAAAAAGATAGTTATACGCTGCGGAAAATACTTTATTTATAAGATTAGACGTCCTACATGAGTATAAATATTCCCAGAGGACAACTCATGGTATGCAAGACTCTAGATTTATAATAGTAGTGAAAGTAGCTTTTACGACCGTTAAATATAGTGGTTTAGATTTCAAATATGACATGTATGAAGTATTAATAGTAATTTTTATACTTTAAAATATCTAACATGCAACCTAGCATAAAACCTTCCCAGAAAGCAAGTGTAAGCAATACAAAAAGGTAAACTAGCAGCTAGCAAAGTATTTAATATTCCAAAAAAAGACTACCAGTGGGCATCAACAACCTCACACGAACTCACTGAGATTATGCAAGTCTGAACTAAAAAAAGAAACAATAAACTACCTCGCGACGGTGAGAAAAACAACTACAATAACTGCGGTCCACAAGCTACTACCCAACACAGCCGCTCCACCGGCTATAGCCCTTAACCTGAGACATTCAAAAGAAGAACACCTCAGTAAGAAAATACAAGTGACAAAAGAAATGAGCAGGTAATTAGTAAAAAAAGGAAATAAAGGGTTTACCAAACCAAACTATAAGGAATGTTGAAACCACAGCTGATTAGCCAAATAAAAACAAGTAAAGTAAAAGTTTGCAACCAAGGAGTTAAAATAACATTTGCACCAAGTGCGGAACGAAGCCATGTTTCGACAAAATCTGCAAGGATAAGCATGAAATAACATAAACTGGACAATAAGAAGCAAACTGAGCACAAAATAGCTTGAAAACGTGAATCATTATCACTTGGTAAAAACAACCAGGCCGGAGTCGGTGAACAAATGTCCAATACCAGGCTCTCAGACCCAAACGTCTCACAAAGGCACTGTAGTAGTGGCCACCTGGCCCAACACAACCCAACAAGCCGCAAAACAGAGACCAAACCAAACCGTCAAGTGTAATGATTCACAAACCGGTAACCAGTTGGTGGTCCTTTATCCACTGCCAACCTTCATAGCCAAAGAAACATTATACCCTAACATCCCAAACCAAAACCCAAGCCTAAATCCAATAAATACCAAAACAAGCCCTAAAATCACCTTAAGGACCATACAAGACAAATCCTACATGAAACGACAAAATATTCTAAGTCCTGGCCAAATTCGGCGAGTATACCCAACGAACTATAAGGATACTCGACGAATTTCTACCACACTCGGCGAAAAAGACTAGCGATACTCGGCGAATGCTAAAGACATTCGACGACAAGACCGATACTCGATGATTTGAACTTGGTGGCACGGTCACTCAACGCTCCCAAGACTGAGCCACACTTGACGAATTGGCGAGTACACTCAATGCTACGCCAGTCAACACTCGATGAATTCTCCTCACTCGACACCTCCCCAGTCGATACTCGACGAATCTGCCTCACTCGACACCGCGCCAGTCGATATTCGATGAAATGGTCTTAAGCAAATATATTTATACTCGACGAATTAGATGTTAATCGATGAATTTACCTTAACGAATTTTTACCCCTTATTCATCTCGACGTATTCTACCCAATAAATACGCCGACTATTGATACTCGATGAATCTAGCTAAGATACTCGGCAAATTTCTAACCCATACCCGTCGAATACTACCTTTTTGATATACGTCGAATTCTACTTAACCTCTAAACCCACTCTCCATGCCTTGGCTGAAAACATGCCCTACTCTTAGGAGATCTTTCATAGTTAACTTACTCTAGTCCCACTCTCTAAGGGAGGAGGAAAGAAAGGAAGAAAATACGCAAGAAATGAAAATGCAAGGGGGAAAGTCCACTTGCCTTGAAACTCCGGAAAAACACCTCTCGCTCGCACCACGACAAGGATCGGCCGCCAAATGACCTTAGCAACATTTTCTGAAATTTTTAGGGGGAAAAGGAGGTCAAAATCTCTAACCCTAATGCCTAAAAATAGAGGAAACGGGAAAAGCTTACCACGATCAGGTAGATCTCGGTGAGAGATTTCCAAATCTCTAATCTATCGAGGAATCCAACCGTCAAACCACTAGGAATCGCCGGCCAAAGGCACGCGGGATGTCGCTCCTCTTCCGCTCGTGAAAACCCCGCCGCTCGGGTTAGGAAGATGATGAATAGGGTTTTGATGCGACCTTTATAACCGGCTATATATATACATATATAAATAATATTATTATTATAATACAATCATTAATCAATAACCCCAATATAACCCGAAATCAAACCAACTCGGAATCTAATGAAAATCGCACCATAACTAAATACCGACACTACGAATCTAACGATAACGTCGAAACCAAAATTCGACAAACCAAACTTGGGTAAAACACCACCCGAAGATAAAACGCGACCACATCCCTATAAAAAGCTCCACCAAGTCACCAAAATAGACTCGGCTCGCGAGGGAAGGTGCACAACCAAGCCAAAACCAACCACATAGGGAAACCCACTGAGCAAACCCATGCTCCAACAAATGACACTTGTTAACTACGCGTCAACATAGCGCCCTGACATCAAAAAATACTTTACTACGGCAATTAGATTAAACACCAAAAAATCAGGGGCGTTACAGCCACTCCCCCTAAAAAGAAGTTTTGTCCCGAAACTTGACATAAATTGGATCAAATCCAAAACAAAAGAAAATTAACCAAAGGCTAACAAAGAAAAAACTACCAAAGCATCTGGAGAACAGATGAGGATGAGCCTCCCTCATATCTAACTCCAACTCCCAAGTCGTGCTCTCCACGTCTTGGTTCCTCCACAAAACTTAAACAATGGGTATTGTCTTCCTTCGCAATACTCGATCTTGAGTATCCAAAACACGAACATGCACCTCCACATATGAAAGGTTAGGCTCCAACTTGGGCACAACATCAAGAATTTGCCTGTCGCTCAGCACACACTTCTGTAACTAGCTCACTTGGAATACATCGTGCACACCAGGAAAACTTGCTGGAAACTCTAGCCTATAAGCTGACACACCAATACGCTCAATAACTTTTAAAGGTCCCACATACCTAGGATCCAACTTATGGTTCTTATCGAACCTCTTAACACCGGACATCGGGGAAACCTTAAGAAATACTATGTACCCAACAACAAACTCCAAATAAGTCATATGTCGATTGGCATTCTTCTCATAACGCTCTTGAGCTATCTGAAGCTTCTCTCGAATATGCTTTATAAAAACATCCATCTCTTCTAACGCTTCTCTTGACCCAATAACGGTCTCTCACAAACCTAGGCCTAAAACAAGGGAGTCATGCAACGTATCCCATACAAAGCCTCAAATGGGGCCATCTGTAAACTCTCTTGATAATGGTTATTGTATGCAAATTCCATCAGTCTCAAACGCTCATCCTACACTCCTCCATGGTCCAAAATATAACATCTGATCATATCCTCCACAATCTGATTTACTCTCTCCGTCTATCCATTTGTCTGCGGATGATAGGCGGTGGAATGCCTCAAATCGGTACCCAACCCCTCCTGTAAAATTTTCCAAAAGCGAGACGTAAACCTGGAGTCTCGATCTGATATAATACTGACATACACTCCATGTAATTTGATGACCTCATTCAAGTATAACTCGGCTATTTTCTTCATAGAGTAGTCGATCTTAAATGACAAGAAGTGAGCACACTTTGTCAATCTGTCCACAATAAACGGAATCGTATCCTCGGGGAGATCTCGGCAATCCGGTAATGAAATCCATTGAAATGCTCTCCCACTTCCAACTTGGAATTTCTAACGGCGTCAACTTGCCTCCAGGCCTTCCATGATCGGCCTTTACTCGCTTGCAAGTAAAACATTCTGATACAAACTTAGCTATATCGCCCTTCATACCATACCACCAAACGATCTGCTTCAGATCCTTGTACATTTTGGAGAATTGGGGTGGTAGGCAACACTAGAACCATGTGCCTCTTTGCACAACTTAACTCGAATATCCTCAACTACAGGAATACAAAATCTATCGCGGTACTTCAAGGTACCCGCGTCATCAATTGAAAAGTCTGGTAATTCCCCTTTCGCAGTTCTATTATAAAGGTGCATCAAATCAGGATCGTCCTTTTGATGTAGCCTCGTAAGTGTAATCCATGAATGCTCTAATACTTCCAAATTGCTGGGCGATTTGCTACTCCCCACCGATATGTCCATCAAGAGAAATTCCTCCACCAATGAATCCACAGAAAGGTTAAAAATTTTCGCTGACTTCATACTCAGGGCGTCGACTACTACGTTAGCTTTGCCCGGATGGTATTAGATCTCAACATCATAATTGGCAACATACTCAAGCCATCTCCACTGACGCAAGTTCAGTTCCTTTTAAGTGAAGACGTACTTCAAACTCTTATGATCCGTATAAATCTTGCACAGAGTGTCATATAACAGATGTCTCCATAATTTCAAGACGTAAATCATAGCTGCGAATTAAAAGTCATGTGTAGGGTAATTCCTCTCATGTATCATTAACTGTTGCGACTGATACGCAATCACTTTGCCTTATTGCATCAACACGCACCCAAGTCCAATGTGTGATGCGTCCACATACACAACATACTCTATCCCTTCAGTAGGTAAGGCCAAAATCGAAGCAGTGCACAATCTCCTTTTTAATTATTGAAAAGCATCTTCGCACTTATTGCTCCAAACAAAAGCTACGCTCTTCTGCATGAGCTTAGTCAGCAGGGCAGACAACATATAAAAACCCTCCACAAACCTTCTATAATAGCCCGCTAGCCTTAGGAAGCTCCTTATCTCTTTGGGAGTAGCAGGTCTATTCCAATCCATAACGGCAGCTATCTTCTTGGGGTCCACAGAAATTCCATCCTTATTAACCACATGACCCAGAAAAGAAACTTGAGGAAGCCAAAACTCATACTTGCTTAGCTTTGCATACAACTTATCCTCCCTCTAAGTAGACAAAACTAAACGCAAGTGTTGTTCATGCTCTTCAGTACTGCGAGAGTATACCAGAACATCATCTATAAATACGACCACAAAATGGTCCAGGATATCCCTAAACACTATGTTCATCATATCCATAAAGGTAGAGGGTGCATTAGTCAATCCAAAGGACATCACCAAGAACTCGAAATGTCCATATCGTGAACGAAAAGCAGTCCATAGAATATCTGTCTCACGAATCCTCAACTGATGGTAGCCTAAACGAAGATCAATCTTTGAAAACACAGTGCTACCATGTAACTGATCAAACAAGTCATCTATTCTCAACAGGGGATACCTATTCTTGATGGTTACCTTATTCGGCTCTCCATAATCAATTCACAGCCTCATCGATCAATCCTTTTTCTTCACAAACAACACAGGAGCACCTTATGGTGAAGAACTTGGTCTAATGAATCCATTCTACAGCAACTCATCCAACTGGGTATGTAGCTCCTCCCGCTAACGCGGGCTATACGGTACGGTGCCTTAGCAGTCAGACGGGTACCCGGCTCCAAATCTATGACAAACTCCACGTCTCTCTCAGGGGGAAGACCAGGAAGATTATCAGGAAAAACATCGGAAAACTCGCGCACTATGGCAATCTCCTCTACTCACGACAAACTACTACCAGTCGTTAACACCAAAACAAAACATGCAAAACATTTGTAATTTACAAGCTTCCTAGCACGTACCGTAGAAATAATCGAAGAAACTTGGCGTAGAAAACCATAAACACTCCTGGTTTGACCGTTGTCCATCTTGAAGTCTAAGCGAATGACCTTGTATTGGATGACTGCATCATACTTGAACAACCAGTCCATGCCCAAAATCACAACGAAATCTTCCAAGTCTATCACCTTCAAATCAATAAAGGCTAGAAAATCACCTAACAGAATCGGAAAACTCTGAATGCCTTGGTCCGACGCCACTGAATCGTCAGAGGGAAACTTGACACGAAGCACGTCGCCAACAAGATCGAGGGTCAAACGATGACGCTCAGCAAAGGTCCTAGCCACAAACGAGAGGGTGGCACCGGAATCGAAAAGAATGCACACCCAGCGATTCTTTACCTTAAACCTTCCTATAAAATCGTATACGCAACTAAGGGAACAGACATCGAAGCTACAGCTACGAACTAAAACTAGAACTAGGTTAGAATTTAACCTGAAATCACTTCTGAGCTTCCTCCAAAGACACCAAATCTAGCTTGCCCTTCCCCTTATCCAATGGTTGCGGTGACGGCAAGGCATGAAGTGGAACTAGTTGCAACGGGGGCTAAGCCTGCGGGCACTTCGACATGAAATATCCTTTCTGTCCGCACTGAAAGCAGACCTTTTCCTTTCCCCAATAATGGGCAGCATTGTGCCCCTTCCGCTTGCACGCAGAACAAACCAAATCTCCCTTAGGAGCACTCTGAATCGCATGAACTTGTTCTTGCTTCTGGGCTCCTAACCTCTTGTAACATCTTTCAAATGGATGGCCTGGCCAGCCACAGAAACTGCATATCTCTTTACTCCTTTTCCTCAAAGCAGCACTGAATTCTTGGGAACTCTTACCCTTACCAGTCTTCCTCTTATCCTTTCTCATTTATTGACCTCGATTCTTGGCATTGACAATCGCCTCAACCTTCAGAGCAGCCTCCACGGCTTCAGCATAGATTTCGGATCCATAAGCACTAGCTAGCTGTTGGATGTCATTCCTAAGACCACCCAGAAAATGTTTAAGTCGACTAGACTCTGAAGAAACAAAGTCAGGGGCAAAATGACACAGTTTATTGAACTCCACCTCGCACTCGCTAACAGTGAGCTACCTTTGCTTAAGATGCAGAAAATCATTCATCAAGCGGTCCCTCTCGACTGACGACAAAAACTTTTTTAATAACAATTCCTTAAAGGATTCCCATGAGCACCCATCCTTAAGGTTTTCCTTCTCTCTCAGCCACCAACTCTTTGTAAGTCCCTTGATCTGGTAAGCTGCGTCCATTACTCTCTAGTCCGCCAAAACCCCTGAGTAAGCAAACATCTCCTCGATGGCTATAATCCAATCATCCAAAGCCATAAAATCTGTTCTACTATCATAAGTAGGGGGTCCCAATCTCTGGAAATGCGAAATAAATGTCATCTCTAGTGGCAACAAAACTGGGGGCACCAGAGGAGCATGAGGAATAGGAATAGAAATAGTCTGACCCACAGCCGGGTCCTGCACTCTAGGCGGCTGACTAGCAACAACTGACAATAATGCCTGGATCTGCGAATGTATCTCCAGCATTTGCCTCGATAGAGCCTCATTGCTCTGCTGCAATCCTTCTATCACAGCCTCACTCTGGGCACCAGACGATTCTCCCTCCGATTGGGGAGTCGACCTCGTCACCGGATGCTTAGGCGGCATCTAAACGAATCAACGAATATCTAATCAAAACCTAGCTTAACTGCTAGAACCAAACAACTTAGTTCAGACAACACATAATTAAATACTTGCTCATGCTGCTAACTTGCTCTGGGACTTTCATGATGTCATGTCTAATCAAAGGATGATATACCGTCATCCTACTGACTCATGTGCATATACCATGAATGCATGAATTCTTATTCTTATGACTCAAAACCATGTGTGTAGGTTTCGTCTTGTATGGTCCTTAAGGTGATTTTAGTGCTTGTTTAGGTATTTCTTTGGGTTTAGGCCTGGGTTTTGGTTTGGGATGTTTGGGTATAATGTTTTTTCAGCTATGAAGGTTGACAGTGGATAAAGGACCACCAACTGGTTGCCGGTTTGTGAATCATTATGCTTGGTAGTTTGGTTTAGTCTCTGTTTTGCGGCCTGTTGGGTTGTGTTAGGCTAGGTAGCCACCACTACAGTGCCTTTGTGAGATGTTTGGGTCTGGGAGCCTTGTATTGGATGTTTTGGTCACTGACTATGGCCCGGTTGTTTTTACCAAGTGTTAATGATTCACGTTTTCGAGCTGTTTTGTGTTCAGTTTGCTTCTTATAGTCCAGTTTATGCTACTTCATGCTTATCCTTGTAGATTTTGTCAAATCATGGCTTCATTACGCACTTGGTGCAAATGTTATTTTAACTCCTTGGTTGCAAACTTTTACTTTACCTATTTTTATTTGGCTAATCAACTGCGGTTTCAGCATTCCTTATAGTTGGGTTTGGTTAACCCTTTATTGCCTTTTTTTTAATTATTACCTGCTCATTTATTTTTCCACTTATATTTTCTTGCTAAGTTTTTCTTCTTTTAAATGCCTTAGGTTCAGGGTTGTAGCTGGTGGAGCGGCTGTGTTGGGTAGTAGCTTGTGGACCACAGTTATTGTAGTGGTTTTCCTCACCGTCGTGAGGTAGTTTGTTGTTTCGGTTTTTAGTTCAGACTTGCATACTCTCAGTTGGTTTGTGTTAGGTTGTTGACGCCTACTGGTAGTCTTCTTTTGAAATATTAAATACTTTGCTAGCTGCTAGTTTACCTTTTTGTGTTGATTGTACTTGCATTCTGGGAAGGTTTTATGCTAGGTTGCATGTTAGATATTTTAAAGTATAAAAATTACTATTAATACCTTATACATGTCATATTTGAAATCTAAACCACTATATTTAACGGTCGTAAAAGCTACTTTCACTACTATTATAAATCTAGAGTCTTGCATACCATGAGTTGTCCTCTGGGGATGTTTATACTCATGTAGGACGTCTAATCTTATAAATAAAGTATTTTCCACAGCGTATAACTATATTTTTTCTCGTGTACTAGATGAGCCACTGAGCTGAGGGATACGACTAACTGCTTAACTTAAACTGGATTTTCTCTAAATAACTCACAGATCTTTTATAAAAGTATTAAGTTGGAGTTTTGCCTGAGCGTCTGCAGTTATCTCCTGCTGACGTGGCATCATGACGCGCTTTTTCCCTTACTCTGATATATCGTTAAATACGGGGAAAATGCGGGTTGTGATAGTTGGTATCAGAGGGATAGGTTGTTTGGCAATTAGTCGAACAGCTATCACAGATTTGTGTTAGTTGTTTAGTTTCATTGCATACACACACCGATGTGTTATCAGTACGTCTTGGCTGAAGCATGAACACTACACTCATAAGCATGATAAGAAGTATACGGGGCATATTATGTAGTATGAGATGCATAATATGTGTTTGTATATAGATCCTCATAGGAGGCAACATGTGACTGCTATGTAGTATGAGATGCAAAACATCATCACATGAATGCACATTAGATTTTGATTTTCATTGCATGTGATATTATGTAGCATGGGATGCATAATATTTCATGTGTATGCCGATCATAACATGCATTAAGACATTTTCATATTACATAGTATAACATGCATGACATAACATTGCATTAGCACACGTGCCAAGCTAAAAGAACATTTGCACCAAGTGCGGAACAAAGTCATGCTTCGACAAAATCTGTAAGGATAAGCATGAAATAGCATAAATTGGACTATAAGAAGCAAGTTGAGCACAAAACAGCTCGAAAACGGGAATCATTAACACTTGGTAAAAACAACCGGGCAGGAGTCGGTGACTAAAACGTCCAATACCAGGCTCCCAGACCCAAACGTCTCACAAAGTAACTGCGGTGGTGGCCACCTGGCCCAACACAATCCAATAGGCTGTAAAAAAAGACCAAACCAAGCCACCAAGCGTAATGATTCACAAGCCGACAACCAGTTGGTGGTCCTCTATCTACTGCCAACCTTCATAACCGAAGAAACATTATACCCAAACACCCCAAACAAAAACCCAAGCCTAAACCCAAAGAAATAGCTAAATAAGCCCTAAAATCACCTTAAGGACCATACAAGACAAATCTTACACGAAACGACAAAATATTCTGTCCTGGCCAAATTCGGCGAGTATACCCAACGAACTATAAGGATACTCGACGAATTTCTACCACACTCGGCGAAAAAGACTAGCGATACTCGGCGAATGCTAAAGATATTCGACGACTAGACTAATGATACTCGACGATTTGAACTTGGCGGCACGGTCACTCAACGCTCCCAAGCCTAAGCCATACTCGACAAATCAGCGAGTACACTCAACGCTATGCCAGTCGACACTCGATGAATCTGCCTCACTCGACACCGCGCCAGTCGATACTCGACGAATATGCCTCACTCGACACCACGCCAGTCGATACTCGATGAAATGGTCTTAAGCAAATATATCTATACTCAACGAATTAGATGTTACTCGATGAATTTAACTTAACGAATTCCTACCCCTGATTCATACTCAACGAACAACCCAATAAATACGCTGAATTATCCTTAGGCTTAACTATTGATACTTGATGAATCTGGCTATGATACTCGGCGAATTTCTAACTCATACCCGCCGAATACTACCTCTTTTATATGCGTCTAATTCTACTTAACCTCTAAACCCACTCTCCATGCCTTGGCCGAAAACTTGCCCCACTCGTAGGAGATCTTTCATAGTTAACTTACTCTAGTCCTACTCTCTAAGGGAGGAAAAAAGAAAGGAAGAAAATACGAAAAAAATGAACATGCAAGGGGGAAAGTCCACTTGCCTTGAAACTCCAGAAAAACACCTCCCGCTCGCACCACGACAAAGATCGGTCGCCAAATGACCTTAGCAACATTTTATAAAACTTTGGGGGGGGGGAGGAGGTCAAAATCTCTAACCCTAACGCCTAAAAATCGAGGAAACAAGAAAAGCTTACCACGATCGGGTAGATCTCGGTGAAAGCGTTCCAAATCTTTAATCTATCGAGGAATCCGACCGTCAAACCACTAGGAATCGCCGGCCAAAGGCTCGCGGAATGCCGCTCCTCTTCCGCTCGCGAAAACACCGCTGCTCGGGTTAGGAAGATTATGAATAGGGTTTTGACGCGACCTTTATAACTAGCTATATATATACATATATAAATAATAATATTATTATAATACAATCATTAATAAATAACCCCAACATAACCCAAAATCAAACCAACTCGAAATCTTACGAAAATCGCACCATAGCTAAATACCGACGCTACGAATCTAACAATGATGTCGAAACCAAAATCCGACAAACCAAACTCGGGTAAAACACCACCCGAATATAAAACGCCACCACATCCCTATAAAAAGCTCCACCAAGTCACCAAAATAGACCCGACTTGCGAGGGAAGGTGCACAACCAAGCCAAAACCAACCACACAGGGAAACCCACTGAGCAAACCCATGCTCCAACAAATAACACCTGTTAACTATGCATCAACGTAACGCCCTGACGTCAAAAAATACGTCACTATAGGAATTAGATTAAACACCGAAAAATCAGGGACGTTACATTCCCTGTCCTCTAGGATTCTTCGTTGTTAAAATTTTCTATCCACTACTTTTTAATATGTGAAATGATAAATAACTAATTGTCACAGACATGTCTCCTTACAAGCTCCCATGTTTGAACGTCAGTGGGAGAGAGAATGGGTAAATATTAAAATGAAGTGTTTTTTGATGACATAGATTAGTTATAAGTCTCTGCTCTGCTTCCTAGCCCTTAGGATTCTTCGTTGTTAAAAATTTTTACTCATTACTTTTAAATATGAGAAATGATAAATAACTAATTGTCACGAACTTGTCTCCTTACAAGATCTCGTGTTTGAACATCAGTGGGTGAGAAAAGGGGGTAAATATTAAAATGAAGCAATTTTTTGATAACATGGATTAGTTATCAGCCTCCGCTCTGCATTCTCTATCCCCTAGGATTCTTCGTAGTTAAAAATTTCTACCCACTACTTTTAAATATGAGAAATGATAAATAATTAATTGTCACAGACTTGTCTCCTTACAAGCTCCCGTTTTTGAACGTCAGTGGGTGATAGAAGGGGGTAAATATTAAAATGAAACAATTTTTTGATGACGTAGATTAGTTATCAGTCTTTGCATTGCATTCTCTGGCCCCTAGGATTATTCGTTGTTAAAAATTCTACCCACTACTTTTAATATGAGAAATTATAAATAACTAATTGTCACGGACTTATCTTCTTACAAGCTCCCATGTTTGAATACCAATGGGTGAGAAAAGGGGGTAAATATTAAAATGAAGCGATTTTTGATGACGTAGATTAGTTAATAGTCTGCACTCTGCATTCCCTGGCCCCTAGGATTCTTCGTTGCTAAAAATTTCTACCTACTATTTTTAAATACAAGAAATGATAAATAATTAATTGTCACAAACTTGTCTCCTTACAAGCACTTGTGTTTGAATGTCAGTGGGTGAGAGAAGGGGGTAAATATTAAAATGAAGTGATTTTTTGATGACGTAGATTACTTATCAATCTCCGCTCTGCATTCCCTGTCCCTTGGGATTTTTGTTGTTAAATATTTCTACCCACTACTTTTAAATATGAGAAATGATAAATAACTAATTGGCATAGACTTGTCTCCTTACAAGCTTCCATGTGTCCTTAGCTCCTCCTTGCCAACTCCTCATAGCTAAGCTAAGTTAGCCTCTCCCTGCAAAAACTAGGTGGTGATGAAGGATGATGGAACAATTCAAGAGAACTCACAATTGAAAAGGAACTCAAAAGCTTCACTATAATTTGAATTCTAACTTGGATGATTATAAATGAACACTCATCCCCTTTTTGTAGACTTCAAAGAGGTTTTCCCTCCAACCAAGGGAAGACTTTGGAATTGTCTATTCTAGACCATTCTAAATTATTCAATACTTCTCTCATAGCCTCCACACTACTATACAACATTCAAGAGTATTCTAGATTCTTCTAAATTACCCCCAATTTCTACAAAATGCCATACCCTTCTAGATACCTTTACACACATCTAGAGTTATCTAGAAGGTTCCACACTCTTCTAGAATATTCTACTCCTTTTAAGAATAGTCTAGAAATCTCTACACTATTCCATAATATTCTAGAGTCTTTTACATGACTCAAGAATCTTTTAGAAGACTACATATCATTCTTGAATCTTCTTTCATCTTCAAAACCTCTCTCCAATGTTCTAAAGACTCCCACATCCTTTTTGTAATAGGATATCATGGCTACGCTTAATATTTATTCTTGATATGCTCCCCTTATGCATGATCATCTTGAGTATGAATTCGTACATGTTCTGAGGGCTCCCACACCCAAGTCTTCGACCTTTTTGATATCTTATCACCTCAACATGTGGCTTATTGTGTCATCCACTCATAAAATTTGGTCACGGTTGCACCCTAAACTAGCAGACCAAGATATTCTCCCACACTAATTCTTGTGATTCCCTCGTCATAACCACACATCAGGTAGCATCATTATTCGAACCTTTGCACCTCTATCATAGAGAAGACCTTCCTCCAATATCTATTATTATATGGTAGTCTTCAACTCCATGAGTTCTGTCACTGACTCAATGTCGAGAAGTGACTTCTCCACATCTTCAAAGATTACCTATTCACCTGGTGTGGACTCCACATCCTCTTTTTGGCCTACCCTTAAGACAATCTTCCACATGAACATCACTCCCTTGAATATTAGACTCAACATGCTCTTCATGCTTTATATAAATCGATGTATAAGGTGTTCTTGTATAAGCATTGCCTCTGCGGCTCTCGAATACCTCTTCCACCAATTGCATGTTGGAACATGCATTCCGCATCTCTTAATGTGAGAATAACAAATCTCAGTGTGTATTTGATCACGTTTGTTGTGTTTAAGTGTGCAGGTTTACATGTGTGAAGAACACGAATTTCAATCTTTGTGACCTACAGTCGGGCATTAGCACTGCCACTGGAGCTTGCTCGGAAGAATTAATTATTGCACGAAAGGAGTCTTCTCTGTTACCTACCGCGGTGCGCTAGTCCTACTGTTGGATGCTACCTATCTCGACGAATCGTCAAATGGACTGGATTAAAGATCAACCACTACTACCGTGCACTATCCTTGTCGTGTTGTGGTATCCAAAAGAAGCGCGAATATTTTAAGGATATTTTTCCTAATTTGCTGTAAGCTACCGCCACGCGGCAGCTTCCAACACAACTTTCTCTATTTAAAATAGCCCGAAATTAAGTTTCAGGAGACAATTTTTACAAGAAATTTGAAAGGGGAGTTCGTCCTAGCCGTCTAGAAAGAAGGAAGGGGTCTTCCCAACACATTTAGGAGGAGAGTTTTTCATTGGAGATCAAAAGGAATTCATGCTCAAGGATTGAAGGTTATCAACATGATGATCAAGAATCCTTCTTCCTAATATTCATGCGGTAGATCCTCATAATGAAAAACTATCAACAAGCGCACACCTTTATGGATTTGAAGGACATCGAAGAGGAAGACTCTCAAGCCATAAAGATTGAACCTTTGCAAGCGATTCAACATCAAGGGTTCTAGTTAGAGGAGAGTTTTCTCTAATTCTTGTATTTTCTTTAACCTTTTTGTATTTTGTGTGTAGAAATCGTCTGGTGTGGACGTCGAGTTCTTAGGAGGAGTTCGTGAGAAATTGGCATGGGAGGCCGTCGGATTTCTAGGAGGAATCTATTGGAAATCGTCCTGAGAGGACGTCTAAATCTAGAGATCTAGTGGGGCTCTAAGACCCTTCCGGGGAGGAAGGTGAAGAGTTGGCTCGTCGATTTTCTTGGGAATAAGAGCGAGAGCTAACCGATCCTGGGAGGGTCCGTATAGAAAACAAATCAAGATTGTACTCATCGTCTTCGATGAGTGCAATCTTCATTTCCAGTTTTGTTTTTGTAAAACTCTGAAGAATTTTGAATAAAATTATATTTATCTCCATTTCATCTGACATTTGTGGGTGTATGTTGCTAGTGTTTTGAATATTGCGGAGAAAATCAGAAAATAAAGTTTTTACTAAGAAAATCGATCTCTGTGACCTATCACTGAGCGCTAGCCTTACCGCCCGCGATATCTTCCAAAATTCGTTCTCTCAGTAAAACTTAATTTCAATTCTTAACTATTTTAAAAACATTATTCACCCCCTAAGGTTGGTCACCCAATCCAACAAGTAGTATCAGAGGTAGGTTATTCCAAAATTGTTTCACCACCGGGAATACATACCTCGATCTCGAATCGACTGGTGGGAATGAAAATTTATACACTGAAAATTCACTAGCATCGCCGTTATTTACAGGTGAAAATTATGAAAAGTAGAAAATATTGATGGAAAAATTTCTTAAATCATTAGACATAGAAGTTTGAAATAATAAAATTAAGAATCCCCCAAGCATATTAAATAAAAATGAAATGTGTTGGGTATTGTATCCACAATGTACCTGATTTGAAGAAGCCCCTGAACAAGCTAAGTTGAATTGACAATGTATTTGACGATCTTCTATAACGTTGTGCTTGCAGCTATTCCATGCTAAGTACACACCAATGTCAGGGTGCAGTGGGTCAATATACACGGGTCTGCACAACGTAATCCCTCGTTGAGTAGATCAGTGTGTTGACTCATGTGTGCTCTCTCTATTGGAGTATACTTATTTTCAAGTACAGGGTCTAGGTAGATCAAGAGTAGAAGAAGGATCAAAGATGGGTCAAAGACCAAGTCATCAAAGGAAGGAAGAGAAAATTCTTCTAAGTCAAAATCGACGGGAATCACTAAGTTATTCCTGCCGACTTCGACGGGAGTCACTTGTGATTCTCGCCGATTTCGAAGAGAATCGTTAGTGATTCCCGCCGACTTCTTCCGGCTGACAGTTTTCCAACAGGAATTCTGCCAAGGCAGAATCGACGAGAATCGTAAGTGATTCCAGCCGACTTCGACGAGAATCAGTCTGCATTCCCGCTGACTTCTTACAGTTGAAAGTTTTTTAACAGGAATTCTGCCAAGGCAGAATCGACGGGAATCGTGAGTGATTCCAGCAGACTTCGACGGGAATCACCAACGATTCCCGCCGATTTTGCCTTAGGCAATTTTCCTCCGTTTGCTGGACCGAACCATCTCGCCATGCGCTGTTTAGGTCGGGGCTAGGTTTTCTTCTCGTGGGCCCCACAACGGTCTTTAGGGCTGGCCTCTAGTATTTATACTAGCATTTTTTGAACTTCTAAAAACAGATATTCTCGGAAATCAAAAATAGGCCGAGCGTAACCTAGCGGATCACGGAAAGCGCCGATCGCCTGTAGCCGCTCGCAGTTCATCGTCGCCGCTAATCTCCGATCATCTTTGATCTTCCGACGACAGTACCGAGGCAAGCCGAGCGTATCACGCATCTCTCTTGAGATCTCTTGTCTCTCGATTCGTTGAACAAGACTAGTTCTTTATTCCGAATCTGTGGAGACGATTGATCCGACTGAGATCGTTCGTAGACCTTGCTTGCTTCGTCAAGAAATTTGGATCTACAAAGCATCGCCGCCGCATTTACTTGCCGCCGCCGATCTTGACAAGATTCTTTCCAAGAGAGAAATCTGGTTGTGGATTCTTCGTAATCTTCAAGCAAGCTTCAACGAACGAAGAAGGACATCAGGATCTCCAAAACCGTTGTTTGTATTTTCTTTTACATTCAATTTTGGTTTGTTGTAAAGGAATTTTCATTCCTTGTTGTAAGGGTTGTGTGCAACCCGTGGTGGTGGATTTGTGACTCCTTTGTTGGAAGGGTTCCTTCCGTAATGTGAGCATTGGATTTCAATCCGTTTGGAGAAGTGACTGAGTCTTCCCTTGGTGGGAGATAGGTCGAAGGGCAAAGTGGATGTACCCAAATCGGGGAACCACTATAATTCTTTGTGTTTTTTCTGTGCTTTGTTTGTTAATTTGTGCAGGTAAATTTAATTCCGCAAAAGACTGCACGACACATATTCCCCCCCCCTAGGTGGATTTAGTCGACACTAAAGACTTTCAAGTGGTATCAAAGGGAGGTCTCTCATCAGTAAGGTTAACACCTTGAGTAAGATCATGTGTTTAGTGTCAAGAGGAAAGAAGATCTCGGGAATGGACGGACTCAAGTATTCAAGAAAGATCCTAGTATACACCAAGTTGAACTTTCCCATCTGGAAGGAAAGGATCAGGTTCTACATGGAAGCAGTCGACCCCCGACTCTTCATGATAGTGGAGGAGGGCCCTTATATCCCCACTAAGGCCTCCACCATTGATCCTACCAAGATGGTGCCCAAGAAGCTCTCCGAAATTGATAAGGATGAGATGGACAAGAAAGCTCAAAACATCTTAGTAAGTGCCGTCGATGATTCCATGATGCAGAATTTAAGCAACTACAGGATTGTCAAGGATATATGGCACTGCCTGATCATTCTGATGGAAGGCATAGATGAAGTAAGGGATGATCGAAGATCCCTTCTGAACCAGAAGTATGAGGCCTTCAGGCAAGGTCCCAAGGAAGAAATCGGAGTGACATTCGAGAACTTCCTGAAGATCATCAATGCCCTGAAGGGTTATGGCAGAGTGTTCACTGATGGTGAACTAAATAACAAATTCCTTAGATCCATTACTAAGGAATGGGACACCAAGATCTGCGCCATCAGATAATTTCGCAAGCTGGCAAAAACTGATCCCCAGATTCTGTTTGGAAAGCTAATGCCCTACGAGCTTCAGTTGAACACCAGAAAAGCTGAAGAAGAAGCCGATAAGGCCGCAGCCAAAGAAAAGACTGTGGCCCTGAAAGCTAGTCACTCAAGGAAAGGCAAGGGTGCAGCCTCCTCCCGCTCTTGGATAAAGGCTGAGGAAGAAGACTCTGAGCCATGCTCATTCGACTCAGAGCTATCTGAGGAAGAATTCTCCTTCATCACTCGAGAGTTCAAGAAGTTCCTCAAGTTGAGGAATCAGAGAAAAAAGGATGGCTCCTCCTCCAAACATCAGAAGAAAAATTACTCTTCTGACAGGTATGTTGGAATACCCTATTACTAATTTGGGTAAGGATCACTATGTTTGTCTTAGGAAACCAGTTTGACCTAGTTGTATAGTTTTAAAGGTCAACATTAGAATGTGTCTAGGGCTTAGAATTTAGGTTTGAGCTGCCCCCAGGACCATTCAAGGAATCAGACTTCAAGTTGAGGCAAAGACAATTATTGTCGAGCTTGGGTCGACGGAACGTCGAACTCCGTTCGACGCTCTCTGAGCTCAACCTTTGCTAAAGTCGTCAAGCTTCGGTCGTCGGTCTTCGAGCTCAGGTCGACGATCTCTCCTCAGTTTATTCTCCAGGTCGCTGAGCTCAGTTCGACGATCTTCGAGCTCAGTTCGACGTTTTCTGTATGTTGATCTTATTCCATCTCTGAGCTCAGATCGACGATCGTAGAGCTCAAATCGATGATCTTATGAGAGATCGACGTTTTTACGGATTCAAATTTTATCAATCTTTGGAATGTTTTTGAATTCTCTCAGCATTTATCTCAAGAGATCTGCCAGCCGTTTTTCTTTATTCTGGAGCAAGTTTCAAGGAATTCTTTTTGGAACATGAGACTTTCCTCTAGAAGACAAGACTTTTATAGAAGACATTTATGACTGCCAACGGCTATCTTTGACAAGGAATTTTTCAGAGAATAAGATCCTCCTTTTGTCTTCAGTCAAGAATATAGAACATATAGTACAACAGCAAAAGATTAACAGTGACAGACACAAGTGATCATTTTTCTGAAGAACTAGTAGAACAATCCTTTTGACTTACTGAAAAGTGATCATAGCTTCAACATCAAGAACTCCAGACACCAAATTCTTCAGCATCTGCTGGAATCATCTTCTGCTGGAGATCTGAAGCTTCTGAATACCTTTCACCCTGAAGCAAAGCTCTCACTCCTGAACCATTCTACATCTCAGGGGGAGCTTTGACATCATCAACAATCCACTAGTCTTCTCTCATTTGATTTGAGAACAGAGAAGACAACTTCACCTCTTTACTTTTTCTTTTCCTGCTGTAAAAGGGTTATCAAAACTCCCTTCAAAAGTTTTGAGATTGGTTCTGAGAGCCTTGTCAAAACTCAGTGGTGGCAAGACTCCTGATCAAAAAATCTAGTTTGGTTTTTGAGCACCTTATCAAAAGCTCATTGGTGTCAGGACACCTGATCAACTCATCCTGAGTGGATTCCTACCAAGGGTGGTAGAAGAGTGGATGTACCCAGGTTTTTGGGGAACCACTATAGTTCCTTGTGTCTTCTGGTTGTTTGAGTATTTTCTTTATTGTGTGCTGTGATTCTTCTTTTTGCTGTCTTAGTTCTGATTTATTTAGTAAGATACCTTACACCTATACATAAATTAAATCTTAATTGCTTTATTTGTTTAAATTGTAAAGCTATCTTAAAAATACTCTATTCACCCCCCCCCCCCTCTAGAGTTTAGATAGATCTTTATCTCACTTTCAATTGGTATCAGAGGGAGGTTGGTTGCTCATACAGGCTAACACCTGAACCAAAAGATCCTTGATTAGATCAATCTCTTAAGAGGGTTATTTTCACTATATCTATCTATTTATATAGACATGGCACAGAACAAAGATTATGCAAGCACCAAACCTCCAGTGTGCAACCTTTCCAAGTTTGCACTCTGGAAGGCAAGGATTAAACTTTATATGAATTCTATTGATGAGGATATATTTAATTCTGTTTTGACAGTGTGCCCAACACCTCCAGAGACCACAAGTACAAGTACTGTTCCACCTCCCTCAGGAACAGATGCAGACATAAAGAAATGGAAAACTGCAGATGCAAAGGCCATGAACATCTTAGCTCAAACAATGTCTGATGAGATATTTCAGAAGGTAGCTGACTGCAACTCAGCCAAAGGAATTTGGGACAAGCTCTCTGAAATTGTCTCAGGGTCTGCTGATGAAAGGAAAGACAGGAGATCCCATCTGATAAGCCAATATGAGAACTTCAAAAAGGGAGAAGCTGAATCAGTGGCTGACATGTACAATAGACTAAGTCTGATTGTCAATGAGTTAAAGACTTTGGATAAAGAAATCTCATTGACTGAGCTGAATGACAAAATCTTAATGTGCTTCCCCAACACTTGGGATTCAAGAATCTGGCCAATCAAAGATGCCAGAAGTCTAAATGAGATTACCACTGAAGCTCTCCTGGGCAAGCTCAAATCTTATGAGCTGCTCATTAAAAATAGAGAAGAAGAACAAAAGGCTACTTCTCCAGTCACAAGGAAAGAAAAGACCATAGCCTTCAAAGCTGCAGAAGAGGAGCCTGAAGATAAAGCTACAGGAAATGATGAGCTCCTAAGTCTACTGGCCAAAAGATTCTACAAGATGGCCAGAAAAGACTTCAGAAAGAGATCATACAAGGGTCATGATAAACCAAGGTATGATAAATCAAATAACAATAAAGAAATCATATGTTTTGGTTGCAGGAAACCAGGCCATATTGTGCCTGACTGTCCAGAAAACAAAAACAAGGACAAGAAAGATAGAAGAGAAAGAAGAAAGGAAAAAGACTTCAGAAAGAATAGCTCAGACAAACCCTCCTTCAGCAAGAACAAACATACAAGGAAGGGATTTGTTGTTGAGACATGGAGTGAAACTGAAGAGGACTCTAAAGCCTCATCCAGCTCCAGTGATGATGAGGATGATGCTGATGAAAAGGAATTCTACATGATGGCTATCAATGCCTCTCAAACAGACTCAGAAGCAGAAGAGTCAGAATCAGATTCAGAAGCTCAACTAGAAGAAGATCAGGTAATCAATTCATTTGATTTCAGTTCTGAGGATTTTAAACATGAGTTTAAGGTACTATGCCTAGATCTGTTGGAGTCTGAGAAGGAAATCACTTCCCTCAGAAAACAACTATCTGAGTATAGCACTATAAAATCAGAGAACCTCAAACTCTCTGAAGAGTTGGAATGCTATAAAGAGGAGATAGCTTCACTAAAGAGTGAACTATCCAAGGCCAAGCAATTTGAAGAATCCCTTAATGGGAGAAGTATCAAATTAATGGACATCACAAGCACAGTGAACTCAAGATTAAATAGTACACTGGGCTTGGGTGCCTCATCTAGCCAACCCATAGTATTAACAACCCCAATCAAATTTATTTCTGACAAAGGAAAGGGTGTTGTAGAGGTAGCTTGGAAAAATTCAGATCTACCTAATAAAAAGAAAGCTCAACAGAAAACGTCGAGCAGAGGTCGACGATCGTCGAACAGAGGTCGACGATCTCAGGCTGAAACATCGAACTCAGCTCAACGTTTCCTGAACTCTGAACTCCCTCACAGTCGATCTTCGAACGGAGCTCGACAATTTTACCCAAGATCGTCGAACCCAGCTCGACGATCGTCGAACGAAGTTCAGAGCTTTGAACCTTTTTTCAGAGGCAAATCTCAATTCAATCCTAGAAGTGCTTCATCCCAATGCTTTAATCCCTATATTGAATGGATAGTACCTCCTAGGAGATACCATCCTGAAGGTTATAAGGATCAACCTAGGATGTCTTCTATTTCTGAATTTAAGGGATATCAACCTAGGCCCAAGGTTAACTGGGTCAAAAATATATAAGCTGATTTTGTGCAGGTGAAGACCTATCCAACATCAAACCAGTTATGGTATCTGGATAGTGGGTGCTCAAAGCACATGACAGGGTATAAGGACAACTTCACATCCTTTAAAGCCAAGCTTGGACCCAAAGTAATTTTTGGTGATTCAAACTTTGGAACTACAAAAGGGTATGGTGTAGTCCAAATTGGGACAGTCACCTTCAAGAAGGTAGCCTATGTTGAAGGACTCAAGCACAACCTGATAAGCATTAGTCAGCTGTGTGATGAAGGATATCAAGTGACTTTCAACAAAGAAATATGTAAGGTCAAGTCAGAAAACAACACAACTGTGTTGACAGGTAACAGGAAAGGTAATATTTACTTAGTAGACTTTCATTCATCTAAGGTAGATATTTGCCTATTTAATTCCATATCTAGACCTAATATTCTATGGCATAAGAGACTAGGACATGTTAACCTTAGAACCATTGCTAGGCTATCCAAGGACAACCTTGTCAGAGGACTGCCTTCTGGCCCCTACAAGAAGGAAGGACTCTGCAAGGCTTGTCAATTAGGCAAGCAAACTAAAAGTAGTTTTAAATCAATTAATAAGAGTGATTCACCTAGGATCTTGTATCTGTTACACATGGATCTTTTTGGACCCATTACAGTACAAAGCTTAGGAGGGAAGTCCTATACTTTAGTAGTTGTAGATGACTTCTCAAGATTCACATGGGTATTCTTTCTGAGGAAGAAGTCTGATAATTTTAAGTGTTTGACAGATTTTCTCAAATGCATTCAGATTGAGTTCAACACTCACATTGCCCTGATCAGAAGTGATCATGGGACAGAGTTTGATTCTCTTCTCATGCAAGAGTTCTGTCAAAGTGAAGGGATCAGGCATACTTTCTCAGCTCCTAGAACTCCTCAACAAAATGGGGTAGCTGAAAGGAAAAATAGAACACTCATTGAATCTGCAACTACATTATTGGCAGATGCTCACCTACCTCTATCCTTTTGGGCTGAGGCAGTGAACACCTCCAACTATGTGTTGAATAGAAGCCTGATACATAAACTAAAGGGTAAGACACCCTATGAATTGCTCAAAGGGAAGAAACCTAAAATAGGTTATTTTAAAGTTTTTGGTTGCACTTGTTTTATCCATAATAATGACAAGAAATATCTAGCAAAATTCCAAGCTAAAGCTGATGAAGGAGTGTTTCTGGGATACTCCATGATCAGTAAAGCTTATAGGGTGTATAATAAAACTACTCAAAAAATAGAAGAATCTGTCCATATGACTTTTGATGAAGCTAACATGTCTTTCAAGGAGAAGAATGCTTCTACCATAGAACATTTGCAGGTGCACTCTCTAGCTGAAGACATGAACAGATTACAAGTTACACAAAAGGATGACAGTAGTGAAGATGAAGAAGCAGCTCACCATCAGGAAGAAAATCTTCTTGAAAAAACCAGTTGTTGTTCCACAAGAGGACATAACAACACAGGTTGGTGAACCATCAACACCCCCTGTTGATCTAGTAACAACAAGAGATCATCCAATTTCTCAAGTAATTGGAGACATCTCAGCTGGTGTGCAAACTAGAAATCAGGTCAACTAGAACCAGATACACACTTGCTTCCTCTCTCAAATTGAACCTCAAACCATTCAAGATGCAGAACAAGATCCACACTGGATTATTGCAATGCAAGAGGAGTTGCATCAATTTGAAAGAAATAAAGTTTGGGAACTAGTGCCTAAGCCAAAAGATCATCCTATTGTTAGAACCAAATGGGTGTTCAGAAATAAGCTGGATGATCAAGGAATCATTGTAAGGAATAAGGCAAGGCTAGTTGCTCAAGGGTACTCTCAGGAAGAAGGGATAGACTATGACTAGACCTTTGCACCTGTTGCAAGATTAGAAGCCATAAGAATCTTTCTGGCTTATGCTGCTCACAAGGGATTCAAAGTCTATCAAATGGATGTCAAGAGTACTTTTCTCAATGGGGAGATCAAAGAAGAAGTCTATGTCAGATAACCTCCAGGTTTTATCTCTCTAACCCATCCTGATTATGTTTTTAAACTACACAAAGCATTATATGGTCTCAAGCAAGCTCCTAGAGCATGGTATGAGACCCTAGCATATTTTCTGCCGAAAAATGATTTTGTTAGGGGGAGAGTAGACCAAACTCTTTTTATTAGAACCCATAAGTCCCATACCCTACTAGTACAAATCTATGTAGATGATATTATATTTGGCTCTACTGATTCAAACTTGTGCAAAAAGTTTTCCAAGCTTATGCACTCTAAATTTGAAATGAGTAGCATGGGTGAGCTATCCTTCTTCTTAGGATTGCAAGTCAAACAACATGCTGAAGGCATATTTATTTCTCAAACCAAGTATGCAAAAGAGCTGGTTAAGAAATTTGGTATGTCTGATGCATCATGTATGAAAACACCCATGCCTACCAATGCTGTACTGGATGCCTATGAACATGGGAAACCAGTTGATCAGACAACATATAGAGCAATGATTGGCTCTCTATTGTACCTTACAGCCAGTAGGCCTGACATAATGTTTGCTACATGTATATGTGCTAGATTTCAAGTTAGCCCTAGAGAGTCACACTTAACCTTAGTTAAGAGGATTCTTATGTATGTTAAAAGCTGTCCAAATCTAGGACTCTGGTATCCAAAAGACTCAGCATTTGACTTAACTGGATTCTCATATGCTGATTATGCTGGATGCAGAATAGACAGGAAAAGCACCAGTGGAACTTGTCAGTTCCTTAGTGATAGACTAGTCTCTTGGTATTGTAAGAAACAAACATCTGTGTCAACCTCAACTGCTGAAGCTGAATATATGGCTGCAGGCAGTTGTTGTTCACAAATATTGTGGATACAAAACCAACTCCTAGACTATGGTTACAACTTAGAGAAGTCAAAAATATTTTGTGACAACACCAGTGCTATTTCCATTGCACAAAATCCAGTCCTCCATAGTAGGACAAAACACATAGAGATTAGGCATCATTATCTAAGGGATAATGTAGAGAAGAACAAAATTGAACTTCAATATATCCCTACTGATTTGCAAAGGGGAGATATTTTCACCAAGCCTCTGGATGAAAAGAAACACAATTTCTTCCTAAATCAGTTAGGCATGTTAGATGGAGGAAGCCTAAACTAAATTACAAGATTTTGAAAAGCTAAAAACAGACCAAGATTAGGCTAAAAAATCATCTCCTTTTGTGTCTGTAGGATAGCTTCTGTCTCTGAACTGAGCTCGACGTTTTTCCCAGAAATCGTCGAACGGAGTTCGACGTTTTCACTGAACGTCGACCTAAGTTCAGAGCTTGCTAGATAGTTGTATACTATCTCTTTCAGGTCTTTGATCGTCGACCTGAGCTCGACGCTCTCTTGATCGTCGAACTGAGATCTACGATGTTGAAGACCTTTCAGCTTCCCTCAGGAGTCCTGATCGTCGATCTGAGGTCGACGATCCTTCCTTTTTCGCGTCGAACCCTAATATAAAATCATTATTCGGCCACCGCTCGTCGTTTACACCTTCATACTCTCTGTAATTTTTTTCCCTCCAAACCTTCTACACTTGGTCGTGTTTGTTCAATTTTTGCAGGTACAGATGGCTCTGACTGTTGCTGCCCTTTCAAAAATGAAATTTGATACAGGATTCGACATCGACATGAACTCTTTCGATGGAAGCGACTAGAGATTCAAGGATATTTTAAATCTGCTTCGAGAACAACAGTTAGTTCAGATAATGTCCATCAGGATGAAGATCGCCGCAGACGAGATAAAGGAATGGTGTTTTTCCGCCTCAACTGAGAATGAGAATTCTGTAGTCGGCTCTATCAAAGGAACTCAGGTACCATTGTCCCCCGCCCTTCTAACAGAAGTGTTCAACCTCAGCACTGGAAATGACTCTATTGAATTATCTGAAGAAGAGTCTGATGCAATGCTAGATAGAATGGGTCACTCTGCTGAGAACCCTAAAAAATTGCTGAAAAAGAATTTGTCGATTGAATATCAATTTCTGGCTGATGTTGTGAGAAAGGTGCTTCTGGAAAAGCACTCAGCCCATGACACCATTTCCAGACATCAGTTCTGTCTAATGGGAGCTGTGGTTGACTAGAAACATCTGGACTGGGGGTCCATCTTCTTCAATTTGATCAAAAAGAAGCTGAGCAAAAGCTATGTAAGCTTTGGGAGGATCTTGGGGGTTTACATGCACTCTAGGTGCCCTGAGCTACTGACCTCAAGTGGGATGCACATCAATGTATCCAAGAGACTTACCTGTGCCCTCTTCAGCAGGTGGGATAGGCAAATTATTAACCCCAATAGGGCTACTGCATCAACTCCTGCTTCAGGCACAAGGACTGCCTTAGTCACTCCTCCTCAGGTCTCTGCCCCTGCAGAAGTTTTGCCTGCTTCTTCTCCTCCTCCAGCTGTCTCTACCCCAGCCATCTCATCCTCACCACCAATCACCACCATAGCCATCTCATTACCCATCACAATCTCATCCCCAATCTCACCTTCTCCAGCATCTACCTCAGAGCAATTCCATCCCTTATACTACTATCCTCCTGCCACCACTTCATCATATTCTCTTTTAGATGACTCCTTCATGGATGATTCTCCTTCAACTCCTCCTGAGCTCCCCTCTACTTCCTCATTCCAACAAATTCTTCAAGACATCCACTCTCAACCATCTTTTTCCCCTACCATCTCATCCTTCCCCAACCAAATTACATCAATCTCAACACTTCCTACCCCTAGACCATCCATTTCTTCACCTCCTACCTCCACATTCTCCATTCAATCAGCTCCAGTCAACATCATTCCAGCACCCTTCTCTCCTACCTCTACTCAAGCCCCTCTTGAGCATGTAGATCTCTCAGCCCTTGCAGACATGTTATATGAGCTGCTAGCTCCCAAGCTAACCTCATTACCGGAGACCACCCTAGCTTCACTCCTGACACATGTTCAGGAGCTGTCTACCAAGCTCACCTCCTTCATCTCCTCTCAGGCAATTACTTCTTCTGGGTGCCTTGATCCAGCTGCCACTGAATCCAGGCAGGGGGAGATGCCTTATGAAGCAGTTCCTGCTCCAACATTTGCAGTGGATCTCCAGAAATTGCTTTCAGTTTTTGATCTTGCTTTCTTCAGTTCTCTGCCAGTTGAACAAGTTGAAGATTTGACTAAGGCCATTGTGCCTATCTCTGTTTGTGATCCCAGCCTAATTGCCTCATATATAAATTCTTTCAAGGCTGTGGATGTTGATGTTTCCATCCCTACTGCTATTGATGTTTCTACAAGTGTATCAGAAGATATTGACATGGTTTCTGTTATTGAGGTTACTGCTGCTCAAGAACTTGCCACTTATCTGAAAGAACCTGCTGCTGTTTCTGCTCCAACTCCTGATGCTGCTTCTGCTCAAATTTCTGATGTTGTTGCTCCTACCCTGACTCCAAATCAGTTGAAATTACAAGAGAAATATATTAAGAGCATTGATGATTTATATGATAGACCCCAAAGCTCAGAAAGTGATCAGTTTCACACTGATTCTGATGACTCTTCTGGTACCATTGCCAAGAAAAGGAAGGCCAGAAGCAAGGCCATGATGAAAGTTCCTCCTGCTCAAGCTAAGGATTCAAATGATATTCCATATTATATTTTGCATGATTGCCCAATCTCTGAGCCATGGATGCAATTCTCTAAAAATCAATTGAAAGATATGAAGAAAAGAAGAAAATTGGCTAGATATGAAAAAGGATCTTCTAAATTTCCTCCTCCTCCTCCTCCAGATTCAGGATCTGGTGGAGGCTCAGCTCTTCCATCCTCTGCTTCAAAGCAAAGCTCTTCCCAACCTTCTTAGGAACATCAACCAAGAGAACAATTTCAAAGAGGATATCAATATAAGAGATATCAGTCTAGAGGAAGGCAAAGAGATTACAGAACATATTCTAGACATCAAAGGGAAGGACAAGGTCATATTGAATCTACTTCAGGTCCTTTCCCTTATAGGCTAAAAGATACAGTTATCTCCAGGACTCCTAATACTGATTCTGAGTCTATCAACAGATATGAACCTCCTGTTCCATTTGAGGATCCTGAGAACAACCCTTTGTCATGGACTGCCAGAATGAAAGAGCTTGCTGCTCTAGATCAAATAAAAAAGGCCAGAGAGCAAGGCAAAGACATTTCCAACATTACAACCCTATCAGATCAAAGAAAGAAAGAACTAGAGAGATATGCTTCAAGGAAATTCTTTAATCCAGAAGATTATATGAAGCTGCACCCTGAGGCTATACTACCAAGGCCTAGATCTCAAACTTCCTTAGGTGCAGAAGATGACAGAAGATCAAAGAAAGAAGCCCTCAATCCTAACAGGGAAATTTTGTTTAAAAAGGGAACTGAGAAGAAGTGATTTGTGTAAGCTGAACAAACATCCACCTCTGAACATTTGCTGATATTTTATCTGTGATCTGCAATGCTGCTATGACATTTTTCTTGCTTTGATTAGTTTAGTTCTTGTTTTGTCTGTATGCTTATTTATTTCCTATTTTTGTCTGTAAATAGTAATCCTAACCCAAATAGGGGGAGATTGTTGGAACACCCTATTACTAATTTTAGTAAGGATCACTATGTTTGTCTTAGGAAACCAGTTTGACCTAGTTGTATAGTTTTAAAGGTCAACATTAGAATGTGTCTAGGGCTTAGAATTTAGGTTTGAGCTGCCCCCAGGACCATTCAAGGAATCAGACTTCAAGCTGAGGCAAAGACAATTATCGTCAAGCTTGGGTCGACGGAACGTCGAACTCCGTTCGACGCTCTCTGAGCTCAACCTTTGCTAAAGTCGTCGAGCTTCGGTTGTCGGTCTTCGAGCTCAGGTTGACGATCTCTCCTCAATTTATTCTCCAGGTCGCTGAGCTCAGTTCGACGATCTCCGAGCTCAGTTCGACGTTTTCTGTCTGTTGATCTTATTCCATCTTTGAGCTCAGATCGACGATCGTAGAGCTCAGATCGACGATCTTCTGAGAGATCGACGTTTTTACGGATTCAAATTTTGTCAGTCTTTGGAATGTTTTTGAATTCTCTCAGCATTTATCTCAAGAGATCTGCCAGCCATTTTTCTTTATTCTGGAGCAAGTTTCAAGGAATTCTTTTTGGAACATGAGACTTTCCTCTAGAAGACAAGACTTTTATAGAAGACATTTATGACTGCCAACGGCTATCTTTGACAAGGAATTTTTCAGAGAATAAGATCCTCCTTTTTGTCTTCATTCAAGAATATAGAACATATAGTACAACCGCAAAAGATTAACAGTGACAGACACAAGTGATCATTTTTCTGAAGAACTAGTAGAACAATCCTTTTGACTTACTGAAAAGTGATCATAGCTTCAACATCAAGAACTCCAGACACCAAATTCTTCAGCATCTGCTGGAATCATCTTCTGCTGGAGATCTGAATCTTCTGAAGACCTATCACCCTGAAGCAAAGCTCTCACTCCTGAACCATTCTACATCTCAGGCGTAGCTTTGACATCATCAACAATCCACTAGTCTTCTCTCATTTGATTTGAGAACAGAGAAGACAACTTCACCTCTTTACTTTTTCTTTTCCTGCTGTAAAAGGGTTATCAAAACTCCCTTCAAAAGTTCTGAGATTGGTTCTGAGAGCCTTGTCAAAACTCAGTGGTGGCAAGACACCTGATCAAAAAATCTAGTTTGGTTTTTGAGCACCTTATCAAAAGCTCATTGGTGTCAGGACACCTGATCAACTCATCCTGAGTGGATTCCTACCAAGGGTGGTAGAAGAGTGGATGTACCCAGGTTTTTGGGGAACCACTATAGTTCCTTGTGTCTTCTGGTTGCTTGAGTATTTTCTTTATTATGTGTTGTGATTCTTCTTTTTGCTGTCTTAGTTCTGATTTATCTAGTAAGACATCTTACACCTATACATAAATTAAATCTTAATTGCTTTATTTGTTTAAATTGTAAAGCTATTTTAAAAATACTCTATTCACCCCCCCCCCCCCCCCTCTAGAGTTTAGATAGATCTTTATCTCACTTTCAAGGTATGAGTCTAAATAGAACAAACATCGTTCTACTGACATTATCTGCTTTAGATGCAATAAGTCAGGTCACGTCATTACTGACTGCCACCAAAGCAAGAGAGATAAGGGAAAAGAAAAGGAGCATAAGTCCTCTAGAGATAAGAAGAAGAAGAGAAGCTACATTGCTAAAAAGCCAAAGACACTGAGTGAATCTGACTCTTCAGACTCCAGTGATGATGAGGAAGCCTACTTCGGGCTAATGGGTCACTCCGACTCAGATGGAGACTGTCCCCCATTTACTGGGAAGGTAAAAGATCACACCCCCCTCTCTGACTCTGACTCTGACTCTGAGCCTCCTGAAGATGACCACGAGGATAGTCCATCTGCCCGTGAGGCTGAACTCCTTGAAAAGTATGAGCTTCTGCTCAATACTTTCGAAGAGTGCCGAAAGAGGTTGAGGGCTCAGAAAAAGGAAGTCAAATTACTTAAGGCTGAGGGTGTGTCCCTAAGAGAAGAGATCACTAGCTTGATTTCTCTCTGACAGGAACACGTGGACCTGACTTCTGAGCACTCAGATTCTCTAAGGCTCCTTGACCAAAAATAGGAAGAAATCAACAAGCTGGAAGTACAGCTTGCGGCAGAGAGGAAGATTGTCAAAAGCTTCTCTATGCCCAAGACCGTTCTTCCTCTGGTTAATGAATTCTCTTCTCAGGCTAAGGGGGCTGGCTTAGGTCATTTGGCTATGCCAGGTAAATCATCCAGGAGAAACAGAAATCAGAGGAAAAATAAGGCTACTAAGAAGGCCTCTGCTGCAGAAAAGGGAAAGTCCCCACTCGGTCCTGTTTCATTCAGAAAGCCTGGCTTTCCTTGCAATGAGCAGGACTTTGAGTCAATCTATGGCCACTTCTACCAGTCCTCGGTTGAAAAGCCCAAGAGCCGGTATGATTGTTGGACATTCCCCCGCAACTACGGTGAGAGTGTCTTCAAGGCACCTTATGAGGAAATCCAAGTGGAGAATTATGGCCACTTCTCTAGTGGCCATAATAGGAAGCAGGCACCAAAGGCCAAGCCTGTCATACTGAAGGAACTGGAAGTGAAGAAGTCATATGGCTGCTATCATCATGATGCCTCCACCTCCAGATCCAAGGCCCCGGCTGGACCCACCATTCCAAGGGTGAAGCAAGAACCTAGGAAACGGTACAACAGGTTTGAATGTTGGTGCTGTGGCAAAGTTGGTCACTTTGCCGTGGATTGCTGGTTTAATCCAAGATACAATGAGACTCCTTTTGTTAGCAATGCGAGGCCGACCACTCGTAGGGTTAACCAATCAAGGGGGAGTGTGCTAACAAGGAATCTAGGACCCAAGTTCGATTGGGTTCCTAAGGGAAACTAATTCTATTTTGCAGGTATGTCCAAAGGCCACCAAAACGCCAATCTGGTACTTGGACATTGGATGTTCCCGGCATATGATCGGGACAAGAAGCCTATTGCGTGATTACTCCCCAGTCGAAAATGGACCCAAAGTCATCTTTGGAGAATCTGATCGAGGAGTCACCATGGGTTATGGTATGATTTCCAACGGTGTATTCTCTATCACAGACGTGGCCTATGTTGAAGGGTTAAACCATAACCTGATCAGTGTAAGCCAGTTGTGTGATAAAGGATACGACGTTAAGTTCTGCAAGGATAAGTGCTTGATAATATCGTGTGCCTCTTCGGAGACGGTATTAACCGGAATTAGGAGCAGAAATATCTTTTGCTTAGATTTTCTTAGCTTAGACTCTTCTACCCCCGTGTGCCTAGTAGCAAAAGGCAGTGCTTCTCTCTGTGAACAATGGCACAAGAGATTAGCACATACTAATTTCAAGACTATTAATATGTTATTTTCCAAGAATTTAGTAAGGGATGCCACTACTATTAAGTACATCAAAGATAGCCCTTGTCCTGCATGCCAGAAGGGCAAACAGACTCAGGCTACCTTTAAGGGCATTGCAGACAGATTCCTCCAGATGTCTTTATCTTCTGCATATGGACTTGTTCGGTCCAGTGCAAGTTCATAGCTTAGGAGGCAAATCATATACGCTAGTGATTGTTGATGATCACTCTCGGTTTACGTGGGTGTTCTTCTTGAAATGAAAGTCAGATACGTTTGACATCTTCACTAATTTTATTAAGCAGATTCAGAACGAACTTAACTGCTCCGTGGTCAAAATCAGAAGTGACCATGGAACAAAATTCGAGTCTGGTGCTATGACAGAATTCTGTGAAGAACATGGTATCTTTCATAAGTTTTCCTCCCCGCATACTCCTCAACAAAATAGAGTTGCAGAGAGGAGAAATATAATGCTCATTGAAGCATGTACGATAATGTTGAATGACGCTTCTCTTCCAGAGTACTTCTGGGCAGAGGCTGTCAATACGGCTTGTCATGTGCAGAACCGAGCATTGATCAACAATAATCATCATAAGACGCCTTATGAGCTATTGAAAGGCAGGAAACCGACCATGTCCTATTTAAGGATTTTTGGCTGCAGATGCTATGTACTCAATAATGGGAAGTACCCACGTACTAAATTCGGAGAAAAATTCTTCGAAGGCATCTTCATGGGCTATAGTAGCCATAGTCGGGCATATAGGGTTTTCAATAAGAAAACCCTAGTGGTAGAGGAGTCCATTAATGTTGTATTTGATGAAGGAAGCTTGCTTTACAGCAATTCTTCCAGTTGCATTCTTGAAGATGCAGGTGCAAGGCTTGAACAGCTAAGTCTCGATGAGACTGCTAAAGATGCAACTCTCAAGTACGTCAAGGTCTCCACCTCAACGCCAACTGGAGAAGATGACGATCAGGATGGAGAAAATATTCAAGAAGAGGGAGGAGCCCGAGAAGCTGTTAGAGCTCTAGATGCAAGACTCTTAGAGCTCTGACACGTGAAGGATCATCCTAGAGATCAGATCATAGGAGATCCTCGTGACGGTTTCAGAACTCGCAGAGGTACAATTAACGAGATTCTGCACCTTAGTTTTCTGTCACAGGTTGAGCCAAAGAAGTTCGACGAAGCGAACAAAGATGCGTTATGGATATTGGCAATACAAGATGAACTGCATCAATTCGAACGATGCAACGTCTGGATGCTTGTTCCCAGACCAAAGAAATAGAATGTGATCGACACTAAGTGGATCTTCAGAAACAAACTGGATGAACACGGGGTCATCATTAAGAACAAGGCCAGACTAGTGGATCAAGGTTACAGACAAGAGAAGGGGATTGACTTCGACCAAACCTTTGCACCAGTTGCAAGGCTCGAGGCGATCAGGTTGTTCCTGGCATATGCCTCTCACAAAGGATTCACTGTCTATCAGATGGACGTGAAATCTGCGTTCCTAAATGGAAATTTGAAAGAGGAAGTATATGTCGCGCAACCCCCAGGTTTTGTTAATCCAACATTCACTAATCATGTTTACTTTCTTAATAAAGCATTATATGGCTTAACACAAGCTCCTCGAGCTTGGTATGAGACTCTATCTAGTTTTCTTCTTGAGAACAAGTTCTCGAGAGGAAAAATAGATAAGACATTGTTTATTAGGGAAGTCAAAGGCAAGATTTTGCTGGTGCAAATCTATGTCGATGACATAATATTCGGCTCAACGGACAACAACCTGTGCAAGAAGTTTTCTAAACTTATGCAAGGGAAGTTTGAAATGAGCAGCATGGGTGAGCTGAAGTACTTCTTGGGACTTCAAGTGAAACAGTCTGAGGATGAAATTTTCATTTCTCAGACGAAGTTCACAAATGAACTCCTCAAGAAATTCGGAATAGAGAATGCAACCTCTATGAGGACTCCAATGGGATCCACTGTGTCTCTGGACAAGGATGAGAAAGGGAAACCTTTTGATGAAACCAAATACAGAAGCATAATTGGATCCCTGCTCTACCTTATTGCTAGTAGACCGAATATTATATATTCCACATGCTTTTGTGCTAGATATCAGGTGAACAATAAGGAATCTCATTATGTCGCTGCAAAGAGAATTCTTAGATACCTTAAAGGTACACCAAATCTTGGCTTGTGGTACCCAAGAAACAATGATGTCGAGCTGATAGGCTTTTCATATGCTAATTTTGCAGGAAGCAACGATGATAGGAAAAGCACTTTCGGGACGTGCCAATTCCTTGGAAGAAGGCTTATTTCATGGAACAGTAAAAAAGCAGAACTGTGTCACAACCTCCACGGCTGAATCTGAGTAAATCTCAGCAGGCAGCTATTACGCACAACTTCTATGGATCAGAAATCAACTCGAAGATTATGACTTGCAGTTCAGAGAATTTTCTACGTATTGCGACTCCTCGAGCGCTATAGAAATTGCGAACAATCCTGTGTCACACAGCGGAACAAAGCATATTGAAGTGCGCTACCACTTCATTCGGGAGCATGTGAAAAACAAAGATATCTCTCTCTGCTATGTCCCCACGGATAAGCAGATTACAGATATCTTCACAAAGCCCCTAGACGAGGCCAAGTTCAGTCTCTTCAAAACTAAACTCGGCATGCTGAACTATGAAGATTGAAGACTGAAGGGCTCAAGGCTCTTGGATCAAGGGGGAGCATCAGCGAGTAACTCAAGATCGGGCACGGATGCAAGAACTGAGGGGGAGCATTATGCTCCAAGTAAAGTCCCAGATTTGCAGAAGCCGAAAAGGGGGAGATTACCCTCTCGGCTAAGGCTAAGGTGGCTGCCAATGTTAAGTATGCTCTCAGGAAAATGGTAATGAATTTCACTCTCAACTGAATTTTCATTTTATGATTTTCATTCCCATCAGTTCTATTCATCTTAGCTTGTAGGGTTTAGGCTTCTTCAAATAGGTGGAGATTGTTGGGTATTGTATCCACAATGTACCTGATTTGAAGAAGCCCCTGAACAAGCTAAGTTGAATTGACAATGTATTTGACGATCTTCTATCAAGTTGTGCTTACAGCTATTCCATGCTAAGTACACACCAATGTCAGGGTGTAGTGGGTCAATATACACGGGTCTGCGCAACGTAATCCCTCGTTGAGTAGATCAGTGTGTTGACTCACGTGTGCTCTCTCTATTGGAGTGTACTTATTTTCAAGTACAGGTCTAGGTAGATCAAGAGCAGAAGAAGGAGCAAAGATGGGTCAAAGACCAAGTCATCAAAGGAAGGAAGAGAAAATTCTTCTAAGTCAAAATCGACGGGAATCACTAAGTTAGTCCCGCCGACTTCGACGGGAGTCACTTTTGATTCTCGCTGATTTTGACGAGAATCATTAGTGATTCCCGCCGACTTCTTCTGGCTGACAGTTTTCCAACAGGAATTCTGCCAAGGCAGAATTGACGGGAATCATAAGTGATTCTCGCCGACTTCGACGAGAATCAGTCTGCATTCCTGCCGACTTCTTCCGGCTGACAGTTTTCCAACAGAAATTCTGCCAAGGCAGAATCGACGGGAATCGTGAGTGATTCCCGCTGACTTCGATGGGAATCACCAACGATTCCCGCCGATTTTTCCTTAGGCAAATTTCCTCCGTTCGCTGGACCGAACCATCTCGCCATGCGCTGTTTAGGTCGGGGCTAGGGCTTCTTCTCGTGGGCCCCACAACGGTCTTTAGGGCTGGCCTCTAGTATTTATACTCGCATATTTTGAAATTCTAAAAACAGATATTCTCGGAAATCAAAAATAGGTTGAGTGTGACCTAGCGGATCGCGGAAAGTGCTGATCGCATGTAGCCGCTTGTAGTTCGTCATCGCCGCTAATCTCCGATCATCTTTGATCTTTCGACAATAGTACCAATGCAAGCCGAGCGTCTCACGCATCTCTCTTGAGATCTCTTGTCTCTCGATTCGTTGAACAAGACTAGTTCTTCATTCTGAATCTGTGGAGACGATTGATCTGACTGAGATTGTTCGTAGACCTTGCTTACTTCGTCAAGAAGTTTGGATCTACAAAGCATCGCCGCCGCATTTACTTGCCGTTGCCGATCTTGACAAGATTCTTTCCAAGAGAGAAATCCGGTTATGGATTCTTCGTAATATTCAAGCAAGCTTCAACGAATGAAGAAGGAAAACAGGATCTCCAAAAGCATTGTTTGTATTTTCTTTTACATTCAATTTTAGTTTGTTGTTAAAGAATTTTCATTCCTTGTTGTAAGGGTTGGGTGCAACCCGTGATGGTGGAGTTGTGACTCCTTTATTGGAAGGGTTCCTTCCGTAGTGTGAGGATTGAATTTCAATCCGTTTGGAGAAGTGACTGAGTCATCCCTTGGTGGGAGATAGGTCTAAGGGGGAAAGTGGACATACCCAAATCGGGGAACCACTATAATTCTTTGTGTGTTTTTTGTGCTCTGTTTGTTAATTTGTGTAGGTAAATTTAATTCTGCAAAAGACTACACGACACCTATTCACCCCCCCCCCCATAGGTGGATTTAGTCGACACTAGAGACTTTCAAAATGTTTTTAATTGTTAAATCAATGAATAGTTTATTTTGCACACTTGATCAAGAAATTTTCAAACTTATTTATACTTTGCCTACTTCTTATGATATTTGGAAATTTCTTTAGACTACTTACATTCTTTCTTCCACAGATGATGAACAAGATCAATTTTTTATGGGTCCGAGAGAAGAAACCAATGAGGACTTGTACTTGGAGGAAGATCAATCAAAGAAAGAGGAATGCAAGATTGCATGATTATGCTCGGATGGGGACACAACAAGTACATCATACGTAGAAGAAGATGTCAAGGAACTTCATGTTAAAATCTTGTCACATCCGAGAACACTGTAAAAAAAAATTCTCTCATTATTGCGACTTCAATTTCTACATTATGTATGCTAAATATTGCTAAACATAAAATCAAGAAATTGAAAAATATTAACTCAAAATTACGTTTAGAAAATAATATTTTAAAAGAAAATGCAAATGTAGAATCTACTATTGTTGTGTCTAGTTCTCCCGCATGCTCTTTAGATAATATTTTTACACCTTGTATAAATTGTAATGAATTAAAAGAAAAATATAAGATTTTTGAAAAAGAGCTTATGTTTACAAAAGAACAAAATGAGAAATTATGTTTAGAAAACTCATCTTTGAAAAGTGATTGTGTTAAATGCAATGATTATAAAATTGATATTAAGGAGATGAATGAGACTTTTGATGAATTCAGGAGTAAGCATGAAGCTCATATTGAATCTGTAATCTCCACTCTTAAAAATAGCACAATCGTGTTCAATAAAGCTAAACATAATCTCAAAATTAAAAAATAAAGAATTATTAGTTACAAAAATCAACATGCTTAAGGAAATTATGATTAAAAACTCACAAAACACAACTCAAAAATTTCAAGCAAAACCCAAAAGTATGTTGAATATGTATTGTCATATTATAACTAAGTCAATCAAATTGAGTAAAAAACCTCAAGCAAGTGTAAATTAAATTCCAAAATATAAAAATCACCTTTATTTGAAAAATCAAATCACTCCTAATTTAAAATCAAATGAACGTAAATTTTCTTTAAAGAATCACTACTTTATGAGTATTTATGTTAAGCGACATAGTCCTAACTTGGAAAATAATTTCAATATATCTAAATATCCAACGCAATATTGTTCAATTGAAGATCATCACATAAAGACTCTTAAAAATCATAATGGAAATTTGCAATATAAAAATGATATTAAACCAAGGTATGAATGGAGACCGCCTCCCCATAAGCCAACAAAAAGTATTTGGGTACTTAAGGGAACCACCTCACACGGTCTCGTTTGGATACCTAAATTTCGTATCCATTAGTATCCACCTATTGCGGGAAGTAGAATCTAATTAAAACAAAATTACTCAATAATCTACTTCATGATGTGCTTATTGTCCTTTTGTTTTTATGTTTTTTTGTAAGCTTTCGTGCCATGGACACTTTTCATATATTTTTGTTATATGACTTACACATATTAAGTTTAATGGTAAATCAATCCAACTGAATGTAATTGAATAAACATCAATAGTTTAAGTGTTATGCTTATCTCACTATCCTAGCATCAACTATCTTAAAATCTATCGTCTGTGCTAGTTGATTATCTTTCATACTATCTTTAAAAATTGAGACTTGTATTTCTTAAGTAATACTAATAAATCCAAGCACTTTTCATGCATTAGTACCATAATGTATATGTGTATCTATATGATTAAATTCTTAAGCATGTCTACGATCATTACCCATTGTTTGTGTCTCATAATAGCGGAGGCATAGGGTTGTGTGCATTAGAGACGCTAACCTATAAACCATGTCTTGTCCTTAATCGAGGAGGGTTCCAGTGGGGCCTTAAGAGGCACTGGGGTGAAGAGTGTTAGGTTGAGCGGACTCGTTTGTATGTATGTGGGATTAACACCCCAACATACAACATGTTTGCAGCTCCTTATGCCCATCCGTCACTTAGTACGAGGCTAGGGTATAGATATATAGCTAGGGTATTCGAATTTAGTGCATACTCATGATTCTCATACACATCGCATGAACATTATTTCACTCCTCATATTCATTTTATGCATAATATTTTATCATACTATCTTGTGTTTACATCATATATCTCTTTGAGCTGTCATGTTTTTAGAAAAAACATGAGTAATTTTAAAATATATATATATAATTATAAAATGATTTAAAAGAATAATAATAAAATATTTCTATATCTCTTTGTGTGTTTATTGCTCGGTATTTTTATTAAAAATCAAAAATAAAACATTTTAAAAACTGCTTGTTATTCATTGTCATTGTTAAGGATGATTAATTATATCAATCTAAGATGAATTACAATGTGTAATTTAATTATCAAGAATCTTGAAATATTATTTGGGTTATATCATGCCTTGAAAATTATTTTTTGTATGTACAATGAAATTAAACATAGAAAACATGTGTAGGATTGTCTAGTGTGCTTCTAAGTATGAGTAGAAGAAGTCCTAAAGAATAAATTCAACTGAACAAGAAGAATTCGACTGGATATCAAGTCGAACATTGTGGAAGGCCTGAATTCAATTTAAAGCATTATTTTGGCATGAAGCCATTTAATGTCATCACAGAAAGGGTCAATCAGTTCTGTCCTTTATGGTAAAATATTCCTGATAATAGATTATCCGAGATTCGACCGTTAGAAATTTGGAGTCTAAAAATCAAAGAGAACGTGAACAGTACACCCTAATCGACATAAAATGAGATAAAGCTTTTCAGCCGCAATATTCTTTAACAAGCTAACTGCATCCAGAAGTTCAAGTTTGGAGAAGACAAAAATCAAAAGAAAATTCTCTTCTTCTCCAAAAGTGCAATCAATTCAAATTGCTGAAGAAGATTCAAGGCAAACTCATTCAACTACAAAAGAAGATCTTCCAAAAGCGTAGAACACACATTCATTAAAGTAGATTTCTTTCAAGTGTCTTGTAGAAAGATCTGAGAAGAAGCAATCTTCAACAAGCTTTAAGAAGACTCCAATGCTATCAAGAATATCAACTAAGTCCGCAAAAAGTTTTGTAATAAAACTTAATAAATTTGTAGGACTTCCTTGTGATCTGAGTGTTATGGTCCTTATGACTTGAGGTAGGATTCCTACTGAGGAATCTGAGTTGTAGTGTCCTTGTGACCTTAGGTAGTAAGTCAGCTTGTGATTCTAAGGTAGGAGACTCTGTCTCTGAGCTATATGATCCTTTGTGGATCTGAGGTAGGATTTATGTTGAGAAATCTGAGGTAGGGTCCTAGTGACCTTAGGTAGGAGGCCAGGTCACGCCTCTGAGGTAAGGGTCACGATCTCTGATTTATAGGATCTATGGATCTGAGACTTGATTGCAGTTTGATGAGGCTAGTACATTGTTAGATAGGCGGAGTGGTAAAGTGGATGTACTCAACTTGGAGAACCACTATAAATCATCGTGTGTTTGTGTTGTGTGATTGGCTGTGTTGTGCGTTATTTTTTTATTTCTATAAATTATCTTTAAAAGCCACATCACCTATGTGAAGACATCCCTTGAATTTTAAACTTACTGAAATTGAGCAATGCACACAACATGATTTCATACATTAAAAACAAAAAAAAACATAATCTAACTAAATGGAATTGAGCAATATAGACAATATCATTAATTTCAAATATTCATAACGAACAAAAACTTATATCAAACTCAATTAAATTGAACATAATAAAGGTCCACTTTTCAGCTTCTTATTTAAAAACGTCCTCTTCTTGCTAGGAGATGCATAGCCTTCCCTGTACCATTTGTTTGGTTCCCATAGTAAACTTTCATTATTTTTCCTTTTAGCATCAGGATGGATCATCTTTAAGTCCCTTCTCTTGTAAATAAAGAACTACATTAGCCTATGTAAAATAAAATTAATCTTGCCAATAATGTCAAAACAACCTTCACATTAATTGCTCTCAACAAATGATATCTGACATTAATGTGTTTTGACTTCAAGTGGTAGACAGGATTCTTGACCAAGAAGATGGTGGTATGACTATCACAGAACACAGTGAACTCATCTTACTGGACTCCTAATTTAAACATGAACTTCTTTGTCTACGAGATTTCCTTTAACGCTTCTCTCAATGTTATGTATTCGGATTTCATCGTCGAAAGTGTTACACACTTTTGCAGCATTGATTTCCACGATACTGCTCCTACAAATGTAACTGCAAACCTGGATGCGGATCTCCAGGAATCAACATCTACAAACATATTTGAATCAAAGTTCCCAACCAGCTTCGGTGACCCTCCACAAAACTGCAAAAAATGGTCTGTAGTGCCTCTAAGATAGTGCAGTATCCACTTCACAACATCCCAATGCACCTTCCTTGGGTTCTCTAAGTATCCGCTTACCACCTAAACTTCATAAGCTCTGTTTGGCCTCATGTAGACCATATCATACATTAAGCTCCCTACTTCATGTGAGTAGGATATCTAGCTCATCTCTTCTACTGCCTTCTCAGATGAAGGACTCATAGAGTTTGAGAGATTAAAGTGTCCACCCAAAGGAGTGGTAGTCATCTTGGCCTTCTCCATCATGAACCTCTTCATCACCTTCACCACATACTCTCCTTGAGACAGCCACAACAGACTTGTACTCATATCCATGGTGATTTTCATCCCAATAATCTTCTTTGTTGGTCTCAAGTCCTTCATTTCAAATGACTTACTGAGCTCCTTCATCAACCTGTCGATGTTTGCTTTGTCATCCATGATAATAAGCATATCATATACATATAGTAGTAGAATGGTAAAGGTCTTCTCAGTACTCTTCACATATACAGTGATCAACCCTGATCAACTTGAATTTGCTTTTCATCACGAAGGAGTCAAACTTCTTGTACCACTGTCTATGTGCCTACTTCAATCCATAAAGTCTCTTCTTGAGTTAGCAGACTTAGTTATCTTTTCCCTAGACTTCAAAGTCTTCAAGTAGTTCCATGTACAACTCTTCTTCTAAATCTCCATGTAGTATATCCATCTTGATATCCATCCACTCAACTTCAAGATTTATAGAGGCAGTGAACCATAACACCAATCTAATAGATGACGTCTTCACCACCGGTGAAAATATCTCATCAAAGTTAACATTGTGCTTTTGACTAAAACCTTTCACCATCTACCTTGATTTGTACCTAAGCTTGGAGAGATATCCATCTATTCTCAATTTGAAGATCCACTTGTTCTTCAAGGCCTTTCTCCCCTTTGGTAGCCTAACCAAGTCATAGGTCTAATTCTTGTACATCGAGTCCAACTCCTCCTCTAGAGCTTCTGCCCAAAGCTTATTGTCTTTAACTGCTTGAGCTTCCTTAAATTATTCATGCTCACCACCAATCAGTAAGCATGATATAGTATTGCAGTGGATACCTAGTGCTCAGCCTTTATGCTCCCTCTGGTCACCTTGGGGATACTTCAATAATAGGTGGAACATCAACATGCAAAGCCCCCTCCCCTTCATCTAGTATGTCTTCCAGACCTAGATTTTGAAAAAATGTCCTCTTTAGCACACACTTCACCAGCACCAGCAATCCCTGGCTCAAGATCTACATCATAACATACCACAACCAGTGGATTCTGTGGCTCAGCAATCTTCTGCTCACCAACAATCTGATCTTCAACAAAAATCATGTCCTTGCTTCTAACAATCTTCTTCTTCACAGGATCCCAGAGTCTGTATCCAAACTCTTTATATGGTAATCCCAATAAGATACACTCACAGGATTTTTCATCAACTTTTGATCTTTCTTATTTGGGGATATAAATATGTGTTATGTAGCGAAACACTCACACATGTTCATAAGACACATTCTTCCCATACCATACCCTCTCTAGAACATCTCCATCAAATAATGCAGAAGGAGATAGGTTGATGAGATTCATTGAAGTATTTACTGCCTCTGCTCAAAATTTCTTGTCAATTCCAGCTTGTGAGATCATATATCTGATCTTCTTCAAGATAGTTTTGTTCATCCTCCCTACTAGCCCATTTTGTTGCAGTGTCCTTGGAATACTATTCCATGCACTATATCATGATCCTTGCAGTAAGAATCACATGCTCCAATATATATTTTCCCCCATTACAAGATCTTACCCGCTTGATTAGCTTCCTGGTCATCTTCTTCACCTTTTCTCTAAACTCAACAAATTTGCCAGGACATCACTTTTTGCTCTAGAAAGTAAACACATACCTTTCTAGAGTGATCATAAATAAACATGATAAATTAAACTTAACCACACACTGACCTGGGCTCAATAGGACCACATATATCCGAGTGAATTCGGTTCAGCAGTTCTGGCTTTCTCTTCGATTCAGAATCAGTAAAGGGCACTCTTCTCTACTTCCCAGCTAAATAGTGAACACATGTGTTAGGAAACTCTCCTTATAACTTTAACAAAACCTTATTCTTCACCAGCATCTTCAGATTCTTCTTGATAATATGGCCAAGTCTCCAATGTCATAACTCCATAGAGTTGTCTTCAGAAGCAGTTTTACTTTGACTGCAGATCTTGGTCTTTGTGTGATATAATCACGATCACTTCTTGCCCCCGATCACTACTAAGGAGCCCTTTAACAGCTTCCAGACACTCTCACCTTCAATTCTAGTTAATCCTCTGTCAACAAGCTTGCCAACAAAAATTTTGTTCATCCTCAGATCAGGATTATGCCTTATATCTTTGAGGATAACCTTCCCAGATCAGTTTCAGAGCTCTGACGTTTTCCAGCGAGTTCATGGGACTTAGATCGTTCCATCGCTCGGAATTCACTCCGCTCCGTCTTAAGCGTGAATACATCTTAAGGTTTCAAGAATGTGGTTTTCCTTCTCTACGGGAGCACTCTCATCAAGGATTCGTCTTAGCAAGAGCACTTCCATCGAGACTCTGAAGACTTTGTGATTTTCACCATTGGAGCATTCCCAACCAGGCTCTAAGGATTCAGTTTATTTTCTATTATTTTCATATTCTGAACTTATAACGGAGAGGTGGTATATCACCCTCAGAGAAAATCTATCAACTCTTGTAAAATAAAAAAAAATTATATATTTTGTCCCGGCACAAATCCCACGTGATTTTTCACCCTTTTTGGGTTTTCCACATTAATAAATCCTTTTATCATTTGCTACTATTTTTATTGACTATTTGCGCGCCCAGTCTGATTCTGAGCTAAGACAGTCCTATTCTCCGGACCGGGGAAAAACCAGGTGACCCGCAATAGTTTGGCGTCATTTGTGGGAAAGTGTTCCTAAACTCCATAACCTCCTAGAAGCAGTGCTTGACTCGCAGGCATACCCCAACTAGTAGCAATGGCAAGAAGGAGTGCGTGTACTGCTAATGGCACTGCCCTGGAAGAGCAGGTCGGATTGGCCCCTCGTCAACTCGCCTGCAACCAGTGCTCCGTCGCTGGATGGAGCCACTTCTGCCGCGCCTGCAAACTCGGTTGAGCAGCAATTCTGACTAATGGAGGAGCTCCATGCATAAGTACTCACCCTCCTACGAGATATATGAGTGTTCAATCCTCCTAACTCATCAAATGCGTACGGGATGCGACCAGCCATCGCGCAAGAGCGCGTCCTGCCTCGATACGCGGCTTGCCCTAAGGAGACCCCCGTCGATAAACTTTCTGACAAATCAAGCTTCATGCACCAGTCTGATAGGTATCAACCCTGGACATGCCAAGATGAGTAGGAGGTAGGTAAATGGTCGGGGAAGTCGAAATCATCACCGTCTCTCCCTCCCCTAGGTCCATCCATTGCTCAAATAGAGAATGATCCCAAGGACACGAAGTCACCGCTAGACAATGCCATCAGCTTCGGGGACAAGGATCCAGAGAGTGTTTGCAGGCCTCACCAGGATCCCCTCATCATCAACGCAGGAATCAACAATCCCTATTTCAGGGTCAAGAGGGTACTGATCGACAATGGGATATCGGTGAATGTCCTGTTCGCGTCAACACTGCACAACATGAAGATCCCCCGAGAATGTCTCGAGCCATCAACAGTACCATTGTATAGGTTCAATAACAACCTAGTCCTCGTCCGATGGATAATAGCTCTTTTCTTTAACCTCGGAGAGTTCCCAAGGCAGATCACTTGGGACGTCTAGTTCGTGGTAATTGACTCTGACTCGACCTACAACATGATTTATGGCCGATCGCTCCAAACACTCTTTGAGGCAATCCCTTCCATACCACACTTGGTCGTGAAGTACGTCACTCCAGGGGGGATTAGTGTTGTGTGAGGGGATCAAGATACATCACAACTATGCTATTTACAACAGGCACACCCCGGCCAGAAGACGGGCTACGAGGAGTCGCGTAAATCTTAAGTCGGACTGAAAGGGCAAAATGAAACACTTCTAGTGTTATATATTTACTTTCCCTACTTTTAAAACAATCAGTTGCACGAATAGGTTTGCGAGCACTTGTATCTTCCTTTTCGATAATAAAGCATTTGTTTTCCCTTTCATATTGGGTGGATCCCCCAAAAGCGAGATCAGTGAAAGCCCTTCTTCACCTTCTAGGAGAGATTGGCAAAAGTCCTTCTACACCTTCCAGGTGAGATCAACAAAAATCCTTCTACATTGAAAGAAAGGGGTTAGACCTGATTAACTCTAGAGGGAGGGTGAATAGAGTAATTAAAACTTTTGCTATTTTTAAATTTATCAGAGTAATATAAGTGATACCAATAGTAATATAGAAAGGAAAAGAAAACAGGTTAAGTTAATCTATCACAGCACAACAAGAACAAGAAAGAAAATGATCACACACATACAACACAAGAATTTTATAGTGGTTCCCCAAACTGGGTACATCCACTCTTCTACCACCCTGGTAGGAATCCACTATCAGGCTTTTGATCAGGTGACTGCCACCACAAGATCTATTTCAATGGAGATCTCACAACCCTTTAGGCTTTTGATCAGGTGCCCAAAAACTAAGAATAAACTTTGGAAGGGAGTTATTAAACCCTTTTTATAGGAGGTGAGAGAGGTGATGATGTCTTCTCTTTTCTCTATACAACAAAGAAGACTTATGGATTCTGTTGTCAAGACTCCTTCTGAAATGTTGAATGGATCAGAAAGCTTGGAGCCTTGCTTAGGGTGTAGGTCTTCAGCCTTGTCTTGAGAGATCCTGGAACTTTCTAACTGATTCAAAGTTGTTGTCCTTGAATGTTCCTGGAGGAGAAGTTGAAGAAGACTCTTGATATTGATGGTTGTTCTTCTTTAGTCTTCACAAAGATCAAGGGAAAACAAAATGTTTTATGTACTTAGAGAAGAAGCAGATATTCTTCTATATGTTCTGTCTTTTCTCTGTATTGCTCTTATGTTATCACTGCTGGTCTGGTCTGTTTCTATTGAATCGAATCTTTATATCAGCCGTCTAAAAAAAATTCTCTTTTATATTCTGCTATCAGAATTCTCCTTTGAAATTTGAATTCCAAGCATTAAATGTTGACTTATCTGGAGAATGAAACGGCTGGAATATTTGCTTTAAATGAGTTTCCTCAACTGTCCCAATAAAATAAGCAAGTAATTACCCTAATGAAGACCATAATTAATGCTGCCAATAATGGCTATATTCAGGAGAATATGAGCATTAATTACTCATAGAATTACTGCTAAATAATATAATAAATAAGGGACAGAAGTAAGGAAAACTTCTCATTCTGGCTCGGGACAGAATTCGTCGACCTCTGAAAAGATTTCGTCGACTGGAGTTCAAAGTTCGTCGACCTGAGAATTACTGTTCGTCGACCTGAGCTCTGTGAACTACATTCTGGAAATAACTTGCCAATTCTGTGCTCTAAGTTCGTCGAGCTGAGAATCTGTCTGAATGAAGAGATCGTCGACCTGAGCTCGAATATCGTCAAGCTCAACTCAGATAAAGAACTCTGAGTTCGTCGATCTGAGGTCGACGATCGTCGAGCTGAGTTCGAAGAATTTCGAACTGATAATTTTGAACTCTGAATTCTTCTAAGTCTGAGTCTACTGAAGTCCTCTACTGGCTGGTCCATGAAGGTTGAACTTAAAGACTAGCATAAACTCTAGGACTAATAGACTTGACCCTGGCTATACAATGTGGGTCAAACTCATCCTAATTAGTGAACCTAGCCCAAATCCGAACTAGGGATCCAACAATCTCCCTCTATTTGGGTGAGGTCACTAATACAAACAAAAGAAAACAATCACAAAGTAGAATAAAATATATCTGGCAGAAAATAAAATATCCAGCAGATATGTACAAAGGTGCTTCATGATTAATAAATAGAGTTCAGAAAATAAACTAAACATAACAGTCATTTGTTCTTCTTAGACTTCTTTTTCTCAAATTTATCAGAAGGCTGTTTGAAAATAATTTCTCTGTTTGGATTTGCAGCTTCTTTCTTTGACATTGTCATGTTTGATGCTCCAATTATATTGCATGAGGTGGCTCTTGGTACTACTACTTTAGGATGCAAACTCATATAATCATTTATATTGAAAAATTTATTAGCTTTAACATACCTCTTGAGTTCTTATTTTCTATAAGATGACATTGTAGATACTGTGATGGATCCTTTCCTTCAGTTTTAGCTTTATTGATCATAGAAAGTCAAATCAGCTCTTGAAACCTGGCCATTTTTGCAGTTGTTTCCTGTTCTGGATCTACAAATGGGATAGGTGAAGATTCTGGCCTTTTAGGACTAGATTCCTTCTTTGAATCATTAGTAGATGTTGAAGTACCTTTTTTTCTATAGCAGGAGGAGGCTTGCTCTAAGAGAATTGTTGCTGACTACTTCCATGAGAACTAGGCTTGGAGTATCTCTGATATGTTTTATTAACTGGTGTTGATCTGAGAGAAGCACTTCCAGAGGCCCCAGCTGATGGAAGAGGAGGAGGAGGGTCTTTCCTGAAGTGCTTAGGAGGAGACCTATACCTTCTTCTCTTCTTCCTTTCTTTTTGCTCATTCTTTGATAGCCACATCCACTATGGCATCCCAGGATATGGAGTAATCTTTTGCAAAATGTAGTATAGAGTATCATGTGTAGGATTTGGCTTGGGATCAGCCATGGGAACAACTTTCCTTTTCTTAACAATCTTCTTCTTTGCCTTTGGGTCATCAGATTCATCAGAGTCTTCATCATCATTATCTTCATCAGAAGATTCTGGAGGATTGTCATACATAGCATCAATCTCTTCAATCAGCTTAGATTGATCTTTCTTAAGAGATACTGGCTGTACAATCTCAATTTTTGTATCAGCCATATTAGGAGCATTCTGAATATTTTCAAGTTCTTGTGCAACATCTTCAGCAATCAAATCATCCAAATTAGGAATTGGACTTTCATCCAAGATATAGGTTGGACTAGAAGAGCTTGGCTCAACTTTATCAATTGTAACATCTGATGGTTCCCAAATCATTTGAGCAGTAAAACTTTCCTTTAGTTGATTAACAACTTCAGGGCATATTGGTGAAGTATAGCATACTATGGCCATGGATTGCTCTTGAAAAACTTTTGGAAGATAATATATATATGCATAAAAAGACTTTAATAACCCAAATAAATCTACTGTGGGATTGACAAAAAAATCACCAACAGTAAAAACTTCTGGCAGATCAAATTGCTCATCTATACAAGACATATCAATATCAACTGTCTCAACTTCTGTAATCATATTCACATCTGCAATCATATTCACATCTGCATCTGCATCTGCCTCTACTGGCTCATCTAACTATAAAACTGTTATTGTTGCTGCATCTGCTGGAGGTGAGGAGACTAGATCTTCTTCACTGGATATCTCCCCCTGCCTGGTTTCAGAGGGTCCTGAAGCAAGGCCCCCAGAAGAAGGGACAGTGGGAGCAGCAGAAATGAGGGCAGATAGGGATGAAATAGATTCAGCAAGAAGTTTAATGGTCTCTGCTATAAGATTTTTGAGAAGGGGAAAGATGAGTTCCAGAAGGGAGGGAATGGAAGGGAAATCCATTTGCATAAACTCAGAGGGTGTCTGAGTTAATACAGAAGAATGGAGGATGGATGATGAGGGGAAAGAAATGGTGCCTTGCATGGGCTCATCATGAGGTGATGGAGTATTGATGGGAGATGATGAGATAAGATCAAAAGATGGAATGGATGAGAGGTTATGGAGGGGGATGTCAGCAAGATGATGGGGAAGTGGGGATTGAGGTGGTGTGGTATGCTCTGGAGATTGAACTGGTGATGGTTGATGTTCAGGAGATTGAATTGGTGTTGGTTGATGTACTGGAGATGTAGGTGGTGTTTGAATATGAGCTTGAAATGTGGATGGTTGTTGGAGGGTTGATGAAGGAATTTGAACTTGTGGAGGTGTAGGTTGGTGAGATGGTGTTGGAATCTGGGTGGATGGAATTCTGATGGAGGGGACATCTTCTGGGGGTGGGGGATTAGCTGTCACAGCTCTGGTATCCTTAGAAGGTCTGGAAGAGGAAGAAGCCTTAGAAGGCTTTGAGATAGTCCTCTCCTATATTCCAAATAAGGCACATGTTAGCATTTTGGAAGCATTAATGAATATGGTCTGTGAGACCAGGGATTCAGTTGCCTTTTCCTGAAGAAAAATTCCCAAGATTCTTCCAAAACAAACCTCTTTCTTACTGTTCTTTTTCTTTATCAAATCAAACAGGATTTTAGCCCAATTGACTGCTTTATTATTTACAACATCACACATTATCAGAAACTGTTGCCTGGTAATATAATCATGGGCAGTATGCTTTCCTAGCAATACTTTGCCCACCACATCGGCTAAAAACTTATATTCAGAAGACAAATGTTTCTTTAGCAGTTTATAAGGGTTTTTTCTAGTGTGAGCCATTATATTCAACATTTCATCAAACTCAGAACTAACAATTTCTAAATCTTCTTCACCATTAATCAATCCAAAAATCTCAGTTAAAATTGCGGGGTTAAAGAAACTTGGTTACCAAATATTGTGTCGGTCATCGTATCGGCGTCTAGAGTGGAGGAGGAGAACACCCATTCTCTGATTTCAGTAGCAGCTATCTTTATTCTGGTTGTCATGAAGTTCTTCAACTGTTGTTCTTCAAATAACTTCAGTATATCCAAGAAAATTTGATCAGAATGTTGAAATGACTCGAAGTCTATGTCAAATCCCATGTCGAATTTCATTGCCGCAAGAGAGCTTACTGGGATCATCATTGATCGCCTGCAAAAGGAAATAGAGAGATCAAGTGTAAGGGGAATAGAAAGCGCGGGATGGAGCTCGAAGAAAACCTATATATAAGATTTTCAGAATATGAATCGTCAAACTCCGTCCTGCGAAATAAACAAAATTCTTTGATCTGAGGTTGACGAAATATTTTATTGACAAAAGAGTTCGTCGATCTCAGTCTGAAGAAGGGAAAACTTTTTGTCATTCTCAGGTCGACAAAAATTTTCTGAATCAGTATCGTCGTTCTCCAGTCGACGAATAAAACTTCATACGGAGAGTTCGTCGATCTCAGGTCGACGAATTTTCTCAAGAACTGTCCTCAGATCGTCGATCTCCGATCGACAAACTGTGACAAATTCTTCGACCGCAGACATAAATTAAATTAATGATTCTCCATTGATCATACCTAGCTGATTCAGAAAGAACAGATGGTTCCTTTCATCCAAGGGTTTGTTTAAGATGTCTACTCTTTGCAAATCAGTGCTCTAATGAAATGATGCCTTATTTCTATATGCTTAGTTCTACTATGATGTACTGGATTCTGTGCAATGGAAATTGCACTTGTATTATCACAAAGTAGAGTTGAATTATTTAAGTTGAAACCATAATTTAGGAGTTGGTTCTGAATCCACAGTATCTGTGAATAACAACTGTCAGTTGTTATGTATTCAGCTTCTGCAGTTGAAGTAGACATAGATGTCTGCTTTCTAGAAAACCAGGACACAAGTCTAGCACCAAGGAACTAGCATGTCCCTGAGGTGCTTTTTTCTATCCACTCTAAATCCAGCAAAGTCAGCATCTGAGTATCCAGTCAACTCAAACTCTGACTCAGTTGGATACTAGAGTCCTAAATTTGGGCAACTCTTTATATATCTCAAAATTATTTTTAGTAAAATAAGGTGAGATTCTTTAGGGTTCACTTGGAACCTAGCACAAAGACAAGTAACAAACATAATGTCTGGCCAACTTACAGTGAGATATAACAAGGACCCAACAATGGCCCTATATAATTTCTGATCTATAGGTTTCTCATGTTCATCAGAATCAATCACAATATTTGTAGTCATAGGTGTTTTCTTAGCTAAAGCATCAGTCATCCCAAACCTTTTTATCAGCTCCTTAGCATACTTGGATTGGGATATGAAGATGTCATCAGGGGACTGCTTCACTTGGAGACCAAGGAAGTAGGAGAGTTCACCCATGCACTCATTTCAAACTTGGAATGCATAAGGTTGGAGAACTTTTTGCATAGTTTGAATCAGTAGAACCAAATATAATGTCATCTACATATATTTGTACTAACAAGATTTTATCATGATGATGCTTAATAAATAAAGTCATATCTACTATGCCTATAGAAAATTTATGCTCTAAGAGAAAGCTAGCTAAGATTTCATACTAAGCTCTTGGAGCTTGCTTTAGACCATAAAGAGCTTTATGTAGTTTAAAAACATAATGGATGAGATGAAGAGATAAAACCTGGTGTTTGTTCCACATAAACCTCTTCTTTGAGTTCACCATTAAGGAATGCACTCTTGACATCCATTTGGTATACTGTGAACTTCTTGTAGGCTGCATAAGCTAGAAATATTCTTATTGCTTCTAACCTTATAATAGGGGCAAATGTTTGGTCATAGTCTATGTCTTCCTCTTGTTTGTATTCTTGAACAACTAATCTTGCTTTGTTCCTGATGATAGTACCTTGAGCATCTAGTTTGTTTCTAAATACCCATTTAGTTCCAATGACTGGGTAGTCTTTGGGTCTTGGAACTAAATCCCAAGCTCTACATCTCTCAAACTGGTTGAGCTCCTCTTACATTGCAATGTTCCAGTGTGGATCTTGCTCAGCATCTTTTATGGATTGGGGCTCAGTTTGAGATATGAAGCAGACATACATCATGTCCTGGTGGAGTTTATGCCTTGTCTGCACACCCACTAATATGTCTCCAATCACTTGAGATACAGGGTGATCTCTAAGTGTGACTAATTCAGTAGGAGGAGTTGGTTCAACAACAGCTTGGGGAATTAATTCCTCTTGTGGAATTATGGCTGTTGTTGGCTCTTCACTGAGTTCAGTGACATCATCTTCACTTTCTTCAGTAACATGTGGAGAAGAATGTGTAACAATCTCATTGGTGAGGGTCAATTCATCCAACTTCTCACAAAGATTTGGTACCTGCAAAGTTTCACTGGTAGAAGGGATCTTCTCCTTGTAAAACAAGTTATATTCATCAAAGGAAATATGAATAGACTCTTACATTTTCATAGATGATTTATTATATACCCTATAAGCCTTGCTTACTTGGGAATATCCAAGAAAAATTCCTATTTCAGCCTTGGCTTCAAACTTTCTAATGTATTTCTTGTTATTATTATGAATGTAACAAATACAACCAAAGACTCTAAAATAATTTATTTTAGGTTTCTTCCCTTTGAGTAGTTCATAAGGGGTCTTGCCCTTAAGCTTATGAATCAAACTTCTATTCAGTACATAGTTTTATGTGCTCAGAACCTCTGCCCAAAAGGATAGGGGCAAGTGAGCATCTGCAAGTAATGTGCCTGCAGCTTCAATGAGTGTTCTATTTTTCCTTTCAGCTACCCCATTTTGTTGAGGAGTTCTAGGAGAAGAGAAGCAATGCCTGATACCTTCCTTCTCACAGAATTCTTGCATGGGAAGAGACTCAAACTTAGTACCATGATCACTTCTGATCAATGCAACTGGAGTAGAGTACTCAATCCTTATGCTCTTAAGAAATCTATAAGAACCTTGAAGTTATCTGACTTGTTTCTCAAGAAGAACACCCAAGTGAACCTAGAGAAGTCATCAACTATCACTAAGGTATAAGACTTCCCCCCTAGGCTCTGTACAACAATGGGTCCAAAACGATCCATGTGTAGCAAATACAGAATCCTAGGTGAATCACTCTTATTAAGTGACTTAAAGCTATTTTTAGTTTGCTTGCCTAATTGACAAGCCCTGCAAAGGCTTTCCTTCTTATAGTGGCAAGAAGGCAATCCTCTAACAAGGTTGTCCCTAGAGAGTTTAGCAATGTTTTTCAGATTTACATGACCTAATCTCATATGCCAAAGTTCATTATTATTACTAGTTTGGTTAAGCAGACATATTTCAGTTTTAGCAGACTTAAAATTAACTACACAAATATTACCTACTCTAGTACCAGTTAGCACTACTTGGTTATCTACAGAAGTAATAATACAGGAAATTTTGTAAAAAGATACATGAAACCTTTCATCACATAACTGACTTCTGGATATAAGGTTGTGCTTCAGTCCACTTACATAAGCTACCTTCCTGAAGGTGATTGCTCCAATTTTGACCTTTCCATATCCTTCAGTCTGGCCACAATTGGAATCACCAAATATTACTTTAGGTCCTAGCTTTGATTTATAGTTGATTAAGTTATCCTTACTGCCTGTCATATGCTTTGAACAGCCACTATCCAGATACTACTGTTGCTCTGTGGTGGGATAGTCTTTCACCTGCAATAAAATAGATTAGCTATTCTTGACCCAGGTCTGGGTCCTTGTTTATTCACATAATTAAAACTGAAAATGTATGAGTATTTAGGTTGATTTTTATAACCTAAGGGGTGAAATCTTCTAGGTGGAATTACCCACTAGGGGAATTGATTAACATGATCTCTTGATTGATTAAATGGTCTGTTAGAATAAAAGTTTCTGTTATTATGAACTGGGGTCGACGAATTCTGGTAAGTTCGTCGATCTGAGGTCGACGAATGGGGATGAGTTCGTCAAACTCCACTCAGAGAATGAAAATATTCATTTTTGGGCCCCAATATCGTCGATCTCGGGTCGACGAACCATACTGGTTTCGTCGATCGCAGTTCAGAGAATAATTATAATAAAAGTTTGCGTTCGGAGTTCGTCGACTTGAGTTCGACGAACTGTACACATTTCGTCGATCTGAGTTCGACAAAATCTGCTGAACATAGTTATAGTTAGGATTTTTTTCTCTTTTTCTTATTCTTTTGTTTTTATTCTGTTTGTTTAACATTATTATCATATATCTTTTCCTTGTTTTTTTCAGAAACAAATTTTATTGGAGTTATTAAAATATTTTTCTGAATCAGTGGGGGTTGGCTTGATGAAGTACCTAAGCCTATCTTGTCATTAAGCCTGGCATTCACTGTGCTTGTGATATCCATCAGCTTGATACTTCTCTCATTTAGGGATTCTTCAAGTTGCTTAGCCTCAGTTAATTCAGTTTTTAATGAAATGATCTGTTCATTTGCTAAAGTTAGTTCATCTTTTAATTTAATATTTTCAGACATGAAATTATCTTGTTCTGATAGTTTTTCTCTAAGTTGTTTAATTTCCTTTTCAGAGTTAATTAAATCAAGACATAAAGATTTAAATTCAGTTCTAAAATTATATGAATTGAAGTCAAAAGAAGACAGTACCCGATCTTCCTCAGATTCAGAGTCTTCACCCTCTAACTTGTCATCTTCTGCTTCTGAACAGCTATCTGATGCATTGATGGCCATCATACAAACTTCTTTTACCTTTTCTTCCTTTTCATCTTCACTGGAGTTGGAAGATGAAGATTCATCTTCAGTTTCACTCCAGGTTTCAGCCACAAAGCCTTTCTCCTTTCTCTTATGCTTGCTGGAGGAGGGCTTGTTGTAGTGCTGCTTCCTGGTTTCTTTTTCTCTTCTTCTCTTCTTCTTTTGGTTCTCTAGACACTCTGAGATGAAGTGTCCAGGCTTCCTGCAATCAAAGCAGACAACTTCTTTAGTTGGAGTCTTGTCATACCTTGGCTTGTCATCTTGCCTAGATGACTTTCTTCTGAAATCCCTCTTTCCCATCTTGTAAAATCTCTTGGCTAAGAGACTCAGAAATTCTTCACTGGCTGTTGGAGCTTTTGATTCTTCAGATGCTTTGAATGCAATGTTCTACTCTTTTCTTGCTGATGAGGGAGTCTTCTGCTCAGCAGCTTCTCTAGTCTTTATTAATTGTTCATAGAATTTGAGCTTTCCAAGAAGAGATTCAGTGAAAATCTCATTTAGACTTCTGGCTTCCTTGATTGGCCAGATTCTGGAATCCCATGAGCTGGGGAAACACATGAGGATTTTATCATTGAACTCTGTGAGAGTTATGTCCTTGTCCAGAGTCTTCAGCTCATTGATGATTGAGCTTAGTCTGTTGTACATGTCACTTACAGACTCTGACTCATCTTTCTTGAAGTTCTCATGTTGAGAGATAAGATTGGATCTCCTATCCTTTCTCTCATCTGCTGAACCAGCAACCATCTGGTTAAGAGAATCCTAGATAGCCTTGGCTGATGTGCACTCCGCCACTTTCTGGAAGATGTCATCAGACATTGTCTGAGGCAGAATATTCATGGCCTTGGCATCAGCTATTTTGGCCTTCTTTTGAGCATTTGTCCACTCAGGTGGTGGAATAGCATGAGTGCTGGAACTAGCAGTAGTTGTAGTCACTGGAGTTGGTGGTCCTGTCAAAATAGAATTGAAAATATCCTCATCAATAGAGTTCATATATAACTTGATCCTTGCCTTCCAGATAGCAAACTTATTCAAGTTGCAGTTTGAAGTTCTGGTGCTTGCATAATCTTTGTTCTATGCCATGATATAGAATAAATAGAAAAACTAGGGAAAAGAGATCAGATCTAACAAGGACCTTTTGGTTCAAGTGTTAGCTTGTACAACCAAAGGAACACCCCTCTGATACCAATTGAATGAAAGGGGTTAGACCTGATTTACTCTAGAGGGGGGTGAATATAGTAATTAAAACTTTTGCTATTTTTAAATTTATCAGAGTAAAATAAGTGATACCAATAGTAATATAGAAAGGAAATGAAAACAGGCTAAGTTAATCTATCACAACAAACCAAGAAAGAAAATGATCACACACAGACAACACAAGAATTTTATAGTGGTTCCCCAAACTGGGTACATACACTCTTCTACCACCCTGGTAGAAATCCACTATCAGGTTTTTGATCAGGTGACTGCCACCACAAGATCTATTTCCAGAGAGATTTCACAACCCTTTAGGCTTTTGATCAGGTGCCCAAAAACCAAGAATAAACTTTTGAATGAAGTTAATAAACCCTTTTTATAGGAGGTGAGAGAGGTGATGATGTCTTCTCTTTTCTCTATACAATAGAGAAGACTTGTGGATTCTGTTGTCAAGACTCCTTCTGAAATGTTGAATGGTTCAGAAAGCTTGGAGCCTTTCTTAGGGTGTAGGTCTTCAGCCTTGTCTTGAGAGATCCTGGAACTTTCTGACTAATTCAAAGTTGTTGTCCTTGAATGTTTCTGGAGGAGAAGTTGAAGAAGACTCTTGATATTGATGGTTGTTCTTCTTCAGTCTTCACAAAGATCAAGGGAAAACAGAATGTTTTCTGTACACAGAGAAGAAACAGATATTCTTCTATATGTTCTGTCATTTATCTATATTGCTCTTGTGTTATCACTGCTGGTCTTGTCTGTTTCTATTGAATCAGATCTTTATATCAGCTGTCTGAAAAGAATTCTCTTTTATATTTTGCTGTCAGAATTCTCCTTTGAAATTTGAATTCCAAGCATTAAATGCTGACTTATCTGGAGAATAAAACGACTGGAATATTTGCTTTAAATGAGTTTCCCCAACTGTCCCAATAAAATAAGCAAGTAATTACCCTGATGAAGACCATAATTAATGCTGCCAATAACGGCTATATTCATGAGAATATGAGCATTAATTACTCAAAAAATTAATGCTAAATAATATAATAAATAAGTGACAGAAGTAAGGAAAACTTCTCATTCTGGCTCGGGACAGAATTCGTCGACCTCTGAAAAGATTTTGTCGACTGAAGTTCCAAGTTCGTCGACCTGAGTTCTGCGAACTGCATTCTGGAAATAACTTGTCAATTCGGCGCTCTAAGTTTGTCGAGCTGAGAATCTGTCTGAATGAAGAGATCGTCGACCTGAGCTCGAATATCGTCGAGCTCAACTCAGAGAAAGAACTCTGAGTTCGTCAATCTGAGATCGACGATCGTCGAGCTGAGTTCGAAGAATTTCAAACTGATAATTTTGAACTCTGAATTCTTCCAAGTCTGAGTCTACTGAAGTCCTCTGCTGGCTGGTCCATGAATGTTGAACTTAAAGATTAGCCTAAACTCTAGGACTAATAGACTTGACCCTGGTTATACAATGTGGGTCAAACTCATCCTAATTAGTGAACCTAGACCAAATCTAAACTAGGGATCCAACATACATCTTTCACGCGATATTGGCAAAATCCCTTATGCACTTTTCAGGAGAGATTGGCGAAATCCCTTATGCACCTTTCGGGTGAGATGGAAAAAGGTCTTTCTACACCTTCACCCGGACGGACCCCGAATATCCTGAGGTGCGAACGAACAAATTATGGTTCTTTGCGACCTCCACCCGGATGGACTCAGGTCCTCCTGAGGCACGAACGAACAAAAGTTCTTCCTCGCCTTTACCTGGACGGACCCCAGTCCTCCTAAGCCGCAAACGAACAAAGGTTCTTTGCCAACTCCACCAGTACTGACCCCAGTCTTGCTGAGGCATGAATGAACAATTGTTCTTCACCACCTCCACTTAGACGTACCCCGGTCCTCCTGAGGAGCGAACAAACAAAGGTCCTTCGCCACATCCACCTGGACGGACCACAATCCTCTTGAGAAGGAAACAAACAAAGGTTCTTCGCCACCTCCACCTGGACGGACCCCAGTTCTCCTAAGGAGCGAACAAACAAAGATTCTTCACCACTTCCACATGGACGGACCCGGTCCTCCTAAGGCGCAAACGAACAAAGGTTTTTCGCCACTTCCACCTGGACGACCCCCGATCCTCTTGAGACGTTAACAAACAAAGGTTCTTTCCTACCTCCACCTAGACGGACTTCAATCATCCTAAGGTGTGAACGAATAAAGGTTCTTCACCACTTCCACCTGGATGGACCCTAATCCTCCTAAGATGCGAATGAATAAAGATTTTTCGCCACCTCCACCAGGACGGGCAAAGGTCCTCCTGAAACGCAAACAAACAAAGAAACTTTTCCACCTTCTAAAGAACAAATTGTACGTCCTCTGCAGACTCCTAGGCCCGAGGAGCCGTCCAAACAAATGAGGCAAACATCCCCTCACACTATATCCAAGCACCAACCACAGGAGCACATGCATAGTGATCATCACAAAACAATACATTGTGTCAAACACGCGCGTTCAAGCAAAGGGGAAACAAAAGGTAAAACGCGTCCAATTTAACAGGGTAATTGAGACTTATGCAAGAGAATGACTCCGTGACACACTTGGAGGTGTACCGCAAGAAGAAAAAAGATACAAGGCTAAGTCACATACATGATAATAGGGGAAAAACACCAACAGAAGAGACAAAGCATGCGCACGACGAAGATACGATCAAGTACTCCCCCGTTGTCAACACCATCCTTCGAGGCATCCCATGTTTATGGGACGGAGTGACCCCACATACTTCACATTGTGCGAAGCCCCTTGCCAAGTACAAGGCAAGGCTTAACAACACGCTCGTCCCACCATAGTAGACTTACCCTCGTAGCCGTCATCTCAGGGCTCACTCAGCCACCCGACACCACTCCACTCCAAGTCCCCAAGACCCCATGTATTCTACAAAATGCGAAAGTTTGCATCATTCTGACATCCTAAGGCACAGACGACATCAACATCTTCTGCCTAGAAAATGCTCTATATCAACTTTTGATAAGAACAAACACTAAGTCTTTTTATGCTTCCACGTGAGGGCGGGTGCCAAGTACTTCCATATCTTCTAGCTAGCACGGACCCGCTGGCCCCTCCACGACATCAAGACAAGGGGGCAGAATATCCCCACGTCACATCTGAGAAACTGCCATCTGTGCTAATGCCCTGCGGCAGCCGCACAAGCGCAACACGTAGGGTACAAAGCAAAGGGACGTTCCTGAAATGCGACATAAGCGTCGTGCAACAAGCAAGGACAATGTACAAGTAATCAACCACAAGAATCATCGTATAGGCTCCCACTATAGAACCTACCGCTTGCGAAGTTGACATGAGCGTCACCAAGTGATCAATTTGTGCATCCAAGTCAATTTAAAAGGAGGCTCCACACCGTAAAACAAAAAGCACCCTATGACGCATGCTTGGTAAAACAATTCAAAGTGCATGACGCCAAGGCGAAAAGGTTAAAGTCCAAAATTTTTCAGGTTCGTCGCTTCACAGATCATAACCTACAAATTTTTGGGGGTATTTGATGAGGTTTCCCTTGCAATTCCCAAGTCAAACATGGGAGATCTTGACAAAGGGCAACGAGGTAAGCCAACACGACCAATCGAGCTGCGCTCACCTCAAAGGTCCGAGAACACCCCAAAAAGGGAGCCAAATCGAGAGCGACACGTGTGCATGCCGCGCCCCGGTGCACGCGGGACATGCCCAGGTGGGCGGGCGCGACACACCCAGTCGGGGGCGCGCGCAACACGCCCAGTCGGGCGGGCGCGCGACACGCCCAGTCGGGCGGGCGCGCGACACGCCCAGTCGGGCGCTCGCGCGACACGCCCATCCGAGGTGGGTCGGGCACGTGCGACACGCCCAATCGAGGCGGAGCAGTCGTGCACGCTCCAGTGTGGGCGCCTCCCTTGCTCGCGCACGCAGGGCGCACGCTGACGGGTGTCGTTGCCTTCGGCCGCCACCATATCCGGCCTTCGCTAGCCGCCACCATCTCCGGCCTTCGCTAGCCACCGCCACCGTCAGGAACAAAAACGGAGCGACACAATTTACTAGCACAAATTCTGCGTCAACGCAATTACCAACATATCCCTCCAAAAAACTATAAATAGGCTCACATGCTCTCCTTTGAGGACACAACTTCAGAGGCTAGAGTGAGCTCTTACGTATTCCAGCGAGGTCATGAGACATAGATCGTTCCTCCGCTTGGAGTTCCCTCTATTCCTTCTTAAGCGCGTAGACATCTCAAGGCTTCAAGATCGTGATTTTTTTCTCTCCATTGGAGTGCCCTTATCAAGGCTCCAATTTAGCATGAACGCTTTCATCGAGACTCCAAAAACTTAGCGATTTTCACCACTATAGCGCTCATACCCAGGCTCCAAAAACATAGTTTATTTTCTGCTATTTTCATATTCTGAACTTGTAAAGGAGAGGTGACCTGTTACCCTCCGAAGAAATCCGTCAACTCTTGTAAAATTAAGTGAAATAGTAGATTTTGGCTTGACAAAGATACGACCATGTGATTTTTCATTCTTTACGGGTTTTACACGTCAAAAAAGTTTTTTATCATTTGCTGCTGTTTTTCATTGACTGTTTGCGCGTCCAGTCTGACTCCGAGCTAAGACAATCTGATTCTCCGAACCGAGGAAAAATCAGGCAACCCACAACACTTGGATTGTCTTCGACCTTGTTTGGTGCGGCTTATTTGCTTCGATGAGCTTGATCAAAAGCACCAAAGATTGTATGTTTGACAAGACAAAGTTATGACCGCTATCAAAAAAATAAATTAGTTTTGAGCATAAAATGCATGAATTTTGTTAGCTATTCGCACTCACCGCTATTCGCAATCACTATTTTGAGTCAATGACTATCTGCAAACAAAACGCTATTTGCACCACATTTTTTAACTTGAAAAAAAATAATTATTAGATATATTTTCGCTGACAAAACAAGATTAAAATTATATTCAAAATATATATTAGAGTCCAAACATCATATCCAAAATATATATTAGAGTCCAAATATCATATACAAAATATATATCAGAGTCCAAAATTCATTCCTTGTAGCGTTGGACGTTGAGTGCTAAACGGCCTATGAAAGAGCAGATCGAATTCAGAGCGGGGAGCGCGGGAGCGCCGCGTAGGCACAGTGAGCGTTTGCGCGCATGCCGCAGGGGCGCACTGTGCGTGTGCGTGCATGTTGTGCACATATTGCGCTTGCGTGCCTCTCCTTGTGCAGGTCCTTGACTTCTTTGACTTGGTTCAAAAAAAACCCATAGGAACAAAAAAAGAACTTAAAAAGCTAAAATAGAATAAATAGAACACCATGAAATACTATAATCAAACAAAAAAAGTTGAATCATTCTGTCAAATTCACAACACAATTAGTATAAAGCCACACACGCCATCTTAGAAGATAAGTAGAGAAAACAACAATCACAAACAGTAACTGACATGCATCATCGGCACCACCAATCTAGTCGTCACGCGCCCCCTATCCTTACTCCTCTCGCCTCCTCCCCACATGTCGCCGTCTGCGTCGTACTCCTCATCCTTAGCCACGCCTCCTAAATTTGCATCCAATACCTTCTCGTGAATCAACAAGAGAACCTACTGTGTGGGAGAGTAGTGCGGAGGACGGGCGTCCGAATCCCTCCGCCGATCATCCACAGTCTCGATGATCCACTCTTCATCGTCGGGAAGGAACTCATGAACATTGATCCAAGCGCCTATATCCTGATGGATGCTCTATTGCTTTTGATGATACTCCCGGACTTGCCGATGGCGATGCCAATCTTGACATCGGAGCAGAGGATGCAAAAGAATGTTTAGATGGAGTCGGAGGATGGCGAATTGGGGTTCTTTGAGTAGGAGAATGATGGCGAGGAGGTGGAGGGGGAGGTAGAGGAGGAGGAGGAGGAGGTCTCTTGTCACTGGATGAATATTACCTGCGAAGAAAAGAGGCGGGACTGCAATTCACGAAGTGCAACACAGATAATAAGTGAGAATAGAAGAAAAAAACTTAAATTAAGTTGAAATACAGTACGTAAGCTAAAGTTGTGGTGCGACTACCAACGCCTTAAAGTTTGATGTCTTGAGTCTTTGTTTGGCGCGGGGTTTTTAGAGCAGGGTGCCATTGTTTTTAAAAACGCTGTGCCAAATAAAAAAAATGGGGCAACGGTGGAAACAGCCCCCGCCCTAAAATCGCGAATTTACTGTGATTCGGAGTCGCGAAAAAGTTTCATGATTCCTGAAGCGCGCAGAGTGCGATTCGATATTCTGGCCTTCTCCCGTCCGGAATCCGGCTGGAAGTCTTCTCCTGCACCTAAAAAAATTTAATGCTTCGTGATTCTGGTCTTCTCCCGTCTGGAATCCGCATGGAAGTCTCCTCCGATTGAAGTCTTCTTCCTCCTCCGCCGCCGAGGCTGGTTCTCCCACCTGGAAGTCTTCTTCCTCCTCCGCCAAGAAGTCCTTTTCCTCCTCCGCTAGGAAGTCTTCTTCTTCCTCCACTGTTGCCCGTTGTTGCCTAGAAGTCTACGCAACTTCTACCAGAAACCTACTGTCATGTTCTACCACAAACCAGTGAAAATAAATGGGCAATGTTAAAAGCACATCGTTTTTAGCTATTGACAACCAAATGTTATTGACACACCAAACAACTTATTTACACACCAAATGATTATTAACACACAATTTTTTTTTAAAAAATGCACACTGAGAGCTTCCAAACAGATTCAACCACTTCAAAGACTATGCACATATGCTATTCCCAAGCTTCATCAGTAAACTGCATCATTATGATAATCCAAGCTTACTTATTTATTATTCCTTCTGAAAGAATGCTAATAAGTTGAAAAAAAAGAGAAATCCACCGCAACAAAATTGTATATGATTTCAGAATTATCCTCAATCCTCGCTCTAAAAAAAAGCGAATATCAACAAAATTCGAAATCACACTTGAAAACATGATCAAACCATAAATTAGAGGATGCCATTAATATAAATAGAATCCCATAAACACCACATAAAAACAATGAAATCACAATGAGTTTACAGCAGAAGAAGATCAGTATTAAGTAATCAAACTTCAGAAAAAAAACACTACATTGAATGTATTATGAATGCAGCCCCATCTTTTTTGACTAGCCGGAGAAGAGGGAGAAGAGGGCTAGCCGGAGAAGAGGGCTACCTGGAGGAGAGGGCGATCTGGAGAGGAGGGCGGCGAACTCGCTGGATAAGAACGGAGATCGGGAGGAGAGGGCGACCAGGAGAAAGGAGCAGCAGTGCAAATCACGACCATGCGGAGAGGGAGTCGTCGTCACAAGGTCACTGCGTGGTCGCTACCATCGTCAATCTGGAAGGAGCGACGACGAACTCGCCGGAGAAGAGGTGAGAACGAGCACGAACCGGCGGGAGCGGCATCAAAAATCGCGAAACAGGGGGAGAGAGCGTTGTCGTCGGGTTGGAGTGCGGCTAAACCTTTGGGCTGTTTAGAGATTTAGGGTTTTAACTTTTTTTTTATGTGATTTTTGGGTGTGGCAATAGCCATTCATGGTGTGCTTTTAACATTGCCCAAATAAATCTACCGTCATGATTTTGATTCGTGAATTTGAGTTCAGATTTTGACTCAAATCTACTGTCGTGTTCTATCCTAATCAGTGAAAATAAAAAAAAATGAAAGAGGATAGATGTAGATTTTGTGTTCTACTCTAAACTGGTTTTATCTGATACAGTAGATTTCGAGTTCATATTTTTTTTGTGGTTAGAATTTGTGGGGGAATAAGATGCAGGAGATAGAGCAGAAACATCACTTCAGCAGGAGATAGGGCAAAAACATCACTTTAGGGTCTGTTTGGGACAGCTCTGGCGGATTGAAAAGCTGCTGTCCGGATAGAGCTGTTTTAAAATAGATCTCTGAGTAGCAGTTTTGAAAAGCTGCAGACTGTTTGGGTGTTCTGTGCAGAAGTGCGCTCGGAATCGCCGGAGGAAGGACGTCTGGGCTTGGAATTGCCGGAGGAAAGCCGTCCGGGGCTCGAAATCGCCGGAGGAAGGCCGTCCGGCCTCTGAGCATGTTCCAACTGAAGAAACCATTAGATTTCCAAAACATGTGAGAGAGAAAGCTATTTTGCGGGAGCAGAAGCTGGGGAGGGAGAGATTTCTGAAAAGCTGCAAAACAGCTCCAGATTTTTGAAAATCTCTTCACAGGAAGCTGTCCCAAACAGACTGAAAGCAGCTCTGACGGTTGGAATAGAGATTTTCCAACCGCCAGTGCTGCCCCAAACAGTCCCTTAGTCTGCGCAGCCGCGCCTAAATCCCAAGTACATTGCCAATGCTCTATGCTGGTTTTTTGAGCGGCGGAAGGGGGCACGTGTCATAAAATTATTGGACCTAAGTCTTTAGCGAGGGCGGAATTATTTCTCGCCAAGGAAGCCGATGAGGATGGAGATGTTTAACTCGAATCTCAAAGCTAATCCAAGGGCATGAAACAGTTTCCCTGTGATTAAGATCTTCCTTTCAGTTTCGCGCCACTTCAACTCTGCACATCTCCAGGTAGAGAGATAGAGAGAGAGAGAGAGAGAGAGAGAGAGAGAGAGAGAGAATGTGCGGAAGGGCTCGCTGCTCTCTGAATGCCACGCAGGTGGCAAGGGCCTGCGGTCTCCCCGCCGGCGAAGCCGACTCCGTTCGCACCATTCAGATGGATCAGTAAAAGTCCCACAAATCCCCGAATCCTTTTTCCTCCCAACTCATTTTCCTCTGCATTCCCCTTAAATCAATTGCCAAATCCGGACATGCTTCAAAAACCAAACACCTAAGTTTCCCCGTTTTACATCGCACAGGTTCCGCCCTTCTTACAACGTATCTCCCGGCTCTTACTTGCCGGTGTTCACGGCGGACGCTCAAGTTGAGGAGGCCTGCCACGCCGTTCACTGCATGAAGTGGGGGCTTGTCCCAAGCTTCACGAAGAAGACGGATAAGCCCGACCACTACCGGATGGTACCTATCTTCTCTTTCTCCTCTTGCCCTTTCCCTAGCAGGTTATAAGATTTTTCAGATCGATTTGGCTAATGGCTTCTTGCAATGTCTGTATTTTCAAATATTTCTATATTATAATGAAAAACCTAGGATTATCCTGAGCCTAAAATAATTTTTGGATCATTAAAATAGTCTATATATCTTTTATTATATTAAAGAAGTAGTTTGAAGTAGAGTAGTTAATCTTAGCCATCCAATATGTGTTAAACTTTTAATCTCAGCCTTTAAATGGAGAGAGATAAAGAAAGAGGGAGGAGAGAGAAGGAGAGAGATAGAGAGAATCTTTATAGCCCCCTGGTAGAGACCAGCCCCAATTTGGTCGACGCAAAAGTGCTCGACGCTGCGCCCGACCAGACCTTTACCGGCCCTAATTTATGCCATTTTATTCGTGTTATTTTGCGATTTTGTTGTTTGCAATTTATGTATTTTTGCACTTTGTGTGTGTGTGTGTGTATATATACATATATATAATATGTATTGTGTTATAATCTGTTAAGGAGATGCGGGTTCAGCCGGTCCACTGTTTAAGGGCCGGTCCAGCCCTCATAATCAGCCAAACCTGCACAGTCTTCTTCCCCGAATGAACCAAGGCAGCAGAAGTCTTCCCGGTTCAGGCATGCGAATAGGGCTATGTTTGGGAGCCCGTTTTGACTCCATTCCGTTTTAAACAGACTGGAGGAGCGGCGTTTGACAACGGCCAAAATGCTGTCATTTTAAAACGGCCAATTTAAAACTTGTTTTTTCTCCGTTCTGAAAAGACCACAAAGACCTCCATTATCCATTTTAAAACGTTTGTTTGACATATCTTTTAATTTTATTTAATCAATTTAACTCCTATAAAAATTTAAAATATGTCCATAAATTTGTAAAAAATCCACATCTATAATATTTAATTTGTTTTAAAAAATTCAGAAAAAATTGGTCTGAAATAAATAAATTTCATGTGAAGATAATTTTGAAAATAATTTAAACCGTCATCAAAACAGAAGTTACCCAAATTAAGCTTCAGTCTTGAAACTACAGTTTTGAAAATACAGTTTAGCGTCTCCCTTTTGAACTTTCCCCTTTTAAAACGATACCGGTATCCCAAACAGAGCCTAGAGCTCGTCTCCAGCCACACCCCCGTTTTCGTCTTTTGCGCTGCATCAGGAAAAAACTCCCGCAGGACCTGCGATTTCGGCATCCACGACCCTCCTCCAACTGTTTCGGCGGCCACTTCAGCCACGATCGCTTACACGTGCCTCCTCTCCGACGGTTTCAACTTCACGTCCAAGAATTCGCCATGGTCGAACCTCCACAAGGCCACAGTTACAGAAATTTCAGTTTTACATTAATTTTCTTTTTCGAACCCTATAAATAAGGATGTGTGACTGTATTTGTTGTTGATGAATGATTATTTCGATTGATGTGTAATTGCTTCCAAATTTGTGAGCCCTGTTGTTGTTTGTTACTATTTTCGTTTGTGAAGGTAATGAATAGTATAAGCTGATTGCTTTGGTTCTCTCTTGTGCAGTCTGGTTGTATGCTGAAAGTTGAGTTAGAATTGATTCAGTTTCATCTCTGGATTGAATGATTTGGTTTGTTGTTCGATCCTTTAGTCCCGTCGTTAGTTGTGGTAGAAGAATTTTAATGTTGCTGTAGTTTCCAGGAAGTGGAGAAAATTACTGTCTCGTTGCTTTGATTAGTGTTGAAATTTGAGGTTGTTGACAACGTGAACATCCTGGTCGAGAGAAAGAGAGTTATACTCTGTTTAGAGATTTCGTGGAACCACCTTGGGTGATTGAGAATTCGTGGAATTACTTTTGTGTGAGAGTGAGTGAATTTAGGTTTTTTAGTTCGTGGCTTCCTTACACTGTTGAGTGTTTGAGATTACATGGAATCACTTTCGTGTGAGAGTGAGTGAAATTTTTCCTTGGAGCCCGTGTGCGATAGCGGCCGACCTCGGAGTGAGAGATTGAAGGTGACAAGGAAATTCCTCGCGGGATCGCCGCCAACTTCGATTGCGGAAAGACGCATCTTTCCGTGGGTAACTTGCTTTTATCTCTTTCTTTGCGCGTGTCTACATTTCTCTTAGGATTTTAGATTCATTGCTGGGTTTTCGTCCGAATATCGTTAGCGAACGCTACGTCAAAAAACTCCAAACGGAAATGTATTTGGAGTTCACGATTTCTGTTTTGCTACGACAAGGGGAACGTAACGAAAGTTGCGAATTTCCTTCCCCAGATTTATAACTGAACAATTATTTAAGAAAATTCATTTTTTTAAACAAAATAGTTTTTTTTATGCTTTACAAGAACTAAAAGTTGCTTATCTTTCAAAGTTCGTGCAATTATTGCGCAAACCATTTGCATACATTTAAGATTTCTTAGAAATAGCCGACAGGTGTGCAAACCCTACACGTCGTCTTGCATCACCTCCTATCCCTACATGAGAGTGGGAAAGAAAGTGGGGGGGGGGGGGGCAGATGCAACCAAAGATTGCATCTTTAATTTATTTATATATATTTTTTATTTTTGTAGCGCACGTCTTCGCACATTTTATATCGATTTTACGAATATTGTATCGCTCACGTTTACGCACTATCTTTCGGCTTATTGGTGTGACCGACCAATAAGATCATTAATAAAAAGGTCCGACAAATTAGGAGTAGTGTTAATTAGGACAAACTTTGAAATTATAAAGATTTTTATTTGTAATTTGAGAAATTATAATTAGATGTAAATGATTTAATTTATGAAATTAAACTTAATTTTAAACCCCCAAGTTAATGGGGATTGTTAAAGGAAATGAAAACCATACAAATGCTTCTTTGAAATTCTTCATTTAATTATAATTACTACCTTTAGTTAGAAAATCAAAAAAATAAAAGAGAAACTCCGTTCCTATAGCCGAATCCTCCTTGGAAACCCTATCATTATTTAGGCGATTGTTATTCGCACCACACTTTGACTATCCACAAACATTTGATATCCGCAAACCACTTTTTTTCAAAATGGCTATCCGCAAATCACTATTTTTCAAAATGGCTATCCGCAAACATAATTATTATCCACAAATCAATTTTTTTAAAACATAAAAATTTAAAGAAATGTAAATAATATCATCACAAATACATTGATATAAATAAACTTCCCAAAACACCATCAAAATATAATTAATTTCAATTGTTTTAGATTCCATAAAAAAAATTCAACATTCAAAACAAGTCATGATTGTATCCTAATTTGACATTGCTTTACGCCAATCTTTTTTCCTGCAAATATAACAACACTCATGCATTTATCACTATAGTGGGGTCGGCTATATAGATCCTTTGTCGTCAGTGTGCCCTATCTTGCGTCATAATCTCACTAATGCCTAAGTACATCATGTCTTTCCTTATAGTTTCATTCCAAGTCTTTATTGGTCTATCTCTCTCGTTTAACATGCCTAGTGATTGGACTCTCACAACGCCTAACAGGTGCCTCTAATGGTCTCCTTTGTACGTGTCCAAACCATCTTAGTCGAGGTTCTCGCATCTTCTCTGCAATTTATGTTACTCCTATCTTATCCCTGATATAATCTTTTAGTCTGCAAATATGAAGGAAAAAAATAATATTTATAGTTTTTACATTACAATTTGAAATAAACTTTTTAAGTAAAATTTCATAAAAAATTTGTGCATACCTCTTCTCATTATCAATCATCCAATGTTAGTTATATACTTGTTCCCGTTACCGCTGGTGGTCCTTGCAACCGTTGGTTGTAATGTACTCCCCAATTTTCCGGCACTTTTTCGTGATATCTCATCCATAAGGAACAATGTGTGGCATCAAAGAGCGAACATTCAAGACTAGCCGAATGAAGTGATTATTATTTAAAAAACCAATGCAAATAAGTGTTGGTGCCTCCCACATTGATGAATGAAGTGAAAAATATGTCAAATTTTTCTCTTTTGATAGTTGAATGGTGTAGGGTACGCCCGAGTCGGGGGTATCCACGAAGTTAACGCTTTCCTACGCACTACACGTCGTAGATCTACCGCACCTACACAGCACCTATCGCCCACAATAGTTCTCGTCGCAAGAACGCAGCGCAAATAACACAGGAGGAATGATCGACTCGAAAACAACGATCGGAAATTTGAGTCGGAATATTCCCCAAGAAAACACAAAGGTTGCCACTCTTTTTAGAGAGCAAGACCAAGGCTATAGGCCGAGATCCGCTCAAGCAAATAGGATCCACCCGATCCGGAATTAAAAAGCCTTGCAACGGCGATTTCGATTCAAAACTTGCAGCGATTAAATTAAAGATCCGGAGAAAACGAGTGCGAAACCACCACAACTAAAGAGGAGAATCACACAAGGAAGAGGGAAGAGATTACCCAACCGGGATGAACGTTCACACAAGGATAGGGTGGGAGAATCACTCTCTCCACGGATCCGCCGGCGTCGCACCGAACGGTTTGCAACCTTCTTCTACGAAGTCGCACCAAGGAAGCCGCGCCGGAGTCGCACCGAACGGATGGAGGAGGCAAGGAGCGGCGGCTTCACACCACCACAAAGAGGCCGGCGGTTTCACACCACCAAGGAAGGGGGCGGCGGCTTGGGACAAGCTTGGCCGAAATTCTCAAAGGAGAGGATTTAGGTTTTCAATATTTCAATAATTGATTCTTCATAAACACCTCCTTAAATAGGAGATTACAACAAGCCTTAACCCTTCATGATGGAGATGTAATCTCATCCACCCGAATGACTAAGTGCACACCAAAAATAAAACTGTTTTAATTAAAGAAATAAAACATGCCATGAATATAAAATTATCACTAAACATTGGATAATTTTATATTCTAAAAATATAAAATAGAGTTCATGAAAAAAAATAATTAAAGATAATTTTTCATGGCGGTTCGAGCACGCCGCGGGCGGAGGTTGTAACGTACACTTCCTTCAGCGTCATCACGACGTCTAAGATCTTTATGCCGTAACGCCTCGGCAACTGGGTCATCATCAATTAGCGGTGGCGCTGCATCAATCCTCCCCCACTCAAAATCACGTATCTCTGATGCGTGAGTGGAGAGATAACGGCGGAGAAGCTCGGCATCCAAACGTTGAAGCTCTGTCGCGAGTACCCAAGAGTCGTCTGAAGGGGGGCGGTCACGCCAACGGACCAGAAAGCGGTAAGAAGTACCATCCGGAGTAGTGAACGGTTCTGCAGCAAGTATCATATCTGGAGCGAGGAATGTCCTGGGAAACATGTCAGCAGTAGGAGTAAAAGAAGGCAACGTACCATCCGATGTTATACCTGCGGGGACCGAAAGAGAGAGATCATCCGAACTACCACTCCCCAACCCATCAGAATTTTGAGTGGGAGAAGAAGACGACAAAGAAATCAACTCTTGTGGTGGCGACACAAACATCGTTAAATCCGAAACGTTAAAAATGGGAGAGATCTCTCAATCAGCAGGCAAGTCCAAAACGAAAGCGTTGTCACCTAACTTTTTAATAATCCGAAAAGGGCCGGCGCGCTTTGGTGCTAACTTTTTAACGGTGCTAGTTGGCAAGCGTTCGGGAACCAAACAGACTAAAACTAGATCGCCAATTTTGAAGTTTGATACTCTCCGATGTAAATTAGCATGCGCTTGATAAGAGTCGTATTGCGTGGTCAAAGTGTCCCGTATACGTGCGTGTAAATCATGGATGTGTTGGGCGAAGGATTGTGCAAACTGACTTGCCTTGTACGTTGGGGGCAATGGCACCAAGTCAAGCGGCACAGGAGCCTTATACCCGTGGACAATCTCATTCGGGGACAGACCCGTAGACCTATTCTTGGAGTTATTGTAGGCTAATTGGGCATGGGGAAGGAGAAGATCCCAAGTGCTCTTATGATCACTCACAAGGCATCGTAACAAATTTCCTAAGCTCCGATTAACCACTTCCGTCTGCCCATCAGTTTGGGGGTGATAGGCGGAGGAAAACAATAATTTCGTTCCCATTAAAATCCAAAGAGTTTTCCAAAAATAGCTAGTGAATTTTACGTCCCTATCCGATACTATGGTCTTTGGCACTCCACGGTGACTAACGACTTCCTTGAAATATAGTTTAGCAACGTGAGACGCATCGTTTGTCCTACTGCATGGGATGAAATAAGCCATCTTTGAAAACCTATCCACCACTACAAAAACTGAGTCGTGACGGCGAAGAGTAATGGGGAGGCCTAATACAAAATCCATACTAACGTCCACCCAAGGCATGGAGGGAATAGGCAAGGGAGTGTATAATCCAACGTTGGTTTTACTTCCCTTAGACACCTGACACGTGCGGCAGCTACTCACTACCTGCCCCACCATAACCTTCAGTTTTGGCCAATATAATTTATCTTCGACTAGCGTAATGGTCTTATCTCTATCGAAGTGACCACTCAACCCTCCGCTATGCAATTCCCATATGATATGTAGTCGTAACGATGACTGCGGAATACATAGCTTCCCGTTCCTAAACAGGTAACCGTCCTTGATAACGTAGGCAGATATCGTAGTGGGGGAACTATCCTGGGCAGATAAATAAAAGTCCTGGAAGTCAGGACACGTAGCGTACTCATCCTTAATCCGCTCAAATCCGACAACATGTACTTCCATAGAGGTGAGTAAAATAGTCAGACGACTAAGGGCGTCTGCGACTCGGTTATCAGTTCCCTTAAGGTGCTTGAGATTAAACGTGTAACCTTGTAAGAAAGCTACCCACTTAACGTGTCGTGGGCTGATCTTATGCTGGCCGTTGATGAAACGTAAAGCCTCATGATCAGAGAGGATCACGAACTCTTTGGAGAGGAGATAGTGCCTCCAATGGTGTAGACATCGAACTACAGCATAAAATTCCCTATCGTAATTTGAGTAGTTCAGCTTAGGACCGGACAACTTCTCGCTAAAATAACTAACGGGATGGCCCTCCTGGCTCAAGACACCTCCAATCCCTACCCCAGACGCATCACATGTGAGCTCAAAGACTTTAGAAAAGTCAGGTAGACGTAAGACAGGTGCCTCAGTCATAAGCTCCTTTATTCGTTCAAAGGCATAAGTGGCGGACTTCGTCCATGTAAACTCTCCCTTCTTCATACAGTCGGTGATAGGCGCCATAATACTACTGAAGTCTCGTATGAAACGACGATAAAACGTGGCTAACCCATGGAAGCTACGTACCTCACGTAGGGTGGTTGGCACGGGCCAGTCCTTAATGACCTGAACCTTGCCCGGATCAACTCGAATACCCTTAGAACCGACTATATAACCTAAGAACTCTACCTCCGCGGCATTGAAAGTGCATTTCTTAAGATCGAGAAATAAAGTCTCTTTCCGCAGGGTGGAAAGGATCACTCTCATGTGGGAGATGTGCTCGGTAGTAGAGGTGCTATAAATCAGTATATCGTCAAAGTAGACGACAACGAACTTCCCCATGAATGGCTGAAAGACATGTGTCATCATCCGGGAGAAGGTACTAGGGGCATTGGATAACCCAAAGGGCATCACAAGCCATTCGTATAGTCCATCCTTCGACTTAAGTGCCGTCTTCCACTCGTCGCCCTCTCGTATCCTAATCTGGTGATAGCCACTCCGAAGATCTAATTTGGAGAATACGGTGGCCCCAGATAAGACATCCAACAAATCATCTAGGCGGGGAATGGGAAACCTATACTTGATGGTGATCTTGTTGATAGCCCGACTATCAACACACATCCTCCACGTACCATCCTTCTTGGGGGCAAGAAGGGCTGGCACCGCGCATGGGCTCATACTAGTCCTAATAAAACCTTTCTCAAGCAAGCCCTCTATCTGGGACTGCAACTCCAGGTGAGCTGCGGGGTGGAGTCGATAATGGGGCTGATTTGGCAAGGAAGACCCCGGGATGAGGTCTATCGCATGCTGGATATTCCTAAGCGGGGGCAACGTGGGCGGCAACTCTTCCGGGTACACGTCCCTATACTCTTCCAATAGTACCCGTAACTCACTAGGTAACTCATCCAAAATGCTAGAATCGGGCTTCGTACTTAGGAGGACTAGCGCATACATAATTCCATCAAGGAACGGATCTCTCTCAAACTCTTTCCTACCAACTAGATTCAATGTTTTCCGTTCTACCGGGATAGTGGTGTCCTTAACCAAGACTACGGGCTCCTTTGGGATGGTCGGTCTCAAGGTGATGGTTTTGCCATTGAATTTGAATTCATAAGTGTTGGCTCTACCAAAATGAGTAACATCACGGTCATATAGCCAAGGGCGGCCTAACAACACATGACAAGCGTCCATCGGAAGGACATCACACCACACCTCATCAACGTAGGATTTGAATGAGAGTGGGACCAGGCATCGCTTGGTAACGGGTACGGAGATCTTGTTGATCCAAGCGACCTTGTATGGGGTCGGGTGTGGTTCCGTGGTCAAGGACATATGTGCTATGGCGTTCTCAGATACGACGTTCACACAGCTACCACTATCAACAATCAGCTTGCAAAGTTTCTCGCCACTCTTAAAAATCAGGGAAAATATGCTCGTCCTTTTCCACTCATCTAATGGGCGAGGAGTGGCCAAGATACAACGCATCACCATAAGGGGGTGATCGTCCTCTAAGTCACTTGGAACCCCCTCCGGGTCGCTCTCCTCAGCAGCCTCATAAACGTAATCCGCAAGATCGGTCGTCGACTCTAACAAAGCTATGGCTTTAGTTTTCGTTGGGCATTCGAAGGCGTAGTGACCTTGAATGCCGCAAGAGTAACATGTGGCGTTAGTCTTGCTAACCTTTCCGATAGGAATACGTTCGCTCGCGGGATTCTTAGTGTTCCTAGCAGTGATCACGACAGATTTTGACTCGGCGGACCGGAACTTTCCTTTGTCCTGATATGTGGAGGAAGAAGATCCGGTAGTGGATTTCCCCTTCGTAATGGAATAACGGGAGTGAGCCTTAGATGCTAAGTGTTTCTCAATGTCGAGGGCGGCATTGAATGTCGTGTTTAGATCAGTGTGGCCATATCGTAAGAGCTTCCGCTGAATATCGGGATTAAGCCCCTTACGGAATCTAGAGAGGGTGACCTCGGGGATTTCTTTCAGATCACAACGCACCATTCAGTCCTTCAGTTCTCCCATATACTCCGCTACTGAATTTGAGCCCTGCCGCAGGGTGGCAAGCTCGTCAAACATCTGTGTCCGATGGTACGCGGGAACGTACTGATCGGTCAACAAATTCTTCATTACGGTCCACCCAATAATTGGGTTTCCGTCTCCCGCACCTAGCCTACGCTCTTCATTTAGCCAATAAGTTTTGGCACGGCCTGTCAACTTCATCTTGGCAACTTGGACCTTTTGGGGGTCCGTGAGATGGTGCCAGTCGTAGTAACATTCCATGTCCACTATCCACGTAAGGAAGTTCTGTGGATCTCCCATGCCGTCGAAAGTGGGGGCATCAATCTTGATGGCCCTAGTAATGTCAAACTCTCGCTCGTGGCGACGACCTCGAGGGGGCACTCGTGGGGAGTCCCCATCTGAATCCGAATCGGAGATGTGTTGGCGTCGGCGGGGCAACTCAACATTAGCGGGTGGTGGTGGTGGCCTAACTTGATTTTGTAAAATCTGTGCTAAAGTGGCCCTAAGCTCCGCCATATCATTACGTAGACCTGCTATCGCTTCAGCGTTATGAAGTTCATTCCCGTTCTCAGCCATCCTAGACGTAGACGGCGCCGTATATTCCGTGCCTAGCCTAGTGCGCATGCAAGACCCAGAAAATTACGAGAGATGATTTTTCCTAAGGCTGTAGCTAGAATAAAAATTTTTTTTTTTTTTTGAAAAGCTTGATGTGAGAAACACGGAGATCGTTAAATTTTTTTTTTTTGAAATTTTGCTGAAAAATGAAGATTTCAGCCCGCTATTTGCAGACCAACTAGACAGAATTACGATGTTCTAATTTGCAGGCCAACCTAACGAGGCCGAATCAAAAAAATTTCTGTTTTAAAGTTGCTGGAAATAAGTGCAGGAAGCTACAGTTTTTTTTTCAGATTTTTTGACAAGTTTAAAATTCCGACGGATTTACTAAACGCAGACCAATCCGAAATTTCAGATCTTAGAAAATTCAGATCAACCAACGACGAACGCAGAGAGGATGTTTGCAATGTGGAAGTTGAAACGACCGCCTCTGATACCAAATTGGTGTAGGGTACGCCTGAGTCGGGGGTATCCACGAAGTTAACGCTTTCCTACGCACTACACGTCGTAGATCTACCGCACCTACACAGCACCTATCGCCCACAATAGTTCTCGTCGCAAGAACGCAGCGCAAATAACACAGGAGGAATGGTCGACTCGAAAACAACGATCGGAAATTTGAGTCGGAATATTCCCCAAGAAAACACAAAGGTTGCCACTCCTTTTAGAGAGCAAGACCAAGGCTATAGGCCGAGATCCGCTCAAGCAAATAGGATCCACCCGATCCGGAATTAAAAAGCCTTGCAACGGCGATTTCGATTCAAAACTTGCAGCGATTAAATTAAAGATCCGGAGAAAATGAGTGCGAAACCACCACAACTAAAGAGGAGAATCACACAAGGAAGAGGGAAGAGATTACCCAACCGGGATGAACGTTCACACAAGGATAGGGTGGGAGAATCACTCTCTCCACGGATCCGCCGGCGTCGCACCGAACGGTTTGCAACCTTCTTCTACGGAGTCGCACCAAGGAAGCCGCGCCGGAGTCGCATCGAACGGATGGAGGAGGCAAGGAGCGGCGGCTTCACACCACCACAAAGAGGCCGGCAGTTTCACACCACCAAGGAAGGGGGCGGCGGCTTGGGACAAGCTTGGCCGAAATTCTCAAAGGAGAGGATTTAGGTTTTCAATATTTCAATAATTGATTCCTCATAAACACCTCCTTAAATAGGAGATTACAACAAGCCTTAACCCTTCATGATGGAGATGTAATCTCATCCACCCGAATGGCTAAGTGCACACCAAAAATAAAACTGTTTTAATTAAAGAAATAAAACATGCCATGAATATAAAATTATCACTAAACATTGGATAATTTTATATTCTAAAAATATAAAATAGAGTTCATGAAAAAAAAAATTAAAGCTAATTTTTCATGGCGGTTCGAGCACGCCGCGGGCGGAGGTTGTAACGTGCACTTCCTTCAGCGTCATCACGGCGTCTAAGATCTTTATGCCGTAACGCCTCGACAACTGGGTCATCATCAATTAGCGGTGGCGCTGCATCATTGAACCACTACTACGTTGTAACACACTAACACGAACAAATAACTAGTCTCATATCCAACTGTATCATCCATTTATCAAATGACTTTGGAGTTTTAATGCACTGCAGAGGTCCAACAATTTTAATCTTCGTTTGCTACTGTATAGTTCATCATACAAAACACATCAAGTTTCAAGTTCTTAATATAAATCCTTTCGCACTTGTTGTCAACCACCCATTATCTTCAATGCATCACTAATTACTTTGTATCTATAGTGACCATCACTAACAACGTCGTAGGCATCGACAATATGTGTAGACCAAAATGATGTAAAATGATGACGAATCTTTACAACAAAATTTATATTTTTGCTAACTGACAATTTTATTCTTTGCTTTTTTTTTTAAATTTTCGCAGCTTTCTCGTCCAGTAATGCATACTCAAAATGAGATGGTAGATGTTTTGTAGGTAAAACGTCTTCCTTAATATTTCTGTAACTCCTCTTTGGTCTTCTTGTTTGCTTCAAAGGTACATTTGGCTCAATGTTGGATCTATAATTTCCTTTAACTTGCGTTTGATTTCTTTCTTTTGTTGTTTACTTGAATCATAGAATTTTTTTGCCACCACTTCAAGCTCAATGTCTATATTGTTCTCAATGTCCACATCAAATTTTTTAACTAATTATTTTCAATGTCCGTGAATTAGCCACAAAGGGAATCCTTTGGAGCTAATAATATATGAAAAAAATTCATGCACGCAAACCTCATTTTATATCTCTTAAAGTGTGAGCACTCATGTACTAACTTGAAATTCGGCTGACGTAATGAATTGGAAACTTCTTCTTTCTTTCTTCTCGAACAAGCAATATGCTTGCCGCTTCAGGTCCCACTTTTAAGGGTGCAACTCAGATCGGTTCGGTTCAGTTTCACCCCAAACCAAGAACCGACCTATATAGGTTCGGTTCTAAACTTTTGGAACCGGAACCGACCCACTGTCCTAATGTATAGAACTGGGTCCGAACTGTTTACTTCGGTTCGGTTCCGGTTCGATTCCGGTTCGGTTCTCGCTTCTATTTATGTCTTAAAAAAATTAAAAATGACTCATCCAATTCATGATTTTTTTTAATACAAGTACCTTTCAAAATAATTAAAAAATAACTCTTGCAACTCATGATTATTTGTAATACAAGTACCAATGTCTCAAAGTATTGGAATCATAACTCTATATATTATTGAAGTCATACAATTGCACGAGTACAATAAATATTTTTTTAGTCATACAACAATATTCTCAATTATTTTCGCATAGTTAATCATACGACTATTACAGTTGTCTCAAAAATTTTCTTTAACAGTGATATTCAGTTTTCGAGTCGGTTCTAGGTATCCGACCCTTGGAGCCAGGAACCAAACCGAATTATCGGTTCTGGTATTATGAGAACCGGACTCGAATCGAACATATTTTAAACCGACCCAAATCATTCGGTTCGGTTCCGGTTCGGTTCCGGTTCGGTTCCGGTCCGGTTCCGGTCCGGTTCTTAGTTCTTCGGTTATTTTTGCACACCCCTACTCACTCCTAAGTGGTTGAGGAGATTTTGTCCATCCCGGGGACTTTGGAGGAGGGGCGTTGATGTTAACAGCTTTTTCAGCTCTTCAAAAGCTTGGTTCATTCAAATTTTGAGGCTTCTCAGAGTGTCTTGAAGACTGATGAACACTTATCCTTGGACCGTGATATGAAGCGACTTAATCCTGTGATCCTCCCTGTCAGCTATTGGACTTCTTTTATCGTTCTTGGAGGCTTTGTCATGACCCATCTAAATAAAAGTCAGGGTGTGTGCTTTGGGACAGGTCGTGATGCCACAGGCATGGGCGGAAGAAAATCCATGTCTGTTAGGCGAGACCCGATTTAGCGTTATTAGATTTAAAATAATTAATTTGGAGGAAAATAGTTTGTTTTTATGTGGAAGTTTTAGTTAATCTGTGAAAAATTAAATGCACATGCATTTTAATAAAGCTCATGGTACAAGTGGTGATACCAAATTTATGCAATAACAATTCCAATGAAAATGAACATACACTAATATCAAATTTTAGTACGTAGCTTATAGTCTAGCAGTTCAAGATAATAGAAAAAATGATTGATTATAATTATTACATAAAAAAAATATCTGACAGTAAACAAAATGAAACATAATAACATAGAACCTGACACGACAAGAAGATTAACTTCCAGAAGTAGGAGCTTGATGTATATCGGGCTCAGGTAGCAGGCGGTGCAGTCACTGACGCTAAGACAAATTCCAAAGAACAAGAAGGAAAAAGTCTCAGAACATTGAAACAAAAAGAGGGCAAAGTAAAATAAAGTACTAGCATGAGAATCCAAAATATTTGTGTACTATTTTCCATAAAGCAAAACTAGCAAGACAGACAAGTAATTAAAACAAACAGAAATAACTAAGATTATTAACATATTCCGGAGTATAACATAAATATGTTCATGTAATAACATAAGCTATAACCAATGAAATGTATATGTGTTTTTATTTGATGCACAAGAGTCTTCAAGCTCATATGCAAGTCTTATCGGATAATTCATGCGTGTCATGACCATTTATTTGTTCCCGAGTCAAGAGGGAACTCAAGTCAAGAAATTACATCAATAAAACACTACTTTTCAATTGGTGCTTATGATATTAATGAATTAAATGATTTATAGATTGTGATTCTGTTACGCCGCCGTTACGCTTCTCGAGGCATCAATATGTTTGTAGGCGCAAGGAGTCGGCAAGCAACAACGGGGCTGAACCATCTGGTTCAGCCCCCACTCGGTGAACCGGCCGGCCGGTGCTGAACCAACGGGTTCAACCCCTTTTGGAGGGACCGGCCGGCCCCTCCTTGGCCCGGGTATTTATATCCGGGCTGCTCTCTTGTGGACATGCAAGAACTAAGGTATTTCCCTCTCTTCTCTCTTCAACCCTAATTTCCATTCCTCTTTCTCTCTAGATCTCTCTTTAGATCTCTCTTCCCCCTCTCTTCTCCTAACATTTGGTATCAGAGGCACGTTTCTCCACCATGGTTACTACTCGAACGCAAGAAGAAATCAACCGCTTGGAAACCCTAGAAGTAAACTTCTTTGGATTGATGGATTCGGTGACCGCCATAGAGGAAAACATGAGGACGTCAACACAACGACTTGAAGAACGAATCAACGCTAGGATGGAGGAGATCAAGACATTACTAACGCAAAATCTGAAAGGAAAGAGCCAGACGAGCGAAGAGAACGGCGGATCTCCAAACCCCGGACTCGAAACGGCGGGATCTCACCCGGCGGGTCCGATCTTCGGGGAGGCGGCGGCAGGGGTGACTCTAGGGTGCGGGATTGGCGAGAACGCCTGCGCATGGATGGCGGCAGCAAGCGAGAGGCACTGCCTGAACCCGTCGGGCACGAGATCTTCCCAGGGCGGCTTCGGGGACTTCGGCGCAGGCCGCACCCCCTGGCGGCGGGGCGGGGAGGACCAGGGAGGGGTCGAGAGACCTGCAGGTCTGGCCGGACCACCTCCGCTGGGCACGAGAGGGCTTCTCCCTCAACCGGGGGGCTTAGGACCAGTAGGAGGCTTCGGGTTGGGCATTCCTTGGGCCGGCCAACCTCCTCCCGTGGGAGCAATGTATTAGCAAGGATATCCGAGCGGGTTTCCTGAACCGGTGGAGCAAAGGAGACCAGCCGGCTATGGGCACAATCGTGGTTGGCAAGGACAGGGCGCGCCGCGGGCATACATGCCCCCAAAATTAACCCACATGAATTTCCCCAAATTCAACGGAGGAGACGCGTTGGAGTGGATACAGAAAGCAAAACTCTTCTTCAGTTATCAGGATGTGCCAGAAGGGCAATGAGTTCAACTGGCATCCTTCCATCTGGAGGACGATGCCTTCCAGTGGACGCAGTGGTTTTACGAGGCCGGGACTACGTTCCCTGGGCAGTGTTTGTGGAAGGCTTTACGGCTCGGTTTGGACCCCTGGAGTACGGGGATTTTGAGGGTCTTCTCCAGAAGTTGCAACAGAAGGGGACGGTGATGGAGTTCCGCACCGAGTTTGAAAAATTGACAAATCGGGTGCAGTGGGAAGAAAGGACGCTACTCAGATGCTTCGTCTCCGGACTCAAGGAGCACCTTCGTGATGAGGTGTACGCACACATGCCCCACACGTTGAATCATGCTATCACGTTGGCCCGCATTCAGGAGGAACGCTTCCACAGACAGCGGACTCGTACCACGGGGAGGCCGCCAGCGGCCCCCACAGTTGCACGACGGGATGCCCCAGCGGATGGCAAGCCAACGGTGACATGACTTTCATGGGCCGAACTCCAAGCCAGGAAGGAGAAAGGCTTATGCTTTAACTGTGACGACAAGTTCACGCCGGGACACAAATGCCAGAAGATACAGGTCTTTATGCTACGTGAGGACACGGAGGACGGGTGCCTACCCGAATCAGAGTGGGATGGGGATTTGGATCTGACTGAGTTTGGCGTGTTAATTCAGGTGATGGAGGGGTGCAATGCCCCGCTCATAATGAGGATGACAGGGAGAGTCTGCCAGGAAAGGGTGACTATTCTGGTAGATAGCGGGTGCACGCATAACTTCATCCACCCGGAAGTGGTGCAGCGGGTGAGACACGAGGTTTATCGAGCAGCTGCTTTTCATGTTATGGTGGCCAATGACAGCAAGCTCCAATGCGAGGGGGTTATGAAAGGCGTGGAGTTACGGATATAGCGGTACTCAGGACGCACATACGTCTACCTCCTACCCATCAGAGGGTCAGACATGGTGCTTGGGGTGCAGTGGCTACAACAATTACGGAGGGTTACCTTCGATTGGGAACAGATGACGATGGAGTTTCTCCTACAGGGGAGGCAATATTGTCTAGGCGGCCTAAAATCTTTTCCACTGAAGGAAATATCCCTCTGCTGTCTGGAGCGGCTGGGGGAGCAGGGCAGCATGATGACGATGATCATGGCAGTTATGGAAGCCCCCAGGGCGCCTCCAGCAGTAACCGAGCAGATGCGGGCGTTGCTCGCTCAGTATGCAGATATATTCCAGACACCCAGGACGCTCCCACCATTGCGGTTCCGCGATCACCAGATCCCACTAAAGATCGGGACGGAGCCCATCAATATTCGGCCGTACCGGTACCTGTACAGCCGGAAGGCCGAGATCGAGCTCAGCGTTCGGGAAATGATCACAGCGGGACTCCTTCGTCCTAGTACCAATGCATTCTCGTCCCCCATAATCTTAGTCAAGAAGGACGGATCGTGGCGCTTCTGCGTGGACTACCGCGGCCTAAACAGTTCCACCATCAAGGACAAATTTTCGATACTGCTGATTGAAGAACTACTGGATGAACTACACGGTGCTTCCCGTTTCACCAAACTTGATCTCCGGTCGGGTTACCATCAGATGTATGCATGAAGAGGATGTCCACAAGACCGCATTCCGCACACATGACGGGCATTATGAGTTCCTGGTGATGCCTTTTGGGCTCACCAACGCCCCTCCACATTCCAGGCCGTCATGAACGAGATATTCCACCCCCTTCTCCATCAGTCCATTCTGATATTCTTTGATGATATTCTGATCTACAGTGCTAGCTGTGAGGAACATTTGCACCATGTGGAGCAGGTCTTCGTCATCCTTTGCCAACACCAACTGTACGCCAAGCAATCCAAATGCTCTTTCGGGCTGGAGGAGGTAGAGTACTTGGGTCATTTGGTGTCGACTGACGCCGTCAGGGCGGACCCTCAAAAGATTGCAAGCATGTTATCCTGGCCGCACCCCCAGACTATACTAGCATTGAGGGGCTTCTTGGGCCTCACAGGCTACTACCGCCGCTTTATGAAAGACTATGACAAGATTGCCCAACCTCTCACCCAGTTGTTACAGAAAGACGCCTTCGTTTGGCAAGACGAGGCAGAGGTAGCATTTCAGGCACTTAAGGGGTCCATGACGTCTACTCCGGTCCTGGCGCTCCCATATTTCACCAAGGAGTTTGTGCTGGAAACCGATGCTTCAGGTGTGGGCATTGGTGTGGTGTTGATGCATGAGGGCCGACCCCTAGCCTTCTACAGCAAGGCGCTGACCCCTCACACGCTAGGATTGTCCACCTATGAGAAGGAAATGTTGGCTATCATCCACGCGGTGGCTATGTGGCGGCCATACCTGCTAGGCCAACATTTTAAAATTCGCACCGACCACCAGAACTTGAAGCAATACTGTCTAGGCGGCCTAAAATCTTTTCCACTGAAGGAAATATCCCTCTGCTGTCTGGAGCGGCTGGGGGAGCAGGGCAGCACGATGACGATGATTTTGGCAGTTATGGAAGCCCCCGGGGCGCCTCCAGCAGTAACCGAGCAGATGCGGGCGTTGCTCGCTCAGTATGGATATATTCCAGACACCCAGGACGCTCCCACCATTGTGGTTCCGCGATCACCAGATCCCACTGAAGATCGGGACGGAGCCCATCAATATTCGGCCGTACCGGTACCTGTACAGCCGGAAGGCCGAGATCGAGCTCAGCATTCGGGAAATGATCACAGCGGGACTCCTTCGTCCTAGTACCATTCTCGTCCCCCATAATCTTAGTCAAGAAGGACAGATCGTGGCGCTTCTGCGTGGACTACAGCGGCCTAAACAGTTCCACCATCAAGGACAAATTTTCGATACTGCTGATTGAAGAGCTACTGGATGAACTACACGGTACTTCCCGTTTCACCAAACTTGACCTCCGGTCGGGTTACCATCAGATGTATGCATGAAGAGGATGTCCACAAGACCGCATTCCGCACACATGACGGGCATTATGAGTTCCTGGTGATGCCTTTTGGGCTCACCAACGCCCCTCCACATTCCAGGCCGTCATGAACGAGATATTCCACCCCCTTCTCCATCAGTCCGTTCTGATATTCTTTGATGATATTCTGATCTACAGTGCTAGCTGGGAGGAACATTTGCACCATGTGGAGCAGGTCTTCGTCATCCTTTGCCAACACCAACTGTACGCCAAGCAATCCAAATGCTCTTTCGGGCTGGAGGAGGTAGAGTACTTGGGTCATTTGGTGTCGACTGACGCCGTCAGGGCGGACCCTCAAAAGATTGCAAGCATGTTATCCTGGCCGCACCCCCAGACTATACGAGCATTGAGGGGCTTCTTGGGCCTCACAGGCTACTACCGCCGCTTTATGAAAGACTATGACAAGATTGCCCAACCTCTCACCCAGTTGTTACAGAAAGACGCCTTCGTTTGGCAAGACGAGGCAGAGGTAGCATTTCAGGCACTTAAGGGGTCCATGACGTCTACTCCGGTCCTGGCGCTCCCATATTTCACCAAGGAGTTTGTGCTGGAAACCGATGCTTCAGGTGTGGGCATTGGTGTGGTGTTGATGCATGAGGGCCGACCCCTAGCCTTCTACAGCAAGGCGCTGACCCTTCACATGCTAGGATTGTCCACCTATGAGAAGGAAATGTTGGCTATCATCCACGCGGTGGCTATGTGGCGGCCATACCTGCTAGGCCAACATTTTAAAATTCGCACCGACCACCAGAACTTGAAGCATTTCCCTGATCAACGGGTCTCTTCTCCTCTTCAACAAAAGTGGGTTACCAAGCTTTTGGGTTATGATTATGAGATTACCTATCGGAGAGGCAAAGACAACGTGGTGGTTGACGCTCTCTCATCTACCTGAGGGTACTGTTGCTCACATCACAGAGCCACTAGTGGATTCCTTGGATGATATACAGGAGGAAGTGATGCGAACCTCCGCTTTACGCACATTGGTGGTGGCTTTGCAGCGCGGTGTGACCGTGGACCCCGACTATCACTTTCAGAATGGCTGACTCTACCATCATGGCCGGGTGGTTATTCCTTCGGACTCGGCATGGAAAACCGTGTGATGCACGAGTTCCATTCTTCACCTACAGGCGGCCACACGGGAGTGCTCCGTACCCTTCAGCGGGCGCAAACAAATGTCTTTTGGCCCGGCATGCGCCGCGCCATACAGCAGTTTGTGCGGCAGTGTGTGATCTGTCAGCGTCAGAAGTACGAGATGACCTCTCCGACAGGACTGCTTGTGCCTCTCGAGATTCCGCAGCATATTTGGGATACGGTGTCAATGGATTTCATTGAAGGGTTGCCCAAGTCCCAAGGAAAATCCGTGATTCTGGTGGTGGTTGACAAACTCTCCAAGTACGACCACTTCCTTTCTTTGAGCCATCCGTATACCGACGAATCTGTCGCCGCTCTTTTTGCTCGGCAGATTATCCGCTTGCATGACCTCCCTCGTGCTATCATCTCTGACCGGGACCCTACTTTTGTGATCAATTTTTGGCAAGAACTTTTCCGGCTGCAAGGGACATGCCTACGTTTCGGCACAACACATTATTCCCAGACGGATGGCCAGACGGAGGTCTTAAATCGGGGCGTGGAGACCTATCTCCGTTGTTTTGTTATGGACGAGCCTCGGACTCTTGGCCGGGCTGGTTGCAATGGGCCGAGTATTGCTACAACACTCCTTACCACTCCGCCAGCAGGATGACCCCGTTTGAGGTTGTTTACGGCCGCCCCTCCTACTCTGAGCAGTTTTGAGCTGGGCAGCACGGCCATGCCGGCGGTTTATCGGGCTCTTCGTGACCGGGATCGCATGTTAGCAACTCTGCGTGAGAACCTCCGCCTTGCCCAGGATCGCATGAAGGTTCAGGCGGACAAGCATCACAAGGAGAGGGAGTTTGCCGTGGGCGACGAAGTGTTTCTCAAGCTCCGACCGTACCAGGTATTACAGCCCCTTTCGTATACTTAGCAGGGTGGGGCCGGTGGCTTACAAGTTGGCACTGCCTATGGGTTCCCGCATTCACCCAACTTTTCATGTGTCCTTGCTCAAGCGGAAGGTTGGTGCCAATGTCCAACCGAGTGCTCTACTGCCAGAGGCTACCAGTGCGGGCGAGCTTCGCCCACTTCCGGAGGATGTTTTGTTGCTCAAGTGGAAACAGCGGGGCGCTGAGTACCGCCTCGAGCTCTTGGTCAAGTGGAAGGACCTCTCGGCAGCGCACAATTCTTGGGTGGATTTGCTGGACTTCAAGGAGCTTTACCCCGACTACCACCTTGAGAACAAGCTGGTTCTTGATGGGGAGGGGAATGTTACGCCGCCGTTACGCTTCTTGGGGCATCAATATGTTCGTAGGCGCAAGGAGTCGGCAAACAATAACAGGGCTGAACCATCTGGTTCAGCCCCCACTCGGTGAACCGGCCGGCCGGGGCTGAACCAACGGGTTCAGCCCCTTTTGGAGGGGCCGGCCGGCCCCTCCTTGGCTTGGGTATTTATATCCAGGCTGCTCTCTTGTGGAGGCATGCAAGAACTTAAGTGTTTCCCTCTCTTCTCTCTTCAACCCTAATTTTCATTCCTCTTCCTCTCTAGATCTCTCTTTAGATCTCTCTTCCCCCTCTCTTCTCCTAACAGATTCTAACAGACACGAATTTATGTCAAAGGGGAAAATGGATCATGAAACAAACTTTACCCAAGTCTTACAATCAGACAGGCATAAGAGACAAGATTCGATGACAACAAAAACTAGAAAGTGAGTTCCGAACCTTGCGAGTTCGAGAGGTTAATGTTTTATTAATAAGAAGATTTTTCAAGTAAATCGTAGGGGTAAGTTTGACATGCATCGATTCTGGGATAACAAGTATTCATCTAGATTAAACCATTCTAAGGCACGCTTATCTTCCAAGTAAACATATGTACTATCCGAACATTATTTAAAACACAAATTATTCGTTTGCTAATAAGAAATATTAACAATTATCATTATAAACACTTATTGCGCATGCCCAAAAAATTATCGTTCTTCCAATCATACGTCAAGTGAGTAAATCATACATCTAAGTGAAACAACAACACTCAAGCCTTTATCCCACTATAGTGGAGTCGGTTATACTTCTAAGCAAAAATCCAAATAAAAATCATTCATGATAACAAACCCATATCATTCCAATATATATTAAACCATAAGCTACTAACTTATTAGATTAGATATTCATGATTTAAATTCATTTGGCAGATCAAATATTCAATAGCGGAGTGAGATATTCATAATAACAGATGGATAAATTAAGCTGAATGTTTGCAAGAGAGAGATCTCTACTTGCCTTAAGTAAGCTGAAACTGACAGCGGCGGCTAAATGACGCAAACAAAGTTAACAATCCTATTTCGAACATGTTTAAGAACAACAAAATTGATATTTGACCTAACAAGATGCACAACGCTAACACATGATATTTATTTTACAAAACCTAAAATACGAGGGGTTTAGGAATCTTTCCTCAAAGGTGAGGAGTGAGGAAATACCACGAAGAATCGGAGACTTGGCGACGCTTAGGTTAGGTAAAACCTTAAATCAGAGAGAAATTTGAGCAATCCTGCCAATTGAATCAAGGAGCGGCGTCGGAGATCAAAAATAAATCAGGATTAGTCAATTAAACGATGGGCAAAAATTTGAATCACCACATATACGCAATTTGGAGACAATACATTCCAAAACAAAGTTCAAGAAAATCTGAAAAATGAGGGGAAAAGGGAAATCCTTACCCAAGGAGACCAAATCTGGGCTCAAAATCCGAGTAGAGGGGGAACCGAGCGAACCCTAGGCATCCCTCTTGCAAATTCCTGACCAAGACGAAGAAGAATCAGAGAAATTAGGGTTGTCGACCCTTAGAGGAGATGATGGTTCCTGACCTTGAGGAAGAGAAGGGGGGAGACTGCTACTGCCGTCTCACTTAAGAGGAAGAAGAAGGGCTCCCTTGCTGATCGAAGAAGAAGGGGAGAAGAAGAGACTCCCGTCGGCGCGTCTCACTTGCTTTTTTTTTTTTTTTTTGCGTATCCAGCTGGATGAGCTGTTAGCGAAGGGAGGGGAAGGAGCAGCAGGCGTCAGCTCTTGGAGGGGTTGGAGTCACCGACAAGAGCAAGGAAGAGGACTGCAGGAGGCGCGCCGGCGGAATCGAGAGAGGCTTGCGGTGCTGCGACTTTGAGAGAACGAGAGCGGGATATCCTGCTGCTTGCGGGAATCGGGCTGGAGGCGGCGTATCCCGATGAAAACTGCAGTTAGAGCTGTCACTTAAAACCAAAAACCGTAATCCGAACCGAAACCGCGAAGAACCGGACTGAACTGTTCGTCAATTATTCAGGTTTCAGTTTGAATCTTGGAACCGTAAATAACAATGGTCTGGGTGCGGTTCCTTCATTTTTTTATCCGGATCGGAGCCGGAATCGGAACCGTAACATAAAAGTCTCGAACGGTTTCAAAATTTCTAGACCCGATCCAGACTGAACCGACACAGAACTGACCCGCAACCCGTTTATTATTATTATTTTAATCAAAAAATTTATTTATCATATAATTAGTATTTATTTTGTATATTGTTAATTAAAATAAAAAAAATAAAATCACATTTGATTTGAGATTAAATATTTCCAGCAATCACCACTTTATTTCACATCCAACAATTAATATTTAATTTATCTATTAGTCATTTAGCGGTACAGGTTCGCATTCAACTTTATTTCACATCTAGCTTTATTTCACATCCAACTTTATTTCACATCCAACTTTTCAACAGTGCCGGTGCGTGAACTTAACGGAAGCCAAATCCATGGCCGATTCGTTTTGAGAGCCGAGAGTGGAGAGAATCGGACCCGAACCGCCAGTAAATAATTTGGTTTTGTAATCCATGGCTGATTACAAGTTTCACCCTTTCTACTTTCAAAATTACAAAAACATCTCTGAAGTTTACATTTCATAACATTAACCTCCCTTGAACCAAAACCGAACTGGAACCGCATAGAACCAGACTGAACTACCAGTAAATAATTTGGTTTTGGTTCTTAGCAAACTGGAACCCGGACCGTAGGCCCCACGGTTTCAAAAAATTATTTTGGATTTGGAACCGGAATCGGAATCCATCAAACCAAATAAGGTTTTGGTTCTAACTTGAAGAACCGTTGCCTTAATGGTTCAGTTCACGGTTTTAGTAGAACCGGAACCAAACTGGAACCGTGACAGCTCTAACAACAGTAGAAATTCGTATTTTTATTTACATACTACTGAAGTGGATGGATGATCGTGGAGAAGAGTTGGCACCTTACTCTTTAAAGGGGGTGATGGATGCTGGAATCTCATCGAACTGAATCGAATCGAGCGTCGGGGGAATTGGGGAGGACAGTTATTCCTTGTTCGTCCCAGCTGAATTGGTCGGAATTCCGGTTAACGTTACGTATTTGAACAAGGAGCGGAGGAGGCTTGAGTTGTCTCTCTTGACTCTCAACGATGGCGGATGAATTTGCCGAGAGAAGAAACCAGATCAAGGTTACTTTTTTCACCCTGATTGAAGTGGTTTGACCTATCAATCAAGTCTCCATAAGAGACTGGAGGGTTCTTCTCAATATCAAATTTGAAAAGACCTTCTTGAAGACCGCAGGTCAGAGCGGCCTTGTACCAATAAGGCTTTGCATCATGGATCCCGAGGATTTTCTCTTGGATCCTGTCATTGTAGTTTTCAAGGGATTCATCTGGCCTTTGTTTTATATCAAAGGGAGCGGGCAGACTGCTCTTCCTCTTCTTTGAGGTTACAAACCTCAATGGATGCTCTCTCCTAAGGTTTCAGAAAGAGTGGATTGATTGGGAAGAGAGTTTATAAAATCACTCCCTAGCTTTCTCGTCAAAAGATGTGACAGTAACTTGCACCAAACCGCATCGATCAAGATTTTCATCGAAGTTGCAGACTCAAAAGTCTGCAAATGACAGGAGGGGTCTTCCCGTCCTCAGAAATGAGACAGATGGGGTTCTCTGAACCCATTTGGGACCGAGACCCAATAGACTTCATCGGCGAAGGGAGAGGGCTCATGTTCTTCTCCCTGAAGTTGGCGAGTACACCATAGTCCTGCACTCGTAGATGCCTGTTAGCAGGTTGCTAGGAGTTTTCTCGCCCCCTTTGGATGAGTTCCCTTTCCCCTTCCTCGGCCGGTATCCCATAATCTAACACCTGTGGAATTTTATTCGCCGCTGCCCTATATTGTTCTCCTATCACATGCGAGTTCTCCTTCGTCCCTTTTGGGTGGAGGAGAAGGTTTGAGATTCATGCGTCGATTAGTTGGGGTTGATGCTCTCGCATCGACTCCTTCGGCCTTCTCCGCAATGCGGATGAGCATGTCCATTACGCGGTCGAATTCTTGTCGGGTGACGAGCTTGTCTTAGTTGCGAGAACCCTCAGGTGGGCCGTTAGCCGAGTTCTGTCTAGTCATTTCAATTGTTTTTTCTTCAGCCACCTAGAATCTGAGGTCGTGTGTTAAACATTGATGCCTTTTTACCCCAGGTGATTGTTTACTCAAGTTGAGGGGTGGCGAGACAGGGTCTCTAGGTTTTTTGGTGTTGTTGATTGGGATTCGGTTAGTGCCAGAGAGTACTCACGAGCTCTTTTTGGAGAGGATACGAGTAATTTGCGGCTCTTTCTGCTACGGTCAGTCCCCTTTTCCCGAGTTGCCCGGGCTTCTAGATGGGTATAACGGGTTCTAACACCTTCCACGGTATTCTAGCAATGTGGATTTTGCTTTATGAGTACTCCTTGGCGAGTTCCTTCTAAATGGGCGAGTACTAATGGAGTGAGGGCAAGTACTCTGTTAGCGAGAACCTTATCTGCAAGAACTCGCCTCTATTAGCTAGAACCCTTCCTGCGAGAACTCACATCTTTCTTCCTCCCGAGAATACAGATTGGGTAAAATATCCAAACAGTTATCCCCGCATTTTCCCAAATCTTAAGATTTTGGGAAAATTACAATTGGCAAGATCCATTTCCTTCTTTAAGACTTTCCTTGAGCCTATAAATACCTATGGCTGAGCTGTTTTTTGTTCATATGATTCATGCCGAAAACTTATTCTATGCCGAAAACTTATTCTATAACGCGAGTACTCTTAAAATGGACAAGTTTTTAGGTTATGGCGACCTTATGGCTAAATTGAAGCAACTGAAGTCTCTTCATTCCCCATCAGGTGACAACCCTTCCAAGGGAAAGAAGGCGAAGAATGTGAAGATTCTGCGAAAGCCAGTTATTGCTAAGAAGTTCATCTCTCCGAAAATCATTTAACCTTTTGTTAATATTACCTATTCCCTCAGGAGATAATGAAGAGGAGTGTTTTTCGATCAAGGTGAGAACTCGCTTTGCTTCCGTGGTTTTGGCGCTTCCTGTGAGTTCCTCAGAATTTCCTAAAGGTATCGCTTGTAATCGAGTTATGCAGGACTACTTGATTCCGAATGGTGATTGCTATGACGCTAATGCAGGTATGGAAGTCAGGGCATTGGCTTGCTTTCTCTTCTTTGCTCGTTCCATTCTCTAACACTTAAAAAGGTCGAGAGAGGGAGCAAGTCCTAACTTCACCCGAAGGATGCCCGCCACCCTTGATTTGGCGGCTGGAACATGGAGGGTCTTGCACGAAGGTTCCCCTTTCACCTCGGTAGGCGATGTGGTCATTTTCGTGACGGTCGAGGTCTCTTTCTTCTTAGTGGCCCTAATCCAAGGCGTGGCTTTCAAAAGTTTCAACCCCTATTTAATCGGGGGTGTTGATGTATGGTGTCTGGGCGGTCTGGCGGTCTGCCCTAGGCGGCTTGGAGGCCGGGCGGTCTGACCCTGGCGACTTGAAGACCGCGCGGTCTGGCGGTTTCTCTCCAGCGGTTTGCTAGCTGGTTGTTGCTGATTGGTGACCGGACGGTCTGGCGGCTTGACACAGGCGACTTGAAGATAGTGACGACTTGTCTTCTCTTCATTGTGGTTGCCGGGCGGTTTGTCTAACCGTGCGGCTTGTGCGGCTTGTATAGTTTCTTATTCCTGTAATTATTAGTCCCACATTGCTTATTTGTAATCTCTCCTCTCTTTTCCATTCTATAAAAGGGAGGCTATACCTTTGTAAACATTATATTTTTTGGATAATAAAATTCTGTTAGTCCAATTTTTCGGTCTTCTTTTTCTTATTCGCACATGGTATCAGAGGACTCGATCTTTTCCTCCTGATTCTGTGAGCTTCCTTTGATCGCGCGACCTGTCTTCTCGCGACCTGTTCTCACGGCTTGTTCCTTCTTCTCGCGACCTGTCTTCGCGACTTGCTTCTCCCTCCTGTTTGCGCTCTGTTCGCGCGACTTCTTTCTCATCCTGGTCATTGCCCTTTGTGCGCGCGACCTCTCCGTTTGCCTGTTTTTCTCACCGCGACCTGTTCTTAATTTGCCGCGACCTGCTCTTCTCACCACGACCTATTCCTAGTCGCCACGTCCTCTTCTTCTCGCCGCGACCTTTTCTTCTCGCCGCGACCTGTTTGTCTAGCCGCGCCCTGCTCTTAGTCGATGCGACCTTGTCTCTTCTCTCTGTTCGTGCGGCCTGTCTTTTCTGTTCGCGCGGTCTCCTCTGTTTTCTGCTCTCTTCTCTTCTATGGCCCTCTCCGATACCTCTACCACTACTACTCCCGTGGCCCACCGTCCTCTTACTCATCCTACTCCTTCGGGTAACCTTGGCACTGTTTCCAAACTCATCGGTCCCAACTACCCGGACTGGAGTGTTTCTTTCACCTTTCTTCTCCGGTCACAACGCAAATGTCATCATCTCACCGATGACCCTCCTCCTCGAGACTCCGCTCTCTTTGATGATTGGGACGCTAGCGACGCCCTTGTTCGCACTTGGCTGGCTAACAGCCTTTCTGATGAGTGCCTCCCCGTCATCCGTCATGATGAAACGGTCAAGGCTGCTTGGCTTCATCTTGCCGCTCTCTACTCAAAGGGGGCTCAGACGTCTCACATCTATACTCTGTATGCGGACCTCTTTGCTCGTCCCTCCAGGTCTCCTGTCGCTGCTTACCAACAGGTTCAGACTCTCGGAGCCGAGATTCTCCAGAATCTCCCCTTCTCTGCGGATCCGGCTGAGCAACACAAGCACTTTCAGGAGCTTCTGGTTGTGTGTTATCTTCTACGGCTTCCTGAGTCTTATGACATGATTCGTCAACAGATCCTTGGCGAGCCGGATTCTCCCACCTTGGATGTCATTGCTGTCCGCATCTCCGCGGTTACCTCTCTGCTACAACGTCCGTTGTTATCCTCCCCTCCTCAACCGAACCACTATGCTCACCAGACTCAACGGAGTGGCTCTCGTGGCCGTAACCACCAATCCGGCGAGCGCGGCCCTTCCCGCTTTCTCTGCTCTCACTATGGCCGCACCGACCACACGGTTGATCGCTGCTGGAAGAAGCATCCTCATCTTCGACCCACTGGGGACGCTTCCACCTCCTCTTCAAAACAATCCGCCTCAGTGGTTACGTCTTCAGGTAGTGCCCACGTAGTTACTCAAGGTAAATGGCTGATCGACTCTGGTGCTACAAACAAGGTTATAGATGTCGGATGTCGGGTTCACGTCGGTTTGAGTTTGAAATGTCGGATGTCGGATTGCGGGGGATATATCGGGATATTTTACAAAATCGGAATTTATTATTTAAATAAATTTATTCATATATATTACACCGTTTTTATAAATATATATAATTGTATACATAATGTATATTTATAAATTACACAATAAACATATATACAAATAGTCTATGTTTATAAATTACACAATAAAGAGTCGTCGACTGCAATAAACGAGATAAAAATCATCAAATGAGAGAGCTAAATGAGAAGGTAGCCGATATTAGACTTAAAGAGATGCATAAAATGAAGCACAAAACAAATTGTTTTTTATTTGGTCTCCTCAAAAGGGACAACCCAGTGCACAAAGCATCCCTGCGAGGCGAGGGTCCAAGGAAGGATCCCGCCACAAGGGTGAAATGTAGGCAAGCCTTACCCTGCATTTTCGTAAGGTCACACGACAACACCTTAACCGGTGTTTGGTCTCTTCAAAAAAGGAAAAAAAATTTGTAATACCCTCGACGATATATCGGTCGCAAAATATTGCCTGATATATCGGGTTAAACGGATATATCGGGCGATATTTTCAAAAACGACATATTTGCTTAAAATATCGATGTCGTGGCGTTTTATCCCCAAAACCTTTATGTCGGCCGACATGTCGGACATGTCGACCGACATCTACAACACTGGCTACAAATCATATGACCTGCAATCCTCAGTGTTTTTCTCTCTTAGAAACACATGATCAGTTGCCCCCGGTCTTTATTGCGGACGGTTCTCCCTCACCGGTCAATGGGACGGGAGTGGTTCAAGTCACTCCATCTCTTCGTTTGGCGGATACCCTCTACGTGATCAAGTTCCCTTGCAATTTATTATCTGTTACTTCTCTGTACAAGCAACTACAGTGTTCAGTCACATTCGCTCCCACTTCTTGTTCTTTTCATGATCCGGGCTCCCAACGGACGATTGCTACTGGGACTGAGAGCGGCGGCCTCTACTTCCTCGACAACGTGTCCGCCTTCTCCTCTTCTTCTACTGATCTTTTCCAGTGGCACCTTCTTCTTGGTCACGCTCCTCCACGACTTTTTCGTCAGCTTCTGCCCCAGCTTCCCTCGCAGAGTCCTCTCAACTGTGATGCATGCCAGCTTGGCAAGCATCACCGCTCCTCCTTCCCACCGAAGCAAGGTCGTGGATCTTCCCGTCCATTTGATCTAGTTCACTCTGATATCTGAGGTCCTGCTCCTACCCTCACCATAGGTCGGGGTAGTTCATATTTTGTAACCTTTATTGACGATTTCTCCCGCTGTACTTGGGTGTATCTTTTAAAAGATCGTTCTGAATTATTCTCTGTATAAACATCCTTTTATTTTATGATTAAGACTCAGTTTGATGTTTCTATTAAAATCTTTCGCTCTGATAATGCAAAGGAATATCTTAGTCATGATTTTTCTTCTTTCTGTATGCAAAATGGAATTGTTCATCAAACTAGCTGTGTTTATACCTCACAGCAAAATGGTGTGGCGGAACGCAAAAACCGTCACCTTTTTGATGTCGCTCGCACTCTGATGACACAAATGCAGGTTCCTCGCTCCTATTGGGGCTATGCCGTTCTCATCTCCTGTTATCTCATCAATCACATTCCCTCCACGGTTCTCCACGGTCAAACCCCCTTCTCCATTCTCTATCCGGGCAAGGATCTGTTTCCTCTCCCTCTGCGTATATTTGGGTGCACGGATTTTGTGCACGCTCCCTCCGCCACCCGTGACAAACTCTCCCCACGTGCCACCAAATGTGTCTTTATGGTTACTCTACCTCTCAGAAAGGTTATTGTTGTTTTGACCCCGTTCTTCGCAAGCAGTCGTCTCCGCAAACGTAACCTTCTTCGAAAATGCGTCCTACTTCTCTCACGACTGCTCCTTTCTTCATGATGTTCCTGCTCCTACCGTCCCCTCCGTCCCGTCTACAACTACCGAGATATCTATTCCTCTGCCATGTCCTCCGTCTCCTCCTCTCTCCGCCTCCGCTGTCTTCCTCTTCTCCGCAGCCGTCCCTCTCTACTCCCGTTGGCTGCTGTTATTTCCTATGCTCTTCTTACTCCTCGCAGGAATTTTGCATTGACGATCTCTGCCACTGCCACTCCCCGCACTTACCAGGGAGCCCTTGCTATTTCTCATTAGAAGTCGGCTATGGATGATGAAATTGCAACCCTCACGGAGCGAGGTACATGGACCCTTGTTCCTCCTCCGTTGGGCACCGATGTTGTTGGCTGTCGGTGGGTCTTTGCTGTGAAGTTCAGTCCAGACGGCAGTGTTGATCGTTACAAGGCGCGTCTTGTTGCCAAAGGCTTCACTCAGACTTATGGTATTGATTATTTTGACACCTTCTCTCCCGTTGCTCGTCTCAGCACTATTCAGGTTCTTCTCTCTGTGGCCGTCAACAGGGATTGACCAATTTCCCAACTAGATGTCAAAAATGCTTTTCTCTATGGTGATCTTCAAGAAGATGTCTACATGGAGCAACCTCCTGTGTATGTTGCTCAGGGGAAGACACAAGTATGTCGGCTGAAGAAAGCCATCTATGGCTTAAAGCAAAGCCCTCGGGCTTGGTTTGACAAGTTTAGTGGCATTGTGGCGGATGTGGGTTTTACCAGGAGTTCCGCCGATCACTCATTGTTCATTCGGAAAACCTCCCTGAGTCTGGTGGTTCTTGCCGTATATGTGGATGATATTCTTCTCACTGGAGATGACCAGGCTGAGATATCTTTGACAAAGAAACATCACCGCCAACACCTAGTCACGAAGGATATGGGTTCCCCAAAATACTTTATGGGGATAGAAATCTCTCGAAAGCCCAATTCCTTGGTCCTCTCCCAACGTAAGTATGCTTTTGATCTTCTTAAAGAGAGGGTTGACTGGGACTAAACCTGCCCGGTGCCCCATGACTATTGGAGAAGATAAAACTTGGACAGATGACTCGCCTCCTCTATCTGATGTTACGAGGTACAGACGTCTGGTCGGAAAACTCATTTATCTCACGGTAACCAGACCCGACATCTCCTACGCTGTAGGCAAGGTTAGCCAATTCATGCAAGCTCCTAGGGAGTGACATCTGCAGTCTGCTCTGAGAATATTGGAATATGTTAAAGCGGTGCCAGGTAAAGGACTACTGTTTCAAAAGAATGGTCATTTGAAGGTTGAAGCATACTCGGATTCTAGCTATGCTGATGACAAAGGAGATCGCAAGTCCACATCAGGCTTTTGCACATTTGTAGGGGGAAACCTTGTGAGCTGGAAGAGCAAGAAACAGTCGGTCATCTCCAGGTCTAATGCAGAAGCGGAATATCGAAGTATGACGTCGACCACATGTGAATTAAAGTGGTTGCGGGCTCTCATGCTTGACTTAGGAGAGGTTTACAACCATCCTCTACCTATATTTTGCGACAACAATGTCGCTATATATATCTCTAAAAATCCGGTCTTCCATGAGAGGACAAAACACATTGAAGTCGACTACTATTTTATTCGGAAAGAGATTTTGAAGAAACAGATCTGTACTCCCTTCGTTACCTCAGACAACGAGTTAGCAGATATCTTCACCAAGCCTGTGTCTGCTTTCTTTTTTAACATTTGCAACAAGCTGGACATGATTGATATATATGCTCCAGCTTGAGGGGGAGTGTTGATATATGGTGTCTGGGCAGTCTGCCCCAAGCGGCTTGGAAACCGGGCAATCTGGCGGTCTGACCCTGGTGACTTGAAGACCGCGCGGTCTAGCGGTTTCTCTCCAGCGGTTTGCTAGCTGGTTGTTGCTGATTGGTGACCGGGCAGTCTGGCGGCTTGACACATGCGACTTGAAGACAGTGACGACTTGCCTTCTCTTCATTGTGGTTGCCGGACGGTTAGTCTAACCGCGCGGCTTGTGCGGCTTGTATAGCTTCGTATTCCTGTAATTATTAGTCCCATATTACTTATTTGTAATCTCTCCTCTCTCTGCCATTCTATAAAAAGGAGGTCATACCTTTGTAAACATTACATTTTTTGGATAATAAAATTCTGTTCATCCAATTTTTCGGTCTTCTTTTTCTTATTCACACAGGGGGGACCAATACCTCCAGCTCGGCAGAACCGCAACTTGCCAAATATGTGTTGGACAATTTTTTCCGAGCTCTAAGAGAGCTCACAAAAAGCGGAGATTATTTACAACCCGTATTCAATAAGGTGGGCCCAAGCTTAGATCTAGGTCTCAAGACCTCAAAAGGTGGACTGCACTCCCAGATACATTCATCCCTAGAGATAACGGGTGTTCATCCAGAGTTCGCCCAATTTTTGCTTATCAGCTCGCCTGCGAGCTCGGTAGGGTGAAATTCAGTTCGCCAATGAGCTCGCCAGGATTGGTTCTTGGCTCCCCTTTTAGCTTAGCCACTTGCAGAATCTACTTGTAGCCCCTTTTGGTCTTGCCACCCACCTCGCTGTATTAGAGCTCATCTAACCAGCGAGCTCACCAACTGAAACCCCAACATAAGCGACCTCGCCTAAGGTAACTCCGATCAGCTCGCCTCCTCAAGAGATTCTCAGAAAACAGGTCACCCAAGTGCCAGGTATCTGGTGTCTCAAGTAGGCGGGGGAGGCTACTCGCAGACCATGTACCCCCACCCCACCCTTTTTGGATTGCCTATAAATAGGACCCCAGGGCACAAGAAAAAGACACGTCCCCCCATAAGGTTCCCTTTAGACATGTCCGTGCCTTTCTTGTGCCGAGCTCAACCTTGGTTTGGGAGGAGTTCACCGGGCACGTGGCGGGACCTCCTCGTCGCAATTCACGGGTCCGGTTCATAGGCAGTTCGGGATCAGCTCTAGCTCTCCAGTTTCTTCTAGTGGTAATTTACTCGGGTTGACTGCTAAACTGTAGAAAATAGTGCCAAACCTTGTATATACTTCATCATGATCAAAATACAAGAGTTAGTGCAAATATATATGAGAAGAGGAGAAAGAATACTATATAAGAGACGTGAGACTAATAAAAGAAAGAAGAAGCGGGCCTATAGATGAGCCTTATATATATGAGCTTTTACATCGTTTTTCCTCATATTCTCTAACAATCCCCCGCAAGCTGGAGCGTACAAGTCGTAGGCGCCAAGCTTGGGCAGGAACTGGTGGTACAGTTTCCGAGGTAATGCCTTGGTAAGAACGTCAACAACTTGCTCAGAAGCAGGAACATGCTCAAGCTTTAGCATCTTCGATTGGACCTTTTCTCAAACGAAGTGACAGTCAACTTAAATATGTTTGGTCCGCTCATAGAACACATGATTCTTTATAATATGGATTGCAGCCTTATTGTCGCAAAACAAAGTTGAAGGTGATGATAATTTACCTCCCAAATCCATAAGAAGACTTTCACGCCAGGTGAGTTCTGATACAACAGCCGCCATCACACAGCACTCAGCCTTAACAGACGAGCGAGCAACCACCGACTGTTTCTTACTCCGCCATGTGATAAAATTTCCTCCAAAGTACAGAAACCAGTTGTAAATCGTCGATCGTCCAACAAGCCCGGATAATCCGCATCAGAGTAAGCAATAAGAGAAAGGGAGGAAGATGGTTTATACACAAGTCCTTGTCCGGGAGCAGTTTTCAGATATCTGAGAATGTGTTCCACTGTCTGAAGATGAGAAACTCGTGGAGTTTGTATAAAGCGGCTGACCACTCCAACCGCAAATGAGATATCTGGTCTTGTAACTATTAGGTATATCAGTTTTCCCACAAGACGCCGATAGTATTCTGGATTTGGAAGTAGAGAGTCAGACTCAGATCCCCGAGCAAACAACTTGTAGTTGACTTCCAACGGGGTCTCCGCAGGTTTGCACCCTGAGAGGCCAGCATCTTGCAGATGGTCAATGCAATACTTGCGCTGGGATACGGCAAGACCATCATGTCATCGTGCTACCTCTAGTCCAAGAAAATACCGAAGGTTTCTCAGATCTTTGATTTGAAAGATAGAATTTAAACGTTGCTTAACATGTCTTACTCAGCAGAGTCATCACCAGTGATCAAAATATCGTCCATATAGACTAGAAGTATTACAGTCCCGGTTGATTGGCGACGGGTAAAGAGAGAGAAATCTGCCGATCTTTATTTGAAACCAACCTCACGAATGGCCTTGCTGAATTTCTCAAACCACGCCCGAGGAGACTGTTTGAGACCATAAATAGATTTTCGAAGCAAACATACACGAGACTCCCCCGTAGTTTCAAACTCGGGCTGTTGATGCATGTAAACAGTTTCAAGAAGATCACTATTCAAAAAAGCATTTTTGACGTCCAGCTAATGGAGGAGCCACTAGCGATGAACAGCTAAGGAGAGCAGAATCCGAACCAAATTTAATTTTGCGACAGAGGAGAAGGTTTCATCATAATCAAGACCGTATTGTTGAGTAAAACCCCGTGCCACAAGCCGAGCTTTTAAGCGATCAATTGTCTCATCTGCCGCATATTTGATTGTAAAGATCCATTTGCAGCTAACACAACTATGGCCAGGAGGAAGTGAGACAAGATCCCAAGTCTAATTACCCTACAGAGCAGTCATTTCTTCATCCATGACTGCACGCCACCTCGGATGCTGGAGAGATTCCTGCACAGAGTTAGGTATAGAGATAGAGGAGAGAGAGCAAAAGTAAGAAGAGTTGGAGAGAGCCGATATAAAGAGACATAATTGGTCAAGGGATGAGCCGTCGAGGGTGATGCCGAATCAACAAGCCGCGAGGACACACCGGTAGAGGGAAGCTGATGCAGGGAATCTGGACGTGGAGGACGACGAGTGTAATCCTGAATGATAGGAGGTTTGGAGGGGACTGGTGGTGGGTTAAATGTTGGAAGCAGAGGAGTAGGTAGAAGAGGTGGAAGCGAGGACGTAACTGGAACTGTGGGCCTAGGTAGCGGAGGAGGAAGAAGAGGATTAGTAGGACTGGTGTGATATGGTTGGTCTTCATGAAAGGTGACATCAGGTGATACAACTACCTTACCAGTGGTAGGGTAATAAAAGACACACCCCTTCTGAGTGCGAGAGTACTCAACAAACATAGCTTTGGTAGCACGAGGGGCTAACTTGTCATTTGAAGGACCAAGGTGATGGACATAACTTGTACATCCAAACACACGAGGTGTAAGAGAGAAGAGAGCCTTGGATGGGTAAAGGAGAGTGACGGGAGCCACAAAGTAGAGGATAGACGAGGGCATGCGATTGATGAGGTGGCAAGCAGTGGAAACCGCAAAGTTCCAGTAGAGAGGAGGAACTTGCATTTGGATCATGAGAGATCTGTCAACATCAATGAGGTGACGATTTTTCCGTTCCGTTACGTCATTCTGTTGAGGAGTATAGACACACAAAGTCTGATGAATAATACCAAACTCGACGTACAGATTGGAGAAGGTGCGACCAGTATACTCACGAGCATTATCAGTACGAAGAGTTTTTACACACGTTGAAAATTGAGTGCAAGTTTCCGTAAGAAACGTACGGAATGTGAAGGTGGGTTCAGTACGATCACAAAGTACAACCAAGTAACCTGCGAGTAATCATCAATACAAGTTACAAAGTAGCGATAACCAAAAACACTAGGGATCTTATATGGTCCCCATTTATCAGAATGCACTAATGATAAAGGAGTATCGCTTCGAGTAGGAGAAGTAAAAGATACACGGTGTTGTTTGCCAAAAATACAGGATTCACAAAAAAACTTCTGAAATGGAACAGTTGGAAGAGCTTTCTTGAGAATCGGAAGAGGAGCATGCCCAAGAAGGCGATGACAATCAGTGGAGGAGACAGTGGTGAGAGCAACGGGAGGAACATCGAGAAGATACAGCCCGTTAGACAGTCGCCCCCTACCAAGTATATTCTGCGTTAGTCGATCCTGCACAACAAAGGAAGAAAGTGAGAAAATTACACAATAATCAAGGTCCTGTGTAAGACGGCTAACACAGTATATTAAAAGGGGATCCTGGAACATGAAGAACGTAGGATAAGGAGAGGGATGGAGTAAGAGGCATATGAGCAGTGCCAGAAATTGGGACCGTGTCACCATTAGCCACAGTGATGAACTTGAGATAAGCAAAATCTAAGTATTGAGGCGGCTTCTGCGAAGAGAGATGATGCGTAACACCCAAATCCACAATCTAGTAAGAGTTGTGTGAGAGGCAAGATATACCTTCATTTGAGATCGAGACCACGGAACCAGACGAGCGACTAACTACCCCTTGAAGTTAATGGAGTTGAGCACGCAGAGCAGCAATATCCTCACTAGTGGTGGAGGGAGGTGTGGGAGTAGACGAAGTAGTAAGGTGAGGGGACATACCATGCTTGCGGTAGCAGGTGGCCTCCCGATGACCATCCCTGCCGCGGTGAGAGCACTTGAAGAGAGTACGCCCACCACGGCCCCGTCCCCGAGACTGGCGACCTCCACGAGCCGGGTGACCACGAGTAGAAGGAGTGAGAGTAGCCACGAGTTGCTGAAGGAGAGCTGGAGAGAGAGGCGGAGCATCCGAAGGAGGGGTAACTTTCAGAAGTATCGAGCAAACGTACGAGAGAGACGGAGTAACAACGGAAGATAGGATATGAGCGCGGACACTATGAAGATGTGGTGGAACACGAGCCATCATCATAGCAATCCCAACTGCTTCTTTCTGCTGTCGTTGAGTTACCAAGTCCGTGGTGAGGGGCTGATGCTGGATTCAAGCCTTCACAAGAGTTTTAGCCCGAGCAACCAAAGACGTCAGGTCACTAGTAGATCCAGGGTCGAGGGACTAAAGATCGGTAAGAATGTCGAATACGTGTTGAAGACTGTCCTTCCCAGAGTAGAGAGAATGAAGGTCTGTCCACATTGCGCGAGCCGTCTCGTGATACATGGCCATCCGATACGGCTCAGTGTCTAGAGAATTGAGAATCTAAGATTGGACACGCCCATCGTCTTGGATCCACTTGTCAGTAGGTTCAATGGGAGGAGGCCTTGTCAGGTGATGAAGGAGACCTTTAGTTTACAGCAAACGGTGAACTGGGTGAACCTATTCAACAAAATTTGGTTTGCCACGAAGAGAAACGGTGGTAATTCGTAATTCATCACGAAGCTCAAGGGGTGCAACACGAGCATGTCCGGGAAGAGTAGTTGAATCGGAAGCCATGCAGACGACGCCAAACTTGGCGACTAGGTAAGCTGTCCGAGCGGTTAGAGAGGAGCAAGATGCGGCAAGTCCGCCACGACTCAGAGAGCGCAGCGATTAAGAGAGCGCGCGACGAGCAGAACACCAGGCTGCTGCGGACAGAGACCGTCGCAACGACTACGGTAGATCGCAGCGATTCAAAGAGATCGCAGCGAGCCAAGGGCCAGCGGTTAAGACGAGACTGCGGCGAGAAGGATAAGGTAAGAGAGGTCGCGACTAAGAGAGCGCGCGGCGAGCAGAACACCAGGCCGCTGCGGACAGAGACTGTCGCGGCGACTAGGGTAGATCACAGCTATTAGAAGAGATCGCAGCGAGTGAAGGCCCAGCGGTTAAGACGAGACCGCGACGAGAAGGATAAGGTAAGAGAGTCCGTACAGACAGATACTCAGCGACTAGGAAGAAAGACCACAGATCGTGAGCAGAGAACCTGCGGCGACAAGCAGAGGCCGGATGACCAAATGTAGCGGCCAGAAGCAGCGGACAGAAGCAGCGGCTAGAACCCATGATCAGAAGCAGCAGATAGACAACCCGCAGCGGGTAGAAGAACGAACAACGGGTAAAGCGAAAAGGGGGGGGGGTCCCACCGGTCAGAGAGAAGATGACTATAAAAGAGAGGGAGGGAGAGGAAGAGAAGTGGAAGCCACGGAGAGAGAAGCGTAGAGGCGGTCAGAAAAAGTGAGACCGCGGATCAGGGGCGGGTAGAGGAGAGGAAGCCGCGCGGATAGCCGCAGTTACAAAACAGGTAGCCTCCCGGAATCGGAACTGGGCTCTGATACCATGTAGAAGATAGAGCCAAACCTTGTATATACTTCATCATGTTCAAAATACAAGAGTGAGTACAAATATATAGGAGAAGAGAAGGAGAAAGAATCATATACAAGAGATGTGAGACTAATAGAAGAAAGAAGAAGCGGACCTATAGACGGGCCTTATACATGGGCTTTTACATTGTTTTCCCTCATTCTCTAACATAAGCATTTAATCTTTGGTCACCCTTTAGGTTCAAACATTTGGAGTCGAATTTCCTGGTTCCAACAACCTGCAAGATGTAAAATGCATTTTGCGCTATCTCAGAGGAGCCGTTGCAATGAGGTTGCTGCATGAAAAAGAAAAGGAACCACCCCAGCCGCCGAGCTTCATCCAAAACGACTGGGGAGAGCCATTGACGACAAAAAAGAACTGGTGGATACATTTTTTCTTGGAAACAAGCAAGTTTCCTGGTCATCACGCAAGCAAAAGGTGGCGGCCCTCTTCTCCGCCGAGGCAAAGTATATCACTTACTGTAATGTCATTATTGAAGCTGACTGGCTTCAATGTATCTTAAAGGATCTCGATGCAGAGCATGGAGATAAAGCAATAATGATATGGTGTGAGCTATAGGGATGGTCCAGAACCATATTTTCGACAACAAGACTAAGCAGTTTGAGCTCAAATATCATTTCCTAAAAGATCTGGTATAAGGAGAAAAGATTGAGCTACAGTTTTGTCCAACAGACAAACAAGTGGCAGGCATATGACAAAACCACTGCTAACTGAATTGCGTGGCTCTGATCCAATTCTTGTTTTCTGTGGATCAAGATTAATGTGGAGTATTGAGAAGTTTGTTCCCATAGTAGAAAACAATGGGAGCATTAAATAAGAAGATGGAGAAGCACCTATCAGTGTGAGAAGAACGAAGAAGATGAACAGAGAAATCAAATTAAATGTTTTCATATTTCCCAAGAGTCACTCAGACTCTATATATTGTACCCGAAGAAACTTTATATGAATGCAATGAAAAGTTTGAAGTAATTGAGAATGAGAATCGCTTTCCCCCTTTTCACTCCATTTTTTTGCCTTATACCCAATATTGTGGTGTTGTATTCCTTATGATGTGATTATCTAGGTCATATTTTTTTGATCTAGGCACAACCATTTGATTTGTCTGGTCGAACCTTGTTTCCCCACTTACTCCTTCATTGAGCCTTAGACTTTATTTAGAGCCTTAACCTTTTCTTAGAGACTATGCCTATTTTTTCACTAAAATTTGTTTGAAAACTATCCAAAAATAAAATAAAAAATAATCATAAAAGAAGATTCTAATAAAAAAAGAAAAAGGAAAAAAGGGCATTGTTAGAGGCCAACCTTAAATGACTATTAACAAACCTAGATTAATAAGGTTTATTTCTTTTACGTGAAAAAAGACGTAAAAAAAATAAACTTATTTATTAAGGTTTGCTAATAGTCATTCAAGGATGGCATATAACTTCGAATTCACGTGAAGCCTTTGCTTCAAGTGATCTGAACTTTGTATGTAGATTTTCCACGGGTGAAGACTATTTAGCCAGATCGACAAAAAAGAAAGAAAAACACTATTTTACGGGCATCCATGATGTAGGACGAGCAGGCCAAATTGAGATTTCCACTCAAAAATCGCACTCTTAATGTTTGAACTTCGATATAGTCATTAATTATTATTCGAGAAGAGCTCTTAGGTGTTTTATGAGTAGAGCGTCGAGGTCGACATCAAACTAAGGGGGAGGGACATCCTCGACTGGCCGAGCAGCGATGATGAATGTCGGCGAAGTATCCCCGACGTCATCGTGGATGCCGGTGAAGTGTCGCCTTCTGGGTGTTCGCCGGAGCTAGAGAATCCATGCGTTCGGCGGAGGCGATGGGTTGGAGTTAAGCCGTGAACTGGAGCTAGGTTGTTGTGCTAATAGAGGAACGACGAGTTCGTTGTTCTTTGTCTTCCCCCGGATGCCTTTATCGATCACGGTAAGGCCTTTTAATAAGAGGAATTGTGATGCGGCACAGGCGTCACCTGCCCGCCACCCTGGAGTCCCACCAGGGGGCCCACCTGGAGTCAGCACCATGCGGCTTTATCAGGCCCGCGGACTGTACACCCCAACCAGCTCTCCACCATGGAATCACCACCATGCGACAGGTTGTTGAGGCCGGGGCTCGATCCCCTGACTTCCTAGATAAGAGGCCTTCATCAGCGTTCTCATCACCAACTGATCCGCGACTCGGTGATGAGAACGCTGGTGAAGGCCTCTTATCTAGGAGGTCAGGGGATCGAGCCCCGGCCTCAACAACCTGCCGCATGGTGGTGACTCCATGATGGAGAGCTGGTTGGGGTGTACGGGCCGCGGCCCTGATGAAAGCCGCCTGGTGCTGACTCCATGTGGGCCCCCTGGTGGGACTCCAGGGTGGCGGGCAGGTGTGACGCCTATGCCGCATCATAAAAGTGCACTTTTATGATGCAGGACAAGCATCAACACCTGCCTGCCACCCTGGCGCCAGGAGTCAACACCTGCCTGCCACCCTGGCGCCAGGAGTCAGCACCTGCCCAGGGGTCCCACAGGGAGTCCACCCGATAGGCTTTATCAGGCCCGCGGGTCGTACACCCCAACCCATCCCCGCCCCCACCACAGGGCCGATGGGTTGTTAAGGCCGGGGCTCGATCCCCCGACCTCCTTGATAAAGAGCTATCATGCCCGCAGATCAGTTGGTGATGAGAGCTCGCTTGAGAGCTCTTTATCAAGGAGGTCAGGGGATCGAGCCCCAGCCTGAACAACCCATCGGCCCTGTGGTGGGGCCGGGAATGAGTTGGGGTGTACGGCCCGCGGGCCTGATAAAGCCTATCGAGTGAACTCCCGGTGGGACACCTGGGCAGGTGCTGACTCCTGGCGTTAGGGTGGCAGGCAGGTGCTGATGCTTGTCCTGCATCAAATTGATTTCTACAATTTTGAAATATTTCCCAATGTATTTATTTCCTAAACTCACCCTTCAATTGAATCCTTTAACTGGAATAGGAAATTGTCGTTTTGAATCCTAAATCTACCCTCCCACTGTATTTCTTAGTTGGGAATATTTTTATATCGTTTTGATTTCTATTCTCCATTCATCCTTATGCGTATATAATTAAATTAAGCTTGCATGTTCTGACCTAGCTACTCAGAATTGTCAGACTATTTATTTATGGTCTCGCAGAGTGGTCAAACCAATGAGACAAAAAACTTGAACTAGATTGGTGTGCAGGAAAATAAAAACATGCATGATACCAAATAAAATATTAACAAAGAAAGGATAGCTGACATATGCTGGCATCATGCGTTCTTAACAACGATGGAGGATGCATCAATTCTTCTGTGGTTGACAGAGCTCGACCCATCAAAAACTCACAAAGACTGGTAGTGTAGAGATCTCAAAACTCGGCGGTGTTAACCCTTGGGCTGTCAGTAATGTCTCGTCCTGATGCTAAGTTTGGTGGTTCGTCTGGAGTTGCCTTGGGTGGCTTTATGCGCTCCCGAATTTGAAAAGGTCCAAACCTCCTTTGTGGTATTTTATGATGTCCCCGGAGTAAATTGTTGCTTCTTGTAATAAGCAAACACCCGATCTCCCTTTGAAAAATACAACTCACGGCGATAATGACTGATCACTAATTTATAATTTTCAAAGGTTGCTCACAAATTATTAGCAATAATTTTCTGTAATTCTTTTAAATAATTAATATGAGCTTGTGCATCAAATAAAATTGATTCATGAAATGGTTGGGGGTGGCGGTTAATTAGGTAAGATATAAAGAACTTATAGATAATCTCAAAAGGATATATATTAGGAGAGCGATTTTTAGAATTATTAATTGTGAATTTTGCTTGTGGAAGTACATAATCCTACTGCGTTAGATTCTCCTCTATTAAAACCTAAGAAGGTCTTCCAAACTCATATTATTTACTTCAGTCTGTTCGTTTGTCTGAGGGTGAGAAACACTACTAAACTCGAGTTTGGTTCCCGTTCTACCCCATTGTGTTCTAGAAATAATCCCTCAAATGTATAATATATTGTTGCAAATCAACATGTCCGCCTATACCCAAATGAAAGCTTAGTGAAATAACAATGTGATCTCTAAATTTATCGTTTAAAATTTTTCAGAGAAATCCTTTAAAACCTGTCTCTACTAGAAGTGAAACTTTTATGAATCTTTAGTAACCTCCTAACATGAATCTTCCTAAACAGATATATAGTGTGACGAGAAATTTCACTGTGCATGCCTCGACTAAGAGGATAATTATGTGGACTAAGAGTTTGATCCCCAAACACAAAGTTAATACAAGGTGATGACTCTAGTGCGAATGAGAGGTGATCTTCAAACAATGTGCTTGTGGGCTGAGGGATAGACAACTGTAGTAGAATAGGTGATTTGAGAAATACTGAGATCGAATTTGTGTCATCTAAGGTGAGTGACACGTCGCTAGAAAATTCTTCTTCCTGGAGCAAGGGCTCAGGTGGAAACTCAATAACTACAAGTTGTGATTCAGTGTAGACAAGTGTGGTCACCATTTCTACTGAGGTGATATGACAAGGAGGGAAAAACTCTTCTTCCTGGAGTTGGGGTTCAGGAGGAAACTCCTCTACGGAAGGGAGTGTTATAGTTGAGATAAGTGGGGCCATTGTGCTCACATGGGTAATAGGAGCAGGGGAATCTATGATCATATTAGTCGGAGCACTGGCGAAACTAGAGAGATGTCTATTAGTAGACCTAAACTCAGAATCAACTCTACAAACCTTGCTAGAAACTTCGACCAAATTGCGATAATTGTGCACTCTAATTGATCCCTAATGGAATAATGTTGCCCGTGCAGGTAACGTGATACAATCATCTCGCCACCCTCTTGAATATCTAGCCTATACTGAAGGACTAGAAATTCGTTAATGCATTCATCCACCAATAAACTACTCTGTTGTAGATCATGAAATCTACGATATAAAGTTTGGAGATAGTCGGGGAGACATAATGCTTGCGCAACTCCGTTTTAAACTCAACCAAAGTAGTTACGAGATGCAAGATGCAACTCTTATATCTTATGTGTTCTAGTTGTTTCCAACAGTCTAACACGGGTTCTTTAATCCTACTTGTTATATACTCGATTTCCCTACTCAACGGTACTTGACTCCGACTCATGAAAGATTCCATGCTATGACAACAATCCAATCATTCATGAGGTTCTGGATGCCCATAAAAATAACTCGGATGTGTGTGCTCTAAGATCTTAGGATTATCATTCTCTCATCGCCATAAGTGTTTTATATTGGTGAGAGACATTATTTCTGATAAATTTTTAATTCAAACAATTAAATCTTCAGTGCCATTCTCTAAACGCACGTGATTTTCCATCAAAAGTTTTAAATACATAGAGATTAAAATAACTTTAACTTTTTTAAAACTTTAACTCAAAATTAATTTTTTTTATGAAATGTTTAGTATTTAAAATAGTTGACTATTTTAATGGGAGGTGATATTCAAGTTAAAATATTGGGCAAATTAATTATTTTTAAACTTAATTTTATATATTTTATAATGATAGATAAATAATTTTTTTTTTAAAACTTAAAATAAAACATGATATTTTTTTAATGAAGATCTTAACTATTTTTATAATTTAAAACTCAAATAAAAGTTTAATTTTATTTTATTTTGTAACTCAAAGAAAATATCTTCTTTTTAAAATAAAGATTCAAAAATGATTTAAATAAGGATCGTTTGATTCATGATCAAAACAAATCACACCCTCTGATACCAAACTGATATAGGTCGAGCGGGTCAAATTGAGTTTTGTGTGCGAAAATAACACTCTTAACGTTTGAAGTGCGATACAGTCGTTAATTATTTAAGAATCATACATCGACAAGAAAAAAATCACAAACAATAATTTATGGGTAAACGACAACAAAGAGATAGCGAGAACGTCTGAGGTAAGCTTAAATTAATTAAATGTGTTGCATAAAATTACACCAATAAATGAAGCAAGGGAGAGGGCGGAGTTACCTCAAGTATATGCCAAAGATTTTTGGGTCCGGGTTCCGGACCCAGATTTTTCAGGGTCCGCGACATCTCAGATAGGTTTTTGGACTAGGCGGGACATCTCGACGACATCTCAGGGACATCTCGGGGACATCTCAGGGACAACAGTAAGCCTGTCGAGATGTCCCTTGGATGTCACACTCGAGATGTCCCTGAGATGTCATCGAGATGTCCCGCCTAGTTCAAAAACCTATCTGAGATGTCTCGGACCCAGAAAAATCTGGGTCCGGGACTCGGACCCAAACATTTGTAAGCATACACAAAGCTACAATGAGATTTTGTTCACTTCAATTTAGTTGCACTGTTATCGGGATCTGAAATCATAACGTAGGAGGCTTCTTCGAAATCAGCCGGTCGAATCGTGGTTGCTGTATGCAACGTTGCTGGTGGAGACGAAGGAGAGTGTAGTTTGGGTTTGCTGGAATTAGTCAACAGCGATCCCTCTTGTCACCGGAATAGAGCGCCTAGGTTGACTACGGACTAAAGGGGGGAGTGACATCTTCGACATACTGGGCAACAATGATGAATGTCAACGAATTACCGTCCCGTCGTCGTCGTGGATGCCGGTGAATTGACGCCCTTCGGGTGTTCGCTGGAGCTAGAGAATCCATGCGTTCGCCGAAGGAGATGGGTTGGAGTTACGCCGCGGACTGGAGCATGGTTGTTGTTCTAGTAGAGTAATAACAAGTTCGTTGTTCTGTCTTCCCCTGCCTGCCTTGGTCGATCACAATAGAGGCTTTTAATAAGAGGAATTGATTTCTACGTTTTTTTGAAAGATTTCCCAATATATTTATTTCTTAAACACACTCTTCAATTGAATTCTTTAACCCGAATAGGAAATTGTCCTTTAAATATTTCCAGATTTGACTTCCTAAATCTACCCTCCCACTGAATTTCTTAGTTGGAACTTTTTTATATCTTTTTTATTTTTATTCTCCATTCATCTATATGCGTATATAATTAAATTAAGCTTGTCTGTTCCGACCTATGTACTTAGAATTACTGGACCATTAAATTAGATTCTCGTAGGGTGATCAAACCGATGAGCCAGAAAACTTAAACAAGATTGGTGTGCTGGAAAATAAAAACATGCATGATACCAATTAAAATAATAACGAAAAAAGAATAACTGACGCATGTTGGCATCATTCGTTCTTAAGAGCGGCGGAGGATGCATCAAGCCGCCTCTTGGTTTCAAAGAACCATGTGTTCTCCCCATCCCCTTCTACTCCCCTTCCCCTCCACTTCTTCTAAGATTTTATTTCTCCTTCGTCTCTCCATAGATTTCGATGTCACCCTGCCTCCTGTACCTCGACATTGAGTCGTCCTCCTTACGAGCTGCTGCCTTTACAATGTTTGTGCAAGGAGTCTCCCGTCTTCCACTAGCCATCCTACCTTAACTTTTATACCCAATGAGATATTTCCTAAGTTTCTGGGTTTTCTTCTGTCTAGCATAGATACTTTCAACCTTGTTTCTTAAAGGAAATTTAGTATTTTTTTACAGAGTTGGCTTTGTCATGAGCAACTAATTTATTATTTTGGTTCATTTTGATTGTTGTAGGGCTGCCTATCATCGAATGCATTGCGTCCCTAAATTAAACTGAATTCCTAATTTTTGTAGATTGTGCTCTAAGTTTGCTTTGTTGAATCTAGTGTTTTTTAAATTACGCTTAAATCCCATCAGTGCGACTACAAGTGCATCACGTTCTGAGGTTTGCTAGCTAGTACATGCAAAGTTAGGATTTTTTATTTTATTTTATAATGCTAGAATATTCTTAGATGACCTAAATGAATTGGAATGTTTTTAAATTATTAATGCAGTTCAATGCTAGATCAGAGTCCCTTAAAGAGAAGCCTTCATTTAGGCGGCTCATTCCAAATAACCGGTGCCTTGTTGCGGTTGAAGGGTATGACTTTATGTTTTCCTTTTTTTTGCATCTCTTTATCGTCAAGTCAATGTTGTAATATAATCATGTAAACTATTTGATGTTCAAAGTTGACTAGTAGCATGCATGTGAATAATGTTGACTTTAGGAACAAATTGTGGGTTCATTTCCTTACTAAATCTCTGAATAGTGTCAGACTTTATAAATGTGGCCCATGTAATTAGGCTCATTTTTGGTTTTCTACTTTTTTTCTCCTTTAGTCCCACATCTTGTATAGGACTCTTCTCTCTTTCTCCCTCCTATAAATGTGTATTCATACATTGCATTTGGTCATTGAGAAAGTATATACAAGGTTGAGTTTTTCTCTACATGGTATCAGAGCGAACGGTCCGGCCTCTCGTTTTTTTAACCGCCCGTTCTTCCGGCTTACCGGGCGGCTTCCTCTCCTGCCTTAGCCGCGGACTAGTGCGGCCTGCCTCTTTCTAGTCGCGCGGTCTTCGTAACCGCGGCTTACCGCGTGGACAAGGTCTTTCTAACCGCTTCTTCTGCACTGTCTCTCTCGTGGCTTCCACCTCTCCTCCTCCTCCCTTTTATAACCTTTCTCACAGGTGGGGACCTCCTTTCCTGTTTCCTCTGCTCGCGCGGCCTCCCTTTTAATCCGCGCGATCTCCCTCTCGCTTCCCACCACAGCTCTAACTACCTTCTGTCTTTCAGCTAGTCGCGACTTGTCTATAGTCGCCGCGACCTATCTCTAGTCGCCGCGACCTATTTCTAGTCGTCGCGACTTGACTTTGTCGCCACGGTCTCTCTTCTCTTGCTCGCTGCGGTCTCATTGTCTTCCCGTCGCGATCTTCCTCTCGTTGCTCTGCTCTTTGCTCGCCGCGGCTTGCCTTAGTCGCAGCGGCCTCTCTTCTCGCTGCGCTTTGCCTTAGTCACAACATCCTCTCTTCTCGTCGCGGCTTTCCTTAGTCGCCGCGGCCTCTCTTCTCGTCGCGCTTTGCCTCTCTTGTCGCTAGCAGCTTCTTCTCTTCTCGGCACGCTCCGCATCTAGGTCGTGGCATCTCTCCTTGCCGCTGGTGTACTCACCTTGACCGTGTGGATTCCTGCCTAGTCGCTGCGACCTGTCTTCTCGCTAGTGGTTTCTCCTTTTCTCGGCAAGCTCCGCATCTAGGTCGTGGCATCTCTCCTTGCCGCTGCTATTATCACCGTGACCGTCCGGCTTCTACCAGCTATCCGCTTCGCATTCTGGTCGCGGCGACCTCATTGCCTTGCTGCTGGTGGACTGCCACCTAGACCGTGCGGTCTCCTGTCTTGTTGCTGTTCCTTTTCCTGTCCGCCGGCCTAGCCTCCTGCTCGTTTAAGTCATGACAACCTCTCCAGAATCAACCGGACAGACTGCGTCTTCCTCTGTAGACCGCCTGGTCTCTGCCCCTGGACTCCGTGATGAATTGCGGATTACTACCATTTCGCTAGCCGGGAAGAACTTCGTGGAGTGGGTCCATTCTGTTCGCCGAGTACTACAGTCCAAAGGTTTTCTCCATCACTTGACCCAAGCAACTCCTGCTGCTCCTACTGATGATTGGTTGCGCAACGATGGTCGGGTTCAGACATGGCTCCTCAACTCCCTTGATACTGAACCCTACCGCATGACCATGTATCGCGAAACGGCCAAAACATTGTGGGATGAGCTCCAGTCGTTATACTCCGGAAAAGATAGTCTCCAGCATCTCTATGACATTATTACTGATCTCCAGTCTCTTGATGTTGGCGGGGCCACCGACCTCACCTCATTTGTTGCTCGGGCCAAGACTCTTGTTGAGGCATGGATCCAACATCAACCCCCTACGTTGGACCTTGCTACACAACGAGCTCAGAAAGAAGCCGTCGGGGTGGCCATGATGATGGCTCGTGTTCCACCTCACCTTCACAGCGTTCGGGCCCATATCCTCTCCTCGGTTGCTACCCCCTCACTATCAGATGTGTGTTCTATGCTGCTCAAGGTCTCACCGCCTCCCGATAATTCTGCTCATCCGTCCCCGGATCTCCTGCAACAGACTTCTGCTCCCCTGCTGCCTTCCCCCTCCTCGCGGGGGGCATTCTGGCTCTCGAGGCCGCGGATGGGGCGGCCGGCCTTGCCCAAAGTGTTCCTTCTGCGGAAAGGACGACCACCTTGAGTCCACATGCTATCGTAGCCATGAGCTTCCTAGTCCACATGCCACTGTTGCTGCTACCGACTCCACCGCTCGTACTGACCTTGAAGAGGTCCGTCTTCTGCTTCAACAACTTTATGGTCTGCTCAGTCGCCCACCTGCCTCTGTTGCCTCTGCTGCCTCCATCTCCCAAGAAGGTATCGCTTGTCTCTCCACTAGTCCGTGCTGGATAGTGAACTCAGGTGCCACCCATCACATCACCTCCCTGCGGCCACATCAATACCTGGATTCTCCTCATCCTAAGTATTATCACAGTGGCCAATGGGGACACTGTTCCTGTCTCTGGCTCGACTGACACCCCTCTCACTTCTCTCTCTCTACGCTCGGCTCTTCATATTCCGGGCTCCCCGTTTAATTTGCTTTCTGTTGGTCGTCTGACTAATGATTTGAATTGCTCTGTAACATTCACCTCTTCTTCTTTTTTGATACAGGATCACAGGACGCGGACTATCATTGGTAAGGAGCGACTGCAGAACAGGCTCTACCTCCTTGATGACTCTCCAGCTATCCTCTCTTCAGTCTCCTCCGTCAATTGGCATCGGCGCCTTGGCCATGCCTCTTTACCAGTCCTTCAGAAAGCTCTTCCAGATGTATCTTTACCTTTTTTTTCAGTGTGAATCATGTGTGTTAGGCAAGCAGCCTCGTTCTTCTTTTTCATCTAATTGTACTCGGAGCACTGCTCCTTTTATTTTAGTACACTCCGATATTTGGGGTTCGTACAAAGTTACTAGCATTTCTGATTATCGTTATTTTTTAATATTTATTGATGATTATTCGAGAATGACGTGCCTATACCTACTTTGTGATCGCTCCGAACTTCCTCGGGTCTTTCGGGCGTTCCTTCTTGAGACCCAGACGCAATTCTCAACGACCATCAAAATTATCCGCACGGATAATGCTCGTGAATATACTAGTCACAAATTTGTGATTCTTTGCTCTGACTTTGGGGTTATTCACCAAACTTCATGTGTCTATACCCCCCCAACAAAACGGAGTCGCTAAGCTAAAAAATCGACATCTTCTCGATGTGGCCCGCTCCATCATGCTACAAATGCACGTTCCCAAACCTTATTGGAACTTTGCTCTTTCGACGGCTTGCTATCTAATCAATCGTCTTCCTTCCTGTACAACCCCATATCTGGCGAGTAGCGGGAAACAGGAACCAGATCGGCCAAGATCAGTAGTCTGGCTCGTCCAGGTGGCGTGAGCTGTTTGAGGGGCGAGTGAAGCAGGTCAATTCGCACTCGCCCCAGGGGGCTCGGCGAGCATGGGGGGTGGAGCAGACCAGCTCGCACTCGCCCCAGGTGGTTCGGTAGGCAGCGGGCGAGTAGGGCAGGCCAGGCCCGCACTCTCCCAGGGGGGTAGAGGCGGTGAGCGCCAGCTCCACCGAGCGCTCGCCGCCCCCGACGAGTAGAGGCTCCAGAAGGTCATTCACCCAATTTCTTGTGATGTATTTTTACCATTTTGCCCCAGTTGGGCTCTACATAACTATGTGGAACAGCAGAGATTGGCTATTTGCAGGCCGTTTTCAGAAATCTATAAATAGACCCAAGGGGGTATCTTAGAAGGGATGCTTACTGGTGCCCCGGTCTTCTTGCGCTTTTTGAGGTATCCTTAGTTCGGCATCTGGCTAGGGAGGGGAAGCGCTCTAAGATCTTCCGGGTGTGTGGTGGGACCTCTACGCCGAGCCCTTGTGTCTGTCCCTTGTTCTTTTTCCCTTGGTCGTTTGGTTCGTTGGAGAGAAGTAGGTGTGCGATCACCCCTTCCCCAAGGGTGAACTCCACAGAGATCGAGTTTTCGGTTTCAACATTTTTGGTGTGGTGAGCGTGGACCGTGGTTAGCACAAAAAATCTCCAGCAAGCTCGATGACTGGAGGAGAAGGGCAAGGTTTGGGCAGGGCCAACTCGCCACCCCCTCCCCCTCTCGCCACGGTGGGGATGTTCGAGGAGTTCAGGCGGGAGGTGTTTGGCCTCGTCAGAGTTGCACTCGACGCGCGTGTCGAGTGCTCGACACTGGTTGCCCCAGTCGCCGCCGACTCGGCTCTAGGCGAGGATGCCTCTGCTCGGCGAGCTGGGAAGGCGGTTGCAGAGGAGGGGAGAGGGTGCGAGCTCCCCGGGCGAGTGCTTTTCCCGGGCTCGGCGAGCGGAGGCCGGTTCGGCGAGATGGAGGTGCGAGACCTTCCGGCTCGCCCAGCAGGGGGAGGCAGCCCCTTCAGCGAGTTGATCTCTTCTGCCCCAGTTCCAGAAGGGTTCAGGGAGCCGGAGATGTCCTACTATATCGGGAATGACGACCCGGTCCAGCACATCCAGTTGTTCTAGGACGTGGTGTCGATAAGGCAGATGTCAAATGCCTTTAAATGCAGACTCTTCGTCATCACCCTGAAGGAGAAAGCGAGAGAGTGGTTCCACCAGTTCCGACCAACTCAATTTACTGCTTCGAGGAACTGCGCCGGGGGTTCATGTTAAGGTTCACCACTTCAAAAAAGAGGAAGAAGGAGTCGGCGTCCCTGTTCCACATCAAGCAGGGGGTGAACGAGACGCTGGGGAGTTACGTGGACCGGTTCCAGGAGGAGGTCACCCAGGTCCAGGAGATGCCAGGACATACCCTGATGATTGCCTTCACACTGGGGCTGCAACAAGGTTTCTTCAGGATGGAGCTGAAGAGGGTGCCGCCTCTCTCCTACGAGGAGCTGATGGAGAGGGCGGCGAGGGAAGTCGACGGGGAGGCGTCGAACCCCGAGTTCGCGAAAAAGTTGGCCAGGTGGGCCACGGAAGAGGAGAAGGGGCCAGGAGGTGGCCGAGGTCAGGAAGTGAGGATAGCTGAACCCCGACAGAGGGAACAGCAGCAACAACAACCCAGGTGGGGGCGCCAGGAGCAGAACAGCCGGCTCGGCTGGAGGTAGCCGGAGTGGCATGACCAAGGCCAACGAAGAGGTTTCCACGGAGGAGACTACCGCCAAGGGGGCCAGGGTCAGTTTCACCCTCCAGGATGGAGGCAGGGCCAGAGGCCTCCACTCCCCGATCAACACTAGGCTATGACGATAGCCATGCAGAGGAGAGACGGACAGAGGAAAAGGCCGGAGGTCAGGGTGGAGTTACCCTTCTGTGACTTCCACCAGGAGGAGGGGCACACTACAGCCACGTGCTCGGAGTTCCTCGAAATGAGGGGAAACAGGGAGCAGCGACAGCAGCAGGACCGTCAGGGAGTGCAGATCGAGGAAGTCCTGCCTCGGGCAGAGGAGGACAGATGCGAAGATCGGGCTGATGTGGGAGCCCGAGGCGGGGTCAGAGTGATCCATGGGGGTGGGGGGTGGGGGGGGGGGGGTTGAGGCTTCTCGGAAGGCGAGCCTCCACACCATGTACCGCCGGAGCGTTGGCTCCACATCTCAGACCCCACCCCCGGAGGAGATCACCCTCCCAAGGAAGGACATGCCGATCATAAGGATCCCTTCTGCGATGCGCTGGTCATCCAGATAGCGGTCGAGAATTTCACTGTCTTCCGGATCCTTATCGATAACGGGAGTTCGGTCAACGTCATCTTCAAGAAGACGTTCGACGCGATGAAGGTGGAGGCCAAGAGGGTGCTGGCCTCGGATGGGCCCCTGTTCGGGTTTTCTGGAGAGAGGAAGGAGGTAGAAGGGGGAGTGGGGCTTCATGCTACTCTAGGGGGCATTCCCGAAACTGCAGGTTCGTCATTGTGGACGCCCCCAACAGTTATAATGCCATCTTCGGGCTCGTTGTGTGGCCGAGAGGGAGGTCCAGAGGATCTTGGAAGAGGTTCACTCCGGGGAGTGTGGGAGTCACTCCGGGAGTCGGACCCTGGAAGGAAGGATTGTCAGGCAAGGATACTTCTGGCCGACCCTGGGCTACGACGCTGCAGAGTTCACAAAGAAGTGCCACAAGTGCCAGATGTTTGCCCCCCTCCAACTGCAACCAGCCCAGCGCCTCAGAAGCATCACAACGCCCTGACCCTTTGCCATCTAGGGGATTGATTTGGTTGGACCCTTTCCCCAAGCCAGCGGGCAGAGGAGGTTCCTGTTAGTAATGATAAATTATTTTTCTAAGTGATTGGAGGTGAATGCGCTGGCCAAGGTGACCTCCCAGGTGATCAGGAACTTTATTTGGGGAGAGATCATCTGCCGGCACGGCCTGCCCAGGCCATAGTCACGGACAACGAGCCTCAATTCGCCAGCACCGAGTTCATCAACTTCTGCGGCCAGCTCGGGATCGATCTCAGGTTCGCGTTAGTCCACCATCCCAGGAGCAACGGGCAGGTAGAGGCGGCGAACAAAATCATCGTCAACCTCCTGAAGAAGAAAGTGGAGAACTTGAAGGGTAGCTGGGTGGAACAGCTTCCTTCGGTTCTCTGGGCCCTAAGAACCACTCCCAACACGGCCACGGGGGAGACTCCCTTCAAGCTCTCCCATGGGTGCGAGACAGTGCTCCCCATAGAGTTCGAGGTCCGAACGCCTCTGTTGGGTATTATATCCACAATAACCTAGATTTGTATGAAGTCACCCTTGAACTAAGATGAATTAAATTTGTATTTGATGCTCTTTTCAAGTTGAGTGTTTGCAGGTTATAATTGTCAAGTGTAGACCAATGTCAGTTTACAATGAGTCACCAAACACAAGACCATACAATGTAATCTCTCATTGTGTGATCCATGATGTTGACTCAGTCAGGTATTCGAGTAGCAGAAGCTGTTCTCGAGAAAGCCTAGTGCAGTTCTCGAGAAAGCCATGCAGTACTCGAGTAGGTCTTGACTCTCCTTCTCGAGTGACCTTAATATAAGCTCTGAATTCTTCTAAGTCTTTTTCTCGAGAAAGCCAAAGACTGTTCTCGAGAAAGCCAAGATAAGTTCTCGAGAAATAAAAGTTCATTACTCAAGAAGTCGAAATTACTTCTCGAGAAGCAGATGTTATTACTCGAGAAGCCAAAATCATTTCTCGAGAAATCGATGTTGTTCTCGAGAAGTCAAAGAAATTCTCGAGAAATCATTCTTCATTTCTCGAGAAGTCAAAATTTCTTTTCTCGAGTAAGATCTATTCTTCTCGAGAAATCAGAACACATTTTCTGTAATTTCCTTAAGTATTTCCTCTCGAGAAGCCTATATCCTTTCTCGAGAAACAGATGTTGTTCTCGAGAAGTCTATCTTCCTCTCGAGAAACAGATGTGCAGAAACAGATTTTCTTTAAGTATCTGACGGATTCAATTTCAAATATCATTAAACTTTGATTGGTCCACGTGGCTTGCAATTAATGATATTTAGACCGTTAAGAAAGACCTATAAAAGGTCTTGTCAGAATTGACAAACCCTAAGAAGATTTCTTACGGATTTCTGAATTATTTTCTAACTTCTAAATCGGGAAGCGCCGCCGCCCTGTTCTTCATCGCCGATCTTCTCGATCCAAAAATTCAGACAGGAAGGATTCAATCGATCAAGCTATTCATCTTCTGCAAATCTTCTCCTTGATCGTGGTGATCCTACGTTCTCAGATCCAAGTAATCTCCGATTTCTTCCTCGATTTTTCTGACAGAGCCTTACGATTTTTCAAGAAGGAAGAAGCCAAAATTCAGCCAGATCTGTGAAGACAATTTGTGTATATTTTATTCTTGTAGGAGTTATTCTCCGAGATTGTAGGAGTTATTCTCCAAGTTTTGTAGAAGTTGTTCTCCGAGTTGTTGTAGGAGTGGTTTTACTCCGAGTTGTAGGAACATTGTTCCGAGTTGTAGGTTTTTTTTCCAATCCGAGATAATAGTGAAGTAGTCGAGTCTAGCATGATGCTAGATCGGTGAGGTGGAGAGTGGACGTACCCAAGGTTGGGGAACCACTATAATTTTTGGTGTCGTCTGTGGTTTGCTTGTTTATTTTCTGCGCATCTCTCGTATAATTTTTTATTCCGCAAAAAGAGACGCAGAACTCACCTATTCACCCCCCTCTAGGTGATTGAGGTAGACAACTAGAAATTATCAATTAGTATCAGAGCGAGGTTGTTCATCAAAAGATTAATACCTTGAACAGATCTGCTCCTAGTTGTCTTAAGAGTACACAAACATGGACAGAGTCAAGGATTTTGTTAAGCTCCCCGTATGCACTAAGGCAAACTTCCCCATGTGGAAAGAAAAGGTGAAGTTTTTCATGGAAGTAGTTGATCCAAGGATTTTCATGATAGTGGAAGAAGACCCCTACATTCCTATGACGGCCTCCACTATTGATTCTTCAAAGCAAGTACCAAAGAAGCTGATGGATCTAGACAAAGATGAAATCGCACTTGTCTCTCTGGACAAGAAAGCTAAAAATATCATCGCAAATGCAGTCGATGATTCTATGCTACAAAATCTCATTCACTGCAAATCTGCCAAAGAGATGTGGCAATCTCTGATCGTGTTGATGGAGGGCACCGAAGAAGTAAGGGACGATAGAAGATCCCTTTTGAACCAGAAGTATGATGCCTTCAAGCAAGGCCCCAAAGAAACTATAGCAGACATCTTTGAAATTTTTTTCAAGATCATCAACGGTCTGAGGAATTATGGACGAGTCTTCACTAACGGAGAATTAAACGACAAGCTCCTAAGATCCTTAACCAAGGAATGAGACAACAAAATATTTGACATAAAGGAGTTTGGAAAGCTAGCTGAGACTGATCCTCAGAACCTCTTCGGGAAGCTGATGTCATATGAGCTTCAAATAAATACAAGAAAAGCTGAAGAAGAGGGAAACATATCCTCATCGAAGGAGAAGTCTGTCGCACTGAAGGCAGACAGCTCAAGGAAGGTCACAACTGCATCTCCTGCTCCTGCACAGAAAGAAGGTGAAGAAGAAGACTCGGAGCCCAGCTCCTCGGGCTCAGAGCTATCAGATGGAGAGTTCTCCCTACTCTCTTGGCAGTTCAAAAAGTTTCTGAGTAAGAAGAAGCAATGGAAAGGCAAAGACTTTTCCTCCAGAAGATCACGCCACGATGGTGATCGTCATAAGAAAGGCTCAAACAACCACGACAGGTATAACTCTAAACCGAACAAACATATTTCATATGACATTATTTGTTACTGTTGTAATAAGCCAGGGCACGTAATTGCTGATTCCCCGCACAAGAAGAAAGATGGTGAAAGAAGAGAAGAAAAGAAGTCTTCTTATAGCAAAAAGAAATTTGAAAGTAGCCTAGTAGCCAAGAAGGCCAAGACTCTCAGTGACACTGACTCATCTGAGTCAAGTGAGGAAGAGGAAATCTACTTTGGGCTAATGACACAGACAGACGAGGAATAAGAACCCCAGTACACTGGGAAGGTAAATTCTCACACCCCTCTCTCAGAATCTGATGCTTCAGACCATGATCATGAGGACTGCTCCTCTGATGACGAGTCGGAACTCATGATTCAATACAAGGAGTTGATCAGGGCTTACGGCAAATGTCGAAGAGTTGCGAGAACTCAAGCCAAGGAGATCAAATCTCTTAAGGCTGAGGTGAGCACTCTGAGGGAGGAAGTCGCAAGGATGGACTCACTCAGAAAGGAAATCCATGCTGCAATGGAAGAATACAATTAAGTTCTCGTGCACCTAAACCTGAAAGAGAAAATCATCGAGAAATTGGAAGAACAACTTGCCGCTGAAAAGAAACTAGTTGAAAGTTTCTCCAAGCCCAAGACAGTCCTTCCACTTGTTGCTGAATTCTCCGCTCAGGCCAAAGAAGCTGGCTTAGGCCATGAGGCTGCTCGTAGTAAATCTTCTAGGAGGAATAAAGCTCAAAGAAGGAATAAGGCTGCTAAGAAAGCTTTAGCCAAAGAGAAGGGAAAGCTCCTCTAGATCAAACTTCATTTAAGAATGTCATCTTCCCAACAAACAAGTTTGATTTTGATTCATCCTACGGTCGCCTTGCCAGGCCTACTTATGTAGGCCCAAGTCATGATATCAAGGATGGACCCGTCCCCGAAACTTTGGTAAAAGTGTACTCCAGGCACCTTATGAGGAAATCCAAATGAAATAGTATGGTCCATATGTTCATGGACATAATATTAAGAGGGAACCTAAGGCCAAGCCAGTTGTACCCAAGGAAAAGGAGGTGAAAAAGGCTTGTGAGTGCCATCATCATGAGGCTTCAACCTCCAGATCAGTCGCCCCTGCAAGACCACACGTTTAAAAGGTCAAGCAAGAGACTTAGAAAAGGTACAACAGGTTTGACTGTCGGTGTTGCGGCAAAGTTGGTCACTTTGCTGTAGATTGCTGGTTTAATCCCAAAAGCTTTAAAACTCCTCTAGTTAATCATACGAGGCAGACCACTCGTAATGTTAACACTCCTAGGGGGAGCATGCTGACAAATAACCAAGGACCCAAATGCTTTTGGATTCCTAAGGTAAACTGATTCTATTTTTGCAGGTATGTCCAAAGGCCAACAAATCGCCTATCTGGTATTTGGACAGTGGATGCTCTCGGTACATGACCGGGACAAGAAGCCTTCTTCAGAAGTATTCTCCAGTTGTGAACGGGCCAAAGGTTATCTTTGGAGGTTCTGACAGGGGAATCACAAGAGGCTATTGTATGATCACTAACGGTAGTGTAGCCTTCTTAGATGTGGCTTATGTTGAAGGATTAGAACATAATCTTATAAGCATAAGCCAGCTCTGTGATAAAGGATACATAATAAAATTTCATGCAGACAAGTGCTTGATAAAATCGGTAGATAACTTAGAAACGATTCTATCAGACACTCGTAGTAGAAATATATTTTGTTTAAATTTTATTTGTATAGACTCCTCTACACCAGTGTGCTTTTTGGAAAAAGATAGTGCGTCTCTTGGTGACCAATGACACAAGAGATTAACACATATAAATTACAAAACTATTAATAAATTATTTTCTCTTAATTTAGTACGTGATGCACCCAATGTTAAGTGCGTTAAAAATAGACCTTGTCACGCATGCGTAAAAGGCAAGCAAATAAGGACTACCTTTAAAAGCATTATTGACAAAGATTCTAATAGGTGTTTACACCTACTTCATATGGACTTGTTCGGTCCCCTGCAAATTAGAAGTTTGGGAGGTAAAGATTATACACTGGTTATTGTAGATGACTACTCTCGTTTTGCATGGATGTTCTTTCTAAAACACAAGTCAGATACTTTTGATATTTTCACTAATTTTGTCAGGCAGATCCAGAATGAATACAACTGTTCGGTTATCAAAATCAGAAGTGACAACGGAACAGAGTTCAAATCTGGGGCCATGACAGAATTCTGTGAAATTCTAGGTATCTTTCATGAGTTCTCCTCTCCTCGTACTCCTCAACAGAACGGAGTCGCTGAGAGAAGAAATAGAACACTCATAGAGGCCTGCAGAACCATGTTGAGTGATGCCTAACTACCAGAATACTTCTGGGCTGAAGTCGTCAACACTGCTTGTCGCGTGCAAAATAGAGCACTCATAAATAAAAACCATGATAAAACATCTTACGAACTACTAAAGGGCATGAAACTGACTATTTCATATTTTAGAATCTTTGGTAGTAAATGCTTCGTACTCAACAATGAGAAGTATCAGACAACTAAATTCAGTGAAAAGAGTTTTGAAATTATTTTCGTAGGATATAGTAGCCATAGTAAGTCATATAGAATTTTCAACAAGAAAACCCTGGTCGTAAAAAAATCTATTAATGTTGTATTTGATGAGACGAGCTTGCTATAAAGCAGCTCTTATAGTGTGCTTGTTGAAGATGCAGGTTAATTAAGCTTGGATGAGCCAGTCAAAGAAAAAGGTCGATAATTCATCACGATCACCACTCCAACCCCAATTGGAGAGGTTGATCACCATGATGAAGATGTCATTCAAGCTGATGAAGTCACTCCAGTGATAGAGGAAGCTCCAGATGCAAGGACTTTAGAGCTCAGACACTTGAATGATCACCCAATTGATCAAATCATAGGAGACCCTCGTGATGGTGTCAGAACTCGTAGAGGTACAACTAATGAGAATTTGTATTTGAGTTTTCTCTCGCAGGTTGAACCAAAGAAGTTTGAGGAAGCAAACAAGGATGTATCTTGGGTAATGACAATGGAAGAAGAACTAAATCAGTTCAAATATTGCCAAGTCTGGAATCTTGTACCAAGACCCAAAGGAAAGAATGCGATTGGAACAAAGTGGATCTATCAGAACAAGATGGATGAAGATGGAACCATAATCAAGAACAAAGGCAGACTTGTCGCCCAAGGGTACAGACAAGAAAAAGGGATCGACTTCGATCAGACATATGCTTCAGTGGCAAGACTGGAGGCAATCAGGTTGTTCCTCGCATATGCTGCACTCAAAGGCTTCACTGTCTACCAAATGGATGTGAAGTCAGTCTTTCTTAATGGTGACATAAAGGAAGAAATGTACGTGGAACAACCTTCAGGTTTTGTTGATCCTGAACATCCTAATTTTGTTTATGTATTATTTAAAGCGCTATATTGTTTGAAACAAGCTCCACGAGCTTGGTATGAAACGCTGTCTAACTTTTTTCTTGAGAACAAGTTCACACGGGGAAAGATAGACAATACATTATTTCTTAGGGAAGTAAAAAGCAAGATTTTGGTAGTGCAAATCTATGTCGATGACATCATTTATGATTTTACTGACGACAACCTTTGCAAGAAGTTTTCCAAACTTATACAAGGGAAGTTTGAAATGTGCAGTATGTGAGAGCTGAAGTATTTCTTAGGACTTCAAGTGAAACAATCTGAGAATGGAATTTTCATCTCTCAGACGAATTTCACCAAAGAGTTGATCAAGAAATTCGGAATGGAAAACGCAAACTCTATGAGGACTCCAATGGGTTCAGCTATGTCTCTGGACAAGGATGAGAAAGAGGAACCTTTTGATGAAACCAAGTACAGAAGCATAATTGGATCCTTGCTCTACCTTACTGTTAGTAGGCCAGACATCATATTTTCAACATGTGTGTGTGCTAGATATCAGGTGAACTCTAAGATATCTCATTACACTGCTGCAAAGCGGATTTTGAGATACCTTAAGGGTACATCAAATCTTGGCTTATGGTACCCAAGAAGTAATGATAGCGAGCTAATTGGATTTTCAGATGCAGATTTTGCAGGTAGTAAAGATGATAGAAAGAGCACTTCCGGGATTTGTCAATTCCTTGGAAGGAGACTCATCTCATGGAGCAGCAGGAAGCAAAATTGTGTCGCAGTCTCGACGGCCGAGTCAGAATACATTTCTGCCGGCAGTTATTGTGCACAATTACTCTGGATCAAGAATCAACTTGAAGACTATAACTTGAAGGTCAAGAACATCCCACTATTCTGTGACTCCTCCAGTACAATTGCAATAACCAACAACCCAATCTCTCACAACCGGACAAAACACATAGAGCTGAGTGACCATTTCATCAGGGAACATGTGGAGCAAGGAGACATCAATCTCCAGTATGTTTCAACTGACAGGCAGGTTGCAGACATTTTCACGAAGCCACTGGACGAGACCAAGTTCTCGTTCTTCAAAATAGAACTTGACATGCTCAACAAGAAAGGATGAAGAAATGGGCCCCAAAGTAAGTTCAAGAATCGGGTTAACTTTCAAAAATCAACAAAATTCTATGTCTGGACTTCATTTCTCGAGAAGAATTCTATTACTCGAGTACTTAACTTACTACTCGAGAACCACAACGCCTTCCCGAGAAATGTTACTTGAGTACTTCACTTATTCTCGAGAACTTCAGACTTACCTCTCGAAGATGATATTTCTACTCGAGAACAAGATTTATTCTTCTCGAGAAAATATATACCTCCTCTCGAGAAATGATTTGTCTCTCGAGAAATCCTATACCGAATTTTCCTCAAGTTCAATTTTTTGATATTGGCACCTAGGCACCTCAACCGCCATACTTCAGGTATTTTATTATTATTATTTCCTTAATCATCATGATTTAAGATTTATATAAATAGATTAAGTCCGGAAAAATCCAAAACCCGAATTTCAAAACCCTTCTCTCGAGAAAACCCTTCGTCTTCTCCGTCTTCACCGATTCTCTCGAGAACATCCCTGCTCCTCTCGCTGGTTAACAGACATTCAGTTCTTCAAGCAATGGCTCCTCTATCTAAGCTAGGCATCGACAGTGAACTTATCTCCATCGGAATCGCCGAAATTTCCGATGACTTCAGAAATGTTCTCATCTTGCTCGACACCGCTGGATTATCTTTCGTTCTTCAACATCCTTGCAAAGTTCTCATATCTGATGTAAAAGAGTTCTTACAAAATGCGAAGGTGAAGCGCAATGGCAAACTTCTGAAAACTAAGGTACGGGACATCAAAATCAAGATGACTTCTACCTCTGTTTCTCAACTTTTGCAGTTGCCGTTGATTGTTGAGGAAGACTACCTAGAAGGCACAGATTATAACAGGGCTTTCAACTTCTGTGGCCTTCCTGACTCCACCATCACAGTTTGCCGACAGAACATAAATATAGAGAACAAACTTCTTGCAGATATTCTGGGAAAGGTCCTTCTCTGCCGCACTAGTTCTATAAGCTACATCACCACTGAATTCTTTGACATGATGACAGCAGTGATCTGCAGAAAGAAATTCCAATAGGGGATGATGATTTTTGACAAAATCAAAGAGAGCATAAAAAGCCCCAACTATGGCAGAATTCTGTCTCTGTATCTCAATCAGTTGAAGCCAGATGTTTTTACCTTAGCTAAGGGCATGACCATTCATCACACGGAGAAGGTTTCCATCACCTCCATCCAGAGATGGGAAATCAAGCTTCAAAGGCCAGGCCAGGCCCCTCCAGCTCCAAAAGCAGTTGTAGATGAAGACAGAACCCCATCTCCCCTCTCTCATTAAATGACTGACACATCTGATCCAGTTATTGAGGGGGAGCCTGCTCCATCTGCACAAGTGACAGTTCCAGATCCAGCTCCAGTTCTATATGATATTCAGACCCAAGTCTCAACCCTTCCAGATGCTGAACTTATAGTCATAGAAGAAACTCTTATTGATGCCCAGGTAGAAGATCAAGTCATATCTACAGAAGCTGATATTAACAAGATGATAGAGGAACTCACCTCTAAAGAACCTCCCTTCCATCTGCCTGAAGAAAAATCATCTCAACCAAAATCCTCTCACCCCCAGTCTCCTGTTGTGGATGTACAAGTTGAAGAGACAGTTTCTATTTCTGATGATAAAGAATTATCTCCTGAAGCAGTTGAACCTCCTCTCCAAAGCCTACACTTCAACTTTCCAACTTTCATAGGTAATGATGCTGAAGATGAAATACCAACTACTAGAAGAAATCAGTCCACATCTACTGTGTTCATTGAAAAAATAGTTCCCTGGACAGCTCCAATCCTACCTCCTCCACCTCCTCCAGCTGTAGCAATTACTGAAGATACCCTTCTGGGTAAGATTGAGTCTCTTTTAGCCCAGCAAAGAACATACTTTGACGACTCTCTTAAAGTTGTCACTGACAAAATAACGGTTCTAGAGAAAGAGATGAGCAGAGGCTTCGCTGAGATCCAACATAATACTGACTCCCTCAAACACCTATTCCAAATAGGTGGGAAAACCTTAGATCACACAATTACTAGTATTGGTCACGTAATGGACCAATCAGTCACCTTGCCAAATAATCAGATTCAATTGGAAAAGAATATTGAAGGGCACAACTTCAAGACATGTGAAGAAGTTGGCAAGTTCAAAGAGGAAGCTATAGGCATCCTATCTGTAGAAGTCAGAAAGGGGGAGAAATTGGTAAATGAATATCTAGAAAAGTCTGATTGAAACATGAAAACTCTTTGGGAAGGAACACTGAAAGAGATAAATACGGATGTCCTAACCCAAATTGCTGGTGTTAAGCTTCATACATATGATACAACGGTTTGCATGCATAACCAAATCTTCCCTGAATTTCAAGTTTCTCCAAATTCTGTTCCTCCTCTTCTCAATCCTACTATCCTGCAACCTTCTGCCCAAATGCCTTCTTTCTCTCTTAGACCTGAAGATTATGAAGCTCCTCCTGCAGAGTATTCCCAAGTTTGGTCAGAATAAGAGATGCCTCAGAATCCACTTCCAGCTCCCAAGAAAAGGAAATATGGTGACGGTGCCTCTGCAAGCCGGTCCAATCCAAATCCAGAAGCTGAAAGAAGAAGAGCTCAAGAATTTGCTGAAGTATGGAGCCCAACCTCCAAGTCACTAATTCTCGACACTCTAAAACTCGTTGTGGATTTTAATGAAAATAGATATGATCATTATAGCCCCCAGATCGGCCAAGATCGGTAGTCCGGCTCGTCCAAGTGGCGTGAGCTGTTTGAGGGGCGAGTGGAGCAGGTCAATTCGCACTCGCCCAGGTGGTGGAGAAGACCGGCTCAGGGGCCTCGACGAGCATGGGGGGTGGAGCAGACCGGCTCGCACTCGCCCCAGGTGGCTTGGCAGGCAGCAGGCGAGTGGGGAAGGCCGGGCCCGCACTCGCCCAGGGGGGGTAGAGGCGGCGAGCGCCAGCTCCACCGAGCGCTCGTCGCCCCCGACGAGTAGAGGCTCCAGAGGATCATTCGCCCAGTTTCTTGTGATGTATTTTTACCATTCTGCCCCAGTTGGCATGCACATAGCTATGTGGAACAACAGAGGTTGGCTATTTGCAGGCCATTTTCAGAAATCTATAAATAGACCCAAGGGGGTACCTCAGAAGGGATGCTTACTGGTGCCCTGGTCTTCTTGCGCTTTTTGTGGTATCCTTAGTTCGACATCTGGCTAGGGAGGGGAAGCGCTTTAAGATTTTCCGGGTGTGTAGTGAGACCTCCACGCCGAGCCCTTGGGTCTGTCCCCTATTCTTTTTCCCTTGATCGTTTGGTTCGTTGGAGAGAAGTAAGTGTGCGATCACCCCTTCCCTAAGGGTGAACTCCATAGAGACCGAGTTTTCGGTTTAACACTTCCCCCATCCTCCAAAATGTCAGTCCTTTTAGTCTCATGTTCCCATCTATTCCGGCATTCTCTCTCACACCTCGCATCTTTGGGTGCTTCCCTGCTACGTTCACACTCTTGGTCCATCCTTGGACAAATTGGATCCTCGGGCAGCCAAGCACATCTTTGTTGGCTATTCCCGGACTCAGAAGGGCTATGTATGCTACTCTCCGGCTACCCGCAAGGTGACAGTCTCTGCTGATGTTACCTTTCGGGAGGATCTTCCTTTCTTCTCCGCTCTAGATCCTACACCTCTGCCACCAACCGTCCTACGCCCTGTCATTCCGGTTACATGTCCTCCATCACCAAAACCTCCCGTTAGCACTCCTCCACCGCCACGAATTCCTGCCCAGGCCCCCCTCCCGTTTCCAAACCTGTACCTCTCGTTATCCGTGTCTACACTCGTCGCCATCCTACCTCAGGTGCCCCACTGTAGTCGGCTTCGCCCTCTGATGCTCCGCGTCCTGCTGATCAGGCACCAGAATCTACAGCTCATCCCCTGACAAACTATGTATCCTTACATCGTCTATCTCCACAACTTCAAACTTTTGTCACTTCATTATCCTCGATTTCTATACCTAACTCTGTGCAGGAGGATCTCCAACATCCTGGCTGGCGGGCGACCATGGAAGAAGAAATGACAGCTCTCTGGGCTAACCAGACATGGAACCTGGTACCTCTACCTACCGGTCAGACACCTGTTAGGTGTAAATGTGTCTTTGTAATCAAGCATGCCCTTGATGGGACGATTGGCCGTCTGAAGGTCCGCCTGGTGGCTCGTGGCTTCACCCATCAGCAAAACCTCGATTATGAGGAAACATTCTCCCCGGTGGTAAAGCTGAACACCGTTCGTGTTCTTCTTTCGGTGGCTGTGTATCGCCAATGACCATTACACCAACTGGACATCAAAAATGCCTTTCTCAACGGCGATCTCCAGGAAATGGTTTTCATGCAGCAACCGCCTGGGTTTGAGACCACGGGGGAGTCCCGAGTATGTCATCTTAAAAAAGTCCATCTATGGTCTCAAACAATCACCTCGGGCATGATTTGACAAGTTCAGTAAGGCCGTCCGACAAGTCGGCTTTACTCGGAGCTCTGCTGACTTCTCACTGTTCACTCGTCATCAAGCAACAGGAACTGTTCTTCTGTTAGTTTATATTGATGTTATATTAATCACTGGAGACGATTCAAAGGGCATCCAAGTAGTCAAACAACATCTCAGCTCCGTCTTTCAAACAATGGATCTGGGACATCTTCGTTACTTCCTTGGTCTTGAGTTCGCAAGACGACTGGATGGACTCGTCATCTCCCAAAGGAAGTATTGCCTGTATCTCCTTCAAGATGCTGGCTACTCGGGATGTAAGCCTACTACTACTCCAATGGATGCTAATCATAAGTTATGTGCACATTCTTCTGATACATACCTCCCTCTTCAAAATCCGGAATATTATCGACGACTGGTTGGAAAATTAATCTAACAGTCACAAGACTAGATATTTCCTTCGTTGTTAGGGTAGTCAGCAGGTTTATGCATGCTCCGCGAACATCTCACCTTCTAGCTGTTAAGTGCATCCTTCGCTACCTAAAAACAGCCCCGGGTCAGGGATTGGTATACAAAATCTCATCCTCTACTCCAACATTGGTAGCATACTCTGATGCTGACTATGCCGGTTCCTTGGATGATCGCTGGTCAACTAGTGGTTTTTGCAACTATTTTGCTGGTCATCTCGTTACCTGGCGAAGTAAGAAACAAGCAGTGGTTGCTCGATCATCAGCTGAAGCAGAATACCGATCGATGACATCTGTTGCCTCTGAGCTTACCTGGCTTGAGAGTCTCCTGGCCGATCTAGGGGTAATACTTCCCTCGCCTGCCATCCTGTTATTTGACAGCCAAGCGGCATACATATTGCGAAGAATCCAGTCTTTCATGAAAGAACGAAACATATTGAAGTAGATTGTCACTTTATCCGGGAGAAAGTCCAAATTAAGAAGATAGAATTGAAGCATGTTCCTGGTACTGAACAAGTGGCGGATATCCTCACAAAGACTCTACCTTTCACCCTATTCTACCAGTGCCTGTCCAAGCTTGGTCCATACGACTTGTACGCTCCAGCTTGCGGGGGAGTGTTGGAAAAGCCCATGTAATTAGGCCCATTTTTGGTTTTCTACTTCTCTCCTTTAGTCCCACATGTTGTATAGGACTCTCTTCTCTCTTTCTCCCTCCTATAAATGTGTATTCATACATTGTATTTGATCATTGAGAAAGTATATACAAGGTTGAGTTTTTTCTACAATAATATAATCCACTGGTTCTTGCTGGGAAATATTTGGTGTTAAGCATGTTATACTTAAATTTTTTTGAATAATTTCTACAGAACTTGTCTTTTGTCTAATCACTTTCTTCCTAATCCCTTGATATTAATTTTTATCTTCTCATGAAATGTTGGTGTAGATATTCAAACCATCTGTATTTATTTCTGCCACCTTATATTCAACAGTTGATATCACCATCTACCTAACATAATCATCTTTCATTTGTCTTTATTGTTTTCCTTAGACATGTTAACCCTCTTATTTCAGTTATTTGTGGCTAATATAATCCTTCATATGATAGAAGATTCACCATATGTGGTTAGGTGTTAAGAACGTAAAAGGTATATGTCAAACAAGCGATGAACTGTGTTCTAGTCACTTGAGTACAAAGATTGAGGTTGCCTTGTTTTTTATGATATTAGGGACTTCACTAAATTTAGTTTGAAAGGTGTTGGTGGGTGGCCAAATGAGAGAACAATGATGTGTGAGAGAACAATGACGTGCGAGAGGAATCCGACAAGGGGGAGGGCCTAATGAGGAGAGGAAGAGGAAGGAGGGAGCGAGACGAATATTTAGGGAGCAACCTTAATTTTCATTCATTCAAGGATAATAAAAAATGAGTACAACTCCACCCCTTATAGGCGTGGGGTGTGACATAATAAGAAACAACATAAAGGGAAATAAATAAATGCGTACAACATAATAAGAAATAATAGAGTACGAAATAAATAAATTAGTCAGGTTGGCGCCGCGTCTTCGGTGGCAACTCTTGCGGACAGAGCCGTCGTCGTCTTTCTCCGCGTGTAGACCCGCCACGACGTCTCATTGGATTGTGCGTGACCCGTCTACATACGCAGCTGTAACAATGCTGTCGTTGGAAAATATGCCTTGTCCCCAAGACAGCAGTCGGAGTGGCGGTGGCAGAAGTGATCCTGGAGAAACCCCGTGGCTTCGGACTTTAGACGGTAAGACCCAGCAATAGGGACCTTCTGCGAGTCAGAGTCCCCCTGAAGGTGGTTGCGGAGACCAAGTAGCTTGACTGGGTGGTTCGGCGCCAACTGGCGTTTTTCTTCCGAACCAGAGAAAGCCAGGCTGGTGGCGATCCCGTCGGGGGCTGGATGGCGTCGGCGAGCGCAGTATAAAGCTCTTTGTGGTCCGTCGGGAAAGTAAGAGGCACAACGGATGGGCCTGAGAGGGCCCACAGCCCCACGGAGAGGCCGACGTCCGTGGTTCACTGGATCGTGCAGAGGGAGCTCGAAGAGTGTAGGAGAGCGGAGTCACCGTCGAGGCGACATGACTGACCCTCATGTAGGAACTGCATAATCCGAATGACGTCGAGACCGCCTAATCCGAATATGTTGAAGTTTGCGGTCACGGAACAAGTCACCACAGAGAGAGAGAGACGACAGTGCAATGGCCTCGAGTCTGTCGGTGGTGCCCATCACCCAAATGGACCGTAACATCCGAGGAAGGATCTGAGGGAAGATGGAGTTGCTGCACCATGTGCTCAAAGATGAGGTTGTGGCTTGCGTCGCTGTCCACCATGATGATGATTGGGCGATCCTGCAATGTGCCTGAGAGCTGCATGGTTTGTTGTCCGGAGATCCCCCCGTCGCGGCGCAAGATAGCTTCAACCGGTGGAACGTGGTTACGATGGAGTCAAGAGGTTGATCCCCCGTTGAGAGATCCAGGGCCTCAAAAGTCAGCCAGGGTAACCTCCGGGTCGACGTCGCCGATGATGGTGTGGAACTCCTTCACGGAGCACTCGTGGTTGGGGGAGTACGGCTGACGACACTGAAAACAGAGACCCTTGCTGTGAAGTTCATTATACTCATTGTTTGAGAGGCCCTGAGGGCCAGTGTGCGGCTCAGCCGGTTTCCCCAAGGCGGCGGTCGTGGTGGAGTCGTGGCTGGCGGTCGCTAAGGCGGTCGGGGCTTGTGGTGGTCGACCGTAGGAGCAGGTAGCCAGGGTGAAAGGTCGGCCTCCACCAGGCGCGCCAAGTCCATGGCGTCGGAGACTGTGTGAGGGTGGTGCGTGCAGAGACGAGAGCGGATATGTGGCAGTAGACCCTGCATTAAGAATCCCAGATAATGATCGGGCAGTAGCGCAGTAACATGGGAGACTAGAGGGACGAATTCGTCAACATAGTCGTCCAGGCCTACTATCTGGCAGACGCCGCAAAGACGCTCGATAGAAGAGGAGCCAAAATAGCGGGTGTCATACCGCCAGATCATCTCCTGCTTGAGCTCGGGCCAGGAGAGGCACGAGTTGGTTTGGCGGAGCCACTGAGCCCAGTGGAGTGCCGAGCCGTCTAGGCACAACCACCTCCGTAGACACCTTGTCGTGCTCCAGTGTGTAGTTGAGGTCAAAATATTACTCCTCCTTGGCGATCCAACCCATCGGGTCAACGCCAAAGAAGGCGGGAATGTCGAGGGAGAGGGCGGACCGACCCAGAATGGGCGGAGAAGTGGTCCTTGAAGGAATGAACTGCGGTCCGACGCCTAGGAGAGAGCCGCCGTCCGCGGGTGGTCCGGAGCCGGATGCGGCAAAGACGACAACGGTGGGCGCCTGGAGTGAGTCGATCTTGGAGTGAAGGGAGTGGAGTGAGGCATGCATGGAGGCAACGAGTTTATCCTGAGCCTCCATGCGGCGACTTAGGGCTTTAGTGGTCACATCTGGAGGGAGATCTCCGGGCGAGCGTGTGTTGGGATCCACAGCTGGGATCGGCGGAGCGGAAGGGATGGACTGGAATTCGCGGAAACGACTTGATGTCGCAGAACGACTGGATGCTGTGGACACTTGCGGAAATCCGACAGATCGAGGCTGGGGTGCGGCTGAATCGGCGGAGGCTGCGAATCTAGAATGGAAGCCAGCGAAATTGTCGCTTGGGTCTTCCCACGATAGTCTGAAGCTCAAAAGAAGGAAGGCGGCGGGCGACGATGGCTGGCTGCGAGGGATGCCAACGCGAGGTGGAGGATCAGTGGTCTGGACGTCGGAGAGCGGCTGGGAGGGCGCGAATCCGATTGTAGAACGACTGAAGAACGACGGCCGGCTGGAGAACGACGGTCGACTGGAGAATGGCGGTTTCCAGCCGTATGGGGCGAAGCTGGCGTGGATCGACAGAACTGGATGGTTGGAGGCCTTCCTGGGTCGAAACTGGGCGACGTGCGGGAAACCTGGCGAGGAAAAAAATGGCGCTGGAAATGGCGGAACTCCCGAACGGCTAGGGCAGAGCGTTGGTGAGTAGTGCGAGGTATCGACGGAGGCAGACATGCGACATATCAACGGAGATGGCCGAGGAAAGGGCGATGCAGCTCAGTAGCGCAGCGGAAGGGGACAACGACCAATAACACGTGAAATTGGCGCATGATCAAGCTCGAAGAGGCCTTCGTGGATGATCACGAGCAGCGGTGGCGAGATGGCGGATGGTGCGGCAAGTTAAACCAAATTTATAGGAACTCGAGAGGAATCCAACACGGGGGAGGGCCGGCGGAGGAGAGGAAGAGGAAGGAGGGAGCGAGACTAATCCTTAAGGAGCAACCCTAATTTTCATTCATTCTAGGATAATATAAAAGGAGTACAACTCCACCACTTATAGGCCTGGGGTGTGACATAATAAGAAACAACATAAACAACAACACTCAAGCCTTTAACCCACTATAATGAGGTCGACTATATGGATCCTTTATCGCCATTGTGCCCTATCTTTTGTCATGCTCACACAAATTCCTAAGTACATGTATTTCCTTATAGTTTCATTCCAAGTCTTTATTGGTCTACCCCTCCCTCGTTTAACATGCCTAGTGACTCGACGCTCACAACGCCTAACATGTGTCTCTAATGGTTTCCTTTGTACGCGTCCATACCATCTTAGTCGAGCTTCTCGCATCTTCTCTGCAATTGGTGCTACTCTAGTTTCATCAACTAAAACGATATTATCCGTAAACAATAAACACCAATGTATTACTTGTTGGATATGTCCGGTGAGCTCATCTAAGATAAGGGTAAAGAGAACAGGGCTTAAAGCTAAACCTTGATGTAAGCCAACAGTGATAGGGAATTCTAGTGTTAATCCTCATTATGTTCTCACCCTTGTCACTAAATTTGTATATATATCTTTGATTATGTCAATATATGATATATTTACACCTTTTTTTTTCTAAGACTCGCCATAAGATCTCTCTTGGAACTCTATCATAAGCCTTCTCAAGATCAATAAACAGCATATGCAAATGTTGTTTTCCTTTCTCGGTAGTTGTCAATGAGTCTCCTCAAGAGATGTATAGCTTCCATGGTCGACCGCCCTGGCATGAATCCAAATTAATTCTCTGAGATGTTAGTCTCCCGTCTTACTCTTATTTCTATTACTCGTTCCCATAATTTCATGGCATGACTCATCAATTTAATTCTTCTATACTCAACACAATTTTGTATATCTTCATTGTTCTTATACAAATATATCAATATACTTTCTCTCCATTGGCTGACATCCTTTTTAACTTCAGTATCTTATTGAAAAAACATATAAGCCACAAAATCTCTTCATTCCCTAGACATTTCCATACTTCGATGGGTATACCGTCTGATCCAACCGCCTTTCCATTTTTCACCTTCTTTAGAGCATCATTTACCTCTGATACTTGAGTTTTACAATAAAACGTTATGTTCCTATACTACTCCGATTTACTTAACTCTTTCAAGTTCAATTAATTGTCATTTGTTTCATTATAGAGTTGATAAAAATATCTTTTTCATCGCTCTTTAATATCCACATCATCCGTCAAAATTGTATCTGTCTCATCCTTTATGCATTTTACTTGACTTAAATCTCTTGTCTTTCTTTCTCTAGCTCGAGCATTTTATATGTCCATTTTCCATCTTTGGTATCTAGTCGCTTATAAAAATTTTCATAAGCTTGACTTATTGCTTTACTTACTATCTGTTTAGCTTTTTTTGACGACTTTATACCTGACTAAGTTTTCATCATTCCTACAAGCGTAGAGTGATTTATAGCTGACCCTCTTCACTTTGTCTTGCACTTCCTTTTTCCACCACCAAGATTCTTTATTTGGGGCGCGCGACCTTTTGATACTCCAAGTTTGTTTTTTCCACTTATCCTTAAATGCAAAGAAATAACTTCCAATGAGACACTAAGATCAATATAAGAGTCATCAACTAGTTGTTCCATAACTACCGTCTTGAAAGCAACCTGCTTTTTAATCTTCAAGTTCCACCACCGAATTTTTTGCAACAATTTAGTTCTTGTCTTAAATTTATTATATTTAATTTGTATATTTAACATTAATAACCTATTTTGTGTTGTCAAATTTTTTCCTGGTATGACTTTGCAATCATTACAAATCATTTTATCAATTTTGTGAGTCATAAAATAATCAATTTGTTACTTATTTGGTCCGCTTTTAAACGTAATTAAATGTTCTCCCCTCTTTATGAAAAACGTATTTGACACAATTAGCTTATGTGCTATGACAAAATCAAAAATGGTTCGTCATTCTTCATTTCTTTCTTCATATCCAAATCTTCCATGAACGACTGTATAATCTGCATTTTCTTTCTCTATATATCCAATTAAATCTCCTCCTATGAAAATCTTCTCTATTTGTGAGATTTCTCTCACTAAATCATCTAAATCTTCCCCAAATTGTACTTTAATAGCTTCACTTAATCCTACTTGTAGCGCGTAACCACTGATTACATTAATAGTTTCCTTTATAATAACCAATTTAAGAGCTAAGATTCTAACACATTTTCCACTTACCCCAACAAATTCATCCCTCAAAGTATTACCACAATAATACCTACTTCACTGTTTGTTTATTTTTTTCCCGTGTACCATAATTTAAAATCTAAATTATCTAAAAATTTAGCTTTCTCACACACCCATCTAGTCTCTTACAGGCATAAAATATTTATCGTTCTCGTAATCATCGCATCCTGTACTTCTATCGCTTTCCTCGTTAGCGTACCTATATTTCAATTTCCAAACCTAAGTCGGTCACAATTCCTACGGCATACTTCCCCAAGATGTCTAATATGAGAGGACTTTTGCCTATTTAACATTATGCCCAAGTCTTCTTGGAGGTGCAGCGGTCCTTGCCAAGATGCCACTTTCGGACAATACAACGAGGATTCTTGCATATTTAATACTACACCCAAGTCGTGGAGATGCAACGGTCTTTGCCAAGACGCCGCATTCGGATCATGCGACACATTCCTTAAGGGGAACAACCTAGCTTTTGCACAATTTTTCAATTTCTCAAATGATCCATATTCATAAGGGTGACTAAATTTTACGTTGTTCGTCCACCTAACACAACACTCACCATTTTTCATCCGGGCTTGTGATCGACATAGGTTGGTTTAATAAGAAACAACATAAAGAGAAATAAATAAATGTGTACAACATAATAAGAAATAACAGGAAATAAATAAAATAGTCATTCTGGCGCAACGTCTTTGGTCGCTCCTCCCGCGGACGGAGCTGTCGTCGTCTTTCTCCGCGTGTAGACCCGTCACGGCGTCTCTTCGGCGTGTACGTGTCCCGTTAGCATGCGCAACCGTAACATAGAGACTAGGAACCTAGCAATCCATATGAACTTTCCTTGATTAAAAAGTGATGCACATCTCAGAAACTGACTGCTGAGAACCAACAATGGTGGCTAGTTTTTTGAGTTATTATATATGTATAACTCATCACCATCGGATTTAAGTTGACAATGCTGAAAATTTTCATTGTACCAAAAGAATCCAATAGATCGCCATTGTAGGTGCTGTCGTTGATCTTGCGTAGTATTCAGAATGGACCAATTTTCTTTGCTGCAGCTTACAAGATAGGCCACTGTATATTCGTTCCCTCATCAGGTAGATAATGACATGGTCACCAACTTAAAAGAATTTAGCATTTTGACCTTTTTTGTTCTTCTTGCACACACTTTCTTAGACAATTTGTATTTTTCACAAGCTTGGTTACTCACACATTTTGTTCTTCTTGAAATAGACCACATTGAATGTTGATTTGCATGAATTATACTTGATAGGGTTCCCCTAAAATCTATTTGAGTCAGATCGGAGTTAGCCAGAACGGTTTGCCTCAACCGCGCGAGACTTTGTCTAGGCCAGGTCAAGACCAACAACAACGCGAGCACACTCACTCTTCCGGGGGGAGGGAGAGTGCGCACACACCCTTGTAAACGCGTGCGTTACAGTACACGCGCTTGCTCGCGCGACGCACAATGTAGGCTGTGCATGGCCAGGCAACACACCTACACGTGCGACAATGAACGTGCGGGCCCACATGCTCTCTTGCGCCCCCCTTGCGCGTGCTCCTCTTCCCGCGCGTTGTCGCTGCCGCCGCCACCATGCCGGCGAACCTGCTCGGGCTGCCCGAACTTCCCAGGGCGCCAGAGGGCATGCCCGTTATTTTTTAGAAATTGGTGATCCAGGTGATCTAAATTAGACATTCCTATTCGCAAGGTTGTCAGGATCGAGATCCTAGATGAGATCGTTTCGAGGTAGGATCAGATCAGATAGTAGGGTTGGATCGAGGATCGCTTTACAAAATCAGGATCAATTTACAAAATCTGTATCGTAGATTCGTAAGATCCTATGATCCGGATCACGATCCTGACAGCCATGCATATTCGTCCTTCCAGAGTACAGGACACAATTTCTAGTGTGCCCCTGGGAAAGCTATAAAAGGGCTCCCATACCTTCATTTGAGGACACACAACCAAAGGGTGAAGACAGAGCTCTGAAATTTTCTGGCCAAGAGACACTCTTACTCTCCTGTTCAACGCTCACTCCGACTCTCCTGCTCAACGTTCACTCTGACTCCCCTGCTCAATGTTTACTCCGACTCTCCTGCTCACTATGTTATCAAGGTGCCTGCCTAGGCGCGCCTGAGGCGCCAGGCGTATGTATCGTCACTTTAACAAGGCCGAGGCGGGCGAGATGGGGCAGACCCGCACAATGTAGGCTGTGCATGGCCAGGCAACACACCTACGACGCACAATGTAGGCTGTGCATGGCCAGGCAACACACCTACGCGTGCGACAATGAACGTGCGGGCCCACATGCGCTCTTGCGCCCCCCTTGCGCGTGCTCCTCTTCCCGCGCGTTGTCGCTGCCGCCGCCACCATGCCGGCGAACCTGCTCGGGCTGCCCGAACTTCCCAGGGCGCCAGAGGGCATGCCCGTTATTTTTTAGAAATTGGTGATCCAGGTGATCTAAATTAGGCATTCCTATTCGCAAGGTTGTCAGGATCGAGATCCTAGATGAGATCGTTTCGAGGTAGGATCAGATCAGATAGTAGGGTTGGATCGAGGATCGCTTTACAAAATCAGGATCAATTTACAAAATCTGTATCGTAGAATCGTAAGATCCTATGATCCGGATCACGATCCTGACAACCATGCATATTCGTCCTTCCAGAGTACAGGACACAATTTCTAGTGTGCCCCTGGGAAAGCTATAAAAGGGCTCCCATACCTTCATTTGAGGACACACAACCAAAGGGTGAAGACAGAGCTCTGAAATTTTCTGGCCAAGAGACACTCTTACTCTCCTGTTCAACGCTCACTCCGACTCTCCTGCTCAACGTTCACTCTGACTCCCCTGCTCAATGTTTACTCCGACTCTCCTGCTCACTATGTTATCAAGGTGCCTGCCTAGGCGCGCCTGAGGCGCCAGGCGTATGTATCGTCACTTTAACAAGGCCGAGGCGGGCGAGATGGGGCAGACCCGCTTCAGGTGCGCCTAGGGCGCACCTTAGGTGTGCCTCGGGCAATGGACGGTTTCAATGAAATGCCATGCTCTGTTTAAGTACTTAGTTAGGGTTTCGATTTTTTATATAATCCATAAGCGAGTCAGCCCCCATTCGCACCGTTCGGCCGCTCGTTTTTCTCGCCATTTCTACTCGCCTCTCTCGCCATTTCCGCTTGATAGCTCCTCCGCCGCTCCTCTTTCCACCGGATAACAACTATTGCCAGATAAAGGCTCTTACTGCTGATTCTTACTCCACACGGCTTTCCTCTCTTTTCTTCTTTGGTGTCCATTCTCAAAGGACTTGTCTTGTTAAAATCTCAAAGGTACTTAAAAAAAGTCTGTTCTTCCTTTCACTGCTTGCTCAAATTAACGTATTATAGCATCAGCACCTGATTATATGTTTGAGTTGTATTTTGGTGATATACATAAGGAATTCGTTTTTGCTATATAGGGTTGCATACAATACGTTGGACATGGTGAACCAGATGGAGATCAACCGCGTGATCGCTATTGATGGAGGAGATCAGACCACCACTCGACGGGCCCCATTTTTGCATATTTACATAGGAAGCATTGATCGGATTGGCAATCCGAGACCGCGAACGTGTTTGGAGCGTTGTTTTACTGTTTATATGTAGTTTTTTGTATTTGAACTTATATTTTGTGTTTTGGGACACCAAGCGTAACGACCAATCATAATCGTTCACGTCGGGTGCCCAACCGTCCGCTCTTGTTATAAATAGGGGCCGAGGCAATCATTTATATTCATTGTTGAATATGTGAGTGATTCCAGATCCTGCAATCCTTCGTGGTGCGATGCCACGAGCCCCGATGTGCGACGTACCGGTTAATTGCAATTATCCTTTTTATTTTCTCATTTCCTTTCCTTTATTTTCCAAATATCTCTGTTTTCCCCACCCACGAACCCCTCAGTCACTCACTATTGTTGAGAGCGAGAGAGATACCTTAGGGTTCAATCCTCTCTGTCGTTCTTTTCCCGTAGAAGAAATATAACCCCTTTATATGATTAGCCACTCCTTAAGATATGGTCACCACCAGGTGCACCCAAGTTAGCTTGACTTATAACCCCCCCCCCCCCTCCTCAAGCTAACACCGTAAGCATTCAACATGCCGAGTTTGAGCGAGAAAGAATGAAGAGATTTCCCAGAAACAGCTTTGGTGAGAATGTCAGCAAGTTGATCCTCTGATGACACAAACACCACAGTGATAGTCTTGTCTTGGATTTTGTCTCGGATGCAGTGGCAGTCAACTTCAATGTGCTTGGTTCTCTCATGAAAGATGGGGTTGTTAGCTATATGGATAGCCGCTTGATTATCACAGTAAAGATCCATTTCTTCAGAAACAGAGAAGCCCATCTCCCCTAATATAGACTTAACCCAGATGAGTTCACAGGTAGTGACAGCAATAGCCCGATACTCGGCTTTTGTGGAGGAACGGGCAACAACATTTTGTTTTTTACTCCTCCAGGAAATAAGATTGCCACCAACATAGATAGGATATCCACTTGTAGATCTTCTATCTGAGGAAGAGCCTGCCCAATCAGCATCACAGTACCCATGGACCTTAAGATGACCATGATCTTGATAAAGAATGCTTTTTCCGGGGTCCCCTTTTAAATATTTGAGAATCCGCAGGACAGCTTGATAGTGATGGACTTTAGGATTGTGCATGAATTGACTTACCAGGCTCACAACAAAGGAGATATCAGGTCTGGTAATAGTCAAATAAATCAACTTTCCAACAATACGTTGATATTCTGACTTCCTCACAAGATAGGAAGAATTCTCCTTGTGAATGTCATAACTAGGATCCACAAGACTATCCACGGGTTTGACACCCAAATATCCAACATCTCTAAGAAGATCCAAGACATATTTACGCTGAAAAATCATAATCTTCCCCGCAGATCGAGCGATCTCAATTCCGAGAAAGTACCTAAGGATTCCCAAATCTTTAATTTCAAAGGCAGAAGCCAATTCCATTTTTACCAAAGTAATGTGGTGTTCATCAGTTCCGGTGATAATAATATCATCCACATAGACAACCAGAATAGTAGTACATTCTTCATTCTTTAGACAAAGACAGAGTGATCTGAAATGCAACGGGTGAAGCTTAGATGAACAAGTTTGTCGCTTAACTTGGCAAACCAGGCCTGAGGCGACTGTTTGAGGTCATGCAAAGCTTTCTTAAGGCGACACCCATGTACTTCAGGAGCATCCATACCAGGGGGAGGCGTCATATAAATTTCTTCCTGTAAATTGCCATGGAGGAAGGCATTTTTAACATCAAGCTGATATAACGTCCAAGATTTATGAGCAGCAATGGACAATAAGATTCTGACGGAGTTCAGCTTAGCGACAGGGGCAAATGTCTCTTGAAAATCAATTCCATCAACCTGAGTAAAGCCTTTAGCAACCAATCTCGCCTTATATCTGTCAAGAGTTCCATCTTGAAGAAATTTAGTTGTATATATCCATTTGCATCCGACAGGACGACGTCATGTGGGATATGAACAATTTCCCAAGTTTGTTGACGTTGGAGAGCATTCATCTCCTCCTCCATGACCTTCGTCCAATGGGGACACAAGATAGCCTCTGAAAAATTGTTAGGGATAGAAATAAAGGAAACAGAGGCAAGATATGCTTGCAAAGAGTGAGAGATAGAATTATACCCAACATACTTATCTATGGGATATCTAGTCCGACCGCTGTGAACTTGCAACGCAGAAGTGGTCTGCTTAGTGATGTTGTTGCTCGGATCTGGCGGAGTGGTGGTGGGTGGTGGAGCATGAGTGAGGCATTCTTGACCAAGATTTCTATGTTTCCTTCTCAAGTACACCTGAAGATTCTTCCTCCTTTTGTACACACGTAGATCCTTGGTAAGAACATCCTCTCTAACAGGAATATCCACACATCCCGGGGCAAGCACATCAACCGAAATAGGAAGAGGTGGCACCGTATCATTATCATCTTTGCTCTTCTCCTGAAATGTGATAACCTTTCCCTCATCAGAGTAATATGAAGTATTTTCAAAAAAGCGTAACATCCTTTGAGATAAACCTTCTCCGAAGAATAGGAGAATAACACTTGTACCCCTTTTGGTTTGCAGCATATCCCACAAAGACACATTTTATTGCTTGTGGGCCCAACTTATCCTTATGAGGCCCCACAATATGGACAAAAGCAGTGCATCCAAAAATTTTGGGGGGAAGACAAAATAGAGACATATTTGGGTAAAGAAGCTTTAGGGGGTACTTTCCCCCCAAAGTATCTGTAGCCATCCGACTAATAAGATAGACGGAGGTAAGAACACCTTCATCCCATAGCCCCTAGGAACATGCATCTCTTGCAACAGGCAACGAGTGGTTTCCAAGATATGACGATTATTCCTTTCGGCTACCCCGTTCTGTTGAGGAGTCCTCGGACATGAAGTTTGGAAAGTAATGTCATGCTCTCCCAGGAACCTCTGAAGGTCATTGCATGTGTATTCGCCTCCGTTATCACTCCTAAGGATCTTAATTTTAGTACCAAATTGAGTCTGCACATGATGATAAAATAACTGAAATATTTCTAAAACTTCATTCTTCTTTTTCATGAGGTACACCCAAGAAAAGCGCAAGTGATCATCAATAAAAGAGACAAAATACTGAAAACCATTCACAGAGCAAATAGGAGCAGTCCAGACATCAGAATGTATCAAATCAAAGAAATTTAAACTTCGACTACGACTAGGGGCATAATTGGTTCTACAATGCTTAGCCAATTCACAAGACTGACAATCAAAAGAAGTTCTTTCAATATTAAGAAAATGCGGGAAAGTAGCTTTTAAAGTCTTCAAACAAGGATGTCCAAATCTCTTGTGCCACAGCATCAACTGATCAGGGTTGGTAGACTTCTGAACACCAAAAGTTTGACAGTTGTCCAAGACATATACACCACCAGACTCATGTTCACCGCCAATCGTCTTCCCACTCGCCAGATCCTAAAAAACACAATGAGAGGAGAAAAAAAGTAATAGAACAGTTAAGCTGTTTAGTTAAACTGCTCACCGATAAGAAATTTGTAGGAAATGTGGGAACGATAACAACAGATTTGAGAGACACGGAGGGAGAAAGATGAATAATCCCTTTACCAGCCACAGGAGTCGAAGACCCATCAACAAGTCTCACACTGCCAGAGGCAGGAGAAATAGAAGAGATCCCCATGGAAGACCCAGTCATGTGGTCGGAAGCCCCTAAGTCGATGATGCATGAAGTAGATGGTCCTTTCGAGGACACAGGAGTAGAATGAGCATGAGCAGCCGTCCCCACAAAGTCACCAGAAAGAGATCGCCCGGTAGCATTGGCTTTTAAGGCCTTCAGTTCTCTAGTCAAACTCTCGTTCTCTGCCTGAAGGTACCCAATATTCTCCAGATTACCATGCATAGCCGTTTGAGATCTCACATATTTCCCATCGGCACCACAAATCCAACCTGGAGGGATCTGGTGAGGATGAAGATCCCAACATTTCTCCTTCCCATGACCTTTCTTCCCACAGTGAGGGCACTTCATCTTGCTCTTGTCCTCAAGTCTCACGTTCCTCGGGTGCCATCTCTTCTGCTCTGCAGCAAGGGCAGATTTTTCATGACCAACCAGAGTGTCTGGATGAAGGGAATTTATACGGCTTGCTTCCCCTCGAATATAGTGAGCCACTGTTTCTAGATCCGGCACGGAATCTCTACCCAACATCTGAACTCTCTGGAATTCAAGTTCAGGAGGAAGACCAGAAAACATCTCAAAGACTGTTGAAGCCTGAGACCGGGCGGTCTGCGGTTTGGACCTGGCGGATTGTTGACTGTGCGGTCTAGCGGTTTGGATCTGGCGAGTTGTTGACCGTGCGGTCTAGCAGTTTCTCTCCAGCAGTTGCATATCCAGGTGGTTGCTGCTATGGTTCGGCGGTCTAGCGGTTTGTCTACAACGACTTGGATATTTGGCGGTCTGGCGGTCTGGCAGTCTGGCGATCTCCTTCTGCATCTCCCTCTGGCCTGTCCGGGCGGTTAGCCTGTTATCTAACCGCGCGGACTGTGCGGTCTGTACATATCAAACCGCCCAGTCTTTGTACATTTATTTAGTCCCACATTGTTAGTTTGTACTCTCCTCTATCTCCTCCATTCTATAAAAGGGAGGCCATACCTTTGTAAATGATATCTTTTTGGATAATAAAATTTTCATTATTCAAAATTCCGGCTTGTTTTCTAGTCGTTTTTCTCTACTTTTACATGGTATCAGAGCCTTCGATTTCTGGCTCCTGATTCTGTCCGCTCTTTCCGCGCGGCTTGTTCTGTCTGCCCGCGCCCTGTCCTTTGCCGCGACCTGTTCTAGTCGCTGTGCTCTTCTTCTCTTCTTTAGTCGCCGCGACCTGCCTTATCGCCTTTCCCGTCTGTTCGCGCGGTCTGCTCTCTTACCGCCCGACCTCTCTCCCTCTGCTTGTTCTGCGGCTTGGTCGTGGCCTCTCTGGCCGCTGGTGTCTGACATCTTGACCGCTGCATCTCTTCTTCCCGCGGCTTGTTTCTTAACCGCGCGGCTTCCCTTTGTTTTCCTCTATGGCTCTCTCTGAGACTTCTACTGCCACCACTCCTGTTGCCAATCCGGCTCCCCCCCTCCTCCTACTCTTTCCGGAAATCTTGGCACTGTTTCTAAACTTGTTGGCTCCAATTATCCGGATTGGAGTGTTTCTTTCACCTTTCTCCTTCGCTCTCAGCGCAAACGTCATCACCTTACCGATGACCCTCCCCCTCCAGATTCTGCTCAATTTGACGAATGGGATGCGAGTGATGCTCTTGTCCGCACTTGGCTGGCTAACAGCCTCTCTGATGAATGCCTTCCCGTCATCCGCCATGATGAGACGGTCAAGGCCGCTTGGCTTCACCTTGCCGCTCTTTACTCTAAGGGGACCCAGACGTCCCGGATCTACACCCTTTATGCCGACCTCTTCGCCCGTCCTTCCATGACTCCTGCAGCAGCCTATCAGCAAGTTCAGGCTCTTGGCGCCGAGATTCTTCAAAATCGGCCCTTCTCCGCGGACGTGGCCACCCAACACAAACACTTCCAGGAACTCCTGGTTGTTTGTTATCTTCTGCGGCTTCCCGAGTCCTTTGATATGATCCGCCAGCAGATCTTGGGTGAAGCCGAATCTCCCACCTTGGATGCCACCGCGGCTCGCATCGCCGCCGTTACTTCGCTTCTCCAGCGCCCTCTGTTGGCCTCCCCTCCTCCACCAGAGACCTATGCTCTCCAAACTCAGCGGGGCGGCACTAGTGGCCGTAGTCACACCGGGCCGCGCGGACTGTCCAGGTTTCTTTGTTCTCATTGTGGTCGTACCGGCCACACTGTTGACTGCTGCTGGCAAAAACACCCTCACCTTCGCCCCTCTGCTGATTCTTCCTCTCGGCCCTCTGCCTCTGTGGCCACGACCTCAGGTAGTGCTCACGTCGTTACCCAAGGTAAATGGCTGATTGACTCTGGTGCTACAAATCACATGACCGGCAATCCTCAATGTTTCTCTCTTCTTGAAACACATGATCGGTTACCCCCAGTTCTTGTTGCGGATGGTTCTCCTTCCCCAGTTCATGGGACGGGCATGGTGCAAGTTACCCCGTCACTTTGTTTAATGGACACTCTCTATGTCCCGAAATTTCCCTGCAACTTACTCTCTGTTACTACCTTATGCAAGCAACTTCAGTGCTCCGTTTTATTCACTCCTTCTTCTTGTTGTTTTCAGGACCCGAGGACCCAGCGGACGATTGCTACTGGGACTGAGAGCGGCGGCCTCTACTTCCTCGACAATGTCTCTGCTCTGTCCGCCTTCTCTTCCTCGTCCACCGACCTGCTTCAATGGCATCTTCGCCTTGGCCATCCTCCAGCTCGCATTCTTCGTCAGCTTCTTCCCCACTTACCTTCCACGGGTCCTCCGCTCGACTGTGACGCATGTCAGTTGGGCAAACATCACCGTTCCCCCTTCCCACCAAAGCAAGGCCGTGGTTCCTCTCGCCCCTTTGATCTCATTCATTCTGATGTCTGGGGACCTGCTCCTACTCTCACCGTTGGTCGGGGTAGCTCTTATTTTGTAACTTTTATTGATGATTTCTCTCGATGTACTTGGGTGTATCTGTTAAAAGATCGCTCTGAACTCTTTTCTGTATGGCAAACTTTTTATAATATGATTAAAACTCAATTTGAGGTTTCTATTAAATTTCTTCGCTCTGACAATGCTAAAGAATACCTTAGTCATGAGTTTTCCTCCTTTTGTATGCAACATGGTCTTCTCCATCAGACCAGCTGTGTTTACACCTCCCAACAAAATGGGGTGGCGGAACGTAAAAACCGTCATCTCCTCGACGTCGCTCGCACTCTTATGACGCAGATGCATGTGCCTCGCTCCTATTGGGGCTATGCTGTTGTTCTTGCCTGCTATCTCATCAATCGTATTCCCTCTACTGTCCTTCATGGCAAGACTCCCTTCTCCATTCTCTACCCCGGCAAGGAACCCTTTCCTCTCCCCCTTCGTATCTTTGGGTGTACGGCATTTGTGCATGCTCCGTCCGCTACCCGGGATAAACTTTCCCCCCGCTCCACCAAATGTGTCTTTTTGGGTTACTCCACCACTCAAAAAGGCTATTGTTGCTTTGACCCCATTCTGCGAAAATAGTTTGTTTCCGCGGACGTCACCTTCTTTGAAAATGCTTCCTACTTCTCATCTCCATCTCCTCCTCCTCCTGACCTCTCTTCCTCTCCACCATTACCTTGTGTTCCTTCCACGCATATCGACGTCTCCCCTCCCATGTCTGCTCCGCCTCCTCTACCTGTTATACCCCTTTCCCCTTCTCCCGTTTCTCCACCGCCGTCTCTCTCAAGTCCCGGGCCAGCTTTCTCCGCCACGGACGCTCCGGTTCCTGAGGCTCAAGACGACCTAGATCTCCCTGTTGCTCTTCGCAAAGGGGTGCGGGCGTGCACCCAACATCCGCTTGCAGCTGTTGTTTCCTATGATCAGCTTACTCCTTCTCGCAGGCATTTTGCTTTGGCGATCTCGGCTACTACTACTCCTCGCACCTACCAGGAGGCTCTTGCTATTCCTCACTGGAAATCTGCCATGGATGAGGAAATCGCCACTCTTACTGAACGAGGTACCTGGACCCTTGTTTCTCCACCAGTGGGCACTGATGTGGTTGGCTGTCGCTGGGTGTTTGTTGTGAAATTTCGCCCCGATGGCTCTGTGGAACGCTACAAGGCCCGACTGGTGGCCAAAGGCTATACTCAGACTTATGGGGTTGACTACTTTGATACGTTTTCCCCAGTTGCTCGCCTCAGCACCATCCGTGTTCTTCTCTCTGTGGCTGTCAACCGGGATTGGCCTATTTCTCAGCTTGATGTCAAAAATGCTTTTCTATATGGGGATCTTCACGAGGATGTTTACATGGAGCAACCTCCGGGGTATGTTGCTCAGGGGGAGACACGTGTATGCCAGTTGAAGAAGGCCATCTACGGACTAAAACAGAGCCCTCGGGCATGGTTCGACAAGTTCAGTAGCATTGTGGCTGTTATTGGCTTTGCGAGAAGTTCAGCTGATCACTCTCTGTTTATTCGCAAAACCGCATCGGGCCTTGTGGTTTTGGCAGTTTATGTAGACGATATTCTTCTGACCGGCGATGACCAAGCTGGGGTGGACTTAACAAAGAAACACCTCCGTCAACACCTTGTTACGAAGGACATGGGCTCCCCAAAGTACTTTTTGGGGATAGAAATCTCTCGGAAGCCTGACTCGCTGGTCCTCTCTCAACGGAAGTATGCTCTTGATCTTCTACAAGATGCAGGACTGACCGGTGCCAAACCAGCTCGGTATCCCATGGCTACTGGAGAAGACAAGACATGGACAGATGACTCACCTCTTGTATCTGATGTCACGAGGTATAGACGTCTGGTAGGCAAACTCATTTATCTCACAGTGACCAGACCCGACATCTCATATGCTGTAGGCAAGGTTAGTCAGTTCATGCAGGCTCCCAGGGAATGTCATCTTCAATCTGCCTTAAAGATATTAGAGTATGTCAAAGCAGCACCAGGAAAAGGGTTACTCTTTCAGAAGCATGGTCATCTGAGAGTTGAAGCCTATTCAGACTCAAGCTATGCGGATGATAAAGGTGATCGGAAGTCTACATCTGGGTTTTGCACCTTTATTGGAGGTAATCTTGTGAGTTGGAAGAGCAAGAAGCAGTCTGTTGTCTCAAGGTCGAGTGCAGAAGCTGAATATCGGAGTATGGCGTCAACCACGTGTGAACTAAAATGGATGAGGGCTCTCATGTTTGACCTAGGAGAGGTCTACGACTGACTATCTTCTTCCTATGTTCTGTGATAACAAGGCTGCTATATACATATCTAAAAATCCGGTCTTCCATGAGAGAACGAAGCATATAGAAGTTGACTGCCATTTCATCCGGGAAGAAGTCTTGAAGGGACAGATTTGCACTCCGTTCGTCACCTCTGACAAAGAGCTGGCGGATATCTTTACCAAGCCGGTTTCTACTTCATTCTTCCACATCTGTGACAAGCTGGGCATGATTGATATCTATGCTCCAGCTTGAGGGGGAGTGTTGAAGCCTGAGACCGGGCGGTCTGCGGTTTGGACCTGGCGGATTGTTGACTGTGCGGTCTAGCGGTTTGGATCTGGCGAGTTGTTGACCGTGCGGTCTAGCAGTTTCTCTCCAGCAGTTGCATATCCAGGTGGTTGCTGCTATGGTTCGGCGGTCTAGCGGTTTGTCTACAACGACTTGGATATTTGGCGGTCTGGCGGTCTGGCAGTCTGGCGATCTCCTTCTGCATCTCCCTCTGGCCTGTCCGGGCGGTTAGCCTGTTATCTAACCGCGCGGACTGTGCGGTCTGTACATATCAAACCGCCCAGTCTTTGTACATTTATTTAGTCCCACATTGTTAGTTTGTACTCTCCTCTATCTCCTCCATTCTATAAAAGGGAGGTCATACCTTTGTAAATGATATCTTTTTGGATAATAAAATTTTCATTATTCAAAATTCCGGCTTGTTTTCTAGTCGTTTTTCTCTACTTTTACAAAGACCCTCCGTTGCATGAGTTCAGTCTTGTAGTCATCTATAGTCTGAATAGCGGAATACTGATCTATTTCAGCCCACTTATGGGTCAACTTGCTGTAATATTCCTCGAGGTCAGCCATCCCTGTCATGTGGACTTGCTCAGTTTGAAGTTGATATATTCTAGCCAAGTCCTTTTTTGAGTAATTCCATTCGATTAACTCCCACATCTCTTTCGCAGTTTTACATAATAAAAAGTGGCTAGCAATCTTGGGTTCCATAGAATTAACAAGCCAATTTATCACAATGAGGTTCTCACCTTCCCATTTCTCATATAGGGGGTCAGACACATTAGGAGTTGGTTTAGATCCGGTGAGAAACCCAAGTCTCTGACGACTTCCAATGAATATCTGCATAGATTGGGCCCATAAAAGATAATTTCTCCCATTGAGCTTGATTTGAGTAACACCATGATTGAAGTCCATGTTAGAACTTCCCCCACCATAGGGTTTAGATTGATCAAACACCCCTTCAGAGGCACCAATACTCTTCGATTTGTCCTCCATAGGAACAAACACTACGAAGAGAAAGGAGGACAGAAACCAACCAGCGATAGCAGGCGCCAACAGGACGGCTACAGCCACACCCCTGCACCAGATGGCAGCCTCTGCACCTTAGGAATGACTGGAAGAAGGATCGAAGAAGACTTCACCAGGAAAGACTGGACGGAAGAGCGGCGAATACGATCGATCGATCGTCTTCCTGCAACGCCAGAAGATCGCCCTGCTGCAATCGATCGACACCCTGTAGTCGACGCCAAACGAAGAAGAAGACGAAGACGATCGAAGAAGAAGCCGATCGCTCTGCCTACGACGATCACACTACTGCGACGCCATACGAAGAAGAAGAAGGAGAAGACGAACGGAGACGAACAGTCCAACTGCGACTGCAACACAACGGCAAGCCTTTAGGATGAAGCGGAAGAAACCGCCTCTGATACCATGTTGAGAGCGAGAGAGATACCTTAGGGTTCAATTCTCTCTGTCGTTCTTTTCCCGTAGAAGAAATATAACCCCTTTATATGATTAGCCACTCCTTAAGATATGGTCACCACCAGGTGCACCCAAGTTAGCTTGACTCATAACAACTATCGTCGGTTATCTTTTTCCCGTATGAATATAACTGCAATCCCACTCATCCACCTCCTCGAAACCTCATGTACATCCTCTTCCCCAATCCCAAGTCGACCACCCACTTCGCCATTATCATGATCCTTTTAGCTTCAGATGCAAACCGCAAGTTTCCGCGACCAGCACATCGTCTCCCTCCACACACACCTTCCTCCCGTTTCAGCCACAAACTTCTCTCGATTCTGTTTCAGATTCTCCTTTCTCTCTCGATTCAGCAAGCCGCCGCTTCAATTGCGACATTTCTCCCGTCGCGCCCCTCCGTAAGGCATTGCTCTCCCTACTAAAACCCTTCATTCGGTCATTCCATCACTTTTACCATTCTTAACCGGCTCTTGCGGCACCGCTCTCTCCAAAAACCACTTCCCCCATCTCTTAACCAGTTCCAACAGCCCAGCCATAACCCTCTTTGTTTCTGATTCATCCGCAAGCCACACCTTCCCGTCTCCAACCATTTCTTCCCTCAGTCCTCCAATTGGGCCTGAAAATTGTTTATACCATTCCAGTCATTGTCGTCTGTTACATTATGATGTATCTTGTATTATTCCCTATATAAAGGGGCCCCTCTATTGAATAGAAGTGAATTTTAGCCTTAATTAACATGGTATCAGAGCCACAGTGCGGCTAACGCCTCTCTCTCCGCTTCCGCTCCGACTCTCGCTTGGCTTCCGCACGCTCTACCCTTCCGGCCTCCCTCTCTATTTCTCTCTCTCTCTTTATCTTTCGCCTGGGCATCCAATCTCCGCTCGCCGCTCCTCTGTAGCGCCAATCAACGCTCGACACAAATGTCGGCTGACCGGCATTGGTGCCTCCTCGGACGGGTCTCCGGCGGTCCGATTGACCTCTAAATTCGACAAAAGTTTTGCTTTGCCTCCCTTATCCTCCCTCTCAAGTTTTGTTGATTCCAACGGTTGTATGTCTTCCAATCTTCGATCTAGGGTTTCCTTTGTTGCGGTCGACCGTGACTCCTAACCCTCCATTGATGCTCATTCTCTCTTCTTCTCCTTGTCGAGGTATTATTCTCTACACGATTCAATCTTCTTGGCGGTTTGGTTGCCCTTTATTTCCATGTCAGAATTTAGTGATTTCGGTACTCCTACGACCCTTGCTGGATCTACCCGGGTTGGTTAAGCTCACATCTATTCTCAGTTTACCACAATCCGCCTTGATGACACCAACTATTTGGCTTGGTCCCGCTCTATTACCCTTGCCTTAAAGACTCGACATCTTTTTGGCTACATCAATGAGACCACCACTGCTCCGGCTACGATATCTATTGATTGGCCTAAATGGGAGTCAGAGAACTCTCTTGTCATGTTATGGCTTATCAATTCCATGCAGGAATTGATTGTCCGAAATTACCTTTTTCTGGATAATACTACATATATATGGACGCGCGCTGAGTCTACTTATTCCCGCAAGGGGAATGCGCCCCAAATCTTCCAGCTTCGCCGCAAGATAGGGAATCTCCGTCAGGGGGATCGTTCTCCTTCTGCCTATTACCTTGAGTTTACCCAACTCTATCAGGAGCACGATCATTTTGACTCTGTCGTCAAGGTGTACCATGCAGATGCACTCTTGCTGAAGAATCGCGAGGATCAAAATCGGGTCTTTGAGTTCCTACATGGATTGCGCAAAGATTGTAATCAGATTATGGTTTAGATCTTGGGGCGTGTTCCTATTCTCTCACATCCTGAGATTTACAATATTGTTCAATAAAAGTTTGACCGACAACAGTCCTGACACACCTCTAACCTTCTCGCGGGATCTGCTCTGGTGACTCATCAACCCATTTATAGCAGTCGTGGTTCTCGTGATTACAAACCTAAGCCGACATAGGGATAACCTTACATGTGGCTATTGTGGCAAGCTTTGTCATACTCAAGATACTTGTTATAACCTCCATGGCTTTCCTCCTCACGGTGGATCGAGTAATCGTGGTGGTCGTGGTCGTGGTCATGGTAGGACTCCTGGACGATCTCCTCACTCTGTTCATCTGACTGAGATTTTCGATGGTGGTTCTTTTCAGTCGTCCTCCTTCTCTACTGAAGAGATGCTGACCCTTCATCGTTTGATGCACGATCTTACTACTGAGCATGTCGATGCCCTTATTCCATCATCTGCTCTTGCCCACACTGTTACTTTGAGTGCCAACTCCACTTCTACTGGTCTTACTCAGTGGGTTATCGATTCCGGCGCCATTGATCATATGATCGGTTCTACTTCAGGTTTTGTATCCTATTCCCCTCTTTCAGGAAGAGATAAAGTGAGCATTGCTGATGAGTCCTTTTCTATTGCTAGGAAATGCTTCATTCCTTGTTCTTCTCTCACATTATCCTCTGTACTTCATGTTTCAAAGTTCACCCATAGTCTACTTTCTGTTAGTCATTTGACTAATTCTTTTCACTGCTCCGTTACATTTTTTCCTTCTCATTGTGTCTTTCAGGATCTGAAGACGGGGCAGGTGATTGACTCTGGTAGCATGAAGGATGACCTGTATGTGTTTGACTCCTCTTCCGAGGCTGCACCATCGCAAGATCTGCACTCTTTGTAGACCTCCACCTTGCTCACTTGACATCGTCGACTTGGCCATCCTTCCGTTGCAACCATGCAACATTTATTTTTTGTTTTTTCTTCTTCGTGTTTTAAAATTTTTGTTTGTGACATTTGTGTTGTTGCCAAACATCATTGTACTCCTGTTCATAATGTATCATTACCTAGTACAACTCATTTTCATATTATTCATTCTGATGTGTGGGGGCCCTGCTCTATTGCCTTTATTTTTGTCTGTTTTAGGTTTATTACATTTATTGATTATTTCTCTCGCACAACCTGGGTTTATCTGATGAAAACTAAAAATGAGGTGTTTTCTATTTTTCAAAAATGTCATGTCATGGTTTATACTCAATTTCTACCACTATTAAAATCATTCGTAGTGATAATGGACGGAAGTATGTTAACGTTCAATTGGAGGATTATCTTGTTGCTCATGGCATTCTTCATCAAATCTCGTGAGTCCACTCTCCATCTCAGACCGGAGTTGCTGAACGAACGAACCGTCACCTCTTAGAGGTGGCTCGCTGCTTACTCTTCACCATGAACCTCCCAAATACTACTGGGGCGATGCCGTTCTCACGGCTGCCTATCTCATAAATCGCATGCCCTCTTTAGTTCTGGGGCATCAACCCCTCTTACTGCCTTAGGGGTGACGCCGACCTCTCTATCGCCAAAACTTTTGGTTGTGTCTGCTTCTCTCACATACACTCTCGGGGAAGGTCCAAGCTTGACCCTCGGGCCCATAAATGTGTGTTCATTGGCTTCTCCTACTTAGAAGAGGTATAAATATTATCATCCCCCGACTAAAATGATTTTCGTCACGATGGATATCTCATTTCGTGAATTTGAACCTTATTACGTGACCTCACTTCACGGGGAGCTCATATCTACGTGTGTAGTGAGCTCACCTATTTTACCCTGCCGATTCCTCCTTTACATTATTTACCTACTGAGACACCCAATCAGGGGGAGCCTCCTTATAAAGAAAAGGAGTTACAGGTGACACCAGACGGAGTACAACTAACACACAGGCTCATCCCACGCCACATGCACTAATGCTAGCTCCGTCAACGGATTCTTCTGAACTTCCAATTGCCCTTCGAAATTGTACCAGATCTTGCACCCAACATCCACTATCTCGTTATGTTTCCTGTGAAGCTCTAACTTCTTCCTACAAAACTTTTGTCTCCTCTCTTGCATATGTCTCCATTCTGTCCACTTGACAGGACGCTCTTGGGCATCAATAGTGGAAATAGGCTATGATTAAGCAAATGAAAGCTTTGGAAAAGAATTGTATCTGGGACTTAACTCATCTTTCACATAGAAAGAAGGTCGTAGATTGTAAGTGAGTGTTTATCGTGAAGCAGAACTCTAAAGGTTTGGCTGAATGATTCAAAGCAAGGTTGGTGGCAATGGGGATATTCTCAAACTTTGGGAATTGATTATCAGACATTTTTCCCCCATCCCAAAATGATCTCCATACGAGTTTTGTTATCACGTGCTGCATGCAAGGGTTTGGAACTTAACCAATTGGACGTGAAAAATGCTTTCCTTCATGAGAATTTAGATGAAGAGGTATATATGTCTATTCCTCCAGGTTTTTTCCCTTTCGGATCTGAAGGGAAAGTGTGTCTGTTAAAAAAGACACTTAACGGGTTGAAGCAATCTCTGAGGACTGGGTTTGGTCGATTCCACAAAATCATGATTTCACTTGGATACAAACAAAGTCATACTGATCACTTGGTTCCAAACCAAATCATGTTGTTTATTAAACGAAGAACAAATCTAATAACTGCTCTCATTGTATATGTTGATGATATCGTAATAACATGATATGATATTAAAGAAGTAAAAGTTTTGAAGGTGAATTTGGCAAGAAAGTTTGAAGTGAAAGATCTGGGGAAACTGAAGTATTTCTTAGAAATTGAGGTAGCACGATCTAAATGAGGTATCTTCATCTCCTAGAGAAAATACACCCTTGATTTGCTGGATTAAACTGGTATGAGTGGCTGTAGACTTCCTGATACATCTATGGAGGCGAATCATAATCTTGGAAGAGATGATGGTGACCCTATTGAAAACGTGGCTGACTATGAACGCCTTGTTGGAAGATTAATCTATCTTTCTCATACTCGTCCCGACATAGATTATGTTGTTGGGGTTGTTAGTCAATATATGCATGCACCAAAGACGAGACATCTGAATGTTGTTCATCGAATCTTGAGGTATTTGAAGACTTTACCGAGAAGGGGGATACTGTTCGCTCCCAATACAGATTTGAAGATTGAAGTTTTTACTGAGGATGATTGGGCTGGGTCCGTTGAAGACAAACAATCTACATCAGGGTATTGCTCATTCGTTGGTGGGAACTTAGTCACTTGGAGAAGTAAAAAACAATCCGTCGTCTCAATGGAGGTCCTGAAATCTTTGAGAGCAGCCAAGAAATCGAAGTGTCAGTAATCGTGCGGCCCAAAGTAGTACGCAAGGGAGAGTGGGTGATGGGACGATTAAAATCCTCTGATGCGACTGATTGGGAGTTGCCGTAGGAGCCGCGTCGTCGCCCAATATTGAGAACAAGGGTAGGACGGGCCCGAGGTTTAGAGAAAAGAAGCGAAACTGAAGATGGGAAGAGATTTTAAAATAAAAGAATAGAGGGCCGTGAGGCTTCGACTAATAGTAGAAAAGAAAAATAAATGAAAAGTTGAGTGGGGCCCACAATGAAAAATCGGGGGTGGAAAAGGAAAGCACTACAAATGAATTAATTAGCACAGGGCTCGAGAGAAAAGAAATGGCAGGCGGGGTTGGGCTCGAGAGTGGGGTGCGGCGTGTAGTTCGCAGCGTGAGCAGCGACACGATGGCGGCTCGTTGAACGCTGTCGTCGGCTCTTGAGGACCTGGCGACGCTGAAGGAGTTGGTCGGTGATTGTTCCCTACGGAAGAAGAAGTCGACACAAACGGAAGGAAATAAAGCGAAAGGAACCGCGACTGCCCCTGCTGCGGATTATTGGCGGTTCTGCGGGCGATGATGGAGACGCAGAGGTTGAGCGGGCCGCTGGGATGTTGCTTTTTGCTGTGATACTGCCGCTGGGTATTGCATTGGAGCGAGAATGGAGGGTTGGTGAAGAAGAACAGTGGCTGATCTCCGTGGTTATCGTTGAACTTGATGAGGGAAAAAAGGTCGAAATGTAGTCGGAGGTGGGGTATGGCTCTGGTACTAGATGTTACGGGTCTCGTAATGTTGCCGGAGATGGAGATGATGGCGGTGGGGGAGGATATCGTGGAGCCGGAATCGCGGCTGCGTAAGAGGGGTTGCCCGTTGGAGGAGAGAGCCACCAAGATTTCACAACAAGGACAAGAATTAGAACTTCATTCATTCATGACTTGATACAAAGACTAAGGCTCCGTTTGGGGGGGGGGGGCTTATTTTCACCGGTCAAGCGGTTACGACCGCATGTATCGGACCTTAATTATGGTCCGGTACATGCGGTCGTAACCGCTTGACCGGTGAAAATAAGTCCCCCCAAACGGAGCCTAAGGGTCTATTTATAGGACCACGGGTGGCACACTCGTAAATACGAGGGAACATTAAAATATTAAAGGCACTACTAATAATATCACACGATTTGACACCTACTAATAATACCATCATACAACTCGATATAATGAGAACGTTGACCACAACACATTTCTTGACGACTGGCGTGTTAATCTCTTACCATTACGGGTATCGCAGGGTGGCAACACCTACCGTCGGCACTAACTCACAATTCTATTTAAAAGACCATTTTGCTCTTTCATTTCATGAACGATCAAACCACAACTCTATGGATATTTGTGTGAGCCTTCATCCCAAACATCCAACTCCCTCTCAACATCAATCTTGAGGATTGAAAGGAGAACTTGAAGGTGGTGTCCATCAACGCTCATTCTACACGAAGCGCGAACGTGACTACAACTCCGATCTCTCGTGTGCCTTAGTCATCACCTTCAGATTTTCTCTATAGGGAGTTTTACTACAAAAATTATATTTCTCTCATCTTGTATTTTTGTTTTTTACTACTTCTGTGTAATGGTAGTAAAATTCACCCGTGTTGGCGACCAGGTCCGTGTGCGATTTAGGGGGGAATTTGCCTTGTGAGTTTGGCAACTAAATTTAGGGAGTAGGTCTAGGGGGCGACCGAAGTCCTATCTAGGGAGAGACAAGATACGTCCAACCGGTCCTTACTCCTTAGGGAGAATGGTCGGTATAGAAAATCCAAAAGTAAAAATGACCAACTTGAGTTCTAGCCATATTGAAATCACAATTTTGGCATTTTGTAATTGTTTTTTAATGAAATGAAATAAAAAACATGTCTCTTTGTTTTTCAGTTATCAAACTATTATTCATGAACTTTGTTACGAAGTAATCTAATATTTTATAAAAGATAATTATTTACAAAAAAATTTTTATGACACTCTTATTCATCCCTCTCAAAAGACGCTTGACGATCTAACACCCTCTACGCCATATTCGAGCGTTGACCTCCGACACTAACACCGAGCAACGACCTCCAAAGGCAATCCCAAACAACAAACTTACCAACCCCCGGTAAGGGTGGACAAAGGCCCCAATGCCAACCGAGCGTCAACTGCTGATGCTAACGCCGAATGGCGACCTCCGGTGCTTACCCCAAGCAAAAATCTCATGATCAAGCAACGACCTCCACTACTAACGCCGAGCAACGAGATCATAATTGGGCGACGACCTCCAACACTTATGCCGAGCAACGAGTTCACAAACCCGAGCACCGAGTTCACAAACCCGAGCACCGACCTTCGGTACTAACGCCAAGTAGAGAGCTTGCAAGCGCAGGCTTTCAGGACCTACGCAAAGTAACAAGTTTATAACCGCACAGAGCGGGGCAAGTCACCCAAGTAAACTCGCAAAATGACCTGCATAGAAAAACGATTTCAACGCATAAAGTAGAATAAATTGACTCACACCCCAAAAATTGCATTTGTATTGCAAAGTTATGCGCTCGCTTTTTTACAAGTTGCGACTCCCAAAAAATAGGGGCATTTGATAGGGTTCCCATAAAATCTATTCGAGTCAGACCGGAGTTAGTCAGAATGGTTCGCCTCAACCACACGGGACTTTGTCCAGGCCAGATCAAGACAAGTAGCAACGCAAACACGCGCACCATTTCGGGACACGCATGCACGCAAGACCGCATGCACACACGGGGTCGCGTGCACACCCTTGAGTACTCAGGTGTCACAGTTCGTACACATAGCTCGGGCCGCCCACCTACGCGCGCGCACACCCTTGTGCACGCCCATATCGGGTTGCGCACTGCTGCGCGCGGTACAGGCCGCGCGCAACACATGCCAATGGGGTACAGACCGCGTAGGGCACATGTCGCTCTGAGCACAGGCCGCACAGGGCACAGTGCCGTGCGGGGCGCAGACTGCTCACGCTCCCTTGCGCTCACGCCTCTTCCCTTGCGTCGTCACCGCCGCTGCCGCCACCACCTCATCGATGAACCTGCTTGAGACACCCAAACTACCCGAGGTGGCCGGGGGCATTCATATTCGCCCGTTTAGAATCCAGAAGGACACAATTACCAGTGTGCCCCCATGAATGTTATAAAACGCCTCCATGCTTTCATTTGAAGACACATAACCAAATGGTAAAGACAGGAGCTCTGAAGTTTTCCAGTGAAAACATGGCACTCTGACTCTCCTGTTTAGTGCTCATTTTGACTTTCCTGCTCAACGTTCACTCTAACTCCCCTGCTCAGCATTCACTATGATTCTCCTGCTCAGTGTTCACTTTGGCCGCTCTCCTGCTCAATGTTCGCTCTGTGCCAGCTCCAGAGACTGTTCCAAAGACCACTCCCGTGAACGCCATTGAAGGCTTAATTTATTTCCTTCCTCAAAATACTTGTAAAAGGAGCGAACTTGTCACCTTTTCAAGAGCTCAAACTATTGTAACGGCCAACAACTAGTGGATTTGGCTAGCACCGATCTGGTCCCGTAGATTTTTTCCCTTTCCGTATTTTTCCATGTAAAACGCCTTGCTGTTCAGCTGCTGATTCTCTTTTTAACTGTTTGCACGCTTGACTCACTCTCGAGCTAAGACGGTCCGATTCATCTGGTCCGAGAGAGCGCTAAACGACCCACAACAATATTGTTTTGTGCAACTTATATCTGGGCTAAGGGAAATCTCATTTCTTTAACTTCTCTCCATAGATACTTTTTATCATGGTCCTTAGCATGTGATTGACGACTTTGGTTTGGCCATGAATCTGTGTGGTGGAAGTGTTGTTGAACTCAAGTGAGGACTCCAACAAACTCGAAAGAATTCTTTAAAATGTTACTAAAAACTTGGTGTGCTGTGCAATATAACTAGTTTTGAATGGCCATTTGCCAACTTATCTTTTTTCCTTCAGGAAATTTTCATAGCACTATTAATTAAAGCTAATGAGATATACAACACCGAGCTTTCAAATGGCACATATCACTTAAAACGATTCAGCTTTACATCAGTTTACTTCAATGACTTCTTTTAAGTTCTTTCTTAACGGCAATTGCTTATATTTGAGTTCATCATATTATGAACAACAGAAACATGATGGAAATTTTCTTCCTGTTGTGCAACCACCAATTTTGCAGACACTGTAATCCTCCCATTGATAGTTGTATATGTTGTAAATTTGTCCAAGAACATATTTATGAGTTAGATAATGATAATGTAAACTAAGATTAATGCTCTTAGAAACTTAATTGATATTTACTAGATGTTAATTTTGAAAGTCTTAAAGGTTTTGGGTGTGATCTGATATTTAAGAAGTTTGAAGATTGCAGATAATCAACCCTTATATTGATGTTATTTATGTTACTTTACCTCATTCTATTTAGATCTGGTGACTTGGGAATTATGTTTTTCTGTAGATTCTACGAATGGAAAAAAGATGGATCGAAAAAACAGCCGTACTATATACATTTTAAAGATGGAAGGCCTCTCGTTTTTGCCGCTCTTTATGATTCTTGGCAAAATTCAGAAGGTTGATTTTTTGTTTTATTGAAGTTCTCTCACCTTTTGCATTATTTTAGAAATATAAGATATATCAGTGTCTAGGGCAGCACATTCAGCCTGATCAATAATAGTTAAATGCATTTGCTGAAGATACATCTCCAGCTTTAATCAATTGACATTTGCCAACGATACACCCCCACTTATGATCAATTGATTTTGGGTTGGATGCATATGTTCTAACAATGTATCAAAGCTTGTTAGGTTGAGGGACCTACTCTCACGTCACTGGGTTAAAAAAGAGGTTCACATACTATTAGCTGAAGACCCTACATGTGAGGGGGCTTGTTGAGAGTATAGTCCCACACCCGAAAGCTCATGTAGCCTTGTGCACTTAATATAGATCTTGGGCCTCGTCTATAATCAATTGGTTTCGAGTTGGATTCATAGGTGAATAAAATTTTTAAGAATGCCAAATTATTATTCCAAGTTTAAGTAGAATGGGAGGAAATTTCATTAAGTTGCCCTTATTCGAGCCAAACATACATATATATAGGATACAATACACGTGACATATCACGTATTATGAGCAGCGGTAAATTAAGAAACTAAAAATAAAATGTGTATATTCAACTAACCCACTCAAGTTTGGAATATATATCAATCATTCCCAACTTGACCGTATCATTAATAAAGTTGTCATAGCTTAATCCCTTGGTGAAGACAGATAGTTGATCATGAGAATTCATGAAAGGTGTACAGATATTTCTCTTGTCTAGGTGATTTTTGATGAAATGTCTGTCAACTTTACATGCTTTGCCCTATCATGTTGAGCCGGATTGTGAGTAATAATGATGACAGCTTTGTTGTCGCAATAGATAGTAACAGATTTGTTCACCTGGAGACTCATATCTTGGGGAATTGTCTTCAACCACAACTCCTCACACTCCTTGTGTTATAGCCCTATACTCCGCTTCGGCACTTGAGCGAACAACAACATTCTATTTCTTGCTCTTCCAAGATACAAGATTTCCACTCACAAATAAGCAATATCTGGTAGTAGATTTTCTATTGTCTTGGCTACCAACCCAATCAACATCAGCAAACACTTCAATTTTTGAAGGCTGGTGATGGGGTCCCTCAGATCATGCATCGGGGGGGGGGGGGGTGGGGGTGGGGGTTCGCCGCAAGGCGGGACCCACATTTGTGTACTCACGCAAGAGGACTTGATCAGATCGCCGATCGACTCCGCAGATGCGTCCGGATCCGTATCACTAATCAATTTTATATATTACTTTATTATTTTAGCATTTATTTTGATGTATTTGGGTAGCCCCATCATAATCGTCGATGGTGGGATGCACTAGTTTTCTTCTTATTATAAATATGATGTTAGTGGGATGTTTTAGGGTTATTGCAGATTTTGGAGAGACTAATCCCGGAATCCCCCGATCCTCTCACGGTGTCGACTCCGTGGAACCCTATGTGACGACTCCTAGGCGTGTATCTCCCTCCCCAAGGTATCCCTAAGCCCCTTCTCCCTTCCTCCAAACCCTCTTCCGCCGCCCCAAATCCTCCCAACCTGCCATATGTCCACTGGTTCAGCCTCCCCTCACCAACCGACCACCCTTCTTATTCAAACCCAGTCGCCGCCCCGTCCTAACCACCCCATAGTCACCTCCGCCCACTCCTTATCCCTCTAAGCCCGCCGCAAGCCCCCTGATACCTTCTTGCAGCAGCCGCCCCTCTACTAAGAGCCCAAGCTCCTTGCCGTTGGCTTCCCCCACCCCGTGGAGCACCTCACAATCCCCTTCCCAAAATCCTTCCAGATATGGGCACTCCAACCCAGATCCGGCCCTCTTCTCCACCCACCCCACATTCGATAGCCTGGATCCGCTCCAAATCACCGGATCCCTTTCCCTGATGTTCGGATCCACCTCTACATAGCTGGATCTATTCACTTCCGGCCCAATACCGCTTCCCTCCACCAAATTCAGCAATGACATGTCCACTCCTGTTGCAACAGTAACAAACAACATTAGTCTTAACATATTTGTTTTGTTTTGAGTCATACCTTTCCCCAGAGGGGTCATTTCTGGATTTGTCCTTGCTGGAGTAGGGCTTCTTTGAGGTGGAGCTAGAAGAGCCTTTGTTCTTCCATTGTCACCTCCTGCTCAGCAACTTCTTGAACTGCCTGGAGAACATTGCTAGTTCTCCATCTGATAGTTTATTCCCAGAGGAGCTGGGTTCTGAGCATTCTGACTCAACAACTTTCCTTGGAGGAGAAGGAGTCTTTTCTCTGCTTCTTCTTGTGGCTTTAGCTCTGAAGGCTACTGTTTTCTCTTTGCTGAGAGATTTGGCTGCATCCTCTTCAGCCTTCCTGGTGTTCAGCTGCATCTCATGAGACATCAACTTCCCAAAAATGTTCTTGTTGGTTCTACCATAGTGATCTGAAAGTGATCAAGCATGTAGCTTCACTGCCAACTCAGTATGAGCCTATCAAGGTCGCACATAAGATTGTGGAGAAATTGGGAGTTTGGATCTGTATGGTATAGTTCATATGATGAGCAAAAGAGACTGAAATATTCTAAGGCAAAATCGTTGAGTGCGTTGAGACCAGTCAACGCTTTCGTCGAGTTAAGTGTTAACTCGTCGAATGATGGCGTTGAGTGTGTTGAGTTGACTCACCGATTCGTCGAGTGTCAAGTGTTGATTCGTCGACTGTCGCACTTAAGCGTTGAGTGCGTTGAGTCCACTCAGCGATTCGTCGAGTAAAGGAGTTTACTTGACGAGTCTGGGTTTAGGCGTTGAGTGCGTTGTGTCCACTCAACGCCTTCGTCGAGTAAAGGGTTTACTTGGCGAGTCTGACACTTAGGCGTTGAGTGCGTTGAGTGCACTCAACGCCATTCGACGATCAAGTGTTGATTTGTCGAGTATGGCGCAGAAGTCGAATGCAGTTCGACGAATGCAGTTCGACGAATGCCGTTCGACGAATGTCGTTCGACGAATCTGGCCTTTGGCGCAGAAATCGTTCGCCGTTCGACGAACGTCGTTCGACGAATGCAGTTCGACGAATGATCGTTCGACGAATCTGGCCTTTGGCGCAGAAGTTGTGCGCCGTTCGACGAATGTCGTTCGGCGAATGCAATTCGACGAATGCCGTTCGACGAGTCTGGCCTTTGTCGCAGAGTCAAGCGTTGACTCAGCTGAGGATGGTGTTGAGTTCGTCGTGTATATTGATACTCGGCGATTCGTCATGGCAAAATGTTGTCTGACCGAAGGTCTATTTTTCTAAGTCCTGGGTCTGCGAATAGCGGGCAGTTTTGTTTATTCCCTTTGCGTATAAATAGGAAACATTAGGGCTTGAACAGTAAGTGATCATTTTCTGTCTGAGCACACGAGCCGTACTGTGCGACAAGACCGATAGCCCTAAAAGCCGATGGAAGCATTCCGCCGATCCCGTCGCCGAGCCCGATCCCGATCCCGGCGAGTGTCGCTGCCGTCTCTCCTTCAACAGACCTAGCAGTCTGTGGAGACGCTGAGTGTCCTCTCCCGACCTAGAATTTGTGCGACAAGTTGTTACGGGTTCTCCCGATCGTGTGAATTTCCTGTAGAGGCGCGAATATACTTTATGTGCTCAAGACTCAAGCAGCTAGTGATCGGTTGGAATTTTTCTAGAGCATCTAGGTTGAGTATTGACTCAATCCATCAAAGGTAATTTTATTACAGCATGTTTTACTTCTTGATTCATGAATATTGTTAGATCCGAACTCGTTTGGGTTTTTCTTGTTCTTATTTTCGCTGCGTGCACAAGTGTTGTGTCATCCCCAAAAACCCAACAGTTCCGAGACAGAGTGTTCACCAGGTTGCCAACTTCTCTGATGACACAGATCTTGATATCTCATTCTTTATTTAGGGATCTCAAGAACTTGTCATTCAGCTCGTAATTAATGAACTGTCTGCCATAGGTGATCAGACTGTTCACTATCATGAAGAACTGTTCATAGAATTCTGCTATGGAGTCCTTGCCTTGTTTGAAGGCCTCATATTGCTGATTTAGGAGGGATTTCCTATCATCCCTCACTTCTTCTGTTCCTTCCATGCAAACAATGAGGGAGTCCCACATTTTCTTGGTTGCCTTGCAGTGTACCAAGTTCTGGAAGGTGGAATCATCTATGACACTGACAATGATATTCTGTGCCCTCTTGTCCATGGTTGTCAGGATGAATTCATCCTTGGACATTTCAGTGTATTTCTTTGGGGTTTGGACATTGACATCCAGGACAGAGATCTTCATGGGAATGAATGATCCTTCCTGAGCTGTAATGAAGATCCTTGAGTCTGATGCTTCTATGAATAGTCTGACCTTCTCTTTCCAAATCTCAAAGTTTTTTTTTCTGCAGATAGGAAGCTTCATGAAGCTTAACTCCTTGTGGTCCTCACCTGAACCCTTGGATCAAGTCTTTAACTACTATAGGAGATCTGTTCAGACTGTTAAGTCCTTTTTGAACAACCTCCCTCTGATACCACTTGAAAGTCTTTGTTTCAAGAGTAGCCAATCACCTAGAGAGGGGGGGGGGTGAATAGGTTTTTATGTCTTTTGTGACTATCTTTTGGTTTGGTGAGTTGAGTGATTTACTTTAAGTTAGCTTTCAAGAATTGACACCAACACACCAGTATTTATAGTGGTTCCCTAAGGTATGAGTACATTCACTTTCCTCCCACATTTTTATCAGTGTGTTAGACAAGACAATCTCCGTCAAAACTCGGCTTAATGAGCTTACAACACAGATCCCTCAGGATCTCTTAGACTCCTCCAAGTCCTACCTCAGGCCTAAGACCGTACACTCAGAGATAAAATCTCCTACAGCTCAATGATCATTCTCATCACCTACCTCAGACTTAATCCAAAGTCCTACACTCAGGCTAGGAGGATAACCCTACACTCAGATCCACATGATCCTACCTCAGAGAATAAATCTTCTACCTCAGACACACAGGGCCTACCTCAGATCCACAGAAGGATCCTACAACCCAGCCATTATATTTTCGGCTTACAACTCAGATCAAGAATGATCCTACAGAAAGAGTGAGTTTGTTGTTGATGACTTGCTCCAGAGAAAGTGTTCTCTGAGCCTTCTCTCTGGACTGAGTGAGCTCAACCCAACTTCTTCACAGCACCAAGGAAGTAGATCTTTAGGTTTGTTCAGCTTGTACCGGGAAGAATATCAGAAACTGGAGCTTCTGAACTAGCTGATGAAGACAAAATGATATTGATGTGCTTTATTTCTTCAATCCGCCAACCTAGTCTGAAGTCTTCAGACTTGCTGTTAAACACCAGTTGCAAAGCTATTCTGCTTCGTTTTTCTGGAAGAAGATGATCCAGAAATCTTTTCTTTCAAAAGTCAAAAAGCCCTCTTTTAATTTCTCGGAACTTTCCTTTTATTTCTCGTAAATACAACGGCTCTATGCGTCGTGTGGACCCCTGGAATGGGCAAATGCATCACAACTTTTGCATTAACTGCAGTACTAAAGGCAAGCGACGCCTTTTGTATTCTAGCATGCAAAACCCGCGATATTTAAATTTCTGCTGACGTCAACATGACTCAGCTCCTGTGGACTTGGCAAATTCCAGACAATCTGCACAGGCGTAGAGTGAAGCCTTGTCACTCAACGCAAAAGTACTTAGCTGAATTCTGCATCTTCAGGCATTGAGTGATTCTTCATCACTCAACGCATATAGACTTTTATAGTCTAACAGCTTAGGCGTCGAGTGAGCCTGCATCACTCGACGCTTCTTGACTTAGTTGAATTTCTCTGTATGAAGGCGTTGAGTGCAACTTCTTCACTCAACGCTTTTGTCCTTGGCCTGACTTCTTGATGAGGCGTTGAGTGATCTGTCTTCACTCAACGCTTCTATACTTAGAATTTCTGTTTAGTAGCCGTTGAGTGAACTGTCTTCACTCAACGCTTCTGTCCTTAGACAGATTTTTTGACAGCAACACTGCGGCTTTGACTGATTGTAGTTCTGTCAACGCTTTTAGGCTTCTTGGCGTTGAGTGAATTGCCTTCACTCAACGCTTCTGGACTTAGCCAGATTTCTTGTGTGCACCTCTGAGGCTTTGACTGTTTAAGCTTCTGTCAACGCTTTTAGCTCTTCTGGCGTTGAGTGAAGTGAGTTCACTCAACGCTTCTGGACTTGGGCATATTTCTTGTCTGCGCCTCTGAGGATTTGACTGCTTGAGCTTCTGTCAACGCTTTTAGCCTCTTGGCGTTGAGTGAACTGCCTTCACTCGACGCTTCTGGACTTAGCCAGATTTCTTGTCTGCACCTCTGAGGATTTGACTCCTTGAGCTTATGTCAACGCTTTTAGCCTCTTGGCGTTGAGTAAACTGTCTTCATTCAACGCTTCTAGACTTAACCAGATTTCTGATTTGCCAGCATCCTGTCTTAAGTCCCACTAGTATTGTGACCCTGACATCCTGTCTAATCATGGTATAGTAGACAACCTGCATGCATTGAACTTGAACATACATCAAATACAATTATGCACTTAGCATTGATGGTGATGTCTCTTCAAATTTAGGGAATATTGAAGGGCAATATTCCCAACAATCTCCCCTATTTGAAGAAGGCAAAACACACAACAATATTAAGGTGCATTAATACATAAAACCTATCAATTAAGCAAATGTAAGATAGCAAATGTAGCTTGTTCAAAGTTCCCAGTTTAATGCAGTGACTTAACATGTAAAATCGTTGCTCTACTCATACAACTTGTTAAAAATTCCTCAGTATTATGCACTGACTTGACATGTCAAGTCATTGCTCTCCCCATATAACTTGTTAAAAGTTCCCCAATATTATGCACTGACTCAACATGTCAAGTCATTGCACTCCTCCCCCTTTCTGGCTTCTTCAATAGACATTCATCTATTGAGGGTGGAGAAAGGATCATGGGTGAACTTTCTCTTGATCATTTTGACCATCATGCTCAGGAAGAGTTGATTCCTCAGCCAACAGGGTGGATGGAATGACCTCATCCTGAGTAGGAACACGTGAATGCTCCCCCTCAACATGTGCAGCCATCTAGAATGTCTCCCCCTCAACATCTGCAACCATCTGATACCAGTAAAAAGGCGCAAGGGCTAGGAATATTGTATTTTGTTCTAAGCACACACCCTTCTATTTATACTATCCTCTTATTTGAGAATGTGGAGAGGTATGATGGAGAGGCACGTACCTGATTCAATGATCACGAGGAGATCAACGGCTGAGATTAATCTCGTTAGTTAGCCGTAAATAGAAATCCCTGATAGTATGCGTTGAGTGGACTCGATGCACTCGACGCACTCGACGCATTCGACGCATGGGTACTTAGACTCAGCCCATTCTACTCTTGGACACTTAGTCCATTTCATCTTTGTTATCCTGCAGGAATTAATACTACTTGCAACAGAAAATGCATGAAGAGCTATTGAAGCTATACTAAGTTCATCATACCCAATTCAAATTTTAAGGTGTTGAACTTGACTTCATCTAGTGGCTTGGTGAAGATATCAATCACTTGCTTGTCAGTGGGGACAAATTCAAGACAGATGTCTTCACATTCCACATGCTCTCTAATAAAATGATACATAATCTCTATGTGCTTAGTCCTGCTATGAGAAACATGATTCCTAGCAATAAAGATTGCACTAGTAGAATCACAAAACATTGGAGTTCTACTTAGCTTGAGATTGTAGTCCTGGAGCTGATGCTGGATCCATAGTAGCTGAGCACAGCAACTACCAACTGAGATGTATTTTGATTCAGCTGTAGATATTATAATACTTATTTGTTTCTTGCTGCTCCAAGATACAAGTCTTCTTCCTAGAAATTGATAGAAGCCTGAGGTGTTTTTCCTGTCTTCTCTGCAACCTGCAAAGTTTGCATCTGAATACCCAATTAGTTCAAAGTCATTATTCCTAGGGTACCACAGACCAAAATCAGGTGTGCTCTTGAGATATCTCAAAAATCTTTTTGCTGCAGAATAATAAGATTCTTTAGGGCTAGCCTGGTATCTAGCACAAACACATGTAACATACATAATGTCTGGCATGCTAGCAGTTTGGTAGAGGAGGGAGCCAATTATGCCTCTGTACAAGTTTTCATCAACAGGTTTCCCTGACTCATCCCTGTTCAATGACACATTTGACCCTATAAGACTTTTCATTATGGATGCACTCTCCATTCCAAATTTTTTAATCAACTCCCTGGTGAACTTAGAATGAGAGATGGATAGACCATCCTCTGATTGTCTTGGAGGCCCAAGAAGTACTTGAGTTCACTCATACTGCTCATCTCAAATTTCTCTTGCATAAGTTTTGCAAACTTTTTGCAGAGGACATCATCAGTAGACCCAAAAATTATGTCATCTATATAGATTTGGATTAGGATGATCTTACCCTTGACTTCCCTTATGAATAATGTCTTGTCTATCTTTCCCCTTGAGAATTTGTTCTCAATGAGAAAGCTAGACAAGATTTCATACCATGCCCGAGGGACTTGCTTCAACCCATATAAAACTTTTCTAAGCTTAAAAACATAATCAGTAAAGTTAGAGTTAACAAAACTTGAGGGTTGCTCAACATACACCTCTTCTTTTAGGTTACTATTTAAGAAAGCTGACTTTACATCCATTTGGTAGACCTTGAATGCTTTATGTGCAGTATATGTAAGGAACAGTCTTATAGCTTCCAATTTAGTTATTAGGGCAAAGGTTTGATCAAAATCATTACCTTCCTCTTGCATGTATCCCTGACCATCAGTTTAGCTTTATTCTTGATTATAATTTCATTTTCATCAAGTTTATTTTTGTAGATCCACTTGGTTCCAATAATGTTATGTCCTTGTGGTCTGGGAACCAGCTTCCAGACCTTGCATTTCTTGAGCTGGTGCAGTTCTTCTTGCATTGTCATAATCCAAAATAGGTCTATGTTGGCATCTTCAAATCTTTTAGGTTCAATCTGAGATAGGAAGCTGGTGTACATAACAATATTGATGCTTCTGCTCCTTGTTGTAACCCCTTGACTAACATCACCAATGATTTGATCTCTTGTATGATCCCTCAAATGCCTGACAGCTGCTGGCATTCTATTCTCAGCATCTTGACCTTCAATAGCTGTATCATGCTGGTCTTCATCCATGTCCTGTGTGCATTGTTTTTCTTCAGGAATGCACACATCTTCTTTCTCTTTGGCAGTAGGAGGGTTCTTGTTGGTCAGATTTTCCATCTCCATCTCTATACCTGCAGATCTAAAGGAGCTAAGCAGCTCACTGTTAATCATTGATGATTCATCAAACACAAAATTAACAGACTCTTCTACAACCTGATTTTTTTCAAGCTGTAGACTCTATAGACTTTGCTATGGTTGATGTACCCAACAAAAAATCCTTCATAGGATTTGACAGCAAACTTAGTCAAGCATGATTTCCCATTATTGAGCACAAAACACTTGCTTCCAAAGATCATGAGATAGGCTAGATTTGGTTTTCTGCCTCATAGAGAGTCTTCTGGTGATACTTGTTGATAAAGTCTCTATTCAGGACATGACATGTATTGTTGGCTGCCTCAGCCCAGAAGTATTCTGGGAAAGAGATGTCACTGAGTAGTGTCCTGCCAGCTTCTATGAGAGTTCTATTTTTCCTCTCAGCTATACCATTTTGCTTGGGTGTTCTTGGAGAAAAAAACTCCTGATGAATCTCTTGTTCTTCACAGAACTTTGTCATGCTATCAGACTGAAATTTAGTACCATGATCACTTCTGATTTTGACCACAGAACTGTCTTTTTCATTCCGAATTTGCCTAACAAAGGTCATAAATATGTCTAGGGTTTCTTACTTTTTCTTCAGAATGAAAACCCAAGCAAATCTGGAATAGTCATCAATTATCATGAGTGTATAGACTTTCCTACTTAGACTATGAACTGGCATAGGACCAAACAAGTCCATATGCAAGAGGTACAAACACCTCTCAGAGTCTTTGACCCCAATACTCTTAAAGGATGTTTTGTTCTGCTTACTCTTTTGACATACAGAGCAAATGCCTTCCTTGGTGCATCTTATATTGGGTCCATTTCTGACTAGTCCTTCACTGAAAAACTTGATAATTGTCTTGTAGTTCAAGTGAACAAGCCTCTTGTGTCATTGCACACAATAAAAGATTTTCTCATTTGCTACCAGACAAACTGGTGAGTCTGTACTTAAATATAAAAAGTTTAAACAATATATATTTTCACTCCTAGTGCCTGTCAAAATGACCTCTTGGTCACGTGATCTCTTAATCAGACACTCATTTTTGTGGAAGACAATGACATAGCTCATATCACACAGTTGACTTATGTTGATCAGATTGTGTTGCAATCCTTTCACATAAGCTACTTTTGTGATGGAGACTGTCATTGGTGATCATACCATAACCTTTGGTGACTCCTCAGTCTGAACCTCCAAAGATCACCTTAGATCCATTTTTACAGGAGTGTAGTCCTTAAGGTGGCTCTTTGTTCTAGTCATGTGTCTGGAGCATCCACTGTCCAAGTACCATATTAGAGCATGAGTACTTGAACTATTCCATAACTACAGTTTAGTTTACCTTAGGACCCCAAAAGATATTGGGTCCTTGGTTCTTGTTAGCTTAAAACTGAACATGTCTACCTTCAACACTTCTAACAGTAAGACTCACTCTTGCCCTTGGCACGCTAGGGTTGTAACAATAATCTATGACAAAGTGATCCACTTTACCGCAACACTAACATTCATGAATGTTGTATCTCCTCTTCTGAACAGCCCTTATAGAGTGCAAGCTGTCAACAACTGTTTGTTCAGAAGGGAGAGCAGTAGCTTTTTTCTTGTTTCTTTCAGCAAGAAACTGACTGAAAGAGAGTTTGCCAGTAGATGTGCTTGGCTTACTCTAAGCTTCATCAACAACAGTCTTCTTTGCAGTTGACATGCTGTTAATGGCCTCAGAGATAGTCAGGTCAGGCTTACTGACTGACTTACCCTTGGTCAGGATTTTTACTGGAAGAGCCTGAGGATGGGCCACTGCTTTATCCTTGAGTGTGGGAGCTGGAGCACCAAATACAAATGATCCATGATGGGTCAACTGGATTTCCTCATGGGGAGCCTTCAGTGCACTCACATCTATGTCCTTTCTTCTTCCATTGTAAGATACTTTTGTATTCTTACAAGTTTCCATTCTTCCAGTGATCATACATGTTGTCCTGGTCATACCTGTTGGAAGAGAGAATTACCTTGTGAAAGGTGGTCTGAGGCACTACTGGAGCTTTGCCTTTTCCTTTGGACTTGAAAACTCTAGAGTTCCACTTGAACCCCAAACTTTTTTTATCTTTTTGAGAGGTAAAGGAGTCTATCAGTGGTAGCACTGTTTTGGGCTTTGAGAATTCAGCCACCAACTTTTTCTCTTTAAGGAGCTTCTCTCCAAGATCCATGATGACCTTGTTCTTCTGGATGATGATCCTAATTTGGATAATTGAGATTGTCTTGAGTTGGCTAACTTCCCTCCTCATCTGATCCAGCAATGGTGCTGATTCAGACTGCAGGGAAGCAGCTTACTGTAAGGAGACAATCTCATCGGCTTGTCTCTTGGCAAATCATTTGCTCTTCTTCAGAGCATCCATAATTGCACCATACTTGTCAATCAATTGATTGACATCATCTTCAGAATCTGATCCCTCTTTCTTACTGGAGGAAGTGGATGCATCAGAGTCTGAGTCAGACTTATAGATAGAAGGAGAGTTTGGGATAAAGTGTACCTCATCAGGAATAGAAATGTTCTGATTGTCTTCTGATATGGCCATGAGATTGTACTCCTCATCCTCTTCACAGTCACTGTCAACTGAGGACAGTGGGGCCTGATGCCAGATGGGGCAGCAGGAAGTTCAACATCTTCTTCAATGACCATGAGACCAATGTAGGCCTCCTCTTCCTCTGATCCTGAAGATTCAGAATCATTGTCTGCTTACTTTTTTCTTGACCAAGAAGCTCTTTTCAGTCTTCTTGTCCCTGTGATGCTTTTTGCCTTCAGACTTTATTTGGTCCTTCCTTTTAACTTGACAGTCAGCAATGACATGTCCACTCCTGTTGCAACAGTAGCAAACAACATTATTCTTAACATATTTTTTTTGTTTGGAGTCATATCTTTCCCCAGAGGGGTCATTTCTTGATTTGTCCTTGCTGGAGTAGGGCTTCTTTGAGGTGGAGTTAGAAGAGCCTTTGTTCTTCCATTCTCTCCTCCTGCTCAGCAACTTCTTGAACTGCCTGAAGAACATTGCTAGTTCTCCATCTAATAGTTCATTCCCAGAGGAGCTGGGTTCTGAGCAATCTGACTCAGCAACTCTCCTTGTAGGAGGAGTCTTTTCTCTGCTTCTTCTTGCGGCTTCAGCTCTGAAGGCCATTGTTTTCTCTTTGCTGAGAGATCTGGCTGCATCCTCTTCAGCTTTCCTGGTGTTCAGCTGCATCTCATGAGACAGCAGCTTCCCAAAATAGTTCTGAGGCAGAGTGTTGGCCAGGTTGTCAACTTCTCTGATGACACAGATCTTGATATCTCATTCCTTATTTAAGGATTTCAAGAACTTGTCATTCAGCTCATAATTAGTGAACTTTCTGTCATAGTTGATTAGACTGGTCACTATCATGAAGAACTTTTCATAGCATTCTGCTATGGAGTCCTTTTTGCCTTGTTTGAAGGCCTCATATTGCTGATTTAGGAGGGATTTCATATCATCTCTTATTTCTTCTGTTCCTTCCATGTAGACAATGAGAGTGTCTCATATTTCATTGGCTGTCTTGCAGTAGACCAAGTTCTGGAAGGTGCAATCATCTATGATACTGGCAATGATATTCTGTGCCCTCTTGTCCATGATTGTCAGGACGACTTCATCCTTGGACATTTCAGTGTATTTCTATGGTGTTTGGACATTGACATCCAGGACAGAGATTTTCATGGGAATGAAGTGTCCTTCCTGAACTGTAATGAAGATCCTTGGGTCTAATGCTTCCATGAATAGTCTGACCCTCTCTTTTCAAATCTCAAAGTTTTCCTTTCTGTAGATAAGAAACTTCATGAAGCTCAACTCCTTGTGATTCTTACCTGAACCCATGAAGCAAGTCTTTAGTTACTCTAGGAGATCTGTTCAGACTGTTAAGTCCTTTTTGAACAACCGCGATCTGATATCACTTGAAAGTTTTTGTTTCAAGAGTAGTCAATCACCTATAGGCGAGGGGGCGAGGGGGCGGGGGGTGAATAGGTTTTTAAGTCTTTTGTGTCTATCTTTTGGTTTGGTGAGTTGAGTGATTTACTTTAAGTTAGCTTTCAAGATTTGACACAAGCACACTAGTATTTATAGTGGTTTCCCAAGATATGGGTACATCCACTTTCCCTCCCACATTTCTAATAGTATGTTAGACAAAGTAATCTCCACCAAGACTCGGCTCAATGAGCTTACAACACAGATCCCTCAGGATCTCTCAAACTCGTCCAAGTCTTACCTCAGGCCTAAGACCCTACACTCAGTGATAAAATCTTATAGCTCAGTGATCCTTCTCATCACCTATCTTAGACTTAATCTAAAGTCCTACAATCAGGCTAGGAGGATAGCCCTACACTCAGATCCACCACATGATCCTACCTCAGAGAATAAATCTCCTACCTCAGGCACACAGGGCTACCTCAGTTTCATAGAAGGATCCTACAACTTAGTCTTTATATTTCAGGCTTACAACTCAGATCAAGAATGATCCTACAGAAAGAGTGAGTTTGTTGTTGATGACTTACTCCAGAGAAAGTGTTCTCTGAGCCTTTTCTCTGGACTGAGTGAGCTCAGCCCAACTTCTTCACAACACCAAGGAAGTAGCTCTTCATGTTGGTTCAGCTTGTGCTGGGAAGAATCTTAGTGAAAGTCTTGATTTCAAGGATAGCTAAATCACCTAGAGGGGGGTGAATAAGTTTTTTAGTCCTTAGTGACTATCTTTGATTCTTTCTTAGTTAGCTGCTTTATTGGTAGATTAATTTTTGCTTTCAAGACAAGCTACCTGCACAAAGAAAAACAACACACAGAATACACACAGATTTATAATGGTTCCCCAATCTTTGTGTACATCCACTCTCCTTTCACCTTACCAACTTCCTGTTGGTAAAGAAACTTCTCCAAAACAATGCTCAAAGAGCTTACACCTCAGATCCCTCAGGATCTCTCAGTCTCCTCCAAGACTTACACCTCAGCCACAAGGGCCTACACTCAGTGATACAAATATCGCCTACCTCAGGCAATTAAGCCCTACCACTCAGGCTATGGAGGATAGCCCTACAACAGATATGCACCCAGAATCTGCCTCAGGCACAAGTGTCCTACTTCTCAGTGAGTAAAACTCACCTACCTCAGATCCCAGCAGGATCTTACACTCAGAGAGGAACCCTCTCCTACAGCTCAGGCAAATTTGCCCTATAACTCAGATCCACTTCTGGATCCTATCTCAGAGCAAGTTTTCTCCTACCACTCAGATCCACAAAGGATCCTACAAGGTGGAAGTGAGTTGGTGAGGTTCTTGATTGGACACAAGAGAAATTTCTCTGTACCAATCTACCTTGACTGAGTTAGACTCAGCCTAACTTTGACTCCAAAAATGATTTTCCTGAGTCTACTTTTTTGGACTAAGAACTCTTTAGCCCCAACTACTTCACAGCAACAAGTATGTTCGCTTGAGTTTGAAGTGACTTGCAGAACACTGTTCTGCCCCTTTCTGAATTGAACCAAAAGTTCAGCCTATCTCCTTCTTCACAGCTCCCCAAGAGAATGATTTGTTGGCTGGATCTGTGAAGCACCTGCAGCAAGGGTCGGCCCTAGCTGCTATCTCTTTCTCAGTGAATCACCCTGAGCTTGCTAGCTGGTGCAGATGAAGATGGAACCAGCAATCTTGTTGTTGAAGATGTTGATATCAACAGCTAACTTGATATGCCTCTAGACTTGCTTGTCTTGGGCTCTCTGTTCTTCAGCTTCAGCCACAACAATGGCGATTTCGAAGAACTACAGTGACAGCTGCTCTTTCTGTAAAGAGCTTCTCCTTTTATTTATTGTGACTCAACGACTTTTTTAACAGTGGGTCCCACACCATTAATGTTTGTTGTATCTTTGCTTTAACGCCTAACTGTCGTACCGTAGGCCTGCGGCGCCTTTTATCATATACTGTGGCTTTGCCGCTCACAATTTGAATATGGTTGACCTTTTGACTTGCTGACATCAGCACCTGAAGACTTAGTCAAAATTCAAGCATCAGTAGTATAGGCGTTGAGTGAATGAGATCCACTCAACGCCAAAACACTTAGACAAAATTTTGTCTATCTAGGCATTGACAGCGTTGAGTGGGTAAGCTCCACTCAATGCTTGTTGCCTTAACCAATTCTGCAGCCTTTTCTGCATGCCTGTCGTTGAGAGTGTTGAGTGAGCACACCTCACTCAACGCCTTCTGCCTTAGCCAAAATCTTCCTGCTTCTCTGGCATTGAGAGCGTTGAGTGTGTCTTCATCACTCAACGTTTTTTGCCTTGGAGAAGCTTTTTGCATCTTAGGCGTTGAGAGCGTTGAGTGAGCACGCCTCACTCAACGCTTTTTGCCTTAGCCAAATTTCTGAACTTAGTTCGACGAACTGAACTGAGTTCGACGAAAGGTGATCTCAGCTCGACGAACGCTGAGCTTAGCTCGACGAACTATGAACTGAGTTCGGCGAATTCTGAACTTAGTTCAACTAATTCAGAATCCAGTTCAACTCACAGCCTTTTTGCTTGTGGCATTGAGTGTGTCTTCAACACTCAACGCCAAACTACTTAGTCATATATCTGTCTTTAGCTGCATGACGTTGAGTGAATTGACTTCACTCGACGCCTGTGGACTTAACCACTTTTCTGCTCATTTAAACTTAGTCTTTTACAGCTTTAGCCTGTCTCACAGGTTTTTGTTGTATGGCGTTGAGTGAGTTGACTTCACTCAACGCCTGTGGACTTAGCCACTTTCTCAGCTTGCCACTGTTTTGGCTTTGACTGTATAGGCTTCACTCAGCGCTATAAGTCATCTGGCATTGAGTGAGTCACCTTCACTCAACGACTGTGGACTTCGACAAATTTCTGTCAGCCCACATCTTAGGTAAGTGTTTACCTGACTTGGCCATATAGATAACCTGTCCAATCAATGCACAGTATTCATCCTGCAATCACTCATCTTAAACACAAGTTAGATTACCACATGTGTATATATTGTTTGCTAGGTTTTCTTCAAATCTAGGACATTGGGATCAATGAACCCAACAATCTCCTCATATTTGAAGAAGTCAAAACCCTAAGACAATGTATATACTAACACACCTATGCGATCTATACAGTAAGCAATTTAAACTGTATATCTTAAATATAAAATGAACACAGACAAAACAAAGGTTATTTCATTTATCATATGAAAAATTATATTGTTTGTGCATGAAACAAAATGACATGTTCCTTAAGCCCTATAAAAAGAACCTGAAACTTTTCAAGTTTCAGTTTCCCTTATAACTATTCCACTGCCTTTGGTCTTATTTGTCGGTTTGTCTTATGCATCAACTGGCTTCTTTCCATTCTTATCAGCCTTATCTGCTTCATCAGCTACCTTCTCCTTTGTTGCTTTTTCCAATTCAGCCTCTTCTCTTTTAGCTTTTTGCCATTGAAAATAGCTGAAGTGCTTTGGAAAATACTTGGTGGGCTCAACCTCACCAGGCTTCAGAAGGTTGGCATTTTTTTTCCAGTAGATTCTCCTAGAAGTATCCCTCTTTTCCATTTTCTCCCATTCTGAAGAGATATACCATTTTCCTCTGTCTGCAGTCTTGTTTTTGACAAGATCCCAAGTCATCAGAATGATGGCTCTGGATTCTGGGCTCCATACCTCAAAATCAGGCCTCTGTTCCATTTCTTCTCTGTATCTTTTCTTCCTCATTCTAATCTCTTCCTCAACAACATATTTATCTATGCCAGCCTGGTCTACAGTGGGGTTAAATGTAGGAAATTCAACAGCAGTAGGTGCTCTCCCCACTGAGCACCAACACTATCTCCTTCTTCAGTAAACTGTACATACTCTTGATTATCTTGTACCTGCTCAGCAGGAGACATTCTACGCAAGGCATCTTGTACATGATCAGGCATCATTGGGATGTTATTATATTGCAGTGGCTCCATTCCCAATGAGCCTCTCACAACATTTGTGCCCCAGATCATATTCTCAGTATTTGTTCTGATGGCATTACTCTTCCCCTTTTTGACTTCTTCAATTATTTGAGTAGTCTGAGAGGTGCTAGCTTCAGATCTTTTGAGCTCCAGATGATTAACTCCTGCAATTACATTATTTTTGACCACTAGTAAGTGGTCATCTAGTAGTTTGGTGCATTCATCTGCTTTGGTTAGTATAGCAGCAGTCTGCTTATTCAACAATACATGTGTAGCATTGTGTATAACCAGTGAGTTCTGGGCCTGAATCTCTTGATTCTGTATGGTGATGACCACATTCTTGTCGCCTCATCCAGCTTTTTCATTGTATAGTCAACAGTTGGTGCAGCCCTGGTGAAAAACTTCACAGTTTCAACTTTTAGTAAGTTTACTTCAAATCGAATTGATTTGATCTATGTAGCCAGCTCATTCCTTATGTTCTTTAAAACATCATCTACAAAAGTTTTCAGAGTTCTTCTTTGCTCATCTAACAAGCTTTTCAGCTGGGTCAGGAGCGTTGGTGAAATTTGGTCTGATCCAGCTGATGTGCCTTCATTTTGGGCCTGTTGGGCTTGCTTGACCCCTGTTCTTAGAGCGGGGTCATTCACTGTATGAGCTGAGTATTGTTCCTTCTCATGACTAGATTCCTCTGATTCTGAGGAAACTAGATCATGCACTTCACGAGCAGGGAGATCAGATGGTATCTCCCCCTCAACTTCTGTCATGCTTTCATTTGCATGCAGGACAGCAGCAGCAGCAACCTCTTTATCAGCTGTAGCAGACAGTACCACTATTTGAGGAACTTTTAGTTGCTCCCCTACAAATAATGCATTTTGCATTATCTCTTTTATCAGTTGCTCCCCCTCAATTGGAGCATTCCTTTTCTCAGCACTTGGAATTTCCATATCTTTATCCAGTGGATGTTCTTCTTCAGACATAACAGTCTCTTTATCTGAAGCAAGTTTGATCTCCCCCTCACTCTGAGGCCTAAGAGCATTATCATTATCAGACATAGGCATATGCCTATCTGCATCATCCAATATGGAGGCATCTTCATCCATCCTTGCAGGTATCCTGTCACCTCATTCCTTTGCAACAGATCTAGCCATCTCAACAGCAGGCTCATCATCTTCAGGGATAATATCTGACTCTGGTTTGCTTACACGACTAAGAGGAGTAAGATCAGAAGAGGCTGATACCTGAATATTTATGTCCCTCCTGGACTCTTCAGCAGAAGATGATAGATATGGATTGTGAGGCTCTTCCTCCTCAGATGAGCTGCTGGAGGAGCTGGGCCCAGTTGCAGCAATCTTCTTTGCTTTCCTTTCCATAGCTGATGGTCCATGGGGTTGAAGTACCCTGTCCCACCTCTCCAGCATCTTGATGTCCATTCTTCTCATGTGGTGTATTCTTGCACCAAGCTTCAGATTCAGAATTTCTGGGACTGTTTCTCGCAGAAATAGTGATAGGATTCTCCCCAAATTTGGTTCAACCATGCAGTCCACTATTCGATCAACCACTATCCTGCCCCAGTCAGTCCTCTTGGTCAGAATGACCCGTGCCATCAGCTCAAACATCTTCTTTGAAATTTTATCATGTGACCCTGTCTTGCAGAGCAAGACTTTTCCAATTTCATCGGCTAAAAACTTACCTCTCAGGTTAAGTTCTTTCCTTAGGATGGAGCCGGTGGTGTGCTTGGACAGTCCGCACCATTTTATTGCAGCTTTGATGTCATCCTAGGCCAGTTCGTCTTCGTCGTCTGTCGTAGAGAACTTGGGCAGCTTGAGGGCTTTCCTCAGCCTCCTTGGGGTTATCTTGACTTTCATTCCATTCACAGTCGTCTTAAGCTTGCCAGCAGATACATTTCCCTTGACATTGGCGAACAACTTCAATACTTCCCTTTTCCACAGAAGACCGGGTTCTGACATGACGAATTCTAGGTCAGAAGCTGAAGAAGATGAAGAACAAATTGTATCTCTTCTGGGGCGTCCTTGAATCCATTCTTCACCAAATTCCGAACCTTCGAAGAGGAAATCCGGTCCCTTGGGCACCATTTCACTAGCGAATTCCTGAAACCTAGCAAGAGCAGCTTTCCGTCGTTTTGGCAAATGCGGGCGGGAGAGGGTAAGAAATAGTGACTTTGCTTATTGCACAAGCTCTTTTATTTATAGTTATTCCTAAAAAGAAGGCAGAAGGTCACTATCCTATTTTGTTAATTAATTTGGATCAATGGCCAAGATTGAATCCCGACACTTATCTAAAGACCGTCTTTTCTACAATTTTTGTTGAGTAAGCTTATTTTGCTCAACACCTGTTTTCTTTAGCAATTAGATTTCACTAGCCCCTAACTGTGTTGGCCTAACTTGCAGGGGTAAGGTTGTCCTACAGTACACATTAATATGTGTTCTAGTGGGGTGCAATTAGACATAATTTCAAAATACTTAAATTAATTTCAACTGAGAGTGTGTTAGCCTCCAAACTCAATTGATTTAAACTAAATTTTGATACTTATCTATCCTAGTATTGCATATGTAATATGTGTCTTTGGATATGATGCGACTAGTTACTTCATGTGGCATAGTGAACATGTGAGTCACTAACATATTTATTGAGAAGAATTATTTAGACAAATGTTTTTACATCTTCTCAAACATTTGTTTCAATTTTCTTATCTCTAACAAGCATAATCAATTTATCAATTAAATAGTAGAATTAAAAGCTAGGTGAATTCTACTTATCTCTGTCTTGTAGACTTGAAGCGCATACTGGATTCACAGTCTCTGAGCATACCGGCAACCTTGCTTCTGATCTTTAGCCTTTGATGTGCATCTGACTTTTCTTTGCAAGCTCCCCCTCAATAGTTGCACATGTCTTTGACAACTTGTGCACTATGATTAGTTGAGTCATTCCTTGTACCAAGACTTAGGTCTGGTACATCTCTGTCCAAGGACCATAAATGGTCATGGTCATTTGGACTATCCTGCAAGACAGAAATTACCTTACCTTAGGAGCCCAATAGGTATTGGGTCCTAGGTTCTGATTAGACTAAAATCTAACTTGCCTACCTGCAGAATTTCTGACAGGTAGGCTAACTCTTGCTCTAGACATAGAAGGATTGTGCCAGCAATTTAGGGCAAAATGCCCCACTTTACCACAATACCAACACTCATGGATATTATATCTTCTTTTCTAAGCAGGTCTTGCAGTGTGGTTAACTACTGACTGAACAGAAGGAAGTGGAGCAGCAACTTTCTTTAGCTTCCTTTCAGCAAGGATCTGACTGAAGGTTATTCTTCAAGCATGCTTCCTTTGCTTGCCCTGAATGGTATTTACAGCTGTCTTCTTTGCAGATGACAAGCTGTTTATATCATCAGAGCTAGCCAAGTTAGGCTTACTGGTAGGCTGACCCTCGGTTTGAGTCCTTGCTGGATGGTCTTGAGTGAAAGCCACTGTCTTTCCCTTGTGAGTTGGGGCTGAGGCACCAAATATAAATGGTCTAGCACGGGTCATTTGTACTTTTTCATGGGGAGTCTTAAAGGCACTCATTCCTCAACCCTTTCTTCTCTCATTGTAAGATACACTTGTGTTCTTAAAGAAGAATTCTCATTCTTATAGTGACCATACATGCAGTCCTGGTCATGCATGTTAGAAGGGAGGATTACTTTATGAAAGGTTGACTGTGGTACAACAAGAGCTTGACCTCTCCTCTGAGATTGGATAACTTTAGAAATCCACTCAGATTCAGATTTTTCCTTGATAACATCTATCTTAGAGAAATTTGTCACTATCCTCTTCTCCCTTTCAAGTTTCTCTTCAAGAACCTTGATCATAGAGTCCTTATATTTGATGGACTCAACATGGATATCTACCATGATCTTCAGATGAGCTACTTCCCTCTCTTTCAAAGATAGCAAGGATGAAGTCTCATCTTGCTGGGAAGCAGCTAGCTGGAGGGAGGCAATTTTCTCTGTTTGTTTCTTAGCAAGCAACTTGCTTTTCTTGAAAGTTTTCAGAAGTGCAGCATGATTTTCAATCAATTGATTGATGTCATCTTCTGATAGAGAACTCTCATCATCACTTGATGAGAAAGCATCAGAGTCAGAGCTGGACTCATGACCTGGGCAATAAGAAGAACTGGACTGAGATTCTACCTGATTTGGACCTGGCTGATCCTGGCTGAATTCTTCTTCTTCTTCTGGTGTAGCAATCAGCTCAAAGCCTCTGCATTTTCCATCCTCAGCTTCATCCACCTCTGATTCACTATATGAATTTGTCAGAGGGGCCCTGATCTTTGCTCTTGTATCTGGATAGACTTTGTCTTCTGCAAGAGCTGCCAACAGTCCAATGGTCTTCTTGTCATTTTTGCTGATTTGAAGCTCCATTGATCTCTACACCTTATGGTTCACTTTAGAACACATAAGTTAAAACCTTTTTAGCTATCCTTTGATGTCTACTCAGGCTGTTAGGTCCTTTTTGAGTAACCTCCTTCAGATACCACTTGAAAGTCTTTATTTCAAGGATAGCTAAATCACCTAGAGGGGGTGAATATGTTTCTTAGTCCTTAGAGACTATCTTTGATTCTTTCTTAGTTAGCTGGTTTATTGGTAGATTAAGTTTTACTTTCAAGACAAGTTACCTGCACAAAGAAAAACAACACACATAATACACATAGATTTATAGTGGTTCCCCAATCTTTGGGTACATCCACTCTCCTCCCACCTTGCCAACTTCCTGTTGGTCAAGACACTTCTCCAAAACAATGCTCAAAGAGCTTACACCTCAGATCCCTCAGGATCTCGTAGTCTCCTCCAAGACTTACACCTCAGCCATAAGGGCATACACTCAGTGATACAAATATCACCTATCTCAGGCAATTAAGCCATACCACTCAGGCTATGAAGGATAGCCCTACCACAGATCTGCACGCAGAATCTGCCTCAGGCACAAGTATCATACTTCTCAGTGAGTAAAACTCATCTACCTCAGATCCCAGCAGGATCCTACACTCAGAGAGGAACCCTCTCCTACAGCTCAGGAAAATTTGCCCTACAACTCAGATCCACTTCTGGATCCTACCTCAGAGCAAGTTTGCTCCTACCACTCAGATCCACAAAGGATCCTACAAGGTGGAAGTGGGTTGGTGAGGTTCTTGATTGGACACAAGAGAAATTTCTCTGTGCCAATCTACCTTGACTGAGTTAGACTCAGCCCAACTTTGACTCCAGAAATGATTTTCCTTAGTCTACTTTTCTGGACTAAGAACTCCTTAGCCCCAACTACTTCACAACAACAAGTATGTTCACTTGAGCTGAAAGTGACTTGCAGAACACTGTTCTGCCCCTTTCTGAACTGAACCAAAAGTTCAGCCCTATCTCCTTCTTCACAGCTCCCCAAGAGAATGATTTGTTGGCTGGATCTGTGAAGCACCTGCAGCAAGGGTCGACCCTAGCTGCTATCTCTTTCTCAGTGAATCACCCTGAGCTTGCTAGCTGGTGCAGATGAAGATGACACCAGCAATCTTACTGTTGAAGATGCTGATATCAACAGCTAACTTGATATGCCTCTAGACTTGCTTGTCTTGGGCTCTCTGTTCTTCAGCTTCAGCCACAACAATGGCGATTTCGAAGAACTACTGTGACAGCTTCTCTTTCTGTAAAGAGCTTCTCCTTTTATTTATTTTAACCCAACGACTCTTTTAGCAGAGGGTCCCATACCATTAATGCTGGCTGCATCTTTGCTTTAACGCCTAACTGTCGTACAGTAGGCCTGCGACGCCTTTTGTCATGTACTGTGGCTTTACAGCTTACAATTTGAATATGGTTGACTTTTTGACTTGCTGACATCAGCACCTGAAGACTTAGTCAAAATTCAAGCATCAGTAGTACAGACGTTGAGTGAATGAGCTTCACTCAACGCCAAAACAGTTAGACAAAATTTTGTCTATCTAGGCGTTGACAGCGTTGAGTGGGCAAGCTCCACTCAACGCTTTTTGCCTTAACCAATTCTGCAGCCTTTTCTGCATGCCTGCCGTTGAGAGCGTTGAGTGAGCACACCTTACTCAACGCCTTTTATCTTAGCCAAAATCTTCCTGTTTCTCTAGTGTTGAGAGCGTTGAGTGTGTCTTCATCACTCAACGCTTTCTGCCTTGGAGAAGCTTTCTGCATCTTAGGCGTTGAGAGCGTTGAGTGAGCACGCCTCACTCAACGTTTTTTGCCTTAGCCAAATTTCTGAACTTAGTTCGACGAACTGAACTTAATTCGACGAATGGTGAGCTCAACTCGTCGAACGCTGAGCTTAGCTCGACGAACTATGAACTGAGTTCGAATAATTTTGAACTTAGTTCAACTAATTCAGAATCCAGTTCAACTCACAGCCTTTTTGCTATGTGGCGTTGAGTGTGTCTTCAACACTCAACGCTAAACTACTTAGCCATATATCTGTCTTTAACTGCATGACGTTGAGTGAGTTGATTTCACTCGACGCCTGTGGACTTAGCCACTTTTCTGCTCATTTAAACTTAGGCTTTTACAGCTTTAGCCTGTCTCACAGCTTTTAATTGTATGGCGTTGAGTGAGTTGACTTCACTCAACGCCTGTGGACTTAGCCACTTTCTCAGCTTGCCACTGTTTTGGCTTTGACTGTATAGGCTTCACTCAGCGCTATAAGTCATCTGGCGTTGAGTGAGTCACATTCACTCAACGACTGTGGAATTAGACAGATTTCTGTCAGCCCACATCTTAGGTAAGTGTTTACCTTACTTGGCCATATAGACAACCTGTCCAATCAATGCACCGTATTCATCCTGTAATTACTCATCTTAAACACAAGTTAGATTACCACATGTGTATTTATTGTTTGCTAGACCTTCTTCAAATTTAGGACATTGAGATCAATGGACCCAACACTCAGAAACTGGAGCTTCTGAACTAGTTGATGAAGACAAAATGATATTGTTTTGCTTTATTTCTTCAATCAACCAACATAGTCTGAAGTCTTCAGACTTGCTGTTGAACACCGGTTGCAGAACTCTTCTGCTTTTTTTTAGAAGAAGATGATCCAGAAATCTTTTCTTTTAAAAGTCAAAAAGCCCTCTTTTAATTTCTCGGAACTCTCCTTTTATTTCCCGTAAATCCAACGGCTCTATGCGCAGTGTGGACCCCTGGAATGGGCAACTGCAACACAACTTTTGCATTAACTGTAATACTAAAGATAAGCGATGTCTTTTGTCTTTTAACATGCAAAACCCACGATATTTGAATTTCTGCTGACGTCATCATGACTTACCTCCTATGGACTTAGCAAATTCCAGACAATCTGCACAGGCGTTGAGTGAAGCTTTGTCACTCAACGCAAAAGTACTTAGCTGAATTTTGCATCTTCTGCGTTGAGTGCGTTGAGTGAGCTTTCATCACTCAACGCATATAGACTTTTATAGTCTAACAGCTTAGGCGTCGAGTGAGCCTTCATCACTCGACGCTTCTTGACTTAGTTGAATTTCTCTGTATGAAGGCGTTGAGTGCAGCTTCTTCACTCATCTTTTCTGTCATTGCCCTGACTTCTTGATGAGGCGTTGAGTGACATGTCTTCACTCAACGCTTCTATACTTAGACAAAATTTCTGTTGAGTAGGCGTTGAGTGAACTGCCTTCACTCAATGCTTCTGTCCTTAGACAGATTTTTTGACAGCAACATTGCGGCTTTGATTGCATGTAGTTCTGTCAACGCTTTTAGGCTTCTTGGCGTTGAGTGAATTGCCTTCACTCAACGCTTCTGGAGTTAGTCAGATTTCTTGTCTGCACCTCTGAGGCTTTGAGTGCTTGAGCTTCTGTCAATGCTTTTAGCTCTTCTGACGTTGAGTGAAGTGAGTTCACTCAATGCTTCTGGACTTAGGCATATTTCTTGTCTGTACCTCTGAGGTTTTGACTGCTTGAGCTTCTGTCAACGCTCTTAGCCTCTTGGCGTTGAGTGAACTGCCTTCACTCGACGTTTCTGTACTTAGCCAGATTTCTTGTCTACACCTCTGAGGTTTTGACTGCTTGAGCTTCTGTCAATGCTTTTAGCCTCTTGGCGTTGAGTGAACTGCCTTCACTCGTCGCTTCTGGACTTAGCCAGATTTCTGCTTTGCCAGCATCCTGTCTTGAGTCCAACTAGTATTGTGACCCTGACATCATATCTAATCATGGAATAGTAGACAACCTGCGTACATTGAACTTGAGCATATATCAAATACAATCGTTGTCAAAGGCTTTACTCAGACATATGGTGTGGACTTCTTTGACACATTCTCCTCAGTTACTTGCATTAGCACAATCCGCGTTCTTTTTTCTGTGGCTGTTAACAAAATTTGTAAGATGTTTAAGTTAGATGTAAAAAATTCTTTCCTTTATGGAAATCTGTAAGAGGTGGTGTACATGGAGCAACCTCTTGTGTATGTTTCTTAGGGGAGTCAATATGTGGCCTAAAGCAAAGTCCACGGGCCTGGTTCGACAAGTTCAGCAAAGTTATCTCTGTTATTAGCTTTGCTTGAAGTTCTGCATATCACTCTCTTTTCATATGCAAGACTTCTAAAGGGTTAGTTGTTCTTACTGTCTATGTGGATGACATCCTCCTTACATGTGGTGATGGGTAGGGAATTGATCTAGCGAAGAAACATCTTCTGCATCATTTTATTACAAAAGATATGAGATTCCCTGAGTACTTTCTGGGAATTGAAATCTCACAAATGCACAACTCAGTACTGCTATCACAACAAAAATATGTGTTAGACCTTTTGAAAGAGACCGGTTTTTTGGGGCAAGGTCCGTTCGGTATCTGATGACTGTTGGTGATGACAAGGGCTGGACTGAGCATTCACCTCTTCTTCCAGATAGTACCAGGTACAAATAACTTGTGGGAAAACTCATCTATCTGACTGTCACGAGACCAGATATTTGTTATGCAGTATGCATGGTTAGTCAGTTTATGCAGGCCCCTAGGGAGTGCCATCTTCGTTCAGCTTTGAAGGTCCTGGAATATGTGAAAGAATGTCCAGGGGAGGGGTTACTATTTCAGAAGAATAATCATTTGAGGATTGAAACCTACTCTGATGTCAGCTATGCTGGCAATAAAGAAGATAAAAAATCTACATCTGATTTTTGCACTTTGTGGAAGAAAATCTGGTTAGCTCGAAAAACAAGAAACAATCTGTTGTGTCCAGGTCAAGTGCTGAAGCTAAATACAGAAGTATGGCTTCGACAATTTGTGAATTGAAATAGTTAAGAGCACTTATGCTTGACTTAGGGGAGGTCTATGATCATCCATTACCAATGTTCTGTAACAATAAAGCCGTTATATACATATCAACGAATCCAGTTTTTCATGAGAGGACAAAACACATTGAAGTTATCTGTCACTTTATCAGAGAAGAAATATTGAAGAATCAAATTTTTACTCTGTTTGTCACTTCTGACAAACAACTTGCAGATATTTTTACCAGTTCAGTATCCACTTCTCTTTCAAATGTCTATGACAAGTTAGACATGATTGACATATATGCTCCAGCTTGTGGGGGAGTGTTAAAACTGGTGGTCTGGTCTTGGCAGTCTGGCGGTCTTCCCTGACGGTCTGGTGTTGGCGGTTTGACAGACTCCTGACGGTCTGGTGTTGGCGGTTTGGCAGTCTGACCTGGCGGTCTGGGCTTGGCGGTCTGATGGTTTGCCCTGGCGGTCTAGTGTTGGCAGTTTGACAGACTCCTGGCGGTCTGGTTCGGTGGTATGTCAGACTGCCTTGGCGGTCTGACGGTTTGATGGTCTAGCCCTGGCGGTTTACCAGACTACTCTGGTGGATTGGTATAGTAATCTGGATATCATGAGGATCAGTGAGACCGCATCTTTGATAGAGCAAAGGAATCTTGGTAGTCTAACCGTTGTTGCGGTCTCACGGTTAAAGTTGTCTAACCGCATATGTTACTCCTGGTGGTAAGTTGCATTCTTGATTAGAGACTGACAAATACTTCACTGGTAGTCGTTATCATTGGGACGGTTAGCTTGTCTAACCATACATCTCGCTGTGGTCTGTAAATATCAGTTCGACTATTGTAATTTAGTCTCACATCGTCTGTTGTATTCTCTCTCTATCTCCTCTCCCCTATAAATAGGGGGTCATACCCATGTAATGTTAAGTTTTTGGAGGAATGAAAATTCAGTTTTCATAGTGGGAGAGTGCATGAATCTACTTAGGACACCCACGACATACATAATATCAGGGCGAGTATGAGATAAGTATATTAGTCTCCCAACCAATTGTTGGTACCTTAAGATGTCAACTTTCTCCTCACTAGTATCAACATCAATCTTGTGATTAGCCTCAATAGGTGTATCTATGGAAGCACACCCAAGCATACCAGTTTCTCCAGAAGATCAAGAGTATACTTTCTTTGAGAGATAAAGATCCCTGACGAGACCTTACTACTTCAATCCCCAAGAAGTATTTCAACTTTCCCAGATCTTTGACTTCAAATTCTTTACCCAATTGTTCTTTCAAGTGCATTATCTCCTTCAGGTCATCTCCTGTAATGATGATGTCATCCACGTATAAGATAAGTATTGATATTTGAGCTCCTCTCCTCTTGATAAAGAGAGTATGATCAGCTTATCCTTGGGTATCTAGTTGAAGCATGATTTTGTTAAACCGTCCAAACCAGGCTCTGGGGGACTGTTTTAGGTCATATAGGGATTTTTGTAGACTATAGTCATTTCTATTGGACCCACTTTTGGTAAATCTATGTGGGACAGTCATGTAGACTTCTTCCAGATCACCATACAAGAAGACATTTTTGACATCAAGCAGTTGTAACCCCACCCAAGATATGCAGTACAAGAGAGGATCACACGAATAGAATTCATCTTTGCAACATGAGTAAAGGTTTCTTGGTAGTCAATTCCTTGGGTTTGTGTATACCCTTGAGGGACCAAGCGAGCTTACCAACTGATGTAGGGTAGTGTGTGTAGTGGACTCCTAGATTGCACACTAGTGGTGAGTGAAGGTTGACTCCCGACTTCCCAATAACTCAATGCATGCAAACTTGTGGTTAAGCGCTAACAATTAACACAAACAATTAAATAACATAACACAACATCAATTCATAAACGAGAGAAAGTATTTTCTTTAAGCTTAGGGGGATGACTTTCTTACGCACGGAGGGCCAAATCGAGTGCGTGATGAATCAATCCTTCCTGCAGTTAAAGATTTGTCTTGGAACAATTACTTTAATAAACTGAAATCTCAAGCAAGCACGTAATAAGCAAACCACAACAATGTTTACAATCAACAACCAATACAAAACACTGCAGAATATTAGGGTTGCTGCAATAAAAGTTGATCTGAACGTTGGAGGGATAAAAGAGGGGTTCCAGTGGTGGGTGGACTGGATCGGGTAAGGGGAAAGCTGGTTGGTGGTTGGGAGGACTGGATCGGGGAAGAGAGGGGCTGGATCTGAGCTGGATTTCCCAGATCTGGGCAGATTTGATGGTGGGTGGCGGTTTGGATGTGGTTCCACGTGATGGGGGGTAGTAGCAGTTAGAGGAAGGAGGGGGGTGCTGGATCTGGGGGAATAAGGGGGCGGCGGTCTGTAGAAAAGAGGGAGGGTTGAAGGGGGAGTGGCGGCAGGGCTGAAATAGGGAGGGTGAATGCTTCAGGCTGGTTTTGGATGGATTAGGACCGACAGCCTGATGGGGGAAAGGAGCGGCCTGAAGGATTGATGGGCAACGGCCTGTAGAATGATGTCTGGGGGGAAAATTAAGGGTGGGAGGCGTCTGGACAACAGAAGGGAAGGGTGGTGGGGAAAATTTTAAAAGATACAAAGCTTACCCAGGGAGTCGTCGCCAAGGGGTTCCACGAAGTCGACACCGCGGTGGGGATCACCAGAAATGAGGAAGAGCTCTCCAAATTTCTGCAATGAGAAGAGAAATGCAGCCCTAATATCCTATTTATAAGAAATTGAAATTAGGGCACCCAAAATCAACAGCTATAATTCCTGATTGTTTTGGGGCCATAAATAAATGAAATAATGTCCAAAAATAATAAAGCTATATATGAAAAAACATCGGAACGGAGAGCCGAACGCATCCGCAGTGGCCTCCGCCGATTCGATCAAGTCCGCTTGCGTGAATCAACAGTGGTGGAGTCAGCCTTGCGCCGAGTCACGCCATATGGTCCCCCATCAACTCCCCCAACTGAAAAGTCTTCATCTCCGATGAATGCAGACGATTATATGGTGGTGGAAGTCCAGGGTCAAGTCGATCAAGCTCCGCAGCAGCAATTCAGGTGTTGTCGGTGAAAGTAATCCACGCTAGCGAACTAAGTAGCGACACATAAGACTGTCCCTGGAGGGGATGTACTCATGCGTAATGATTTCAGTGATATGCTCATCGCTCAACACACTAGTAGGAGGATCTGGTAGGATCTATGGTGCCAATGGTGAAACCGGTGGAGACGGAATCTTAGGTGGGTGAGGGTCAGATGTGGGCTGAGCAAGGGGCAGTGAGTGTGGTGGCAGAGGCTCAGGTGTTAGCGGAGTGGTGGAGGGTGAAAACGGTGGTAATGGCTCGGGAGGGCTACCCAGATATGGGTCTGAATACTCGTGAGGTGCAAAGTATGGTGTCGGGTCCTCGACATTGAACACGAGATGGATACCTATGCTCGCGGGGATGTCCAACTTATAAGCATTTGTCCTAATGCATCTCAGGACTGTGTAGGGGCCAATCCGCCTACCGCTTAGTTTCTTAGCATGCTCCTGAGGGAGCCTCTCAGTACAAACCTTACTATCATCTGTTCACCTACTAGAAAGATCTATTATCGTCTATGTTTATCTGAATGTTCCTTATAGTATTCATTGCTTGTATTAATTTTGTGCATGACTGACTCATGCAACTCATGTAAATGACGTGCGAAGGACTCGGCAAACTCAATAGGGTGCGACTCAGTCGGGATGGGAATAAGATCAATAGGCTTTCTAGGGTCATAACCTGACACTATATGAAATGGACTCAATCCTGTAGACTTATTGATGGAACTGTTATATGTGAATTCCCCGATAGGGATCACCGAATCCCAACTAGACGCATATTCTCCTAGCAGACACCTAAGTAGATTTCCTAGACCTCAGTCTGATCGTCCGTCTGAGCGTGGTAAGGGGTTGGAAATTTTATGGTAGTCCCGGTATTTCATCACAAAGTCTTCTAGAAACAACTAATGAACCTCACGTCTCGATCAAACACAATAGATTTCAGTAGACCGCCTAATCTAAAGACGCCACTAACAAATAAGGTCGTGATGTGGGGGGCATCGACGGTCTTGCTACACGCGATAAACTGAGTCATCTTAGATTCAATCAACCACGACAAAGATTGAGTCATGCTTCCTCAGGTTGCGAGGGAGCCCAAGTATAAAATCCATGTTAATGTCCTCTCAAGGACGGTGATGAATGGGTAGTGGGGTGTACAAGCCAGTGTTCTGTTTTGTACCCTTGGTAGTTTGGCAGATACGACAGTGTCGCACTATGCAGGCTATATCCTTCTTCAGGCTCGGCCAATAGAAACGGTCCTCTACAATAGCTATTGACTTGTCTCTCCCAAAATGGTCAGCAGCACCGCCTGCGTGTAACTCCCATACTAAGTAATCTCGATAGGAGATTCTGGGTACGCATAGGTGGGAGCCCCTAAATAGGTACCCGTTGATAATCCGAAACCCCTCGATAGGATCCGAAGGGTCCCTTGACAGCACGACATGTACCTCACCAATATCTGGACAGGCAGGATATTCTGTGATCAATTTCTCGAATCCGTCCACTCGAGCTCTCATCATCTGCAACAACGTAACTCAGCATCTTAGTGCATCCGCGGGCTTGTTCTTAACACCAGTGTGGTGTTTGAGGACATAGTGAAACTTCTGTAAATACTTATCCCACTTGGCGTGTCGATGCCCTAACTTGTGTTGTGAGTCTAGGTAACGCAACGCCTGATGGTCAAAGTAAAGCACAAACTCTCGGGGTATGAGATAGTGCCTCCACTAGCGCAGAGACTGGATGATAGCATAAAATTCTCGATCGTAGTTCAAATATTTTTGCTTTGCCTTGTTCAGTTTCTCACTAAAGTAAGAAATTGGGTGTCCCTCTTGGCTCAACACGCCACCAATACCGATACCGAACGCGTCACACGCAACCTCAAATGCGCGGCCAAAGTCAAGGAGTCTCAAGACAGAGGTCGTCGTCAATCTCTCCTTAATTTCCTTGAATGCTCTAGTGGCCACGGCGGTCCACTAAAACTCGCCCTTCTGAAGGAAACTCGTGAATGGCGTCATGATCGTGCTGAATCCTTGGACAAACCTCATATAAAAGGTGGAAAGTTCATAGAAGTTGTGGGCTCGTGGATATTCGTCGGCACGGGCCAACCACAGATGGATTTGACCTTCTCGGGATGAACAGATACACCAGTGGATGACATGGTAAATCCTGTGAAATGGACAGACTTCGATAGGAAGGAACACTTCTTCAGGTTCACATACAATTTCTTTCGGCATAGGGTGCCAAAGAGAAGCATCAGATGGTCGAGATGGTCGGCCTGGGTCTGGCGATAAATCAGTATGTCATCAAAGTATACAATCAAAAACTTGCCCATATAGGGTCGTAGCACCTGCGTCATGACTCTCATAAAAGTGCTCTGGGAGTTCGATAGCCCAAATGACATGACTAGCCACTCATATAGACCATCCTTGGTCTTAAAGGCCGTCTTCCACTCGTCTCCCTCACAAACTCGAATCTGATGGTACCCACTACGGAGATCGATCTTGGAAAAGATCTGGGCACCAAACATAGTATCCAGTAGGTCATCGAGTCGTGGGATGGGGAAACGATACTTGACCGTAATCTTATTGATTGTCCTACTATCAATACACATACACCAACTTTTGTTCTTCTTAGGGGTAAGAAAGGCGGGGATCGCACAAGGACTCAAACTCTCTCGAATGAATTGCTTCTGAAGAAGCTCATCAACCTGCTTCTTGAGCTCGGCGTGCTCATCAGGATGCATGTGGCAGTGGGGCAAGTTCGGGAGAGAAGCCTCCTGGATCAGGTCAATGGCGTACTGAATGTCACATGGGGGTGGCGACTTGTCAGGGAGCTTGTTGGGCATGATGTCCGCAAACTCATCTAAAAGGGGATGCACCGCAGGGGGGGGGGTAGTCAGGAGGGCACTCAGAAGCCATGGTAGAAGCTACCACATAAATAATGTCGGCCTCAGTGCTATCTCACAGAAACTCGCCTCGCCTCAAGATATGTAGGGGTCTCGAAAAACTCGTGCTTACTAAAGGCTCAATCCGGCCCTTAGACTTCTCCTTGGGTTGGGTAGGCAATAACGTGATCTTCTGCCCCTTGTCATAAAAGACTCGTGTTCGAGCGGGTAAAACACGTGACGTCGCGATCAAATAGCCAAGGGCGGTCTAGTAGAATATGTTTGATGTCTATGGAAATGACATCATACCAGACTCGATCCTCGAATAAACCGATGCTGATCGGTACGACACAACGCTGGGTAACCTGAATCGCCGTCTTCTCTACCCAGATAACACGATAGGGGTGTGAGTGTGGCTCGACCTTCACCTGCATACAGTCAAGATCCTTCTGGGACACAGTATTCACACAACTCCCACTGTCGATTGCTAGCTTGCAGGGATCGCCTGCACTAGGAAAGTACGTGTAGAATATGGTAGTGCGGCGCCAATCCTCGTCTACACGTGGGGTGTGTCGAAGACGACTAATCACTCCCATCTCTAAGGGCCGCTCAACATCTCTCTCCCATCCGTCCTAAACAGTGGCTGTAATTTTGTCAGTAACCTCCTCTTCTCCTTCTAAGCCCGTCTCCTCGTCCTCAATTAGCAGGTTTCGCGTGGGGCATTGCGCTGCCACGTGTCTTCTGCTGGAACATCTAAAACACTGAATACCCCCAGATCACTGACTATCAGCGGCGACGACCTTGCCCTTTGTATCAGCTGGGGCATGTGGGGCGCATCCGCGGTAGTTTGGGGCAGAGCGGGTTTCCTATATGTTGAGGTATCAGTCTGAGAGGGGAATTGCCTCGTGCCAGACGAGCGAAGATACTTCTCGTACTCTAGGGCAAGCTGAAATATTTGCTTGATGGTCTCGATACGATGGAGAATCAAGTCTCTCGGAATCTCAGATTGTAGGCAAACCTTGAAACGTGAGGCGGTGGCAATGAGCTTCTCCGAGATGTCACTCCTAACGACAAGCTCGTCGAAGCGAGCCATATACTCAACGATAGTAATGGTCCCCCGTCGTAAGTTTTGTAATTTATCAAGCAACTGGTCTCGGTAGGGTGCAGAGAGATACTTATCTTTCAGTCTCTATTTCATATCATACCATCCGGTGATAGGATAATAGTCATCCCTCTCAACGGCTCTCTCTACGCTAATCCAGAATACCTTGGTCTGTCCGACCAGCTTCATTTTGGCGAAGCAAACACAACGTTCATCGCTCATGTCATACCACTCAAAATAATGTTCTATATCAAGGAGTCAATTGCTAAAAGCTTTCAAATCCATGCGGCCATCGAATAAAGGAGCGTCGATGCGAATGCGGCTGGTGACGTCACCCTCATACTGATAATCCCCTCTACGTGGCTCTGGATAATCCTCATAATACTCATCTCGGGCGTAATCGCGTCGAGCGGGGGGGGGGGGGGGGGGGGGGGGGGGGGGGGGGGGCTCTCTGCGACCAAGGCCAAAATAGTCATCGCGACCAAGATCACGTTGGTCGTGTTGCGGTGTACTAGCTCTAAAATCCTGAAGGACTACTCAGGGTTTGTCGCGCTTAGGTGGGTACTTATCATAATTAGGGCCTTGTTGACGCTCAGGGGCGGGACTTCGAAGGGGAGCATCGCGATAGTGTCGCTCAAGAGGTGGTGGTGCACCCCTCTGACGTAGGTTCGACTGAGGAGAAAATTTAGGCTCATCCTCACGAGGTTCCCCCTATTGAGATGACGCGTCAATCTGATTTTCTAGGTTCCCTAACTAGGTATTGATCTCTGTGAGGTTACAGTGGAAATCCTGAAACTTGGTACCCATGGTATCTAAATGATCAAGTTCAAGCCCCTGAAATTTAGCAAAGGTCGCACCCGAGTTCGAACTATTTGCTCGATCATCCGTGACGTTATGGTCAAACCTTGGGGATCTATAAGACCTACCACTACGAAGCATACACGAGGCTCAAACCTTGGGCTCTAATACCAACTGATGTAGGGTAGGGTGTGTAGTGGGCTCCTAGAATGCACACTAGTGGTGAGTGAAGGTTGGCTCTCAACTTTTCAATGACTCAATGCATTAAAACTTGCAGTTAAGCGCTAAAAATTAATACAAACAATTAAATAGCATAACTAACACAATATCAATTCCGTTCACTTTGGTGTTAGGAGAGTAGCCCACGAAAACACCTATACACTTTGGTGACGACGTGTAAGAGGGTGATAACACCTATACACTTTGGTGTTAGGAGAGTAGCCCACGAAAACACATTTGAAACAACAAACATCCAATTTATTGCGATGCGGGGTATGAACATGAATAAAGCAAACAAAACCAAAAATGCGATGAGAGATGTGAGAGATATGGACAACGTGTTTCTGGAATAAACGGGAAATGGGCGTATCGTAGGAAAGGGAGCGTGGCGGTAGACGATTAATGAGATGAGCTGCCGTCAAAACCGCATCACCCCAATAAGACTTAGGAAGGTTCATGACAATTAACAAACACCGAGCAACCTCCAGTAAGTGCCTATTTTTCCGTTCCGCTATGCCATTTTGAATAGAAGTGTGAATACAAGTGATTTGGTGAAGAATGCCATATTCGGCAAAATAGACACCAAACGCTCCCTGATCATCATACTCTCCACCATTATCACTACGAAGTACGCGAATTGTGTCACTGAACTGTGTCACAACCATTTGATGAAAGGAACGAAAGAAAGTAAACATGCCACTTTTTCTTTTTAACAAATACAACCAAGTAGTACGAGAATGACAATCACTAAAGGTAACAAACCATTTATTGCCAGATTAAGATAACACGAGGGAGGGACTCCAAACATCAGAATGTATTATATCAAATGGACAGGAACTAGGAAGAGAAACATGACTGAGACTATGACAATCATGTTTTGATAGTTCACAAGTGTCATAATTAAACTATTTAATTAAACAATTAAAAGTAGGAAACAGCTTGGTAAGATTTAAAACTGAAGGTTGGCCAAGACGAAGATGCCACCGCCGGATGTCTTGCAAAGTCGGAACTCGGTTGGTGGAGAGTGCACCTGGGAGATAATGACCGGTTCAGCAAGTACAGTCTGTTAATGTTCCTACCACTAGCAAGCATCCACTGCGTATCCAGATCCTCAAACACACAAATATCAAGAAAAAAAGATATGTGGAAGTTTAAAGAAGCTCTTAAGTGACTATTTGAGAGAAGATTGTGAGGAAACGAAGGGACATGCAAGAACGAAGAAAGAGACAGGTCGGGAGAATATGCAATGGTTCCTTTGCGAGCAATAGAAGAGAGGGAACCATTGGTAGCAATGACCTTTTCACGACCAGAGAAAGGAGTATAAGAGGTAAAACCTGAGGCAGAGCCAGTCATGTGATCCATCACATCCGAGTCTATGATCCACTCGGAGTGGGATGAAGACACAACGTGAGCACTGGAGATACCTGAAGTGGCAAATGCGGCAGTGAAATCAGCTGATGTAGAGTCGGATTGTGAACGCAATAGACGACGGAAGGCCTCTAGCTCCATAACAGAATGGCCCCCAGAGGGGGGTTGTCCTCATAAACTTCAGACGAATATGCAGAATACTGTGTGCGGGCACCGGCCTGATGACGCCCACGAGCACCAGATCCCCGACCAAAGGGAGCAAGATGTGGGTGTAGACGAAAACAAACGTCCTTTCTTCCCATAGTGGCTGCATAAAGGAGGAAGGCCACAACCAATCCCAGCAAGAGCAAAGTGGTCGGTAGAGGAACCAAGAGGGCGGAGACGATTCTCATAACTGAGGAGCTACTGAAGGCTTCCATAAGAGAGGGAAGAGGATCGTGGTAGAGGACTTGCAGGCGAACAACATCAAACTCCATATTGAGCCCCATAAGAAAGACGTGAACACGAAAGCGGTCTTTATCCTTCTGAAGAGTCTGCGCATCGGCAGTGCAGACAACAGTAAAGGTGTTGAAGTAATCCAGTTTCTGATAAAGGCGTTCGAAATCATAGTAGTAAGCAGAGATAGGCATGGTTCCCTGCTTCAGCTCCAAAACACGGCGAGTGAGCTCATAAATCTGCGTCGAACTCCCTCCCTGAAAGTAGGTGTCACGGGCTCGTCCAAATTTCATGTGCAGAATCCAGAAGCATGTAGCTGCGATACACCTGAGGAGACATAGAGTGAAGTAATTTCGAGACAACCAAGGAATTGTCCGCATCCCATTTTTTCCATGAGTGATCGGTACGCGGTGGCTCAATAGTGGTTCCATCAATATGTCCACATAGCTGGTGACTTCAAATAGCATGTTGTGCCGCCCTGGACCACTCAAGATAATTTGTGCCATCCAAGACAACCGTAGTGATCTTTAAGGAGCCAGATTGGTCGTGGCTCCGAGGAGGATCACTAGATGGAACTGTCTGGGGAGAAGATGAGATATCAGAGGAATCACCCATCGATGGTCGTCCGACGGAAAACAAGAAGAAGAACTCAAGACGGAAGAAACCACATCCTTCGTGTGCCCGTTAGATCCTTTTGCCGGAGGAGACACTGGAGGATGTGACCACGATGTCTCTGGCAGCCCCCATGCAGGACAAAATGGTCGGAGACAAAGGCCCGCCCGTAGAACAAGCGGAAAGAGGAGTTGGAGGCTGCAGTACTGGTGGCGGCGAGGTGCTGCTGAACTGGTTGTTGCGAAACGTACGGTGAGTCGCGGAAAAGAACCGTTGCGGATGGAGAGACGGCGGGAGACGCTGCAGGATCTAGCGATGACGGGAGAAGCTGCGAACGGCGAGTTGCTTGGAGACGCGGGAAGTCAAGGCGGGACCTAGCGACGGCGACGAGGCAGGATCTAGCGACGGGGTGAGGAAGAGGCGGGGTCGGGATTGAGCGACAGAAGCCAAACGGGACCCCTTGGCTCTGATGCCAAGTAGAACGAGAGGAAATTTCATTAAGTTGCCCTAATTGGAGCCAAACATTCATATATATAGGATACAAAACACGTGACATCACATGTTACGAGCAACGGTAAATTAAGAAACTAAAAAAATACGTATATTCAACCGTTTAGCCTGAAACTAAATACTGAAAGATAACCTAGAAGTAGAGACAAATATTGTGACATTAAAAAAATTAAACAATATTAAGTAATATACATGTGTTTTACTTGAAACTTATAAGAAGAATGTAGTCCAGAACATATTTTTGTCTGACTGTTATTGTAGGGAGGTAGTTTTTGAACAATGAACTGCGGAAGTCGTTATCCTTGTTAAGAAATCAAGCAATAACTTTTATGTTTAGTTATTGGAGCAAAATTTTGAAATTCATGAAAAGTTAAGGCATGATTGAGAAATATATTTCGAAGTTCAAGTAAATTTGAATAATTCCAATAAATATGGTTTAATACGATTTGCGTGTAGGAATAGTTGAATATCACCAATAATTATTATCAATAAGATCTTACAAGGCTTATATAGAAGCCAAAATATAATACGTGACTAAGACAGAAAATATGAGACGACTTGAAATGCAAATATAAGACTAAGTTCAACTCTCTCCCTCAAGTCGGACGGAAGATGTCGGTTATCCCAAGTTTTTGGATATCATCAGAAAACACATCACTTCCCAAGCTTTTAGTAAACGCATCCGCCAGTTAATCTTTGGACTGAACAAAAGGTGTGACCACGGTCTTCTTATCCAGGTGGTCTTTGATAGTGTCGATCAACCTCCACATACTTTGTCCTGTCGCGCTGGATTGGATTATGAGTTATACTAATAGTTGCTTTGCTTTCACAGAATAAGGAAAATGTACTACTCCCGGAGAAACCCAGATCCTATAATACAGTACGTAACCATAGGTCCTCACAAAGGCCTTGTGACATATCCCGATACTCTGCCTCAGCACTGGATCTGGCCACCACATTCTTCTTCTTACTACGCCAGGTCACCAAGTTTCCCCTACAAAGGAACAATATGCAGTAGTGGACTTGCGGTCATCCCGACATCCAGCCCAGTCAGCATCTGTGAAAACTTCGATCTTCAAGTGGATATTTTTAGAGATCAAGAGGCCACAACCCGGGGATTTTTCAAATAACGTAACACACGATATGCTGTCTCTTGATGTCTGATCCTGCGGGTGTGCATATATCTACTCAAAATACCAACGACATAGGTGATATATGGAAGTGTGTGGGATATTGATGTGATCCAGGGTGGGGGTGTAGTTTTGAAATAAAGTAAAATTGAGAACTTTTAAAATAAATGTGGCGCGAAGGTATTCGCGGGCTAATTTTCTAACGAAATAAACGGTCAAGGCGTCGCTCGCGAACGCAAGGCTACCACACGTGCATGATAACGTCACAAATCACAATTCTACAGGCATAACATTCAAGAGGGTGACAACACGGATATGGAAATTAACGGAAAATTTAGAGATACGATTAGTAGTGCAAACTCCAACATGATGCGGGACCAGGAGTCCACCTACCCGCCACCCTGGAGTCCCACCAGGGGGTTCACCTGGAGTCAGCACCAGGCGGCTTTCATCAGGGCCGCGGCCGTACACCCCAACCAGCTCTCCATCATGGAGTCACCACCATGCGGCAGGTTGTTGAGGTCGGGACTCGATCCCCAGACCTCCTAGATAAGAGGCCTTCACCAGCACGCTCATCACCAACTGAGCCGCGGATCAGTTGGTGATGAGAGTGCTGGTGAAGGCCTATTATCTAGGAGGTCTGGGGATCGAGTCCCGGCCTCAACAACCTGCCGCATGGTGGTGACTCCATGACGAAGAGCTGGTTGGGGTGTACGGGCCGCGGCCCTGATGAAAGCCGCCTGGTGCTGACTCCAGGTGGGCCCCCTGATGGGACTCCAGGGTGGCGGACAGGTGGACTCCTGGTCCCGCATCACAACATCCAACTATTCATTTAAAACTTTGAGCATAAAAATTAATTAAGGATTGAGGGCGAGAAAGGGAGAGGTATACCACGAGGAAGGCTAGCAGAGGCGAACAAGACCACTGAAGAGTTGTGGAAGGCTGCCCTAGGGCGCAGCAGTTCACCGGAGGCTGGGTCGGACTTATCGACTGCAGTGGTGGTTGGAGCCAAGGAACAGGCTGCCGGGAAATGGGAGAAAACACAAGAGAAGGATTGAATCCACCAGAGGAGAGCACGGGGGAGGTGGAGGCGCCCAAGGAGACTTCTGGAGAGCTCGTTGGCAGCAGGGAAAGGCTCTGCAGGTGGCGTCGTCGATGAAGAGGGGCCCTGGAAATTGCAGCATAATTGCAGGAAGTTCATCAGGGAAGAAAGACGCCGGAGGGAGGATCGGCTGGAGGTGGTTTCGTCGCAGGTGTTGCTCGCTGATGGATGCAGTGGCGTGGAGAGCTCCGTCGGGAAGAGGGGATGCGGGAACGAGGCAGTGTCGGGCTGAGCGGCGCTGGACAGAACCAAACCGAGAGATAAAATCCTCGTTTCAGTTCTATTTCCAGCCGGCTATTACAGGGGGGAAGGGTTTGTTTATATAGAAGGGGGGTTTTAGGGCAAAAACTGGCTATTGGCAACCACACTTAATTAAATAGGAATGTTTTTTTATAGGGGAAATAGGCCAAAGGAAATGGGCTGAATGGGCTCACTCAAGTGGGTGATTTCATAACTTATAAATGTTTAAATTAAAATAGTTAATTAAATTAAAGCTTTCCCTAAGCTAACCTATCCCATAAATACCGGACCTATGCATTTTGGGTCTCGTTGGCTGGTCACACCAACGAGTCAAACTAAATTTTGCGCGAAAGCATGCGCGATACAAAATTACACAAAAGCGCTAATACCGTGCGCGTACAACTCAACACAACAAAATAATCCAAATGCGCCACAATATGCGCTACACAAATAAAACAGGTACAAATAAAAATAAAGATGCGCCGCGGGTTGCATCAATTCTCCCGGGGTTGAAAGAGCTCGACCCCGACGAGACTCGATGCGACCTGCAAGTTGGAAATCCAACTGTCGATCGGAGAAAATGTTGCATAACTGTCCTGCTGATGTCGCCGCTGCAATCCTAAACCTGTGTGTAACCTCTCATCCCAAAAGCTCGCAATCCATTAGTCAAAATTTCATGCCAAATAGTGAAATAAACAGTAATTATCGGAGCTTTCAGAGGATGACAGGGGCGGTGTGTGTAGCAAACAAGTGGTGGGAGGGAGAGCGTGAAACAAATGGAAGCAAGCCGTGAAACCAGTAATTCATGACGCATCATACTCTTGTTTGGTAGACACTCACGATCGTCCGCTAGACCAGGATCGTCCATCGCTTTGATTTCACCCGATGAAATCCCACTTGAGTCACAAAATTTTAAATATATCCCAAATATTTCCATCAAGATCTTCCACAAAAACCCATGGAAACAGGTGTCCGGGCCAGGAGTATAAAATCTACGGGTCATCTCAACTCTCCTCGTACGACTCGACCTAAAAATCTCAAATCCCAAACGATCAAGGTGAGGTGCCTCAATGTGCTCGACTGCAACCAAGGAAAAACGATGCGGACTAAACGCGTGCTCGTCGAATACAAAATCAATAAAAGGTGGTGCTTCCAGAGCACCCAAAATAAATGACTCGAAAATCAGATGTCGCCCCTTAGAGTGAGCGTCCAGGACGAAACGTAGCGCTAAATAGGAGTGGTGTAGTGGAGACTAAGGACGACGAAGTAGAGGCTACTGAGGTCCTCCTAGGTGCTCTAGGAACGGGGCCATTCTTCTGGGGAAGAAGAATAATCATACACCCATGGTGATCAAAAGAATGGGAGTTCCTCATACCATCATGCAGAACATGTCGGTCATACTGCCATGTTCGTCCTATAAGTATGTGGCAGACATCGATGGGGGCGACATCACATAACATTGAATCATGATACACGTCTCCGATAGAGAACTCTACCTGACAATGATGAGTAATGGGTATAGTCAACAGACTACTAACCCCAGATAAATAGTACGAATGCTCTAAGGGGTGCGTCAAAAGTCCTAACTTCTCTACCATTCGCTGAGACACGTAGTTTTCCATACTACTACTATCAATAATAATGGAACATAAATGCTCTTGAATGCGGGCGACAGTGCGGAAAATTTCCTTTCTTCGAGAATCATGCTCAGTGGTCTCGCCAGAGGTAAGCAAACTAGAGTGAAGAGCAAAAATTAGGTGCTCTGCTTGCTCACCCTCGGCCTCGATGACACTATCAGCCTCGGGCAGGGGCTCAGGCTGGGGGTCACTAAGGAAGACTCCATACTCTGGTTCACCCCCGGAGGTGGAATCAATCACAGCAACGAACTGGCGTCGCGGGCACTCAGAAGATTTGTTTTCGGGCTCCATACACTTGAAGCATTGAAACACTCCAGTGTGGGGTCGGGCTCCCATGGGCCCCTTACCCCGGGACGGGCCAGGGTGAAGAGTCGAGGCTCCAGTAATGGCAAGTGGTGGGGAATCAGTAGTAGCAGATGTGGGTGTAGTAGTGGTGGTGCTCGAAGTGGGTTTATCAGTAGACCTAGGTCCATCAGTAGACCTCTGACCAGATGTCCTCTTCTGGAGGGCCTCCACTCGATGTGCTCAGCTGGAGATCTCTCCAAGGTCCCGAAAATCATGAAGCTCTAACTGGTCTCGTATAGCGTACCGTAGCCCATTCAGATAACGGGCCACAACCATGTGGTCTTCCTCATTCAGATTTAAGCGTGACTGGAGGACTAAGAACTCATTCGTGTACTCGTCGATAGTTTGTTTGTCTTGTTGTAGGTTGTGATACCTACGATACAAGGTCTGCATGAAATCTGCGGGGGCGTACCTCCTCTTGAGTTGAGCTTTGAACTCAACCCAGGTAGTGATAGGTGGTTGTCCCATAGTGTATCGTATCCGCTCGACTTGCCCCCACCATGTGAGTGCGGGGCCCTTCAGCTTCAGGATAGCATACTCCACCTGTTGGTGGGTAGGTGTGCGCTTCCAGCTGAGGAATCGCTCAAGTCGCTCACACCAATCAAGACACACCTCAGGCTCTAGTGTGCCCTCAAAATTCCCAACATCAAGTTTAATATCGGCATGCCATCTAGGGGGATTCCTATTATCTTGATGTGCTAGTTGGAGTTTTGGTGGTGGAGGTGTAGGAGGTCATGTAGGAGGAGTAGGGGGTTGTGCAGCAGGGCCCCCTAAGTGGTATTGTGCTTCCAAATTGTTGATCGTAGTACGCAACCCTATCATGACTTGGTTTGTGTCTCTCACAGAGAGGGTGAGTGTAGTGACAACGGTCATAATGTCTTCCATTCGCTTACCTATATCTCCTAAATTTTCCTCTAGGTGTTCCGTTCTTGATTCCATGGATAAACTGGAAAACTTTAAACTTAAAATTTGAAAACGACCGGCGCTCGGCTATCCCACGATAGGAGTGAGATTTCCCAGCAGCCACACCAAACTGATGTGATCCAGGGTGGGGGTGTAGTTTTGAAACAAAGTAAAATTGAGAACTTTTAAAATAAATGTGGCGTGAAGGTATTCACGGACTAATTTTCTAACGAAATAAATGGAGGCGTCGCTCACGAACCCAAGGCTACCACACGTGCATGATAACGTCACAAATCACAATTCCACAGGCATAACATTCAAGAGGGTGGCAACACGGATATGGAAATTAACGGAAAATTAAGATATACGATTAGTAGGGCAAGCTACAACATCTAACTATTCATTTAAAACTTTGAGCATAAAAATTAACTAAGGATTGAGGGCGAGAAGGGGAGAGGTATACCACAAGGAAGGCTAACAGAGGCGAACAAGCCCACTGAAGAGTTGTGGAAGGCTGCCCTAGGGCGCAGCAGTTCACTGGAGGCTGGGTCGGACTTATCGACTGCAGTGGTGGTTGGAGCCGAGGAACAGGCTGCCGGGAAATGGGGGAAAAACACAAGAGAAGGCCTGAATCCGCCGAAGGAGAGCACAGCGGAGGTGGAAGCGCCCAAGGAGACCTCTGGAGAGCTCGTTGGCGGCAGGGAAAGGCTCTGCAGGTGGCGTCGTCGATGAAGAGTGGCCCTGGAAATTGCAGCGTAATTGCAGGAAGTTCGTCGGGGAAGAAATACGCCGGAGGGAGGATCGACTGGAGGTGGTTTCGTCGGAGGTGTTGCTCGCTGAAGGATGCGTGGCGTGGAGAGCTCCGTCGGGAAGAGGGGATGCGGGAACGAGGCAGTGTCGGGCTGAGCGGCGCTGGACAGAACCAAACCGAGAGAAAAAATCCTCGGTTCAGTTCTATTTCCAGCTGGCTATTACAGGGGGGAAGGGTTTGTTTATATATAAGGGGGGTTTTAGGGCAAAAACTGGCTATTGGCTACCACACTTAATTAAATAAGAATGTTTTTTTTATAGGGAAAATAGGCCAGAGGAAATGGGCTGAATGGGCTCACTCAAGTGGGTGATTTCATAACTTATAAATGTTTAAATTAAAATAGTTAATTAAATTAAAGCTTGCCCAAAGCTAACCTATCCCCTAAATACCGGACCTATGCATTTAGGGTCTCGTTGGCCGGTCACACCAACGAGTCAAACAAAATTTTGCGCGGAAGCATACACGATGCAAAATTACACAAAAGCGCTAATACTTTGCGCGTATAACTCAACACAACAAAGCAAACCAAATGCGCCACAACATGCGCTACACAAATAAAACATGTACAAATAAAAATAAAGATGCGTCGCGGGTTGCATCAGATATGTATACGAGTTTCCTAACCAATCTCTGATAGCGCGAAACATCAGTTTGGTCATTTTCACCATCTTCTCCAATCCTATACTTTTCTTCCATATGGGTGTTCACAGGAATACAGCCTAACATCTCAGTCTCCTTCAAGAGATCTAGAATATACTTTCGTTGAGATATGAAAATTTCTTGAGTTGATCTGGCGACCTCAATACCAAAAAAGTTATATAACCTTCCCAAATCTTTCACCTCGAATTCAGCAGATATGAGAGACTTGATGTTTGCAATCTTATCTGTGTCATTTCCAGTGATCACAATATCATCTACGTATACAATGAGGACCACAACCCTCTGATCGCAACGACGGACAAACATGGTGTGATCAGACTGAGCATGCTTGTAACCAAACTTGAGCCTAGCCGTGAGAAACCTTCCAAACCATGCCCTAGAGGATTGTTTAGGCCGTATAGAGATCTCCTTAGGCGACAGACAAGACCTTCATCCTTTTTTTTCGTAAATCCAGGAGGGAACTTCATGTACACCTCCTCATCAAGTTCACTATGAAGAACCGCATTCTTCACATCGAGTTGGTGGAGGTCCCAGTTCATGCAAGCCGCGCACAAAAGCAGCACTCGAATGGAGTCCATCTTTGTCATGGGAGCAATGGTCTCCTGGTAGTCAACTCCCTGAGTTGGGTGTAATTTTGAGCAACCAGACGGTCCTTGTGTCGTTCAAATTTATCGTCCTGGTTCTGCTTAACAGAGAAAACCCACCATGATCCAGTAGCTTTTTTACCTGGAGGAAGGGAAGAAATATCTCATATGTGATTCTTGTCCAATGCTGACATTTCCTCTTTCATTGCTTGAGTCCATATCGGTACGCTCAAAGCTTCCTGCCATGTTTTTGGAATAACAACCAAGGAGAGAGAAGAGACACAAGCTTGATGGCCCGGAGAGAGATGACAGTAAGTCACCTAATCAGATATGGGGTGTTGAGTACTAGAAGCTTTATCTTTCAGAAGCGCAAGCGGGACATGAAGATCAGCATCATCAGAATTTGAGGTTGAAGTGCGCACTGGTATAGTTGGAACTTTAGTAGCATGTGTACCTGAGGAACAACGGTGGTATACATGAGGAAAAGGAAAAATCAGAAGAGAGAGCAAAGGATCGGGTAAGATAGGCAAGGACGGTGATGGTGTGGAATGAGAATCAGTAGTACATGGAGGAGCAGTAGGAATAATGGGAAGAGGGACAACATTGGACTCAATATCACCAGTACTCTACCCTTGACGAAGAGAGTGAGTCGAATGCTGAAAATAGGGCTCGCCCTCCCTGAAAGTAACATTCATAGTACAAAACGTACGTCTCGAGGGCAGATGATAACACTGATACCCTTTCGTGGTGGAGTAGCCAAGGAAGACACACCGGTGGGCTCGAGGATCAAGTTTGTCCCGGTTCAGTTGATGAATGTGAACAAAACAAACACATTCGAAGACACGGGGAGGGAGATGGGTGGTATGGACAATAGTCATGGTAGAGGGACGGGCAATAGGAGTGACATAGATAAGGATACGAGAGGGTAGACGATTGATCAGGTGAGCAGCGGTGTGAACACAAGTAGTCTGATGACATGACTAACAAGGTAAGAACCAAAAATGCCACGATTGTCATACTCCCCCCCCCCCATTATCACTCTGAAGAACCCGAATAAGTCTATTAAACTAGGTCTGCACCATTTTATAGAAAACTTGAAAATAAGATAAAACGTCACTCTTCTTTTTTAACAAGTACGTCATGTGGTGCCGAAAAAGCAATCAATAAAAGTAACAAATTAAAGAAAGCCAGATAACGCTAACACAAGGGAAGGCCCCCAAACATTCGAGTGTATTATATCAAAAGGAATGCTACTCGGAACAGATAGATGCGATGACATATGACACACATGTTTCGACGTGTCACAGACATCGCGATAAAAGTTTTAAGAAAAGGAATAAAATCAGAAAACAATTTTGAAGATAAGCAAGTGACAGATGTCCAAGATTCAGGTGCCAACAGTGAACATCATCAGAAGTAACAGCAGAGCAGGAGAGAGCCGGAGAAGGATGTTGGGAGTCCAGGTAGTACAGGTCGTCACATTTCTACGATTGTCAATGTTCCGCTTTGTACTCTGTTTCTGAAAGACACAAGTATCAGGAAAAAAGTTACAGAACAGTTAAGGAATCTTGTAATATTGCTAATTGAAAGTAAATTGCGAGAAAGAGAGTGAACATGAAGAACAAAGGAAGAGAAATAGTCGGAGAACAAGAGATGTGTCCCTTGCCCGCAATGGAAGGCAAACTCCCATTGGTAGATACAACCTTATCCTTACCAAACAAGGGAGTATAGGAAAGAAAACCTGATGAAGATCCCGTCATGTGGTGGGTGGAACCCGAATCGATTATCCACTCAAAAGAGGAATCCTGGATAGTATGAGCACTTGGCATAACAACAGTGGCAAGAGAAGTAGGAGCACCGGAGGGCTGATCTGGCTGAGAATGAAGCAAGCGACGAAAAACATCCAACTCGCGTGCAGTGAGCTGGCCAGGAGAGGAATGCAATGTCTCATCATAGACATTAGCAGAGTACTCAACATCATGAGACTGATGACCACCCTGTCTGTGTCCTCCTCGTCCAGGTCCACAACCACAACCACGAGCAGACGGGGCAAGGTAAGGGTGAAGTTTGAAGCACGCCTCCCGAGTATGCCCTTGTCGACTGCAATAATCACAAGTAGGCGCCAAGAAGTCGGGACTGGGAACATGGCTGCGACCCACACTAGTCAGGGCTGAACGATTTGAAGGAGCAATAAAATTGAGGGACTTCCGACGATCTTCATCACCAAGAACCATACTGAATGCCTCCCGAAGTGACGGGAGAGGGAGCGATGAAGGATATGCGACCGCACCATATCAGACTCCATGTTTAAGCCCATGAGGAACACATGCAGACGAAAGCGGTCCTCCCGTTGTTTCAGCTGAGCAACATTCGCGGTACAAGCATGAGTAAAATGAACAAAGTAGTACAGTTCCTGATGTAGGCGCTTGAATTCCGAGAAGAACGATGACACGGTCATCGAGCCTTACCGCAACTCCAAAATGCGACCGGCAAGCTCATACACCTGAGTGGAGCTACCAATCTGGGACATCGAGTGTAAGAGCCAGGACACCACAAGGGAGTTGTTAGAGTCCTAACGTTTCCTTGAGGGGTCGGTCCTGAGGGGTTTCGTAATAGTTCCATCGATATAACCAAACAGCTAGTGACTGCGAATGACGTGTTGAGCAGCGCGAGACCACTCGAGATAGTTCGTGTCATCTAAAGGAACTGTGATAATCTTCAGAGAGCCTGAGTGTCCATGAGGCTGCCAAGGATCACTCATTTGTGGCTAGATCACATTCAGAGAGGATGCAGAAGAATCTGGATCACCCGACAGCAAGGAAATTGACAAGAACTCAAACAGCAGTAGATCAAGCTCAGGCAGGGAGCATAGAGGCTTAGGCAGGAAACAGATCGGGCAAGCAGGCTGCAGGGGCAAGCAGGAGCATCAAATCAGCGCAGGAGCAGGCAACAGGGCGTCACATGCAGCAAATCAGCGCATGAGCAGCCGGATCTCAAGAAGCGCAGTCGGCGGGGTTGATGAAGCCAGCAGAAGACGCATAGGAGCAGTCGAAATAGGCGCAGCATCACACGTTGATGGGATCTAGAGAAGATTGACGCAGGGAGGGGCGGAGCGGTCCGGCTGCTTCATGGAAGGACGGCATCAACGTCCTTCTCAGCAACCGGTGGTGGTGAAGAAGCCGCCCAACATCCACATAGAAGGAGCAGCAGAAAAGGGCGGCTATCGAAAGAGCGTTGAGGCGGCGGAATCGATTGCGAGCGGAGACGGTGGGGTTGAAACGGGAGCGGACAGCTGCTAGGGTTAACTCTCTCTGATACCAAATTGAATATCACCAATAATCATTATCAATAAGACCTTACAAGGCTTATATAGAAGCCAGAATAATAATACGAGACTAGGACAGAAAATACAAGACGACTTGAAATACAAATATAAGACTAAGTTCAACTGTAATCTGCTACACGCATTTGAGTTTGATTTCCTTCTGTTTTATATGGAACCATTTTGTCATCTGTTATATTTAGTGATATTCAAATGCAGTTCTCTTTTGTTAGATAATCCTTCTGTTAAGTTTTTAACATATTTTATTTATTTTGGCTTGAACACTCTTTATGTTTGTTATAAACTTTGCTGCTTTTCCCTCCAGGTGAGATACTGTACACCTTCACCATTTTGACAACCCGATCTTCACCTGCTTTGGAATGGCTTCATGGTTCGTAATGCTCTACTTTTATCTCCCGTCCTGAACATTATTTATTTCAATGAACTATTTACAAGCAAAAGCCTTTTCTGTGGAATACAAAAAAAATGAATGACTCAATAAGAAAAACTTATATTTCCATTTGACATATGGTTTCTTGCATGCATCATTTATTAGTTAATCAAAGACTGTAGTCGTAGCAGCATAATTTGGCATATGCTTTAGAATGAGCGCATAATTTAGATCTAAAATGCCTTCTCATTAGAAAATATGTTTTATGGTAAATTAAGCTTATGTTTTGTACTACCATATGTTTTTAATAGAATCCCATAAAAAGGTTCTGAAAATTTAGAAGTTTTTATGATTTCGTGGAGGATATGATAATTATTTAATCAATTGTACAAGAAATATTTTTCAACGTGTCTTTTGTTTATTTTATTGTTAGGTTGGAGGCTTGGAGCTAGCATAACTTTGAGCAGTCTTCTTAATTTAAACTTTCTTCCTTGCTTGATGGCAAGACAGGTGTGGGCCGTGTGGCCTTATAAATGGAAACAGTTTTAGGGATTTTGATCCAAGGAAGTAAATTATTTTTCGATACAGCATCTATTCTCTTTGCGGGAGTTTATCCCCACTAGAATTTCTTTGGTTCCTGTCTTCAAATTTGTATTAGAGTCGTTGGTTCTTTGACCATACAAGTCCTCTCCCATGTGCCAAATTAAGTAGTTTTCATGGATGATCGTTGTCGAATGTGAGCCTAATAAGAGTAGGATTTCACAAAAGAGATTTTATTTATTTATTGCTAAGTGTAGGCTGTAGAGAGATACAGAAACAGGGTGAAAAATAATCACAATTTTATTAAGCTCTCTGAATATTACAAACTACAAGTATGTGTACATATATATAGGAAGAGAGAGAGAGAGGGATTCTCAATCCAATGATGTGGGACAAAACAAGAAGACTAAGTGAACTTATAATTGAGCCACACTTGTTGGGCTTTTACCTGATTTTCTCTAACATTCTCTAAGACTCCACCGCAAGCTGGAGCATACAAATCGTAAGCACCAAGCTTGAACAAAAGCTGATGATACATTAGTCGTGGTAATGCCTTGATGAAAATGTCAGCAACTTTCCCAGAAGCAGGAACATGCTCTAATTCTAATTTTGTCAATTGAATCTTCTCCTAAACGAAGTGACTAGTGACAGTCAACTTCAATGTGTTTGGTTCGCTCATCGAACAGGAGATTCTTGGCAATATGTATAGCAGCCTGACAGTCGCAAAACAAAGTTGCTGGTGAGGATAGTTTGACTCCCAAATCACCAAGAAGACTCTCAAGCCAGGTAAGTTCTGACATAACAGTCATCATTGCACGATACTCGGTTTTAGCAGAAGAGCGAGCAACAACCGATTGTTTCTTGCTACGCCAGCTGATAAGATTTCCTCCAGAGTAGGTACATAAACCAGTAGTAGAACGTTGATCACCCAGGGAATCCACATAGCCAACATCAGAATACGCAATAAGAGAGAGAGGAGGATGACTTATATGCGAGTCCTTGTCCAGGAGCAGTTTTCAAATACCTGAGGATGCGTTCGACTGTCTGGAGATGAGAGATTCGTGGAGCATGCATAAAACGACGGACCACTCCAACAACAAATGAGATATCAGGTCTTATAACCGTTAGGTATATCAGTTTTCCTACAAGACGTTGATAGTACTCTGGATTCGCAAGCAGTGAATCAGAGTCAGATTCATGAGCACACAACTTGTGGTTGACATCCATAGGGGTTTTCGCCAGTTTGCTCCCTGAGTAGCCAGCATCTTTAATTAGGTCAAGATAGTATTTTGTTGTAATAGGACAAAGCCATCAGGTCGTATTGTTACCTCAAGTCCAAGGAAGTGCCGCAGATTTCCTAGATCTTTTGTTTAAAAGACATAGTTTAAGTGTTGTTTGATTTGTTGTATCCCTATAGAGTCATCACCAGTTATCAAAATATCATCCGCATAGACCAGGAAAATGACAGTCCCGGTTGATCGATGACAAGTGAAAAGAGAGAAGTCAACCGAGCTCCGCTTGAATACAACCTCACGAACGACCTTACTAAATTTTTCAAACCAAGCTCGAGGAGACTATTTGAGACCATAGATAGATTTTCGGAGAAGACACACACGAGACTCCCCTGTGGTCTCAAATCCGGGAGGTTGGTGCATGTAGACAGTCTCAAGAAGATCACTATTTAGAAAAGCAATGTTGATATCCAGCTGATGTAGGGGCCAATTGCGAGGAATAACTAAGGAAATCAGGACCCGAACAGAGTTTAGCTTGACGACTGGAGATAAAGTTTCATCTTAATCAAGACCTTGTTGTTGAGTAAACCCCCGGGCCACAAGCTGAGCTTTTAGGCGTTCAGCAGTCCCGTCCGGAGCATGTTTGATTGCAAAGATCCATTTACAGCCAACACAAGACCGTCCTGGAGAAAGGGGGACCAAATCCCATATCCGGTTTGCCCAAAGGGCAGTCATCTCGTCTTTCATAGCCGCACGTCACCCTGTATGTTGAAGAGCCTCCTGCACAGAGTTAGGTATAGAGATGAAGGATAGAGCGAGGGCAATTTTGAGGTGAGGTGGGGATAGCCGATGTAGTGACACATAATTCGCCAGCAGATGTGTCGTAGAGGTTGATGCTGGATCAACAGGCCGCGAGATAGCACTGTTAGAAGGTAGATGTTGTAGGACACCAGAGTTCGGAGTACGGCGAGTGTAAACACAAAGAGGTGGTTTTGGTGGTACTGATTCCGGGTGTGTGGTGGGAAGTAGTGGCGGTAGATAAGATGTGACGGGAATGATAGGACGAGGTAAGGGAGGAGGGAGTGGAGGAGCGTAAGGAGAGGAGTGAAACGGTTGTTCTTCAAGAAAGGTGACATCTGCCGAGACGACCACTTTGGCATTGGTGGGAGAATAACATGCATAATCTTTTTGAGTGCGAGAGTAGCTCACGAACATACATTTGGTTGTACGAGGGACACACTTATCCGTGGTTAGAGCAAGATTATGGACATAACAGGTGCATCCAAACACCCGAGGCGTGAGGTAAGCAGAGATTTTGAAGGAAATAGAAGACTAAACGGAGTGGCAAAGTCGAGCATAGAGGAAGACATACGATTGATGAGATGACATGCTGCAGACACAACGAAGTTCTAGCATAGTGTGGGAACCTGCATTTGAATCATTAATGGCCGAGCGACATCAAGAAGACTATTTTTTCGCTCAGTCATGTCATTCTGTTGAGTAGTATAAGCACACGATATTTGATGGATAATGTCAAACTCAGTACATAAATTAAAGAATGTCCGGCTCGTATATTCGCGTGCATTATCAATGCGAACGATTTTTAAGGGAGATGAGAACTAAGTACAAGTTTTAGTAATAAAAACACGAAAGATAGAGGCAAATTCAGCACGATCGCGAAATAAATATAACCAAGTTAAGCGAGAATAATCGTCAATAAAAGTAACAAATGAATGGTAACCAAACATACTAGGGGTGTTATAGGGTCCCCAAATATCATAATGCGCTAAAGATAAATGAGTATCATCCCGAGTACAAGCAATATTAAAAGAAGTACGATGTTTGTCAAAGATACATGATTCACAAGTAAACTCATGCAGGGAGACATCCAGAAGAGCTTTCTTGAGAATTTGGAGGGGAGCATGCCCAAGGCGATGATGTCAATCAACAGAGGAGGCGACGGAAAGAACAGAAGGGGGAACATCCAGGAGACAATCCATTAGACAGTAGCCCCTTATAAATGATATTCTGCATTTGCTGATCATGCACAACAAATAAAGGTGAGAATGTAACGCATCAATCAAGGTCCTGAGTAAGTCGGCTAACAGATAGTAGGTTAAATGGTGATCCTAGAACATGAAGGACTGAAGACAGAGAGAGGGTCGGTGTGAGAGGTATATCTACAGCGCCGGAAACTGGGGTGGTATCACCATTGGCCACAATGATGAACTTGGGATGTGTAGACAACAAGTATTGAGGTGGTTTCTGCGAATTAATATGGTGTGTGACACCTGAGTCCACAATCCAGTGGGAGCTCCAGGATAGACATGATATACCTTCATTGGAGATCGACGCAACAGATCTAGATGAGCGAGTAATCACCTCATGGAGATGTTGGAGCTAGGTGCATAGAGTATTGATGTCATTGCTGGTGGAGGAGGCAGAATCCGGTCTGGTAGTAATGAGAGGAGGCTCAGTTGTAGTAGAAGCAACAAGGTGTGGAAGCAGACCATGTTTGCGATAGCAAGTGACCTCAAAGTGACCATCTCGACCGCAATAAGTGTATTTAAAGGAGGATCTTCCAGCACGTCCTCGTCCCCGAGATATGTTGCGACCTCCATGGGCCAAGGAACCACGATCCAATTGAACTGGTGTAGGTTGCTGGAGGAGAGCCGGAGAGAGAGTCACAGGAGCATCCCGTGGCTGGGTAACCTTCAGAAGCATAGAGCAAACATCCGGCAGCGAGAGAGTTGTAGAGAAAGAAAGAATCTGAGCCCGAACACTGTGCAGATGAGCAGGAACATGGGCCATCATCATGGCAATCTCGAGTCATTCTTGTCATGGCGTCAAGGAGAACCAAGGCGAGCGCAGGGCGCCTGGATGCTTTGGCGACAAGGCGGACACCTAGGTGACAATAAGGCTAGCAAGTCGCAAGACAACAATAAGGCGAGCAAGTCGCAAGACGACAACTAAATATTTTAAAAAAACTAAAACATATTATAGACAACGGTTATTATAATAACCGCTGTCTAAAGTCAGTGTATAGTCTGAACGACAGTGGTTATTACAATAACCACTGTCGAGGCAGACTATACACAACGGTTATTATAACAATCGTTGTTTATAGTCGTAAAAACAACGGCTATTATAATAATCACTGTCTATACACAGCGGTTATTATAATAACCGCAGTCTATAGTCTTAAAGACATCGGTTATTATAATAACCGTTGTTTATAGTCTTAAAGACATCGGTTATTATAATAACCGCTGTCTAAAACCTGTGCGTATAGTTTAAAAGACATCGATTATTATAATAACCGTTGTCTAAAGTTTCAGTTTTTTAAAAAAACTCTGAAAAGATTGTTTACCAATATAGCTAGTCAGCTACACAAGTATTATACATGAATCATACATTCATACTTCAGAGTAAGAAGTAACAATCACGTAGGTTTTGTATAATTATTTTGTGTTAATTAAGCACACAGGTTTAATTAAGCATACATATATCTCAATATAGATTCTATATAATTTACACTATGTATCCATGAATCATGATATCTCAATACTCAAGAAAAATGAATCAGAAAAGTGAATACAAGAATATCATAGTATATCATAATCAAATCCAAAATGTCATCACCATACACACTAGCTTTTCCTCATTATATCATAGTCAATTATAACATGAAAGTGAAAGACAAGAAAGGTGAACCAGCATGAATAATGTTTTTAACAAAATTTTTAAATATTTATTAAAAGATCAAATAAAATCATCTAGTAAGTGATCATTGACATTGTTTGTGCTCGGTTGGTTTGAGGTACTCGTCTTTTGCCAATAATTATCATCAATATCTTCATCATTATTGGCAAATCCAAAATATTTTAAATCTTCATCCCCTTCACCTATAAGTTGAAGATTAGATCCAGCTCCACTTCGTAAATTTTTATCCTAAGTCCCAATAGCTCTCTCTACAGCTTTCTATGTGAGATCATCATCATCAAAAAACTAAAGCTTCTTCTGGTTGATTCATCATCCACTCACTACTTCAATCTAGCTCATCGAGCACTAAAGTGTTGTAATTTTTTTCTTTTTCACGTCTTTCTTGGAATCGTGCTTATAGAAAACGATTATACTGAATGTATACAAGATCATTAAGTTTTTAATGCTCCAATCTATTTCTTTTGATAGTGTGAACATAAATGAAGATAATTATAAACTTGTTAGTAGATATAAAAATATCAAAATTTTTATTGAATATTAGTATACTTATTACTTAGTATTTACAAACTCAAAAGTACTCCAGTTGCGCTCATAACTAGAAAAAGAACAACATAAACCAAGTATGCGCAATGCTACTTTTGTAAGTTCAACATTCGATACTCTATGTGCACCCCACCAATCCACTATTTATTTAAGACAAATAAATAGTATTTAACATTTAAATAATTTAAGAAAAAATAAAAATTTAATCCATACTTTGATTTAAGGTGATTTGTTACCTAATAGTCATAGACTTTCCAAAACTATTTTGAAATGCTTTGTAGCCAGTACCTTGCTCTGCAATTTTGTCTTGAAATTGTTGATCAGACATTAGTTTTGCAATAACATCGTTGAAAACATCTTGAAATTTTCAAGCATCATCATTATATTTCTTCTCATATTCAAAATATTTGCTTAAATTTAGAAATAAAATCGTCCTATACAATTTTTGCTTCATTTGATTTATTCACTTATTTTCAACAATTTCAATAATCTTTTTAAATTATCTTTCTTTATTATCAAAATATTTGTTGATCTTTTGTTTAGCTTCTTTCATTGTCAGATATATTTCAGACATAATTGATCTTTCATCTCCATCTACTAATCGCAAAATGACAATCAATGACTTCCCTTTTAGGCAATCTCTTACTCCATTCTAAAAAATAGTTGAAAGTATTGTTTCAACAACTTGTTTTCCGGCTTCAGTTTTTGTCAAATTAGCAGCATTTCATGAAGTCGTCACAAAGAATAATTTCAGCTTCTTGTGCTTAAGCACACTTTGTAGAGTAAGGAATGATGTAACAAATCTAATCACTGAATGCCTCACTAAATCATCACTTATAGTAGTTCTTACTGCATCAAGTAAACGAGTATGTCTGTAGATGAAATTTGTAATCATCTTTGTCTTTCTTATCACCATTTTATTTTGTTGTAACTTGTCTATATCTCCTAGCATGAGATCAATATAATGAGCAGCGCAAAGAGTCCAGAATAATATGGGCATTTTCTCCATTAAAATTTTACCAGTTTGCTTATAATTGGAAGCATTGTCAGTCACCACCTGCATACAAGTATACAACATAACTTTTTATATATCTATAGTTGTAGACTATTAAATTGTATAACAAACAAATTTACCTGAACAACACACTCTGCTCCTATCTCTTTAATCGTATTATCAAGCAACTCTGATAACATTGTAGCATTTTAAATATGACTGGATGCATCTACGGAACCCATAAAATAAATTGCTTATGGACAGTTGACTAGAAAATTGATTAAATGTATCTCTCTCCTGTCTGTCCAACTATCTAACATAAGAATGCAATTATATCTCCTCCAATACGCTTGATACTTTGTCTTCATCTACTTAACTTTATCTTTTATATTCAATAACAAAGGGACTCATAAATCATGATAACTAGGGTCTTTATAACTAGGCTCATACTGTCCAACTGCTTTAAACATTACTTCAAAATTTCGTGTCTTTGCAGTATTAAATGGAATTCTGCATTCATAGAACCAATCAACAATATGACTATCAACTCTTTTTTCTCTTGAGGAGATCTAAAACATCTCTCAACAGTAGTTTGTGCAGCACCTTTAGCACGGCTATTATCAACTACATCTTTAGGAGCATGTCTCATATGAGCATCCATAGGGCCTTTTTGTGGTAAGTGGATTACTTTTTTTGGCATTTGTCCCAGAATTTGGGATAAATGAAGATTTAGCTGCAGATAATGACGGAGATACATTTTGTGAACTTATTCGTTCTATTTCTTGTCCACTCTCAGAATAATTATCAGCAGTCAAATATGCATTTACCTTTTTTATCATTTAAAGCTGCATACATCTCAGTTGCTATTTCAAAAGTTGTCTTAAAACACTTCGATACATTTTCATACTCACCACATATGTGTTACTTCAATCTTTTGATTCCACCTTTAATAAATCTATCACATAAATTACATTTAACAGTATTTTTATATTTTAGGTCGGGTCAATGTCCATAGTTCCATCCAGGATTATTTAGCTTTGCTTTTCTTTTAGGATATGTTCTTGGATCAAGATCATTACTATCAACGGATGGAGCTAGACTGTTATTGTTTTTATTTTCCATCTTTTATGAATGAACAAGACTTATAAAATGTAGAGTTAGATCATTGATGTCCCGAAGCTTGTTGATATTCTAAAAAAGAAAGAAATAGGCACATGATAAAGTGATTATATTAATGAAAGAGCCAGTTAGTCTTAAGTTAAAGAAATCAATCATGAAGCACATGTGATAAGACCAAATAAAGTTATTTGTTCAATTATTCTACACAATAAATAATTTAAAGATCATGCTCAATTATATCTCATATTATTTGTATGTAGTGATTATATAACTGCAAATCTTATTTCGAATATTATTAATTTTCTCTTTTGTATATTGTGTCACTCTATCATAGATCTGTAATTAAAAAAAATTATTAAAATTAATTCAACATAATTATTTTCATTTATCAATTTGTATATGCAGTTAACTTACCAATGATGACATTCTCATAGTCCTAAGAGCATCAACTATATCAATATTATATGGTTGTTGTTGGCACTAAAAAAAATAATTGGTTAGCATTTTAATATCAAATTTTAAAATATTTAAAAAAGTACAATACATATACCTTACCGACTTTTACATTAAAACCTTTGGTTTGTGAAAACTGGTATGCCGATCCTTTGTCAAACCCTTAAATGTACTTTATAAAATATAATTTTTTTAGTTTATAGTCAAATCTGAATTTCAAATAGGAAAAAAACTAATTAATAAACTTACCTTATAATGACATTTTTAAGATCATCACAAATGTCATGATTTAAGGGATCAAGCCAATAAATAGTATTTATACTGTAATCAATAATAGCCAACATCCAATGCTTTTTGTGAAACAAATAAAATAATTAATAACTTAATTAGAATAAAAAAATATAAATAATCATTGATACTTACAATCTATGATAGGACAAAAATAATAAAGAATCTGATTGAAGTTGACTAAACTTGATTTTTAGATCTTCAGATCGTAATTTTGAATATTGCTTGACATACTTATCATCAAAATCAAAAATGGATGTCAGATTATGAAATAAAACAATTCTTTCATACGTAAATTTCTTTAGTCGTGATTTTATATACCTGTAAAAAAACATATAAATTCAGAATAAATTTATATATTAATAAAAAATCGAAAGTTTATAATATTTGTTACTCACCAAATACATGTTAATATGATGTTAACTCCAACTTTTTCCATATTAACAAAATAGTATAACTCTGAAATTTCAAAAAATGTACTTGTTGATTCATCAGTCCCAAATACTGTTAGATGTAATACCAGAGATATTATTTTATTCTCTTTCTCCATCATAGTAATGAAGCTGGGTAACATGACAATGAATTCATTTGTATTCTGCGGAAACAAAAAAAATGTATTTTTGACATCAAAATTGATTACATAAAAGTCAAAAATATTAATTATACCGGAGAAGGTGAACGCTCATGTGATGTTTTAGGCACTTCTTTTGGTGATGATGCATATAAATGTGTGGGCTGACAAATCAAAAATAACAAAAAATTTATTAATTACCCGATCAATAAAAAGAAAAAATTACATTCTATAAAAGCACAAATAATTAAACATAATAATACCTGAAATATTTCTTGAGAAGTTTTAGGTGCAAGTGCAACAATCAGAGACTTAACTATTCCATTTTCAGCACTAAACATGCGCATAAGTTCTTCCATTTGATTCTTCATACTACTCATCTATGTTTGATGCGTTTGTTGTTGTTGCCTCAATATTTCTTGTTGTTGGCTTATATTAGTCATATATTCTTGTTGTTGCTGACACATATATTCTTGTTGCTGGCTCAATTTTTCTTGTATCATAACTTTCACATCTTCAAAACAAACTGATGATCTCCTCTCGCTCTGTCTATCATCCTTGAAAAAACTTTTAATTGTGTAAAACTTGCCACCAACTCTAACCCTTCCTGAATATTCTTTGCCTAAAACAGAGGCAAGAATGTCATATCTTTCTTTTGACACTCTTTCAGCATTTTGGGCATCTTGGCTCTACAACTCATCTTAAGAAAAAACAATAAATGTTAATGCAGATAACTTAGTAAACATACCAATAAAAAATAAAATATTATTATTGATAATTTACAAGTGATGAAATGACACATTTGCACTTATAATTTTAGATGTCAAATCAGTTGCATCTTTATTAATGTATTCACCAGTCTTTCTTTTGTGACCATCTTTTCATAACTCCTCACGTGTAAGTGGTGCAATTGTACCTTGTTCAATCTCGTCAATAAAATAAAAAAAAATTATCATTTAAATTATTGAGAAAATCAATTTTTATAATACAGATACATGAGAGGACTAATCTCATCTATTTTTTTAATCCAGAATAATCCATTCTGGAAGTAGTATGGAAAATCTTTTATGTTTTTGCTATCTCTGAATTAACTTTACTTTTTCTCCTACACAAATAAATATTTGTTAATGCTTAGATTGTTTACATAGTTAAAAATGATATAAAACATTGAATTTAATAAGAATATAATCATATATTTTAGAGTGGTGCGATCAACAAAAACTCTCAAATTTTCAGGAGTAGTAAAGTTATACTTTAGAGGTACATTGTATCGATGCTCCAAATAAATATTTTTCACATAAGTGACAAAAAGTTTTGATTTCCAATTCCTCCAACTTTCACCCATATTTTCAGTAATGCATTGCGAAGACCATCAATATATTTAAAATAAAACTGAAAACAATAGACAATATTAATTAATAATTAACTAAAAAAACACATTTATGTAATAACTAATAATAAAATTACGTACATTTTATTCTTCGCATAATTGATCATTACGATGTTTATCAACTTCATTCCATCCCGCATATTTAATTGACACATTATACTTCACAAGCGAACTCATAAAACTCTTTAATTTATTTGTGTTTGACCCGAGAATAATGCGGTTATCATCACTCACAAAAATATTAAGTTTCTTCCCCTCTAGCCTAAGCTTGTTCAATTAAGTCATTTTAGTGGTGCTTCTTCTTGAATTTGATGAAGATCTTTTATCAGTCATTTTTTTGTAATAGGAAAACCCTAAAAAATCCTAAACCATTCAAAAACCCTAAATAAAATTCATAAAAATTGCAATGATATTGAGGTACTAGCACATAATCACACATATAAATATATATGTTAGTGTTAAATGCTAATATAGAAGCATTAGGAAGGAGACTCAAATCACTCAATAAAACTTCAGTTGGTTAGGCAGTAGAAACATGAACATATGAAATAACAGTTACACACCTTCACATAAGTAATTAGTCTTGAAACATTCAACTTGGTGATCAAGTATAAGAAAGACACTAACATAATAACATCAATATGGATGATATACGATCTCATGCTCAAAAGTTAAAACCATTTAGTCTTTCTTCTAAGAGCAGAAACTTAATATATCTAAATTAAAAAATAATATACCTAATAGTTCAAAACTGAGAAAATGAAGAAATAATATACCTAAATGAGAGAGAGATTGGAGGAGCCGTGTGTTTCAGATTTAGGGTAGTTGTTCGGTATAATCTAACCAACCAATGTAATATGTCGAAGAAGAATCGCCAAATCAAAACAAAGGAGTGCAGAATTTTTCACAAAATCTCCTTTAGGGTTTTTCGCACAAAGCGGCGAATGTTAGAACTAAAATGTCGAGGTAAAAACAAAAAGTTATGGCTTACGGTTTTAGAATAGATAAAATAGACAATAGTTTTTAAAATAAGCAGCGGTTTTTATAAATACAGTTGTCTATTCCCCTATTTTTTAAAAAAAATAAGGCGCACAACGTCTTGTTTACAATTGAGCCCTTGGACGTCTAAGCGACGCATAGGCGATGTCGTGACAAGAATGTCCCGAGCGCTTCTTTTTGTGTCTGTTGGGCAACCAAATCGGCGGTAGGGGGCTGATGTTGTATTCAGGCCTCAATAAGAGCCTTGGTCATGACAACAAATGAGGTCATATCGTCCGGTGCCTCGGAATCATGGGTTTGAAGATTAGTAATGATGTCGAACAAGTGTTGAAGTCTGTTCTGGCCAGAATAAAGGGAGTGGAGCTCCCCTGATATTGTCTTGGCCGTTTCATGATACATGGTCATCCTGTATGGCTCGATGTCCATTGAGTTGAGAAGCCAGGATTGGACACGACCGTCATCACGGAGCCACTTATCAGTGGGTGTAGTAGGAATAGTATGTGTCAGATGATGAAGAAGTCCTTTCGTCTGCAGTACACAACGAACAGAGTGCGCTCATTTCACAAAGTTTCGCTTCCCGCTGAGAGAGATGGTGGTAATCTGGAGTTCATCACAAAGTTCAGGAACGGGATCAGCTGCACGACCTGGAAGAGAGGAGGTCGAAGTTGAATCCATGGACCAGCCCTGGCGAATAGAGAAGGTTGCAAGACAGTCGTGTACTGTGCGGTTAAGACTGACAGCTAAGGCAAGGAACCACAGTCTTCAGTGGATTCGAAAAGCGACCAGGGGAGCACAAGGGGAAACACACCTTGCGGCTAGACGAGATAAGCTAGCGACAAGGGAAAGATCTGGCAAGCGGTTAAGACAAAGAATCTGTGGACTTCAGCGGATAGGGGGAAGCGACCAGGCGAGCAAAGAGTGGAAGAGCACGTCGTGCGGCTAGGCGAGGTAAGCTAGCGGCAAGGGAAAGAACTGGCAGCCAACGAACAGAGAAGAAGAGCCACAACAAGTAGGACGCGGGGAGCAAACAAGGCCGCAGGTAGTGGCGAGCAGACCGCAAACACACAGGGGACTAGCGAACAGGTGAATTGGCAAATAGGTCGCGACTACGCTGCGAGCAGTGAGTAGACACAACGGACTAGAGAACAGGCGAATAGGCCGCGACTCCAGCGAACAGCGAGCAGATAGGTCGCGAGTGAATTGCGAGCAGACTGCGGACTCCTGCGGGGCGGCAATAACAGCAGATTCCACGGGGCACCAAAAACAGCAGATTCCGCGGCGAGCAAAACTTGCGGCTAGGCAAAAAAGGAGGGCAGTGCAAGGAAACAAGACACAGCGGCAATGGCGGAAGCATGCGGTAAGAAGAGAAACAGAGAGGGGCCCACGGGCAGGAGACCCGCAATTATAAAAGCCAAGGGGGAGGAGAAGAAAAGTGGAAGCCACGGGAGAGAGTAAGAGTGTAAGACGCGGCTAGAGAAGGGGAAGACCGCAAACCTGTGCGGGTAGAGAGAAGAGGGCAGGCAAGCGGTCAGAAAAAAACAAACCGCAGGAAGGATCTTTTGGCTCTAATACCATGTAGAGAGATACAGAAACAGGGCGAAAAATAAGTACAATTTTATTAAGCTCTCTGAATATTACAAACTACAAGTATGTGTACATATATATAGGAAGAGAGAGAGGGATTCCCAATCCAAAGATGTGGGATAAAACAAGAAGACTAAGTGAGCTTATAATTGGGCCACACTTGTTGGGCTTTTACATGATTTTCTCTAACATTCTCTAACACTAAGCTTTATTTATCTATTTATTTATTGCTAAGCTTAAACATTGATCTCTTAGGAAAGTAAGCCCATCCACAGTTATTGATCTCAGGAGAGTGAACGTTCTCAAAGTAGATTGAATATGTAATATAATAAGATTTCCTGTCTATTAATCAAGTTTTATTTAGATCTAGGTTGAAACTATTATGCTCTCTACAGTTAATTACCCCTCATGTTTACATGAGAGCACTCTCAGTTAAGGAGGTTTTTAAGCTCAGACTTTGAGTGGGTGTACGGTTAGGTGAATATAGATGTATTTGATTAAGATCCCCTTGTTCTGTCAATGTAGGTATGCTAGTGAATGCCAGAGGGCGTAGAGCTATAAAGATCATGGAATTTGATTTTCATCCATAAGTTGTTTTCTATTAAATATCACACGCAGAAGAGAAATTTTTTGGTGCGTTTGCCACAGCTGTATGTGTGTTATACATATTAAATCATAATATTTTTATATCTAATTGAATATTTTTTACCAAACAAAATATAAAATATTAATGTTTGTATTTTTACAATTATTTTAAGTACCGTTTGTACCATATTTTGAATAATTATGGAAAGCATTCGATAGTAAAATCATTCATTATGATAATCGGAAAATCATGCTTTATAATCGGATTTTAAGTACTATAAAATCCGATCATAATGTGTGATTTTACGATCGTTGTTTTTCAGAATTATTCAAAATATAAGTAAAGTGGTATTTAAAATGATTGAAAAAATTCAAACATTAATATTTTGTAAATGTTTTTGTAAAAAATATTTATTTAGATATCAAAAAAATGTTATTTAGTGCCTATAAAATTTATTGATGTACACAAAGCTGTGTCGGACGCACCAAAAAAATTTCCCACACAGAAGGGGTAGATGTGTTTTATGAAGATGTGCTCTTCAAGATTGACATCAACACATGCATTGAGACATAATTTATTTACTAACTTGAATGAAATGTTCACAGGTATGAAGCATGGTCAGTTGTGATTCATACTAGTAGACATAGGCGTGAAGGGCTCAGAGGTGTGGTATGAGTTTGCTAGTTTCAACATGACATGAAGAAGCATTGCATGGGACACAATGGTTTTGGTGGACTCGGTGGGTTTGAGTGGGTAAGCTGGGAATAACTCGAGGTTTTAACAGTTCAGAGTGTACAACCCCGTATTTGCGGAGTGGGGTCCCTCCAACAGGCGCGGGGCTAGCTATGCATTTTTAAGCTTTTTGAGCGGTTTGGCACTCTTGGTGGCCAATTTAGGCTCAACCTTCATAATATACTAGTAGGGGGATGCAGTATTTACCTCCCCCCGGCCAGCTCGCCCGGACAGCTCGTCAGCCCCCTGGGACAGCTCGTCAGCCCCCTGGGACAGCTCGTCAGCCCCCTGGGGCAGCTCGTCAGCCCCCTGGGGCAGCTCGTCAGCCCCCTGGGGCAGCTCGTCAGCCCCCTGGGGCAGCTCGTCAGCCTCCTGGGGCAGCTCGTCAGCCTCCTGGGACAGCTCGTCAGCCTCCTGGGACAGCTCGTCAGCCTCCTGGGACAGCTCGTCAGCCTCCTGGGATAGCTCGTCAGCCTCCTGAGACAGCTCGTCAGGCTGGAAGATTGTAAAAGTAGCGAACAGGCGACTAAAAACAAGCCAGAACTTGAATAATTGAAAGTTTTATTATCCAAAAAGATAAGATTTACAAAGGTATGACCTCCCTTTTATAGAATGGAGGGGAGTGGAGAGAGTACAAATAAACAATGTGAGACTAAAAAATTTACAGAGCTGAGCGGATAGACATAAACAGACCGATCAGGCCGCGCGGTTACACAAAGGGGCTAACTGCTCGGCAACACCAGAAGGAAGAGAACAAGCCGCGGTAGGAGACCGCTAGACCGCTCGGACAGCAAACAGCAAGGGTCTGGACATCAAACCGCTGGAGAGAGACCGCCAGACCGCGCGGTCTTCAACCCGCCAAGCATAGACCGCCAGACCGTTCGGTCTCCTACTTCAACACTCCCCCTCAAGCTGGAGCATAAATATCAATCATGCCCAGCTTGTCACAAATGTGGAAGAAGGAAGTAGAAATCTGTTTGGTGAAGATATCCGCCAACTCTTTGTCGGAGGTGACGAATGGAGTACAAATCTGTTTCTTCAAGACCTCTTCCCGAATGAAATGGCAGTTGACTTCTATATGTTTCGTTCTCATGGAATACCGGATTTCTTGATATGTATATGGCGGGTTTGTTGTCACAGAACATAGGAAGAGGATAGTCATAGACCTCTCCTAATTTAAGCATGAGAGCCCGCAACCATTTTAACTCACAGGTGGTTGACGTCATACTCCGATATTTGGCTTCTGCACTGGATCTGGAGACAACAGACTGTTTCTTGCTCTTCCAGCTCACAAGATTTCCTCCAACAAATGTGCAAAAAATAGATGTAGATTTGTGGTCGCCGTTATCATCTGCATAGCTTGAATCTGAGTAGGCTTCAACCCTTAGATGACCATTCTTCTGAAAAAGTAGCCTTTTTCCTGGTGCGGCTTTAACATACTCTAATATCCTCAAGGCAGACTGAAGATGACATTCCCTAGGAGCTTGCATGAACTGACTAACCTTGCCTACAACATAGGAAATGTCGGGTCTGATCACCGTGAGATAAATGAGTTTGCCCACCAGACGTCTGTACCTCTTGACATCAGATAGAAGAGGCGAGTCAGCTGTCCATGTTTTATCTTCTCCAGTAGTCATGGGACACCGGGCCGGTTTGGCACCAGTCAATCATGCCTTTTGTAGAAGATCAAGAGCATACTTCCGTTGGGAAAGAACCAACGAGTCGGGCTTCCATGATATTTCTGTCCCCAAAAAGTATTTCGGGGAGCTCATATCCTTCATGACCAGGTGTTGACGGAGGTGTTTTTTTGTCAAGTCCACCCCAGCCTGGTCATCGCCAGTAAGAAGAATATCATCCACATACACCGCCAAAACCACCAATCCCGAGGTGGTTTTGCGAATAAACGAGGAGTGATCGGCCGAACTTCTTGCAAATCCGATGGCAGCCACAATGCCACTGAACTTGTCGAACCACGCCCGAGGGCTCTGTTTTAGGCCGTAGATGATCTTCTTCAAACGACATACACGTGTCTCCCCCAGAGCAACATACCCAGGAGGTTGCTCCTTGTAGACGTCCTCATGAAGATCCCCATAGAGGAAAGCATTCTTGACATCAAGCTGGGAAATAGCCCAATCTCTGTTGACGGCCACAGAGAGAAGAACCCGTATGGTGCTGAAGCGAGCGACCAGAGAGAAGGTATCGAAGTAATCAACCCCATAAGTCTGAGTAAAGCCTTTGGCCACCAGCCGGGCTCTGTAGCGATCCACAGTGCCGTCTGGGTGAAACTTGACAACAAACACCCAGCGACAGCCAACCACATCAGTACCAACTGGTGGAGGAACAAGGGTCCAGGTACCCCTTTCAGTAAGAGTGGCAATTTTCTCATCCATGACAGATTTCCAGTGAGGAATAGCAAGAGCCTCCTGGTAGGTGCGGGGAGTGGCAGTAGCCGAGATAGCCAGAGCAAAAGACCTGCGAGAAGGAGTAAGACGATCATAAGAAACAACGGCCGCAAGCGGGTGTTGGGTACACGCCCGCACCCCTTTGCGAAGAGCAATGGGAAGATCCAAGTCGACGCATTCCTCAGTGACCGGAGCGTCCGTAGCGGAGAAGCTGGCCCGGGACTATAGAGAGACGGCTGCGGAGAAGAGGGAGAAGGGGAGGGGAGAGAATGAAGAGAGGAGGAGACGGAGGAGGAGATGATGTAGGAGGAGAGACGTCGATAGGCGTGGAAGGAATGGAGGGAGACGGTGGAGAATCAGAAATATCAGGGAGAAGAGGGGATGTAGGAGAGAAGTAGGGCGCATTCTCGAAGAAGGTCACGTCCGCGGAGACAAACTGCTTGCGCAGAACGGAGTCAAAACAACAATAGCCTTTCTGAGTTGTAGAGTAACCCAAAAGACACATTTGGTGGAACGGGGGGAAAGCTTGTCGCGGGTAGCGGAAGGAGCGTTCACAAAAGCCGTGCACCCAAAGATACGGAGAGGAAGAGGAAAGGGTTCCTTGCCTAGGTAGAGAATGGAGAAGGGGGTCTTGCCGTGTAGAACTGTAGAGGAAATGCAATTGATGAGATAACAGGCGAGGAGAACAGCATAGCCCCAGTAGGAGCGAGGTACCTGCATCTGCGTCATAAGAGTGCGAGCGGCATCGAGGAGGTGACGGTTTTTACGCTCCGTCACCCCATTTTGCTGGGAGGTATAAACACAGCTGGTCTGATGAACAAGACCATGTTGCATACAAAAAGAGGAAAACTCATGACTAAGATATTTTTTAGCATTGTCAGAGCAAAAGACTTTAATAGAAACATCAAACTGAGTTTTAATCATAGAATAAAAGGATTGTCATACAGAAAATAGTTCAGAGTGATCTTTTAATAGATACACCCAGGTACATCTAGAAAAATCATCAATAAACGTTACAAAGTAAGAACTACCCCGACCAACAGTGAGGGTAGGAGCAGGACCCCAGACATCAGAATGAATGAGATCAAACGGGCGAGAAGAGCGACGGTCTTGCTTTGGCGGGAAGGAGGAGCGGTGATGTTTGCCAAGCTGACACGCATCACAGTTGAGCGGAGGACTGGTCTGAGGTAAGTGGGGCAGAAGCTGGCGAAGAATCCGAGGAGGAGGATGTTCAAGGAAAAGATGTCATTGAAACAGATCTGTAGAAGAGGAAGAGAAGGCGGAAGAGCGAAAACATTGTCGAGGAAGTAGAGGCCGCCGCTCTCAGTCCCAGTAGCAATCGTCCGTTGGGTTCTCGGTCCTGAAAAGAACAAGAAGTTGGAGTGAATAAGACGGAGCACTGAAGTAGCTTGCATAAAGTAGTAACGGATAACAAATTGCAAGAGAACTTCGGGACATAGAGGGTGTCCGCCAAACGAAGTGACGGGGTGACCACGCCCGTCCCATGAACCGGGGAAGGAGAACCATCTGCAACAAGAACCGGGGGCAACCGATCATGCGTTTCTAGAAGAGAGAAGTATTGAGGGTTGTCAATCATGTGATTTGTAGCACCAGAGTCAATCAGCCATTTACCTTGGGTAACGACGTGGGCACTACCTGAAGTCGTGGCCACAGAGGCAGATGGCCGATAGGAGACGGAGGTGGAGGACGATGCATCACCAGAAGGGCGAAGATGAGGATGTTTCTGCCAGCAGCGGTCAACAGAATGGCCGGTACGACCAAAGTGAGAGTAGAGGAACCTGGACGAACCTCGCCCGCCTGACTGGCTGCGGCTATTAGTGCCACCCCGCTGAGCTTGATGTGCATAGGAGTCCCGTGGAGGATGGGAGGACAACAGAGGACGCTGGAGCAGCAAAGTAACAGCGGCGATGCGAGCTGCGGTGGCATCCAAAGTTGGAGATTCCGCCTCGCCTAAGATTTGTTGGCGGATCATATCATATGAATCGGGAAGTCACAGAAGATAACAAACAACCAGGAGTTTCTGGAAGTGCTTGTGTTGCTCGGCCAAGTCCGCGAAGAAGGGGCGGTTCTGGAGGATCTGCGCCAAGAGCCTGAACCTGCTGATAAGCCGCAGCAGGAGACATGGAAGGGCGGGCGAAGAGGTCCGCATAAAGAGTATAAATGTGGGACGTCTGGGCCCCCTTTGAGTAGAGAGCGACGAGGTGAAGCCAGGCAGCCTTGACCGTCTCATCATGACGGATGACGGGAAGGCATTCATCAGAGAAGCTGTTGTCCAGCCAAGTGCGGACAAGCGCATCACTCGCATCCCAGTCATCAAATTGAGCAGACCCGGGAGGAGGGGGTCATCGATGAGGTGATGACGTTTGCGCTGAGAACGAAGAAGAAAGGTGAAAGAAACGCTCAAATCCGGATAGTTGGAACCAATTAGTTTAGAAATCGTGTCAAGGTTTTCGGAAGGAATAGGAGGAGGAGCCACAGGAGTGGTGGAGGTAGAGATGACAGGGGCGGAGATATCGGAATTTGTCATAGAGAAACACAAGAAGCCGCGCGAGAAGAAGAGAAGTCGCGCGGATAGAAAAGGGGGAAGGAGCGCGAACAAGGGGGAAGGCGCGCGAAAAAGTAGTCCGCAACACGAAGAAGAAACTGTTGCGGAAAAGACGGAGACCGCAGCGGGCTAAAGAGAAGAAGCTGCAATGGTCACGGTGTCAACACACCAGCGGCAAGAAGGGTCACGACCAAGAAGCAAACCAAAGGACAGGGACAGAGGTCGCGCGAACTGGGAAGTTAGCGAGAAGAAGGGGAGATCGCACGAACAGGAAAGAGTCCGGGCAAACAAAGAAGAAGTCGCGCGAACACACACAGGGTGCGAGCGGACGAGAAGAGAAGTTAGCGAAAGAAAAGCAGAGAGGCCGCGAAAACAGGTCGCAGAAAAGATGGAAGGAAGTCGCGCAAACAGGGCAGCGACAAGGCAAAGAAGCCGCGCGGACAGACAGGTATCCGGGCGAACAAAGGACGAAGCCGCTCAGACAGAAGGGCCAAAGGAATCAGGAGGAATCGAGCGTTTCCTCTGATACCATGTAAAAGTAGCGATCAAGCGACTAAAAACAAGCCAGAACTTGAATAATTAAAAATTTTATTATCCAAAAAGATAAGATTTACAAAGGTATGACCTCCCTTTTATAAAATGGAGGAGAGTGGAGAGAGTACAAATAAACAATGTGAGACAAAAAAATTTACAGAGCTGAGCGGATAGATATAAACAGACCGATCAGGCCGCGCGGTTAGACAAAGGGGCTAACCGCTCGGCAACACCAGAAGGAAGAGAACAAGCCGCGGTAGGAGACCGCTAGACCGCTCGGACAGCAAACAACAACAGTCTGTACATCAAACCGCTGGAGAGAGATCGCCAGACCGCGCGGTCTTCAACTCGTCAAGCATTGACCGCCAGACTGCTCGGTCTCCTACTTCAACAAGGATCTCGCCCGACCAAGTTCCCGCCCAGACCAGGGCATGTTAGTAATTTCAGAGCAGTGGAGGTTGGCTATTTGCAGGTCGTTCCCAAAAAACTATAAATAGACCCTTAGGGGTGCCTTGGAGAGGTGGACTTCTTCACTCTCTTCAACCTTTTCCTTCATCCTCCAAGGCACCTAACTCAGCATTGGCTAGGGAGGGGGAGATCTCAAAGGTCTTCCGGGTGTGAGGTGAGACCTCCACGCTAGAGCCGAGGGTCTGTTCCTAGCTTCTTAAGTCTCTGGCCCGTGACGTTCTCCTGAGTGTAGTAGGTGTGAGGTCACCCCTTTCTTGGGACCCCGAACTCCACAAGAAACCAAGTTTTTGGTTTCAACATTTTGGTGCGGTGAGCGTGGAGAGTGACCAGCACAGAAGATCTCGGGAAAGTGTCATGGCCGGAGATCAGGGAGGTAGTGATGATCTCGGCGAGCACCCCAACCCGTCACCCTTCGTAGGGAGGGAAGAGTTCATGGCGTCAATCCAAGGCATCATGGAGATGCTGCGAAGTATTGCTCCTCGAGGTAACTGCTCAACTCCCACCCCTCAGGACTTAGCTCACAGGAGTCTCGGCGAGACTGCTCCCAGGGGTCTCGGCGAGACAGCCCCCAGGGGTCTAGGCGAGATGACCCCAGGAGGGGCAGAAGAAAGTGCACCGGGAAGACGGCTTGGGAAGGAAAGGATGGGAGAGGGGGTCGAGCGAGACCTCACCGGCCGGGAGTTATTCCCCAGCCCGGCGCGTACTAGCCTCCCAGGCGAGCAGGTCGCGCGAGTAGAGCACGCGAGACCGCCGAGTAGGGGGTCACCCTTTAGTGAGCTGATTGTCTCAGCTCCCGTTCCCGAGGGGTTCATGGAACCTGACATGACTTACTATACCGGGAGGATGACCCCGTCCAGCACCTGCTGTGGTTTGAGGATGTCGTCTCCATCAGGCCGATGACGGATGCCTTCAAGTGTCGCCTCTTCGCGATCACGTTGAAGGGCAAGGCAAGGGACTTGTTCCACCAACTTCCACCGGGATCGATCTATGGGTTCGAGAACTTGAGCCGGAGCTTTCAGCTTCGCTTCTTCACCTCCAAGAAGAGGAAGAAGAGTCCTGAGTCCATCTTCCTAATAAGGCAGGGGGCCGAGGAGTCGCTGGCCCATTACGTTGACATGTTCCAAGAGGAGATCTTGGATATCCAGGAGATGCCGGGGTATGCCCTCCAGATGGCGTTCACGGTGGGGTTGTGCAAGCGGTTCTTCAAGATGAGCCTGACCCGAAAGGCCCCCCTTTCCTTCGAGGAGCTGATGGAAAGGGCGGCAGAGGAGATAACAACTGAGGCGGCCAACCCGGCGTTTGTCAAGAAGTTGGCAAGGTTGACAGAGGCAGAGTCGAAGGAGCAAGGTGGCTCGAGGCATCAGGAGGGGAGAAGGAGAGAGGAGCAGAGAGCTCAGAGGTTCCAGGGACCTCAGGAAGGTCCAGAGCCAGGTTGGAGGCAACAGGGAGGACCCGTTCAGGGTCCAGGAAGAGGTCTCGTCCAAGATGGGGGGAACTTCCATGGAGGCCAGGGGAGGTTCAACTTTTAGAGGCGATAGGCGGAGGGGGAGGAGGCAACGGGAGAGACCGCTGAGCCCACCGAAGGAGGGGAGGAAGAGCATTGCCATACTGTGACTTCGACCTGTTGGAGGGTCACGTCACGGCTACCTGCCCCGAGTTCCTGGAAGTGAGGGAGATGAGAGGCCCTGCCCAGCAGCAGCCGTCGGTGCAGGTTGAAGAGGTTCCACCCAGAATGAGGGAGGATGATATATGTGAGGACCGGGTCGATATCGGACCCCGAGGTGGTATAACAGTGATCCACGGTGGAGTAGGGATCGAAGCCACTCGAAAGGCAAGCCTCCATTTGATTTACCGACGGAGCGTCGCTTCGACATCCTAGACCCCGCCCCAGGAGGAGAAGATCACCTTCTCGGTAAAGGACATGTCGGATCATGAAGATCCGTTCTGCGATGTGCTGGTCATCCAGACGGCCATCGAGGGCTACACCGTCTCCCGGATCTTGATTGACAACGGGAGCTCCGTCAACGTCATTTTCAAGAAGGCGTTTGACGGAATGAAGGTAGAACCAAGGAGGGTGTTGGCCTCGGACGGACCCCTATTCGGATTTTCAGGGGAGAGGAAGGAGGTAGAATGTAGAGTAGGACTCCAAGTAAAATTGGGGGGGACTTCAAGGAATTGCCGGTTCGTCATTGTTGACGCTCCAAGCAGCTACAATGCCATTTTCGGAAGGCCCCTCATCAGTGCCTTCCGTTGTGTGTCGTCATCGTTCCACCAGTGCCTCAAGTTCAGCTCAGGAGGGATCCAGGTCAAAATCAAGGGAGACCCCAGGATGGCAAGGCAGTGCTACGTCACGGCCGTCAACACCATCTCTTGGTTGGCCAAGGCAGAGGAGATGGAGAAGATCATGGAGAGCTTTAGCAGGATAGAAGTGTCCGAGGAGAAGGAAGTGAATGACGGCCACCATGCCCAGGCCCCCTGAAGAAGCCTCGCCTTCGGGGAGTCTTTACTCATTTATTTTGTAACAAGCTCTACCCCTGACCAGCTGAGTCAGGGGGTCATGCAACCCAAATTTTTCCCCCGTTTGAGGATGTTGGATTTGATAAAGTTCAGGTGACATACCTAGTTCCGAACCCCTGAGAAGATCTCCTCATTCCAGGCCCCCACTAGCTGGATGGGTCGAATGTGCCTCGGGGGGAGTAAGTCATTTTTGCTCCGAGACGGTCCCGCTGTCCAGGCTCTCACTAGCTGGCAGGGTTGGTTAACCTCTCGTGGAGGCCAAGTCCTTTTTGCTCCGAGACGGTCCCGCTGTCCAGGCTCTCACTAGTTGGCAGGGCCGGTTGACCTCTCGTGGAGGCCAAGTCCTTTTTGCTCCGAGACGGTCCCGCTGTCCAGGATCTCACTAGCTGGCAGGGCCGGTTGACCTCTCGTGGATGCGAAGTCCTTTTTGCTCTGACACAGTTTCGCTGTCCAGGCTCTCACTAGCTGGCAGGGCCCGTTGACCTCTCGTGAATGTCAAGTCCTTTTTGCTCTGAGACAGTCCCGCTGTCCAGGCTCTCACTAGCTGGCAAGACCGGTTGACCTCTCGTGGATGCCAAGTCCTTTTTGCTCCGAGACGGTTCCGCTGTCCAAGTTCTCACTAGCTGGCAGGGTCGGTTGACCTCTCGTAGAGGCCAAGTCCTTTTTGCTCCGAGACGGTCCCACTGCCCAGGCTCTCACTAGCTGGCAGGGCCGATTAACCTCTCGTGGAGGCCAGGTCTTTTTTTCTCTGAGACGGTCCCGCTGTCCACGCTCTCACTAGCTGGCAGGGCCTGTTGACCTCTCGCGGAGGCCAAGTCCTTTTTTCTCCGAGACGGTCCCGCTGTCCAAGCTCTCACTAGCTGACAGGGCCGGTTGACCTCGCGCGGAGGCCAAGTCCTTTTTGCTCCGAGACGGTCCCGCTGTCCAGGCTCTCACTAGCTGGCAGGGTCGGTTGACCTCTCGTGGAGGCCAAGTCCTTTTTGTTGTGAGACGGTCCCGCGGTCCAGGCTCTCACTAGCTGGCAGGGCTGGTTGACCTCTCGTGGAGACCAAGTCCTTTTTGCTCCGAGACGGTCCCGCTGTCCAGGCTCTCACTAGCTGGTAGGGCTGGTTGACCTCTCGGGGAGGCCAAGTATTTTTCACCCGGAGGGGATCTCGTTACTCAAGCTCCCATTAGCTGGCATGACGGGTTGACCCCTCAGGAAGGTTAAGTGAATTCTTCTCGGAGAAGCCAAGTATCTTTTCAACCGCGCAAAAGAGCTACACTCAGCGAATACGTTGTGTTGGATGTTTCTTTCCGAGCGTGGAACTCGCTCGAAAAGAGCGGGGATTGTGTACAATCCCGTATTCGCGGAGTGGGGTCCCTCCAGCAGGCGCGGGCTAGCTATGCATTTTTAAGCTTTTTGAGGGGTTTGACACTCTTGGTGGCCAATTTAGGCTCAACCTTCATAATATACTAGTAGGGGGATGCAGTATTTACCTCCCCCCGGTCAGCTCGCCCGGACAGCTCGTCAGCCTCCTGGGACAGCTCGTCGGCCCCCTGGGGCAGCTCGTCGGCCCCCTGGGGCGGCCCCCTGGGGCAGCTCGTCGGCCCCCTGGGGCAGCTCGTCGGCCCCCTGGGGCAGCTCGTCGGCCCCCTGGGGCAGCTCGTCGGCCCCCTGGGGCAGCTCGTCGGCCCCCTGGGGCAGCTCGTCGGCCCCCTGGGGCAGCTCGTCGGCCCCCTGGGACAGCTCGTCAGGCTGGAGGATCTCGCCCGGCCAAGTTCCCGCCCAGACCAGGGCATGTTAGTAATTTCAGAGCAGTGGAGGTTGGCTATTTGCAGGTCGTTCCCAAAAAATTATAAATAGACCCTTAGAGGTGCCTTGGAAAGGAGGACTTCTTCACTCTCTTCATCCTCTTCCTTCATCCTCCAAGGCACCTAGCTCAGCATTGGCTAGGGAGGGGGAGATCTCAAAGGTCTTCCGGGTGTGAGGTGAGACCTCCACGCTAGAGCCGAGGGTCTGTTCCTAGCTTCTTGAGTCTTTGGCCCGGACGTTCTCCTGAGTGTAGTAGGTGTGAGGTCACCTCTTTCTTGGGACCCCGAACTCCACGAGAGACCAAGTTTCTGGTTTCAACACAGAGCATTGACTCCAGATATATGGTGGGGACCATAGTTTAATATACTTAGGGTAAAATGCTTCAGGTCAAACCTTGGCTCAATTTACTGATAGTGGGCTTACTATATCAGGAAGACTAAATGGTTTAGAGGCATGAAGCATGGCTGATTCAATTTTGGATTGGAGAGTGAACTCTAGTTTACATCCCCCTTAATGTTGTTCCCTGGGCATATTAGATTTGTATGAATAGACTACAATGACTTACATCTTAGAGGAAGACTATTTTTTTTTATTTGAGGATTTGGTCTCAAGGGTTGTGGCTTTGTCTCATCGCTTAACCTTAAGAATTGATACCTACATCTTCGTTTAAGGCTCAAGGATGGGACATATTGTTACAAGAGACCACGGAGAACGCACCTTTAGGTCATCCGTTCTCGTTGATAATCCACCCAAGGGAAACCCTATTTGTTTCACTTCAGCCACTCCTTTAGATATAGTCACGTCCGGGTGTGCCTAGGATAACTTGCCTTTTAATACATATGACTGACCTTGGATGAGATGTTGAATTTCTTGTTCCACAACATTTTGCTACCTCCATGAGTTTTACAAAGATATATGACCCGTGACTCCAATTGGCCAATAAACTATGCAACCTCCATGGGGATACCCTAGCCTACCCCACCACATGGACCCCTATATGATGTAATGTGCTCCATTTACGGGTAAACAGATAACGCGCCATGTGTATCTCATCTTTTCAGAGAGATCGTGACATCTCCCCCTTACGGGTTGGTTTTCATAAACATAGAAGGATGTAGCCCTCGCTACACCTTCAGCTCGCGCAGTCTTCGCCGCACGGTCCTTCCCTGCAACATACAGTCATCGCATCCACTAGAATCACGATCACTATACATAACATGTAAAGGTCACTTATAGGGGTAGCCGCTGCGTAAAGGCTGGCTTACACATGTGCGCCCAGACACTAGTTTGCAGCGCAAAGATCATGTGTAGGGTTTATGGCGGGTTTCTTCTTCGGACATACAAGCTATTTATCCCCCTTGATGGAGAAATAATGGTTCAAATTTTAGGAGAAGGAAGAGTGACACAAAAAAAAGATTGAGAGAAGTAACTTGAAGTTTCTGGACCAAAAGTAAGGTTGTGCTTAGATTAATCCAATGACAAATTTGGGTTTATCATCTTAAAAGGTGCGATGAGCGTGGATACTGAGCATAGCTCGAAGCAGAGGCCATGTAGGACAATCGTGACACAAAATCTTCAGCTCTCCCAGCATTTGCAACGAAGCAAGGCCTCGCCGCCATCCATCAAACATTCGTCAGCTTGTTTTAGGTAGCTCAAAATCTCTCCAACACTCCTGGACAAACTTCATCCCCCAAACTCCCAATTCATCAACTTCGCCCCGCGCCAACGCCTCTGCATCCCCCAACACCGCTCTTCCTCCTCCCTCAGCTCCACCAACATTCCCTAGAATCCCTCAACAACCTCCAATGCCATTGTGCGGGGCACCATGCAACTAGAAGCGCATTCCCTATCTGTCCCAGGACTAGAAGTCTGTCTAGCAGGCCGATGACTGGAGTTCCTTGTCGTCTAAGGCTGACATCGATACCAACGATGACTACCGTGAGTAGATGTCGCTCTTCGGTTATCGGATATGCGCTGCCCAATTTCCATAGGATTTCTGCCAACTGAAACTCCTCACCTTCAACCAGTGGCGGAACTAGGATTTTAATCTGACCCGGGCACCATATAAATAATATTAATTTATGAGAACTTTTTATTGAAAAATCAAATAAAATATTGCAACAGAAAGTAAGAAAAATGAAAATTAGAATATTATATGAAAGAGAAACTTGAAATTGACCAAAATAGATATTATAGTAGAGTTAAATATTACATAATGAAATTTTTTAATTGTAAAGTGCTCCAAAAAAACTTACAAATCAAAAAACCACTTTTCTCGGGCACATATTCTGGAAACGCTGAATAATTTCTTCATTGGTATATGTTGTCTGCAATATCTTTCTCAATATATGCTATCAGACAATCATTCATCCAATTATCCTCCATTTTATTCCTTAGACGACTCTTTATAATTTTCATAGCCGAGAACATCCTTTCTGCAGTAGCAGTTGTCACCGGTAGAAGACAAGCCAATTTCAAAAGGCGATACACCAACTGGTAATGATCATGTTTTTTTAACTCCACTAATTTTACAGTAAGTCCACTTATGTCATTAAGTTGTGAGAATTTCTCATTAGAGCGAACATCAAAAATATATATATCAAGTTGGCCATCTAGTATCTGCAAGTCTAATTGAGTAAAATCACATGGATAATATTCTGCAAGGCGAATCAACTTATCTTTATCAAAAGAAATGAAATTATCGCTTGGATCAAGACTTGAAACACGGAGAAGTAATTCGGTATTTACTTTATTAAATCGATCATTTAACTCGTTTAACATCCAATCAATCACGGTATTGAAGATCTCAACCCGGAAATGATGATAATTTGTAATATCTCTTGCATTACGTCTTAATCTTCCTGCTTGAATAAATTTTTCCCCCATGTCTGGAACATCGATGTCATGTTTACCACAAAAGCTTGAAACTTCCTTTATGAAAGCTTCTCACTGTAGATCGACATTTCTCATATTAAATAATAACTGTTTGGACAACTTGACGAAGTTCATTGCATTGATGATGTCTTGGTCCTTTTTTTGTAGCGTCTGTGATAACTCATGTGTTCTTGACAAAATATTTTTCATCAAATGAAGGAGAAAGATGAAATCAAAAATTATTATATTTTTTAAAAGACTACTTGCAGTTCCTCGTTGATTTGCATCCATTCCATCAACTTTAATAATCTCAAGAACATTAACTATAGATGAGAACATACGAATGATATTCAAAACAAGATGAGGGATTCAATTGTATTTGTTAAAGGAGACTAGGAGAATGTATGAGATATAATGAACATTGTCTAATGTTTGGGGAGAATATGTAATGACCACCCATAAGGACCCATCAACAACAAGATGAGGGATTCAATTGTATTTGTTAAAGGCGGTGAATGCTGTAGTACCAAAACAAATAGGTCATTTACCCTAAGTGTAGCACCCGAATCAAAATGGATTTGCATGGAATAAATAGGTTTAACACATCTAGCACATAACAAGCATGAATAAAAAATAAGGACTAATAATGTCAACTTAAATATTTAGGATAAAACTAATGACAATGATCATGACACCAATTTCTACATTTTGATATTTAAAGCAGACAACTAATTTTACAACCCATCAAACAGCACTAGTAAAACCTTGATAGAATAACCAAAACAGATCATCCAAGGTGAGTTTAAGCTATGTTTAGAAAATATTTAGCACTCACCAAGCTTGCAAGTTGCAACTGTAAGTAGAGGATGCACTGACAAATTTTGTTGTTAGAGGCTGCAAAGAAGATCAAATCAAGAAGAAGAAGATTTTGCTGTTAGAGGCTGCAAAGAAGAAGAAGATTTTGCTGTAAGAAGAAGAAGAAGAAGATTTTGCTGTAAGAAGAAAATTTTGCTGTAAGAAGAAGAAGAAGAAGATTTTGCTGGAAGAAGATTTTGCTGGAAGAAGAAGAAGAGGAGCAGAGGGGGCGTACTGGCGGAGCAGGGATCCGCGAAGAAGAGGGATCGCGGGATGAAGGATTGGCGGGATGCTCCCGCACGGCGACGACGACGGGCGACGGGCGACGGGCACGCGGGAGCAGGGACGGGCAACGGGCTAGGGCACGCGGGATTAAGCTCTCCCCCGATGAAATGGCGTAAAATCACACTTGGGCACGTGCCCGGGTGTGTCCGAACCAAGGTCTTCCCCTGCCTTCAACTGGTGTGGCGATCATGAGAACCATATCAGAAAGTTTGAGTCCTCGCTGGTTGTGAGGAGTGAGGACCATTCCCAGTAACCTGAAGTGTCGCCTCCTCTTTGCAACTTTTGAAGAAGGCGCATTTAATTGGTTCGTTGACCTTGCTAGTGGGAGTGTTTCGAGCAACAGTGTATTGAAAGCTTGAAACATCTCCTTCTCTCTCACCTTGCGTGATCTCCCTTCTTTATATCAAGAAGATGCTACATAAGTAGGTGCCCTCTAATTAACCAAGCTGACGGCCCACAATGCAGATTATAACATCGTTTATGTTGCCTTTGTACAAGAATTGTGGGATGAACTTTTTAATTACCAACGCAGTGTCATATAATGTTTTTCCTATGGAGCAGAAGAACCTTCCCAGGAATATGGAGTATAAGGTTTCCATCCTGTTGAAACTTGAGAAAATCGGACGGTCTGTATTTCTAGTTGCAGTGGTTTATTGGTCTCTGTGCTCTGGCGGTTTGGCATAGCGAATAGAGTGTTGAAGCTTGAGGAGACCGGACGGTCTGTTATCTAGTCACAGCGGTCTGCTAGTTTCTATGTTCTGGCAGTTTGGCTTAGGAAACAGTTGTTGCGGTCTTGTGGCTACCCGCGGCTGTGGTCAGGTTCTTCCCACAGCAGCAGTCTGGAGGTTAGTCGCAGCAGCGGTCTGGATGTTACCCGCAGCTGCGGTCTGGTGGTTAGCCGCAGCAGCGGTCTGGAGGTTAGCCGCAACAGCGGTCTGGAGGTTATTCGCAGCAGCGGTCTGGAGGTTAGCCACAGCAGCGGTCTGGTGGTTAGCCGCAGCAGCGGTCTGGTGGTTAGCCGCAGAAACGGTCTGGAGGTTAGCCGCTGCAGCGGTCTGGTGGTTAGCCGCAGCAGGAGATCAAAGGCTTCCCAGGATTTGTATTCTCCATTGTATAGTCTTGCGGTTTGATAGTATCAAACCGCATAGCCCGCGCGGCTTGTATTTAGTCTCACATCGCTTGTTGTATTCTCTTATTTTCTATAAATATGGGGGGCATACCTTTGTATTATTTACCTTTTTTGGAACAATAAAATTTGTCTTTTATTTAGCTCTTTTTACATGGTATCAGAGCTAACTGATCATTTGCTCCTCTTTGCTCGCGGTTTCTTTTTTTAACCGTGTGCGGTCGGGCCCCTTGCTAGTCGCTCTTCTTTGCGACCTTTTCTGTTCGTGGCTTTTTTCTCATTGTGTTCGCGCGGTTTTTTTCCTCTACCCGTGCGATTTCCTGTTGCTTTCTATGGACACTCCTGCTCTCTCTTCTTCTACTACTCTATCTGCTCATTCTCTTTCTACTTCTTCTATTTCTGCTTCTGGTAATTTGGGTACTGCTTCGAAGCTTACTGATCTCAATTATCCTGACTGGAGTGTGTCCTTTGTTTTTCTCTTACGCTCTCAGTGTAAGCGTTATCATTTAACTGATGATCCCCCTGCTTATGGCTCTACTTCTTTTGATGATTGGAATGCTAGTGATGTCTTGGTGCGAACATGATTAACCAATAGTGTGGCTGATGAGTGTCTTCCTGTCATAATGTCATTCGACATGATACGATGGCCAAGGCTGCCTGGAATCATCTTGCTGCCTTGTATTCCAAGGGCGCGCAGACTTCACGCATCTATACTTTATATGAGGATCTTTTTGCCCGGCCTGTCATGACTCTGGCTGCGACCTATCAAGAAGTTCAAACTCTTGGTGCTGAACTTCTTCAGCATCGACCATTTTCTGCAGATCTCGCTGAGCAGCATAAACACTTTCAAAAACTTCTTGTTGTTTGTTACTTGTTTCGTCTGTCGGAATCTTATGATATGATTCAGCAACAGATTCTTGGAGAGGCTGACACTCCGACTCTGGATGCTACTGCTGCTCGTATCTCTGTTGTTACTACTCTTCTTTAACGTCCTTTACTTCCCTCTCCTGATACTGTTGCTCATCCGGCTCGTCATGATACCTCTGGTGGTCGAGGGGGCCGTATTGGTGGCTGTGGTTACTCTTATCTTTTCTCTCATTGTGGTAAGGTTAGTCACCTAGTTGATTGTTGTTGGACTAAAAATCCTCGTCTTCGTCCTGCTTCGGTTGACTCCCCCTCCAAGTAGTCTGCTTCTTCTCTTGCTACCTCTTCGGGTGCTGCTCAGTTAGCCACTACGGGTAGATGGTTTATTGATTCTGGTGCAACTAGTCATATGACAGGGAATTCTCGTGTTTTTTCTCGGTTAGACAAACATAACCGATTCCCTCCAGTTCATATTGTGGATGGTTCACCGTCTCCTGTTTGTGGATCTGGCATCGTGCATGTCACTCCTTTTCAGCTTGAGCACACTCTTTATGTCCCGAATTTTCCTTGCAACCTTCTTTCGATTCCTTCTCTTTGCAAAAAGTTGAATTGTGTGGCTATTTTTACTGCGTCTACTTATTATTTTCAGAATTCTCACTCCAAGGAGACAATTGCTACTGGGACTGAAAGCGGAGGGTTGTTCTACCTTGATAACGTTTCGGCCTTTTCAGCGTCTTCTTCTCTTCTTCAGTGACATCTTCACCTTGGGCATCCTCCTCCTTGGATTTTTTATCAGCTTCTGCTTGATCTACCTCGGGGGGACTCTTCTCTTCATTGTGAGGCTTGTCAGTTTGGCAAACATCACCGTTCTACTTTTCCAACTAAGCACGGGTGTAGTTCTTCTCGTTCTTTTGAACTTGTTCATTCGGATGTTTGGGGTCCTCCTCCTATCCGAATTATTTGTAGGGGTAGTTTATATTTTATTACTTTTATTGATGACTATTCTAGATGTACATGGTTGTATTTGTTACAAAAACACTCTGAATTTTTTTCAATTTTCACTGTGTTCTATAATGAGATCCGTACACAGGTTGATGTTCCTATTAAGATACTTCGCACTGATAATGTTAAAGAGTATCTAAGTCATCAGTTTACATTGTTTTGCATGCATCATGACATTGTACATCAAACTAGTTATCCTTACACCTCAATAGAATGGTATTGCTGAACACAAAAACTGACATCTCATGGATGTCGCTCGTAGCCTTCTCACACATATGCATGTTCCCCGGTCCTATTGGGGTCATGCTATTCTTCTTTCCTGTTTCCTCATCAATCGAGTTCCGTCTTCGGTTCTCAATGGCAAAACGCCATTCTCAATTCTGTATCCTGATGCGAATCCGTTTCCTTTACCTTCTCATGTCTTTGGATGCACTGCGTTTGTCCACTCTTCTTCTGGTCACGACAAACTCTCTCGTCGTTCTATAAAGTGCGTCTTTCTGGGTTATTATCCGACACAGAAAGACTACAGGTGTTATGATCCTATACTCCGGAAACAGTATGTTTCCACAGACGTCACCTTCTTTGAGGATGCTCCATTCTTTTCTCCTACATCTACTCTTTCACCATCTAATGGTTCTTCTTTTCCTATTGTATCGGCACCTCATCCTGAGCCTGCTCTTCCTTCTCCACCTTTCTTTGATTCTTCGGATGAGCCGCTGCCGACAGCTCCTGAGTCAGTAGTCTTTCCTTTGGATGGATCTGATACAGTAGACAGGTCTGATCTTGATCTTCTGATTGCTCTTCAGAAAGGTGTTTGAACTTGCACTCAACATCCCATTCGGGATGTAGTTTCTTATGTGCGGTTGTCTCCTTCTTGCAAAAGCTTTGCTCTCGCTCTCTTGGTGAATGCAATTCCAGCCACCTATCAAGAAGTTCTTGTTATTCCGCATTGGAAATCTGTTATGGATGAGGAGATGAAAACTCTCAATGAACGGGATACTTGGACTCTTGTTCCTACCCCTCCAGGGGCTGATGTGGTTGGTTGTCGCTGGATCTTTGTGATCAAATTCCTTCCTGATGGTACTATTGACCGTTACAAGGCTCGGCTTATTGTCAAGGGTTTTACACAGAAATATGTGGATTTCTTTGATACTTTCTCTCATGTTACTCTGATTACTATAATTCGTGTTCTCTTTTCTGTGGCTGTCAACAGAGACTGGGAAATGTCTCAGTTGGATATGAAGAATGCATTTCTTTATGCTGATTTGCAGGAAATAGTCTATATGGAATAACCTCTGGGGTATGTTGCTCAGGGGGAGTCTCAGGTATGTAAACTACGGAAGGCTATCTATGGTTTTAAGCAAAGTCCAAGAGCCTGGTTTGAAAAGTTCAACGAAGTTATTTCTGTTATTGGGTTTTTTCGAAGTGCTGCAGATCACTCTTTGTTCATTCGCAAAACCTCGGTTGGTCTTGTTGTTCTTGCGGTTTATGTGGATGACATTCTTCTAACAGGGGACGATAGAAAAGGTGTTGATATGACAAAGAAACATCTTCTTCAGTATTTTGTTATCAAAGATATGGGGTCTCCAAAATATTTTTTGGGGATTGAGATATCCAGGAAGCCCGGTTCCATAGTTCTTTCACAGCGGAAGTATGTCTTGGATCTCTTAAAAGAGATAGGTCTCCTTGGGGCTAAACCTGCTCGATCTTCAATGGCTGTTGGAGATAACAAGTGTTGGAGTGAGGACTCACCTCTTCTTGAAGATATCACCAGATACAGACGACTTGTGGGAAAACTCATTTATCTGACAGTCACAAGATTGGATATTTGTTATGCAGTGGGAAGAGTGAGCCAGTTTATGCAAGCTCTTAAGGAGTGTCATCCACAGTCAGCTATAAAGATTCTAGAGTATGTGAAATGTGCTCCAGGAAAAGGACTTTGTTTCGGAAAAGGGGATATTTGAAAATTGAGGCCTACTCTGATGCTAGCTATACAGATGATAAGGAAGATAGTAAGTCTACATCTGAGTTATATACCTTTGTTGGAGGGAATCTGGTCAGCTGAAAGAGCAAGAAACGGGTTATAGTTTTCAGGTCAAGTGCGGAAGCCGAGTATAGAAGCATGACTCGAGCTACTTGTGAGCTGAAGTGGTTACGAACACTTATGCTTGATTTAGGAGAGGTTTACGATCATCCCCTACCAATGTTCTGTAACATCCAAAGAGTTGACGCAAGAATTAATTTAATATTGTAGGGTCAAGTCGCGACGGATTTTAACCGAGGCAGCGCGTCGTCGAGGTATGATATAAGTTTGGTCAAATGACCGCATTCATTAATATGGGATTTAGGTTAGTCATAATTATAGTAAGACACATTTTAATTTTAGTATCGAAGCGCGACAAGAAATCGTTAAGTCCAAAGGCGTTATTAGAGCGTGGGTGTACGTATAGCTATAATTAAGCAGCAATTAAGTGGTAAAAATGGGGGGAGGCGGTTATCAAAGCCCATATCTTTTTGTTATCCCGTAAACCTCATTTCTTTTTCACGGGAGAAAAGCCAAACCGCAATCTCACGGTTCTTAAACCCGCACACACCCTCATCTCACGAGAATAAGCCGCAAACCGCACGGAACCGCAGCCCGCGTCTCCCGTTTCTGCAGGTGCCGACGCATCCCGCAGAGCCTTCCGCCGGCCGATCCCCCTCTAGTTCACATGTACGGCTTCTCCTCCTTCCTCTACGAGCGTCGGTGGGTGTTCCTTTTCCTTCCTTTGCTGTGGAAGAGTCGGATTCAACCCTAATTTGGTGGAAGTTGAAAACTTTTGTTTCCAGTGAGTCTATTTCTCCCTTATCTCCATTCGTTCGTGGAAATCCTTCGATTTGGAAACTAATATAACCTAGGTTTTCATTTTGATTGCCCTAATTATGTTTTGGAATACGAAATCCTCCGCAAAGTTGGAGTTGGGCGCAGTGAGAGCCTCAAACACTCCCTCGTTAAGGTAAAATACTAAATTAGTTTTGGATTTTGGGTTACCCTAAGTTATTAGAATTTTTCCAACAGAAACCCTAGGGGGAAAATATATATAGTAAAGTTGTTTTGGATTTCAGGATTTTTGTGGCCTCGGGACAAGGTTCTGAAAGTCCCTAGCAGTCGGAATTCCTTGGGAAAATCAAATGTCGCCGCGCCGAGTGTACGAGCGTCGCAGCACCACTGTAAAGAAACTTAATTTTTGTTAATTAGACATAGCAAAAAATGTTTTTTGTATACGCACGTGCAGGTTTTGTATAAGTATCATGACCATGCATAGAAATGTGTGGTGATAGGAAAACGGTCGAGGAAAACGTGTAGGATGACACCCTTCTCCAAGACCAAAGTAGTCAGATCATGAACAGTAATGTTAGGTTCGAAACCTTTACCCGTGTACGTAAGTTTGGAATTTGTCCAGCCAAGGGAGTGAATATCTCTTTTAGTCGACCACGAGAAAGTCAAGGGTCGCTCAGTAGTCCACCAAAAGAGATATCCCAAGCAGAGTAACATCAAACCAAAAAGGTCAATAAGCACACAAGTTTTTTCGTGCTCGGTAGAGGCGCGCTACCTTTCTCATAAGGCATATGGTACCTTGTGAGCAGTAAAGTCTTGGGAGTTGACTTCCCTTTGAGACAGTTAGTAGATTCGAGACCGTGTCCGCACGACACTAGAACAATTGAGTTCGTCAGATGGTCTCGGGTCGTCAGTTTCAGTTGCGCGTTAGGAGCTACTCTGTCTAGAGCCTTCCAAGTAGATGTGCAGGTTAGATGCCACCTAGAACTCAAGTATAGACCTGACGTGAGACAGTACACTAGTTAGTGAACGCCAGGACTTGGGTTAGTGAACTGAAAGTCACGAACATAGAACAAGTAGATGTATTGACCATGAAGTGTTGTGAAGACATGCATAATATATAACATAAATGTTTTTAATGTACAAAACTGTTTTCTAAAGGCATGCATTCATCATATGAGAAAATGATTTTAGTGTCACTAGGAGGAGTTATTTTTCTTTACTCTAACCCCTCGTGAGCAATGTTTTTCAGGTGACCCAGGTGGGAAACTACGTCTAGGATGAGCGTTGGTGGCGTCAGTTTATAGTGTTTTCCCTTTCAGTTTTCTTTACTTTCAGCATACACCTGTAGTTGTGGACAATGTACCTTGTTAATATTTTTATATGTCATGTATCAGACTTACATTGTTATTACAGATTTTCAGTTATTTCACTCCTAGTCATGTTTAGTGGCTCTGTGAATCCAGATTTTGAGGTATGTGGTTACCCTTAGTTTACTTTCTTAGCTTCCATTGTAAGTTTTAAATTCTTAGTAGATGTTTCTTTTACCTGCTACATACTAGTTTTAATATTTTTTCCTAGTTTTCTTTATATCGCTGACCCGGCCGGACGGCTAATTTCTGAAATACTGGGAAGGGGTGTTACAAATTGGTATCAGAGGCAGGTTTAGGATCCCTGGACCCTAGAAGGTTTTCACAGAGCCATAGGATTGTGTAAGAGTAAACTCTTGTTAGTATAGTATTTTAAGTTGCGTTTAAGCCCTAGTTTTCTCAAGAGTGCGAAATAAATTGCTAAGCCAGATTTCGCAGTTGCTTGATAAATAATCAGATTTCTTTTACATGTTCTATCAGGCACCACGAGTTAATGAACCGGGTGAATCTTCACGTCAGGACCCTGTTCCTAACGCGACCATGGGAGACGCTGCCGTGCCACAGGTACCACCAGTTCCAGCGGCTCCAGAAGGCACTGACATAGCGTCTCAGATTGTCAGGGCGGTCACTGTTGCCTTGATGGAGTTTCAGAGAGGACTGGCTGCAGGGTTTCCAGCTCCAGTACAAGTACCATCCCCTACACCAGCTCCTGCCCCAGCACCTGTGGAGATGACCCTGGAACGCTATTTGAGGAACTTTAGAGAGCTTCAACCCTCGAACTACAGTGAGGATGAGACCCCGATGGACACAGACGACTGGATAGCAAACACCAAAGACCTATTGAATGTTTTGGAGTGCCCGGAGAACAAGGTTCCTCTGGCAGTTTTCCTCCTCCGAGGTGAGGCAAAAATCTGGTGGGACAAGTACCGGGCAGATGATCCTGCAGGTAAAGTGTTATGAAATTTCCTCTTATTTTTGGAATTGATACTTTCATTTTTAATAGTATGACCGTACTTTTGACCAGGTCGTACGTCAGACATGTTTACGTGGGGCGAATTTTCTAGAGTCCTTGCAAGTTGGTTCGTGCCTCATTCCGCACGATGAGGTCTCCAGGAGAAGTATCTTAGGCTTTTTTCACGGGGACATGACCGTTACTGAGTACGAGCGAGAGCTTGCCCATCTGGCTCGATATGCGGGCGTGATGCAGGGAGATCAAGTTTATAAGTGCAGCTGCTTTGTGGATGGCTTGCGTAATTCGTTGAGGCAGCCGCTGATGACTATGGTCAACGATGATTACCGGAGCTTAGTGGATACGGCACGCAGGCTGGAGGCTGACCAGCAGAAGGTTCAGAAGCGAAGTAGTTTCCGTGCGAAGCGATCTCAGGATTCGCATCAGCCACAGCAGAGCAGGAATGACCAAGGGAAGAACTGGAACAAGAAACTGAAGCCTGAGGCTAAGAAGAGTGGTCAGTCTGGTGACAGGAGCAAGGACTACCCCACTTGTCCCAAGTGTCAGCGTCGTCATCCAGGAGAGTGTTTGGCCAGCGCTGGCGTGTGTTACAAGTGCCGACAACCTGGACACATAGCTCGCTTCTGTCAGGAAGTTGGTGCAAATCAGGTAATCTAAGTCTTGTTTTATTCATTACATTTATGTAATTACAGTAGATCTTTAATGTAATTTGTTCCTACTGTCGAAGTACGAGGTTGGTGGTTCTAGCAGGGTAGATAAGGGCAAAGCGTTGATGATCACTGATGGGAGACCACAGCAGGGTTGAGATTTTGTGCAGCCCAAAGAGTATGGGCTTGGTCAGCATAAGGCAATGGATCAGGAGGATGTAGTGACTGGTAAGTGTTTTATTTGCTTAACAAGTTTATTAAATCCTCCGTAGTGACACTCTTTTCATCCTTTGTAAATCATTCATGTAGGCATCCTTATGATTCGTAATTTACTCTCCAAGATTCTGTTTGATACGGGTGTCTCGCACTCGTTTATCACAGAATCTCTAGTGCGTAAGCTGAATTTAGAAGTCTTTCCAGAGGCAGTATCGCTGGAAGTCATGATGTCGAATGGATCCCTTCTGCAGACCAGAGACAAGTGCAAGGTACAGGTGCAGTTTGGTGATACTGAGATTATCGTGGAAGCTTTGCAGCTACCTATAGCAGGATTCGACCTGATCTTTGGAATGGACTGGCTTTCGGCAGTCAACGCCAGGATTGACTGTAGGGCGAAGCAGATACAGTTTGAGGGCCCCAACCAGTCTTCATTTTCTTTTCAGGGCTTGAAGGGAGTAGTGAAGATGATCATCTCTGCAGTCCAAGCGAGAAGGTGCATCAACAAGGGTTGTGAAACCTTCGTAGTACTGATGAGCGCGGAGGCTAAAGCTGACTTGGTAGAGGTACCAGCGGTGCAGGAGTTCCCCGATGTTTTCCCAGAAGAGCTCCCTGGTGCCTCTCCAGATAGAGAGATTGAGTTCCCGATAGACCTACAGCTTGGGGCTACACCGGTAGTCAAATCTCCCTATCGAATGGCTCCAAGGGAACTAGCAGAGTTGAAGAGCCAGTTGCAGGAGTTGCTTGATTTGGGTTTTATACGCCCCAGTACTTCTCCTTGGAGTGTTCCAGTACTGTTTGTGAAAAAGAAGGATGGTAGTCTGAGACTATGCATAGAGTACCGTGAATTGAACAAGCTGACCGTAAAGAACAAGTACCCGATTCCCAGGATTAATGATTTATTCGACCAGTTGGTGGGAGAGAGCACTTTTTCCAAGTTAGATCTGAGGTCGTACTATCATCAATTAAAGATTTGTGACGTGGATATTCAGAAGACGGCTTTCAGTACCAGATATGGACACTTCGAGATCGTGGTCATGCCGGTCGGGATGACCAACGCCCCTTCAGTATTTATGAACCTGATGAACAGGGTATTTCGGGAGTACTTGGATCGTTTTGTTATCGTCTATATAGATGATATCTTGGTGTTCTCTAAGAGTGCAGAGGATCATGCCGCACACCTCAGGATTGTTTTGAGCACACTCAGGAAGAACCAGTTATATGCCAAGTTTTCAAAGTGTGAGTCTTGGCTTTCAGAGATTGCATTCTTAGGCCACATCATCAGTCAGAAAGGGGTTATTGTTGATCCGAAGAAGATAGAGGCCATTAAGAATTGGCCAAGGCCGACGTCAGTTTCAGAGGTTCGCAGTTTTTTGGGTCTTGCTGGATACTACAGGAGATTCATTAGGGATTTCTCAAAGATAGCCTTACCACTGACTTCCCTCACTTGGAAGGGTAAGGGCTTGGTTTGGACAGCTGAGTGCGAGTTGGCTTTTGAGGACTTGAAGGACAGGTTGATGACCGCACCGATCTTGAGTTTACCTTCAGGGCCTGACGGGTTTCAGATTTATAGAGATGCATCAGGTCAGGTTTGGGTTGTGTTCTCATACAGCATGGAAAGGTCGTAGCCTATGCCTCGAGACAGTTAATGGTTCATGAGAGGAACTATCCCGTGCATGACTTGGAGCTTGCAGCAGTCATTCATGCTCTGAAGATATGGAGGCACTATCTCTATGGAGTGCGTTGCGAGATCTTCACTGATCATAAGAGTCTCAAGTATATCTTTGATCAGCGAGAGCTCAATTTGAGGCAGCGTAGATGGTTAGAGTTTCTATCAGACTATGACGTAGACATTCAGTACCACCCAGGAAAGACGAACGTGGTAGCTGATGCCCTTAGCCGGAGAGTTTCGTGTTTTTCCTTTCTCACTCAGCAGAAGGAGTTGGTATGGGAACTGGAGAGACTGGACATCATCGTTGTGCCCCGTTGTAGTTTTGGTTCTGCAAGGTTGAGTTAGATGGAGATTACTTGCGATATTAAAGATAGAATCAGGACAGCTCTACCGTTGGATCCAAAGATGGCACAGATTTGGATCTCAGCGCAGTCAGGTCAGAAAGAAAGGTTCTCTATTCAGGATGATTTATTATTGCATGATGGAAGGGTGTGTATCCCCGATGTTAGTCACCTTCGCGAGGACATTCTGTTTGAGGCACACAATTCCAGATATTTTATACATCTTGGTAGCACGAAGATGTATGCAGATCTCAAGAAGGTAGTTTGGTGGTCAGGCTTGAAAAGTGATGTTGCAGTTATGTACGGAAGTGCGAGACATGCAAGTTAGTTAAGGCCGAGTGTTAAAGGCCTAGAGGCAAGTTGCAACCACTTCTCATTCCTGAGTGGATATTTGAGGATATATCCATGGATTTCAGTCTGCCGAGATCGCAGAGTGGGAATGATTCCTTATGGGTTATAGTTGATCGGCTTTTTAAGGTCGCCCATTTTATTCCTGTTAAGAAGACGGATTAAGGTCCAAAGCTGGCACAGTTATATATAGACGAGATAGTTCGACTTCACGGTGTTCCCAAGACTATTGTTTCAGACCGAGATGACAGGTTTACCTCCAGGGAGTGGCGATACGTTCCGGAGCGGTTGGGTACCAGATTACATTTCAGGACCGCATTCCATCCCCAGACCGATGGACAGACTGAGCGCACAAATAGGACTTTGGAGGATCTGCTACGGATGTGCATATTGGACTTTGGAGGAAAGTGAGAGAAATATGTTACTCTTGTTGAGTTCTCCTTCAACAACAGTTTTCAGACGAGTATTGGGATGGCACCGTTTGAGGCCCTCTATGGTAGACGTTGTTGTACACCGTTGTGTTGGGCTGAAAGTGAGGAAAGATCTACCATCAGGGAATCATGGATTGATAAGACCACTGATATGATCAATCTCATTCAAGAGCGTATGAAGACAGCTCAAGATCACCAGGCCAAGTATCATGATCAGAAACACAGGTCAGTAGAGTTCAGTGTTGGAGACTATGTTTATCTGAAGGTCAGACTAGTCAGAGGAGTCTCTAGAATAAAGCGGATGAAGAAACTGAGCCCTAGATTCGTTGGTCCTTTTTAGGTGCTGGAAAGAATTGGTGAGGTTTCATATAGGTTGGCCTTGCCTGAGTAAATGAGTGGTATACATGATGTATTTCACGTCTCCTATCTAAGGAGAGCAGTCAGAGATTCCAGTAAGATCATCAGTACCGAGGAAGCACCAATCGAGTCAGACCATAGTATTGGGGTTAGACCAGTCAAAATCGTGGATTCAAAGATACAGAAGCTCAGGAACAGAGAAATTCGCATGGTGAAGTCCTTTGGATGAACTGTGGCTGTCCAGAGTTTACTTGGGAGCGAGAGGATGAGATTAAGGGCAATGCAGACTATTCTTTTCTCTTCGATTCAGGTATGTTTCAATTTTTGAGGACGAAATTTTTTTGTTATGAGGGGAGATTTGTAACATCCAAAGTTTTGACGCAAGAATTAATTTAATATTGTAGGGTCGAGACGCGACGGATTTTGACCGAGACAGCGCGTCGTCGAGGCATGATATAAGTTTGGTCAAATGACCGCATTCATTAATATGAGATTTAGGTTAGTCATAATTATAGTAAGACACATTTTAATTTTAGTATCGAAGCGCGACAAGAAATCGTTAAGTCCAACGACGTTAGTAGAGCGTGGGTGTGCGTATAGCCATAATTAAGCAGCAATTAAGTGGTAAAAATGGGGGGGAGGCGGTTATCAAAGCCCATATCTTTTTGTTATCCCGTAAAACTCATTTCTTTTTCACGGGAGATAAGCCAAACCGCAATCTCACGGTTCTTAAACTCGCACACACCCTCATCTCACGGGAATAAGCCGCAAATCGCACGGAACCGCAGCCCACGTCTCCCATTTCCGCAGGCGCCGACGCATCCCACAGAGCCTTCCGCCGGCCGATCCCCCTCTAGTTCACATCTCCGGCTTCTCCTTCCTCTACGAGCGCCGGTGGGTGTTCCTTTTCCTTCCTTGGCCGTGGAAGAGCCCGATTCAACCTTAATTTGGTGGAAGTTGAAAACTTTTGTTTCTGGTGAGTCTATTTCTCCCTTATCTCCATTCCTTCGTGGAAATCCTTCGATTTGGAAACTAATATAACCTATGTTTTCATTTTGATTACCCTAATTAGATTTTGGAATACGAAATCCTCCGCGAAGTTGGAGTTGGGCGCAGTGAGAGCCTCAAACACTCCTTCGTTAAGGTAAAATACTAAATTAGTTTTGGATTTTGGATTACCCTAAGTTATTAGAATTTTTCCAAGAGAAACCCTAGGGGGAAAATATATATAGTAAGTTTGTTTCAGATTTCAGGATTTTCGTGGCCTCGGGACAAGGTTCTGAAAGTTCCTAGTAGTCGGAATTCCTTGGGAAAATCAAATGTCGCCGCGCCGAGTGTACGAGCGCCGCAGCACCACTGTAAAGAAACTTAATTTCTGCTAATTAGACATAGCAAAAATTGTATTTTGTATACGCACGTGCGGGTTTTGTACAAGTATCATGGCCATGCATAGAAAGGTGTGGTGATAGGAAAACGGTCGGGGAAAACGTGTAGGATGACACCCTTCTCCAAGACCAAAGTAGTCAGATGATGAACAGTAATGTTAGGTTCGAAACCTTTACCCGTGTACGTAAGTTTGGAATTTGTCCAACCAAGGGCGTGAATGTCCCTTTCAGTCGACCACGAGAAAGTCAAGGGTCGCTCAGTAGTCCACCAAAAGAGATATCCCAAGCAGAGTAGCATCAGACCAAAAAGGTCAATAAGCACATAAGTCTTTTCGTGCTCAGTAGAGGCGCACTACCTTTCTCATAAGGCATATGGTACCTTGTGAGCAGTACAGTCTTGGGAGTTGACTTCCCTTTGAGACAGTTAGTAGATTCGAGACCGTGTCCGCGCGACACTAGAACAATTGAGTTCGTCAGATGGTCTCGGGTCGTCAGTTTCAGTTGCGCGTTAGGAGTTACTCTGCCTAGAGCCTTTCAAGTAGATGTGCAGGTTAGAAACCACCTAGAACTCAAGTGTAGACCTGACGTGAGACAGTACACTAGTTAGTGAACGCCAGGACTTGGGTTAGTGAACTGAAAGTCACGAACATAGAACAAGTAGATGTATTGACCAGGAAGTGTTGTGAAGACATGCATAACATATAGCATAAATGTTTTTAATGCACAAAACTGTTTTCTAAAGGCATGCATTCATCATATGAGAAAATGATTTTAGTGTCACTAGGAGGAGTTATTTTTCTTTACTCTGACCCCTCGTGGGCAATGTTTTTCAGGTGACCCAGGTGGGAAACTACGCATAGGATGAGCGTTGGTGGCGTCAGTTTGTTGTGTTTTCCCTTTCAGTTTTTCTTTACTTTCAGCATACACTTGTAGTTGTGGACAATGTACCTTGTTAATGTTTTTATATGTCATGTATCAGACTTATATTGTTATTACAGATTTTCAGTTATTTCACTCCTAGTCATGTTTAGTGGCTCTGTGAATCCAGATTTTGAGATATGTGGTTACCCTTAGTTTACTTTCTTAGCTTCCGTTGTAAGTTTTAAATTCTTAGTAGATGTTTCTTTTACCTGCTGCATACTAGTTTTAATACTGTTTCCTAATTTTCTTTATATCGCTGACCCGGCCGGACGGCTGATTTCTGAAATACTGGGAAAAGGTGTTACATGTTCTGTGATAATAAGGCGGTCATATATATTTTGAGGAATCCAGTCTTTCATGAGAGGACGAAGCATATTGAAGTGGACTGTCACTTTATCAGAGAAGAGATATTGAAGAATCAAATATGCACGCCACTTGTTACCTCAGAGAGAGAGAGAGAGAGAGTTAGCTGATTTCTTCACTAAACCAGTTACTCCTTTTAGAGAAGTTTGTAGCAAGCTGGGCATGGTTGACATATATGCTCCAGCTTGAGGGGGAGTGTTGAAACTTGAGGAAACTGGACGGTCTGTATTTCTAGTCGCAGCGGTTTACTGGTCTCTTTGCTCTGGCAGTTTGGCATAACAAACAAAGTGTTGAAGCTTGAGGAGATCGGGTGGTCTGTTGTGTAGTAGCAGTGGTCTGCTAGTTTCTATGTTCTGGCGGTTTGGCTTAGCAAACAGTTGTTGCGGTCTTGTGGCTACCCGTGGCTGTGGTCAGGTTCTTCCCACAGCAGCAGTCTGGAAGTTAGCTGCAGCAGGCAAGGTTGTCAGGATCGCGATCCAGATCATAGGATCTTACGATCCTACGATCCAGATTTTGTAAATCGATCCTGATTTTGTAAAGCAATCCTCGATCCGACCCTACTATCAGATCCGATCCTACCTCGAAACGATCTCATCTAGGATCTCGATCCTGACAACCTTTGCAGCAGCGGTCTGGAGGTTGGCCGCAGCAGCGGTCTGGTGGTTAGCCGCAGCAGCAGTCTGGAGGTTAGTTGCAGCAGCGGTCTGGAGTTATTCACAGCAGCGGTCTGGAGGTTAGCCGCAGCAGCGGTCTGAAGGTTAGCCGCAGTAGCGGTCTGGAGGTTAGCCGCAGCAGCGGTCTGGTGGTTAGCCGCAGCAGCGGTCTGGAGGTTAGCCGTAGCAGTGGTCTAGAGGTTAGCCGCAGCAGGAGATCAGAGGCTTCCCAGGATTTGTATTCTCCATTGTATAGTCTTGCGGTTTGACAGTGTCAAACCGCATAGCCCACACGGCTTGTATTTAGTCCCACGTCGCTTGTTATATTCTCTCATCTCCCTCATTTTCTATAAATAAGGGGGCATACCTTTGTATTATTTACCGTTTTTGAAGCAATAAAATTTACTTTTTATTTAGCTCTTTTTACACATCGTATATAGGAAGGAAACCCTCGCTCTGGAGAAATTTGCAACCTCCTAGAGATGGAGAGACAAAGAAGGTTCCCACAAGTGTGAGATAGAAGATTCATCAAAAGGTGATTCAACGATCTTCTAAAGAGTTCCACAGAGAGATCGCCACTCCGTTGAATACTGTAGGCAGCTTAAGGAGTTCCTAGAAAAGCTTGTACAACGAAGATTGCTAAAAGAGTTTCTCCAAGCCACCGCCGACCGAGACAAGGGAAAGCGGGTCGTTGAGGAGGCATGGCTCTCTAACGTCGCGCCCAGGTGCCCACCTATAATGTAAACATCATCCATGACTGCATCAACTTAGAGCCGTAAAGGAAAGTGAGCCTTAAGCGTCTTAGGATAGATTAGATTGCTCTAACTTTGGTCACTTCAACCCCATGGGATGAAAGTGTGGGGGTTTACGATGGTGGACATCCTGCCGGTTGACATCCCCTAGCAAGATGTGTTTGACATCCCCTAACAAGATGTGTTTGACAACCCCTATCAAGATGTGATCAACAACCTCTAACCCGAACGTGCATTGAATCATGATCGACATTGGGAGATTGATTAATGTTCTCTTTAAGTATGTGTTCATCAACATCAGGTTAGGTGTGGAGACACTACAAGCATGTGATGGCCATCTCTACGGTTTTATAGGAGAGCACTAAGAGGTCGAGGGATCTATCTCTCCATGGTCGGTATTGCACAACTAATCAAGTTTGTGGTGATTTAAGGCCCCAACAACTATTATGCCATCTTCAGTAGGCCAATGCTTGCACCTTCGGGGCAGTAATCTCTACTTCGCACTTTGCCCTCAAATTCTGGTCGAACAATCCTGAGAACACCATGAGCGGAGACTTCATGGTGATGAGGAAGTGTTACATACAGGCGGTGTTGAACATCGAGGATCATGTTGATGAGGAGGTGCCATGGATATGACCAGTGCATTATGTGAAAGTGGTCATTGCCCCGGGAGATGCTCATACGAGGACCACTAACATCAATTCCGAACTTCCCCCCAAAACAAAAAAAAACAAATCATGGCATGTTTTAGTGACATTCATGTTGTTTTTGCCTAGACTGTTGAAGAGATGCCTGGGCAGATATCAACATTGCATGCCATCGCCTCGACACCAACCCATGTACAATGCAGATAAAGCAGAAAAAAGTGGAAGGCTGCTATCCAGCTTATAGACCCGATGTGCAAGGAGGTGAAGAAGCTCCTTGCTTCAAATTTTGTAAAATAGGTCCAATACCCCAATTGGATCTCCAATGTTGTAATGGTCCAAATTTCAAGCGGGTATGTCGTTTTACTAAAATAATACCTCTCTGATGGATTGCTACCCCTTACCTCCTATTAATTCTTTTATCGATTTTGCGACTAGTTATTCATTTTTGAGTTATTAAACACTTGTTCAGCGTATTGCCAAATCTGCATGCACTCATCAAATCCAAACGAAGCCCGCCTTCACCACCAATGATGATGCTTTTTCTATTGGATCATGCCTTTTGGGTTCAAAAATATGGGACCGACCTACATGTGCGTGGTGGATCTCATCTTTAGGAAATAGAGGGTGAGAAACTTTAGAAGTGTATTTCAATGATTTGTTAATAAAAAACATGAAGTTGGAATCACATCACGAACCTCAATGAGATGTTCGCCACCTTGCATAGGTGTCAAATGAAGTTGAACCTGCTTAAGTGCACATTCGGGACCGTCGTGAAAGTTTTTGGTCCACCTAATAGCACCAAGCGGCATGAAACCCAATCTCGATAATGTTCATGCGATCTTAAACACCGGAAAACCCACCAATCTTAAGGAGCTGCTACAGCTTACAGGGAGGATCATTGCCCTCAGCTATCTACTATCCAAGTTCGCCAAGAAATGCTCCTTATTCTTAATGGCAATGAAAGAGGCTAGAATGTTTTATTGGAAAGAAGAAAGCAACAACACCCTCGATAGTTGAAAATGTTGGAGTCTGTAATCCAGGAGCAATCAAATGATTAATGTCACTCTCAACGTAATATAAATCTATGGAGTTACACATTAAGAACATACCGAAAAGGAAGATTAATTAAGTTCAACATAAGTCGGACTTTAATTTAACCCAAGTCCCGAAGTGTGTTAATGTATAATAATTAATTTACAATTAATTATTGTCAGAATTATTAATTCGGGTTTTGAATTGAAGAGGCGCCTAATTTTGGAGCCGAATGACCCAATTATGCATGTTCATTACTTCTCATTAGTGTTTTCAACACTTTCTCTCTATATAAATGCCTTGCAGTGTTTGAAACTGTTTGTTACTCTTTACGTGGATTATTCTAAGAGATCTTAGAGAGGAGAGGAGAGGAGAAATTTAATATCTGTAGAAATGAAGCTAACTTTTCATATCATAGATGGACGATCTTCCTTTTGCGAGACCGTCAGACGGTCTGTGCTAAAGTTTCAAACGTTCTTGTGGGTACCGATAGAGGCACATAATTTTTTTGCATTTGGTCTTCAATAGACACTTTAGAAAAGAAGGGTTTTAGGTTGAGCAGGGCAAAGACGGAGTATATGAAGCTTAAATTTAGTAGTCCAAGAGGGACGGATGACTTCGTTATTAAGTTGGGTGATCAAGATATTTCCCGTACTCGTGTTTTAAATATCTTGGATCGATAGTTCAAAAAGACGGAGGTATTGATAAAGATGTGACACATAGAATCCAAGCGGGTTGGTTGAAGTGGAGACGTGCGTCAGTGTTCTTATGTGATCGTAAAGTACCATTAAAACTTAAGGGCAAGTTTTACTGTACTGCAATTGCTCCAGCGCTGCTCTATGGTTCCGAGTGTTGGGCAGTGAATTGTGTACGTGAGCAAAAAATGGGAGTTGCGGAGATGAGAATGCTTAGGTGGATATTTGGACCCATGAGACTGGATAAAATTAGGACTGAATGTATTAGGGATAAGACAGGAGTAGCATTAATTGCAGAGAAGATGTGAGAAGCTCTACTAAGATGGTTTGGAAGGTACAAAGGAGATCATTAGAGGCATCTGTTAGGCATTGTGAGAGTCTAGTCTCTAGGCATGTTAAACGAGGGAGGGGTAGACCTATAAAGACTTGGAATGAAACTATATGGAAAGGCATGATGTACTTAGGCATTAGTGAGATTATGACAAAAGATAGGACACAATGGCGACAAAGGATCCATATAGCCGACCCCACTATAGTAGGATAAAGGCTTGAGTGTTGTTGTTGTTGGTCTTCAACAGACTCCTCCGAACTGAGACAAGATTTCACTGTTTCATTGCGGGTATAACTTAAATTTCTTGATTAGTTAGTTTTGCATGAATCTTGTGTGGGTTTCATGTGTTTCTGGTACTCATTTCATGCCTTCAAAACCCAAAAAAAGGTGTCATTGTGCATACTGATGCAAAGTCCGAGGACAGAGTAAAGATCTATACTTGTACCTAGGAGTTGGCGTTGAGGTGGTCAACTCCTTGCTAGTTCGTGAGGACAACTGTAAACAAACTCTTATCTATTATGTTAGCGGAACAATGAAGCACCTGAAGAAAAGTTATTCGATACTAGCGAAGCTCATCCTCACACTTATCACCTCCACGAGGAGGTTGAGGCCTTATTTCCTAGCACATACCATCAAAATCATCGTGGACGACTCTCTAAAAGCAATATTGGAGAAGGTAGAACACTCAAGGAGTCTCATAAAATAGGCTATAGAGTTCTTGGAATTCGAGCTATGGTATATTATGTCGAAAAACGCGATTAAAGTTCAAATACTCTTTCTGATTTTATTGCAAACTTCACCACCGGCGAAAGCGCACGACACAGATATCATCTGATGGTTATTTGAAGACGTAACATATGGATCCAGGTGCAAGGACTTGGAGTTTTCTTGAACAACCTCGAAGGTGCTAGTTTTCGACATGCAGTGAAGTTGTATTTTGAGACCACACATAATCAAGGAGAGTATAAAGCTTTACTGGCATGAATCCGGTTGGCGAAAAGTCTTAGGGTGAAAAACATGCATGTTTTCACGGACTCCCATGTCGTTGTCATGCAGGTTAGCAGAGAATATGAGGACAAAGAACACACTTTGAAGCTGTACTTGAGTAAAGTAGTGTCCTTCATGGCTTTTTCCATAGAGTCCTCCCCATGTGAAGTGAAAGCGCTTGTCGGCGCACTACTCAAGGGAGTGATCACAATCGACGTGATGACTCTAGAACTCCGACACCCAAACATTGAAGAGCATATGGTTATGACCATACTCCAAGTTGTAAGCTGGATGGATCCCTTGATTATGTAACTGTCAAATTAGGAATACTACCCATCTTTGGAGAAGGATCAATTGTTGTAAAGGAAACCTAGGCATGCAAATGATGTTGGTTGGGTTCATCCGAAGGTTCCCCACAACCGCCTAAGCAAACACACATGAGGCTAACATAACATCATATCGCCACATCACAATCGCAGGTATTCACGACCACGCGTTTTATGCACTCAAGGCATGCATTTGGTATACTCTCAAGCCAGTACTACCTTCACCCTAAGTTATGCAAACTTAGGTGGAAAGAAAGAGCTATTGTTGACCTAGGCTATCATGCCTTCCGCTGCCTAACCCATGATCAAACAGCGTACTGGAGGGTAAGACCTCTCACCGATCTGCATGGAATGGGTTCGGTTCATTTTTGTTCTTGCTCAAATCATTGTGATCAACTAGTACGATGCGGGTACGGCTTCGCCTCGGCCCGTAAGAGTTCAAGAAAGCTAATTACACATTGATTAGTGATGATTTGTATCGGAAATCCATCAATGTGCCATTCACAAGGTGCATGTTAGAATCAGAGTATCGAGAGTTCTATAGGAGGTGTGTGAGGGAGAGTGCAGAAGTCACTCCATTGGGCATACTCTCTTCAGGCATGTTATGCGCCACAAATATTGCTGACTTTGATGAGAAAGGATTTAAAAAATTTAGTGAAGTGCGAGGACTGTCGAAGTTCGCCTCTCTCTAGCTACAACCAAAGCAATACATGCGATAATTTTCAACCTGTGCCCCTTCACGATCTTGGGAATGAACTCTTTCGGCACCGAAGCAGTTATTGTCGTGCTCAGCGCTCATCTTGTGACCCACTCATCTGCTCTCACGCCTGCTCTGCCTTACATCCGCGTGCCACCGACTGCCTGCCCCCTGTTTAGTGTTCCCCTCGCCTCGACCCGCTGAGGATGCTCTGGTAAGGCTCTACTCTCTATCCCAACATAGGCCAGCCCCGGAGTTCTAAAGGAAACAACCGGCCTAGACCCCTTTAATCATCCTCCTCGAGCATATACTCTCCAGTAACGCGATCTCTCTCAAGGGCCTGTGATATACATAATACTTCTGTCAATGACGATTCAACAAGCTGGCCCCAAAGTATATATCACTTTTAGGTACGTAAGACTCGGACGAGCTTATTCTTTCAGACCTTTTCTGGCACTTAAAATTTTCTAAATAGGGCATCCATTGTTTTTTATCTAGAAACTTGGAGTTTTCAACTTATTTTAACATGTTTTATAAACCAAACAATATGTTGTCCTTGAGTGGCAGCTGAGAAACATATTGCTTGACATGGAAGGTTTGAATATTTAGAAGGGAAGGATGGAGATTCCAAAGATGGACATGCCCACTCCAAAGAGCAAGTCTTTTAGGCTATGTTTGGCGCGATGTTTTTGTTCCAATGAGTTTGGACAAAAATGCCGCCATCATTAAATATGTATTTGGCAAGACAATGGTTATGACCTCTACCAAGGAAAGAAAATTAGTTTTGAACATGAAAGTGGATAAAATTCCTTAGGTGGGGTCAGCTATTCATGAATGATGGTTCATAACCACTGTGTTCATGACCGCCACTGCCTTGCCAAGCGGAGCCTTAATCGACATGAAATTTCAAAAAAAAACCTACAAGGTTTTAATGGTAAACAAAATTACAATGTATAACCCTATCCTTTTGTAAATGGTGTTCATACTGGAAGCTCTTTCTTCCCTTTTAAATTTTTTTCATGAGTTCTAACGGTCATGTTTAAGTAATAGTCAATTTCTCGTTCTGTGTCTATCATGATTTCATTAATCTTTGTTCCTGTTTTTCTCATGTACTCCATAAATTGCAGATAGAATGCCTGTGATATTTGGAAGTAAGGGCACCACTGAAATGTGGTTAAGTGATTCCCAACCCAAACTTGAAACTGCCCTCAGTCCTTACGCAGATTCCGATTTGGTGAGATGGATATATAAATTCTATTGCAGTTTTCCCACCCCTTTTCTCTTTGTTGATCGTTGTAGTACACTTGTTTGCTTTATTTAAGAATAAAATATCGAGTATTTTTTTAAATTTTTAATTTGAATTGGTTTCTTAGGTATGGTATCCTGTTACCCCTGCAATGGGCAAACCATCTTTTGATGGACCTGAGTGCATCAAAGAGGTATTTTTACTAGCATTTGCATTTAAAAGTTGTGTGTGGGGTTTATATAACTAATAATTTTTTAAAATATGGTTTGAATTGATCTTTGATTTTGATTTGATGGGTATATATTTGTAAACCTTCTAAAGTGAATGGATATAATAGGAAAATATTCCGTGTAAATGAAATTTTTAATGATCAATTTTCTTATATCAAAAGATTGAAAGAATCTTAATAAAGAGGTATGTAGTTAAAAATGTGTATATTATATTGAAGTTAAATGGAGTATTAATATTGGAGGAAAATTTTCAATTAAGATTATGTCTAATATATATTATGCCTAGCCATAATATAAGCGGGCGAAATATTACATAAAAATTGTAATAATGCTAATGTGATATAAATTCGAGTATACTTTTGTTTAACTCTCCATCTCAAATTGAGAGTAGATATCAATCATTCCCAACTTGGATATCATCAGTGAAGGTGCCACAACTCATCCTCTTGTCAAAGATGTCTATCAGTTGATCTTATGAGTGAGCAAAGAGTGTGCAGATGTTTCCTCTGTCAAGACAGCATTTAATAAAATGTCTATCCACCTCAATATTTTTGTCCTATTGAATGGGATTGTGAGCCATGTTGATGACGACTTTATTTCCACAATAGAGGAGAATGAACTTGTCTTCGCAGAGTCCACGGCCCCAAATGTTTGATTTCAACCATAAACCTTTTCCTTGTAACATTGCTCTATATTATGCTTTTGCACTAGACCTTGCCATAACATTTTGTTTCTTGCTCCATGCTATGAGGTTATCGTCTATAAAGGAGCAATCCGCGGTAGTGGATGTCATGTCATGTTGATTAATAATCTAGTCAGCATCTGTGAACATTTCAATCTTCAAGTGTTTGTTTGTTGAAAAAAGATTCTTACGCCACGGAGACTTCTTAAGATACCTCAAGACCCGATGAGTTGCCTTCTGGTGCCCAGTCTTGAGAGCATGCATGTACCAATTCAGCATACGTAATGTTAGGATAGGTATGAGATAGGTAAATGAGTCCGCTAACTAATCTCATGCCATAGAGACTTCTTAAGACATCCAGACTAATTGCAAAAATAACACCACATAAATAAACGTAGTTGCATAATTAAAACCTGAGCCTCGACCTACAAATAATTAATTTTTGGTTTGATGCATGGGTTCTAACCGTTTTTTTATTATGAAGTCATGTTGAAATGCTCCTATGGACATCAAAATTTTTTCAGATCGGTCTACTGCCTAAAGAAAATAGCTACTAAGAAAACTATTATAATTCATGTCATGCAGATACCATTGAAAACTGCTGTCAAGAATCAAATATCAAAGTTGTTTTCGAGAAAAACTGATGACAACATTGACAAATGCAAGTCAGAGCCCGATGTTTTTCCCAAAAATGTCGAGCCCATTGACAAATGCAAGTCAGAGCCCGATGTTTTCCACAAAAACGTCGAGCCCAACAATTTGAAGATAGAACCTGCTACTGAAGACACCGTGGATCTGGCAGACGAAAAGAACGTTTTTCGTGAAGAATTTCACAGTATCAAGCGAGAATTCAAGGAGTTGGCGCCTAATTTAGAAATCGAAACCGAGGTACCAGAGAGATACTCCACTTCAGCTAAGAAAAAACCACAAACTGGTGACAAGCAGATATCACTTCTTTCTTACTTTGGAAAGAAATAGGGAACAATAGCTCCAGCAGTTAGAAACAGGATTACTGTTTTTTTGTAAGAGCCAACCTCTCCATTACACAAACTGGAAAGTAAAAAAAATGCTGGTTTTATTATAATATAGTTGATGGATGTATTTTTATTAAATTGGATCTATATTTCCATCTAAAAGACCTTGTTTTTATTCTTTCCTTTGCTCCGGTGTTTTTGTTATCGAATGTTTGATTCGTTAGTAAGTTCTGTGCATCACTTTGGAAGAACTAGAATTATGATAGTGTCAGATTCTATGGGCTATTAGACAGTCTGAAGTAGCCAAAAAATTAGGTACGTGCATTGTACCAAAGTGTAGGTGTAGGATTTTTTGGTAGGCTAATTTATAGTTGTAACAATTTGTAATTATAATTTTTGAAGAATTAATGATCGTGAAAATTTACAGTTGTAACAATTTGTAATCGTAATTTTTGAAGAATTAATGAATGTAAAAAATTTACAGTTGTAACTTTACTTTTTTCCTCAAAACATTTACGTATGAGATCTTAAAATGATCGTGAAAAAAACTTAATATTGGGTGCAAAATTTACATCCATGGGCAAGGCTGAAAATATCACCTAGCCACAAGTATTCTCTTACTTAATAAACCTTGATTTTGCATGGTTTCTGTATATTGTTATTCGCAAAATATAAACGTCTATTCGCGTCATTTTTTCTCACTTTATTTGACTTTACAAATTGTTATCTGCAGATCAATTTTAAACATGAGCAGACGATGTTTTTGTTCTTTTGAGCAGGGCCCACTAACGAACATCTCCAACGACCTTTTGAGCACTTCAATGTATGCACGGACCGTGATTCATAAAATGAATGAGCGGATAGAGACCGAGTTGAGGAAGAAAGACGATTTCTTCGCTGTTCATGCGATTTCAATTTGTTCGGGAAAATTTAGATAGCTAGGGTTACTACCTGCGGGTATGAAGGCAAAGAGGATGACCAGATTTTTTTTTTCTTTACTAATTTGTGGATAACAGACATCTGCAAATAACAAATTTGGCTTCCTTTATGGCTATGAACAGAGAAAATCCTTGGATAGATAAACACGATTTATGAATAATAACTAAGTTAAGATTTAAGTTGATTAGTATATGCCATCTTAAAATTATAAAATAATTTATTAATCTATGTTATATTAAAAAGAGAAAAATTTGGTACTGTGTCATTTAATTAATCTTGATTACAACAATAAAAACACTCAAGCCTTTATCCCACTATGTGGGGTTAATTAATCTTGATTATTAAATTTATTTTCAAATTAAATATTTTTAAATAAATATTAAATTATTTATTTAAGTAATATTTTAATAAAAATATCAAATTAATAATTTAATAAAAACAATGAGGTTCGAACTTGAAACAAAGTGTTTTTTAAATATTATTTATTAACAGGCTAACTGCACTAATAACTTGTATTAAAATAAGTTGTTTTGATTTACGCACAAGGCCAGGTAGCAGATAATCAAGTATACTAGCATGATTGCCCGGGAGTCTCTCGCCCGCTATCACTTGTATTTAATAAAATAATAATCATTCACAAGCTTGTGTTAGGGCTGTTCAAAAGTATTTATCTATGTATTGTTAATAAACTGATCATACTTAGAACAGTATTTTTTAGTCTCACCTGCATTTTAAGCCATTCCTATTTTACCCCAACCCCACCCCGCCTTGTAGCCAATTTTGGCCTATCCAAAAAGCCTGGCAACCCCAGGCAGTAGGAGAGGATGCAAAGGAGGGCCCGAGAGACACTGGTTGGGACCAGGTCTGTCGGACCTTGACTTTTGCCATCCGGGCTTGGGCTCGGACCTGTCGTTAGCTGGGCTCGGGCACACTCTCCAAGAGGGGGCCTGCCAATACTTTAAAAATGAGAGTAGAAGAGAGAGAGGGGCGCCAATTGGGGGAGGGGGGACCTGCCAGGTTCCTCTCTGGTATGAGGGGGGAAAGGGGGAAGGGGGAAGGGGGAGGGAAGAGAAAGAAAAAGAGGGGGAGGAGAAGGAATGGGAGAGAGAGGGAAAAAGAGAGAGGGTTATGCGTGCATATTATAAAATATAAACTTACAGGGGAGGTATTTATAATTTCGAAAGATGGAGTGGTGCAACATGTAATTATGTTTAATCCGGAGAAAGATTTGAGTAATTAACAGTGTATTTAAGGTCGTCTGACAATTTCTTTAGCCCTAATTCTACGTTTGCATTATTGTGCCTCTCTCATCCAATCAAAAATAACATGTAATTATGTTTGATCGCTCGCTGCTCGCCGTCTCATCAACAAGTGCATATTTTGTGAATTCACAGCATATTAAACATGAATCTTCAATTCAGATTACTCTATCCATAATTTTAAATAATAATAATAGTTAAAATATCAAGTTTTGACAATATTACAATAACATAATATTTGATCATATTACCATTTATTGAGCTTGAATTGAATCACCTCTAATCCAAAAAAAAGACTTTGTTTTTCGCCTCTAATAACAAGTTGTACGGCTTATTTCACAACTACAAACAAATATATATTCATGCTGGCTCCCTCTTGACAAATGACAACACCTCCACGATCGTGTATCTCCACCACCTCTAGGTATGTTGATGAATAATTTCCTTCCCTTTAAATGGCAATTACATAAAGATATAAAGTGAAACATTTCAAAAGAAATTTTCTAGTTCCAATACAATTTGAAGTTGTTCAATTTTACCCGGTCAAAAATAAAATGTGCAGAAATTTTCTACGGCTTAGTCTTAGAAACTAACCCTTCAACAAGCAAGTTGTGGACTCATTCTAAGTTTGGATAACAGCAAGTTGTGGAACACAAGGCATAATCATTATAAGGACCACTTGATTGCTCGAAACTATCAAGTAATAACATTCTAAGAGCATAAACACATACAAATACTTGACTGCAAAGAAAAGGATGTTCAACACAAATCATAGCAATCAAAAGGTATCTACCAAGATAAAAGAAAAATGCTAGAAGAAAGTACATGTTGTCAAAAAATTGAGGTATTTTAAAAAAAATCGCCTTTACAAAAGCATGCCACAAAAGTATATCAGAGTTCCTTGCAAAATGAAAAACATGAAATACAAATTGTACATCCAAGAAGCACACAAAATACAAAATTAATCGACATATGTAATTTTTTATTTCAATTTATATTTTAATATAGTAATAAGAGGGTGAGAGAGAGCTCAATCCACTCATACATACCAACAGAGATATCATCTCTAATTAAATTTAATACATGAAAAAAAATCTATAATGAACAAAAAAAGAGAATAAGATTTGCAATCGGAGAGTCACATGAAGTCCTAATCATCTGCTGCGTTATCATATGTGCCGGAAATAATGTCGTCATCCGGCTTATCCACCATCAGCTGCTTCTTCTTTGCTCCTGGAAGATGATCAACATGGATTAGTTGAAAATGTCGAAAGGTTAATGAATTACAATATCAAAAAGATAAGAACCCGATTATATTTTTATATGCATACACATATATAAACTAACGCAATAATCTTGGGAGCCAATTTACCGTTCTTCAATGTTGCTGTTTTTATTAAACAAATTGTCTGGCATGGGGTTCTTCTCTCTCAACAATCTCACAATCCCCCATTTTATATTAGAGGGTTATGAGTATGTTTGGCACGATGTCGACAGTCATAAACACGGTGATTATGAATGGAGAACAGTCAACTTCAACTCAGGAACTCCATATAGTTTTATCCATTGTCATGTCAAACGTATATCCTATGACGATTGCATTTTTTTTCAAATCCATCGGACGGAGATTATATTTAAAGAATGTAAAATGACATTCATATATACACATTACAAATATCTCCTCACAGATAGCTCGAAATAATGTAGAGTACAATACCTTCTATAGACTGGCTACAAATATCCGTGAAAGAAGATGATTACATTCCACTAATATCCAAACATAGTGTAGAACCAAAAATTGGACATTAAGTATCCTCTGCAACAATGGATCTATTAAGAATTATAATTTTAGCATTTTAAAAACTTGAAAACAGTAAATAATCACCTCAATTATTGTTCTGAAGTTTATTGGTTCATATGGGTCTTTAAATGGGTATGCTCCAACAATTATCACATATAATATTACTCCACAAGACAACGAATCAGCAATCTAGATAGTGAACAATATAAAAAATGAAATAAAAATAATTGGTGACATAGAAGAACCTTCATACTCCTAATAACTTACCTGTCCGCAGTTCACAGAGTGTTGCAAGCACTTTTTCTTGTTATCATCCTTGATCTTTTGTTTGAGCTGCTCATCAGATCGAGCCCGAAATTGGTTCATCCCCAATACTCGCGCGACTCGCGCCCAGTACAAGTAACGTTTGGCAAGTCTCTTCAAAGATGTTTGATCATTGGTCCCCGATTTCACATAGGAGTGCTATGCTGGACTGGTCAGTAAGTAATTCAGCAGCTCCTTTTCCGCCTAGGAAAACGGCTCCCCTGCAGATAGGGTGGGGACGGTGGCAGCCAATATCTGATTCAAATTAGCCAATTGTTGATCGACCATGAATGGTGGACGCAAACTAATCTCGATGACATCGGACGTGTTGGCCACAGCAGGTTCCTCCGTCGTCGTGATGACTGCAGAAGAGGTCGGTTGATTTGACTTCGGGGTGGTCGGAGATGCGGCTGGAACTGATGGTTTGGCCGGCGATGACGGCGGAATGTTGAGGGAGCCTCGATCGTCGTGTTTGTTGGCCGCCTCGAAATGCGATTGAAAAAGGGAATGATGACCTGGTTGTGTCGATGTGGTTGATGTCGCACGCTTCTTGAGGCGTGCAATATACTCCCAATGATCTGGATCTCCTTGTGGGTCATCTTGAGCAGATCCTCGAGACGGGAAACAATGCGGGCGTACGCGGGGGCAACCACTTTGGTCCAATGAATATTGCCGACATGTTCGGCATCAATCTCTTGTTGAACCAGTTGATCAATGATATCGATCGTCTGATGATCCTTCAATGAGTTGTTCAGGCGTAGATTGCATATTTGATGCATGGGGTTAACGTGAACTGTGATTGTCGTTGGTTGCTAATGTGACAATTCGAGTTGTAGTCGTCATCACGGTCTCTTCCAACTACATAATGTTGAAATTGGCAACAAGGGGCGATCATAATAAAACAATCACTGACGCGGCTTGATTCAGTACAGTAATGATATTGCGTTTAGGCGCTGCTCGTTGAATGGGCAATCAGAATCAGTCCTGGGCAACCATATCCTCCAGGTGCTGTTTCGGAACCTGTTCCGATTTCGACCGAAAGAATCGTTTGAAAGCGAAATTGGTGATACACAAAGGCGAGACAAGAACAGACTAGATTTGATGCAATTGTGGAAGATGTAAGGATTCAATGGGGAAATCTTTCAGATCCTGGAGTTCATCAGGGAGACAAAATTTGAGAGCAATCGTTCGGAGCAAGCGACGCTCCAAGGGTTTGATCATTGGTGAAGTTCCCATGACAGCTTCCCAGAGATTAAGCCCTTGTAATGTCGATTGACGTTCATTACCCGATGTGTTGAGGCTGCGAGGTTTCTTATTGTCACTCGATGAAGAGCTGCACTCATCGGACGTGTTGCTAACTTTGACACCAGATTCGGTGCCAATCAACAAATTGATGTTGTTGGCATGGTTTGGATCACCATCGTCCTGCAATGCAGCATCGTCTTCTTCAACGATGTGATGATCATCGCGAGCCTGCTCAATAACACCAACGGCAACATCAAGGGCATCGTGCACAATCGCATCGAACGTGTGACTCGACCAAATTACATTATCGGCAATTGATTCCGTGACCATTCCAAGCGATTCTAGTTGCCCTACAGGAATTTTGGGTAGTTGAGGAAGGGAATGTCCAAACGCTATCGTCAATCCAAATTCGTCGTCACAATCATCAATCGAGAGAGACAATATGTGAAACATCGTCGACAGAGATATAGGCAAGGGAGTGATGTCATCGGTCGGAAATAGTGCGAGATATTGAGTGAGAATGATATGCATCTCATAGATTGGCAAATATGCCCAGCGAGGATCGAATTGGAGTTCGCCTCGAAAGTTTATTTGAGCAACAACGACATGGAGCAGTAAGTTCCCTCCTTCCAGGGATATGGTCTCCGGGCAAATGGCCCGTCCATGACGCCACAAGTTTTCATTCTTTCCCGATCCACGACGCAGACTCGAACAAAAGAAGCGATCCATGACGGTAGTCAACACGGATGCGGGCGGCGTTAAGCAATTTTTGATGTGTTTTTTTTGTCTCGTGGCAAGCGAGAAGTTTGCTCGTCACGATGCACTTGGATGAGAGCACAATATTTTCGATTTCACACTTTTCAATGCGATCCAACAATGCGTCCATTTCGGCCTCAATGATAGAGCCTTCCCGCATTGGAGCGTGTCCAGTGCCAATAATGATTTCAGTCACAACAGACATGAATTGTTCGGGTCGAGCACGATCCGTTCCATTTGAATTGTCCTGGTGTCTCGTCAAGTGGTGATTATCCAGGAGAACAATGATGTTCTCGAACTCTTCAAGCCATTCCTGATCGTCACAGCACTTGTCCAGGTACATGATGAGCAGCGACGTATCAATACCATAAGCGTTGTAACGTTTCAGCAAACCCTGACCAATAGATCGACGTTCTGCATTTCCCGTCGTGGTTGTGAATTGATGGGAGAGGATTTGTTGGTGTTCGTTCATGACAGAGTGCATTCCATTAACGGGGCGAATTTCCTGTCGTTGAACTCATCTGTCATTTTCATGCGTCCCGACACGTTATGATGATGGTCGGCCAAGAGATGAGTCCCGGTGATGGCGCCTTCCATTCGGTTGAAAAACGGGAGTTGGCAACAAGGTTGTCAGGATCGAGATCCTAGATGGGATCGTTTTGAGGTTGGATCGGATCGGATCGTAGGATCGGATCGATGATCGCAAGATTCTACAACATTCATAAATTAAGACTAAAATAAAATAAAATTGAATTTTGTATCATTAAATTGCATGCTCAATTAATAAAAAAATCAATAAATTGAGTTGTATGTGAATAACTATATTAAAATTTTTGAATAACTAAATCGAAAAGATAATATCATATTAAGTTCAATTTCAGTTTCAGATAAGACACTCAATGTTTACTAACAATAAAAACAAATCTGGACTAGAAGCGATCGAAGAAATCGCTTTTGGCCTCTGTTTGTAGTCGACAATCAACACTTGGGATATAATAAAGCACCATGATATGATTTTGTGATGTCGTATGAGAGCGGGATTGGTATAAGGCTAAACAGTTGGTTATGGACGTTGGACCGATTGAATGGGGTCAGGATAGGGTTGGACATGTTTCTAGTTACCTTTGGACATACCGGTAGAATCGGGTCAGGATCGCGATCCTAAAGATCCTAAGATCCGCATCGCGATCCCAGTCGTAGATGTGCAGATTTAGATCCTAGGTAAGATCCGGATCGATTTACAAAATATGGATCGTAGGATCGTAAGATCCTAAGATCCGGATCGCGATCCTGATAACCATGGTTGGCAAGCAATGCAGTCGTTGACCAGGCCTGTCAGCGTAGATTCCACTGGACCAAGAGTGTCATTGTACCCATTGCAATGCTGAAAGAATGACGGAAAATCAGGAAACACTATTGAATTCTAAGGCGACGACGATTGCCTGAGTGCGGCATCCCGAGCGCGCATTTCCAAATACCACGACACATGACCACGATATAGCGCGACTTGACGCACGTATCGAGTCGTTCGTGCACAACAAATCACCTTTGCGGCATCAGCACTACCGAAACGGGACGTGTACAAGTCGTATGCCATTTGAACAAGACCGACGTCGTGCACGCTCTGTTCGAACAGCTGCACGGGAAAGTTAAGGACGATGGGCGCTGGGATCAACTTCTCGGTTTTGGCCTCGTCCATGACATGGAATGTGGCACCACAACCGCCTTAACTTTTTGACTTTTTGCACATGTATCGAGCACCGAGAGCAAATGCGGTGGTGTCAATGCAATCGATGATTCGCGGGACACTGAATGTTTGCGGAAAAGAAAGCCGACTTTGTTGCAAGATAGACAAGCACCAGCTGTCACGTTGACGTTGTACTGTCGTTCTGGATCGATCACGAACAACGGTTTCAGCAAATATGCGTTCAGGTCGGGACGCTTGCTCCACAGTGGCACGGGCGGATCGATTCAGATAGGAGGGCGCATTCCATCCTTGATCAGTTTCAGTTGGATCTTGATCCAATCCTCCTGAATCTTGTTCAACATGCCAGATTGCTTGTCAGAAATGCACGGTTCACTAGTGGGGCGGTCGAATGCTGATGATTAGAATGGCGGCGTTTGGGCCGGAATCGAATCTAACGGAATTTCAGGGCAGCGGCGGACGAGGGTCTCCTCTGATCGTTGTGTTTTCGCAATGTCCTGCAGCACAAGGTCGATACCGTTCATTGACGATGATGACTAACAGGCAGACAATCTAGGACAAATCAGACAAACAATTTTTTTAACTATAAAGTTGTGTTGAAGAAACTCTTAAAGAACTTAATCCTAAAGCACTACCAATTTACGATATGGTGTAGATAAATACCTTTGATGGTGACTAAAACTATGTATCAAAGAATACTTTTAAGAAGGAAGCTCTTGATAGGTTGATCCAGCTGAATTAATTCCCCCAGTATGCGTCTATAAGCGGATCTGAAAGCTTTTCCATGTTAATGACAACTAACTCAAATCATAGCAGAACATTTTAACATGTGTTAAAAACAGAGTAATTTAAGATATGTTGCTACCTTTATATTTTGTAGATCAACTTTGACAAACTGAATCAGACGATCATTAAGCATATGTTCAACCTAAATTAAAAAAGAAAATTCAACAATCATCAACATAAATATCTATTATTTTAACTAAATATGAGTTTCAAGGCGACCAACAAGATCCAATCTATGCCTTTGAAAGTTATGTGACAATTAACCAAAAGTCTATGACAACCGACCCAAAGATCATATCGTATACATTGATTCCCCAGTATACTTATATGTTGAAATCTTTATGGCATCCACTCACAAGCCGGAACGTATAATGCCACTAGAAAAATAATTTATTTTACAACAATGGTTGCAACTTCCAATTCTGAATAAATATTATAACTTCAATAACATTACCAATGCCTTTTGTAACTTTCAATTGTTTGTTAAATGATTCATTCTTATCTCACTATTACTAATGACGTGCAATTTTGTTGTATTTCATCATATTTTATCTATTGCTTCATATGAACTCCAGACAAAATTTAGGCTGCGTTTGGCGCAGCTTATCGCTACTTATTTGCATCAGTGAGGTTGGACAAAAATGTCATTATCATACTAAAATCTTATGCCTCAAACTAGTTTCTTTTTTGTAACATTTGTGATATCAAACATACCTTCTATGATAATGACGTTTTTGTCCAATCTCACCGGAGCAAATAAGTTGCGATAAGCCGTTCCAAACGCAACCTTAATATTTCGCATTTCATGCTCTAAAGGATCATACATTTGATCCCTCTGTTCAGATTTTGGAAAGGCTCTTGACAGGTTTTCTTCTCCTAAAGTCAAATTTCATCTTTTGGCATGTTCATTACATTTCGCGTACATATTGGTATATTTGCAAAGCTATGACTGGAGCTGTGCTCGTGAAGAATGAGAGAATCAATATTAAAAGTCTTCAGGACAAATATAAGGGCATTAATTTATTGCCAAAAATAATTTGTATTTTTGGAAAAGGAATTATAAAAATTTGTAATGAATCGTGTTTCAATTACAAAAATAATAATCTTTATGAACTCAGATTAGTATGATGCAGTTTGGGCTCATATTAATTTCTCCAGGAGATAAATTCACAAAGGTGTAGTTAGTTCTCCTGATAATATATATGAAATCAATAGATAGTTCTCCTGAATTGCAAATTTATTAGTAGAAAATCATTGCAAAACCACCGCTTAATTAAATTTTAAGTTGCAATTCCACTAAGAATGCAGAATTCAACAACAATAAATCCATCAACACATGCCTAATCCAATCATTTATTAAAATAACCCAACCAGAGCTCTCAGAAAACTCACCATTAGTATAAAAGGGATAATTATAAGCACACATACAAAACCAAAATGTTGGTCAAAATCTGTTAGAATAATCTTGAGCTATTCATTCAAGTGTATAAAAGTGACCCTTGGGGTCATACATATAGGAGAGGAGAAGGGGGAGAACATGTTACCTAACACCTAAACATATTACCTAACACCATTACCTAACACCTAAACATGTTACCTAACACCTAAACCTAACACCTCCCTTCAAACTCATGGTGGATCATGAACCGAGAGTTTGCTGATAAAATATCGAAATCTGGCAGAAGTGAGGGATTTGGTGAGAAAGTCTGCAACTTGTTCTTCAGAGGCAATGAACGGTAGAGAAATAGTGTTGGCGAGGAACTCCTGGCGAGTGAAATGACAATCAATCTCAATGTGTTTTGTCCGTTCATGGAACACTGGATTGGAAGCAATTTGTATGGCACTGCGATTGTCACAAAATAATGGAGTGGGGCCAGATATCTGCACACCAAAGTCACAAAGTAAGCGGCGAAGCCAAACGATCTCAGCAGTGGTAGAGGCCATTGCACGATACTCGGCCTCCGTACTGGAGCGCGCAACTGATTCCTGTTTCTTACTGCGCCAAGAGATGAGAGAGTCACCGAGGAAGATACAAAAGCCAGTAGTAGACCGTCGAGTGGTAGCATCCCCCGCCCAATCAGCATCCGAGTAGGCTCGGAGGGTGAGGGGAGAAGTGGCAGAGAGAAACAGGGAGCGGCTGACGGAGGTGTGGAGATAGCGAAGAATCCGGAGGACGGCGGTATAGTGAACGGAGCGAGGAGCCTGAACAAATTGGCTGACAAAGCTGACAGCATAGGCAATGTCGGGCCGTGTCATAGTGAGATAGACCAGCATCCCGACAAGACGACGATAGCGAGAGACATCCGGAAGCGGATCGCCATCAGTCGGGAGGAGCTTCAGATTGAGCTCGATGGGCGTGTCAACCGATCTGGATTCATAGATATCGGCAACAGAAAGGATGTCAGCGATGTACTTCTGTTGAGAGACAAGAAAGTAGCGAAGGGGACCCATATCCTTCATCTCGAACTGACGACGGAGATGTTGCTGAAGAGAAGCGATGGTTGCATGGTCATCGCCGGTGATAATCATATCATCGACGTATAGGAGAAGAATGGCGCAACCCTGACTGGAGGTGCGAGTGAACAGAGCATGATCCGTCTGGCGTTCGATGAAGCCGGCCTTGAGAACAGTAGTGCGGAAGCGCTCAAACCAGGCACGAGGAGCCTGTTTGAGACCATAGAGGGCCCGACGGAGGTGACAGACGTGGCCGAAGGGCACAGAGAGACCCGGGGGAGGAGCCATGTAGACAACTTCGGTAAGATCACCATGAAGAAAGGCATTGGTGACATCCATCTGATGGAGTGGCCATACCCGAGCAGCAGCTACGGCGAGTAAGGTACGCACGGTAGTCATCCGAGCCACCGGTGCAAATGTCTCATCGTAGTCGATCCCATGCTCCTGCGATAAACCACGGGCAACGAGGCGGGCTTTGTGGCGCTCAATGGATCCGTCCGGGCGAGTCTTGATTTTGAAGATCCATTTGCAACTGATAGGAGTGATGCCTGGAGGGCAGGGGACGAGGTCCCAGGTATGAGTCCGCTGGAAAGCCTGAAGTTCAAGTGACATGGCCTGTTGCCATTCGGGATGTACAACCGCCTCTCGGTATGACTGGGGCTCCCGATGAGAGTGGAGAGCGGTGAGGAAGGCCTGAAAAGCAGGAGAATAGGAGGAAGTGCTGGCGAGAGCAGATGGTGGAGACCTGGCAGGGCTGTGATCGTAGCGAGCTGGCGGGTGGCGAGGACGAGCAGGGTTTCGACGAGGAGGAGCAGGATCCACCGGCGGAGAGACGGACAGAGCGTCGGACGGTGCTGCATCAGCTGGAGCAGGAGCGGGAGGGGGAGCTGCAGAAGGAGGAGGAGCGGAGGGAACAGGAGCAGGAGGAGTAGGAGGGAGGACTGGAGGGTGAGCAGGGAGTCTCGAGGGAACATGGGGTGTCCGGGGACGAGTGGGAATAGGAGGAAACAGAGGAAGGGAGAGAGGGGGGGTAATGTAGGTCAGCGAGGGAGGGGAGGACGTGGTGGAGGAGAAGAAGATCTCATGTTCGAGGAAGGAGACGTGGCGAGAGATGCGGATGCGATGGGTGACCGGGTCGTAGCACCGATAACCTTTATGATGGGGACTGAGACCAAGGTGAACGCAACGAGATGAGCGAGCAGAGAGTTTGGTGCGTTCAGAGGCCGGAAGAAGTACAAAGCAGGTACACCCAAACGTACGGAGGGATGTGTAGATGGGTGGACGCGAGTACAAGCGTTCGTACGGGGTAACCCCGGAGAGGACAGAGGAAGGAGTGATGTTGATGAGGTGTACCGCAGTGAGGATTGCTTCAGCCCAGAATAAAGTTGGAGCAGAGGAAGAGAGAAGAAGAGCACGAGTAGTATCGATGATATGACGATGTTTCCGTTCGGCAACCCCATTTTGTTCGTGGGTGTGCGGGCAGGACTGCTGATGGAGAGTGCCATGCGATTGGGTGGTATCGCGTATGGTGGAGGAGAGAAATTCCTGGGCGCAGTCGGAACGGAAAATTTTAATCCGACGCTCAAACTGAGTGTGAAGCATGGCGGTGAACGTGCGGTAGACCGTGGGAATTTCAGAACGTTGCCGAAGGAGATAAACCCAAACACAGTGAGAGAAATCATCAATAAAACTAACATAATAAAAATATCCAGAATGAGAGGCAATGGGGGCTGGACCCCAGATGTCAGAATGCACTAAATCAAACGGAGCAGTCATTTGGGAAGCACGGTGGGAGAATGGTAAGGCAACATGCTTTGCCAAACGACAACCAGTACAAGCAGAGAGGGGGGAAGAGGAGACACGACCCAAAGCTCCGGAGCGGATAATACCTTGGAGTCGGTCGGGAGATAAATGACCTAAGCGTTTGTGCCACAACTCGGCATCAGAAGTAACAGAAAGAGCAAAGGGCGAAGAAGACAAGGAGGAGGGGACATGAAGATACTCCAGCTGATACAAGCCGCCAGTCCTACAGCCCTGTCCAATCTTCTTAGCCGTCCGTGAATCCTGCACAACACAAGCAGAGGAAGAAAAGAGAACGGTGAGTCCAAGATCACAAAGAGAACTAATAGAGAGAAGGTTCATGCGAAGACGGGGAGCATGGTGGACGTTGGAGAGGGTAAGACAACCATGGAGGACAGAGGTCGGGGTAATAGAGCCAGACTGCAGGATGGGGAGAGAACCCCCATCAGCAGTGGTGACCTCGAGGTGAGAGGGGCGGAGGTACAGTTGGTGAGGTGGCGAGAGTCGGAGGTGAGGTGGAAAGAGGCCCCAGAGTCGAAATACCAAGGCGCAGTTGGTGGAACCCGAATAACGGAAGTACCAGAAGCAGCAGAGAGACCGTGTTCTGTGGAAGAGCCAGCAGAAGCGGCATGGTGGAATAGCGGAGACTGTAGGTGTACAACCCCGTATCCAGCGAGTGGGCTAGCAGGAGCTGATCCGGCCGGCCCAGACCGCCCCCGAGCCCCAGGCGAGTTCAGCAGGGTATGCCGAGCCCAGCATGCCGAGTAGGGGCTCGGCAATCGTCGGGCCGGGCTCAAAGATCGTGGAGCTAAGCCCGACGAGAGGAGGCCATTCATCGTGGGGCCGGCCGAGTACGTGCTCGTCTGGAGCCGAGGGGTTGGCGAGTGCCAACGCGACCGTCATCTGCGAGCAGGGGCTTCAGGCCCAACTTTCCCAGGCCTGAGGCGAGGCGAGCCGGATTGTGGCATTGAGAGAGGCGAGATCACTCGCCGCTTTTCACCTCGGCGTGGGGGGAAGCCTTCTCGCGCCCATACTCGCCGCCCCCGCCCAATGGGCTCTTCTCAGGGCCGGCCCGCCCTTCAATTGTGGGGTGTTTTTACCATGTTACCCCCTTTGGATTGCCTATAGTCCTCGAAAACAGTGACGGTTGGATATTTGCAGACCATCTTTTCTTATAAATAGGACCCAAGGGGTACCTCAGAAGACACTTGCTGGTGCCCAGTCTTCTAGCGCTTTCTGAGGTACCTTAGCTTCAGCACTTGGCTAAGGAGGGGAAGCGCTCTAAGATCTTTCGGGTGTGTGGTGGGACCTCCGTGCTGAAGCCTTGGGTCTGTTCCCGGTCCCTCTCCCTTGACCCTTGGGCTTGTGAGTAGAGAAGTAAGTGTGCGATCACCCCTTCCGCAAGGGTCGGACTCCACAGGGACCGATTTTTCGGTTTCAACACTTTGGTGCGGTGAGCGTGGAGCGTGGTCGGCACAGAAAATCTTCCACAGGACTAATGGCAAGAGACGAGGGGCAAGGTTCAGGAAGGGGGGACTCGCCACTCCCTCCCCCTCCCGCGATGGCGGGGATATCTGCGGAGCTCAGGGAGGAATTGCTCGGGCTAGTTAGGGTCGCACTCGGCATGCGAGCCGAGAGTACGACGCCTGCGGTTCCCGTGGTCGCCGATCCAGCGTTAGGCAACGATGCCCCCCTCAGGCGCGCGGGGAAGGAGGTCGCGAGCGAGGGGGAGCGCGAGCCGAGAGGGCGAGTCCTCTTTCCGGGCTCGGCGGGCGAGTACCTGTTCGGCGAGACAGCGGGGAGGGAATTCCCAACTCGCCCAGCTGAAGGAGGAAGTCCCTTCAGCGAGTTCGTCTCGTCAGCCCCGGTTCCAGAAGGATTCCGAGAGCCGGAGATGTCCTACTACTCAGGAAAGGGAGATCCGACCCAGCACGTCCAGTGGTTCGAAGACGTGGTGTTAATCCGACAGATGTCAGATGGTTTCAAGTGTAGGCTCTTCGCCATCACCCTCAGGGAAAAAGCGAGGGAGTGGTTTCATCAGCTCCCGGCCGGTTCCATCTACTGCTTCGAGGATTTGCGCAGATGATTCATGTTGAGATTCACCACCTCGAAGAAGAGGAAGAGGGAGGTCGAGTCCCTGTTCCGTGTCAAGCAAAAAGTAGGGGAGACCCTGGGAAGTTACCTGGACAGGTTCCAGGAAGAACTGTCCCAGGTACAAGAGATGTCAGGGCACACCATGATGGTGGCCTTCACCCTGGGTCTCCAGCCCGGGTTCTTCGCCATGGAGTTGAAGAGGACGCCTCCGGTGTCTTTCGAAGCACTCTTGGAGAGGGCGGCAAGGGAGGCCGACATGGAGGCGGCACATCCAGAGTTCGCTCGGAGGTTGGCTAGGTGGGCCGTGGAGGAGGAGAATCCAAGGGGAGGTCGGGCCCAGGAAGAGAGAAGGGTCGAGCCCAGACAGAGAGAACAGCAGCCGCAGCAGCATAGGTGGGGGCGTCAGGAGCCGAACAACCGATTGGGTTGGAGGCCGGAGTGGCAGGATCAAGGGCCACGGAGGGGCTATCAGGGGGGAGACAACCGCCAAGGTGGGCGTGGCCAGTTTTACCCCCAGGGAGGGAGGCAGGGCCAGAGACCGCCTCTTCCCGACCAGGAGGAGGCCATGGCTATCGCCCTGGGGGGGCGAAGGAGAGGGCAACCGAGGAGGAGGAGGGAGGTCAGGATAGACCTGCCCTATTGCGACTACCATCAAGAAGAGGGGCACACGACGGTCACGTGTCCGGAGTTCCTCGAGGTGCGGGAGAACAGGGAGCAGCAGCGACAGCTGCGGAATCATCAGGAGGTGCGGATTGAGGAAGTCCGGCCTCAGGTGGAGGGGGATCGTTGCGAAGACCGGGCCGATGTGGGGACCCGAGGGGGGATCAGAGTGATTCATGGGGGGGTGGGAGTCGAGGCTTCCCGGAAAGCAAGCCTCCACACCATGTACCGAAGGAGCATCGGCTCCACATCTCAGACTCCACCCCCGGAAGAGAGGATCACCTTCTCAAGGGAGGATATGCCGGGTCACGATGACCCCTTCTGCGATGCGCTGGTCATCCAGACAGCCATCGAAAATTTCACAGTCTCCCGGATCCTCATTGACAATGGGAGCTCAGTCAATATCATCTTCAAGAAGCCTTTCGATGCCATGCAGGTAGAGGCCAAGAGGGTGCTGGCCTCCGATGGGCCCCTCTTCGGTTTTTCAGGGGAGAGGAAAGAAGTAGAGGGGGGAGTGGGACTCCATGTCAGCTTGGGGGGACAGTCCCGGAACTGTCGATTCGTCATAGTAGAGGCCCCCAGCAGCTACAACGCCATTTTTGGGAGACCCCTCATCAGCGCCTTCCGATGCGTCCCCTCCTCCTTCCATCAATGCCTTAAGTTTAATGTGGACGGGATCCAGGTCCGGGTTCGCGGTGACCCCAAAGCAGCTCGGGAATGCTACGTGACCGCGGTGAATTCAATTTCTTGGCAGGAGGAGGCCGAGGGGATGGGGAGAAGGATGGAGGAGATGGAAGGGCAGGAGGCCGGAGAAGAAGGCGGGGAGGAAGGAGGAATGGAAGGAGAAGCACGCGAGGGGATGCTCCCAGAAGGGTCAGTTGGGGCGATGATCCCAGGGGAAGGGGAGGTCCTTACGCCAAGAGGGGAGGACGCCGCAGAGTGGGAGGAGCAGTCCCGGTTGGAGGCCGCCGAGGAGGTCGTGGAGATGGAAGTCCTCACCCAGGGTGGCAGGGTGGAGAAGGTCCGCATCAGCGGGGGGCTGACCCCGGAAGATCAAGGCAGGATGCTGGAGTGCATCCAAAAGAATGTGGATGTCTTTGCCTGGAGCGCAGCGGAGATGCCTGGGATTGATGCCGACGTCGTCTGCCACCGGCTCAATCTACACCCGGAGGCTCGCCCCATCCAGCAGAAGAGAAGGTCCGTCACGGACAAACTGGCCGAACCCATCAGGGAGGAAGTCTCCAAGCTCCTTAAGGCCGGCTTTGTTTCCGAAATTCAATACCCCGGCTGGGTATCAAATGTTGTAATGGTGAAAAAAGGGGACGGCCGGTGGAGGATGTGTGTAGATTTTTCACTGCTTAATAAATCATGCCCTAAGGATTGTTACCCCTTGCCTAGAATCGACGCGCTGGTAGATTCAGCCGTTGGTTTTTCTATAATGAGTTTTTTGGATGCTTTTTCAGGTTATCATCAAATCAGGATGCACCCTCCTGACATAAAAGATGTCTCGTTCATTACAGGGGATGGGTGCTACTGCTACAAGATGATGCCTTTTGGGTTAAAAAATGCAGGGGCTATATACCAGAAGATGATGGACCGTGTATTCCAGGGACAGAAGGGAAGGAACTTGGAAGTGTACGTGGACGACCTGATGGTAAAAAGCAGAGAGGTCGATTCTCACCTCCAGGATCTGGAGGAGACCTTCGACACTTTGCGCAGATACAAGATGAGGTTGAATCCTCTAAAGTGCATCTTCGGGGCAAGCAAAGGCAAATTTTTGGGTCATCTCCTCACCCCAGCCGGGGTCGAACCCAACCCTGACAAAGTTCGGGCAATTATGGAGTTGGGGCCACCTCGGGATGCGAAGGAGGTACAACGGCTGACAGGGAAGCTGGCGGGACTAAGCAGGTTCCTCTCCCGGGCCGGGGAGAGGTGTTCCCCCTTCTTCAGGACCTTAAGGGGAGGTCGGAAGTTTGAATGGACCCCGGAATGCGAGGAGGCATTCCAGGCCTTGAAGAGGCAGTTGACTCAGGCCCCCTTGCTCCAAGGGCCAAAGGAGGGGGAGGACTTGTTTTTGTACTTAGGGGTCGGGGCGGAGGCCGTAAGTTCTGTTTTAGTTCGGGAAGAGGGGAGAAAGCAGCTGCCCATCTATTATGTGAGTAGGGTTCTGAGGAAGGCAGAACTCCGCTATCCCATCTTTGAGAAGTTGGCCTTCGCCTTAATCATCTCGGCCCGGAGACTCAGGCCCTACTTCCAGGCACACTCCATCCAAGTGGTAACTGACCACCCCCTCCGCAGCATCTTCGAGGGAGTGGAGCATTCGGGAAGACTCGCCAAGTGGTCGGTGGAGTTGAGCGAGTTTGACATTTCCTTTGTCCCCCGGCTCGCAATCAAGGCACAAGCAATGGCTGACTTCCTGGCTGACTATGTGGATGAGGTGGCAGAGGACAAACTCACTCGTCCCATCACTTGGAAGGTGATGGTGGATGGGGCTTCAGGGAAACACTCCCTGGGGGTTGGGGTCGTCTTGGAGAGCCCCCAAGGGACCCGGATCGAGCAAACGGTGGTGATACATTTCTCCATAACCAACAACCAGGCCGAGTACGAGGCGGTAATCGCGGGACTACGCCTGGCCAAGGAATTGGGGGTGCAAGATGTGAAGGTCCTCACTGACTCCATGGTAGTGGCCTCCCAGATCAACGGGGAGTTCGAGGCAAGGGAGCCCACCCTACAACGATATCTGGCAAAGGTTAAGGGAATCATCGGCGGGTTCCAGACCTTCTCCATTCAGCATGTGCCACGGGAGGAGAATGAACAAGTCGACCACCTCGCCAAGCGCGGCCCTCGGGTGGGGGGCACTATCACGGACCTCTTCCACCCATCCCTGGAAGAAGGAGAGTTGATGGAGATAGATCGGCGGTCCACATGGATGGACCCATTCACTACCTACCTGTCCATAGGAGAATACCCAGAGGGGATGGATAGGAAGAAGCTCAAGTACAAGTCGGCATATTACCTTTTGCGCGACGGGCAACTTTACCGCAAGACCCTTTCAGGATTACTCGCCCGTTGCGTAGCGGAGGGGGAGGTGCCGAGGATTTTGGAAGAAGTTCACTCCGGGGAGTGCGGGAGCCATTCAGGAGGTCGGACCCTGGAGGGAAGAATCATCAGGCAGGGGTACTTCTGGCCTACCCTGAGGTACGATGCCTTAGAATTTGTCAAGAAATGCCACAAGTGCCAACTGTTTGCCCCCCTCCAACTGCAACCGGCTCAGCGACTCAGGAGTATCACGCCCCCTTGGCCTTTCGCAATTTGGGGAATGGACCTGGTAGGTCCCTTCCCACAAGCAAGTGGGCAGAGGAGATTCTTGCTGGTAATGATCGACTATTTCTCCAAGTGGATGGAGGTGAAGGCTTTGGCCAAGGTAACCTCGCAGATCATTCGAAATTTTGTATGGGGGGAGATCATCTGCAGGCATGGGATGCCCCAGGCCATCGTCACCGACAACGGACCACAGTTCGCCAGCAATGAGTTCATTAAGTTCTGTGGAGAGCTCGGGATCGACCTCAGGTTCGCCTCTGTCCACCACCCTAGGAGCAACGGGCAGGTAGAGGCGGCCAACAAGATCATCGTGAACCTCCTGAAAAAGAAGGTGGAGAATTTGAAGGGTAATTGGGTGGAGCAACTCCCCTCGGTCCTCTGGGCCCTGAGGACTACCCCCAACACCGCCACCGGGGAGACGCCCTTTAAACTATCTCACGGAAGCGAGGCGGTGCTCCCCATTGAACTCGAGGTCCGTACTCCCAGGGTTGCCGAGGCAGAAGCTGGAAGGGAGGAGTGGAGAGTTGAGAATGAGGAAGAACAACGACTCTCTTTGGACTTGATAGAGGAAGTACGCGACCTCTCCACAGTCCGGCAGGAGGAAGTCAAGCGGAGGATGGCTAAGTACTTCGACAAGCATGTCCGGGTCAAGCAGTTCGTGGAGGGCGACCTGGTTCTAAAGAAGGTAGATGCGGCAGGAAGATCGGCAGCCGTGGGCAAGCTCCATCCAAATTGGGAGGGGCCCTACATCGTGAAGGAGGCATTAAAGTCGGGAGGATACCACCTCCAGAATACGGAAGGCGAGACTTTGAACCACACCTGGAGCGGCGACGACCTGAAACGCTTTTATCCTTGAAAACTTGTACGTACCTCAGCTTTTTCCGAATGCAATGTATTTGACTCTTTCTCCACAATAATCGTAACAATGACATGCAATGTGACGGAACTTCCATTAAAGAGCGACATTAAACACTCAGCAAATGGTCTAAGTCTTCTCGCTCTGGGGTTAGGTCTCGATTCTCCCGCTGTCAGGCTCCCTCCAAGCTGGCAGGGCCGGGGTCTCGATGGACGTCGTTATGACCCTGGAGCTGAGCCCGGAGGATGTTCAACACCCGCCCTCAGGCTCCCATCTAGCTGACTGGCATGGTGGTAGCACCCGGGAGAGGCAAATGGTCTAAGTCTTCTCGCTCTGGGGTTAGGTCTCGATTCTCCCGCTGTCAGGCTCCCTCCAAGCTGGCAGGGCCGGGGTCTCGATGGACGTCGTTATGACCCTAGAGCTGAGCCCGGAGGATGTTCAACACCCACCCTCAGGCTCCCATCTAGCTGACTGGCCTGGTGGTAGCACCCGGGAGAGGCAATTGTTCCAAGTCTTCTCGCTCTGGGGTTAGGTCTCGATTCTCCCGCTGTCAGGCTCCCTCCAAGCTGGCAGGGCCGGGGTCTCGATGGACGTCGTTATGACCCTGGAGCTGAGCCCGGAGGATGTTCAACACCAGCCCTCAGGCTCCCATCTAGCTGACTGGCATGGTGGTAGCACCCGGGAGAGGCAAATGGTCTAAGTCTTCTCGCTCTGGGGTTAGGTCTCGATTCTCCCGCTGTCAGGCTCCCTCCAAGCTGGCAGGGCTGGGGTCTCGATGGACGTCGTTATGACCCTGGAGCTGAGCCCGGAGGATGTTCAACACCCGCCCTCAGGCTCCCATCTAGCTGACTGGCCTGGTGGTAGCACCCGGGAGAGGCAATTGTTCCAAGTCTTCTCGCTTTGGGGTTAAGTCTCGATTCTCCCACTGTCAGGCTCCCTCCAAGCTGGCAGGGCCGGGGTCTCGATGGACGTCGTTACTGACCGGGGGGTGGACCTGGAAGTTGACACATGACAAGCGTGTCCGAGCAAATCCACCAGTTAGAAGGGCGAGCTCAAGGGGTCCTGTCCCCCTTGGTTTTCTGTTAAAAAGGGGTTCTTCGATCCACCTCCGGTTGGTGGAAGAACATACCCCCCCCCCCCCGGGGCGAGCCCGTTCTCGCGGGGTCTGCTCGACAGAGGGCATTCCTCGGTATGACAAGCGGGCGTCGGCGGCAACCGTTCTCGCGAAGATCGCCTCGCGGGTAAGCGAAGAGTTCGCGAGCCTGGTCGCCGCCAACGCCCAAGGCCTCTCGCCGAACGCGAATCCTAACTCACGTGCATTCTAGCGCGGAAAAAAAAAAAGTCAGAAGCAAAGTTCCTTTCATTATGATCGCCAAAGAAGGAAGGGCTCGCCCCGGCGAGATTACAGGAAAAGAGGGGGGATGATTACAAAAAGATAGAAAAAAGGAAAGGGAGGAATTCGGTCAGCTCTCGCCCTCCTCTCCCGAATGGCGGTCCTCCTCGCCCCCAAGCGATCGTTCCTTGCCCTTCGCCCCATCAAAAAGGGAGCCGAAGCTCTCCTCCTTCTCGCTGGGCGGAGACGGCAGAAATAGGCTCGGCAGAAGGTCCCGGACCGCCACCTCCTCGCAGCCCTCGGCCAGAATCCCCGACCCCTTCATGGCATTCAGGAGGCATTCGGCAGACTCGATCGAGTTGACTCGCAGCCGCTCCATAACCTCCCCCTCGCCGAAGACCCGGGGCCGCTTGTAGGGAAAAGGCGGCTCGACACTGTCTGGAGGGAAGAGGGATTCCGTCAGCCGGTTGACCTCGCCTTGGAGACAGCGATTCTGCTCCTTTAGCGACTCCACCTCGGCCGCCGACCGAGCAGCAAAAGCCTCCTGCTCGCGCGAGCCGGCCTCCTGATCCGCGAGCAGGAGCCGCAGCAGGGCAGTCTCGCCCTCCAGCTCACTGGCGCGAGCTTGCAGCACCTTGGCGGACTCGGCATCCTGAAAAACAAGAGGGTCAAACTCTCTGAAAAACATTTTCCAAGTTAAAACAAGGGTTGGTCGACTCTTACCAGCCCGCCTGAAGCCTCGTCGAGTAAGCGCTCGGCGATGCCGAACCGCCGCTCCGCGTCGGCAGCTTTCTCCGTCGCCAGGTCGCGCTCCTGCTCGGCTTTGATCAGGAGTTGGCTGAGCTGGAAGCCACGGCGGACCATCATATGGTGGAGTTCAAAGGCCCTCAGATGCGCCTGCAGGCCCTCGTGACCTCTCTGTCGGGGGGTCAGGTTCGTGTAGGCGTCGGCGCCCTCCCGTCCATAGAGGCCGAAGCCAAGGGCAAATGCGTGGCCCGTGGGAGGCCGGCGAGCTCCCCAGGAAGGAGCGCGAGTGGAGACGGAAACACGATGGGCTCCCTCGTCCCAGAGCAGCATCGGCTCGCCGGCCGCGTCCTTGCTCCTTCCCCCCTTTCCAAAGTGAGGGTGGTCCTTTGGAGCTCCCGAGCCACTGGGGGCGACCTCCTCGACAGAGGGAGGAGAGGGGGACCCGCGCCTCTTCTCGCGGGGGGATGATATCTCCTTCAGTGGGCTCGCCGGGGTTTCGTCGGAAAAAACCTCCGGCGAGCTCATGAACCTGACGGGCGACGCGGGCTGCCGTGGAAGGCTTCGCGAGACCACCTTCGCCCTTTTAAGGGCCGAGGGGCGGTGGACCGAGCTCGGCCCCCCAAGCTCCAACCGCTTCTTGCTGGAGGATTTCCCCTTGACCTTCTCTTCCCGGCACGCCTCAGCCGCGGCCCGAGCCCGCTCGAGCGGATCCGAAAACACCCCCGGGTCGGCGAAGGGAGGGTTCACCGGGATCAGTCGCTCCCCTGCAAAAAGACTTAGACAAAGAATGAGGTTCTGGTCGGTTAGGCCAAATGGCGAGCGGAAGGTGAGCGAGACAAACCTTCACCGGGAAGGATAGGTGGCAGGGATTCGAGGCCGCGACGGAGGAAGGCGACCTCGAAGTCCTTGTACAAGAAGAACTTGTGGAGTTCGGCATCATTACCAGACACTGACGGCGGCCGGTAAACCTCCTCGCTCTTCTGCAAGGGCGAGAACGGGATATTGCCGAGGTCGCCCCGGATGAAGGCAATCTTCGACATCCAGTTGTGGTTTTTGTTGGAGACCTCACGGATCTTTATGGACGTGCCGCCAAAGAAGGCGACCCCGTCGGCGTTGGCTTTGTAGGAGAAAAGCTTGCGGAAGACGGTTAGGTTGAACTCGATCCGCTCTCGGCGGAGGTAGCAGGCAAACCCCACTATCATGGCGATAGCGTTGGGGTTGAGCTGCGCGGGCACAGCGCCGTAGTACTTGAGTACCTGGCGGACCTCCGGCCAGAGCGGCAGGCGCAACCCCACCTCAAAGTGCGAGATGGGGAAGGCGAGCTCGTCCTCGAAGAATGAGTTAATGGCCTCATGCTCCGCCGGGAGGCGGGCCACAAAGCCGGTGGGAACGTAATCCGCCACAAACTCGGCGAGCTCGCTCGCCGTGATATTCCCCTCGAAAAAGCAGTGATCCGCGAAGTTCTGGGCGCACTTGGAGCGGCCCTCGGAGTCGGGGTTTCCTTTACCCATGCTCGCGGAGGAGACGAAGGCGCGCGAGCAGAAGGTAGGAAGGGCAAGGAAAGGAAGGGATGAGAAGGCAATAAAGGCGTAGCCGGGGGTAGGTGGGGATCCCTATTTATAGAAAAGGAAGGGGGAGCGAAACCGACTGACCAGCTCGGCTCGCATACCCCGCTTCGCGTATCCCGTCTCATCACTCTGTACTCGCCGACCTAGGCGAGCCTAGCCCAGGAATCCGAAAAGGCACGCACCACCCGAGTAAGAAAAGGCTTGCTCGTACGATAAAATTTATACACTTTATTCAGCATTAAACAGAAAATTGTCCAGAGTAAAGAAAATCAGAAAAGCGCGCGCGTAGACCAGGCGGCAATGGGGGCGAGTACCGGTCGGCTAGCAAGAGAGCCGTCCTCAATTACCCCGGTCTCGCCGGCCCGATGCCGCCAACCGCTGCGCAAAGAGTTGCCGAAGCTGCCCCAGGTTCCTGTTCGCCGCGCGCAGGTTCTCGTCAATCTCGTCGAAAAGTATGGAGGAAGATGTGGTCGCGTATGCCGAGCTGATCCTCGCCTCACCGGCAAGCTGCGCGCATTCGTTCTGCAGCCTGGAGTTGTCTTTCTTCAGCTCATGAAGCTCGCGCACTAGCTTCTTTAGGACCAGTTGGCTTCGCCTCGAACGTTCGGGGCTGTCCACCTCCGAGTCCAGAAAGACGTCCAAGGCGCGCGGCGATGGAAGAGGTGAATAAATGGCCCGTTCAGTGGAGTTATCAGTCGCGGCTGGGTCGGGGAGGCCTGCACAGGAAAGTCGAGATAGCGGGTGGGAATAGCGAGCGCCAGTTAGAATCAGACGCAAAATGAGGAGGCCAGGGGCATACCTTCAGTGTCCTGGGGGGAAGCAGGAGCGGATGTATGCTCGGCGTCCATCCCAGTAATCGCAGGAGCAGGGGGGATGCTGAGAGTGAGGGCGAGCTGGCGATACCGACCCCCGCGAGTCTGGCTCCACGATCTTGGTGACAAGGGGCGAGTCTCGCAGGCGCGGGTCAGGGGAGGACTCGGGCTCCTTGGCAGGAAGACCCTCGACCCTTGGTGTGGAGACCTCGCCGCCTTGGTCCTGTTCGGTGGTAAGATCCACAAAATCTTTGTCATGAGGGGCCGGGGCAGAACGATTGGAAGAGTCGGAGCCATGGGCTAAAGTATTCTTTAGGTCGGCAAATATGTGCTCGGCCTCGGGAGGAAAGGGCCTCGCCCTTTTGGCCGAGCCAAATTCAGCAAAACGGCGGGCCGGGGCGCTCAGATCCATCAGGGCTGCGGCACGAAGGGCGGTCTCCTCGCGCGATTTCGCGAGTCGTTCCATGACTTCTTTCGGGAGCGGCATCTCGGCAGGGCTTAAGTAAAGAGAGGGGCGGGGGTCAGTCGAGCAGGCAGGGCATGTATATATAGCCATCGGTGGGTCCTACCAAGAGATTCCTTTCGTCTCCTGTCGCACTCGCAGGATCCTAGTGGGTTGGATGTTTCTTTCCGAGTTTGTGCCAACCTCGCAAAGAGCGGGGATTGTGTACAACCCCGTATCCAGTGAGTGGGCTAGCAGGAGCCGATCCGGCCGGCCCAGACCGCCCCCGAGCCCCAGGCGAGTTCAGCAGGGTATGCCGAGCCCAGCATGCCGAGTAGGGGCTCGGCAATCGTCGGGCCGGGCTCAAAGATCGTGGAGCTGAGCCCGACGAGAGGAGGCCATTCATCGTGGGGCCGGCCGAGTACATGCTCGTCTAGAGCTGAGGGGTTGGCGAGTGCCAACGCGACCGTCATCTGCGAGCAGGGGCTTCAGGCCCAACTTTCCCAGGCCTGAGGCGAGGCGAGCCGGATTGTGGCATTGAGAGAGGCGAGCTCACTCACCGCTTTTCACCTCGGCGTGGGGGGAAGCCTTCTCGCGCCCATACTCGCCGCCCCCGCCCAATGGGCTCTTCTCAGGGCCGGCCCGCCCTTCAGTTGTGGGGTGTTTTTACCATGTTACCCCCTTTGGATTGCCTATAGTCCTCGAAAACAGTGACGGTTGGATATTTGCAGACCATCTTTTCCTATAAATAGGACCCAAGGGGTACCTCAGAAGACACTTGCTGGTGCCCAGTCTTCTAGCGCTTTCTGAGGTACCTTAGCTTCAGCACTTGGCTAAGGAGGGGAAGCGCTCTAAGATCTTCCGGGTGTGTGGTGGGACCTCCGTGCTGAAGCCTTGGGTCTGTTCCCGGTCCCTCTCCCTTGACCCTTGGGCTTGTGAGTAGAGAAGTAAGTGTGCGATCACCCCTTCCGCAAGGGTCGGACTCCACAGGGACCGATTTTTCGGTTTCAACAGTAGGAGTAGGTCCTCCAAGCGTTGCAGACGATCCGGAGCAGCAGCAACTGCGGTGGGAGGTGGGGGACCACGACCACGGCCCCACCCAGGGTCATCACGACGACCATCAGTAAGGCGGTGCACGTCAGGGCGCGGGGGGCGAGTGGGGCAGACAGCCTTGACATGGCCCACCTTTTTGCAATAGCGATAGATAACAGGACCATGACGTGGAGGAACCGCGAGAACAACGTCGGGCCCGGGAGCAGGGGTGAGGACCAGAGGAGGACGGAGGCGGGTTTCTTCATCAAGCAAAGCAATCAAGGCGTCATCCAAGCTCGGAAGAGGGACCCGATGAAGGAGTTGTGCAGCAAGGAGGGCAAACTCGGGACGGAGAGCAACAAGGAACTGATGGAGGTGGCCCTCGGAAAGGTGGCGCTGAAATTCCAAGGAGCGCGCACAGCCGCAGGGAAGAGGAACCATGGAGTCCAATTCATGCCAGAAGGCACTCATGAGGGTAAAGAAGTCCTGAATGGAGCGTCCTTCCTGGCGCGCAGATTGAGAGTCGCAGATGAGGCGGTGTCATCGGGCTCCGCCCCGGGGAACAAAGCGATCCCGAAGATACTCCCACATGGCGCGAGCAGAAGGTAGACGACCGATGGACGTGAGGAGGGGACGCGCAACAGACTCCAAAAGGTAAGCACGGATGGTCTGATCGCGACGCCGCCAAAGGGTGGTGTCATCCAAAGCGGTGGTGGGGGCGGGGGAGCCGCTAGAACCAGCTGCAGCGGTAGAGGTTTCGGTGAGAGAGCTTGCGGAAGTAAGAGGGCCACCGGTGATGTGATCCCACAGATCACGGGAGGAGAGGGCGGCCTCAACAGTGAGGGCCCAGTCAGGCCAGTCGCTGGCGGCGGCAAGTGGAAAGGAGGTGGCCTTCAGAAGGGGTGAAATAAGCGGGGCAGCCATGAGGGCGGTCGGCGTGACTCAATCCGGCGGAGCAAGGCTGGAGAGGAGCTCGCGCGGAGGGGCACGAGGTAGCTGGAGCCGGTGGAGGATCGCGGGAAAAAAAATTTAGGTGAAACTTAGCTCTGATACGATGTTAGAATAATCTTGAGCTATTCATTCAAGTGTGTATAAAAGTGACCCTTGGGGTCATACATATAGGAGAGGAGAAGGGGGAGAATATGTTACCTAACACCTAAACATGTTACCTAACACTTAAACATGTTACCTAACACCTAAACCTAACAAAATCAATGGAAGAAGAGCACTGTCAAACTCATAGCCATAAATTGAAGAAGATCGAGGGGTTATCACAGATCAGAATAATAGCGCCTGACGGGTCTCCTGGACGGTGAAGAAGGGGCAATTAGTATCGAGTTGCCTGGAGGTTGCCAGGAAAATAGCTGGCTGGCCGTGGAAGAGTTACTGGGAGCGGGTAAAGGCTCAGGCGACAGTGGTGAGCCCAGGACCAGGGGTGGCGTCGGCTGGAAGCATGGAAAACGCAGGGGGGCTCTGAATCCGCCGGAGTGTCACTGAAACAACTGGAAGACGAGGCAGGAGGGGGTCGTCGGAGTCCTAGGATGGCTCTGGAAGCAGAAACGGTGGCCGGCGGAGCTTCCCTGGAGGTTTCCGTCGAAGAGGATGAAAGATGGGAGGTTGTCGTGGCTTCAGGAGGCGCTGTAGTGAGGACACAGTGATGGAGAGAGGTGGTGGCGACGTGAGGCTTCCTTCGGGAAGAACGATCTGGAAGGTAGAAGAAGCGGGCACTGGAAGTCGTCGCGCCAGAAGTCACGTGTCTCCTCCTCTCCACCGCGTGCCTCCTCCTCGCCAGCGCATTATTAGGGTTGGAAAATGTGAATCACATAAAAGCCCGGGGTAAAATCGCGTAAAAGGCGAAGTCGAATTAACGCAGTTTTTAGTGAACTATTGGGGTAAAATGGGATACACGCAAAATCAGTCAAATTAAGTCATACAAGAGTGAGGCCCGACCGGGAGGAGGGGAGGGGGATTTTAAGCCAGCTATCTTTAATGCCAGTAGCCTAGCTGCCATAATGGCAACTAGGATGCATTAATGGCAGCCCAGCTGCCATTTTGGCAGCACGGCTGAGTTTTTCCTAGGCCCAGGCTCGGCCCGGGTATGGTCCAGTCCTTACACCGGCTAGTTATATGAAGGCCATGTAAGGCCACCACCTCCGGCCTGGGCCCGGGGCAGGCTAGTCCAGTACCGCTTAGCCGAGTTTTTTCAGGTCAGCCCTTGGGTCCAACTTTTTTTAACACCACTAGTAGCCATGTGTGGATCGGACATCGAGTGTCAGGCACTTGGAGGTGTGCCACTCACAGCACTTCGGGTTCTACAAGACAAAATCTATGAGGTTGCTGCTCCCACCGATGTATTTTCATTGATGATTTTATAGGCTTCGTTTGGTTTGGCGTTTCGCCTTCTCCGTTTGGAGCAAACGGATGCTGGCGGCGTTTGCACCCACTGGATAGAGAAAAAGCCATCAAATTAGAGCTTTTCCAATTTGACACCTCCGATTTGACACCTCCGCTTGGACCCACTTGCTCCTTCCGCTCAATCAAACAAACCCATAATCTGCTTTGAATCTTCATCTTACATTCCATCAATATCATTACTATCATTTTTTTGTCACTAAAGTATTCCCAACATGATTTTTGTTGGCCTCGTGCACACTTCGTCAAACTGTTCCTTACTTATACATAAGGGGAAAAATACATTTTAGTGAAACCTTCATCTTGTTTATTCCACCCCCACTTTGTTACTTCGTTTATAATTTTTGAAGTGTTTATTTTGTTTTATTATTTTTTTCAATTTCAGGACATTAAATTTTTTTTATTAAATTTTGTATTAATCTCTTTTTATACAGACTAGTGCACAGCAGCTTGTATGGTAATAAAAAAAAATCTGAATCAGACAAGTGGAAGCATGATTTGAATTAACTTTGCTGTAGAAATACTGGCTGCATCAATATCAACTAATGACTACAGATCCTGTGAGAAATCCATGCTTTTGAAAGCCAAACTGGATCGGCCGGTCCGACCGCCAACCGAACCTGAAATCAGTCTGCTCGGGATATGAAAACCGCTTTCGTAATGGACCGCCTGAAAACGGGAAAACCAGGAGGGTTGACCGACAAACCGGAACCGTACCCGGTTTCCTATAACCGGGCTGGTCAAATAATTCCGCCAAGCTTCAGAAACTTTATAATCAAAAGGTGGTTCAGGTTTCGAACCCTCAACCTTTAATATAGATTCCTCTCGTCAAGACAATGAATTTTGACTATTTATACATCAAAAACAGTGGCCGGATAAATGAGAAAAATGCTCAAAAAAAAGACACATTAAAAAAAAATTGCTGAAGTTGATGTCCCCGTTAACATTCCTAGATCCGCCACTAATTCAAAAGAACCAACTTAGCCAGCGTACTTTTGTAAATACATTCAAAGTATTATTTATATATAATACTAATATTCATATTAAATATTACTTATACAATACCCTTGTATAATTTTATTAACTTGTATAAATATAGTATTATATATTATATTTATTTGTATAAAATATTATGAATATTATATTATTTAATTATATTATCTAATAAAATTATTATTTTTTGCGTGTAGTAATATTGAATATATTATTTTTATTTACATCACAATAAATAAAAATTATATATGCAAATAATTTTTATAATGTTAATTCTCGTTTTCTAATACTGTTATATGTGTAACGGTTCGATCCCAGATAAATAAGTTTCGATCCCAGATAAATCAGTCGGACCGATTCAACCAAGAACCTGTCACTCCGTCAATTCGATCTCCGGTCCGAATTTCAAAATGTTGGAGAAATCTATTTAAAAATTAGAAGAAGAAAAAAGCAGAAATTGAACATTTTTGAATTTAAATGTCTAAAATACTATAAAATAAAACTAAACTAAAAAATAAAGGCCCTAGACACAAATTATACAGATCAGTAAATTAAACTTAAATATCAAAACCCTAGAATCCTAGATTTAGCATTTAATACAAAATTTAGCTGGTTCGCATCCTGTGCTCCATTTGATCTCAGCTCATAAATTTAGATCCAACGAATATGGATACTTTGTCGCCACTGTGCCCTATCAGATACCGAGAATTCAAATATCAATGTGATCTTCGGGCCAACTTAACGCATTAAGAAGACAAACAGGACATCAATAATTTAACAGGGCAGGAGTTAAAAGAAGATCGTTGTCAAAAAGATTCAGGATTACTGAAGCAATAACAAAAAACAAAACAGTTCCAAGCTGCGGACAGATAATGTAATTTTGATCTAAAAAGTTGCAAAACTCACGAACACCATGTAAATTTAAACAAGCTAAAAATAGTGGGTTTAACAAGCTGAATCCTTGAGCATGAACTAGTCGAACAAACTGAATCCCATATCCTGTCAAACAAAGCAGATTCTTTAAACAATCAGCGCTCCAGGTTGCCTAAAATAAATTTAAAAAGGGAACAGAAATTTACATTAAAAAAAAAAATCATCCATTAGAGTTAAATAGTTGATATCAACATTAGGCTCCATTTGGCACGGTGGCGGCGGTCATGAACACGGGGTTAAATTGTCATTTGTTAACGCCCACCTAAGAAACTTCATCCGCTTTTATGTTCAAACAGAAAATGTTTGTTAGGTGATTCTTAACGAATGACGTTTTAACCCATGCATTTACGACCGCCACCACCGTGTCAAACAGAGCCTAAATTTGAAAAACTAATTAGCAAATCACATGGGTGAAATGTTCTAAATATCATGTTTTAGGCAGTTGGTAGGATGAAAAACAAAATTCATGTGATGTAACAAAATCGTATAGGTGAAATGACAACAGTACCTCTGCCTGCACAATGGTGTAATGATGTGCACAGATGGGGAGTTTGTGCATTTAAAACCATGCATCTTGAAAAGTTGAAGATTGTGTTGACTTATTTGTACGTAAAAACAAAATCATCACATGGAAGGCATTTTTGTAATTAATAAACGATATTAATACCTTACTATATATAATCAAATCATGAAAGTTTCTAAACTCATCATGATCAAATCATAAAGTCTAAGTTCAAGAACCAAATGGGGCACACTAAACACTACTTGGTACTCCATTTTTGCTGCAAGGGTGGCATTTATTCTAAAAAAAATAAACCAGCCTATGCCGGTTCCAAGCCCGGATGAAAAATAGTGAGGGTTGTGTTAGGTAGACGGCCAGCGTAAAATTTAGTCACTCTTATGAATATGAATCAAAAAGCCGACCCCACTATAGTGGGATAAAGGCTTGAGTGTTGTATTCTATAAAAAATGAATTTAACCTCCACCTTTTTAGCTGCAGTGCAGCCATGCCGTGGGAATGCCAAAATAGCCTATCTGAGCTTCATATCTTACTGGAGCTCCATTTTTCATAGAGTCGGCAGCATCACTCTTACAATCAATTAATGACGAAAGCAACTTGCAGAGGGAAATCAATTAATGATGAATTTTAGTTTCAATCATGCATCTAACCAAACGGTAGATTAGAGAAACTGACTGCTTTAAACAATTTTTTTGATCACAACCAATCAAATGTAGATCTCATTAATGAGTAGATGAAAAAAACTCCGCCCGCTGTAACCATAATTTTAACTACAACCAATCATATATAGATTTGATTAACCATATATTAATGAAATTAGATTGCTATAAAATGTGATTTCTAACTACAAGCAATAACCTATAGAATTAATTGATTTAAATAGTATATTAATGAAACTACGTTGCTATAAAACGTGATTTCTAACTACAAGCAATCAACTCCACATTTCATCAACGAGAGACAACAAGCACTTTTTCCATGGATTATTATTAGAAACAAGGATCATTGGTAGTTTGTGCCCAGAAAGAGGCTGCATGGAAGAAATAGTAAAGGAATCAATAAAATATTTGAGAAATAGAAAAGTTCTTACATCATCTGATTCTTCCTTCTCTTCAACTTTCTCCTCCTTTTTAGGCTCCGCGGACACCGGAGCAGCAGCAGCTGCACCGCCACCTCCGGTAACAGCCGCCACGGCAACAGCGCCGCCACCGCCAGAAGGCACAGAGGCAAATTTCTCTCTCCCAGAAGCAATGAGTTCAGTTATGTCCTTGCCTTTAACTTCAGATAATAGGAAATTAATCCTTTCATCGTCAGCATCAGCACCAACTGTAAACAAAAAGAAGTTATATTTCAGTTCCAGAAAGGAGAAGACAGAACAAGATAAAAAAAGACTATTTTCTTAGTTATCCTGGTGTAGTTCTAATGTAGTCGCCAATACTATTGCAAGTTTGCAACACATGTTGGCTATATCCCACGAATGTTATTTTTTGCTTATTTTCTGATCACTGCAAGGCTCGCCAGCCCACAGTTAACGAAAACATAAGTGCGACTGAATGTGAGTATAATTGAATTTATCTGGGCTTGTTTGAGCTTTTTGAAGTGGGAGTGCATTTGAGGTCTCGCCAATATTTTTTTTTGTTGATTTTACCATTTTTGAAGAATGTTGTCTAAGATGTTAAATCTATTCTACACAAATTTATCTAGTTGTTCTAGTCTATCCTTCTTCCTTTATTATAACTTTACCAAATTTTTATAGTATGATTTAATGTGTCTTTTTGTTTTGTTTAAACAAGTATGTCCTTGTCCTTTTTATCAAATTTTGTATTTGACGAGATAGAATTTTATGGGAAAGACGAAAGACATGAAATGCCGCGCTAGTGCACGAGGAACCCATGCATGACGGCTTGTAAAAATAAAAGTCCAAATTAAAAGCTCTGTGTGGAATGAAGATGTTGAAGTGGGATTAATGTTGCACTCTCAAGACCCCAACCAGTCTCCGCACTGGTTACAGTGCGGTAGGTTGTTGAGGTCGGGGATCGAACACCAGACCTCCTAGATAAAGAGTTCTCAAGTGAACTCTCAACATAAAAGTGCACTTTTGTGATGCAGGGCAGGCGTCACACCTGTTTGCCACCCTGGAGTCCCATCAGAGGGTCCACCTGGGAGTCCACCAAAGCGGCTTTTTCAGGGCTGCAGGCCATAGACCCCAATCAGTCTCCGCACTGGCCACAGTACGGCAGGTTGTTGAGGTCGGGGATCGAATACCTGACCTCCTAGCTAAAGAATTCTCAAGTGAACTCCTGTCTTAAAAGTGCACTTTTATGATGCAGGACAGGCGTGACACCTGCCTGCCGCCTTGAAATCACCACCAGGGGACCCACAATAGCATCTCACCAAAGCGGTTTTCATCAAAGCTGCAGTCCACACACTCCAAGAAGCTCTCCGTCTCTCATCACCAGGAAATGATAGGTTGTCGAAGCCCGGGATCAAACACCCGACCTCTTAGATAAGAGTCTTTCACGAGAGCTCATCACCAACTGAGGTCTTTTATGATACAGGACAGACGTCACACCTATCTGCCACCCTGGAATCACCACCAGGCAGCTCACCCTACATCTCATCAAGGCAGCTTTCATTAAGGCAACTTTCAGCAAGGTTGCAACCCATACAGCCCAACCAGCTCTCTGCCCCCCATCACCAGGAAACGTTGTTCGATCCCGAGCCTCAACAACCTATCGTTTCCTGGTGATGGGAGGCAGAGAGCTGATTAAGGTGTATGGGGGTTGCAGCCTTGATGAAAGGCCCCTTGGTAAGGATGAGGAGCAAAAACCAAAAACAGACAAAACCGATTGAATTGCACCGATTGTGAGACCGAGCCGCCCGGTTTGGTGTCAGTTCGGTTTGGGGCTTGTGAAAATCGAAGCCATATTGGCTCGAATCGGTTTTCAGGTTGTAAAAACCGACCAAACCAAATCGAACCGACTAATATTATAATATTTTTAAAATATGTATAGGACAACTTCTATTTGATCTGAATCACTAAATGTGGCCTTCCATAAATTATATAATTGTTGAACGGTGAAAATGAAATTAAATTCCACGGATAAGAAGCCCCTCCATCATATATAGGAGGTGCAAAATACAAATATAAAATAAAAGAAATACTAAAGCCTAACACTCCCCCCTCAAGTTGGGCTTGTGATATCTGTCACACACAACTTGGGTATAATGTTACCAGAACACTTATGAGATAAGGCTTTTGTGAGCACATCAACCAACTATTGATCCAAAGGGACAAACGGAGTGCTAATAACTCCCATCACAATGTTTTTTTTGATGAAGTGACGATCGACTTCTACATGCTTGGTGCGGTCATGCTAAACTGGATTGTGAGCAATGTTAATAGCGGTCTTGTTATCACAGTTTAAACGTATTGGGTCAATGCTTCGAATCCCAAGCTCAAACAGAAGAGATCGAATCCACCTTCCTTCACATATTCTCTGGGCCATTGCCCTGAATTCCGCTTCAGTACTGGATCTAGCAACCACATGTTTTTTGCTCCTCCAAGTCACCAGATTTCCTCCCACTAAGGTACAATACCCGGTTGTGGATCTCTGATCATCAACAGACTCTGCTCAATCTGCATCTATGAAAACTTTAATAGATAATTCTTTAGCAGGAGAGAACAAAATGCCGCGTCCCGGTGAAGTTTTGAGATATCTCAGAATCCGATGGGCAGCATCCAAGTGGTGTGACTTGGGAGTATGCATGAACTGGTTGATAACTACAATAGCGTAGGAGATATCCGGACGAGTATGTGATACGTAGATGAGTCTCCCCACCAGTCGTTGGAAGCTACTGATGTCAGTACCAGGTTCAACATCCCTTCCCAATCTGTGATTCGATTCAATGGGGGTTTCAGCAGGTCTGCACCCACTCATCCCTGTAGTCTCCAGCAAGTCAAGGACGTATTTTCTCTAGGAGATAAATATACCGTGCTTGGATCTGCCATCCTCTATGCCAAGGAAGTACTTGAGGTTTCCAAGATCCTTTACCTCAAATTCACTGGTCAATCTTGTCTTCAAGTGTTTGATTTTCTCCAAGTCATCCTCAGTTATAACATTGTCATCCACACAAACTATCAACACTGTCAATTTTCCTTGTTTGTGCTTAACAAATAGAGTATGATCCGCATTACTCGGAGTGTACCCAAACTTCATCATTGCTCGTTGGAACCTCCCAAACCAAGCCCTCGGGGACTGTTTTAGGCCGTATGGAGTCTTCTTCAACCTGCATACCTTTCCTGCAGATCTCTCAAGGGAGAAGTCTAGGGGTAGGACCATATAAACTTCCTCTATCAAATCTTCATGGAGGAAGGCGTTCTTCACATCTAACTGGCTAAGACTCCACCCTTTGCAGGAAGCACACGAGAGAAGGATCTGGATCGAGTTCATCTTTGCAACCGGAGCAAAGGTTTCCTGATAATCAATCCCGGCCATTTGAGTGTACCCTCTAGCCACCAACCTAGCCTTGTACCGGTCCACAAGGCCTTGAGGGTTTTGTTTCACCGAACAAATCCATTTTGCATCCCACCACCGTCTTGCCTTGAGGGAGATCAACAAGGTCGCATGTGTAGTTCTTCTCAAGGGAAATCATCTCTTCCTGCATAGCATCCTTCCATTTTTAATGTCCCAAAGCTTCCTGCCACGAGGAGGGAATAGAAATGGAGGACAAAGAAGCGACAAAGGCTCTATGTCGGGAGGACAGTGAGTCATAAGACATAATCAGATAAGGGATGAATGGTGGAAGCATGGTTACCTTGAGGACATGTAGACAGATCAGATGTGGCTTCAGGTATAGTGTGCAGAAGCTGGCCGTTTGTGCCCCTTTGCCGACGAGTATAAACCTACAAAGGAGGAGTAGGACGAGGAGGTAAAGGAGACGGTGGATCCACAAGTGGCTGCAGATCAACATGGCTGATAGTAGGAGCACAGACGGGCGGTTGTTATGGAGGAGATATAGGAAGAGGGTAGTGGGGGAGCTCACTTCCATGATACTTGTCTTCCCCTGAAGGGAGCTCCCATAACAGTGTTCAAATTCATGGAAAGTGACATCCATGGTGACAAAGATCTTCCGGGTCTCAGGATGAAAACACTTATACCCTCTTTGAGTGTTTGAGTAGCCAATGAAAACACATCAAAGCGCTCGGGGATAAAGCTTGGAAGTATGGTGCACATGGACAAAGCACACACACCTAAAGATACGAGGGATGAGATCACTAGAAGGGATATTGAGGGTTTCCAACGAAATTTTGTGGTTTAGAAGTCGAGCAGACAACCAATTAATAAGATGCGCAGCCGTGACGATCACATCACCCCAGTAGTATTTGGGTAGGTGCGTTTGAAGTAAGAAACAACGAACAACCTCTAGGAGGTACCGATTCTTACGCTCGGCAACCCCATTCTGGGCAGGAGTGTACACACACGAAGTTTGGTGGATGATTCCCAAGTCACACAGGTAGCGTTCAAAATGAGAGTCAGTGTATTCACGGTCATTATCACTTCGCAAAATTTTCAGTGGCATTGAATTGGGTGGTCACCATCTTATCGAAACGTTGAAATAACGAAAGCACGTCAGATTTTTTTCAAGTAAAGCCACGTACACCGAGGAAAATAGTGAATAAACGTGACAAACCATTTATACCCAGAAATAGAAGAAACTAGGGTAGGGCCCCAAACATCAGAATGGATAACTTCAAAAGGGGTAGCACAAGGAGGGAGCATCGGAGGAAGGGAGGCCCGCTTGTGCTTACCCTGTTCACAAACAATACAACGAAAAACATCAAAAACAGAAGACGGCATAACCGGAAACAAAAACTTCATAACGGAGACAGAAGGATGTCCAATGCGACAGTGTCAGGACTTTAAAGTAGTAGGGGAGGCCACGTGAAGAGCCTGCGAAGAAGGAATAGAAGCCGAGCTGGATGGGTCAAAGAGATACAGTCCCTCGCACAGTTTACCCGAGCCAATCATCTTCCCCATCGTCAGATCCTGAAAGACACGAGAAGGGACGAAAGTCACTGAACAATGCATAGAGTTAGTTAATTGACGGATAGAAAGGAGATTTCGGATAAATTTCGGGACGTGAAGCACAAACAAGAGAGTGAGGGAAGGAAATGGAATGATTCCTTTTCCAGCAATAGGGGAAAAAGAACCATCAGCAACACTCACTTCGTGACGACAGGACAGGGGAGAGAAGGACATAAAACCTGAAGCAATGCTCGTCATATGATTGGTCGCGCCACTGCCAATGATCCACTGAGTGGGGGTGCAACTGGTAGCTGAATGAGCACCCGGGGCCCCTGGTGGGTATAGGAGGAAGAGGAAGCAAAAGCCTCGGAGGGGTGGTCGTGCATCAAACGGCGAAAGGCAAGAATCTCATTGGAGGAGAGAGCGGGAAGAGCATCCTGGATAGATGCATCACCAGAAGCATCACAGAGATGAACTGAGCGGGACAGAGAATGTCGACCCGGAGAGCGACCAGAACCATGACCACCACGAGTAGTAGAAACCCCTTTCGGCGGAGGAAAGCCGTGGAGCTTAAAACAAGTGTCTCGTGTGTTACGAGCCTTCCCGCAATAATCACAAAAAATATGATCCTTCTTCCCAGACTTAGTAAATCACGCGGAGGACGCCCACTTGGACAAACATTTATGTGAAGGATTGAAGGGTTTCCTTCATTTGCACATTTATTACTTATTAGTCATTTGCCATTTCCGTGAAGGATGCCTGCACTTAATCTATACTATTCTATAAACGAAAAACCCTCCTTTGGTGCAACATTCGTATTTCAAAAATTACCCCTTATTTTAAAAGTTAATGTCATAAAATTGTATTACTAAATTCAAAAAATTTTGAACAAATTACGCATTAGAGTAAATTTTAATTTCCCGCACGCCTCCCTCCTATTGTCGTGTATATCATTTCCCGTGCACAGAAACTTTTACATATTATCACTTCTCCACCGTTCAAACGCTCGCTCACTTCTCCGACCAAACATTTTCCACGGGCCATCCTCCCCCTCCTTCCTCCCTACATCAACGGAATTGACAGACCATACTCGCCTCTTCTCCTTCTTCGATCCATCAACGGCATCGTCAACGCGACATCCTCCCACTGCGAAAGATGCCTAGGTAATCCTGCAAACCCTCGACGGCTTCTTCATGTTTTTCTACCATCTCGACCTTCGCTTTTCCGCCCCGCCTTCAACTCACTGAATCCAGAAGCTCGCTCACCTTCGATCGCAACCAAGACGACGAAGATGCCTGCGATCTCCCATCCTCATCCACGGCGCCGCTTGCTCATTTATTTTTTCCATTTCTCCCTGTTTTTTTCCTTCGAGTCTTCCACTCATTGAATCTGGAAGCTCGCTCGCCTTCGACCGCAACCAAGACGACGGAGACGCCTGCGATCACCCATCCTCATCCACGGCGCCGCTTGCTCATTTATTTTTCCATTGCTCCCTGTTTTTTCCTTCCAGTTGTATTTGAACACCAAAGGTAATTTCAATTAGGTAATTTCAATTAGGTAATTTCTAGTTTTTTATGGATAAAGCTAATACCACCAAAGGTGCACACATTTTTCCTGTTTTTATATTCGAGTTGTATTTGAACACCAAAGGTAATTTCAAGTTATTTTGATGGATAAAGCTAATACCGCCAAAGGTGCACACATTTTTCGTTAGCTGATTCTTGATTGTCTGTGAAATGCGATGCAATCAGTTCATTGTTCATGCTTCTGATTACTTTGTATGTGCCCCTAAGCTTTTTGCAATTGCTCATTATATCAAAGTCTCATTAAAAATAGATATTATTTCCACTTCAATTATTTGTTTTATAGCAGTGGTTTGAAATATAAATGAGCCGAAATGTGTTTTTTGTTCTAAATCTTGCGTTATAAGCTGTTGATGCAATTTTTTGATTGCATGCACAGGTAATATATACAAGAATTACAAGTACAAGAATTATAGGATTCATATTTGCATATTCATGTGATTAGCTTCGGACATCTACAATCTTCTCAATAGCATACCTGCTTCAAAACTCCGGCAAAAAATTACATCGCTATTGTAATTTTTTTTGAAGTTTACAGAGTAGAAGAAAATCATTGTTTTGATTGCATTTAAAATTGGAAACCTAAAGGACAGTCTGAATTTCTAATCCAAGCTATACATTATGTTTTATTTTGGAATCCAACAGGACGATCGTTGAGAAGGGATGAAGGGGAAGAAGCCATTAGAGAAGGTAGACTAAGCATGACATACTTCGAAATTTCAATCTAGCAGTAAAAAAAGATACACCAGGTCAAGTATAAGTTTGACAATTTGCACTCTTTCAGCACCTTCTTGGTGTAGTTCTATAGATTTTTTTCATCATTTATGGCAACATTGAATCCTCTTTTACAGCATGCTGTAGACAAAAGGATAACACTTGAAGAGTCAAGGAAAAAAGTAAACATTTTAACAGAACTTTTTTAGATTTTTCTTACAGTAATGCTTCTAATAGTTCTGTTTTATTCGGTTCTATTTTTCAGTTGGACTGGACACCAGAAACATACCTAGCCATCTCTCCTTGAACCCCGGTGTCACTCCTTCCCCACAACCACGGTCAATTGATTTCTGAAAACTGTTGATTTTGTTCTGGGTAACCTATCTATTTCCTCATCTGATTGTTATGTAGATTTGGTTTCATCGCTTTAATTGGTTTCAGCATTTTGCTAAACTTCCATTTGATATCAGTTTTACTTGAATTATAGTAATTTGACTCATTCCTGTATATTAGCTTGCATTTATGATCATGAATTATAGTCTTGGTGGAATTCATTTCAACGATGCTGCACTCTCTTAGTCTCTTTAAATAGTAATCAAAAGCCAATGAAGCAACCTCTCAAACTAACTGGGCAAATCATGATTCCCCTCAATTAAGTCTATTCTATTACTGTCCTTTTCAAAAATTGTGGGTATGCATGATTCCTAAATTCAAAACACTACTTTTATGGAAATCACCTAGCAGTCCGCTTTTGGGGTCCATATGCAAATCACCTAGCAGTTCGCAGACACATGACAATATCAAATGGCAATGCCCGCGTGTTGCGAACAGAGACCGCTTGGAGGGAGGCAGAGCCTGCCCAATCGCGGCGAGAGTATCATCACATGGGGCACAGGGGCACAAATCTATACACAACCGTAGAACATGCTCATTGATGCCAAGTTATGAACTTATATCTCGATGTCCTGGAGTGAAAGAAGGTATGGAAATGCCCGCGACAAATGTTGCCCCCCAAGACAAATGTTGTCGTTCACGACAAATGTCGCTCCCACGACAAATGTCGCGCCCACGACAAATGTCGCGCCCGCGTGTTGCGAACAGAGACCGCTTGGAGGAGGCGGAGCCCGCACAATCGCGGCGAGAGTATCATCACACGGGGCACGGGGGCACAAATCTATACACAACCGTAGAACATGCTCATTGATGCCAAGTTATGAACTTATATCTCGATGTCCTGGAGTGAAAGAAGGTATGGAAATGCCCACGACAAATGTTGCCCCCCAAGACAAATGTTGTCGTTCACGACAAATGTCGCTCCCACGACAAATGTCGCTCCCACGACAAATGTCGCTCCCACGACAAATGTCGCTCCCACGACAAATGTCGCTCCCACGACAAATGTCGCTCCCAAGACAAATATCGCTCCCACGGCAAATGTCGTCTTGGGTAAGGCGGAGCCCCGTGACTGTCTCATTAGTGATCTCTACCCCCATGTATGAAGTAATACTGCCAAATTAAAACAACCTCATTAGTCACCTCTAGTCCCATATTTTAATAATTTTCTGATTTATTTTATTTATGAGCTTACGACATTTGCTCGAATAACTTTTTTAATTTCAAGCTTCTTTTAGATTTGATTTTGTGTTCTAATTTCATTTTGAATAGCTCAAGTCTCTTCTTAGCTCTTCCACCATTGAAGGACCCTCAAAATTAATAGACAATCGACAATGTCAACGACAGACCACCAACCGCATGAGCATGGGGAAATTGTTCGCAAACGCACTAGGGCTTCCGCGCCCGGGTCAGCGCATCCTCAGCAAATGCTGCCAACATACAATACAATTCCTTTAATGTCCTCGACTGCAGAAGGTATTGACCAAGTTTCCTCTATAATGTAACACCTAACATCTTCAAATTCAACACACGTGGACATTCCTTACAACACAAAGACCCATCATTACGCCTTCCTGCACTGTCTCGGACAACCACAAACAGACATTCACTGACATGAAAGAGACGACAACAAAGATGTACTCAACAATCGAGCTTCCAAAATGAATTAAACCAAGCCCCAACGAATTCAGAGATTCGACCACAAGGAAAATTCTTAACACCTTCATCTCATGCATCTTAAAAACCAACTTCAAAAAATGTATTTTGATTACTTAAATCTCTAATACAAATGCATGGTCTATTGAATAGGGGACATGTCAAATGCACAATCCAAAGAAGAATGCCAAGTGCCAGCAATGGTCCCAAATCTTCAAGCACCCGTGAGAAACTCGACAAGAATTACTTCTCAAACTACACACGTTCCTAGGATGGAACTTCCACCACCGACATTTTGTTGTCATTGCAATGCAAAATTATTTTATAAGGAATCAAAGAATTTGTGTTGCAGCAACAGGAAGGTTGTCATTCCTAAGATTCCTGCTCCGCTTGATCTCTTCACTCAGTAGGGTTCTCAAGGACAACATGGTCCTTGCGGATCGGATCATCTGTATAGGATAAAAAAAACTCCAGATATTTGTTGTTTTTCTCTTTGAATGAGATCTCAATTCCAGCTACGGTTTCGTATAATCATGTTTTCTCATTCGCATCGATGGGTGTTACATTGGATGGATCTATACCATCCTTCACGCAAGAAATCTATACCTTCAGAGCACATGGTGCTCTCTATCACAGAATAGGCTCTCTTTTGCCCACTCCAGACAATAGACCGAGGCTTCTACAGATGTTCATCTATGACATAGACAGTGAAACTAAACATCACTTGGCAGAGGGACATGGACTTGATGTGGATATGCTAAATAAAATTAAAACAATACTTGATATCTATAATCCGTTTGTCCACCGCTTTTGACAGTTATCACAACATCCTCAAATACAATCTTGACGGCTTCTTATGCGAGACAGGCCAGCTACAGAACGTCAATACATTCTTCCAACAGCATCACAAGTTGTAGTAGTCTTGGTAGGTGCCGAAGATTTCATGGAGTCAGATGATAGAGACATAATAATATGCACCACATCTGGAAATTTACTTACTCTCAAAGAGTATACTAGATATTATGATCCAATGCAATACCCGTTATTAAATTCACACATAACATATGGATGGGACAAATGCATAGATTCAAACCAAGGCACGTGTAAGTTGTTGCAATTACTACGCCTTTTTGTTGCAGATTCAACCGTGACGTCTTCAAATCAAAAATATTGTCGCTATACTATAACATTATTTTGTCTTCATTTAACGTAACCTGCAATCATGCAAATACGCAACAGTGATCAGCCCATTCTTCTTCATGCAGGGAGACTACTACAACAATTCGTGGTCGATAATTACTTCAAAATAGAAACACAGAAGTTGCGCTGAATTAAACTTAATCAAAACAAGATACGTGCAGAGTTGTACCAAGGATTGCAAGACAGCTTCGAGCGGGTGAAAATGATGCAGGTACAAGATTTTGCTTCATGTTACATACTAAATCTATCACGCGATAACTACCATTATATGATGATAAAATAACTACATCCTTCACTTTAGGTGTCGTTGGCCGCCGTACAATTCTTTCTTCTTCATTTATTGGGAGCCCAAGTGACATGCACCAACGCTACCATGATGCAATGACAATCATACAACAATATGGGAAGTTGGATGTCTTCTTAACAATCACATGCAATTCTAACTGGAAAGAGGTAAAGGACGAACTATATTCTGGACAAATATCACATGAACAACGGATTTGTTGTCAAGGGTTTTCCAATCAAAATGTGAATGTTTAAAAGATGATATCTTCCATAAAGGAGTTCTGGGGAAAGTGGTTGGACAAGTTCATGTCATCGAGTTTCAAAAACGTGGTTTGTCGCACGTCCATATGCTGATAATTTTTGAAGAGAAAGACAAGTTAATTAGCCCTAGGAGTATGATATTATTGTCAGAGCAGAGATACCACAAGCAAATGTGGAACCCGAGTTGCACGATGTTGTGCGTAGGCATATGATACATGGTCCGTGTGGATGCTACGGCCATAATGCACCTTGAATGAAAAATTTCATTGCAAAAAGGGTTATCCAAAGTCATATGCAGAATGTACAACGCAAGGTATTTATGCATACCCAATATACAGGCAACGGAGAAGCACCATTGATGTTCAAAACACTCTCAACGATCAAAGTGTTCTCGACAACAGTTGGGTGGTTCCTTATAATCCTCATTTACTTCTAAATTATGACTGTCATATAAATATAGAAATCTGCAAAAGTATCAAAAGCATCAAGTACCGCATTCATAAAGGGTCAGACCGCATTGCATTTGAAATCCAACCAGCGCCAATTTATGATGAAGTAAGCAAGTATGTCGACAGTAAGTGGATATGCGCACCCGAAGCAATGTGGAAGATATTTCAATTCGAGATGACTAAGATGTACCCTTCTGTTGCCAGATTGCAAATACATTTATCAAACATGCATCAAGTTCAACACAATAACGACCAAACATTTGCACAGTTACTTGCAAATGATCAAAATTCAAAGACAATGCTAACAGAATTCTTTCGCATATATCATGAAAATCAAGAGAATGTAAAATATTTATACAGAGACTTTCCAAAACGCTACAGGTGGCTTATACTTCAGCGTAAATGGATTTTGAGATGCACTAATACTAAGGCCATTGGAAGGATTTATTCACTTTCTCCTGAGCGTGAGAAATTCTATCTACGTTTGCTCTTAAATCATATC